>OV884002.1:109690366-112265287 GCA_930367185.1 Myathropa florea
AAGTCATATAACAGCGCATCGTTTTGACTAAAAAATGTGTTAACATCAAAGGACCTTGATGCACAAGCTAACGCACTTGACAGGAATGTCAAAAGTAGACGTAGCAGTATATAGCTCGTCTCGTTCGAATGAAGAATCTTGTTTTTTTTTTTTCGGAGTATTTTTAAAACTGGAGCACTCAGACTCAAAACTGGTCCGTTGTACTGCCAGGTATCAACCTACTGCAGTGCCGTTAATTTGATCCCAACAGCAAATGATGACTGGACCAGATTCGATTTCACTGGGATTCGAACTTGGGGCAGACACCTAACCAACTGCGCAATCCAGTCGTCTAAGAATCTTGTTGCTCTTTGGCATTTTTTGTTCACTATTGACTTTAATGGAACAAGGTTATTCCATTATATTTATCCCCATGTTTTACCCTGAGAGAGATCAGGGGATATTTTTATTGATTATTACATAAAGGGTGGTCCAACTATAATGCACGATGTTAATTGTGAGCCACACTTTAACGTCAACTTTTTTTGCTCCACTTAATTTGACATCTCTTTGTTGCAGTGTTTGACAAATTCAACCATGGAGAGGTACACAATTGAGCAGCGCGTTAAGATTGCTGAAGCCTTTTACGAAAATGGGCGTTCAAATCAAAATGCATTTCGTCCACTTCGTGATTTTTTTGGTCAGCATAATCGACCAAATGTGTCCACTATCAGTAGAATTGTGCGCAAATTTCAGTATTTGGGCAAATGAGACTCCACGAGGGATTGTTGAGAAGCCGATGCATCCACAAAGAGTGACTGTTTGGTGGGCTTTATGGGCTGGCGGCGTCATCGGACCGTACTTTTTCGAAAATGAGGTCGACCAAGCAATTACCGTGAATGGTGTTCGCTATCGCGAGATGATAACGAACTTCTTGTAGCCAGAAATTGAGGATATGGACCTGGGCGACATGTGCTTCCAACAGAATGGTGCCACTTGCCACACAGCCAACGAAGCAATGGCTCTTTTGCGCGAGAAATTCAATGGCTGTATTATCTCACTTCGTGGCGATGTTAATTGACCGCCACGATCATGTGATTTGACATCGTTGGACTTCTTTCTTTGGGGATATTTAAAAGAAAAAGTGTACGTCAATAAGCCAAGAACAATTCAAGAGCCAAAGGATGAGATTATTCGGCACATTAACGACATTGACATTAACGTTGACTAGAAAAAGTGTATCTCTTGCTAGTGTGTTTCTCCGTTTGTAAGACTTTGGACGTCATCTACATAGATCTGGCTGATGGTTGGTTTGCATACGATGGTTTGCTAGTGCTGTTTTCGCAGAAATTTTGGTATTGAGGTCCGATTTGTGACATAGTAAAGATTGCAGGTGGTTGCAGGTATAAGAGCTTCTCTGCCGTTTTGTGTGAACGCCTGAAACCACTCGTGAACAAAATGATAGGTCCCTATCAGTGTGGTTTCAGGCCCGGGAAGTCCACCATCGATCAAATTTTCACACTGCGGCAGATCCTGGAGAAGACCCAGGAAATGCAGATCGACACACACCATCTATTTGTCGATTTCAAGGCCGCATATGACAGCGCGCATAGAGACGAGCTATACAGCGCCATGTCTAGATTTGACATTCCTGCCAAACTCGTCAGACTGAGCAGGATGACGATGGAGAACTCTCGCTGCTCCATCAAGGTCGGTAACGAACTCACCGAGACCTTTAATGTTAAAAAAGGTTTTAGACAAGGCGACGCGCTGTCATGTGATTTCTTTAACATCGTTCTTGAGAAGATCGTGCAAAACTCACTGGCCAACACAAGAGGCACGATCTTCCAAAAGTCCGTTCAACTGCTAGCTTACGCGGATGACATTGACGTGATTGGGCGAACACAGCCAGCCGTCAATGATGCGTTTGCTGGCATTGAAACGGAAGCGGCTAAAATGGGTCTGGCGTTAAATGAGGGCTAAACCAAGTATATGCTGTCATCGAGAAAGGACGCACAACATCAACGACTTGGCCAGAACGTCAGCATAGGCAGCTATAACTTTGAGGTAGTTAAGGACTTCGTCTACCTTGGCTCCGCAGTAATCAGTACAAACAACATCAGTACCGAGATCAAACGCAGAATAACTCTTGCCAACCGCTGTTTTTATGGGCTCAAAAGGCAATTGAGTAGTAGAGCCCTCTCTCGGAAGACCAAGTTGACTTTGTATAAAACCTTGATCATCCCAGTCCTGCTTTACGGCGCAGAGGCATGGGCAATATCCCAAGCGGATGATCAGTGTCTTGGTCTTTTCGAGCGATCTTTGGTTCTGTTTGCGTTGATGGCATTTGGAGGAGAAGATTCAACCACGAACTGTATGGGCTGTACAGCGACATGAGTCTTGCCAGGCGTCTACGGATCCAACGCCTAAGATGGGTAGGCCATTTAGAGCGTATGGACAACTTAGCTCCGGCCCGAAGAGTCTTTGACTCTGAGCCTGTGGGACAATGCAGCAGAGGACGTCCACGAACAAGGTGGCACACACAAGTCGAGGGGGACCTCGGCCGGCTTGGTGTGCGAAACTGGAGACAGCTGGCAAAAGATCGTGCTGGCTAGAGAGGCATGTTGAGTGAGGCCCAGGGCCACCTCGTTCTGTAGCGCCCTAAGAAGAAGAAGAAGAAGAAAGATTGCAGGTCTCGTCATCATTGCCCTTGCAATTAATTTTGTACACAACGTCTGTTTTGGTTGCTTTATCTGTTTTTGGTTTCAGTTATGTAAAGAGTGGGACAGCAACAACAACAAGTGACTATGTTTTTGAAATTTGCAGACAATGTCGGAATGTACACCATGCTTTTGTAGACAAAATCTGTTTCAGTGTTCAAGGGTGTTACAGAGTGAGTTCTATTTTTGCGTCGATTCTTTAAGCACCTTATGAGTTCCAAAGGATAGCCATTATTCGCAAGAATCTTCAATGAGCATCTTCAATGAGGATGCCCTGCAACAAACAATCAAGGTACACTGGGCAAATACTACAAAATGTCACCAACTCATTGTAATTCGCTGACAAAGCAAAAAATATAAAACTCGACGCACTTGTCGAGACCTGAACCACACTCGGCTCACCCACCCAGAACGCCCCGACGCCCACACTCACTGTGGATACACACATAGACTTACTTATGTTATTATTTAATAGCCAGCGCTTATGAAGAAAAAAAGGCTTAAATAAAATCGAGAACCTCACATGCAGCTCTGTATCTAAGAGATCGTTATCAGTGGAATAAAGCCTACAGTGAAAGCCACATGGAAATTCTCAATAGAGCGAAAAAGCACAGGAATTATATCATACGATTATAATGTCCTTCGAGAACTTCGAAATAAACCACCGAACAGTGATATCAGACAAAGGAGATTGTAGGGTGAAAAGGTAAGGAACCCAAACGCATTGGATTTTAACACGGAAGACTCCAAGACTCCAGAAGATTCTACCTAAACTCACCGATATTATCCCTAGCATTTTATCTTACAAGTCATTGTTGTGTATTTCTGCTTACCTGCTGCCCATGCCTTCAATAGATGGCGAGTCTAAGACTCTGGACACACCATGTACAGGGTGGGACATCTAGAATTTTTTTTTATATCATAGGTTATTTTGACACTGACAGCTCGAAATCTTGACAGAAAATCATTATCATACATCCGCGGAACAAAATGAGACAACTTTGGCGAATATTGAAAACTTATTTCCAATGTGAGTGGTGTCTAGCTCTAACAGTGCGTTTTTTGAAAATAAGTTTTGGCCGAAATGAAGCACCCGCCGCAACTGCTGTACGCAAGTTTGTGCAAAAAGTTCGTGTGAGTGATGTGCAAGTGGACAACCGGGTCCCCGTTGTCGCACCGATGAGAATGTGGTTGCTGTGGCCGAGAGTGTGAGACTCAATTCACGAACATCAACTCACCATCGATCTCAACAGCTCAACATTTCACGCACTAGCCTGAGGAGAATTCTGCACAAACATCTTGGATTATTCGCTTACAAGGTCCAATTGACTCAGCAAGTGAGGCGGGCGACCATCCGCTTCGCAGTCTGTTAAAGCTGCTTGAATTGAACAATGATTTTGGGGGAAAATCATCTTTTCTGACTAGGCACATTTTCACCTCGACGGCTACGTTAACAAACAAAATTGCCGCAGCGCATCTGGGGCTCGTTATTGTCGAAAAGCCACTGCATCCACAGAGAGTGACAGTTTGGTGCGGATTGTGAAGTGGTGATGGCGCGCCATGCCACCCAGCGCATGCCACAGAGCCCATGCCACTATCGATCTTTTTCGCATCAAATTCCCAAATCGTGTTATAAGCCGTCTTGGGGATGTCAATTGTCCGCCTCGGAGCTGCGATTTGACCCCTTGGGACTTTTTTTTTTGTTTTGTGGGGAAGCGCGAAGGACCGATGTTATGCCAACAATCCAGAAACGATTGAAGCACTTAAGGCCAATATCATCCAAGCAATCCGTGAGCTACAGCCCGAAACCATCCACAAGGTCTTGGAAGATTGAGGTAACAAAATGCACTACTGCGAAACCAACCGAAGCATGGTCGTCGACCCCCTGAGCGACGTTGTATTTCACAAGTAATGGAAATTTTTGTTCTTACTAATAAAGCCATAATGCATGACATCAATCATAGCGTAAGCGTATGGTGGATGAAGTGGCGGGAAAACTGTGCAATCTTTGGTGACCGAAAAATGTCCCCTAAGCTGAAAGGAAAGCTCTACACCGCAGTTGTACGTCCGGCGCTCACATATGTTGGATAACGTACAAAAAGTATGAGAGCAAATTAACGGCATCTGAGATGCAAATGCTTCGCATGATAGCAGGAGTAACAAAACTTGACAGAATTCGAAGTTCGAAGATTCGAGGAGGCCTTAATGTAAAAGAACCCATCACAAGGAAAATAGAACACGACCGGCTCAGTTGGTTTTGTCATGTTCAAAGGAGAGATCCTTCGGACCCCCTCAAAAAGGCAATATCAATCAACGTTCTTACACAATCGCGCAAAAAGGCAGACCAAAAAACAAAAGTGATCCGAAACCAGGAAACCTGCCGTTAATTCCTGATGTAAGACCGGCAAACCCCACAGGCGGACCAGTAGGGATGCAGTAAAGAGGGAGGGCTATGATCCGTTTATTCCGGACCATAAGCTCGCCGTAAAGAAAGAAGAAGAAGAAGAAAGCCATAATGCATGGAAAAAAAATAATTTTGTTCATTTTATTGCATTTTTAAAAAGAAACTTGTCTTGGCCCACCCTATAAATCCATAAAAAACTTTCCCTGATGTTATTCAGCTCATTTAAGTCATCGAAGAAATAGGCTTCCAAATCAACTTTCCTACGGGTGGAGAGACCACTTGCAGGGGAGATGTGATAAAGTCTCCTCTTTTTTATTGTCTCTGCAACTTCTGTAGAACTAACTTCTATGTGTGCCAATGACACAGAGTCGCGTAACTACACCGATGAGAGTTCTAAGTATTAACCCGTTCCTTTTCTTTAGCACTCATGTGAGGTGAGTTTTGAATAGGCGGCAATTCAGAGAGGTCTTGAAGTAAACTGTGACCGAATTTAGTGGTTTACTCGCAGCCTGGCTGTCCGAACATATGATGATTTCACTTTTGGATATCAAATTGTTTTAAAGTCAAGACAGAGACTCATTTATCACCATGATCTCAGCTTGAACGACGCTACAATGCTTCAGAAGACGTTCAAAAATCTGCTTATGTCAAGATCCTTGGAATACATATTGCTCCTCCATCGTCCGTATTGGATCCATCTGCGAAAATGCGCTGAGGACCTTTCCCAGTACTGCTCACTGACAATTTATTGGATCTAACGTGAAAACATCTTTGCAAAAACAATCAAGTGAAATTTGTCCCTAGAAAATTGAAGATAGTTCGCAACTCTTTCTTTTCAACTTTCCATTTAAGCCCGCATGATAAGGATCTTTTCATTAAATACTTTTCTGGTGCTATCTGTTGCCTTTTCTTTGGTATCTCCTATTATTTCCCATATCACGACCTATGATATGACCAATCGCGGCTTTTCCAAATGCCGACGGTTCGGCCCGTGGATGTGCGCCCCTGATAAAGCAAGCGTGCACCCAACTTATTTGAGCTGCGATAAGCCCAATGCAAAATATATTAATTTGAAACGTGATACACATTTGAGATTAAATAAATTGTATATTTTAATTAGTTGATAGCATAATTTTGAATATCGTACGATTTTCAATGCGCTGGTAGTGATTCCCATCTGGTATCGATTTAATAATTTTTACACGTATCTGAAATCTTGGTTGATGATTATTTGGCAGCTTTACGTTTGTTATTGTTTTGTTTGTTTCTTTTTCTTTCACTTGAGATGTTGATAAGAAATTGCGTTGTTTCGAGCATCGCCATTATGCCACGGCTACCACGGTTGCGGACTGATCTCTTAGTGGCTGTTTACATACGACTGGGAAATCCGACTGGGCAGGCAAGATTTTCTGCGTGTGAAACACGCGAATCGGTTCACTTGCATCATGTTTTCACCCAGTAATGTTTTACCGAGAATTGAGTAATGCTCTCTTTCAAATTCGTATTTTTCAGCAACAATGTTTGCATGTAGTACTATATTTATGCAGTGAAAAAAAACATTAAAATTGCATTTAAATCGTCCCTATGATCAATTTTCCGAAAATGCAACGTAGCATGCGTGAGGTGTTACTCGATCAGCGATCACCAGAAAATGAGGAAAACATGCTGAAAACGGACCGAAAAGGGATGAAAATATACCTGCTTCACCCGAGAAGCACTTAGTGCCTGATTACATGTGCGGAAGAAGGCAGGATTGAGAGGTATACAATATACGATTTTCACAAGCGAGAGGGAGATGGGTTGGATGCGCAGAAAATCGAACTTCTTCCACCGAAAATCCACTTTCAAAGCGGATTCTCGGGTGAAGCAGTTATATTTTCATTCCTTTTCGTTCCGTTTTCGACATGTTTTCCCCATTTTCTGGTGATCGCTGATCGAGTAACACCTCACGCATGCTGCGAGACATTTTAGAAAAATTGATTACAGGGACGAATTAAATGCAATTTTAATGTACTACATGCAAACGTTGCTGCTACACCTAAGCGAAAATTGTTTCTATCCGTAATTCATGAAAAATACGAATTTAAAAGAGAGCATTAATCAATTCACGGTTGATCATTACTGGGTGAAAACATGATACAATTGAACCGATTTGCGTGTTCCACACGCAGAAAATCTTGCCTGCCCAGTCGGATTTCCCAGTCGTTTGTAAACAGCCACTTAGATCGATTCATTTGCTTACGGTAGCCCTAAACGACGAACATGCTCGTCGAACTTGCTCGTTTGCATTATCCCCTACACGGCGAAAACATTTGGCGAATATTAATTTCGTGTTTTTCTTCAAACCGTCAACATTTGTGATAGGGAAGCGCAAGTGGTGAATTCCTCGATAAAATCGTGGCTTACTGTTGACATTGTGCTTAATCCGCGATATTTTTTTTTATGCATTTTATTTTTTTATTTTTTTCCCATTACTCTCACTTGCTAGACAAAAAACGCTTAAAACTAGCTTAACTAAATTAATTATTTTATCCTAACTTACTGGCCCTATACGGGCGCTCTAAGTTACACATATTTTCCCTTAAAATTTGTCTTTCGATGTGTTAATATAGTTATTTCCAATAAAAATTAAAGAAAGATACTTAAGACTAAGAAAAATTGTAGAAAAACTTAGTCAGCTTAATAATTTTTTTTTGTCTCAAATCTACATTACTAAAAGTACTACTAATCTACTAAACTAAAACTATATATATATATATATTTTTTTTTTTTTGTTTTTTTTTTCTTACGTTCTATCTTAATCCTACCTATGCCTAATACTGTATGCATACATGCACGTACTCCTTAATATCTATATAATTTTGCAATATAGATGCAACTAGTACGTACATGTATACAAACAACTATATACACTAAAACTTATACTATATAAAAAATATAACATATAGTTTAGAATTTTTTTTTTTTTTTTTTTTTTCTTACATGCTAACTTACAAACCTAATCTAATCCTAGGACACAGGTTGAACTTTGTACGCCGGCCATGGCGATAAGAAATGGCTCGACTTTTGGACCAATATTTTATCTATACCGGGTTGTAAGGGATCGACGAAGGAGCTGGTTCTATCAACCACCAAAATTTTGTGCGCTGCCTGTCTGCGTCCTTTATATCACGGTTGGATACCGCCCTACTGAACCTGAGTAACCCCTCAGTGCTCTGTGTGACGTCTCGGTCGTAGTTAAGTCGCCTATCCACAGATGTACGGGCTACGTGGAAGATTAACGGTACTGCTGATCTATCTTGGATCAGACCTGTCTGATCAAAATATAGGAATGACTCTGGGGAAACGAAGCCACTCAGGCGAACCCTCTCGTTGTATATATAGTTGGGGTAGTAAGCCCCGAAGATCAGGTTATTCGTCGAGGTCATTGCTCTTGCAATGTGCCTACGAATCAGTTTAATCAGGAAATTATCCACTCTTATCATATCGCCCTATTGTATAGGACTTCATTGGAGTAGAATTTTTTGTACTGGGACTGTGGTGTTCTATAGAGGCGAAGGCAAGTCCTTAGACAAGCCCTCTCAAACACCCGCATCTTTTCCATAAAGCTTGCTCCCACGTTAAACCACACGGGACACCCATAGGCAAGCATTGGCCGGATAAGGGCCATGTAGCAGATAACCTTCACCCTCGCATCGAGTTGGCTGTTGTGAAACAGTCTCTTTGTAAGAGCAAAAGCACCTCGGGCTCTGGCCAGAGCAGCATCTACATGTTTGTTAAAATATAGATACTGATCTAGCCAGATCCCCAGATATCTGACTACACTTCGATTCGCCAGTGGCTGTCCGTGTTGTCCAACAACTGAGAACTTTCGCCAATTCTTTTTAGTATCCGCTGAGGCCCTACTCAACGGTGTTCTGAAAAGAATGGTTTCCGATTTTTCTAAGTTGATGTTCAACTTCCAGTCATCGCAAAAACGCTGGATCTCATCGTAGTCACCCTGCAAGAGATGAATAATTTCCTCGATTTTGGGCTCTGATCTGTACGCGATCAAATCGTCCGCGTACGCAATCGCATACTGAAGTGATCCTATCAGATCAGCAGTGTAAATATTGAATAGTATCGGCGAATTGACCGCACCTTGTTGTAGACCATTTTTTATTTTAAAAATACCAGCCGAAGTTACATTGCCATTTTTCACAACGAACTTTCTTCCGGTTAGCATATTGAGCAATATGTACAGGAGTGATTTATTAATGCCTCGACTGTTTAACTTGTAAAAGAGTCCTTCTAGCCAAACGGTATCGAAAGCCTTTTTCAAGTCAACCAGCAGAGCACCTGTGCACTGTTTTTTTACTTTTGTTCCATTGTATATCGGATACCAGTTTCGACGCTGCATGTATTGTATCATGCCCCGCCTTGAAACCGAACTGATTATCCGGAACTATACTATTGTCCTCAACCCACTTGAGCAAGGCTCTATTGATCACTTTTTCGAATACCTTGCTGATATTCGGAAGGAGACTTATTGACCGGAGATTTGCCGGATTGGAGGTGTCCTTTCCCCTTTTGGGGATTAATCCGCGATATGCACTCGGCTACGTTCATAGCAAAAATGAGGTTTGCTCGCGATCATGGCCCTACACGACGAACAGCAAAGCCAACGAACACGACAAAATCAAAATTTTTCACCAACAGCGAGCGGCTCGCGAACCAGCCCATACACGACGAAAATGCGGGGAGCACGAGCATGTTCGTCGTTTAGGGCTACCTTTACTTAGGTGGCGCTACAGTTCGGGGTGAACCTGGGCCACAACTAACAAGCCTCTTCAGCTAGCACGGTCCTTAGCTAGCTGCCTCCAAATACGCACTCCAAGCCGGTTAAAGTACCCTTCAACTGTGCGCACCACCTAAAGCGAAGTCCTCCTCAACTGCGTCGTCCTTCTGGGTTAGATTCGAAAACTCTGAGGGCCAGAGCATTGGTGCACTACATGTCCTAGCCAACTTAAGCGACTGACGCGCAGTTTTTTTGACTAGGTTGATGTCGCCGAACAGCTCGTATAGTTTGTCGTTGTATCTCCTCCTCCAAAGCCCGTCAACACAACACACAACACAGGAGACCGTATATTTCATGAAGAATTTTTCTCTCTAAGCCACCTGGGATACCCTCATCAGATTCAGTCCATGCTTAAGAGCCATAAAGCAAGACTGGGATAATCAAAACCTTATATAAAATCTCATTAGTTTTTCGGGATAGGGCCTTAGTACTCAATTGCCTTCTCATCACAAAGAAACAGCGATTGGCAAGAGTTATTCTTCGTTTGTTCGATACATTTACTCCAGCGATATTCCAACTATTTGAATCAATTCAAAAAATATGTAATGTCGAACTCCCCAAAATAGGCTTCTGCTGTGCGATGACTTCCTCGTTTAAAGTGAATCGCTCTGCTGCGATGAGGCTTCAATCCGTAGCTTAATTCGACGATTGTAGATGAGTGAGCAGGTGCGTTGTCATGGTAAAAGAGCACTTATTTTCTTCGCCAATTCATGAAATTGGTTCAATAGTTTGACTGTGGTATCACAATGAACCAACATGGGGTAAGTCTGCTGGTGAATACATCAGCAGCCCCCTGACCTAACATAAACTAAAAATTGTGATAACTTGACTGATAATGAGTATAGATCAGCATAGCATCATTTAAGTTTTGGAAGAAAACACCAGAACTTCCATCCGAAAAATTTCAATAATTGTCAAAAATGGAACAAATTTGGGCTAAAAAATAACTTCGATAGTTAAAAAAAACTTGTTTAAATTTTGTATAGTCTCCATGAGCATATATCTTTTCATTGAAACACAGAGACAGAAAGAAAAATATCCTGTATGACACATAGAAACTCAAATAGTTTTCACTGCTTATTTGCTAAAAGAGGATATGACAATTGTCGCCTCCAAATATTCAACCATAGTACTCCATTTACAAAATCACTTTATTACGCTTACCAAAATCATTTCCTCATCCAAAACTGGTACATTGTACTATCAGGCAGAAACCTACCTTTACTGAAATTTCATGGTCATCCAAGGGAAGACCAGCAGGAGCTTCTGTGATGAGGAGCCTACATCATCAGCTCTCACCTCATCAGCACCGAATAACTGCCACCTAATCCGAGCAAAGGCGGGACAATGGCAGAGGAAGTGCTCTGCAGTATCATCGTCTTCTCCACAGGCGTCGCAGAGGGTTTCATCACTTAGAATCGCATAGGTTTCCGCTTGGAAAACGGACGCAAATTTACCTAAAGGGGTGTGCAGACAAAAGTTGTCGTTCTCCACGAAGGCACCGGCACCAGATCCTTCATTGGTCTTGGAGCCCTCCGTGAAAATTCGACTACATTCCTTTCCTGGCTCAGATTCTGGCCAGAGCCAGTCCTGAGTACAGGGAAAGTCGGCTTTGTATGGTCGTCGCAGACTGGGGTCAAAGGAAATGCGGTGCGCAAGGTCATCGAAACTCCAGTGCTAGCTGTACCAATAACCACTTCTGTTTAAACGGAAGATGACCTTGAGAGTACACCTCATGATGTGGACATCTAGGGGTGGGGGGAGATTCAGCAGGGCATCAAGAGCAGAGCCAGGCGTGCTAAGGAAGACCCCTATGCAGCCGAGACAGACCGTTCTTTGAAGCTTGTTGAAAGCAGCAGTTACGTATTTACGTGAAAGCTTATTCTACCAAACGACCGATGCATAGGAGAGAAGAGACCTAATCATAGTAGATCCAAACGGATCTTTTTGGTGATAGACTCCATGATTTGTCGAAAATCCCCTTACACTGCCAGAAAACTGACAGTGCCTTCGCAATTTTCGTTTCGATGTGTTTTTTCCACAGAAGCTTCCTATCTAGAATGACACCCAGATATTTAGCTTCATCGGAAAAGCGGATCAATTTTTCTTCTAACTTGAACCCAAATCAACCATTCATTACTACATTCGTGCATACAACCAAACAAACAGCCATCCTATACCTCTAAAAAATGTATCTTAGACAGAAAATCCCTTCCATCATCCAATCACTGCTCATGTCTGCGGTGTGTACATTGCTGTTGGGCATTTAGGGGTTGAAATGAATGGAATGTGAGAGATAACACTCACCATCGTTTTGAGTCGTCGATCTTCTTCTTCTTCTTGGGGCGCTACAGTCCGAGGAGGACCTGGGCCTCACTAAACATGCCTCTCCAGCCAGCACGATCTTTCGCCAGCTGTCTCCAGTTTTGCACACCAAGCCGACCGAGGTTCCCCTCGACTTGTGTGTGCCACCTTGTTCGTGGACGTCCTCTGTTGCGTTGTCCCACAGGCTCAGAGTCGAAGACTCTTCGGGCCGGAGCTAAGTTGTCCATACGCTATACATGGCCTAGCCATCATAGGCGTTGGATCCGTAGACGCCTGGCCAGACTCATGTCGCTGTACAGCCCATATAGTTCGTGGTTGAACCTTCTTCTCCAAATGCCCTCAACGCAAACAGGACCAAAGATCGCGCGCAGAACTTTTCTCTCGAAAAGACCAAGACACTGTTCATCCGCTTGGGATATTGTCCATGCCTCTGCGCCGTACAGCAGGACTGGGATGATGAAGGTCTTGTATAGAATCAGCTAAGTCTTCCGAGAGAGGGCTCTATTACTCAATTGCCTTTTGAGCCAAAAAAAAATATCGGTACTGATATTGTTTATACTGTTTACTGCGGAGCCAAGGTAGACGAAGTCCTTAACTACCTCAAAGTGTTCGCTGCCTATGCTGACGTTCTGGCCAAGTCGTTGATGTTGTGCGTCCTTTCTCGATGACAGCATATACTTGGTTTTGCCCTCATTTAACGCCAGACACATTTTAGCCGCTTCCGTTACAATGCCAGCAAACGCATCATTGACGGCTGGCTGTGTTCGCCCAATCACGTCGATGTCATCCACGCAGGTTAGCAGTTGAACAAACTTTTGAAAGATCGTGCCTCTTGTGTTGGCCAGTCAGTTTTGCACGATCTTCTCAAGAACGATGTTAAAGAAATCACATCGTCGATCACAGCATGGAATTGTCATTGGTCAACGTCAACGTAGCAATTTGTTTGTCGCGCACCAATTAGAGGTTACATTTACAAATCTACGCAAAGTACTTAATTATTTATACGATTTCAAAAATCATTTATTTCTTGTAAACTAGAAATACAGACTTTTCAGAAAATATATAGGATGTTATGCCTTTGAAGAGAAACTTTAATAAATTTGAAGCAATTGGTTGGTTTCACTTCTAGTTCCAAAGAAAATTAAGAACAAATAATTCATTGACGAATTTTGATATGGAGGGTCTCTTCGAAATTTTCGTGTATGTATATATCACGCCTAACTCCACCCTACGTGATATGACGTGGCGTCGAAAGACGTGAGATGGCATAGAATGACGTGACGTAATGCGACATGAAATGAGATGACGTGATGCGAAGTTACGTGACATCACCTCACGTCACCTCACGTCACCCTCATGTAAGCCCACGTCCCCTCACATCACCCTCACGTCACCTCACGTTAAACTTACGTCACCTCACGTCACTCTCACGTCAGCTCACGTCACCCTCACGCCAACTCACATCACCCTCACGTTAAACTCACGTCACGTCACGTCACCCTCACGCCACCTCACATCAACCTCACGCCAACTCCCGTCACCCTCACGTCACGTCACGTTAAACTCACGTCACCCTCACGCCACCTCACGTCACCCTCACGCCACCTCACGTTAAACTCACGTCACCTCACGTCAACCTCACGCCAACTCACGTCACCCTCACGTCACGTCACGTCATGTCATGTCATGTCATATCACGTCATATCACGTCACGTCACCTCATATCACGTCATATAATATCACATATTACGTATCATCACGCCATGTCATATAACTCCGCGCCAAGTCACATCACGTAAGGTGGTATTAAGCGTGATACAGTGTGACCTCAATAAAAGCAACCCTCGATACGTGCAACTCCTCGATAAAAGCAACGCCTTAAATTTTAGCATTGTTGACTCAGTAATTGCAACTCCTCTAAAAAGGTGACTCGATAAAAAAAAACTATTGTGTCATCAACTCTTAGTTCTTATAAAAGCATTTAATTTGAGGCACGCCGTATGTCTCTTGTCTAATGCATGGGACAAGGTGCAGTCTACGGCAATACAAAAGTGCCTTTGATGAACCCAAATAATGATTACGACAAAGATTATGTGCTACCATTGAGTGGCCTAAGGGACCAAATCCTAAAAGACCTTGAAATAATATCATCGACTAATGATTTGTTTCAAGAGCTATCCCCTATTGACTGTTTCGAGGACATAAACGATTGGATTGCCGAAAATGAAACCGATCTGGAACCGACCTACAGTCCGGGAGCAGAAGAAATCGAAAGTGATGACGAAAATGCCGTTGAAGAATCCCCACAGTCAAAAGTTGAAACGGAGGCTGCAATTCAAGCACTAAACATTTGCCTTCAATGGACTGAAGAAAATTATGCTTCACTGAGTAATATTTTAGCTCTGAAAAATGTACGAGAGTTAGCCTTGGAAAAGTATTCTGCCTTCAAAAAGACACAATCTCTATTTTTTAAAAACAATTAAAATTTGAATTTTGAACAATTTTGGTCTGTTTACTAGTACAAGACACGTTTTTTTACTATTCTGAGGTGTTTAACTTCGACTCTTAGTCTGTGGGACAACGCAACAGAGGACGTCCACGTACAAGGTGGCGCACACAAGTCGAGGGGGACCTCGGCCGGCTTGGTGTGCGAAACTTGAGACAGCTGGCGAAAGATCGTGCTGGCTGGAGAGGCATGTTGAGTGAGGCCCAGGTCCACCTCCGATTGGAGCGCCCTAAGAAGAAGAAAAAGAGGTGTTTAAATGTTTGCTTCAATTTTGGCGCCTACAATTTTTTGACTCGATTATTGCAACAAACTCAATAAAAGCAACTGCCCAAATTTCTATTAGTTGCTTTTATTGAGGTCGCACTGTATATGCATACACGAAAATTTCGAGACAATTATTTGTTCTTAATTTTCTTTGGAACTAGAAGTGAAACCAACCAATTTCTTCAAATTCATTAAAGTTTGTTTTCAAAGGCATAACATCCTATATAAATTCTGAAAAGTCTGTATTTCTAGTTTACAAAAAATCGTATAAAAAATTGTGTACTTTGCGTAGATTTATAAATGTAACCTCTATTTGGTGCACGAAAAAACAATTGCAAGTTTCAATATAATTACATATAGTGGCAAATGTCTTCAATGACTATGTAAAACAGTTGGCATTAGTTCAATTTAAATACTATATTAATTGAAAATTTAATGAATTAATTGTACGTATGAAGCTGATATTTCAATCGTCGGGTACGCTTTCGTTTTCACAAATTTTACAAATCTTTGACGTTAGGCAAAAAGGTCTTAAATCGGAAACTGCAGTTTTTCGTAAAACCAAATTGAAAATAGATTCATTATTTGCAAATCGGGATTAAATGTATTCCAAAATATTGATGGATGATTTCTGAATATCAAACGACGTTGCCAAACTATTTCAGTTGAATTTTCTTCAACTGCAACCCAAATCAACCCTTCATTCATACACTCATATATCCAATCAAACAATCATTCATCCATACACATATCTTTACCTCTATCCAAGTTTATCCAACACAGAAAATCCCTTCCATCATCCATACAAACATACCGACCTAATCACTGCTCATGCCTGCGGTGTGTGTGTTCATTTCTGTTGGGCATTTAGGGGTGAGATCGAAAAGATAACACTCATCAACGAATAGAGTGGCCGAACACAGCATGAAATTATGTGTGAAAATGAAAATCGTTCTCATTTTAAATCTTAGATATCTCAAAATTTCAACATAAATCGATATTTTGAAATGTATCATTTCCTAATGCTTACATTGATGTCTTCAAAACTGCGTTTTCAGATCATCAAAATTCGCATGTCGATGATTGACCGTTTTTGGTCAATATCTCTAAAACCATTAGGGCCAGAAAGCTCGAAATTGTTTTAAATGAAAGTACTCAAAGTACTTTTCCGATTTTTAAACACTTCGGTTTAGAAATGGCAGGGTGGGACGCATTTAAAAAAACTTTGGAGCTCCATATTTTCCAAACGGTATTTTGGATAAAAAAGTGTTGAGAGAAACCTCCACCTCATTTCGAAAGATCTGTCGATTGATATACATTTCGATGGGGTGCGACAATTTTTAAAAATTAATGTCAACTTCACCTATACTGGAGCCACCCCCAAATGGCCCCACTTTTTAAAATCGCTGCATAGGAAATGACATCTAGGTCTGAAGTACCTAATTCCAAAATTTCATGCCGATATCTTCATAAACTTCGGAGATAAAAAAGTGTGACAGACACGACGGACGGACGGACGGACACACCGAAATTATAAAGGTTCCGTTTTTGTAGACGGAATCATATCATTATTTTTGTTATTAATATAATAATAATGGCGGCGCTACAGTCCGAGGTGGACCTGGGCCTAGCTTCTCAGCAACCACTCGTGTTGTGCGTGCTATTGTTGTCTCACGAGTGGAAGGGACCTACAGTTTAATGCCGACTCCGAGCGGCGAGATTGAGAAGCTTTTTCTAGACAGTTATACTCTTTGAGCATTGTCAGTGACTCGAAAGAGGTGGAACCGTAAAAAAATGTTAGATGTTTTTTTCGAGATTCGAACCGACGACCTCGAGCGTAGGAGTTGACGCACCTACCCACTACGCCACGGCGCCCACATTATTTTTGTTATTGCCCCTATAAATTTCATAAGAGTGGGCGAATTCTTTAAAAAAATTCTCTTGGAGACAGGATATTATTTAGCTTATCCAGAAATCAGTTAAGGTCGCTTGTTTTTGACACTTATGAGGTGAATATGGAGGTTACAAATTCAACCTGTTCTGGTGCTGCATGGAATTTATCTTCTGGGTTACATTTGGACATGTATGTATGTGAATGAATGATAAAGATAACTGGAATATTTACAATTCGATTTATTTTAAATTTGATTTGTTAAAGTTCACACAGAAAATTGTATTCACCTTTATTGAAACGTCAAAAATAACCTGAGGATAACATTTCAACACGGCCCCAATTCGCAATTTGGTCATTTCGAAAACAAAACACTTAAAATTACAGGTCATTGTATCGAATGCTTTTATAGCTCGAATAAAGTCATTCGTGACAAGATATGTTACATAAAATTAAATTGCTGACCTCCACAAAACTGACAGCTTGTCATGAGAGAGAGAGACGCGGTGTAATAAAATAGGAATATCAATTGAAAACTGAAACGAAAGCAAATACTGATTGCCTGAACTAATGTCACCACACCACCTACCAACTGACAGCGCAATGAATAATATTAGCGTGTACAACAACCAAAAAAGGAGTACTTACCATTGAGCAATTGGTCGCACCACTTGTCTTGCGCACAGCGCCGTTGTCAAGAGTGAATTGGAATATGTCACAACAATAACAAATGACAAGACTACCACTACCCTTCACATTGATTGATTCAACACAAAACGAAATCATTCATATCGCCGCCGATTAAATCGAACTTGAAATGTCAAAAAATCCACGAACAAAAACACAAGTGAAAACGGTAAATAGAATTTGTATAAAAATCACTTTGCACTATCCCTCGCACCGAGCACTGATCGAACACTCCCCACACAAACTGGCACTGCACTGGATTTGGTAACGTCAAACACTGAACAAATTCTATCTAGCATCGTCGATCACCGCGTGAAAACAAAAAGAAAATCACTTTCCTGCAACAACAACAACGCAAGTGTTTGAATTAGGCACAAAGTGGAGTGTGTAGCATTTGAATAGATTAACAGATGCAGCGCTCGGAATATCGAGTATCGACTCGGTTAATAGATTCTGTGGCTCATGTCGGGAGAAGGGCGATTGGGTTTCACGGAATTAGGTCATAACTCGACAACAAGTTAGCACTAATTTTCGCATTTGACAACCAATTACTTTCCACGAAAAACAAAATGAAAAGCCCAACGGAGTGTTGCGTGACAATTGTTTTTACGTGCTTAATGTTTTGCTCTTTATGGTGGTCCGACGGATTAGGGTGGCATTATACTGCTCCCTATCAAATGTGAACAGAGATTTAATAAATCTTAAGTAGCTGATTGATGCGGGTGTTATTACGTTGTTTGGTTATGAAATGTACAGGATATACAGACAAACAGGAACAGGAAAGGAAAGTGCAATTCATTTGACGTTCGTCAGAGCAGCTGAGCCATCGGAAGTTCAATGCACAGCTGTTAACAGGTTTCTTTTTCGGGGTTGCCAAAATGTTCTTATTAAGTATTAATTAACTACTTACGTCAGATGTCAGTTGTGCTCGTAATTGTATTTGGCACTTAATAAATGAACGAATTAATTAATAAATTATAGTTAAATTGAAAATCGTGCACAGAAAAAGTACAATAACCAATGGTTCTAGAAGCATTCGATAGGGTTAACGTATTCTCATACATGATTCTTTCCTCTGCAGGCTTTTTCCTCATTTTATCTCAATTTTAGGTAAAAGTCTTATAACAACGACCTATTCAAGGAAAGACGTTAAAAGTTTAAACAAGACAGGAATTACACAATACCTTAGGTTGGGTTAGGTTAGGCAATTGTAATTATTACAAGAGTTCTCGTGACTATTTGGGGGGGGGGGGTATTTAGCTGTTACATAAAAACTGGAGCAGACTTTCAGCCGTTATCGTCGATTAAAAACCAGGTGGACAAATGCCTCCTAGAAACAAATTGTTGGCGATTGCGATCCTTGCTGATGCATTAGCGGATTTTTTTGATATTCTACCGTGGATATCTTTGTGCAGGCTATGGCGGAACATGTGCTGAGATAATGTAGGATTGTATTTTCCTCCTCCTTATCTCAACAGAAGTTATTGTGGGGGATACACACTCCTCTTCCGTGTTTGCTTATTAGGCAAATAACTCTTAGTTTTTCGGTTTTGTTGTTTCACTGCAGGTCGCTACATTTGTGGTCAACTTTCTTGAAGCGTTACCTTAATTGATGAAAGGATGTACATACCTTGTTTGGTTACCGGTGTCACCGCCCTCAATCTAGCTTATTCGCCGGCTCTTTCATTGATTGAAATATCTTTGAGGTAAGAGTCCCAGCTTATTGTAAAATTGCATCTGACCACTACGTCTTAAATAAATGAGCAGCAATGCTGTTATGGCCATTGCACTGTTTTTGTGGAGAACAATAGACTTAAGAGACTTAAGACTTAATTAACCATAAGCGAGCTGCCTTTTGAAGTACTTTCAATGCCACTTGAAATTAATTGCAGTAGTTAGGTAAAACAACTCTCTAGCCACAACGCTGCTTTAGTTGCCGCTAGTTGCTCAGCAATTTCAATAGGAAACAGGTAAAGTATTATTCCATGGAGGTATCTTATGCAGTGGTATATAATGCAAGACCTTAATTTGTCGCTTAATTCTAATCTCACAATTCCAATTCCAACCCTCATAATGACAGCAGCTGTCAAAACTCAATCTGCACGCTGCACAGCCGGTTCGACACTTCCTGCATTTGATCTTCGCCTTAAGATGACATTTCATGGGACAAAAACGGTGTGAAGGGTGCTAAAAAAATGCAATGTCCGATGGCCGGGATGTACTTCTGCTTGTATAACCAATGCGTAAACTTTTCAATATTTTCCGCTCGTTTGAGTCCTTTTCAAGAAAACGGAAAAAAAACTTTATCTAGTCCATCCATAAAACAGATGCGTCTTTTGCTTATCTGTTACTTATTCTGACCTTAGTTAAACCCATTATTAAATCCAATGGATGAACTAGATTATCGACAGCCCTTTTTGCCTTCTCGAAGTTAACTATCTTTTTATTTTCTTCATAGAACGGAATTGTTTATAGATTTGTTTAATAAATCATCTTACATTTTTCGACATCAGTTAAGAATTTAGCCGCAACAATTAGGGAAGTTTGCATTGTACGCCGAGTCGGAGATGCTTCGTTGGATGACCTCAAATCTGATGTACGTACATCAGTAAACGCAAAATCAACGACTGAATGGCGCAGTTGGTTAAGTGCCTGCCCCAAGTAAGAGGGGTCCCAGGTTCGTATCCCAGTGAAATCGAATCTGATCCAGTCACAGTCACGTTGGGATCATATTAACGGCACAGTACAATGGACCAGTTTTGAGTCTGAGTGCTCCAGTGTAGAGTTTCAAAACAGTTATACTCTTTGAGCATTGTCAGTGACTCGAAAAGGTGGAGCAGTGAACAATTTTTTTTTTTGGGAAAAGTGTTTGCCTGAACTGGGACTTCAACCAAGAATTGAAAGTCTGGTGCGCATGGGTCGACGCACAAACCCACGCGACTACGGCACCCGCGGGTTTTAAACATGACCAAATCGACGAATAAAATATAAGTTTTACAGCATTTCTTATTTCTTCCCTTCTAACGTTTACCATACTCCTACAGCGTGAGAACGATAGGAAAAGAATTTAAAATAAAACAACAGATATAAAATTGATTCCGGCTTTATTTTGAAGCTACTTTGATGTCATTATGTATGGCATAGCACATAATTGATATGGTCGCCTTAACTTTGCTGCCACTGCTTCAAGCAGTTGATGATTTCTGATGACTCGGACCACTATCTGCGGCGTTATTACGGCAATAGCGTATCGAATGTTGGCCTCGAACTCGTCCAAAGTTGGTTGGCTTGTTAGTTTCGACTTAGGACTTGACGTAACCTCAGAGAAAGTAATCGAGTGGTGTCAAGTCGCATGAGATGACCCAGTCGCCAAATTTCCCCTTCACAACTTCGACTGTTCTGTCGCTTGTATGGCATGTAGTGCCATGTTGTTAAAACAACAGCTCGGATATATCCACGTTCTCGAGCTCAGGCCGTAGAAAGTCGGTTAACATCGCTCTTTACCTAAGACCGTTGACGGTAACGGTATCTTCTTCCTAATTTCGAAAAGTCCGATGATGTCGCCATCCCATAAACCGTACCAAGCGGTGGAACAGTTGTAGATTGTGTTGGCCCAATAAAGGCAGTTTTGGTTGTTAACATGAGTTAAGCTTTGTCAGAAATGGGTCTTGTCCGAAAATATGATTTTGTGGCTAAAATGCGGATCTCCGACAAACATTTCCAGCTCCCAATTAGCCAACTCACAGCGTTGTCTATAATCGGCCGGGTCAATTCTTGCCTCAGCACAATCTTATACGGATATAGGCCCGAAACCATCGGCGAAATAAACTGGGCGAAGTCCAATTCAGCTGATCGGAGGCGAATCGACATCTCTGGAACTTCTTCGATACTGCGCGCTACGATGGCCAACCCCACGACGAAATTCACGCTGCGTATTTAAAACTGAGCCAGAATTTCGATACTATCTTCGCACGTTCGGCAAGCCATGTATGATGAAATGACAAACCTTACTGAATATTTTGACAGCTGAATGTCATTTGTAACTTTGACAGGTGCAGAAACATATCAATTGGAAAAACCATCATTGCTAGCTGGTCACCCTTTACATGGTGGCGAGGGAATCGTCTGTCATCGTTTTAAGTGCGCTTCGCTGGTGGTTTACATGCTTTCAGTAGAAAAAAACATGTAGTCGAGTCTTATGTTTAAAATCGTTGTTAAACTAAAGGCAATTTTGAAGAAAATGTACGCACCTAATATCATCAGAAACTTGCAAATGCAACCCACATTATTTTTTTTTAACATTTTCCAACTTTGTTTTGCAGACTTCAAAACCGGAAACTGTGAAGAAAACTACAAGCTCATCATCTAGTGATCTCAAAAAATTGCCAAACAAGCCACTGACAACACGAACCCCAGGTACAACCAAATCTCAAGAAAAAAGTGATGTAAAGAAGCCCTTAACAAAGACAACAACCAGGACTGCTAGCGTGCCTAAAGATGAAGAGAAAAAGAAGCCAATTTCAAGTCGCACGGCAATTCAGCCACCTTCTGCAAGTAGGATGACGAATGGCATTGCTCCGAAACCATCCCTTGGCAAGGCACCACTGTCGAGATCTAGTTCCACTACTTCATCAACAACTGCAAAGGTTAAGTCCCGAGTGACACCAGAAAAGCAAGCTGCGCCACTTAAAGCGAAACACTCTATGACACCAACGAAACCCGTTAGCAACAAGCAACAAGTTTCTAGTAAACCAAATCTTGTCATGTCCACGGTTCACAACGTGACAGTCTCCTCGCCGCCTTCGAAACGAAGGGAACTCCCTGAAAAACCGATTGATGAAGTGAAAGAAGTCGATTGCCGGAGAAAAATCAGGTCCACAGAAGCTGTCTCGCCAAAACCAAATCTTTCAGAATCAAAAGTAAATGCAGACTTGAAACCACCAGTCCAGCAACCAGTCAAAGTGAAGGAACCAGTGGCATTTGAAGTGACCTTCGACGAGACCCAGAAATCCCCAAGTAAAACCAAAAGTCCCGCTCCATCCGACTCAAGTCCTGACTATGACGATGACTTCGAATCTTACGAGTCTGATTTTGAGACAGGCTCATCGTCAGCAGGAGCCGCATCGGCTTCGTCGAGTTCATCTGAGTCTAGCCCACGAGGTGACCCCGAAAGCACCACCACCAACGAATCGAGTGAGACGGAGCCCGAGGCGCACTCAGAGGAGGACGAAGAGTCCGAGATAACACAGTTCCCCATAACCGTCATTCACCGCGACAAGGAGCAAGAGCGTAAGCTTGACTCCGGCAACTACGACCTCCATTCGAAGAAACGTCGAGCAATCGAAAGTTTCGACAGCCTCGATACTCTGGCTAATTACGACCAGATGGACTCGGGTATCAGCTATGAGAACAGTATCCCAACGGCGTCGTTTGAGCCGGGAACAGTCGCATTCTGTGGATACTCAGGCTTCTACTCGCAGCCCATAGTAACGAAGAGAGGTGCAGAGATCATGTCAAAGATCCAATTCGACGTGATCACCTTCACGCTTCTCGACTTGAAGCCAATTCCATATGACACCTACATGCGGATGTTTGGAAGCTTCAACACGTTGCAGTCGTCAACGCAGACTCAAGAAGATCGAATAGAGAGCGAATGCCAAACGGAAAAGGATGAGCTTCGATCAGTGTGGACCCAGCACCCTCCACAGTACGACGTGACTACGATACAGAGATCCATTGGAACACCAATCTGTTCCGGGGAAGTGATCAACGAGGAGCAGACTAAGCTGATTTCAACAGAGGACCAATTCGATCGCACTTTAAGGATGATCTCAACTTGCCGGCACGATGCGTGCCTGTCTGACAGCTCAATGCGTCACAAATTCGTTGACTTTGAGCGGCTCAACACGTTCCTGAAAAACTCCTCGCTGCTCATCTCCCGGATACTCTCATCAAATGCCCCAGATCGTCGTCTAACCACGACCGACTTACCGGCGATGAGTAACGGATTCTACAATTTAAACACTCACTTGTTGAACGCTCTGCGGGTGGTTCGTGTGTTCGCTAATCACAAATTCAATTTGATTCTGACAGTTCACGAGAGCATAGCGAATGTCTATCAGAATGACTTCTCAAACCTGATCATGGTCTGGAACAGTGAAACCCCCGACAAGCCAGTGCGGTTGCTGTCAACCTGGAGTGAGGTGTGTCAAGCTGAGATTTGCAACGAATCATCGGACATCATTGTGTGCGGGCTGAGAGACGGCAGTGTTGCGATGTGGGACCTGAGGGAGACCTACACGTTTTGTTCTAAACTCGATGGGTACTTAACTCATTTCGCTGCGACCCATTCGATTGCACCAAATTTAGGCGGGGCTGGCAGGCGGGCGATGGATCTGGGCGCCATAATAGACGTGAAAAGCTTTCGCCCTGCTGCTAAGGGGGTTGTGGGCGTGGATGTATTTAAGACTGTTCAAGTAAGCTGCGTTTACAATCCTATTTTAACCAACTCACCATTTTTCTTTTCCAGTTTGCATCACTCAACGAAACAGGCATTTTGACAATATGGACCTTAGTGGAGACAGGAGCGCGAAACTTCGAAATACCCCATGGACCAGACTCCAAGTTCGAATACAGCTCTCCGTGGGCTCGGGTTAAACTCATTCAAAGCGCCATCTGTGATTTGCGAGAATTCATGGAATTCGGAAACACTCGGCCAAAGAGCGCCTTCGAACGCACCAAACTCAACTTTCAAATGAACATTTTCGAAGACGACATCCTCAAAGAGCTGGCCGACACTCAAAACGACATGAAGCTCGGCCTCCAGGGTTTGAGATTTATAAACCTCGACTGCGGCACTGAGTTGATATTCGTGGGAACCAACCGGAACTACATCATATCGTGCTCAAAAACCCTGAAGAGAGAGCGTTTTCGAAAGTTGACTATCGCCGGTGGGGGATTTTTGTTCCCAACAGCCATCAAGCTGCTGCAAAATGAGAATTTCCTTGCTGTGGGCCAATCGAACGGATCAGTGGCACTTCTCAACTGCAACCAAGAGGAAACTAATAAACAGCAGAGAATGCTTCAGAAGTCGGTACATCGCCCGGAAACATCTCAGTCGAGGTCGAGCGAGTTTGATTTCGAAGTTGGAAAATCATGTGCCATTCAGAATATCATTCGCAACGAAAGATTGCCACCGGAGAGGCACTTCGTTGACGACCACTTTCGACCAAGCACTGCCGCTTTGATCGAGGCAACGGCCGAGGGAGGCAAGAAGCCATTCGAGTTGCGAGTGTTTGACGAGCAGATACTCCTGAATGGTTCTGTACTGCGAAAGGATTTGGTTCGAAGATTGGAGCTCTCAAGCGACGGCTGGACGCTGTTGGCGCTCTCGAGCGGAAACTTGAGAGTTTATGATTTTTACTCTGAAAAGGAAGTTTCGTTCCACGGTGAGGGCTCAACGAGGACGAGTCTTATGGAGATTGCAGTCACCAGAGGTGTTGGCAAAGAGAAGAGACTGGTGTTGCTAACTGAGGGCAATAACATTGAAGTGCACTTATTGAAATAAATTTCTCGTTTGAATTAAGTAGCATCGATTTTGACTGTTAAGTTTCTTTTTATTAAAATATAAGAGTATTCAAGACGGAATTTATATTGCAATTTTTATTCTTCGAAACTGTCTTTGGTAACGATGTGATCAATAAGGACTTCCGAACTTTGACAGTCGATAGCGGCCATATTGTAAAAGCTACATCTGTCACATTGGCTGTCATTCATTCATTGGATGGGCACGGCTTTCAACAACACGTGCAAATGCTAAAATTGTTCTATCAAAATGGCAATGTTCCACGCGCTGCGCTCATTTCACGGTCGTCATAATCGTCGCACCAAGATGACTATTCGCAGTGTTGTAGATAAATTTAAGTCCACTACTTCAGCAAACGATAACCAAAACCCATACGTCGACGAATGGGTCGCGGTGGACGAACGTCGCGATGCAATTTTGGGATTTGGGAATTTGGTGCGCAAAAGATCGATTGTGTCATGGCGCGTCATCCTGCATGAACCAGAAGTCGTCCAAAACCATGTCTTCAATTTCATTAAAAAAAAAAGTTGGTAAACATGGCTCTGTCCCGCCCACCGTTGACCGAAACGTTGTTCCCAGCCTCATTTACGAAGAAAAATGGTCCAATGATGCCACCACCCCACAATCCGCACCAAACTGTCACTCTCTCTGGATGCATTGGCTTATCTACAATCGACAATAACGTGCGGGTATTCCGAGCCCCAAATGCGGCAATTTTATTTGTTAACATAGGCGCCGCCGAGATGAAAATGCGCCTCGTCGGAAAAGATGATTTTTCACCCAAAATCGTTGTCCAATCGTTGTCAAGCTGCTCTAAGGCTCAAACTGCGAAGCGATAAGGAAGCGGATGGTCGCGCGCCTTCAATTGCTGAGCAAGTTGGACTTTGTAAGCGAATAATCGGAGATCTTTGTGCAGAAGTTTCATCAGGCTAGTGCGTGAAATGTTGAGCCATAGAGATCGATGACGAGTTGATGTTCATGAATTGGGTCTCGCACTCTCGGCCCGAGCAGCCACATTCTCATCTGTGCGCACCGTACGACGACGGGGACCATGAGTGTTGTCCACTAGTGCACCAGTCTCACGAACTTTTTGCACAAACTTGCGTACAGCAGTTGCGGTGGGTGCTTCATATTGGCCAAAACTTATTTTCAAAAAACGCACTGTTTGGGCTACACAGCACTCACTTTGGAAAAAAGTTTTCAATATTTCCCAACGTTGTGCAGTTCAAGCATAAAGCGACTCATTTCGTTCCGCGGATGTATGATACTGATTTTCTATCAAGATTTCGAGGGGGAATCAGCTGTCAGTGTCAAAATAACCTATGATTTAAATAAAAACCACTAGATGGCCCACCCTGTTTGTATGGAAGAAGACTGGAAAAAGAAAGATATTTTTTCTAAAATGTGTTGCGCTTTCTTGGGGAGGTCGAGTATTTATTTCTAGTCGCCTGCTGAAATTTTGCACCAAAGGGTACTGTCTTGCATTATGTGGAATTGAATGGTGATGAAAGTCAAACTGCAATTTAATTCTTCGACTCAGTAACTTTTTACTCAAATACCGTCATAAATTGCCAATTATTTTTCAACGAGACGGCCAACTACTGCTTCAATATTCACTTCATCTGACTGACAACTGACACATCTGGTATAGTGACATTCCGAAAAATTGAGAAGCCGACAAACTTGCCAAATTTGCCACTAACTCTCCAATGCATCCCAATCTAATCACTAAAATAAGTCTCTAAAAGGAACTCCAGGCTTCAAGTTCCACCAACCGTATGTGATTAGAATCTACCAGCTGCCTCATGACAAAGCAAGTCAGACCCTTCTTGAACCAGACGCGGGGAATTTGCTTGATCAGAACGAGAAGATCAGCAATAAGGGCTCTGCCAAGTGCCATCAAGGAACACTGTACTATTGAAATATATTTCTTTGCTAATGAAATCTTCCGCAGCTGTATGAAGAGAAGGAAGAGGCAATCTTCCGCAGGATCCACCTGGTACCACCTTCCTTCGATATTATAACTTCTCTGCTTGGTGTCACAATGAAACTAACTTAGATATAGCCTGCTACTAAAACCAAACCTAATCTAATGAAATCGTGGTGAAGGGTTGTGAAGATTGCGGTCATGCGCAAAGCATTATCGGTTGTGATTATGGCATTGAACTTACAAGTATATCAATTTATAGTTTTTGTATTATTTCCGTACGCTGACTAAGCCGATTTTTCAATAATTTTTAAAAATACGTTTATTGATAAAAATAATTCGAGTTAATTGAGATCTTTGTGTTTCAAAGATAAGTAGGAAAACACATTATCAAGACGTTATCTAATCGAACACCTTGTTGATGTCTATCAAAACAATGCCTGCTACTTTTTATTTATTTTATGCGCAGTATTGCTATGTGTGCGCACTAATTATACGGAAGTTAGCTTACAAATTAGACAAATAATATGATTGACGAATTTTTCTACTTCCTTGGATTTATACTTACAATCTTCTTCTTGGTGCTGTTTATGGTGCACATAAAAAGGGAATATTTTTCGGAAAAAACTAAAACATGCAAGGAACCCGATGCGCCACCTCCGTACGAAGACCCACCTTCCTTTGAGTCTTGCACTCATATTTAAACGTGTAAGTGATTAATTTCTTGTCTGTTTATTAGATTGAAACATTTTCCTTATTTTCAGATCCATAATGCAGTTCATGATGAAATGGGAAACAGACTACTTTAATTTAAGTGTGATCGTGTTGTGTATGCGTGTGTTACAATTAGTCATCCTGAGCACTTACTCAAGAGGGCTTGTGCCCCTGAGAACTGCCGAAATTTTAGTGAAAATGTGTGTGAATAACTCGGACAACAAATCTATCCTAACAACGTTTCAAAACCTTTGTAATTTATGTGAACGATACTATAATTCTAAAAAATGTTTAATTCAACGAATTTATTTAATATAGTTTTAAACTTATAAATTTATATAAACTAATTTATTTAATAAAATCAAAGTGGATTTTATGTGTTTTTTAATTCAGACTTCTGCTGCCGAATCTATTCGAGTTCGTAGAGTAATTTATTTGACTGAATTTTCTCTGCTGATATGTCAGCCGCTTCAATAAAAGGACTGTCTGTTTTAAGAAGTTTACGTAAAAATAAACGTCGCAAAGAAACTTTTGATGTTACTGATAGTGGTTGACTCTGCCGCACCACATTCAATTTATACACTCACTGATATGATTGGCTCGAAAAATTGCCCTTAATAACATCAGGCGCGTGGGCGCCGTGGCGTAGTGGGTAGGTGCGTCGAC
This sequence comes from Myathropa florea, assembly GCA_930367185.1. Lineage (NCBI taxonomy): Eukaryota > Metazoa > Arthropoda > Insecta > Diptera > Syrphidae > Myathropa > Myathropa florea. The sequence continues at coordinate 109,718,872 of OV884002.1, forward strand.
TCCTACACTCGAGGTCGTCAGTTCGAATCTCGAAAAAAACATCAAACATGCTCAAAGAGTATAACTGTCTAGAAAAAGCTTCTCAATTTCGCCGTTCGTAGTCAGCATTAAACTGTAGGTAACCTCTAATCGTGAGAGAACAATAGCATGCACAACACGAGTGGTTGCTGAGAAGCTAGGCCCAGGTCCACCTCGGACTGTAGCGCCGCCATTATTATTATTATCATTAACATCAAAAATTGACTTAAATTCTTCGAACTACGTGCTGATTTCAAAGGGAAGGGAATTAGGTTAGGTTAGGTTAGGAGCTTGTCAATTCATCAGCACACTTAGACCATATTGGTTTATTGTGGTATCCACAGTCAGACTACTTCCACTGATCGACCGGCCTTTAATTTGATCCCAATGGTGACTGAACCAGATTTGAAAAACCGGATATAACCGCATTAACTTTGCTTTCACTGGGATTCGAACCTGGGACCCCCCTAACTAAGGGCAGGCACTTAACCAACTGCGCCATCCAAACGGGAATACTTCCATCTTTATACAAAATCTGATACTTAAACGTCTGCCAAAAATTGTCTCTCCTCCAAAATATATACGTGCTCACATTTTCTTCTTCATACAATCTTATCATAGATATCGACTGTGCAAATTTTTACAAGCTAAATAATTCAATTTCTGCATAGTATGTGCTATTGCAGTGCTGAGACAGTTCGCTTGCTGACAAATGACTGATACGGTTTTTCTTACAGTTTGATTCGTTTCGATTGTCATCGTCGCTTCCTTTTGATTGCTCCAACTTCACAGAGCTCATGCCATCTCACTGATAGTTTCGTTCTTATTCATTATTTTGTTATGTTGACTCTCGATGGGGAGTATGACTTTCATTTGCCTCCAAAAGTAGGCTACAAATTCCTGAAATTACTACTTTTTTTCTGGTTCTTCTCTTTTTATCTTACTAAGCGTAAGACACGTATTTTTCTTAATCTTTTAGAGCAAGGAGATTGAAAAAAGTTCTCAGAAATTTTTTTGTCTTAAACATTTTTGTTATCTTATTTAAACTAACAACATAACGTAAATAGAATTACTTAAACTGTATAGCTATCAACGCTTATTACATTAACCGCGATAAAAACAGTGATACCAAACCAAACAAGGATTGTTATCGAAAATGTCAAAAACAAACACACCTGATCAAAAGCATAGATACAGCTTCAAATACTTTACATTTTTCGTCTTTGGTGTAGCACAATGAAAGAAATGGTTAAAGTTCGCAAAAAAGGCTAATGTATTTGTATTATATATACTTTTTAAAAACTTAAAACTTAAAAGTATTTTCAATATTAACGTTAATAATCTGTTTATGAAGATAAAATTGTGTTGACATATGATCACTGTTTGTCTGTATTGGTAAATATTTGCTCAAACAATTTCTTCTTTAGAAGTGCCCACAAGTTTTCAATAGAGTTTAGACCTTGAGATTGACTTGGCCAAGCTTGCAGGTTGATTTTGTTGTGAACTAAGTATTTTTTTACTAGTGTGGAAGTATGTTTTGGGTCGTTATCCTGCTGAAAGACCCAACGCAGAGGCATGTTTTGCTGGGCGTATGATATCATTACCATTTGTCAAAATGTCTTTGTACTCGGCTGCCGTCATATTGTTTGTAGTTTGGAATATTGGACGAGCATCATTTAGGAAAACATACCCAGACCAGTATATTGCCGCCTCTATTTTTCACTGTATTTTTTGTGCATTACCGTTGAATTCCTTGGGTTGAGAAGCACTTCACTCTTTTCACAGTCATTCCCAAAGAGACTGATCTTTGTTTCGTCGCTCAGCAAAATATTTCGCCATTTTTCTTTACCGACATCGCTCGTTCCATTTACATGTGTCATGGCAAACTGTAGCATTATGCCCAATATTTTTTTTCACTAGCGGAACTTTCCTAGCTATTTGTCCGAGAAGTTTGGCTTTTTGTAAGCCACCACGAACTCTTGGAGCACTAACGGTGTTGTCAATATCTGCGGAAACCGCCTTTGATGACTTAAAAGGGTCACGTTTTGATAACATTATTATATGGCGATCATCCGCTAAGGTCGTTTTTTTTTATCTGCCTTAAAATTCCTTTTGGGGTGCAGATTAAAAAAAAATTAAACAAAATGAAGTGACCGTCCCACACATTTCGCGATTTCACTCAGAGATTTCCTTCTTTTCTGTGCGACAGAGCCAAAACTTTCTCTTCTGTAGTGCAATGACTATTTCAGGCCATGGTAGACCTAAATTGTCTACTTCCTTCTTCTTAATTCATACCAAGCAATTACAATTAAATATACTAAAACTTTTTGACAAAAAACTCGCAAAGAATATAATGACATAATTGAATATTGATCACAATCTGAAGTGTATATATTTTTTCGATCACACGATTTTTATGAACTAACACAATTTAATCTTCATAAAAAAAATTATTTACATAAAAATTTAAAATATTTTTATGTTTTAAGTTTGTAATAAGTATATAGAATACAAATATATTAGCCTTTTTGTGAACTTCAACCATTTCTTTCGAAAAATGTAAGGTGAATGAGGGTGTATCTATTTTTTTGATCAGGTGTGTATACACTTAGAAGAAGAAGTGTAACGGGAAACATAATAATTTCGATTACTTCGACACACTATTTAACAAATGTTTTTTAACGCGGTCTATTCGAAATATTTGTGTTTAAAAAATATAAATTTTAATCAAGGAAAGAAAAAAAGGCGCCATTAAAAACGTTCACAATTAATGGTTTGCTTAAGAAATTTAAAATTTAACGAATCGTTGATATTCATCAAGTTTATCGTCAAATACCACTTTTAATTTAAATTTCAATGATGACGAAACTCCTGATAGGGGCTGATAGACTTTTACAGACAAAATTAAAGACACAATATTCAAATTTATGTTTATTTACTGCGTTTTTTTATTTTCCATAGAAAGCAGCGGGGGATGATCTGGTAGAGCGCATGCACCAGCTCATCTGTAAAATATGGTCGAAGGAAAGCATGCCCCATGAGTGGAATCTCAACGTCGTTTGCCCGATCCACAAAAAATGTGACCCCTTTGACTGTGTCAACTATCGAGGAATAAGTCTCCTAAACAAGACCTTCCCTGCTGTTTTGTATAAACAGCTGAAACCTTTCGTCACCGATCTGATTCGTCCGTATCAATGCGGTTTCCGTCCAGGGAAGTCCACCATAGATCAAATCTTCACACTGCGGCAGATCCTGGAGAAGACCCAGGAAATGCAGATCGACACACACCATCTATTTGTCGATTTCAAGGCCGCATATGACAGCGTGCATAGAGACGAGCTATACAGCGCCCTGTCTAGTTTTGACATTCCTGCTAAACTCGCCAGACTGAGCAGGATGACGATGGAGAACTCTCACTGCTTCATCAAGATCGGTAACGAACTCACCGAGACCTTCAATGTCAAAAATGATTTTAGACAAGGCTAAGCGCTGTTATGTGATTTCTTTAACATCGTTCTTGAGAAGATCGTGCAAAACTTACCAGCCAACACAAGGGGCACGATCTTCCAAAAGTCTGTTCAACTGCTAGCTTACGCGGATGACATTGACGTGGTTGGGCGAACACAGCGAGCCGTTTGCTGGCATTGAGACGGAAGCGGCTAAAATGGGTCTAGTGGTAAACGAGGGCAAAACCAAGTATATGCTGTCATCGGGAAAGGACGCACAACATCGACGACTTGGCCAAAACGTCACCATAGGCAGCTATAACTTTGAGGTAGTTAAGGACCTCGTCTATCATGGCTCTGCAGTAAACAGTACAAACAACATCAGTACCGATATCAAGCGCAGAATAACTCTTGCTAACCGCTGCTTTTTTGGGCTCAAAAGGCAAATGAGTAGTAGAGCCCTCTCTCGGAAGACAAGTTGACTCTTTATAAGACCTTGATTATTCCAGTTTTGCTTTACGACGAAGAGGCATGGACAATATCCCAAGCGGCTAAACAGTGTCTTGGTCTTTTCGAGAGAAAAGTTATGCGCGAGTTACGACAGCTTCCTGCCCCTCCGTCACCCCCTAATCCACTACACCAAGCGAGTGTCCATCTAGTGCAAATAAAATGTAATACACAGGTGACAGCCGAACTGCTTATTCATTGTCTGGACCGTTTCCGCCCTAATTCAAGTTCAAGCTGTCACCTCTGCAAATCGAAATCATATTCGTATTTAATAAAATTGTAATTTTGCAGTCATGAACTGACCACAAAAGTGAACGGTTGTTTTATTTTTATCACGCCCACACAGTGGAGTACATAACTCGCACGATCTTTTGCAATCTGTTTGCGTTGATGGCATTCGGAGGAGAAGGTTTAACCATGAACTGTATGGGCTGTACAGCGACATGAGTCTAGCCAGGCGTCTATGGATCCAACGCCTAAGATGGCTAGGCCATGTAGAGCGTATAGAACTTAGCTCCAGCACGAAGAGTCTTCGACTCTGAGCCTGTGGGACAATGCAACAGACGACGTCCACGTACAAGGTGGCGCACACAAGTTGGGGGTGACATCGGCTGGCTTGGTGTGCGAAACTGGAGACAGGTGGCTGGAGAGGCATGTTGAGTGAGGCCCAGGTCCACCTCGGACCTAAGAAGATGAAGTAGCTAAAGCATACAAAGTACAATTTTTTCTATAAGATAGGTCTTTTTAGAGGTTGGTGATTACTCACTTTTAACGCTAGTTTGAAGACCTTTTTTTTTATTATTATTAATTATGTTTACGTTATGTTATTTAATTAAGTATTGCTCATTTTCAAAGTATGATTTCAGAGCTTTTATTTGAGGCATCATTGTCTGGCGTAGACCGTCCCTTTCAATTTTAATTTAGAGGACAAACTTTCAGCTAATGACTGTTCACTCACTTTTGACGTTGACTGTAAGTGAGTGTTCACAATTTAAAGTCGACTGCGGAAACAAAAATGTAGGAGAAATTAATTGAGATCAAATGCAATAGCAACCATTCCATAACCATGGCAAAATGAATTTGTTTCCCGAAATCAATTTTCATTTTTCCAAATGACAGCAAACTTATGCGACAAGATGACAAAATGTACTCCACGTCTATTTCGATAAGCATTTCTGCACGCATCAATGCATGCAGTATTGCTGTACATCTATTTTAAGCTATTCACTGAATTAATAATATACATGTGAAAAATAAAAATAGGAACAAATCCTTTCACAGATCCCCAAAATCTATTTGAACGAAAGATTAAAAGACAATTTTTTGTGAGATGTTGATAAGATTAATTTTATTTTAATTCGGAATGTAAATAGTTAGACTTCACAGATCCATATAAACTATAACAAAATTTATAAAATTTACATTCAAAACTGCGGCACCTCGTCGTCATCCCTCACAGGATGCGACCGGAAAGAAAGAAGCGACGAATAAGCAGAACCAAGGCCCGGCAGAATGGGTACGGGGACTGAATCCGGAATATCGAGACCATATGAGTCTGGTTGCATTTTATCAGCACGCTGATGACGAGATTCATGATGCTTGTTGTGAGAACGTGGACTGAATTCCTGGACTTCCTTGTTAACCGGTGCGATGGCAATCTTCTGATTGTTGGGGAACAAATCGAACAGGCCCAAGTACGATGAAACCTTTGCAAAGAATCCCAATTCCGGCTTAGGTGTAGTCAAGACCTTTTGAGCGATCTCCAAGTCCTTTTGCAGTGTTTCACTCAGAAGACTGGTCGGCAGTGAAGGACCCGATGTGTCGGCTTCAAATTGAATGGGTTCTTCCGTTGCAGTGTTGTCGGTGTAGTCAGAAGCCTCTATGAATGCCTTGATCAGATCGATTCCACTTTCTGTTGCGGTTAATTGTCGTATCGCGTCGATTGTCTCCTCGCGAGATGTTGTACCCAAGAGCTCACCCAATGCACTGATGCTTGGAATCTGGTCCCAGTTTGTGATGCCGAGTTTTGTTGCAGCGATCTCTATCAAATCGTCCGGCAGAGTGTCGGATGGTGGCAATAAAAATTCAGCAGGTACGTTGGATGGTTCCCTAATTACCTCGTAGTAGGGGTAGTGGACGGATACGAATTGATGCTGCTGCGGAAGAGAGGCTTTCACGGGTTCGGTTGCAATCACAGTGTTATCCTTTTGGTAGATTACAGGCAAGATTGCAGCGCAAAGTTGAAAACTCACAGCAAACAGAAGCACCTACAAACACAGTGACAACTTAGAAAATATATTTTTTTTTTTTGAATTTTAGTTTTTTTAAACTTTACTCACTTGCAGATGCATTTTTCTACTCGAATATATATCTTAACGAAGCGAAGTATTGAGAAGGACTAAATGAAAGACTCAGAAAAACGAGAGAAGTAGAAAATCGTGGGTCATGGTAATTAATGCTCAGCCGCATACAGGTAGCGAAGATCTGGGTATTTTCGTTTCGTTCTCACAATGTTTCGGATTTTTGGAATTCCCGCCTCATGTGAAGGGGCAAGATTGTAATTGTTTGGTAATTTGAAACGAAAGGTCATAAGGGTTTGCCTTTGCAGGTATCTGAACGGAGTTCTTCAGGCAGTCTGTGAAATATGACATTCGGATGAACTCAGAGAAGGTGTTTTGTTTTGTGTTTTATTTCATTCATTCGAAATGGAAATTTCGGCGAAATGCTTTCTAAATTTTCGAGAGCCTACTGACATCTGCAATGCATGTGTATCTATGTATGTATGTATAATGATATACAGAAGAATCTTGAAAAGATGAACAGATATAAAACTGGCCCCGTTCATCTTTTCGCATTCTTTTCTTTTTATGCATCGAAATTTAGTCAAAAAAGATCGTATAGCCATGCTTAAATCCATTGCTTGTATCAAATAAAAATTAATTTTTTTTTTTTTTAAACAAGAAACTTACTTACTTAAGGGGGCGCCACAGTCCGGGGTCGACCTGGACCTTAACCAACAAGTGCCTCCAGTCAGCTCGGTCTTTAGCTAGCTGCCTCCAGTGTCGCACGTTGGTTGAGATCCCTTTCCACTTGCGTGCGCCACCTGAGTCGCGGTCTTTCTCTACTGCACCGGCCCTCGGGGAGGGATTCGAACACTTTCCGGGCCGGAGCATTGGTTTCCATTCGCTCTACATGACATGACGACCTACAGCCTTCTGGCTAAGTCGATGTCGCTGAACAGATCGTACAGTTCGTTGTTATATCGTCTCCTCCACTCACTCTCTATGCAACTTACTTACTTACTAAGCAGGCCTACGACCTATGTAGGGTCTGAGCCTGAGCTATCGCTGCCTTCCGCCATTGACGGTCCTGGACACGCTGCTTCCAGTCATCAAGACCAAGCTGTCTTACGTCCGCCATGACTTGGTCTTTGTACCGGAGGTTCGGTCTTCCTCTCCTTCTCGAACCAGGAGGCTCGGATTCGAAGACCCTCTTAGTCGGAGCGTTGTTGTCCATGCGCTTGATGTGGTCAAGCCAGTGCAGTTGACGGATTTTTGCCTTCCGGACTACATCCACATTCTGGTACAGCTCATAGAGTTCGCGGTTGTGTCTTCTCCTCCTTCGTCTTCCTCGCAGATGGGACCATATATCGGACGTAAAATGTTTCTTTCGAAGGCACCAAGAATCAGCTCCGCAGTTCTGCTTAGTGTCCAGCTCTCGGCTCCATACAGCGTACAGCAGGACTGGCAGAATAAGAGTTTTGTAGAGCATGATTTTGGTCCTTCGAGTCAGGAGTTTTGAGCCCAGTTGTTTTGACAAACCGAAGTAGCATCGGTTGACAAGGGCAATTCTACTTCGGAGCTCCACTGTGATGTCATTCGTGGAGTTCACGTTTGCCCCGAGGTAGACAAACTCCTTCACTATCTCAAAGTTGTGGCTGTCGATTGTAATGTTTTGCCCTAGATGATGTGCGGCGTATTGTTTCTTGCTCGACAGCATATATTTTGTCTTATCCTCATCGACCTTAAGACCAATTCGTTTCGCCTGTTCTTCAATCGCCGTGAAAGCTTCCACTACGGCGCGTTGGGAACGCACAACGATGTCGATGTCATCTGCGTATCCCAACAGTTGGACTGACTTGTAGAAGATAGTGCGTTACATAGTCCGTGTTTACAGCAGCCCGCCGCACATCTTCTCCAGTACCAAATTGAAGAAATCACACGACAGCGCATCTCTTTGCCGAAATCCGGTGCAGGTTATAGAATGGCTCGTAGGTCCTAGAGCCGAACTGCTGCACGGTGCATATATACGAGGTTCAATATATTCTCGGTAGCGATATGAAGGAAAATGTGAATTCAATTTAAATTGTTTTTATTTTTCAATATAATCTCCCCTAACATCAATAAATTTCTTACATCTTGAGATATGCTTTTTTAAACCCTCAAAAAAATAAATTTCTTCTTTCTCTGCAAAATACCCATTTATTGCCGACTTGAGTTCTTCATCATCCGAAAATCTTTTTCCACGAAGACATTTTTTCAAATCCGGAAACAGGAAATAATCACTAAGGGCAAGGTCTGGACTATAGGGTGGGTGTTGGATTTCTTCGAAACCACAATCTCGCGCAGCAGCCTTGGAAACTCGCGCCGTGTGAACAGGAGCGTTGTCATGAAGAAGCAACACACCCGCTGCGAGTTTACCCCGTCTTTTCTTTTTAATTTCCTCCCGCAAATTATGCAAAGTGGAAGCGTAGGATGTGGCGTTGATGGTTTCACCTTTTTTTTTGTACTCAATGAGCAAGATTCCCTTTGAGTCCCAAAAAAACTGTGGCCATGAGCTTCCCGGCAGACGGAGTGACTTTGAACTTCTTCGGGGGGTCTGTTCCCTTTTTATGCCACTGCATGGACTCTTGTTTGGTTTCAGGGTCATAGTGGTGGACCCATGTTAATCACTGATACAGTAATCGATGAACCAATACCCGTACGATTCTCACTTTTTTCTGAGGCGCTGTGAGCATTCGTGGCACCCACCTTGCACTGACCTTTGAAAGGTTAAGATGGTCATGAAGAATGGTGTGAATGGTACCAATTGAAAGCTTGGTGATCTCTGCCATCATTTTCACCTTTATTCGGGCATCCTCAAGAACAAGTTTTTCGATTTTTTTGATGCTTTCTCCCGTACAAGCAGTAGCTGGGGTCGTCTTCAATGCTCTCTCTGCCTCTCTTGAACTCCCTTGACCACTTTTGCACAGTTGATAATGAAGGTGCGGAACCCTGGTAAACAGCCACCATCTCTTCATGAATAGTTTTTTTGATTTTTTCCTTGCTTAGTGAGAAATTTAATTACAGCGCGATGCTCAATTTTCACCATCATCGTCTCTGTTGCCATTATGATTCTGTTTAACTAGAGATAAAACGCGAATTAATAATCACATTTATATGAAATTTTACATGAATGCACTAAAATAATAGTACGTATGTGTTAGCGTGGTCCGACACAACCGAGGCATCACTCGGCATCATACCACGGGTTTCTTGTCAGGGGTGGTAGGTAGCCCAAAGTGATTTCAGCCATCTCTTTGATGTCCGAGCGGCGGTGCAATCACATATCGTTGGCATTTATGTTCGACGCAGGCATACCGGAGAGTCTCTCACTTAATTACTCTTCGTAGCCTCTGGCAATCTCCGATGTGCTCAAGCGTCCAATGTTAAAATTCCTCTTTGTTGGCTGGTGCAGCTTTGGACATTGGACAGTCGAGCTCTGAATCTTGCTGCTACGAGGAAACGGTCAGAGTCGACGTTTGCCCCCCTGAATGTTTGCAAATCCAGAATATTTGTCGCATGCCTTGCGTCGCAAAGTCAGTGAGTCGGAAGCCGTTATCTGTTGTCGCGTCGTGGAGGTTGTGCTTTCCGATCACTCCGCCAAATATGTTTTCCTTACCGATTTTGGCATTGAAGTCTCCGAGCACGATTTTGACATCGTACTCCGAACAGGCTCCGTAGGCACCATCCAAGAGGTAGCCAAGAGCAACCTCATCCGCTTTTGACAAAGTCCATGCTTCTGCGCCATATAGCAGAACTGGAACGATTAAGATCTTATACAGGGTTACCTTGGTTGTTCGAGAGAGGGCTTTGTTTATCAATTGCTTTCTTAGCCCAAAGAAGCAGCGATTAGCAAGAGTTATTCTTCGTTTAATTTCAGCGCTGGTGTTATTGTCTGAATTAATAGCGGTACCTAGGTAGACAAAGTCCTTGACTACCTCAAAGTTATATCTGTCTGCTGTGACGTTCTGTCCAAGACGTCGTTGTTGGGTGTCCTTTCTGGTTGACAGCATATACTTGGTCTTGCCCTCATTTATCGTTAAACCCATCTTCGCATCCTCCGTCGCAATTCTCACAAAGTGCCATTGACATCGGGCTGTGTTCTTCCGATTATGTCAATATCGTCGGCATATGCGAGTAGTTGGACGGACTTCTGAAAGATTGTGCCTCTGGTGTTTGCACAATTCTTTCAAGTATGATGTTGTATGATGTCTCCACTCGTAAGAGAACAATAGCACGCACAACACGAGTGGTTGCTGAGAAGCTAGGCCCAGGTCCACCTCGGACTGTAGCGCCGCCATTATATTATATTATATGATGTTGAAGAAGTCGCATGACAGCGCGTCGCCTTGTCTGAATCCTTTTTTGACATCAAAGATCTCGGTTAGGTCTTTACCGACCTTGATGAAGCAGCGTGCATTCTCCATCGTCATCCTACACAAACGGACGAGTTTGGTAGGTATGCCAAAACTAGACATTGCTCCGTATAGCTCGTCTCTGTAGAAGCTGTCATACGCTGCCTTAAAGTCGATGAAAAAGTGGTGGGTATCGATTTGTTGTTCCTGGGTTTTTTCCAAGATCTGCCACAGCGTGAATATTTGGTCGATGATGGATTTTCCTGGCCTAAAGCCACACTGGTATGGACCGACCAGGTTGTTGACGAATGGCTTTAGGCGTTCACACGAGACGGCAGATAAGATCTTATAGGCAATGTTCAGAAGACTGACGAGAAGACTATAGTTTCAGAAATGCCTCTATATTTCAGAGGGTCTCCTTTTTTGTGAATCGGGCAAACAATGCTGAGGTTTCATTCATCGGGCATGCTTTCTTCCGACCATATTTTACAGATGTGTTGGTACATGTCCCTCACCAAGTCATCGCCTGCTGCTTTGGAAAGCTCAGCCGCTAGGCCGTCAGCTCCAGCAGCTTTGTTGGACTTTAGTTTAGATAAAGCTATCTTCACTTCATCCAGGTCGGGGGGACGGAATTGTTGATCTACATCGTCCCTTTCATTCGGGTTGAATGGTTCAATCTGCCTGACACCGGAATTCGGTTCTTCATCGCCGTTATACAGTCTGCAGAAGTGGTTCTTCCATATCCTCAGCATCGACTGTGATTCTACTACGATGTTCCCTGGATCGTCCTTGCAGGCTTCGGTTCGGGCTTTAAAACTCTGACTGGTTAACTTTACCTTTTGGTAAAACCACCTTACCTCATTCTTACAGTGGTCGTTCTGTATCGCGCGCTTCTCATGCTCCTTTTATTTCATGCCGAGTGAAACCCAGCAGATCAAAGGCGGCATCTCTGATAGCTTTTTAGCAATGTTGCCACTGGTCTTCAATGCTTGGTGTCGGCGGCAAGGAACTTCTTCTGAGATTAAGGGAGACTCGATCGGAAAAGGATTTGGCGATCTCTTGCGATTGTAGCCTTTCGACGTCGAACTTCCTCACAGTATTTTCTTGTCTTGGCGGTGTTCGGGATATCCGCAACCTTACCTTGGCTACAACAAGGTAGTGGTCCGAGTCGATGTTGGCTTCTCGAAACGTTCGGACATCCATAATACTGGAGGAGTGCCTTGCGTCGATCGCAATGTGATCAATCTGGTTGACGGTTGATTGAACAGGAGATCTCCATGTTCCTCTGTAAATATTGAGATATGAGAACCGCGTACTGGCTACTACAACATTTCGCCCCGCAGCAAAGTCGATCAACCTAAATCCGTTATCGGAGGTGGTGTCGCGTAGGCTGTGCTTCCCGACCGTACTACCTAAGACACTCTCTCTTCCCAGCTTTGCATTAAAATCGCCTATGACAATTTTAATGCCATAGCTAGGGCACTGCTCGTATGTCTTGTCCAAGAGCTCATAGAAACTATCTTTAGTGTCGTCGTCTTTCTCCTCTGTTGGGACATGTGCGCATATTAGGCTTTTGTTGGCGAATTAAGCCTTGATGCGAATTGAAGTGAGGCGTTCGTTCACACACCTGAACGATAAGACTTCTAGTCTAAATCTGCCTCTAACGACGAATACAAATCCAATCAAGCGCTAACATCTTAATGTGCTTGGCCTAAGCAGTAGTTGATGCAGCCATATAAATCTTAGCGATCTGTAGCGATTCCCAAATGGTCTTGCAAAAAACTTTAACTATGAAAAAGCAAGATACACCCGTTGACAAGTACCTGGAAAAAATCAATTTAAACATGTATTCATTAGTTTCCAGCATAAACGCACTAATGTGTTCTAATTGGACACTTCCGCAATACAAAGCACACGGCCACCGCAACAAATGCAAAACTTGTCCCCGTGCTGCATCGTTCACATCGTCTGAGTTAAATTGAAATAAAATACAAATTTAGGGTTTTTCTTCCGTTTTATTGAAAAAGAAAAGAAACAACTAAAAAGAACTATACAAAATGTGAAAAGTAAGGGAATACGAATTGTTCACTGAGAACTGAGGTCAACAGAGCTGAGTTGACGGTCACAAAAAAGATAAGGGAAAATCATCTTACACCGCCACTTAAATCGCTATTGGGTTCTTTTGTAAATATCAATTCAGTTCACATCTAAATATAGTCAGATACAAAATAACGATACATTTTTGTAGCTTTCATCAAACTAAACGATGAAATTAAAAAAAACAACAGTTTATTTCTACCGAGCTGTCAAACAACTCATGAGGCTTTCGAAACACCAACTAACGCTGGCCGTATACATCTTTCATGGAGTTTGTAACCGATTTTGCTGACCACTACCACGGTGTTGGGTTCGCAATTTGGATCGTCCTGCAAGGATGTGACACAAAGGGTTAGACTGAAGGAGTGTTTAGAGAGGGTGATGGGTGGTTACCTTTTGGAAAAGAGCTTCGTGCAGATTCGGGTCGAACTTCTCGTTGAGGGGATTAATTGGCTCCAGACCATGCCTTTTGAATACTTGTCCGAGGGAGGCTTTGGTCATCGTAAGACCTTCGTAAAGGTTCTTTAGGTGCTTGTTGCTCTCGTTGATCTGAAATGTGAAGAGAAATCGGTCAGATGATCTGATAGATAATCGAAACTAGACATAAAGGAGGTATTGTATAAGACTTCAATTAGCATTCATTTCGTTGAAACACGCAATTGAACATGAAGCAAGAAAAACAGTGAATCATGCTGTTTGAGTGATACGAAGCTATGGTCAAGAGTTGTGCAGTCGTATTCTGTCACGTGCTTCCCTCGATTAGATCAACATTTAACCAGTCTTATCTGATTTTGTCTTTCTAATCTTGACCATATTGTCTGAATAATCGAACCGACATTTGTCTCACAACTTCCCCATCAACCACAAGAATTGAAAATATTGCGTGTTTCATGAAATGACAGCAGATTGTGCAGTTGCACCACAAACTTCAAAATTGCATCTATCAAAAGGGCCCCACAAGAGTCAAATTCCTACCTCTTCCTTTGGTACCGCTTCCGTTGCATGTCCCAAGATGTCCGCAACTTCCAAAAGATCCTTACAGAAGCTCTGAATACCGAAGATTTTAGCATCACTTATCTGCTTCGTCAGACGATTTCGCATATTCTCATTCTCCGCAAGTGATCTCTTGTATTTGTCAAGAAGTTCATCCGATTTCGACTTCAACTCTTCAACTTCCTTCGACAAAGTTTCAATTTCTGCTGTCAACTTCTTCTCGTTCTCTGTGAGTTCCGCACTGTTTCCGGCTGCAGTTTCAGCCTTCTCACCTGCATACCGTCGCAATAAGATTGTATTTACAGCTGCATTTCGTGTCCTTTAAATCAACAACATTTTCATTTAGAAATCTTCAAAAATAAATCTCAAATAAAATAGTAAGCGACAAAGGTTAAGATATTACGTCACATTGCGCAAGATTTACGTATCAACTTTGGTACCCACCGTGCATTCGATTGTGTCGCAAAATATGACACGATGCGATTGGTTCGCGATAAAATGTATGTTGTCTTTGTTGCCATTTCAATTCGATTGAATTTGTACCAATTTGGTTAAAAGAAAATTTAATTTACAAGGAATATTGCTATCACAGACATGCGTCCGCACGACGGTTCAATTTTTGACAAGATGAAGTGTGATAAAGTCTGACAGTTGTTGAGTGAGAAAAAAAACATGACAATTTCACAATAGTTCCTTACCGACAGTGGCGACGCGGAAGAATATAGGAAACGTTTTATGCGCCTAAATGTATGTTAGTTTTCGAATTAGATGAAGTGAATACATAACACTTTGCTCATAAAAACCAATTTGATTTGTTGGCTTTTAATTTATATTTATTTGCAACATTTTTATTATCAAACTGTCATAGAACTTATGTTAGCGAACTGCCTGACAGATCTAAATATTTTCTATGTAAAATCGTTTGTCAATTATGGAAGTAATCTCTACTAAGCAGATCTTCGAGCATTTACGGGTGTGACCTTAGCTAACCATAATGAGCTGGAAATGTCTAAAAAATCTGTTGAAATGGACGATGGCAAGGCAGATTAACCCTTTGCTGGAAGAATGGAGTCACTATCTTGAAATATGTACAATATGCCTTTGAAAATGCGGCAGTAATTTGTCTTGGAACTTTTGTCTTATCAATAATTGCTTAAGTGATGAAAACAGCAGATTATTGATCAAGTATAAGCTTAGTTCCAACCATCCATGGAGTGCCTGACACTGGGCTCTGACTCTCTATATTTTAGCCTTGACGTGACTAGGCACCTTGTTCTCTATTTCTGAACTCTCGTCTTTATACCAAGGTCTATAGATGCTAGTACCATTCATCGAGATTATTAGATTAAAGTGATTTTATTCTACAATTCTCTTCAGTAAACTCTTTCGCGGGCTGAAATTATTCAGTTTTGTAACCCCAGGCTTCCAGCGATCTGGACAGAAATTCTTTCAGCACAAGGAAATTGTAATAAGGAATTTGTAACCCAAAAACAACGACTGTTCATCGTGAAATCTGACATCTCCGGGCAGTTTTGTTTACCTTCCTTCGCAGTAAATCATCCACCCCAACTGAGCATAATTTCTGTCGCATTTGCCACCCCTCGACTTGGTGGAGAATTCATTTCCGGCTGGTGCGAATCTGCCGATGATGGTTATGACATTTACAAACCACTGAAAATCTGATCACAACGCATAGGATGAAGGCTTTAACGGCTATTCACATGAGCGGCGAACTTTGAAATTCGCGAATTTTGACACTTCATTCATATGGAATTCTCTTTAGTCGCAGGTATATTCGTGAAAATCCGGGGTGGACTTGGGCCTCAACCAACAAACCTTGCCAGCTAGCACAAACTTTTGCTAGCTGTCGTCAATTACGAACGCCAAGTCAGGTCCCTCTTCACTAGGGTGCGCCACCATAAGCGTGGACGTCCTCTGTTGTGTTGTCCCTCAGGTTCAGAGTCGAACATTCTTCGGGCCGGAGGTAATTTGTCCATCGCTCTACATGCCCTAGCCATCTTAGGCGTTCGATCCATAGACTTCTGGGTAGACTCATGTCGCTGTATAGCCCATACCGTTAGTAAAGCAAGACTGGGATGATCAATGTTTTATGCAAAGTTTTTTTTTATGCAAAAAGAAACTGCGGTTGGCACGAGTTATTCTGCGATTGGTCTAGGTAGTGATGTTGCTCGTTCTGTTTACCGCTGAGCTAAGGTAGACGAAGTACTTCATTACCTTAAAGTTTCAGCTGCATTTGGTGACGTTCTGGCCAAGTCGTCGATGTTGTGCGTCCTTTTACGATGACAGCATATAAGTACTTCGTTTTGCCTCGTTTACCCAGACCCATTTTAGCCACATCCTTTTAAATGCCAGCAAATGCCTCATTGACGGCTCGCTGTGTCAATGTCATCTAACATTGCCATGTCATGCCTCATTGACGGCTCGCCCAATCAAGCCAATGTCATCCTAACATTTGAACGGACTTCTGGAAGATCGTGCCTCTATTGTTGGCCAGTGAATTTTGCACAATCTTCTCAAAAACGGTGTTGAAACGTCTTATGACAGCGAGTCGCCTTGTCCAAATTTTTTTTTGACATAAAAGGCTTCGGTAAATTCGTAACCGACCTTGATGGAGCAGCGAGAGTTCTCCATCGTCATCCTGCTCAGTCTGACGAGTTTGACAGGAATGTCAAAACTAGACATGACACTATATAGCTCGTCTCTATGCACGTTGTCATATACGGCCTTGAAATCGACAAATAGGTGGTGTGTGTCGATCTGGGTCATCATTTCTTGGGTCTTCTCCAGGATCTACCGCAGTGTGATGATTTGATCTATAGTGAACTTCCCCGGTCTGAAACCACACTGATATGGACCTATCAGTTTGTTCACAAATGGTTTCAGGCGTTCACACAAAACGGCAGAGAAGATCTTATATGCAATGTTAAGAAGACTTATCCCCCGATAGTTGGCGCAGTCAAAGGGGTCTCCTTAAATGTAGATCGGGCAAACGATGAGGTTTCGTTGATCGGGCATGCTCTCCTCCAACCATATCTTACAGATGAGCTGGTACATGTGCCCAAGCAGTTCATCTCCAGCAGCTCTAAAAATTTTAGCAAGTAGACCATCTGTCCCTGACTTCGTTTAGATCGGGGGGACTAAATTCTTGTTGATCATCGTCCAAGTTGAATAGAACATTCTGTCTGACAGCGAAATTTGTGCCCTCATCGCAAGTCTGAAGAAATGATTTTTTCAAATTCTCAGTATCCACTGCGACTCTACTACCGGTTGTTCATCCTCATCCCGGCAAGCTGCAGTCCGAATTTTTGATAACTGTTTCACCCTCTGCTAAAACTTTCGGACATCATTCGTGCCATGGCACCTACCAATGTCCTCGATCACGAGCTTTTAGTGATCTTTCTTTTTCTTCCTGAGAAGCCGGGTCTCTTGCTGCTCTAGTCCTCACGGACAACTCTCGTAGCTCAAAGCAGCGTTCCCACGTAGGTTTCTTCCTTTGCTATACGCGCCTGTCTGCACTCGTCATCAAGCCAGGGGCTCTTACTAAGTGGCACATCAAGAGCGACTTCTCTCATAGTCTTTGACAACGTTACCATTATTCTTCTATTCTTTGTGCAAGCGGGACATGTCTACCAATGGACTTACCCTTAAGACAAGTCGTCAGCTCTAAATACAACATTTTCATCACATCTCGCAGCACACTCAGTTGGAGTCCCTTAGACACTTCTGTCCACTGCAGAGGAAATTCATTAAAAATTAATTGAAAATGCAACTCACACATCATCCCACCTCACAATTGAATAACATTGAGGTCATCACTCAAAAACGACTCGGCGGGTTGCTAAAAGTCATCGACCCAAGGGAATGACTCACAAACGTCAAAGTGTTCCATAAACGAGTTTGACAAAAGCGCTCATTTGTCCTAGGCACAAACTTAACGATCAGAATGTATCTCTGTCTGATCTTTCATTGAACATTTTGCATATCTTCAATGAAAGTCCTTGTATAAAGTTCACTGCCAACATCTAAGCTGGTTCTAGCGACGACAGAGATACACATTCACGTGCTTCTTAAGTCCCACGGCGGGTATTCATTTTTATTTATTATTTTTTTTGTTCATGTGCTGAAGCCAATCGCGTTAAACTTGATTGTGCGATTAGTCAGATAAATTTTGAGGATTGTCTGAGCATGCAGGTAGATCCGCTCTCAAACGCAGGAAACATGGCATCAGGCTTAGAAATGGTAAACATTTCCAACGAACTCAAAGCAAATATCGACAGACTATCACTCTGCTTGATGTCATCGTCTGGGTGAACATGCAAGCGTCTCGCGCTACAGCTAATCCAAATAATGTCAAGACACTTCGCCAGCTGTAGGCGCCATCGTAGCACTTTGAAGTTCTAGCAGCGATATGCTCGTACACTGGAAACTATCGATTAGGCGTCGATTGAGCTGTTCGCCGATTTGTGTGAGTTTGGATGTTGTAGCGTGACTTTGACTTAAAAGGTCTATTACCGCCTAAAGTGCCTGGTAGGGGTGCAGCAAACGTTCGTTGCATTGAATTACGTATTCGTGCAACAAATGTTGATGACCTTGTGTGACGGAACTTTAAGGCGTGAGTTTTAGTTTCATTTTGAAACTGTGTTGAGTGTACTGGTAATTGGATGAACTTAAGGAGTGGACGATATGTTGGATTTGATTTCTTTTTTGAATAAAATGCTTTGTAGTTCTTTATACTACTAGTTACGTTGAAAAGGATTTCTCTACGTGCCATCTTTAGTCCCAGTTGCATTAATGGAAGTTTCAAGCACGAACGGACTGTGTATAGCCAGGCGTGTATGGACCGCATAAGATGGTTGGGCCATGTAGAGCACGTGGACAACATTGCAATAGCCCGATGTAAAGGGTGGTCAAACCATAATGCACGATGTTAATTGTGAGCCACACCTTAACGTCAAGTTTTTTTGCCCAACTTTCTTTGACATTTCTTTGCTTCAGCGTTTATAGATAGATAGATACTTTATTGAAATTCATAGTTACAATTTTTACAAATATTTCGTTTGAGCGTTTGAGAAATTCAACCATGGAGAGGTACACAATTGAGCAGCGCGTTAGGATTGTTGAAGCCTTTTATGAAAATAGGCTTTCAAATCACAATGTATTTCGAATCGATCGACAACATCAAGAACTCTTCGAGACTCAGCAAAATTCTGTCCAAAGAACATTCCTCTCTCCTTAAGAGACAGGATGGAAACTGGACTGAATCCTCAAAAGAATCTCTAGATACACTCCTACCTACACACTTTCCTGGGTGTAAAGATCATTGTGAGGTCAATTACCAGCAGGAACCACTGTCAACCTCCACAGTAGAAATCGATCAGATAATTGCAGAAGAAAGGATTATCTGGTCGGTAAATAGTTTTTCTGTGGGCGCCGTGGCCGTGTGGGTTCGTGCGTCGACCCATGCGCATTAGACTTTCACAGTCTAGGTTCGAAACCAAGTTCAGACAAACAATTTTTCAAAAAAAAATTGTTCGCGGCCCCACCTCTTTCGAGTCACTGACAATGCTCAAAGAGTATAACTGTCTAGGAAAAGCTTCTCAATTTCGCCGTTCGGAGTCGGCATTAAACTGTAGGTCCCCTCCACTCGTGACAGAACAATAGCACGCACAACACGAGTTGGTTGGTGAGAAGCTAGGCCCAGGTCCACCTCGGACTGTAGCGCCGCCATTATTATTATTATTAAATAGTTTTTCTCCATACAAGACCCCAGGCCCTGATGGAATCTTACCCATAATGCTATAAAAGCTACAAGATGTAGCAACCCCTTGGCTTAAAGCAATGTACAGAAACTGTTTACTACTCAATTATATTCCCCAGCCGTGGAGACAGGTTCGAGTAGTCTTTATACCAAAAATAGGCCGCCGGGGTCATGAAACCACGAAGGATTTCAGACAAATCAGCCTATCTTCTTTCATGCTTAAAGCCCTGAACGCATTATAGATACACACATTAGGCTTAAGCTAAAGGGGAAGTCTCTCTCCAAATCTCAACATGCCTACATCAAGGGTAAATCCACTGATACAACTCTGCACGAGGTGGTTGGCACCATTGAGAAAACCATTCACTACAAACAATATACCATGGCCGCCTTTCTAGACAAAGAAGGGGCCTTCAATAACGTCCACACAGAAGCTATCCAAGAATCTCTTATCGCCCAGGGGGTAGAAGAGATGCTAGTAAAATGGTTAGTTTCTATGCTCAAAACTAGAATTATACAATATACGCTAGGAAACAGCCAACAAACAAAGTACATATGTAACTAGAGGAACTCCTCAGGGAGGGGTTATCTCCCCATTGTTATGGATATTAGTCATTAACAACCTATTAGAAGAACTAGACCGGGAAGGAATCAAAGTTGTTGCGTATGCTGACAACGTTGTGATTTTAGTATCAGGCCAGTTTCTCTCAGTGATTAGTGAAATCATGGAGGGTTCGTTGCAAAAGGTTAATAGGTGGGCTACTAGTTGCTGCCAAAACACGAACCCAAGCAAAATTGAATTGATGCTTTTTACGACGAAAATCAAAATACCAAACTTTCCCCTTCCTAGACTAGCCAATCAAACCCTCACTCTGTCTTCAACTGCCAGGTACTTAGGCACCATTCTTGACCCAAAACTAAATTGGAAAGCTAACATAGAGCAAAGAATTAAAAAGGCATGCATAGCCTTATACGCTTGCAACAAAGCTCTTGGCAAAACCTGGGGACTACGACCGAAGATAACACTTTGGAGTTATATTGCCGTGATACGTCCTATTCTTACCTACGGCACCTTAGACTGGTGGCCAGCTTTAGCCAGAGCGTATAACATCAAAAAACTAAACAAGGTACAAAGAACTGCATGTATAGGAGTCACGGCACCCTAAGAACAACTGCGACAGACGCGCTTACAGTTATTTTGCACCTTCTACCTCCAGATCTACACGCAACGTTCATGCCCGCATGCAGTGGGCTTAGGCTCAGAGAGTCAAACTGCTGGAACAACAGAATTTATGGACATTGTAACATCCTTAACTCACTACCAAAATAGGCGATACTGAGTCATACTGACTACCTCTTCCCAAAACTAAATTTCAATAAAAACTATAGGGCATACTTTCCAACAAGAACAGAGTATAAAATCGATAGAGTTATCCAAACCCATCACATAGCCATCTTCACAGACGGTTCGAAGACGGACTCTGGTGTTGGCGTTGGAATTTTCTCCGAAGATATCAAAGTCACTCAAGCTACCAAGCTTTGCAAGCATTTTCCAGGCAGGAGTGCTGGCAATATATGATGCGTGTCTTGAAATTAAGAATAGAATAGAACCAGCACAGCGGATAGCAATCTTTTCAGATAGTCAAGTTGCTATCAAGGCTCTAACATCCATAACAACAACGTCAAAACTAGTGGATTGTTGCTGCAAGGAACTATCCATTATAGGTGAACGGAGCCCGGTCTCTTTGATCTGGGTTCCCGGGCACACGGGTATAAGAGGAAACGAGGCACCAGACGAGCTAGTCTCGATAGTCTCGTTGTGGAACAAGTCTATGCTCCACTAGGCTTTGTGAAAAATAACATCTACAATCACCTCCTCACGACCGCCAACGAAAGATGGATCAACCTGGAAACCTGTGTCCTATTCAAAAGCTTATGGCTCAACTATAACCAAAAGAGTACAAAAGACCTGCTCAACAACAGTAGGCGGAACATACATATCCAGAATTAAAGCAGTCTGTACTGGGCACTGGGCTGTGGCAGGCATACTGAAAGACTAGGCATACCATTTAACTCGCACAGCCGCAAGCCGCAGCTGCCGGAAGGAAATCGAGCCAGGAACCCCCGAGCACTTCCTGTGCAAATGTTCGGTTCTGGCTAGAGTCAGACAACGCACTCTGGGCAAAACCGTCTCTAACACCCCTAAAAACCTCTCATAGTCTGCTAGCCTTCCTTTGTGGAGGATCTCCTTCGGGTCTGTAAAGGGATTCCTGCCCTTGAGGAGCACCGTCTGTGGCCTTTCTCCTTTGGGGGTATACGTATAGAAGTCAACGTTCGACGCCGCTAACTTATCTTTTCAAATTTTAAAGTCTTCCATTGAAGAGCAATGGACCGAACTATTTTGAGGTGTTTTGTATTTAATATAAAAAGCACTCTTTAGAGCCAACTTACATAAGGTGGTGAGCTGCATCGTCTCCAGTCCGAAGATGTTAATAGGTGGACATCGGTAACTTGTCTTAGTTTGGTTCTGCTGTTGTTGTTGCTGCTTTAGCTGCGGCTGCTGTTGCTGCTGCTTTGGCTGCAGCTGATGTTGCTGCTGCTGTGGCTGCGGCTGCTGTTGCTGCTGTTGCTGCTGCTTCAACTGCTATTGCTTCTGCTCCACAAAAGTGGTTGTAACAATTAGGCAATCTGAGAGAACACATACTCCTTTCACCCCCTTCACACCAATTAGGTATCCCATAGGATATGGTGCGACAAACAGAATCTGTATGTCCACCGCCACTTTTACCTATCTACCTACCTATACCTTTTTTACAAAGAACGAGATCCGGAATGAATTTGGAATTGAGTAAAAAATGTGAAGTGGACAAAAAAACAGGATGAACAGTCGAAAGAAGGTGATTTGGGAATTGATTGCATCATGGATGACCTCAGTTGAATAAAACTGGTGTTTCGCCTCGTTGCGTTATTCAACAGCTGAAGGCGATTCAATGAAATCAGATGCAAATTGCTTGCTAAAAATTCTTTATTACTTTTTCGTTAGTTGCTCCAAAGTGATTCTTTTTTTTAAACAAAATTTGAAAAAAGTAATGGAATTCTATGTCCAGTTATCAAAATCAGCTTAATAGTACATTTATGCCGAACCCTAATTCAACATTTCGACTAGTTTCTGCATTTCAACACAAATACATTGCATTTCGCCATACATTTCCTGTATTCTGAAATGCAACATTCCAGCGAATTGAACTCCTGAATTTCGTCGCTGCATTTGTAAGTTCATCAAATCGAACAATCCTCTTTACAAATTCAGCACCAGAAATCAGTTAAACGAGATGGGACTCTTTCCAGTGGAAAATACCCTCGCCCATAGCGAAACACGCATACTTCTATATTCGTCAAATATATTTCACGCATAGTTTCTCAAGTGGTGTCTTTCGTCAGCTGTTCATCAGCTGTTTGTCAGTTTGTCCACGATCTGGAATGATCTGGAAGTATGTCATGAGCTGTGTTCGTAGATGTGACAACTTACTTTAATCATTAACACTACTTATAGTTTTATAAATAAAAGAAACAAAAAATGTCTTTCTTATTTTTGATTAAATTACGTTCAAAATAATGGCAAACGTATTTGAAATGCGAATATATGTCAATACAAAACACAAAAAAACTGTAAATGTTGCTTAGAAGTATTGTGGTTTGCTTGATAATTTAGAAAAAATAACGCAATGTAAAATATAATACAACAGATTTATATTGCAAACGCGTATGTTGTAGTTACTTAGCATAATTACGCTAATTATCGGATCTGATAATTCATATTGGATTGTCGATTTTTCGACTACCGTCAGATTTTGTTATTAAGAAGTTTAATTTTTTGATTGCACTCGAATTTACCGATTATTCGTACTTTACATGTACATACATATTCGTATATGGCAGTCACCTTAATAAAACCCGTTTTGCTTATTTTTAGTTGCTAGAAAATATTAGAAATGCAATTATACACTGCAGAAATAAATCGTTGATATTATAGTGAAATTGATATTCTACATTCAATTCTGTGTTTTTGTCCATAAAAACCTTTACTGCGGTCATGTTCAGCCTTTATTTACAATGAAAGCAAATACAACTTTACTTTACATTCGGTAATTTTTTTTGAAATGAATAACTTATTATTCATTACTACCAATGAAATGCTAAAACAATTCATTTCCTGTTTCCTTTTCTCTTTCTTGTTATTTCATTATTACTAATTCAATTGGGTTTAATCATACAAATTGAATCCCTTTCGATACATCTATTTTATAATTTTCAAATATTCAAATAATAACGTAATAATGAATGTTATTCCATAGTCCTTCCAGTTGTATAAACACACCAAGTTAGTTAGCCAATTGCATTCCTCCTCTCCATGAATTCACCCGCAATACTCGTCTCGCCAGGAATGCTCATCAGTTCACCCTTAAGCCTGCTTTCGGACGTACAGTTAAGTTTAGAGAGTCGTTTTTTAGCCGCACCACACGAATATGGAATGCTCTTCACAGCCTAATATTTCCCACTCACTACAATCCACAGACATTTAAGACCTTTCTCCTTTCCCTTTCTTCCTCTATACCTTTGGCCCGTGCTGTGTCTTGATTCCGGGTATTCGTAACCCCTTTTGCGCGCGCAAATTATAAAAAGAAAAAAAAACATGATCCTTTTATGTTAAGCTCCTCCTCCTTTTCGTGTAGAAAATTTATATTTGAAATAACGTTCAAATAACGAAATTTTTTTAAAATAAGGTCGTACTTCTCCTATTTTGTTTGAATGTGTATGGCTATCAGCTGTTCGAAAGAGCTCCCATTTATTCACAGATGGTGCAAAAACAACAAGCTGTCAAAAAAATTTCAGGGGCAAAGAGGATATCAGTTGAATATCTCTATTAATTAATTTCTGTTCAGCACGTCATATAATGACATTTTAACCCGCTGACATAAACAAAAAACAGCTGTTTTCTCATTAGTTGAAAGCTTCGAGTGGACATAAATTTCAACGCGAACCATACCTCTATAAATATATATATATAATATAAATTCACCATTAAATTAATATAACAAGCTAAATGGTTCAAACACTTCTGATTTCCAATCAGGAAAAAATATACAACAACCTATTCTGACACAAGCTGCCATTTGAATTTTTTAATTTTTTTTTCCTAAAATGTTGAATTTTGGGTGCGGTGTAAACGTACTAAGAGGTTCTAATCTCAAAAAAAATTGTCGGTAGTGATGTTTTGTCTCAGGTTGTTTGCGACGGTTCGAGTTGTATTCGACAGCATACTCGTTTTTTTAGTTTTGTCCTCATTCACTCTAAGACCAGCTCGTTTTGCCTCTTCTTTAATCGCTGTAAAAGCTTCTACAACGGTACGCTGGGAAGGCGTAACGATGTCGATGTCATCAGCGTAACCCAGCAGTTGGGCAGATTTGTAGAAGATAGTGCCTTCCGTGTTTGCACCCACCCGCCGCACTATCTTCTCCAGCAGCAGTCACATACCAATCACACAACAGCGCATCTCCTTTCCGAAATCTGGTGCAGGTTTTTAATGCTTCAGAGGTATTTGAACTGAACTGCACGGTGCATCGCGTATGTGTTCCACACTATCTTCTCCATCACCAGATTGAAGAAATCACACGACAGCCCATCTCCTTGCCGAAATGTAGTGTGGTGCGAATGCGACGCATCCGAATCAGTTTTTCCGGGATCAGCCATCGCATCGTATAATTCTTGACGATGAATGCTGTGGAGGCCGTGGCGTAGTGGGTAGGTGTGTCGACTCCTACTCTTGATGTTCTTGGTTCGATTCCCGAAAAAAACACCTTTAATTTTTCCACGGCTCCACCTCTATCGAGCCACTGACAATGCTCAAAGAGTATAAGTGTCTAGAAAAAGCTTCTCAATCTCGCCGTTCGGAGTCGGAATTAAATTGTAGATTCCCTCCACTCTTGAGAGAACAATAGCACGTACAACACGAGTGGTTGCTGAGAAGTTTGGCCCACGTCCATCTCGGACTGTAGCGCCGCTATTATTATATTATGAATGCTGTCGTATACGGCTTTGAAATTGAGGAAAAGGTGGTGCGCATCGTTCTGAAACTCGCTGGTCTTTTCCAGGTCTATAGTCGATTTGCCGGGACGGAAGCCGCACTGGCACGTGCTGATTAGTGCGGTGCAAAACGGCTTTAGAGGTTTACACAGTACGCTGGACATATGTACGCACAGTAGAAACTCGACAGATATAAAACAGGCCCCGTTCATTTTTTCGAATTGTTCATCTTTCCAAGCATCGAAATTTGGAAAGTATGTATAGCAACACATAAAAACATTGTCAAAATCAAAATTACAATTTAAGAATAACAGTTATACAAGAAACGCACAAAAAAAATTCTAGGAGGACTTTTTTTTTTCTTTTATAGTTCTTCCTTTATTTTTATTTGACGTTTTTCTCACCGACGTCCGGGAGAAAGAAAATGTTCGAATTTATACAACTCTGTGTTATATTATAGAACCGCTACTGTTTTCGAGATGTAATTTTACTGTAATTTTATAAATGTAAGTTTGCATAGTAAAATTCTCATTTTTCGATGCGACTCCCTCCGAAATATTTCTTAAAGAAAATCATCTGAGGGGAAAATTCGTATTAAATTCGTTCATGTCAAAGACTTGCTTGTATAAATCGTAACCAAATCAATCACACTCGTCATGAATTTATTTATTTTCAGTTGTAATATAATACTCCCTTCTCGACACAGGTGTAAGTGTTTATTAACAGGCTTTTAATTTAAGTAACTTTTAACAATCCGACATGAAGGGGTCAATGCCATACATTAACTCACCACTCAAATTTAAGAGAAGAACGCAAAACACATTTTATTGTTCAAAAAAACCCTCAGTTAATAAATCACACTTTTCTTACTCATAAAGAGTTAAGAAGCAAGACTCGAACAATGAATTCTTATTTATTCAATTGATCAATTACTACTTACTTCAAACCAAATCAGAGACAAAGGCAGAAATGTTTAACACGTCAACTACCAACCGCCAGATAGCTCGTAGTTTGTTTACTTGCCTATGATGACAACTCCGAGTTATTTGGTAGCTTTCTTAGACTAACGATTTGGTCACAATATGCTCCAAGCCATTTTTGTGCAGCTACGGGGAAATTCGCCATGTGATTGCTTCAAGAAAGAGGACACAAATCAATGCTGACTTCCAATAACAAAAAACCCATATTCTACAAGGTGGAGCAAAATTAATCATCCAATTTTGTTTTTAAATTACTTTTTTACTAAATGAAAAAAACGATTTTGAGTGATGGAAATCCTTATTTGGATCTTTATATGTTTTTCTGCTAAGTGGAAAAAATTATATCCAAGCCAAGTGGCTGCCTCCAGTGTTGATACACATTTGTGTCCGATTTATTGCATTTTCCATGACTTTCCACAAGATTTCCAGTGATAACTGTTCGCATTCCTGTCGAATATTTGGGCTACTTTCTGCTTTTTTTTAAATCATAGGTTATTTTGACATTGACAGCTGTTTGCTGTTCGACAAAAAGTCAGTATCATACCCCGCGGAACGAAATGAGTCACTTTACACTTGAACAACGTTGGCAAATATTGAAAACTTATTCCCAAAGTGAGTGCTGTGTGCCCAAACAGTGGGTTTTTTTTTAAAAGAAGTTTTGGTTGAAATGGAGCACCCACCACGACTGCTATACGCAAGTTTGTGCAAAAAGTTCGTGAGACTGGTATGATAGTGGACAACACTTATGGTCCCTGTCGTCGTCGTCTTACGGTGCGCACAGATAAGAATCTGGCTGCTGTGGCCGAGAGTGCGAGACTCAATTCACGAACATTAACTCGTCATCGATCTCAACAGCTCAACATTTCACTCACTATGGTTGAGGGTATATAGCACCGCGACCTTTAAGATCTATTGTGCCCTTTTCACGCACTAGCCTGAGGAGAATTCTGCACAAAGATCTCGGATTATTCGCTTACAAGGTCCAATTGACTCGACTCAGTAATTAAAGGCGCGCGACCATCCGCTTCGTTATCGCTTCGCAGTTTGGGCCTTGGAGCAGCTTGAATTGGACAACGATTTTGGGCGAAAAATCATCTTTTCTGACGAGGCGCATTTTCATCTCGGTGGCTACATTAATAAACAAAATTGCTGCATCTGGGGCTCGGAAAACCCGCAAGTTATTGTCGAGAAGCCAATGCATTCACAGAGATTGACAGTTTGGTGCGGATTGTGGAGCGGTGGCATCATTGGACCATTTTTTTTTTTCGAAAATGAGGCTGGCAACCGCCTTTTTTTTATTGAAATTGAAGACCAAATTGTGCAAATACAACCCCTGGTTCATGCAGGATGGCGCGCCATGCCGCAATCGATCTTTTGCGCACCAAATTCCCATATCGTGTTATCAGCCGTCTTGGCGATATCAATTGGCCACCTCGGAGTTGCGATTTGACCCCTTTTGATTTTGTTTTTGTGGGGAACGGTGAAGGGGAACATCCGGAAACGATTCAAGCTCTTAAGGCCAATATCATCCAAGCAATCCATGAGCTACAGCCCGAAACCATCAATAAGGTCTTGGAAAATTGGGGTGACAGAATGCACTACTGTGAAGCCAGCCACTTGAACGACGTTGTATTTCATAAATAATGTTTGTTCTTACTAATAAAGTCATAATACATGGAAAAAATTTAATTTTGTTCATTTTATTGCATTTTTAAAAATAAAATTGTATTTGGCCCACCCTGTATACTTGTTTTGCCTTTGTTCACTGCTAAACCAATTTTGGTCGCCTTCTACTCAATGCCTGCAGACGTCTCATTGACGGTTCGTCATGTTCGACTAATCACGTCAATGTCTTCAGCCTAAGTTAGCAGTTGTGTGGACTTTTGGAAGGTTGTGGATTTGTTCTGGCCGCCGAGTTCTGGACGACCTTCTCAAGAACGATGTTGGAAAAATCACATGACAGCGCGTCGTCTTGTCTAAAACATTTTTTTGACATTGAACTTCTCGTTGATTTCGTAACCGACCTTGATGGAGCACCGAAAGCCATCCATCGTCATCCTGCTCAGTCTGACGAGTTTGGGAGGAATGTCAAGACTAGACATGGCACTATATAGCTCGTCTCTATGCACCCTGTCATAAGTGGCACTGAAATCGAAAATAGGTGGTATGTGTCAGTTTGCATTTCTTGGGTGCTTTTGAGGGTCCGCCGTAGTGTGAACATTTGGTCGATGGTGGACTTCCGCGGCCTGAAACCACACTGATAAGCGCCTATCAGATTAATGGTTTCAGACGCTCACACAAAACGGCACAGAAGATATTATACACGATGTTCAGGAGACTTATCTCTCGATAGTTTGCCCAGTCGAAGGGATCTGCTTTCTTACATTTCATATGGTACAACCTAATACAGCAACCCCTTTAACATCGTTCTTGAGAAGATGCAAAGCTCACTGGCCAACACAAGAGGCATGATCTTCCAAAAGTATGTTCAACTGCTAGCTTACGCGGATGACATTGACGTGATTGGGCCGTCAATGATGCGTTTGCTGGCATTGAAAAGGAAGCGGCTAAAATGGGTCTGGCGTTAAACGAGGGCAAAACCAAGTATATGCTGTCATCGAGAAAGGACGCACAACATCAACGACTTGGCCAGAACGTCAGCATAGGCAGCGAACACTTTGAGGTAGTTAAGGACTTCTTCTACCTTGGCTCCGCAGTAAACAGTATAAACAACATCAGTACCGATATCAAACGCTGAATAACTCTTGCCAACCGCTGTTTTTTGGGTAGTAGAGCCCTCTCTCGGACGACCAAGTTGACTCTGTACAAGACCTTGATCATCCCAGTCCTGCTTTATGACGCAGAGGCGTAGAGTATATCCCAAGCGGATGAACAGTGCCTTGGTCTTTTCGAGAGAAAAGTTCTGCGCGCGATCTTTGGTCCTGTTTGCTTTGATGGCATATGGAGGAGAAGCTTCAACCACGAACTGGATTGGCTGTACAGCGACATGAGTCTAGCCAGGCGTCTACGGATCCAACGCCTAAGATGGGTAGGCCATGTAGAGCGTATGGACAACTTAGCTCTGGCCCGAAGAATGTTCGACTCTGAACCTGTGGGACAACGCAACAGAGGACGTCCACGAACAAGGCGGCGCACACAAGTCGAGGGGGACCTCGGCAGGCTTGGTGTGCGAAACTAGAGACAGCTGGCGAAAAAACGTGCTGGCTGGAGAGGCATGTTGAATGAGGCCCAGGTCCACCTCGGACTGTAGCGCCCTAGGAAGAAGAAGAAGAATACAGCAACCACGCGTGATGTGCGTGCTACTGTCTCGAAAGGGGTTTCGGGAATCTAAACTAGACTTCGGCCGAAGGAGTCGACACATTGACCAACTTTGGCACGACTAAAGGGCCAACCATAATGGCCGTTATGAGAACTGAAGTTTGATTGCCAATAATGATCACCAATACACAAAAACTATGCAATTTGACCATTGCAACCGCTTCGCCGTAGCGTAGTGGGTAAGTGCGTCGACTCCTACGCTCGATGTTGTCGGTTCGATTCCCGAAAAAACACCTAAAAACGTGTTCACGGCTCCACCTCTTTCGATTCACTGACAATACTCAAAGAGTATAATTGTCTAGAAAAAGCTTCTCAATCTCGCCGTTCGGAGTCGGCATTAAACTGTAGGTCCCCTCCACTCGTGAGAGAACAATAGCACGCACAACACGAGTGGTTGCTGAGAAGCTAGGCCCAGATCCACCTCGGACTGTAGCGCCGCCATTAAAATTATTATTATTAACCGCTTCGCTCTGTTTCGGTAAGTTCGGTCACTTTTGCCTAATTACGCGGAAGCGAAATGAGTCGCTCTTGTATGCAAATGTCAGTTAACAATTAAATTCTCCGTTTCTATAAGCAATTGTGAACACTTTGAAATTGGACGATGTTTCTGGTTGCTTTTCGTTTGGTTATGACATAAGCTTAAGTTTTTGCACGGTCATTATGGTTAGCCCTTAAGTTGCAAGTAGGTAAAAATCTGAGTCCTGTTGAGCCCTTTCAAAGTGGACACCTAATTTGTTTTAATTCTCAAGGAAGACCAAATATGAATTGAGAAACGACAGTGGTCGTAAAAAATGCAATGCACACTGCACGCGAAATGTCTGTACATAATTATCAAACGAATGCACTGTTTCCTTGTCGTCCACCTGTACAAATCAGGCCTTCCACAGGCACAGAACTATGCTCACGAACAGTCTACCAAAACACTTCCGATCAATCTGCCTAAGCGTTCACATTTATCCACAGAATGAATTACCTAATTATTCATTCGCATGTTTCTCCACCCAGTTACCCCCAGCGCAGGTAACATAAACAAACGCTTCCTCAGCGATGTGTCGGTGTAGGAAATTTAAAAGCAAAATAAGACAAAAATCTAAATACAAAATCTCATGGATATGAACGCAAATAAAAATAAAATAAAAACATATCAATGTATCTGTACTTTTCACATAACCGAAGGAAGTTTAATTTCGTCGGTTCGGTTGTTTGGGTGTTATGCAAATTTCCCCACTGACACTGAGATTTCTTTGCCAAAACCAACGCTCCAACACACAGAGCGCTGTCGACGCGCACACCTTTCTATTCCGAGAGGTGCTTGGTGGAACCTAAAAGGGGGTCCAGCAATGCACAGCCTCCACCGCCGTCGATCGTCGATAGCCATACGAGACAGCAACTACAGCACAGCACAATACAGCACAGCACACTCCAGAGCTATGTAGCGGATCAGACAGATTTTCCAAAGAACTCAGTACCGAACTCAGTTTATTCTGATCAGTGATCGTGTAAGGTTCAGTCGCAGTACAGCCACAAGATACGAGTACACTCTCTCAACTCCTTTTTGTTTTTTTTTTTTTGGTTTTAAATTCCAAATAAGATACATACAACAACGTGATTCCATTCCCCGTCTGGTGAGGTATTCCAAATATTTACACAATATAGTGGCGGTGAATATTCTCAAGTGGCGATCACTTTAAGTGCATAAACTGTTTAGAGGAACGTGTAGTTCGGTGATTCTGAGAGACTAAATTTAGCCAAAATAAATTGTGAATTTAATGAGGTCTTTCAAGTGAGAGCGCCCAAGGAACGAATCTAATCCAGTACAACCGACGGACACCATGAAAGAGGAGGATCTTATTCTGGCTCGCGCAATGGTTGCCGAGTCGAGGGACTCGTCGCCAGGGGCTTCCCCGGCACCGATAAGGAGGACCAGAGTGACAGAGCTCATCGATAAAACCAAACAGTTTCGGTACGTTTGCATTTGCATTTGCATTTTTGTATTTTCCTTTATTTTTCCTTTTTCGTTTCGTTCTGTTTTGTATACTTTCTTGAATTGTCAATGAGTCGATATTTTTGGAAGACCTTTTAGGGCTTCGAGTTATGTACATATGTAAGTCCGCTTATGTGAAGCCCAAGACGAACATCTGCAAAGTTGTGAATGAGTGAATGACGGTGACGATGTAAGGGGCGTGTGCAAGGTAACTTTTAGACTGGGGTTTTATTTTTGGCTATGAGATTTCCTTTTATAGGCTATTGTTTACGATCTTTGTTGTGTCACTCTCGGTGAATTATGATCGTATTACTGCCATAAATCCTAATATAGATGTGAGACTCTTACTCATGAGACATCGTCGTTATGTTGAGGGTCAGCAGCGTTTGATGTACGTCATTGGTGCGATGGTGTGCCTTTCGGTTTTGTTTTTGCTTTCAATTGGACGGAGTTGCCTCGGGTGTTGCCAATCTGATGTCGGAAAAACAATGATACCATTTGCGGCTGTAAGTGATTCATTGACTGTGAACTGTTTCCTGATAGGACGCTGCCGCAAATTGGCTTGAGGGTGCTCAATTTGGCCACGACATGCTTTCCTGTACTATAACATTGCTTTCCACTGTTTCTTTGAATACTTTGAAATCAATCGCTCTTTCATTTGTAAATCTATCAAACTTAACACAAAAAACAAGATACTTGACGTCGAAACTGTCACTTTCCTTTTTATTAAATACTGTCAAGTTTTTTCTTTGAATTGGCAACACTTTTCCTCCAACTTGACAGCTGACACCTGATTAAAACAAAATTTGGTTTGTTATTTTACCATAAAAAGACCTAAGCCAGAACGACGCTTGGAATCTATTGTTAAACAACTCAAACATAACAAATTGTGTTTTTTTTACGTCTTCTTTACGATTGAGATAAGCGTTCATACGTTCACATGAAAAAGTCATTTTTACGGAAATATTTGATCTAGATTTTTTTTTCTGACAGCACGGGGTTATAAATCCATAATAATCGACATCTTCGTTACGCTTTTGAAAAATAGTGTGAGTTGTTCTAACCATACTTGAATCGCTTACAGGTATTCCGCTGCAAACTGGAAAACCTTTAAATCCTACATTAATAAAAATCTGAAGCTCAGCGAGTAGTGAATCCAGGTCGTGTTGACACTTTATGTAAGAACTTCGATTCTACAATCACCAATGCAGCTGATCTTGCAATACCAAAATACTCTGCCAAAAAGGTTAAAGAGAGCCTTCCTGAGTATATACTTTATTTAATACAATTAAAAAATAACGAGCGAAGAAAGTGGCCTCGTTACCGAACAGACTCATTTCTTGAAAATACGAAATTTCTTAATAAGGCCTGTACTCAAGACTGGCTCTGGCCAGAATCTGAGCCAGGAAAGGAGTTTAGTCGAATTTTCACGGACGGCTCCAAGACCAATGAAGGATCTGGTTAGGTAAATTTGCGTCGGTTTTCCAAGCGGAAACCTATGCGATCCTAATGGCAGCGAGCTTGTGAAGAATAGGTGGAAGGGTATTTGTGTCTGTAGCGACACCCAAGCTGTGCTTAAGGCCTTGCTGAACCCTTTAACCACTTCCAGGATAGTTCAGGAATGCAAGTCTTCTCTGAATTTGATCGGTAGCTTGAATTCGCTAAGACTTGTCTGGGTTCCGGGGCACCACGGGATCACGGGAAATGAGATCGCTGATGAAATTGCTAGGCGAGGATCAGATAAGGCATTTTCAGGACCTGAACCTACGCTGGGACTGCCTGCGTCCTTGGTTGGGGCTTCAATCGATTGTTGGACTTTTCGAGAGCACAACCGAAGGTAGCATGACTCTCCAGGATGTAGGCAGACCAAGCGCATGCTCCCAAACGTTTGTAAGAAATCCGCGGCTTTCTTGTTATCTCTTAACAGAAAAGACTGCAGACAACTTATTGGCGTACTAACGGTGCACTACACCTTCGCCAAACACCTAAGTGTGCTTGGCCTAAGTGACCAAACCCTCTGCGACGCCTGTGGAGAAGACGATGTCACTGCAGAGCACTTCCTCTGCCATTGTCCCGCCTTTGCTTGGATCAGGTGGCAGTTATTTGGTGCTGATGAGGTGAGAGCTGATGATGTAGGCTCCTCATCACAGAAGCGCCTGCTTTCAGTAAAGTAAATTTTCAGTAAAAGTAGGTTGCTGCCTGGTAGTACAATGGACCAGTTTTGAGTCTGAGTGCTCCAGTGTAGAGTGACAAAAACCTACGACAAAAAAGGCCATTAAAGACGAAATTTCTGCTAACAGAAACTCTCGTTGGAATAACTTTCTTTCGTTGTTCGAAAAAGGTGGTAAACCCTTTTGGAAAATATCCAAAATTCTGAAGAAAAGAGGATCCAACATTCCTCCTCTCAATGTGCAAAACGATATGTACCTTACATCTGATGAAAAAGCGAAAATTATGGCATCAACCTTCTCGCGATTTCACACTGCATCCGCACACTTCAGTGACACCAATACTGTTGCTGAAATAACAAACACCCGACGCATTTTAGCTGAGTCGACAATCGCTCCTGATGATTCCTTTGTAGTGACCACCACTAAGGTCAAAGATTTGATTAAGGCTACTAAGTCAAAAAAAATCACCTGGGTTGGACGGAGTTAACAACAAGTTGCTCAAAGCTATTCCTCGCATTGGTATATGTTACCTAACATCATTGTTTAACTTATGTCTTTGCTATGTATTTGCTATATTCCGACACAATGGAACGTGGCAAAAATTGTCCCCATTGCTAAACCTGGCAAACGTAAAGACAATCCTGAAAATTATAGACCCATTAGTTTGCTTAGTTCCGTCAGCAAATTACTAAAAAAAAGTAATCAAAGAAAAAATAGAAAATTTTCTAATAGATAAAAACATCTTGCCTAACTTTCAATTGGGTTTTCGAAGTGGGCACAATACAAATCATCAGCTAGTTAGGATCAAAAAACATGTTCGTCAAAAATTTAACCTTAAAGAATCCACTGCTTGATACCGTATGGCATGACGAACTGGTTCACAAAAATTTCATACTTGGATTTCCCATCAGAATCATTAAAATTATACAAAGTTTTTTCTCCGGAGGAAAGTTCGTGGTTAAAATAAAAAACTGCAATTCTTCGGTTAAAAAGTATTCACTATGGTGTTCCTCAGGGATCTCCCCAATCAAAATAAAAAGAATATAAGAGGTTAATTCGGATATCGAAAAGTGCCTATCCCTGGAACTGAGGATGAGCTGATAAATGTAACACGACGATGCTGGTTTGTTTCATCGCTCGTGGTGACAGATGAAGCTATCAAATACGCAGTCGCGTCCTTCTATGGTTTCAAGTCGCCTGGTACCGATGGCATATATCCAGCCTTGTTGCAAAAGGGTATAGACAAGTTGCTGCCGGTTCTGAAAAGAATTTTCACAGCCAGTCTGGCACTGGCCTATATCCCGACCCCTTGGCGTACAGTTAGGGTAGCCTTCATACCAAAGATCGGTAAGGGGGACTACTCACTCGCCAAGAACTTTAGACCAATCAGTGTAACCTCTTTCTGGTGTCTTGTCGCTGGTTGACTCTCTGCTCGATGCTTTCAATAGTTCTAATATTTACGCCCAGGCCTATGCGGATGATGTAGCTGTTCTGTCTGTCGGATCATGCCTAGCAGATGTGTGTTCAAAAGCGCAGACAGCTCTAGACGTGATCGACGATTGGTGTACCAGAAATGGGCTTTCAGTCAACCCTCTTAAAACCGAGGTTGTCCTCTTTACGAGGAGGAGGAAATTGACTAGTTTGACTCAACTAGTACTAAAAGGTGTCACTATCCGCTTTTCATTCTAGATAGGAAGCTTCTGTGGAAAAAACACATCGAAACGAAAATTGCGAAGGCCAGTTTTCTGGCAGTGTAAGGGAATTTTCGGCAAATCATGGGGTCTGTCACCAAAAATATCCGTATGGATCTACACGGCTATGATTAGGCCCCTTCTCTCCTATGCATCGGTCGATTGGTGGAATAAGCTCTCGCGTAAATACGTTACTGATGATTTCACCAAGCTTCAAAGAACGGTCTGTCTCGGCTGCATGGGGGCCTTCCCTAGCACGCCTGGCTCTGCTCTCGATGCCCTGCTGAATCTCCCCCCCTAGATGTCCATATCATAGGGTGTACTCTCAAGGCCATCTTCCGTTTAAAAAGAAGTGGTTATTGGTACAGCTCGCACTGGAGTTTCGATGACCTTATGCACCACATCTCCTTTGACCCCAGTCTTATGGATATACCGTCTGACGCACGGACACCAGTACTCCAGCTGCGACGAACATACAAAGTCGACTTTCCCTGTACTCAGGACTGGATTGGTATAGATAATAAAGTGATAGTTCACAAAACCATTTTCCAGGGCATCCTTTTATATGGAACCCCTGTCTGTCACGATTGCGTAAAAACTCACAAGTTAAAACTACAAAAAAGTCAAAACAAATTACTTAAAATTATGCTTAACTTGCCTCGGCACTTTTCAACTAAAAAACTTCATGATTTAGCCAATGTCAACTCTATTGATTTCCTCATAGCTATATCGAAAGCTAACTTCTTTGAAAAATGTTCTTACTCTGGTAATGATCTAAATAGTATTCATCGCTGATCATTTTTTTTTCAATTTTTGTTCAAATGGCCTAACGTAAAAAGTTAAGATCTAGGCTACAGCAAAGGACCAAAAAGACAATGCAACTTCCTGAAAAAATTATTTAAAAACATTCGAAACAATAATAATAACAATAATGGCGGCACTACAGTCCGAGGTGGACTTGGGCTTAGCTTCTGAGCAACCACTCGTATTGTACGTGCTATTGTTCTCTCACGAATGAAGGGGACTTACGGTTTAATGGCTGAAACACAATAGTGCGTTAGCGCTGGCGTTGTCTTTTAACGCACACAATTTAATGGCCATGAACACAATATTGCGTCGACCTGCGTAAGTGAAAAATGAGAGATATGAGAGAATCGTAATAAAACAGAAAACGTAGCCCCATGTTGGGATTCCCAACGCAAATCATTACCGAACATGTTGGATATTTTTTGACAGAGGGATGCGTTGTGAGGGTTTCCCAAATTGAGAATTTTTTTTCCCAAATTCAAAACATTTTGTGGCAACTGACATTTAAGACATGAAAACAGCTGACTTAAATTATTTTAAGAACAAAACTAATTTGAAATCCGTGTATGCTTGAAAGCATGAATACGCCATATTAGCAACAAGAAGCACTTTTTTAATTTTTTTTAACTTTCTTAGCATTCATTTTTCGCAATTAATTTCTTTAACGTTCTATTGTTTGACTTGGGGCCTTCATATCAACGTCTAAAAGACGAAGGTACTTATTTTTTGCAGCGCGTAAAAGTAGAAGACTACCTGAAGAAACGTGGTTTCTTAAAAACGCTCGCATCGAGGTTGTTCAGGAGTTTAAGTATCTAGGTGTCCTTTTGACGCACAACCTTAACTTTGTCCAGCATTCCGTTAATAAAAGTAATGAGGCTAAACTCGCTCTGAACATGATGTGGCCCAAGTTTATCGCAAATCAAAATGTTGATCTAGCTTCTAAATACCGAGTATTTAATGCGACTGTTAACGCCTGTATGTGTTATGGAGTCCAAGTTTACGGATTTACAGTCATCGATGCCTTCGAAGTAGTCCACAGGCAGTTTTTCAAGCGCTTGTTCCGGCTCCCCAACTCAACACCGAATTACGCTATTTACGTCGAGTCAGGTATTACGCCCATTTATATGCAAAGTTTGAAAGCTAACGCGGACTGGGTGACAAGGGTGATGAAAAAGAACAATAGTGTCCTTCACAAATCCATCTTGCTGAAACTTCTTCGTACTAATGCCACGCCATTCAAAGAATGGAACCAAATCGCAGCATCCCATGACACAATTCTCTCTTTGTTGGAGTCTAATGTTGATCTATGGCAAGACATGTTTTCAGATTTGACAGCAAAGGTTGACGAAAAGCTGTATATCCAAAACCTCATCAGAGCAACATCGTCTACATCCAGAAATGTTTACAAACACTTAAACCACCTTCTTTTTGATAATAGCTATTTTAGGAAAGAATTCACATCCAACGTAATTAGTACTATCTTTAAAGCCAGAGTCGAAATTTTGACCTTGAACTTTATACCTCACCGAGACGATCTGCCTAAATTATGTACTCTATGCAACAGAAGGGAAAACGAAAATATCTACCACTTCTTTGCCGTTTGTCCTATTTTACAGAAAATTCGAAGGTTATATTTTCAAGAAAGTCAGATATCTTTGCCGCGTTTGTTCGAAATTTTGAATGAAACAAAAGGATGGCTAAACCTGTATAACTACTGCAATCACGCTTTTGCCTACCGTAATAGCTTTCTATAATAATCTCAGTCATTTACCCAGTTACTGCATTATAACTTCCTTATCTTTATGTTTCAAATCATTAAAATTGTCACATTATGCCACTTTTCTAGTTAGTTCACCAATTGGGTCCCAGCTATTAATTTTATTTAAATTTTATTATTAACAACTTGCATTTGCTTTTATATATAGTTTATTTATTTCTTTTTATTTTTCAATGTCTCTCCAGGCAGACGGCAGGTATTTGCCATGCCATAATTCTTGTAAATTGTTTTCTAAACCCTTAATATGAAATAAATAATTTTATAATAATATAATAATAATAATATTAAAATTTAATAAAATTAACAACCATTACAACCGGTTAATTAAATCATTTTATTTTCTCTAAGAGGCAGAGACAACTTTTTTAAACTGACTACTCCAAACTTCACTCTCTTTCACTTGTCTGTGAAGTAAATCCTTTAAGAACCCGTTCAGCAAAGACAGTATTAAGTAGGTGCCAAACAAATAAGATCCCATGGAGAACAAACACACGTTCTGATAGTAATTTGCCAGGATCACGACGTAGAAGAACCGCACGGATGCCGTTTCGTTCGTTATCTTCTCATAGAAGATGTACGAGTGGGCCAAGAGGTACAGGCTGATGAGAACAATAATCAGTGTCGCTGTAGCCGAGACAAAGAGCATTTTTCTAAAGATGCGACCAGTTTTGATTCCAAGTTTCTCCAGCAATTCCATCATCAAAACATATCGGTTCAGTACGCTGATGAATTGATCACCCCCCGTGAAAATGTTCAAGAATACCACCAAAGTAATAACGATTCCAACCACTCTGATGATTATGTTTGCTGCTATTGCCAAATCACTCTCCACAATAGCCGGCTTGGCCAACATCATCACATCGTTGAGTAGTACGTTAACGTTGACGTACGAGTACAAGGAGAAGTGCAGTAGGGTGACTGCTAATGCAATGTAGGACATTTCGAATCCACTGTCACCCAACACGTAGGGAAATAACCCAGCCAGGCGAAGGAACAAGATCGTAAAAACGAAAGCCGATTCAATATCCTGCGGATTGATTAATTTATGCCACACTTTGGATATCTGAGTTCGCGTTGATTCAGAAGACATTTTGCCAACGAACCGAGTTAGATTATGACTGACAGTTGGACAGCTTGGTGGAGTCAATTGTACCGCATCTAGACCCTCGGCTCGAGGATAATTAAGTCCTAATGGATCTACGTCATTTCGTTTGTTGATGAGTGATGAGTGTATTCAGGTGGGATTTTATCAGTGCGAACATTAGCGGAACATAGATTTTCTACTGAAATGGCAAACGAGTGAAAGAGAGTCTCATTAAGCGAACAAGTGTTTTCGATTTATCCTAATGGTGGCTACATTCGTACTTAGATCCATGGTTGACTGTTTGCTATTACATTAGCGCACGTTTCAAATGTCAATAGAAGAAGCCGTTTGAATATAGTCACCAATCGATTAAAGTCAAATCATAGACGATAATCAGTTAAGTGTGAAAATTGTGCACTACAAAATGAGAGCACGCATGCAGACATCTTATGTACAAAACGAAACACGTAATTTCGTTGCCCAGAGTCTCCAATGCAAACGGAGCACTGTCTCGTGGGCTACGTTCTTCGTAAACTTGGATTAGTTTCATCTGATATGAGCAGAAACTACAATGAATCCTCGGTCAGTGAAGTTATAGAATACCTCCTCTGATTTTTCTCTGTCTCTGAACGGTCAAGATAATTTCTTTAAACCGCTATCGTGAAACGATTTCAACTTATTCACCTAATTTGCTCGTGTCTGTAAAATATTTACAATAAAGACTCTGCCTATAGCATTTAGGTTTACTCCATGATGTGCTATCAATATGGAGCACTGTTTGATCTTATTCAGTTAACTTAGTTATTTATGTAAACCAGTTCGCTTCGAAGAGCCAGTTTGAAAATGCCTAGCGCCGATTAGGTTTCTGCCGAAGATGTTTATTAACCTTCGATAGCTCAGTTGGTAGAGCGGTGGACTGTAGATGGCTAATAGCGAAGTTGATATCCATAGGTCGCTGGTTCAAATCCGGCTCGAAGGAATGCTTAGGCGAATGATTATTTTTAATTTGTCCCGGGGAAACAGTGGAACAGCTGTTAGGAGCCAAGACCGTACAAGTTTTTTTCTTTTTGGACGTAAACATTGAGGAACTAAAAGTATTTTTGAGAAACTGAATCACTGACAATGACTTTTCTTACTGCTGTTACTCACAAA
Organism: Myathropa florea; assembly: GCA_930367185.1. Taxonomy (NCBI): domain Eukaryota; kingdom Metazoa; phylum Arthropoda; class Insecta; order Diptera; family Syrphidae; genus Myathropa; species Myathropa florea. The sequence continues at coordinate 109,759,457 of OV884002.1, forward strand.
GCGTGAATTTTAGTTTGTTAATTGTCATTGTCTTTACTAAAACAATAGCCTCTTTTTAAAATAAAGAATTAAACCAAGCTAGGGTCATAAATTTGATGATGGCGTGTGAGATTCTGTAAGTGGTGTCATAATTATTCGTCGCATTGTTCAAGATGGAATTCATTTAATTGTCATGTGAAACTGTTTTTTTTTTATGAAAAACAAAAATGAGGACATAAACAGATTGTGTTCACAATGGTCTACCTTAAGAAGTTTTGAATTGAATTGAAGTGTTAATTCCGGTGAAAGACTGACCAGATGGCAATAACAGTTTTTCTAATTGTTGTGTTTCAGCAGCTGTCAAAGTTACCAATGACATCCAGCTATCAAAATATTCATTTCAATATATTCATTTTGATAGCCATTTTATTATCATTATTTCACGCTTGCCAAACTAGCAAAAATTATAAAAACTTATTATCCAAGTTCCGGCTACGCAACGTTAATTTCCCCTGAGGTCGGTCGCCATCATGGCTTCACTGTGCAGGCAATTCGTCGCACTGTGGAAAAGTTTGAACGTGAGTACATTATTTGGACCTTAAGCCACCAATCAGACAGAAATTCATTCGAAATGAAGAAATCATAGCTGTCGTTGTGGTCAGCAGAGAAGAAGACCCAGAAATGTCAATTCGACGCTGAATTAAACAGCGTCAGGGAGTCAACCCGGCTTATTTGGCGGTTAGATTTGGGCCTAAATCCGTATAAGATTGTACTGATGCAAGAATTGAGGCCGGCTAACCAACGCTATGATGTTACTTATTGGGCGTTGGAAATGTTGGCAATCAAGATTTCTTATCTTCTCGGACGAGGCCCATTTTTGGCGGCTCAGCGGCTTTGTCAACAAGGCAAATTGCCCTTATTGGAGCATACAAAATTCACGAGTGTTGGGCCAAGCATCAATGCAACCGCGCAACATAACACAGACGCAACGCTGAAAGTCATACTGTTGATCTTTTCGAATTGTTCATGTTCCCAAGCATCGAAATTTAATTAAAGAAGGACGTAGAGCCATAAAACGTATAGCCTAAAAACATGCTTTTATTGTTTAGGGATAATAAACATTTAAGAAGAGTTAGCGTTTGGACCACGACGACGACCGAATCCATGCACAAAGTTAACAAAACGTCTGTTGTACTGGATCCTCCCCTTTGCGCGTCCGGTCTTCTTCTTTTTCTTTTCTTGCTTTTCTACCTTTGGGGTCTGTCCCTTGACTTTACCGGCACGCGCCAGCGAACCGTGCACTTTACCACTGACAAGTGGTACGGTACCATCCAATTCAAAGGATGACAGACTGGTTACATATGCATCATTTTCCAATGCGTTGCCTTCACAATTGAGGAGGAATTCCTCAGTGATTTCCTTAAGTTGAACCAGTTGAGCCTTAACAGAGGCGATAGTGTCATTTTGAGAGACTTCTAGGGTCTCAAGACCTTCCAAACCGCGTACAAAAAGTTGCATGTTGGCTACTTTGTGGCAAATTCTTGTCACTTCTTTAGGGGTTTACGAAAAACATGCCATATATCAAAATAACAGTTCACTTTCTAAAAAACAAAAAAATATAAAAAAATAATTAAAATATACTTTTACTTCTTCTGAAGCACTACAGTCTGGAATGGACCTGGGCCTCAACCAACAAACCTCTCTCTCCATCTGGCTGCCTACAATTACACACGTCAAGTTTGTTGAGGTCCTTCTTCCCTTGTGTGCGCTATCGGTTTCGTGGGCGTCCTCACTTCACTGGCTAAGAGTCGAAGATTCTTTCGGCTGGACCAGCGCTGTCCATGCGCTTTAAATGGTCTAGGTATCTTAGATGCTGAATCCGCGCCTACGGATAGCTAGACTTATATCATTGTCTTCTCCAAGTGCTATCACGCAAACAGACTCAAAGATTGAACGTAGAACTTTTCTCTCGAAAAAAACCAAGGAAATCGAGGCTTTACAATGATTATAATTTTGCCTACAGTTGGTATTTACACATTAATCATTAAGAACTAAGAAACTCGACTTGTTGCGTGTGTAACTCTCCCTATTTGATTCTTTTCAAAACATTTTCTCAAATACAGGATGGGTCGTCTAGTAGTTTTAGTTTTTTAGTTTTTAGTTAAATCACAGGTTATTTTGACACTGCCAGCGTTTTCCCGCTCGAAATCTTGACAGAAGGTCAGTAGCAGTATCATACGTTGGCAGAAGCACCCACCAGTTTGTGCAAAAAGTTCGTGAGACTGGTGGACAACACTCATGGTCCTCGTCGTCATACGGTGCGCACAGATGAGAATGTGGCTGCTTTTTTTTTTTTTTTTTTGGTTGCGTCCAAGGATGTGGCAATCTTCGAAAGATACTGATAGCCCGGGCTATCAGCATGCACGATTCGCAAACCCGAGTACTCGATTTCGGGAATACGCCTACGTACCCTGCACACTTCAACCACTCTCCCCGCGGAACTGCCGTTAGGTATTACTTCGCGGGGCTGGTTAGCATATCACACTATGGGCTCCATATTATCCAATTCGGATTTTCTTTCTCTTTCGAGCCTTCTTAGCTCGTTCTGAACGCTCGTTATAAAGGAACAAATCTCTAGCCATTTGTCAGTTGAATCCAACATATGGCTAACCAAGAGTTCGGGAGTTGGTAAATTTGTTCTCCCCGCGGCAAAGCGTCTGCAGTAGAATATTGCGTGCTCTGCGTCTTCCTCTTCGCCCGCGCATTCTGGACAGGAGGGTGAACTGTCGTGACCAAATCTGTGGAGGTATTTTCGGTAGCCTCCATGGCCCGACAAGAACTGCGTGAGGTGGTAGTTGCAGTCTCCGTGTGTTCTCGACGTCCAAGCTTCTATCGCGGGGATCAATTTATGGGTCCATCTGCCTTTGGTTGTGGTGTCCCATCTGGCTCGCCACAGTGCCATAGATGTTGCCCTTTCTTCCTTTTTCAGGCATCTTGCGCTAGTTTCCGCGCGATTTGCCGTTCGCCTTAGGTAGACCCTATGCATCTCTTTGGCGAGAATGTCGATGGGGACCATACCCGCGATCACACAGGCTGCTTCGTCCGAAATTGTTCGGAAGCCGCTGATTGTTCTTATGGCGCACAGCCTGTATGCTGACGAAAGCTTCTTTGTTGTCTCCTTTACCGATAGAGCTCCCGCCCAGACTGGCGCGGCATATAAAAGGATTGAACTTACCACTCTGGAAAGCAAGATCCTTCTTGGGTATCCGGGTCCTCCGATGTTCGGCAGCATACCGGAAAGTGCTGTCTGCGTCTTTGACGCTTTTCTGCTGCAGTATTCGACGTGCTTTTTGAAGTTAAGTCGGTTGTCGAGCATCACTCCTAGGTATTTCAGCGAATCCCTGGATCCAATTAGCTGGGAGCCAACCCGGAAGTTTGCGTATTCCACAATCTTTCGGCTGGTTATTAAAACAGCCTCTGTCTTGTGGTCCGCTAGTTCGAGGTCGGAAGATTCCAGCCAATTTTTGATCCTGGCGATTGCTTCGTTTGTGGCGGTTTCCACTTCGTGGATGTGCTTGGCCACCGTCACGACCGCGATGTCGTCGGCAAAGCCGATTATCTTGACTCCATGTGGCAGCGTCAGTCTCAGTACTCCGTCGTACATTAGGTTCCACAGAAGGGGTCCAAGAACTGAACCCGGTGGGAATGTGGCTGCTGTGGCTGAGAGTGTGAGACTCAATTCACGAACATCAGCTCGCCATCGATCTCAACAGCTCAACATTTCACACACTAGCTGGAGGAGAATTCTGCACAAAGATCTAGGATTATTCGCTTACAAGGTCCCATTGACTCAGTTATTGAAGGTGTGCCACCATCCGCTTCGCAGTTTGGGCCTTAGAGCAGCTTGAATTAAACAACGATTTTGAGCGAAAAATCATCTCTTCTGACGAGGCGCATTTCCATCTCGGCGGCTACGTTAACAAACAAAATTGCCACATCTGGGGCTCGGAAAACCCCCACGTTATTGTCGAGTAGCCAATGCATCCACAGAGTGACAGTTTGGTGCGGATTGTGGAGTGGTGGCATCATTGGACTATTTTTCTTCGAAAATGAGGCTGGGAACAACGTTTCGTTCAACGGTGGGCGTTACAGAACCATGTTAACCAACTTTTTTTTTACTGAAATTCAAGTCATGGTTTTCGACGACCACTGGTTTATGCAGGATGACGCCCCATGCCACACAGCACATGCCACAATCGATCTTTTGCGCACCAAATTCCCAAATCGTGTTATCAGCCGTCTTGGCGATGTCAATTGGACGCCTCTGCGCTATGACTTGACCCCTTTGGACTTTTTTGTTGTACCGTGAACCGTGAAGGATCGATGTTATGCCAACAATCCGGAAACGATTCAAGCACTTACGGCCAATATCATCCAAGCAATCCGTGAGCTACAGCCCGAGACCATCAACAAGGTCTTGGAAAATTGGGGTGACAGAATGCTGCGAAGCCAGCCGAGGCAGCCACTTGAACTACGTTGTATTTCATAATTAGTGGTAGTGATCGTTGTTACTAGTAAAGTCATTATACATGGAAAAAATGTAATTTTGTTTATTTTATTGCATTTTTAAAAAGAAACTTGTATTTGGCCCAACCTTTACTACGTTCATCGCTTTACATTCCTTCACTGCCTGATCTATCACAACTCGTATTTTGAACGGATAAAGCAATATCTTCTGAATGGTCGTTCATAAAGCGCTTCGTATCTTTAAATTGAAATAAAATAAAATGTGTGTGAGGTATCATCGAAGTTCAAATGTCCTGGGTAGCGCGCATCCAAAATGTCAATTTTTTTATGACTGGTGCATAAATCAGCATGAATTTGACGGATGACATGGGTTATGTTGGCTTTGAGGACCGCTGTGGGACCGGGTCGACCTGCGACTTCGGAAAACCCCACAGGAAAAAGTCTAACGAGGTCAAATCACACGATCTCGGTGGCCAGTTCACATCACCTCCACCTGAGATGACCATGCCCTCGAATCGCTCGTGCATAATTTTTAATGTAGAGTGAGCTGTGTGGAACCTTGCGCATTTCTTTTGAAGCTACATGTCGTTGGTGTCCATATCCAATCCAATTCCGGCCAAAAGAAGTTGCTAAGCGTCGACCTATTGCGCTCGCCGTTGGCGGTGATGGCCTGACCAACGTCGTCGTCCTCATCTTATGGACCGATGACTCCGTCGACCCAAAATCTTCTCGGCGTTGACGGTAATAGCCTAGCCAACGTCGTTCTCAAAGAAGTACTCGTATGGACCAATGATTCCGGCAGCCCAAAATCCGCACCAAACAGTGATTTTTTTGGATGCATTGGACTCTCTTGGATCTAATGTGGATTCGCATCGTCCCAAAGTCGACAGCTTGGTTTGTTGACGTACCCATTCATCCAGAAATGTGCCTTATCGTCTGTTTCCAACTGTTCCAGAGCCCATTCAGCGAACAGACGTCGTTGTCTTTGGTCGGGTCGCTTACCTTCAGCTCCTGGGTCAGTTGAATTTTGTACGGGTGCAGGCCCAAGTCACGACGCAAAAGAAGTCTGCGCCAAGTTTTTGTCTGCGAAAGGACGAGTTCTTGTGCGAGACGCAAAATCGACTGCCTCGAATTCTCCTCCTCATTCTCACGGACAGCGGCGATGTTTGCGGCAGATCTTACGTTTCGTCGACAAACGGGTGTTGGTTTATCGTTTACTGAACGAGTTGACCTAAATTTATCCACCACACTGCGAATAGTCCTCTGGTGGGACGATTATGGTGCCAGAAAAATGGGCGAAGTGCGCGGAACGTTGACGGAACAGAACATCCATTTTGATAAAACAATTTTATCATTTGCACGTGTTGCTGAACGCTATATCCGTCCCTGATGATTTGGCAGAACAGTCTGAATAAATGACAACCAATTTGACAGATGAAGCTTCAACAATATGGCCGCTATCAGCTGTCAAAGTTCGAAGTCCCTATTGGAAGACCCTTTTCTAGTTCAACGGGCATGTCTCCTAGTTGTTCCTGAACTACGAACTCAAATTAAATTGCTCGCTGAAAAGTCTCTGTTCGAGAGTTATGCAAATGTTTTCTTAGATCACATATACAGGATAAGTTGTCACGGCTAAGAAAGAGTTGGATACCTTTTCCAAGCAGGTTATGATCATTTATTAAGAAAACTTTTTCTGGTTAATTTTGAAATATAAGTCGATTGATTGACTGTCCAGATTCGAACAAACATTTGGGATCGCTTTTCCCGGCAGGCTCCGCAAAAGTACTTTACTTGCTACAAGGTGCGATCCTACAAACTTATTGTACAAAAAAAAAAATAATGGTCAACCACTTTTATCGCGGTTGAACTCGATCCTTCGAGCCGGATTTGAACCAGCGACCTATGGATATCAGCGTTGTTAATTACTCTCTACAGTCCACCGCTCTACCAACTGAGCTATCGAAGGCGTGATGTTCCATTTGTCAAATTAGCTACAAGACATCTGTTAAGCTCACATACATTTATTTAATCATTCATTTTAATTAGATTTTCACAATCTCCCACTTCCCTAATCAACCAAAATCTATTTATAAACATTTTAAACAAATGAGCAATTCTTTTTTTACAACGCCATCTATGCAGCCAACGTGCAACTGCGACAATCATGTATAACCCATGTCACACTGCCCTACCGACACCAGCTGTTTGATTGCTTCGCATCCCACTCACCTGGCCAAGTTTAACATCGAAATGTCAACTATCAAGTGAAGTAACAAACTGACAGCGAATCTGTTGGTGAGGTACGTACTCGTACACCTTCTCCCACAATTTTATGTGTACATACATACTGACGAGTGTAAAATTTGTGCAGTTAACCATCGGAATGGTTGGTCAGAGTTTGTTTTCGTTTTTTTGTTTGCAAATAATTTCTTTTGCCCTCGTCATCGTGTCCAATTAAAAATATCATACGCACACATCCCACCAAGAAAGTCTGTGACAAATGATTGCCTCCGTCTCGGCACTCTCACAAAACTGGTGAAATATTTATTTTCATTTAACTCGTTTTTTGTGTGTTATTTTTTTCTCCATCTCCCGATACCTCACAAATCTGGTTTTCAAAGTGCGGAAGCGGTATAGTGTTGTGATTCTATGATTTTATTCGACAGACTAGTTGGTTGGAGTATTGGTTGGCATTTTGCACAACACCTGTCCCTCCTTGTGGTCAGAGACCTGCCATCGGACAACACCACGGAACCAATAAGATTGCATCTGAACGGTTGGCCATTACATTTCGCTTTACATGCGAATGTGTGATTTCGAAATTGATTCGTGTTAGATTCGATTCGCGTTTATAAACAAATTTAATTGGATTCACTTGGAGACGAAAAATGTCTCAGCAAATACATAATGGGATTGCAGTGCCGTCAACGGCGAATGTGGCCAAGAGTGCGGACTCGGTTGATGTGGAGGCTATGAGGGAGTGGTGGTAAGTTTTTGTTATTCGATATGTTTCCTTCCCAAAAAATGTAAGGCAGACTTTAAGGAAAAATAAGCAAAAAAAAAAGTGACCTGCACTGCCCGGGAATCGAACCCGGGTCGCATGAATGGGAATCTTGCATGATACCACTACACCAGCAGTGCTCCAGCCTATGTTTAAGTGGATTGACAAACTTAAAAGAAATGGGGGTCGTACAACAGTTTCCTATGAAAGTTTTGCACCACACTTTGAATTAATTGAAAATTTGTATTTGAAATGTGAGAATGATTCTATTCTATTATTTGTAACGAAATGGATTTTGGTGAAGTTTAGACACCAATTGGAAGGGGGTTAAAATCTATTTCTTTGGATACACAGTGACAGCTTCCATAATCCGATCCCTAGTACATAGGAATTTGTACATATATACTTAAGGAAGCTGCGCTGCAATCCGAGCTGGACTTCGGCCTAGCTTCTACAGCAAGGAAGTTGTTCACTTATAAAAATGTCTTCGAGGTGATCTTTGTGTTTGTATAAACTGTTTTAAAGGCCTCTTTGGGGACACGAACGACTAACCGGTTTTATTCTGTCAGAAGATTACACAATCTTAAGTGTAAACCACTTCAAATTCTCTGAACACAATTTTGCTTCAATTCGAAAACGAGTGGATCACGGCCTTGAAATGCCCCTAACTGGATGTTATTGTGCTCTAAACTAATGACACATTTCTACTCAAATCATCTAAATGATTCATAATGATGCCACTGCGATGCTCGACTTGGTAATTAAGGTTTTCGAGCTCCAAGGCCAAATGCGCTATTCACATTACAGTAGAATCTCGAAAAGATGAACAGATACAAAACAGGCCACGTTGATCTTTTTGGATTTTCCGTCTTTCCAAGCATCGAATTTTAGTTATGCAAAAACGTTTCGTACATACAGTGCCTCACAAAAGTATTCGGAATTATGTTTTTTTCCTGGATTTTAGTAAAGTTAATCAACAAATAATTATTATAATCACAATAAAAAAAATCAGTTTCAATTCAACATTTATTCTCTGTTAACAAAAAATCAGAAGAAAATGCATGTTTTCTGTCGTTTCTGTTTCCTCAACAAAATGCAACAAATTAGGATCCAGAAAAAAACATAATTCTGAATATTTTTGTGAGGCACTGTATATCAAAATAGCAGTTCAATATATTTTTGAAAAACAAAGAACATATCAAATGTAAAAATGAGGTAAAAAAAAGACATAGTTTGACGCTTTTCTTAAAAAACCTCCTCTGTTGCCCGAAAGAAAGATGGGAAAAAATTGTTCAACTTTCCGAACTATTCGTGTTATAAAGAGTGTCTTTTTTTATAGCTTTTGTTTTTAAACTGGCAACGGAAAGGGCTGTACTTCGTTGGTTTGGTCACGTGGCACGAATGTTCCCATCATCACGACTTCCGAGGCGTGCCTTGAATGCGATTCCATCAGGTAGGCGACCGCTTGGCAGACCTAGGATGAGATGGTTGGACCAAGTCCAAACACTCGCCTGGTCGCGCTTGGGCATAGCTCCTGATGAGTTAGAGTCGTTGGCGGAGGATCGACTGGCCTGGAGATCTCTCGTGCATGCATTGCCCCCGCGACCCCTTTAGTGGAACATGCGGGTCAGATGAGATGAGATGAACACTGTTTCTACAGATTGTCAATTTGACAGTTCAAAGCTGATTTGTACGTTTTATCATTTTACGATAAATAGATTAACTCCAGAACAGCGCGTGCAAATCGTGCAAACTTATTTTAAAAAACATGGTTCGGTCAATTTTACGGTCGACATAATGGTTATTTCTGAGCAAGTTATTCGGAACACGATGAATCGTTTTCGCAAATACGCAATACGCATTACGACAAACGGTGCGAACAGAAGAAATTATTGCCATTGTGACGTGCAGTGTTGAAAAGAATCGGAATGAGTCGATTCGTCATCGTGCACAGCAATTGGAGCAACGCCCATCTACTTTGTGGAAAGTTTTACAGAAAGATCATGGCTTAAAATCTTATAAGATACAGATTGTGCAAGAGTTGAATACGCGTGACTATTAGACGCGTCGTAGGTTCGGTTAATCGACAAAAAACATGATTCACCTTGATTCTCATTTTCAACGTAATATTTTGTTCTCTGGTAAGGCCCATTTTCATTTAAATGAATATGTAAACAAGCAAAATTGCGGAATTTGGTGTGGAAGACTTTATTGAGACACCCTTTTTTTGGAGGTTCTTGAAGCACTACACTGGAGCACTCAGACTCAAAACTGGTCCATTGTACTGTCAGGTATTAACCTACTCCAGTGCCGTTAATTTGATCCCAACGACAAATGGTGACTGGAACAGATTCGATTTCACTGGGATTCGAACCTGGGACCCTGCTCGCTGTTGGCGAAAAATTTCGATTTTGTCGTGTTCGTTGGCCTTGATGTTCGCCGTGTAGGGCCATGTTCGCGAGCAAACCTGATTTGTGCTTGAATGTCGCCATTTGCACATCGCGGATTAAGCACAATGTCAACAGTCAGCCATGATTTTATTGAGGAATTCACCACTTGCGCTTTCCTATCACACATGTTGACGGTTTGAAGAAACAACACGAAATGAATGTTCGTCAAATGTGTTCGCCGTGTAGGGGAAAACGCAAAAGAGCAAGTTCGGCGAGCATGTTCGTCGTTTAGAGCTACCTTGACTCGAAAGAGGTGGAGCAGTGAACATTTTTTTTTTAAATTGTTTGTCTGAACTGGGATTTGAACCTAGACTTGAAAGTCGAGTGCATATGGGTAGTCGCACAAACTCACATGGGCATGGCACACAAAATCACCATATTTGATATATGTATATATAATTTTCCCCTCAAAACATTATACATGGCAACGCCAAAGTCTTATAGAGTAGCAACCGACTGTCAAAACACTGACATTTCAATGGAATACAATCAAATTCTTTAGAAAATACACCAAATACATGCATAAGTAACTCCCACAACCATTCAAGAGCATTTTTCTTTGATTTTTTCTCTATTTATGTATGGGGTGATGGCACCAGTAGTCAGCCCCTTAACTTTTTTTGTATTTGAATGATCCTTAAAAATCTATTCTTCAACTATTTATTCAAGTATTTGGTTCTTCTGAATGTTTAAAGCCTGTAGATTGGAAATACTAAGCTTATTAGGGATATGAGTTACCTAATGCAAACTATTTACAATATAAGTGAAAAGGGTATGATTTCCCAGTAGTCGGCCCCCTCAGCTCCAGTAGTTGGCCACGCAAGTATCCAGTAGTCAGCCCCAATTACTATTTCTACATTTTCATCGTTTTAACAAAAAAAAAACATTAAGTAAAGAAACTTTTCCATATTTTATAACAAATTCATTACTTAAATAGTAAAAAAAATCAAAAGGAACATTTATTTCAGTCGTATGGGTACAGTTATATTTGCCTTAAAATTGCAACATTTGAGTTGGTATTTTTATAAAATAGGTGGGGCTGAGCAAAGGATAATTATAAAAATAATGTCTCATAAGGTCAGCCCCATTTTAATATTTTAAACAAAAAACATTTTTAACATTTTAAGTTAAGAAACAAGATAAATAAAGTCTCAGTAACATAATAATAATCATAAATGTACATATCTTCACTATATTCGTATATGTATCACTTTTTCAAATTCACTTCCACTATTTTTTTTTTTTTTTTGGTAAACCACTCGTATCCTGCACTTGTGAAAACTGTACGCATACTAATATTTTTTACGCGCGAAGTAGCATCTGGATTCTGTCAATTTTTTGAACACAGAGAGAAGAACTTTAAGCCAAGAGAGTAATATTTTTTGTTTGGAAGAAGGGCAAAAGCGTTTACAACTGCGCTGTACTTTCTTTGTAAGAGGCTGACTAAACTTCGGGGCCATCACCCTATATGATGGAAAGCCCTTCCTGGGATAATTCATTCAGCAAAGCAGGCATTGCCACACAAGCAATAATTCTTGTGCTTCTACCGACTTTATTGTGTTTAACTTTGACTTCATAAAAAATGAAAAACTATATTGTCTCATAATTTTAAGGATTTTGAATGAATTTTTTTGATTGAATTAACTTCACTTATAATTTTCACACTCAACCCCAAATATTTGAGGTAAAATTTCTATCAAAAAATAAAAATAACGGCTTTTGAAAATATTACTCACTATACACAAAAAATGCAGTACAATGATATTAGAATTGGGTCGTTTTTTTTTTGCTGAAAATAAACGAACTTTTCTGGAAGTGGATTTGATGATTTTTGTGAAACAATTTTCTTGATTCGGAGGAGTTGAAATGTGTGCGATATCAGAATGGATGGGAAATTGAGTGTTCTTCTTGTGGCGCTACAGTCCGGTGTGGACTTGGGCTTCAACCAACAAATTTCGCCTGGAACCTATCACCTAGACTCTATTAAATAAAAAATAAATAAATCAATCTTCTAAATGTTCACACTCATTCTGTGCTGTCCTTATAGATAAGAGATAGAACGATAACTTAAGTCATAAAAGGTCTGTTTTGAACTTCTCGCCGACTGCAAAGCGTGTCTGCACGCGCGGTCTACAGCTTCTGTTCTTAGGTTCTTACGACGATGTGAACAAGTTAGCTGCTAGTCTCGGAGAGTCAATTTTTAACATTAAACGACAAAATAATTCTTAAGTTAAATCGAAACCACAGCAATTACTTTGATAATTGAATTTTAAATTTTGAATTGAATTTTGAAACTTAATCTGAAAGGTTTTCAAACTTTTTTTACGGCCTCTCCTATCACCACTCACGAGGTGATCAAATAAAAAATAAAACTGCGACAAGATAGTAGCATTTGATCCCGCATCGACCACACACAATCTGACTCGATTTCTGAAAACGTCTACCCTCAAAAATTGATTCAAATTTGATTTAAACTAGAATGCACCAGTTGACTTCACAAAAGAAGCTTTTATGCGCAATTTCAAATGTTTGTATCAATTAGAATCAGGCACGAAAAAGAACAACACTTGACGTGAACTGATAACCCACCGTAAGAGGCAGAAACAATGTGCCAAACACGTCAATGAATTCAGTATACAGGGTGATAAGTAAATCTGAGTAAAACCAGTCGATTCACACCAAAACGAGTGTTTATTAACAACAACACACGCTCAGAACTGAGACAGTCGGCATGCAAATGAGTGTAGATAAGAACTGGCACCAAACTATGATATGAAACTAAGCTTGAATGGGTGCTTAAGAGGCATTTGTTTTTTTCGGGGCTTAAGTTGCGTTATTTTTCTGGGAAAATGACTCATTTGTTATCGGTTTTAATCGCTGAATTTGTGTGTTGGGTGGTTAGTTTAAATTTGAAAATAATTGAAAATCGTTTGGAGTGTTTTTTTGTCTCCCATAGCGACGTTATTAGAAATACTTCGTCAGTCATGCCTTTTTCAATATCATTCCCGCCTTTTTCATTCAGGGATTCAATTTTGAACTGGAATTGAAAAAACTCACTGAGCAACACTAGAGGAACGATGCTTCACAGTCTGCGAGCCTTCCATGAGGTGTTTGTTGGCATTGAAACGGATGCGGATACAATGGGTCTGGCGGCAAACGAGGGCAAAAGGAAGTATATGCTGTCATCGAGAAAGTATGTACAACATCTACGACCATAACGTCACAATAAGCAGCTTTAACTTCGAAGTAGTTAAGGACGTCGTCTACCTCGGCGAAGCGGTTAATAGTACAAACAATATCACTACCGAGATCAAACGCAAAATAACTTGCCACCCTTGTTTTTTTCGGAAGGCCACTCTCAAAGACCTTGATCATCCCAGTCCTGCTTTACAACGCAGAGACATGGGCAATATCGAAAGCGGATAAACAAGCTCTTGGTATTTCGAGAGAAAAGCTCTCCGTGCGATTTTTTGGTCCTGTTTGCGTTGATGAACGTTTCAATCACGAGCTATACGGACTGTACAGCGACATAAGTATAACCACGGGTCCACGGATTCTACGCTTAAGATGGCTAGACCATTTAGAGCGTATAGACAACTTGGCACCGGCCCGAAGAGTTTTTGACAATTTGAACCAGTAGGACATTGCAACAGAGGACGTTCACGTCTAAGGTGGCGCGCCCAAGTGGAGAGGGACCTCAATCAACTAGGTATTACCCGAAAATGCAGACCCGATTGAAATTACATCGAGAATGCGAACGTTGTTGCAATAGCCCTATCTGGAAAATTTGTCTCTGCGCTAAGAGATATCATGCAATATTCATTCCATAAACTAGCCGCGTGGGCCAAACATGCGGACTTGGAGTTACTCTTCAAAAAACGGATCTAAAGGGCGATTCATTAAAACATTTCTATCTTTAAATTGAAATAAAACAAAGTGTGTCTGAGATATCATCGACATTTTTTCGGTTGAAAGGCCTATCGATACCAACTTGTATGAAATATAACATCGTTTAAATCCGAGATGTCCAATTTCCCATCACTTTGGCGGATAAATCAGGCTGAATTTGACCGATGGCTTGGTTTCCTTTGGCAAACGATAGCTGCCCGTAACTGTAGCATGTGGCTTATTAGCATAGAACTGCGACTTCAAAAAACCCCACAAGAAAAAGTCAAACGGGATCAAATCACACGATCTCGGTGGCCAGTTCACATCACCTCCACATGAGATGACCATCCCTTCGAATCGCTCGTGCAGAATTTCCAATGTGGCGTGAGCTGTGTGGAACGTAGCACCGTCTTGTTGTGACCACATGTCGTTGTGTCCATATTATCCAATTCAGGCCAAAACAAGTTGGTAATCATCAACCTACGAGTATATCGCTCGCCGTTGACGGTGATGGTATGGCCAACGTCGTTCTCAAAGAAATATGGACCGATTGTCGGTGTCATCCACACCAAACAGTGATCTTTGGGATGCATTGAACGCTCTTGGATTTCATGTGCATTGGTATCGTCTCAAATTCGAAAATTTTGCTTGTTGACGTATCCATTCATCCAGAAATGGGCCTCATCGCTGAAGATGATTTTTCGATAAAAATTAGGCTCAGTTTCCAACTGCTCCAGAGCCCACTCAGCGAACACAAACGTAACGCCCACTGTTGACAGAAATATAGTCCAATGATGCCACCACTCCACAAACCGCACCAAACTGTCACTCTCTGTGGATGCATTGGCTTCTCGACAATAACGTGCCCCAGATGCAATAATATTGTTTGTTAATGCGTCTTGTCAGAAAAGATGATTTTTCAACCAAAATCGTTGTCCAATTCAAGCTGCTCTAAAGCCAAAACTGCGAAGCGGATGGTTACGCGCCTTCAATTGCTGAGTCAATTGGACCTTTTAAGCGAATAATCTGAGAACTTTTTGCAGAATTCTCCTCAGGCTAGTGCATGAAATGTTGAGCTGTTGAGATCGATGGCGAATTGATGTTCGTGAATTAAGTCTCACACTCTCGGCCACAGCAGCCACACTGTCATCTATGCGCAGCGTACAACGACGGGGACCATGACTGTTGTCCACTATCATACCTGTCTCTCGAACTTTTTGCACAAACTTGCATACAGAAGTCACGGTGGGTGCTTCATTTCGGCCAAAACTTCTTTTTAACGCACTGTTTGGGCTACACAGCACGCACTTTGGAAATAAGTTTTCAATATTTCCTAACTGTGTTCAAGCGTAAACCGGCCCATTTCGTTCCGGTGGTGCTGACTTTCTATCAGAATTTTTAGTGGGAAACAGCTGTCAGTGTCAAAATAACCTCTGATTTAAAAAAAACACCAAGCGCCTGGATGGCGCAGTTGGTTAAGAGCCTGCCCCAAGTTAGAGGGGTCCCAGGTTCGAATGCCAGTGAAATCGAATCTGGTCCAGTCACCATTTGCCGTTGGGATCAAATTAACGGCCCTGGAGTAGGTTGCTACCTGGCAGTATAATGGACCAGTTTTGAGTCTGAGTGCTCCAGTGCAGCATTTCAAAACCTCCGAAAAAAAAAACACCACTAGATGGCCCACCCTGTAGCTTGTGAAAGAATACTTTGTGACGTGACACATTTCCAGTACGTGTTATTTCTCAAAATGGAGACTTTTGGACGCCTGCGATTGCCCATTAAATTTTCCCTTTAAAGCTATTTTAAAGTCTACATTAATGGTCCCTCAGCGAACATAATCAGAGATGTTATCGTGAAATGCAGACCCATTCGTGCAAAAACGTCATGAAAATTTGTATCAAAAAGGACATTTAACAGAGACTCTATTTCTTAACCAATCCCAGAGTTTGTATTTTATATTAAAATAAGATTTTCATAAAAATGTTGCATTTTTCTGTTGATTTTAACACTTCTTGTTGGAGTCTCAAAGTGGGGATGATTTCATTGGAAAATCTCACCTGATCGTGCACAACGATCATTCTACCATTCATGCAGTAAAGCAACACCGCTTTGGAAGGGCAAACAATGTTTAAAATGCATACCAATCAATTGCATTCGTTGTGAAATATATCAATTTGTTGCACATTAAGAGACTTATCCGCTGAGTTATTGACTCATTGCCCTGCAGTAAAAATTCAATGTAATCTGACCGTTTCCGTGAACAAGATCCACTACAAGTTATCACTAGAAAGTTTTCAGTCTTCCCAAGCTTAAGTGTTAACTCCGCGAACCCGTTTTCTCGAGAGTCAATAACAAATTTAAGCATGTAACCCTGAAGCTGAAATTAAAATTGAAATTTACATAAAAACCATGTGAGGGGAGCATTATAAAATCACACAAGTCTGCCTATACGACGCAGTTATTCCGCTTTGATCTGTCACGTGTTGACACTCAATAATATTTACGATTAACTCTGGGGACTGTACGAGTATAGTAGATTTCCCAATGTGTCAAAGCCCAACTGTCGTTTGTGATTCATTCAAGAAGACAGGCCAAACGTCAGAGAAATTACTTGAGTGTGTCTTTATCTCGTTTCGTCCGAATTGCAATGGTCTCTAGAGACGACACGCTCCGCCGGACACATGACCGGAAGTTTAGTTATTATTTATAAATGGTTTTATTTGCCATTGACTTGGTGTTCATTTCCATGACCCTTAATTCGGTTTGAATACTTCTGGTTTTAGTTAACGAGTTAAGCTCGAGATTAATAGTTTCATAAGAAATTTCTAAAGTACAGTGATGACTTTCAGAAATGGCAGTGGAGTTGGCTGGGAGATTACGCCACTACTTGTTGGCTAATTATCATTTACTTGCTCATGCTTTGTTTCGAAACAGTGTCATGCTCTGTGCTGCTGTCAGTGTCACTGATTTCTGACCTTAAGCTTGGTTTTTCTAATGTGAGCAAAAAATGCAACAAAAAGCGGCATTCATTTGTTATAAATGGCAATTTGTATCCTTTTGGCCGAAGCGTTTAGGCTTTGAACTCAAAGACTCGAGGCACCGATCGAGTTTCTTCCAGAATAACTCTTTTTTTCTCATTTGAATTGGCTAAATAATTTGTGTTAAGTATAAGATCGTGGCGTAAAATTAGACTGTTTTCGGTTTTTCGAACTTTTTCGAGCTAGGTGATGACGCCATCGAAGGAAACTGAATCTACCTGTTTTTACACTTCGCTTGTTTTGCATACTTACTTACTTATCAACCCTACGTCCAATGAAGAAACTGGGCTTAATCTATAGCTGTCTTCCATACATGGCGGTCCCGAGCACGTTGCTTCCAGTCGTCTAGACCAAGCTTTTTTTTCCGCGAAGAACCAGAGGTTCGGTCTCCTTCTCGAACCAGGAGGATCCGATTCGAAGACCGTCTTGGTTGGAGCATTTTTGTCCACACGCTCGATGTGGCTGAGCCAATGTAGTCGACGGATTTTTGAATTCCGGACTACGTCCACATCATAGGTTAGGTTAGGTTAGGGGGCTGCTATTGAATTTACCAGCAAACTTAGACCATGTTGGTCCATTGTGATACCCACAGTCAGACTACTACCACTGATCGACCGCTCCAGTGATAGTGCCGTTCCCAGCGGCAAATGGCGACTGGACCAGCTTTGAAAAACCTAATAAAAGCGTATTAAGCTTCCTTTCACTGGGATTCGAACCTGGTAGGTACCTAACTAACTGCATCATCCAGTCGTTTTTTCGTCCACATCTTACTATAGCCTACAGAGTTCGCGGTTATGCCTTCTCCTCCATTCACCTTCCCGCAGATAGGACCATTTATCCAACGCAGAAATATTCTTTCGAAGGAACCAAGAATCAGCTCTGCCGTTCTGCATTCAGCTCCATAAAGCAGGACTAGCAGAATAAAGGTTTTGTAGAGCATGATTGTGGTCCTTCGAGTTAGGAATTTTTACCCTAGACATTTAGACAACCCGAAATAATAACGACTGCCAAGGGCGATCTTGCGCCTGATCTCCACCAGAATGTCGTTTGTGGATTAAAAATTTTCCCCGAGGTAGACAAACTCCTTCACTACCTCAAAATTGTAGCGGTTGGTCGTGATGTTTTGTCTCAGGTTGTGTGCGACGGATCGATTTGTAATCGACAGCATACTCGTATATTTCGTTTCGCCTCATTCACTTCACGACTAGCTCGTTTCGCTTCGCTTCTTCAATCGCCTTAAAAGCTTCTACAACGGCAAAAAAACGCGTGCCTATGTCGTTATCATCAGCGTAACCCAGCAGTTGGGCAGATTTGTAGAAGATAGTGTCTTCCATGTTTACACCTGCCGGCCGCACTAATTTCCCCACCACCTGATTGATCACACGACAGCGCATCTTCTCAGAGGAGGTTCAGAGGACTTTACGAGTAAACCGAACGGCGCGGTGCATTGCGTATCCTTTAGGATAAGTTTTCCCGGGATCCCGAATTGGGTCATCTTCTCATTCTTAGGGCGCTACAGTCTAAGGTGGACCAGGATCTCACTCAACATGCCTCTCCAGCCAGCACGATCTGTCGCCAGCTGTCTCCAGTTTCGCACTACAAGACGGCCGAGGTCCCCCTCGACTGGTGTGCGCCACCTTGTTCGTGGACGTCCTCTGTTGCGTTATCCCACAGGCTCAGAGTCGAAGACTCTTCGGGCCGGACTTAAGTTGTCCATACGCTCTACATGGCCTAGCCGTCTTAGGCGTTGGATCCGTAGACGCCTGGCTAGACTCATGTCGCTGTACAGCCCAGTTCGTGGTTGAATCTTCTCCTCCAAATGCCATCAACGCAAACAGGACCAACGATCGCGCGCACAACTTTTCTCTCGAAAAGACCAAGAGACTGTTCGTCCGCTTGGGATATTGTCCATGCCTCTGCGCCGTAAAGCAGAACTGGGATAATCAAGGTCTTATACAAAATCAACTTGGTCTTCCGAGATAGGGCTCTACTACTCAATTGTCTTTTGAGCCCAAAAAACAGCGGGTCTCAATGAACCATCTACCCACAAACCTAGCTACCTACCTACCTATAATCGGAAATTATTGAAATTTTTTTTTATAATTTGCGCGTTCTAAAGGGGTTACGACTACCCTTAAGTGTCCGGCATCAGGACACAGCAAGGGCCGAAGGTATAGAGGGAGAAAGGGAGATGAGGTACTTGCGCACATTGGTCTTAAATGTCTGCGGATTGTAGTGAGTGGAAAATATTGGACTGGGAAGAGCATTCCATATTCGTGCGGCTAAAAAACGACTCTCTAAACTTAACTGTAGGTCCGAAAACAGGCTTAAGGGTGAACTGATGAGCATTCCTGGCGAAACGAGTATTGCGGGTGAATTCATGGAGAGGAGGAATGCAATTGGCTAGCTCACTTGAGCATCGTTTGTTAAAATAGCGATAAAACAGAGACAAGGAGGACACATTACGGCGGTGTTCGAGCGAGTCTATTGACTTCGCGATATTGCTGTCTCCTATAAGTTTTATCGCTCGCTGTTGTGTTATATCTAGCAGGTGCAGGGATGCCTTGGGAGCACCAGACCAGATATGAGTGTTATACTCAAGTTTGGGGCGGATGTAGGTCGTATAAATGGAAGCCAAATCAGAGGGGGTGAAGTATTTCTTGCATCGTTTTAG
This sequence comes from Myathropa florea, assembly GCA_930367185.1. Classification (NCBI taxonomy): domain Eukaryota; kingdom Metazoa; phylum Arthropoda; class Insecta; order Diptera; family Syrphidae; genus Myathropa; species Myathropa florea. The sequence goes on from OV884002.1 coordinate 109,779,011, forward strand.
GAAACCTAGACATTTCGCAGCATTTTTGGCGACCTCGAGTATGTGATCATTCCAACTAAGTGTTGAGTTGATACACATACCGAGGATGGAAAGTTTTTCGGTTTCATCGATGCAAGTGCCATTCAGGGATAATGGCTGATTATTTTGGGATCACTTAAGTGACAGTAGACAGCATTGAGTTTTGGAAGAATTAAATTCCACTCCATTGTTTTTACCCCAGTTAAATGTGCTGTCAAGGTCGGAATTTAATGTGCTTAACATACGCTGCAGCTTCAATTCTACGGCCGAAGGACAGGGACGTGAATCTTGGAACGAATATGAAAATCTGAGAGTACTGTCATCAGCGAAGGAGTGGATTGGATAAGAAGTAGTAGAAAGGAGATAATTTATAAAAATGAGAACGAGAGTCGGAGACAAAACAGAGCCTTAGGGAACACCAGCATTAATTTGGTGGATATCAGACTTGAACCCATTCAAAACGACTTGAATTGAACGGTTCGAAAGGTAATTTCTAATCCATAGAAGAAGAGACTCATCGATGCCATAAGCACGCATTTTCGACAAAAGAGCCAAACTCTTTCAAATGCCTTTGAAATATCAAGCGCAACGATCTTGCTTTTTCCTGCATTGTGCAAGGATTCAAATATGCTATCAAATCACCAGTGGACCTGTTGTAGCGGAAACCGTACTGCCGGTCATTAAGAAGCTTCCGCGATTCAAGATATTTCATAAGCTGACGGTTTATCAGCGTTTCCATGACATTGGGAAGAAGGGACGTTAGTGCTATGGGTCGGTAGGAGATTGCCTGTTGTAGGGCCATACCTCTTTTACCACTAACCTAGTTTTGGGGGCGGTTGAATATTTACTGAAGAGCCAATTTGTAGCAGTCGATCTTCTCATCGCTGAAAAAGGTCTCATTTTTCCCTTCGAACGCTTATTTTCCATCGAATTCTTGGATAACGAGATATTAAGTGTAAGTTGACGACGATCCTGCTTGACCAGTTTTGGTATGGAGTAATTCTGATCTTATCCAAAAATGGCAGTGAAAAAATCAAACATTTACTTGAAATGTTTTTCCGGAACTTCTTCAGGTTCCCATTCCCATCCCAGTCATCCGTATCTCTTCACAAGGCAAACTCGCTTATGTGCATTTCAAATGAGTCTTCAAATATTGATGATTCACGGATGCATCTGAGTGCGATGATTAAGGACTCCCTTGTGACGCGAACAAATCACACCACCATGAGTCACTGTACGTATCTTCTATATCTCGCGTGGTCACGGTCGATTTAATTATCTTCATGACGTTATCACCACGCATTCACTTCGAGGCGTTTCCTTAACAAACCGCCTCCCGTACTCCGTCGCATCTCCTGCCATTTAAGATTGAGTATTCGTGTCAATCTCTTTCGATTTACAAAACCTATTTGCACTCAAATCCAAGTTGCACCTCTGTGACGCGTCTTTGTCCACCCATTCGCACCTTCTTATGTCGTTCGCTTTTCACAACATAATGGTATCTCACACATTTCACACACATAATCAAAACAAAAGCTGAATTTACAACATTTCTAGATACTTTTGATTGCATAAGAATTTCTCTTTCGATTTCAATCGGCTGAGACCATGTCGTCGACTTACTGGTTCGGTTACAACGCGCTAGTCTTACATGGTGTATCCACGCTTGGGCAGGTGTAGTGTTGGTGATGTTTGAGGCCAAACACTCAGCCACCCATGCGAAACCACAATCAAACGTTTGCCGCATGAATACCGTCGTCGTCGTCGACAAAGGCTGCTCAACTAGCAAACATTCCAAACTAATTCAATCGAAATCGCAATCACGATACCGTACTAGATGGTATTTGAAGTTTTTGTACGAGTATGAGTTTATGTGTGTCGTCGTCGTAGTCGGCTGGCGGCTGTTGCTTCATAAAGCAAAAAAAAAAATCGTCCAATAACTTGTCCAGGCCAAATGTTTCTGTGTACAATTCAGTTTGAATTCGTCATTAAGCACAGACGAACGTGCGGCGCGTTGTTTAGTATCGTTTGTCGGGCAATCCATTCACTTGTTTCGTCGGTGTGAACGCGACTCTCGATAGCCAGCACGCAGCCGGCTTCGTGCTCTTAACGCGTAGTTCGAATGCCAAAAGTCGCGTGAAAACTGCATGATATGGTATATTTAGCCGAATTGCTTAATTCTGTGTGTTCCTATGACAGCGGCCCGACACAAAGATACGTTTTTTTTGCTTTCCGCAAAGGCACGAGAACTTTCACTTGTTTCCGTTCTAAGCAGCGGGAGTATGTTGGTGCCCTCATACTGAGCAGTTTGCAGCTTAGATGCGTGTTTTTGTTTACCCCGCTGTCTGCGGATGAATAGTTGACATACATTATGTGCGCATAGGTTTGTGTCTCTGTTCGTGCCCCCGCGTGCTGTCTGCTGATTCACATAAAATGCTGAAGTGAAACGTATTTTCCTTTCGTTGCAGTGCGCGGCACAACGCAGGCTTACTTTATGCTGTGGTTTTGCTTGTTCTTTTTTTTGTGTTTCGGTTTTAACCAATATCGAGGTTTTCCAACTCGACTCGGGGTATGTCAGGTGACAGCTTTCAGCGAACACAAATGTGCCGTGTTCAGCTGTTACGGTGATAGGTTTGGATTTGTGCAGCACTCGGAAAACACCCGGGTGTAGTTGTGACCACTCATCATTTTGTTTTTGCATCGGAATTTATTTAATTGAGTTCAAAATATTAAGTGAATTGTGCTGTTGACACTGACACTAATTTTTTTCGTTCTTTTTTCCAAATGTTTCTAGGGCTGTTTGTTAGCGTTTAGGCTACACTTACTTTTTGCTCGTGAAATTTTCTATAAAAGCTTTAAGAAATATTCATGTGGATCTAACGGGGGTCCTTATTCAACGTTCAGAGTAGTGGACAGACTGTGAACATACTGATTTGAAATACGTGAATAGAAATCCATTGAGATTATTGTTGGGCAGCTGGATGAACCTTGAACCTTCTTCTTACGCGTCCTTAATTTCGATTGGACAAGAATCAGACAAGAATCAGAGTACATTTTTGAAGCAAAAAATATATTTCCTGTGGCGAATCTTAAATTGAGTGTTTTTGCAAGTGACGGTGGGCAAGCAAATTCATCTGTATTTCAAATCAAATTTAAATCACTTGTGGTGGCTTATTTTGATAAGATAACTAGCGCTGTCCGTTGTTTGACCGCGTCCATGTGATTTTATTTAACTTAAAACTTACGTATGTTTAGATGAAATACTTTAGCTCAGTCAAGTTAAATATAGGGTCTTTCATTAAGCGCTTCCTATTTTGAAAGTTAAATAAAACAAAGTGTGTGTGAGATCTCATCGACATTTTTTATCCGTTCGAAAGGCCTATCGATGCCATTATGTATGGAATATAACATTGTTCAAATGTCCACCGCGGCTTCTCTGTGTGGCGCGCATTCGAAATGTTCAATTTTCCATAAATCTGGCGCATAAATCAGCCTGGATTCGACCGATTGCATGCGTTATGTTGGCTTTGAGGCCGTTGCGATTTGTGGCATATGGCTGAAACACAACAGTGCGTTGCGCTAGCCGACTTCATGTTACGGAGGGTGTGCGTTGACGCACTGTTCAGTAATCAGCTGTTCCCTCTCTCTCTCAAATACCAAATAAAAAATATTCCGTCAGCTGTTTTAATTTCTGAAATGTTAAATCAAAAAATATTCTGGCCAAACAACTGTACCTTTAAAGAAATGAATTGCGAAAAATGAATGCCAAGAAAGTTAAAAAAATTAAAAAAGTGCTTCTTGTTGCTAATTTGGCATATTCATGCTTTCGAGCATACACGGATTTCAAATAAGTTTTGTCGTTAAAATAATTTTAGTCAGCTGTTTTCATATCTCAAATTTTCTCTTCTTCTTCTACAGTCCGAGGTGGTCCTGGGCCTCACTCAACATGCCTCTCCAGCCAGCACGATCTTTCGCCAGCTGTCTCCAGTTTCGCACACCAAGCCGTCCCCCGTGTGGACGTCCTCTGTTGCGTTGACTGTCTTTGACTCTGTCGAAAACTGTCTGTTTCAAATGTTAGTTGCTACAAAATGTTCTCAATTTGGGAAGCAATTCTCGATTTCGTTCTCACAGCGCATCCCTCTGTCAAAAAATATCCAACATGTTGAATAATGACGTGCGTTGGGATTACGTTTTACGTTTTATTACGATTCTTTCATCTGTCTCATTTTTCACTTACGTAGGTCGACGCAGTATTTCGTGCATGTCCATTGAACTGTGTGCGTTGAAAGACAACGCTGACGCTGACGCACTGTTGTGTTTCAGCCATTATTCGCATAGACGTAGATCTGCGACTTCAGAGAATCCCACAAGAAAAAGTCTAGCGGGATCAAATCGCACGAACTCGGTGGTCAGTTGACTCTAACTCCACGTTAGATGACCGTATCCTCGAATCGCTCGTGCAGATGTGGCATGAGTTGTGTTGCACGTAGCGTCGTCCTGTTGAAACCACATGTCGTTGATGCCCATATCATCTAATTCCGGCCATAAGAAATTGGTAATCATGGACCTACGAGTATAGCGCTTGCCGTTGACGGTGATGGCCTGGCCAACGTCGTTCTCAATGGAATATGGACCGATGACGCCACTCCAAACATTGATTTTTTCGGGATGCATTGGACGCTCTTGGATCTCATTTGAATGGGCATCGACCCAAATTAGACAATTTTGTACCCATTCATCCAGAAATTGGTCTCATCGTTGAAGATGATTTTTCGATTATGAGGGTCAGTTTCAATCCACTGCAGAGCCCATTCAACGAATACACGTCGTTGTCTATGGACGTTTACCGTCAGCGCCTGGGTCAATTGAATTTAGTACACAAGCAGCAACGCTAAATTCTCCATGTTGTGGTCTGCAAAAGGGTGAATTCTTGCGAGCGACGAGAAATCGACTGCCTCGGACACTCCCACGGTCAACGGCGATGTTTTCTGCAGATCTTGTGTAAAAAAAAAAAATAAAAGCCTCGGTAGTGTCCTGTGTTGTTCTTCTTATAGAACAGCGTTGCTTCGTTGTGGAAAAGGTCATCAAATCAAGGGTCAATAATTGCCCTGATGTGAAGGTATCGATGGCTGGGCTCTAGCGGATGTTCTTGCAGCTCCTGTATGTCCTGGGTGGGATGGTCTACGAGGTTGTTTAACAGCTTGGTGGCGAGTTGGATAATATACCGGTCTATGGGTATAATTTTGGCTTCCCCGTAGATCCTTCTGTTTGAGAACAATTTCCGTGCAGAGGGATTTCGATGAAAGCCGGTACATGTGTTATTGTGAACCAAATTAGATATCTGTAAGTTATTACGGGTCTGATGAGCTGCTTATAGGTCAGCAACTTTGTCCTTCGAATCAGACCAGTCCTCCTTTTGAGCAGCGGATGCATTAAGTCCAATGCAAACGTTGCCCTCTTGAGGATGATGTCCACGTGGTCCTCAAATCTAAACCTCTCGATGAGGTTAACTCCAAGATATCGTGTCCTTTGCGTGAGAGATATTGTTGAGTTGTCTGGAAAAATTATAAAATTATATTCACTCGTATTCTTAAATGCGGCGGATCCGAAATTCCCTTCACTCGTCCAATGCACGTTCAACCATTCGTGCTATTCTTAATTCCGCCGGATGCACTAAATTATCGACATAACTTTTCGCAATTTCGAAGTCAGCTGTTTGATCATCTGACGTGTGGTTTAATAAAACTAAAAGTAAAATCCAAAAATCGTTGCGTTTTCGTTTAAAATGATATAATTCTCGCAATAATAAATATTTTTAATTATAGAATTTAATGGTACTATCCATTACTCTTTTTTTAAGACCCAGAAGTGAATTTGCAAGAACAAGGAAAAATGTCGTCACATTCATACAAAAATGCTTAATGCGTGGCACACACATACCGTGGCAAATTGTATTCCCTCAACTGATCAACTTTCTACAACCCAGTTTTAATACATTCGTCTGATGCTTTTCAATCAATTCATACTAAAGAACCCCCGAAAATCTGGTCTTTTCCTTATTCTTTCTGCCGGGATATTTTTTCATTTCCACGCTACCACTGAATTGCTTTTTGTTTGCAGTTTTCTTCTTTCAATTTGATTAATAATAATAATAATAGCGGCGCTACAGTCTTTTGTGCTATGAGAGGTCCTACAGTTTAATTCCGACTCCGAACGGCGATTTTGAGAGGCTTCTTCCAGACAGTAATACTCTTTGAGCATTGTCAGTGAATCGAAAGAGGTGGAGCCGTGAAACAATTTTAGATGTTTTTTTGAGATTTGAACCTTAGACCTCGACCACTATTTGATTAGTTAAATGATTTTGAACACAATACAATATTTCAGAGAAAAACTATAGAGCTTATTATTATGAAACTGCTTTTGTTGAGGCACTGAATAGACAGTAAATCAGAAAAGGCGTTTAAAATTCCTATTATTCCCCTTATTCTTAAAATTTTCCTGTAAAAAGAAAAATTTAAATTTCTCCGGCGTTTTGAATGATCTAAAAGTTGACAGACACTCTCGCTTCCCTAACTTAGAAAAATGTGATTGTCTCCACTTCTTCTTCTTCTTCTTCTTAGGGCGCTACAGTCCGAGGTGGACCTGGGCATCACTCAATATGCCTCTTCAGCCAGCATGATCTTTCGCCAGCTGTCTCCAGTTTTGAAAACCAAGACGGCTGACGTCCCCCCCATATTGTGTGCGCCACCTTTTACGTGGACGTCCTCTGTTGTGTTGTCCCACAGGCTCAGAGTCGAAGACTCTTCGGGCCGGAGCTAGAGCAGTGAAGATCGTGTTGAGAAGACTTATCCTTCTATAGTTAGCACAGTAAAAGTGATCTCTTTTCTTGTGGATCGGGGAAATAGTACTGAAATTCTGCTTATCGGGCATGCTATCCTGCAACCATAACTTACAGATGAGCTGATGCATGCTCCCAACCAGACCATCTCAAGCTGCTTTAACTGCTGCTCAGGCAGACCTTCTAAACTAGCAGCTTTGTTAGACTTCAGCCTCGATATTGCTATCTTGACTTCGTCCAGGTCGTGGGGACGGAGTTCTCGTCTATTATCGTCCCTGTTGAGTGGTATGTCGCCCTTTAAGAGTCTGAAGAAATGATTTTTCCAAATTCTCAGTACCGACTGCGACTTTTCTACCAGTTGCCCATTCTCATTCCCGCAAGCTTCTGTCCGAACTCTCGGTAATTGTTTCACCTTCTGGTAAAATATTCGGACATCATTCCTACCATATCACCTCTCCATCTCATCGATCCCGTGCTTTTCGTGCTCTTTTTTTTCTTTCTGAAAAGTGCTGAAAAGCGAGGTCTCTTCCATTCGTTTCTGTTCGTAGAGTTCACGAACATCTTTCGTAGTTCCATGCAGCGTTGCGCTGGTAGGCTTCTCTCTTTACTTTACTGCATGTGCCTGCCAGCACTCCTCGTCAAACCAGGGTTTTTTTTCTAGTTGGTGTCGTAAAACCCAACACATCAGTAGCGGCTAATTTTATGGGTATTTGATAACTTGTCCATTCTTCCGTTGTTTTTAGTGCAGGCGGCATCGACTTTTCGGAGAGTTTCAGGGAGACTCGATTGGCAAAGTTCCTGGCAGTCTGCTGCGAGAAGACTTTTCTGACGTCAAAATGTGGGGTTCTTCCTTGAATCCGTTGTGTCCTTACCTCAGCTACAACAAAGAAATAGTCCGAATCGATGTTGGCTCCTCGGAACGTTCGGAAATCAAGCGTACTGGGGGAGTGTGTGACGTGATCAATCTGGTTGATGGTTGATTGATCAGGCCCTTTATGGATGTTGGAGTGTAGGAACTGCTGCTAGCTACAAAGAGGTTTCGCCCCGTGACAAAGTCCACCAGCCTGAGTTCGTTTTCGGACGTGGTGTCGTCCAGGCCGTGTTTACCGATGACTCTAGCAAAGATGAGTCTCTTTATCCAGCTTAGCATTGAAATCTCCTAGAACGATCTTGGTGTTGTAGCTGGGGCATTGATCGTATGTTCTTTCTAGGAGTGGGGGGGGGGGGGTACATGTGCGCAAGTTAGGCTGTTGGTTCTGCGTTTCGCCTTCATGCACATCGTTATGAGTCTCGCTTTTCTTTTTTTTTAAGCTTAAGACTTGTCTAAGTCTGCCTCGAACAGCAAACCAACGTCCGAATAGGCACTGCCTTCGCTCTCTGTAGCAATCGTCGTAGTAGACGTTGCAGTTTTTCATCATCTTTTTGCCCGGCCCATCCCACCGCGCTTCCTGGATAACATCTACTTTATAGCAATCTAGGGCCTCCGCGAGTTCGTCGGTTGCACGTGGTCTGTTCAGGTCTGAGCTCACATTCCACGTGCAGAACGAAAGAAGTCATTGTCCTTTTTCCGTTTTCTTGGTTCGTCAACAGTAAATCCGTCCACAGCCGAGGCAGGTTGTTGTTCCTCACTTGGACTTTTTTACGTGGTGGGAAGTTAACCCCACGCACAACCTCCAACTGGGAGGACAGGTCCATTTGTTTTAGTACAAGGGGGTCCGAAAAGACCCGGTGTCGGTAGCCTCTTGCAGGCTGTGAGCTCCGCCGTTGGCCCTAAGAGAAGGTCTCATCCGCCGCCATCTCTATTCCAGGGTCCCGATCTTACCATGGAAACCAGGCAGCTCCTGCCGACTGGAGTTGTGGATGCCGCCGTTGGCCAATCAGGTGATTAGCTCCTTCGTTGCCATCCTAAAAAAGAGTGATGAGCCCTGGTAGACTCACACTCCCCACTCTCTCGTTTGCAGCCGCCTAGACGTCCAACGAGTGGTGGTTACCCCATCTTCTGTCGAGAGTACTCGGCTCCCGGATTTGACCACGGGGAGGTGAGAATAGGAGTTCGTTAATAGAGGCTAGGTGCAGACGCTTGCGTCTGCCTGGTTCGCCTGTTAACGCTTCGAAATCCCAATCACTTGATCAGTTCCTCCTAAAAAAGCGATGGACCCTGGTAGGCTCACTCTCCTCCCTCTCTCTCCTCCAGACGTCCCACGAGGGTTAGTTACCCCGTCTTCTATCGAAGGTACTAGGCTCCCAGATTTCACCAAGGGGAGATAAGAGTAGGAGTTTAGAGACAAAAGCTAAGTGCAGTGGCTTGTGTCTTCATGGTTCACATGTCAACCTTTTAAAATACCATTAAAATATCATTTCTTCCAAATATGTTCACACACCGTTATCGTCAACTTTTCAAACCCCCAAGTATATTTCAAATTGTAATGCGACTCAAATTGATATTGATAAGACTGCTATTTCTACGGCGTCTGACATCAGAATTCCTAAAAATTCTCAACGCCCCACCAGCGATCTCATCATAATTTAAGCCACTTGCGCAAGATCAAAATATTTCATAAGACCACGTAATTTTGATCGGATCTCAAAATATTTAAGTTGAATAGTTTATATTCATTATAGAACTAGTTTCATTATAACTGAAGACAAGGTTAGAGGGAACATGAAAATACTTCTGATTTATCGATTGTTGTGTTCTCGTTGGACGTGTTTTCATTTTAATTTCAGCTCATGGATTTTACTTAATCCATCCAGCTCACAATAGGGGATTACGTCTTTCATAAGCTCACCGACAATCGTGTTTTTGGATACATTTTTATTTCTAAAACGCGATGATTTATCCTGAGAGGCCAATTATGCTTTCGATTTGATCAGTTTTTGATGGCTTCCAATTGAATGGCTCAATCCCCTCTGTTGTGACCTTCGTTTCGTCACACCCAATCCTCCGGGGTATTTTTAAAACTGATTCCCACGCATATATCCCCCTTGACTGATCCTGCATGCCTCATAAATTAAAATTCCAAGTTTTTATCGTTCGGACAACACTTTCGCTTTCATCCGAAGAACAAAGATCGCCTCTTCTCAATTGACTTTGCCCAATCGCCTCCCGCGAGACACTGACGATTCTCTTTGAGCATACTTGTGTGGAAAGCAGCTTCTTAACCCATAGTTCGAAACACATATGGCGCAGCTATTTGAAGATCATTGTCTCCCGTCTGTCTGAGAATCATAATGTATGGCTGCTCGTAACAGGTCTTTGTTCATTAACGGACAAAGGAAAGAACAAAAAGTAATTTTGAATTATGAATGCTTTCATTTTCAAACCGGAAAACTGTTAAGCTGTTAATTGAATACATTCGACGATTGTGTAATTATTTTCAACAAGATGCAACAATCTTAAAAGGTGTTTTTTTAAATGATTGGTGAAGTAATGTTATCCAACACAATTCAACAGAATTTAATTGTGTCTTCTTGCACGAGATTAGTGATTTTTGTTTTTTCTTCCTCTTTGAGTGGAGCTACAGATAGGGGTAGAGATGGACTCAGCTTCTGCAGCAACCACTCGTGAATGCTTTTGTGCATGCTACACGAGTGGACGGGTCCGCAGTTTTACGCCGACTCCCGGCGGCGAAAATTAAGAAACTTTTTTCAGACAACGTTTTGAATAGAACTCAACCCCGTTTTTAAGGTTCCGTCTACAAAAACAGAACCTTTACAATTTTTATCGTGAACCAAATTGGACATCTGATGAAATGCTTATAGATCAGCAACTTAGTCTTTCGACTACGACCAGTTCTCCTTTTGAGCAGCGGATGCATTAAATGCAACGTTGCCCTTTTGAGGATGATGTCCACTTGGTCCCTGAATCTAAACCTCTCGGTGAGGTTAACTCCGAGATATCGTGTCCTTTGCGTGGAAGATATTATTGTGTTGTCTGGGAGAGAAATACTAATGTTGTGGCACCTCGTCGCCAATGATCTCCTCCTGCTGACTGTTGACGGGGTCCGGAAGCATATGAGCTCGGTCTTGCCACTGTTTATTTTGAGCCCCCACTTCAAGTAGTAGTTCCATAGTTGGCGAATGCGATGCTCTACTCGACGTGCCGCTATCTCTGGTGAAAGAGAAGTTGCATATGTCAAGGAGTCATCTGCATACAGAAGTGTCCTGCATCCACTTGTGCTGGTTGGTTGGTCCGCGGTATAGCGGTTGAAGAGAATTGGTTCCAACCTCGAACCTTGTGGGAGTCCAGCGTTAATATCCTTCATTGATAACCTTGCAATGTTAACCTGGACAAGGAAAACTCTGTAAGTTAGAAAACTGGAGATTATTCTTACCAAGTATAGAGGGAATCCAAACTCGAGTAGTTTAAAGATGAACCCTTTCACCCAGACGGTGTCAAAGGCCTTCTCAATATCCAACAGACACGCCACTGTGGTTTCCTTTTTGTTGAGTCCCCGCGTGACATCATTGTGCAGCCTAAGCAGTGGATGAAGTGTTCCGTGCCTAGGCCTGAAACCGAACTGGTATGATGGCAGGACTTTGCGCACTTCACTTATCGTGTTTACTTTTTGAAGCATTATCGATTCTAAAACCTTACTTATGCAAGATAGCAAGGCAATAGGTCGATAACCCTCCACGCGTGAACGGTTAACCTTCTTTGGGACCGGAATCACTTTAGCCACCTTACAAGGAGTTGGAAAGTCGCTGTTATTCAGGCAATTGTTGAAGATGATCGTCAGTAGTAACAGTGCCAGGTTTGGCAACTTCTTTAGCAAGAAGTTGGAAATCTGGTCATTACCCGACGACCTCTTCGCATTGCCAGAGTGAATAATGCTTCGGACCTCCTTAATGGTTGTAAACATGTCGCCATCCGTCGGGTCAGCGGATGTGTTGATCTCATTGAAGCTTGTGATGCTGTCGTTGAGGTCAGACACCGCAAACACCCGCGTCTCAACAACGGATGATGATAAAGCGGATGCCTTCGCTGCTCACTTCCACAGAAATCTCATTGATGAAGTCTGGCAGATGAACTGGTGGCCAGTCCCTGAAGTTTCTATGGAAATGAGCAGCGAAGGCATCCGCTTTATTATCATCCGTTGTGAGGCTTCGGTCTTCTTGCATGATGGTCTGTGGCATCTTGTTTGTATTCCCAATTATCTGACCGATTTTCCTGTCGGGTCCTGGTCTGATTTCTCCTCGCGGAAGTTCCTGACAACTTGCTGGAACATGATGTCCGTATATTTGAGCTGGGAGTGTACAGCTCTGTACTCATCATTTTGCGTATTCCAGGTTCGATGAACTATCCTCTGGAGGCGTTTCCGAAGTCTCTGTCGATGAGCGCTGATAGCCTGGATATGTTCTGGAAGGTGACCATATTTATCCCTGCTAGTCCTTGGTCTGGGTATGATAAAGTAGAAGAGGGTGAAGTATATACTGCACTCGGTTTTTCTTAACATTTATACTCTCTGAAGTTCGCCAATGTCTCGAGAGATATTGTGGAATAAAAATGAACAGTTAACTGTCAGCAGTCAGCTCCAGTCCGAACTGTAGCACCGTACGAAGAATAATAACTGCCAGCCGTTACGCATTCTTTTTTCGCTGACCTTTCGTAATTTATGGGACTCTCTGTTATTGGAAAAAAAAACTTCTTACATCGCTAATTTGAAATTCAATACTGCGATTGTTCTCTTATGTCATAATCAAAACGAATTTATGGTATATATTTACGTGAAAGCGTGTCAGTCAGGTCAGTGTTGACACTTAAGTTAGGTTAGGTTATATAAGTGTGTAGAGTGTGTGTAGACACGTCCTACTTAAGTTCTACTGGACCCATCTTTTTTTTGTTGCGTTGCAGTCCGGGATGGACCTAGGCCTCAACTAACAAACCTCTCCAGCTAACATGATTCTGTGCTAGCTGAAGTCAACTAGGCACGCCAAGTTGTTTGAGATCCCTCTCCATTTGAGTGTGCCACCTTAGGAAATTAGGACGTTCTCTGCTGCGTTGTCCCACTAATTTGGAGTCGACGATACTCCGGGCCGGAGCCAAATTATTAATGCGCTCTACATGGGCTACCCATCTTAGACGTTGGATTCATAGATGCCTGGTTAGATTAATGTCGCTGTACAGGTCATTCAGTTCGTGGTTGAATCTTCTTTTCCAGTCGCCATCAACGCAAACAGGACCAATGACTACGAGTTTCTTTATCCGCTTTCGATATTGTCCATGCCTCTGCGCCATAGTGCATATGATATCAATGTATTTCACAAAGTCAGCTTGATCTTCCGAGAGTGGAATGAGTTACTTAGAAAACTGCAAAGATTAATGCGGGTCTTACTTAGTATATCTCGAAATTCATGAACGAATGAGTATTCTACATATAAAGAGTGAGGAGTGTTCTCTTGTTCCTCTTCTTCGACACAAACCTTACACATATTGTCAAATTTAATAGCATGGTTTTTACGACGGGTGTATGTCCAGTGTGTTCTCCAACGACCATCCCAAGCAACTTTTTGCGACACTAAAGGAGTTTTTTGGGTTATTGCTCTCCTACACTGGGCGAAATTAATATAGAGGTATAACATATAATTAAGTAAGATCATACAGCCGAATAAAAGCGTTTGTTATACTTTAATGTGAGCCTAACGAGACACTAAAAGTACTGAACAAAAATAACTTTGATAATTTACGTTCCCTAAAAACGGCAATTTTGAAAAAATAAGTGCGAAATTCAAATAGAGGCACAGTAGTTTTGGTGTTTTTATAATTTTATTTGCAAATTTTTTTGACAAATGTTTGTTAATAATGGGTACATCCTCCCATGTTACTGATGACCTCAAAAATTCTGCTAGGCATCGAATTTATTAGTGATTGAAGGTAGGACTGTGCTGTACTGCCTCCCATTCATATAAACTTTTTTTGCCATTATTCCCGATAAATTTTCGATTGGATTCAAATCGGGGGATCGCGATGGACACTCTAAAACAGGTGTATTTGTGTTAAGAAAATGCTCATTCACCACTTTGGCAGAATGGACCGCATCATTGTCTTGTTGAAAGATGAAATTCTCGCCTCCAATTTCATCCGCAAATTCGTCTAAGACATATTCTAACATTTCTAAATATGTCATAGAGTTCATTTTTGGAGGAACATAGAGGATAGGCATTTTTCCATTATAACTGAAAGCTCCGCATATCATCACACTGCCTCCTCGAAAGTTGCGGCTCATTCTCGCCTCCGGTTTATCACCCAAATCATGCCAATAGCTATGAAAACCGTCTGGTCCATCCAAATTGAACTTCTTTTCATCACTAAAAATCACTTGTCTCCATTCTGTGGTCCACGACATGTGGTTTCTAGCGAACAAGAGCCGACTTTGCTTGTGCCCGGATGTAAGCGCTGGTTTTTTCAGTTTTTTTTTATGAAAACCAAAGTTGGAGTAGCTTGCAAAGCGGTTGGACACGTCGTATTCCATTTTAAGGTCTAATTTCGCCTTTATTTGGGAAGCATAGATGTTATTTTTGCTTGCTTCTTGAACAAGTTGGTTTTTTGGCGGTTTGTCACCTTTTTTGGAGCTCCTTTTGCCTTTTTCGCTCCATAGCACTCACCCAATTTTATAAAATTATCTACAACGTTAGGGGATCTTCCTATTTTAACAGCGATTTGCCGGTTGGAATAGCCATTTTCTTTGAGAAGCCTGATCTAAATTGTTTCCTCTTGGGTGAGCTTTTTTCCACGTCCCATTGTTTTAAAAAAGTTATTGAGCTGCAGAATTGAATAACTCTAAATAACTCTGAATATCTCTTCTACTAAACTGTAATAGAAACACTTACCAAAATATTGATATTTCGCCTCTATATTAATTTCGCAGTGAAATTTATAAAAACCACAGATTTTCACAAAAACAGGCGTGATGGTTGAGCACGACAACTGATATGGAAGTTAACATGGTACGTATGATCTCATTAGCACACAAGCAAATGTGAAAAAATACCGTTTTGTTAACGGTCATTGTACTCAGTGGAAAATCACGCCAGATGTACCATTTATTGCGTTGCCTCTATATTAATTTCCCGCATTGTACAAGGTGGCGCAAAATCAGTCATCCAATTTTGTTTTTGAATTACTTTTTTACTAAAGAAAAAACAATGATTTTGAGCGATGGAAATCTTTATTTGGACCTTTACATTTTTTTCTGGTAAGTGAAAAAGATGATATCTGCCAAGTGGCTGCCGCCGGAGTTGATACACACTTGTGCCCGTTTTATCGGAATTTCCATGACTTTCCACAAGATCTCAAAAATATACGGCCCACTTACTCCTCTCGCGTGAACGCCACACCACGCAGTAACTTTAATTAGACGTACATCACACGCGGATTTTTAGGGCCCCAGAAACGAAGATTTTGTTTATTGATGTAACCGCTTAATTAGAAATGCGCCTCGTCACTTATGATGATTTTCGACACAAAATCGTCCTTTCCGTTGTTGAGATTGAGGATGACTTGACATTTGTATACTGCAGCTGTCTCGTTCACAAAAGTCAAATATGCTTGACTTACGACGTCATTTGCAAAAATTAAATTATAGCGTCTTCCGATAGGACGATAAATTTTGCGCCACCTTGTATATCAACCCAATAGGATCCGCGGATCGTCGCGAGTGACTTAAGAGTGTCACCTTCTGCTGGTCCAGTCACTATTTGCCGTTGGGATCAAATTAACGGCACTGGAGTAGGTTGCTGTTGTTGATAGTACTGCCAGGTAGTACAATAGACCAGTTTTGAGGCTGAGTGCTCCAGTAGAGTTTCAAAAATTTTCAGAAAAAAAAAAAAAAAGAATTATCAAGCTCGGATCCAAGATGAGCCAAGATCCTTGAGTTCTTGTCTAAAGTTAGCCATCAGGTTAACTTAATATGGATCTGATAAGTGACGCATATAGGCAATGGTTTTCTGGCAGCAAAAGATCTTGATCAGTTTAAGAATCTTGAGTTTCCAGGTCGTACTGTAGCGTCAGAAAAATAAAAACAGACTTTGTTGCAGGCGACCATAGCATGAGGTCTCTAATCGTTGAGATAACCTTACCATGAATGACAATGGCGCTATCGACAACCTTGTGCTTGCTTCGACTAATATTGTCAAAGAACGTAAAAGCGAAAGCCAAACTGATTTCAACAATTGATCCATTTTTCTACCCTCATGTTAAAACTGTTTTGACTTAACCAAAACTGTGCGTAAAACTAAAGACTTTGTTCGGCGATTCCGGTTTTTCAAGAAGAATGTTTTTGTATGCAAATTGATTTCGATTTGCCTCGAAAATTGCGATTCCATGACGCAAATTGTGGAAACTGGACCGAAATTGAGCGTTACTACCGGTGTTTACATCAGCGATGAAAGTATTGGATAGTTGTTTCCCGCCGGTTTCCCCAAACAATTTGCGTCAATGATAATGGCAATAGAACTTTACGGCAAAAAGCATTCAAATCAAATTACTAGATACAGCCCAGATTCAACGGAATTGATAACATTAGCGCATTTGCTACCGTAAATTGGCAACGAAAGTGAAATAGTCATCAATTATCTAAATCGAACCATAAAACTATAAAGTTCAATGACGCACCAGTGTGCATCAAGTAAAATGAAAGCAATCAAATGCTTTCAGTGCAGTTTTCTAAAATGACCAGCTACTGTATATACAGTAACTCGAAGCCAAACTTGCTCACTTCCTCAATATTGTCAAGGTTGACACTTGTATTTAAAAATAAAGGACTTGCTGGGTTTTTGCATTAAGTAAGAAATTGAATTTTTAGAAATACTTAAAGATTTCATTCAGTAATTTTTTGAATATTGAATTTTTATTTAATTTTTGAAGTGAGTGAGTTCGGTTGTGAGCGACGAGGCCACAAGCTCCAGTGTTTTCTGAAAAGAAATTGTGTCCACCGAAGCACTGCATCGATCAAAGTCTTTTGAACTTCAAGGTAATAGCGCCTAACGTCAAAGTGTCATTTTTTATTAATTTGTTGGTAACATAAAATATAGCGCACATAACACGAGTGGTTACTGAGAACCTAGGCCCAGGTTCACCTCGGACTGTAGCGCCGCCATTATTATTATTATAACATAAAACTCGACCTTTGCTATACAGGCATTCCACTGCACGGCTGTTGCTTCAACTGCAAAGTGTCGCACAGAGGATACGTTGCACAGAAGGGTATTATGTTCAAACAGAATGACAGGTGCCTTCACTTGGTAGTTACATATATGTTTGGAGCTACGCCAGTAATTTCCAAGAATTAATTACAAATATCGATCCACAGACGGTGTACAAGCTACGGTCGCCAATGCACTTAACAGGGACTCCGCGTTGTTAAGCCCAAAGGCACTGCGACACGTTATCGATTGAGTTTTGAAAATACAACGCATCATTTATTCGCCCCTTTTAAGGAAGTCATACACATTCAAGGATGTAAATAGATATTCATATCCTGGAATGTGTTTGTGTCAACTTTCATGGGCTACCTTAGTTGTTTCCTCTTTGCTCTCTTAGCCATAATTAAAAATACGGTCTTATATTATCTTAGAGGTTCATTCCTAGACCTTCTGTTTTCTGTCTTCTGTTTTATAACCAATCTGTACATACATGAGACAGTAGACAGATGTCGTCCGCATAGACCAGTTCTTCAAGGCTGCCAGAGGCAGAGGCCCCAGGATATGCCTCTGTTTTTCCCAGATGCTTGTCGCATTTTTCGGTCTAAAACCGGTTGAATAAGAGCGGCGATAATGCGCAACCCTGCCTGACTCCAGTCTGCACTTGAATACCGTTGCTTAGAATATTTTCGTGTGCATATAGTTATTTTATATTTTTTTCGGGTACTCTTTTGCATACTGTCCTATTGTTCTTTCAAGAGTGGAAGGAACCCACAATGTCGACTTCGAATTTTAAGAAAATTGTTCATAACATTTATAGTAAACGACTGTATTGTTGGTTAAGTCTACACTTTAATACCGTTGCCGTTGAGCCGGCCCCAAGTTAGAAGAGCCCCAGGTTCGAATCTCAGTGAAATCGAATCTGGTCCACTCACCATTTACTGTTGGGATCAAATTAACGACACTGGAGTGAGCTGCTACCTGGCAGTACAATGGACCAGTTTTGAGTTTTGAGTGCTCCAGTGTAGTGTTTCAAAACCTCCGAGAAAAAAAAAGAATGGTCACTGACTCGACAGAAGTTGTCCCGAGAAAATTAAAGTTGGTGTGTCTTAAAGGAAACCATGGATTTTAGGAGGAGACCCACTAATCCACTACTCTGCGGCTGCCAAAATTTGCCTCATGGGCCAACTTAAATAGTCGTACGCAAAACTTAAGCTTATGTCAAAAGCAAACGAAAAGTAAGCAGAAGCATCGTCAAAATTCAAAGTGTCCGAAATTTACAGAAACATAAGAAGAATTCAACTGTCAATTGACATTTACATACGTAGAGAGCGATTCATTTCGCTCCCGCGTAAATGAAAAGGAAAAAGTCAACGAACTTAACGAAACTGGGCGAAGCGGTTGCTATGGTTCTTCTTCTTAGGGCGCTACTGTCCGAGGTGGACCTGGGCCTCACCCAACATGACCCTCCAGTCAGCACGATCTCTCGCCAGCTGTCTCCAGTTTCGCACACCAAGCCGACTGAGGTCCCCCTCGACTTGTGTGCGTCACCTTGTACGTGGACGTGCTCTGTTGCGTTGTCCCACAGGCTCAGAGTCGAAGACTCTTCGGGCTGGATCTAAGTTGTCCATACACTCTACATGGCCTAGCCAACTTAGGCCTTGAATCCGTAGATACCTGGCTAGACTCATGTCATTGTACAGTTCGTGGTTGAACCTCCTCCTCCAAATGCCATCAACGCAAACAGGACCAAAGATCGCGCGCACAACTTTTCTCTCGAAAAGACCAAGAGACTGTTCGTCCGCTTGGGATATTGTCCATGCCTCTGCGTCGTAAAGCAGGACTGGGATGATCAATGTCTTGTATAGAGTCAACTTGGTCTTCCGAGAGAGGGCTCTATTACTCAATTGCCTTTTGAGCCCAAAAAAACAGCGGTTGTCAAGAGTTATTCTGCGTTTGATCTCGGTACTGATGTTGTTTGTACTGTTTACCGCGGAGGCAAGGTAGACAAAGTGCTTAACTACCTCGAAATTAAAGCTGCCTGTTCTGGCCGAGTCGTCGATGTTGTGCGTCCTTTCTCGATGACAGCATATGCCCTCGTTTACCGGGTTGCTATAGTTAAAGTGTTTAATTTTTGTATATTCTCTCGGTTGCTTCAGTTGTTTCAAGTTTCCGTACGAATATTATAGTTGCCCCTTTAAGCTTTCTTTAATTTCCGACAACTCACACATCTTGCAGGTGAGAACTAAGATACAGGCATGACTGGTCTTTCAAAAATAGTCAGCGATTCGAAAAAAGTGGTCCCGTAAAAATTAATTTGACGTGTCTGGAATAAAATTATGGGCTTAGCAGAGAAGAAGGCTTTAGCAGAGAACAGTCAACTTCCCCACTGGCAAGATTTTAAAAATCGGTCTTAAGCTTTGCCGCTTCAGCTTAATCAACCCACACATCTTTCCAGTGAGCAAAATAGACATAACTGCTCTGTCAAAAATTCCAAGATTTCAGAGGTAGAAACCCATCTAAGGTCACATTCTCTTTCCATTCAAATTTCAAATGTTCAAAAATTTTAAAGAAAACCCCATAAAACGTGTTTATTAAAAACCCCAATCTCTTCGAATGCGTGTAAGGCTCGATAAGACACAACTTACAGACCCTAACACACCACCCGCAAGGTTATACTAATGGATGGGAAACGAATTTCGTCAGACGCAAAATCAATTAACTTACAACTCTTGGCCATGACAATCAAACTAGACATTGTACCCGAACAAGCTCGAAGTAAATTGCCTGCCACTGCGTCAATTATTTCGACATTAACGTCAATTATTCGCTGGGCTGCGGGATAATCGCTCTGAGAATGCCTTGGAACTTTCTTCCGAAATGACCTCATCAAGTAACTCAAGGTAACTAATAAAACGTGAAAGAGGCACTTGCCAGCCAGGAATTAACCGATGGAACGGCAAGGCACGTGCTGTGAGGCAATTGGCACCACCACCAAATCACACCAAATTTATTTGGATTGGCCGCACTTAATGTCACGCAGAGGGTGACTGACCAAAATATTGTTCATTCCAATTATGTAGGCACATACGTTTGAGTATATTTAGATTTTAAATGAAAGTCAACTTCAGCGTCCTACATACAGAGCAGAGCGGTCTGTAGGGTGAACTCAATCTAATCTAATGACCGAGCGGGTGTATGGATGTCGATTCGATCGTCTGTGGTGTTTGTTTAAATCTGTCTTATCTCTGAGGCAAAACACTCTTTGAATTATCAATTTTATTAAATTGACTATACGAACTTATTTGTTGTTTACACTTGCTCGAGCGTGTGTCTTTGTCAGCGACAACAAATCATTTGCTTCGAGTACTTTGAAGATGTCGCCGCGTGAAAATGATTGTTGTGTTGTTCTGTGTTCTGTCTTTGTTCAATAAGCTAACTTGACACAAGTTTAATCTGACACTCAGACCAGCGCCCCCTTGATTCGGTCTCACTTGGGTCGTTGTTAGTTTGCACGGGTGCTCTAAATTTCTTTCATCTGTCTGAATATACAGCACAGACGATGGTGTTGACTAAATTGTGGGTAAAGTTTGGACTTGGACTTTTCACTGATTTTGATGAGTTTGAACGTTTGAACTCTTGTTCAAAATCTACTTTGTTATTATTTTTCATCTTCAAATCTTTTCTAGCAAATTCATGCAAAATTTGATCTTATTGTTGCCATTTATTAAAATGAGACTTCTTCGATCAGATTTAGAAGTTATCTCAAACAAGCCTTGACGTTATCTTCCAATCTTTAGTTACTAGACGCGGTAGTCTGCTGTCCGAAAAGATGCGAATGAATATCTGTAGGCCTTGTCGTGCTGGGAACATATTTTCCGGTTATCTACAACCGGTCTTCTTGTATCTGCTATGTTTTGGACAAAGTTTGGCCCCTTTTCTTCTGAGCAGACCATCGATTGGAGTAGCCGCTCTTGTAGATCCAACAGAATTCGGGGCCTCTGTATGGCTTGCAAGGTTCTTGAATTAGTCCCAGCTCTTAGGGCGTGAGGATCTGGATCTCTGAAGGTGAACCTCGAAACCACAGAATTAGTCTGCTGTCTTGCATATTCTCCAGCCATCAGATCAACATAAAAGCTCGAAAATCAAGGAGTCAATAGTTTTTCCCGTTTTGTTCAAGTTTGAAAATCCTAAAAATAGCTTTACATGCTCAGTACTCTAGATAGGATTACCTAGACGATATTTTTTTGAAAATTCGACTGCTTAGGCTTTTTATAAAGCGTATGCCGACAAGTCGCAAAAAAGTCGCAGTATGAACGAAATTTAATCACTCTTATGCAAAACTTTTAAGCGCCATGTCATAGTGGGTAGGTGCGTCGACTCTTACGCTCGAGGTCTAAAGTTCGAATCTCGAAAAAACACCTAACATTTTTTCACGGCTCCACCTCTTTCGAGTCACTGACGATGCTCAAAGAGTATAACTGTCTAGAAAAAGCTTCTCAATCTCGCCGTTCGGAGTCGGCATTAAACTGTAGGTCCACTCTACTCGTGAGAGAACAATAGCAGGCACAACACGAGTGGTTGCTGAGAAGCTAGGCCCAGGTCTGCCTCGGACGGTAGCATCGCCTTTATTATTATTATTATGCAAAACTTTTTACTTATTCCAGGTTTCTATCCGGTTCCTTCTTTCTAGTTCCCTGAATTCTTCTCTGAGGAGATGGTCTCCTACAGCACGAGCAAGGTCGGCGAGCATGTTCGTCGTTTAGCGCTACCTTTACTTATCCAGCAGACATACAATTTAGGGTCTGAGCCTGAGCACTTTCCGCCTTCTTTTCCTTACAGTCTCGGAGAAGCTATTTTCAGACATCAAGATCACGTTGTCTTACATTCGCAATCACGCTTTTATAGCGGAGGTTGCCTTCTCGAACCAGGAGGCCTATCACTCTACCCTGGTTGTGATTATTAAGCAGCTGGGTGAAGTGTTGCCTAAATTCATCCACTTTTCTCTGCGGGTCCATTATAAAATTACCACTATGATTTATAAGAGCCGTGGTGGCTTTCTTAAAGCCTGTTGGCAAACTTTTCGATTTTTTATAAAAGAAACGTATTTTCACTCTTCGACATCCTTAAGCTGAGAGGTTGCGTGAAACCTTTTCTTTTGTCGCAGCAGCTACTTTTCCCGTCTTTTAGCCCGACGATCTTCTTGCGCTGCCACGATTTTTCGCTGTAGCGCTTTTTAAAATGCCTCATCTGCTGACACTCAGCATTACACTGCGGCTTTCATGTCGATGGTGTGAGGTATCCTAAGGTGTTTTCGACTACTTCCTGTTTGGTCGAGCGGCAATGCAACCACCCATATTGTTGGCATTTGTGTTTGACGTAGGCATACCACGGAGTCTCTCGCTAAGCTCCAGCAATCTGCGGTGTGCTCAGGCGTCCAATGTCGAGACTGCTTTTTGTTGGCTGGTGCAATTTTGTGACATTGGACAAGGGTTCCCAACCATCTTTCTTTTGGGAGAACAGTGCTTAGTTGTTTGGCCTCCCGTCCTGGGACCCCTACAACTTAACCCCGAACCTGGGACCCCTCTAACTTAGCGCAGGCACTTAACCAACTGTGCCATCAAGTCTTTCCCTGATGTTCTTACTTGGGGACCAAATTTTGACACTAACAGAAGCTACGAAAACTGATGCACGAAAAATTCCATGTTTTATTTCGTCTATTTAACGACTTGTGGAGTCGGCGTCCAAAAACGAACATAATGACTTACTCAATTCTTTGGAACACCAGCCATACGTAGTTTCAATTGAATGTATCTGTGACCATCCTAGGTAGTCGCTATATAGAAAATACCATCACCCGCGCCACAGAAACTCCTATCCAATTTGAACTCATTTAAGAGAGACTAATAAACATTTTACTTTTTTCTGCTTCCAACACTGTTCTTATTTCATAATTCCCTGAAAGAAGCCTTACACAACCGCATCAAAAATCGAGAATAGCCTTGCGTCCCCTGATGACAGCATTTTCAAATTGAATTGTGCATTTAAAAAGCATTTCAACGCACTCACTTCACTGAATGGTGGTCAACAAAGTAATTTCAGCAAGTCATTCAGTAAGTTTTACGGTCAAGTGCTGATTAGTTTCCTCACATTTACGGTGACAATGACGTTGCATAATGTGCCCATATCTCCACACACACTCGACGTGATAATGAGATTTTCTCATAGAAATTGCAGATACCAGTGAAGGGCATTCGATTCATTACCGGTTCTCCATTGAAAACCAAAATAAAGTCAAGTTTAAGCGACAATATCAAAAGATCATCGAACCTTATCTACTCTGTATTCAACGCGTTCAAGAACGTGTGGTGAGCTCGTACGTATCGATGTACTCGTATCTTTGACCCCGTTCCCTAAAACCGCGCTGCGACGCACTCGAATGAATGGTAAGCTGTAACGCCTACAGAAGCCAATCATCACAATTATTACGGAACTTCAGTGCAGTTAACCTCCAAATCTAATGAATTAAACACACACGTTCGAAACATGTGTTCGACTGCGGCTGGGTGTGCGTGTGTGTGCATACTCTTAAGCAGATCAAGGTTGAGCTGTGTACGATATCCCGCGCGCATACTTAAAGATACACAAAGCAACAGTGTTGCAAATAGCGCCACAGAACAGGTTTGTTTATTTATTCGTCAATGATTAACAACGTGCGCGTCCAATATATCACCGATATTCGAGTTACCACCACAATCTATCATGGTCGACGGAATGATGCAGCAGCGTCTAACAGTGGCTAATGCAAACCACAAGCGAGTGGTAGGGAATGACTGCCGTATAAGTCTTAAGTGTAATTTGCAAATCGATTTCGATTCATTAATTATTTATATGACATGCATAGCATTGGGTAAGTTAAGACCCCATCGTGTGACCGTGTGTGAGCGTGTTGCGTTTGCTATGCTTTTGCTGGGAGTAGGGCGTTGCCAGAGCTGACGCAAATTTGTAATACCTTCTTTCACTACTGGTTATTCTTGCAAATTCACTGAATGAGTTACTTAAACATAAATGATCTAATGCTAAGGAGCTAGGCCCAAGTCTATGCTATTTCATAAAAAAATCGAGCAATGAAATCTTCACGTAAGACCATACATTTGTCGCAAAAATACTTGTAGACTGGTTATGAGGGGTTGTGAGGAGTGCCTCAGAACTCAGGGAACACAGATTTTTAACTTGTACATTTGACTCATCACGAATACAGTTGAGGGTTATGTACGTCGGCTCGAATCTTCAGCTCCACGCAATAGAGGACTCCCTTGAAACTGATGGCGTACACAAGTGGAGAAGGACCTCAGCCAAATTGCCGTAATTGGAGACAGTTGCCTAAAGATCTTGGCAGCTGGAGAGGCTTGTTGGTTGAGGACCAGGTCCACCCCGGACTGTAGCACCATTAGAAGAAGAAGAAGTGTGTATGTCTCTTTTCATGAAATGTTCACGACCACGTTTTGCTTAAGAAAGCCATCAGATCTTTTTAAGGCTAGTGCCGATGATTTGGTTCACCGAAACCTTCAATTTCAAAAAAGGCTTCAGACAAGGCGACACGCTGTCATGTGATTTCTTTAACATCATTCTTGAGAAGATCTTGCAAAACTCACTGGAAAACCCTAGAGTCTGACCGAAGGCCAGTTTTTGGGCGGAAGCCGAACTTCGGCTTTTTGATCACCTTCGGCCGAAGCCGAATGTTCGATCGGACTCTAGAAAACACTAGAGGCACGATCTTCCAAAAGTATGTTCAACTGCTAATTTACGCGGACGACGTTGACGTGATTGGACGCAGCGAGCCGTCAATGATGCATTTGCTGGCATTGAAACGGAAGCGGCTAAAATGGGTCTGACGTTAAACGAGGGCAAAACCAAGTATATGCTCTCATCCAGGAAGGACGCACAACATCGACGACTTGGCCAGAACGTCCCCATAGACAGCTATAACTTTGAGGTAGTTAAGGACTTCGTCTATCTTGGCTCCGCAGTAAACAGTACAAACAACATCAGTACCGAGATCAAACGCAGAATAACTCTTGACAACCGCTGTTTTTTTGGGCTCAAAAGGCAATTGAGTAATAGAGCCCTCTCTCGGAAGACCAAGTTGACTCTATACAAGACATTGATCATCCCAGTCCTGCTTTACGATGCAGAGGCATGGACAATATCCCAAGCGGATGAACAGTCTCTTGGTCTTTTCGAGAGAAAAGTTCTGCGCGCGATCTTTGGTCCTGTTTGCGTTGATGGCATTTGGAGGAGAAGGTTTAACCACGAACTGTACAGTGACATGAGTCTAGCCAGGTATCTACGGATTCAAGGCCTAAGATGGCTAGGTGATGTATAGCGTATGGACAACTTAGCTCCGACCCGAAGAGTCTTTGACCCTGAATCTGTGGGACAACGCAACAGAGGACGTCCACTTATAAGGTGACGCACACAAGTCGAGGGGGACCTCGGCCGGCTTGATGTGCAAAACTGGAGACAGCTGGCGAAAGATCGTGCTGGCTGGGGAGGCATGTTGGGTGAGGCCCAGGTCCACCTTGGACTGTAGCGCCCTAAGAAGAAGAAGAAGACGATGTTTTGGTAGGAAATATGCATCAGACCATCTATAGAATTTTAGAAGATGAAAATGGCATGCTCTGCGACTGAAATATCGCCTTCCTATGTCCCATCCGAAAAATTACGACCTTGCCTCATGTAACGACTATAGAAGTATATCCCGGCTTAATGTCGCCTACAAGATTCTATTCAGCGTACTGTTCAAAAGCCTTTTTGCCCTTCACTTATCAGCACATACCAGTGCGGCAAATCAACTATAGACCATATCTTCACACCCCATCAATTCTTGAAAAAGACCAGAGAGTTTCAAATCGATACGCACCACCTCTTCATCGATTTTAAAGCCGCTTACGACAGCATTCATCGCAAAGAACTATTCGATGCAATTTCCGAAATCGGAATCCCGAGAAAATGGATTCGACTGTGTCGCGTCACGCCTAAAAATACGCGATGAAACGTACAGTACGAACCATTTGAAACCTGCACCAGATATCGGCAAGGATATCCGCTGTTCTGTGACTTCTTCAACCTGGTTCTAGGGAAGATAGTACAGTGGGAAGTTTTCTACACTAAAGGCAAATCGGTCCGTCTGCTGGACCAAATGACATCGACATTGTCGCCCGTTCCCAGTGAGTCGTTGTAGAAGCATTCTCACCGATTGAAGAGCAGGCTTAGGGTAAATCAGGAAAAGACAAAGTACTCGTATATGCTATTGAGTATTTTATTTAATTTAAGACGAAATGTCGCACACGACAGCTACAATTTTAGTTAAGGAGTTTGTCTACCTCGGGGCATAGAGCTCACGTTTCCCGACATCTTGATGAAGATCAGACGCTGAATCGCCCTTAGCAACCGCTGCTACTTCGGTTTGACGAAACTACTTCGGTCAAAACTCCTAACTCAACGGACCAAAATCTTGCTCTACAAAATCCAAAGCTATGTGCACCCTAAAGCTGGGCTACAGAGCTGATTCTAGTTGCTTTGGTAGAAAATTGTTGTCTTGCTTGGGAGGAAGACGAATGGAGGAGAGGACATAACCGCGAATTCTATGAGCTGCACAAGGATGTAGACATAATTCGAAAGGCAAAAATCCTGAGCCTAAATTAGCTCGACCACATCCAACGAATACACCAATGCTCTAACCAAGAGAGTCTTCTAGTTCGAAAAATAGATTTATCGCGGATGCAAGACAACTTGGTCTTGATGACTGAAAGCAGCGTCTCCGGGACCGTCAGTGATGGAATGCGTCAATAGCTCAAGCTCAGATCCTCCAGGAGTCATAGGCCTGATAAGTAAGTCATCAATAAAAAAAAGCATACAGGACCAAAGGTCAGGCGGGTAACTTTTCTCTCGAAATGGCCAGGACCTTCTTCGTTCGCTTTCGATACGGTCCATGTCTCTGCCCTTTAGGGACACAATGGGATTACCAAGGATGTCTATAAAGCGAATGTATGAGCTCACAGTACATAAGTTGAATCATCAAAAAATTCCTCAAGGGCGATTATATTTCACAATGCAAGCGAATCTTCTTAAAACAAGGAAATTATTGAAGCATTTTTATAATTATCATTTAGCAATGATGCACAGAGCGCATTCAAATTCAGGTCACGTTGGTTGGAGATGGATCAACATTCTGTTCTTGTCTTCTTCTTCTCTCGTGAAGGAACGATATCATGCACATCACGAGTAGGGATGCAACATCGTTCTTAAAAACGATTTTTCCACGACAAAAATCGATGTGAAAAACATGGGTATTAACAACGATGTTTTTCGGATGTTTTGATACGAGGTCTGCTATGCATCCAGCCAATACATGCCGAAACATGAACCCTCTCCGATTAGTTATCGACCCACATTTCCATAGGAGTTTGATACCCGGTTTCCTTGAGGATTGCTCGATACTCAAGGTAAACCACTTGAAGGTTCGGAGTAAGATGTTAGAATTAGAGTCCGACCGTACATTCGGCTTCGGCCACCTTCGGCTAAAAATATCACCTTCGGCAAAACATTCGGCTTCCTCCAAATGAGATCGAAGATTTTGCCGAAGCCGAATGTTGAATTTTCTGTTTTCTGTAAAAATAGATGTTGCAAGAAACGGTGTGTTTTTTGCATCCCTAATCACGAGTGCTTGCTGAGGAGTTAGGCCCAGGTCCACCTCGGACGGTAGCGCCGCCCTTATTATTATTACAGCTTTGTACCGACTTCGAATGCGGATATTAAAAAGGTTTTTCTACACAGTTACACTCTTTGATCATTGTCACTGACTCGAATGATCTGGAGACGTGGAAAAAGTCTAACGCACATACTCGCTTCGCCACGGCGCACAGAGAGTGACTCGATAGATATAAAAATGAAAGTAACGAAAAACTTCTCAAAGCAAAAGACCTAGACCCTCTGTAATGAATGAGAATAATTCATTTAGAGTCTTCTTGTGTGCAGATACAATTTGCTAGCAATTTGACTCATTAAACGTGCAAATATGTCAACATTTCCTTCTAAGCCTATTCTTGCGTAAGTCCACTCATCGACTTCAAACATTTTCTATTGATATTCTGTCCGCACTTTAAACTGGATACATAATTTTCTCAAATATTTTTCTGTTTTGCACGGGAAAAGAGAATTGGGAATACTGACTGACTGACATAAGGCTTATGTCATCCATCTGCTTTCTTACAATATGTTTATCGACTTCCGTTGTGGCACTCTCTTTCATCTTATTCTTGAGTATTACCAAATCATCTGAGAATGCTGGTGAATAGTTATAAATAGATAACAGTCACGTGAAGGTTATTTGTTTATCACAAAAATGTGTTAGTTTGTCCTTGTTGAGACTTCTCCTGTCGTCTGGATGACACAGGGGGGCTCCTAGCTTAAGATTTGGTTTTTGTTTTTGATGACAGGGATGAAGGGATGCTTTAAAGTGTTCGGGGCCCATTGACTGCTAAGTCTGTAGTCGAGAGCAGAATTAAATTTTATCGCTTGCTTGAAAATATTTTTCTGCGGCCACTCCCCTTGTAAGCAATGCCCTTTAGGCAACAGCTTCTATACTCACGTAACTACTTCGTAGTCAATTTCTAATTCTATGCGCCTAGATATCGAATCGCGTGATTGTAATTTACATTCACCTAGAGTCGATATTATCGACCAGCAATTTGTTGCAAAATAATAACTCGCTA
Organism: Myathropa florea; assembly: GCA_930367185.1. NCBI lineage: Eukaryota > Metazoa > Arthropoda > Insecta > Diptera > Syrphidae > Myathropa > Myathropa florea. The sequence goes on from OV884002.1 coordinate 109,807,784, forward strand.
TCAGCCATGCGACAGATGTTAAGTGCTCGTGTAGTATGTCAAGGCAGCGGTCGTTTTAGTACTTGAACAAACTCAACCGCTCCTACCTTAACCACCGCCTCGTTAGTGTATAGAGTGTTAATTTTGACGTACATATTTTTCTCATTCCATTCAGAGTGTAATAGAAACCCCTACATTGTTCGCCGCATAGTTCAAAAATAGTTATAGTTTCCTAAAGAAAACTTAAAATCCAACACCATGACTTGCCTATCAGACATTGACTTGGCAACATTGCACAAGAGTCGTTTGGAAGAACGTCTCAACTACAAACTTGCCTGGTCTTCAAACCGCAGCGAGAGCTTTCACTACGGATTCAATGAAATCACGCGAGAGTGCATGCGTCGAAATATCAAAAAATCCGCGACAAGTGATAAGTTTTCAGACATTCGACCAAATTGTGATATAATCAATGAGAAATTGAAAAAATTGAAACTTGCTCAGGAGCAAATTAGACAGCAAAACGAAATACATTCTGCAGACGATGACACTAATTCGGACTACTTCACGTCGGCATCACGGAGGCGAAGATCTGGAACATGGCCGTAAGTTTTAAATTCTATCCAAATTTTCTGCAGTGAATGTGATTAAATGTGTCTTTGATTTACCGTTTTTTATTCTGTCTTAACAACGTATTTAATCATAACCAAGTGGGTAAAGAATATGTAGTCGACCAGACGAGACGAAGTGCATTTCGACTGGATGGCGCAGTTGGTTGGTTAAGTGCCTGCCACAAGTAAGAGGGGTCCTAAGTTCGAATCCCAGTGAAATCGAATCGGGTCCAGTCACCATTTGCCGTTGGGATCAAATTAACGGCACTGGATAGGTTGCTACCTTTGAGGAATTTTTATTTTTTTCATTTCATTTAAGATTTGGGTACATCTTTTATCTGCAAAGCCGGAAGTACTTGTCTTTAGAAGACTAATTACAAAAATTGATTTTGATTTTAAAAAGTTGAAATTCAATTTGTCTAACATTCATTTAATCCCAACAAAACTTATTTCAAGAACAAATAATAAATAAAAATATTGTTTACATTTTCTATAAAAAAAAAAGATTTAACAAAATACAATTAGATACTGAGTTTAGTTTACCGAGACAAAACGATTTTACTTTCACGAAAGATACATTTGTTTTACTTTTTTGACCACTTCTTTTTTCGGCATGTTGCGAAACTCCGTTGGAAGTTCGTTGAGTACCATCGGAACTGCTACGTTAAACATCCTTCGGTCATATTCGTTCCAGTACCAGTACGGAACTTGGTATAGTTGCTTCTGTCGTCTTCTGGCGTCTCTTGTCTGCTGCGTCTCGATCCTGTAGGTGTTGTCGTTGCGAAAATTGGCCAGGATTTCCAGGTTTTATAATTGGGGGATACTAAGCAAAGGTGTAGTTTGGTTTGTCACTTGTAGATCCTCGCTGCTATGTCCAGCCCTTTGCACTATTTTTTTAAGTCTTGTGTGTACTTGGTGTAGTGACTGCATTTGCGACGCTCTTCCCCAAGCAAGTATTCCATATCTTAGGTGCGATTTCACCAATCCAAAATAGCATTGTTTGATTACTGCTAGTGTGCTGAGGTTGTTTAGATGGAAATGTGCGAACGCAGATTGCCTCAGCTTTTTCTTTAAGTTATCTATATGGTAACTCCTTTTGAAGTTGTAGTCTACCGCCAGTCCTAGATACTTATATGTTGACACGTTCTCTATACTTCCTGTGCAGTAATCTTCTTTTATTCTGTCGCATCCCTTTCTGTGCAAGCAATCTACGTCGTGCATTTTAATCTTAAGTTTTGTTCTGGGAATATGCGGCGGACGAATGTACATTACCTTTTTGTTAAGTCCGTTAATAATTAATCCATGGTCGTGACACCAAGCAGCGACTCTATTGAAATCAAATTGCATTAGTCTTGCCGCTTCGTCAACGCTCCTATGGCTAACTACGGCCGCATAGACATAACCCGTACTATACTTTAGCACCGAAAGTAAATTATTGACGTATATGACGAAAAGAAGTGGACCTAGTTTTGACCCCTGTGGGACACCGTACTCGACCTTTTCTTCGTCACAGACATGGTCACCAATTTTTACCTGAAATTATCTGTTACTTAGGTAGTTTCCAAACCATGCTAATATGCGTATTTCAATATTATTCAAGATTTGTTTGTGATTCAAAGTGTCAAAGGCCTTCTTGAAGTCTATGTATGCAAGTACTGAACTGTGGTTTTTGTTCAGGCTTTGATATATTTTGTCTGCAAAGTCTCCTATCAGTCTGTTTATGCTTTTGCCTTTACGAAATCCAAATTGATTTTTATTAAGGAGGTTGTATTTTTCAATGAACTGGTAAAGCCTTCTTGCCATCACATCTTCCAAAACTTTATCGACAGCCGTTAAGATTGAAATAGATCTGTAATTCAGGATTGCACATTTCTTGGTCTTCTTGGTCGAACTATTGAGGCTTTAAGCATGTTTGGAATCGGTGCTTGATCCAAGCTCATATTGATCAGCCTCGTTATTACCGGAGATAGGATTTGTGCGTTCTTTTTCAAATCTTTGGGTCTTAACCCATCTATCCCCGCCGATTTGTTGCATTTCAATAAGCTTAGTATATTGCATACCTCCGCAACAGATGCATGTTCGGCATAAATTGACTGCTGTACGCTGTTTGCATAACCAGAATATGTTTGCTAGGTACGTTTATGCACAATGTCTCTTACTTCTGACGTTAGTCAGATCTTTAACATCACTTACGTTCGAGAAGTTATTTTTCAAAACGTCATCCAGACTACATTTCTTCCTACCCAATATCGTATTGACGAGCTTCCAAGTCTTCCTTGGATCACTTTTATAGAGTTGGAATTTCTGTCTATAGAAGTTAGCTTTTGTCCTCGCTATTTTTTTGTTTATCTCGTTTCGATATGTTTTGTAGTCTCTGTGGTAGTCTTAATTGAATTGAATTGAAGAACACGGGGTTTGTTATGTATGTAACCCTAGTACCGCGACCATAAAGATCTATTGTACCCCCTTCTTTTGATCTAGGATTTTAGTGCTGCCTTTAAGAATTTGAGAACTTCTCTAGATGGGATTTCTTGAAAGTCTTCCCCTGTTACGTTTGTTTGGTGTGACATTTTAAATCTTTCTCGGGCAAAACTTGGACAGACGGTCAGTATGGTAGTTTTCATTGTGCCCATTGTTTTTATACCGTCTGTAGAATCTGTCCCTTTCTTAACAGCCACTGTTTAATTCCGCAGTAATCCATCTATGTTCAGTGCTCCTTTTCTTTCTCGTTACTGTTGACATTTTTACCGAACAATTCATCGTTTGTTGGAAGTGCTCATAGAGTTCGTTTACATCCGTAAAACTATTCAGCTCATCCCAGTTCATGTTCCTTATTTTTTCTGATAAAATATGGGCTGAGATTTGGCATTCTCTTTCAGATTTCTTTATATACATGGCACCGGTATATATTCCGCAGTATAGAGCATAGAAGTCCGAGATACACGGTTCGATTACCGCTGAATTGATGTTTGCATTTCTTACTCTGATTAAGTTATGATCATGATTGTACCTGGCAGTACAATGGACCAGTTTTGAGTCTGAGCGCTTCAGGAGTGTTTCAAAATCCTCGAAAAAAAGCCAGCACTTACCACCGCGGCACCCTCGTGCCTACCTACCTACCTCAAAACAATTTATAAAATAAGTGCGTCTTACAATGGCTAACTGCTCCCCTGTAAGAAATTGCAGACCTCATGCTTTCACTCACCAGGACAATTCAAATCTAAGTCTAAAGTGAGATAAAGCAAAAAAAAGCGTTTCCAAAGAAATTCTTTGAACTAGACCCCCACACAAAAAAAAACTCTCAACTACAAACCACTTAGCATACAAACTTAACAAGCCACCCTCATCACTCTGAAATGATCTGGCTCACTTCATAGGAACAAGCCAGAACCGAAATATCTTAATTAATCTCGTACCAGTCAGTGTGCAGATACAAAGTTCCGCTTCAAAAACCGACGATGTCTAGAAAAACGAACCACAAGGTGATCAATTAAAACACAAACTATTCGTAAACATATTTCAAAGATCTACGCTTTGTCAAATCCCCGCTGTCTCGCATTCCACCCCGACCAACAGTCGCAATTCAAACACAAAACGAAAATAAATGTTTATCCACACTGATTTCTTTCCGCACGAGTGCTACGTCACTTGTAAACAATGAAAACATCATAAACCGGATCTCATCTCATTCTCATTTACATAATCATAGATACATCGTGTCTGGTGTCGACATCGCACCGCCTTACACCTCGGATCGATTGCGAGACATGCGTCTCATGGGCGTGGGCAGATGGCTGGTGGGATTCGCGACACTGAACTTTAGTTGAATGAATTTCTGACTGACAGATGGGCTGCAATGGCGTTACGGTAATTCAATTATGTTTGACACATTCCGCCATTGTGCCCTAGGCGATGAAGTTTTGGGAAGAAGCGACCGCGGCTATGAGGTGAGGAGTCCGCTTCATTGGATATTTTTTCACAAAAATGCCCAAACACCCTGTGCGACCGGGAGTCCGCGTCCAGTGTCAACGGGTTTCGTTATCAAATCGAACACAATGCGTTCAGGTAAATTATTTATACGAATTCACGGGCATTGAGTAATGAGCGGGACACAGTCGTTCGGGGGTTCGTTGGTTTGATTGTCGGACGGGTGTGTGTGACAATTAATTTTCAGTTCCGAATAAATTGCTGAATAACATTTGATACGGACAACGGACCGGGTGGGGGGTTCGTGGCGATTATGCAGTTAATGTAAATTTGCTGGCACACTTGGGGGAGATTGTCGGCTAGGTTCTAGTGCTCAATTGAATAGTTCTAAACGGAGACTCAACAGGTTAAGAAGCTTCTGGGTGCCTGGATGGTGGTGGCTTCACTGAGATTAGTGTGAACATTTGCGTTCTTTTTTTTGTCCTTTCAAAGTGAGTAGATTGTGTGTTGAAACAATTGACTGTGCATCGTACGATTGGTGTTTAAATTTTATGTGGAGCGGGTAAAATGTTGTGGATTTAGTCCTTTTGGGTCATAATTGTGCTTTACGATTCGCCGAGGCAATTGATGTCGTGGTTGTTTTTTAAATGGCACATGGAACATTTTTTAAATTTTGTCCGACGGATTGTCTTATATTAAATATCCAGCCGTTAAAAGCGGTCAACGTTTTATTGAGACACCAAATTCGGAGTTCAGTGACACAAAATCACAATCGTTGGCTAATTTCCTGGTCCTTTTCGCGATGTAATTTTGTCCTTAAATAGAAGCTCTATACATAGCTCGCGGGGCGCCGTGGCCGTGTGGGTTTGTGCGTCGACCCATGCGCACTAGACTTTCACAGTCTAGGTTCAAATCCAACTTAAGACAAACAATTTCTAAAAAAAAAATTGTTTACGGCTCCACCTCTTTCGAGTCACTGACAATGCTCAGAGAGTATAACTGTCTAGAAAAAGCTCCTCAATCTCGCCGTTCGGAGTCGGCATTAAGCTGTAGGTCCCCTTCACTCGTGAGAGAACAATAGCACGCACAACACGAGTGGTTGCTGAGAAGCTAGGCCCAGGTCCACCTCGGACTTTAGCGCCACCATTATTATTATTATTATTATTATTATTATTATACAAAGCTCAACCAACACTCCCTACCATAGCAGGTGGCTAGTAATTCACAAAACTTTATCTTGGGAGAACTGAATTTTCCAAAAATTTTTAAGAAAGAATCACTTAACACAATCCCAACAAAAATCAGTTCAACTGCGTTAAATCACACGATCTGGCAAACTATTCTGATCATTAATACGTGAGTTCACATGATCAGGCAGTAAGTCATACATTAATTGATTTTTTTCCTTCGACTGTAAGGCGTGGGCGGTTGTCTTGTTGAAACCACATGTCTCCTAAATCGATATCTTGCAGTTTAGACACAAAAAACAAGTGATTGGCGAAATCGAAATTTTCTCAAACCGAGTTAGCTCGAGTTAGAATTTATAAAAACCGAGTTAACTCCTATTGGAATTTATGAAAACCGTGTTGCAAACCGAAATGGAAACTGGATTGCTTGGGAATTCTTAAGCGGCAACTTGCAATATTTTGCCAAGCGGGCCGAAGAGTGCCTGGGTTGTAGCCTGGATTGCTGTTTTTCAACAGTTAAAGTTGCAAATAAAGATTAAATGTAAGTGTAAAGTGTGGGGCATCTAGTGTTTTTTTTAAATCTCAGGTTATTTTGACACTGACAGATATTTCCCGGTCGAAATTTTGACAGAAAGTCAGTATCATACCTCCACGGAACGAAATGAGTCGCATTACGCTTGAACAACGTTGGGAAATATTGAAAACTTATTTCCAAAGAGAGTGATGTGTAGACCAAACAGTGCGTTTTTTGAAAATATGTTTAGGCCGAAATGAAGCACCCACCGCGACTGCTGTACGCAGGTTTGTGCAAAGAGTTCGTGAGACTGGTATACTAGTGGACAACACTCATGGTCGCCGTCGTCGTATGGTGCGCACAGATGAGAATGTGGCTGCTGTGGCCGAGAGTGTGAGACTCTGTTCACGAACATCAACTCGCCATTAATCTCAGCAGCTGAGGATTTCACGCACTAGCCTGAGGAGAACTCTGCACAAAGATCTCGGATTATTCGCTTACAAGGTCTAATTGACTCAGCAATTGAAGATGCGCGACCATCCGCTTCATTATCGCTTCGCAGTTTGGGCCTGAGAGCAGCTTGTATTGCACAACGATTTTGGGCGAAAAATCATCTTTTCTGACGAGGCGCATTTTCATCTCGGCGGCTACGTTGACAAACAAAGTTGCCGCATCTGGGGCTCGGAAAACCTGCACGTTATTGTCGAGAAGCCAATGCATCCATAGAGAATGACAGTTTGGTGCGGATTGTGGAGTGGTTGCCATTTCTCTTCGAAAATGAGGCTGCGCTTATGTTCCAGAGCCATGTTAACCGGCTTTTTTAAGGTTCCGTCTACAAAAACGGAACCTTTATGATTTCGGTGTGTGTCCGTCCGTCCGTCCGTCGTGTCTGTCACACTTTTTTTATCTCCGAAGTTTATAAAGATATCTGCATGAAATTTTGGAATTAGGTACTTCAGGCCTAGATGTCATTTGGGACCATTTGGGTGTGGCTCCAGTATAGGTGAAGTTGTCATTAATTTTGAAACATTATCGCACCCCATCGACTTATATATCAAAGACAGATCTTTTGAAATGAGGTGGAGGTTTGCTTCAACAATTTTGATCCAAAGTACCGTTTGGAAAATATGGAGCTCCAAAGTTTTTCTAAATGCATCCCCCCCTGCAATTTCTAAACCAAAAAGTTTAAAAATCTGAAAAAATCACAAAAACTTCGCTTCATTGAGTACTTTTATTTAAAACAATTTCGAGCATTCTGGCCTTAATAGTTTTGGAGATATTGGCCAAAAACGGTCAATCAACGACATGCGAATTTTGAAGATCTGAAAACGCAGTTTTGAAGACCTCAGCGTAAGCATTAAGAAATTATAAATTTCAAAATATCAATTCATGTTGAAATTTAGAGATATCTAAGATTTAAAATGATCACTATTTTCATTTTCACACATAAATTTCATGCTGTGTTCGACCACTCTATTCGTTGATGAGTGTTATCTTTTGATCTCTACCGCTAAATGCCGAACAGAAATGAACACACTCACCGCAGGCATGAGCAGTGATTAGGTAGGTATGTATGTATGTATGATGGAAGGGATTTTCTGTGTTGGATAAACTTGGATAGAGGATATGTGTATGGATGAATGATTGTTTGATTGGATCTATGAATGTATGAATGAAGGGTTGATTTGGGTTGAAGTTAGAAGAAAATTCAACTGAAATAGTTTGGAAACGTCGTTTGATATTCAGAAAGCATCCATCAATATTATGCGACGGAACCTTCCCCGTGCGAGTACAACTCGCACTTGCCCAGTTTATTTTTTTTACTGAGATTGAAGACATGTTTTGGACGACAACTGGATCATGCAGGATGGCGCGCCATGTCACACAGCCCATGCCACAATCGATCTTTTGCGCACCAAATTCCCAAATTGTGTTATCAGCCGTCATGATGATTGGCGATGTCAATTGGTCGCCTCGGAGGTGCGATTTGACCCCTTTGGACTTTTTTTTGTGGGGAACCGTGAAGGAGCGATGTTATGCCAACAATGCGGAAAAGATTCAAGCACTTAAGGCCAATATCATCCAAGCAATCCGTGAGCTATAGCCCGAAACCATCAGCAAGGTCTTGGAAAATTGGGGTGACAGAATGCGCTACTGCGAAACCATGTGGGGCAGCCACTTGAACGACGTTGTATTTCATAATTAATGGGAATGTTTGTTCTTACAGATAAATCCATAATACATGGAAAAAATTTAATTTTGTTAATTTTATTTCATTTTTTTGAAAAGAAACTTGTATTTGGCCAACCCATGGGCGCCGTGGCGTAGTGGGTAGGTGCGTCGACCCATGCGCATTAGGCTTTTACAGTCTAGGTTCGAATCCAAGTTCAGACAAAAAATTTTTCAAAAAAAAATTGTTCACGGCTCCACCTCCTTTGAGTCATTGACAATCCTCAAAGAGTATAACTGTCTAGAAAAAGCTTCTCAATCTCGCCGTTCGGAGTCGGCATTAAACTGCAGGTCCTCTCCACTCGTAAGTGAACAATAGCACGCACAACACGAGTGGTTGCTGAGAAGTTAGGCCCAGGTCCATCTCGGACTGTAGCGCCGCCATTATTATTATTATTATTTGGCCCACCCTGTATTTAATGCCTCTGTCCTCCTTAGAGGACGTTCACGTCTCAGGTGGTGTACTCAAGTGGGGACGGACCTTAACACACTGGGTGTGCGCAATTGGCGACAAAGTTACTCCTAACTAGACAAGTTGGTTGGTTGGAGCCCAGGTCCACCCCTGATTGTAGCGCCATTAGAAGAAAACGAGGAATCATCTTTTGCTCACAACAGTAATTTCATCTAGAAAACAGCCTGTAGACTGCTGTTCACATGTTTCGTGAAAAACTTGAAAAGTTTGTTTTTTTTTTTCAATTTCAACTCAAAATAAACACCAATCATGCCGTTCAATATTCAAATGTTCACGCAATCCCAACCTTTGGTTCCGGGTTAAAGCCATTAAATGTGAACTCGTCGAATGAAAATTATACGGTGCTCCGCCAACTGTCCCCGTCACGCCGTGGAGTAATTAAAGGGCAGAACTCAATTCACGTACGTATGGGAAACGAATAAAAATGAGGAGGAGAAAAAAGTAACAATAAACCGGAATTCTCATGCACTTCATTAGCAATTTTGAACTTTTTCATCGTCTGACGGGCAATTGAATAGAGTCGATTCAAAACATCGTTTTCATATTACGCGAACCTCCCCAGATAATTCTGGTTGGGCGTAAATTAAACCGAACTCACACACACGCCCAGACACCTTATTGACTAGCATTGACATTTGACTGCTGTCGTGTCTTTATCTGCTGGTCTTATGAAACGGCACGCAGATCTGCCACATGTCGATGCGAGATAGGGTATCTGCGAAGAATGGCACCGAGCGCACGATTATGAGACTTTAGTCGAATGTTAGCTGTCCGAACTGGTCCATCTGTGCATCAAAACAAAAGGAAGTCTTAACCTCAAAGATTGTGTGAAATGAAAGCTGCTTGTGATAAGTGAAAACGTATTGAAGGTGTACGGGTATTACACGAAAGACAACAAAACTTTCTCATGGTTTGTGAGAAACGTGATTTTGTTTGTTTTATGGTGCTCACCTTGAGAACTTGCCGCGGATGGCGTTTGTGAATGTTTAGCATTTTGTTGAGAGGCGTTCATCCTAATCGCTGCAATTGAACGATTTTTATACAACCAGATCGTGGTAAGAATTTTTTAGAACACTTTTTTTGTCTTTCATGCATCAAGTTGAAGGAACAAAAGGATTTTATTCATTCAGACGGCACAAAATGCTATGCAGCACCGGCAGATTTTTAACCGCATACGCTGCGAGTATTCGAGACAATTATCAATAGAGGATAACTTTGTGTAAGTGTGCAGAGAGATGCGTAGTCTTTGGGGTGACTTAAGTGTCGGTTTTTTATTTAACCGTGTATGCAAAGCTAGAGGGTGTTTCATTAAGCGCTTCCTATCTTTATATTTAAATGAAACAAAGTGTATGTTAGATATCATCGAAATTTCTTATTCGTTTGAAAGGCCTATCGATGCCATTCTGTATGGAATATAACATCGTTAAAATGTCCGCTGCGGCTTCTCTGGGTGACGTGCATCCGAAATGTAAAATTTTCCATGACTCTGGCTCATAAATGAAACTGAATTTGACCGATGTAACGGTTTATGTTGGCTTTGAGGGCCGCTGTGCTTTGAGGCTTATTCGCACAGATTTGCGACTTCAGAAAACCCCACAAGAAATATCTAACGGTTTCAAATCGCAAGATCTCGGTGGCCAGTTCACATCACCTCCACGTGAGATGACCAATCCTTGTGCTCGTGCAAAAATTCCAATGTGACGTGAGCTGTGTTGCACATAGCGCCGCGCCTTCCTGTTGAAACCACATGTCGTTGGTGTCCACATCATCCAATTCAGGCCAAAACAAGTTGGTAATCATCAACCTAGGAGCCGTTGACGGTGATGTTCGGGCCAACGTCATTCTTAAAGAAATACGAGTATGGACCGATGACGCCGCCAACCCAAAATTTACACCAAACAGTGATTTGTTCGTTCGAGATGCATTGGACGCTCTTGGATGTCATGTGGATTGATATCATCCCAAATTTGACAATTTTGTCGTTCATCCAGAAATGAGCCTCATCACTGTGAATGATTTTTCGATGAAATTTAGGGTCAGTTTCCAAGTGCTCCAGAGCCCATTCAGGGAACACACTTCGTTGTCTATGTTCGCTTACCTTCAGCTTCTGGGTCAGTTAAATTTTGCCCGGGTGCAGGCCCAAGTAACGACAAAAAATTCGCCAAGTTTTGATCTGCTAGTTCTTGTTTTTTTTTTGCCCTGGTGCTGGTACAATTCCATGACACTACGGAAGTTCGCCAAGTTGTGGCCTGTGAAAGGCCACGTTCTTGTGAGCGACGCGAAATCGACTGCATCGGAGTGTCCTACTCACTCTCACGGACAGCGGCGATGTTTTCGGCAAATCTTGCATTTCGTCAACGTGTTAGTTTACCGTTTACTGAACTGAACATTGCGAATAGTCCTCTCGGTAAAACAATTATGGCGATCGTAAAATGGGCCAAAACGCTCGAAACGTGTTCCGAACAGAACACCCATTTTGATAAAACAGTTTTATTATCCTTCCATGGTGGTTTGGCAAAACCGACTGAATAAACGACAGTCAATTTGACAGATGTACCTTCAACAATATGGTCGCTATCAACTGTCAAAGTTCAGAAGTCCCTATTGGAAGACCATTTATATATTTTCACGCTTCTACAGCAACCACTCGTGTAGGGCGTACGAGTCTACGCTACGGCGGCTACGGTCATCCAACATGGAAATTCGAGCTAATGGTTTGATTTATTTTTATATATACTTTAGTTCTTTTTCTGGTAGCACTCCATTGTCACCTGGTTGAGATTTTTCTTCACCTGCCCTCTGTTGCGTTGTTTATTTAGCGACTTTAAGGCTGCGTATGGCAGTATTTATAGAGACCAGCTATACAGCGCATTGTCTAGTATTGACATCCCTGCAAAACTCGTCCGTCTTTGTAGAATGACGATGAACAATACACGTTGCTCCGTCAAGGTCGGTAAAGACTTCACCGAGACATTTGGTTTCAAAAAAGGTTTTAGACATGGCGACGCACTTTCTTTAACACCAATTTCGAGAAGATCGGGCGTAACTCAAACGTCAACACAAGGGGCACGATTTTCCACAAATCTGTGAAACTGCTCGCATATGCCGATGACATACAAATCATTGGAAGGACACAACGGGCTGTCAGTGGGGCGTTCGTGAGCATCGAAAAGGAAGCGGCTAAGTCTTACGGTCAATGAGGATAAGAAAAAATATATACTGCCTACGAAAAAGGTGGGCGCCGTGGCGTAGCGGGTAGGTGCGTCGACTCTTACGCTCGATGTTGTCGGTTCGATTCCCGAAAAATCATCTACAAATTTTTTCACGTCTCCACCTCTTTCGAATCACTGGCAATGCTCAAAAAGTATAACTGTCTAGAAAAAGCTTCTCAATCTCGCCGTTTGGAGTCGGCATTAAACTGTCCCCTCCACTCGTCAGAGAACAATAGCACACACAACACGAGTGGTTACTGAGAAGCTAGGCCCAGGTTCACCTCGGACTGTAGCGCCGCCATTATATTATTGAAAAAGGTCCATCAACACCGACGTCTTGGACAAAACGTCACTATAGACAGCTATAACTTTGAAGTAGTGAAAGACTTTATTTACCTAGGCTTCGACTTTATCTACCTATGCTTCGAGGTAAACGCAAGCAATGACACCACCGCGAAGATAAAACGAAGGATCACCCTTGCCAATCCCTGTGTCTTTGGGCTTGGAAGGCGATTGAGTAATAAAGCCCTCTCTCGAAGGACCAAGGACCCTTTTACTATCGAGGTCTTAGCTAGTCCAAGTCCTGCTGTATGGCGCACAAGCACGGACACTAACCAAAGTGAACGAGAAGATTCTTGGTCGCTTCGAGAGGAAAGTCCTTCGAATTATCTTTGGTCCCGTAAGTACTGATGTTGTTTGGAGGAGGAGACTGAACGACGTACTGTACGGGCTGTACAGCGACGTCGACCTGGTCAAACGAGTTCGAGTCTCTCGTCTCAGATGGCTAGGTCATCTAGAGCGAATGGACGCCAATTATTATTATTATGGGTGAGGGTATATTGCACCGCGACCTTTAAGATCTATTGTGCCCCCTTTCAATACCTTAGCACAATTACGATTTCCCCTCAAATGCAGTTCTTTTCAGAGCTTCGTCCTCAAAAGTTTTCGACTCCAAACCCGAGGGACAAGGCGGTAAAGGACGACCACGCCTCCTGTGGCGTACGCAGCTGGAAAGGAACCTTAATGAACGTATGTAGCTGGAAGCAACTAGCACAAGACCCTGCTAGATGGAGAGGCATGTTGGCTGAGGCCCAGGTCCACCCGGGACTGTAGCGCCAGTCAAAGAAGAAGTAAGTCTCCTCCATTCGTGAGATAGCAAAAGTAAACAACACGGATTTTAGTGCTCTCCGAAGAAATAAAAATTGGAGGATGACGCCAGTCTATGAACCGAGCTTATTTCCTTCGGGTTTCCTGACTAATATGACCTAAAATGTTGCTTACTGAGGCAAAAGTGGACTTTATCGCTAAACAAAATTTGATGATAATATTGTGATTACTTCTTCTTCTTAGGGCGCTACAGTCCGAGGTGGACCTGGGCCTCACGGTGATTACTTCTGAAAACCTTTATTACTGAACACACGACGGTCATCGTTTGGCATCTTGGCATATAGGCCAAGATCTCTGCGCAAAAGCTTCCATAATGTCAATAGAAAGTGGCCAAGATTCTGAGAAAAAACATCCTTACTCAACAATCAACAGCGCCGATATTTTGACATGTGCTCACTCTGTCCATTTTCGTCCTAGTCTCCAAAAGAATGAGGAAATAGCGAAATTATTTAACTGTGTTGGTGATAGCCCATTCAGATGGTGGCTTATTTTGTTCGTTAAACTGGCATAGTGCCAACTATTCATATAAAAATAATAATAACGGCGGCGCTACAGTCCGAGGTGGACCTGGGCCTAGCTTCTCAGCAACCACTCGTGTTGTGCGTGCTATTGTTCTCTCACGAGTGGAGGGGACCTACAGCTTAATGCCGACTCCGAACGGCGAGATTGACAAGCTATTTTTAGGCAGTTATACTCTTTAAGCATTGTTAGTGACTCGAAAGAGGTGGAGCCGTGAAAAAATGTTTGATGTTTTTTTTTCGAGATTCGAACCGACGACCTCGAGCGTAGGAGTCGACGCACTTACCCACTACGCCACGGCGCCCTATTCATATACAAGTATTAAAAACTGTTCTTTTATGACATGAATTTCATGGGCTGTGTCAGTTTAGTAAGAAAAAGAAAAAAAGAAAAAGAAATTTGAACTCAAAATAGTCAGCTCAATAGCAAACAAATCCCAAATAAGAAACGCTACTCCCAAGATTCCTTTCAAGACGCACGAGCATAGAAATATCTCATCACCCTCTTTGCGTGACTTTCATCAAAGACACTTTTTTTTGGCACACAACGTTCAGCATGAAACTGAAAGTAGTTACTTCCAAACCGTTCCCAGTTCCACTTGATGTCGACTAATATGGCTGCAGCGATCTGCAACCTTCGTTACCTGGTGCATAAAACTTGTTTGTTGAGTATGTTTTCCTCTACGGTATGAATTTCCAATTGAAACCCGCGGTACGAGTACCCATAAGACGATCAGACCCTTCAGGGCAGTGAACACAGCAACAAGTGAAAAATTACTCCAAGAGTTGCAAGTCTATTTCATTTAACAGTTTACTTTCCGTCCGACCATTGGCTTGACAAGTTAATAGCAACTATCCAAGTGATTTCCGCTTTGTTTCATAATTTATCCATCTGACCTCAGTTGTCCAGCATGGACTTTGTGCTTTCAAACGGCTATCGGAGTCACTGTGATAAAACAAATGGTATGGCTTACAACGACCAACAACGGCAGCAGCAACAGCAGCAGCACATAAATGGAAGTCAAAAGTGTTTTCAGATAAATCGTGAGCTTGATGGAAACTCGTTTGTGATCGGCCACCATTTGGGAATGTCGTCTGCCCATTCATCATCGAGAATTTTAAGGTTTACTCAATTTATCATAAGTGTATATATCTGATCTTCCGCATGTCCTGACATAAAAAGACAAATTTCAAATCTTAAGTGCTTCCTTGGGTGCTCATCATTTTCCTCTTTTACGGGCATTAACTTTCACTTACACTTTTGTGCTGTTTTTTGTTTTTCTGGTGGAAACTGGTATTTATTTGCTTATTGCCAAGTAATTTTCTTTTTCTGTAAACAAACCGTGATCGAGACAGTTTTTGAGACACGTAAGGAGAGTGTAGGGTGGATCAAAAATTAAGGGGCTTTTGTTGGAATATACGGCAAAAGTGTGAAGAATGTTTGGAAAAATTGTTAAGAGTGTACAATGAATGTGACAATTCGTTGGTTAATCCCAGTTTTGGACATTTTGTATATTTAAACCGCGCATCCATTGATGGACTTCCGACGCCGTGTTGAAACTTTGAAAAATTGCTTTAACAAAATGTTTCTGATTTTAGTGGAAATGAAACAAGAAGGGGAACTTTGTTGGGTTGCCCCCATTTTCTCTTAAAGTAGACTTGAAGGGCATTTTGACAAATGCCCTCTTAAGCTCCTTTTAAGATCGTAATTTGGTCCAAATATCATGTTGTTGTCGTGAATTCTTGAAGAATTTCCAGCAAGTTTTGAAACATTTAACACATTAGCTAGTTCACAAAAGTCATTCTGAAATTGGAGTCTTACTTTGCGTCGATGCTTAGTACCGTTAGGCGATGATCGCAGTTCATTTTCGTCGATGAAATGGTACCGGCCAATGTTCACCCAAACCAAAGAGTTGCTACCAACCGCTCTAAAATAATGAAGGATGTCCCAAGACTCAAGCAGGAATTTATGTTGATAGAAAAGAAAACATGTTTTTAATTAAATATTTTGAATTGTATGTACAGGGTGACCAGATAAGAACTATAAAAAAAAATCATTTAAATAAAACGAAAATTGTGTAAGATATTAAATTGATTATATAATATCCTCTTTAAAATTAATTATGGATGGTCCATAAATTTCGGATACAAAAGCTTTATTTTATTTCTCTTTTTCTTACAACCTTGCTTGCCGACTATCAAATAGAGGATCCGCCATCATTGTGTTTCATTGCGACTGGATGGCGCAGTCGGTTAAGTGCATGCCCCAAGTTAGATGGGTCCCAGGTTCGAATCCCAGTGAAATCGAATCTCACTCGCCGTGAGATGACCCAGTGTCCAAATTTCTTCTTCACAAATTCGAGCGATGCATTTCTTGACGACATGTAGCACCGTCTTGTAGTCGAGCTCTGGCCACAGAAATATACCTGACATATGCACTCAGCCACAAATGGAGAAGATGATTTGTTGGCCAAAATATGGATCTCAGACCAACATTTCCAATTAGCTAACTCACGACGCACAGTGGGGCAAGCCCGGAAAAAATAAGAATTAAGAAATGTTTTTATTTTGACTATTTTTGATGGACCATTGTTTTCATAATTTGTTGAAGACCACAGTTCTGGCTCGTTTTGTAAGGTTCCGTCTACAAAAACGATAATTTTATAATTTCGTTTTGTCCGTCCGTTCGTCTGTCTGTCATACTTTTTTATCTCCGACGTTTATAAAGATATCGGTATGAAATCTTAGAATTAGGTACTTTAGGCCTGGAAATCATTTTTCATCCACAAGAATCTAAAATGAGGCGTATTTGGAGGTGGCTCCCATATACATAGGTGAAGTTGCCATGAATTTTGAAGCCCGTCGCGATATATGACGTATATCAATTGGCATATGGACAGGATGACAGGTTCGCTTCAACATTTTTTGATCCAAAGTACCATTTGTGTTTAAAAATCTGAAAAATATCACAAAAGCTTAGCTTCTATGAGTACTTTCATTTCGAGTATTCTGGCCCAAATAGTTTTGGATGTATTGGCC
Organism: Myathropa florea; assembly: GCA_930367185.1. NCBI lineage: Eukaryota > Metazoa > Arthropoda > Insecta > Diptera > Syrphidae > Myathropa > Myathropa florea. The sequence continues at coordinate 109,824,636 of OV884002.1, forward strand.
AAACACGGTTCATTGAAGATCTGAAAATGCAGTTTTGAAGACCTCGGCGAAAGCATTGAGAAATGATGGATATCAGGATATGGACAAATTTCGAGATATCAAAGAGTTTCAAATATTATCATTTTCACACATAAATTCCATGCTAAGATCGACAACTCGATACGATAATGAGTGTTATCTCTCATTTTCGATTCATTTTAACCCTTAAATGCCCAGCAATGTTCAAAGAGCAGGCATGATCAGTATTGGGTGTGATGGAAGGGATTCTTTGATAAATTTGGATATAGGCATTCGTATATATCGATCGATGTTTGTATGAATGTATAAATGTAGTAATGAATAGTTGATTTGAGTTCAGGTTAAAAAAACATTTAACTGAAATAGTTGAAATTCGTCGCCTAATATTCGGAAATGCTTCCATATAAAAATATTTATCCGACGTTATCTTTCCCATGCGAGTACAATCCAGTTTATTTATATTTCACCTTTGCAGCATCATCTACAACATTTAAATTTTCTAATCATTTTCTTTTTTTATTATTTTTACAGGCGAACAAGAAGTTTAAATGCTCCATCGCCATTCCAGCAATTTGGACCATGTGGAAGGATTATGAAAAACTCAGCCATGGTTATGTAAGTATAAAATAAGTCCCTATAATTTTTTTCATCAATAGATGCGGAATTTTCCAAAAATTCCAATAGCCCTGATACTGCGAAACGCAATTGAACAAACTTTCTGCAGCTAGCCAAAATAGACTTCTATGTCTTCAGGCCTGCGACCCTGAGAGGGTCTGAATCGCGTTCCATCGCTGACGGTCTCGGACACGCTGCTTCCAGTCATTAGGACCAAGTTCTCTTGCATCGGCGATGAATTTTCGGACCGAACGTCTTCCTCTCCTTGAAGCGGGAGGCTAAAAATCAAATACTCTCTCAGCTGGAGCATTGGCGTTTATTCCCTCGATGTGTTGGAGCCAGCTTTTTCGAAGCATTTTTGCTTTCCGGACTATGTACAATCTTATATCATACTTGTACAGCTCATAGAATTCGCGGTGGCGTACGCAGACAGGACCAACTATCCGACGTAGAATCTTTCTTTTCAATGCACCAAGCTCTGCAGTTCTGCTAATCACTCAGTTCTTGGCTCCATAAAGCAGGACTAAAAAAATGTTGGTTTTGTAGAGCAAGATGTTTTGTCCGTCGAGTCAAGGGTTTGGACCCAAGTTATTTCGACAAAACCCGAGTAGCAGCAGTTGTCAATGGCAATTCTGCGCCTGACTTCCACCACGGTGTCGTTTGTAGAGTTTACGTTTGCCCCAAGCTGGACAAACTCCTAATAATAATAATAATAATGGCGGCGCTACAGTCCTAGGTGGACCTGGGCCTAGCTTCTCAGCAACCACTCGTGTTGTGTGTGCTATTGTTCTCTCTCGAGTGGAGGGGAGCAACAGTTCAATGCCGACTCCGAACGGCGAGATTGAAAAGCTTTTTTCTGGACAGTTATACTCTGAGCATTGTCAGTGACTCGAAAGAGGAGGAGCCGCGAACAATTTTTTTTTTTTTAAAAATTGTCTAAACTTGAATTCGAACCTAGACCGTGAAAGTCTAATGCGCATGGGTCGACGCACGAACCCACACGGCCACGGCGCCCAACAACGCCCGGACAAACTCCTAAACTATTTAAAAATTGTAGCTGTCAATTGTGATGTTTTGTCCTAGATGATGGGCGATGGATCGATTTTTGCTCAACAGCATTTACTTCGTCTTCTCCTCGTTAACTTTAAGACCAGCTTGTTTCGCCTTTTCTTAAATCGTCGTGAATGCCTCTACAACGGCTCGCTGGGAAAGGGCGATAATGTCAATGTCATCTGCATAACCCAGCAGCTAGACCGATTTACCGAAGATAGTATATCCCGTGGTTACATGTGCCCGTCGCACTATCTTCTGCAGAACCAGATTGAAGAAAGCACCCAAAAGCGTATCTTCGTGCCGATAGCCGGTAAAGCTTTCAAACGGTTCGGAAGTTCTAGAACCGTACTGCGCAGTGTATCGCGTATTTGTTAGCGTGGCGGGACACAATCGGATCAATTTTCCCGGGATCCTAAATTCGAACATTGCATCGAATACATAGTTCCTTGCAATGAATGCTGTCGTATGCGGCTATAAAATCGATGAAGAGGTTGTGCTTATCGATTTGAAACTCTCTGGTCTTTTCCAGGATTTGGCGGAGTGTGAAAATTTGGCCCGTAGTTGAATTGCCGGGTTGGAAACCGTACTGGCACGCGACGTTAAGTGAGGTGCAAAAGGGCTCTAGACATTTACACAGTATGTTGGACAAGATCTTGAAGGTGACGTTCAACAGGGATATACCTCTATAGTTGCATAAGTTAAGTTCGCCTTTTTTGTGTATGGGGCCTATGAAGCTGATATTGCAGTCGTCGGGCATCCTTTTTTCTTCTTCTTCTTCTTCGGTCGCTACAGTTTGGAGTGGATCTGGACATCAACCAATAAACCTCGCCAGCTAGCCTGATCTTTCGCTAGCTATCGCCAATTGCGCACGCCAAGTTAGCTGAGGTCACTCTTTCCTTGGGTGCGCCTTCCCTTAGACACGGACGTCCTCTGTTGCGTTGTCTCAGTGGTTCAGTACGAAGACATGCTTTCGTCCTCCCAAATTCCACAGATGATCTGGTAAATGGTCCCTACAAGAACATCGCTGCCAGCCTTGAAGAGCTCTGCTGGCAAACCATCTAAGCCTGCGACTTTGTTGTTCTTCAACTTTTTGGTAGGTGTACCGACTTCTTCAGCACCGGGTAGGAGAACTACTGCATCGACTGGAAGTGGGGTTTCACAATTTCCTACCACTCTCTCCTGTTCGTGCCCATTCAGCAGGTGATGGAAATACTGCTTAAATACATGCACAATTCCCTGCGGGTCGGTAACACGATTACGCTCGCAATTTTGAAGAGTCTGGGAGCATTCCTTAAAGCCTGCTGCCAGACTTTTCTGTTTATCCCTAGAGTCTTCGATATCCTTGAGCTAGGAGGTAGCAAAAAAAACCTTTTCTTTTGTCGCAGCAGCTTTTTCTCCTTCAGTCTTTGAGCCCGATACTCCTCTTGTGCTGTCGAGTTTTTTTCTGCAGCAATTTTTGGTATGCCTCGTCGGTTGCAGTGTTTTTCTGCTCACACTCGCCAACATACCACGGGTTTCTTGTCGATGGCGGGAGGTATCCTACGGTGTTTTCGCCTACTTCCTGTATAACTGAGTGGCAATGTAACCATTGCCAAGTTTTCGGCGCTTGACGTAGGCTTACCACGGAGTCTCCCGCTAAGTTGCTCTTAGCAGACTCTGGCAATCTCCAGTCTGCTCAGACGTCCAATGTCGAAACTCTTTTTTGTTTGCTGGTGGCGCTTTCTGATATTGGACAGTCGATCCCTGAATCTTCGTGCAATCAGGAATTGGTCAGAGTCGACGTTTGCCCCTCTGAATGCTCCCACATCCAGGATATTTAACGCGTGTCTTGCGTCAATGAGCATATGGTCGATTTGTTTGGCGGTTCGACCGTCCGGCGATATCCAGTTTGGATTCTTTTGCGGAGGAATCTCGTTCTTCCTGGTACCTGGTGGTACTTCATCATCATATTTCCATTTATTAATCGAGATCACTTTTCTTTTCTTTTAGGCAAATTCAAGATCCTGCCAGTCAAAGGCTCACATGGTACAAACCCCCTCTAACTGTGCTCGTCATAAAGAAAGTTCGTGATTCCACGGTGATGCAGCCCTTTGTCCAGCTCGTCGAATGGCTCGTGCAAGTAAGCAAATCATTCCCAAATGACAAGCAAAATCCTCTATTCACACAAATGTTTCTTTCAGGAGAAACACATGGTCGTCTGGGTTGAGTCGGCGGTCCTAGAGGATCCTTTGCTGCACGAGGACAAAAAATTCCAAAGCATAAAGGAGAAACTGGTCACATTCAAGTAAGTTAACCGTTGCCAATTGAAATGAACTATTTTTAATGTTTTTCTTCTCATGAACATTTTCCAGAGACGGTCGTGACGATTTAACAGACAGAATCGACTTCATTGTCTGCCTTGGCGGAGACGGTACACTTCTCTACGCTTCGCTGCTCTTTCAGCAATCGGTGCCACCAGTGATGGCTTTCCACTTGGGCTCGTTGGGCTTTCTCACCCCATTCCAGTTTGACAATTTTCAAGATCAAGTTACAAACGTTTTGGAAGGACATGCGGCGTTAACCCTGCGCAGCCGTTTGCGTTGTGTCATCTTTAGAAAGTCTGATAGACATTGTACAACTGACAGCTACAACAGCATAATGCCCGGTGCAGCAAAGCAAACCACTGAAAACAACACAGACGCTCCCAAGTGTTCACCCAACAAAGCTTCAACAAACATTTTGGTAACAACACGACGAGAGCTTTTTGAATGATTTCGGATTTAATTTGTTTTTGTTTTGCTTTTTGCAGGTTCTCAACGAAGTCGTCATCGATAGGGGACCATCGCCGTATCTGAGTAATATTGATCTCTTCCTGGATGGAAAGTATATAACGTCTGTTCAAGGGGATGGCTTAATAGTGTCCACACCAACGGGAAGCACCGCCTATGCTGTGGCGGCTGGTGCCTCTATGATTCATCCGTCCGTACCTGCGATCATGGTCACACCCATTTGTCCACATTCTTTAAGTTTTCGCCCAATTGTTGTACCCGCCGGTGTGGAATTGAAGGTATGTATCATCGTTGTTTCATGGAATTTGATGTTGCATGGGGGTGTTCCCCAAGGCTCTGTTTTATCTCCGACTCTTTTTCATAAATGATCTCCTGTCTGCTACTTCTATTCCACTCCTTCGCTGATGACAGTATGATCACATATTTAAGACGAAGTCCCTGACTGCCTCGAATTTATTCTAGTCAAGTCGTCGATGTTATGGATCCTCTTTAGATAACAGTGTGTATATACAGGGAGGGCCAAAAGACGTACTGCTTCCCTTATGAAGATAGTACAGGGAGGGCCAAATACAAGATTATGGCTTTATCAGTTGGCTTGGCGTTGAAATCTCCCAGAACGATCTTTGTGTTGTAGCTGGGCCACTGATCGTATGTTCTTTCTATAAAATCATTTACAGCCTTCCCTGCTGTTGTCATCCTTGTCCTCTGTGGGGGCATGTGCGCAAATCAGGGCTGATGTTACCGAATTTGGCCTTGATGGGGTTTGTTATGAGGCGTCCGCTGGCACACTTGAAGCTTGAGACTTTTTGTCTAAACCTGCCTCGAACAATAAATCGACATCCGAATAAGTGCTGACTGCGCCTTCTGTAGCAATCGCCGTAATAGATGTCGCAGTTTTTCGTCCTCTTTTTGCCCGGCCCACTCCATCGCACTTCTTGTGTCTGCATTACAATAATCTAGGGACTCTGCAAGTTCATCGGCTGCTGAGGGACCTCACGTTCCACGTGCAGATCCGAAAATCTTTGTCCTTTTTCCGTTTGCTGGGATCGTCAACACTGAATCCGTCCGTATGTCGTTGTCTCTGTACTCGATTTTTTTACATGGTGAGCACAGCACCCGAACTTGAAAGGTCGGGTCGTTATTTAAACCTCTGGACATTACATTCTTCTTACTTACATTCTTCCTCTTCCGATGGCCCTAACATCCGGGAAAGAACTGGGCCTCAACTAACAAGCCTCTTCAGCTGTCACGGTCTTTAGCCAACTGCCTTCACTTACGACCGCCAAGTTGGCTGTCATTCTCCATCGGTGCGACATCGTTTTCGTAGGCGTAGAGTCGTGGTTGATTCTTCTCCAAATGCCATACGCAAACAGGACCAAAGATTGAACTGCATAAAATTGTTTCACCCCTAAGCGGTTGCTGAAGAGTCTATCCAGACGGCGCCGCGAAGAGGCTATTGTCAATTTGGCCCGTGCATTTACATGGATCGCTGCTGGCATCTCACCAAGTTGAGAGCAATCAACAACTTTACCCGGGATGCACAGGCCCATGCCCTCCAGTCACATGACCATTTCGCATTTTAATGCGAGGTTGCAATTTACTCACTCATTTGCTTCTTCTAAACCTCAAGCTGTTTGTTTTATTCTCATCAGACCGTCTGCATTTGTCTTTAATTGTGTCTAGGAAATAATGGAGGGGTCACATTTCCATAAAAGTTGTATCTTTAACCAAAGAATCCTAACAAATTTTCTGTTTGTTTTTATTTTCAGATTTCCGTCTCACCGGATAGTCGAAACACATCGTGGGTCTCCTTCGACGGACGCAATCGACAGGAACTTTTCCACGGCGACAGTCTACGCGTAACAACATCCATTTATCCAGTACCAAGTATTTGCGCCCAAGATCAAATCTCGGACTGGTTCGACTCACTGGCGGAATGTCTGCATTGGAATGTTCGCAAGAAACAAAAATGCCTGGACGAATTGTCGGACCTAACAGCGTCGGGCTCCGAGGACACCCTCGATGAATTGGAACGTGGCAATGATCCGCTCTTAGATAGTTAAATTCAAACGGCTATTATAAAAGAATCAACTAAATACGTTTTCATTTTTATAGAATAGATTTTGCATTTTTGTAGGGCCTTTTTTTCTTAAAAAAAATACAAAACAAAATGTAGTTCTTAATGTAGGTCAAAAAACATGCATACAAACGTTACGTACATAAGTAAGTTAAACAAACAAATGCCAAACGCACTGAGGGCAGAGGAGTACATAATGTTTGTCGCAAGCATCACAAGCGACACCAGCGTGCGATGAATGACGCGATGGCAGACCGATGCGTACGCCCGTACAGCCTTTGCTTTGTGCTCCTCGCCTTGTATGTTCATAGAACAAAACGAAGACATTCGATTTAGGAATTTAATTAGGATAACTTGTTTTCTTTTCCGGTCTCCTTTCTATTACACGTATTCTCTATACATCCGGAAACTTGTATGTGGTTCTATTGCATCTGTAATTTTATCTAGCTTCTGTCTTTTTTTGTTTTGTAAAACATACGTACACACATACGTGAGAAGAAGGTACATCGCAGTCTTTCCTGTAGCTCTTCTTTGGAATATAAATAGTTGTTTGTAGCAAGATTACAAATCGTTAAAAAACATGTATGTAAACTTTCAAAATTAAAAAAGATAAAAGATTGTTAAAACGTTTAAAATGTTTGTGTTTTACAAAAACTCAAAAGTTTACTTTCATTTTGGCAGCACTGTGGTGGCATTTCTTCTGTGAACCGGTTTTATATTCCTTTTGACAGATGAACATGAAGTACGAAACGTGCTTAAAGATAGCCCTTAACGACGAACATGCTCGCCGCACTTGCTCGTTTGCGTTATCCCCTACACGGCGAACACATTTGGAGAACATTAATTTCGTGTTGCTTCTTCAAACCGTCAACATGTGTGATAGGAAAGCGCAAGTGGTGAATTCCTCGATAAAATCGTGGCTGACTGTTGACAATGTGCTTAATCCGCGGTATGCACTCGGCGACGTTCACAGCAAAAATGAAGTTTGCTCGTGAACATGGCCCTACACGGCGAACATCAAAAGCAACGAACACGACAAAATCGAAATTTTTCGCCAACAGCGAGCGGCTCGCGAACCAGCCCATACACGACGAAAATGCGGCGAGCACGAGCGTGTTCAAGACAAGAAATTCAAGACTCAGAACTCTCATCGGTGACAGTACAGGACACTGTCATCGGCAGACGTGCCTCTACGATGGGACTCTCATATAAGAAACTGCAGCGAAAAGGAGGAGAAGGAGAATGTAACACATCTCCTCGCCACGTGTAGCCCTCTCCACCTGCAGGAAGATCTAATTCTTTGACGACTTGGATGAGCTGGACAGCATCAGCATCAGACAACTTTAACCTCGGAAGCGGACACTGGTTTTATGGATATGAAATACTCGCGCCGCGTGGCACCACAATGGGTCGTTGGGCCAAAGTGCGACTGTTAAGGGCCAACTATAATGTCCCTACGTAAACTTAAGAAAACTAATGGCTGAAACACAATAGTGCGTTAGAGCTGGCGTTGTCTTTCAACGCACACAATTCAATGGCCATGCACAAAATATTGCGTCGACCTGCGTTAGTGAAAAATGAGAGAGATGAGAGGAAACATAAAACGTAATCCATCGGAGGTTATTATCGAACATATCGAACAAATTTTGACAGAGAAGTGCACCCCTCTCCTCTGAGAGAGCGAAGTTGAGAAATGTTCCTCCAAATTGAGAGTTTTTCTCCCAAATTGAGTATTTTTTGTTTTTTTTCAAAGTTTTTTGTGTCAACTGACATTTGAGAAATGGAAACAGCTGATGCAATATTTTTCATCTGGGAGAGAGAGGGAATCAGCGGTTAGACTCCGAACACTTCACCTGTGGAATAACCACCATATAGGTGATACCACCATTTTAGACAACCTCGACCTCTTAGTACCCCATCACGTCTTTGAGAAAAATGTCTCTACCAACATACCCTCCAGATGTTTGACTGAAAATCTGATATTTAGACACTGAACGGTCCTCTTTGTATTTTCACAGATGGATCCAAGACGGAGGAAGAAGAGTCTACTATAAGGATTTGAATTTCAGTTTATCCATCCATATTCCGGACCATACGGCCGCAGTTGTTTCTTGGATTCAATAGCGAGAGAACTGATACGGCTTCGAATAGACTACTTCTTCTTCTTCTTAAGGCGCTACAGTCCGAGGTGGACCTGGGCCTCACCCAACATGCCCCTCCAGTCAGCACGATCTCTCGCCAGCTGTCTCCAGTTTCGCACACCAAGCCGGCCGAGGTCCCCCTCGACTTGTGTGCGTCACCTTGTACGTGGACGTCCTCTGTTGTGTTGTCCCACAGGCTCAGAGTCGAAGACTCTACTCTTTTACATTCCACCTAAATTACATTTTTCAAAATATGTCGACGTGCTTCTCCCTACTACAGCAGATTGGGATAGCAATGGTATAGGCCTCATCCCGGATGTGACTGTAAACACAGACGGTTCAAAGATGAATTGCGGAGTCAGAGCGGGTATTTACTCAGATATTCTGAGCATCTGTGCAACTACAGACTTCCAAATTATGCCAGCATATTCCAAGCGAAAATCCTCGCCATTAGGGAGGTGTGCCGTCAACTTAAATCTTATCGAACTACAATGCCAATGCGAAGAATAGCTATTTTAGTTGACAGCAAACATTCCACTTTGGCTAGTAAAATCACGTACTAAATCACATTTCCTGAAAATGATGGTTTCGATTAACTAATAATAATAATAATGGCGGCGCTACAGTCCGAGGAGGACCTGGGCCTAGCTTCTCACAAACTAACTGTGTGATATCTAAAATGACTTGGTCAGACTAGAAGATTTCACGAACTAATGATCTCCTAAAGAGGTCACGCACTGATTGCTCAGTGCTCAGCTTTGTAAACAAATCGTTGCTCAAATTACAGTGACACGTTCGGGCCGTTGGCCGATAGATCACCCAGACAAGGAATTTCTCACAACACACACTGCCGTAGCTATAATAAGATGACATAACCAGGATCCTTGACTCACTTCCTGTCCACTTGTCCAACGTTTGCTAGAATAAGACAACGGACTCTAACCAAACCCTTCCTCGACTCTCTCGGTGAGATATTCAAAATGAACATCAAAGAGTTGATGTTTCTGAACGTCGTACGATGGTTCTAAATGCACATTAACATTCAATTTTCAGAGCTGTGGTTTCAGTCAGTTAAATTAGCACTCGGTGCCGATTGGGTTCCCAAAGATCCATCACCTTACATACACACGCTCCCATTTAATCGTGCGGAAGAGTGAGATCGAAACATGAAAACTGCTTGTGAAGAGTTTCCATGGATAAAAGAAAGAGGTAACCATAACAGAGAATTGCCGAGAATTCCCGGAACTCAGCCATGGAAGCGTTGAAGCCGACATAACGCTGCTGAAGTGCGGATTAATCCGTGAAAAATGAGCCACTTTCCATCATTCTCGACTTAAGAAAAACATTCACACCTTTTGACATTTCATTCACTTGACACTTGTTGATTGCAGGTGGCAACAGGTGGCAGGTCTCTACACAACAGAGATTTCTTATATTTTCCCTACGCGCATATACGCTACCTTAAAATAAGATGATATCGTATACACGCTGAAGGATAGCGAAGAACTATCGCCGCTAAGTTCTAAACGGCAACAGAAACAGTGCTACCAAACTCATAATTGTCCATAGAACACGGTAAGAACCCGAAACAAGTTTTGGCATCAGTCGTAAAATAGTTGTCCAACTCTGACGACAAAGAAGACGAGCGATAACGTGTCAACGACGTCATTGAGTTCATTGCCCTGAGTGGTTCCAAAAGTGTTTCAACTTTTAACAGAACGACCACCCATTGTTCTCGATCAGTGAAGCAACAAAAAAGATGTCTGACAGTGGAAAGGGGTAAAGTATGAACAGTTGAGTTTTGAAAATTCCTAAACAATTCTCTATTTGGTTAGACAACGAAAGTTGTGGACGAAGAAGGAGACATTGGGTTTGCTGAAGTTTTATCTGGCGAGGAAGGATGAGTTTCAGCATTCAAGGAAAAGGAAATTTGCCTACGCCAACGTTCTTAACGACATGATCTCTGAGGGCGTAACAGTAAGTAAACGTTTCACAACTGAGCAAGTCTGTAACTTGGTTTCGCAGGATTCCAGCACCACAACTAAGGCCCTGGAGGGAAAGATGAGAACGCTGCTGATGGCATATAACAATGCTAAGCATAACGACCAGCCAATTGATGAAAGTCCATTTATGGCAGAAATGGATGCAATTTTTGGTAAAAAATCAAAAAGTTCCACAATCCCCACTCCATGTACGGCAGGATTTCAAACCCTTCATCGAAAAACATCACGGGAGCAGTATTTTGAGCGGAAGCTAAAGCTAAAGAGGGAAGAAATGGAAAAAACACTTTCCCAGCGGGCGGAATTCTTTGCGGAGATGAAGGAGGCCTTTGAGGAAAAGTGGAAGGCAGAGGATGAGACAGAACGCAGAAAACTTGCACTAATCGAAGCATTCTTAAGCGAAATAAAAAACAGACACTTTTAGATTGTATTTTCCGTTCTTTATTTCAAAGAATGTTCAGCTCTTGCAGGAACTGCAACAAAACCTGACGTCGATCTGTGTCCACATCAAGGAAACCGTCCGCACTTGAATTTGCTTGTGCGCCCACGTCAGTGATTTCCGTTTGTTGGCAGTTGTCTGTGTACAGATCACCCCTTAAGATGCAAATGTTGTGTAAAACACACACACTCACTATGATGTTCGTGATAAACCTTGGATTTGTGTGTTCAGTGAATTCCTGCAGTCTGGGGAATCTTGCTTTAAGCAGACCAAAAGCATTCTCCACCGTCACCATCGTTCTGGAGTGAAGATGGTTGAAGTTTCTTTGAACATCCGTCAAATTGTCATGGTCCCTGAAAGGAGTCACTAACCAGCTACTGGACGGATAGGCAGAGTCCCCCAAAAGGAAGGACTTATCGGGAAACAAATCTTCTCGATTTGTCTGCACCTTTTTGAACAAGCCAGACCTCGAAAGAATTTTGCTTTCGTCGAGTGACCCGGGATGACCGCAACTGACGTTGGTAAACATTCCATTAGCGTCCACCACAGCTTGCAGAACAACGCTGTAACTTTGCTCACTGTTCCGATAACATTTCTTGTCGGTGCTTGGTGCCTTGATGCCGATGTGAGTGCAATCTATCACTCCAATCACATCCGGTATTCGTTTTTCGGCCTCAAACATTCGCATTGTTTCTCCTGCAGAGAATGCGTCGGGCCATACTATGAATTCGTTGCTAACAGATCTAAGCCAAGAACTGACACGTTTCACTGCCGTCCATGCTGATGTCGTTGTTACCCCAAATAAGGTGCCTACTTCGCTGAAAACCGCAGTGTTGCAAACGTACCACAGGTAAATATACACAGATCTCCGCGATCCTATTCTTGATCTCTTCCCATGGGTTGCTGACGGCAAGAATTCGCTTTCGGAAAACTCTGCTAAAATCAACAAGTTAATTTCATTTTCACATGGAAGAAAGAGAATGCTTACATATCAAGTGTTCCACAGTCGGTCGCTGCAACCTCATATGCGTCTTGAATTCTTCATCGCTATATTTGTCTATTGTTTCGATGAAATTCGTGCGTTTCACATGCTCATCCTCTTCAAGATCAGAATCATTAGAACTGGCATCGGACGATTCAGAGAATAAACACGAAAATAGCCCCTCCATTGCTCTTTGTTCATTTCGGAAGCGAACACTGGAACTTTGCCGTTCAAGCAGAATATTTAATATCTTAAAAAAATCGGTGAATGATTTTGAATATATATGCACACATGTATAAATGAAATTAATTATTTACCTGAGCCTCGACAGTATTTTCCATTTCAATTGTATTTCCACCGCTTTTGTAAACAAATCATAATTGCTTGAATTTTTGAATATTGACAGCTCAAATGTTCTTACAATTCAAGTGGTGCCAAGTCGTAATTTTTTCCCAGCGGGGATGTTCGTTTTTTTGTGCCACTTTATACACCAGAGTTTTAAAAGAATGTAGCCATTTAGTAATGCAGTATGTCTAGTTGCAGTTAGTTAACATATTTTGGATGCTGTTAATGCACTGCAGTTAGGCTGCAAAACTAGCTACTGTATTCGTACTAGTACTAACATTCTGACGGTTTTGTTAATGGAAACAGGTTATTGACTTAAAGTAAATTAACTGCAGTGGTTTTAACTGGTGTCAGGACTCAGTGGAAAGTCTTTTGTAATGAAGTGATTTGAAATTTAGTCAGGAAGTCTGCAGTGAATTAACTGTTAGTCTATTAACTTATTTTTAGTCTTGGACTAAAATAATTTAGAGAAGAGTGAAGGTCAAAATGACAAAAATGATATGATATATTGGGGGGATTTAATACGTGACATGTTACTTTTTCTTTAAAGACGTAATTCATTTTCTATTCATTCCACACTTCATTTTCTATTCATACTTGAAGTTACATTTGTCAAAATTCGCACAGGTGCTTGAGTTAATTTAGTATATCGAAGGGAGAAATCAAATAGTGATTTTGATTTCCGATTGAAGGTTGAAATGAAGCACTTGTATGCTGTTCGATGGGTAAGTAAATGTTTACATGAGCGGAAGAAAGAGGGAGTATAAGACGCTGGTTACATGAGCGGAAAAAAGTAGGATTGTCGGAGACGCAATATACGATTTTCACAAGTGAGATGGAAATGGGTTGGATGCCCCGAAAATCGGCCTTCTTCATCCGAAAATCCACTTTCAAACTAGATTCTTGGGTAAAGCAGGCATGTTTTCGTCCCTTTTCGTTCCGTTTCCTCATTTTCTGGTGGTCGTTGATCGAGTAACACCTCACGCATGCTGCGTGTCATTTTAGAAAATTGATCAGAGGGTTGATTTAAATGCAATTTAAATGTTTTCTTTCACTGCATACATATCTTTGACGTTAGGTAATAAGGTCTTAAGTTAGAAACTGCAGTTTTCGTAAAACCAAATTGAAAATAGATTAATTATTTGCAAATCGGGATTAAATGTGTTCGAAAAAAAGAAATGATGGCAAATAGTCTCTGAATTGAAGTTGTGCTAGACTTAAAACGTTAATACCAAACGAAAGAAAAAAAATTGAATTAAACCCAATCAAAAACCAAAAATGCTTTTTGACTTACGAAGATAGTCCTACATGTAAACAAATTTTCTGTTGTGTCGTTTGTGAGATATTATTTTTCATTTGCGTCTATTCTTATTCTTATTCTTAGAGCGCTACAGTCCGAGGTGGACCTGGGCCTGATCCAACATGCCTCTTCAGCCGGCACGATCTCTCGCCAGCTGTCTCCAGTTTCGCACACCAAGCCGGCCGAGGTCCCCCTCGACTTGTGTGTGCCACCTTGTTCTTCTCTACATGGCCTAGCCATCTTAGGCGTTGAATCCGTAGACGCCTGGCTAGACTCATGTCGCTGTACAGCCCATATAGTTCTTGGTTGAACCTTCTCCTCCAAATGCCATCAACGCAAACAGAACTAAAGATCGAGCGCAGAACTTTTCTCTCGAAAAGGCCAAGAGACTGTTCATCCGATTGGGATATTGTCCATGCCTCTGCGCCGTACAGCTGGACTGGGATGATCAAGGTCTTGTATAGAGTCAGCTTGGTCTTCCGAGAGAGGGCTCTACTACTCAATTGCCTTTTGAGCCCATAGAAACAGCGGCGTTTGATCTCGGTACTGATGTTGTTTGTACTGTTTACTGTGGAGCCAAGGTAGACCAAGTCTTTAATTACCTCGAAGGTATAGCCGCCTATGGTGACGTTCTGGCCAAGTCGTCGATGTTGTGCGTCTTTTCTCGATGACAGCGTATACTTGGTTTTGTCCTCGTTTACTAATTTAAGCCGCTTCCGTTTCAATGCCAGCAAACACATCATTGACGGCTCGCTGTGTTCGCCCAATCTAGCAGTTGAACAAACTTTTGGAAGATCGTGCCTCTTGTGTTGGCCAGCAAGTTTTGCACGATCTTCTCAAGAACGATGTCAATGAAATCACATGAAAGCGCGTCGCCTTGTCTTAAACCTTTTTTGACATTGAAGGTCTCGGTGAGTTCGTTACCGACCTTGTTGGAGCAGCGAGAGATCTCCACCGTCATCCTGCTCAGTCTGACGTGTTTGACAGGAATGTCAAAACTAGACATGGCGCTGTATAGCTCGTCTCTATGCACGCTGTCATATGCGGCCTTGAAATCGACAAATAGGTGGTGTGGGTCGATTTGCCTTTCTTAGGTCTTCTCCAGTATCTGCCGCAGTGTGAAGATTTTATCTATGGTGGACTTCCCCGGCCTGAAACCACACTGATAGGGGCCTATCAGTTTGGTGACGAAATGTTGTAGGCATTCACACAGAATTGCAGAAAAGATCTTATAGGCGATGTTAAGGAGACTTATCCCTTGGCGCAGTCAAAAAGGTTTCCTTTCTTGTGGATCGGGCAAACGATATTGCGATTCCACTTATCGGGCATGCTTGTATCAGATCGTCACCAGCTGCTTTAAACAATTCAGCGGGCAGACTATCTGCACCAGCAGTTTTGCTAGACTTCAGTCTCGATATCGCTATCTTGACTTTGTCTAGATCGGGGTGACGGTATTCTCTTCTATCATCTTCCGTTGTGTTGAGTGGAATATTCTGCGTTTATTATTGGTTGATATTATTGTTGAAGATCGTGTCTCTGTGGTTGATGTTTGAGTTCAACACGATCTTCGTAAGAATAACATTAAAAAATTAAATGGGTCGCCTTGTCTAAACCCTTTTTTGACATTAAATGTTTCGGCGAAATCTTAAGCGACCATGATGAAGCAACGGCCATTCCCCACCGTTATCCTACAAAGACGAACAAGTTTTGTTTTCTTAAATACTGTCATACGCGGCCTTAAAATCGATAAACAGATGGTGGGTATCGGATTGAAACTCCTGTGTCTTTCTCAGATCTGGCCTAATGTATATCTGCTCGATGGTAGACTTCGCTGGCCCGAACATGCACTGATATTGACAAATCTGACTGTTCACGTAGGGCTTTATGCGCGTACATAAGACGGCAGAAAAGATCTGATATGCGATATTTAGGAGACTGTTCCCTCTGCTGTTGGCACAGTTCAGAGGGTCTCCGTTCTTTATCTGCTATCTTCGAGTTATCGGTTACAGCGACCTATCGCTTATAACGACCAAATTCGTCAGTCCCTTGAAGGTCGTTATAACCGATTTTGACAGTACTTGGAAGAAGTCGCTATAAGCGGACTTACAGAGCAAGTCGTTTTAAAGGCGAACGGACGAAAGTAAGCTCAATAGGTTGAACTCAAATGGAAAAAATCATGTGAACCAAGTGTTTAATACCAGGAACATCATTAAGATCGTCAAGCATGTCGGTGGCAGCATAATGGTGTGTGCGTCGATGTCATGGCATGGCCTTAGACCAATTGTAAAAATGAATGGCATTATGGACCAACATCAGTACAAGTTAATCCTGGAGAACCAAGTGGAGCCGTATACTGATGACTCTATGCCTATATCATGGACATTTATGCATAACAATGATCCAAAGCATACTTCGCGGATAGTGAGGAAATTGAAAAAAATTTTGATTTCTGGCCAGATCGATCAGCATTTTCGAAATAAAAATAAAAGCCGTTTGTCAAGTTGATGGCCCATATGCTCGCCTGTAACAGAGTATTAAATTATAAAGGTAAGAACATATTTTGTTCTGTTCGATTCTTGATATTCTATTCTATCCTATTCTTTTCTATTCTGTAATTAATTACCTTCTAAAGAAACCAAAAAAGCCACCGCAACACTTTAAGACAAAGCAATATTGATCAATTGGATGAATAAAAATTTCACTGCGTGCAGAGCACACTTAACACCGGAAAGCACTTAACTCAACGATGGAATTAACCCGTATCTAAGGACATCGTAAATGACAGCGGAATTGCAGGCAATAAATCAAAAGATACGAGAAAAAAAATGTCAGAGAGTAAGTAAGTAAATTCTTCCCTAAGACCATCCTAAAAGAATGAAAGACCATAGTTTTCGATGCTCGACTTTTATACGAATATTTTAACGCAACAAGTACGAGAGGTGGGCATCTACGCAACAATCACACACACGGTTGAATGTACATATTTACTCTGTGGATTTCTCCTTCGGATAAACTAGGTTTCCCCATCATAGGGTTGTCACAGACTTCTCGTGGTGGGCGGATGATTCTATTTGGAGCACGCCCCGTTTCAGAAATGCGCAGGACAATGGACCTGTGTCTCTAATCGGAACAATGTGTGCATCTATTTGCGAGTGTGGATTCTTTTCTATGATGCTTGCGTCAGTAGAAGATAGATGTTCATCAGAAAATTACGACTATGCAGGAGGTGTCAAGGAAGTGTATGAAAAGATGTTAATTTCTTAGATTTTGTTGAACTTTTCAGATTTGTTCAATAAGAACGTACTTCCTTCTCTTGAAAAGCCAATCTTTTTGAATTCATCCCATCATTTACATTCAAAGCTTAAGTCATAAGACAAACTTTTGTCCTGTTTAGAATAGAATGCGACTTCTAAACATTAAAAGGACTTGTTTTGAACGAGCGTAAGGGCACTTTACATAACGTATTGTCTTTGAATGCTTTAAAATCTTGAGTTTTTGAAAGTTTTGAACCACCGGATAAAGCTAGACGTTATCCGTGGATCATGTCCCGATCAAAACAAAAAACAAAAATTTTACCGCACCACCTCTCTGAAGTCACTGATAATGCTCAGACAGGCATGTAATAAAGAATATTTCGTTATGCGCTTCCTATTTTTGAATTTAAATAAAGCCAAGTGTGTGTGAGATATCATCGACATTTTTCATTTGTTTGAAAGTCCTATTGACGCCATTATGTAAGAAATATACAATAACATCGTTCAAATGTCCGTCGCGACTTTTCGGTTAAGTATCTGAGTATCACACTTGATTCAAAACTAAACTGGAAAGTGAACATCGAGGTGCGGATCAAAAAAGCGTGTGTAACTTTCTACACATGTAAACGAGCCTTCGGAAACACCTGGGGTCTTAGACCACGTGTGGTATACTGGCTATACACAGCGGTAGTAAAACCCATCTTACCTTCTTTCTAGCTTGACGAAGGTTCAAAGATCGGCCTGCTTAGGAATCACGGGTGCCCTAATTACAACGCCGACAGCAGCGCTCAAGGTCCTACTCTATCTTACCTCTACCCTCTTGACATCTTCTGTACTAGCAGAGCGGCTATTACCGCAATGAGACTCAGGGAAGTCAAGATGTGGAGAGACAAGATATATTTGCTGTACTGTAGAGCAAATATATATATATCCTCAATCTCGCCAACGGAGAGGACGATTTTGTGTCGAAAATCATCATGAGTAACGAGTCGCCTTTCCAATTAAGGGGTTACGTAAATGAAAAAAATCTTCGTTTCTGGGGCACTGAAAATCAGCATGTGATGCACGAAGAGCCACTACATCCACTCAAAGCCACTGTATGGTGTGGCGTTCATGAGGGAGGAGTGATTAAGGACGCCTTGACGTATTCGATAGGTGCGTCGACTCCTACGCTCGATCTTCTCGGTTCGATTCCCGAAAAAACACCTAACATTTTTTCACGGCTCTACCTTTTTCGAGTTACTGACAATGCTCAAGGAGTATAACTGTCTAGAAAAAGCTTCTCAAAATCGCCGTTCGGAGTCGGCATTAAACTGTCGGTTCCCTCCACTCGCGAGAGAACAAGAGCACGCACAACACGAGTGGTTGCTGAGAAGTTAGTCCCAGGTCCACCTCGTACTGTAGCGCCGCCATTATTATTATTATTATTATTATTGACAATACGGGCACTGTTACTGGCGAACGCTACAGGGCCATGATAAACGACTTCTTACTGCCGGAATTGGATGAGCGGTGGTTGGTGAACATGTGGTTTTAACAAGACGGTGTAACCACACACACAGCACGAGCTACAATGGATATTGTGAAGGGAGCTATTCCTGGTCGCGTAACTCTCCGTTTTGGCGATTTGATAGATTTGGCCAGCAAGATCGCCCGATTTAACCACCCCAGCCTTCTTTCTTTGGGGCTACTTGAAGCCGCGGGCTTATGCCAACAAGCCTCAGACAATTTCAGCCCGTAGGTAGGTAGGTAGGTAAGTGAGTTAGACAGGCGTAAGCCACGCCTTACTTCGGTCCTTGAGGACCCATTGTGATGCCCGATTGGGGATTGGTGTCCCCTTATAACCCTTGCCGTACTCATTGTCCCTCGTTGTGCCGAAGCCATCCCGATTTTCTTATGAAACTGTAAAGAGATCTTAGAGGTTTATTTGAAATTTCTTGTAAGTCTTGGAGGAAAAATTCTCCCAGTGTTCTATGACGCAACTGACAAAGACTAGGGCAGTGACAGAGGTAGTGAGGAGTATCCTTTCGTTCCACTTCATCACCGCAACCTCTACAAATGTTGTCGTTAGAGAGTCCCATTTTCATGGCGTGGTTTCTAAGATTATGGCCAGTGAGAGCTCCAATCACCATCGTTAGCTACTTTTTGTCGCACTGAAGGATTTTGTCGGTTTTTGCTCGATCGTATTTGGGCCATAATGCTTTAGTAGTCACACATGTAGACAGACCGCGCCATCTACAGTTTGCCGTATCAATGATCTTTTTATCCACCTTTTGCCTCAGCTCTGAGAGGGGCGGTTTGATTCCATCAATTCCTTGTGACACGTCATTGCCGGCTATGTCCATATGTCCTGGGACCCAGCACAGATTGATCGAGTGCTGTGAGCCAAGAACCTTTAGATCTTTGCGACTACCTTGGACTTGATTTCTGTTGCTGATATAGCTTTCATGGCCGCCTGACTGTCAATAAGAATGGTAATATCAGCTGAAGGTATTGCCATCATTAATATCGTTTTGACCTCCGCTTGAAACACACTGCCATAATCAGGGAGTCTGATTGTGCAGTGCAAGTTTAGCTCATCGGAGAAAATGCCCGCGCCTGTGCCTGCTTCCATCTTTGACCCATCGATGTATATCTTCATGGTCGTATTATTGATGGGTTCATTGGTCGTCCACTCCTCTCTGGAGGGGTATTGGCAATTGAAGGGTCTCTCGAAGTCAAGGAAAGGAAGGCTATAGTTGCTCTCGACTACTGATACTGCAAGTCTGTTAAGAATACTTGCGGCGGTTGCTTGCATATATAGGTCAAGCGGAAGCATGTGTAGGATCGTTTCCACTCCAGCTGTTAGGGTGGAGCTGACTGCACTGGTAACTCCCATACACGTAAGTCTCTGTATTTTTGTCAATGCCTTGAGATTAATGGCTTTCAATGCTGCCTGCCACCAGACTACGCTGCCTTACGTATGGATGGGTCTAACAATAGCACTATACATTCATAGAATGGTTTTGGGGTTTGGTCTCTATTTTCTACCGACAATTTTGGCGCAGATGTAAAAAGCGCATGTAGCTTTTTTGACCCTTTCAATGACTTTGACTTTCCAATTCAGTTTTTGTCAAGAATGATACCTAGGTATCTAGCACTGTCGGATAACGTCAGTGTGGATCCTGCAATAACTGGAAGTCTAAATTGCGGAATGACTCTTTTATTAGTGAAGAAGGACTAATTCGGTCTTGCTTGTGTTAACACCCAGTCCGCAGTTTTTTGCCCACCTAGCTAGTATTTTCATAGCGCCTTCAAGTACCTCACTTATGGTCGGGAGGAAGAAGAATACTCGATAGGAATGCGAACAATTATCAACGAAAATTTTGTGGAAAGTAATGACAAATGCGATAAAACGGGCACAAATGTGTATCAACCCTGGCGGCAGCCACGTGACTGATATCATCTTTTCCACTTAGGAGACAAAATTATAAAGATCCAAGTAAGAATTTCCATCACTCAAAATCATTGTTTTTTATTAAGTAAAAAAATAATTCAAAAACAAAATTGGATGATTTATTTTGCGCCACCTCGTAGAAACAAATTTCACACTTCTTAAAGGTCTGAGTCAAAACAAAAAACAAAATTTAAAATCTGATTTTTATACAACTCATCAATCACATCTGATGCATGGCTTTGTTCATTGTAGAGGGAAACCTTTTTTGAGGGTAAACTATAACATTCGTACGAAAACTCTACCTTGCGTTACAACCAAACGAAATGTTACCAGAATCATCGTCAAATTTCAAAGTCGGAAGTTAATATTTTGCGTACGTAGACAGCGATCAATTTCGTTCCCGCGTAAGCAGACAAACAGAAAGGAAATTAGTAATGCCGTGGGCATAATAACTGAACATTGCCTTCTCGGCACATATGCACGAAGAATGGGAGCTCTCTACAATGACTTCTGTAGAAGCTGTAGGGACGAAAAAGACAGAGAGACAATTGTACACTTCCTTGGGATCTGCCCAGCCCTTGCAAGAACGAGAAATAGAATACTAGGCAGAAACTCAACTCATTCAGCAGCCTAAAAAAACTGTCCGATATACAATTCCAGGACATAATCAAGTTCACAAAAGGGACCAAATGGCTGTAGCACAGAATAAACAGTGGATCACCAACCATACAGGAGAACAATTAATAAAAGAGGTGTTAGTTAGTTCTCGCTCATGCCGTCAACGAGGAGCCCAGTGATATAAAGCGCCGGACTTACTTACTTAGCGGGCCTACGACCCATGTAGGGTTTGAGCCTGAGCTATCGCTGCCTTTCATCGTTGGCGGTCCTGCGCATGCTGCTTCCAGTCATCAAGATCAAGCTGTCTTACGTCCGCGATGTCTTACGTCTTTGTACCAGAGGTTCGGTCTTCCTCCTTCTCGAATCATAAGGCTCAAACTCGAAGACGCTCTTAACTGGAACGTTGTTGTCCATGCGCTCGATGTGGGCGAGCTAGTGCAGTCGACGGATTTTTGCCTTCCGGACTACATCCATTTCCTGGTACAGCTCATAGAGTTGGCGGTTGCGTCTTCTCCTCTATTCGCCTTCCTCGCAGACGGGACCATATATTCGACGTAGAATTTTTCTTTCGAAAGCACCAAGAATCAGCTCCGCAGTTCTGCTTAGTGTCAAGCTTTCGGCGCCATGTAGCAAGACTGGCAGAATAAGAGTTTTGAAGAGCATGATTTTGGTCCTTCGAGTCAGGAGTTCTGAGCCCAGTTGTTTTCATAAACCGAAGTAGCATCGGTTGATTCTACGTCGGATCTCCACTGTGATGTCGTTCGTGGAGTTCACGTTTGGCCCGAGGTAGACAAACTCCTTCACTACCTCAAAATTGTAGCTGTCGATTGTAATGTTTTGCCCTAGATGGTGTGCGGCGGATCGTTTCTTGTTCGACAGCATATGCTTTGTCTTATCCTCATTGACTTTATGACCAGCCGTGAAAGCTTCCAATACGATGTCGTAATAATAATACGCGTAACGATGTCGATGTCATCTGCGTATCCCAACAGTTGGACTAACTTGCAGAAGATAGTGCCTTCCGTCTTTACATCCACCCGCCGCACTGTCTTCTCCAGAGAGCGAATCTCCTTGTCGAAATCCGGTGCAGGTTTCAAACGGCTCGGAGGTCCTCGAGCCGAACTGCACGGTGCATCGCGTATGTGTTAGCGTGGTGTGACACAGCCGGATCACTTTTCCCGGGATCTCGAATTCGGCCATCGCTTCGAATATTTCGAATAGATCGATTAAAAGGTGGTGCGTATCGATTTGAAACTCGCTGGTCTTCTCCAGGATTTGCCTTAGTGTGAAGATCTGGGGTATAGTCGATTTGCTGGACCGGAAGACGCACTAGTACGTGCCGATTTGTGCGATGCAGAACAGCTTTAGACGTTCACACAGTACGCTGGGCAGGATCTTGTAAGCGACTTTGAGCAGGGATATACCTCTATAGTTGTTGCAAGAGGTAGGATCGCCTTTTTAGTGGATGGGGCATAAAGCGCCGGACAGTGACAACTTAAAGGATCCAATCTAAGTAAACTAATATCTTAACAGACAGTGGCAGTAACCCTAACCTAATCTAACTTAACCTAGGTAGACAAAAGTGAACGAACTTAACGAAACTGAGCGAAGCGTATGCCACAATCATTTTTGTTTATTCGCCGGGGTACATCAGTTTTCTTAACATTCGTTACGGCCAATATAGGTGGCTCTTAAGTTGGCCACTCGCGGTACAAACATTTGGCCAAGTTAGACACGTGGTCAACTTGTAAGGGTGTCATTTTTTTAGTGAATTTAGATATCTAATATTTGTTACATTTTTCTTACTTTATACAATCGTAAAAGATGCATTTTTTTAACCTGCAAAACTTAACACTTCAACCCTTGAAGTAAATGCAAACACATGTTCGTTATTGTACCACTATTCCCTGGATTTTCTGTGCTGTAAGTATGTATGTGGGTCCAAATGTGCTGGTTGGTACAGAATTTGGCCAACTTCCGCAGTTTTTCCACGCGTGAGGTGATAAAAACGGGGAAATATCCATACAAGTTCCAAGTTAGACAGGTTCCCAACATATGCAAGCGTTTTTTAAGTATTTTTTATGAAATTTTCTTCGTGCAGAAATATTTCGCCCAACTTTCCTGCTGGCCAACTTGCAAGGGTGGCCAATTTGACAGGTTCCAAGCATTATTCACATGCTTCTTTCATCAACACTTTTGACTGTCAACACAACTTAAAGCTAATCAAGTCCGAAGTCACCCTCACCGCCCCACCAGAAGAAGACAACATTCACAACCTCTTCAAATCAATTAATACCCCCTTGCCAATACTTATTTTCCGGTAGCTCCCTGTCTAATGAACTAGAAAATGCATTCTCAATTCTGATTAGCGAACCACGACATTAGTCCATTGCCACATTTACACCGAGTGAATTTCAAGGAACTCATATAAGCATTTATCCACACATTCAACGACATAAGTACGAGGTCACCATGAGAAATCGCATTCGTTACGCTGAAGCTGAAAGAAGTTAATGGACCAGAAAGCCGTCTACTAGACTTCGGATGACATAAAGGAAAGAACAATTCAGTGAGTAACCGGCATCCGCAAAAGGAAACCAATTGAATGCGTATGCATGAGTGTGTGTGTGTGTGTGAGCATGATGTAATGGGGTAGCACTTGCTCCTCAAACGTAAAACGAATCAACAGAAAGGACTAAAAATCCCAATTCAAAGTTGAATGTCACTTAAAGCCAATAGGCCTCTCGTCGTCGTTATCCTTTAAGGGTACCCTTGGTGTTTTCTTTTCTTTTCTTTTCTTTTTTCCTCCCTGTATTTGGTTTCGTGCATTCATTTGGCTTTGGTCAGTGGATAACACTTTGGTTAAGAGGTTTCTTGACAAAAAAAAGGAACGGTTCCCACTCGTCTTACACACGTTTCTTAAGAACGAAGAAATGCGTTCGAAATGAAATGGAAAAGGAGTGCTTGAGTAGAGTTTTGTGTTGCTGCGAAATGGTATGGAATTTATTGCGCCCCTAAAAGACACCATATTCACTGACCAAGTGCTTATTTTATACTTTATTGAATTTCATTCAAATCGTTGAATTGAAACGAACTCAATCGAACAGATGCTGCTGTTAATGCCTGTAAGTGTGGGCGGGATTTTGATATTTTAACTGATTTTATTTTAACTAAACCGAACCCAGAGCTGAGTCTGCCTGAGGATGATTTCGTGTCGAAAAAGACACCAATACTTTGATTGACGAAATTGAACAGCCTTAAACTTACCCTTTTTTTTCGGAGGATTTTTGATTTTTGAAACACTACTGGAGCACTCAGACTCAAAACTGGTCCATTGTACTGCCAGGTAGCAACCTACTCCAGTGCCCTTAATTTGATCCCAACGGCAAATGGTGACTGGACCAGATTCGATTTCACTGGTATTCGAACCTGGGACCTCTCTAACTTGGGGCAGGCATCTAACCAGTCGTTTAACGACAGCATTAATCGCAAGAAACTATTCGATGAGATGGCCAAATTTGGGATCCGGGAACTGGTTGAGTCGCACCACGCTAAAAAATATGCGATGCACCATGCAATTCGGTTCTAGAAAATCCGAACCGTTTGAAACCTGTCGCGATGTAGTGTGATTTCTTTAATCTAGTTCTGCAGAAGATCACGTTCCCAACGAGACGTAGTAGAAGCATTTACGGCGATTGAAGAACAGGCGAAACAAGCTGGCCTTGGAGCAAATGAGAAGAAGACAAAGTATATGCTGTCCAGTAAAAATTGATCCACCCCTTAACACCTGGGACAAAACAAAACAATCGACGAGATAATCAAGGAGTTTGTGTACCTCGTGGAGATCCGACGCAGAATCGTCCTCGGCAACCGGTGCTACTTCGGTTTGTCGAAACAACTTGGGTCAAAACTCCTGATACGAAGGAGAGAATGATTTTTCTCTAAAGAACCTTAATCCTTCCACTTAAGCTTTATGGAGCCGAAAGCCGACAGATAAGGAGGAAGGTAGAGTTGATTTTTGGCGTACATAAAGGGTGGTCAGACGAAAACGCACGATGATAATTGTAAATAAAACAAAAGGTTTTCAGAGAATTATCTTAATATTTTTTATTATGATAGAAGGGTCTATGACAATTATGTGTGAAACAAAATATCGGCCAAATGCTCGCCAAGGCTTTGGTGACGTACCTCTATCCGATGGTCCATATTTCCAATGACTTTGAGACATGATTGAGGTTCAATGTCGTTAATGTGCCGAATAATCTCATCCTTTAGCTCTTGAATTGTTCTTGACTTATT
This sequence comes from Myathropa florea, assembly GCA_930367185.1. Taxonomy (NCBI): domain Eukaryota; kingdom Metazoa; phylum Arthropoda; class Insecta; order Diptera; family Syrphidae; genus Myathropa; species Myathropa florea. Next base: position 109,849,981 of record OV884002.1, read on the forward strand.
GACGTACACTTTTTCTCTTAAATATCCCCAAAGAAAGAAGTCCAACGGTGTCAAATCACAAATCACAAATCACCGGCCACAAGAAGTTCGTTATCATCTCGCGATAGCGAACACCATTCACGGTAACTGCTTGGCCGACTCATTTTCTCATTTTCGAAGAGTACGGCCCGATGACGCCGCCAGCCCATAAACCGCACCAAACAGTCACTCTTTGTGGATGCGCAGGTGTTTTCACATTTCTCCCAGATCCGGTTTGCTGAAATTTGCGCACAATTCTACCGATTGTGAACACATTTGGCCGATTATGCTGACCAAAAAAATCACGAAGTGCACGAAATGCATTTTGAATTGAACGCCCATTTTCATAAAAGGCTTCAGCAATCTTAACGCGCTGCTCAATTGTGTACCTCTCCATGGTTGAATTTGTCAAACAGTGAAACAAAGAAGTGTCAAATTAAGTGGGGCAACAAAACTTGACGTTAAGGTGTGACTCAGAATTAAAATCGTGCATTATGGTTGGATCACCCTTTATTTAGACGTTTTTTTTTAACCGCTCTATAGTGGAATTTCGCCTGGAAGAAAGATGAGAGGAAAATCGTTCAACTTTCCAAACTGTTCATGCTTTTGATATTGTTCCACAAATCGGGATACCTGAATTTTCATTTCGAAAGTCGTTTACACCAGCAAAACTGACCACAAAACATTTTCGGTAATATCACATTTTTTTAGCTTTTAACTCAACTAAGTCGCCGAAATACCAGAAAAATCCACTTCAACACTAAGGTAGGTATGTGGGTGCCCCAACGACTTAAGCATACCACCAGCTTGGTTCCATCCACTTAACTCCAAATCCCTTTTCCTCCATCGGTTTACCTTAAGCTACTTAGGAATTTAGGTCACAATTGTAATTTATCTCGAACTGCAACAGCCCCAAGAGAGCAACACGTGTGCCTTACAACTCTCTGAGCAAGAAAGCAATTCACAGTCATTTTTGCCAAGGATTGAACAAAAGAAAAGGAAAGAACTACTTACCCCCGCCGCGTTTGCCGCGACACTCAAAGAGCAACCCCAACAGTTGGGTTATTAAATTTTTCAAATTCCATTAGCACGATACGTACAGACTTGACTCGTAGTGCCCTCGCCGCCCCCGGAGCCTGTAGCTCGAGGAGGGAACCCCGCATAAATGGTGTCCTGGCTATCATCTACCCTCAGGGATATTTTCTGTGTCACTGTCAGTTACATCGAAGAGATGGGAGCAGACGCGGAGAGATGGGGAGCAGTATGTATCTCAAACCCAGCGGAGATCAATCACACACAAAAGAGCACTGAATTCTGGTAGCAGCATTCCTCTCCTACTATTATCCCATTCGTTGTCTCTGCCGCAGAGAATGCCCCACACCCACGCACTATTTATCGAACCATCAACACCCTCATAGTCGTTCCTCCGACGACGCTGCTGAGTCAAGAATTGTTGTTGGGGTTTTTTCTGGTCCTTCCTTATCGCCCCTTTGTGATAAATTTCCATACGCATCTGCATCATCGCAATCCGAGAAAGACAATGCTTGGGCGAAAGACTTCATTAAGAAATTCCGATGGTGTTGGGATCTCTTCCTGCGGGGGTGGCGATGCGACAGGAAGAGGTGAAGCGAATTCCTGTGTGAGTTCGTGAGAAAATTTGATTCGATTATTATTCGATTGAGTTTTCCCAGGACAAAGGACGTGGGGTATAGTTTCGCAACTGCTGCATTCGGCTCAGTGACGGCACGGTACTTTGTCCTGCGTACACAGTCGAAGGCGTAATCGTGACGCGGTATAAGACTCATTTCTCCACAAACATGTACACATGCTATATCTGCGTGTCCTTTAAAAGTACATCACATTCGAAATTGTGTGGTAAATCGTTTCAGAATGAAAAACGTGTGTATCTGGAGATGAAGTGAAGAGTCACAAGCACTACGGGGGATAGTTGACGATTGGCTGAAATGTGTCACCCCCGCAATTTATTCTTTTGATGAATCCGGTTGTAAGGGGTTGCCGAGCTGAGAGATGATCAGATAAATGCTGGACGAGTTATCCTTTTGTGTGAGATTGTGTCAGAAGCACTTGCATTAACATAAACTCACATTCGAATGTTTCAAATGAAGAGAAGATTACAGAATGAGTAGTTTGTCGAGTTCCGTTCAACTGTTCACTGTACTGTCAAACTATTGTCACTTTTCAGCCTTTGAGTGGGAAGCACAATCAAGGAAAGCCTATAAGAATGTAGAATTGCCAACCAAAGTTAATAGAAACATTTGGTCACCGTAAGGTGGGCTGGTATTATTTTTAAAGGGATGCTCGGAGTCCTTAGAGGAGAATATGTTGTGCAGCCACGCGGGTGTCTGATGAGTTTGTCCGCTCATCCACTCATAGAAATCACTTCTTATATGTACGCTGGAGTCATACAAGTACAGTGAAACCTATCAAGTTGGCCACCTGTGAAGTTGGGATAAATATTTCCTCTCGAAGAAAATTTCATACAAACAATTTTATAAATGCCAGTATACCTGCACGACACCACTCCGAAAACGGACTTTGGCTGGTGGACTTTGTTACGGGGCGAAACCTCTCTGTAGCTAGCACGCGGTTCCCACACCTCAACATCCATAAAGGGACCTGGCGGTCCCTTGATTATTCAACCGTCAACCAGATTGATCTTGTTGCGATCGACGTCAGGCACTACTCCAGTATTCTTGATGTCCGAACGTTCCGAGGCATCAACATCGACTCGGACTATTTCCTTGTTGTAGCCAAGGTAAGGACACGGAGTCGAAGAAGACAACCACGATTTGACGTCGAAAAGCTACAATCGCAACAGACTGCCAGGAACTTTGCCGATCGAGTCTCCCTGAAACTCTCCGAAAGTTCGACGTCGCCTGCACTAACAATAGACGAAGAATGGAAACGTTGTCAAAGAACCATCAGAGAAGCCGCTACTGATGTGCTGGGTTTTAAAACACCACATAGGAAAAACTCCAGGTTTGACAACGAGTGCAGGCAGGCGCAGGCAGCAAAGCAAGAAGCCTACAAGGCAACGCTGCATCGAACTACGAGAGCTGTTTGTGAGCTCTACGAACAGAGAAGAAGGGAAGAGAACCACCTTATCAGGAAGAAAAAGAAAGAGACGATTTGTCGATTTTAAGCCCACATATGACAGCGTGTATAGAGACGAGCTATATAACGCTATGTCTAGTTTTGACATTCCTGCCAAACTCGTCAGACTGAGCTGGATGACGGTGGAGAACACTAGCTGCTCCATCAAGGTCGGTAACGAACTCACCGAGACCTTCAATGTCAAAAAAAGTTTTAGACAAGGCGACGCATTTGATTTCTTTAACATCGTTCTTGAGAAGATCGTGCAAAACTCACTGGCCAACACAAGAGGCACGATCTTCCAAAAGCCCGTTCAACTGCTAGCTTACGCGGATGACATTGATGTGATTGGCCGAACACAGCGAGCCGTCAATGATGCGTTTGTTGGCATTGAAACGGAAGCGGCTAAAATGGGTCTGGCGGTAAACGAGGGCAAAACAATGTATATGCTATCATCGAGAAAGGATACATAACATCGACGACTTGGCCGGAATAGGCATATAGGCAGCTATAACTTTGAGGTTGTTAAGAACTTTGTCTAATTCGTCTCTATCTAAACACTACAGCGATACCGAGATAAAACGCAGAATAACTCTGGCCAACCGCTATTTTTTTTGTCTCAAAAGGCAATTGAGTCATAGACTCCTTTCTCGGAAGACCAAGTTGTATAGGACCTTCATCATCCCAGTTCTGCTTTACGGCGCAGAGGCATTGATAATGTCCCAAGCGGATGAAGAGTCTCTTAGACTTTTCGAGCGATCTTTGGTCCTGTTTGCGTTGATGGCATTTGGAGGAGAACGTTCAACTACGAACTATATTTGCTGTACAGCGACATGCGTCTAGCAAGGCGTCTACGGATCCAACGCCTCAGATGGCTGGGCCATGTAGAGCGTATGGTCAACTTAGCTCCGGCCCGAAGAGTCTTCGACTCTGAGCCTGTGGGAAAACGTAACAGAGGACGCCTACGATCAATGTGGCGTACACAAGTCGAGGGGAACCCCGGCCGGCTTGGTGTGCGAAACTGGAAACAGCTGGCGAAAGATCGTGCTGGCTGGAGAGGCATGTTGAGTGAGGCCCAGGTCCACCTCGGCCTGTAGCGCCCTAAGAAGAAGAAGAAGAATTGGTGCAACTAGTAGGATACACCCGATCCCCATGGTATTGGCCTAAATGTGACTGCTTACTTACATTAAGCCATTTCAACCGAATCTAACCTAATTCCGAAGTATAAAGCCCGTACCACAAAGGGCTTGAGCATCGTACAACAACTTCTTCAGAATAAGTTTGGTGCGCATATCAACCGATCGTAACGGATCTTAATCATCATCATCATCATTTTCAGTGACCCGCATGTTGCTCTAAAGGGGTCGCGGGGGCAATGTATGCACGAGAGATCTCCAGGCCTCCCGATCCTCCACCATCGACTTTAACTCATCAGGAGCTATGCCCAGGCGCAATCAGACGCATTTTTGGACTTGGTCCAACCATCTCGTCCTGGGTCTGCCAAGCGGTCGCCTACCTGATGGAATCGCATTCAAGGCACGCCTCGGAAGTCGTGATGATGGGGACATTTCTGCCGTTTAAATATCCTAGTAAAATCTCCTCACGAACAACAAAAAATGTCTTTCGACAAGAACCAGAAGCCGCTCAAACAAGGCTTCGTCATTCCTCTACAAAACAATGAGAGGCGCTTCAGTTGAAGCTGTTCCTTACGGACAGAGGAGTTCTCCCATAAAATTTAACCATTGTTCTCGAAGAACTCGTATGAAGTGCTTGGCATTCATCAAAATGGGTGCCGATTGATAGATTCTGCTGTATCGGGGTTGTACATATGGAACAGAAATGAGTGAAGATTGTTCTTATCTCAGGTCATGGACCTTCGATAAATAAAAAAATAAAACCTTGCACACAGCAAAAAAGTCCAGACCAAAGTGCACATTTCTACTCTTACGTGATAATCGCTCGTTTCCAAAAAAAAACTAAAAATAGAAAAACCCAAGAAGCCTTGGTTCAATGTCACGGACTAAAGGCCGCAGACTCTTACGTTATTCATGTTTTTCTTTTTGTTTAAATCTTATAGATGAGCATGACACCTGTACCGGTTTAGCAGCCTCCCAATGTCTTACAATCGGTTTGCCGGAACTCGTTTCAATGGTCAGATGTGCTGTCTGACTTCTGTCTATCTCCTTGGTCAACCATGCGGGTTCTTGAAGGTATTTTACAAGATCTCTTTTATTTAAATTATTTATTGAATTATTTAAATGTTCATTGAAGATTCTGTGTTTTTCGAAAACTAGTTCTTGTGGCAGGGCGGCGGGTTAATTTGGATGAAGTTCATTGTGACCACCGTCGATAATTCGGCATTTATCGTTTGAGGTTTGACGCGTTTGGTTATAAAGTATTTTCTTTCGACACGCGCTGTAACGTGAAGTGACGAGTTACAAATATTAGCAACTGTGAAAGTGAATCGTTGAAAGTGAAGGTGAATTCTGACAAAAGGGTGAGTCGTGTATTTAGGACTGAGATTGTGTTGCGAGTGAATAATGTTTAGTGTAAATCAGAAGAGGGCATTCTCTGCTTATTTTGAGAAGTTTCTTCTTTAGTTTTGTATAACAAAAGGACTGTTGAGCCACAAAATTGTGAGTTTGCAATTTTTTTTGCAGCAGAGACAATACCCACAGTCTAGATGGTCTAAAACATGCAATAAATGAACATTCATTAAGCGCTTCCTATCTTTAAATTTAAATAAAACAAAGTGTGTGTGAGATATCACCGCAAATTTGTATTTGTTTGAAAGGCTTATTGATGCCATTATAACAATAATAATGGCGGCGCTACAGTTAAGAGTGTGTGCTATTGTATTCCCACGAGTGGAGGGAACCTACAGTTTAATGCCGACTCCGAACGGCAATTTTGAGAAGCTTTTTCTAGATAGTTAAACTCTTTGAGCATTGGCAGTGACTCGAAAGAGGCGGAGACGCGTATGGGTATGGGTCGACGCTCAAACCCACACGGCCACGGGTGGGCGCCGTTTGCCATTAGGTTAGGTTGAAGTGGCTGACTGTAGATAGCAGTCACACTTAGGCCAATTTAGGCCCATTGTGGTACCACGCGGATCTGATGTGACCTATCCAAAAAACCGTTTAGTGCTTTCAACGAAGCTCATTAGTTGATCAATTTCGACGTTGTGCAATTCGCTCAAGTCGTTGAAGAAGTAGGCTGCAATCGATGCCATTTTTCTAATTCTTCTTAGGGCGCTACAGTCCGAGGTGGAACTGGGCCTCACTCAAAATGCCTCTCCAGCCAGCACGATCTTTCGCCAGCTGTGTCCAGTTTCGCACACCAAGCCGGCCGAGGTCCCCCTCGACTTGTGTGCGCCACCTTGTTTGTGGACGTCCTCTGTTGCGTTGACCCACAGGCTCAGAGTCGAAGACTCTTCGGGCCAGAGCTAAGTTGTCTATGCACTCTACATGGCCTAGCCAACTTAGGCGTTGGATCCGTAGGCGTCTGGCAAGACTCATGTCGCTGTACAGCTCATGCAGTTCGTGGTTGAACCTTCTCTTCCAAATGCCATCAACGCAAACAGGACCAAAGATCGCGCGCACAACTTTTCTCTCGAAGAGACCAAGACACTGTTCATCCGCTTGTGATATTGTCCATGCCTCTGCGCCGTAAAGCACGACTGGAATGATCAATGTCATGTATAGAGTCAGCTTGGTCTTCCGAGAGAGAGCTCTACTACTCAATTGCCTTTTGAGCCCAAAAAACTGCGGTTGGCAAGAGTTATTTTGCGTCTGATCTCGGTACTGATGTTTTTTGAACTATTTACTGCGGAGCCAAGGTAGACGAAGTCCTTAACTACCTCAAAGTTATAGCTGCCTATGGTGACGTCGTCGATGTTGTGCGTCCTTTCTCGATGACAGAATATACTTGGTTTTGCCCTCGTTTACCGCCAGACCCATTTTAGCCGCTTCCATTTCAATACCAGCAAACGCATCATTGACACGGCTCGCTGTGTTCGCCCAATCACGTCAATGTCACCCGCGTAAGCTAGCAGTTGAACAGGCTTTTGAACGATCGTGCTGCAGACGCAAATACTTCGCCCCTTCCATCTATTCTTCACAATATAGTTCGTAGCCATTAGGATCGCATAGGTTTCCGCTTGGAAAACCGACGCAAATTTACCTAACGAGGTGTGCAGTCTAAAGTTGTAGCTCTCCACGAAGGCACCAGCACCAGATCCTTCATTGGCCTTGGAGCCTTTCGTGAAGATTCGACTACATTCCTTTCCTGGCTCAGATTCTGGCCAGAGCCAGCCCTGAGTGCAGGGAACTTTGCGGCTTTGTATGTTCTTCGCAGCTGGGGTACAGGTGTCCGTACGTCAGACGGGATATCCATAAGACTGTGGTCAAAGGAAATGCGATGCGCGATGCGTGGTGATGTTAGGGTGTGATTTTATAAAACGACAAATTTCTTTCACCTCAAATACTTTGCCTACAAATATACAACCATAATCCAAAAATGTGGGCGTTGTGAGTATATGCGTAGACGTCTACGCACTTGACTTTCAGTCCAGGTTTAAATTTCAGGTCCAAGTTGGACTTGTGCGTGCTATTGTACTCCCATGAATAAAGAGACATACAGTCTTAAACTGATTCCGAAAGGTGATGTTTAAAAGCATTTGCATGAAAGCGACACAAGTGGACATCTGGACCAGATTCGATTTCACTGGGATTCGAACCTGGGACCCCAGTAACTTGGGGCAGGCACTTAACCAACTGCGCCATCCACTCGTCGTACGACTTACTTGTTTGTTTTTTGAATAAATGTTACTATAATTCAACAAAATTATTCAATTTAATTATTATTAATACATAATAATAATAATAATAATAATAATAATAATGGCGGCGCTACAGTCCGAGGTGGACCTGGGCCTAGCTTCTCAGCAACCACTCGTGTTGTGCGTGCTATTGTTCTGTCACGAGTGGAGGGGACCTACAGTTTAATGCCGACTCCGAACGGCGAGATTGAGAAGCTATTTCTAGACAGTTATACTCTTTAAGCATTGTCAGTGACTCGAAAGAGGTGGATCCGCAAAAAAATGTTTGATGTTTTTTTCGAGATTCGAACCTTAGACCTCGAGCGTAGGAGTCGACGCACCTACCCACTACGCCACGGCGCCCACTTATGCATTATAAAAGACAATATAAAATTAAGTTAAGTTAAGTTAATCTGCAATCTGTAGTTCAGGATGAATTAGGGGTGAAATCAGGAGCAAGCGAAGGAAATGAATATGTATAGCAATACAAATAATAAAGGGTCTTCCAATAGGGACTTCCGAACTTTGACAGTTGATAACGGCCATATTGTTTGTTACAGCAGGCTTGGGTGAGCCACGGTGACGGTGAGTAGGATGGCGGCACGCTTACGGTTGCTCGTCGGACGGGGGCGGTTTTTGTCCTCCCACTCGTACACCACCAGTTTGCAAACAAAAAAATCTCGTGCCTATAGCTAGCTTAAAGAGGATAAAAAGAGGTGAAAAGATAGAAAGAGATGAAAGCCTAATACCCTAAAAGACCACGGACGGACAACTAAAGAATAGGACAGAGAAGAGAAAGAAGAGGCAGGAAAAAGGAAAAGAAAGGTGTTCAAGGTCTATGCCCTTACCACCAAAAGAGACCGGAAATTAGATTGCGGAGCTAAGCTAACTAACTTAGACTAATCCTAAACTTACCTGCCTAACTTAAGACTATACCTAAACTAAACCTAATCTACCTTAAAACTACCTAACTTAGCCCTACACGAAACAACACCCTTCCAGTGTCGTTTGGCGATGGAGGTTCGTCAAGAACCCGAGGGTGCTTGCTGTTATTGGCACAAGTGCGCCTGCCCACCCCTCATACTTAACACCATTCGTCGGATGTCCGCGTAAAAATCGTCGAAGGTCTCTTGAGGCCGTTGTCGTCGTTCCATAATGTCCCGCAGAATTTCATGGTCCTTTCTGTCATCTTTAAACTGCCTGATAAGCTCGCTCTTCAGGTCGTAATAATTTAAATAAGCGTCGCCCTCGGACTCTTCCATGTACTGCCAGTACCATTGTTCCGCAGGGCCCGTCACTAAATGGTGGAGTTGTTAAATAGCGGCTCGGTGGACAGTCCGTTCTTCTGTTGTAACATGTTGAAGCTACATCTGTCGAATTTGCTATCAATTATTAGCATTCAACGGCCTTTCCAAATGATCAAATTGTTTTATCAAAATGGGTGTTCTGTTCGGGCAACGTTCTGCGCCCATTTCACGGTCATCATAATTGTACTACCGTGAAGACTATTTGCAAGATAAATATGAGTCCACTGGTTCAGTAAACGATTAACCAACACCCGTAGATCGACGAAACGCAGGATCTGCCAAAAACATTGCCGCTGTCCGTAAGAGTGTGCAGGAGAATCCGAGGCAGTCGATTTCGTGTCGCTCACAAGAACTCGACCTTTCGCAGACCACAAATTGGCGAATATTGGGTCGTGACTTGGTCCTGCACCCGTACAAAATTCAACAGACCCAGGAGCTAAAGGTAAACGACCATAGACCACGACCTGTGTTCGCTGAATTGGCTCTGGAGCAGTTGGAAACTGACCCTAATTTTCATCGAAAAATCATCTTCGGCGATGAGGCCCAGTTCTAGATGAATGGGTACGTCAAGAAACAAAATTGTCAAACATGGGACGATACCAATTCACATGAGATTCAAGAGCGTCCAATGCATCCCGAAAAAATACTGTTTGGTGTGGATTTTGGGTTGGCGGCGTCATCGGTCCATATTTCTTTAAGAACGACGTCGGTCAGGCCCTCACCGTCAACGGCGGACGCTATAGGTAGACGATTACCAACTTCTTTTGGCCTGAATTAGATTGGAAATGGACACCAACGACACTTGGTTTCAACAGGACGGCGCTACGTGCCACACAGCTCACGCCACATTGGAAATTCTGCACGAGCGATTCGAGGGCATGATCATCTCCCGTGGAATTGTAATGAACTGGCCAACGAGATCGTGCGATTTGACCCGTTCGACTTTTTCTTGTGGGGGTTTCTGAATTCTCAGGTCTATGCGAATAAGCCACAAGCCACAGTGGCCCTCAAAGCCAACATAAATCATGCCATCGGTCGAATTCAGTCTGATTTGTGCGCCAGAGTCATGGCAAATTTGACATTTTAGATGCGCGCTACCCAGAGTTATATTTCATACATAATGGCATCGTTATGCCTTTCACTGAAAAGTCTCGATAATATCTCGCACATACTTTTTTTATTTAAATTTGAAGCTAGAAAGCGCGTTATGAAAGACCCCTTAGGATAACAGTTTTCATTTCGAATGACACCACTTTCAATCCGAAAGTATGTCACTATGACCCGTTGTGAGGGAACCGTTCTTTGTCAACTTATGTCGTCTGAATCTCTACTTAACTCTGTGTATGTGAATTGCTCGCCATGTGTTGGAGGCACCTTTACCCGGCTGAGAAACAGGTGTCCATTTCTTCAAGCACTCTTTCCATTCCAGGTGCGCACACCGAAAGTATGGGAGCTCAAGAAAAGAAAAAAGAACAACAAAATTATTCCCGAGGCACGATTTCTTTGACACCCTTGGCAAATTGACAATTGCAATCCGTAAAAATCGGCACGTGTTCCAGCATTAATTCAGTCAATAAGGGATGCTGCGTTAAAAAGTTGCTGCTTCGTCACAAGCAGGAGGGGGATAGTTTCTGTGAGAGTCAAGGTGCTGCGTGGCGAGTGTCACCCTCCATAAATCATCTAAGGACGTGTGTGTTGATGTCGTCCTTTCATAATGTGCCACAACACAGAATGCGTACGATAGTATTCATGGCTATCAGAATGGATGGATGTAATATTTCAAGATTTAACTCGAATTTCGCATCACATAAGCATTCCATTAGATGAAGTACGCGTACTCTGGCTTCGATAACATCTTGACTGACCTTGATTCAGCAGTAAATTTGAGGACTTGTTTAAGGCCTTAAGATGGGGTGGAAGGCTAAAGAGGAGACCGCAGAGTGATAATACGATTTGATAAATGTGTTAATGGGAGTGGGGATTCAAAGAAGCTTGCTGTAGGTAGATAGATAAATAGGTGCCCTTGCGACTAGTGTCGCGACTCTTTTAGACCAACTGTTGGGTCCATTGCGCCCTGGGCATGGAGTGTACCCCGTGAGACCTACATTTCCACCGATAATTAGAACCACTCAGATTGTTGTATATATCTCAGGAGATGATTCACCACACACCACCTATTTGTCGATTTCAAGGCCGCATATGACAGCGTGCATAGAGACGAGCAATACAGCACCATGTCTAGTTTTGACATTCCTGCCAAACTCGTCAGACTGAGCAGGATGACGATGGAGAACTCTCGCTGCTCAATCAATGTCAAAAAAGGTTTTAGACAAGGCGACGCGCTGTCATGTGACTTCTTTAACATGGTTCTTGAGAAGATCATGCAAAACTCAATGGCCAACATAAGAGGCACGACCTTCCAAAAGTCTGTTTAACTACTAGCTTACGTGGATGACATTGACGTGATTGGGCGAATACAGCGAGCCGTCAATGATGTGTTTGCTGGTATTGAAATGGAAGCGGCTAAAATGGGTCTGGCGGTAAACGAGGGCAAAACCAAATATATTCTGTCATCGAGAAAGGACGCACAACATCGACGACGTCACCATAGGCAGCTATAACTTTGAGGTAGTTAAGGACTTCGTCTACCTTGGCTCCGCAGTAAATAGTTCAAAAAACATCAGTACCGAGATCAGACGCAAAATAACTCTTGCCAACCGCAGTTTTTTGGGCTCCAAAGGCAATTGAGAAGTAGAGCTCTCTCTCGGAAGACCAAGCTGACTCTATACATGACATTGATCATTCCAGTCGTGCTTTACGGCGCAGAGGCATGGACAATATCACAAGCGGATGAACAGTCTCTTGGTCTTTTCAAGAGAAAAATTCTGCGCGCGGTCTTTGGTCCTGTTTGCGTTGATGGCATTTGGAGGAGAAGGTTCAACCACGAACTGTATGGGCTGTACAGCATCATGAGTGTAGCCAGGCGTCTACGGATCCAACGCCTAAGATGGCTAGGCCATGTAGAACGCATGGACAACTTAACTCCGGCCCGAAGAGTCTTCGACTCTGAGCCGGTGGGACAACGCAACAGAGGACGTCCACGTACAAGGTGGCGTACACAAGTCGAGGGGCACCTCGGCCGGCTTGGTGTGCGAAACTGGAGATAGCTGGCGAAAGATCGTGCTGGCTGGAGAGGCATTTTGAGTGAGGCCCAGGTCCACCTCGGACTATAGTGCCCTAAGAAGAAGAAGAAGAAGGTGATTCAACTATATTTTGTTCAGATCCTCCAGCTCGTTGAAGAAATTACTGCCTAGTTTAGCAGTCTCCTTCTCCGTAGAACTGAACAAGACGCAGACGGGACCATATATCCGACGTAGAACTTTTCTTTCGAAGGCACCAAGAATCAGCTCCGCAGTTGTGCTTAGTGGTCAGCTTTCGGCTCCATATAGCAGGACTGGCAGAATAAGAGTTTTGTAGAGCATGATTTTGGTCCTTCGAGTCAGGAGTTTTGAGCCCAGTTGTTTTGACAAACCGAAGTAGCATCGGTTGCCAGGGACGATTCTACGTAGGATCTCCACTGTGATGACGTTCGTGGAGTTCACGTTTGCTCCGAGGTAGACAAACTCCTTCACTACCTCCAAATTGTGGCTGTCGATTGTAATGTCGTGGATGTTGTGTATCGTTTCTTGCTCGACAGCAAGAAACTTATCCTCATTGACCTTAAGACCAGCTCGTTTCGCCTGTTCTTCAATCGCCGTGAAAGCTTCCAATACGGCGCGTTGGGAACGCGTAACGATGTCGATGTTATCTGCGTATCCCAACAGTTGGACTGACTTGTAGAAGATAGTGCCTTCCCTGTTTACAGCAGACCGCCGCACTATATTCTGCAGTACCAAATTGAAGAAATCACACGACAGCGCATCTCCTTGCCGAGATCCGGTGCAGGTTTTAAATGGCTCGGAGCTCCTCGACCCGAACTGTACGGTGCATCGCGTATGTGTTAGCGTGGTGCGGCACAACCGGATCAGTTTTCCCGGGATCCCGAATTCGGGCATCGCTTCGAATAGTTCCTTGCGATTAATGCTGTCGTATGCGGCTTTAAACTTGATAAAAAGATGGTGCGTATCGATTTGAAACTCGCTGGTCTTCTCCAGGATTTGCCTTAGTGTGAAAATTTGGCCTATAGCCGATTTGCCGGGCCGGAAACCGCACTGTTACGTGCCGATTAGTGCGGTGCAAAACGGCTTTAGACGTTCACACAGTACGCTGGACAGAATCTTGTAGGCGACGTTGAGCGGGGATATACCTCTATAGTTGTTGCAAGAGATAGAATCGCCTTTTTTGTGGATGGGGCATATGGAGCTGATATTCCAGTCGTCGGGCATGCTTTCGTCTTCCCAAATTCTACAAATGATCTGGTGCATGCTCCCTACCAGAACATTGCCACCGGCCTTGAAGAGCTCTGATGGTAAGCCATCAGGCAACTTTGCCCTGTATGTGCAGGCCCTGCCCCCCACAGGCCTAACCCCCCGGGAGCGGTTAGAGTTGGTAAAGTTGAGGTTTAAGTCCTCTTGTTTGCTGACGATTTGGGTATTTTGACTGAAAGCCAACATACTCTTCAGTTGCAAATAAGCAGACTGAAAAGCAACTGCGAACTGTGGGAGCTAAAGATTAACACATCAAAGAAAAAAATATGGTTTTCGGCACAGGTAAGGGTAGCCCGAGAAAACTGAACAATGGTGGGCGAGCCGATCGAAATTGTCAAGGAGTTTAACTACCTCAGATTTCTTTCGACATGAAAGCACATATTTGTGGAAAAGCAGTAGCTGTGGCGAAGTCTCTTTGACAACCAACGAATCAGCTGTGTTTCAAAGTTGAAGGTGTCCAATGCCACTGTTAATGCATGTCTTTGCTACGCAAATCAAGTGTTTGGCTATAAGTACTTTGAAGTGTGTGAATCGGTCCAATGAGGTTTCTTTAAGCGGATCTTTAAACTCCCGCCATCTGGTCTTCCTCAAATCTACCTCAGAAACTTGAAAGCAGATGCTGACTACATCATTAAAGTGATGCGCAAAATAAACAATAGTCTTTAGAAGATGCATCTCAAGACTTACTTACTTACTTAAGGTGGCGCTACAGTCCGGGGTGGACTTGGGCCTCAACCAACAACCGTCTCCAGCCAGCTCGATCTTTCGCTAGCTGCCTCCAGTTTCGCACGCACAGTTGTTTGAGGTCCCTTTCCACTTGCGTGCGCCACCTGAATCGCGGTCTTCCTCTAGTGCGCCGTCTCGCGGGGGTGGATTATGGCCCGGGTCGGAGCATTGGTTTCCATTCGCTCTATATGACCTAGCCATCTCAATCGTTGGATCTTCATCCTTCTGGCTAAGTGAATGTCGCTGAACAGCTCGTACAGTTCGTTATTGTATCTTCTCCTCCACTCACCCTCTATGCAGACGGGACCGAAAATCACCCGAAGAATTTTCCTCTCGAAGCAACCAAGAGCAACCTCACCCGCTTTTGACAAAGTCCATGCTTCTGCGCCATATAGCAGGACTGGGACGATTAGGGTCTTGTACAGGGTTACTTTGATTGTTCGAGAGAGGGCTTTGTTTATCAATTGCTTTCTTAGCCCAAAGAAGCAGCGATTAGCATGAGTTATTCTTCGTTTGATTTCAGCGCTGGTGTCGTTGTCTGAGTTAATGGCGGTGCCTAGGTAGACAAAGTCCTTGACCTCAAAGTTATAACTGTCTGCTGTGACGTTCTGTCCGAGACGTCGGTGTTGGGTGTCCTCTCTGCTTGACAGCATAGTCTTCTCTCATTTACCGTTAAACCCATCTTCGCGGCCTCCGTCGCAATACTCACAAAAGTGCCATTGACATCACGCTGTGTTCTTTCGATTATGCCAATATCGTCGGCATATGCGAGTAGTTGGACGGACTTCTGAAAGATTGTGCCTCTGGTGTTGGCGTGCGAGTTTTGCACAATTCTTTCAAGTATGATGTTGAAGAAGTCGCATGACAGCGCGTCGCCTTGTCTGAATCCTTTTTTGACATCAAAGGTCTCGGTTAGGTCTTTACCGACCTTGATGGAGCAGAGTGCATTCTCCATCGTCATCCTACACAAACGGACGAGTTTGGTAGGGATGCCAAAACTAGACATTGCTCTGTACAGCTCGTCTCTGTAGATGCTGTCATACGCGGCCTTAAAATCGATGAAAAGGTGGTGTGTATCGATTTGCTGATCCTCGGTTTTCTCCAAGATCTGCCGCAGCGTGAATATTTGGTCGATGGTGGATTTTCCTGGCCTAAAGCAACACTGGTATGGACCGACCAGGTTGTTGACGAATGGCTTTAGGCGTTCACACAACACGGCAGATAGGATCTTATAAGCGATGTTTAGAAGACTGATGCCTCTATAGTTGGCGCATTTTAGAGGGTCTCCTTTTTTGTAGATCGGGCCAACAATGCTGAGGTTCCATTCATCGGGCATGCTTTCTTCCGACCATATTTTACAGATGAATTGGTGCATGCTCCTTACCAAGTCATCTCCAGCTGCTTTGAAAAGCTCAGCCGCTAGGCCGTCAGGTCCAGCAGCTTTGTTGGACTTTAGTTTAGATATAGCTATCTTCCCTTCGTCCAGATCGAGGGGACGGGATTCTTGATCTACATCGTCCCTTTCATTCGGGTTGAATGGTTCAATCTGCCTGACAGCGGAATTCGGTTCTTCATCGCCGTTATACAGTCTGCAGAAGTGGTTCTTCCATATCCTCAGCATCGACTGTGATTCTACTACGATGCTCCCTTGATTCTTCTCAAGACGGCGCTTCAATATTGCCTACCACCTTTCAAAGAATGGAATGAGCTCACATGCTCACATAGCATTGAATTGGGTCTCACAGAGGCAAGTGTCAATGAATGGAAAAGAATGCATCAAGAAACACGATGATTATGTCTATAACGACTGTACAAATAGAGCCCAATCCTCCTCTTCGCGGCATGTCTATAAACTTTTAAACCACACACTAGGGCCCAATAACTACTGTTTTCTTTCGGAGGTTTTTTGATACACTACACTGGAGCACTCATCGTCAAAACTGGTCCATTGTACTGCCAGGTACCAACCTATTCCAATGATCCCAACGGCAAATGGTGTCTGGACCAGATGCGATTTCACTGGGATTCGAACCTTGGACCCCTCTAACTTTGGGCAGGCACTCAACTGCGCCATCCAGTCGTGTATAGCATACAATACATAACTACTGGTTACTTTTCGTTTTTCTGTACGGCTCTTATGGTTGACCCTTTATAAGGGACGCGTTCCGACGTTCCTACTGCGCGCTCATAGGCAGGTCCTCCTTAATTGGCGATTAGCTTTGCAATACGATAAATGAAATACCGCGTTCTTCCAAGTTGTCAAAAGATGCAAGTGATCTTGTCGCTTCTGAAAGACACCATCGTCGAATTTTGCTCCACTCGACAGAAATATTTGCATCAAACCCTGATGTTAACTGCAGCCTTCGAGCTATTTTTGAACCGAACTTTCTCACAATGATTCAGAATGACTTTAATGCCATTTGCACATCATCACTGTGCTGCTCACTTCAAACTCCAAGTCAAACAAATGGCATTCAACAGTTAAACTTCCAAAAAGAACTCCCTCGCCACCTCACATTTCACTATTTGCTCGCTGCTTCATCGAAATTCCAATTCCCACCCACTCGCTTAACTGAAACTTCAAAAACTTACATTCAACAAGTTCCAAAGCAGTTTCGTTCCACTCCATCTCGGATGAGTAAATGCCACCCCACCTGCCCACCCACCAGCTCTGATTCGACTTCCCCTTATCCGGGGTTATCCGTGCTATCCGCTGTACCAAACACTAGTTGCGCACATAGAGAGATGCGAAAAGTGTATCCTGCCCATTAGCTGCGTAATAACTCAGTTGCCTTCAACGCTCCACGCTCCACGTCCATTTATCCACGCGTTCTCCTGTTGCTGGCTGCCCGAGGGGGATGTTGTGCCATGCCACAGCGCCATCGAGAGGAGTAGCTCGTCTCACATGGCCAACGTTAAGTGATACCGAACCATTGGCATGACATTCTGAAATCAGATAGCATCCTAACAGGACATTAGTCAGTGATAGCTTCAGTACGAGCCAGGATCTCGTGGCTGATGGAAGTGTTTTCTGTTTTTTTTTTATTTTAAGTCAAAAAATACTCAAATCTCTTGAACTCTTGTGTGTGAGTGTGTGCGCGTGCCGTAGATTGGATTAATTTTCATAATTAATCGTCATCGAGTGAAGCGAACCCACAAAAAAATAGAAAAACCAAGTGAACTTGAATGTAAGTGAGTGTACAGGGATTATAATTCGATTCGACACACAGTGAGGGTATGGTTAAAAGTTTTCTCTTCACTTCGCAGCGTCCCCCTCGTTGATCGTTGTCTTAACCGGGCGTCTGGTCAAATTGAACAGATTTTCAAAATCACACAGACTCGAGTTTCAAAAACAGTCGTTTCCACTTGAGCCAATCGACAAGCACTTGACCAATTACGATGGACAATGTGCGGGTGAAATACGTTTGCATACACACATGAACACATGGCTGGTGGCTGAAGGCTCTGTCACATCCCGGATCTCGGGTGCTGGCTGCCTTGATGAGGGGGGGTGAAAAACAAAATCGCGAACATATTCAGCTTGTGAAGGACTTTCAGATTGATTGGGGTCGAGGGAGTTGCTGCTGATGTCTAGGTTGGTCAAGGATAATTGGTCGATGATTATAATAACTCCTCTTGATGATTGTTTGAGATTTTGAAACTCACAGAGAGAGCGGTTGCAATTGATTGATACTCCTTTCAACCACAATGTGGGAGAATTTTCAAAATATGTTGAACAATGACGAGGGTTTTTGAGATCTCGTTAAAAGAAGGGGGGGTTTGGAAAGTAAATGTGTCTGTTTGGCTAAAGCGGACTTATTTTCAACAACTCCGTAGAAACAGGATTTGACAGCCTAAGAGTACATTTTCCACGTTGAGCTGACATAAACTCAAAAGGAGAGATGCGTAAGAACGTGCTAGGCCAGACTGATTTCTGCGTAACTTTGCGCAACCTCAAAAATTAATTTTAGACCTTTTCAACTTTTCAGTCACTACTGGCCTTTTCTAAAAGTATGGCTAAGAAGAGCCCACATTAATTAGATTTACAGTATTTTCGAAAATAAGATGTATATTCGAAAAATAAAACATATTTTCTTCAAAGTTTTTTAAACAATGAAGCCTTTGCCTTTGTGAGCGCCGTGGCCGTGTGGGTTCGTGCGTCGACCCATACGCATTAGACTTTCACAGTCTAGGTTCAAATCCAAGTTCAGACAAACAATTTTTCAAAAAAAAAATTGTTCACGGCTCTGCCTCTTTCGAGTCACTGACAATGCTCAAAGAGTATAACTGTCTAGAAAAAGCTTCTCAATCTCACCGTTCGGAGTCGGCATTAAACTGTAGGTCCCCTTCACTCGTGAGAGAACAATAGCACGCACAACACGAGTGGTTGCTGAGAAGCTAGGCCCAGGTCCACCTCGGACTGTAGCGCCGCCATTATTATTATTATATGAAAGCCTTTGGCTTAATTTGTTCTTCTCATTAGAATCAATATTCCTTTTTGGTGGCTCTTTTTGATCCTTTTTAGTCACTAGCTTGAATAATTATTTCAACGCTTTGCTCATCAAGCGTATGAAGGAAGTTCCAAATCTCAAGCAACTTTTTCCTCTTGTTCAACCCAGTCTTTATGGCAGCGACACAGCGACCAAGGTAGGTAGGTAGGTAAGTGGGTAGACGGGCGTAAGCCACGCCTCACTTAGGTCCTTGAGGACCCATTGTGATGCCCAATTGGGGATTGGTGCCCCTTATAACCCTTGCCCTATTCATGGTCCCTCGTTGTGCCGAAGCCATCCCGATTTCCTTATGAACCTGTAAAGAGATCTTAGAGGTTTATTTGAAATTTCATGCAAGTCTTGGAAGGAAAATTCTCCCAGTGTTCTATGCCGCAACTGACAAAGACTAGGACAGTGACAGAGGTAGTGAGGAGTATCCTCTCGTTCCTCCTCATCATCGCAGCCTCTACAAATGTTGTCGCTGGTGAGTCCCATTTTCATGGCATAGTTCCTAAGACGGCTATAACCAGTGAGAGCTCCAACCACCATCGTTAGCAACTCTTTGTCGCTCTAAAGGATTTTGTCGGTTTTTGCTCGTCGTATCTGGGCCATAATGCTTTAGTAGTCTCACATGCAGACAGACCGCGCCATCTACAGTTTGCCATTTCTTGCCTTTTTCCTCAGCTCTGAGAGGGGCGGTTTGATTCCATGAATTGCTTGCGACACGTCGATCACTGACCCTGTTCTGGCAACTTCGTCAGCTATCTCATTGCCGGCTATGTTCCTATGTCCTGTGACCCAGCACAGATTGATCAAGTGCTGTAACCCAAGAGCCTTCAGATTTTCGCGACTAGCTTGGACTTGATTTCTTTTGCGGATATAGCTTTCATGGCCGCCTGACTGTCAATAAGAATGGTAATATCAGCTGAAGGTATTGCCATCATTAATATCATTCTGGCCGCTTCTTTAACCGTCTGGACCTCCGCTTGAAAAACACTCCCGTAGTCAGTCTGATTGAGCAGTGCAAGTTTAGCTCACCGGAGAAAATGCCCGCGCCGGTGCCTGCTTCCATCTTTGACCCATCGGTGTATACCTTTATGGTCGTATTGTTGATGGGTTCATTGGTCGCCCACTCCTCTCTGGTGGGGTATTGGTAATTGAAGGGCCTCTCGAAGTCGAGTAATAGGAGCCTATAGTCGCTCTCGACTTTTGATACTATAGACACAGCGACCTATAAAGATCTATTGTATCGAAGGGTTGGAGTTAATCCAAAAGACGTACTGCTTCCCTTATGAAATATAGTACAGGGTGGGCCAAATACAAGTTTATTTTTAAAAATACAATAAAACGAAAAAAATTACATCTTTTCCATGTAGTATGGCTTTATTAGTAAAAACAAACATTCCCATTAATTTTGAAATACAACGTTGTTCAAGTGGCTGCCGCGGCTGGCTTCGCAGTACCGCATTCTGTCACCCCAACTTTCCAAGACCTTGTTGATGCTTTCGGGCTCTAGCTCATTGATTGCTTGAATGATATTGGCCTTAAGTGCTTCAATTGTTTCCGAATTGTTGGCATAACATCGATCCTTCACGGTTCCTCACAAAAAAAAAGTGTCAAATCGCAGATCCGAGGCGGCCAATTGACATCGCTAAGATGGCTGATAACAAGATTTGAGAATTTGGTGCGCAAAAAATCGATTGTGGCATGGGCTGAGTGGCACGGCGCCCCATCCAGCATGAACCAGAGGTCGTCCAATCCCATGTCTTCAATTTCAGTAAAAAAAAAGTCGGTAACGCCCACCCCTGACCGAAACGTTGTTTCCAGCCGCAATTTCGAAGAAAAATGCTCCAATGATACTACCACTCTACAATCCGCACCAAACTGTCACTCTCTGTGTATGCATTGGCTTCTCGACAATGCGGCGTGCGAATTTTCCGAGCCCTAGATGCGTAAATTTTGATTGTTAATGTTGTAGCCGCCGAGATGAAAATGTGCCTCGTCAGAAAAGATGATTTTCGTCCAAAATCGTTGTCCAATTCAAGCTGCTCTAAGGTCCAACAAAACTGCGAAGCGATAACGAAGCGGATGGTCGCACGCCTTCAATTGTTGAGTCAATTGGACCTTGTAAGTGAATAATCCGAGATCTTTGTGCAGAATTCGAATTCTCCGCAGGCTAGTGCGTGAAATGTTGAGCTGTTGAGATCGATGGCGAGTTGTTCGTGAATTGAGTCTCACACTCTCGGCCACAGCAGGCACATTCTCATCTGCGCGCACCGTACGACGACGGGGACCATAAGTGTTGTCCACTAGCATACCAGTCTCACGAATTTTTAGCACAAACTTTTGTACAGCAGTTGCGGTGGGTCTTTCTTTTCGACAAAAACTTATTTTCAAAAATCGCACTGTTTGGGCTACACAGCACTCACTTTGGAAATAAGTTTTTAATATTTCTCAACGTTATTCAAGCGTAAAGCGACTCATTTCGACTCATCCCTGACGTACGATACTGACTTTCTGTCAAGATTTCGAGCGGGAAATAGCTGTCAGAGTCAAAATGACCGCTGAAATCACATAAAATGTGTTCGGATGTTTCGTCCTCTTCTAGGCATAACCGACATTCCTTATCCTGGCACAGGTTCATTTTATAATAATAATAATAATGGCGGCGCTACAGTCCGAGGTGGACCTGGGCCTAGCTTCTCAGCAACCAATCGTGTTGTGCGTGCTATTGTTCCTTCACGAGTGGAGGGGACCTACGGTTTAATGCCGACTCCGAACGGCGAGATTGAGAAGCTTTTTTCTAGACAGTTATACTCTTGGAGTATTGTCAGTGACTCGAAAGAGGTGGATCCGCGAACAATTTTGTTTTTGAAAAATTGTTGCTGGGATTTGAAGCTTTGCTGGGTCGACGCACAAACCCACACGGCCTCGGCGCTCACAGGTTCATTCTGCTAAGGTGGTATTTCAGGCCGCAGTGGCTAGTAAGAAAGCTCGTTACCATTCTTATCTTTCCTTGCAAATCAGAGGAATAAGGACTGATTTATCGTTTGGATTGCTTAGGACCTTTTTTTTCCCATTTGTTAATCAGCATTTCAGCTGTTGTCCAATTGACACTACAGTACGGTTCAGGACCTGTGAAGGTACTCCCCGAACCAGCCCTAGCGAGTTCATCTGGAGATTTGTTACCTGCAATACCTTTGCGTACAGGGACCCAGCCAAGTTTCACTTTGATGCTTTTGACGAGGGATTGCAGTGCATCGTACCAACATTTGGCGATTTTGAAGTCCTTTAGGTTGGACGATAAAGACGTAAGTGCTGCCAGGCTATCTGAAAAGATTTCCTTTCCAAATTTCTGTGGGGAGTCTTGCAGGTCATGGTCTCCAATTCTGACCACAAACCATAATCCAGTGGATTCATATCTGGACTCCCCGATGGCTAATCTTCTGCTGCTATAAAGCCAGAAATATTTGACGCTTGACTGTCCGAGCAGAAGGTGATTTCCATGTCAGGAAGGTCCATTTAATGTGCAATCTCCGCCTCCGTCCTAAGCAATCAAACTATTTATAGGAATATAAACAATTTGGGGGGATATTTTCTCCTGTGTTTAGTAATTTCACAAATTGACTGAAAGAATGGGTATGCATTTGGTTTATGAGTTTATGGCCAAACACATTATTCTCTGGCTAAATATTCTCTTCCAAAAGGTTAGTCTCGTCAACCAATTCTTTACATTTAACAACCACATTCCAAATCGCAATAAAATTGACAAGTATACATGCTTAAAAAAACAAACATTCCCATTCATCCCTCTCCAAAACAAATACCACATCTCGAATTGAAAGCAAATAAAATCCTACATAACCAAATATTGATTCCATTTGAGTAACAGCGTTCGCCCAAAAATTGAATACGTAAGAAAAAAACTCACTTTCGCGTTGCCCAAATAATCGAAGAGAAAACTTGACCATATCTTCAGAAAGAAATTTTAAAAGAAAATCGAAATTATTTAACCAACGAATTGTATTATGTATTCTATTGCTTTCTAAGTTTAACGCAAAAATAAATTAAAAAAAAAGAAAAGAATGAAGTGACAAACTCAAATGATCCCACAGGAATCGCTAGTAGAAGGCTTCCCCAAAGAATCAACACCACCAACAGTAGCCACTAAAGGTATGTAACTTTTTTCTAAAAAAAAAAATGGTTTAGCTTATAAGGGGTTTCGTTAAAATATTACAAACGTCACTTCGGTTCGAACGGTTTCACTTCGTTGCCCATCTGTCCGTTTTGCGTAATTTCCAATGCTCTGTGACTTCTAAATTTATTGAAGTTAAGATTTTGAAATTTAGATCGAAAATGTACCTATGAAACTACAAAAATCTAAAATACTGAAAATATTCCAATAATTTTCTTTATAAATTGTTGCTTGTTCTGGGATTTGAACACTTCATAAGACCATACTCGTAAATATGACCATTTCCCAAACATTTTTTTTTTTTAAAGATAGTGTCTGTCATGCAATTGCTTCGGCTGTTTCGATTAAAGGGCAGTCTGGAGGTTCTATTTTGTACGCATTGAAGCCGTATTCCAGTCAATAACGTGATGATTATTGGCTTTTAAGTGATACGTTGTCTCTGGTTTATCATTATTAACCAGCG
This sequence comes from Myathropa florea, assembly GCA_930367185.1. NCBI lineage: Eukaryota > Metazoa > Arthropoda > Insecta > Diptera > Syrphidae > Myathropa > Myathropa florea. The sequence goes on from OV884002.1 coordinate 109,873,540, forward strand.
AGTCCAGTCGTCTTATATTACATGATCTTGGAAGCCAATTTAGTCTAAATTCGCTGATCAAGAGACTCCTTTAATAAATAAACTTTGACGTGCATTATGCGGTAGTTAGCGCTGTTGTGTGCAAAACAGTACACCTCCCCTCTTCGATTATAATGACTCGTAATGTCAGTTGTCGGCCTCAGTTTTGAAGAAATATGGGCCACTAATTGCCCCAGCTCATAAAGAACCACCACGGCATTTGCACAAGGTAAGCTCCAAAAAAGAGCCGCATCTGCCTTTCTCTCTTTAGTCCCTGAGGAGGATCCTCCATGGAGAAAACAATACCTTTCGTATCATCCTCTTTATCCTCTATAGCTACAATCTCCCAGTCATCCATAGGGAGCGCTGAGTTTTGTGCCATTAGAAAGCCGAGAATCTCCTCTTTTTCTGCGCCCGAATTAAGTACACTCATTTTAGCTTTAGGCCTCTCCGGTACCTCATCTAGGAGGCCTACTTTTAGGACAGATTCCTCCCAGGGTTTAAGGGTTGGTATAACTTTTTTCGCGAAATCGAAAGATGGCTGGTCTTTACAGTCGGGTCTACTGATTCCACGCTTCCAGTTGGTTAGGCCATACGTAAGAGCAGTTGTCCAAGCATTCCTTCGAATATGGTCTAAGATCGCCTTGGCCATAGCCCCCTCGATCAACTTCCCCCTTTTCGAAGGAATACTGTCCGCTGGGCTGGACGACATCCAATACACCAAGCTGTAGAGCATTTCGAGTAGCCCCGCTGAACTGAACCGTTACATCCTAAGACTTTTCGGTGGGTTGCTTGCCTCTTCATGGGATCTTTCCCTCTTGGCAGCAAGCTGCTCCCTTTTTCCTTTTGTAGACTCTGCCGGCGCTCTGGCTTTACCCGTCTGCGGTATTGGGTTTTCTCCTTGGATCCGCCATAGCGGCTTCGATCTTCGGGGTGGCTTTCCGCCTCTTACCTGCGCTGAGCTTTTTAATGCCACTGGTATCGGCCTTACCAGCTTCGGCACCAAGCGACTTAATGTACCGTGCATCAGATTTGAAAGCCTTCTTGCTCAGGTTGAATTTAGCGACAACATCCATGCCTTGAGCTGGCTGAAATTTTTACGTCCTACCTCCGGTGTCGTCGAGGCATCTTTTACGAGACGTCTTCGGCCTACGCGAGTTTTTCTTCTTCCATCTCGGAGAGTGAGGAGATGCTTTTCTTCTCCAGTATGCGCTTCAGGTGTACGGCCCTTTTGTACAACCTAAGTCTTTGCTTCCTCTTTCGCATTAGCACTCTGGACTGAAATAGGATTGGCATTTCTCCAATTCCTTCGAGATCTCCTCGTCCATAGTGTCGGTCTTCAAGGTCATTACGATATCTTCTGTTTCTTCTTTTGTTTATTCTTTTTTTGGGGGAGAGGTTCTTGGTATGAGTGAAATTGTGGTCCCACGACGATGACCGGAAATATGTTTTCACTCCGACAGCGCCGTCAATATCAAAGGAAGGCTACATATGCATAGGCCTTACCAGGGCACCTATGAGAGCTCGTTAATGGTTGGCATTTTAACCCTCAACCTTTTTTCCTTGAGCACGTTTTCTATCTTGCTCACACCACCACTGGATTTGGGCTAACTACCTCTTAGTTTTCGCCCTTCCCTGGAACCAGTTCGAGTGGAAGGCACGCCGATATGATTCCTAGCATAACCTACTTAAGCCCCTACGCCACGACAAGGTGCGACAAGGTCATGCCGGAGAACTGGCTGAAACCTAACTTTAGCAGCATGTTGACAGTTCTCTAGGAGAATCGAAAACACAGAAAATGCGCTTAGCAGCAAAATTAAGACGCACAAACTGGTTTTGCCTAATCTCATGCTCAACCCCATAAAAAGGGATTCCTAGTGATCTTCCACGATGAGAAGAAGTGCATTGTATGTCACCTTTTAGAAAGCTTGTCACAGCCTTATTAGAGGAAGAACATTTGAGAATACAATTTTCCCAAAAGAAACTTTCAATTCACCCTGCTTTTTTCACCTAGCTCTTCGATCAGAAAGTTCTCGAATATATCGCTGAGGTTTGTTTGTTCCCGCATTCGAATGTGAACGAGGAGACGCTAGATACAGAGTAAGCCTCGATCATCGAATTGAGTATCACTTTAAATTGATTAACGAGTTTGTAATCATCTAAAATTGAATAGATTGCACGGATTACAAGGCATTGTGCAGATAAACAATAAAACATTGAACTTTTTTCAATTTGCATAAACATAAATCTTAGCACGCAGCACTTTGTGTTCCCGATTTACACGGATTGAGAGCTAACGATCCTCATCTCTTGAAGAAATACCCGATGTGAACATGCAAGTGAATCTGAAGCACATGATTATGGTTTTGAATCATTTCAATTAAAATTGACACGAAATCTTGAATTAAACACATTAATCGGTGGTGTGACTGCAGCCTGTTTGTCTGCATTGAAGTGCCAGACAATGGGGTTGTTGTGAATAGAAAGCTTTGGCGATTTTGTGGGGAAAGGTTGCATCGCAGATTCGAGGTGATTTCGTTCTAACAACATGGCAAATCAATTCACAACCGTGACACTGGAGGGAATTAATTAAATAATGACGATGTTTGCAGTCACAAACTCGCACATGGCTTTTCATGACTAAGCAACTGTTGGCGTACACGTGTGCACATACAATTGCGTTGCATGTACCTCTTCTTCTATGCGCATATTTGACGAAATATGGGGGAAAATTCAAAGAAAATATTGAATCCGGATAGGGTAGGGTAGGTGCGTCGACTCCTACGCTCGATGTTGTCGGTTCGATTCCCGAAAAAACACCTAACATTTTTTCACGGCTCCACCTTTTTTGAGTCACTGACAATGCTCAAAGAGTATAACTGTCTAGAAAAAGCTTTTCAAACTTCCAGTTCGGAGTCGGCATTAAACCGTAGGTCCACTCCACTAGTGAGAGGCAATAGCACGCCCAACACGAGTGGTTGCTGAGAAGTTAGGCCCAGGTCTACCTCGGACTGTAGCGCCGCCATTATTATTATTTTGAGGCGACTGCTAGACATTTTTATGCTGCGAAATATTACGGAGACAGTGGTAAAGCGGAAGGAAATGTTTTGCCCTGCCTTGATATTCCTTTTTAAGCTGGCATTGATGTCAATCTTTCCACACTTCCCTATGAATATGACATGTAATGTGATTTTGGCCTCAAGAAGGAGACTCTCTAAACAGTATCAACTATAGAGGGATCAATCTCAAAAGTATACAGGGTGGCCCAAATATAAGTTTGTTTAAAAATGCAATAAAAGGACCAACATTTAATTCCTTCCATGTATCATGGCTTTATTAGTAAGAACAAACATTCCCATTAATTATGAAATACAACGTCGTTCAAGTGGCTGCCACGGCTGGCTTCGTAGTACCGCATTCTGTCACCTCAATTTTCCAAGACCTTATTGATACTTTCGGGCTGTAGCTCACGGATTGATGGATGATATTGGCCTTAAGTGCTTCAATCATTTCCGGATTGTTGACATAATATCACTTCTTCACGATTCCCCACACAAAAAAAAGTCCAAAGTGGTCAAATCGCACCTTCGATGCGGCCAATTGACATCACCAAGACGGCTGATAACACGATTTGGGAATTTGGGGTGCAAAAGATCGATTGTGGCATGGGCTGTGTGGCACGGCGCGCCATTCTGCATGAACCAGAGGTCGTCCAAATCCATGCCTTAAATTTCAGTAGAAAAGTCGATTAATAGGGCTCTGTAACGCCCACCCTTGACCGAAACGTTTTCAGCCTCATTTTCCAAGAAAAATAGTCCAATGATGCCACCACTCCACAATCCCCATCAAACTGTGACTCTCTGTGGATCCCTAGATGCAGCAATTTTGTCTGCTAACGTAACCGCCGAGATGAAAATGAGCCTCGTCAGAAAAGATGGGTCTTTGTCCAAAATCGTTATGCAATTCAAGCTGCTCTCAAGGTAGCCCTAAACGACGAACATGCTCGTTTGCGTTATCCCCTACACGGCGAACACATTTGGCGAATATTAATTTCGTGTTGTTTCTTCAAACCGTCAACATGTGTGATGAGGGAAGTGATGAGGGAAGTGTAAGTGGTTGCGCTTGGTTTTATATTTATGTTTGTCCACGATTTATTTTTTTCTATTTTATTTTTATAAAATTCACTCTTTAAGTCCCATATCGCACTTTCATTTTGCAAGAGCTCAATGAATTCCTCAATAAAATATTGGCTGACTGTTGACATTGGGCTTAACCCGCGATGTGCAGCAAAAATGAGGTTTCCTCGCGAACATGGCCCTACACGGCGAACATCAAAGCCAGCGAACACGACAAAATCGAAATTTTTCGCCAACAGCAGCCACATTCTCATCTGTGCGCACCGTGCTACGACGGAGACCATGAGTGTTGTCCACTAGCATACCAGTCTCACGAACTTTATGCACAAACGTGCGTACAGCAGTCGCGGTGGGTGCTTCCTTTCGGCCAGAAATTCTTTTCCAAAGACACACTGTTTGGGCTATACAGCACTCACTTTGGAAATAAGTTTTCAATATTTGCCAACGTTGTTCAAGCTTAAAGCAACTCATTTCGTTCCGCGGAGGTATGGTACTGACTTTCTGTCAGCGGGAAACAGCTTTCAGTGTCAAAATAACCTATGATTTAAGAAAAAAACACTAGATGGCCCACCCTGTACTTATTACATTTTTAACTTTGAAGACGTCCATGAGAATACGACTAATAAACGACTGCTACGGTTAGTTAGCCCGCAGTCAGTTGTAATTATATGCCACACAACGTTTTGTATTTAAAAATGAACAAAGTCACTGTGAAATTCATTCTCTATAGCCGGTGTTCAGGGCTTTTTATTGTGAACTTACTCGTAAAAGACAGCTACTCAACTCGTGTTATTTACTTCCGTCCGATTTTTAATTGTAGGCCCTGTAACGGGTAATTAGAATACCAGTAAAGGTTCTGTTATTTAAAGTTGTTTACATCCGTGAAATTATGACAACAATTCGTTGGCGCTTCAACAAATTGATACCCGCTCAAATTTCCACAGTAATTATAAATCCAACAGTGAAAATAAACAACAAAAAAAAACAGTCAAAATTTCCAGTACAAAAAAAAATTATTAAAATTGTTGAAATTATTAGAATCTTATTTGAATTCAAAATGAGTAATCTTTAGCGAAGACTTGAACACATTCATCTCTTGGCGTCCTAAAATAAACTTCTCCAATTGTGGGCGCCGTGGCCGTGTGGGTTTGTTTGTCGACCCATACGCGTTAGACTTTCAAGGCTAGGTTCGTATCCCGAGACAAGCTGCAATTTAAAAAAAAATGTCACGGCTCCACCTGTTTCGAGTCACTGACAAGTATAAATGTCTAGAAAAAGTTCCTCAGTCTTGCCATTCGGAGTCAGGATTAAATATTCACGACGTGAGAGAGGCACAACACGAGTGGCCTAGGTCCACCTCGGACTATAGCGCCGCCATTATTATTATTTTTATTAAATTGTGCTACGCCCTGTTATAGGCGATATCAAAGTCTGTCTTCCCTCGTGGTAGAAGATGAGTCAACTCTACCCACCGAAGACCAACCTGGTTCCGACCGAGTCACGTAAGTACTTGAATTTGTTTACGAAAACTGATCACGGTATATCGAGGGAATGCACCCCCAAGCGGTAATTACTATCAATCGTACTCTACAATCAATCTGCTTGTCTTAAATGAACTTAATTTTGCTGTGTTATTGAACTATAATTGCGTTGCAATTAAACCACTTAGCAGCTATGCACGCCAGAGATCTAAAACACTTGTTTTATCATAACAATCAATGGATTCCCATGCAATTTTGCTGCGGAACGTGTTATTTTCTGAGCAAATGTATCTGTAGTTCAACTGTAACTACATTTTCTAAATTTTTTTGTGCAGGTTTTCTTAGATTTTTGAATGTATTCATCTCTTTAAGTGCGTAGTTAAGATTATTTGTGTCGTCCACACCTTGTCGGACTATATCTTCTCTTGTTTTGCTTCCATCTGCCAAAAGTTGTCTGTCTTGTCCCCATAAAATATTTACTCATAAATTATTGAGTGTAATTTTTAAACTGGTGGAAGAAAGTTCCTTAAATAATCAATTGTCTTTACTGACGTTTTCAAAAAGGAAAAGTTCGTTACATTGCTACTCAATTACAATGAAAAAAACACTTATCTCGTTAATCAATAATCCAGATTTCCTTGTGGTCCGGACAAGTTATAAAAATGTGAACTTTATTATACAATCTACTTCGTCCTCTGACCAACCCTTAAATGTTGGTCAGAGGACGATCTTGATCTTTCAAAAGTCCGTACAACTAGTAGTATACGTAGATGACATTGACGCGATTGGTCGAACATCATTGAATATTGAAACGGAAGCGGCTACAATGGGCTCGGTGGTAAACGAAGGAAATTAATACAGAGACACACAACTTTGACGACTTGGCTAGAACGTCACAATGGACAGATAGCCAAGGACATCGTTCACCTCGGCTTCGCGGTAAACAGTACGAAAAACATTAGTCAAAGCACAATAAATTTTGCAAAACACAGCTTTGTTGGCTTAAAAAGCTATTGAATAACAGAGCCCTCTCTCGAAAGATCAAGCTGTTATAAGCCATTGAACAACCTAATCGTGCTCTATGATGCACAGTAATGGACGATATCGAGAGGGGATGAAGAAGCCCGAATGATCGGCAAGCTCCCGACTGCCCGCCGAAATTGTTGAAGCAGCCGGTGTTGTTAAGGTGCATTCACCAAGTCATCTGGAAAATCTGTTCGGATGAAAGTATGCGTGAGTCTTTTCTAGAAAAAAAAGTTCTGCATGCGATCTTTGGGTCTGTTTGCGTCGACAGCATTTGGAGAAGAAGATTTAATCTCGAACTGTAAGGGATGTACAGCCAAATGTGTCTGAACAGGTGTCAACCGTCTGTCGCCTAATGTGGCTAGGTCGTTAGAGCGCGTATATATATATCTAGCGCGAAGGTTCTTCGACTCTGAGCATATGCAAGAGAGTACGTCCACGATTAAGTTGGCGCTAAAAAGTGAAGAGGGTGGGCGACGTGGCGTAGTGGGTGGGTGCGTCGACTCCTATGCTCCAGGTCGACTACGTAGGTTTGAATCTAGAAAAAACACCTAAAATTTTTTACGGCTCCACCTCTTTCGAGCCACTGGCAATGCTCAAAGAGTATAACTGTCTAGAAAAAGCTTCTCAAAATCGCCGATCGGAGTCGGCATTAAACTGTAAGCCCCCTCCACTAGTGGGGTTGCTAAGAATCTAGGCCCAAGTCCACCTCGGACTGTAGCGCCACCATTATTATTATTATTATATGTACGCAGTTGAAGACAGCTAGTAAAAGGTCGTCCTTAGAGAGATTCGTTGGTCCACCCGGATTGAAGCACCACAAGAATTAGAAGACGAAGACTTCATTCTCCAGACCGATCAGATTGCCGCCATACATAGTCACATCCGCGGCCTTAAAGTCGATGAATCGATAGCGGGTATTATCATGTGTCTTCCCCTAGATTTGCCATAGTTCAAACATTTGGTCGATGGTGGATTTTGATGGGCTGAAAACTCGCTGATCCTGGTTTCTGGCGCTTACTTAGTAAAATAGAAAAGTTTTTATATGCGATGTTGCGAAGATTGATACCTCTGTTTGAAGGGTAGTTCTTCAGGATCAGGTAAACAATGCCGAGACTTCATTCATCACGCATACTTTCATCCGACCAGATTTTACAGAAAAATTGGGGAATGCATCTTTACAACTCCGGCTGCTTCGAAAGTTTCGGCAGCCAGTCGCGAGTTTGCCGATCATTCGAAGAAGCAGGTGTTCTTCCCACCTTTTCTGCTCGTAAGGTTCGCAAATAGCTCTACTGTGCTCGCAGCCTTGTGACGTTTTATTATTTCACAGTATTCTGCAGATTTCGCGGTGTAACTAGAAGGTCTACGTAGAAAGCGTTCCGAATGCACAGTCATCGAAGACAATTATTTGCACTGAAATTTGCATTTGTTTTGTCACGCACCAGTTAGAGGTTACATTTACATTTAATCAACGTAGAATACTCAATTTTTTGCACAATTTCAAAAATTATTCATTTTTGTAGACTTCAAATACAGACTTTTTAATCATAATCATCCCATCGAAAGATGTTATAATTTTTCCATATGGCGTCGTACGTCACTGATATTTGACATTTTTGAACTAGACAGCAACAGACTGCCAGGAACTTTGCCGATCGAGTCTCCCTGAAACTCTCTGAAAGTTCGACGTCGCCTGCACTAACAATAGACGATGAATGGAAACGTTGTCAAAGAGCCATCAGAGAAGCCGCTACTGATGTGCTGGGTTTTAAAACGCCAACAAGAAAAAACCCCTGGTTTGACAACGAGTGCAGGCAGGCACATGCAGCAAAACAAGAAGCCTACCGGGCAACGCTGCATCGAACCACGAGAGCTGTTCGTGAGCTCTACGAACAGAAACGAAGGGAAAAGAACCGGCTTCTCAGGAAAAAAAAGAAAGAGCACGAGAAGCGCGCGATCGAGGAGATGGAGAGGTGTTATGGCAGGAATGATGTCCGAAAGTTTTACCAAAGGGTAAAACTTTTATCAAATGGATATAAAGTTCGGACAGAAGCTTGCCGGGACGAAAATGGACAACTAATAGTAGATTCGCAGTCGATACTGAGAATTTGGAAAAATCATTTCTGCAGACTGTTGAACGGCGATGAGGACACAAATACCGCTGTCAGGCAGAATGTTCCACTCAACACAACGGACGATGATAGAAGAGAATACCGTCCCCCCGACCTAGACGAAGTCAAGATAGCGATATCGAGACTGAAGTCTAATGAAGCTGCTGGTGCAGATAGTCTGCCCGCTGAAATGTTTAAAGCAGCTGGAGATGATTTGGTAGGGCGCACGCATCAGCTCATCTGTAAGATATGGTCGGAGGAAAGCATGCCTGGTGAGTGGAATTTCAGTATCGTTTGCCCGATCCACAAGAAAGGAGACCCCTTTGACTGCGCCAACTATCGAGGGATAAGTCTCCTTAACATCGCCTACAAAATCTTCTCTGCCGTTTTGTGTGAACGCCTGAAACCATTCGTGAACAAACTGATAGGTCCTTATCAGTGTGGTTTCAGGCCCGGGAAGTCCACCATCAATCAAATCTTCACACTGCGGCAGATCCTGGAAAAGACTTAAGATATGCAGATCGACACACACCATCTATTTGTCGATTTCAAGGCCGCATATGACAGCATGTATAGAGACGAGCTATACAGCGCCATGTCTAGTTATGACATACCATCAAGGTCGGTAACGAACTCACCGAGACCTTTAATGTCAAAAAAGGTTTCAGACAAGGCGACGCGCTGTCATGTGATTTCTTTAACATCGTTCTTGAGAACATCGTGCAAAACTCACTGGCCAACAGAAGAGGCACGATCTTCCAAAAGTCCGTTCAACTGCTAGCTTACGCGGATGACATTGACGTGATTGGGCGAACACAGCGAGCTGTCAATGATGCGTTTGTTGGCATTGAAACGGAAGCGGCTAAAATGTGTCTGGCGGTAAACGAGGGCAAAACAAAGTATATGCTGTCATCAAGAAAGGACGCACAACATCGACGACTTGGCCAGAACGTCACCATAGGCAGCTATAACTTTGAGGTAGTTAAGGACTTCGTCTACCTCGGCGCCACAGTAAACAGTACAAACAACATCAGTACCGAGATCAAACGCAGAATAACTCTTGCCAACCGCTGTTTTTATGGGCTCAAAAGGCAATTGAGTAGTAGAGCCCTCTCTCGGAAGACCAAGCTGACTTTATATAAGACCTTGATCATCCCAGTCCTGCTGTACGGCGCAGAGGCATGGACAATATTCCAAGCGGATGAACAGTCTCTTGGTCTTTTCGAGAGAAAAGTTCTGCACGCGATCTTTGGTCCTGTTTACTTTGATTGCTTTTGGAGGAGAAGGTTCAACCACGAACTGTATGGGCTGTACAGCGACATGAGTCTAGCCAGGCGTCTACGGATCCAACGCCTAAGATGGCTAGGCCATGTAGAGCGTATGGACAACTTATCTCCGGCCCGAAGAGTCTTCGACTCTGAGCCTGTGGGACAACGCAACAGAGGACGTCCACGAACAAGGTGGTCCACACAAGTCGAGGGGATCCTCGGCCGGCTTGGTGTGCGAAACTGGAGACAGCTGGCGAAACATCGTGCTGGCTGGAGAGGCATATTGAGTGAAGCCAGGGCCACCTCGGACTGTGGCACCCTAAGAAGAAGAAGAAGAAGAACTAGACAGCTTCATACAAACAGATAAGCAATGGAGCGCTATACTCCGCAAGAGTGTGGAATAATTGTGTCGATTTTTTAAACCAATAATTTGTCGGTGGTGTTAGCGTCGATTTCCTAATCGTGTCGCACCAACTGGGCAAACATTCCGGAGCAAAGATACTCGACTCAAACAGAATGGAACCAGAGGGAAACCTGTAGGAAGTGGCCGCCACCGGACTGGTCGTTTGGCCGAGAATATCGCGGCTGTGACTGCCGATGGCGTTGAGAAAAAAGAAACATCAACCAGACGTCGGGCCACGCAATTGGGCATCACCAGACAGAGCCTACGGCGAATTTTATTGAAAGACTTACACATGTTCCCATACAAAGTGCAAACAGTGCATCAGTTAATGACTCCTGACCGTCAGTCGCGTGTGAGTTACTGTCAAGCCATCCTCAATCTCAACAACGGAGAGGAAGATTCTGTATCGAGAATAATTATAAGCGGCGAGGCGCATTTCCACTTAACCCGTTACGTCAGTAAACAAAATCTTCGTTTCTGTGGCACTGAAAATCCGCATGTGATGCACGAAGAGCCATGGGCGCCGTGGCATTGTGGGTAGGTGCGTCGACTCCTACGCTCGATGTTCTCGATTCGATTTCCGAAAAAATCACCTAACATTTGTTCACGACTCCACCTCTTTCGAGTCACTGACAATGCTCAAAGAGTATAACTGTCTAGAAAAATCAGTCTCGCTGTTCGGAGTCGGCATTAAACTGTAGATCCCCTCAACAATAGCACGCACAATGCGAGTGGTTGCTGAGAAGCTAGGCCCAGATCCGCCTCGGACTGTAGCGCCGCCATTATTATTATTATTATGCAGGAAGGGCCATTACATCCACTCAAAGCCACTGTGTGGTGCGGCGTTTATGCGGAAGATGTGATTGGGCCGTATTTTTTTTGACGACGCCATCGACAATACGGCCACTGTTACTGGCGAACGCTACAGGGCCATGATAAACGACTTTTTAATGCCGGAATTGGCTATTTGAAGTCGTAGGTTTATGCCAACAAGCCTCAAACAATCCCAATCCTTAAGGAGAATATTCGACAGGAATGCGAACAATTATCACCGGAAATCTTGTAGTAAGTCATGGAAAATTCGATAAAATGGGCACAAATGTGTATAGCGGCAGACATTTAGCGGATATAATATAATAAGCAAATTGTTAACCAAAGTTTGCCCATATACTTAAAGCTCCCAACTTTTTGCCCAAGTCTGCTACTGATGACAAACCTGCATCCTAATGCACGCTGGTACCTTGTATGACTGCTTATTACACCAGATAGTATTTTGTACCGGCTCTTGCCTTTTGAAAATGTTAAAATTTGATTGATAACTCTTGTTGTTGGCAAAATTAAACATACTTCTACGACAAGTTTCCAAATTGCTCATTTGCGAGTTTAACGTGACAAACTTGTTTCAAATTTCTGGAATTTTTAATCGTTCCCAATAACCCAAGAAAAATATTATCTATCGTCTATCAAGGCCTTCTGAGCAATAAAATGTTTACAACTGAAAATAACTTGTTTCACCACGTGGACTTGTAAGCTATTCATTAACCTTTTCGTTCCTAACTTACATAACAGGCTCACAAAAAATTGTACGTGTTTTATTTGTAAATTGTAATCAAGTTTCTGCTAAAATGATTCACAGCTTACCTTATTTTCTCTGGTTATGTTAAATTGCTGAGGTTCCCATTGACTTACTTATTGACTTGTGATCTCTGGGAATGTGCGAATAGCATTATCAACTTCTCCCAACGTCAAACATTGCCTGCAACCGCAGAATGACCCAAACTTAACGGCTCTATGTGCATTGCGAGTCGACAGTCAGTTATTATTGTTTTCGTTATTGTTAGCATTTTAATGGGCTTTCATTGCACCTCATGTGTGCTTAAATGAATTTAAGTACGAGTACACATGCTCTATTGACTTCAAATGATTCAGTCTTCAACGTCATCATTTCTTGTTAACTGCCGTACACATCATACAAATATTCTTCAAAAAGAACATTTAGACACAGGAATTCTGGAGAGTGTCAGTGTTCCATTTAAAAATTATGATTAAATTTAGGGGCTATTTAAACTGACCTGATGGTACTCGTCTCGACGCTATTCTATGCAGCATTGAAATCGTTTCTCCTTAAGTCGAGATTGGACTATTCCTGCCAATTCGCATTGACATTGACTTCTACTTGATGTAGATTTCAGAAATATTCATAAAATGATGAACATGATTATGTGATCCTCTGGTTGCCTGACTGTCCATGAAAACACAAGCAACATGAGTGAGTATAACGCTCCACTTATGCGAAGACAATCCTTAAGGAATAGACGTCATTTCCTGAAACATTTTAGGGAGACGAAAGGAGAGGCTGAAAATTGAGTTCATTGGAGATGATATCGCCACCCACTTCCTACTTTCTAAAAGTAAATTTTTTTTTTTTTTTTTTTATAATTTGCGCGCGCAAAAGGGGTTACGAATACCCTTCAGTGTCCGGAATCAAGACACAGCACGGGCCGAAGGTATAAAGGGAGAAATGGAAAGGAGGTACCTATGCACATTGGTCTTAAATGTCTGTAGATTGTAGTGAGTGGGAAATATTAGGCTGGGAAGAGCATTCCGTATTCGTGTGGTGCGGCTAAAAAACGACTCTCTAAACTTAACTGTACGTCCGAAAACAGGTTTGAGGGTGAACTGATGAGCATTCCTGGCGAGACGAGTATTGCGGGTGAATTCATGGAGGGGAGGAATGCAATTGGCTAACTCACTTGAGCATCGTTTGTTAAAATAGCGATAAAACAATGACAAGGATGAGACATTACGATGTTCGAGCGAGTCTATTGACTTCGCGATATTACTGTCTCCTATAAGTAAATAGTTCGTCTTCCGAAGAAAGCTCTATCTGAAATTTAACTCAAAAAAGTAATGTGAAGCGGTGTAATCGATGTTCTCAGCTTTGAGTTCCAGTCATTATAATGGGTGACCAGATAGCATTGATAGTTCTTCGAATTATTATGTCGAAGCAGCTGCTAAAGTGGGCGCCGTGGCGTAGTGGGTAGGTGCGTCGACTCCTACGCTCGAGGTCGTCAGTTCGAATCTCGAAAAAAAAACATCAAACATTTTTTCACGGCTCCACCTCTTTCGAGTCACTGACAATGCTCAAAGAGTATAACTGTCTAGAAAAAAGCTTCTCAATTTCGCCGTTCGGAGTCGGCATTAAACTGTAGGTCCCCTCCGCTCGTGAGAGAACAATAACACGCACAACACGAGTTGTTGCTGAGAAGCTAGGCCCAGGTCCACCTCGGACTGTAGTGCCGCTATTATTATTATTATTATATTAGCTGCTAAAGTTATCAATGACATTCACCTGTCAAAATATTCAGTAAGATTTGTAATTTCATCACGCATTGTTTCATGCTTGCCGAACTTTCGAAAATTATTAAAAAATATCGAATTTTCAGTGCAGTTGTAAATACCCAACGTGAATTTTGTCGTGAGGTGGGTCATACTGCCGTCAGTTTGCAGGCAATTCATCGCCACGGGGAAAAGGTTGGTCTCAAGTACTCTCTTTTGGACCTTAAATCACAAACCAAACGGAGAAACGTGCTGACGCAGGAATTGAAACAGGACGACCATAGACAACGCATCAAGTTCGTTAATTGGACGACGAAAATGTTAGCTGGATATCAGCATTTTTGTCAAAAAATCATCTTCCCGGACGAGGCCTATTTTTTAATATAACTCCGAACTCCGAACGGCGAGATTGAGAAGCTTTTTCTAGACAGTAATACTCTTTGAGCATTGTCAGTGACTCGAAAGAGGTGGAGCCGTGAAAAAATGTTTGGTGTTTTTTTTTGGGAATCGAACCGACAACATCGAGCGTAGGAGTCGACGCACCTACCCACTACGCCACGGCGCCTCAGGCCTATTTTTTACTCAACGGATATGGATACGACTGAGCTATGGGGGCTGTACAGCGACATGGGTCTAGCCAGGCGTCTACGGATCGAACGCCTAAGATAGCTAGGCCATGTAGAGCGTATGGACAACTTAGCTCTGGCCCGCAGAGCCTTCGACTCTGACCCTTTGGGACAACGTAACAGAGGACGTCCACGTACAAGGTGGCGCACACAAGTCGAGGGGGACCTCGGCCGGCTTGGTGTGCGAAACTGGAGACTGCACCGTCTACAAAAACGGAACCTTTATAATTTCGGTGTGTCCGTCCGTCCGTCGTGTCTGTCACACTTTTTTATCTCCGAAGTTTATAAAGATATCGGTATGAAATTTTGGAATTAGGTACTTCAGGCATAGATGTCATTGAACTTGCACCCAGATTTAAAAAGTGGGGCCATCTGGGGTTGGCTCCAGTACAGGTGAAGTTGCCATTATTTTTGAAAAATTGTCGCACCCCATCGAAATATATATCAATCGACAGATCTTTTGAAATGAGGTGGAGGTCTCTTTCAAGACTTTTTTATCCAAATACCGTTTGGAAAATATGGAGCTCCAAAGTTTTTTTTAATGCGTCCCCCCCTGCCATTTCTAAACCATAGTGTTTAAAAATCTGAAAAAATTATAAAAACTTGGCTTCATTGAGCACTTTCATTTAAAACCATTGCGAGCATTCTGGCCCTAATGGTTGTGGATATTGGCCAAAAACGGTCAATCATCGACGAATTTTGAAGATCTGAAAACGCAGTTTTGAAGACCTCAGCGTAGGCAATAAGAAATGATAGATTTCAAAATATCGATTTATGTTGAAATTTTGAGATATCTAAGATTTAAAATGAGAACAATTTTCAATTTCACGCATAAATTTCATGCTGTGTTCGACCACTCTATTCGTTGATGAGCATTATCTTTTGGATCTAACCCCTAAATGCCGAACAGAAATGAACACACACACCGCAGACATGAGTAGTGATTAGGTATGTGTATGATGGAAGGGATTTTCTGTGGTGGATAAACTTCGATAGAGGTACAGGTATATGTATGGATAAATATTTGTTCGGATGTATAAATGTATGAATGAATAGTTGATTTGGGTTGAAGTTAGAAGAAAATTCAAGTGAAATAGTTTAGAAACGTCGTTTGATATTCAGAAATCATCCGTCAATATTATGCGACGGAACCTTACCCGTGCGAGTACTCAACTCGCACTTGCCCAGTTTTTTTTTACTGAAATGGAAGACATGGATTTGGACTACAACAGGTTCATGCAGGATGGCGCGCCATGCCACACAGCCCATGCCATACAGCCCATGCCATAATTGATCTTTTGCGCTCCAATTCCCAAACCGTGTTATCAGCCGTCTTGGCGATGTCAATTGGCCGCCTGGGAGCTGCGACGATTTTTTGTGGGGAACCGTGAAGGAGCGATGTTATGTCAACAATCCGGAAACGATTCAAACACTTGATGCCAATATCATCGAAGCAATCCGTGAACTACAGCCCGAAACATAATGCCCGGGTGACAGAATGCGCTACTGCGAAGCCAGCCTAAGCAGACGCTTGAACAACGTTGGATTCATCATTAGTGGGAATGTTTGTTCTTACCTATGCCATAATGCATGTAAAAAATTTAATTTAGTTCATTTTATTGCATTTTTAAAAAGAAACTTGTATTTGGCCCTCGCTGTATACTCGTAGACAGCAGTTTGAAATGTTCCTATTCGATCCGCTGTGATAAGTAACTTTCAGCTGAATATTTATTAAGAATATTTAGCAGTTTCCGAGAAAACTCAGCTGCGCACATTTGTGATAAGGTTGTCTATAAAAGGGCCATGGACCATGGTTCCTAGTCAGTAGGGAGATATAAATCTGCTCTTCCTTATGTCCTTGGTGCCAATTGAGGTGCTCTAGTGTTGGGAGTGTATGGGCTTTGTCTGAACAGCCACAAAAAGTGGATTTCTAGTAGGGTTTCAAGTGAACCATTGGAAGCGGTCCTGCCTTTTTTTGGGTAAGTGAAGAGGATTTTTCTGAACTAATGTATACTCCTTCCCATTGATGTGTACTCGTACCTAGTTGCATTCACGAGAAATCGAGTTTTTATGAAAGTTCCTCTAGTAGATAGCAGCAAGTTAAGCATAGTCAGTACATGTCCTCCCTTGAAATGTCGCCTGTGGCTCCAAGTCTATGAAAGCAGTTTTTGCCAGATACTCCTTTTTTGCTCCGGGATTTGATTGATCGTAGTTCACGTCAACTCCACAATCAATCATCTGCCGCATCCAAGAGTGTGCCACCTCCTCCAAACCATTACGTAGAAACAATGAACTTCGCCGCTGTAGCAAATACTACCCCGAAGCTAAACCACAATACTCAGTGCAAATGAATTGCTAAGTGCCCGTCACTTCCACATCTTCCCATCGACATAGTCTAGTGAATGTTTGTGTACACGCGTGCGTCCGTGTGTGTTTGCGTTTCCAGCTTAACTTCCAGCTTAACGCTTCAAGTTGTATTGTCTTAATTAAGCGCCTCTTAAGTTCGTTAGTTTTCAAACTGTCAATTCACACCGAATGATTCCTCATTTCGCGTAAAGACGCGGTTTGAATCGCACACTTCCCTGTCGTTCTCGTCGTCTTCGTCGCCGTCATCGCTGTCTCTCTGTTCTCTTCCACGTGCTTTCGAACATCAAATCCGTGACATTTGCAGTGAACAAGGGTATTGTGTGCATAGTGCTTGAACTTGACTAGATGTGGCTTTTAAAAAATATTTATATTTTATTTGTTTTTATTAATTTCACGAGCTAATGTGTACAACGCTGTGATGACAGTCGCCGCAAGAAGTTTCGTGGAAAAGTGATTTTTTTTCTGTTTTTAGAATTGTTTGTTTTGACAGGCATTAGAGGTAATTTTTTGTAATTGGTCTTTTGAGTTGAAAAGTGCATTTGTTTATGTTTATCATTTAAATTAAAAAAATAATGTGGGCATTGTAGTTGTCTCAGATTCTTAAACAAAATTGTTCGCTATTTCTTTGAAGCGTTATTTTTAACATCCTCTTGAAGTAAAAGAATGTTGAGAAGTGAATTTTAAAATATTACTTTCGAAAGCATCCTTGTTTTCGACTTTATATTCAAGACCATCAAATATTTCTAGTTTCTTTAAAAACTTGGGTTCTCAGTGACTTAACTTACGTTTGGTGTAAATGTTGTCCCAAACTAACGCAAGAGGTTATTTCAATGCAGGGTGCGCCATCTTTTATATCGGTATGTGTACATTTGGTATGTAGGTAGATAAGAGGGCACCCCTTGCGACTATTATCGCGGCCCACTAAGAACAGCGACTGGATCACGCAGTCGGTTAAGTGCCTGCCCCAAGTTAGAGAGTGGGACCTCTCTGAGTGTTTCAAAAATCATCCAAAAAAAACAGACCAGCTGTTGGGTCCATTGTTCCCTGGGTATGAGTTATACTTCGTGAGACCTACATTTCCACCGATGATTAGAACCAACTAGAGGAGGCACTTCAGCTCTATTTTATTCAGATCCTCCAGCTCGTTGAAGAAGTTACTGCTTAGGGTTAGCAGTCTCCTTCTCCGTAGAGCTGGACAATTGCAGAGCAAGTGGAGGACGACTAATACCAATCATTGATAATGATTTCTTCCTGTACAGCAGTGGCCATGGGGCTCTCGTCGTCCAGATCCAGCCATCGCTCATTTGCTTTCTTTAAGGGCTCGTGTTCATTTTTTTTCCTTAGTAAACTTCACACTACATTCGTCGGTTAGGTTTAGGGATCTTTCGAAGAACTCGCTCCTTTTTTCGAGCCGTCAGTGTGTAGGGAGATCTCTTTGCGGACCTCCACTGGCAACTCTTCCCAGTCTCTCCTGTCCGGAATTGGGATAGAGAACTTCCTTGTGGTGGTAAGGGTTGGTGGCAAATAGTCCGACGTTATTTACCTTTGTATTGGCGTCCATTTTGAAAGGATGAACGCGTGCTCTAACATAACTCATGCTCATAGAGAACGTTAACTTTTTTGTTGGGTGAAGTCCAGCTCCTCCTCGGACTGTAACGCCCTAAGAAGAAGAACAAGAAGACGCTTGTTGACTTCCCAAATCTTAACTTCCCTGTCTCATTGCGGTTGTCTGCCTACTGCAGAAGATGTCAAAAGGGGTAAGAAACTTCAGTGCCACAACTTCAGTGGGTCTTACTATCGCTGTTTATAGCGAGTGTTCAATACATGACTTAAGCCACCCCGACTTGCAGCGTTCCCCTGTCCACTTTTCTCATGCAACACCTGTCACCTAGGGCAGAATTGAACTGACGTGCGCACAGACCCTCATCGATTCCTATTCCTTGAACGCTTGCTTCAATTCCACCGTAAATAACATTATTAAACGCCCCTTCTATGTCGATGAACGCGCCTAATGTATACTCTTTGCCATGCAGGGATCTTTCTACTTTAGAGACCACACTATGTCTACTGATCTGTTCTTCATATACGCGTCCTGTGATTTTGAAAGATAGCTTTCGCCCAATACATCATCATCATCATCATCATTTTCATTGACCCGCATGTTCCACTAAATGGGTCGCGGGGTAAATGCACGCACGAGAGATCCCTCGAGGCCACTCGATCCTCCGCCATCGACTATAACTCATCAAGAGCTATGCCCAGGCGCAACCAGGCGAGTTTTTGGACTTGGTTCAACCATCTCGTCCTGGGTCTGCCAAGCGGTCGCCTACCTGATGGAATCGCATTCAAGGCACGCCTCAGAAGTCGTGATGCTGGGGACATTCGTCTAACATGACCAAACCATCGAAGTACAGACATTTTTGTACGAAGAAGCAGCTGCCTAACGTTGAGTTCCTCGCGAATTGCAGTGTTTCTCACCCTATTTCGGCGAGTAATTCCCACAACAGCACGAATAAATCTCATCTCGGCACCTTGTATTCGCGATCTTATTCTTTCGGTCATTACCCAAATTTCATGACCATAGGTGAGAGTTGGAACAAATACTGCGTTAGAAACAGCTAACTTGGCTTTGACACCAAGCCCGGCCTTCCTGATTACAAATCGACCAAGCTGTTTCAAAATTGACCCAGCTTGACCAATCCTACAGGAAAGCTCAGCATTATTCCTCCCATCACTCGTGAGGAAGACCCCGAGATACTTATAATTTTCCACCTGTTGCAAACATATAGACCGCATTGAACGGCGTTCTGGAAATAACCATAACCTCGGATTTGTCCACGTTAACCTTCATCCCAGCATCAGCACATACGGCCACAAAGTTATCTAGCGCGCGCTGGAGTTTCATCTGAGAGGATGTGAGGATGACTAAGTCATGGGCCTTAACTCTCCCAATGTGAAACATTTCTCACCTCGATTGCGCTATAACATCCAGTCCATATATACTATAATGAAAAGGAGAGGTGACAAGCTCACGGTGAAAGGTGTTGATTTACTACCCGAACACAGCTGCTACAATTTGTGTATAGAGATTGAATGGCCCTCAACAAAGACCCATCAATCCCATACTCCTGCAGACCACTCCAGAGTTTACCTCGAGGAACTCGGTCCTATGTCTTCTTTTAGAAACAACTGTAGGATTGGTTTGGCATACTCCCCAGCCTTACCAAGCACCATTCTTAGAGTGAAAAGCTGGTCGGTTGTATTTCTGTTGGGACGAAAACCGCACTGTTCATCTCCCATCATGAATTCGATCATAGCTCTAGAACGTGCCTCCAACACCTTAGCGTAGAATTTGGCGAGGAGACTTAAAAGAGATATGCCCCTGTAGTTGGAGCACTCTCTTTTGTCGCCCTTTTTGAAAAGAGGGACAATCACCCCAGTCTGCCAATCGCCAGGTGTCTCTCCGTGTTCCCAAGCCGCCTTAATGACATGAAACAGCCATAAAACTTCCTCTTTACCCATAGCCTTAAGCATTTCTGGCCGGATTTCTTCCACACCGGCGGATTTGCCAACTTTTAGCGATTCAATCGCCAAAATGACTTTTTCCACCGTTGAACTATTTCCCGCCCTACTCAAGACTACAGGTCTGTCACCCTTAGTGCCCTGTTCGGGATTGAGCAGCTCCGAAAAGTGCTCGCTCCATTTGCGCAAGATGTCCACCTCATTGGAAAGTAACACACCATCTTTGGATTTGACTCCTTCGATGATGTTGAATTTCCTTCCTCTGAGCCGGCTTGCCAGACCTTTTTCGCAGATCTATGGTCGCTTTCCAACTTCTCGCCGAACTCCTTTCAAATCTGCTCTTTAGCTGTTCGCACAGCCAATTTGCAAGTTCTTCGCGCCTCAATGTACCGGTCATGAGAATCTGAGTTCCCCAAGAGAATCCAGTCTCTGTACGTCTACTTCTTCTCTCTGATGGCTTCTTGAACTCCGGGTGTTTTCAACCACGCAGTTCTTTTCTCACCACCAGCCGCCACACCAAGCCGCTTCACCCCACAAACATCACGTGCAGAAGCAATGACAGCTGTGGAAAACAATCGCCCAATACATCCGTTACATATAAAGTCTATGAGTCGCTCAAATATCTTCAGGAGGAAGGACGACAGGCTGATGGGCCTATAGTCCTTGGCGGAGATATGACTTGGCTTCCCCGCTTTTAGAATAAAGATAACTCTTACTCTCGCCACCTCATTGAATCGTAGCCTAGCCTAAGGCAACCCTTGTATATGTTGTTTAGCCAAGGAATAATAGTTTTCTCTGACTTTTGTAACATAATTGAGCGTATGTTGTCTACGCCTGGTGTCTTGTGTTGGGAGAATGATCTGATCGCCCATTCAATCTTAAAGCAACGACGTACTTCATTTAATTAGCACTACTCGGGCTTGTGGTTAAATACAGAGAATTAATAAAATCTGATAAATATATGCGGACGGAGAAGAGGATGCAAGTCGTTCCCAGTAATTATTATACTCGTAGTTCTTTGATTTATTTATTCAACACGCCATTTAGTAAAGGTTATTAGTACCCTAGACTGCGCAAGTGTGTAGACTTTTTCATGACATGAAAGATTATTAATAACCCGGCCATTTAACTTAAATTTTTGCTAACAAACATTGATTCATTAAATATCCAATCAAACCTGGTGACATTTTCTAGATAAAATTAAATGTGTACATACATAAATATTATCCATTATTTTAAACAATATTTCAGCATTTTTTAATAATAGAACGTCTTGGGTTATCGATTGAAGGAGATTACATCTGGTAAACCCAGGCCATTACATTTCCAATGGAAGTAAACTGATAAAAACAACATCGTTCTTGTTGATTCTCATTTAATTTAATCACTGATCACAGACTTTACAGGGCTGAATGTGTGCTCTCTTTTTACAATGAATAACTTTCGCATTTCGGTGGTTATTGCCAAAGTTTTGGTTGCAATCGATTGATTGTGATGATTTCCATATTTTAATGGCTTATTCAAATGAAATTTTAATGTGAACCAAAGTAAAAGCTTGCAATCAGCCAAGGATCTAAGTACGAATGCAGCCACCCACGACCATTAGAATTAAACGAAAACACTTGTCAGCTTAATGGGATCCTCTTTCACTCGTTTGCCATTTCTATAGAAAATCTATGTTCCGCTAATGTTCGCACTAACAAAATCCAAGCAGAATACACTTATCACTTAGAACCATCAAAGCGAATGCAGTTCATCCATCCATTAGGCCTTAATTATCCTCGAGCAACCCTCGTCTAGTTGTGATATAACTGACTCCTCCAAGTTGTCCAACTTTCAGTCGTAATCTAACTCGGTTCGGTGGCAAAATGTCTTCTCCAACGCGAACTCAAATATCCAAAGTGTGGAATAAATTCCTCAACCCACAGGATCTTGGCGAGGCTTACGTTTTTACGATCCTGTTCCTTAAGGTGGCGGGGTTTTTTCCCTACGCATTGGGTGAAAATGGATTCGAAATGTCCCATATTGCGTTAGGAGTCACTTTATTGCACTTCTCCGTGTACGCGTACGTCAACGGTAACGTACTACTCAACGATGTGATGATGTTGGCCAAACCAATTATTGTGGACAGTGATTTGGCAATAGGAGCGAATATAATCATCAGAGTGGTTGGGATAGTAATCACTGTGGCGGTATTCTTGCCCATTTTCATGGGCTCGAGTCATTCCCTCAGCGTACCGAACCGATATGTTTTAATGATGGAATTACTGGCGGAACTTGGTATCAAAACTAGTCACATCTTTAGAAAAATGCTCTTTATGTCGGCAATATCGACACTGATTGTATTCCTCATCAGCCTGTACCTTTTGGCTCACTCGTACGTCTTCTATGAGAAGATAGCGAACGAAAAGGCCTCCATGCGGTTCGTCTACGTCGTAATCCTGGCAAATTACTACAAGAACATGAGTTTGTTTTTCATGGGATCTTATCTGTTCACCACCTACTTAATATTGTCCTTGCTGAACGGGTTCTTAAAGGACTTACTTCACAGGCAAATGCAGGAGAATGAAGTTCGGAATCGTCAGCTTCAAAACAACAATTCTTCTTAGAGAAAATAAAATTAATAAACAACTGGTTGTAGCTAGTCAATAAAAAAATGTTAAGAAATAATAAAGATAAACAGGAAAATCGTTTAACTGCGTTGTGTACTTAATTAAGTTCTAGCCTAAAGAAGGTTGCTAGCCAGGAGGGCGTAATCTGTTTAAACAGTTAATAATTTGTTTGAAGAAGCTGTTGTAAATATTAAGTATTTGGAAGTGTCAATCCGAATTTAACTAGCACAAGAAAAGCTCCTCATTACTCTTTCCGTCAGATGCAATCACTAATTCTACCAGCAGCACGCTAGTTTTGTCCATAAAGCAGTCGAAATTATTGTGAGAGAAACCACATATGTGTTTGTCGATTTCAACTAGGAGTTTATGTCGGAATTTCGGAATATTTAAATATATAATAGACGTATGAATATTAAATGTCGATTTTTGTTATTTTTTTTCCCCTTGTACAAGCCTGCCGTAAAGGCAGCGACACTGCGACCTAAAAAAGATCCATTGTATCGACGGGTTTGAGTTAATCCAAAAGATTTACCACTTCCCTTATGAAAGATAGTATATCTTTTGTAGTGGAGTTTTTCAATTCCACTGAAGTCAGTATTTTTCTATGGAGAATACGTTTCCTTAACCAATGTAGTGCCGGACATTCACATAAAATGTACTCGGATGTTTCATCTTCTTCAATACAAAACCTACATTCCTTGTCTTGACACAAGTTCATTTTGTTAAGGTGGTAATTCAAGCCGCAGTGGCCAGTAAGAAAGCTCGTTAGCTTTCTTATGCTTTCTTTATTTCCTTATGGGAATAATAATAATAGTAATAATAATGGCGGCGCTACAGTCCGAGGTAGACCTGGGCCTAGGTTCTCAGCAACCACTCGTGTTGTGCGTGCAGTGAAAAAATGTTTGATGTTTTTTCGAGATTCGAACTGACGACTTCGAGCGTAGGAGTCGACGCACCTACCCTCTACTAATTAATCGCATGGATTACCTGACCCATTGGTCCAATGATCTAGGCGAAGTTTGTTTTCCCATTCGTTAATCAGCGCTGCAGCCGTTGTCCAGAACGATTCAGAACCTATGAACGCAGTACCTGAACCCGCTCTAGCGAGTTCGTCTGCGGTTTGGTTATCTGCAATCTCCTTGTGTCCACCTACCCAGCCAAGTCTCACTTTGTTGTGTTTGGCTAGGGATTACAGAGCATCGTGGAAACATTTGACGCCTTTGATGTCTATTTGGCTGGACGATAAAGCCTTAAGTGCTGCCTGGCTATCTGAAAAGATTAGTATAATTGCGCCATTGATACGTTTCCCAAAATTTTGTCTAGCGCAGATCTCAATGACATGGATTTCGGCTTGAAACACAGTGGGACTAGTCCCCATGGGTACAGAGATCCCAGTGTTGGGTCCATAGACACCAGCTCCGACACCAGAACCTATTTTTGATCCATCTGTGTACCAAACTAGTTGGAACACCATTGGACCAGTCTTCACAGTCCAATAATTCAACATCAAATAATCTGCCGAAACAATTGTGCCTGACCATAGTGTCCAGCATTGTACAAAACATGTCTCTATTAGGGATTGAGTTGAGTATCCTAAGGTGACCCACTAGGTCTCCTGGTTTGAACTGATATTCTAGCTGCAGTTTAATGGCATAAGTGGCTCCTATCTTCCTAACGAAGATGGGTAAAGGTGTCAGCCCGACAATAGCTTCGAGAGCTGTTGTGGGGCAGGTGCGCATGGCACCTGTTATGCCAAGACAGGCAACTCTTTGCAGTTTTTTTTATAATTTGTGTCGATTTTTGTTAAAAAAATAATTTTAAAAATAAAAAATAAAATTTTTTAATTATTTATTCATTTAAATGATATAACGATCGTTCGTTTTAACCTCTGCTCATCTTTTGAGTTAAATTCGCCACTTTTGAAATGAATAAACCAACGTTCAGAAGTTAAAGTACGTTCGCCATAATAGATAGGTAGATACATTGAATTCGCTATAAACTTTAATTGGAATCGATGATTCTCAGCAGAAGTTTCCTTTCAAAAAAGAAAGAATAACAACCCTCAAGTAGTCCTTATTTGACATTTTCAAGATGTCGGAAAGCGTTTTTTTGCAATCGTATTTACTCCATTTTATTGACATGTTGATATTTAGCAGTAAGATCATCTGATTGTCAAATCGAAATTTCATATTCACTCACTCAATAATAATAATAATGGCGACGCCACAGTCCAAGCTGGACTTGGGTCTGATTTCTCAGCAACCGCACGTGTTGTGCGTGCTTTTGTACACTCAGAAGTGGGCGGGACCTACAATTTAATGCCGAGCCTGGAAGGAGAGTTTAAGAAGCTACTAGCTAGACAGTTATACTCTTTGAGCATTGTCAGTGACTCGAAAAAGGTGGAGCCGCGAAAAATTCATTTTTTTTTAATTGTTGCTTGTTTTGAAATTTGAACCTAAATTTGAAAATCTAGTGCGTTGAGATCAACGCACATACCCACAACGGATAGCGGTTATGTCTGCTTTATAGCAGTCTGAGGCCTCCGTGAGTTCATCGGTTCTAAGTGGTCTGTTGTGGGACCTCACGTTCCACATGCAGAACCGAAAGTCGTTAGACATTTTTCGTTTGCTAGGGTCGTCAACAGTGAATCCGTCCGTATCCGAGGCAGGTTATTCTTTTTGAGCTTGTGTGTTTTTAACGTGGTGAGGAAGTTAACCCCACGCACAATTCCCAATCAGGTCCATTTCCTTAGCCTGGGCCCGGAACAATCATAGCAAATATTATTTGAGAAATTCTTTTCCATCTGCGATATTCACAAGACTTGAACCCTTCTGATTATTAATTATTTCGTTCAATGCAGTGTGGATATTCAGAACAGCACTTTCATTCTTACAAAGAAGTCAAAAATTGGCTTGAAGAACGGTTGGCCTTACAAAATGAGCAGCTGCGGGGAATACATAAATTTTAAGAAAGATGGGAAGAATTCATAACTAACGATGGTCAATGTGGATACCCAGCAAGACTAGAACTACCATACAATAATTACTGTAGAAGGAGTATGGTTGAAGAGGAAGAGGAGATACCCTCACATCTACTCTGCAATTGTCCATGTCCATGAAGGAAACACTGGGAGCATATCATATACAGTGCTCGACAAAAGTTACGTACGACCTCAAAACCATAATAAAGATATCTAATGGTGCAATTTTGTTTTAAATTGTTTTTTATAAGGACCGGCCCTTAAAATAACTCAATTTAATAAATACCAAGAAATTTATTTACGAAAAACCAGAAAAAAGTATTGACAAAAGTCTACGTACGACTAATACTCCCATCCTTTAGGTTCTTGTGTGCAGATGTATCATAACGTTATAGTCCTGTATTTGAATTTTACATCTGTACTACACTTCAGGCTTTAGAAAAAATTGTGTTCAGTTGTAGTTTGGTCAGCTTCAGAAAGATTTTTATTGCAATGATGGCTCCTCGAAAATAAATTTCGGCCGATATTCGATAATTGGTTATAAGTTACAGAATAGATAATAAGTCATCTGGTGAAATATCAAAACTGTTGAATTTAAGTAATTTAACAGTTCAGACTATATTCAACAATTTTAAAAACAATGGTAGTGTTGAAAATAAATTACGCTGCGGTCGTCCAAAGAAACTTAATCGGAGAGGTATCAGTTTCATCATAAAATAAGTTAAGAAAAATCCGAAAGTGAATGCCACAAGATTGTGCAAAGAACTACCAATAAGATCAGATACAATTGTACATCCATGAACAATTAAAATCACTTTGAATAGTATTGTTCTCTCACGAGCGGGGGGGACCTACAGTTTAATGCCGACTCCGAACGGCGAAATTGAGAAGCTTTTTCTAGACAGTTATAATCTTTGAGCATTGTCAGTGACCCGAAAGAGGAGGAGCCGTGAAAAAATGTTTGATGTTTTTTCGAGATTCGAACTGACGACCTCGAGCGTAGGAGTCAACGCACCTACCCACTACGCCACGGCGCCCACATAATCATGAATCATAATACATATATTATATTTGGAAGTGACGGGAGAGCCAAAGTTTTGAGAAAAGCTGGTATAGGAATAAATCCCAATAAATCTACTGTAAAGCATGTTGGGGACAGCGTGATGGTTTGGGGTGATGTCGCTGCTTCTGAAGTAGAAAATTTAATATTTATTGACGGTCATATGGATCGATATGAATATAAGAGTATTTTGGAACAAAATTCAAAAGTATCCGTCGATAAACTAAGCCTTGGTTACATCTGGATCTTCCAGCAAGATTACGATCCCAAGCATACCATCAAAATTGTCAAGGTATGGCTACTTTATTATGCCCCCGACAACTGTACACTCCCAAAGCACGGATTTAAATACCATTGAACAAATGTGGGAGATTTTGGAACGCAAACTCAAACAGTATGCTGTAACTAGTGCTTCAGTCCTGAAAGAGAAACTTAAAAAAGAATGGCAAGGTCTAACATCTACGGAATAGGAAAACTTAGTTGCTTCAACGGCTTAAGGTAGTTATTGATGCCCGCGGAGGGCCAACCAAATAAAATATTCAAGTATTATAATAGTTTGAAACAACGGGCATTCCCCACCGTCATCTTACAAAGACGAAATCGAGTCGACGAGTTTTGCAGGGGTGCTAAGATTAGACAATGCGCTGTATAACTTGTCTCCCTAAATACTGTCATAGGCGATAAACAGATGGTGGGTATCGACTTGAAGCTCCTGGGTCTTTTCCAAAATCTGTCGCAATGTGAATATCCAGTCCTTGGTAGACTTCGCTGTCCTGAACCTGCACTGATATTGACCATTCAGACTGTTCAAGTAGGGCTTCAGGCGCTTACATAAGACGGCAGAGAAGATCTGATATGCGATATTTAGGAGACTGATCCCCGTGTTGTTGGGACAGTTCCTTCGCTCTTTATCTGCTATCTTTGAGTTATCGGTTACCACGACCTATCGCTTATAACGACCAAATTCGTCAGTCCCTTGAAGGTCGTCACAACCAATTATGACTGTAGTTTAAAAATAAATTATTTTTTTTTATTTTATTAAACAAAATAGAATTTTATTTTTTAACAAAACATATACATTTAATATTTACACGTCTATTATATAAATATGTATTTCCATGAAGATTCTGAGAAAGCGAAGATTTAAAATTTGTATTCCGCACATAAATTCTCTGCTAAAACCGGCAAAATCGATACACGCCTCAGTGGTTTTTCTCACAATAATTTCAACCCCTTGATGTACAAAAACAAGTAGCGCATAGCTGGCAGCATGAGTGATTGCATTTGACTGAAAGCGTATTTAGTAAATTTTCTTGTGCTGCTTACATTTGAATAGAGATAATCGTATGTGACATACTTCAAGCTGCTTCGTTTAAAAACTATTAACTGGTTACAGCATTTCATCCTCCTGGCTAAAGACCTTGCAAACTTCTTGTTAGTGGTCTGGAACTGTTTTTACATTTGATTTCCTCATCTCGAGTTACTTCTGCTGAACAACAATTTAACATACAAAGGCGGTCTTGTTAAAATTGAGTACGAAAACGCTGTTAAACTGTAAACTGTTTTCCTGTCACTTTCGTTTCTTAATGTTTCTCCACTGACTAGCATTAAAAAATTCATACATTAACAATCACTCCAACCGGTTCATTGTCAATTTTATCAAACTGACGACTCCAAACTTCATTCTCCTTCATTTGCCTGTTTAGTAAATCCTTCAAGAACCCGTTAAACAAGGTCAGCATTAAGTAGGTGCTAAATAAATAAGATCCCATGGAAAACAGACTCATGTTCTTGTAGTAATTTGCCAGAATCAAGACGTAGAAGAATCGCATGGAAGCCTTTTCGTTCGCTATCTTCTCGTAGAAAACATACGAGTGGGCCAGAAGATACAGAGTAATGAGAAATGTAATCAGTGTCGAGATTGCCGACATAAAGAGCATTTTTTTAAAAGTGCGTCCAGTTTTGATGCCAAGTTCCCCCAACAATTCCATCATCAAAACATATCGGTTCAGTACACCGGTGGAACCACCCATGCCCGTGAAAATGGGAAAGAATATCGCCACAGTGATGACTATCCCAACCACTCTGATGATTATATTCGCTCCTATTGCCAAGTCACTGTCCACAATAATTGGTTTGGCCAACATCATCAAATCGGTGAATAGTACGTTAAAGTTGACGTATGCGTACACGGAGAAGTGGAGTAATGTGACTGCAAATGCAATACGGGAGATTTCGAATCCACTTTCACCCAATACGTAGGGAAACAACCCCGCCACCCGAAGGAGCAGGACCGTAAAAATGAAAGCAGCTTCAAGATCCTGTGGGTTGATTAATTTATGCCACGCTTTGGCTATCTGGGTTCGCGTTGATTGAGAAGGCATTTTGCCACCGAACTGAGTTAGATTACGACTGAAAGGTGGACAACTTGGAGGAGTCAGTTATATCACAACTAGACGAGGGTTGCTCGAGGATAATTAAGGCCTAATGGATAGATGAACTCCAATCGTTTTGATGGTTCTAAGTGATAAGTGTATTCAGGTTGGATTTTGTTAGTGCGAACATTAGCGGTACATGAATTTTCTATTGAAATGGCAAACGAGTGAAGGAGGACCCATTAAGCGGACAAGTGTTTTCGTTTAATTCTAATGGTCGTGGGTGGCTGCATTCGTACTTAGATCCTTGGCTGATTGCAAGCTTTTACTTTAGTTCACATTAAAATTTCATTAGAAGAAGCCATTAAACTATGGAAATCAGCATAATCAATCGATTGCAAACAATGCTTTGGCAATAACCACTGAAATTCGAAAGTTATTCACTGTAAAGAGAGGGCACACATTTGGCAAGGTAAAGTGATTAAATTGTGATTAAATTTAATGAGAATCAACAAGAACGATGCTGTTTTTTCAGTTTACTTCCATTGGAAATGTGATGGCCTGGGGTTACATTTCTGGTCACGGGATAGGCTCAATTCACAAAAATTCTGGCATAATGGATCGTTTTGCGTACAAGGAGTATATTCATGCTGTCTCATGCAGTAGGGGGATTGAAAATTGATCTTTCAACATGCGAACGATTCAAAAAATTTCTTTGGGATTGTAAAAATGTGTCTATTTCTCAATAAATTTGACGGTTCAAGTTTGATTTCTCAATCTCCCGAACTCAATCTCATAGATAATTCATTGGAAATTCTAGATAGGAGAATTCAGCACTATTGCTGTCGAAGCAAACCATTCTTTCGACAATTAATTGATCCTATACATTGAAGTTGACCAGCTTTCTTTTTTGGAAATGCTACCTGTCTTCAGTGTCGCACTCCAACGTCCTCTGTGGCGAAAAAGAAATTGCTTCTACAAATATATCGAACGACAGTTGTAACGACCGCATTTGATTTTTGCAATGGTTGTGCAGTTGTCAAGAAAAAAGGACCAGAGGTAGATAAGGTGGCTTTCATCAGAAGTGAAGGATTCATTTAGACCCAGATAACCCATTGTGATATTACTGAGCCGGCTTCCAACTACTGCTCATCTCATCTCATCTCATTTTCAATGACCCGCATGTTCCACTAAAGGGGTCGCGGGGGCATTGCATGCACGAGAGATCTCCAGGCCACTCGATCCTCCGCCATCGACTCTAACTCATCAGGAGCTATGCCCAGGCGCAACCAGGCGAGTGTTTGGACTTGGTCCAACCATCTCATCCTAGGTCTGCCAAGCGGTCGCCTACCTGATGGAATCGCATTCAAGGCACGCCTCGGAAGTCGTGATGATGGGGACATTCGTGCCACGTGACCAAACCAACGAAGTACAGCCCTTTCCGTTCGAAGAAGCAGCTGCCCAACATTAAGTTCCCCGCGCACTGTCGTGTTTCTCACCCTATCCCGGCGAGTAATTCCAACTACTGCTCTTGAAACTATCTTGTTTTCTGGATGAACATCCAGATTTTCTTGACATTCATCCCTGCTATGTCCGTTAATTTGTTTATATAAAAAGCTCCTAGGGTTTCTTGCCTTGTCGAGGCAATTGCAGGACAGTTGCAGAGAAGGTTCGTGGGTGTTTCCTCTTCCTCTTCATCCATACATCTGCTCCAGCAGTCTTTGAACGGTAGGCCTAGTCTTGCGGCTATTGCGCAGTGCTTCACAGGACACTACCACTAGCTTGCCCAATTTTTTCTTGCTCAAGCTGAGGGTGGCTGTGATTTTCCGTACGTCCATTTTTGGCCATGATTGTCTTGCATGTAGGTAGGTACTGAGGTTTCTCCATCTCTCACATGTCCTGCTTATTGCCAGCATTGAGATCTTGATTTTAAAATTTTCTATCGGGACAAAAACGTTGGTAATCGTGGGGTTGTTCCCTTTCTGGCAAGCTCGTGTCATACACAGTTTCCTGAAATGTCTCTATAAACAGGAACCCAGTTCAACATAAGGCTGCATTGTCTCGATACTTCAATTATAGACATACTGCAGAGTCTTACCAATCTAGATCTTTAAATTAGTGATTCGGGTACATTAATTGCTGCTTGACTATCGGTGTGAATGAGGATGATCTCAGCCGATATCGTTCTCATCGACAGCCGCTGTGTGGCTTCATGAATAGTCGTAATTTCCGCCTGGAAAACACTACAATGATCAGATAATCTAAAAAATGTCATCGGAATCCGCAACGAGGAAATGGTTCTCTCGCTTCTATTCTGGAAAATTGTTGTCAAAGTTTTGTGGCCGTATGTGCTGATGCTGGGATGAGGGTTAACGTGGACAAATCCGAGGTTATGGTTATTTCCAGAACTCCTGTTCAATGCACTCTACATGTTAGTGGAGTCCCATTGAAACAGGTGGAGAAGTTCAAGTATCTCGGGGTCTTCTTCACGAGTGATGGGAGGAATAATGCTGAGCTTTCCTGTAGGATTGGTCAAGCTGGGTCAATTTTGAAACAGCTTGGTCGATCTGTAAGCAGGAAGGCCGAGCTTGGTGTCAAAGCCAAGTTAGCAGTTTTTAACGCAGTATTTGTTCCAACTCTCACCTATGGTCATGAAATTTGGGTAATGACCCAAAGAATAAGATCGCGAATACAAGCTGCCGAGATGAGATTTCTTCGTGCTGTTGTGGGAATTACTCGCCGGGATAGGGTGAGAAACACGACAGTGCGCGGGGAACTCAATGTTGGGCAGCTGCTTCTTCGAACGGAAAGGGCTGTACTTCGTTGGTTTGGTCACGTGGCACGAATGTCCCCATCATTACGACTTCCGAGGCGTGCCTTGAATGCGATTCCATCAGGTAGGCGACCGCTTGGCAAACCTAGGATGAGATGGTTGGACCAAGTCCAAACACTCGCCTGGTTGCGCTTGGGCATAGCTCCTGATGAGTTAGAGTCGATGGCGGAGGATCGAGTGGCCTGGAGATCTCTCGTGCATGCATTGCCCCCGCGACCCCTTTAGTGGAACATGCGGGTCATTGAAAAAGAGATGAGAATGAGGTCTACCCGTGTGGTGGTGGTGTAGGAGAAATGTTTAATAAAGTCCAGCATCCAGCAACAAATGCCTTTAAGAACTTTTGAAATTTTTATAGAGTTCAACATTGTTTTCAACCATTTACCCAAAACGCGGTGATTCTTTTATGTATCGATGTATTCTACATGGAAAGTTGGTCAGAAATAAAATCTTAAATGTTGTTGAAAAATTAATCAATCTCTCCATCGCTGTGGGATTTACCGTAAACCAAATTGGACATCCGTAAGTTATTACGGGTCTGATGAGCTGCTTATAGATCAGCAACTTAGTATTTCGACAAGACAAGTCCTCCTTTTGAGCAGTGGATGCATCAAATGCAATGCAAACGTTGCTCTTCTGAGAATGATGTCCACGTGGTTCCTGAATCTAAATCTCTCAGTGAAGTTAACTCCAAGATATCGTGTTCTTTGCGAGTTGTTGCTGATGTTTAGGTTAGTACAGAATAATTGGTCGATGATCAAAATACTTCCTCTTGATAATTGTTTGAGATTTTGAAAATCAGAGATAGAAAGATACTTCTTCAAACACAATCTATAAGAACTTTCAAATTATGTTGAACAATGACGAGAGTTTTTGAAACCTCGTCCAAAGAAGAGCTTGTGCTTAGGTTTGGAAAAAAGTTTGGCTTCAGCGGACCGCAGATAAACAGATTGCATTTTCCACGTCAAACTGACATAATCTCAAAAAGAGAGGTTTTTAAGCCAGAGAAACTTCGGCGTAAACTTCCGCAGCTTTACGCAACCTCATAAGTTCATTTCAGACCTTTACAGGGTTGCAATCGCTACTAGACTTTTCTAAAAGCTTTGAGGCCGCATAAGTAAGATTTACAATATTTTCCAAATTAGGACGTATATTCTTCAAAGTTTTTTAAAGAATGAATCCTTTGAATTAATTTTTTCCCCTCGTTAGAATTAACCTTCCTTTTTGGTGGTTCCCTACGATCCTTTTCAGTCACTAGCTTGAACAATTATTTCAACGTTTCTCTCATCAAGCGTATAAAGGATGGCCCACAACTCGAGCATTTTTTCCTCTTGTTCAACCTAGCCGTTATGGCAGCAACACTGCGACCTAGAGAGATCTCTTGTATCGAAGGGTAGGAGTTAATCCAAAAGACGTACTGTTTCCCCTATGAAATATAGTACAGAGTGGGCCAAGTACAAATTTCTTTTTAAAAATGCAATAAAATTAACAAAATTAGATTTTTGCCATGTATTATGACTTTGTTAGTCAGAACATTCCCCTTGATTATGAAATACAACGTCGTTCAAGTGACTGTCTCGGCTGGCTTCGCAGTGGCGCATTCTGTCATTCCAATTTTCGAAGACCTTGTTGATGGTTTCAGGCTCTAGCTCATGGATTGCTTGGATGATATTGGCCTTAAGTGCTTGAATCATTTCCAGACTGTTGGCATAACAGCGATCCTTCACGGTTCCCCACAAAAAAAAAACCAAAGGCGTCAAATTGCAGCTGCTCCAACGAAAACGAAGCGGATGGTCACGCCTCTGCAATTGCTGAGTTTATTGGACCTTGTAAGCGAATAGACCGAGATCTCTGTGCAGAATTCTCCTCAGGCTAGTGCGTGAAATATTGAGCTGTTGAGATCGATGGCGAGTTGATGTTTGTGAATTGAGTCTCACACTCTCGGCCATAGCAGCCACATTCTCTTCTGTGCGCACCGAACGCCGTACGACGACAGGGACCATGAGTGTTTTCCACTGGCATAGCAGTCTCACAAACTTTTTGCACAAACTTGTGTATAGGAGTCGCGGTGGGTGCTTCATTTCGGCCAAAACTTATTCTCAAAAAAACGCACTGTTTGGGCTACACAGTACTCACTTTGGAAATAAGTTTTCAATATTTCCCAACGTTGTTCAAGCGTAAAGCGACTAATTTCGTTCCGCGGAGGTATGATACTGACTTCTTGTCAAGATTTCGAGCGGGAAACAGCTGTCAGTGTCAAAATAACCTGTGATTTAAAACACATCCACTAGATGGCCCACCTTGTATATTGTTGGCTTCACATGGCCAGACCACATTAGGCACTGAATTAATGAGACTCAAGCACTGTACCGAGCCCGTACAGTTCGTGGTTGAAACATCTTCAACGCGATCAGAGATCATACCGAAATTTATTTCAATAAAAAGTCTCTGAAGATCACTGTGATATATTTCACGGAGAACGGATACTGTGAAGGTCTAATATAAAGCCAACTTGAAATTGGACTGGATTACTTCGTTACAGATCAAAACAGCAATGCCCATGTAATAATTCTCGGCTTTAAATTTCAGTAGTCAACTTTGGCAGCTTCGCACGCACGACAGCTGGTTTTCCCTTCAACACGCAGTTAAACACGTTTTATTACCGCTTGTTGCGAGTCTTCCTGTTCAGTTCGGCTACACTTAACAAGTCAGCTGCTAAGAGGAAACGTCCGAAAACGGACTCAGTCTGGTGGACTTTGTCACGGGACGGAAACTCTCTATAGCGTTGCTAGCACG
Organism: Myathropa florea; assembly: GCA_930367185.1. Lineage (NCBI taxonomy): Eukaryota > Metazoa > Arthropoda > Insecta > Diptera > Syrphidae > Myathropa > Myathropa florea. The sequence goes on from OV884002.1 coordinate 109,908,487, forward strand.
TGTTTCCCACACCTCAACATCCATCTCTGCAGACAGAGATGCAAGCAGGGAAGCTGCAGAAACGTTCCCTAACAAAAATCGGTCACACTCTGCAGCAAGAAATGAAAAACTTAGAACTGTCTGCCATCAGCTTAGAGCAAAGCAGCTTTGTTTCTTCACAATCCGGCAATTTGAAGTGATTCCTGATCGGTATCTTCAAGACCCCGTTAAATCACAACATGTCATGTTGCACGCCACTCAGCGGCATTGTCTGCAATGAACATATGCCTTAACGCAAATCTAATCACCCCCAATTAAGCAGAGGCAAGCTTTACGTACGCGCTCTATGACATGTATCCGCGTTGTCGGTCCAATTAACGCGCCAGCATGTGTCAACAAATCTTGGCAATTAATTACCGTTTCATTTGCTTTTTCATTATGGCGTCGGTCGGTGGACGTTTGTGTTTCTTTGCTCGCCTCTTCAACGCACGAGTTCTCATTGACTGACTGGACTGACGAGACGCATGACTTGTTCTCCCTCTCTCTCTCTTTCGGCGGAGAGGAAATTAAAATATAATTCATCTGTTGCCACTAGAAAGCTTCAGATGTACACATCCACACGCATAATGACTTAATAATTATATTAATTTTTTGTTCTCCCCCCCATGCACAGTGGCGTGCAAAAGTTTTCTGCCGAACATGAAACAGTTGCATCGAGAGTGTCTTGCGTCATCCAAGCAGACGTTTACGATGGGACATCACCTAATTGTGGGAATAAACTTCACTCATGACTTATTAGCGGGGAAAAGTTTCACAATGCAAATGTAACTCGATTTCGCTGAGCTTCTATGAATCGAGCAGCGACTCCGATCGAATATTTTCATTTCCCCCCGCCTGGTCCTAAATGAATTAGGGGAAAATTGAATTTCGGAACGTTCTACGCTCAACGTCCTACGCAACACTTGGTCGTATCCGTTTCAAAAACTTCTAAAGGCATCGCGCTGGCAATTAAACGAAGAGGGTGGCACAGGCCGACCAGCATACCCTCAAGGAATATCACTTAAAATTGAAAAAGGGGCGAATGATGTGACGAAGATGCTGCTGATGATGATGATGTCGGAGATGGTGATGCTGCTGCCGATGGTGGTGGTGGTGGTGGTAGATCTGCTTTGGGCTGTGGGGAACTTGATTTCCTTCGTCGTCGTCGTCGTCGTTGTCGAGTTGTATCGACAAGGCGAGTCATGGCATATGACATGCCTATTCATGCAGCCATTGATGCACGAGCACCACTTGACTTGGTAGACTGGGTGTAATAGTCGATTTTAATTCAATTTGCCAGGACCTTTTCATTTAAAGGGCAAATCTAATTCTAATCATTTGAACAGTTGACGAATTATTATTCATGCACAATTTGGAAAGAAAGCCGAAAGGACGGGAAGCGTGTTTTCTTTTTCGAAATTAGACGCACGGTGTGGGGACACATTTCTGAATTATTTATTGAATTAGAAGATCCTTGAATGGTGTGTTAGACTGACTGAAGAGATCAATTAGGAAACGTTGTGTCGCTGGGTGGAGGGCGTTGATTGCTTTCGCTACAGAAAGTTTTATTTTCGTGGAACTAGTTCAGAATTTCACTTTCAAACAATTTCCTAGACTTATTAGATGTGGCATACTGCAGGGGGTATTGACTGTTTGACCAAGGTGACATTTAACTTCTCTTTCTCTCTCACGGATGAAAAATACTTCCCTGAAACAGGCCTTCACACTTGTCGGGCAACCGTTGGAATACTCCTCCTAGGTGCTTCTTCGCGGATAGCAAATAATTTTTTTCTCTCGTGTGTTGGTGGAAATTTTCAGGAAGATACTATGCGGCCCGTGTATTCATAGTAGTGTCAGTTTTTACTGATGTACACGCATAAGTCAGGTAAACTTTCAATAAAACCACTTGCAGAACCGAGGTTTTGTGCGTTTACTTATTATAGCGCTAAGTCGAACGGATTCATTCGTTGAAGACGACGCACTAGATCTCTCATATCCAAAGTTTGGATAATGGTATGGTTACAATAACCATGAAGTCGAGTACTAAGTTAGTACTAAATTCGTTATTTTTTCGTCTACGCTGGTTATCCCTAAGTCTCTCTGTAGACCACTATTTCTGAGATATCACGAAGCATTAATGATAGCCCTTACTACTTTTCTTTGAGAGGACTGTATAAATCCTCGGTTACTTGCTTTAGTACAACCACAGAGTTGATGTATGTCCGTATGTCCATATAGGTTCTTGCATTTGCTTATATAAAAGCCGTTTGTTATATGTACTTAGGTTAGGTTAGGTTATGAGGGCTTTATGCTGTTGACAGTAATTACACCCAGAGGCCGTGAAGGTCCATTGTGTATGCCTTATAAGGATTGCATGTTTTCCGAGAATTAATGCAGGGTAAGCATGCAATTACCAAAACCACCCCGTTCTAGTTGAAAATTTCCTTAGGTCAGGGATCTGAACCTTCGCCACCTGGTTGAGCTCGTGAAAGGACCTTGCTTTCAAGTGAATGAGCCGTCGTTCTTGTAGAGTAGGGCAATGGTAAAGGAAATGCTCCACTGATTCAAATTCCTTGTCATCCCTACAGCTACTACAGAAATCTTACAAAAATGTAGTCTCTTAGCCATTGCACCTGTCGTGCAATGGCCAGTGAGAACCCCTATATGTACTTACATAACTTGGAATACCTTCCAAGTAACCAGTACATTTCTCTATACCGATTCTCAAGTTCATCGCGTTTCTTTTTAACGTACGTCTTCCACTTTAGTTTCTTCGCGTCTAGAGTCATCCCAAGATATTTGGGCTTTTTAGCGTACGATATTTCTACCGAGTTAAGGAATACCCGTCTTCCTATATTTCTATACTTAGCCTTTATTTCTGTATGTAAAATTAATACGAGTGGACTTAATCTCATTGAGAGCAATGCCCCAACGTTTTATCCAATAACATATTTTGTCTAGTGCTCGATACAGTTTTCCAGTAGTAGATTCAATTGAACTTTCCGTTGCCAGAATAGCCGTCTCGTCCGCAAAACTAGCTACAACTGTGCCCTCAGTTTAGGGTTGTAGGAGTTTTAATAAGATCGAGTCATATATATAAAAATATATTTCCTAAGGTGTCACCCTTTACCCACCACGTACGCACACATAATCATGTTCTTGTTTTCAATTCGAAGATCGCAAGATCGAACGACGTACAGTTAAGTTAAGCTAACATTATTAAGATCATGCTATGTACACTCTTTGTTATGCTAATTATGCTAAGTATGCTAAGCATTGTCGTCAGGCAGTTGCAATAAAGCGATCGTCCGATAAACACTTGTTCCGTGTCTTTTTTTGGGTGGCAAACCTTACAGGGTATGTCCCGGGTTTACAACAAAACTAGTGTAGGACCAAAGACACTCCCTTGCGGAACTCGGCAGCTCCTTAAATTCGATAAAATCAGTTCCATATTTAACTCTAAAGGTCCTATTTTCGAGATAGTATTTTTTTTTGTACTTTGAATCGTCGTGCCAGACTTTATCGAAAGCCTGGCAAACGTCGAGTAAATATATATTCTTATAAAAAGTTCTCTTTCAGATCTGCTTTCTGCAGGTTTTCCTTCTGTTATGAAGCCTCGGCCAATTTTCTGTTGAAAAAAAATTACATGCATAGCATTTTTCCTGATTTGTATTCAGTCATTGGGAAAAAATTACTGCAACCACATCTGTGACTAGAAAACTTGAAAAAATTCAAAGAAAAACTTAATCAATAATGAAATTTATATTTTTGGTTAATACTTAGAAATGTGGCCCTTATTCTTTAGTACTAAGCCACACCGACGTACCATGGAGTCAACAAGTTTACGGCATTTCTCGACTGGAAACTATTTCATTAACTACAGCTGTTTGTGCTGTTTTCCCACTTGAATTACCACACTACTTCTTATATTGCTTCGTATTTCAAGCCCTTATCCTGTCCGAAGTTCGCATAAGCATTTTATTTTGCAAGGATATTATTCTTCTTGTGGGACTATAGGCCGGGTTAGACACGGGCCTCAATCTGCATGCCTCTCCAGGCAACACGATCTTTTGTTAGTAGTTTATCTGCGCACACCAGTTGATTGCGCACCTTCTACACTTGTATGCACTTTAATCATGGATTAGTATCGTCCCGAATTCGACAATTTTGTTTGTTGACCTACCCATTCATCCAGAAATGGGCCTTATCGCTGAAGATGATTATTCGACGAAAATTAGGGTCAGTTTCCCATTGCTCCGGAACCCATTAAGCGAACACACGTCGTTGTCTATGATCGTTAACCTTCAACTCCTGGGTCAGTTGAATTTTGTACGAGTGCCTATGTCAAGATGCAAAATTCGCGATCTACGAAATGCCGAGTTCTTGTGAGCGAAGCGAAATCAATTACCTCGGATTCTCCTGCACACTCTCACGGTCAGTGGCGATGTTTTAAGGTAGCCCTAAACGACTTGCACGTTTGCGTTATCCCCTACACGGCTAACACATTTGGCGAACATTCATTGAAACCGTCAGCATGTGTGATAGAGAAGCGCAAGTGGTGAATTCCTCGATAAAATCGTGGCTGACTGTTGACATTGTACTTAATCTGCGATATGCACTCGGCGACGTTCATTCTCAGGACCTGAACCTACGATGGAACTACCTGCGTCCTTGATTTGGACTTCTCGAGAGCACAACCGCAGGTGGCATGGCTCTCCAGGATGTAGACAGACCGAGCGCATGCTCCCCAACATCTGTAAGAAATCTACGGATTTCTTGTTAACAGAAAAGATTGCAGATAAGTTACCGGTAACGTACTAACGGACCACTACACATTCACCAAACACCTAAGTGTGCTTGGCTCAAGCAATGAAACCCTCTGTGACGCCTGTGGAGAAGACGATGACACTGCAGAGCACTTCCTCTGCCATTGTCGCGCCTTTGCTCGGATCAGGTGGCAGTTATTCGATGCTAATGAGGTGAGAGCTAATGATGTAGGCTCCTCATCACAGAAGCGCCTGCTGCCTGGTGGTACAATGGACCAGTTTTTGAGTCTGAGTGCTCAAGTGTAGTGTTAACAAAACCTCCAACAAAAAAAAGACGCCAATTGCCGAAAATGTATGATCAGAAGCTTCAACTTCTACGCCGCACAAACCGACTTTCATTTTCACGCCATTGCTTCTCTCGGCTCAAAGAGTATTACAGTACAGAAAAATTTCTCAAACTTCACCGTTCGGAGTCAGTATGAAACAATTCGTCCCCTTCCTTGTGAGAGAACAATAGCATCCACAGCACGAGTGGCTGCTGTAGATCCTTTGTCCACGTCCACTCCAGACTGTGGAAAGAGGAAAAACAAATAAATACATTTTTCCTGTTCTCTTAACCCTTCTCTCGGTGCTTAAGGCCAACTGCAATTTTTTAGCCATAGCTGCTGAGTCAAAAATAGGTCTCATACGAGGAGACAATTTTTGGCCTCAATCTGGATCTCCAGCCAACATTTCCAGCGCCCAATTATCGAACTCACGGCAAATTCTCAAATTCGGCAAAGAAATAAGAACTAGTGCTTAGCTAACGTGGTATAAAGAGGATCTCTTGACCTCATAGAAGTAACATGTTTGCACTACCGCCCAAAATTTGTCACTTAACTTCGAAAACTATTTTTGAAAAACACGTCTTTACCACAGATTTCTCATAAGACTTGTTTGGGGCAACGGGTATCTACCAACTTCATGACACTGAGAGAAGTTCCTTCCACCGAGCGCATCCGTGACACAAATGCCCTTGATTCCCCGACTGTCTTCTGTCATTTCCATCCAAAAAGAAATGAAACGACTTCAAGGAGACCCAAATCCCGGAGTAATCCGATCAATTGCCGAGCAATAATAATTTCATCATTTCATTACTTTCTGATTCGATTTAAATGCGATTGCTACGGCGGCGTATCGTAGCTAAGAACAAGTGATTTATCCTTATCCCAACCGAATTCCGAATTCAACAGTCTCCCCCTCCCATAATTCCACCCCCGCAGACGAAGCGTACATCAAAAAATAAGTCGTCCCCTGAAACAGATACGTCTGCCTTTGAACAAATACAATATTGTATCCACCGGGACAGATTGTCTGTCGGTGCTGTTGAATGTGCGCGAAATTGAATTCCACTTCCCGTTGCCATGGGGGACAAATCACTGAAGTAATAGGATTGCGTCTGGGACGCTTTTTTTAATTACCTCCACAAGGACATTAGAAAAGATTACAAGGACTCATCACATTCTCTTTTTTCTCTCTCTCTCCACAGCAATAAGTGAGTGGCGAAATGCAATCGACTGATCCTGGTGGAGCAAGAAGCAGCAATCCAACTAACGCCCCTGCTGTACCGGCAAACACCACTGCAACGCCCAGCAAAAACCCATTCAAGGCCCACTTGGAAAATCAAAATCAGTCGCAGACGCCGTCATATCAAAATGGCACCAATACCGAATCGCTTACGTCGCAGGACTCCCATTCATCACAAACACAACACCTGCCATCGCAAGCGTCCACGGACCGGAACACCAACAATACCACCACTTATCACAGCTATGGACCGCAAATGACATCATCCGCTGGCTCGCCACCCCTGCCGCCGTCGGATAACTACCGGCAGGAGGATTACCGGGCTGCTGGGACCTGGGCCGCCACCAAGGCGTGGATGATCCGATGGAGGGGCTCCCGCCGCCTGGTTCTGGTAATTGTCGCCATTGCCCTGCTGCTGGACAACATGCTGCTCACAACTGTAGGTGAGTACTGAACGCCCCTTGAGAGATGTACGAGTAGATACCTCATCTCCTTTTTTTTGTAATTTCCACATTCAATCACTCGGAAACATGCTTCAACGGCTCCCAGAGGCACTCAACGAAATGAACGGCGTCCTCTGATTCAATGCAACATCCATCAAGACTATTACATAAACATAAGCGGGTTACGTTATTCATGCATCTATTACCCCGAGGGTGATTCCCGCATTTATTAGCAGCCGCCCCCGACTCCATGCATCCTCCATTCGCACTTCTTGATTGTAAATGTTTTATTTATGAGCTCTACCTCGGCATTCGGCACTTGTATCTGTGGCCCATTTGCAATGGAGATTTATTCGCCTCTATCGGGGATGGGGTGCCATTTCTCTTTCACCCACTCGCCCATCGCATCCCTCACCTACGATTGTCCGGGGTTTTATTGGTCGCATCCCCCATTCGAAACGGTCTTAAATGCTTCGCCATGCCGCCTTATTTGTGCGGTGAATTGTCAATTGACGATTCAACAAGTGCGCCTTGTGACAAAAAGGACTATTCCCCCGGCGACTGGGCTTTGGTAAATCTTTGTCTGTCTGACTCCTGGAACTTATGCTCGTACGTTTCACTTGTTGAACTCTCCCTCTGGAATTCATTTGAGTTGATTTGATGTGAACTGGGAGGTGGGTCCATTGCTGAAGCACATTTGAAATTTGTTATGCTTTCATTTTGGACATTTGCGTTTTTTGGCAAGAAACTGCATTCGATTTGCTGTGTTGCATGGCGCACAGTCTTGTTGAAACCAGCAACCATCCAGATGATTTTCACTCATCTATGGACAGACATAATGAGCCAAAATCCAACGAAATCGTTTCCCATCGACTGTTCCGTGTTCTCCTGATAAAGTTGTTCCAATGATGGTTGTGACGCAAACCCCGACACAAACAGTTACTTTTTGGTCATGCACTAGTGTTTCATGGAACTCGTGTGGATTCTGCGTTCACCAAATGCGCCCATTTGGCTCGAGAATGCGAAATGGGCCTCGTCATAACTTGCTTCCAAAAATCAGATTCAATGTCAACCATTCGACCGACTATTTGGCCGTATTCCAAGCAAAGTGGCCAGTCTGTCGGCTGTCTGACTCAATTGCACTTCTTTTTTTCGGAGGATTTCTGAAATGCTGCACTGGAGCCCTCAGACTCAAAACTGGTCCATTGTATTGCCAGGTAGCAACCTACTCCAGTGCAGTTAATTTGTTCCCAACGGCAAATGGTGACTGGACCAGATTCGATTTCACTGGGATTCGAATCTGGGACCCCTCTTACTTGAGGCAGGCACTTAACCAACTGCGCCATCCAGTCGCAATTGCACTTTATGCGGAAACAAATGCAAATCATCCTTCAAAATGCGCCGCAATTTGGTTCCACTGACGTCAAAATGCTGAGCGCTGTGACGATGCGACACATGTCGATTCTCGGCAACACTCTCTCTTACTTCTTCAACCAGTTGCTTGGAACGTCTTGGGCGTTGCTGAGCAGCATGTCGACGATTTCCCACTGTACTGTGCTCAACAAAGTTCGACACCAAGCGAAGAATAGTGTTCTCAGACAGTGCTTGTTGGCCACGATATTTTCGGAAATATGCATTTTGATTTAAATTTACTTCTTCTTCTTCTTAGGGCGCTACAGTTCGAAGTGGACCTGGGCCTCCAGCCGGTACGATTCCTCGGCAGTTGTCTCAAGTTTCGCACACCAAGCCGGCCGAGGTCCCCCTCGACTTGTGTGCGCCACATTGTACGCGGGCGTCCTCTGTTGCGTTGTCCAACAGGCTCAGAGTCGAAGGCTCTTCGGGCCGCAGCTAAGTTGTCCATACGCTCTACATGGCCTAGCCATCTTAGGCGTTGGATCCGTAGATGCCTAGCTAGACTCATGCCACTGTACAGCTCATACAGTTCGTGGTTGAACCTTCTCCTCCAAATGCCATCAACGCAAACAGGACCAAAGACCGCGCGCAGAACTTTTCTCTCGAAAAGACCAAGAGACTGTTCATCCGTTTGGGATATTGTCCATGGCTCTGCGCCGTAAAGTAGGACTGGGATGATCAAGGTCTTATACAAAGTCAACTTGGTCTTCCGAGAGAGGGCTCTACTACTCAACTGCCTTTTGAACCAAAAAAAAAACAGCGTTTGGCAAGAGTTATTTTGTGCTTGATCTCGGTACTGATGTTATTTGCACTGTTTACCGCGGAGCTAAGGTAGACGAAGTCCTTAACTACCTCAAAGTTATAGCTGCCAAGTGTGACGTTCTGGCCAAGTCGTCGATGTTGTTCGTCCTTTCTCGATGACATCATATACTAGGTTTTGCCCTTTTTTACCGCCAGACCCATTTTAGGCGCTTCCGTTTCAATGGCAGCAAACGAATCATTGACATCAATTACATCAACGTCATCCGCGTAAGCTATCAGTTGAACAGACTTTTGGAAGATCGTGCCTTTTGTGTTGGCCAGTGAGTTTTGCACGATCTTCTCAAAGTGAGATTAAAAATTTACATGACATCGCGTCGCCTTGTCTAAAACCTTGTTTGATTCATTCCGACCTTGATGGAGCAGCGAGAGTTATCCATCGTCATCCTGCTCAGTCTGACGAGTTTGGCAGGAATGTCAAAACTAGACATGGGGCTGTATAGCTCGTCTCTATGCACGCTGTCATATATATGAAGTTCGACACATTGGTAATTGTTTTTTTGAAATGATAAGCTTCGTTAAGCAGACAGTTGTTCCAGATCCAACTGAAGGGAATCAGCCAGAGGTTTATTCATATAAACGCGTCTTTCGACTAAAGATTACGACGAACTGAACTTGAAAATGACATTTTCGCAACTAATCGCTCAGTAAATGGCCACCCATCGCTGAGACTCGTCGCTCTATCGCTCGTCGTTTATTGCGTGACCGCAGCCTAAGACGTTCACACAAAATGTCGGAGAATTTTTTGAAATGTGGTAGGCTATGTTCACTGTATTTTATGTGTTGAATGTTGGAATTTAATTTAAGCTCAATGCCCATCCCGGTGAAGTTGCCAACAATGTTCATTTGGTGGGCCAATTATGAACACAATTATTAATTCAAGTTCCCAATCGTCGCACATTCTGTTACACCATGACTTACAGTGCAACTCACTGACCTCCACTCGCTCATTTCCGACATTACCTTTAATGACCTCCGAAAAACTCATTTATTACAAATACCAACGGAAGTTATAGCTTTCCGCACCCTAATGAAGCTTCGCATTCAATTCACGGTTGTCGTTTAATGCCCCCTTTAGTGGTCAACTAGAAAGCTGTCGAACGAAGGACACGAAAAGTTCATAAAACTAAGTGAAAATGCCTCTCAAAGTCAGACTCGTTTATTTATAATTCTCACAAACATTAATTGAAACCAGAAAAACATACAAACAGAACGGGAGAAAGAAAAACTCACTCTCAGAAGTGAAGCACATTTTTCTACTTCATTCGCAAATGTTGAATAAACATTTCCCTAGACACGAAAGCTGAAGGAACCAATTTAGAGCTGTCAAGGACTTTTATTCCTGTTTGACCAGTGACAGAGAACCGAGAGTGTGAGAGGAGAACCGAAGGACTCTCCACAGTGGGACGGCACAAAGGAAACGTTGTCGTCAACCCACCACACCCGACGGCTGCTTGGAGGGTTTGCTTGACTCATCACTCGAGGACTTGGTTCGATTAAATACCACAAAGGCATCTGGTGGGGGGATTACTTAATTGATTTGCTTCTGTTCACTTCAGGAAGCATGAATAAACAAGGAAATGATGCCACGCAGAGGAAAGGGAGCTAAGCACTTGTGTTAAAAAAAAAAGGAATCTCAACTCTCATTGAGGCAATCAAAGCGATTCACACTTAAAAAAAAACAAGCAGTTTTATGATGATTAAACGTTAATCTCTGCCACCATCACACACACTGGCAAACATTTAGGTTCCTTCGTCGTCCTTGCTGCCGTCGGCAGCTGAATTTTCCTCGTCTCCGTTCAGTTTTGAATCAGCAGCGTCCTTCGTTGGTGAAGTGGTCCTGCTGCTGGGCAGGAAGACCTGCAGTTGTCGTCTAATTTCCTCCGTATTCACACTGTTGTCCAGAATCTGTTCGTTAATTATATTACTGTACCGCTTCTCGAAGCTATTCTGAGGTCGTATGTCCGGCACGGTTGAGCGTCTCCTGTCCGGACTCGAAGTGGCTGGAGTTTTTGATTTCTCGTCACTCATCGTGCACGAAACGAGGAACTTTTTACCGTCACAGTCAAGCGAAGTGAACAACTGAACAAAGGACAACACCGAACCGAACTGAATATCCTTGTGACAAATAATTACCATCTATACATGTAATTCAATCTACGCAAGTTTGGTAAAAGCTTTCAATAACCACCGAACTCAGCCAAACGGAACATGGGGTCATAAATGAGTTAATGCCCGTTGTCACACACACGCGGCTCAGGTACGGCCATCCATCGCATGACGAACCGTTTTACGGGCGTCAAAGTGTAGCAGGGTAATCGATGTGGTGTTGGTTTTGAACTGGGGGAATATGAAATGTTAACGCTGCCATTGGGGGTTGGTTTCTTTTTCTTTTTGTCGAATTGGGTCGAAATTGGTGGCTGTTTCTCGAGAAAGAAACTTTTTTGATAGCATTCTTCTGTGGGAGGGATATGACAACTTGACAGAAAACAAAGAAACCGAACCTTGTGGGGCGTGTGTGTCATTTGGAGGGGGAGAAACCGTCTTGTAGGTTGCAGGCTATAGACTAGTGGGTTTTTTTTGGGGGAAGGGTCGAAAGGATTCCTATGGGAATTGCTTCACCATGAACTGAGATTCCGTTGGATTTGTGAAGAGTAGAAGAGTCTTTGATTCTGAGCCTGTGGGACAACGCAACAGAGGACGTCCGCGTACAGGGTGGCGCACACAAGTCGAGAGGGACCTCGGCCGGCTTGGTGTGCGAAACTGGGGACAGCTGGCGAAAAATTGTGCTGGCTGGAGAGACATATTGAGTGAGACCCAGGTCCACCTCGGACTGTAGCGCCCTAAGAAGAAGAAGAAGTTCTTCTTTTAGTTTTCCATCCATATGACCGATTGTAAGCTTTACTTACTTACTTACTTAACAGGCCTACGACCCATGTAGGGTCTGAGCCTGAGCTATCGCTGCCTTCCATCGTTGACGGTCCTGGGCACACTGCTTCCAGTTATCAAAATTGTAAGCCTTACAAGTAAAAATGTTTAGATCAGGTTACATCCCCATGGAGGATGGTTAGTTATTTTCAACCCCAAAGGGGAGAATAAACCACCCGATCTTTCCAAATCCCGCCGACCTATGGGTCAATCATCATTTTTTCTGGAGATGACTGAAAAGGTAATAGACCTCGAAATAAGAGCTACGGCATTGGTAAAATCACCACTCACTTACTTATCAGGCCTGTGACCCTTAGAAGGTCTGAGCCTAAGCTACTGTCGCGTTCCATCACTAACTATACGCGGAACGCTGCTTCCAGTCAACAAGACCAAGTTGACTTGCATCCATCCGATGAATTGGTCTTCCTACCGGAGATTCGGTCTTCCTCTCCCTTTCGAACCAGGAGGCTCGGATTCGAAGACTGTCTTAGCTGGAGCATTGATGTTCATTCGCTCGAAGTGGCCGAGCCAGTTTAAGCAACGGATTTTTGTCTTCCGGACTACGTTCACATCTTTGTGCAGCTCATAGAGTTCGCAGTTGTGTCTTCTCCTACGCAGACAGGACCAAATATCCGACGTCGAATTTTTATTTCGAAGGCACCAAGAATCAGCTCTGCATTCCTGCTCGTTGTACAGCTTTCCGCTCCATAAAGTAAGACGTTAGAATTAGGGTTTTGTAGAGATGATTTTGATTCGTCGAGTCAAGAGTTTTCACCCAAGTTGTTTCGACAAACCGAAGTAGCAGCGGTTCTACATCGGATCTCCACCAAAATGTCGTTTGTGGAGTTCACGTTTGGGCAGAAATCCTTAAGTGACTGAAAGTTGTAGCTGTCGATTGTGACATTTTGTCCTAGATGATGAGCGACGAATCGATTTTTACTCGCCAAGACCAGCATGTTTCGCCTGTTCTTCAATCGCCGTGAATGCTTCTACTACGGCTCGCTGGGAATGCGCGACAGTGTCGATGTCATCAGCGTAAGCCAGCAGCTGGACCGAATTGTAGAAAATAGTACATTCCGTGGTGCCGTGAACGAAGGCCATATGAACTAACGCCATAATGGCGTTAATTCACATTTGGAAGTGAATTAACGCCATAATCCACTAATGGCCTTAATTCACTTTCAAATTTGAACTAAAGCCATATGGCGTTAGTTCGTTTTAGGAAGTGGCCTTAGTTCACATTTGAAATTGAATTAAGGCCACTCGCATCAATCTCAATAATTTACATTATTTACATGGTCCTAAGAAATGAGGTAGAAACTTGTAGGAAAAAAGTTTACGGCGTATAAACAGTAATGTTGGAACCCCCCTGCTGGACCACATGTAGGATTTGAAGTAGGCGCGAGACTGAGTGTATCCATGCTTTTTTTTATCCATGATTTGCTTGAATTTAAAGAAAGTAAATACAATCAAACTCGCACTTACTCCAAATTGCATATGTGGCCAAGCAGGGGGGTTGCAGGGGGGCATGCTGCCCCCCATTCCAACATGCATATATACATACCTCATATGTATATATGCATGTAAGGGGCAAGGGAGGTAGGTTGGTTGGAAACTAAACGTGGTCCGATCATGGTGGGACATTGGACAGATAACGCGCTTTAGAGCTCAAATACATTGTATGGCATTAGTTCACATTCGAAAGTGAACTAACACCATATGGCGTTAGTTCAATTTAATGTATGGCTTTAGTTCCAATTTGAAAGTGAATTAAAGCCATAAGTGGATTATGGCGTTAATTCACTTTCAAATGCGAATTAACGCCATTATGGCGTTAGTTCATATGGCCTTCGTTCACGGCACCCATTCCGTGCTTACACCTGCCCGATGCACTTTTCTTTCTTTCCATCGTTCTAAAATCTGAAGACTGAAGAAATCACAAGACAGCGAATTTCTGTGCTGAAATCCGACGCAGGTTTCAAACGGTTTGGAAGTTCTAGGACCGTACTGTACGGTGTATCGCATATTCTTCAGCCGGATCAATACTCCCGGTATCCCGAATTCACCCATCACAATGAATAGTTTCTTGCGATGAATGCTGTCATATACGGTTTTAAAATCGATAAAGAGGTGGTGCATATCGATTTGAAACTCGCTAGTTTTTTCCAAGGATTTTTTAGTAGCCAATAAGGTGACCCTCTGTTGGGTGCCCGACCACATGGGAATTTCCGGTAATGAAAAAGCGGATGAACTGGCCAGAGCTGGGTCATATTTAAGCTCTTCGCGGGCCCTACCTGAGACCATCACATCGCTTAGCACCTTGCACAAGAAAAGGGAAATAGACATTGAGTCTAACGAGGCAGCCAATAATCGGTGGTGTCGATTAGACACATGCGCTACAGCTAAATCGTTATGGCCAGTCTACGGCAAGAGGAGATTTACCGATCTCATAAAACTAAGTCGAAGGGATATACGAACAGACAGGGAGCATGCATCAGATCATCCATAGAATTTGAAAAGACGAAAGCATGCCCGGCGACTGGAACGACGCACACGCAGTTCGTTGGATAGTATAGTATTACCGACATTGGGCAGGGATATGCCTCTCTCTCTCTAGTTGGTGCACAAGGTAAGATCGCTCTTTTCATGGAAGGGGCATGTGGAGCTGATGTTCCAGTCGTCGGGCATGCTTTCGTCTTTTCAAATTCTATCGATGATCTGGTGCATGCTCCCTTTCAAAACTTAGCCACCAACATTGAAGACCTCTGATGACAAACCACCAGTTTCGAAGAGTTTGGGTGTTCTTTTTAAAGCATGTTGCCAGACTTAGACTCTTCGATATTCTTAAGAGGTTGCGAGAAACACTTTCTTTTGTCGCAGAACCGCGCTTTTTTTGGTATGTTATTATATGGTCTTACATGCTAAACAAAAACACTTAAAATAAGCTTAATTAGCCTTTGTTTTATAAAAACTTAGATCTAACTCAAAACTATAGCTCACCAGGATCTGCTCCTCGTCTCTATTAACAATTCTCTTCAACCATACCGATCGCGTGCCGACGCCATCCAGCAGCGCACTCCAAGGCTTCAGACGTCCTGGTCTATGCCATCTCTCCAGCGTAAGCATGGTCAACAACGCTATCGTCTACCATCGTCTACGGGCCGGTTACTCTTCGCTCATTTTTTTTTTTTGGAGGATTTTAGAAACACTACTGGAGCACTCAGACTCATAACTGGTCCATTGTACTGCCAGGTAGCAACCTACTCCAGTGCCGTTAATTTGATCCCAACGGCAAATGGTGACTGGACCGATTTCGGAATCGAACCTGGGACCCCTCGAACTTGGGGCAGGCACTTAACCAACTGCGCCATCCAGTCGTGTACTCTTCGCTCATACGAGCTAGTTGTTCTGACCACCGGTGTCTACCGACCTTAATTGTTGTCAATATATCAGCTTCGAGGTAGATCGCATACAGTTCGTAAATGTAGCGTCTCCGGAATCGTCCTTCTTCACATGTGGGACTAACTATTCTCCGTAGAACTTACCTCTCGATCGCGACTAAGAAGTCAGGGTGCCTTTGGGTAAGCACCCAAGTTTCGGATTCATAAGTGAGTACTGGTAGGACCATTGTCGTGTACAGCAGCAGCTTAGAGGTTATGGTAAGATCTCTGGATTTGAAAAGCCTTGATAGACTGTAGTAGGCTCTGTTATATTTGAGCAGCGACCCGCGTATTACTAACATATATACTTCAAATTCATGCTCCTCTACCCTCATCATTTGACCAACCGTTCTTTTTGCCTGACCACTATATTTTGTCCAACCCGAATTGTAAGGGAGAAAATTGTTTCTGTCAACGCGCGACGTACCTATACACAATTGTACAGGCTACGTGAAAGATTGCTAATAACTGTGGGCCAAATACAAGTTTATTTTTAAAAATGCAATAAAATGAACAAACATTCCCATGGACTACGAAATACAACGTCGTTCAAGTGGCTCTCTCGGCTTACTTCGCAGTACCGCATTCTGTCACCCCAATTTTCCAAGACCTTGTTGGTTTCGAGCTGTAGCTCATGGATTGCTTGGGTGATACTGGCCTCAAGTGGTTGAATCTTTTCCGGATTGTTGGCATAACATCGCTTCTTCACGGCTCCCTACAAAAAAAAGTTCAAAGGGGTCAAATCGCAGCTCCGAAGCGGTCAATTGACATCGTCAAGACGGATGATAACATGATTTGGGAATTTGGAGCACAAAAGACCGATTGTAGCATGGGCTGCGTGGCACTGCGCGCCATCCTGCATGAACCAGATGCCGTCCAAATCCATGTCTTCAATTTCAGTAAAACAAAAGTCTGTTAACATGGCTCGGTAACGCGTGCCGTTGACTGAAACGTTGTTACCAGCCTTATTTTCGAAGAAAAATGGTCCATTGATCCACCACCACCACTCCACAACTCGTATCAAAGAGTTTGATCTACTCTCTGTAGAAGCATTAGCTTGTCGACAACAATGTGCGGGTCTTCCAAGCCCCAGATGCGGCAATTTTGTTTGTTAACATAACCACCAAGATGAAAATGCGCCTCGTCAGAAAAGATGCTTTTTCGTCCAAAATCGTTGTCCACTTCAAGCTGCTCTAAGGCCCAAACTGCGAAGCGATAACGAAACGGATGGTCGCTCGCCTTTAATTGCTGAGTCAATTGGACCTTGTAAGGGAATAATCCCAGATCTTTGTGCAGAATTCTCCTCAAGCTAATGTGTGAAATTTTGAGCTGTTGAGATCGATGGCGAGTTGATGTTCGTGAATAGAGTCTCACACTCTCGGCCACAGCAGCCACATTCTCATCTGTGCGCACCGTACGACGACGGGGACCATGAGTGTTGTCCACTAACATACCAGTCTCACGAACTTTTTGCACAAACTTGCGTACAGCAGTCGATAAAAAAAAACCACTAGTTGGCCAAGCTATGCAATGGAACTTCTTAACACAGGACGGCAGAAGACCTGGCGATCCGAAGAAATCTTAACGCAGAACCGTGGAGAATGAAGCGCGGCAGTTGAGGAAAAGTTGAGGAGAGTTGAGGCACATTGCCAGAAATAGAACTCGATGGCGAGTAGGCGTAGTTTATGCCCCCCAATTGGATACAGGAACTAAATAATTTAATGCGTTCTTGTTGATTCTCATTAAATCGAATCACTCGTCGTTCAACAAAAACAAACTAAATCGTATCAAATGAGGTGCCTGAATGCGTGCTCTCACTTTATGGTGCACAATTTCCACATTTACCTAGTTATCGCCGATGATTTGACTTTAATCGATTAATGACTGTATTCAAATGGCTTCTTCTACTGAAATTTGAAACGTGCGCTAATGTAACAGCTAACAGTCAACAAAGAATCTAAGTACGAATGTAGCCACCATTAGGATAAATCGAAAACACTTGTTCGCTTAATGATACCCTCTTCCATTCATTTGCCATTTCCACAGAGAATCCTTGTTCCGCTAATGTTCGCACTAATAAAATCCCACCTGAATACACCAATCACTTAGAATCAACAAATGAAATGACGTAGATCCATTAGGACTTAATTATCCTCGAGTAACCCTCGGCTAGGTGCGGTACAATTGACTCCACCAAGCTGTCCAACTGTCAGTCATAATCTAACTCGGTTCGTTGGCAAAATGCCTTCTCAATCAACGCGAACTCAGATAGCCAAAGTGTGGCATAAATTAATCAACCCGCATGATCTTGAATCGGCTTTCCTTTTTGCGATCTTGTTCCTTCGCCTGGCGGGGTTATTTCCCTACGTGTTGAGTGACAGTGGATTCAAAATGTCCTACAGTGCATTAGCAGTCACCCTACTGCACTTCTCCTTGTACTCGTACGTTAACGTTAACGTACTACTCAACGATGTGATGATGTTGGCCAAGCCGGCTATTGTGGAGAGTGAGTTGGCAATAGCAGCAAACATAATCATCAGAGTGGTTGGAATCGTTATAACGTTGGTCGTATTCTTGACCATTTTCACGGGTGGTGGTCAATTCATTAGCGTACTGAACCGATATGTTTTGTTGATGGAATTGCTGGCGCAACTTGGAATCAAAACTGGACGCATCTTTAGAAAAATGCTCTTGGTGTCGGCTACAGCGACTCTGATTATTGTTCTCATCAGTCTGTATCTTCTGAGCCACTCGTACATCTTCTATGAGAAGATAGCGAACGAAACGGCATCCGTGCGGTTCTTTTACGTCGTGATCCTGGCAAATTACTACAAGAACGTGTGTTTGTTCTCCATGGGATCTTACTTGTTCGCCAACTACTTACTATTGTCTTTGCTGAACGGGTTCTTAAAGGATTTACTTAACAGACAAGTGAAGGAGAGTGAAGTTTGGAGTAGTCAGTTTAAAAAAGATGTCTCTGCCTCTTAGAGAAAATAAAATGATTCAATTAACCGGTTGTAATGGTTGTTAATTTTATTAGATTTTAATACTAGTCAATGTCGCAGTGAAACCTCTTCAGGTTGGCCACGAGCAGTGCAACTATTTCTGGAAAAGTTAGCCAGAAGTGAGGATGCCTGTTTTGTTGAGTGTATTTGTGAATGTAATATTTGTTGCGGTTAGGCCTTTTAGCTTTTTCTGCTATACAATTCTTTTTAACTTGCCAAACTTAAAACACTACAACCCCTTAAGCCAATGCAACACCCAGCACCCAACACCCAACAACAACCCAGTGAAATCGAATCTGGTCCAGTCACCATTTGCCGTTGGGTTCAAATTAAAGGCACTGGAGTAGGTTGCTACCTGTCAGTACAATGGACCAGTTTTTAGTCTGAGTGCTTCAGTAGAGTCCAAAAAAATCCTCCGAAAAAAAGCAGCTGTTAAAATGACCAATCATATCCAGTTGTCAAAATATTCAGTAAGGTTTCTAATCTGATCATGCATTGTTTCACGCATGCCGAACTTTCGAAAATTATTAAAAAATATCGAACTTTCGGCCCAATTGAAAGTACGCAACGTGAATTTCGTCGTCAGGTCTACTTCCACAACGACCTGAGTGAGCTAAACAACGTCGGCATCAGTCAATTTAAACGCTTCGTAACGAGTACCAAATGGTTTGATGGATAGGAGATACCCGGTCCGCGTGGACCAAAAGCGGGCCTAAGTTGGCATAAGTGAGACAGCTATCCTGTACTCGCCAACCTAAATCTAATCTAACCTAGTAGCAGCGCGGTTCAGAGACAATATTATGAAGCTGCACCAGCCAACAAACAGAACTTTTGACATTGGACGCCTGATCACACCGGAGAATGGCAGAGCCTACGAAGAGATACTTAGCAAGAGATTATCCAGTATGCTTACGAGTACATACGTCGAATACAAACGCCAACAACATGCGGAAAAGAAAAAACGTGCAACAGGCGCTGCAACGTAAAACTAGGGTAGTGCAGGAGGAGTATCGTGCTAGAAGACGGGAAGAGAAGAAACTTTTACGCCTGAAGAAAAGGTCTCTCGCATCCCCCCAGCTCAAGAATATCAAAGAGCCTAGCGACAAGCATAAAATACGGACCTTTTAAAAAATAAACTGGGCAAGTGCGAGTTGTACTCACACGGGTAAGGTTCCGTCGCATAATATTGGATGATATCTGAATATCAATACATTTATATCAATTCATACATTTATACATCCGAACAAATATTTATCCATACATATACCTATACCTCTATCGAAGTTTATCCACCACAGAAAATCCCTTCCATCATACACATACCCAATCACTGCTCATGCCTGCGGTGTGTGTGTGTTCATTTCTGTTGGGCATTTAGGGGTGAGATCGAAAAGATAACGCTCATCAATGAATAGAGTGGCCGAACACAGCATGAAATTATGTGTGAAAATGAAAATCGTTCTCATTTTAAATCTTAGATATCTCAAAATTTCAACACAAATCGATATTTTGAAATTTATCATTTCTTAATGCTTACATTAATGTCTTCAAAACTGCGTTTTCAGATCTTCAAAATTCGCATGCCGATGATTGGCCTTTTTTGGCCAATATCTCCAAAACCATTAGGGCCAGAATGCTCGCAATGGTTTTAGATGAAAGTACTCAATGAAGCGAAGTTTTTGTGATTTTTTCAGATTTTTAAACACTTTGGTTTAGAAATGGCAGGGGGGGACGCATTTAAAAAAAACTTTGGAACTCCATATTTTCCAAACGCTATTTTGGATAAAAAAGTGTTGAAAGAAACCTCCACCTCATTTCGAAAGATGTGTCGATTGATATATATTTCGATGGTGTACGACAATTTTTCAAAATTAATGTCAACTTCACCTGTACTGGAGCCACCCCCAAATGGCCCCACTTTTTAAAATCGCTGCATAGGCAATGACATCTAAGTCTGAAGTACCTAATTTCATAATTTCATGCCGATATCTTCATAAACTTCGGAGATAAAAAAGTGTTACAGACACGACGGACGGACGGACGGACGGACACACCGAAACTATAAAGGTTCCTTTTTTTTTAGACGGAGAAAAGGTACCCAGATTCTTCAAAACTGCGAGGATAATCTTGTTACTTACCCGCAGGAAATTGGGGATGTATTTAAGCAGCTTTTCCAAAAGTTCCTTAATAGGCATGACCAAGAGAGAGTGGTAGGGAATGAAAAGACTCCAACTTCTTCGCCCTTGAAAGGAGGTCTTTCGATCCACAAAGAGTGACATTTTGGTATAATTTTTGGACTGTTTTATACAACCATTTCAGTCAAGGATTTCGTTAATGAGCTATGTTCAGTGAGTTCTTTTCGCCAAAAATCAATGCTACGGGCGTAGAGGACATTGGTGTATCCACATGGGAAACACCTGCCAAAACAATGGCTCCATTGCGTGACAAATTCTCTGAATGTGTTATTTCTTGAAACGGAGATTTCCATTGGCCGCCGAGTTTAAGCAATTTCAAAACACTCGACTTTTTCCAGGCGGTCTTTGTTAAATGAACGGGAAGTCTACCCAAATTCTGCGCCAATAATTCATGCAATAAAAGAGAGTTTCTTTGCGAAATATCAGGTTATCCAATAAGGACATGACAACTTTCTTTTTGAATAAACCGCAATCCACTCAAGATATCTTGAAAATTTTGTTATTGGCTTGAAGTATATACAATCAAAAGATTTATGTATGGAATGCGACGTCGTTCACATGTCCACCACGGGTACGTTTGTAGCGGTCGTTTCGTTGAACCCAATTTGCGATGACTCGCCCACTTATTTAGACGAAAACGGCCGCGATCTCTTGTTCAATATTACCTCTTAGCACGTCAAACGACGCCGGCCTGTTGGCATGGACCAATGATTTAACGTAGCCCAATAAAAAAGGCTAGAGGTGTAAAATCACACGATCCAGGCGGCCAATCGACAGGACCATTTCACGACATAACACCTTCAATTGAGTCGATTGTTACACCCGTTGTCTGGCTTGTGGTATCGTCTTTTTGAAACCACAGATCATTTATGTCTAGTCCATTCAATTGACCAAATAAATAACGTTGCAACATGTCTGTAGCAATCTCTATTGACTGCAAGGTGCACGACGGTCATTTTCATCAACGAAAAGAAAACGGCCCAAAGACTCCACCGGCATGAAAACCACACCAAAAAGTTATTTTTTACGGATGAAATGGTTCGTGCACTAAAGTTTCTTGAATCATATGAGGTTTTTCACCTGATCAATTCGGTTTTTTCGCCTATATAACTTCATGGACTACAGAATGGCGAACGCAACTCCAGCCCGTGGAGGATTTGGTTCTCGTGGCGGTGGTGATTTAGGGAGCGCGGTTGTGGTTGTGGTCGCAGTAGAGTTAGTGGTTGTGGTGGCAAGGAAGACTTTAAGGATTCCAGTCACCAAATTGGGACATTTGGTTCGCGATGGCACTGCAGGTCGCATTCTGTTGACGGGAGAACACCACCAAACAGTTGCAAATAGAGTAAGCACACTCAAATGGTATCTATAACAAGAAAATAACCTGACCAATAAGACATATTCCGTTTTTTGACGAAACCGTTTAGCCAAATATGCCCTTCAGCACTGAGGATGATTTTGCGATAAAATGGATCACCTTCTTCCCAACATTTTTAGAGCCCAATTCGAGAACGTATGTTGCTTCGTATGATTGAATGACTTTAGTTCTTGAGTAAACATCATCTCATAAGAATCCAAGCCAAGATCCTTTGGTAAAATTCGGCACAGTGTGGTCCTGGTGATGCTCAATTCTTGAGAACGCCGTGGAAATGACTATTTTAGTTCGTTTGTGATGACGCTAGAACGGCAGCAATATTATTGGCAACTTCGACCAGAGTACCCAGGCCTAATAAGAAAGTAAGCTCATAAAGTTACGACTGGATGGCGCAGTTCGTTAAGTGCCTGCCCCAAGTTAGAGGGGTCCCAGATTCAAATCCCAGTGAAATCGAATCTGGTCCAGTTACCATTTGCCATTGGGATCAAATTAACGGCACTGGAGTAGGCTGCTACCTGGCAGTACTACGGACCAGTTTTGAGTCTGAATGCTCCAGTTGCGTTTCAAAAATCCTCAAAAAAAAAAAAACTCATAAAGTTGCCATCACCGGCTTGGAATTTTGATAATAAATTTTAACTATTTGTAAGCGTTCTTCGTTCATGAATTTCTCTATGATGAAAATATTGTTTTTAGTGAATATTTTGACATTGACAGTTTGGCCATTGACTTAAGAGTGCGTTCACAGTAAACGTTTAAAGTTATCAAGTCCCACCTGGAAACCCCGTTCAAAGAGGTCGAATAAAATTAAACAAAATTATGTCTGTCTGTAGTCAGAGTTGGAGCCGACACTTCGCAGATATAGTACTTCGTTACTAACCTCAAAGATTGCACTTTAGACAAAATTGAAAACACCGTCACTCTTCATATAATTTTGAATTTTTGTTGCTAATTTAAAATGACACCTCTTATTGGACAACCCTCTACATCACGTGAAACCACTCCAATCAATACTTCACTCAAACGCAAAAACAAACCCAACTCAACAACATGTTTAGCAAAATTTTATTGGAAACTCCAAGACCCACTTATCCATCACCAGACACATTAAAAGGTGGACTCACTTTTGTGAGTTCGCCATCGTCCGGCGAAAGCGCTTTCTTCGGTAGACTTGGCATAAAGATGTGCAGCTGCCTCTTGACATCGCAAAAAGTGGATGCCTTCCGTTCGGTGGAAGGCCTCTTGACGGGCGCATCGTACAGCGCTGTCGTCCGATGACAAGTGGTCCGTGGTCTTGGCCTGTTCGCATCAGCGGCATCTGCAACGCACCTCGCCTCTGTATTCATGCTGTCTTCGTATAACCTCGCCGAAGCTAGGTTTCCCGCCAGTCGCCGAACCACACCTGCACTATTTGAGAGCGCGCACAAGTCGATGTTCCTCGCTGGCCGATTGAAGCGGACCGGGACACCCTCCTTGTTGAAAATGATGGTGATGTGTTTGACCGAGTCAGACCTCCTGCAGCACGCGGCTGGTTCCTGTCTCTGCTGCTGTGTCCTCTGATCCCCTTTTCGGTTCTTGTTTTTCCTCGTCGATGTGCGGGGCGCTGAGTCATCCGGACCGAGGAGTGGCGTCTTGCCAGCTAAGTCCAGCCAGTTGAGGACCCGTTCTGCCAGTTTTTCGTCAGAGTGCGAGTTGTTTGTCAGCACAGAGCTCATGTCGTAAACGGAGTCCCGCTTCGATGAGACCTCGTCGCGGAGGAAATCATATCGTCTGCGGAAGTGATCCAGGAACATCCTCCGTCGTCGTGTGTTTCCCGTGGACATCAGTCTGTCGTGCGCCGAGTTCTGCTGACACTGAGTCTTGGACGAACCGACGAGCTGTAGTTCCTCGTCCAGCTCGGTGAAGTCCCACGACACAGAGGTTTGGACCGGCTCTGGAAGCACAAGTGGAGGGGAATTCAATCGTTTAGGCAAATCACTGCACACTCACTCACCCCTTTTCGGTTTCACTGTCGAAGCTGAGGCATGCTTTCGTCTCGGTTCGTGGTCAAGGATGAAGTGTCGTCGTCCTGCGTCAAGCCAAACAGACTTCACAGACAGCGGCCTGCTGGCCGATTCCCAAATTGGCGGATTCTTCATTCTTGACTCACTGTCGTGCTTGCCTCAAATCACTTGGACATGTCCCGTCTGTTTTGCCGCATGTCGTCGACTGAACGTAGTCCCACGAGAATTTCCTCCGCTCGGCGGGTATCCAAATGGCAAACGAGGGTGGTTGTGGTTGGTAGTTGGTAGTGGTGCGGTTTTTCTTTTGTGGCTCCTTTCTTCCACAGGCCTTTGTTGACTGTACCATGCACCTCCTCACCGTCGAGGTTTTTGGTTAAACTTTTTGGCTGAACGGCGGTGTGTGTGTGTGGGGGAGGGTGTTGCTAGGTGTACGTGCGCGCGAGTGCGGTTAAGTACGTTTTGCACGCGACTGCAGTAGATCGAAGGAAGACCGAGTTCCTGTCCTGGTATTTGGGTGTCATTAAAGTTTTTTTGTTCGCTTTTACCATTTTAATGGATATTTAAATCAGCGACCGTATTTTGCTCAGGTCTGTCGTGTAGGGTTGCCATGACGGTGGTTAGGGTTCAATGTCATCTGGGAAATATTTTTAGTTGATTTATGCCTGCAACATGAGGACATGAGCAAATTTTTACCGGCGAACAGTTAATCGTTTCGTGTTAACAAGCACGTACGGTAGATGACGTAAGTGGAAGAAAAGTGCAAATGTCAGAGATGTAATTCGGTCATTAAATGTTGACATAAAAGTTACATTCTGCTAATTTATGCTTTGCATGCAAATTTATGCCTGTTTGAAGCTGAATCAATGGGAGCAGAGTGTCGGAGTTTGAGTAGGCAAAATTGTGTATACCATACAAAGGAATTGGGTTAAAGAAAGTCACCTTCAAGATGGTAACTTTTGGAGCTCGACAAAGCCACACAAAACTGACAAAGGGTACTCTGCTATAGGAGGTCCGAACGGGAATAACTCTTAGCAACCGCTTCTGTTTCTGTTTTGTCATGGTGTCTAAAACAGAGTTCTGAACTTAAAGAGCAAAAGTCTTCAAACTGTCTCAATCTTTCTACATACAGGCGAAAAATGAACCATAGGCCAGACAGAAGACCTAATTCCAACATTTTGCCCTTCTTCATTGGCTATTTGACTAGGTTTGCGAAAAAGTGAATGGAGAAGACAACAAAGACATGAATGTAGTCTAGTAGACATTTGACAACTTAAGGATTGTCTTCACATCCCAGCCTATTGGTTCCAAAAGGAGATAGTGGGTTGTTCTTTGGCATTGTTGCAAAAATCAAGGCAGAGCGACTGAGGCTGCTTCAGTGACGGTGTGTAAAACGCACGGCTTAGCTCGTCGGCTTAGCTCGTCGGCTTAGCTAGTGCTCCAAAAGAGAGCCAAAGGGATGAAGCACGGATGGGCCCTCCTTCACCCGTGACGGGTCATATCCTGCCGGAGCAGACGACGGAGGCATTAGTCAGCCCGTGGTTAGGTAGGGCAGCCGAAGGGGATTGTAGACACGCTAAGGATAATCCTTCAGTGGTCGGCAAGATGGATGCCGTCGAGTCGTGTCCTGATGCAAGCACTTAAGCCTTCGCTGTAGAACTTCCGACAGGTGTCAGGGAAAGTGCCATGACCTTGGTTCCGACAGGACCAAGTATCACGACCCCTGAACCACCAAAGGCTGTGGAAGCATCCCTCGAAAACTCGCCTTAGGAAGCGAATTCTACTATTGACAGCAGAAGGACAGTCATCCAAACTGCTCAAGCTAGGTTAGAGTCCGACAACTTGATGAGGCAAAGAGTGAACGCCAACAGACTCATCAGGAGACTAAAGTGCAGAGATCCGAATTCCTTAACGGAAAAACAGAAGGGAATTATCTCCAGGTCGCACTCTACGATAAAAGCCATAACACGGGCGTGGGCTGAACTACCTGATTACAGCAGCGTTTTCCAAGCGGAGGTCCTTGCAGTCAAAGAAGCGGATAAAATGATATCAATCCTGGCAATACCACCGGATTACCCTTCTGACTGACAGTCAAGCGGCAATGAAGGCAATATACGCAATGGAAATCAAGTTCAAGCTATTCGCAAGCTGTCGCGAAGGGTTCTTGGCTCACATCATCTTTGCTGGATCCCAGGGCATAGGGGCATCACCGGCAATGAGAAAGCCGATGAACTTGTCACAAAGGATTCGATATGGATCTATCCACTGCAATTCCGGGGATTGATCCCCCACTTTGTATTTAGATATGGCAGCACCATTGATAGAAGAAACGGATCAACAGGTGGCACCACCATCGATAAGAAGAAAAGGAGCAATTGTGGCAGCACCATCCTACGAAAGAAAGAGAAAACAAACACTGATACCTAGAGCTCTGTTTTACCAAAGGAGCAAGTGGATGTCAAGATTCTCAAATTGGCAAACCTCAGTTGGCAGTCTTTGGACACCTGTGCAATCACCAGGACGCTATGACCAAAATATGATAGGGCAAAATCCGTCAAGCTTCTTCAGTACAACAAAGCGTTGCTTAGAATGATGGTGGAGCACTCTTAGGACCGTCTTAAGAATAACATTAGGAAAATCAGACACGCCGATGACAATACTCGTATATGCCGGGGCTGTGGTGATGAAGAGGAACTGAAGGACACACCACACTACCTCTGCCAATGTCCCAGCCTATGTCAATTGAGATATAGAACGCTTGGAAGTCATTACTTCAGTGACATTAGAAATATACCTCTATTTAATCTTTCAGGGTTATACAACTTCCCAGATGGCTGGACAAAATCTAGTAACAGACACACGTTCTGAAGTGGAAGAACTGGTTCTATTCCCTCTCGGGCACCACAATGGGTCCACATGGACCTAAGTGAGACAAGGTCTTACCCATTTTACCCACCTACCTAACCTAACCTATCCTAGCTTGTCCTCCCACTAGTACACCACCTTGTTGCCTCTAGAGTTGAGGCACATTCAGACCAGTTCCACAGCATTGTCCATGACTTTAACCACATTTTAGGGTCACAATGTCTGAGACGTATTTGTATAGAGGGACAGTAAAATCAGACGATGTGGGTGCCGTGGCGTTGGACCCCAACACACTAGACTTTCAAAATCTAGGTTTAAACCCAAGAAAAAGCAATAATTTTTCGTTGCTCCAGCTGTTTTGAGTCACTGAAAATACTTAAAGAGTATAACTGTCTAGAAAAAAGCTTCTCAATCTCGCCGTTCGGAGTCGGCATTAAACTAAGTCAATTTCTTTCGGAAAAACTTTTTAGAATCACAGCGAACTATCTCTCAGATAGAATGTTCCGCGTAAAGTGTGGAAACGAATACTCTGTATTCAAATCTATAAAGGCTGGAGTACCACAAGGAAGTGTTCTTGGTCCTCTCCTTTTCCTACTTTATACCAGAGATATACCGGAAGACGAAGGCACCGTATTAGGCACATTTGCTGACGATACTGCCATTTTGGTAACAGCCAAAACGGTTGAGGAGTCAACAATGAAATTACAGTGTGCACTAAATTTGGTATACGAATGGACAAAAGTTTGGCAAATCGCGCTTAATGAAGCGAAATCCGTTCATATAAACTTTACATACAGGAACATAAATTACCTACCTGTTTTCGTAAATGGTGTCCAAATACCCTTCGGGAATGAAGCGAAATACCTCGGGATGACCCTCGATGTTAAACTAAAGTGGAAGGAGTACGTTAAAAAGAAACGAGAAGAGCTAGAGAAGAGATATAGAGATATGTACTGGCTCATTGGATATCATTCAAAGCTAAGTATTGACAACAAATTGCTTATATATAAGCAAGTGCTAAAACCTGTCTGGACGTACGGTGTACAACTCTGGGGTTGTACCAAACCAAATAATAGAAATATACTACAGACTTTTCAAAACAAAGTTCTAAGAACCATCGTCAACGCACCTTGGTATATAAGAAACGACGATATCCACAGAGATCTTGGAATTACAACAGTCCAAGATGAAATTAAGACTTTTGAGACTAGAGGAGCACGTTAACCCTTAGATTCTTAAGGGAAGTAATACTATTCGCCGTCTTCAAAGGACTAAACCACTTGATCTAGCACGGTGAAATCAACCCGCGTGTATTTGCGGTGTAAGCAGGAACTTTCAGTGGAGAGTCAGACAGGTGACTCTCCACTGAAAGTTCCTGTCTCTAAATTACGAAATGTAAACTGCTGGATAAGTGACTAACTTACAGTTGTGTTCAAAATAGTAGTGGGTACCACAACAATATTTTAATGAATATTTCAGCTTGCTTCCACATGGAAATTTTATTTTCAGCTTTTTTCCAGAAACTAACGGAATATGTCAAACAAAATTACTGTAAAATTCATTGCAAATATCTTAAAGATCAATGCATGTAAGTCGAGTTTGTGATCTCAGCGAAAAGAGTGCTGTTCAAAAAAATAGTAGTGCTAGTAAGAAAAATATTTATTATCAAAGATTTTATTTTTATTGTATTTGATTCAAGCAGAAAAGTACGTACTGTCTTTGTCTTTTTTAAATTTGAAAAAAAAAAACGAAATTTTTTGGCGGGAAATATCTACAGTGAGAACAGGCAAGCATTTCAGCAAAGAAAAGCGCGATCTTATTAAAAAATTAAGAAGAAAAGGCCAAACTTATGCCGAAATACAAAATTTGCTAAGTTGTACTCCAACAATAATAGCCAATGCCATCGTATGTTGAAAAGGCGGAAACTCGAGGTAGAAAGAGAAAAACGAACGAAGTAGACGATCGGCACATTGTCCGATACAGCAAATTAAATCCTTGTGCTTTATCATCTGAAATCCAAAAGGAGCTCCAACTTCCTGTAAGTGCGGTGATTGTTCGCAGCCGTCTTTTAGACCACGACTTGCATGCACGAAGTCCACTAAAAGTCCCTCTTTTAACAAAGAAACGTCTTAAGAGCCGTATCTAATTCGCCAAAAATCACATAGAGTGGCCAGATGAAAAGTGGCGTAATTTATAGTGGACAGACGAGAGTAAATTCGTTCTCTTTGGAGGTACTGGTTCTCGGCAGTATATTCGTCGTCCATCCAGCACAGAATATCAACCCAAATATACTGAAAAAACCGTAAAACACGGAGGATCAAAAATATTAGTTTGGGCATGCTTTTCATACTACGGTGTTGGGCCTATACACCTGATAGACAGAATAATGGACCAACATGTCTATGTTGATATTTTGAACAACACTATGCTACCCTTCGTCGAGTATGAAATGCCTTTAAAATGGGTCTTCCAGCAGGACAATGACCCGGAACACAGGAGTCGAGCAGCTAAGGAATGGTTTCGGGTTAATGAGGTTGAGGTCTTCACAGCCATTACTTCCCAAACACAGTAGCTTGGGTATGCCCCTCACAACTTGCAAATTGTTGCTCTCATTAGAGGCAACTCGTGAAATAGATAACAGATGGGCGAGTGGCACTTCGTGTCACACCTCCAGGATAATCTGGCCTAGGCTAGATTCCAAAAGATCTAAGGATTTAATATCTCTTCACAGATCGAATATAAGCTCTATCGTCGGTGTCATCACAGGACACTGCCTCATAGGAAACCATGCCATCAGACTAGGTGTCCCGGCTAATGATTTCTGTAGAAGCTGCCTAGATGAGGAGGAAGTGGAAAGCGTCCCACACCTCCTATGCTCCTGTCCGGCCCTGGCGTCTATTCGACGTCAATATCTAGGGGCCTACTTTTTTGATGACTTGGGTGAACTTAGTACGGTTCCCATTAATAATCTACTTCGCTTCATTATAGGCTCCAAATGGTTTCCCTCGGACAACTTATTGGTTTGATCCCGATCAAACCATGTGGCAGCACAATGGATCAACTCTGGTCTAGGTGCACACACACAGAAAAGCCACATCTCACCTAACCTAACCTAATGAGGTTGAAGTTCTGCACAGTCCCCCGAACTCAACCCCATAGGAAATCTTTGGGGTGATATTAAAAAAGAGATAAATAAGGCAGAACCATCAAACAATCGGGACCTTTAGGTCATAGTAAACGATTCCTGGACGAAAATCCCAGAAAATCGTTGCCACAGCTTAGTAGACCCCATGCGGAGTCATTGTAAAGCTGTTTTGAATAATAAGGGGTTCATGACAAAATATTAAACCCTAGTGTATTTTAAAATAACTTTAATTTAATATTTATGCCATTTAAAGGCCACTATTTCTTAATAATATGAATACTACTATTTTTTTGAACAGTGAAATTTCTTTGTTAATTTTATTTTAACCTTATTTTATTAAATTTAATAAGTTTAGAAAGTAATTAATTCTAGTAAAACATTAAATTATATTTGGGGTTTGGTTTTTTTTTTATTTTAACGAACAAAAACGTTTACGAAATTTTTTTGAAACTATTTGTGTTCTTTGGTTGGTGTCACTACTATTATTTTGAACACAGCTGTAGTTGTAGTATTGTAGTATTTTATTTGAAGGGAGGTGTTTTTACTGGGTAAGAATCCCTTTCGCTATGAGGGAACGGTGCCCACAGTGTCGTTTGAAGACCTTCAGCTACCCTCGCAAAAAAAAAAAAAAAAATGATTCAACTGTAGGTACACTTCACTCGCGAGAGAACAATAGCACGCACAACACGAGTGGTTGCTGAGAACCTAGGCCCGAGTCCACCACGGACTGTGGCACCACCATTTACTAGTGAATGATGATCAGGTCCGACCTACATTTGTGCGTAAGCTATTGCGCCCAGCACTCATTCCCACAAGAGTAGGGATAGTACCCCTGCTTGCTTCCAGGAAACTGTGAAGCAGACGAACTAGCCAGGAAGGGCACAATAATTAATAACCCCACCATTATCAATGCTTCTGTGCCGATAGAAACCTTGGAAAATCAAGATCTCAGAGCTAGCAATCACAAGCAAGGCTTGTGAGAGATGGAAAAATCTTAACACCTGCCTTCATGCAAGACAAACATGGCCAAAGATGGATCTTCGGAAAACCACAGCCATCCTCAGCCTTAGCAGGAATAGATTGGGTAACCTAGTAGGAGTCCTCACAGGACACTGCGCTATGGGAAGACACTCCGCGAGACTAGGCCTGCCTTACAACGACTTCTGCAGCAGATGCATGGATGAAGGAGAGGACGAAACACCCTCGCATATTCTCTGCAACTGTCCTGCAATCGCTTCCACAAGAAAAGAAACCCTAGGAGTTTTCTACTTAAACTACTTAAACTTAACTAACGGACATAGCTGAAATAGGTGTCAAGAATAACCTGGATGTTCATCCAGACATGGTCTTGATCTGTGTGTAAAAAAATTAGAACTCTCAGAGACCGAAGGCAAGTCTTCCAGTTTGATTTAGATGAAATGCTGACCATGAACTTCTTGTCAAAGCGAAGCTAAGTCGTAAAGACCAAAGCTGAAGTTCCATAGTTCGATTCCGCACATATCAACATTCATTTTCACAGCAAGAAATGCGTAGTGCCTTTCTGAGTGAACGAGGACCTTAAAATGGTTAATAAGACGGATCTTGATTGACATGTCGACGAATGATTATGAAAAAGGAGAAGGTAGATTGCTCGGAAGATTGATTCACGTCAGACATTTAAGCACTGACGGAAAAGAATCGCAAAACTTTTATGGCAGCCCAATTGCTAATGTCTGCGCAACATGCACATGTGTTGAATTACATCAATCCCACCAGTGCACCCCTTATTCCTCGAATTGAAACCTAATATGTGTGTACAATAAAGGCTCAGCTCGGTAGCACACTAAACGATCCGCAAACATTGTGGCAAGCTTTCCCCTCCCCACCAGCACCTGGTGTTACATTGTGGCTGAAAGACAGAAATTAACTCAACAAAACTTTAATTGCAAATACCTTGGGGTAACCGAAAGGAAGGCTGTATTCGTTTGCCCTAAATCTAGGTGCAAGCACCAACAACCACTTGTAGGCTTTTAATGATTCACAGATAAATCGAAAACGAAACAGTGGCCAAACGACAAGGAAGCTCACTGCGAGTTTGAAGAGGGGTTGTTGCTGCAGAATAAATATAAACAGAACTGTGCGGTCGATTGGCAGACGGCACACGCAAGGGGTAATTACTCGAATGAACGAATACCCGGCGCTGTGTATCTGCTTGATTCTTGAGGGAAGCGCTGGAAGAGTGCTGCTGAGTGGTTACTTGGGAGGAAGTTTTGTAAAATTTCAATTTAGTAATTTGCACTCGAAGCAGACATGCATTCTGTTGGGAGTGGTGAAAGTTTAAGAGAGCCACGAAGTTGATTGATGCAATCTCGGAGTGCGGGTTTGAACTTTTATACAAACAACCCCTGATTGGGGTAGCTATAGGATTTGGAGAAGGAGCAAGCTTGAGTTGTACGCAAAGTTCTTTGCTAGTAAAATGTATGGGTTTCAGTTGATTGCCATGCGATTGGTCACAACGTAGGGAAATGTAGTGAAACTATTGGAAGAATAGATCTATGTACGTATCGAAGGGACACGGTCTTAGTCTTTCTTGTAAAAAATGTCTTCTTAAGTAACATTGAGCTGTTAAAAGACTCAGAGTGATTCAAATGAACCTTTATCACAGCAAGGCTCGGTGGCAGTGAAGTCCAGGTGCTTCGAATAGGAACCTCGTCCTTCTCTAAATCGAACCTCTCGTCTAACTTGAATATCCTCTAAGTCGAGCCTCCTTTAAATCGATCCTCTTCTAATTCGAACTTCCCTCTAACTTGACCATTTTTTTTTTGCACTTCCATAGAAAAATGATTCCCTACTTCGAAACTTGCTTGATATAGCCCTACTCCAGAAACCTTGGACCTCTCAATGAAAGCTACGAGGTCTGCCTAAATATGAGGCCAAATAGTAGTTTGTCTGAGGAACCGGATCTTGCATCTGGCTGAGATTCGGAGATCAAACAATGATGTCGGAGTAGGAGGAGGAAAAAGGTAGCATCATAGCAGCATCTGTATAACTGCCGTTCAACTCTTTGGAACTTCCTTCATCAAGAGGGATCAGGTCTCTTGTAGAGGAACTGAACTAACTTTCGGGGAGGCAAAACGAAGCGAGGTGAAACTTTTAGTGGATCGGAATCCATCAGATGAAAATGTTGAAAAGCATAGCCATCTCATATACCTGGGACTCAACCAACAAACCTCTCCAGCTAGCACGATCTTTTGCTATCTGGCGCCAATTGCGCATGCCAAGTTGGTAGAGGTCCCTCCCCACTTGGGTGCCACACCGTAGACATGGACGTCCTCTGTTGCGTTGTATCCCTGATTCAGGGTCGAAGATTATCCGCGTCGAAGTTCTCCATGCGCTCTACATGGGTTAGCCATCTTAGGCGTTAGATCCGTAGAAGCCTGGTCAGACTCAAGTCGCTGTACAGCCCATAGAGTTCGTGGCTAAATCTTCTCCTCCAAATACCATCAACGCAAACATGACTAAAAAAAAGATTGGAGGCAGAAACCTTATCCCGAAAAGACCAAAAGCTTTTTATTACCCTCTTTCGATATTGTTCATGGCTCTGCGCAATAGAGCAGGACTGCGATGATCAATGTCTTACACAAAGTCAACTTGATCTTCCGAGAGGGGGCTCTATTACTCAATTGCCTCTTGAGACCAAAAAACAGCGGTTGGCAAGAGTTATTCTGCGTTTGATCTGCGTTTGATCTCGGCGTTTCGATGTTGTTTGTATTATTTACCGCGGAGCCGAGGTAGACGAAGTCCTTCATTATCCAAAGTTAAAGCTGTCTATGGTGACGTTTTTTTGTGTTCTGAAGTTGTGCGTCCTTTCTCGATGGTATCATACACTTGGTTTTTCCCTTGTTTACCTGCTAGACCCATTTTAGCCGCTTCCGTTCGAATTCCAGCAAACGCCTGATTGACCACTCGCTGTCTTCGCCAAATCACGTCAATGTCATCCGCGAATGCCGGCAGTTATACGGTCTTTTGGAAAATCGTGCCTCTTGTGATGGGCAGTGAGTTTTGCACGATCTTCTAAAAAAATGATGTTAAAGAAATCACAAGAAGAAGCCCTCTCTTGGCTCAAGAACAACATGATATCCAAGAAGGACATCACTATCTGCTCAGACAGCAATCAAATAATCCCTGAGCTCGGGAGACCTCCCTGAATTGCCGCATCTTAACGAGATGGCGGAGCATTTTAATATTCACCTTATTTAGGTTCCGGGACACAGTGACATCCCAGGGAATTGTGAAGCCGACGATCTCGACAGGCGTGGAACGGTCTCCACAAACCTACTTAGTGGTGAACCCCCGCCCAAGTTATTCGCAACAGCTAAAAATCTTTTAAAAAATCATACTTTTAAAAACATAGGTCTTGTCTAAGGACTCTCATCGGCGTTATCACAGGATAATGTGCCAGTGGCGCACACGCCTTAAAAATGGGACTCAGTCATAACGACTTCTGCAGAAGCTGCAGAAACGAAGAAGTAGATGAAAGCATAACGCATCTCGTCTGCACTTGTAGTGCTCTCCCCTCCTGCAGGAAGAAACACCATGGAGCCTACTTCTTGCACGACTTGAGCGAACTGCACAACGTCGGCATCCATTAAATAAGAGGCTTCGTCGCAAGCACCAAATGGTTTGCTGGATAAGAGACTTGTGATCCGCGTGGTACCACAACGGGCCTATGTTGGCCTAAGTGTGATTGCTATGTACAGACGGTGCAAACTCACTAACCAATACTAGAGACACGATCTTCCAGAAGTCCGTACATATGCTAGCAAACACAGATGACAGCGACATGATTGGTCGAACTCAGAGAGCCTCCAATGAGACGTGCAATGCTGGCAATGAAAAAGAAGTGAAAAAAATGGGTCTGGTGGCAAACCAGGGCAAAACGAAAAATTTGTTTTAAATTCGAGGTACAGGGTGATCAAATTCAAACAATGGGACAAGAAATTTAAATAAAATAGCAACGGTGTGAGCGCCGTGGCGTAGTGGGTAGGTGTGTCGACTCCTACGCTCGAGGTCATCGGTTCGAATGTCGAAAAAAAACATCAAACATTTTTTCACCGCTCCACCTCTTTCGAGTCACTGACAATGATCAAAGAGTACAACTGTCTAGAAAAAAGCTTCTCAATCTCGCCGTTCGGAGTCGGCATTAAACAGTAGGTCCCCTCCACTCGTGAGAGAACCGTAGCACGC
This sequence comes from Myathropa florea, assembly GCA_930367185.1. NCBI lineage: Eukaryota > Metazoa > Arthropoda > Insecta > Diptera > Syrphidae > Myathropa > Myathropa florea. The sequence goes on from OV884002.1 coordinate 109,943,685, forward strand.
ACAACACGAGTGGTTCACCTCGAACTATAGCACCGCCGTTATTATTATTATATATTTTGAAGTAACATTCGTGCTATGTATGAAAAAGCACATCCTTCAAATAGCCGCATTGGGTTCGCTGGCATCGCTTAAAGACGTATAATTTTTGAAACTCAGTCCAATATGTGCGGCATTATTTCGGCAATGGTGTCTCGAATGTTAACCTCGAGCTCGTCCAAAGTAGTTGGATTGTGAGCGTAGAATAAGAACTTGAGAAAATAATCGAGGGGTCAAGCCCCATGATTGCAGAGGCTAATGGATGAACGATCGCCGTAAGATAACCCAGGATATATCGATGTTGTCGAGCTCTGACCACAGAAAGTCGGTTAACATCGCTCTATGCCTGAGATCATTGACAAAAAACGGTGTCTCATTCCTCATATCGAAAGAAATAAGGTTCGATGTTGCCACCATGCCATAAACCGCACCAAAGAGCCAATGCATACACAAGCATTGATGCTTTCTCGAACACTAATGGATTCCGTTGCCTCCGATAACGGCAAACATGCTTGTTGCCGCTGAGCCCAAAATGGGTCTCATCCAAAACGATGATTTTTTGGCCAAAATCTGGATCTCCGGCAAACATTTCCAGCGAACTGATGACGTGACCTGGCGACCTACCAGGCAACGCACACAAGTCGAGGGTCCCCCTTCCCCTTGGCCGGCTTGGTGTGCGAAACTGGAGACAGCAAGCAAAAGATCGTGCTGGCTGGAGAGGCATATTGAGTGAGGCCCAGGTCCACCTCGAACTGTAGTGCCCTAAAAAGAAGAAAAAAGAAGAAGAAGAACTGACGACGTTGTCTATTTTTGTCCGCTTTTAATTCTTGCGCCAGCACAATCTTAAACGGATGTACACCCAAATTCAACCCCAAAATCACCCGGGTTTTTTGGGTTTTTTGGTCTCTGGCGATATCCATTTCCACTGATCAGCGTTGAATCGACATTTCTGGGTCTTCTTTGATACTGGCCGATACAGAGCTTATATCTTCTTCACTTCGCTTCAATCTCTGTCTGGTTGGTGACATATGGTCCAAAAGAGTTTACTCAGGCTCACTTTTCCACGGTGCAAAAAATTGACTGCACAGTAAAGTGACTCACGACCAAATTCACGTTGCTTATGTACACCTGAGCCGGAATTTAAAAACAAAAAAAAATGTTTCAACTTACACCGGATACTGTCACAAACTTAACGTCTATTCTGATCCCACAAAATCTCTTCAGCCACTTCTCGATGCCATCCCAAACTCATTACTCGTCCCAACAATCAACTAAAAAACTCATCATGTCCCCATTAAAATGTTATCTTACGGCCATCACGGTCCTTGTTAGCAATCCATTAACGAAGCGATTCTGTGACACAAACCGCCGACGTGCAGACAATTAACCCGGTGGCGTAATGCAATTTCAACTTCATTCAGCCAAAGTGACTCCCCCGTTGAGTCGAAACGGCTTGTTGTGATGGATTTGTGGCCAAAAGTTTATCTCAGTCCCGACTAATTCAATTGTGTTTGATTCTCTTGCAGTTCCTATCATTCCTGAGTTCCTGTACGACATCCGCCATCCAGATGCTCCGCTTGACAGCTTCCCACGGACACCACTGTCGACGGCCACACCAGCACCACCAACGCCACCGCCGTGCTCCAAGAATGGCAACGATCTGTTGACAACGCCCTCCAACGAGTTCTCGACCATCAGCGATGTTGGTAAGGGTTGGCGAGGGAAAGGGTTTTTAAATTGATTTCGTCACGATAAATGATTGCTTGTGTATTCACAGAAAATGCAACCCTCTACAAGGAACTGGAAGAGCGCCACAAGGAGCTGGTGGGCGAGACTGTTGAAGTCGGGCTGATGTTTGCATCGAAGGCCTTCGTTCAGCTGTTGGTCAATCCGATTGTTGGACCGCTGACGTATAAGTATGACTCTGCTGCAACCAGTCGAATTTCTTGAAGACACTTGTTCTCTTTCCAGGATTGGCTACAGCATCCCAATGTTTGCCGGGTTTGTCATCATGTTCCTGTCAACGCTGAGTGAGTACCTCAAACCACAGTAGAGTGTCGAATCGCTGACCTCACAATTCCTTCTTCCAGTTTTCGCCTTTGGCCGCTCGTACAGTGTCCTCTTCTTGGCTCGAGCCCTGCAAGGTATCGGCTCATCGTGCTCGTCTGTCTCTGGCATGGGCATGCTGGCGGACAGATACACGGACGACAAGGAGCGTGGCAACGCAATGGGAATCGCTTTGGGCGGACTGGCGCTGGGTGTACTGATCGGACCACCGTTCGGAGGAATTATGTACGAGTTTGTGGGTAAATCGGCACCGTTCCTTATTCTTTCAGCGCTGGCTCTTGGCGATGGTTTGCTGCAACTGTTCATGCTACAGCCATCGATTCAACACTGTGAATCGGATCCACCATCGTTGAAGGCTTTGATTAGTGATCCTTATATTCTCATTGCTGCAGGTAAGTCAATACAGCCCATAGAACGTATGTATGGAGGTTCTATTATTTCCAGATGATAACATAGAACATAGACATAGACATAGAACAGAAACCTAGAACATAGAACGTAGACAGTGAACATAGACAAAAAAGTAGAAACAGAACATAGACTTAAAACATACACATATGCCATAGACATAAAAATAGTCATAGAACGTAGACATAGAACATAGACATCGAACAGAGTCACAGAACATAGACTATAGGCATAGACACAGAACATAGACACATAACAAACACAAAAAACATAGACAAAGAACATAGACATAGAACATAGGACATAGAACATAGACATAGATCATAAACATAGATATAGAACATAAATATAGAAAATAGGCATAGAACACAGACAAAGAACATAGACAAAGAACATAGACATAGAACATAGATATAGAACATAGACAAAGAAAATAGATATAGAACATTGATACAGACGTAGAACATAGCCATAGGACATAGCCATAGAGCATTGACATAGAACATAGACATTAAACATAAACATAAAACTTAGACATTGAACAAAGACAAAGAACATAGAAACAACATAGACATACAACAAAAACATAAATCATGGACATAGAGCATTGACATAGATCATAGACATAGATCATAAACATAGAACGTAGAAAATATAACATAACCATAGAAACATAGAACTTGTTATCCCTTAACAAACGACAATTTCTTAGGCCAAAATCCTTCTTTACTCACTTTCAGGAGCAATCACCTTTGCCAACATGGGAATCGCGATGCTTGAACCCTCACTACCGATTTGGATGATGGACAACATGGGCGCCAGTCGATGGGAGCAGGGTGTCACCTTCTTGCCAGCCTCCATCAGCTACCTGATCGGCACAAACCTATTTGGACCCCTTGGACATCGCATTGGCAGGTGGCTCGCGGCACTCCTCGGCTTGATCATCATTGGCGCTTGTCTGATTATGGTAAATCCCCTAATCCAATCTTAGCTGGATATTTCTCATGGCACCCATCACACAACAGATTCCAATGGCAACCTCAATCAACCACCTGATCATCCCTAACGCTGGACTTGGCTTTGCAATTGGCATGGTCGACTCGTGCATGATGCCCGAACTCGGCTACTTGGTGGACATTCGACATTCGGCTGTTTATGGAAGTGTTTACGCACTGGGCGATGTGGCATTCTGTATGGGATTCGCTATTGGCCCGGCTTTGAGTGGAACTCTTGTCAACAGCATTGGATTCGAATGGATGCTCTTTGGTATTGCAATCTTGTGCTTTTTGTACGCCCCATTGCTGATGCTCCTGAAGAATCCACCAACAAAGGAGGAGAAGAAGGTGGGTACTGACACAAATGCAAACGGACCACAGAGCACTGTTCCTCAAATCGAGAACGGACCAGCTCACGTCAATCCGGGCTTCGTTAAGGAAGAACGATTATGATTTTGTTAAAAATTGATTTCTTACTCTAATTTTACTCGTACTATGATTTTTTTAAATAAAAATTGTTTTTATTTTTTACAATTTCTTTTGGTTTTTATTTTGTTTCTTTGTTCGTTCTGTTTGTTGAGCTATTCTTCTTCTTTTTGCTTTAATTATCTTGAGCCAGCCCTTAGCAACCCAACAACCTCCAACTAGAAGTGTCATAAGTAATCATATGGTGACAGGACGAAAACTGGAATTTGTTGTGACTCTCCACAAGAGTTTTTTTTTCCTTTTTTTTTTGTTTTTTTCGGAGGATTTTTGATACACTACACTGGAGCACTCAGACTCAAAACTGATCCACTGTACTGCCAGGTAGTAACCTACTCCAGTTCCGTTAATTTGATCTCAACGCCAAGTGGACTGGACTGGACCAGATTCGACTTCACTGGGATTCGAACCTGGGACCCGTCTAACTTGGGGCAGGCACTTAACCAACTGCGCCATCCAGTCGTCTCAAGGAGGGTTTCTGTCTCCTCTTTTTTTAGTTCTAGTTATCGACTGAACTGAAATCCCTTTACAGGAATGGCTTCAGAGTCTAATAAAGGCTACAATGCACGGATTTATGCAACGATTTACGAACAATTGTTAATGTGACAGGAGCATGTATATAAATAACGGTTATTTCACAATGCGACTCGTTAGGTTAGGTTAGGTTAGGAGGGTTTGATGCTGTTGCCAGCAATTACTCCCACAGGCCGTGGAGGTCCATTGTCCATTGTGCCCTGTTAAGATTGCTTGTTTTCCAAGAATTGACGCAAGGTCAGCATGCAATTACCAAAACCACCCCGATCTAGACATAAATTTCCTAAGGTCAGGAATCTGTACCTTCGCCACATCGCTGAGCTCGTGAAAGAACCTTGCTTTCAAGTGAGTAAAGCAAGGCAGTAGCAAAGGAGATACTCTATTGATTCAATTTCTTCTTCATCCCTACAGATCCTACAGAAATCGTTCGCCGGGAGGTTTAGCCTCTTAGCCATTTCACCTATCGTACAGTGGCCAGTGAGAACCCCTATTAAGATGCATATGATTTTCTTATTGTTGGATATGAGGGATTTTGTCTTATTGATATCGTATTTGGGCCATAAGCAGTGGGATATGATGCAGCCTGCGTGGCTTTGCCACTGTTCGTTTGCTGATGACACAGATACTTGCTCAATGACTCTTTTGGCTGAGCTAATAGGAGGGTGGATAGTATTGTCAGCCGATTCTGCGCCTGAACTTGAACCTGTCCGTGTCAGTTTATCTGCCTTTTCATTTCCTTCAATGCTGAAGTGTCCAGGAATCTAGCACAGAAGGATTTTGTGGCGGTTAAGGTTTTTAAGCTCTTTAATGCAGTCCTTGACTTGGTGCGACTCGTACATAGAATCAAATTTTTCCAGATGGTCATATTTCGCTTGGCCGCATTTCATGGTACCATAAATAACACCAAAATGAAGACATATGTTCTAGAGTATTCTCTCTAAGCCAGTTTCCTTCAGTAATCTGAGAAAGAGAGATGGTTCTAGTGATTAGATTTCTTCTTCTGATAGTAGGTACTTACCCAGACATCTTTTTCTTTTGTGGGCTAGTGCCTCATAAAGTCCCACCACATGTTCTGGAATTTCATCAAATTCTCCACAGAATCTGCAGAGGCCTTCTTCAGATAACCCTAGTTTCCTTAGATGCTCCCTGAGTCTATAGTGCCCCGTTAGGAAGCCTGTTAGGATACGGAGGTTGTTCTTGCTCATTTTGATGCATGCCTCAAACCTCTTTTGGTTATATTATCCTAGAAGTTTCTTGGCCTGCTTCATTCCACGAGCGTTATTCCAGGTTTCAATCCGGTTCCTTGTTTCTAATTCCCTGAATTATTGTCTCTGGAAATAGTCTCCTACAGCACAGAATGGTTCAGAGCCTATGAAGGGTTCTGATGCTCCTTTCCTCGCCAGGGAGTCGGCCATTTCATTGCCTTCTATCCCCGTATGCCCAGGTATCCAGCAGAGTTTAATTCGTTTTCTCCTACTCAACTCTTGAAGCTTCTGTAAGCATTCCCATACAAGCTTGGATTTGATGATGTAGGAGTCCAGTGCCATAATAGCGGCTCGACTGTCCGACATTATTGCTATGTCGCAGTTGGTATAATTTCTTTCACGATTGATCTGAACGCATCTGTCTATCGCTTAAATTTCCGCTTGAAAGATGCTGGTAGATTTGCCCATGGATTCGAAGTATTTTGTCCTGGGTCCAAAAACTCCTGCTCCAGTTCCTTCATCAGTTCTGGATCCGTCTGTATACCATTTTACCGTGTTGCTGCTCAGTCTGTGGACCATGGATTCATTGCTCCAGTCCCTTTTGGTGCTCAGCTTACAAATTTCTAGATTTCTTTTGAACGTTGAATTTCCCACTCGCGTCATCTTTCGGAACGGCCGAAAGTGGCAGTTTTTTGACTAGGTCGAATTTGCTCGATGTAATGCACCTGTCTTTTCCTATTCCTTCTTTCGCCATTCCCATGATCGTTTTGTTTGCACATTATGCTACCACTAGATGCAAAGGACTCAGCTCCAGTAGCACCTCCACCACCAGTTGGACAAGTTCTCATGACTCCTGTAATACAGGAGGCGCGTCCTGTCGTTGGTCTCCATATTATCCAATTCAGGCCAAAAGAAGTTGGTAATCATCGACCTATAGCGGTCGCCGTTGACAGTGATGGCCTGTCCAACGTCGTTCTCAAGGAAATCCGAGATGACGCCGCCAGCCCAAAATCCGCACCAAAGAGTGATTTTTTCGGGATGCATTTGACGCTCTTGGATCTCATGTGGACTGCTATCGTCCCAAATTCCTCAGTTTTTGCTTGTTAACGTCCAGAAATGGGCCTCATCGCTGAAGATGATTTTTCGATGAAAATGAGGGTCAGTTTCCAACTCTTACAGAGCCCATTCAGCGAACACACGTCGTTGTCTATGGTTGTTTACCTTCAGCGCTTGGGTTAGTTGAATTTTGTACGGCTGCAGGGGCAGGCCCAAGTTACGACACAAAATTTCGCCAACTTTTGGTCTGCGAAAGGCCGAGTTCTTATGAGCGACGCGAAATCGACTGCCTCACATTCTCCTGCACTTTCTCACGCACAGCGGCGATGTTTTCGGCAGATCGTTTCGTTGACGTATGGGTGTTGATTTATCGTTTACTGAACCATTGGACTCAAATTTATCCACCACCAAACACCCATTTTCATGAAACAATTTTATCATTTTCACGTGTTGTTAAACGCTATGTTCGCTCAATGCACGGTGATTTGGCAAAACAGACTGAATAAATGACAGCCAATTTGACAGTTGTAGCTTCAACAATATGGCCGAGACAGTTCGCGGTTGAACCTTCTTCTCCAAATGCCATCAACGCAAATAGGACTAAAGATCGCGCGCAGAAATTTCTCTCTCGAAAATATAAGTTTAGGCACGAAACAAGCTTTTATTCGTTGAAGATGAGGAATGCGTTTCGATGCGATGTGAGAAGCAAAAGTAGATAGATCATTTGCTACGTTGACTCTCATGACAATGGACGAAAATCTTTTTCAATTCTGAGGGATCAGTTGGGAGGCCTTCTTGGTGAAGCGAGACCATGGCATTAGTTTTGGTAATACCGTCGGTACAGATGGACTCATCTTTGTCATGTAAGTACGCTAGGTATAGACTGACGTTGTAGTAGATCTTGCGATCACGTAAGTGTGATAGAACATGGCCATCATTGCCAGAATCGAAAAAATGCTTAGTGAGTTTGGCAATGGGAGTGTACAACAGATCTGTGAATGAACGCGACGCTGCAGACAGATTAGTGGGGCTAGGAGGTGAAGGAGTTAAACCCTTTCCTCTTTTCCTGCCGGATTGGCCAAGCTGGGTCAATTTTGAAACAGTTTGGTAGATCTGTAATAAAGAAGGCCGAGCTTGATGTCAAAGCCAAGTTAGCAGTATTTGTTCCAATTCTAACCTATGGTCACGAAGTTGGGCAGCTGCTTCTTCGAACGGAAAGGTCTGTACTTCGATAGTTTGGTCACGTGGCACGAATGTCCCCATCATCACGACTTCCGTGGCATGCCTTGAATGCGATTCCATCAGGTAGGCGATCGCTTGGCAGACCCAGGACAAGATGGTTGGACCAGGTCCAAAAACAGGCTAGCTTGCGCTTGGGCATCGCTCCTGATGATTTAGAGTCGATGGCGGAGGATCGAGTGGCCTGGAGATCTCTCGTACATGCATTGCCCCCGCGACCCCTTTAGTGGAACATGCGGGCCACAGAAAATGATGATAATGATGAACTTTTTGCTCAAAAATTGGCAGATCTTCAACCAAATTAAATATGTTAATATATTTATTTTATCATTTAATTTATTTAATTTAGTTAATTTATTTATTTAATTAATTATTTATTTATTTTAACTCAAAATATTACAAAAATTATGTTTACTATCTTTTCAGTCCTTAATTATTGGCGAACGATCCTCAATACGATATGTTACATATCAAAATGTCCAAGAAGAAGAATAAAATCAGGTAAGAAAGTCCTGCAAAAAAAAAGCCATTTTCATTTTCTTTTCATAATCTAATCAAAAATTTATTGGCAACAAGAATACCATGCATACAACCAAAAATATCAGGAATATCATATGTAACCCTTACCTCCCCGCTTTTCAAATCAAAAAACTTCAAAATTTAATGTATCTATGAAATATCTTACTCCACGGATTAGAACCCACCGTTGCACAGAACAAAATTTTAAATTTCTATTGGAAAACAGTCAAAACTTGTCCATTTCTCTGAATTTTGTGAAACAAAAAAAAATGCATTGTTGATTAAAATAAAATATAAATATAAATAAAATATTTAAAAATAAATTTATACTTGTAGTATATGCACCTGGTTACAATTCACAGAAAATCATAAACAAAAGTATCATATATATATTTCCTTAGAATTTGTAAACAAAAAAAAACAGCAAACAGATGCATGCTTAAAAAAATATATTATACTTAGAAAAATTACATAAACACATTTGTTAAAAAAAAAAACTTAAAATTAAATTGTTACTACCATTGAAGAGAACTATTTTACTCGCTTTTATATTAAAAAAAAAACAAGAAAACAAAAAACATATAACACTTCAGTGGCTATTTGTTGTTAAATATAAAGAAAAAAAACAAAAAAACAATTTTAAAGAAAAATAAAAGATGGAAAAAAATATTTATGCATTACTCCCTGCACACGAGGGATACAAAATTTTGCTAGTCAAATTGAAATAATTACAATGTGACCTATTGGGTCTTTTGTCTGGATTTTAGAAAGTATGGAATATGATTTTTATTACAAATCGGGAAGGGCCAAACAATGTTTTTTTTTTAATAGTTTGAAGAGTTTTAAACTGACAATTGACGGAATTCGAATTGCTTGGATTTGCTATCTTTTTAGCATTTATTTATACGCTAATCTCAAGAAAAAAGCGAATAGAATGAAATATTAGATACAGCCAACAAACGTGATCCGGTGAAAAGCAGAAAGTACAGCTTTTCAAACTGAAAACCATTTAGTTTTTTTCTTTAATTTAGATTTTGTATATTTCTCGATTGATGTATTGTAAGAAAATGCGTTACAATACTTCAACAGAAAATGAAAATGTGCCGGTGCAACTTTACTCGCAAGATAGTGCCGCCTTTCCTTTCTTCCTTCCTGAAGTTAGTTGTATTTTTCAACCCCGAAGTCAGGCCCAATTGTCTCGCGACTTAGTCAATGATGAGCTATGGTGGAAACACCGCTTACTTAATTACTTAGATGGCGCTACAGTTCGAGGTGAACTTGGGCCCCAACTTACAAACCTCTCCAGCTGTCCTCAACTAGCTACCTCCAGTTGCGCACTCCAAGCTGGCTGAGGTCCCCTTCAACTTGTGCCCGCCACATAAGGCGAGGTCTTCCTCTACTATATCGTTCCTCTGGGTTTAATTCGAAGACACTGCGAGCCGGAGCATTGGTGTCCATTCGCTCCACATGTCCTAAATATCTTAACCGAGTGATGCGCAGTTTTTTTACTAGGTCGATGTCGCTGTACAGCTCGTATAGTTTATTGTTGCATCTTCTCCTCCGAAGCCCGTGAACGCAAACGGAACCAATGAATTTTTCTCTCGAAATAACCGAGGAAATCCCCGTTTGCTTTTGACAAAGTCCATGCTTCATCCATTAAGAAGGATTGGGATGATCAAGGGCTTACATAAAATGTCCCTAGTTGTTCGGGATATGGCCTCGATTGCCTTATCAGCCCAAAGAAACAAAAATTGATAAGAATAATTCTTCGTTTTATTTCTGTCGAGCTGGTAGACAAAATCCCTTACTACCTTGAAGTTGTAGCTGTCGATTGTGATGTTCTGTCCAATTCGTCGATGTTTTGTATCCCTTCTTGTTGTACATGCTACATACCGCCCTCATGTACTGCTAAACCCGTTTTGACAGCTTCCGCTTCGACACTAGCGAACGCACTATTGACAGCCCGCTGTGTTCTCAAAATCTTCGCCAGTAGTTGCACGGATTGCACTTCCGGTGTTGGCGTTTGAATTTCGGACAATTCATCCAAGTATGATGTTAAAAAAATCACATGACTACGCGTCCTCTTTTGACATCAATGGTCTCGGTGAAGTCGTTACCGACGCTCACTGATAAAGCGTTCTTTGTCGTCATCCTGTACAGACGGACGAGTTTGACAGGGATGCCAAAACTAGACGTGGCTCTATATAGCTCGTCCCTATAAATGCTGTTATTAACGTCGCACATCGAAAATGTCGCGTAAATATCAGGCTACATTTTACCGATGGCATGTGTTATGTTGGCTTTGAGGGCCGCTGCGGCTTGTAGCTCATTCGCATAGACCTGCAACTTCAGATAACCCCATAAGAAAAAGTCTGACGGGGTCAAATCGCACAATGTCGGTGGCCAGATCACATCACCTCCACGTGAGATGATCATGCCCTCGAATCGCTCGCGCAGGATTTCCACTGTGGCGTGAGCTGTGTGGCACGTAGCGTCGTCCTGTTGAAGCCGTTGGTGTCGCTGGTGTCCATCAATTCAATTTAGACCAAAAGAAGTTTGTAATCATCGTCGTCGACGGTAATGGACTGGTCAACGTCATTCTCATCGTATAGACCGATGACGCTGCCATCTCAAAATCCACACCAAACAGTGATTTTTTCGGAACGCTTTTTGATCTTATGTGGATTGGTATCGTCCCAAATTCGACAATTTCGCTCGTTGACGTACCCATTCATCAAGAAAAGGGCCTCATCGCTGAAGATGATTTTTCGATGAAAACTGGGGTCAGTTTCCAACTGCTCCAGAGCCAATTCAGCGAACACACGTCGTTGTCTATGGTCGTTTACCTTCAGCTCTTGGGTCAGTTTTTCAGAATTTTTTACGGGTGCAGGCCCAAGTCTTCTTCCTCTTAGTGCGCTACAGTCCGAGGTGGACCTGGGCCTCACTCAACATGCCTCTCCAGCCAGCACGATCTTTCGCCAGCTGTCCCCAGTTTCGCACACCAAGTCGGCCGAGGTCCCCCTTGACTTGTGTGCGCCACCTTGTACGTGGACGTCCTCTGTTGCGTTGCCCCACAGGCTCAGAGTCACGCCTGAAAATTCGCCAAATTGTGGTCTGCGAAAGTCCGAGTTCTTATGAGCGACGCGAAGTTGCGCCTTATAGCTCGAAAATTGATGTAGAAGAGATTCTCTTTGCGTGCAGTCCGAAGACATTGTTGAAAGCCATGGGGTGTGTTCGTAAATCTAAACAAAATTCAAATTGAAATTGAAAGGCCTACCGTAGAACACTGCAAACAAATTCACTCGATTTGAAAATTCGATTTGATTTCACTCGATTTCTGGAACCTAGCTGTACGTTCATTCGAAAGTGTCAAAAATGCGCGTGTAAACAAATCAATACAGGGCAGAGTATTGACTTTTTTTCTTGTCTTGTTGGGCTGTCGTCTGGGGTGGACCTGGGCATCAACCTACAAACCTCTAGCTCTAGCTAGCTGTCTCTTGTTGTCATTATTTTACGCCACTGACTAAATGAAGAAAATACGTTGTTTTTGTGAGGATCGTAGGGCACTCAGCAACTTCTTGGAAGAAGCATTGTTCACTGGCATCATACCCCTGTGAAAGACTTCCTACGGTGTCAGCTTAAGACTGATCCGGCTCGAGGGACCAAAAATGTTGAATATTCAAATAAAGCTAAAGAAAGTAAAAGAATCCAAATTTTTTATCATACGCGACAACGACATGCCACAGGCAGATGAACTGGTGGGTGGACAACCAGCCTACTCGCTCTACATAAAGGGAGAAGGGACTTCACAACTGCTGCCCAAATGACCACATGGAGAAGTTGTAGCGATGTTAAATCCAACGAAACGTCCACAAGTAAAGTTACTCTTGAACGAGGATTGACACTCGAATGTCCTTTAAAAAGCATTTATTTTGTTATTTTCCCAAACATGTGCACAAAAATAAAGAAATTCGGTCAACTGAAGCCTACTCAGCACTCGCCGTCAATAGTCTTCAGTTCACCTGATTTCTTCACTTCAACCCAAAGGACATAAACTTTTCTCAAATACTTCAATGCAGATCTTCAATTAGTCTCGAACATTCGATTAGACGAACTTAATTGGACATCTGCAAGGTAGTATCTAGAAAGGCTTCCCCTTCGCACGATTGACCGACAGGATCGGACTTGATGACAATCTTCTCGGTGGCATTACCCTTGATGGCTCCTTCATCCTGGACTTCACAACAATCGGATTGTGAGTTAGGATCTTTTCCAATAAAGTCGCTTGCTTATTCAGCGTTCTGCTGGATTTACTCAGATTCGAGGAAGTCCTTAATGGAATCCTCGAACAAGACCTTAACGTTTCTCCCGAAGGAGTTGCGGGAATGCTTTGCGTTGTACTCCTCTCCTCACGATGCGGTATCATGGAATGTGTCGAGGATCCCCTCATCACGTGAGATGAGGTACTCGTCTTGGCTTTTGTGTTACTTTTCACTTCTGGAGTCGTGTCCTTTTTGTGAATGATGTAGGATCGTGACGGTTTAAGTTTGAACGACGCTCGAGGAGACTGTGGTTTTTTGGACTTCCTCACCTTGGCTAGATTAATCTCAACATTTCCATCGCTCCTTTTGATTTGCACTCGATTTTTAGGGACGCCATTGATCTTAATTGTTATATGACATCCAGATGAATTAACGACTGGAACGTTAGTAGTGGACTGAGGTGGCATCCTCGGCGCATTGCGTGTTCTCAATCGTGATTGGCTACACCCACTGCTGCTGTTTGCCATGGACATCGTTGGCTGGGATATGAATGTTCTCGTGTAGGTCTTCTTCACCGTAAGACCAGATTCCACAGAGTTCGAGGCTAGTTTGTTCGATAAAGAGGAAACTGATGATGCAGGCTTTTGGGGGCAGCCCGCATATGCTGCATATGGACTTGTTGACGACTGGCCACGCCGGAATGGTATATTCTCTTTGTCACGCTTAGGAATAGAGTGATCATGATTGTAGTAGATATCCTTCACTTCCGATTGTCTATCCGAAACGCTTTGCCCTCTACCCCTATTGCTGACTGGGTAAAATGAAGGTTTATCGGCGTAGTGAAAGTTTAGAGATTGGATTTTGAAAGGATCTCCTTCGAAGGGATCACGAATGCAACGACTTCTTTGGGGCTGTGATGAAAAACGATCTAGTTCAACTGAAAAGAGGGTTAAGGGTTTATTTTTTTGCTTCGTTTTGTATTAAGTTTACCTCGCCTAAAATGTTTGGAAAAATTCATTCTGCACAGCAGAAGCGACTGATGGACTTTTGCAATTTTCCTCCTTCACTTCAAAATACAATTTATAGATACTCGCGGAATAACATTCGCAATTTCTGTTCAAAATACTCGAAGAAACTAATTTTTTCACATTAAATCAAATTTTATATGTTCACTAAATGAAGGGAAATTTCGAACGGAGGATGAGATTGTTTCTTATCGAAATTCAGAAAGTGTGTTGCAAATGAATTCAGAAACAAAGGGAGATACAGAGTTCCCGAGAGTAGCCAATTTTGATGTTCTTAATCCCCCCGGCTTTGCAGATCTAGGTGAGGTTAGGTTAGGATAAAGTGATTGGTCACCACTGTATCAGATACTGAATAAGTCCATTGTGCTGTCACTGTCCGGTAAATTTTCCACCGGTTCCTCGCTAGCCAGGTGGTCTGGGCCAGAGGTCTGTTTCTGTGATCATCCGCTCTCTTGACGGATTATAGCCAATTTTTTTTCCTTTTCAGCTTTATCAAATCTTGAATGACATCTCTTCTAGACCGCTAAACGAAGGGCTTGACAGGTGCCGAGATAGCACATTGTTGTTTCTACTTCGTTCTTCTAGAAGTCGTTAGATGGCTCTCATCCTTCTTGCGTGTATGCTCATCAGGCGGTGACCCGTAATCATGCCGAGTAAATTGCATATTTGTTTCCTGTTTGTTTTTAGGAGTATAGTTTGTGTTCTGGCAAACCATTCGTCGGCTCAGAGGAAGGAAATTCAATATCATTGAAGAAGTCAAATCCAAAGATGGTTTGTTGCTTTCCAATGAGGTGGACATCTTGCGCAGATGGAGCGAACACTTTTCGGAGCTGCTCAATCCCAAACAGGGCACTAAGGGTGACAGACCTGTAGTCTTGAGTAGGGCGGAAAATAGTTCAACGGTGGGGAAAGTCATTTTGGCGATTGAATCGCTAAAAGTTGGCAAATCCGCCGGTGTGAATGAAATCCGGACAGAAATGCCTAAGGCTATGGGCAAAGAAAGAGTTTTATGGCTCTTTTATGTCATTAAGGTGACTTGGGAACGCGTTGAGACACCTGGCGATTGGCAGACTGGGGTGATTGTCCCTCTTTTCAAAAAAGAGAGTGCTCCAACTACAGGGGCATATCTCTTTTAAGTCTCCCCGCCAAATTCTACGCTAAGGTGTTGGGGGCGCATTCTAGAGCTATGGTTGGAGATGAACAGTGCAGTTTTCGTCCCGGCAGAAGTACAACCGACCAGCATTTTACTCTAAGAATGGTACTCGAGAAGGCTTGGGAGTACGCCAAGCCGATCTACAGTTGTTTTGTAGATTTGGAAAAGGCATACGACCGAGTTCCTCGAGGTAAACTCTGGAGTGTACTGCAGGAGTGTGGGATTGATGGGTCTTTGTTGAGGGCCATTCAGTCACTATACACAAACTATAGCAGCTGTGTTCGTGTTAACGGTAGTAAATCAACACCTTTCACCGTGGGCGTTGGACTTCGCCAAGGGAAGACGAACCCTTTTCATTATATATATGGATTGGATGTTGCAGCGCAGTCGAGGCGAGGAATTTTTCGCATTGGGGGAGTTGAGGCTAAGCCATCTGCTTTTTGCAGATGACTTAGTCATCCTCACATCCTCCCAGACGGAACTCCAACCCGCGTTAGATAGATTTATGGCCGTATGTGCTGATGCTGGGATGAAGGTTAACGTGAACTCTTCTGAGGTTATGGTTATTTCCAGAACGCCTGTTCAACGCGGTCTATATGTTTGTGGAGTCCCATTGCAACAGGTGGAAAATTGTAAGTATCTCGTGGTCTTTTTCACGAGTGATGGCAGGAATAATGCTGAGCTATCCTGTTGGATTGGTCAAGCTGTGTCAATTTTTAAAAAAAACAGCTTGGTCGATTTGTAATCAGGAAGGCCGGGCTTGGTGTCAAAGCCAAGTTAGCGGTTTTTAACGCAGTATTTGTTCCAACTCTCACCTGTGGTCATGAAATTTGGGTAATGACCTAAAGAATAAGATCGCGAATACAAGCTGCCGAGATGAGATTTCTTCGTGCTATTGTGGGAATTACTCGCCAGGATAGGATAGTGAGGAATACGGCAGTGCGCGAGGAACTCATCGTTGAGCACCTGCTTCTTGGAACGTACTTCGATGATTTGGTCACGTGGCACGAATGTCTCCATCATCACGACTTTCGAGGCGTGCCTTGAATACGATTCCATCAGGTAGGCGACCGCTTGGCAGACCCGCAAGGAAATGGTTGGACCAAGTCCAAATACTCGCCTAGTGGCGCTTGGGCATAACTCCTGATGAGTTAGAGTCGATGGCGGAGGATCAAGTGGCCTGGAGATCTCTCGTACATGCATTGCCCCCGTGACCTCTTTAGTGGAACATTCGGGTCACTGAAAATGATGATTATGAGTTTTTCTTGATAATGTTGGTGGTCTCTGTAGTTAACAGAGTATTTATTTGCTTGAAGTGAGGGCAGAGGGTCTCCTTATTGTCTGCCAGTGACATGCCCACCTCCATTCTAGGTAACTCGTCGTCTCTTTCATTGCCTGGAATAGACCAATTTCGATCCATTGTGTTACCACTTTGCAGACTTAACCTATGTGTTGACCTCTGAGAATTTATTGATGCAGAAAGATTTCGAGGTATTTGTAAATATGATGAGAAGATATGGCTTTACGAAAGCCCTATTATTTAGTGATTTGCTGTCCTAGTGGTTTTTGTTTAATCTTGGCCAGAGCAGGACAAAAGCAGAGAAAGTGCTCCGATGTTTCACTTCCTACACATGTCGGTAGAGACTAGGCAGAGCTTATGAGCATGGCAGCTCAACAGACAGTGGCCTGTAACAACACCAACTGCAGTGCACTCTGGGTAACGAGATTAGGTGTTTGGTTTTGTGGATGTCGTAGTCTGGTCGGCAGGAATTGCCTCTCTTCCATATATTTCTAGCCATTTTGTGTGACTCAGTCTCAGATGTGATCTTATTTGACAACAAGCTACCCGCATAGCAAGAAGTTCTCCTTGAAAAGCACTGACATACATATATATAGGTGCAGGTACAATCTGTAGTGTAGCGTTACATACAGAAAAAGAAAATATCCAGAGTTCTGAAGAGTTCGGAGATGCTTAGCGACAACTGCGCTGAGTCCACAATTCATCTTTGTGCTCGACCTAGAATTTTTCATTTAATTTTGCAAGCCTTTAAGTTCAAAATTTATGAATTGAAGTCCATACGCCGTCGGTGCGCTAACTATCATAGTTGTGTCCTGTATTATAAGTTTTTATGGGATAACAACATCAAGGGTATTTGAAAATACAGTTTTTGGGGATTTTTCAAAATCGTAAGCAGTTTTTAGGTATCTGCTGGTGGTACACTAATTTTTAACCCAAGAATCAGAACTTTTGGTTATTCAGCAGTGCCATTCCCTACATTTTTCTTTGTAAAGACGATCTTTTAAAAAGTCTGTATTGTTGATCAGTTTAAAACACCTTCGAGTTTCTTCGAAGAAACAGAATGTCAGTAAGTTGAAGTTTCTCCAGCAGTTCTATCACTGGTCCCCGGGTTTGTTCAAAAATGCAGAACTTACGCTAAATAAACTCAAGGAAATTTCTAATGACTTTTGATTTTTGCTTTTGTCCCTGCAAAATATTGAACATTTAAGCAAAGAAAACAATTGTAAGTTCCAGACTCTTCGGGGTCAATTTGTAATAAAAGTAATATTTTTATTTTTTCTCGACCCAGTCTCCCTGTAGTTTGCTGCTTTTTAATATGCTACAATTTAATGTGTTCGTTCCAATTTTTTTTTTTGGTAACTGATGCCGCTCATGACACATGAGTGAGTCGAGATAATTATCACCTACGAGTAGTTACAAAATACGTATTGCTTACAAATAATTGGTCTAAAAGAAAATAAAAGTCTTCAGAAAAAAAGAAGAATCTCTTTCTATTTTAATTCCAGACAAAATGACTCTCAATAGTGTACATTTAAAGATTTTGGCATATTTGGGACTGCAAATGCTTGTATTATGATCACAGTCAAACATTCTTCTGTGCTCATTTAACCCTCAAACAAATTCAATTTAAATACTAAATTAATTATATCTATATTATAGGAAATGTAAGTTTAAAATATGAAATATATGTATATGCCTAAAGAAAACAGTTTATTAACATACTCTTGTCCAGGGTTATTAGCCGAATTTTGCCAAAAAATATGTAATCTGTATAATCTATCCTTAAATTAGTCTAATCCAAAACAAAAGTTACTTGTTTATGTAAAATATTTAGCACGAAACAATCTGACATTTTATGGGAATTCACTAGAAAACTGAATGGAATCTTCATTGTTCCAGATAATCACTATTCATTACACAAACGTCTCTTTAACTGTATATTTTAAGATTTACCACCTTGCATGCAAAAACAAGTAAAGATTTTGTTGGTTTGTTTTTTAAGTTATTTTGTAAATTGATCGAACTGACGTTTGAGTGTTTTCGCGAAAATTTGAATGGCTGCAAATTTTCAATGCGTTGTCTTGTCAGTTTTTGCAAATTTTGAATAAAACGTAAAACTCAATATTTTATCTTACCGGAGATTTGAAGGATGTTTTAAAATGTTTAGCGTTAGGAAAAATTAATTATTAATTATTTATTAATATACATTAATAATTATTTTATTATTTTTTTAGTAATAATTAATTTATTAATACTTAATTTATTTTTTTATTTTTCTTAAATTTATTAATATTTAATTTAATATTTATTAATACTTAATTTACTTATTAATAACTAATTATTTTTGTTTGTTAGGTTAAATTTTGTGTGCTTTCTATTTTTTAAAATTTATACCAATCATAGTTGAATCTTAAAAAAATTTAGTGAAAACATTTTAACAAATTAAATTTTTCCTTATTATTTTGACCGCTAATCAGTTTTAAGGAAAATAAAGATAAAAAGCGTAACGAGTGAATGCTGAAAGTACTGAATAACTTTTTGGGGCTATTATTATTATAATTAAGGGGGTATTGCACCGCGACGTTTAGATCTGGAAAGTGAATTGACTCAGACCGCCGACATTGGACATAATTCTTGAAAGAGCGCTAATGACTTTCGACGATTTCTCACAAGCCTATGGCAGACGATGCTTATCATTTAGCCGAACATCAATCATCACTCTCAGATACTTAATAACTGTGTTGGATATAGTATTGTGTTCGTCAGCTTTAATCCTTATCCTCTTAGGCACTTTTCTATTTGTAATGAGAACAGCTTATGTTTTATGACCTGCAAGCTCTTAGCCTGCTCTTTGAAGCCAGTTTTTAATCAGACCTATTGCTTCATTGCCTGGGCGCCGTAGCCATGTGGGTTTGTCCGTCGACCCATTCGCACTAGACTTTCAAGTCTGCGCTCGAATCCCAGTTCAGACAAACAATTTTTCAAAAAAATTGCTTACGGCTAAAATTTTTTTTCGAGCCACTTCTCAATCTCGCCGTTTGGAATCGACATCAAACTGTAGGTCCTCTCCATTCGTGAAAGAACAATAATACGCACAACACGAGTGATTGCTGAGAAGCCAAACCAAGGTCCACCTCGGATGCATCGCCATTATTATATTTATTACTTCATTGCAATTTAACTCCGTCTCTTCCAGGTATTTCGCAACAACCACCAAGGCGATATCGTCTGCAAAACCGGATAATGGATGCCTCTCTGAGAACTGGGAGTCGTAAGATGTCATCGTACATCACATTCCATAACAGAGGTCCCAGCACTGAGTATTGAAGCACACCCCCGGTAGTTCTGTACCTCTTCCTTCCGTCGTCTGAGTCGTAGAGTAGGATTCCATCTGTGAAGTAGCACGAGATCAGTATATATATATATATATACTGGCGTATTCAATCTTTGGAGGCATTGCGTGATACGCGACCAGTTCGCCGAGTTAAATGCGTTTTTAACGTCAAGGGTTACCATGGTACAATATTTCTTACTGCCTCCCTTCCATCGCTTGACCTCTGTGGCTGAGGGCACTTTGTCTGTTACGACATTAATTACGTCTATTGTCTATAGGGCTTTCCGAAACTGGCGTTCCTCGAGTTCATCGCTGGCATTAATGATAGCCTGGAGTCCGTCGCTTTGACAGGGGTGGTTTGATCCCATGAATTACTTGTGACAGGTCGGTCACTCTTTCGAGTCACTAACTGTCAAGAAAAAGCTTCTCAATCTGCCGTTCGGAGTCGGCATTAAACTGTAGGTTCCCTCCACTCGTGAGAGAACAATAGCACGCACAACACAAGTGGTTGCTGAGAAGCTAGGCCCAGGTCCATCTCGGACTGTAGCGCCGCCATTATTATTATTTAGGTCAGTCACTGGCCCTTTTGTATGGCAAGTTCATCAGCTATCTCATTGCCGGCAATGTCCCTATGTCCAGGGACCCAGCATAAATTGATCGAATGCTGTAAGCCAAGAGCCTTTTAATCTTCGCGACAACATGCGACTACCTTGGATTTGATTTCCGTTGCGGATATAGCTTTCATGGCCGTCCGACTGTCAATAAGAACGGTAATATCAGCTGGTGGTATTGCCATCATTGATAGCATTTTGGCCGCTTCTTTGACCGCCAGGACTTGCGCTTGAAAAACACTGCCGTAGTCAGGAAGTCTGATTGAGCAGTGCAAGTCTAGCTCAACGGAGAAAATGCACGCCTCTGTGCTTGCTTTCATCTTTGACCAATCGGTATATGCCTTTATGGTCGATGGGTTCATTGGTCGCACACTCCTCTCTGGTGGGGAAATGGAAGTTGAAGAATATTTCAAAGTCGAGAAATGGGAGTTTATAGTCATTTTCGACTGCAAGTCTGCCAAGAATGCTTGCATTCCGTATGGTACGTAAGCTCCAGTCTGCAGATTGACTGATTGTCAGAGTGCTTTTAGCGGCCAATGCCTGAATACAGTCAGCGTCAGAAGTGAGTAAACAGTCATTAGTTGAAAGGTATTCCTCTAAATTAAAATTGACTGATGGTCTACGTCTGTACTTTGTATGCCTTTACCGCTTTTTCAGTTTTCGTATATGCCGATCTTAATTTTCATACAAATGTTTAACAGCTTCGAGCCTTTATAGCTTACAGTCACTGACACAACTATATATACACTCAATTTTGAAAGCTGTTCTTATCACTTTTCTCTTTGAATTTAAATGAATTGTTTTATATTTACACTTATGTTAAATAATATTCACTATATTTCAAAGTATGACTTTTGAGCTTTAAATTGATATATTGTTGTCTGTTCTACCTCATTCCGGTGAATATTAATTTAGTGGATAAACCTTCAGCAGTTGACTTAATGTTCACTCTCTTTTGACGCTGACTGTATGTCGGTCTAATGGTAGCATGTGTAGGATGGTTTCCAAACCAGCTGTTGAGGTGGAGCTGACTGCGCCAGTGACTCCCATAAACACGAGTTGCCGCCTTAAGATTAGTGGATTTCAATACTGCCAACCACCAGACTACGCTCCCATACGTAAAAATGGGTCTTACAATAGCAGTTAACATTCTTAGGATAGTCTTGGAGTTTGGTCCCCATTTTCTACCAACAATTTTGGCGCAGATGTGAAAAGCGAAAGTAGCTTTTTTGACCCTTTCATTGACATTGAGCTTCCAGTTAAATTTTTTGTCGAATATGATGTCTGAGTATCTAGCACTGTCGGACAGCGTCAATGAGGGTCTGCTTACTCTCTAGTGCTGTGTTCATAGCCCTTGGAATGCTATCTACTGTATTATCGATTTCCTCTGCAGAGGGAATCGTGGGGTTTGCTACTCTACCTAGGGATGTTTTTAAAATTTCCAGATATCGTATCCAGTTTCCTATGAGTGGCCCTGGGAGGGAAGAGTAGACCATGCCTCATACAATTTTTCGAATCTCCTCGTTGACTTTCAGACTACTGAATGGCGCAGTTTGTTAAGTGCCTGCCCCAAGTTAGAGGGATCCCAGGTTCGAATCCCAGTGAAATCAAATCTGGTCCAGTCACCATTTGCCGTTGGGATCAAATTAACGGCACTGGAATAGGTTGCTACCTGGCAGTTTGAGTCTGAGTGCTCCAGCAGAGTTTAAAAAAAACCTCCGGAAAAAAAACTCCTCGTCGAACCTCGAACAAGTCTTTAGGTTGGCTTTGATTTTTGAACGGCTATGAATAAGACTAAATCTCGCTAAATCAGTATTCGCCGATAAGGATAAATAAGAATAGTTACCGCCTGTTTTCCTTTTTATACTTTTTATACTGCTGACCATCTTAACACACCCTTCAAATCACGACCGAAATTGTGCGTTGAAAAATGTACTTGTTCTTGCATCAAAACATGTATGTAACTATAAATATTTCATTAGCAATGAATTTTGTATTAAGGCAATAAATTAACTAAAAACTAAATCCGTTTAGAAAATTAGACGAAAACAAAAACAAAAATCTAGCAGATTTGTACAATTGACATGGTTCTGCGAATGATACATCCTCTGTATATACTCTAAAAAATAAATAAAATGCACATACGTATACATCTGTATACACTAACAAGAAAGAAAAGTTTTTGCTTAAACAATAGTAGAAGAGAATAAAAAATAAATATATATTCTTAGATGTTTGTTTCTTACGAGAATTGCAAACGCAATCAAAGAAACGATATAAAAAAAACTACAAATTCGAAATATAATTCTGTACACAATAATCTTTAAGCTTAATCATAAAAATATGCAACTTATTCTATGCAAAAAATTGTATCTCAAAATGATAAAACTTACTTTAATCCATTCCAAAAGCGTTGTACAGGGTATCCAAAAACGAATATATTGCATAACTAAGCACTTGAACACTATAATTTAATTTGTGTGGTGATCATGGGTATTTATTTTAAAATTCAACACTTTTATTTAGTAATTTTTTGTTTGTAGAAAAGAAATAAACTTCTTTAATCGGAGAGAATTTCCGTAGAGTTATTGTGTGAGTTAGACAATAACAATATCAAACAAAATATTTATTTAAAAAAACATATATAACACATAACATTACACATAAACTATTTAACATTAACTAGTCGTAGTACTTATCCACTTGCAAACAGAAAAGCTGGTATGGGGTCAAAACATAATACACAATACATAATATCACATAAGAAGAGTTCCATCAAAGATAATTACAAAAACTGTTACATGTACATTTACCACAGGATTGTGCTTATTTCAATGAAAACTTCTTACAGATATTTCTTACTCAAACATAACCTTATTAAATTTAAAAAAATACACAACCAAGTTTACTGTAAAATAAAAATATTTATCAACTGTGTGTCTATTTATCATATGTGTTTAAATTCTAAAAATGAATGTGTCCAAAATATATTCAAAAATAAATATTTAACGAGGAAAAATATATATCTACCAAATTTTAACCATCAAAACTGAAATATTGAGCATGATAGTCAAAAAGAAAATGTGTGTGAAAACTAAATATTTATTAAATTAAACAAATTCATAACTTACTTGAAAACATACTCATATGTGTACGTCAGTGTAGAATAAATATTTGATAAAACATGTAAGAAAATGGATGTTATTTAATCATAATTGAAAAAGAAAAACAACCTTAAATGTACTCAATATTTGCTAAATTAATATTTTTAATATATTGTACAACATAATGTAAGCATAAGATGTAAACAATTTAAATACCAAAACAATATTGTTAGTTGAAATGGAGTTAATTGAAATAAAGAAATACCGTTGTTGGTGAAACGAGCTACAAACAAACACATCATTTGTTTTATTCTTCTATTCATTTGATGTTTCAGTGGGTGAGTTTGTTCACATTGTGGATAGGTGAATTTCTGAAACATTTACACAATACGTTACAGTAAGTATTCAACCCCTTATTTGGCTAGGAGACGTTTGGTCCAAAGATTGATTTCGAAGCCGAAGCTAGCATCTGCAGCAATCACTGCTATTATTGTCTCACAAGTGAAGGTAAGCCAGACTCTTCAGGAATGCAAGTCTTCTCTGAATTTGATCGGTAGCTTAAATTCGCTAAGACTTGTCTGGGTCCCGGGACACCACAGGATAACAGGAAATGAAATCGCCGATGAACTTGCTAGGGGTGCCGTGACATTATGCCAAACGACATTGTGCCAAATTGACATAATGACGCTTTTGAAAGTGTATTAGCGACATTATGCCAAATGGAAAAATTCGGCCTAATGACACTTTCGAAAGCGTCATTATACAAAATTTTTCCATTTGGCACAATGGCACCGCACCCTTGCTAGGCGAGGATCAGATGAGGCATTCTCGGGACCTGGGCCTGCGCTGGGAATGCTTGCGTCCTTTGATTAGGGCTTCTATCGATGGTTGGACTTCTTGAGAGCATAACCAGAGGTGGCATGACTCTCCAGGATGTAGACAGACCAAGCGCATGCTTCCCAACGTCTGTAAGAAATCCGCCACTTTCTTGTTATCTTCTAACACAAAAGACTGCAGAAAACTTACTGGCGTACTAACGGGGCACTACACCTAAGTGTGCTTGGCCGAAGCGATTAAACCTTCTGCGACGCCTGTGGCGAAGACGATGACACTGCCGTAGTGATGGGCAACTTTTTTTTCCCCACTAAGTGGCTATTTATGAGAGGGTTTATACCGCGCCGCCGTGGCGTAGTGGGTAGGTGCGTCGACTCCCATGCTCGAAGTCTAAGGTTCGAATCTCGAAAAAACACCAAACATTTTTTCACAGCTTCATCTCTTTCGAGTCACTGACAATGCTCAAAGAGTATAACTGTCTAGAAAAAGCTTCTCAAAGTCGCCGTTCAGAGTCGACATTAAACTATAGGTCCCCCTCAATCGTGAGAGAACATAAGCACGCACAACACGTGGTTGTGTGGTTGCTAAGAAGCTTGGCCCAGGTTCACCTCGGCCTGTAGCACCGCCATTATCATTTTTTTTTTTTTTATTATTATTATTATTATTATTTGGCTTTATTTCAAACAAAAATATATTTACAAAGATAGTATAGACATATTTGGTTAATACATACATATGAATGAAATAGTAAAAGTACATTCAATTGAAAATGACAAGTGTTGAATGTATCTATCAGAACATTATATAACAAGATAGAGAACTGTTGATGGGGATCGTATTAAGTAATATAACAAAAAAAATAAATAAAAAAAATAGAAAGTGTACATACAGATAAGTTTCCAATAACAAAAGATAAAATGAAAAGGCAAGAAATAAGATTAATAAAATATATAAATAAATAAATAAATACATAAAATGCAAAATCAAGGAGATCATCCAAACAAGGTACAATACATAATTAGACTAAATGCGCAAAAGTAATTCAATCCGAGAATAGCTAAGAGAAAAGAGCCACTCCTGAATATTTCTCAAGAAAACCGTTTCCACTCGTTCGCATCGTAGATTAACAGGAAGTGAATTGAAAAACCGAGGTGCAGTTACAAAGAAAAAGCAAGAAAATTGACTCTTCTTTATTATTGGTACAGATGCTAAATTTCTGGTATTGACGCGTAAGTTATAGTTATCAACAAATCTAACCGCATAATAACCAGCATTTCTAAAGAATATTTTTAACACTTTGTAACAATAAAGATGTCTAAGTGTAGAATTCTCAGGTTTTTAAAATGATTGAAGCTAGATGTACATCGGTTCACTTTGCAAATTATTCTTATAGCATGTTTTTGTTTAAGTAATAACGGTTTAATATTATTGAAGTATGCACCACCCCAACAAGATAGACCATATTGCAATTTTGATTTAAAAAGACCATCATAAACCAGTTTTAAAACAGGTTGTGTGCATAAGAGACTAAGGTGGTAGAGCTGTTTGACTATATTATTGAGATACTGCTTAAGATACGAAATGTGATGCTTCCAATTCAGCTTTTGATCCAAAATAATGCCCAAATACTTGTAGTTATCGACACATTCAATTTTAAAGCAGTCGCCAGTACAGCTTACATCTTCACAGTAATAAATGTTATTATTCTGGCATCCGTTTATTGGAAAACGGTTACAACTAGGTGAATGAAAATATAGAGGGAAATCGCTTAAGTTTGTGCCTTTAATGTTAAAGAACATAAACTTAGTTTTGGTACTGATAAAATGCTTATGCTGCTTGAACCAATTCCTTAGAAGCTCTATATCATAATTCACTTCTAGGAAGGTATCAAACGAACTGAAGTTCGAGTACGATAGGGCTGTATCATCGGCGAAGGCTGTGATTTTTCCTTTGAACGGTTGCAAAAATAAAGAATTTACATATATTAAGAATAGGATCGGGCCCAAAACAGAACCCTGCGGAACACCCATACTTATAGATTTAGGGGAACTTAAGAAATTTTTTATTTTTACCACTTGTGATCTGTTCTGAAGATATGACACAAACCAATCATAAACAAATCCTCTAAAACCGGCGAAATAAAGTTTTTTTAACAGAAGACTATGGTCAACCATATCAAAAGCTTTTGTGATATCTATAAAAAGTGCAGCTGGAATCTTTGAAACATTAAGACTATTGTATAATTCCCCAAGGAATTTAAGTAAGGCACTTTCGGTAGATCTTTCACTCCTGAAGCCGAATTGAAAGTCACTTAGATATTTTGTTCTGCTTAAAAATGAAAGAATTCTAGACTTCATTCCCTTTTCGAAAATTTTTGAGAACACAGACAGAAGAGAAATGGGACGATAATTGTTTACCAATGTGGTGTCACCTTTTTTATGTAAAGGTATCACAACCGCTTTTTTTAAGGCTTCCGGAAAAATTCCGTACCAGACAGAGAAATTAAAAACATAGCTCAAAACATCAGAGATTTGGAAAGATATTTTCTTTAATATGGAACTAGTGATCTCGTCGCTAGAAGATGAATTTGAGGTTTTAAGAGACATTATAATCTTATGAATTTCAAGTGCTGAAAATTCTTCAAAATGAAAGGATTTTGAAATAAAACAGTCTTGTATTACACCATTATCACAATTACTTACGTTATTGATATTTTTCCAAATATCAGAAGTGTTCAAGTTAGAAAAAAAACAATTGAACAAGTTTGCAATTTCCAATGGTTCGGTTACATTATTATTATTCTCTCACAAGTGAGTCTGAGAATTGGAAGAGATAATAATAATAATTAAGAAGCGTTAACAGGCGAACCATGCAGACACAAGCATCTGCACCCAGCCTCTATTAACGAACTCCTACTCTGACCTCCCCGTGGTGAAATCCAGGAACCGAGTACCCTCGACAGAAGATAGGGTAACCAACCCTCGTGGGTCGTCTGGGCGGCTGCAAACGAAAGAGGGTGGAGTGTGAGTCTACCAGGGCTCATCACTCTTTTTAGGATGGCGGCGGAGGAGCTGATGAACTGATTGGCCAACGGCGGCATCCACAACTCCAGACAGCAGGAGTTACCTGGTTTCCATGGTAAGGTCGGGACCCTGGAATAGAGATGGTGCCGGATGAGCCCTTCTCCTAGGCATAATGTCAGGCATAATGTTCCCCTTAACACAACGGACGATGATAGAAGGGAATACCGTTCCCCCGATCTAGACGAAGTCAAGATACCGATATCGAGACTGAAGTCTAACAAAGCTGCTGGTGCAGATAGTCTGCCCGCTAAAATGTTTAAAGCAGCTGGAGATGACCTGGTTGGGCGCCTCCACCAGCTCATCTGTAAGATATGGTCGGAGGAAAGCATGCCTAATGAGTGGAATCTCAGTATCGTTTGCCCTATCCACAAGAAAGGAGACCCCTTTGACTGCGCCAAAGGGATCAGTCTCCTTATCATCGCGTATAAGATCTTCTCTGCCGTTTTGTGTGAACTCCTGATATCATTTGTGAACCACCTGATAGGTCCTTAGGAGTGTAGTTTCAGGCCGGGGAAGTCCACCATCGATCAAATCGGCAGATCCTGGAGAAGACCCAAGAAATGCAGATCGACACACACCATCTATTTGTCGATTTCGAGGCCGCATATGACAACGTGCATAGAGACGAGCTATACAGCACCATGTCTAGTTTTGACATTCCTGCCAAACTCGTCAGACTGACCAGGATGACCACCAAAGTCGGTAACGAACTCACCGAGACCTTCAATGTCGAAAAATGTTTTAGACAAGGCAACGCGCTGTCATGTGATTTCTTTAGCATCATTAATTGTGAAGATCGTGCAAAACTCACTGGCCAACACAAGAGGCACCATCTTCCAAAAGTCTGTTCAACTGCTAGTTTACGCAGATGACATTGACGTGCTTGAGTAATAGAGCCCTCTCTCAAAGAACCAAATTGACTTTTATAAGACATTGATGATGTGGGCGCCGTGGCGTAGTGGGTAGGTGCGTCGACTCCTACGCTCAAGGTCGTCAGTTCGAATCTCGGAAAAAAACATCAAACATTTTTTCACGGCTCCACCTCTTTCGAGTCACTGACAATGCTCAAAGAGTATAACTGTCTAGAAAAAAGCTTCCCAATCTCGCCGTTCGGAGTCGGCATTAAACTGTAGGTCCCATCAACTCGTGAGAGAACAATAGCACGCTCAACACGAGTGGTTGCTGAGAAGCTAGGCCCAGGTCCACCTCGGACTTTAGCGCCGCCATTATTATATTATTATAAGACATTGACCATCCCAGTCCTGTTTTACGACGTAGTGGGATTGACAATGAATGAAAAAATCGTTTGCTGTAGTCAAGAGTGCACGAATTGCTACAGAATTCAGGTACTTATTTGCAGTTTTATGAAATGTACCACAGATAATGTCCCTTTTGGATGCCAAATTATACATGAGCCAGGATCTCTTTAATAGCAACAAACTCCGCTTCAAAGAATCTAATAGTTGGGCCATATGCATTTTTTTCTTATTCGGAGGATTTTTGAAGACTACTGGAGCACTCAGACTCAAAACTGGTCCATTGTACTGCCAGGTAGCAACCTACTCCAGTACCGTTAACTTGATCCCAACGCCAAACGGCGACTGGACCAGATCGATTTCGCTGGGATTCGAACCTGGGACCCCTCGAACTTGGGGTAGGCACTTAACCAACTGCGCCATCCAGTCGTGCTGGGCCATATTCATAATGTTTTTTTAAGTCATAGGTTATTTTGACACCGACATCTGTTTCTCGCTCGAAATCTTGACAGAAAGTCAGCATCATACCTCCGCGGAACGAAATGAGCCGCATTACGCTTGAAAAACGTTGGGAAATATTGAAACCGTATTTCCAAAGTGAGTGCTGTGTAGCCCAAGTAATGCGTTTTTTAAAAGAAGTTTTTGCCGAAATGAAGCAACCACCGCGACTAGTGTACACAAATTTGTGTAAAAAGTTCGTGAGACTGGTATGCTAGTGGACAACATTGATGGTCCCCGTCGTCGTATGGGAATCTGGCTGCTGTGGCAGAGAGTGTGAGACTCAATTCACGAACATCAACTCGCCATCGATCTCAACAGCTCAACATTTCACGCAACCAGCTTGAGGAGAATTCTGCACAAAGATTTCGGATTCCTCGCTTACAAGGTCCAATTGACTCCGCAATTGAAGGCGCGCGACCATCCGCTTCCTTATGGCTTCGCAGTTTGGGCCTTAGAGCAGCTTGAATTGGACAACGATTTTGGGCGATTTTCGTCAGAAAAGATGACGAGACGCATTTTCATCTCAGCGGCAACGTTAACAAACAAAATTGCCGCATTTGGGGATCGAAAATCCCACACGTTTTTATCGAGAAGCCAATGCATCCACAGAGAGTGACAGTTTTGCGCGAATTGTGAAGTGGTGGCACCATTGGACCATTTTTCTTCGAAAATGAGGCTAAGAACAACGTTTCGATCAACGGTGGGCTTTACAGAACCATGTTAACCGACTTTTTTTTTAATGAAATTGAGACATGGATTTGGACGATCTCCGGTTCATGCAGAAAGACGTGCCATGCCGCACAGCCCATGTCACAATCGATCTTTTGCGCTCCAGATCCCCAAATCGTGGAATCAGCTGTCTTAGCGATGTCAATTGGCCGCCTCGGAGCTGCGATTTGACCCCTTTGGACTTTTTTGTGGGGAACAGTGAAGAGCCGATGTTATGCCAACAATCCGGAAAAGATTCAAGCACTTAAGACCAATATCATCCAAGCAATCCGTGAGCTACAGCCCGAAACCATGAACAAGGTATTGGAAAATTGAGATGACAGAATGCTGTACTGCGAAGCCAGCCGAGGCAACCACTTGAACGACGTTTTATTTCATAATTAATGAGAATATTTGTTCTTACTAATAAAGCCATAATACGTGGAAAAAATGTTGTTCATTTTTTGCATTTTCAAAAAGAAACTTGTATTTGGTCCATTCTGTAAAGTAGCTTGCCCAAAACTTGATAGTAGTCCGTTAATAGATGGTAGTGTTGCATTTCAAGTTACTGAGCGTGAAACGCAAAAAAAAACAGCCCTCACTAACTTATCAAACAGCCCTCGTACATCAGCTTTAACTTAAATGCGTATTAAATGTAAATGCAACTGTTAAAACCACAATAACTGTCAAAGAACCACCAGAAAAAAAACGAAATTGATTATAAGTGGCCATGACCCAAAACCACAATGGAAAACCACGCACACACACAACCAATTGTTGGCTAATTAACCGACCAAAACAGAAAATCGATAGTAACACAGTCATAATTATGGTTAATCGTATAAAATTTACACGACACAAGGGATGATGATTTAATTATGAGCCGCACAATGTCCTGTAAAGGATAAAGTTCAAACTTGCAACAGCTGTCTACTCACATTTTCGCATCCAAGGGGGGATTGTACGATTTTAATTGCGGAAATATTCTTAATGCAGAATAGTTCTGGAAAAGCTGACGGGATATCCGTTTACCCTCAACAAAGCGAAGCCTTTATGAATGCAACTTTTAATTTTCCTCTTTCAGTGGAGGAATTTATGTCAAGTCTTAAGGTGAAACAATGGTAAGGTATGCGACACGAAAAAAGGCAAAATATCATCGTCTTAGTGTCAAAGAAAGAGAATTACGTTTCATTAGTAAAAGAAAGACTTAAGTTGGCATAGTATGTTTAGTCATTGCCTATACATAGGTTGATTCTGCTCCTGACGGTTTATTTATTTAATTTTTGAATGGTCAGGGTACATTTTCTGATTTGATTTACAGATTTTCTTCATACGTTTGTTCTTCTTCTTTAGCAGAAGATTACTTAAGGTAGCCCTAAACGATGAACATGCTCGCCGAACTTGCTCTTGCTCGCAGCATTTTCGTCGTGTATGAGCCGCTCGCTGTTGGCGACAAATTTTGATTTTGTCGTGTTCGTTCGCTTTGATGTTCGCCGTGTAGGGCCATGTTCGCTAGAAAACCTCATTTTTGCTGTGAACGTCACCGAGTCCATATCGGGGATTAAGCACAATGTCAACAGTCAGCCACGATTTTACCGAGGAATTCACCACTTGCGCTTCCCTGTCACACATGTTGACGGTTTGAAGAAACAACACGAAATGAATGTTTGCCAAATGTTTTCGCCGTGTAGGGGTAACGCAAACGAGCAAGTTCGGCGAGCATGCTCGTCGTTTAGGGCTACCTGTACGGAACTTACTCACGTTAGATGCAAGCTTACCCAGATGACATAGCTCTAGCAATTACAGGCAAATTTAGGGTTGTTTTGGAAACTTGGCTAAATAAGCTAACAGACGAAAATGGTCTGGGTGTGATTCCATCCAAACTAGAACTCGTACTATTCAGCAGAAGATACACAACATATACTTCAAATAAGTCCACCAAAGCTAAAGAAATAATGAAAAAGAAGTTAGGTTAGGTTTCAGTAGCTGACTGTAGGTAAAACGCGTGTCAGCTGTCTCCTACCCATTGTACCAATTGGTGCTTGTTATAAGGCGTTTGAGTTGACGGATGCTGACGTCGTTCAGATCAGGTCTTCAAAGATGGGTCCTAGGTAAGATTAGGTTAGGTTAGATCAGAAGGGCTTTACGATGTTGCCAGCAATTACACCCAGAGGCCGTGGAAGTCCATTGTGTATGCCCTGTAATGATTCCATGTTTTCCGAAGTTAACGCTGGGTCAGCATGCAATTACCAAAACCATCCCGTTCTAGTTATAAATTTCCAGAGATCAGGGATCTGAACCTTCGCCACATCGCTGAGCTCGTGAAAGAACTTTGCTTTCAAGTAAGTGAGCCGTCGTTCTTGTAGAGCAGGGCAATGGCAAAGGAGATGCTCCACTGATTCAATATCTTCTTCATTCCTACAGCTCCTACATAAATCGTTCGCCGGGAGGTTTAGTCTCTTAGCCATCGCTCCTATCGTGCAGTGACCAGTGAGAACCCCTATTAAGATGCGTATGATTTTCTTATTGTTGGATATGAGGGATTTTGTCTTGTTGATATCGTATTTGGGCCATAAGCAGTGGAATATGATGCAGCCTGGGTGGCTTTGCCACTGTTCGTTTGCTGATGACACATATACTTGCTCAATGAGTCTTTTGGCTGAACTAATAGGAGGGTGGATAGTATTGTCAGGCGATTCTGCGCCTGAACTTGAACCTATCTGTGCCAGTTCATCTGCCTTTTCGTTTCCATCAATGCTGGAATGTCCAGAAACCCAGCACAGTTGGATTTTGTGGCGATTCAGAGGGTCCTAGGTAAGTTGTCCTACGTGGGGATAGGGCGATGCACCTGCAAACGGGATGTGTTACAGTCTCTTCATCTTCCTCGTCTCTGCAGCTTCAACAGAAATTATTAGGAAATTATATGAGGATTTACAATCTTGAGGCAAGTGTGCCAATGAATCCGTGTCCTGTTATGACACCGATGATAGTCCTGAGAGAAGACTTTTCCATTCTGATTTGACAGAGTTAACGCTCAGAATTAAGCTTAGATAAGATTTGTTTTGTAATGAAGCACTTGGTGCCTTCGGATCATCTACGATTAGTGGTTCTAGGAGTATGTTCTTTTAGGTGATGTTTTCTGTGGCATGGACGGCAGTTCTCAGCTGGGTACTTTTGCTGAGCCTGTTACTCGCCTGTCAGGTTTGCCAGCTGAATGCTAAATACTTACCCCGACGACGACTGTTGCTGATTATACGTGCATTCAAAAATCGGTACTCCCATAGAGACCAGTACTAACAGTACTTGTTTTGTGGCCGGCATCGAAAAACAACGACAATCTTAAAAAGATAGACAGAAAGAATCCAGAAATCTGCAAGTATTTGCATCAGGGGGCACTCCGATCCACAGCGTCAGCCGCCATTGAAACTGTGCTGCATCTGCTTCCCTTGGAAATTTACGGGAAATTTGACTAAAAAATAAACGGAAAATCTATCGCAGTCCACTTTGCCATAAAAGCTCTGGGCACACTATAAATTAAAACTGAGATGGTTAAACTATGCTGCCTATCTCTAAGGGATCTCTCCCTCTCGGCAGACCTGGCCATCAATCAACGGTCCTCTCCATATATCTCGATCTTTCACTAAATGTCTCCAATGAAGCACTCCAAATAGGTTGAGGTCTTTCTCCACTTCGACGTTGTGACATCCTCTGTTGCGTTCTCCGACACGCTCGAACCGGAGCATGTTAGGCATTAGATCCGTGGACTCTTACCTTGACTAATGTTGCAATACAGCCCCTAAAGTTTGTGATTGAATCCTCTTCTCCAATTGCCATCAAACCTAACAGATCTAAAGATCGCAAGCAGAAATTTTCTCTCGAAGAGATTCATCTGATTTCGACATTGTCCATGCCTCTGCGCCGTTGAAAAGCACTAGCATGATCAGTGTCTTAAACAAAATCAAATTGGTCGTTCAAGAGGTGTCCCTATTACTCAATAGCCGTTTGAACCCCAAAAAATTGAGGTTTAAAAGTTGAAGAACTATTCGAAATCGGAAATAGGAATTTTGTATTTCTATAGCAAGTGATACAAAATAAGGTCCCAGGCGAAACACGCTTGGCTTAGGATAAGTGAGGAGAAGACATCGTCGAGTAAAAATCGCCGCGCCGCTCATCATCTAGGACAAATCGTCACAATCAACAACTACAATTTCAGGAGTTTGTCTATCTTGAGGCAAACGTGAACTCTACAAACGTCGTCTTGGTGGAGATCGGACGCAGAATCGCCCTTGATAACCGCTGCAGCTTGTCCACACAACTTGGGTCAAAACTCGTGACTCAAAGGACCAAAATCTTGCTCTTCAAAGTTTCAATCCTGCCAGTCTTGCTTTATGGAGCTGAAAGCTGGGCCCTTACTCTGTATTGCTACTCTAATATGAAATTACTCGAATTCGCAAAATCGGTACTCTCTAACTCTAATAGCAAAGTCACATTTTCGAAAATCGAGTAGTGTTGTGTTGCCAACTTCGACACTCTGGGCCGTGCTGATTCTTGATGCCTTCGAAAGAAATATTCTACGTCGGATATTTGGTCGTCTGCGAGAAGTCCGAATGGAGAAGATCCAACCGCGAACTCTACGATCTGCCATAGCCCGGAAGTCAACAATCCGTCGACTAAATGAGCTCGGCCACATCGAGGGAATGAACATTAATGTTTCAGCCAAGAGACTTCCCGAATCCGAGCTTCCTGGTTTGAGGAGAGGGAGATCGAACGGTATAAAGACCGAGTGATCGAGGATGCAAGACAACCATGTCTTGATAACTGGAATCAGCGTGTTCGGGACCGTCAGCGATGGAAGGCGCCAATTGCAGACACTCCATTGGCCGCAGGCATGATAAGTATTTTTGAATAGACTTTTAATTGATGCCATAAAATGAGTGAATAAAACGCAAACTCTCCCACAATTGTCTAACTTAGTTATATTTTTTAATTTGTTAAAATCCACGCAATACAAATTGTCATTCTACATAAAATTAAATATACATTGCTTCCTTTTAAAAGAACCAACAGAAAAAGGAGTCAATGTTTTTTTGAAGTTAACCTTGGAGAGGTCTCCAACGAATCGCGTCAAATCTAATTACAAGGACACAATCAGTAGCTTTATACAATAAATTGTTATGATTGCAAGAAGTTGGTTAAATCTAAAAACTATTAATCTACATATATATATACTATATATCTCTATATATTTATTCTCTCATGTCCGTGTGTATAAGTTTGTTCTATTTTAATTTTGGCCCGTGTTGCGGATTGAAAAGTCAATTATTTCTACTAGACACCGGCCAAGCTCCTCCATAATCATCTTCTCTGTTTGATATTGAGTGAGCGAACTCTTGTTGCACTCGTCTGCCTGAGCAACTAAGCACTGAATTGTGGCGTCCACCACTTCTTGTGTGATAAAATTGCATGATTGTTTCTCCCCATTTGGGCCCAAGGTATTCCCCGTTGCTGTTGCATTCGATGCAACAGTTGGGACTCCCGCCGGCGCCGCTGATGCTGATGTCGATGATTGCAGTGTAGGGGTTCTTGGTTTGGCCATGTCATCGTAGGTTCTCTTCACACGACTATACGTTTGAACACTGGAAACGGGACACTTTTTAACATCCATATCTAGGTCAGGGTGATCTTCAACGTTTCGACAGCCTGTGTACGAGAATGGAAGGGTTATAGGTTTATTTTGTATTTTCAAAGTGGAGTAGTTTACGTACCGACACACTTGCAGTTCGATGAACAGGGGATTTTCGCTTCGTAGCATTCACAGTAATTCTTTAAGCATCCGGATCTTTTACAATTGCAACCTTTGTTGTGCAACCTTAAGTCACTCTCGTTTGTTGCTGCCGTAATTTTCGGTCTGAAAATAATGAAAAGTTTTCAAATTTAGCTTAAGTTTTCGATAAATGTTTGCTACGTTTTTCAAAGACCACACAAGACTGTAAGCGGGAATTATTTATTTCAAAATTTCGGTTCGAAATTAAAGAAAAAACTAGGAAATGGTTGAAGGCAATTTCAGGTGTTCTTAT
Source organism: Myathropa florea (assembly GCA_930367185.1). Lineage (NCBI taxonomy): Eukaryota > Metazoa > Arthropoda > Insecta > Diptera > Syrphidae > Myathropa > Myathropa florea. The sequence goes on from OV884002.1 coordinate 109,979,475, forward strand.
GAAGTAGGCTTTGCTTATTTTTGCTTTCCTTTTCATCAGGTAACAATTTTAGCAGGTGTTTCGTTTCAAGAATTACAACGTTACACAATCAAACTCATAGTACAGTTAATTTTAAAATGAGGCATAATACATACACATACACACATACAACGTACATGTTTGCCGAAGTACTTGAAAACGAAGATTGTATTTGCTTTAGCAAAAATGTACGGGACTTTGACAAGCTTGATAACTGTGCAAATTTGAGGTGAGTTCAGAAAATAACGGGAATTTTTAATTTCGCGGGTTTGGAGAGTCTGATTGTTTTGTTATTCTGGTATACATTCCCCTGAAGTATGATTGTTTACTTTGTCTGTGGCAACCGCTAAGATTTGACGTGTTTCATGAGCTCGGCGATTGGACCAAAGAGTTTGTATTAGAGATGTGACGGATATCCGGCAAGTATTCAGTATTTTCGCTTCGTAGTAAGTATTCAAGTATTTTCGTATACCATGCATGCTCCAGAAAAGAGTCTCTTACTGTATACACTGCTACATGGAGATGAAAAATAAGTTTTGGCAAATTTGAGCGAAATTGGGTACTGTCTTCCATTTACTGACCACCACGCTCAAGGGTCACTATTCCGTTCAAAATAAACTGTTTTGAGATATAAGTCAAGCTCGTTGGCGGTATTTTTTTTTGGCAGAAAACTCAATCTGGCTTGCCTTCCACAACCTCTTCAAAAATGTCCCACAAACTTTGCTGTGTAGAAAGTAAGAATATCTTGTGGATGAGAAGTACCGGTCAGATTTGAGTACCAGAGCACCAAACTATTATACTTTTAATTTGGGCAGATATCCGACCGACTTGCAGCCGAATATTCGGTATCCGGCCAAAACACTATTCCGTACAACTCTAATTTGTATCAAATTTTGCGTGATGAAATGAAGTTTAACAAAGTGTGTGAAATGTAAAGGCCTTTTGATAGCCTGCTATGAGTAAAGGTAGCCCTAAACGACGAACATGCTCCCCGAACTTGCTCGTTTGCGTTATCCCCTACACGGCGAACACATTTGGCGAATATTAATTTCGTGTTGTTTCTTCAAACCGTCAACATGTGAGATAGGGAAGCGCAAGTGGTTGCGCTTATGGTTATATATAACAAATATGTCCAGGATTCATTTTTTTTCAATTTTATTTTTATAAAATTTACTCTTTGAATCCCATATCGGACTTTCATTTTGCAAGAGCTCAATGAATTCCTCGATAAAATATTGGCTGATTGTTGACATTCTGCTAAATCTGCGATACGCACTCGGCGACGTTCACAGCAAAAATGAGCTTTGCTCGCGAACATGGCCCTACACGGCGAACATCAAAGCCAACGAACACAACAAAATCGAAATTTTTCGCCAACAGCGAGCGGCTCGCGAACCAGCCCATACACGACGAAAATGCGGCGAGCACGAGCATGTTCAGCGAGCATGTTCGTCGTTTAGAGCCACCTTAAGGTTAAACAAGTTCTTATGAACTCGGCGATTTTCGTTTGTTAAAAAAATGGATCAAAGAATTCAATCAAATTTAGCGGAAAAAATTAAATAAAGTGCAACAAAGTGTGAAATATTAACAAAGACCTATGGTTATACTAGCAGGTGTCTGGTGTGAATAAAACAGGAGTTTACGAGTGTCATAAGCGTTTCCAAGATGGCCGTGAAAACATTGAAGATGACGAACGTTCCGGACGCCTCAGCACATCAGCGAAGAATACATTAGAAAAGTGAACGAAATGGTTATGAACGATCTCCGAATATCAATTAGAGAAGTCGCTGATGATGTTGGTATATCGATTGGCTTATGCCGTGAAATTTTTTCGAATGTTTTTGGTATGAAACGCGTGACAGCAAAATTTGTTCCAAAATTGTTGAATTTTGAACAAAAACGAATGGAAGTTGCTCAGGTGTCACTAAATTAAGTCAACAACGTTGCAAATTTTTACTAAATCGTGTTGTAGCTGATGACGAAACATGGGTTTACGGATATGACGTTAAAACTAAGGCTCAATCGTCCCAGTGGAGGCATGTTAACTGTTCTATAAATGGAGAACCTCTATCTTGTAATCCTAAATTTGCTCATGTTGACATTTATGTCTAATAAAAGTAAATTACTTTATTTATGGAGCTTAAATACATGGCACAAATCTGCCATGGACTTAATTTGATAATAGTGGTAATTTTGAATAATTGTGTTCGCCAAGAGCGAAAATCGCGAAGCTCATAAAAACACGTTAAATCTTAGCGGCTGCCATAAATAAAGCAAACAATGAATACAGCTGAAAAATGTTTGACAATCGGAATCTCCAAGCCCGCAAAACTAAAAAATCTCCTTGATTTCCTAAACACACTTCGTACATCGGACACTTTTGACAAAATGCTTTAAAACGAAGGTTGTATTTGCGTCTTTAGCAAAAATGTTTGATAGGCTTCATAACTGTGCAAATATGAATTGACTCTGATGAATTCGGGACTTCTGCATAAGATCCCGCCCTTAATTTAGAGGTTCTTCTAAAGATGCCAACCAGAATAGGCGTTCGAAAACTCAAAATAAAACGGAAAGTTATCAGAACCTTCGTCAATTGCTTCGCTTATAGAACCTTAAGTAAAATTCAGCTGTCAAATGACATTTGCATACGTAAAGAGCAGTTCATTTTGCAAAAGTAAACGAACTTACCGAAACTAAAAGAAGGGGTTTATTATACTGGCGGCGCTACAGTCCGAGGACTTGGGCGTAGCTTCTCAGCACCCAGTCGTGTAAAGAAGTCAGCAGTGCCATAGGGATAATGACTGCTAATTTTCAACTGGCTACGCATGCAAGAAGAGGCTGCAGGGATGAGGAAGGGAAGGAGACAATCTTACACTTCTGTGGTAGATGCCCAACCCTTGCAGGGACTAGAACAAGAACGCTAGGCAAGGACTCGTTTAATAGCCTAGAAGAATTGTCGAATACCATGCTAGGTAGGTAAGACATGACTAAGGTGTGCAGTTAGACCAGGATTGATCCACTGTGCAGCCACATGGTTTGACTGAGGTCAATCCAATAGTGTTACTGGGATACCATTTGGATCCTGTAATAAAGCGCAGTACATTACTAATGGGAACCACACTGAGTTCGCATAAGTTTTCCAAGAAGTAGACTCCTAGTTTAAGACTTTGAAGAGACGCCAGGCCCGGACAGGAGCAGAGAAGATGTGAAACGCTTTCCACTTCCTCCTCGTCTAAGCAGCTTCTACAGAAATCATTAGCCGTGGCGCTTAGTCTGCTGGCATGATTTCCTATGAGGCCGTGTCCCGTGATGACACCGACGATTGTACTTATATTAGATGTATCTAGAGATATTAAATCCTTAGATTTTCTGAGATCTAGCTTAGGCGCGCATATTACATTCCATTTGAGCCAGGACAGAGCTTTACTAATCGCCATTATCTCCGCTTGAAACGTGCTACAGGGGTCGGGTAAGCGAAAGGAGAGACTTATGTTTAGTTCATTAGAGAAAACGCCACTGCCAACCCCATCCTGGGTTTTTGACCCGTCCGTGAAGAAGTGCAGGGAACCTGCAAAAGGTTTACGATTATCATTCCAAAAGTCTCTATTTGGAATCAGGGTTTCAAAGTGCCTGTCAGGAAAATATTGGGTGTGGCATGGTCTAGATTTCTAGTCAGAAAGTTTAGACAACTTAGTATAGAGGAGTGGCCAAAGGGATTATTGGTCCACTGGGTGGAGGCCATAAGACGAATAGCAGTTTTTTTTGCTGGTAGTCTGCCAAAAATTTCAAGTGGGGATAGGTTTATGATAACGCCCAGAGCATCTGAAAGTGTGTGGTTCTCAGAGCGCCTCCTATGCAGATGCAGGCTTGAGGTTGAACCTTCCTGAGGAGATTGTAGTGTATGGCTTTGTCTAGTATTGGCCACCAGACATGCACTCCATACAACAGAATGGGTCTGACGACGGCTGTGTAGATCCAATGGATGATATGAGGTTGGAGACCCCATTTCTTGCCTAATAAGAGATCAGCGAGCAAGCGTCGCCTTGCGGATACGCTCCATTATGTTCAGCTTCCAGTTAAGTCTCTTGTCTAGGATGAGCCCTAGAAATTTGACAGACTCTGAGAATCTGCAACTGGTGCCATCAATGGTAGGGGGAAGAACTGTATACTGCTCAAAGAATCGCCTACGCAAAATCCACATTCCTTATCCATGATATGATATCCAAAATTTGGTATAGCATCAACACCAATTTCAAACTGTTCCGCGTCAATATGTTATCTGCGCTTCTTTATGAACGCAGCACGTGGAGAGTGACCACCACTATCGCGAGAAAGCTACAAACAAACAATAGGGCTGATCGTATCTCTAATGAACATCTTTGCGAGAGAACGGGTCAGTTACCAATAGGCATCACTATACGACGTAAGTGGCTCTGATCTCATAACAAATCGAACCAAAATCGTGTTTTGCCTAGGAGTCACCGTGTAATACGCTACTAAAACTAACTCCTCCAATTTAACCAGAAAACCACTCACTTTCTCACTCCTTACAGCACGAAGACCACATACGATAAGCGAAATCCATTTGCTACAACAAAACAATACACACATTTGATATTGAGACTTACTTGAACGAATTCGGATTCCGCTCCAGACAAATGCGTATTGCCTTCTGCCGCTCATCTTCGTTGTCGAGGTTATTCAGACAATCCTTGCAGTTGCAATCCTGGCAGAACTCTCCGTTGGCAAAACAATCGCAATACAACTTCAAACACTGGGATTTGGTGCAATTGCAATGCTTTCGTCGTATTGTCACGTTCGCTTCGTCAGAGAGTACGGGTGATGATCGGGATAGGGGACGTTTTGCATTGTTTGTAGTTGGAGGAGGGGGCAGCGTTGGTGCCGCCGGTGGCTTCTGAGGTGTGGGATCAACCCTTGCCTTGAGTTTAACTTCAGTAACTGGCCGTAGAACACTATAGAGTTTTTTCGATGATGGTGGGCTTTTCGAGCTAGCCTTTGCGTCTCTTTGAACAGTAGTGACCGTTTGACGCTGTTGCCCTGTGCTCGCGTTTTGATTTTGACTAGTAACCGTACTATGGATCAATGATTTTGACACAACAATGTATTTACTTCCCGCAATAGGACCTTTGCTCTCGCCAGGCGTGCTAAATCTTTGAATTTGAGAATTGATTTGAGAGATTTTTTGCGTTCGAACTACTTGTTGCTTGTCGCCGCCGTCGTTTGTTTTCCCCACAATGTCGTTTATCTTTCGCAGCGTAGGAACTGTGGTCATCGTCTTCTGTTCGGGAAAAGTGAAAATGAAGAAAGCTGTTGACTCAAATTATCTCATCTCAGATTACTTACCCGTTCCTTGTCGCCGACTGCAGACTTAACCATAAATTTCAGTCCTGGCTTTGTTTGTCGCACGACGGTGTAGTTGGGCGAAGCATTGCCCTCCTGGGCGTTCATTTTTTGTGTAACTCCAGGCGGATTGCCGAGAACACGAACGTATTGAAGACCTGGTTTACCCGGTATTTGTATTGCTTGAAGCTGCCCGCGGGATGAGTTCGGCGAAATTTTTATCACGTTCTGTGGCATCATAACCTGCCTCACACCAGTCGCGTTCTGCACCAGTACTTTGCCACTGCCAGATGCGCTGCCATTGGATGTACTTGTGAGTGACGTTTTGCCAGTAACAACCTGACGTACATTCGACTTTGTACCTTCCACGGGTGAAATGATGGTTGACCCAACCGAAGTTGTAAGCGTTGTATTTCCAGGCATCACCTTCTTGATCGGACCTTTTATCACCACTTGCCCACCGGAGCCGTCTCCTCCTGTTGTGATCATTTTTTTGCCGGCCAACTGACTTACATTGGGAATATTTATGCTTTTACCTGATTTGACCGGCATCACTGCGTGCGGAGTGCGAATCAATTGAATCGCCACAGCGGGCTTGGATCCGTTGTTCCCTGAAGTGCTTGTACCGACGGTAGCAGGCACCCGAACCGGAACCGACGCCCCTCCCGATCTTTGCAGATAAATTATCTTGCTATTGGTTGCCATCGACGTTGTCGTTGTGGCGAGCGTGGTGACCGTAGACCTCGGGGCAATTTTTACCAGCGTAGTAGATCCTGACGAAGTTACTATCTTATTCTGTATCACATTGTTGTTTACACTTGGTGAGAGTATGATGTTCTTTTCATAAACTGGGGATGTGATATCTCTTTTGATTCTCTTCTCCGGTCTTTCATCGTCTTCTGTGATCATGAGTGGATCCTCGTACTCTTTTTTATCCAACACTTTACTTGAGAGGACATCTTGATCGGCGTTTATGATATCTTCGAAACTGATTTCCCTAACGTCCGCATTATCATCTGAGTTTCTCGCAGGTGGATCTGAAAGTGGAAGATTTGTTAATTTTTAAGTACGTTGCAGATATTTCTAAGAACTAAGGTTATGTTTTGATTCGTGTAGGCAGAACTTTCTGGCGTCTCGTCGAAGTGTACTTTTGGGTGCCAATTTACGGGAAGAGTCTTCTAGACATAAAGAGTGGTGTGGAAAATGGATATTCCACTTTTGTGTGCCACCAACCTTTGGTATCTTGCTTAGGATAGGGCAGTCATATGAAATGGTCTTGATCTAGTGCTGATAAGGAAAGAACGAAGATCATGTGCAAACCAGGAAAGGATTTTTTGTATAGAACCCGATACGAATGGGATACAGTGATTAGGAAATATATCATTGAAAGATTGAAGAAGGCGTGAAACGTTCTAGTCGTAGAGTAAGTAAGAGGAAGACCAAATACATGCGGTAGTGGAAAAGTAGGCTGTCGCTCGAGAACAATACGGATACGGACGATTTTACTGCTGACGATCATCCGCAACGAAATGAGGACAACGATTTTCGATTCTGCACGTGAAATGTGAGGTCCCTTAACAGACCACGTTCAGCCGATGAACTTGCGGAGGCCAGGAGGTGCGGTGGGATGGGCTGGACAAAAAGAGGATGAAAAACTGCGACATATACAACGGCGATTGCTGCAGAAAGCGAAGGCAGCGCTTCTTGGGATGCGGGTTTGTTGTTTGAAGCAGACTTAAAAGTCTTGAGCTTTAAGTATGTAAACGAAGGCCTCGTAAATTCGACTAAATTCGACAACATCAGCCCAATCTGCGGCCACGCCGCAACGGAGGACAAAGATGACGAGACCAAGGATGACTTCTATGATCTACTAGAAAGAACATACATAATGCCCTACCTACGACACCAAGATCGTACTAGGAGACTTTAACGCTCAGCTAGGTTAAGAGGACATCTTTGCTAGAGTCATCGGTAAACACAGCCTACACGACATCACGCCCGAAAACGGGCTTAGGCTGGCGGACTTTGTGACAGGATGAAACCTCTCTGTAGCTAGAGGCGGTTCCCACACCTCAACATCAATAAAGTGGCCTGGCGGTTGAATGATAACGTAATTGAATAATAACGTAATCAATCTGATATAACCAGATTGATTATGTTGCGATCGACATCAGACATTCCTCCAGTATTCTTGATGTCCGAACGTTCCGAGGCGCCAACATCGACTCGGACCATTTCCTTGTTGTAGCTGAGGTAAGGACTCGGATATAAAGCTACAACCGCAACATACTGCCAGGAACTTTGCCGATCGAGACTCCCTGAAGCTCCCCTAAGGCTCGACGCCGCCTGCACCAATCAATAGAAGAAGAATGGAAAAGTTGTCAAAAAGCCATCAGAGAAGCCCCTACTAATCTGCTGTGTTTTGAGAAAACATCAAGAACTAACTCCAGGTTTGACAACGAGTGCAGGCAGGCACATGCAGCAAAGCACGAAGCCTACAAGCCAACTCTGCATCAAACTACGAAAGCTGTTCGTGAGATCTACGAACAGAATCGAAGAGAAGAGACCCGGCTTCTCGGGTACAAAAAAAGCCCGAGAAACATGCGATCGAGGAGATGAAGAGGTGCTATGGCAGAAATGGTGTCCAAAAGAGAGGGTGAAACTACTATCGAATGGATATAAAGATCGGACAGAAGCTTGCCGGGACGAAAAAGGACTAGTAGTAGAGTCGCAGTCGTTACTGAAAATTTAAAAAAATAATTTCTGCACTGTTAAACGACGATGAGGGCACTAATACCGCTGTCAGGCAGAATGTTCCACTCAACACAACAGACGATGGTAGAAGAGAATTCCGTCCCCTCATGAACTCATGAAAGCTATATCGACATTGAAGACTAAGACAGATTCTGACGCAGATGATGAAATGAATGAACTACTTGCCTAAATTCAAACTAGTTTAGTATAAAATTGGATGCTAACTGTCACGAGGGGTTTCAACCCGTATTTCGTCATACTACGAAATGGGCTGTCATTGAATTCCAAGCCATTGGAAGTAACTCAAAAACTGTAGTATTTTGAATTACCTACTCATGCCATGCAATCTCGGAACACCTGACTGCACATCAGTCAGCTTTGGTCGAGATATCCCTAGAATTGCCTTCAAATGTCGGATTTCTAATCCTTTTCTACTTGTGCGCCTGCCAAATGCAGCCAACTCCACCATCCATCGTCCTCACCTAATCTCCGCCCATGCATTTCCATCAACTCTTACCAGCCCCGTTCACCTCATCAAGCAAAGTGAAATAAAGTCTCAAGAACAACCATTCCTCGTTTAAATCGGTTTTATTTAACTTTCTTTTGAATACATACAGAGTATGCGCATAAAAACTAAAATACAAAATAATCAACTATATTTAGAGCCCTAAAATGCGACCGCACTGCAGCTGCTGTTCCTACTTTTTGGCGACCTGCTTCTTCTCGCGTGCCTTCTTGCCTTCGGTGAGCTCTGAACGTTCGACGGGCGACAATGCCGGGAGGACTTTGGTGACAACGCCTGTGCCCAGCGTCAGATTACCGTCACGCAAAGTGAATCGCTGACCCTGCTCCAAGACCATGGGACGAATAAGTCTGAGCACCAATTTGGTATCTTCTCCGGGCATCACCATCTCCTTGTCGGGGATCTGAACCTGAACAGCGCAATCCCATGTGCGGGAGAACATCTGCAGTTGAATGAAGCTCATGAATGGCTTGGAACGACCTCCTTCCTCCTTGTTGAGGATGTAGACTTGGGCTTCGATTTGATCGAGCGCCTTGACAGATCCCGGCTTGCACATGACCATACCGCGCTTGATGTCATCACGTTTCAATCCACGCACCAGTGCACCCAGTTGATCTCCTGCTTGGGCTTCTTCGAGGATCTGATGGAACATCTCCACTCCGGTCACAGTGGACTTAAGCACTTTGTTGTAGCCGACAAACTCGCACTCGTTACCCTTCTTGACAACGCCTCGTTCCAAACGGCCAGTGACAACTGTTCCTCGTCCGGGTATGCTGTAGACATTCTCCACTGGCAAGAGGAATGGTTTGTCGAGCTCGCGGACCGGTGTCGGAATAAAGGTGTCGACTTCCTTCAGCAACTTGAGGATGGCCTCGGAGCCGATTTCAGGATTCTTGCCGTCAAGGGCACACAGTGCAGACCCCTTGATAACGGGAATGTTATCACCATCATAGCCCATCTCAGTCATCAATTCGCGGATCTCCATTTCGACTAAGTCGACCATTTCCTGATCGGCAGCGTCGACCTTGTTGATGAATACCACGATGTGTGTGATGCCAATCTGCTTGGCCAACAACAGATGCTCGCGAGTCTGTGGCATAGCACCATCGGTTGCAGCCACGACCAATATAGCTCCGTCCATCTGTGCAGTACCAGTAATCATGTTCTTTATATAATCAGCGTGCCCCGGGCAATCAGTGTGGCCGTAATGCCTGTTCTCGGTTTGATATTCGACGTGCGCTACATTGATGGTGATGCCTCGCGCCTTCTCCTCCGGGGCGTTATCGATTTCATTATATTTCTTGCTCTCGGCAAGTTTCCGATCGGCTAAAACTTTGGTTATGGCTGCTGTGAGTGTTGTTTTTCCGTGATCAACATGACCAATTGTGCCCACATTGCAATGGGGTTTCGATCGTTCGAAAACTTTTTTCTCAGCTGCATAGTTACGCACTGAAGGCCGGAATGCTGGGGCTGTTGCAGCAACTGAGATCGAGGGTAATGTGCGGCAATAATCACATGTGAAATTCCTGCTGAAGACAATTCGTTTGATTGTTCTGCCGAGGAGAGCAGGAGTCATTGTTGCTGCTGCACGTACACCAACGTAACCGGACATATTTTCGATATAGTTTTTATGCAATGAATTTAGATTATGTTCACTAATTATTTTTTTTTTTTTCGGAAAATTCTACACTTTCGGCCTCCCCGAGAGTCGATGGAACAAAATTGCGTAAAACTAACCAAGAAATCAAAAGCACTTTACTGTCAAAACTCAAGCGACATCTATACTTCAGACATGGGGATACACAAAAATCGCATGGGAGAAATGTCAGACTAATGCAAGGAAATGACAAGTGCACAAGTGATTTTTCGTAGAATTTATCAAAATCCAAATATTTTTTTTTGATTTTAATGCATTTTAAACATAGGGAGAGAAAAAACAATTTTGGTTAGATGAATTATTAAATGACGTGCATTTAGATGGTATAACAGCATGGCCAATGGAAAAAAATGTTTGCAAATATGAAAATGGGAGATGAGATGAAATAAAACGTTGCAACTGGCAGTGGGACAGGAAAAAAAAAAACTAGACTTTTGTTTAAACAAAATTGTATGCATACATATGTGTATTATCTATTAGATGGTCAATAGATACGAACGGGATTAGCACATGTTCGTTTTGTGTTTAAATGTATGTGCAAATATTTCCGCATTGATGTTGGTCGGTTTTATTGCACTCAGTTTGAGAAACCAGTCAGGATGGTGAGCATTTCACAAAAATTGGATAGGATTTGAGATGGAAAATAGACAGAACTGTGATGGATCGACTCAATTTGAAGAAGGGAATGAGTGGAGTCACAAAAGGGCTGAAAAGTTGAAAGGAATCTTTATTTCACAGTCTTACTGAAATCAACTTTTTATCATTTGCAGACAACTTATGGCATTATGTTGTCAATTTTTATTATCGAAATAACTATTTTTGGTCCACAATTATAGGAGCGATGAAGACGACGACGAAAATGTCGATTTTCCTAACCGCCGAGAAGAGAAAAATGTTTGAAGAACAAAGAAACCCCTCAAAAGCGGATGTTTGACCACAAACCTGGACCCTCAACAGCTATTTCGTGAATTCTACAGCAAAATGAAGCTACGACATGCACCATGGTCATATGAAGACTGTAAATTTTAGTGTACACCACCTTATAGTCTTGCTATTACATCAATGTCGGACACCTCGTCTTTTTCTCGTCTTCAGTGAGCCGAGAGTGAAGACGTTTCGGTTTTTTCTGATGGAATAGAGATACAAATGCAATGTTACCCCTCCAGCAACGATTTCTCAACGTTTTTTTTTTGATTTTGTGAACAAACTCCTGCTAAAGACAGCAGAATGATCAATGTAAGCAGGCCTTTCTCTGCGGGCGTAGATTTCGTTAGATCATGAGAATGAAATCGCGTTGGATACATCATCATTTGGAAGTGAGGTTGAGTGATGGTTGATTCTCAACCGTTTCAAGGCAATTTTTTGTTAGGTTATGTTGATCAGATCCACAAACGAATGCTTATGTGATGCTTAGAGCGCTAAACACACGTTATTTATTTCATCAAGCAGCTTTAACTAGAAAAAAAATACAAATTTAGGATTAAGGCTTGACTTCCAGGCCGAAAAATGTGCCGCAATAAGGCTAGGGAACTCACACTCCACAAAATCTGTCAAAAAATGCTGGTGCACGGTTGGAAATCGGTTTTAGATGATGTACTGCAATGGTCAATGCATTGTTAATTACTGCAAAAAGCTTCAGGGCGTGTCATCGTGCAGATAAAGTCATGTACATATGCAACTTGCTGATTCCAATAAGAAATGTGTGCACTTCATTGCTTCCGGAATGAATTAAAAATATAAATTCAGAAGTAATTAAGATTCTCATCACATGTGTAGGAGTAGTAGCAGCCGACCTTCAGCAATAAATTGCTATTTCATCTGAGGATTGATCAATTTCCAGCAAAAATTCGTTACGACTAAGTGAGTGAAAAGTGGAAGGTCACAGTTCATCAACAAACGCGATGAGGTCAATTTTGCCTCGAACACTTTTATAAACTGTTGCAAAATCCATCAAAAAAATTCAATTTTGAAATCGTCCACACTTCCCTATCTCATGACACGAGCCTCTTGAACATACCGCCATGTCAACAAATCACACACTCGACTGCAGAAACATTCAAAAAATGTTTCAAAAAAATCCATGAATCACATCACGAGTACATAAATAGTGAGAAGATTTGTTTACAAAAAATTGATTCCATTTCGATGCAAAGAGGGTAATTGCATACAAACACGCGAAAAGAAAAAAAAAATAAATAAACAAACTATTCTCCAACAGGCAGTTCGCACAATGAGCTCCCCCGCCTGCACGGTTAGGTAATGGAATGAACTGAGTATTAAGGGAAAAATTACTGCACAAAACTACACTACATATCCAAACTCCACCAAATGACCGTGACATATCCAACGTTCTGAGCAAATACGACGACATTTGAGATTATTCAATTTTGAATTCAAACTCAGAGAAAAAAACATAAATATTCCATCTATCGTTTGCTGTTTAACTAGGCACTCGATAGATACACGATTAATGAAGAATTGTTGAAGGGTATTTTATGAATTATTTCAAATCATGTCCACCTACCTTTATCCATCGTCTTAGGTATGATTAAGCAAGTTCCCGCTTTTTAAATTATCCCCCGAAAAATATATGGCTGAAGTTGGAAATTCCAAACTAGTTAGAATGGTTCACAACTCCTTTCTGTCCGATCTTGACGGTGCATTGATGACGAAGAACAAAACTTAAGAAATATTGTTACAAAAATATATTAAAATGAAAGGCACTGTGAAAATGTATTCGCCTGTTTTGAACGTTCTGATGATGAATAATTCTTTCGGACTTAATTCTCACAAATACACAATATATTCAATACAATTTGAATCTATTTAAAATGAATTACATTGTATATTTAATTTTGGTATCAGTGAAATATTTTTGAAGATGGGTTTTTATACAATTAATTTGAAATACTTTTAAATAATTTTTTGAAAATGTACGGAGGAGGAATTTTCAATTTCTCATTTTGACTTATCTATCAAATAGACATCAATTTCATTTGATTTTTTTCGTGAATTATGTTGGTAGCTCTGCGGACGCCAGATATATTCGCATGAGAGATGTACGTAAATGTCATTATCACTGTGGTGATTCTATTTATGGGTGGACTACACTGTTTTGAATTTTAAATAAAATTTTTACGTTGTAATGCGTTAGGTTTATAAGTGGATTTATATTTTATTGGTTTTAAATATGACCAACATTTAAGAATTATCCTCCATTAGAAATATTTTTCATTTAAGAACGAGAGATTATTTTGTAACTTGAAATATCTTTGCGGTTTAGTAATTAATGATGGTTTCGATGTTCGCTTTAAACTTGGAAGTCAAATCGGATGATGTAACGCTTGTGCGAATAAAATAAATTTAATGTCAGAAGCAGTTTAATCGGTAAGATTTGGATGAGCAACATAACCTCTGCAGGATGTTGGTAAAAGTAATGAAATATAAAACTTTTTAAAAGAAAGCTAATTATTATGTAGCACGCTAATATATTTATGTCTTTTTTCATTCTGCCAAAAAATGTAACTTGAAACTACCCCTTCTATAAAGCTATTTTATGAGCAGCAATAAACTCCTTTTACGAGCGGCGATCTGCAAACGCGAATGTTTTAAAATAACCATATTTCAGGAAATGTTGACAAAAATGTGCACTTATTAGTATGCCAGAATGTGTGTTTTGAATTATTTTAATTTGTTATCAAGTAAAAACTCAAAAAAGTATTATTTAAATAGGAAAATATCGATTTTGCTATTTTTCTGCGAATTCAACAATCTCATTGAAAATTTTCAAACTGAATTCACGATCCAAAATGAGCCGTTCCCGACCCATAAATTCACTAATAAACAGTTCTTGAAATCTCTGTATGCGAACACTTGAAATTTTAAATTTCACACTGACAATTCCCAGCACAGGCAAATTCCATGTGAATGAAGTGTCAAAATTCGCGAATTTCGCATTTCGCCACTCATATAAATAGCCCTTATAATAACAATAATTGTGGCGTTACAGTCCGAGGTGGACCTGGGCCTAGCTTCTCAGCAACCACTCGTGTTGTGCGTGCTATTGTTCTCTCACGAGTGGATGGGACCTACAGTTTAATGCCGACTCCTAACGGCGAGGTTGAGAACACTATTTTTAAACAGTAATACTCTTTGAGCATTGTCAGTGACTTAAAAGAGGTGAAGCCGTGAAAAAATGCTAGATGTTTTTTCAAAATTCGAACCTAGACCTCAAGCGTAGGAGTCGACGCACCTACCCACTACGCCACAGCTCCCATAAATAGACCATACTAGTAAAAAAAAACTTGACGAAAAATAAAATTGTTCTGTTTACGTTCCATTTTGGTTCTTTTTTAGGTCAAAACCGGGAAATAGAAGACAAAAGTAGGGCAAAAATAAGTGGACTTATTTCAGTTTTGCTCTTTGTCCGATCAAAACATTTTTGTCGGAATGGAGAACTCCATTAATCTTGTATAATGAAATGAATGCTTTAACGTAGCAGCTTACGGCCTTGGCCAAATGTATTAGGCACCCTTTAAGATTCGTTATATCTTAAAAAAGCAAGAAAATTAATGAAATGTGAGGATAAAACAAAAATCGTTTACAACCTCAGATAGTGTCGCCGAAAACCATAAAATTCAAAATAATTACTTCCGATAAGTGATTTGGCAGCAAAGACAAAAAAATAAGGGTGCCTAAACATTTGGCCAAAGCTGTTATCTCATTAACCACGTCAACAAGGTAATCATTTCCTGGTGCGCAGTCAATAGTTTGAGTTTTCAAAAATCTAATCAAATTCATTTCAAAATAAAGTCTTTTACCACTTCCACCTTAATCACCTGCTACTACTGCCAAGCGTAAAAGCCTCTTGCCAACATGATTGCTTTAAGTAACTTTTAAAAATGTCGTTAGTAATTGCTTAGTTCAAGTTCACTACTCATTTGTAAATGAGTTCAGGCAAACGTATATCTAAGCAGGAGAACGGTGTGATCAATCGCAATGTGGAAAAAACCTACAGCAGCTTGAAAAAATGCAGAAGAGTATTGAGATCATTAGCGCATAAAACGACAAGAGAAAAAAATGGAAAGTATATGTACGAAAACAAAAATCATGATAAACTTTCCTTAGTCGGCGTTCACATGAGTGGAAGAAGGAGAAATGTCGGAGAGCAATCATATGATTTTCCTAACAATCGAAAAGGGATGTAATATTTTCGGTGATGCAATCCATTTTAAAGCGACAACTTGCAATTTGTAAGTAAACGCGACGAAAAGTGCTAGAGGTAGCCCAAATTGCCTGTGCAGTGAAATTGTTGGCAATTTCGTGGATTCGCTCACTTTCAATCGTGTGTAAGAGTAAGATTAAAAAAGTAAAATTGCCTGTAAAGAATCGACATGTATAAAAGTAACAGGTCAACCGCAGAAGAGATTGACATAGAACTTCCGCAACTGAAAAATACTCGTGAAAAAACTGCCTGCATAGCCGCCTCGGTCTACCACTCGCACTCTCGTTCCACTTCCCTACACATTGCGGATAGCCGTTTTAGAATTACCCCAAGTAAAAGCAGCCTAAAGCGTTAGCGTAAATGAGGAAACTTTGTATTAGTACTACTTGAAAAGCAACATTATTGTTAGCCATGATCTGCAGAATTTTTTTTTTATTCATAAAATAAAGTGTATTTACAGCCTTGGTCAAATGTAGTATATAGTGTACTTAAGTTTCCTTAAGTCAGTTGTATTTGGCCTGTTGTGCAGCATTTTGAGAAAATGTGTCTCTAGTGCTAAGGCCTTCTAAATGAAATTTGTGTTCGTACATAAATGAGCGCTTTTAAGAAGCCCTTTAAATCCTGTAACTTATGCTGATTGCAGCTTGTGGCGGCGGAACACAAACATTAAAATTGCATTTAAAATGTCTCTGTGATCAATTTTTCTAAAATACCTCGCAGCATACGTGAGGTATTGATTGTCCAACAATATCCAGCAAATAAGAAAAATATCCCAAAAATAAAACGATATGGGATGAAAACAGGTATGCTTTCAAAGTGTGAAGAAGGCCGCTTTTCGGCACACCCAAACCATCTCCATCTCACTAGCCATAATCATATATTCTGTCTCCCATGCTCTTGCCTTCTTGCGCACATGTAAACACCGTCTTAAACTCAGCTAAAGCATTTCAGGTGCTTCATTTATGCTTTTACACGTTGAATTTCAACTTTTCCTAATCGACAAGTCGGGCTGCCCCCTTGCACTTTTCGATTATTTTGCAAACACATTCTTCAGTTGATGCGAGCGAATTCGATTCTGAAACCCGCCAAAGTGCATTCGACAATCAAATCTATTACAAATAATAGACATTTGCTGTCAAAATAATCTATTTAGAGATGGGTTGGATCGTGAAAATACATCCGTTTCCAACTTATGAGAGATCATACGCTCTGTCTCCGACATGTCTGCCTTCTTTCGTGTGAACCGTTTAAAATTGTATTTTCTGGCAAATTTTTGACGTTTCCCCAAAGGCGAATAATAATAATATCTTCTGTGCGAAAATATAACAAATAAAATTTAAATTAAAAGGGACTATAAACAATTCAATTATATCCATTACATCTGTCAAAATTTAACCCAGAGTACAATTTTTATGTAGCTCCACAGCAGGTAACGTTCACTTTCTGTTCCTTTCGCCTATTATGGTTGGGATTTATTACGAAGAATTCGACCATTAAGTAGTCTTTTAGTACAGCTCCGATATTAGCATTCGTTTGCTTTCGCTTATCATGGTTTACAACAATGGCCGTACAGAAACTTAAGAGAAGTGAAGCAACCAAGCGAATTAACAAAAATGCTACAATGTGACTATAGTAACTGCTTCGCTTAGTTTCGGTAAATTCTGTCACTCTTGCCTATTTACGCGGGTGCGAAATGAATCGCTCTCTACGTATGCAAAAGTCGGTTGACAACTGAATTCTTAATTTTCTATAAGCAATCAGAGACATGACTAGTTACTTTTCGTTTGCTTTTGACATAAGTTTAAGTTTTTGCACGGCTATTATAGTTGACTCTTAAGACTTAGATAATTGGGGATTCACAGGGATAGACTAGTCGAACAGACAGAAATAGTTTACGTTTACACAGTCAGATATGGTCTCAGACTTAATGTTTAAGTGAATTACAGATATGTATGCTGTGCATACTTGTAGCAGCAATCATGATAGATAAAACTTCAAAGTCGACGAATTCAATGACATTAGGTATATAAATTGGGCAATCTAATACATATCCTGTAGACTGTAGCGCCCTAAGAAGAAGAAGAATACATATCCCTTCTGCAGTTTAGGTTTTTCCTTCATTTTTTAAGGGAAAATTGAACCATTTTTAAATTTTCGCAAACATCCGTATGACTTGTCTCTTCATGTCAGACAGACTCGCGTTTACACCATTTGATAATTCGGTCAACATACCAATAATATTTGCCTCGATCCGTTCAGGGCAAAAATAATCATTTTGAGTTTTGAATCTAAAATCAATTTCTTCAAGGCGTATTTTCTTAAACGAAATAAGATGAAAATTGAATCTCGAGTTAACTAGAAAAATACTTATAAAAATAGAGCGGAAATTCAGTACATAACTCAAATTAAAATAGTCATTGTGTGAATGCAGATATGATCTGATCCAGAATGTTTTGAATTTGTCCCTTATCTTCCTTGTTTTATTATTTTGATAAACGCCTGCGATGATTCATATTTACAGTTATAGTATAAATATCGATTACCCAATCGAACATAGTTCATGGCTGAACACTTCTAGCGACGCCATATCTAGGCATATCTGACTTTTCATTAAAGAGCTAACGACAACATTTTAGACAGCAAAATTTATACGGAACGTCAGAAAAATTTCTTTTTTTTCTTTGCATCAAGATGACAGAGAAAACTTTGTGGTACATAAGAAAAATGTGAGAATTTTAAGAGCTTGGGAAAATAGAACTCTTCGCTTAATCTTTTTCCGTTCTCAAGCCATTCATAATGAAAGTTCTTGCGAAATTAGAAGTCTAATGGCTAAGTCACATTTTATTCATTGATGAACACGCCATGACTAATCGAATCATTAGCATGTGCTGAAAAAACTTGTTCGTAGGCTCTATCTCTTTGACGATCGATCAGTTCAAAAGGCGCCAGCATATCAAGTTACCTAAAGTTTTCCTGACAATGCTCATCAATTTCTTTTTAAGAGACGTTCACACTGCAACACGATATAAGGAACATTTTTATTTTTTTATTTATAATTAAGGTACTTTATTATTTCTTTCGAGTCACTGACAATGCTCAAAGAGTATAACTGTCTAGAAAAAGCTTCTCAATCTCGCCGTTCTGAAACGGCATTAAACTGTAGGTCACCACCACTCGTGAGAGAACAATAGAAAGCACAACACGAGTGGTTCCTGAGAAGATAGGCCCAGGTCCATTATTATTATTATTATATTATTAGTTCAGCCTAGAGATTGCAACAAAATTGTTTATAAATGTACTTTTAAGCATGGTTAACCCGGTAAAATTTATGAAGATATAGGATTTATTTTTACCCAAAAATGTTCAAAAGTCGTTTTGTTGCATATAATCTCTCTGATCTATATATCTATTACATTATGGCCAAAATTGGAGCAGTTTAATTTAACAACGACTTTAAATTCATTTGCGAACTTCAATTGTAAGCACAATCTTCACTTGACGGACACGCCCGAACCAAATTATCAATTTGCACCACTTTAGGTTACTTCACATTGTAGTAGAACATCGCATTTTGTTACCATTGACAAAGAAATCAAATAACATCCAGTAAGTTCGAATTTTCATCTCACCAAGAAATCAGTTTAAAAGTAAATTAAGCGCATTTTAATATAAACAAATAGGTAAGCAATACTTAAAGATGTGCTTTTATTTTAAAGAAATCTTATGGACATTTTCTACAACAGTTAAATGATTTCAGTGACAAAATGATTTTTGCACAAAATTCAAATTTCTTCTATTACCATCCCTTGTGAATTGTAGTAAACTTTTTTGAACAATTTCATTTTGGGGGTTATCAAATCAACTGTTACTTGTTTCATTCTCCTTTTCTTGTTTTTTGCTTTCACTGTGCCCCATATTTCAACAATTCACCACTGTTCTAGCACACATTGGTGAGTGGCTTTGTTGTTGTGAACAGGCCTACAGGGAAATTGTTGAAAGGTTACATTTCACTTGTTATTTTTTTTTTTGTGTGTTACTTCCACTAGTACAACACGGAGGACGGACATTTTTTTTCGCTCTTCACTCCCTCTGCCCCCTGCCGCTTAACAACAGCAAATACATTTCTTTCCGTGAAGATTTCCACAGATTTTCTGTTTTAGTTCGTCAAAACCGCCATTTTTAGTTGAACTGGAGTTTCATTCCGTAATCGCAGACGAAAATGTTGCAGAAAGTTAAGAATTAATTTTCTTTTTTAATTTTTTTTTGTTTTTTGGAAAAGCGTCACAATCGTCGCCGTAGATGTTGACCAATGTACAAATTGTCGTCTCGTCGTGAGGCGAAGAACTTTTAACAAAAAAGCAGAAGAGAAAAAAATCAAGCAGAATCGAACTGAAATAAATTTCCTCTTCACATCGCGCAGCCATTGTATATAGAAAAGAGAATTCTTCATCAATAACCATCGCCATGATCATTTAAAACACAATCAAATCTCGTATTTAACTAAACAATGAAGTGAATTAAACCAACAAAAATTTAAATAATAATGTGTTAAATAAGAATTATACAAATAAATTATATTTTTCTACTGTTCACCGAGCTCAACTCAAGTCTCAGTCATCTCTCTACACACAGGAAGGAACCGCAAAAATAGAATTCAACCAGGAAAGAAATGTAAGAATCTATATATCAAATTTATATGCTGTAATCTTTTATTTTGATTGTTTTAACAAATATCTGTACATTTTGATGGTTATACTCGAAAGTTGTCGTACGCCCCGGGGGTCTGATCATTGCTACAAAAAAAGAAGTGCTTCTTCTAAATGGAAACCATTTGCCAGTGAAAAAATGTTGCTTGTGTGATAAAGAATTGTTAATTCCTGCTCTTAATTTGTTAGCAATTTTTTACGATAGGCAATTATGAATATTATTTTTTTCTTTTCCGAAGATAAGGGTTTTTTTTTGTGTGCTCTTCTCTTTTGGACATATAGAGAACTATCTACACATCTCGTCAACACACATCGCACACACAGAGCGACGAGTGGTTGGAGGTGGAAGAAGGCAGCGAATTATAAATAAATAAATAAAGACCAACCAAATACATACAATTTAAAACGAACTAACATTATATCATTGTTAAAGTTTTGAAGAAGGAAAAAACAGCATTTCATTTACATTTAACGACTGCCGCTCATGCACATACATGTCTATGGACGTATTTATTTTTTCCTTATCCATTTGCTAGGTGAACATTCGAATATGCATGATATTCTTTGAAAAAAAGCACAAAACCTGTCGATAAAATATGCGATTACATTCGATTACATGCGTTCCCTTGAGTGTTCTCGATCGTCGTCTCATTTAGACAAAAATTCACTTTTGGCTCTTGTAAAATGGTGGGCAAAACGCCTTTCAAATCATTCGTTATGATCTCGAATGCTAAGATTTATTGTTCAGATGTTGGTATTGTCTTAGAAACTTAACAAAAAAACGTCTTATGTGACAGCACATAGGCATGCACATATGTACTCAGACACATCCGTGTAGGCCCACAAACGTGTTTAGCATACATTTCAATTTGAGCCTATGTATTCATGTGTGTACATATGTGTAGAAACCACGATTGATGCTTTTCAAAATAGTAAACACATTATTTTCCTTTCTGCTATCGCAAATTTGATAGATTTTATTTAATTTTCTACAATTATGAGTGTGCATTTCTCTATCTGTATATGTATACATTTTTTAGATCAATTTATGCAATGAAAATATTTTGCTATTTATGTTTTTTTTTTGGCAATAATTTTGGTTATCAAAGCAGAGGGGGTTTTGCAAGGTTTTATTGGTTGAATTTTATCTGAAAAGTCAATCTATACGTTCTCTTTTGAATCTAAGTCCGATCTATGCGGGGAGCTCTTTGGTATTGACGCAAAGCAAAATTTTCTGATTCAATGATTCCGCAATCAAATGCGTTTTCGACTCGTGAAGGCCACAATTGGCTTATAACTCTAATTTTATCCAAGAAACACATTCACAAATAGCTCCTCTACTGAACTGTTATTTTTTCTCACATAAATTCTTTATCATCGGAAAATGTAATAGAAGGAGGGAGCTATGTATTTCAAAATCCACACGAAACAAGGTTATGTTTGGTGTAACGTGTTTTGGTTTGTGGTTTAATGTATTCCATCGTACAAGTTTAACCAAACAGTCGTCTGATGTTAATGAATAGTGCAGATATTGATGACAAGTTGATGCAAAGTCTTTAAGGCTTGAATAATTGCTCTTTGAATTTACCGGAGAATCACGTATGAAATACGGGGTGGATGTTATCTGTGCTGTGTTCTTGTATTGAAAACTATTTTTGTATTTGCATTTTTATCCTTGAATTGGGTAATATTATTTTTTTATGTCCCATAAAATGCTGTGCCCGCAAACTTTAACGTCTGCTGATTCCTGCCAGACGGTGAAACTGTTGATTTGTGGATTGCGACTTACATGATATGTGTTTCTCATAACACATTCACACACATCCCATTGTTCTACACAAATGTCTAACGATGATTTTGTTGTGCATTTCATAAAAATTATTTCAATAAGCTTCTGAAATTGTTCTAGACCAGCAAAATTTATTACTTGTTGTTTTTCATTCAAATAGAGCGTGACCTTCAGTGGGACGACGCAACAGGGGACGTCCACATCTAAGGAGGCGCACAAAAGTGAGAAGGGACCTCAATAAATTTGGTGTGTGCAACTGTTGACCTTGCAAATGATCGTGGTGTCTGAAGAAGTTTGTTGATTGAGGCCCATGTACACCCAGGACTTTAGAGCCACAAGAAGAAGAAGAGCGAAACTGACTTTCAACCATCTGGTCAACGGTTGTAGACGCCAATTTGAACAAATACCCCCTTGGGCGCCGTGGCCGTGTGGGTTCGTGCGTCGACCCATGCGCATTAGACTTTCACAGTCTACGTTCGAATCCAAGTTCAGACAATCAATTTTTTTTAAAAAAAAAAAAGATGTTCGCGGATCCACCTCTTTCGAGTCACTGATAATGCTCAAAGAGTATAACTGTCAAAAAAAGCTTCTCAATCTCGCCGTTCGGAGTCGGCATTGAACTGTAGGTTCCCTCCACTCGTGAGAGAGCAATAGCACGCACAACAAGAGTGGTTGCTGAGAAGCTAGGCCCAGGTCCAGCTCGGACTGTAGCGCCGCAATTATTATTATATTACTATATACTTTGCGCCATGTTAATTGCAAACGTCCTCTGCGGCGTTATCTCACAGTATCGGAGTTGAAGATTCCCACTGGACCTCTCTTGACAATTTGCTTTGCATGGCTTAACCACTTTAGGTTGGATACAGATGGTGGACTGCCGGATAGTCTTTGGCCTTAGCCAGTTTAGTCAAAAGCCTTTTTAGAGTTATTTTGATGAAGGAAGTAAGCTTTCTACAGTACTGCAGTCGATTTCTTGATCGAAGGGGTGCTTATTTATCCGATTTCGAATGGATCTTGACAGTAAAAGAGAACTGAGATGATAAGTGTCTTCTATGTATAAAAATTAGTTCAGAAGAATCTTTGACTCCAAGCATACTGAACTCTGGAAGTTTCATTGCGATAAAGGGGTCGACATCAGGAGTGTCTTGAAGAGACAGTATCTATGAAAGTATACTGGGTTAAGCCCGGGCTACTCCTTTGAGAGCTTATGCGGACATAGTAAGGTTCCCATAGGCAATTTACTACGCTTCACCCTAGGCTCCAAATGATTTCCCGCAAATATTCAATTGGATTTACCTCAGTCCACCCACCTCAATCTACCTATCTAAGCCCAGTCTTCTCTCAAGTTGTAGCACCATTAATGTTGATTTGACTTACTTATCAGGCCTGGAGAACCGATGGAGGGTCTGAGCTTGATCTATTGCCGCCTTCCATCGCCGACGGTATGGGCGCGTTGCTTCCAGTTATGTTGCACCCGCGATTACTTGGGTTTTGTACCGGATGTTCGATCTTCCTCTCCTTTTCAAACCTGGCTCGGATTCGAAGAGTTTCTTGGGTGGAGCATTGGTGTTCCTTCGCTCGATATTGCCGAGTCTACGGATTTTTGATTTCCAGGCTATGTCCAACATCCTCGTATATCTCATGGACATAGGTGTTGTGTCTTCTCCACTCGACTTCCTCGCAGACAAATCAAATACCCGATGAACAATTTTTCTTTCGAAGACACCAAGAATAAGCTAAGCAGTCTTGCTTATTGTCCAGCCATCGGTTGCATTTAGCAAAACGGGCAAAATTAGGATTTTGTAGAGCATGATTTCGGTAGCTCAAGTCAGGAGTTTTGGACCCAAGTTGTTTGGAGAAACCGAAGTAGCAGCGGTTGCAAAGGGTGATTCTGCGTTGGGTACCCGCCAAGATGTCGTTTGTGGAGTTCACGTTTGGCCGGAGGTAGACAAACTCCTTAACTATTTAATTCGCATGTGCATCCGAGGCAGTTTCCTCTTTCACAACGATATAGGTTTTTTCCATGGGAGGGTTCTTAGCCATGCGCACAACCGTCAGTCTGGTCGGAATACAGCTATGCCTTTTGCCTAGGACGCTCGCTGCAAACATTGGTTCACCTCACAATGGTTGCTGCTAATAGATCGGCGCTGCGTGGGGCCAACTTGACACTGCAAGGATCGTTGCTAGCATCCAAGTGCCGACCCTAAGTTAGAGGGGTCCCATGTTCGAATCCCAGTGAAAGCAAAGTTAATACGCTTTTACCGGGTTTTTCATTTCAAAACTGGTCCAGTCACCATTTGCCGTTGGGATTCAATTAACGACACTATCACTGGAGTGGTCGATCAGTGGTAGTAGTCTGACTCTGGACCAAATGCTCTAAGTGTGCTGGTGAATTCACTAGCAGCCCTCTAACGTAACCTAACCTAACCTAAAGGACGCATCGTAAAATCATCACAATTCTGAGAAAGCTACACCAATATTGAGTCAAGAAATACTTAGCAATGGAAAGTCGTCCACAAACCCCGTCATGTAATAACAATAACAATTATCTACAGTCCGGAGTCGACTTGGCCTAGCTTCTCAGCACTCATCACTCTTGCTGTGCGTGGTATTGTTCTTTCAGGAGTATGGCTTGTTCGATAACTTAAAAATTGCGGGACAATTTGGAATCACAACATAAAACAGAATCCATGCAGGGTACATCGTTTTCACCGCATACCTTACGTGCAATAAACAGGGACAACAAATAATATTACATGAAAAGGAGTAGAGGGTGGTGAATATTTGCAAAAGAGCTCCCTGCACAATGGACCTTGGTCCACATGCGTCATCAGTTTGGGGGTGATAGCCATTAATACCTGTCTATGAGGTTCTACGTTACATATGACCAAGAGATATAAACGGTTTTGCAATCAGTGGCAATTTGGATTATTCCAAAACTTCCTAAATCACAACTGAAATGCAGTTAATTTCTGTAAAAATGTATGATCATGTTTTTGTTCTATAGAAATGAGATTTATTACATACTTATTGGTATTCCCGACCATATTAACGCGAAGAAAAAGTCTAGAAATATTTCATCTTTCTTCGCGGAAGTGATCGGTTTAAACTTTATCGAGTACCTGTGTGTACGATTAATTAATGCAGTATTGTAGACTATTTTATACAACTGAAAGCTGCTTTTTATTTAATGTTGTATATCATCACCGATGTGTTGGATGGATTGTTCAGCCTGAAAGTGGAACTTTTATTGTGATGACAGGTTCCAACAGATTTCTTTTGACCTCAATTTCTTCGAACGTGGTCCTGTTTCTTCTTTTTTACACTAAACATGTGCTATTTTCATCTTTTCTGCCCGTAGACAACGTCCTTAATAATAATAATAATAATGGCAACGCTAAAGTCCGTTTGGACCTGGGCCCAGCTTCTCAGCAACCACTCGTGTTGTGCGTGCTACTGTTCTCTCACAAGTGGAAGGGACCTATAGCATAATGCCGACTCCGAAAGGCGAGATTGGGAAGCTTTTTCTAGACAGTTATACCCTGTGAGCATTGTCAGTGACTCGAAAGAGGTGAAGACGTGAAAATATCAAAGGTGTTTTATCGGGAATCGAACACAGAATTCACAGCATCCTTATCCACACTGAAATTTGTGTCTCTCTAGCTTGACTGGATGTGCTTGTTGAAATTTATTATCAAATCAGGTGTTTCTCTTTAGTGGCGGAATGACATCTCGCTCTCAGTTACGGCTTTTCTGACAGATTTTGTCCACATAAGTGACTAACGAAAAGTCTCTTTTGTCTAGTCTAGCGAAAAATCGATCAATATCAAACTGTAGACTGTAGGTCTCGTAAATAAAATAAATCACATGCGCTTGGCGGACTAAATTATCACTGAAGCCCTATTTCTGAGAATCCTGTTGTAATCGCGTCATCTTACTCGATTTTCTACAATGATCCCACTATTTCTGAGGTTGTAAGAGTAAGGCGTCGTGTCTTCACGTAGATCGTGTACTAGACGAAAACAAATTATCAAACGAAGTAATGTTATACAAATAGTAGTTGCAGAAAATTCTATAAATTGAGATGGATAGAGATAGGGATAATGTGAGAAACACGGCAGTCCGAGAGGAAATCAGTTTTGGGGAGCTGCTTCTTCGAACGGAAAGGGCTGTACTTCGATGGTTGGGTCACGAATGTCTCCATCATCACAACTTCTGACGCGTGCCTTGAATGCGATGAATGCTTTAATGCGACCCAGGACGAGATGGTTGGACCAAGTCCAAAAACTCGCCTGTTTGCGCTTGGGCATAGCTCCTGATAAGTTAGAGTCGATGGCGAGGGATCAAGTGGCCTGGAGATCTCTCGTGCGGGCATTGGCCCCGCGACCCCTTTAGAGGAGTATGCGGGTCACTGAAGATGAGATTAGGTTAGGTTAGGTTAAAGTGACTTTTGCCGCTGAATCAGACGTGACCCACTTAGATCCTCAACGTATACATTGTATCCAAAGGCTCAATTTATCATGTGTACAGTAGTGACAAACGTTCACTATTTTGTATCTGGGCTTAAGTCCGGGCATTCCTGCCGATGTATCGACTGCGTTGTTGCAGTTGTAAATCAGACACTTTTTAACACAGAGGCTGTTATATTGGTCTTTTGTCATTGTACGCAACAAATTGGTCTTCTGCTTTCAACACCATTTAGCTTCTGAGCAATTGGATTCCCAAAATATGTTGGTATGAATTGACGTACAAATGTATTAGGCAACCTTTAAGATTCGTTATATTTTCAAAACGCAAACAAATAAATGAAATGAGAGGAAAAAATAAAAATCGTTTGCAACCTCAAAAAGACAAGGGTGCCTAATACATTTGGCCAAGGCTCATTCAAAAATATTAACATCTGTCAACATAATCGCTTCATAAAAAGTTCATAATGATTCAATGGGGACATCATTCGATTCGCGTGGTATTACAATGGGCCTTGGATGATCTAGGTCGGACTACGTCTTGCTGTCTGCCACAAACAACCTAACCTAACCTCAGTGTTCATGAGGTTCCCACTTCAGTCTTTCAGTTATACTAGATTTCACCTCATACACACAATTATCACAGACAACTTTCCAAATTGAATTGCTAAGTTTGAAAGGGTACGACACTCCTTTAAAGGCCTTTTCCAATCCGACTAAACTTCAGGCTATTCGGAAACGATACATCCGCTCCTAATGTATCGGAGATAAGAATAAGGATACATATGAGTGCAAACTCTTTATTATCGATTTATTTATCTTTTCTTTTGGCTCTTACAAAACTTTTTATCCTTATGTGTACATACTTTCTGTTCAAACTGTACGCAAATACAATTAATTATCTATTCTCGTTAATGACTTTCATATGTTCTTTTGTTTCTTTTCAGAAAGTGTTCGCAGAAAAACTTTCGTTTTGGCAATAATTTCTTTAAAAGGATTTCTGCAAAGATCTTCAACGTTTTTAATATTTCACTACGAAAAGAAAGTTCATTGTTTTGAGGAAACGTACGGTAGAACAAAAATAAAAGAACATGGTTTCAACGCGCCAAATGAGTACAAGCCTATCAAGTAGCAGTGGTGCCAACAATGGCGGTGATGTGGAATCCGTGCAGAGGTTCTCTGTTATAACAAGACAATCTGCCTCCAGTAGCAATGTCTTGATAACACGAATTCCCGCTGGATACTTAAATTCACAACAGCAGAATAATTTACCATCATCATTGTCGACAAATTCAATGGGAGCTGCTGGCAGAACCTCAAATGCTCCTCCACCACAACAGAGTGTCTTTCTGCTGGACTTGCCAATGGAGATTTTGGATAAAATTTTCTCATACGTCAGCTACAAGAAGGTTGGCCAAATGCGAGTGGTAAGTGGTTATTGTTTTTCTTATTTTTAATTAAATATCAAAATTTCTCGTGCATTGTCTGGGCGTGTAATTAATATTGACCGAGAAATGGAGGGACATCTGCTCGTAGCATTGTACGATTCACTTGACAACCGGTATCCGTTATGTGTCGTTATATGCCGGCAACCTCCTTATGTCCTTTGGAGTACTTTTTGTACTTTAAAAAAGTAAATTTCAACCCCTATACACCGCTGCCCAATCCCTTTCTGATGTTCCCACCAAGAGACATTCAAACTTTTGCATTTGCCATCGTATTTTAATCCTTGATATGCTCGAAAATGATTGCCTTCAGCCGAATTCATGTTCACGGCGAGTGATGGTGGTTAATTGTGCTGGCCCTGTGTACAATGTGCAATTCCTGTGTTATGCTGTGTATTCAGTCGAGCGTAGCCTTTTATTAGAAATTGCATTGTGTGTTACAAGTACATGCATGGTGGCCAATGTTACATGCGTCGCTTTTTTTTTTTTTTGGATATGCTCGTACTTTCTTCCCCTGCAAGGCTATCCTTCCCTTTGACAGTGTCGTCATTTTTTGATTTTTCGGTCGGTAATGAAGTATGACGGTGTGTATCGTCCGAAACGAATGCAGTGACATATTCTTTACCAA
The DNA here is from genome assembly GCA_930367185.1 of Myathropa florea. Taxonomy (NCBI): domain Eukaryota; kingdom Metazoa; phylum Arthropoda; class Insecta; order Diptera; family Syrphidae; genus Myathropa; species Myathropa florea. The sequence continues at coordinate 110,008,046 of OV884002.1, forward strand.
CGCCAACCATTTTTTAGGGTTTCCTATTGCGTCTGGTTTGGTTAACAAAAAAAATGTTTGCTCGTGAATGAACATACAGTTAATTGAGGGATATGCACTTTTTGTAGGCAGTTGTTGAATTCCAAAAGCACAATCCTCTTGTACGCTTTTTAGGTAAATTTCACAAACTTTGGCTTCGGCTTGAGCAGCGTGTCTGGATGGAGTTTTCAAAACGAGTTCAAACATAATGAACAGAGAAATGGATGGATGGAGGAATAATTTGTGTGGTTATTCCTTTGATTAACGTATTTCAGTCGTATATGGATTTTCAGTCAATTCTATGGTGGTTTTTAATCAACATCCACACTCGCTGCATTTATCAGCCAACGGCCCCCAATTGAAATCTTTTCCATGCAAGTTATTGGTTGACCGCTTGGGGGGTTTGGATTTAACAGAACTTAAAGGGGGTTAGTGGACCCAGTTAATTTCAATATTTGTATACAACGAATAGCACTGCATGTGCTATTTAGATAGATGTACGTATGCATTTATTGCTAACGAAATGATGATTTAATCGCAGCCATGAAATAAATGACAAGAAAGAGAATTGTTTAATTCATCCCTCCTGTGATTTTTTTACTCTCTTCGCAATTGAACACATTTCTTCTCTTGAAGTTTCTTTTTGGTGCAGAGGCTGCAAACCACCAAGTTCAGTACTCGTTTATTTACAATTCCTCTTTTAGACGTCAAAAGCTGAAGCAATTTTTCGAAGTTTTGAATCTGTTTGGGGTATAGTTTTGTCCTCAGACTGATTCTTTGTTCTCGCAAAAAGGAAAAAGGCGTCTAATGATTGGAAATATACAAGAGTTGTTTATTTCACGCCTCACCTAGAGAACGACTGGAAAGAACAAGGAAGTTACCGAGACGCTTGCTCTCTACGTATGTAAAAGAGCATTAGGCAAGAAATGGGGTCTCCAACCTCGCATAATCATAGCCGTCGTTAAACCCACTCTGTTGGAGTGCATGTCTAGTGACCAATACTAGACAAAGTCGTACACTACAATCTCCTCAGGACGGTTCAACGTCAAGCCTGCCTCTGCATAGGAGGCGCTCTGAGAACCTCACCTTAAGATGCTCTGGACGTTATCATGAAACTATCCTCACTTGACGTTTTCGGCAGACTACTAGCAAAAAACACTGCTATTCGCCTCCGCCCATTGGACCAATAATCTCTTTGGCCACTCATCTATACTAAGTTCTCTAAACTTCCTGACTAGACATATAGACCATACCACACCCCAATATTTTCCTGACAGACACTTTGAAACCCTGATTCCAGATAGCTACTTTTGGAATGATAATCCTAAACCTTTTGCAAGTTCCCTGCACTTTCCTACGGATGGGGTTGGCAGCGGCGTTTTCTCTAATGAATTAAATATAAGTCTCTCCTTTCGTTTACCCGACCACTGTAGCGGAGATATTTGCATTTTCACAGACCGCCAAGCAGCCATCAGGGCTCTGGATTTAGTCTCAAAAGCTGTAATCGACTGCCCTAATCTTTAGACAAGATGGCCGATCAGTTTAATATTCGCTTGTGTTGGGTACCAGGCCATAGAGACATTCCGGGTAACTGCAAAGCGGATGAGCCTGCCAAGTTCGCTACTGCACAGCCATTGCTACCTAAACACAGCAACTTGGGTATGCCCCTCACAACTTGTAAACTGCTCTTATTGTTGGCAACTCATGAAATAAACCACAGATGGGCGAGTGGCACTACGTGTCACACCTCCAGAATGATCTGGCCTAAGCTAGATCTCAGAAGATCTAAGGATTTAATGGCACTAGATACATCTAATATAAGTACAATCGTCGGTGTCATCTCGGGACACTGCCTCATAGCAAATCATGCCAGCAGACTAGGCGCCACGGCTAATGATTTCTGTAGAAGCTGCTTAGACGAGGAGGAAGTGGAAAGCGTTTCACACCTTCTCTGCTCCTGTCCGGCCCTGGCGTCTCTCCGACGTCTTCATCTAGGGGTCTACTTCTTTGAAAACTTATACGAACTCAGTATGATTCCCATTAGTAATCTACTACGCTTTATTACAGGCTGCAAAGGGTTTCCCACTACGACTCTTCTTCTTCTTAGCGTCACCAGCGGTCTCAAGTTTCGCACACCAAACCGGCACAGGTCCCCCTCGACTTGTGTGTGCCACCTTGTATGTAGACACAGTCGAAGACTCTCCGGGCCGGAGCTATGTTGTCCATGGACTCTACATGGCCAAGCCTAGTTAGTTATTTTTTCTTCGGACCTCCGTTCGTTGGTTGAAATAAATTAAGAAAAGGTAGTTTACATAACGCAGTAGTTTACATAAAACAATCGAGTATTTCATCCGAAAGCCGATGCAGCTGTGAGATGAGGCCCAGAGATCTTAATCGATTAAATAAGTAAATGATCCAAAAAACAATATCAAGCGAGAGAAAGATATACGTCTGATGTTGTTCATTGAAGTAACTTCGAAGGCGAGGTAAACAAAGCCTTTATATCCGGAAAATATTTTTCTTTTCCATTGCTTCATTCTGGTCTGGTCTTCAAACATGTGCAACTTTCTTATATGTCAGGGTTTACAAGTGCTCAGCTGTTGCAATTCCAGACATTTACCTAGGTCACCCTGAAGCAGCTGAATCTCCACTCTTTCGAGAGGTTTAAAGGCAGTCTAGAAAAGGGCGAAATGCGCAAAACAAATTTGAAAACACAAGTTCGCTTCCCACATCCATAAAATTGATTATGAAACAGGAAGCCAAACATGACACTGAATCTGATTTAAACTTCTTAGCGGGACACTAAACCATCGCACAATTTTGTCGACAACTTTTACTAACTATCCACTTTTTTATAGGTTTCACATAAAATGAATGATATTTGCATGGCTGTGCTCAATTCAACGTTTTCGAAATTGATCACACAAATGTTTAATCGATTTCAACATGTCAAAGCCAAGATGCCGCGGCGCGAGTCCGCCCGCCGCATACATCCGCTCGCATGCGAGTGCGACATTATCGAGACATGCTACATGAGGCTATCTCTCTTACAAATGACTTTTGGCAAACATATCGAGCGCAAGCATTGCTGCTTTTTCCCAGGAGGAGTAAGTGGTATACAGAATTGCATAAAAAACCAACTGCTAACCGTTTTATTTCCGTTTCCAGATCTTAGATGAAGTTTACAATGTCATAAGTTATATTCGGAACACATCAAGGTTGGAGAAACCTTATCGTGTCACAGATGAACTGTTTGACCTATCCACAATGGCTATGGAGTATTTCAAGGATTTCATCGAACCCAATCTACCAGACATTGCTTACTTCAACAAGGACTTTTTCGATCTGAGCACGAGACGTAAGACACTTCGCATTTGAATGAGGTTTTGTACGCTGATTTCGCATGTTTTGGTCTTGATTTCGTTCACAGCAAGCAGCAGTTCGTTGAAAACATCATCGGAACTGTCTGATAGTTCAACAAGTATGCCCTCGCCGCCACAAAGCAATATGGTATTGCGTAAAGGAATACGTAAGATAAAGCAGGGCATGAAGATGTACAACAGTCAATTGTCGATGTTACGTAGCGAATTGAGGAATTGCAAGCGAAAATCTTCGGAGCAAGGAAAGCAGATAGCCGAACAGCAAAAACTCTTGGCCGAACAACAGAAGCAAACACTTGAGTATGCAAATCGCTTGGATGAGAATGATAAAAAGAACGAGGAAATGTCAAGGAAGTTTTCAACATTGTTACAGGTAAGGATTTTTTTTTAAGGGATTTTAAAGTGTTTTTGTTGCTTGATAAGGATGATACGGTAGTGGGAGATGTCATAGAATTTATGTGTAAAAGGAGTTCCCTAGTTACTCATCTTTCAAGTAAAAATCAACGAGATAGTTGCCATCTTTAAAGCAACTTCCTGTTTACTCGGTAGTGACAAATGTGGTCACTAACTCGGAGATGTGATGTTGAAAAAGTTTGAATCATTATCCAACTTGTGAGTCGATTAAAGAGCTAAAGGAATTATTATGTCTGATGCCAATCTAGAGGACACTTGTAAAACGTCCATTTCATCATTTAGATCCTCACTTTTTCTTCTTTGTATGGCGCTACAGTCCGGAGTGGACCTGGGCTTCAATCAACATGCCCCATAGCGCATTCCTTTGCTAGCTGTCTCCAATTTGTACACCACGTTGGTTGAGTTCCCTCTCAACTTGTGTGCAGTTGAGTTCTTTCATTCCGTTCTTCTTTGAGTCGAACATTCCTGTTTTCATTCTGTTCTTCTTTGAATTTGTCAGTTATTCACACAATCTATCCCAGCAGAACTCGTCCCCCTGCCTTAGGTTGATTCACCACCTCCGACTTCAAGTTTTCCCATGCAAAAATCCATCCTTGAACTACGTCAGAGTTTAGTCCGTCATTTATGCTTGACAGTCTTGGGCAGGCCTACTCTACTTTTACAGGAACCACTTGTGTTGCGAGTGCAACACCTCCATTTCCCTTACGAGAGGAGAGGAGTACCAGTTTAAAGTAAATTTGAGCATTGTCAATGACTCGAAACTTGAGACTACCTTTCCGACTTGACTGTCTTTGATACGACGCTTTGATCAATCTAAAACAAGTCTTCCTGGATCTGTGATAATTTAGTCCCAAGACCAGAGGCTCGGATTTCTTTTTCTCGAACTGAAGGAATTAATGGCAAGTTTTATTGGTCATTTGCTTGATATAGCCCTTAGCTAGGACGCTGTATTTAGGAGTCAACGCTCAATCCCTCTACACCAAGGCGACCTCCAAGCTTCAATTTCTTGGTGTACTCCCTGGAGCTTCGTAGCTCTCGAAAATGGTAGAGTAAAAAGACACTTTAAGTGCACATATTCTCACGTATTCGGGGGACATACTTTTGAAGGAACATTTGTTGATTTTAAGATCCTTCTTCTTAGGGCGCTACAGTCCGAGGTGGACCTGGGCCTCACTCAACATGCCTCTCCAGCCAGTACGATCTTTCGCCAGCTGTCTCCAGTTCTGCACACCAAGCCGGCCGAGGTTCCCCTCGACTTGTGTGCGCCACCTTGTTCGTGGACGTCCTCTGTTGCGTTGTCCCACAGGCTCAGAGTCGAAGACTCTTCGGGTCGGAGCTAAGTTGTCCATACGCTCTACATGGCCTAGCCATCTTAGGCGTTGGATCCGTAGACGCCTGGCTAGACTCATGTCGCTGTACAGCCCATACAGTTCGTGGTTGAATCTTCTCCTCCAAATCCCATCAACGCAAACAGGACCAAAGATCGCGCGCAGAACTTTTCTCTCGAAAAGACCAAGAGACTGTTCATCTGCTTGGGATATTGTCCATGCCTCTGCGCCGTACATCAGGACTGGGATGATCAAGGTCTTGTATAGAGTCGGCTTGGTCTTCTGAGAGAGGGCTATACTACTCAATTGCCTTTTGAGCCCATAAAAACATCGGTTGGCAAGAGTTATTCTGCGTTTGATCTCGGTACTGATGTTGTTTGTACTGTTTACCGCGGAGCCAAGGTAGACGAAGTCCTTTACTACCTCAAAGTTATAGCTGCCTATGGTGACGTTCTGGCCAAGTCGTAGATGTTGTGCGTCCTTTCTCGATGACAGCATATACTTGGTTTGACCCTCGTTTACCGCCGGACCCATTTTAGCCGCTTCCGTTTCAATGCCAGCAAACGTATCATTGACGGCTCGCTGTGTTCGCCCAATCACGTCAATGTCATCCGCGTAAGCTAGCAGTTGAACAGATTTTTTGGAAGATCGTGCCTCTTGTGTTGGCCAGTGAGTTTTGCACGATGTTCTCAAGAATGATGTTAAAGAAATCACATGACAGCGCATCGCCTTGTCTAAAGCCTTTTTTGACATTGAAGGTCTCGGTGAGTTCGTTACCGACCTTGATGGAGCAGCGAGAGTTCTCCATCGTCATCCTGCTCAGTCTGACGAGTTTGGCAGGAATGTCAAAACTAGACATGGCGCTGTATAGCTCGTCTCTATACACGCTATCATATGCGGCCTTGAAATCGACAAATAGGTGGTGTGTGTCGATCTGCATTTCCTGGGTCTTCTCCAGGATCTGCCGCAGTGTGAAAATTTGATCGATGGTGGACTTCCCGGGCCTGAAACCACACTGATAAGGACCTATCAGTTTGTTCACGAATGGTTTCATGCGTTCACACAAAACGGCAGAGAAGATCTTGTAGCCGATGTTAAGGAGACTTATCCCCCGATAGTTGGCGGAGTCAAAGGGGTCTCCTTTCTTGTGGATCGGGCAAACGATACTGAGATTCCACTCATCGGGCATGCTTTCCTCCGACCATATCTTACAGATGAGCTGGTGCATGCGCCCTACCAGATCACCTCCAGCTGCTTTAAACATTTCGGATTTTAAGATCCATCTTGCTTTAATTTTCAATTTCTGTTGATTGTCCAGTCGTTTTCAAACACCCAGTAATAGATTGTTGATGGGTGTCTCACTATCACAAAGTTTCTCAAAGAAGTAGACTCTCAAACAGAGCCGCCTAAAAGACGCCAGCTCTGAAAAGGTATAGAGAACGTGCGCAATGTTCTCTACTTCCTCTTCGTCTAGACAGCTTCTCCAGTCGTTTAAAGCATCTGTAGCTAGCTAAGGTCAGATCATTCCGGGGGTGTCACAAGTGCTTTCACTTGTTTATTGTTTGTGGTTTAAGCTGTCACTTCTCGTAATAGCAATTTACATGTGCCTATGGGAGTCTCCACATTGCTAACGTGAGTTGGTAGTGGCAATGTGATTGCATGTTTGGCAAGTTCGTCCACATTCCAATTGCCTAGGATGTCCTGGTATTCAACACAGATAAATTTTAAACTGTTCAACAGCTGAGTACACGAAAAAGGCAGTGTAAGTGCATACAGCCACCGCAGGCTAAGCGATCGAACAGTCCTCGCATTCTTATGTAACCATTTGGCTTCGTCTATAAGGGCGCTGATATAATTCTGTTCAGCTTAATTATAAATTGAATTATTCACTGGTCACAGTAGAGCAACAGACTTTCAAGTGAATCACTTGAGAATCGAATGAGAATTATTCACCTCAAAATAATACAAACAAAAACAAACCCGAGACAGACAGTAAAGTTGATAAATTAACGATTTTAGAAATGAATTTAGTATAGGAAAATTAAAACGAATGTTTACCCCTTCAAAAAACCAAAACATATTCAGATGAGGTGACACACGATGAAAATACAATTCTTTTCGCGAGCATTAATGTTTATCTTTAAGTCATAAAAAGTTGATTATCAGTCAACCGTAGTATTGAGTGTTCGCCATGAATGTAGGCGTCTTTTTCATATTCAGAGCATAAATAGTTGGCGACGCCGGCCGGTTTGAATAGCGCAACAAACTGTTTGTTTGTCTAGATGTAATAACCCTGATGTTCAAAACATAAAATTCTTCTATTTGGTTATTTTACAACCACGATGACGGGGCGATTGACGTCATTGGGGAAAATGATTCGATTCGTAGAATAGGACTGGTCTAGATTTTCAAATCGCCAAACTTTCGTCAACAGGTCTAAGTTTGTGGGCAAGGGGAATGAATATAAAAGGTGTTTCACTAGGGAAAGCTGGATTTTTTAATGTAAATATAACACGTTGCGTGAAAGAAGATTTTGTGATATAAGGATACAAGAATGATATACACATTGATCACATCCGTCCGTCGAAGCTTTGCGTCTGGGAGGCCCAGTTTTGGCGTATTTTTAGCTAAATGACTTCGTCAACAAGCAGAATATGCGTTACTGACCAGGTGAAAACGCTCATGTGCTTCAAGAAATATCATAAAAAATAAATGTGTAGTGTGTTTGGGTCGCTGGTGAAAATTAGCGTCACGTTGCAGTTAATGGCGATTGGTCAGTTGCATGGACTATCCAATCCAATAGAGTATTTGTGGGAAACCATTTGGAGCCTGTAATGAAGCGTAGTAGATTGCTAATTCGAACCACACTGAGTTCGCATAAGTTATCAAAAAAGTAGACCCCTAAATGAAGGCTTCGAAGAGACGCCAGGGCCGGGCAGGACCAGAGAAGGTGTGAAACGCTTTCCACTTCCTCCTCGTTAAAGCAGCTTCTACAGAAATCATTGGTCGTGGCGCCTAGTCTGCTGGCATGATTTGCTATGAGGCAGTGTCCCGAGATGACACCGACGATTGTACTTATATTAGATGTATCTAGTGCCATTAAATCCTTAGATCTTCTGAGATCTAGCTTAGGCCAGCCACTCGCCCATCTGTGGTTTATTTCATGAGTTGCCAACAATAAGAGCAGTTTACAAGTTGTGAGGGGCATACCCAAGTTGCTGTGTTTAGGTAGCAATGGCTGTGCAGTAGCGAACTTGGCAGGCTCTTCCGCTTTGCAGTTACCCGGAATGTCTCTATGGCCTGGTACCCAACACAAGCGAATATTAAACTGATCGGTCATCTTGTCTAAAGATTAGGGCAGTCGATTACAGCTTTAGAGTTTATAGAGACTAATTCCAGAGCCCTGATGACTGCCTGGCGGTCCGTGAGAATGCCAATATCACGCGCGTATATTACATTCCATTTGAGCCAGGACAGAGCTTCACTAATCGCCATAATCTCTGCCTGAAATACGCTACTATGGTCGGATAAGCGAAAGGAGAGACTTGTGTTTAATTCATTAGAGAAAACGCCACTGCCAACCCCATCCTGGGTCTTTGACCCATCCGTAAAGAAGTGCAGGGAACCTGCAAAGGTTTAGGATAATCATTTCAAAAGTCTCTATCTGGAATTAGGGTTTCAAAGTGCCCGTCAGGAAAATATTGGAGTGTGGCATAGTCTAGATTTCTAGTCGGGAGAACTTAGTATAGAGGAGTGACTAAAGGGATTATTGGTCCACTGGTCATAAGGCCATAAGACGAATAACAGTGTTTTTTGCTAGTAGTCTGCCAAAAATGTCAAGTTGGGATAGGTTCTTGATAATGTCCATAGCATCTAAAGGTGTGGTTCTCAGAGCACCTCCTATGCAGATGCAGACTAGACGTTGAACCTTCCTAATGAGATTGTGGCGTATGGCTTTGTCTAGTATTGGTCACCAGACGTGCACTCCATACAACAGAATGGGTCTAACGATGGCTGTGTAGATCCAATGGATCATATGAGGTTGGAGGCCCCATTTCTTTCCTAGTGCTCTTTTACATACGTAGAGAGCCAGCGTCGCCTTGCGGGTTCGCTCCATTATGTTCGGCTTCCAGTTAAGTCTCTTGTCTAGGATTTGGCAGACTCTGAGAATCTGCAACTGGTGCCATCAATGGTAGGGGGTCGAGCAAGGGGATTTTATATTTCCGTGTGAAGAGGACAATTTCCGTTTTTAAAGCGTTAATGCCCAGTCCTTTAGTTTTGGCCCACGCCGATAGCATTCTGGATAAGATCCCTTAGCACTGTTGGATATTTGCCCGAGATTGCTACAGCAATAACATCCGCATAGGCTATCACCTTGCACCCTGCCTTATCTAGCAACAAAAGTAGTTCATTGACCACGATGTTCCATAGCAGGGGAGACAGAACTCCACCTTGTGGTGTTCCTTACTTTATCAAAAGCCATCGAGAAAACAAGCAAGTAGAGAAGAGAAAGGTAGTCGTCCCTCTTCAAGCAGGTTGACTGGCTGGCTGGCTGATGAACAAGTGTGGTTAGTTCTAAGCGCAAATTGTTGAGCATATAGCAGTTTATTGCCCAATAAGTGTTTCGTTATCTATTTTGCTATAATTTTCTCAAAGGCCTTACACAAGCAGGGCAGAATGCTTATAATAATAATAATAATAATAATGACGGCGCTACAGTCCGAGGTGGACTTGGGCCTAGCTTCTCAGCCAACCACTCGTGCTGTGCGTGCTATTGCTCTTTCACGAGTGGAGGGGACCTACAGTTTAATGCCGACTCCGAACGGCGAGATTGGGAAGCTTTTTCTAGACAGTTATACTCTTTGGGCATTGTCAGTGACTCGAAAGAGGTGGAGCCGTGAAAAAATGTTTGATGTTTTTTTCGAGATTCGGACCGATGACCTCTAGCGTAGGAGTCGACGCACCTACCCACTACGCCACGACGCCCACTGGGGGCAGAATGCTTATTGGTCCAAAATCGGTTGAAGACACTGGACAAGTTTTCTTTGCGATCTTAACTCTAGCAAATTTCCTGTAGACTAGAGAGGTCGACGAAATGATGCCCCAATTTATTATGTGGGTAAGATGTTTCCCATCAGGGGTAGGACAAGTTTAACAAAGCGTCTTGCTTGCCGTCTTCACCAATGGAGTTTAAGTGATCCTCCGGATAATTTCACCTTCTGTAGTCAATTCCTCGACTCTGAGCCTGTGGGACAACGCAACAGAGGACGTCCACGTACAAAGTGGCGCACACAAATCGAGGGGGACCTCGGCCAGCTTGGTGTGCAAAACTGGAGACAGCTGGCGATCGTGCTCTCTGCAGAGGCAAGTTGAGTGTGGCCCAGGCCCACCTCGGACTGTGGTGCCCTAAGAAGAAGAAGTTAGCACAAAGACATATAGCGTTGGAAGTGAAGGTACAGGGTCTGCATTCTGATGGATCATTTGGATTCATTTGCACCAGAATTTTCCCCTAGAAAGGCACGATTGAGTTCGTTGAGGTTAAGAACGTATTGGGAGTTGTCGTTACTGCTAGGTAATCCAACATTTCGCAAGTTATTCCAGAGTTTTTTTCGGAGGGACGGAGATATTAAGTTTAGCAGCGAAGTTGCTTGTTATTTAACCTTAAAATTCTACAAAAATTTCGAAGCTTGTTCAAATAAATCCAGTTTAACTCAAACTAAATATTTATTTTCAGGAATTAAACAAATGCAAAACCGAGCTACAGTACTGGCGTTCAAAGAGTCCAGCCACACCAATTTGCACATCATGTGGTCAAAAGATGACCCCATTCGTCCCACCAGAGGATTATCAAGCGTTGGTCAATCAGGGTGTCAAGCCCGAAGACATCAACATTAACTTGGAAGACACCGATGAAAGTGACACAAGTAGCAATAATTTATCGTTGAACACTGAATTTGTGTTTCCAGATGAAGCGACCACGGCAAAGCTAATGGCTGTCAATTCAGCATCGAAAAATTTGAAACGCCATCACAACAGTAGTAATAATACAAGCAACAATGTTAACACTTGTGCATCCAGTGGCAATCAATTACAATGCAATAGCAACGCAGCCTCAACAAGTAAAGGTCTAACCGTGGTGAATACAGACACTGGGAATAGTAAAAGAAACACAGAGCTTGCGTCTGCATCAACATTAACAAACACAAATGATCTCACCTTAGATATACAACGCAATGGCAATAATCAGTTTGTAACAGCCGGCAATTGTGGATGGTTTACAATAGGCGGTGGCGACAATGGTAACAATAATCATGGCACGACAGGCTATCCAGCCAGTATGTTCTACGGCACGTCGGATAAGGCTGGCGCATCAGCTGGCCCAATGGCGACCGTGGGAGGAGATGAGAACGCTGTTGCCACAGAAGACGCTGCAACAAATCAACAGTCATCGACTGCAGACGTTACATCTCTCAGTTCTGTGGCGAGTAACGAGACAAAGAAAGCACGAAGAGTACAAAAAGGTAGTAGGTGTCATAATGTTAGTAATAGCAAGCGCAAATAAATACGTTTATTTAAACAAAAAAAAAAAAGAAAACATGAAAAAACTAAAAAAAATACAAAGAAAGAGTGTATACAAAAGAAAACATTTTTTTTATTTTTGAAATATTACACATTTATTCGTTAAATCCAACTAATTGAAAAAAAAATAAGAATCACACACAAAAAGTAAAAAAAAAACCAACAGCAAGTAATTTTTTAACTTCAATATTGAAATAAGCGTGCGCGGAATAAGTGCGTGCCTTCAAATGGAATTTAATAGACTTTATATTATTTTTCTTCAGTACACAAAGCAATCTATCAAATATGCAACAGTGTTTGAGTTTTCTTTATCATTTATATGTGTATAAGAATGAAATAGGAATGAGTATTAAGATGTTGTGCTCTTCAATCTGAAGTGATAAGTGATCTGTATCTCAATGTCCAATAAATCAATTCATATACATTTTTGTTTTTTTTTTTCTTTCGTTTCTCCTAATTTCCTTTTGGTTCTGTTTGTTTTTGAAATCAATCAATCAATGATTATAGAAATAGTAATTAAAACGTGAAAATATGTGTGCATGGTTAGGGCAACAACGGGAAATGAGTTGTTGCTGTAACGAATAAATATATTTTAACAAAAATCACATATCTGTGTGTCTCGTCATTTATGCATTGAACGAGAGTAATGACACATAACCTTAAAAAAACGAAAACAAAAGTCTGTTTGTTTGCTGATGTGAAGGTTTTGTTTTAACACAAAAACAATTTTTTTTCGAAAACTTGTAATATGACCCCTTGTCAGACGGGCAAGTTTTTTTTCTTACATATTAAGCCGCGAATAGGCTCTATTTAATTTAATCAGCACCGAAGGCAATAACCAGGGTTAGGATTTTGTTGGCATAAAAAATACAAACCACTTAAAAATGCAAAAAAGGCATTTATTAAAAAATAATAAAAGGAATGTTCATTTAGTTGTAGCAACGTTGAACTACCAATAGCTCTTTGAAATTATCTGGTAATAATCTTCTTCGGTTGTCTCTTAGAAGCGCCTTTAAGGAGCTATTATTATTATTATTATTGTTGCTGAGGGTATATTGCACCGCTACCTTCAAGATCTATTCAAAACCTTAGCACAATTATGAGTTCCCCTCAAATACAGCTCTTTTCAAAGTTGTGTTGAGGGTAATGGACTCCTATTGTGCATAGGTGAAGAAATCTGTTCTAGAGTATTATCTCTCTCTTTTAGGAATATGAATGACAGATGGTTCTAGTGATTCCATTTCTTCTTCTGATAGTAGGTACTTGCCCAGACTTCTTTTTCTTGTGTGGGCTAGTGCCTCACAGAATCCCAGTATATGTTCTGGGATTTCATTAAATTCTCCACAAAATCTACAGAGACCTTACGATACCCCTAGTTCCCTTAGATGCTCCCTGAGTCTACACTTCCCCGTTAGGAAACCTGTTAGGATACGGAGGCTGATCTTGCTCATTTTGATGCATGCCTTAAACCCCTTTCGGTTATATTGCCCTAGGAGTTTCTTGGCCTGCTTCATTCCACGAGCGTTATTCCAGGTTTCAATCCGTTTCCTTCTTTCTAATTCCCTGAATTCTTCTCTGAGGAGACGGTCTCCTACAGCGCAGAATGGTTCAGGACCTATGAAGGGTTCTGATGCTCCTTTCCTTGGCAGGGAGTCGGCCATTTCATTGCCTTCTATCCCCGTATGGCCAGGTATCCAGCAGAGTTTTCCTCGGTTTCTCCTACTCAACTCTTTGAGCTTTTGCAAGCATTCCCATACAAGTTTGGATTTGATGGTGTAGGAGTCCAGTGCCATAATAGCGGCTCGACTGTCCGACATTGCTATGTCGCAGTTGGTATAATTCCTTTCAAGATTGATCTGAACGCATCTGTCTATGGCATAAATTTCCGCTTGAAAGATGCTGGTATATTTGCCCATGGATTCGAAGTATTTTGTTCTGGGCCCAAAAACTCCTGCTCCAGTTTCTTTATCAGTTCTTGATCCGTCTGTATACCATTTTACCGTGTTGCTGCTCAGTCTGTGGACCATGGATTCATTGCTCCAGTCCCTTTTGGTGCTCAGCTTGCTGGTGAATTTCTTTTGAAAATTAAATTTCCTAATCATGTCATCCTTCAGAATGGCCAGGAGTAGTAGCTTTTTGACTGGTGCGTCGAATTGCCTCGATGTAATGCACCTGTCTTTTCCTATCCCTTCTTTTGCCATTCTCGTGATTGTTTAGTTTGCACAGTCTGCTACCACTAGATGCAAAGGAGTCAGCTCCAGTAGCACCTCCATGGCCGCAGTTGGCCAGGTTCTCATGGCTCCTGTAATACAGAGGCATGCCAACCTTTGAACTTTGCTGAGTGTCTCCCTGACGCTGATCAGAATGATTCTCTTGGTCCATGCTATTGCACCATAGGTTATTGTTGGTCGAACAATAGAGATGTACATCCATCTTAGAATACTTGGACTGCATCGCCAGGATTTGCCCGCCAAGCTTCGACAAATCTTCAGAGCACGCGTCGCTGTCCTGGTTTAGTTTAAGCAGCTAAATGACCTTTCTACTTCAGCAGAAACGAGAAGTACGAAATGACTCTGAACGATTGATTTTATACATCGGTACGTCACATGCTAACAACATATTTGTCATATCGCTGTTTGTAACAGTAACGTCTGCGGTGACATAAAGTTCAAACCGTCTCTCCCTACAGACTAGACATTTTAAATTTAAATGCGTATTACGTATGAGTAATGGCTGAAACACAACAGTGCGTTGCGCTAGGCGATTTCATGTTATGGAGGGTGTGCGCTGACGCACTGCGTTAATCAGCTCAAATACCAAATGAAAAATATTCCGTCAGCTGTTTTCATTTCTCAAATGTCAGTTGCCACAAAATGTTCTGAAATTGGGAAAAACTCAATTTGGGAAGCATTCCTCAATTTCGCTCGCACAGCGCATCTTCTGTCCAACATGTTGAATGTTGAACAATGACGTGTCTACATGCGCATTTTTCTACAATTTTTTAGCGAACAAACTTTGAGAAAGAAACAAAAAAGGCAGCAACCATAACAAAAAGCACAAAAAGGCAATAATGGTATAAAAAGGCAAAATAAAATACAAATATTTGAAATCAGGAGGACATGAAACGTGTTTGAATAAAGTCGATAGTATCTTCCGATTAAGCAAAAAAAAGGAGCAAAAAGTTTGCAAAATCCTATCCCTGGGAATAACCAATAATCTGGTCTAAAATGATTTTGTTATTGAATAATAATTTTAATCGACTGCTCTCCTTGTTGTTAACCTTACTTCTTATTTGACAAAGTTGTCGTGCAGAATGAAGTCAATCATTAAAACCATGGATTTTTTTCTAAAACATTTGACCTTTAGTTCGTCGCCTACTTTTAACACAAAACTACCACAAAAATATTGCCTTGTCCTTCGTGGCGTAGTGGGTATGTTCATTCACTCGTACTCTGAAGGCAAACTTTAATTTTTGCGGAACTCTCGACAATGTTCGGAGAATTATTCTGTTCTAGAGTATTCTCTCTAAGCCAGTTTCCTTCAGAAATCTGAGAATGAGAGACGGTTGTAGTGATTGGATTTCTTCTTCTGGTAATAGGTACTTGCCTAGATACCTTTTTCTTTTGTGGGCTAGTGCCTCACAAAATCCCAGTATATGTTCTGGAATTTCATCAAATTCTCCACAGAATCTGCAGAGGTCTTCCTTCTTCAGACAACCCTAGTTTCCTTAGATGCTCCTTGCGTCTACAGTATCCTGTCAGAAAGCTTGATAGGATACGAAGGTTGTTCTTGCTCATACTGATGCATGCTTCAAATCTCTTTCGGTTATACTGCTTTAAGAGTTTCTTGACCTGCTTCATGCCATGAGCTTTGTTCCAGTTATCTGTCCGGTTCCTTTTCTTTAATTCACTAGACGACTGGATGGCGCAGTTTGTTAAGTGCCTGCCATAACTTAGGGGGGTTCCAGGTTCGAATCCCAGTGAAAACAAAGTTAATACGCTTATATCCGGTTTTTCAAATCTGGTCCAGTCACCATTTCCCGTTTGGATAAAATTAGCTGCACTATCACTAAAGTGGAAGTAGTCTGACAGTGGGTATCACAGTGGACCAACATGGTTTAAGTGTGCTGTTGAATTCACTAGCAGCACCCTAACCTAACCCAACCTACTCCTTCGGCATAAAAAAGTAATTTCGAACATTGTTAAGATGTTATGATTGGTTTTAATTGATTCTAAAGATATGAACTCAAGGTATGAATTATGCGTGGTATTTACAGACAAGCAGACAATTTTTTCAAGAGAAACAAACGAATAAATATTTGAATAAAGTAAGTATGGATATGCGCATAAGATTCCTTATGAATTTGTGTTCATTTATACATTTTTCAATGACCATACACCTGCAAATGCGAAGAGCTCAACTTTTTTTCTTCAGTATTCTTGACAGTCAGTGGCAAGGAAAGTTTGGTTTTATATGAATGTAACTGGAGCCGTTCTATGGTACTCCTGGTTTAGACTAAAAAGAAGAAATTATTTGAAACATTTACTGTTTTAGATTTTCAGTTGAATATGTATATGATTCGTCGTCCTACCAAAACAAACATTTAAGAAAGTAACGTCTGCATGAACACATCCCTAAAACCAGTTTTTTTTTTTGTTCACTCATCCGAAAGAACGAGTATTCTGAATAAAATACTTTTACAACAAAAACAATCAAATATATAAAAAGTACGTCCTAAAACTATATACATATATAAACAAATTAAATTCACGTAACAAAAAAAGAAACCGCTAACTTAGCTGAACACAGTTATCGAACATAAAAAGACAAAACTTAAAACATTATACGAGTATATGAGTGTAAACCAATAAAAAGTAAATAAAGGTAAAGATTTTTAAGAAAAGTATTGAGAATAACTGTACGTTTGTATTTAAGTGAGCAAGAACATTTTTTTGGTAGTAAAAATCTGCACTAATGTTAAATAAATGTTTTTAATGTCAAAGTGAATAAAACCGTGTCAATAATGCTACTATGATATAAATTAAAGAAGAGCAACAAAAAAAAAAACCATCTATACACATCTACATAGTTGATAATTGTGTGTAGTAGATTAAATACAACTTAAATTGTCTTTTGGTCAAAATTTATCATTTTTTGTAACCAAAACAAAAACCGATCATTTTCGATCTTCTACAAAATGAAAAACAAAAAAATGAAGAAAAAAGAAAAAAAACGATAACAAATACCAAGTGATCAAAATATATATGAATATGCAAAGAAACAAAAAAAAAATAAAATAATTAATATTTTTACACTTTTGACAAACAAAAATAAAGATACAAGGAAAAATAAAAAACAAAAAAAGCAAAATACAATATATATATATGTATAAAGATGAAATAACAAATTTTAGGCAAACAAATTAACAGTTTTTTATCATTTAACTGATTTAATGTGATTTTTGTTCGGAGTAAACGAAACGAAAATCACAGCAAATTGTTCAAAATTAAGAAAACCAAAAAAAAAAAATGAATGGTGAATATTTTTGTTATTAAACTAGTTCTAAAGAAAATGGATAAATATGTATTTTTAATTCAAGAATAAGACTTATGTATGTAAAAAGAAAACAAGAAACAAAACAAATTGATGGAAGCAAATTAGTAGTGATCTTAATTGTTTTAAATGTATATGGAGGAAAAATTAAAACAAAAACAAAAATCAGAAACGATTGATGTTTCATTCAAATTTCAGTTTTGTTTTTTATTTCGCCTATTTTTTTCAATTTATGTTTGCAATGACATCTCATCTGTCAGCTCTTTAGACAAAGTCAATCCGCTTGATGCGCATTTCGCGGCCAGCTGAATAGCATCGATTATACCATGGAACAAATCTATTTTCGATCTCGTACAGTTGCAAGAGTACTTAAATATCTCAATGTACATACTCGAAAATGCCCCGGTCCAGATTGTATGCCTCTTATGCTTCTGAAGAGGTGTTCCTCTGCGCTGACAAAACAATTCCGTTGGTTTGTTCATCTATTCTACTCTTGGAAAGAGACCAACTCCTTCCAATTGGATGAAAAAATGCATTTGTCTAGCCCGTTCCTAAAAATGGTGATTTTCGTCACCCTCATCGTACCGACGCATATCCCTACTTTCCGTGGTCATGGAAACGTTGATAAACCGTCAGCTTGTGGAATATCCTGAATCACAGAAACTTCTTAATTACCGACGGTATCGAAGGTGAAATAAATCTTTGCAAGATTTAGGCGAAGGCAAGATCGTTGCGCTTGGTATTTCAAAGCCATTTGACAGAGTTTCGAGCTCTTCTATCGAAAATGCGTGCTTGTGGTATCGAAATTACGGGTGAGTTCGTAATCGCAATATTAGCGCAGTACTGCAACGTCAAGCGCTCTTATGGCTGAAACACAATAGTGCATTGCGCTAGCCTACTTCATGTTATGGAGGGTGTGCGTTGACGCACTGCGTTAATCAGCTGTTCCCTCTTCCGCTCGAATAATAATAATAATAATAATAATGGCGGCGCTACAGTCCGAGGTGGACCTGGGCCTAGCTTCTCAGCAACCACTCGTGTTGTGTTGACATTCCGTCAACTGTTCTCATATCTGAAATGTCAAATCAAAATATATTCTGATCAAATAACTGAACGTTAAAGAAATTAATTGCGGAAAATGAATGCCAAGAAAGTTAAAAAAATTAAAAAAGTGCTTCTTGTTGCTAATTTGGCGTATTCATGCTTCCAAGCATACACGAATTTCAAATTAGTTTTGTCGTTAAAATAATTTTAGTCAGCTGTTTTCATGTCTCAAATGTCAGTTGGCACAAAATGTACTCAATTTGTGAAACATTTCTCAATTTTGCTCTCACAGAGTATCCCTCTGTCAAAAAAATATCCAACATTTTGAATAATGACGTGCGATGGGATTACGTTTTACGTTTTATTACGATCCTATCATCTCTCTCATTTTTCACTTACGTATGTCGACGCAGTATTTCGTGCATGTCCATTAAATTGTGTGCGTTGAATCACAGCGCTGACGCTGACGCACTGTTGTGTTTCAGCCCTTATTATAATCGAGTCTGCTATTTACGCAACTGGCAATTATATTTAGTTATCGGTAAGGTAGTGTGCTGTATAGAAATTGTATAGCCGATTTGGTAAGACATTCGATGTGATCAATTTTGTTAGTTATCATATTCTTGTAATATAGACTTAATAAATCGCAAAAAAAGAAGTAGGTGTAACTAAATTAACAAATTACAGCTTTCGTAAGTGTAATTTAATAGAGCAGATTATAGTTTTTCCACCTCTTGATCAAGTGATCAAGTGTTAGAGGCGGACGATTTACAGAATGAGGACTATACCATTCGAGGTGAAGAAGAGTTTAGACATTGACTTAAAAGAAAGCATGATCGAACTTAGTGAACGTCATGCCAAGAAGAGTTAAAAATGTTTTTTCCGCTAAAGGAAGTCACACAAAATTTTAACATTGTATGAAATCTTAAAGTAGGTTAAACTCACAAATTTGATCATATGCTTCTTTTAATGATTTTTTTTTGCATTCAGTAATCAATTCCGATTTTTTCTAACATTGAAGTCCAACGAGTTTGTTTATTTTTATTTTATAAGAAATACATTCTTGGATTTCGAAGCGTTAATATGCGAACCATGCAGGCACAAGCGTCTGCACCTAGCCTCTATTAACGAACTCCTACTCTCACCTCCCCGTGGTAAAATCCGGGAGCCGAGTACCCTTGACAGAAGATGGGGTAACCAACCCTCGTGGGACGTCTGGGTGGCTGCGAACGAGAGAGGGGGGAGTGTGAGTCTACCAGGGCTCATCACTCTTGTTAGGATGGCGGCGGAGGAGCTGGTCAACTGATTGGCCAACGGCGGCATCCACAACTCCAGTCACCAGGAGCTACCTGGTTTCCATGGTAAGGTCGGGACCCTGGAATAGAGATGGCGGCGGATGAGCCCTTCTTTTAGGGCCAACGGCGGCGCTCACAGCCTGCAAGAGGCTACCGACACCGGATCCCTCCGGACCCCTTTGTCCGGGGGCTAAACAAATGGACCTGTCCGCCCAGTTGGAGGTTGTGCGTGGGGTTAACTTCCTCACCACGTAAAAATGAACGAGTTCAGAAAGCACAAACTGCCTTGGATATGGACGGATTTACTGTTGACGACCCTAGCAAACGGAATAAGGACAATGACTTTCGGTTCTGCACGTGCAATGTGAGGTCCCTGAACAGACCACGTGCAGCCGATGAACTCGCGGAGGCCCTAGACTGCTATAAAGCAGACGTTACCGCAATCCAGGAAGTGCGATGGGATGGGCCGGGCAAAAAGACGAGGAAAAACTGCGATATCTACTACGGCGAATGTTACAGAGAGCGAAGGCAGCGATTATTTGGATGTGGATTTGTTGTTCGAGGCAGACTTAGGCAAAAAGTCTTAGGCTTTAAGTACATAAGCGAGCGCCTCATAACAATCCGCATCAAGGCTAAATTCGGCAACATTAGCCTAATCTGCGCCCACGCCCCAACAGAGGACAAAGATGACGATAGCAAAGATGACTTCTATGATCTCCTAGAAAGAACGTACGATCAATGCCCCAGCTACGACACCAAGATCGTTCTTGGAGATGTTAACGCTAAGCTGGGTAAAGAGGACATCTTTGCTAGAGTCATCGGTAAACACAGCCTGCACGACACCACGTCCGAAAACGGACTCAGGCTGGTGGACTTTGTTACGGGGCAAAACCTCTCTGTAGCTAGCACGCGGTTCCCACACCTCAACATCCATAAAGGGATCTGGTGGTCCCCTGATCATTCAACCGTCAACCAGATTGATCACGTTGCGATCGACGTCAGACACTCCTCCAGTATTTTTTATGTCCGAACGTTCCGAGGCGCCAATATCGACTCGGACCATTTCCTTGTTGTAGCCAAGGTAAGGACACGGATATCGACAGAACAACGGAGTCGAGGAAGACAACCACGGTTTGACGTCGAAAAGCTACAATCGCAACAGACTGCCAGGAACTTTGCCGATCGAGTCTCCCTGAAACTCTCCGAATGTTCGACGTCGCCTGCACTAACAATAGACAATTTCAAAAGAATTGAAACGTTGTCAAAAAGCCATCAGAGAAGCCGCTACTGATGTGCTGGGTTTTAAAATCCCTGGTTTGACAACGAGTGCAGGCAGGCACATGCAGCAAAGCAAGAAGCCTACCAGGCAACGCTGCATCGAACTACGGGAGCTGTTCGTGAGTTCTACGAAGAGAAACGAGAGGAAGAGAACCGGCTTCCTAGGAAGAAAAAGAAAGAGCACGAGAAGTGCGCGATCGAGGAGATGGAGAGGTGTTATGGCAGGAATGATGTCCGAAAGTTTTATAATAATATAATAATAAGGGCGGCGATACAGTCCGAGGTGGACCTGGGCAACCACTCGTGTTGTGCGTCCTATTGTTCTCTCACGAGTGGAGGGGACCTACAGTTTAATGCCGACTCCGAACGGTGAGATTGAGGAGCTTTTTCTAGACAGTTATACTCTTTGAGCATTGTCAGTGACTCGAAAGAGGTGAAGCCGTGAAAAAATGTTTGGTGTTTTTTCGGGAATCGAACAGACAACATCGAGCGAAGGAGTCGACGCACCTACCCACTACGCCACGGCGCCCGAAAGTTTTACCAAAGGGTAACAGTTTTATCGAATGGGTATAAAGTTCGGACAGAAGCCTGCCGGGACGAGAATGGACAACTAGTAGTAGATTCGCAGTCGATACTGAGAATTTGGAAAATTCATTTCTGCAGATTGTTAAACGGCGACGAAGACAGAAATACCGCTGTCAGGCAGAATGTTCCACTCAACACAACGGACGATGATAGAAGAGAATACCGTCCCCCCGACCTAGACGAAGTCAAGATAGCGATATCGAGACTGAAGTCTAATAAAGCTGCTGGTGCAGATAGTCTGCCCGCTGAAATGTTTAAAGCAGCTGGAGATGATCTGGTAGGGCGCATGCACCAGCTCATCTGTAAGATATGGTCGGAGGAAAGCATGCCCGATGAGTGGAATCTCAGTATCGTTTGCCCGATCCACAAGAAAGGAGACCACTTTGACTGCGCCAACTATCGAGGGATAAGTCTCCTTAACATCGCCTACAAAATCTTCTCTGCCGTTTTGTGTGAACGCCTGAAACCATTCGTGAACAAACTGATAGGTCCTTATCAGTGTGGTTTCAGGCCAGGGAAGTCCACCATAGATCAAATCTTTACACTGCGGCAGATCCTGGAGAAGACCCAAGAAATGCAAATTGACACACACCATCTATTTGTCGATTTCAAGGCCGCATATGACAGCGTGTATAGAGACGAGCTATACAGCGCCATGTCTAGTTTTGACATTCCTGCCAAATTCGTCAGACTGAGCAGGATGACGATGGAGAACTCTCGCTGCTCCATCAAGGTCGGTAACGAACTCACCGAGACCTTTAATGTCAAAAAAGGTGTTAGACAAGGCGACGCGCTGTCATGTGATTTCTTTAACATCGTTCTTGAGAACATCGTGCAAAACTCACTGGCCAACAGAAGAGGCACGATCTTCCAAAAGTCCGTTCAACTGCTGGCTTACGCGGATGACATTGACGTGATTGGGCGAACACAGCGAGCCGTCAATGATGCGTTTGCTGGCATTGAAACGGAAGCGGCTAAAATGTGTCTGGCGGTAAACGAGGGCAAAACAAAGTATATGCTGTCATCGAGAAAGGACGCACAACATCGACGACTTGGCCAGAACGTCACCATAGGCAGCTATAACTTTGAGGTAGTAAAGGACTTCGTCTACCTTGGCTCCGCGGTTAACAGTACAAACAACATCAGTACCGAGATCAAACGCATAATAACTCTTGCCAACCGCTGTTTTTATGGGCTCAAAAGGCAATTGAGTAGTAGAGCCCTCTTTCGGAAGACCAAGCTGACTTTATATAAGACCTTGATCATCCCAGTCCTGCTGTACGGCGCAGAGGCATGGACAATATCCCAAGCGGATGAACAGTCTCTTGGTCTTTTCGAGAGAAAAGTTCTGCCCGCGATCGCATTTGGAGGAGAAGATTCAACCACGAACTGTACGGGCTGTACAGCGACATGAGTCTAGCCAGGCGTCTACGGATCCAACGCCTAAGATGGCCAGGCCATGTAGAGCGTATGGACAACTTAGCTCCAGCCTGAAGAGTCTTCGACTCTGAGCCTGTGGGACAACGCAACAGAGGACGTCCACGTACAAGGTGGCGCACACAAGTCGAGGGGGACCTCGGCCGGCTTGGTGTGCGAAACTGGAGACAGCTGGCGAAAGATCGTGCTGGCTGGAGAGGCATGTTAAGTGATGCCCAGGTCCACCTCGGACTGTAGCGCCCTAAGAAGAAGAAGAAGAAGAAATACATTCTTACATCTCATCTCATCTCATCTCATTTTCAATGACCCGCATGTTCCACTAAAGGGGTCGCGGGGGCAATGCATGCACGAGAGATCTCCAGGCCACTCGATCCTCCGCCATCGACTCTAACTCATCAGGAGCTATGCCCAAGCGCAACCAGGCGAGTGTTTGGACTTGGTCCAACCATCTCATCCTAGGTCTGCCAAGCGGTCGCCTACCTGATGGAATCGCATTCAAGGCACGCCTCGGAAGTCGTGATGATGAGAACATTCGTGCCACGTGACCAAACCAACGAAGTACAGCCCTTTCCGTTCGAAGAAGCAGCTGCCCAACATTCAATTCCCCGCGCACTGTCGTGTTTCTCACCCTATCCCGGCGAGTAATTCCCACAACAGCACGAAGAAATCTCATCTCGGCAGCTTGTATTCGCGATCTTATTCTTTCGGTCATTACCCAAATTTCATGACCATAGGTGAGAGTTGGAACAAATACTGCGTTAAAAACCGCTAACTTGGCTTTGACACCAAGCTCGGCCTTCCTGATTACAGATCGACCAAGCTGTTTCAAAATTGACCCAGCTTGACCAATCCTACAGGAAAGCTCAGCATTATTCCTCCCATCACTCGTGAAGAAGACCCCGAGATACTTGAACTTCTCCACCTGTTTCAATGGGACTCCACTAACATGTAGAGTGCATTGAACAGGGGTTCTGGAAATAACCATAACCTCGGATTTGTCCACGTTAACCCTCATCCCAGCATCAGCACATACGGCCACAAACCTATCTAGCGCGCGCTGGAGTTCCATCTGGGAGGATGTGAGGATGACTAAGTCATCTGCAAAAAGAAGATGACTTACCCTCAACTCTCCCAATGTGAAACATTCCTCGCCTCGACTGCGCTGTAACATCCAGTCCATATATATAATGAAAAGGAGAGGTGACAAAACGCACCCTTGGCGAAGTCCAACGCCCACGGTGAAAGGTGTTGATTTACTACCGTTAACCCGAACACAGCTACTACAGTTTGTGTATAGAGACTGAATGGCCCTCAACAAAGAACCATCAATCCCATACTCCTGCAGAACACTCCAGAGTTTACCTCGAGGAACTCGGTCGTATGCCTTTTCCAAATCTACAAAACAACTGTAGATCGGTTTGGCGTACTCCAAAGCCTTCTCAAGTACCATTCTTAGAGTGAAAAGCTGGTCGGTTGTACTTCTGCCGGGACGAAAACCGCACTGTTCATCCCCCATCCTGGATTCGACCATAGCTCTAGAACGCGCCTCCAACACCTTAGCGTAGACTTTACCTGGGAGACTTAAAAGAGATATGCCCCTGTAATTGGAGCACTCTTTTTTGTCCCCCTTTTTGAAGAGAGGGACAATCACCCCAGTCTGCCAATCACCAGGTGTTTCACCGCGTTCCCAAGCCACCTTAATGACACGAGAGAGCCATAAAACTCCCTCTTTACCCATAGCCTTAAGCATTTCTGGCCGGATTTCATCCACACCGGCGGATTTGCCAACTTTTAGCGATTCAATCGCCAAAATGACTTCCTCCACCGTTGGACTATTCTCCGCCATACTCAAGACTAATGCCCTGTTCGGGAGCGAGCTCCGAAAAGTGCTCGCTCCATCTGCGCAAGATGTCCACCTCATTGGAAAGCAACACGCCATCTTTGGATTTGACTCCTTCGATGGTGTTGTATTTCCTCCCTCTGAGCCGGCGAATGGTTTGCCAGAACACCTTTTTCGCAGATCTATGATCGCTTTCCAACTTCTCACCGAACTCCTTCCAAGTCTGCTCTTTAGCTGCTCGCACAGCCAATTTGCAAGTTCTTCGCGCCTCAGTGTACCGGTCACGAGAATCAGAGTTCCCCAAGAGAATCCAGTCTCTGTAGGTCTTCTTCTTCTCTCTGATGGCTTCTTGAACTCCGGGTGTTTTAAACCACGCAGTTCTTTTCTCACCACCAGCCGCCACACCAAGCCGCTTCACCCCACAAACATCACGTGCAGAAGCAATGACAGCTGTTGAAAACAGTCGCCATTCGTCCTCTACATGCGATGGAACAGTTGGAATTTGCTCAATCCCTTCGGATATGCGCCGTGCAAAATGTTGCTGCACCTCACTGTTCTGTAGTTTCTCCCACCGTATGCGTGTAACCACTCTTGGTTTCCGCCTTGGCAGAAGAGGTACTTTATCAGAAAGATACAGCGTACACAACACCAGGTGATGATCAGTTGACAGTTCAGCCCCTCTCAACACACGAACGTCACAAACCATCCGTTTCACACACGATGGTACCACAAAGAAATCTATCAACGATTTCTGTTGAAGACTCCGACGGTACCATGTGTATTTATGGATGTCTTTGTGTGGAAAGAAGGTGTTCATAATGGACATGCCATTTGCCCAGCAAAAATCCAACATCTTCTCTCCGTTCATGTTTTGATGAGGATCACCGTTCCTCCCAATCACACTCCCCCATGTCGTTACATCCACACCCACGTGAGCATTGAAGTCACCCATCAGAATAAAGGAATCCATCCCAGCCACCCTGTCAAGGGCAGCATCAACTTCATCCAGGAAAGCCGCATACTCTGACTCTAGATTCGGTGCATACACCTGCACTAGAGCCAAAGTTGATCTTTCAAGCTTGAGCTTTAAGATCCCGACTCTCCCTCCTAACGGTATCCACTCCAATACTCTGTCTGCCAGCCTGGGACTTGTGAGTATCCCCACTCCCGCCTGTGCAGACATTTGAGGTGCCACTCCCGATAGGAAGAGTTTCCACCCGTCCGAAAGATCCACAGTTTTAGATCCTCTTTGCTTGGTCGAAGAAATGCCTACGATATCTAACCGATATCTGGCAGCTTCTCCAACCAGCTCGAGATCCTTTCCTGTGAGCGATGAGACGTTCCATGTGCCTATCCTAAGCCGATGCCGTTGTCCGTTGCCTTTTAACCCTCGTACGCACTGGTTAGTGCATGGCGTGATCCCCCTCCCACCCCCGTAGTGGCTCACGAGGCCACTGCCGGGTTGCTCGTAACTGCTTCGGGCTGAGCCCGACCGGCTGCCGAGCGGGACAGGCCGGCCACCAGACGCTCGCATACTGCCACCATTCAGGCCTGGCTCCGAATGGGGCCCTGGCACACCAGGGTAGGCGGTATCCGAGGCTGTTCGTCTTCTTCTTGTCATCCGAGGGGGTTGCGCTTCGTTAGCCAGGCTTGTGGCGTACAATATGCACACCACAAACCTGTTGCCCGCCCCCCACCACGAGGAGGTCAGCTGCCGGGGGGGCACATTCTTACATTACTTTTTTAAAACATGTGATCAATTATGGGAGTCACTGTATCTCTCAGATGCACTGGTAGAGAATTCACAGCCTGGCGCATTGTACAAAAAATTGTCGATCTAACTAGAGGCATGAGTATCTTGATTGAATAATTCTCACGTGTCTAGGAGATTGGAAAATATGTCTTTTTTCAAGGAGACATTCAGGTTGTTGAGTTATAATCAGATCGATTAGAAAGCAGCGTTTTGATTTTCAATAGTTTTACTAGTATACACCCGGCAATTTGTTTTGAGAATTTTAAAACATCTCCCCTTTTCTTAGATTAAATACGTACCTTGCAATGTTATTGTAAACTACAGGGTGGGGCATAAGAAACGTTAAGATTTATTTGATGAAAACGTTTTTCTTTCTGATTTTACTTAACCTTGGCATTCATTAAAATTTAGATTATGATTTGAAAATATGTTCACATTATGTTTTAATGATAATATTTCTCAAATGGTGTGCTCTTTCCAAAGCATTTTCCATTACTTTTCTTAGAATTTTAGAAATTTTAGAAAAAAGCTTCTCAATCTCCCCTTTCGGTATAAAACTGTAGGTCCCCTCCAATCGTGGGAGAATAAAAGGATGCATAACACGAGTAGTGCTAAGAAGCTAGGCCCAAGTCCAGCTTGGACTTTGGCGCCGCAATTATTATTATTATGTAGAGAGTGAATATGAAATTTCGATTTGACTAACAGATACTGCTGATAACTGCTTTGTGTCTATTTGAACACCTATGCTATTTTGAAAACATGTCAATAAAACCCAAATGATTCAAGGCGATATCCCCTGCCTCGATGGGTTTTGCGGGAGTGACCCACTTTTTGCGTCAGGTAGTAGCCACCCAACGCTTCCAGAAGAGGTCCGCAAATCGCTGCGAAGCCGGCCAATTTCGTTTCAGTGTTATAGCCCGATCGTCCAGTACTGCCGCCGGTTTCAATCCGCTAGATGAGCTTTTTAATTGACCGTACCAATCGTTCCCAGCACCCTCCCATATGGGGCGCGCCCGGCGGATTAAACTTCCAATTTGTAGTGGTGGTAACGACGACTTCTTACACCATTTTACAATCGATCGCATGTAAAGCTTGTTTAAGCTCTGTTTCCGCTCAGTGGAAGTTCGTCCCATTGTAATTGTGGAATTCAATTGGCACGTCTCGCCTAGCTATGAAATTTCGCATAAATAATATGCAGGAGTCGGTCGTTAAAGAGTGTGCAATTTCGATGTGGATTGCCCTCGTGGTGAGGCAGGTAAACAGGACGCCCCATCTTTTCTCCGTTCTCCTCCCGATGGTTACGCTAATTGGACCGAAGTAGTCAATTCCGTTGAAAGAAAAGGGATGACAGAAAGATCCGAGTCTGGCAGCGGGTAGCTGCGCCATAATACATAGATGGTTGTGGACGAACGCGATTGTTCTAGCATAATTGTCAAAGCCGCCTGATGGAGTTCAGCTGGACTCTTAACCGGCTGATGTGATACCATTGTCGCAGTTCGTTTACAACCGTCTCGTGATTCTGGTGTTTATATCTGCAGTGAGCGTCCATGATTATTAGGTGTGCGATCGAGTGGGATCTGGGAAGGATGCTCGGGTGCTTGGTGTCTTTACTTACTCCTATGGCGTAAAGCCGTCCGCTTGCACGAAGAATCCATTTTTTGTCCAAAAATGGACATGTATTGAAAATGGTGCTGCTTTTCTCCACTCGGCGACTAGCTTTTAAATCAGCGATTTCCTTCTTATATCCGCTGCCCTGTGCTTCCGGGTACAGAGCATCTTCTGCCCCCTGGAGCTCCTTCTAAGTCAGCGGTCATTTCTCCCCATGCAATTTGTCACAGACCCAAATGTTGTGGATGAATCGAAGAGCATACGCGGAGCTTCCGAGGAGTCTCCTCCAGCACGAAATAGCGTCAGATCGAAAAACTTTTGCGTTGCAGAGCGTATGTACCTTTACGTAATGTGTTTTCAGCTCTTCACTGGTGTACTCTTCAGATCCTGCTTCTTTAGGCCACTCGTCTGGGGAGGCTTGGAGGAATTTTGGCGCAAGGAAACATCGGCTATTGATGTTGAAGTCTGATGGCCTCTGCCACTTGGTCGCTTCGTCGGCCACACTGCCTTTGGTGGGTATCCACTGTCAGTCAGAAACCTCTGTAAGGTCGAGGATCTCGCTGACTCCGAACGCCACAAACTGGCGATATCTACGGTGATTCGAACGAAGCCAACAGAGAACGGTTTTGGTGTCCGATCAGAAGAATCGCCTGGTGAAGAGGGATGGAGTGTGACTCGATGATGCATTTGACGAGTCTCGCGCCTAGGGCTGCCGCCTGTAGCTCGAGGCGTGGAATGGATAACGATTGGATAACGCAGTATAATAATTGTACAAATATTTTTCGGTCATCTTGTAAATGTAAAATTTTGTGCCAGATAAGGACTATTTGAGGGTAGCTCTTTTTTTCTTCTTTCAAACAAAACTGCTGGTAAGAGTCCTCGATTCCAATGAAAGTTTATGGCAAATGTGCCTTAACTTGTGAACGTTGGTTTGTTCGTTTTAAAAGTGAAGAATTTGGCATCGAAAACAAGACCACGAAAAATGGGCAGTGGTAATGGCGGAGAGTACATAAATTTCAGGAAAGAGGGAAAAAACTAACTACTAACGACGGTTTTCGAATTTATTCACTATTATGTTTAAATAAACAAATAATTAAAACATAAATTAAATTTTTTTTATTTCATTAAAAAAATAAACAACTTAATTGTTTAAAATAAATCAACATTTAATATTCACACGTCTATATTACATCAAAATATGTATTTCGATGCAGATTCAGATGTAAATTCCTAGCTGGAATTGACAAATCGACACAAGCCTCAGTAGTTTTTCTCACAATAAAAAGGGTTGAGACTCTTTAATGCACAGAAACAACTAGCGTACAACTGACAGCCTTATTGATTACATTTAACGGAAAGCGTAGCGAGGAAATTTTCTTGTGCTAGTTAAATTTGGATAGACACTCGTATGTGACATACGAGTACTTAATATTTAGAACTGTTTCTTTCAAAAATTTCGAATTGTTTAAACAGATTTCGCCATCCTGACTAATAAACATTCTCTTGCAACCTTCTTCTTAGATGTCTGGAACTTGTCTTGAATTGCTTTAGCGTTTGATTTCCTCATCTAGAGTTACGTCTACTGAACGATACATTAGCACACAAAAGACGGTCTTCTTAAGATTAAGTACGGAACGCTGTTAAATTGTTTTCCTGTTATTTTTAATTTCTTCACATTTTCATCACTGACTAGCAATAGAAAATTCATAAAATGAATCACTCCAACCGGTTGTTTTTTTAAATTTTATTTTCTTTAAGTAGAAATCTTATTTTTAAACTGTCGACTCCAAACTTCATTCTCCTTCATTTGCCTGTGAAGCAAATCCTTTAGGAACCCATTAAGCAAAGACAATATTAAGTAGTTGCTAAACAAATAAGACCACATGAAAAACAAACTCATGTTCTTGTAGAAATTTGCCAAAATCACGACGTAGACGAACCGCATGGAGGCCTTTTCGTTTGCTATCCTCTCATAGAAGACGTACGAGTGGGCCAAAAGGTACAGACTGATGAGAAATGCAATCAGTGTCGAAAATGCCGACATAAAAAGCATTTTCCTAAAGATGCGACCAGTTTTGATTCCAAGTTCCGTAAGCAATTCCATTAGCAAAACATATCGGTTCAGTACGCTGGTTGTCTGACCAATGCCCGTCAAAATTGGGAAGAATACCACCACTGTGATGACTATTCCCACCACTCTGATGATTAGATTAGATCCACTTGCCAACTCACTGTCCACAATCACTGGCTTAGCCAACATCATCAAATCGGTAAGTAGTACGTTAATGTTGACGTACGCGTACACGGAGAAGTGCAGTAAGGTGACTGCAAATGCAATATAGGAAGTTTGGAATCCACTTTCACCAAATACGTAGGGAAACAACCCCGAAACCCGAAGGAGCAGGATCGTAAAAATGAAAGCCGCTCCAAGATCCTGTGGGTTGATTAATTTATGCCAAGCTTTGGATATTTGAGTTCGCTTTGATTGAGAAGGCATTTTGCCAAAGAACCGAGTTAGTTTACGACTGAAAGGTAGAGAACTTGGAAGACAACTATACGAGGGTTGCTCGAGGATAATTAAGGCCTAATGGATGGATGAATTCCATTCGCTTTGATGGTTCTAAGTGATAAGGGTATTGAGGTGAAATTTTGTTAGTGCGAACATTAGCAGTACATAGACTTTCAATAGAAATGTTAAACGAGTGAAAGAGGATCCCATTAAGCGGACAAGTGTTTTCGTTTAATTCTAATGGTTGGGGGTGTCTACATTTGTACTTATGGATTGGTTGATTACAAGCTTTTACGTGTGTGTTACACATTTAATTTTAGAAAAAGCCATTAAAATAAAATAAATCAGGAGAGTCAATCGATTGAAATCAAACCTTCGGCAATAACCAAGAAAATGCGGAAGCTATTCACTGTAAAGTGAGAGCACACGTTCAGCTCAGTGATTAAATTTAATGAGAATCAAAAAAAAAAATGCTGTTTTTGTTTTGTCAGAGATTTTTGTGACACTACAGTGGAGCACTCAGACTCAAAAACTGGTCCATTATACTGCCAGGTTGCAACCTACTCTTACTAAAATTTCATAGTCTTCCGAAGACCAGCAGGCGCTTATGTGATGAGGAGCCTCACCTCATCAGCACCGAATAACTGTCACCTGATCCGAGCAAAGGCGAAAC
The DNA here is from genome assembly GCA_930367185.1 of Myathropa florea. Lineage (NCBI taxonomy): Eukaryota > Metazoa > Arthropoda > Insecta > Diptera > Syrphidae > Myathropa > Myathropa florea. The sequence continues at coordinate 110,039,340 of OV884002.1, forward strand.
AATGGCAGAGGAAGTGCTCTGCAGTGACATCGTCTTCTCCACAGGCGTCGCAGAGGGTTTCATCGCTTAGGCCAAGCACACTTAGGTGCTTGGCAAAGGTGTAGTGCCCTGCCGGTAAGTTGTCTGCAGTCTTTTCTGTTAAGAGATAACAAGAAAGCCGCGGATTTCTTACAGACGTTGGGGAGCATGCGCTTGGTCCGTCTACATCCTGGAGAGTCATGCCATCTGCGGTTGTGCTCTCGAGAAGTCCAACCATCGATGCAAGCCCTAACCATGGACGCAGGCAGTCCCAGCGTATGTCCAGGTCCTGAGAATGCTTTATCTGGTCCTCGCCAAGCAAGTTCATCGGCGATCTCATTTCCTGTGATCCCGTGGTGCCCCGGGACCCGGACGAGTCTCAGCGAATTTAAGCTACTGATCAAATTCAGAGAAGACCTGCATTCCTGAACTATACTGGAAGTGGTTAAAGGGTTTAGCAAGGCCTTAAGCACAGCTTGGCTGTCGCTGCAGACGCAAATACTTCGCCCCTCCCACTTATTCTTCACAATATAGTTCGTAGCCATTAGGATCGCATGGGTTTCCGCTTGGAAAACTGACGCAAATTTACCTAACGGTGTGCAGTCGAAAGTTATCGCTCTCTACGAAGGCACCAGCACCAGATCCTAAGTTTACTTCTTTAAGTTTCTTTTTTCGAAGGGTTTTTGAAACGCTACTGGAGCACTCAGACTCAAAACTGGTCCATTGTACTGCACATTTGATCCCAATGGCAAATGGTGACTGGACCAGATTCAATTTCACTGGGATTCGAACCTGGAACCCCTCGAACTTGGGGCATTCATTTAACCAACTGTGCCATTTAGTCGTGTTCTTTAAGTTTACTTCCACTTGAAAAGTGATTCTCTGAGGTTGCTTTTCTGGCTATCGGATCACAAATGATCTGACATTATAGATTATTTTATTGTGATCTATACCGCTCATGAAAGCTAGTTAACATGTACATACTCGTATGTTGCAAACTATTATGTGAAGGGTCCCCCAGCATATGTTCACATAAAATTGCTGACAGAATTCTTTTGTTTTATTTTATTTTTAGAAGTCTTTGTTTGGGTATCGGCACAAACCAAAAAGAATACTTGCGCATACCCACAGATCTCTGTACTCTACATAGTACACTTAAAAAAATCCGTCTAAATATATCTCTTGAATTGCGGCGAAGTCTATTTTTCCTATTTTACCTTTGCGATACATACTCGTATGTAGATACAATTTGTGTAGGGTACACAGAACAATAAAAAAAGGGGGATAACAGTGAAGCTCGTATAGAAAGGAAAGCTTAGCGTTTTCCAATTTATTGAAATGATAAAAAGGGGAAGTAGATCTAATGGATAAACATTTGTTTTTTTTCTGTTGCAGTGAATATTTGAAACACTAGAAAGAAATCCCTGCATTAGGCTCTTTTATGGGACAAAATAATGTACTTTAATTGTCAACAGAAATGTAATTAAATACAGGACAAATGTGAGAACTGTATACTTGAAACAGACATGCATTAAAATGCGTGCAGGAAGGGCTTTATAAAGTGTGGTTCAACCATAATGCACGATGCACAACTGGGCTCAAAACTCCTGACTCGAAGGACCAAAATCATGCTCTACAAAACTCTTATTCTGCCAGTCTTGCTATATGGAGCCGAAAGCTGGGCACTAAGCAGAACTGCGGAGCTGATTCTTGGTGCCTTCGAAAGAAAATATATTTCAGGCTTAGACCCTACATGGGTCATAGGCCTGCTAAGTAAGTAAGTAAGTAGAAAACACAATGAATCAAAAAGACATAAATCGATAAAATAAGATTAAAACATTTTGTCCACCGACGAGTGTGGCGCAAGTGCGTTAGCTCCCAAGAGAAAGTTTTACTACGTCTAACTACATCCAACTACGTCTGTATTTAATAGAGGATCTTTCAATAGGGTCTTCCGAACTTTAACAGTTGATAGCGGCCATATTGTTGAAGCTACATCTGTCAAATTGGGTGTCATTTATTCAGTCTGTTTTGTCAAATTACCATGAACATAACGTTTAACAACACGTGGAAATGATAAAATTGTTTTATCAAAATGGGTGTTCTGTTCGAGGAACGTTCTGCGCGTTTCGCCCATTTTACGGTTGCCTACGGGTACCGTGGCGTAGTGGGTAGGTGCGTCAACTCCTACGCTCGAGGTCTAAGGTTCGAATCTCGAAAAAACACCAAACATTTTTTCACGGCTCCACCTCTTTCGAGTCACTGACAAAGAGTATAACTGTCTCGAAAAAAAGCTTCTCAATCTCGCCGTTCGGAGTCGGCATTAAACCGTAGTTCCACTCCACTCGTGAAAGAACAATAGCACGCACGCACCAAGCGCTCTGGCATCCATGATAGCTTGGTCCTTGAAACAGAAGTTCGGTCTTCCTTTTCTTCTCGAACGCACCATATCAGTGGATGCTCAGAAGATAGGACCAAGTCCTCCTCCTCTCCTCCTATTATTTTTATTATAATCGTCCTAGCGAGAGAACTATTCGCGGTTTGGTGGATAAATCTGAGTTCACTGGTTCAGGAAACGATAAACCAACACGCGTACGTCGAAGAAAGATCTGCCGAAAATATCGCCGCTATCCGTGAGAGAGGCAGTCGATTTCGTGTCGCTCACAAGAACTCAGCATTCCGCAGACCACAACTTGGCGAATTTCGCGTCGTGTCTTTGACCTGCACCCGTACAAAATTCAACTAACCCAGGAGCTGAAGGTCAGTCAGACCAAAGACAACGGCGTATGTTTGCTGAATGGGCTCCGGAGCAGTTGAAAATTTACCCTAATTGTCATCGACAAATTATATCACAGCGATGAGGCCCATTTCTGGGTGAATGTGTACGTCAAGAGACAAAATTGTCGAATTTGGGATGGAACCAATCCACGTGATATCCAAGAGCGTCCAGAAGCCTGCCGAAAAAATCACGGTTTGATGTGGGCTTCATCGGTCCATATTTCTTTGAGAACGACGACAACGACGAGCTCTATACTCGTAGGTCGATGATTATCAACTTCTTTTAGTCTGAATTGGATTATATGGACACCAACGACATGTGGTTTCAACAGGACGGCGCTACTCGTACGTTCCACACAGCTCACGCCAAATTGGAAATTTTGCACGAGCGATTCGGGGGCATGGTTACCTCACGTAGAGGTGATGTGAACTGGCCAACGAGACCGTGCGATTAGAGCCCGGTAGACTTTTTCTTGTGGAGTTTTCTGAAGTTGCAGGTCTATGCGAATAAGCCACAAAATACAGCGGACCTCAATAGCCAAGATAATCCATGCCATCGGTCAAATTTACCCTGATTTATGCGCCATTTCGGATGCGCGCCACACAGAGAAGTTACTGCGAGTATTTGAATGATGTTGTTATGTACACAATATCATGGCATCGATACGTATTTCAAGCGAATAAAAAGTTTTGATGCTATCTCATACATATGTACTTTGCTTTATTTTAATTTAAAGATAGGAAGCGCTTAACTACTTATTTACTTACTTACCGGGCTCCCGAAGGTTCTCTGCCTGAGACACGGTAGCCTTCCATGCCCTGCGGTCCCGGCCACGCTGCTTCTATTTATTCAGACCAAGCGCTCTGGCATCCATGACAGCTTGGTCCTTGAAACAGAAGTTCGGTCTTCCTTTTCTTCTCGAACCTGTGGACTGTGATTCGAAGATCCTCTTTGCTGGAGCGTAGTTGTCCATTCGCTCGATGTGGCCGAGCCAGTGCAGTCGACGGATTTTTGCCTTCCGGACTACATCCACATCTTTGTACAGCTCGTAGAGTTCGCGGTTGTAACTTCTCCTCCATTCGTCCTTTTCGCATACGGCACCGAAAATTCGACGAAGAATTTGTCTCTCAAAAGTACCCAAAATGTGCTCTGCTTTCCTGCTTATCGTCCAACATTCGGCTCCATGCAGTAGAACTGGCAGGATTAGCGTTTTGTAGTGCATGTATTTTGTCTTTCGAGTTAGGAGTTTTTAACCCATTTGTTTCGTCAAATTGAAGCAGCAGCGGTTTCCTAGAGTAAATCTTCGTCGAATCTCCACTACGGTGTCATTCGTATTTACTCTGAGGTGTGTAAACTCCTTAACCACCTCGAAGTTGTTGTTGCCAACAGTAACGTTTTGTTCTAGATGGTGGACCGATAATTCTTTGTTTGTTGCCAGCAATTAATTGTTTTTTAGCGCTTAATTAGTGACCCTTTATAAGGATTGGTTCAAACATTTTCCGATAATGGCGGCACTACAGACCGAAGTGGACCTGGGCTTAGTTTCTCAGCAACCACTCGTGTTGTTCGTGCTATTGTCTCACGAGTGGAGGGGACTTACAGTTTAAAAAAACCAGTTAAAAGAAACCTTTTCTAGACAGTTATACTCTTTGAGCATTGTCAGTGGCTCGAAAGAAGTGGAGCCGTGAAAAAATGTTAGGTGTTTTTTCGAGATTCGAACTGACGACCTCGAGCGTAGGAGTCGACGCACCTACCCTCTACGCCACAGCGCGACCAGCAATAATTATTTTGCTCACCTCAAAAAATGTATGTTTGTTGATTCGAAACCACAAATGTTACACAAAATGTACACACTTAAATACTTATGTATGTTTTCAAAAATGTCAAATAAAGGTTAGCTATTGAAAAGGTTTTCTTTTAAAGTGTCATCCTATTGAATAATCCTTGAGCTGATGCCTACTCAATCATCAGAATTATGACCGCTAAAACTTGCGAAAACAAATTATAACAACCAAATGTTATCAATGATCGGTTTGTCAATGAATACGGTTTGTTGTTACGAAAGTCGGTCTTTTCCGATTCAAAATAAAGATCTAAAAATTTAGCTAAAAATTTGCATTTAAATTCGACTAAAATTCCCAAAGTGAATAAATTCATATTTCAGCGAGAAGAAACTGTGAATATGAAAGTTAGTCTGACTGATTTTTGAATGTATGCAAAATCGTAGATTTTAAACAGTACTGAGTTATTGTGAAAAGACAAAAAAACTAAGGAGGTGGGAGATTGGAATACATTTAATTAGCATATATTCATTTTGCTCAGCAGTTAAAATCTTATAAGCATAAGACTTTTACAATTGACTAAAGTCAATAACCACGAGGTTGATCTAATTTTCCACTTGTTCAAAAAACAATTTACATGCATTGCCGCTGAATTGTAAAAGAATGCAATGAGATGACTAATTTGCTTTGGAGTAGTTCAATTATGTAATTTCATGTACAATTTTGCAAGCATTATAAGTCGAAAAACGTATAAAGCAGGACAATAATATTAACAATCACTCGTGGATTTTCTAAACACCAAGTTCGACAATTGTAATGAGTAATGGGACAATTAAAGTTTACGATATATTTGCCTTAAAAAAGAGTATTGCTTAATAATAAAAACGCACTGTTCTTTTTTAATAACTTTGTACTGTCAGCTGTCATTTTGCCTTATTTTTGTTACTTATGTATATCTAGAGTCCGACCGAACATTCAGCTTCGGTTACGGCTTCGGCCACCTTCAGCTACAAATATCACCTTCGGCAAAACATTCGGCTTTGCCGAAGCTGAATGTTGAGATTTCTGTTTTCTGTAAAAATAGAAGTTGCAAGGAACGGTGTGTTTTTTGTTTTGTTATTGTCGGATATATATATATTAAATATTCTACTGTATCTCCCTCCACTTGACTTGTTTGCCAGACAAGTAGCAGCCTGCATAGCGGTAAGACTCAGAACACTACACCTGTGGAATAACCACCATACGGGTCATTCCACCATTCTAGATAACCTCGAGTTTCTACCGCACGACACCGACCTCCTACTGCCTCATCTTGTCTATGAGAAAAACTTCTCTACCAGCATACCCTCCAGGTCGGACTGGAAGTCTGATACTCAGACGCTGGACGGTCCTCTGCGTATTTTCACAGATGGATCCAAGACGGACGAGGGAGTAGGAATAGGTGTCTACTCCAAGGATCTCAATTTCAGTATATCCCTCCACCTTCCAGAATATTGTAGCGTTTTCCAGGCTGAGACAATGGCAATAAAAGAAGCTCTGTCTTGGCTCAAGAACAACGTGATATCCAAGAGGGACATCACCATCTGTTCAGACAGCCAGGCAGCAATCAAATCCCTGAACTCGGTCACTTTTCTCTCTAAGACCTCCCTAAATTGTCGTCTATCTCTTAACGAGATGGCTGAGCATTTTAACATTCACCTCATGTGGGTGCCGGGACATAGTGACATTCCAGGGAATTGTGAAGCTGATTATCTCGCCAGGAGCGGTACGATCTCCACAAACCTTCCTAGTGGGGATCTTCCGCCTATGCCATTCATTACAGCTAAACTTCTTTTAAAGAATCATACCATTAAAAACACCAACTCAAGATTGTCAGATGGCACTACGTGCCTCATTACAAAGCAAATCTGGCCTAAACTTGATCTAAAACGTTCACTCTATCTTCTCAGAATGAACAGGTCATCCCTAAGGATTCTCATTGGCGTTATCACAGGACACTGTGCCATTGGCACTCACGCCTTAAGAATGGGACTCCCTCATAATGATTTCTGCAGAAGCTGCAGAGACGAAGAAGAAGAGGAAAGCATAATGCATCTTCTCTGCACGCTGCATCTTCTCTGCACGTAGCGCTCTCTCCTCTCGCAGGATGAAACACCTTGGAGCCTACTTCTTTAACGACTTGAGCGAATTGCACAACGTCGGCATCAATCAATTAAAGAGCTTCGTTGAAAGCACTAGATTGTTTTTCGGATAAGGAACACAAGATCCGTGTGGTATCACAATGGGCCTAATTTGGCCTAAGTGTGACTGTTTTCTACAGTCAGCCACTTCAACCTAACCTATTGTCGGATATTTTGTATTTTGAAAGTGCACTTGTTTACACCTTTAAAATCAAAAGATTTTGCATTTGCAAGTTGGTAAACTATTAAGTTGTCTGTATAAAAGCATGTAATTTATTTGTACTGGCTTCAGGTAGAAAGAACATCAAAAATGGCAGCTAAAAATCCAATTTGGGGTTATTTCGTAAAAATGATGCGAAAATAACTTGCAAAATATGTTCCAAATAGAGTCCGACTGAACATTCGGATTCAGCTTCGGCTTCGGCCGAAGTTGATCAAAGAGCTGAAGTTCGGCTTCGGCCGAAAAATTGGCCTTAGGTCGGACTTTAATCATATCGTTCAAATGTCAACCACCACTTCTCTGGGTGGTACGCATCCGAAATGACAAATTTTCCATGACTCTGGCGCATAAATCAGGCTTAATTTGACCGATGGCATGGATTATCTTGGCTTTGAGGGCCGCTGTGGGTTGTGGCCTATTCGCATAGACCTGCGACTTCAGGAAACCCCACAAGAAAAAGTCTGACGGGGTCAAATCGCACGATCTCGGTGGTCATTTCACATCACCTCCACGTAAGATGAGATGATGCCCTCGAATTGCCGGTGCAGAATTTCCAATGTGCTGTGTGGTATGTTGAAACCTTCGGTGTCGCTGGTGTCCATATAATCCAATTCAGTCTAAAAGAAGTTGATAATTATCAACCTATAGCGCCATCATCGTTCTGAATGAAATATGGACCGATGATGCCGCCAGCTCAAAATCCACACCAAACAGTGATTTTTTCGGGATGCATCTGGACGCTCTTGGATATCACGTGGATAGGTATCGTCCCAAATTCAACAATTTTGTTTGTTCATCCAGAAAAGAGCCTTATCGCTGAAAATGATTTTTTGATGAAAATTTGGATCATTTTCCAACTGCTCCAGAGCCCATTCAACGAAAACACGTCGTTGTCTATGGTCGTTTACCTTCAGCTCCTGGGTCAGTTGAATTTTGTATGGATACAGGCCAAAATCACAACACAAATGGCCTTCGAATGGTCGTCTCGGTAGGACGATTATGGCGACCGTAAAATGGGCGAAGCGCGTGGAACGATGCCAGAACAGAATATCCAATTCGATAAAACAATTTTATCAAGTGTTGTTGAACGCTATGTCCGTTCATGATTAAAAAACGTAATAAATGACAGCCAATTTGACAGATGTAGCTTCAACAATATGGTCGCTGTCAATTGTCAAAGTTCCCTATTGGAAGTCACTTGATTAGAGTTAAATTAGTCCTTTTCTTAGAAATTGTTCGAGGATAGTCATAGTCATAGTCATAGCGAGGAGAGTGACAAAATTAGGTTAACGACACTTTTGTTTTTCAGATATCCTAATCATGCTTCAAGGATCGTGTATTAATGTTTCCTCATCCAAGGATCGTGTATTAATGTTTCTTCAATGTGTTCGTTAAAGGGATCCGCCTTTTCTGTCTCACTCTTTGCGAATTCACCGGCCGTATTTGGAATTTCTTGGGCGCAGTGGCCGTGTGGGTTCGTGCGTCGACCCATGCGCATTAGACTTTGAAACCAAGTTCAGACAAACAATTTTTTAAAACAAAATTGTTCTCGGCCCCACCTCTTTCGAGTCACTGACAATGCTCAAAGAGTGCAGCTGTCGATCTCGCCGTTTGGAATCGGCATTAAACTATAGATCCCCTCCACTCGTGAGAGAACAAAAGCAAGCACAACACGAGTGGTTGCTGAGAAACTAGGCCCAGGTCCACCTCGGACTGTAGCGCCGCCATTATGATTACTATTATTATTTGGAATTTCTTGACACTTTTCATGGCATTTTAAAGCGAGTGTATTTGAGTTGTTTACCGTCCTTTAAACCTGTGCTTGCTTATACAAGGTGAAGCAAAACTAATCATCCTATCGGAAGATGTTATAATTTTTGCAAATGGCGTCATACGTCAATCATATTTGACATTTGTGAACTAGACAGCTGCACAAACAAACAAGCAAGCAATAGCGTGAAATAATTGTATCGATTTTTTTACCAATAATCGGTCGGTGGTGTTAGCGTAGCATGAATTTCGACATCGATTTCCTAATCGTGTCGCGCAAACTGGGTAAACATTCCGGCGCTCAGCTACTCGACTCGAACAGACTGTAGCCACAGGAGACCATGCAGGGAGTGGCCGCCACTGGACTAGTCGTTCGGCTGAGAATATCGCGGCTGTGGCTGCCGATGTCGCTGAGAACGAAGACGACGGGCCACACTATTGGGCATCAACAGATGGACCTTACAGCAAATTTTAGTGAAAGACTTACACATGTTCCCATACAAAGTGCAAGCTGTGCATTAGTTAATGCCTCCTGACCATCAGTCGCTTGTGAAATTCTGGCAAGCCATCCTCAATCTTCTGGGCGCCATGGTGTAGTGGGTAGGTGCGTCGACTCCTACGCTCGAGGTCGTCGGTTCGAATCTCGAAAAAAAACATCAAACATTTTTTCACGGCTCCACCTCTTTCGAGTCATTGACAATGCTCAAATAGTATAACTGTCTAGAAAAAGCTTCTCAATCTCACCGTTCGGAGTCGGCATTAAACTGTAGGTCCCCTTCACTCGTGAGAGAACAATAGCACGCACAACACGAGTGGTTGCTGAGAAGCTAGGCCCAGGTCCACCTCGGACTGTAGCGCCGCCATTATTATATTATTATTATTATCCTCAATCTCAACAACGAAGAGGACGATTTTCTGTCGAAAATCATCATGAGCGACGAGGCGCATTTCCACTTAAGAGGTTACGTCAATAAACAAAATCTTTGTTTCTGGGGCACTGAAAATCCGCGTGTGATGCACGAAGAGCCAATACATCTAATCAAAGTCACTGTTTGGTGTGGCATTTACGCGGGCGGAGTGATTGGGCCGTAGTTTTTTAAGGACGCCTTGTGGGCGCCGCCGTGTCGTAGTGGGTAGGTGCGTCGACTCCTACGCTTGAGGTCTAAGGTTCGAATCTCAGAAAAATTCCGTACATTTTTTTAAGTCTCCACCTCTTTCGAGTCACTGACAATGCTCAAAGAGTATAACTGTCTAAAAAAAGCTTTTCAATCTCGCCGTTCGGAGTCGCATTAAACTATAGATCCCCTCCACTCGTGAGAAAACAATAGCATGCACAACACGAGTTGTTGCTGCGATGTTATGCTCAGGTCCACCTCGTACTGTAGCGCCGCCATTATTATTTTTATTATCGGCAATACGGTCAATGTTACTGACGAACGCTACTGGGTCATGATAAACGACTTCTTACTGTCAGAATTGGTGATGCTTGGTGCTTGGTGAACATGTGGTTTCATCAAGACGGTGCAATTGCACACACAGCACGAGCAACAATGGATATTGTGAAGGAAGCGTTTCCTGGTCGTGTAATTTCCCGTTTTGGCGATTTGATATGGCCAACAAGATCGCCCGATTTAACCAGACTTCTTTCTTTGGGGCTACTTGAAGTTGCGGGTTTATTCCAACAAGCGTCAGACAGTCGCAGTCCTTAAAGAGAATATTCGACAGGAATGTGAACACTTATCAACGGAAATCTTGTAGAAAGTCATGGAAAAGGGCACAAATGTGTATCAAGACTAGCGGCAGCCACTTGGCGGATGTTATCTTTTCCACTAAGCAGAAAAAATTGTAAAGGTCCAAATAAAGATCTCCGTCACTCAAAAGTATATTACTGGTCCAGTCTATGTCACAAATGCTGTAATGTGCGAGAAGTTACTGTTCCCTGCTCGAAGAAAACTTGTTTTTTAAGTTTTTATTTAAGAAACACAAAATTCTAATTTTAGCAGGTGTTCACGTTTATATCGCCTCCACTGTACGACATTCAAGTGCTCGAGATACCCTAAAATAAGACACAAAAATAATTATCATATGTACATATTAGTTTGTGTGCTGGTGAATCGGAGGCGAGGTGTCTGCAATCTGTGTCTTTTGCCCGTAAAATTGAATCTTTCAATTCGAAAATTATGCAGAATTTCAGTGAAGTCTGCCAACTAACAATTAGCGATGATTTGACACGGTAATTGAATGAATAGTGCACTTTCCATTTTGTTCATTTTAAATGCAATTAAATCATCATCATGGAACAGATGTCTCAGGGCGACTCTTGACATAACACCCGGCGATGTGATCTTGGAGGAAACCCCTCTCTTGATTTGCCCGCACTGGGAGAGTGATCATATGAAATGTTCGAATTGTTTGAAGGACTCCTTCGTCATGTGTCCGTAAGTTTAATCGCAGTGTATGTGTGTGTGTGAATGTGTGAAGACAGTGGTTTTTTCTTTCAAGGAAATGCCTCGTCTTTCCGATGTGCATAGAGTGCACGGATCACAACCAGTTTGACTGTGAATTCTTTCAACGGGCTGAAAGGATTTCCAAGAACTTCCTGATCTCGAACTACGCCGTCTATGGTCCACTGAAGTGTCTGTTGCTTTTGGAAAATCCGCTCACCAGAAACACCGGCATCAGTGACCTACTCACGATGGACGCGCATCTGGAGGACTACAAGAGATCCGATTCGTGGGACGAACACATGTGCCGGGTGGTTCAACCGCTGATAAAATCGGGTGTGGGTGAATACTTTCAGAATGTCAAGATCACCGAGGAGTTCCTGCAGCGATTGTGCAGCATCATCGACCTGAATTCGTATGAGATCACGAACAGGGATGGGGACCTGGTGAAGGGGGTGTATCTGCGAGCATCAACCATTCCGCACAGCTGCATTCCCAACACGGTGATGGCGGTCGATGACGACTTCAATTTGAAAATATACGCAACTCTTCCCATCGCCCAAGGCGAGCAGATATACAGCTCCTACACGAATCCCTTGATGGTAAGCTCGTACCCTGCCCTCGATGGGCTCCACTCATGCTCCTCCATTTCAGGGCACAAGCCAGCGTCAACACCATCTGAAGATGACTAAGTACGTCAGCTGCTCCTGCCCCCGATGCAGAGATCCGACGGAGCTGGGAACCCACCTGAGCAGCGTGAAGTGCAAAAGTTGTCCAGATGGCTACACCAGTTTAATGAACTCGCAGTGGACTTGTGAACAGTGCGGGTCCACTGTGGAGGAACTGGAAATCCAAAAGCTGCTATCGGAAGTCGCCGAGCAGTTGCTGTACGCGGATGGGGATATTCGGCAGTATGAAGCTCTGCTGGAAAAGTACGCCGCCGACTTTCATCCGAATCACTTTCTCATAATCGACATGAAGCAGAACATTGCGTCCATCTTGAGGGCGATCCTCATGAATCCGATGTGCAAGCCCGGAAAGAATGTGCTCAAGAGGAAGATCGAGCTGTGCGAGGACATGCTGCCGGTGGTGCGAGCTGTAATGCCGGGCATCTCAAGACTGTACGCGATTGCTTTGTACGAGTTTGTGATAACTTTTGTCGAATTGACTGAGTATGAGTTCAATGACGGGGAAATACCCCCTGAGGAGTACAGGGTAACACTCAACATCAAATGATCCAAGGATTAATGCAAGATTGTAATTTTCTTCGTTACAGAGTCGACTCGTCAAGGCGCAGCAAATGTCGAAGGAGGCGATTCAAATGCTGGCGTATGAACCCAAGAATTCCCCGGAAGGACATCTCATGCAGCGAATTGAGATCGAGATGAGGCAAATCGAGGAGAATTTATCGAAATCAGAAATGTCATAATCGTTTCGTTTTGGTCTATGTAACCAGCTAACAGGGCTGCTATCCATTTTGTTCCTTCAAAATATATATTTTCTTGTTTTTAAAAGTGAGAAAATACGAAAATGTTTATTTAGGATTAGGTGAGGGAGCTTTGTTGAGCTTTGGCAAGAGTTTGTTGATTGACTTCAAGCTACGGTCCGTGTGTATGCTTAGGTTAATTTGACAAATTCTCTGAATAGCCTCTACAACAATCACTGAAAGGTTAGGCTAAGCGAAACGTTACTCCGTCCAGTGTCGAGTCAGGTTATTGTGCCGAGGATATACAAAGAGTAGCAACTAGACTTTTCAGAAACGTCGGACACAAATGGCAACAAAATATAGCATCACTGCTGCTTAGCCATCCACAAGTTAGCCGAGTTAGTTTCGGACTCTACACTGGAGTACTCAGACTCAAAACTGGTCCATTGTACTGCCAGGTAGCAATCTACTCCAGTACCGTTAATTTGATCTCAACGCCAAATCGTGACTGGGTCAGATTCGATTTCACTGGGATTCGAACCTGGGATCGCTCTAACTTGGGGCAGGCACTTAACCAACTGCGCCATCCAGTCGTATTGCCGAGTACTTGGTATGATGACAAGTGTGAGCAGAAAAAACATAGAAACACGAACCGAAGAGACGTACTAAAAGTTGTTGCAAGTTGCAACGAAAGTTCAAGGCAGCATAATAGGAGTATCGAGCTAAAAGAAGGGAGGAAAAAGATGTTACACCGAATGAAGAGGATTCTCGCCCTCGAATTTTTGGAGCCCAACAATTTACAGTTTTGCCATCTAGTGTATTTTTTTAGTCATAAGTTATTTTGACACTGACTGCTGTTTCCCTAGCGTCATCACAAACGAACTAAAATAGTCATTTCCACGGCGTTCTCAAGAATTGAGCATCACCAGGACCACACTGTGCCGAATTTTACCAAAGGATCTTGGCTTGGATTCTTATGAGATGATGTTTACTCAAGAACTAAAGTCATTCAATCATATGATATACGTTCTCGAATTGGGCTCTAGAAATGTTGGGAAGAAGGTGATCCATTTTATCGCAAAATCATCCTCAGGGCATATTTGGCTAAACGGTTTCGTCAAAAAACAGAATATTTCTTATTAGTCAGGTTATTTTCTTGTTATAGATACCATTTGAGTGTGCTTACTCTATTTGCAACTGTTTGGTGGTGTTCTCCCGTCAACAGAATGCGACCTGCAGTGCCATCGCGAACCAAATGTCCCAATTTGGTGACTGGAATCCTTAAAGTCTTCCTTGCCACCACAACCACTAACTCTGCTGCGACCACAACCACAACTGCGCCCCCTAAATCACCACCGCCACGAGAACCAAATCCTCCACGGGCTGGAGTTGCGTTCGCCATTCTGTAGTCTACGAAGTTATATAGGCGAAAAAACCGAATTGATCAGGTGAAAAACCTCATATGATTCAAGAAACTTTAGTGCACGAACCATTTCATCCGTAAAAAATAACTTTTTGGTGTGGTTTTCATGCCGGTGGAGTCTTTGGGCCGTTTTCTTTTCGTTGATGAAAATGACCGTCGTGCACCTTGCAGTCAATAGAGATTGCTACAGACATGTTGCAACGTTATTTATTTGGTCAATTGAATGGACTAGACATAAATGATCTGTGGTTTCAAAAAGACGATGCCACAAGCCAGACAGCGGGTGTAACAATCGACTCAATTGAAGGTGTTATGTCGAGAAATGGTCCTGTCGATTGGCCGCCTGGATCGTGTGATTTTACACCTCTAGACTTTTTTATTGGGCTACGTTAAATCATTGGTCCATGCCAACAGGCCGGCGTCGTTTGACGTGCTAAGAGGTAATATTGAACAAGAGATCGCGGCCGTTTTCGTCTAAATAAGTGGGCGAGTCATCGCAAATTGGGTTCAACGAAACGACCGCTGCAAACGTTCCCGTGGTGGACATGTGAACGACGTTGCATTCCATACATAAATCTTTTGATTGTATATACTTCAAACCAATAACAACATTTTTAAGATATCTTGAGTGGATTGCGTTTTATTCAAAAAGAAAGTTGTCATGTCCTTATTGGATAACCTGATATTTCGCAAAGAAACTCTCTTTTATTGCATGAATTATTGGCGCAGAATTTGGGTAGACTTCCCATTCATTTAACAAAGACAGCCTGGAAAAAGTCAACTGTTTTGAAATTGCTTAAACTCGGCGACCAATGGAAATCTCCGTTTCAAGAAATAACACATTCAGAGAATTTGTCACGCAATGGAGCCATTGTTTTGGCAGGTGTTTCCCATGTGGATACACCAATGTCCTCTACGCCCGTAGCATTGATTTTTGGCGAAAAGAACTCACTGAACATAGCTCATTAACGAAATCCTTGACTGAAATGGTTGTTTACCAAAATGTCACTCTTTGTGGATCGAAAGACCTCCTTTCAAGGGCGAAGAAGTTGGAGTCTTTTCATTCCCTACCACTCTCTCTTGGTCATGCCTATTAAGGAACTTTTGGAAAAGCTGCTTAAATACATCCTCAATTTCCTGCGGGTAAGTAACAAGATTATCCTCGCAGTTTTGAAGAATCTGGGTACCTTTTCTAAAATCTGCTGCTAGGTTTTTGGTTTTTTTTTAAAAGGTCCGTATTTTATGCTTATCGCTAGGCTCTTTGATATTCTTGAGCTGGGAGACCTTTTCTTCAGGCGTAAAAGTTTCTTCTCTTCCCGTCTTCTAGCACGATACTCCTCCTGCACTACCCTAGTTTTACGTTGCAGCGCCTGTTACACGTTTTTTCTTTTCCGCATGTTGTTGGCGTTTGTATTCGAATTATGTACTCGTAAGCATACCGGATAATCTCTTGCTAAGTATCTCTTCGTAGGCTCTGCCATTCTCCGGTGTGATCAGGCGTCCAATGTCAAAAGTTCTGTTTGTTGGCTGGTGCAGCTTCATAATATAGTCTCTGAACCGCGCTGCTACTAGGTTAGATTAGATTTAGGTTGGCGAGTACAGGATAGCTGTCTCACTTATGCCAACTTAGGCCCGCTTTTGGTCCACGCGGATCGGGTATCTCCTATCCATCAAACCATTTGGTATTTGTTACGAAGCGTTTAAGTTGACTGATGCCGACGTTGTTTAGCTCACTCAGGTCGTTGTGGAAGTAGACCTCATGACGAAATTCACGTTGCGTACTTTCAATTGGGCCGAAAGTTCGATATTTTTTAATAATTTTCGAAAGTTCGGCATGCGTGAAACAATGCATGATCAGATTAGAAACCTTACTGAATATTTTGACAACTGGATATGATTGGTCATTTTAACAGCTGCTTTTTTTCGGAGGATTTTTTTGGACTCTACTGAAGCACTCAGACTAAAAACTGGTCCATTGTACTGACAGGTAGCAACCTACTCCAGTGCCTTTAATTTGATCCCAACGGCAAATGTTGACTGGACCAGATTCGATTTCACTGGGTTGTTGTTGGGTGTTGGGTGCTGGGTGTTGCATTGGCTTAAGGGGTTGTAGTGTTTTAAGTTTGGCAAGTTAAAAAGAATTGTATAGCAGAAAAAGCTAAAAGGCCTAACCGCAATAAATATTACATTCACAAATACACTCAACAAAACAGGCATCCTCACTTCTGGCTAACTTTTCCAGAAATAGTTGCACTGCTCGTGGCCAACCTGAAGAGGTTTCACTGCGACATTGACTAGTATTAAAATCTAATAAAATTAACAACCATTACAACCGGTTAATTGAATCATTTTATTTTCTCTAAGAGGCAGAGACATCTTTTTTAAACTGACTACTCCAAACTTCACTCTCCTTCACTTGTCTGTTAAGTAAATCCTTTAAGAACCCGTTCAGCAAAGACAATAGTAAGTAGTTGGCGAACAAGTAAGATCCCATGGAGAACAAACACACGTTCTTGTAGTAATTTGCCAGGATCACGACGTAAAAGAACCGCACGGATGCCGTTTCGTTCGCTATCTTCTCATAGAAGATGTACGAGTGGCTCAGAAGATACAGACTGATGAGAACAATAATCAGAGTCGCTGTAGCCGACACCAAGAGCATTTTTCTAAAGATGCGTCGAGTTTTGATTCCAAGTTGCGCCAGCAATTCCATCAACAAAACATATCGGTTCAGTACGCTAATGAATTGACCACCACCCGTGAAAATGGTCAAGAATACGACCAAAGTTATAACGATTCCGACCACTCTGATGATTATGTTCGCTGCTATTGCCAACTCACTCTCCACAATAGCTGGCTTGGCTAACATCATCACATCGTTGAGTAGTACGTTAACGTTAACGTACGAGTACAAGGAGAAGTGCAGTAGGGTGACTGCTAATGCACTGTATGACATTTTGAATCCACTGTCACTCAACACGTAGGGAAATAACCCCGCCAGGCGAAGGAACAAGATCGCAAAAAGGAAAGCCGATTCAAGATCCTGCGGGTTGATTAATTTATGCCACACTTTGGCTATCTGAGTTCGCGTTGATTGAGAAGGCATTTTGCCAACGAACCGAGTTAGATTATGACTGACAGTTGGACAGCTTGGTGGAGTCAATTGTACCGCACCTAGCCGAGGGTTACTCGAGGATAATTAAGTCCTAATGGATCTACGTCATTTCATTTGTTGATTCTAAGTGATTGGTGTATTCAGGTGGGATTTTATTAGTGCGAACATTAGCGGAACAAGGATTCTCTGTGGAAATGGCAAATTAATGGAAGAGGGTATCATTAAGCGAACAAGTGTTTTCGATTTATCCTAATGGTGGCTACATTCGTACTTAGATTCTTTGTTGACTGTTAGCTGTTACATTAGCGCACGTTTCAAATTTCAGTAGAAGAAGCCATTTGAATACAGTCATTAATCGATTAAAGTCAAATCATCGGCGATAACTAGGTAAATGTGAAAATTGTGCACTACAAAGGGAGCACGCATGCAGTCACCTCATTTGATACGATTTTGTTTGTTTTTGTTGAACGACGAGTGATTCGATTTAATGAGAATCAACAAGAACGAATTAAATTATTTAGTTCCTGTATCCAATTGTGGGGCATAGACTACGCCTACTCGCCATTGAGTTCTATTTCTGGCAAAGTTTAGTTTAGTTTACTTTATTGAGAATGAAATGTGTCTCAACTCTCCTCAACTTTTCCTCAACTGCCGCGCTTCATTCTCCACGGTTCTGCGTTAAGTTTCCTTCGGATCGCCAGGTCTTCTGCCGTCCTGTGTTATGGGGTTCAATTGCATAACTTGGTTAGCTATACAGGCTGGGCCAACTAGTGGTTTTTTTTTTAAATCATAGGTTATTTTGACACTGACAGCTGTTTCCCGCTCGAAATCTGGACAGAAAGTCAGTATCATACTTCCGCAGAATGAAATGAGTCCGTTTTAGCCTGAACAGCGTTGGGAAATATTGAAAACCTATTTCCAAAGTGAGTAATGTGTAGCCCAAACAGTGCGTTTTTTGAAAAGAAGTTTTGACCGAAATGAAGCACCCACCACGACTGGTGTACGCAAGTTTGTGCAAAAAGTTAGTGAGACTGGTATACTAGTGGATACCACTCATGGTCCCCGTCGTCGTACGGTGCGCACAGATGAGAATGTGGCTTCTGTGGTCGAGAGTGTGAGACTCAATTCACGAACATCAACTCGCCATCGATCTCAACAGCTCAACATTTCACGCACCAGCCTGAGGGGAGTCCTGCACAAAAATCTCGGATTATTCGCTTACAGGGTCCAATTGACTCAGCAATTGAAGACGCGCGACCATCTGCATTGTTATTATTAGAACAGCTTGAATTTGACAACGATTTTGGGCAAAAAATCATCTTTTTTGACGAGGCGCATTTTCATCTCTGCGGTGTCTACGCTAACAAACAAATTTGCCGCATCTGGGGCTCGGAAATTCCTCACGTTATTGTTGAGAAGCCAATGCATCCCCAGAGAGTGACAGCTTGGTGCGGATTGTAGAGTGGTGGCATCATTGGAAAGCATCATTTCTTCGAAAATGAGTCTGAGACCAACGTTTCGTTCAACGGTGGGCATTACAGAACCATGTTAATCGACTTTTTTTTGTCACTAAAATTGAAGACATGGATTTAAACGACCTTTGGTTCATGCAGGATGGCACGCCATGCCACACATCCCGTGCCACAATCGATCTTTTGCGCACCAAATTCCCAAATCGTGTTATCAACCGTCTTGGAGATTTCAATTGGCCGCCTCGAAGCTGCGATTTGATCCGTTTGGACTTTTTTTTTGTGAGGAACCGTGAATGACAGATGTTATGCCAACAATCCGGAAACGATTCAAGCACTTGAGGCCAATATCATCCAAGCAATCCGTGAGCTACAGCCCGAAACCATCAATAAGCTCTTGAAAAATGTGAAATGGGATGATAAAATGCGCTACCAGACGAGGCAGCCACTTGAACGACGTTGTATTTCATAATTAATTCATATAATTCATAATGGGAATATTTGTTCTTACGGAAAAATTTAATTTTGTTCATTTTATTTAATTTTTAAAAAGAAACTTGTAATTGACCCACCTTGTATTTACTGTACGAAATCCCACTAGTCGTGCTATATGGAGCTCGAAGGTGGACTATAAGCAGGACTGCAGGGCTGATTCTTGGTGCCTCCGAAAGAAAAATGCTGTGTGAGATATTTGGCGCTATCTGCGAGGAGATGAAGAAGCATTGACTTTGTCAAAAGCGGATGAGGTTGATCTTGGCTGCTTTGAGAGAAAAATGCTTCGATCGGGGGTGAATAGAAGAGAATGTATAAAAATGAACTGTACGAGCTGTTCAGCAAAATCGCCAGAAGGGTGGAGGTCTAACGAATAAGATGGCTAGAAACCAATGCTCCGGCCCTGAAAGTCTTAAAATCCATCCCCAAGGGACGGCGCATTAGAACAAGACCGCAACCCAGGTGGCGCACACAATTGGAAAGGGACCTCACCAACTATGCGTGCGAAACTGGAGGTAGCTAGCTAAAGATCGAGCTGGCGGCAGATGTTTCTTGGTTGAGGCCCAGGTCCGTCACCTCCACCTCCTCAAGTATTTAAGTAAATCTGCAAGGAGGACGAACGGAGGGGATACACAACCGCGAACTCTATGAAGCCAAAAGTCTGTATCCTCGTATTCGAGCCTCCTGGTTCAAGAAGGAGAGGAAGACCAAACCTCTGGTATAAAGACCAAGTGATCGCGGATGCAAGGCAGTATGGTCTTGATGACTCGAAGAAGAGTTCCCGGGAACGTCAGCGATGGAAGACGGCAATCTCAGACACTCCAGGGATTGTTGAACTTAATAGTAAGTAAGTAAATCTCCCCCCTAGATATCCACATCATGGGGTGTACTCTCAATGCCATCTTCCGTTTAAAAAGAAGTGGTTTTTGGTACAACTCGCGCTGGAGTTTCGATGACCTTGCGCATCGCATTTTCTTTGATCCCAGTCTTGTGGATATGCCGTCTGACGCACGGACACCTGTACTCCAGCTGCGACGAACATACAAAGTCAACTTTCCCTGTACTCAGGGCTGGCTCTGGCCAGAATTTGAGCCAGGAAAGGATTGTAGTCGAATCTACATGGACGGCTTCAAGACCAATGAAAGATCTGGTGCTGGTGCCTTCGTGGAGAGCGACAACTTTAGACTGCACACCTCTTCAAGTAAATTTGCGTCGATTTTCCAAGTGGAAACTTATGCGATCCTAATGGCTACGAACTACTCGTATATTGTGAAGAATAGGTGGAAGGGGCGAAGTATTTGCGTCTGCAGCGACAGCCAAGCTGTGCTTAAGGCCATGCTCAACCCTTTAACCAGTTCCAGGATAGTTTAGGAATGCTAGTCTTCTCTGAATTTGATCGGTAGCTTAAACCGGAGCACCACGGGATCACAGAAAATGAGATCGCTGATGAATTTTCTAGGCGAGGATCAGATGAGGCATGACTCTCCAGGATGTAGACGGACCAAGCGCATGCTCCCTAACGTCTATAACAAATCCCCGGCTTTCTTGTTGTCTCTTAACAGAAAAGATTGCAGACATCTCACTACTACCGGGGCACTACACCTTCGCCAAACACCTAAGTGTGCTTGGCCTAAGCGATGAAACCCTCTGCGACGCCTGTGGAGAAGACGATGCCACTGCAGAGCACTTCCTCTGCCATTGTCCCGCCTTTGCTCGGATCAGGTGGCAGTTATTCGGCGCTGATGAGGTGAAAGCTGATGATGTAGGCTCCTCATCACAGAAGCGCCTGCTGGTCTTCCTTCGGAAGACCATGAAATTTCAGCAAAAGTAGGTTGGTGCCTGGTAGTACAATGGACCACTTTTTGAGTCTGAGTGCTCCAGTGTAGTGTTACAAAAACCTCTGACAATAAAAAAAAAAGAAATTAGTAAATTCAGTCTTAGACAGAAAATAAATAATAAAATAAAAATCTTAGACAGAAAGAAAAAAAAAAATGATTAAATTGTGTCACAAATAAATTATTTGTGCACATAGTGAGACAAAGACTGAGCGTCTGCAGGACACTCCTGTTTTACCTCAAATTTTCTGTTACCTGCAATCGGATGATTCTTTTTAGAATTCAATAGCGATTCAAAAGAGAAAAGTGATTTGTCATTGAAGACATCCTATTCGTTAATTTCCATCGTATCAAATCCAATCACACACTATTCAAGATGTGCATTCAGTTCTTCCTCGTTGCGTTTGTTTGTCCGTTGCAAATATTTCAAATTCTGTTCATTGCCACTTGGCCGAATCGAAAATACAAAACCGTGCATTTTTTTTATTCAAAATACATCCTAAGGGTGCACTTCTAAATTTAATCGTCAAACGCATCTTCTCTAACCACGGTGAACAAAAGGGACGCGAGAAATCGGCGCATATATCTCGCTCCAAATGAATAGGCTAGCCCATGCTGTATCTTTTGCTATTCGATAAGGAGGTTCTAATTAATTTCTTGTAATACCCCGCGACACACGCTGTGTATATCCGCGGTGCGGCTATCCCTCGTAAGAAAAGCGAAACAACTATAAATTAAGTAGTTTTTGATGGTAATTGAAGGAAGCAGTTGTCAGGAGATTCGGTGTGAAACAGAAAAAATGTACGAGTTCAGTGAAAAGTGCAATGTGCTGCAAAACGATATCCTGGGAAGGTATTCGTGAATAGTTATCGTTTTCAAAATCTGGATTTAATGGGTATTTTTCATTAGATACGTTGTTGCAGCGAGGCCTATCCGCGCCGGTGAGGTTGTACTCGTTGAGGGGCCGACACTGATTATGCCAACTTGCGGTGAAAAACGGTGCACCAATTGTTTTAGGTTAACTCAAAGTCAATGCCGGTGAGTTCTTGAAAATCGTGATCGAAAGGTAGTTTAAGATTTTTTCTTTTTTTACGAATCTGAACGTGAACTTTGGACTTTCTTTCATTAGTTGTTTTAAGTGAGAGAGAATGAGTGTTTTAAAATATTTCTTGACGTCTACGCTGGTGTGAACTAGTTTTTGAATGCAACATCAATCAAGTGGCCGTCAAATTGACCAAAGCAAAATGTGTCACTTTTGTTGCGTTTTCCATCACTTTTTCGAGCAGTGAAGCGATGATTTCGGCACAAATGTTTGACTTGAACTCGTCAGCGGTCTGAGGTTTGCTGGCGTACACTTCGCTTTTCAAATTGCCCCACAAAAGGAAGTCCGGAGGAGACAAATCTGAAGATCTGGGTGGCCAGTCAATGTCGCCATTTCTTGACAGCACACGTTCAGGGAATTTTCGTTGGAGAAACTGCAGTGTGGCATGGCGCGCCGTCCTGTTGAAACCAGTAACCGCTCATACCTTTTTCACACATTTGTGGGCAGACACAGTGAGCCAACATCCACCGATATCGATTCCCATCGACTATTTTGCCTTCTCTGAAGAAAAATGGCTCAATGATGGTTTTGGCGCCGGCCCAAATAGTCCCTTTTGGGCATGCAATGATGTTTCATGGATCTCGTGTGGATTCTACTTTCCCCAAATGCGGTAATTTTGCTTGTTAACTGCGCCAGAGAGTATGAAATGTTTCAAAATTTGTTTCCAAAAGTCTCGTTCAGTGTCCACCATTCGAGCGACTGTTTTGCCGTACTCTAAGTAACGTGAACGGTCTGTCAGTAATATTCCTTAAGTCAATTGCACTTTATACGGAAACAATTGCAAATCATCTTTCAAAATGCGCCTCAAGATGGTTCCACTGACGACAAAACGCTGAACGCTTTGACGATACGACACGTGTAGGTTCTCGCTTCAAAAAATTCATTGGAATGTTTTGGGCATTGATGAAGGACATGTCGATGATCTGCCACTATTCCGAGCTTAACAAAAATCGATATCAAACGACGAATAGTGTTGTGCTTGTGGACCATGACATTTTCGACGAAATGCCCGTTGAGTTAACACAACTGGACGAACACCTTCAATGTACAGCTTCATTACTTCGGCGCGTGAAACTCTAATTCGCTTCTCCACGGCAATTCCGACAGAGAGATGACAAATCCGCAACAATCTTTCATCTCAGTCAATGACTCAATACTACCACGTTTGCAAAGTACATAGATCCCTTTTCAAACATGATTGTTGGTCATGACTTTCTGTGCTTTCTTGTGCTATCATTTAGTGTGCCTGAAGCCGATCTGTTAGTCGTTTATAGCTTTTGTATCCCGCCAAGAGCCAGGTATCGAATCCGTTAAACGACATTTATTTACTTTGAAATAATCACATAACACTATACGTTTTGATGGACACGGTACTAAGTTGAAATTAACGCAAATGGCTTCTTTTGGTCAAAATGCACTAATATAATTTAATAAATTATAGTTTCTCAATTGTTGAAGAGGTAAAGAAAAAACCTCGTAACAGAGCTAACATAGTCAGCCTTATCTGGGCTAGAAGCGATGCTTATGTCCGCCTTAATCTTGGACCCCAACTAATAAGCCTTTTCAGCTAGCACGATCATACAGTTCTTGGTTAAATCTTCTTCTCCAATTGCCATCAACATAATTACCAAAAGCTTTCTCATCCGCTTTGAATCGAAATGATTAAGGTCTTATACTCAGCTTGATCTTCCGGGGGAAGGCTCTGTTATGCAATTGCTTTTTGAGCCCGAAAAGCCTCTAATGTTGGCCAGTGAGTTTTGCACGATCTTCTCAAGAACGATGTTGAAAAAGCCACATGACAGCGCGTCGCCTTGTCTAAAACCATTTTTGACATTGAAGGTCTCGGGGAGTTTGTTACCGACTTTGATGGGGCAACGAGAGTTCTCCATCATCATGTGAAAACTAGAAACGGCGTTGTATAGCTCGTCTCTATGCACGCCCTCATATGAAATCGACAAATAGATGGTGTGTGTCGATCTGCATTTCTTGGGTCTTCTCCAGGATCTGCCGCAGTGTTAAGATTTGATCTATGGTGCACTTCTCCGGCCTGGAACCACACTAATACGAACCTATCCGATTGTTGACGAGAGGTTTCACACAGAACGGCAGAGAAGATCTTATACGCAATGTTAAGGAGACCTATCCCTCGATAGTTGGCGCAGTCAAGGGGGAATCCTTTCTTGTGGATCGGGAAAACGATACTGAGATTCCACTCATCGGGCATGCTTTCCTCCGACGATATCTTGCAGATGAGCTGGTGCATGCGCCCTACCAGGTCATCTCCTGCTGCTTTGAACATTTCAGCGGGTAGACCATCAGCCCCAGCAGCTTTGTTAGACTTTAGTCTCGATGTCGCTATCTTGGCTTCGCTTAGATCGGGGGGACGGTATTCTCTTCTATCATCGTCCGTTGTGCTGAGTGGAACATTCTGCTGACAGCGGTATTTCTGTCCTCGTCGCCGTTTAACAGTCTGCACAAATTAACTTTCCAAATTCTCAGTATCGACTGCGAATCTACTACTAGTTGTCCATTCTCGTCCCGGCAGACTTCTGTCCGAACTTTATACCCATTTGATAAAACAGTTACCCTTTGGTAAAACTTTCGGGCGCCGTGGCGTAGTGGGTAGGTGCGTCGACTCCTTCGCTCGATGTTGTCGGTTCGATTCCCGAAAAAACACCAAACATTTTTTCACGGCTTCACCTCTTTCGAGTCACTGACAATGCTCAAAGAGTATAACTGTCTAGAAAAAGCTCCTCAATCTCACCGTTCGGAGTCGGCATTAAACTGTAGGTCCCCTCCACTCGTGAGAGAACAATAGGACGCACAACACGAGTGGTTGCCCAGGTCCACCTCGGACTGTAGCGCCGCCATTATTATTATATTATTATAAAACTTTCGGACATCATTCCTGCCATAACACCTCTCCATCTCCTCGATCGCGCACTTCTCGTGCTCTTTCTTTTTCTTCCTAAGAAGCCGGTTCTCTTCCTTTCGTTTCTGTTCGTAGAGCTCACGAACAGCTCTCGTAGTTCGATCCAGCGTTGCCTGGTAGGCTTCTTGCTTTGCTGCATGTGCCTGCCTGCACTCGTTGTCAAACCAGGGATTTTCCTAGGTGGTGTTTAAAACCCAGCACATCTGTAGCGGCTTCTCTGATGGTTCTTTGACAACGTTTCCATTCTTCGTCTATTGTTAGTGCAGGCGACGTCGAACTTTCGGAGAGTTTCAGGGAGACTCGATCGGCAAAGTTCCTGGCAGTCTATTGCGATTGTAGCTTTTCGACGTCAAACTGTGGTTGTCTTCCTCGACTCCGTTGTTCTCTTGATATCCGTGTCCTTACCTTGGCTACAACAAGGAAATGGTCCGATTCGATGTTGGCGCCTCGGAACGTTCGGACATCAAGAATACTGGAGGAGTGTCTGACGTCGATCGCAACGTGATCAATCTGGTTGACGATTGAATGATCAGGTGATCGCCAGGTCACTTTGTGGATGTTGAGGTGCGGGAACTGCGTGTTAGCTACAGCGAGGTTTCGCCCCGTAACAAAGTCCACCAGCCTGAGTCCATTTTCGGACGTGGTGTCGTGCAGGCTGTGTTTACCGACGAATCTAGCAAAGGTGTCCATTGATAGTGTGTTCTTGCTAGAAGATCATAAAAAGTCACTCTTGTTACCGTCATCTTTGCGCCCCGTGGGGTGTGGGGTTGATGTTGCTAAATTTAACGTCGATGCGGATTGTTATGTGGCGCTCACTTACATACTTAAAGCTAAAGAATTTTTGCCTAAATCTGTTTCAACCAACAAATCCACATCTGACTAAGAGCTGCCTTCGCCTTCGAAGCCAATAATTAATAGCATTCCGCACCATGAGCAGGGATTTCGCTTCTTAAATGTATTTATTTAAGAATGGTCACTTAGAACCGTTCGCTTGATAGACACGACGCTAAACTAAATTGAACGCAAATGACTTCTTTGGATTATAAGAGGACAGAATTGACTATTTCCCTTCATAATCATGGACTAAATGGGTAGCTAAATTGTAACCTCTCACGTTATTCTAACCTAAAATTTGATTGTTTTTATTCCTGCTTAACAAATTAATTCTTTAAATTATGTTCCTACTTAAAATTAAATTCATTTTTCCTTGTCTAGAAAATGCCGCGTCTTCCCTTTGTGCACCAGTTGCCCCTCGCATCATGATTTCGAGTGTGATTTCTTTGGCGGAATTAAAAACGTTCGACTCAACTTCCTCTCGTCGAACCTTGAAACCTATGGTACCCTAAAGTGTCTCATCCTCAACGAGGATCCACAAACGAAGCACATTTTTGACCAACTCATGAGGTTAGAGTCTCACCAGAAAGAGCGAAGAGGAAGTGACATATGGCTGGACAATGAGAAAAATATCGTCGAACCGATCTTGTCGTCCGGACTAACAAATCACCTGAAACAAATGACAAACATTGACGGTGAACTTCTCCAACAGATATGCGGGATAATAGATGTGAATAGCTTCGAGATCCGTGCTCCCGACATGGGATCCATGCGCGCTGTTTACCTGAGGGCATCTCTCCTGGCCCATCAGTGTGTGGCCAATACTTCAATAGCAATTGATGGCCTTAACCAAATGAAGATTTACGCGAACGCTGACGTGGAGGAGGGCGCCATTCTGACCTACTGTTACACGAATCCCTTGTTGGTGAGAATTCTGTGCTGTGTATCCATTTCTTTGCTAGATGACTGCGTTTCATTGCAGGGAACCGATGAACGTCGTCAGCTACTCAAGATTGGAAAATACTTCGAGTGCAATTGCCCACGATGCCGGGACCCAACAGAGTTAGGTTCCCACATGAGTAGTCTGCGGTGCACGGGCTGTCCGGACGGCGCAGTCGTGCACAGAGATTCGAAGTGGATTTGCGAAACCTGCCAGTTGTCGATGGAGGAACAGGATGTCGAACAAATCCTTCACAGGGCGAAAGAAGACATCTTCCTGGCAAAAGACGACATCCGAAAGTACGAACACCTGATCACCAAGTTCTCTACGGTTTTCCATCGCAACCACTATCTGATTGTTGATCTCAAGCAAAATGTTGCAGCGATTCTTCGCTCGTTTTTGATGAATCCCACCTGTAAGCCCGGAAAATTGGTCCTCGAAAGGAAAACAGCGCTTTGTGAGGATATCCTGATCGTGCTTAGGATAGTTCAACCCGGGATATCTCGACTCAAGGCAATCGCTCTCTATGAAGTGTTCACTTCGTACGCGGAACTCAATCGACTGAGGTTTCATGAGAACGATATAAATGAAATGGAATTGTTGGTAAGAATTAAAACACATGTTTACTGTTGCATTGCGAATACTGTCATTCTACTTGGAACGAAAAGAGTTCAGGGAACATCTTCATATGAATACTGATCAAAATATTAGAAGCCAGCGATGTGGCCAAGGATATTTTCAAGTCGATAGAAATAAACCTTGAAATGTCTTGTAATTTTGAAGAATCCTTTGAAATTTTATTTAGTATTGTCTGTATTAAAGGGGAACCAGAAAATATGTCAATTTCAATTCAATTAATTACCAAATATGACAAGTGACTGTGTAACGTTGCCTCAATTTGAATAACCATACGCCTTATGTTTCCAGGGGTTTCTTAAAGAAGCAGAGGTAATCCTCAGAGAAGCCATAAGGATGCTGCTCTATGAACCGGTGAACACTCCAGAAGGCCAACTGACTAAGAACATGCTGAAGGAACTACGAGACTTGCAGAATGACATGAAAATGTTGTCAAAATAAGTAGCATGCATCTATGCAAAACAAAAAAAAAACAAAACTATTATTTATTGATTTAAGTTATTTCTAATAAAATTTACAGTTTTACAAAATGAATTTTTTGTTTGATTTGCCGATGAAATAAGTGCTTATATTATTGTAGATAGATATATAGAGCTCTATGAACAGAGAAGAAGGGAAGAGAACCGGTTTCTCAGGAAGAAAAAGAAAGAGCACGAGAAGCGCGCGATCGAGGAGATTGGGAGGTGTTATGGCAGGAATGATGTCCGAAAGTTTTACCAAAGGGTAAAAATTTTATCGAACAGAAGCTTGCCGGGACGAGGATGGACAACTAGTGGTAGATTCGCAGTCGATACTGAGAATTTGGAAAAGTCATTTCTGCAGAATGTTAAACGGCGATGAGGACACAAATACCGCTGTTAGGCAGAATGTTGCACTCAACACAACGGACGATGATAGAAGAGAATTCCGTCCCCCGAACTAGACGAAGTCAAAATAGCAATATCGAGACCGAAGTCTAACAAAGCTGCTGGGGCTGATGGTCTACCCGCTGAAATGTTCAAAGCAGCAGGAGATGACCTGGTAGGGCGCATACACCAGCTCATCTGTAAGATATGGTCGGAGAAGAGCATGCCCGATGAGTGGAATCTCAGTATCGTTTTCCCGATCCACAAGAAAGGATTCCCCCTTGACTGCGCCAACTATCGAGGGATAGGTCTCCTTAACATTGCGTATAAGATCTTCTCTGCCGTTCTGTGTGAAACCTCTCGTCAACAATCGGATAGGTTCGTATTAGTGTGGTTTCAGGCCGGAGAAGTGCACCATCGATCAAATCTTAACACTGCGGCAGATCCTGGAGAAGACCCAAGAAATGCAGATCGACACACACCACCTATTTGTCGATTTCAAGGCCGCATTCAAGACAGCGTGCATAGAGACGAGCTATACAACGCCGTTTCTAGTTTTCACATTCCTGCCGGACTAACTTGTCAGACTGAGCAGGATGACGATGGAGAACTCTCGCTGCTCCATCAAGGTCGGTAATGAACTCACCGAGACCTTCAATGTCAAAAAAGGCTTTAGACAAGGCGACGCGCTGTATGTGACTTCTTTAGCATCGTTCTGAAGAAGATCGTGCAAAACTCACTGGCCAACACTAGAGGCACGATCTTCCAAAAATTCGTTCAAATGCTAGCTTACGCGGATGACATTGACGTGATTGGGCGAACACAGCAAGCTGTCACTGATGCGTTTGCTGGCATTGAAACAGAAGCGGCTAAAATGGGTCTGGCGGTAAACGAGGACAAAACCAAGTATATGCTGTCATCGAGAAAGGACGCACAACATCGACGACTTGGTCAGAACGTCACTATAACTTTGAGGTAGTTAAGGACTTCGTCTACCTTGGCTCCGAGGTAAACAGTACAAACAACACCAGTACCGAGATCAAGCGCAGAACAACTCTTGCCAATCACTGTTTTTTTGGGCTCAAAAAGCAATTGAGTAGTAGAGCCCTCTCCCGGAAGTCCAAGCTGACTCTATACAAGACCTTGTTCGGCTCAGCGGCATGGACAATATTCCAAGCGGATGAACAGCCTCTTGGCCTTTTCGAGAGAAAAGTTCTGTGCGCGATCTTTGGCCCTGTTTGCGTTGATGGCATTTGGAGGAGAAGGTTCAACCACGAACTACATACATGGGCTGTACAGCGACATGGGACATGAGTCAGGCGTCTAAGTCTACGTCTACGTTTAACGCCTAAGATGGCTAGGCCATGTAGAGCGTATGAACAACTTAGCTCCGGCCCGGAGAGTCTTCGACTCTGAGCCTGTGGGACAACGCAACAGAGGACGTCCACGTACAAGGTGGCGCACACAAGTCGAGGGGGACCTCGGCCGGCTTGGTGTGCGAAACTGGAGACAGCTGGCGAAAGATCGTGCTGGCTGGAAAGGCATGTTGAGTGAAGCCTAGGTCCACCTCGGACTGTAGCGCCCTAAGAAGAAGAAGAAGAAGAAATTTACTTTTTGGCCTAGCTGCAGGCCGAATATTCGGTATACAGTACCCGGCCAATTCATTATTCGGTACAACTCTAATAGATTCACGACGGAGCCGTGAAACAACGTCGACTTTTGGAATTCGGCGTTATTTCACTTTATGAAAGCGAAAGAACACCGAATTTTAATTTTTGGTCCCCCCTGCTTGACCACATGTGCAATTTGGAGTAAGTGCGAGTTTGATTGTATTTAGCTTCTTTAAATACATGCGAATCATTAATATAAAAGAAAAACATTGAATACACTGAACCTCGCACCCACTTAAAATTCTACATGTGGTCTAGCAGGGGGGTTCCAGGGAGCAGCATGCCTCCCCATACCTTCCTCACTGCTTATACGCCGTAAACTTTATATATATATATAGGGTGTGCATCTAATATTTTTTTTGCTAAGCATTGGAATTTTCCTTGGTGATCTGGATGGAAGTTTGGACTCCACAAGCCTTCTTTTGATTGTTCTTGCGCTGATGTTAATCTTAGTGGCGTTCAAAATCTTGTTGTAAGAGATAAACGGGTCCTTTTTGCCTCTTACACTATTAAACGGTCGGTTTTCTTGCTGGTTTTCCCTGGCCTAGAGTTTTCGCTATATTCCAGTACGAAAATCCGTCGCTTTTCATTTTTCTTATGATATTCCTTTTCTCATCCGAACAATGCTTGCTACGCCCCATTTCTTTCTAGAAAACATTGTTAATCTATTGTAATATTCCAATATAACTATTTCTTTAAGCAATAAAACACACCTTTTTGCTTTTTAACTGTGATCAAATAAACTGTCTTTCTCTTTTTTAGTAAAGACAATTCAATTTCGAAACGTGTATTTATTATTTTGTCCAGCCAACAAACGACATAAAATGACATTTGATAATTTTCCCGATAACGGTAAACGATCTTGCTGGTTCTTTTTGTGGGATTTTTCTGCCTACTACCTACCTACTTCCCAGAAGATGACGGGATATTTGGTAGAGGGTAAAGGAAGAAAAAATCAGAGTTGTCTGCCAGAGTTATGTCTGTATTTATTTTTTTGTCCATAACTGTATGTCGGGTGCAAATTTGAAAACAGTTAGGAATCTATCTGAATGTCTTTATGAATTAAAAGTGAAATAAGGCCGACTCGGCGTTATTTCACGACACTGGAATTGACGCACAGTTTACGCCACCGCCGTGGCCGTGTGGGTTCGTGCGTCGACCCATACGCATTAGACTTTCACAGTCTAGGTTCGAATCCAAGTCCAGACAAACAATTTTTCAAAAAAAAAAAATTGTTCGCGGCTCAACCTCTTTCGAGTCATTGACAATGCTCAAAGAGTATAACTGTCTAGAAAAGCTTCTCAATCACGCCGTTCGGAGTCGGCATTAAACTGTAGGTCCCCTCCACTCGTGAGGGAACAATAGCACGCACAACACGAGTGGTTGCTGAGAAGCTAGGCCCAGGTCCACCCCGGACTGTAGCGGCGCCATTATTATTATTATTACGCCACATCAGCACAGAACTATTACCTCGAAATAAAGATTTCTCTTAAATGATCTGCAGCAAAACTTTTCCTCTTCACTGTCAATTCAATTTGCTTCATCTTTCAGTTTCAAAATAATTGTGCAGTAAAAACAAGTTTCACTGTTAACATCCAACAGATCGCCTTCTTATCCATGCACACCTGCTGAGGTTGTTCCCCAAGTAACATCATCTACTTGGCTACCGTTTCCCTGTAACTTACGTCCAAAGCAATATACATAAAATCTACGCATTCATTCCCTGCACATAAGAGTACATGGAACTATTTAAACTGCCAGACAGTAATACTATACCGATCTCAACCGATCAGCACGAAGAACCGAAGGGCCTTGAAAGACATCGCATTGCAGTGAAGGAAAATACTGAAAGAGGAACAAGAAGGAAGCTGAATGCCTGGAGGATGGTTCTTCTTTATATTTCAAGCATTTTTTTGTTTTTTTTTTTCGTTTTTGTGCAGGGTGTTAACCTTATAGGGTGCGTGTGGATCTGTACACTGTGCACAGTTTGAGGTCTTCTCCAATCTGGAGACACGTTGCTTATTAAGGGGAATCTGAAATGATAAGAATTCGTGGACACAAATAAAATCGAATGCGTTAAGGATTGCTCTCCGTTCTTTTACGGGTGAAGAGTAAATGCACGAGCTGTAAATACTGAGGGTGCATTTGGTAAATCAGATGGTCATCTGCAGCAGCACTTGTTGTTCTTATTACATTCAATGTAAGTCAATAATTATAAGGTTCTGCCTCTATTGAAGTACAACCTTGAACTCGAGTTAAGCCAAATATAGATGAACGTGTTCTTTCTCATCTGTTCAGTTCGGAATCTCATCTGAAATCTAATGAATAGAATAAAGTTATCGCTCTTAAACCTGTTATGCGCTGTCCCTTCGTGCAGTATGAGGATGAATGTGTCGTCGACGTATACAGAGTGTTTATTGCGTTCCTTTACTTGAGAGAATGCAGTATGAGGTCGGATTTGTTGGTCTTCTGCTGCCACAATCTAAACTCTTTTGTAAATTGTCTTATTCTCTTCATAGGCAAAAGACAATGGTATTAAAATTGTTATGAGAATTTCAATTTTAAGACCTCGACCCCCAACTTTGACAAGCTACCTCCCTATGATTTTTTTTTGGAGAAAAAATCGAAGGTTTTCTGATTCGTTTAAACGCTCCTCAATCGAAGGTCAACAGCACACCAGAAATAGCGAATTTATGACTGGGAAACGGCTGGTTTGGAAACTGTGGCTTGTCAAAGTTGAGGGCCGAGGCCTTGAAATATTCCTCGCCGCGACTGCGCTGTAACATCCAGTCCATATATATAATGAAAAAGAGAGGTGACAAGACACACCCTTGGCGATGTCCAACGCCCAGGATGAAAGGTATTGATTTACTACCGTTAATCCGAACACAGCTGCTACAGTTTGTTTATAGAGACTGAATGGCCCTCAACAAAGCCCCATCAATCACACACTCCTGCAGAATACTCTAGAGTTTACCTCGAGGAACTCGGTCCTATGCCTTTTCCTAATCTTGCGCAGATGGAGCGAGCACTTTTCGGAGCAGCTCAATCCCGAACAGGGCACTGAGGCGGAAAATAGTCAAACGGTGGAGGAAGTCATTTTGGCGATTGAATGGTGTGGATGAAATCTGGCCAGAAATGCTTAAGGCTATGGGTAAACGGGGAGTTTTATGGCTCTCTCGTGTCATTAAGGTGGCTTGGGAACACGGTGAGACATCTGGCGATTGGCAGACTGGGGTGATTGTCCCCCTTTTCAAAGAGGGTTCCAGTGCTCCAACTACAGGGGCATATCTCTTTTAAGTCTCCCGGGTAAAGTCTACGCTAAGGCGCGTAGAGGTGTTGGAGGCGCGTTCTAGAGCTATGATCGAATCCAGGATGAGATGAACAGTGCGTTTTTCGTCCCGGCAGAAGTACAACCGACCAGCTTATTACTCTAAGAATGGTACTTGAGAAGGCTTGGGAGTACGCCAAACCGATCTACAGTTGTTTTGCAGATTTGGAAAACGCCTCGTTTTGATTTTTTGACCAAATTCCGGATCGCCGGTCAATACTTTCAGCGTCCAATCAGCGAACTCACAGCGTTGTCTATGGGTGTCCGGCTTCAATTCTTGCGTCAGCACTATCTTATATGGATGAGGGCCCAAATTCCACCGCAAAATAAGCGGGCGATGTCTAATTCAGCTGATCGGCGCCGAATCGAAATTTCTGGATCTTCTTTTCATTTTCGTCGTGTATGGGCTGGTTCGCGAGCCGCTCGCTGGTGGCGAAAAATTTCAATTTTGATCGTGTTCGTTGGCTTTGTTGTTCGCCGTGTAGGGCCATGTTCGCGAGCAAACCCCATTTTTGCTGAGAATGTCGCCAAGTGCATATCGCAGATTAAGTAAATACAACGTCAACAGTCAGCCATGATTTTATCGAGGAATTCACCACTTGTGCTTCCCTATCACACATGTTGACGGTTTAAAGAAACAACACGAAATGAATGTTCGCCAAAGCATTCGATACTTTGACACATGAAAAGCTCGTAGAAAGTGTCAGCAGAAAGGGGTTGAGAGGAGTCCTGGCAAACTGGCTCAAAAGTTATCTGACTGACAGAACTATCCAAGTCAAGGTAGCTGATACTTTGAGTACTGAAAAGGAAGTCAAATACGGTGTGCCACAAGGCTCAAAATTGAGCCCCATTTTATTCATCCTTTTCACGAACGATCTACTGAAGTTGTTAAAAAAATCTACTGCTTATGCGTATGCCGACGACATAGCAATCGTGGTGAAACACAAAAACCTGCATCCAGCTGTGCAGATAATGCAGGACGAATTCAACGCTGTATCCGAATGGTGCCATGATAATGGCCTAGTCATAAATGCTACGAAAACAAAGGCGATGCACATTCGCCCTCCATCAACACCTGCAGAAGTCTTCCACATTTTTCATTGAATTGACCGCTGTCCGCAACCAACCAACAGCAACGAAATCGAAGTTGTCAGAAGTATCAAATACTTAGGAATTACCATCGACGAGAACTTTCTTTGGCGTGAGCACATCAACGTCCTGCGCCTGCAACTTAAGAGCACCGTCTTCGCAATGACGTATCTTAAGCATTACACAAACGTAGATGTGCTTAAGCAGGTGTATTACTCATTAGCAGAATCGCGCATCAGATACGGCATTCTGGCCTGGGGAAACGCAGCAACATCCCACCTGGATAAGATACCTAGCACACAACATCGTCTTCTAAAAATTGTTAGACACTTTAACTCAACTTTTCAAGTTCTAGATGTCAAAGCTATTTTCTAGATGACAACACTGCTGCAGTACATGAGAGACCTACGGTTCCAGCAACCATTAAGTCACACGCTTAACACCAGAAGACGTGCCCAAGCGATGCTTGATGTTCCGAGAGCATACAACTTATATGGAGACCGAGAACTACGTCGCACCGTCCCCAAATTTACGAATTCGCTGCCAGTGTCTTAAAATAATTCCGAATTTCAAAAAAAGAAAAAAAGAGCTAAAAAGTTTTTTAATGGAAATTCATTCCGTATCATAAATTTTTGGTTCATAAATATTAATTTCAATGAAATAATCTCTACATTTAAAAAAGCAATTGGAGTAATGTTAACTTAAAAAAAATTTAATTCAAAGTCACTTCAAAATTTGTAATGATCAATTTACAACCACCTGCAGATAAGCATTTAGCTTTGCAGGTAAACTACTACTTATTGATACAATAAAAAGCCTTTAAAATAAAAAAAAAATGTTTTCGCCGTGTAGGGGATAACGCAAACGAGCATGTTCGTCGTTCAGGGCTACTTTTAAGGTCCAAAAGTGTGTACTCACGCTCAAACTTTTCCACGGTGCGATGAATTAGCCGCACACTGAAGACCACTGACCATGATGACGACCAAGCTTACGATGAAACTTAAGTTGCGTAGCCGAAATTTCGAAATTTTTTTTTAATTTTTTAACTCTGCAAGCCTTGCAACTTTTAATATTTTCCGCAAACCTGAAACGATGAAATGACAAACTTAACTGAATATTTGGATGCCACTGATAACTTTGACGCTGCTGAAACATCACAATTAGAAAAACAATCATTTCTATCTGGTCATCCTGTATAAAAAATTTAATAGTTAAAAAATAAAAGAAACCCACTTTAAAAATAAAATTAAACACATTTTTAATCAAAAACAGTCTTAAAATCAAACTTAATTAACTTTACAGAGATTTATCAATTATTTTGTGAATACTCTCGATGATCCTTTCAGCCACATGAAATCGGTTTGCGCAGATCGCCTCCGGACAGTCGACGCATTCATCAAGCAGTGTGACAAGTTGAATGTGTTCCCTCGGGACAGGTGAAAGAAATCCCTTAGAGCGGTCCCTCCTTAGATCCTCTCTGAGCAGTTGGCACACAGCAAACAAATTGATGTCACTCTTGTCGTGGGCGCAGATGTCCTTTGGTGAAAAAGCGAAGCAGTCGTCGCACTCTATGAAGTCGTGTCTATAAACCGATCCGATGAACTTTCTGCCATCCACTATGAGCGCCGTGTCCAAGTCCACAAAAGAGACTCTGTCCCCTTGCGGGTTGTAAACGATGTTATCAGGTTCTAGGTCAGTTATGTAGACTCGAAAATCATCGAATCCCTCGGTGAACATGAGAGCTCCTTCAAGGAGCTGCTTGGCAATTCTGAGCTTCACCTCAAAGTCACTGCTGAACCATTTTGAAAGAGGCGTCCCCTCGTCCGACTGAAAAGTTGTGAAGCCACAGGAAAATAATGTCCTTGGAACTGGAAAACCCAATGAATGCAGGTACGGCAGAAGGATCGGCTGCATGTCCACATTCATGTGTATCCATACGTTCAGCTCCGAATAGTTTTCCGCGAAGAGCCTCACGAACCGTTTCACTTCACTTTGAGGACAGAACTGCATGCCGTCCAAACGAGACTCGTTGAAAAACCGCTTGGAAAGGTTGTCATACGCAGACTCAGCATCCAAAGGTAGTTGCTGAATGAAATCTAAGTCGATGTCTCGTGCCAGATACTTGGCCAGCAAGCGGTGGCTGTTGTTGCTGTTGTTGATTTCTTTCAGCGATCGGATGTGCCGGACCCCGAAGAGAATGTTGAGATTCCTTGTAAAATCGTCATCGAATTCAAAGCTGCGGTTGACTTGTGCGCAGAAGGCTGATTGATTTTGAAAGCATTGTGGACACATGAGGTAGTCTCTGAGGATGTACGAGTCCAGCTTGTTGAATCCTTGACTGTCCTTGTCGATTGGGTATCGAAGGACGAGGAGGGCGATGAACAGTAACTTTTGTTGAGAATACATTTCTGCCTGATCTGTAAGTAGAGGAAATTAATTGAATTATGTTCGAGTTAAAAAATACGAGTTATAGGGAAATTCGACTTAGAGGAGGTTCGACTTAGAGGAGGTTCGACTCAGAGGAGGTTCGACTTAGAAGTGGTTCGACTCGGAGGAAGTTCGACTTAGGCGAGGTTCGACTTAGAGGAGGTTCGACTTAGGGGAGGTTCGACTTAGAGGAGATTGGACTTAGAGGAGGTTTGACTTAGAAGGGGTTCGACTTAGAGAAGGTTCGACTCAGAGGAGGTTCGACTCAGAGGAGGTTCGACTTAGAAGTGGTTCGACTCGGAGGAAGTTCGACTTAGGCGAGGTTCGACTTAGAGGAGGTTCGACTTAGGGGAGGTTCGACTTAGAGGAGATTGGACTTAGAGGAGGTTTGACTTAGAAGGGGTTCGACTTAGAGAAGGTTCGACTCAGAGGAGGTTCGACTCAGAGGAGGTTCGACTTAGAAGTGGTTCGACTCGGAGGAAGTTCGACTTAGGCGAGGTTCGACTTAGAGGAGGTTCGACTTAGGGGAGGTTCGACTTAGAGGAGATTCGACTTAGAGGACGTTTGACTTGGAGGAGGTTTGACTCAGAGGAGACTCGACTTAGAGATGATTCGACTTAGAGGAGGTTCGACTTAGAGGAGGTTCGACTTAGAGGACGTTCGTCTTAGAGGAGTTTCGACTTAGAGGAGTTTCGACTTAGAGGAGGTTCGACTTTGAGGAGGTTCTACATAGAGGAGGTTAGACTCAAAGAAGGCTCGACTCGGAGGAAGTTCAACTTCCTGCAGAGTCGACTGCAAAGCAGGCGAACTTGCTAGACATGCAACCATCCTGCATCCAGCGATGAGGTGTGGCAGTATAATCTAGTGTCTTGCTATATGCAAACTCTTGTTACGAGGAAATACAACTCAGAAGGTGAAAAATAGATAGACGAGAGGCACAACGTGCCATACCTCCAGAATGGCATAAGCTATATCTCAAACGATTTAAGAAATTGGTCTCTACCGGCTAGTGAATAATCAGTATTATGATGAGCGGACTGGGCACTGCCTCATAGGCGAATAAGCTAGAAGAAGCTACTTGGATCTTTCTCATCCAAGTAGAGAGCGCCTTTTCTGTATCTGACCGACCCTGGCATCCCTTGGACAACGTTTTTCGGGGCTGGTCTAAGTGCACTTTACAGCCACTTCGAACCTACTCAACTAAGCCCGAGTGCAATTTCGCACGTATGTCAAAAGAAGTTGCAAGACTTTTAGACAATCAAGTCCCCATTGAGGATTCAAAACTACTGCGGCAATGGAAGGAAGTCAGAATAAAGCCGAAGCTGACAAAGAAGCGAAAAAAAGGAACTCAGTTCAATGAGGGTACATGGGTAGATAGGTAAATGGGTGTGGTTTACAGCGAATTACTAGGACCATCTGGTTGGATCAAACAGACTATTTTCGATGGAACTCAATTAAATCCACTTAAATTTACTCGTATATATGAAGAATGTGGAGAACGGGGTGAATTTTAAGGACCTAAGTAAGGCATGCTTTTCTGCCCGCCTATCCACCAACCTCACCTAACCAACGTTTTTTAGGTAAATTTGATAGATCTTTAGACTCGTCAAAGAAATCTTTGCCCAGTTTCTCCCTCTGATTAGAGCTGGGCAATCGCAGAGTAAGAGGTTACAGGTTACATTTCTTCTTTGTCACTGGACCTTCTACAGCAGTCGATATGGGCAATGTTCAGATGCATTATGTTGGTGATTGTTGCGCAATGTTCGGTAAGGAACCTGATCACAATCCATGCATCTTTCCGACTGGCGCTGACCAATGGTAATGATCTTTTATTCAACACAGGCCACAGTCAAGATACATAGTTAATTTGCTTTTCTCGAGGCATTGCTGCTTTTTTTCTAAGGGTTAAACAGAATAAACTTAAGTTTATCTCAATACCAAGTAAAAAGTTGCCAGAAGGGTAGTAAATTTTTAAGATGTCCATAATTGCTTACAGAAACTGAAGAAGAAATCTGATGTCAACTGACGTTTCCATACGTAGAGTGGGGTTCTTTTCGCGCGGGGTTCTTTCCCGCGCAAGTACGCAAAAGTGAACGAACTTATCGAAACTGAACGGAACAGTAACTATGGATACAGTGCACTGTTTCTGTGTATTCGCTCGCTTGCTTCAGTTTTCTTAAATTTCCGTGTGGCCATCCGGCTTTTGTTTGCGAGTGCCTTTAGTTGCCGTATATCTCTGTATACCCTTGCACTCTACATAGTGCCACCGTATTCAATTTCGAAGCGATTTCAAGGCCTCGACCCCCCAACTTTGACAAGCCACAGTTTCTAATCCAGGCGTCTCCCAGACAAACTGGCTTGCTTTCTGGTGTGCATTTGACCTGAATTTCGATTAAGGTGCGTTTGAGCGAATTCCGAGAACCTTAGATTTTTTCCCAAAAAAAAATTAATTCTTTTACTTCGATCGAAATCCTTTTTCTTAAAAAAAAAATGTTTTTCAGTACAAAACTGCTAATTCTTTTTAACCTCTTAAAAGTAGTAGTCCTAACAGAAATTAATAAGAAAACGGCGAAAAAGTAAGAGCGGTTTGTCACAATTCACAAAACATTGAAAACATCATACAATTTTAATTGGTGTACGTGCAATTTTTTGATGGAGTGTATATCCTGCATCCAAACTGAGAAACTGTGATGCAGTTTTTCCAGCCAATTCGCATCTCACAAAACTCAAGGAACAAGAAGCTGTTAGATATCAGCTGAAATCACATTCAACTAGCACTCGTTCATGTCAGACCATGGACGTTAAGAATGAAAATCTAATCTATCACAAGTCGAAACCTCAACTCAATACATTTGACAGCCTTTTGATATCTTTTCAAAATAACGTCCTAATAAGTCAAAAAACACTTGAGACGCAATCCACGATCATCTTGCCCATCCGTCAAACCAACGCGAACCGCACTCGCAGAAGTCAAGCCGTTTCAATTTCAACAAAATAACTCTCCTCGCACCCACGGTTGGGAATTCAAAAAAGTAAACTCTCTTAAGCCATCAGCACTCTTTGCTGAGTCTCTTTGCACTAAGTCAAAAAGAACATAAAAATCACACACAGCTGTCCCGCACTAAGCCCCATGTACATCCACACTCATCCAATTGGTATAAACGCCTCGAGAACCACTAGCTCTAGATCAGTCGGTGGTGATTCGTCGCTAGAATTAGAACCCAAAAACAGGTGCTCGTGGATACCGCGTACACACGCTCGTCATCTCGATAGCATCAACAAACTCAAGTGTTGGCGAAATTAAATAAATTCCCCCTAACAAAAAAGTGATTTACGTAACGGAATTGACCAAGAAAAAAAAAATATAAACAAATTATCTGCGGGATTATAAGGCAAGATATTTCGCTTTGAAAATAATCTGTGCGCGAGTGCAAATTAAAGAAAAGCGTAAAATGCAAACACCCAAGTGAGACACACTCGCTACTGCCGGAGAAAGGAAACATCGTGTGACTATCTTTAGGAATTTTGTGATTAATAATGCTCTACAACCAGTTTTGAAAGACGCATTTAAGAAATACGCCGCCCCAGAAGAGTGTCTATAGGAGCTCAGCATTAGATTCTTCGAATTATATCGCCGCTAGCGAAAGACACAGTTTGGAATTGTGAAGGTATTCACCGTGAAACACACAAGGTACGATCGCGAAAAAATTGCAAAAAAAATCACATCAAATAAAGCCATAAAATCACAACAATAACAAACCAAAACAAAAACATATCACTAATTGTGTTCTTAACGAGCATTAGGGTCATTTGAATGATATTTTTTGAGTCACATATTTTTTCAGTGAATTAACAGTGAAGTTCAAAAGTTTTACGTCAGGAATTAAATGTTTTAATGGCGGACTCTTTGATGTTTGCTATATGAATTGAAGACAATTTTGAGTTTAAAGCAGATAATACTTGTGTTTATCACAAATCACATCTTTGAGGAACTTCATTTTGTTAAGAGTATACTAAGTACCCGTTGCGTTGTGGGTACGTTCGTCGACTCTTACTCACTAAGCTTTCCCATATAGGTTCGAATACAAGTAAAGGCAACAATTTCGCAAAAAAAAAAAAATGTTTATGGCTCCAGCTCTTTCGAGCCACTGACAATGCTCAAAGAGTATAACTGTCTAGAAAAAGCTTCTCAATCTAGCCGTTCGGAGTCTGCATGAGTCTCAGAGTCTCCGAATCAAACTGAAAGTCATTGCGCCAATGAGATCGTACAGTTTAAAATGGAAAGCACTATAAGATGTGGTTTCTCGACCGATGTCTTGTTGTTGATGTTTGAGGGCCAGTTCCTTAATCTAAGTTATACTAAGGCTCTGTCAGTCGCGCAGAGCTCGTTTTCAACGTCGCGTCATGTCAAAAAAATGTTATCGCCGCATAAAATAATCCCACCGTGGCGCTCTGTGTGGCAAAGCCTTCACAAAATAAGTACGAGTAAGCCGGGCGATAGCAAATAAATCCCATAAATATTTTATCTTTGTATTGTCTAGCAAATGCAAAATACGTGCTTTAAAACGGATTGCATTTTTTAGTTGTTATGAATTCTTTGTTTGCGATAGTCAGGAAAACTGACAGCAAATGATGAAAAGAAATAATAATATTGGCGGCGCTACAGTCCGAGGTGGACCTAGGCATAGCTTCTCAGCAACCACTCGTGTTGTGCGTGCTACTGTTCTTTCACGAGTGGAGGGGAACTACAGTTTAATGCCGACTCCTAACGGCAAAATTGGGGAGCTTTTTCTAGACAGTTATACTCTTTGAGCATTGTCAGTGATTTGGTGTTTTTTCGGGAAACGAACTGACAACATCGAGCGTAGGAGCCGACGCACTTACCCACTACGCCACGGCGCCCACGCCCACAAATGGTAAAACTTACGAGTATACTCGATAACAAAAGTAGAACAGACTGTCATTTCCAGATGTGAGTTCATCCGAGAAAGTCAGTCTGACTTGTCGGGTAATGTAGATTGATATGTAGACCCTTAGACAGGATGGATGACCTGATGGAGAACAGGCACTAATTCTTCCCGAATTGCGGCGCCGTGTGATTGCGTGCTCTCCAGGCATCCAGTTGTCTTTACCCAAACTGCAAATATCGATTGTGATATATTTGTTATTTCCAGAAGGCCAAGAAAGAAGTGTCTTCCAAAGACATGCAGGTTTGGGAGCCCAACAGTTGGATTATGAACTCTGGCTCAAATCTTGCCCATAGCATTCTTAGTGCAAACATTGGCTGCAAAGAATGCCTTGGGAACCGGCAAATCTGTAGCCTGAAAGACAAGCGCAAAATGCTCTATGGGTTGCGTGCTTAAGGATCATACATACACTGTGATTATAATGACCGTTTCGTTCAGTTTCGTCAAGTTCGTTTAATTTTACAACTAAAGGCCCAACTAAGCGACTGAATGGCCCAGTCGGTTAAGTGCCTGTTACAAGTTAGAGCGGTCCCAGGTTCGAATCCCAGTGAAATCGAATCTGCTCCAGTCACCGAGCGATTCAGTTATGCTTGGACATCGATAATATAAGAACGAGCATGATTAACATTTTTTTTTCAAATCACATCCTTCGAGGCTATAATTTAAAATGTTTTCAAAGTAATTATTTGCTCAAACTCAACTCAGCCGTTTAGTCACCAGTAAATACGTACATATACTCATATACTTAACCTTGATCACAGGCAACGATATTATAGATTGTCATGACAATAATTACACACACCGACGACGTGTCCATAAATAGTTACATATCCACAACTCATTAGATATTCGTGCACATGGAGTGGAGTGATGTAATTCTCATTGGAAATTCAAAAATATCATCAGGAATCGATATGCGTCTTGAGATAACTCAATTTCGCAACGAAACTGAGAGATTATTTGTTTAGAATTTTTGTAGTAAGTGAAAAAACAACCAAACGACCCGATAAATCTATTAACACTTCTGTGTGTCTCAGGGAGTCGCTTTGTTCAATTAGCAAGTCATGAGTTAAATATACAAAACGTACATATCATCAATTCAAACATTAATTGGATTATACGAGTGCAGTCGACAAGAAGCAAATAAACAAAGCGTTTGTTTATTGATGGTGTAAAATTCACCTCAAGTTGCAAAATAGATTTTTGATAAGAACTTCGAAATGATTTAGAACTCAGTTTGTCAAGGGTTTTTTATTAGTTCTTATCTTCGTTTTTTTCCCCTACATGTATTTCTAATCGGAATTCGATACAAATTATCTGAAAAAAATGAAGTCTCAGATTCTAATTTTACCTGAAACAGGCGTGTGGATCAAAATGCGTGCAGTAAAATTATTTAACGTGACTTTATATGCAAATGATCATATGCCGACGATATTGACATAATTGAAAGAACACAGCTTGATGTCAATGACAAAAGAAGGAGCATGAGAAGCGCGCGATCGGTAGAATAAAGAGCTACCACTGCAGAAATGAGGTAAGGAAGTCTTACCAAAGGGTAAAGTCAACCAGTCAGGGTTATAAAGCCCGAACCGAAGCCTGCAAGGACGATCAAGGGAACATCGTAGTTGAATCACAGTCAATGCTGAGGATATGGAAGAACCACTTCTGCAGACAGTATAACGGCGATGAAGAACCGAATTCCGCTGTCAGGCAGATTGAACCATTCAACCCGAATGAAAGGGACGATGTAGATCAACAATTCCGTCCCCCCGACCTGGATGAAGTGAAGATAGCTATATCTAAACTAAAGTCCAACAAAGCTGCTGGAGCTGACGGCCTAGCAAAATTAATCGAACGGTTTAGTAAATAACGTGTCATTTTAGGAAAAATTCATTTAATTCAAGGTAGATAGATGTGTTTTTAATTCTTTTCTAAAACTTATCTTATTTTTGATTTCGCTGATGTTTATGAGGGCATTCCAGAGCCGAGTGGTGTTGACAAAGAATTTGCGTTCAGAGGCAAGATGCGAGAAGCGCGGTATTAAGATTTGCTTAGTCCTATTAGATGCACAAAACGTTATACGGTTAAATAGGTTTTGAGGTTGACGTGTGTGTATGATGTTATGCTATCAAATGAAAGACCCGAGATACGTTTGGAGAGGTGAAAAATGTGGTCATATCGACGACGTCTAAAAATGTAGCGAGCAGCATTGTTATATGCCACATTTAGCTTACGTTTACTTGATTCATCACATTTTCCGTAGACTTCACATCCGTAAGTAAGGATAGGTGAAACGAGAGTCTTGACTAACAGGGATCTGGTTGCCATAGGTGTAAGATATTGCAACGCCCACAGGGAGCGGAGGACCCCATGAGCTTTGGCGACGCAACTTTTTATGTGATCATGCCAGGTTAGAGTTGAATTGAAAATCATACCAAGGTTTTTTGCAGTATCCACGTATTTAATACATCCGTTGTTAATTGTGATCGGAGGAAGCAGAGATTTATTCACGGGCTTTCTAGATATAACAATACATTTCGATTTTATTGGATTAATAAATAATAGATTCTGACTCGACCAGTTAAAAATTGTATCCAGATCAGAGTTTATGTGATTTATGCATTGGCCTACAGATTCAGGTGAACACCTAAGGTGTAATTGGGTGTCATCTGCATACATTTCCACAGAGCAAGACGAAAGGATGGATGGTAATTCATTAACATATAAGGAAAATAGCAGAGGACCTAGAATGGATCCCTGAGGCA
Organism: Myathropa florea; assembly: GCA_930367185.1. Taxonomy (NCBI): domain Eukaryota; kingdom Metazoa; phylum Arthropoda; class Insecta; order Diptera; family Syrphidae; genus Myathropa; species Myathropa florea. The sequence goes on from OV884002.1 coordinate 110,083,830, forward strand.
CGCCACAATTATTGAGAAGAAAATCCGACAAGGTATTTTCACTAAATACTGCTTGCTGACGATCAACCAAGTAGGAGGATATTAGACAGACTGCGGAATTTGAAAAATTGAACATTGCATACAAGATCTTATTTGCCGTGTTGTGTGAACGCCTAAAGCCATTCGTCAACAACCTGGTCGGACCATACCAGTGTGGCTTTAGGCCAGGAAAATCCACCATCGACCAAATATTCACACTGCGGCAAATCTTGGAAAAAACCCAGGAACAACAAATCGATACCCATCACCTCTTCATCGATTTGAAGGCTGCGTATGACAGCATCTATAGAGATGAGCTATACAGAGCAATGTCTGGTTTTGGCATCCCTACAAAACTCGTCCGTTTATGTAGGATAACGATGGAGAATGCACGCTGCTCCATCAAGGTCGGTAAAGACCTAACCGAGACCTTTGATGTCAAAAAAAGATTCAAACAAGGCGACGCGCTGTCATGCGACTTCTTTAACATCATTCTTGAAGGAATTGTGCAAAACTCGCACGCCAACACAAGAGGCACAATCTTTCAGAAGTCCATCCAACTACTTGCATATGCCGACGATATTGACATAATCGGAAGAACACAGCGTGATGTCAATGGCACTTTTGTGAGCATTGCGACGGAGGCCGCGAAGATGGGTTCAACGGTAAATGAGGGCAACACCAAGTATATGCTGTCAACCAGAAAGGACACCCAACACCAACGTCTCGGACAGAACGTCACAGCAGACAGTTATAACTTTGAGGTAGTCAAGGATTTTGTCCTTGCTAGCTTGTACCTAGCTGCCACTATTAATTCAGATTATGACACCAGCGCTAAAATCAAACGAAGAATAATACTCGCTAATCGCTGCTTCTTTGGGCAAAGAAAGCAATTGATATACAAAGCCCTCTCTCGAACAACCAAGGTAACCCTGCACAAGACCGAAATCGTCCCAGTCCTGCTATAGGAAGCAGGAGTGTGAAGCCCGGAAAGCCTTCGAATCCACCCCCGAGGAACGGCGCAGTAGAGGAAGACCGCGACTCAGGTGGTAAGACTGGAGGCAGCTAGCTAAAGATCGAGCTGGCTGGAGACGCTTGTTGGTTGCGGCCCTCGCCACCTCGGCCTGTAGCGCCGCCATTATTATTATTATTATTTCCGCAAAGTGCAAGCTGCTAAAAAGTTACGTGATGTGTATAGTGAAGAAGCCTTAAAGGGAAGATAGTGCCGGAATTGGATTGACAAAATTTCGGTCCGAAAATTGTATAACTGAAAGATGAACAACGATTAGGTCGACCGGATGAGCTCAATGATGATCAAATTGAAGTCATAATCGAGTCGGATCATATAACTGTACAAGAAATAGCAAAAAAGATAAGTGTGTCACATACAGTGATTGAGAAACATTTAAAACGCATAAAACTCGTTAAAAAGCTTGATACTTGGGCTCCACAGGATTTGAAAGAAATTCATTTATCGCACACAGACCTTTCTTTCGGCAACGGGTAAACTCAGCCACTTTATCAATGGGTTGCGACAGATAGAGTTGGATATGTTTAGTGGTAAACATTTATGTACTTGCATACAGAAGGTATGTAGAAACATAAAAGTATAGGCCCGAAAATTGAACCTTGTAGAACACCTAGCCTAAAAGACTTCTGCGCAAAACTTCTATTTCTAACAATGGTTCATTCTGGAACCATTGGTCCATTCTGGAACCATTCTTTTTCAGGTAAATACAGGCTATGACGTTCGCTTTCCTGTCATTGCAATCCAGGTTTTTTGACAGATATGGATCTGGCCGACATGTGGTTTCAACAAGATCACGTCCATAAAGTCGAAAAAATATACAAATCAATTGCTGAATGAATCATTTCCTCGTCGTGTAAGTGCCCGTTTTAGGTGATTAGATTTGGCCGCCCAGATCACACAATTAAAAGACGTTGGACTGTTTCTTTAGGGTTTTTGAAGTCTAAGCTAATACCTTTTGAACAAACAAATCAAGCGCTGTATTAACGAAAATCAGCAACATTTATCCAATCGGTCAAAGGATGCGTATATGTTAGCCGAGCAGTGGAGACAATAAACCCGATATACTATTCCATACAAAACCCTTTACTGTGTACTCTCTGATTCAATTTAAAACTTGAATTGAATTGAATTGAAGAGAATGGGGAGTGACTGTATAGTCACATAGCACTGCGATCACAATATATCTATTGTGCCCCCTTTTATTTCTCGAAAACTTCAGAGCTACCCTGAGAAATTTGATGATCTCTTTGGATGGAATGTCCTGGTAGTCTGTTCCTGTTAGTGTCAATCTGCTGCTTATTTTACATCTACTTGGTGTCAGATTTTGACACTCGACTAATAGGTGTTCCATGGTCTCCTTTGATTCTCCACAGTGTCAACAGTTTTCTTTGCTGCTGTGCCCTATTTTGTGTAGATGATAGTTACATAGGAAGTGGCCAGTAAGTGCACCACATAGTGTTCTGAGGTCAAGCTTGTGAAGTTTTAGAGCCTCTTTGGTTCATCTGGGATCATCCCTCATGAATTTTTTGGAGTCCCTCCTGCTTGTTCCATTGTTGGATACGGCATTTGTTTGTCCAGTTGTTTATATGTTCTTGTATGTCGGCGTTTCCGAATCCATACAGAGGGAAAGGCACAATATAAGGAGTTTCAGCTCCTTTCTATGCTAGGATGTCGGCCTTTTCATTGCCCTCGTGGTTTTCATGTCCTGGCACCCATATCAGTTTTATTCTCTTTTTATCTGCCAATGTGTTGAGTATTTTGAGACATTCCCAGTCACCCTTTGAAGTGAATGTGAAGCTGTTTAGGGCTTTGAGTACTGCCTGGCTATCTCAGAGTATCGATATTTTCGAATTTGTTGTATTTCTGTGGCGAATACAGTGTGCGGCTTCATTTATAGCAAAGAGTTCAGCCTGGAATATTGTGGACTCTTTGGGGAGAGGCTTGTGTAGGTTACATCTGGGTCCTACGATGCCAGCTCCTACTCCCCTTTTCGACTTCGATCCATCTGTGTACCATCTACTGGGCCTCATCAGTCACCCAGGGAGGGCTATTAGCCCATTCTTCTCTCTTAGGTATAACGAAAACTTACTCTTTTTAATTAAAACCCTGTTCGTTTTCGTGAGCATTTTGAGACTCTCTTCATTATGCAACAACTCCGTTCCGTTACCAGACCATATTCAGTACAAATATCACGCGAATCTCAATTTAACACTAATAATTCTCTCAGAAAGACTGATTCATACTTTTCAAAACACACTGTAGTCTGTTGCTTTTTGCAGTCAACAGTATTGTCTAGCAATTATACTTTTTGCGACTTATAATGCTGGCGCAATTTTACATGAAATTACACGGGTGAATTCGAAATCAAATTAATCATCTGACTGCATTCGTTTACGATTCAGCGGCAATAAAAAGGGCAACATGCCTGCTTTTTGAACAGGTGCAAAATTGAATCAAGTTCGTGGTCGTTGACTTCAGTCAATTGCAGAAATCATATGCTTATATGCATACAATTGCTAAGCAATATGAATATATGCAAATTATCCGATCTCGCACCTCTTAAGTTTGCTTTATCTTTTTTCAATGACGCAGTATCGTTTAAACTCTGCGCTTAGATTTTGCATGCATTCAAAAATCAGTCAGACTAACTTTCATATTCAAATTTTCTTCTCGCTCAATTTATTCACGTTGAGCATTTTGTTCAAATTTAAATGCAAATCTTTCGCTTAACTTTAAGATTTTTATTTTGAATCTTGAAAGGGCGATTTTCATAACAATAAACCGTATTTATTGAGGAGCAGAACAGCGGTAACATTTTCTCGCCTTTCTTTCCGCAAATGTTAGTGTTTATAATTCTGATGTTTACCTTAGGGGTTTTTCAATAGGACAACACTTTAAATAAATACATTTTTAATAAGTATTTGTTCCATATGTATGGATACATATTTAGCATTTGTAGTTTTGTATAGTAAAGAGTCTTCCAGTTGAGACTTCCGAACTTTGACAGTTGATAGCGGCTGTTATTTATTTAGTCTGTTTTGCCAAATCACCATGGACGGATATAACGTTTAACAACACGTGCAAATTATAAAAAGGACTATTCGCAGTTTAGGTAAATAGGTAAGTGGGTAGAGGGGCACAAGCCACGCCTCACTTAGGTCCTTAGCGACCCATTGTGATGTCCAATTGGGGATTGGTGTCCCCTTTTAACCCTTGTCGCACTCATGGTCCTTCGTTGTGCCGGAGCCATCCCGATTTCCTTATGAACCTGTAAATAGATCTAAGAGGTATAATTGTGATTTCAAGTAAGTCTTTGAAGAAGAATTCTCCCAGTGTTCTATGACGCAACTGACAAAGACTAGGGCAGTGACAGAGGTAGTGAGGAGTATCCTCACGTTCCTCCTCGTCACCACAGCCTCTACAAATGTTGTCGTTGGAGAGTCCCATTTTCATGGCGTGGTTTCTAAGATGATTATGGCCAGTGAGAGCTCCAACCACCATCGTTAGCAACTCTTTGCCGCACTGAAGGATCTTGTCGGTTTTTGCTCGATCGTATCTGGGCCATAATGCTTTAGTAGTTCCACATGTAGACAGACCGCGCCACTACTGTTTGCCATTTCAATGATCTTTGTATCCACCTTTTTCCTCAGCTCTGAAGGGCGGTTTGATTCCAATTGCTTGTGACACGCCGGTCATTGAACCTGTTCTAGCAAGTTCATCAGCTATCTAATTGCCGGCTTTGTCCCTATGTCCTGGGACCCAGCACAGATTGATCGAGTGCTGTGAGCCAAGAGCCTTTAGTTCTTCGCGACAGCTTGCGACTAGCTTGGACATGATTTGTATTGCGGATATAGCTTTCATGGCCGCCTGACTGTCAATAAGAATGGTAATATCAGCTGGTGGTATTGCCATCATTGATATCGTTTTGGCCGCTTCTTTGACCGCCAGGACCTCCGCTTGAAACACACTGCCATAATCAGGAAGTCTGATTTAGCAGTGCAAGTTTAGCTCGTTGGAGAAAATGCCCATCGGTATATACCTTTATGGTCGAATTGTTGATGGGTTCATTGGACGCCCACTCCTCTCTGGTGGGGTATTGGCAATTGAAGGGTCTCTCGAAGTCGAGGAATAGGAGCCTATAGTCGCTCTCGACTTCTTCGCAGTTTGGTGCATTAATTTGTGTCAACTGGTTCAGTAAACGATAAACCAACACCTGTACATCGGCGAAACGCGATACCTGCCGAAAACATCGCCGTTGTCCGTGAGAGTATGCGGAAGAATCCGAGCCAGTCGATTTCGTGTCGCTCACAAGAACTCGGCCTTTCGCAGACCACAATTTGACGAATTCGTTGCGCTTGTGTCTCAGCCTATAGATAAGCGGATTCAGAAGGCACTCTTTGTAGGTGATATTTACACAATTAGGCCTATGGGCAACATTTGAAGCAGAGTTCCTACTATAGCCGTTGGATGGACTCCCAAACCTACACGACTTTGGTTAACACTTCTTCTTCCAAATCTTTCTTGACCTTCAGTAAATATACAAAATTCATCTGACCCAAGAGTTGAAGGCAAACGACCTTCACGTGTGTTCGCTGAATGGTCTCTGGACCAGTTGAAAACTGACCCTAATTTTCATCGAAAAATCATCTTCAGCGATGAGGCCTATTTTTCGATGATGGATGAATGGGTACGTCCAAATAAAAAATTTGCGAACTTGGGACGATGCAAGTCCCCATGAGATCCAAGAGCGTCCAATGAATCCCGAGAATATCACTGTTTGGTGTGGATTTTGAGCTGGCGGCGTCATCGGATCGTATTTTTTTGAGAACGACATTGGCCAGGCCATCGCCGTCAACGTCGAATACCATGGGTCGATGATTACCATCTTTTTTTTGGCCTGAATTGGATTATATGGACACCAATGACATGTTGTTTCAACAGGACGACGCTCCGTCCCGCACAGCTCACACCACATTGCAAATTCCGCACGAGCAATTCGAGGCCATAGTACAGGTGATGTGAACTGGACAGCGAGATGGTGCGATTTTCCCCCTGTTAGAATTTGTGGGGTTTTCTGGTCACAGGTCTATGCGAATAAGCCACAACCCACATCTTCAAAACCAACATAACCCATGCCATCGGTAAAATTCAGCCTGATTTATGCGCTAGAGTCATGGGAAATTTGACATTTCGGATACGCCCCACCCAGAGAAGCCACGGCGGATATGTGAACGCTGTTATATCAAATACATAATGGCATCGATAGGCCTTTCAAACGAATAAAAATTTGCGATGATATCTCACACACACTTTGTTTCATTTAGGTTTGAAGATAAGAAGCGCTTAATGAAAGATCCTTTAGATATGGCGCTGAATAGCTCACGCGCTTTCATATGTGGCATTTCTTGAATCTTCTCCAGGATCTACCTCAATTAGTTGACCTAAAATCGATCTGAAAATCAGATGGTTGAGAATCGGTTTTAGACGTTGACAGAAAACGGGAGAGAAGACTCAGTTTCAGATTGATCTCCCAATGCAAAGTTTTCGTTCTTGTTAATCAGAGTCGCTTTATGTGTCTGCATATCAATTCGGAAATCGTTCGATCTAAAGCACTGTCTGTTGGTTGAATAGTTAAAAGTCTCATCACACGGTCTGGACAGCCCCGTGTTATCTCAACCAAATAATCGTCTGCAAGTATCGCGATGAAATCTAAATGAATTCAATTTGCACGATAGAAGGTCATCTCAAACGAATTATAATACATTCTCCCTCACCTTCAGCTTGGTGACTACGTTATATGCCAGTCACATACTCGCAGCATAATGAATTCCCTAGAAAGATCGATTCACCAATCGATTCCCACTATCTTTCATTGTTTTCCTTTTGTAATCGATGTCTAACCACCATACATGCACACACTTTAGTTAGATATTTGCAATCACCTTGCGCACCTTACAGCACGTGAGCATCTGGGCAGCACACCGAAACAATATTTTCTTCAATGTCTGCCACCACACGACTGCAAAGTTCTTGAACTTGAATAAACGAACACTTGAGCACAGCAAACAACCTTAAGGCTCCCCACTGCCGGCAGAGATAAACTAGTTTTCCACTTCAGATTTATTTGCACCCGCCGCCGCTGTTAGTCGGGATTTGCGCAGATTGGACGTACGATCATAGTAAACAATAGCCCCTCCTCCACACTCCCGCGATGTTTGCCAGGGAAAAATAGTAAATAAACGACTCGGTAAATACGAACACAATACAATCGCGTTTGGACGCGTACTGACGTCTTCTAATCCCGTAATCAGATTCTACTCTGTGCAAAATTGAGAGCTTACAGTGACGAGCAAAAGTTAACGACGCGCAGACACACTCACCCGTGGAATCTGTCCGAAGAGATAAATTAATTAGCTGCCCACCTGTTTGTATTAATTAGATCATTCTTGGTACAGTCCTGTGATGGGGAGATACTGCCTAACCGGTCTTTTGGTGAAGGAATAACTAGTTCGAATTTTATCTTTTTTCTAGCGAATACTTAGCATTTTGCTCGGGGGTTTTTTGATTGACAAAAAAAAGAAATATTTCAGCTTTAGATCGAAAATAAGGCGGCAAATCGTTAAGCGGTCCAGCTTCAGTGTCGTCGTGAAAGGCTCGTGTCTTTGTTCCTTTTTGTCCAGAAGATCAAACATTCCTTGCTTTGTCTCAGCTAAAATGCGGATGTTATGTGTAAACAGATTGGAATTCTTTTTGTTATTGCGACTTTTTCAAGAGCGACTCAGAAATGAAGAAACGTCGGTAGCTTGTGAAGGGAAGTTAATTCCGGTTCTCCAATACGCATATCAAATGAGTTGAGATGAGTACAGATGAACTTTAGGAAGCTGGGGATATGTTGGACTAACTAGCATCTGTTAGGACTGATTGAACAGTAACCGCTGCATGGAAAATCTATTTGTTCACTAAACTCAACTGATGGCTGAATCTGGACATAAGGTCAACGACGAGAGCCCTATGGCCGGTGTTGAGCAGAATGAAACCATTACCAATAATTAGCATAATTCGCAAGGATCTACGGTTGGTGGTCCGATAGGCACCCTTGCCAGAAGATTAGGTATCCCCCATAGCGACTATTAAAGAAGTTGCAGGGACGAGGAGATAATAGAGTCCGTCCATCACCTGCTATGCGAGTGCCCAGCCCTACGGGAAAGGAGACAGCTAACACTAGGCAGTAACTTCTTCGACGAGCTGGAGGATCTGGAAAAAATAGAGCTGAAGCACCTCCTGAGATATATACAACAATCTGGGTGGTTCTAATCACCAGTGAAAGCATAGGACTCAGGGGGAACACCCCTCCACACCCATGGCACAATGGACCCAACTGTTGGTCTCAGTGAGCCGCGAAACAGTCGCATCACCTACCTATCTACCTAAACTCAACTGAAAAGTTAAATACTTGGAATTAGAGTGCGTTCACATTTTCAAGGATTGACACATTAGGTTATACTTTTTTGTCGAAAGTTTTCTAACACTACACTGCAGCACTCAGACTCAAAATGTGGTCCATTTTACTACCAGGTAGTAACCTACTTTTGCTGGAATTTCTTGGTCTTTTGGAGAAAGACCAGAATGCGCCTCTGTAATGAGGAGCCTACATCATCAGCTCTCACCTCAACAGCACCGAATAACTGCCACCTGATCCGAGCAAAGCCGAAAGGTCCCTATCAGAGTGGTTTCAGGCCGGGAAAGTCCACCATCGATCAAATCTTCACACTGCGGCAGATCCTGGAGAAGACCTAAGAAATGCAGATCGACACACATCACCTATTTGTCGATTTCAAGGCCGCATATGACAGCGTGTATAGAGACGAGCTATACAGCACCATGTCTAGTTTTGACATTCCTGCCAAACTCATCAGACTGAGCAGGATGACGATGGAGAACTCTCGCTGCTCCATCAAGGTCGGTAACGAACTCACCGAGACCTTCAATGTCAAAAAAGGTTTTAGACAAGGCGATGCGCTGTCATGTGATTTCTTCAACATCGTTCTTGAGAAGATCGTGCAAAACTCACTGGCCAACACAAGAGGCACGATCTTCCAAAAAATCTGTTCAACTGCTAGCTTACGCGGATGACATTGACGTGATTGGGCGAACACAGCGAGCCGTCAATGATACGTTTGCTGGCATTGAAACGGAAGCGGCTAAAATGGGTCTGGCGGTAAACGAGGGGAAAACAAAGTATATGCTGTCATCGAGAAAGGACGCACAACATCGACGACTTGGCCAGAACGTCACCATAGGCAGCTATAACTTTGAGGTAGTCAAGGACTTCGTCTACCTTGGCTCCGCGGTAAACAGTACAAACAACATCAGTACCGAGATCAAACGCAGAATAACTCTTGCCAACCGCTGTTTTTTTGGGCTCAAAAGGCAATTGAGTAGTGGAACCCTCTCTCGGAAGACCAAGCTGACTCTATACAAGACCTTGATCATCCCAGTCCTGCTGTATGGCGCAGAGGCATTGACAATATCCCATTCAGATGAACAGTCTCTTGGTCTTTTCGAGAGAAAAGTTCTGCGCGCGATCTTTGGTCCTGTTTGCGTTGATGGCATTTGGAGGAAATAATTCAACCACGAACTGTATGGGCTGTACAGCGACATGAGTCTAGCCAGGCGTCTACGGAACCAACGCCTAAGATGGCTAGGCCATGTAGAGCGTATGGACAACTTAGCTCCGGCCTGAAGAGTCTTCGACTCTGAGCCTGTGGGACAACGCAACAGAGGACGTCCACGTACAAGGTGGCGCACACAAGTCGAGGGGGACCTCGGCCGGCTTGGTGTGCGAAACTGGAGACAGCTGGCGAAAGATCGTGCTGGCTGGAGAGGCATGTTGAGTGAGGCACAGGTCCACCTCGGACTGTAGCGCCCTAGGAAGAAGAAGAAGAAGAAGTCCTCACCGGACATTGGCCGATAGGTACCCTTGCCAGGAGGCTAGGTACCCCCCATAGCGACTAATGTAGATGTTGTAGGGACGAGTAGGAAATGGAGTCCGTCCGCCTACTGCTCTGCGATTGTCCACCTTTAAGGAGAAGGGGACTGCGAGATGAAGGATCTGAACAAAATAGAGCTGAAGCGCTTCCTGAGATATACACAACACTCTGGGTAGTTCTAATCATCGGTGGTAATGTAGGTCCCGCGGTGTACACCCCATACCAAGGGGAGACTGAACCCAACTGTTGGCCTAAGTGAGCCGCGAAACTAGTAGCAGGCGCACCTTTTCACCTACATCCCCTTTCTTCACAAGCTGATTCTGCTCGCTCGTACGTCGGGTACGTACTTTTGTAGATCGCTTTGCGTATAATGATAGGGCCTTAAAACAAATTCCAGATGTGCAAGCGATTTCCAACGGTATGTTCAACAAATCAAATGAAGCAAATTTTTTACTTTGAAATATTTGAGAGGTTTCAGATTTGTTTGTGCAGTACGCAGAGGTATGCGCGCAAGTGCACTTCATCAATTATTGTGTCTTAACTCGGGCCACGTGTTACAGTGCATGCGATTTTCAGCTGATCATTATCTTCAATGACGGTTTAAATGTAAACATGATTACTCACTCTTTGAACAAAAATAATTAAATTCCCTTTTTTTCCCTCTCACAGTTAACTGGACTATTATTCCATTTTACTCATTCAAAATACAACATCCGTTAATTGTTCACTACGGGACTTTTAGCAAACTTCAATCTTGATGGCTTTTTGGTACGTTTTAGTTTTTATTGGGGGCTATTATTTTGCTGATGTTAACTTTTTAGTGCTCACAAAATTGGGACTGTCTGCATAGATACGATCTTTATCAAGGCCAATGAAATCAAATCACTTAATCTTGGTCTCCACTTGTGGTTCGGGAAGGCACACATGACATAGTCGGTTTCTTTCTTAGGAATTGAATTTTATTTGCCCGTAGAAAATGTTGCGCAGTTCTGTTTGAGTCGCCGATTGTTCGCATCATTAATGCATCTCCTCCCGTACTTTTTATGCCAAAACCCGAAGGTGCACTATAATAATCGGGTGGGAATGAAATTTTATCATAGAGGCAGAGACGTCAAAAAGTATCGGAATGCCTTGAACTACAAAAGATGCACACTTTTCGGATGATGTAATCTTTTCTAGGTTTTTTTTCGGAGGAGCACTCAGACCCAAAACTGGTTCATTGTACTGCCAGGTAGCAACCTACTCTAGTGCCGTTAATTTGGTCTCAACGGCAAATAGTGACTGGACCAAATTCGATTTCACTGGGATTCGAACCTGGGAACCTTCTAACTTGGGGCAGGCACTTAACCAACTGCGCCATCCAGTCGTCTGGACTTACTGTACTATACTTACTACCGCCAGTATACCACAAGTGGGTTAAAACCTCAAGTGTTGCCGAAAGCTCATTTTTGTGTGTAGAATGCTACCACCGGCATTAAAAAGTTGTGTTTCTTGAAGCATATGAGACTTTTCACCTGACCACTAACGCATATTCTGTTTGTTGTCGTTTAGCCAAAAATTTGCTTCATCCCTGAAGATGATTTTGCGATGAAATTAGCAATTTCCCTCTATCATACAGCCCAATTCGAGAACGTTTATACGTCGCTTCATTTCATCGAGTGGATTTAGTTTTTGAAACTTAATTTTATAGGCTTGCCTGCCAAGATCCTATCGCAAAATTCGCCATAATGTGGTCTTGGCGATGCCCAATTCTGTAGAACGCCGTAGAATCCACTATCTTTGGTTCATTTGTGATGAACGATTGACCTGAAGCAATATTCTCGACCAACCCATTTTCTCACTGACACGGGAACATCCAACAGAAGAACATTTTGACTCAAATTTGTTCACTACACTATGAATTGGCTGCCTACTGGGATGAGAATAACGATCAATAATTGACGTTAACGCTCTTAAAGTTGCCGTCACCGACTCGAAAATTTTGTATTTTTTAATTATTTGTGAACGTTCTTTGTTGGTGAACTTCTTCTTCTTCTTCTTCTTGTGGCACTATGGTCCGGGTGGATCTGGCCCTCAGCCAACAAACCTCGACAGCTAGCACGATGTTTTGCCAGCTGTCGCAATTTGCACAACAAGTTGGTTGATGGCCCTTTCCACTTGGACGTGAACGTCCTGTTTTGTCCCATGACAAAAATATTGTTTTTATTGAATATTTTGACATTAACAGTTTGCTCATTATTTTAAAGATAAGTTCACAGTGAAAGTGAAAGGAAGACTCTTTTTTTGCTCTTTTTTGACAAGCACGGTTTGATTCAAGAGGGACCAACTGTGCTCATGTTCCAAATAGCCCTTTCAACTGTGGATGGAAGACTGAACTACGCCCGAATTGTCGTACAGAGCGCCGACAAAGCGTGACCTGGTTAATAATATATAATAATAATAAAGACGGCACTGAAGTCCGAGGTGGACCTGGGCCTAGCTTCTCACCAACCACTCGTGTTGTGCGTGGTATTGTTCTCTCAAGAGTGGGGGGGACCTACGGTTTAATGCCAACTCCGAACGGCGAGATTGGGAAGCTTTTTCTAGACAATTATGCTCTTTGAGCATTGTCAGTGACTTGAAAGAGGAGGGGCCGCGAACAATTTACTTACTACTTACTTACTTAGCCGACCTACGACCCATGTAGGGTCTGAGCCTGAGCTATCGCTGCAGTCCATCGTTGACGGTCCTGGGCACGCTGCTTCCAGTCATCAAGACTAAGCTGTCTTACGTCCGCGATGACTTGATCTTTGTACCGGAGGTTAAGTCTTTCACACCTTCTCGAACCAGGAGGCTCGGATTCGCAGACCCTCTTAGCTGGGGCGTTTTTGTCCATGCGCTCGATGTGCCCGAGCCGGTGCAGTCGACCGACTTTTGTCTTCCGGACTGCATCCACATCCTGGTACAGCTTATAGAGTCCGCGGTTGTGTCTTCTCCTCCATTCGCCTTCCTTGTAGGCGGGACCATATGTCCGACGCAGATTTTTCTTTCGAAAGCACCAAGAATCAGCTCTACAGTTCTGCTTATTGTCCAGCTGACCGTGACATGGTTAAGCAACATAAAAAGCTCCAAATTCTCTCGCGAACTTTTTTTGATTACGGGGCAGTGCGGTTGCTAAAATAAAAAAAAATCGGCCGCTGACTTGCTTTCAATGACCTGTGGCCGGCGTATTTTAAATAGAAATGCATTCAAAATTAAACGAATGAAAATGCGATTTCTTTCGGGAACACGAAATATTTCGCAGTACCACCTATCGCGGTCATCTATTTGTGTGTGAACACGCACAACACGAATGGTTGATAAAAAAGCTGCGCTCAAAATGACCTACAGCTAAGCCATATATGACCAGGCAAATGTGGTGTGGAGTTGCTGCTGTGAACTATGAAGATTGGAAATGATGAATATGACATGAGGGTTCATTTTATTGATGATCCTCCATGACTGGCTTTTTGAATACTAATACTGTCTGAAAAAAATCATATTTCAGTTTCCAAAAGTTGAGTTCTGCGGTGCACACTTTATCAAGTGCTTCGATACAGTGTACTCCTTCAGACTGCTGAACTCAAGCACACCAAATGTGACTTAATTCTAGAAAGTCGTCTGCCAGATGGTATGTAGGTAGGTAAAAGTGGCGGTGGACATACAGATCCTGTTTTCGCACTCAATTAGCGCCATGAAAGCGCCGTTTTGATACCACATCCTATGGGATGCCTAATTTGTGAGATGGGGGTGAAAAAGAGTGTGTCTTCACTCAGATTAGCCTAATTTTGAAACCACTTCGTGGAATTTATGAAGGCTAGCAGACTGTGAATGTTTGCTTCTGAGAGATTATTAGGGGTGTTGAAGAAGGCTTTGCCCAGAGTGCGTTGCCTGACTCTAGCTTGAGCCGGACATTTGCACAGAACGTCTGCCAGATAGAAGTGTAGACCTTTAGCAATAACATACTCTTTAAACCAACAACCCTCACTCTAAAACCCTGTCTTGACAGATGATCCAGTCCTCACAGACTCCGCCCGTCACAATCGTATTTTAGAAGAGATAACCGGAATAGCGACGCGTGCTCTAATGATCTGCCGGAATCTGGCGGTCAAATCACGGGGATGCAGTCCTAGCACCCTAAGATGGATGTATATAGCTTTTGTTAGACCTGCAATCACCTAGGGTGCAACACGGTGCAACAGAACACAAGTGAAACACTTAACAAAGTTCAAAATTTCGCTTGCCTCTGTATTACAGGCGACATGAGAACTTGCCCACCTGCGGACATGGAGGTGCTATTGGAGCTGACTCCCTCGCATCTAGTGCAAACAAAACAATCATAAGAATGACAAAAAAAAATGGATAGGAAAGGACAAGTGCATCACAGCGAGGCAATTAGACGCACTAGTCAAAAAGCTATCATTCCTGGCCGTTCCGCGGATGACGCGATTAGGAAATTCAACTTCCAGAAGAAATTTACTAGTAAGCTCAGCACCCAAAAGGACTGTAGCAATGAATCCGTGGTCCACAATCTGAGCAGCAATACGGTAAAATGGTATACAGACGTATCAAGAACTGATGTAGGAACTGGAGCAGGAGTATTTGGACCCAGGACAAAGTACTTCGAACCCATGGACAAACGCGCCAGCATCCAGAGTTGTAAAAAACTGCAATCTTTTGATTTAGAAAATCAATTGACTTCATATATCGGATTTTTCAATTCCTGAATTCACTTTGGGATTTAGACTACATTGAAATTATTGAAATCTCTCATTCTTTTTGAAGTCTTAACTGGATCAGTCTTTACGACCACTCTAATGATTGAAGTCATTAGAATTACACTGCATTCTTTTCATTCACTTGCAGTCACCCGCATTCAGTTGAAGTCTTTGGGACTTCAAACATTTTCGTTGAAGTCTTTGGGATTTCAGCATGTGAGCAAGTTTGAACAAGTCTGAATGAAGATTAATAGCACTTTTATATGGAGTATGATGGTATTTTAGGTTTAGAGGAAGTCGGGTAAGATGTATAGTGGCGAGAGAGGAGAATGGACGAATACGGTGTACGGATACCAACTTCAAGGTGATTTCAGTGAATGCAATGTTAGTCGAAAGGCTTGCATTCAAACTTATGCAATCCAATTAAAGACTTCAAAAAGAATGGTGTTTTCAGTTCTGAAGTCCAGAAGTCCTAAATGAAGTCAATTGATTGCATCACAAAACAGATAATTCTTTCCTTGAATTCAGAGATTGCATTATCAAAAGATTGCAGTCTTTTACAACTCCCAGCATCTTTCAACAACCAGCATCTTTCTGGTGCCGTGACATTGTGCCAAATGGAAAAATTTGATGTAATGACGCTTTTGAAAGTGTCCCCCATACCTATTTCACTATTTATTAGTTTGCTGCAAATTTAGACGATCTCGCGCCATTTGACATAATGTCACTTCCACAAAGTGTCATAGGGACAAATTTAGTATAATGTCGCAAACTAATTTGGCCCTATGACGCTTTTGAAAGCGACTTTATGCCAATTTGGGACAATGTCACGGCACCGCTGCTATAATGGCACTACACTCCAACATCATCAAATCCAAGCTCGTGTGGAAATGCCTGCAAAAGCTTCAAGAGCTGATTAGGAGAAACAAAGTAAAACTCTGCTGGATATCTGGCCATTTGCGGATAGAAGGCAATGAAATAGCCGTCTCCCTGGCAAGGAAAGGAGCATCAGAACCTTCCACAGACCCCGAACCATTCTGCGCTGTAGGAGACCATATCCTCAGCGAAGAATTCGGGGAATTACAAAGAAAGAACCGGACAAAAACCTGGCACAAAGCTGATGCCATAACACAGGTCCAGAAAGTCTTGGATCAGCATAACCGAAAGAGGTTTAAGGCATGTATCAAAATGATGAAGTACCTACTATCAGAGGAAGAAATGCAGTCAATCTCTCATTCTCAGATCCCTGAAGGAAACTGGTTTAGAAAGAATGCTCTAGAATAGATTTCTTCCACTTGTGCGCAACAGTAGTCCACAACCCTCAATACAACTCTGAAAAGATCTATAAGTGAGGGGAATTCGAAGGAGAGCGAAGGCATCGAAAGCGGCACAATAGATCTAAAGATCGCGATGCAATATACCCTCAACAAGAAAAGTAATAATAATAATAACAATGGCGGCGCTATAGTCCGCGGTGGAACTGGGCCTAGCTTCTCAGCGACCACTCGTATTGTGCGTGCTATTGTTCTCTCACGAGTGGAGGGGACCTACAGTTTAATGCTGACTCCGAACGGCGAGATTGAGAAGCTTTTTCTAGACAGTTATACTGTTTGAGCATTGTCAGTGACTCGAAAGAGGTGGAGCAGTGAAAAAATGTTTGATGTTTTTTTCGAGATTCGAACCGACGACCTCGAGCATAGGAGTCGACGCACCTACCCACTACGCCACGGCACCCACAAGAAAAGTAATACTGAATGATTTTTTTAATATTAGTACTGTATGAAATTAAATTTCAGTATTTCGGTGCACACTGTAGACAAAGCACTTGTCACACTATCCTCCTCCATTCTGTTTAATTAAATCACACCACCAAATGTGACTCAAATTCGGAAAGTCATCTGTCAGTGTAATGGACCCCCTCCAAAGACATCCTCATTAAAACAACAACCCTCAGTCTCAAATCCTGTCTGGACAGATGATTCAGTCCTCACAGACATCGTCCGACAGAATCGTAGTTTTAGAGAAATTCGTTTCCTCAGACATTGAATTCATTTTCTTTATCCATATGGAATACAGCGCATGTCGCCAATTCAATTCAACAGGTGGTTTTGTTGATTCATTGTGGCCATGATTCCAGATGAATCGATTTCCACAACTCAGTCGGTGGAAAATAGGTCTTGTCAAATACAGTTCTGTTGCTCATTTGCATTCAGTTCAAAGTCTCCTGTGAATAGAAACGTTAATTTTGTTTAATTGTAAGTTGTGGACATTGATTTTGCAAATCCTTCTCTTGGTGAAACAAATTACTAACTACTTTCGCCCAAAAAGTAGAGGAGCGAAACAAAAAAGAGGACTTCCGCGTGTGCTAATTGTGATGTAAATTAATTCTAATTAAAGCCTCATGAGTGGACTCAACGGGTCAGAGTTCAGAATTTACATTAAAAACATTGTGTCAATCTTTAGTGAAGTGACTTAATTCCCTTAAGTGGACTACACATCAGAAACTGACGAATGTCACTTCAAAATGATGGAAATTTCTAGTATTCTGTCTTCGTATTGCATAATCACTGACCTTCGACATTTAGAGTGACAACTAGCGACTCATCCGTCCCCGTCTTCAGTTCACAGGAATCGAGAATTGAGAGGCATTTGACAAAATTCATAAAGGTGTGTGCGGTGCTCAGTCGATGAACTGTCGCCGAGAGATGACCCAGTCGCCAATTTTTTTTTTTACAACTTCGAGCGTTGCATCGCTTGTATGGCATGTAGCGCCGTCTTGTTGGAAGGATAGCTCAGATGTAACAATGTTGTCGAGCTCTGGCCACAGAAATTCGGTTAACATCGCTCTATATCTGAGACCATTGACGGTAAGGGTGCTTCCTTCCTCATTTCGAATAAAATTAGGGTCCGATGATACCACCATGCCATAAACCGTACCAAACAGTCAATCTTTGTGAATGCTTTGATGCCTAGACGAACACTTGTAGATTGTGTTCTCTCAGCAATTTTGATTGTTGACAAAATGGGGCTCGTCCGAGCAGATGAGTTTTTGACCTAAATCCGGATGTTCGGCGAACATTTTTTTCGTCCAAATAGCGAACTCACGGCGTTGTCTAAAGTTGTCCGGCTTAAATTGCTGCGTCAGCACTATTTTATGCGGATGTATGCCCAAATTCCACCGCAAATAAGCCGGGTTGACTCTCAATTTAATGCCCAATTCAGCTGATCGGCGTCGAATAAACATTTCTGGGTCTTCTTCGATACGAGCCCCTACGGCGGCTATGTTTTCTTAATTTCACACCAATTTCTGTCTGGTTGGTGGCTTAAGATCCAAAAGTGTGTACTCACGCACAAAATTTTCCACGATGCGACGAATTGGCTGCACACTGAAGCCATGATGGCGACCAACCACACGACGAAATTCACGTTGAATTTGTAAATGAGCCTTAATTTTGACAATATTTTTTATAATTTTCGTGCGTGATGAAATGGCAACTCTTACTTAATATTTTGACAGCTGGATGTCATTAGTCACTCTGAGACAGCTGCTGAAACACAACAATTGGAAAAACTATCGTTTTTATCTGGTCACCCTTTCTTATGCCACATAATTCTGGTTTTTATCTAACTGGAACGTTGGCCTGATTTTGAATTCGTTTTTATTTACTTCACATCATTCTGTGTAACTTTGATACTTACTAAGCGAACTTCAGCTTCAATGCTGTGTGGCAACTTCTGCTTATTCTTCTTCTACTTGTGGCTACAGTCCGGAGTGGTCTTGGGCCTCAACCAACAAACCTCGCCAGCTAGCACGATCTTTTGACGTCCAGTTGGTTGAGGTCGAACTTAATTTGCGTGCGCCACCTTAGACGTGGACGTCCTCTGTTGCGTTGTCCCACTGGTTCAGACTCGTGGCTGTGTGGTAACATAAATGCAAGAAACTTGTATCGAGCTTTTGTTTGTCAATAAAGCTTATCGATATTTAATTAACCAAATTCCAATCAAACGGACAGAATACTTTTCGCAAAAATTTGCAAATTTGCTCTTAGAAATGAACAATATTCAGGTTGCTGCTGTGTAAACACTTTAATCTAATTGTAGGCGAAATACGTAAGACTCCTTTATATTGAGCACGCAGTATTTTCAACCAAATAAAGCCAACAAATTGAATCAATTCTTATTGTATTTTGGCATCTGTGTTTAAAGAAATACGAGTATACACATGCTTTTCTATGTCATCAAACAAAATTTGCAACCCAATTAAATTAGAACACAATTTCAGTTTTATACAAACAATTTTAAGTCTGTTTTTTTCTTGGGATCAACATTTTAAGTCAGTGGGAGCCACAAATTTGTATTTATAATTAAAAATTTTTAGACATGACAGAACATGTAATGTTAAGTCACTGTATGTACAGTTAGAGTCAAAAGTGAGTGGACATTCAACCAACTGCTGAAGGTTTATCCACTAAATTAATATTCACCGGAATGAGGTAGAACAGACATGGATATATCAAATTAAAGCTCTAAAATCATACTTTGAGATATGGTGAATAATATTTAACATAAGTGTATATATTAACAATTAATTGAATTTAAAAGAGAAAAGTGCTAAAAACAGCATTCAAAAGTGAGTGTATATATGGTTGTGACGGTGACTGTAAGACATAAAGGCTCGATTCTGTTCAAAATTTGAATGAGAATTAAGACCGCCATATACGATAACTGAGAAAGCTGCAAAGGCATACAAAGTACAATTTTTTCTCCATAAGATACTCTTTTTTAAAGAGATGTGTTCACTCACTTTTGAAGCCTGTTTTTAGCCCCGTTTTTTTTTTAACTAAATTAACTGCTTCATGTTTAGGGTTAAGTTAAATAAAATACAGCTTATTTTGAACTATGATTTCAGAGCTTTTATTTAACGCATCAATGCCAGGCGTAGACCATTCCGGTAAATTTTAATTTAGAGGAATAACTTCCAGCTAATGACTGTTTACTCACTTCTGACGCTGACTGTATGTAGTTAATAGTTGCAATCTCAGTCAAACAAGATAAAAGAAGATCCAGGAGGAGTCTGCTCATTTGTCGACTTATGACAGCCAATTGGAACTTACAATATAGCGAGGAATGCTTATAAAGTAGAATCTTGCAGGAGTCTAATAGTTTCAAAAACCGATACAGAGAAAGTGACAGCTCATCGCCTATTCTAACTCTTTTTGACATTGAAGTTGTCGGTGAATACATTACCAGCCCTGATAGAGCAGTCCTCCTCTTACTCAGTCTGTATAGCACATCTCTACGCACGCTGTCATATAATAATAATAATAATAATAATAATAATAATAATAATAATAATAATAATAATAATAATAATAATAATAATAATAATAATAATAATAATAATAATAATAATAATAATAATAATAATAATAATAATAATAATAATAATAATAATAATAATAATAATAATAATAATAATAATAATAATAATAATAATAATAATAATAATAATAATAATAATAATAATAATAATAATAATAATAATAATAATGGCGGCGCTACTCCTGTGCCCGCAAAGCAGCATCTTTCATCAGAAGCCGAACCTGTCAAAAGTTTTGGAAATTATGGATAAGCAAATCCCGCCAGTGGGCGCCGTGGCGTAGTGGGTAGGTGCGTCGACTCCTACGCTCGATGTTGTCGGTTCGATTCCCGAAAAAACACCTAACATTTTTTCACGGCTCCACCTCTTTCGATTCACTGACAATGCTCAAAGAGTATAACTGTCTAGAAAAAGCTTCTCAATCTCGCCGTTCGGAGTCGACATTAAACTGTAGGTCCCCTCCACTCGTGAAAGAACAATAGCACGCACAATACGAGTGGTTGCTGAGAAGCTAGGCCCAGGTCCACCTCGGGCTGTAGCGTCGCCATTATTATTATATTATTAATTAATTGGTCAAGTCCGGATACAGTTTCTCGCAATCTATGAATATTCTCGCGAGGGTACCACAAGAATCTATATTGGGTCCCATTTATATTTACGTATTTTTTCTCTTTTCATGAAAAAATGTCTCACTCCATCTCTATGTTCAGTTGTACTTATCTTGGCCTATTGGCTTAGTTGAAGATCAGATGTGCAGGTTCAACTGGTCACAAAACAATGGACTAAGTCGTAACCCTACACAATCTTTTTGATCCTGAATGGATACATTGTGCTGTCACTGACCGGTAAATGATCCACCGGTTTCTCGCAAGTCAAAAGAGTATTCAACACCTGAAGTTGCCTACTGATGGTCTAGTGGTCTATCCTGTGAGGAATCACTCTTTTGATAGATATCTAACATATCTTCTAGACCGCTAAAAGAATGCAAGGAATGTACAGGTGCCGAGGTAGTGTAGTGTTGTTTCTACTTCTTCCTCGTTAAAGTTGTTGCAGGGGGCTGCCAACCTTCTTGAGTTTACGCCCATTAGGGAGTGACCGTTAATTATCCCGACTGCACTGCTTATTTTCTTCCCGTTTGTTTTTAGGAGTATACTTTTTTTTTTTTAATTTAGTGAAGGCCAGAGTTCACTCAATGTCCTGCAAGTGTCTAATTCCATCCATCTCTGACTGGTGATGTTGATGGCCTCTGTAAGTAACAGGCTATTTATTACTTGACGTGGGGGTAGGGAGTCTCCTGATTGTTTGACAGTGGCATGCCCACCCTCATTCTTGCTAGCTCGTCTACTTTTTCATTTCCCGATTTACCGCTATGCCTAAAGACCAAGCATTGGGTAAGGTTGCATCTAACCGCTACCTCTCTTAAAGGTAAACGGCAAAGATTTATCAACTTTGATTTCATAAAGGGTGGTCCAACGAAAACGCACGACGATAATTGTAAATAAAACAAAAAGTTTTTAGAGAATTATCTTAATATTTTGTATTATGATAGAAGGATCTATGACAATTATGTGTGAAACAGAATATCGGCCAAATGCTCGCCACGGCTTCGGTGGCATACCTCTATCCGATGGTCCATATTTTCAATGACTCTGAGACATAATTGAGGTTCAATGTCGTTAATGTGCCGAATTATCTCATCCTTTAGCTCTTGAATTGTTCTTGGCTTATTGACATACACTTTTTCTTTTAAATATCTCCAAAGAAAGAAGTCCAACGGTGTCAAATCACATGATCGTGGCGGCCAATTAACATCGCCACGACGTGAGATAACACGGCCATTGAATTTCTCACGCAAAAGAGCCATTGATTCGTTGGCTGTGTGGCAAGTGGCACCATCCTGTTGGAAGCACATGTCGCCCAGGTCCATATCCTCAATTTCTGGCCACAAGAAGTCCGTTATTATCTCGCGATAGTGAACACCATTCATGGTAACTGCTTGGTCGACCTCATTTTCGAAGAAGTAGGGCCCGACAACGCCGCCAGTCCATAAACCGCACCAAACAGCCATTCTTTGTGGATGCATCGGATTTTCAACAATCACTCGTGGATTCTCATTTGCCCAAATGCAGCAATTCTACCGATTGTGGAAACATTTGTTCGATTATGTTGACCAAAAAAATCTCGAAGTGCACGAAAGGCATTTTGATTAGAACGCCCATTTTCGTAAAAGACTTCAACAATCTAAACGCGATGTCGCGAAAACTCCTAGTCTGGTTCCTTCGGCCATCTTAGACCAATCTGTGTATACTTCTGGAGTGTCTGATTTTCGGACTTTCTGAATGCAATTATTACTACAGTAGAATCTTGAAAAGATGGACGCATAAAAAACAAACTTTGTTTATGTATGGTCATAAATAGAAACAAAGCATGTGTCAAAATAACAATTCATTTCATTTAAAAAAAAACAAGAAACAAAAAGTAATAAAAAATGTTGAAAAGATGCAAAAAATTGACTTATGTAGACATTTTTTCTTTAAAAAAAACTGACCGTCGTCAGGAAGAAAGATGGGAAAGCAATCGATCATCTTTCGGAATTGTCTATGTTTTCGCGATTCTACTGTATCTTTAAATTTCGGAGAGGTAAAGAAAAGACAATTCTCCACCTTACCAGTCTGTGTTCATCATATTTTTCCTATTGCATCATCGTACTTAATCAATTAACTTTACAACTCCCAGATGCAATTACCTTAGCAATAAGTTAACAACCCCTGCAGCCGCTTTTACAATTCAGCCTTTATATGCAAACGCAATAAGTCCGGGGTTTCCATTTCTGCTTTACATCTGTTTGATTTGAAAATTGCTTTATAACTCTACACACATCCGAATATACATAACTCTAGATAATTTATTGTTCCTCTTTCCATTTCATTTTCATAGATGTCCATAAAGCTCCATCAAAACGTCACCTACGAGAGAGATACGGGTACGCGCAGCACTGTGCCGGCCACACTGAGTCGACGCTATGAAGAGCTGCTCCTGTCGGAAAATCACTCCGACTGTGTGTTCCTGGTCGGGGAAACTACATTCCGGTGCCATAAACTGATCCTGTCCGCTGCTAGTCCGGTTTTTGACGCGATGTTTTATGGGGTCATGCGGGAGAAGGACACCATCGAAATACGAGACATGAATGCTGGGATATTTCAAAAACTCATCTACTACGTGTACACCGGCCAAGTCGACTTGGAGGCCGACACCATAGAGGACGTCTTCGAACTGTATTATGGAGCCGAGAAGTACCTCCTCACTGACCTTATAGTTGCCTGCTTGAATGCGGTTAAGCGAAAGCTACGTTTCGATAACATCCTGCCAGCCCTCCAGCTGGGATACTGCATAAATCTGAAGCCACTACTGCAGATCTGTATGAGTTTCTTCACTCACTGCTGTTTGAATGACATGCAGTTCATGTCGCACCTGAAGAACAACTACTTTCACGTATCCAAAGACTGTGTCAAGGCGATCATCGACAGCAACAAAGACCTGAAGTACCTCATATGGTTTGTCTTCGAGTGGTGTCACCACGAGTGCGAGCACCTCGGCCTGCAGCCGAATGACTACGATCTGATCATCGGCGACTTGCAGCTGGATATGCCAAAGGTCAAGGGAGGCTACGAACAGATTTGCGCACAAATCAAACAACTTTCCAGCACCATCGAGAGAAGCTATTACAAAGCCTGCCGCCCATTCACCATTGACTCGGAAAACTTCGAGTGGAATGTCAACCTCCGGTGCGATCGATTCATTTCACTGTTGGGCTTGATCATAAAGAGCCGCCTAAAGCCACCATCCCCGGCACTGGCCGACGACTCGATCGCCACATCGAACGAGTACAGGGAAAGCTTGCGGATCGAAATCCGGTCACAAGGACTCGCAAACGACAATGCGACCGATAACGCGGTGGTTCTTCAGCATCTCGTCGACAAGGAGCACACCAGATACAACTGCGATCTTAACATTCTGTGGGACGATGCCGTGGTCCTCTCGCCAGACGTGATCTACCGGGTTAAACTGACCTGGCAACCGAATGCGTTCGGCGCCGAATACCCCTGCAGTGTACAATCGGACGAAGTCGACGGAATCAAGTTTAACGACCTGAGCCACCACTTCGGCAGCCCAGTGAAGGGCCTACGCTTTCTAAATTTAGTGGTCTAAGTCCAGTCCAGCCTGGGCAACAACAATCATTGTTTTCCTACGTAGAAATTCTAAGTTAAGATTTACGTCGTCTCATTGTCTGTGTCTGTATGGAGACAAGAGCGAGTGGCGAGTGGAGAGTTGAGGTCAACAAACCTGGACCGGCTTTTCAGTGATGCTTCACATATTTTGTTTGAAATTGAGTTTAAACTTGTTTTAAAGTGTCGGAGCTTGTCAATAACTAATAAAATATGTTCATTTGTAGTTTGTTTCAAACTTTTTTTCTTTTGCAGACTCATTCACGTGTAGATCAACTGGTTGTGTACGGGAGATGGGTGTGGGTTCGAACAAACGAACAAGGCGGGCCATAATTAATGACCATATCTTCCTAGGCTATCAATCTTTGGAATGGAAAAAAAAGATTGGATTGTTGAATGTTTCTATGGGCATTCATTTTGAAAATTGTATCTTTCAAGTGGTCGCTGCCTTTGTTGATTACCATTTGGACGCTTTTTATGACATTTTCCGTGATTTTTTTCGATTTAGGCGATTAGTTCTTTACTTTTTGACAGATCTTCTCCTTGTTGGCTGTCAGAGATTGTGCTTTGTTCCCTTAATTCTGTGACTATAAATAACGCCGTAGTAATAAGTCGGGACAGTCAAATCGAGTGATCTTGCAGGCCAATGTAACTCATTAAAATGGGATATCACACAACCGGGAGTCGCCTGCCTGGTTTGGGGCTCCTGCAGTTTGCGCCATTGCTAAGTCCTGCTGTAATCACTTGTCTTCCGGCCCAATTCATCCAATTGAAGAATGAAAAATGAATTAATCATAGCTCTGATAGTTTAACACGCGCCGTTCTCAAAAAAACAAAAATGGTCTCCATCTTCAGCGTCAACAGCATGCATTGAGACTTTGGGCGAACGCAATGGATCTTTGAGTTTTAATCGCGAATTTTTAGTGCTCCAGCTGCTGAAATGGGCCTCTTAATTTTCACTTTGAATCAAGGTTAGAAACAGTCAACGACAATCAAGTAACGGAATGTCCACTCTTTGAACGTTAATTAATTTAAACCTTTCATGCCGCAGAGAAGGGCATGGAATGGCTTATTGCGTGGCAGGTCGTTTGGTCGAAATCAACGGACATCTCCACGAAATCTGTAGCCACGGCTTCAGTCCCATCTCGTTCCAATATCAAAGAAGCGGCTATTGAAAAGTAGCCAGTCAGGGAGGAAAATGGTCACGAAATAGACGTTTCGGCAAAGTCCACGACGAATCGTTACTCTGAAGTAAGTATCATGTGAGTATTCCGCGTTCTTCAGGAATTTAACGTTTCATTAAGTATGTACTTCTTCTTCTTCAACTGGGGCTACAGTCCGGGATGGACCTGGGCCATCCAGCACGGTCTTGTGCTTCCAGCGACGGACGTTCAGCTGATTAAGGTCCCTTTTAAAGTGTGGTCTTCCTTTAAAGTGCTGTCGCTCGGGGTGGAATTCGAAGACTTTCCGGGCCGGAGCGTTGTTACCTAGCCATCTGCCGCGGGTGACGGGAGTCGTGAGACGGGCGACGGGAGACGAGAGACGGTAGACGAGAGACTGGAGACGGGAGACCGGAGACGGGAGACGAGAGGCGGGAGACGGGAGACGGGAGACGGGAGACGGGAGACGGGAGACGGGAGACGGGAGACGGAAGACGGAAGACGAGAGACGGGAGACGGAAAACGAGAGACGGGAGACGGGAAACGGGAGACGGGAGACGGAAGACGGGAGACGGGAGACGGGAGACGGGAGACGGGAGACGGGAGACGGGAGACGGGAGACGGGAGACGGGAGACGGGAGACGGGAGACGGGAGACGGGAGACGGGAGACGGGAGACGGGAGACGGGAGACGGGAGACGGGAGACGGGAGACGGGAGACGGGAGACGGGAGACGGGAGACGGGAGACGGGAGACGGGAGACGGGAGACGGGAGACGGGAGACGGGAGACGGGAGACGGGAGACGGGAGACGGGAGACGAGAGACTGGAGACGAGAGACGGAAGACGGGAGACGAGGGACTCGTTTGACCAGATCGATGTCGCTGTACAGCTCGTAAATTTCGTTGTTCCGTCTCCATCCCCCAACATCATCAGTCTACAGTATACACAAAGATAATCCGAATGACCTTCCCCTTAAAGCAACCAAGAATCTTCTCGTCCGTTTTGGTTAGTGCCTATGGTTTTGTGCCATCCAGCAGGACTGGGACTATCAAGGTCTTAAACAAAGATATATTAGTTCCAGTGCTTTATTCCTCACCTGCCTTCTAAGCAAAAAGACAAAAGATTGGCAAAAGTAATCCTATCCTTTATTTCCGCGGTGGTGTCATTGCTTGAGTTTATTTTCGCAGTCTAGTAAGATAAAATCTTTCACTACTTCAAAGTTATAGCTGCCTATAGTGACGTTTTGTCCACAACGTCGATGTTGGTGGAAATTTTTCGTAGACAGCATATACTTTGCCTTACCCTCATTCACCCCAAAACCCATCTAAGCTGCTTCCTTCTCGATACTCACAAAAGCCTCACTCACAGCTCGCTGTGTCCTTCTTATCATGTCAATTTCGTCGGCATAAGCGAGCAGTTGTACTGATTTGTGGTAGATCGCGTCTCTGGTGTTGACGTTTGAGCTTCGCACGATCTTGTTTCGTTTCACGCTTGCCAAACGTATGGAAATTATCGAAATTCGGGCTTGGTTGTGAATAGGCAACGTGAATTTGTTCGTGAGGTCATCATCATAGATTCAGTCTGCAGGCAATTCAGAGTGCAGGATGGAAAAGTTTGAAACCGGACAGAAATTGACGCGACATGAAGAAGAACCAGAAATTACGATTCGAGAACTGGAAGAATCGAATGTCGAGAAATGAATTGGACACCGCCAGAGAGTCAAATCGGCTTAGTTTGTTGTTGACACAAAAATTGAAGCCGGACGGCAATAGACAACTCCTTGAATTCGCTAATTAGGACTGGAAATGTTCACCGGAGGTTCCGATTTGGCCAAAAAATCATCTTCTCGGACGAGTCCCATTTATTGCTTGGCGGCTATGTCAACAAGCAAAATTGTCATGGTTGGAGGGAACACAATTCACAAGTGTCCGAACAAGCATCACTGCATCCGTTTGGTGCATGGCATGGCGCCATCACCAGACCTTATTTTTTTCAAAATGACTAAGGACACACCTTTACCGTCAATGATCTCAAGTATAGAGCGATGTTACCGAGATTCTGTGGCCAGAGCTCTACAACATCAATATATTCGAGTTGTAGCTCCATTTCATAAGAGCAACACAACGCTCGAAGTTGTAAAGGTGAAATTTGGCGATTGGGTCATCTCTTTTTTTCTAAAATGAAATTTTGAAGGGGTAAAGCAACCTTAACGAAATTGCGATCTAATTGGAAATGACGAAATAAATTTTGCTGTGTGCGTTATAATCTTCGCAGAAATGAAAAGAACTTACTCTGTCCAATTCTGACACGGCATTTTTACAACAAAGCGTGGAATATGTACGGAGGGGGCATGCTGCCCTCTTCCAACCTCACTGTTTAAGCTCGCTGTAGGATTTGGGGGTAGGTGTGTGTTTGGATGTTTGCAAAGCCAAGAAATATTAATATACACCCCACCTTGTACCTACCCCATATCCTACAGCGAGCCCACGCTTTGTTGTTATTTAATTTGGTCTTATTTCACGTAACCTGACAAAGTAACTACGAAGCGAAACAAAATTACGCAGTCTATATTAAAACAATAACTTTTTAATGAGACGCAATAAATATATACAAAACAAAATAAAAATAAAGCACAATTAAAAGCTTTCGGACGAGGAAGTTTAAAAGTATGTGCATCGAAACGTGTCCATAAACTTGTTGACAAATATTTCGCTACACAAAACAATGCCAATGAACGTATCCCAGTAAAAAAATGTTAAACACTTTAACCTCATTGCCAAGTTATTGACCAGAGAATTGACCGGATTTATAAATAAACCCCTCTCTGACGACGTAAAATACTTGTTCTCGTTGATCACACGATCGTTCGTCACCTAAACTTCTATCGAATTCACTGAAGAAAGTCATTGAAGAAAGTAAGAGTTGTTTGTCAATGACAGCAGGCAAAGGATCAGGCGACTAAGTAATATCTAGAGTTAAGAAACAATTCACACTACTTGGTCAAGTAGTATTTTTTTATTTTCTGATAATTAAAAGTACAATAACCTGAAATATATCATCGATGCAGACAAAATGCGGTTGCTTTACAGCTCGTGGTTGTTCTGTTAATTTGTGAATAAAATTGGATTGTAATTAAATAGAAAATGTTACTCAAAAAAGCTTTCCAGAAAGATATGACTGAAATGAGCTAGTTAATGATCGAACCTGTCGGCGGAATTTCAGAAATTTGATGAATATATTAAAATACGAAATGTGCCGATTGATTGCTTCACAAAGACTGACCGAATATATCCAATGCGACGACGATACACTCTTAAGGATGTGCAGAGTTGCACTATGTATTCTTAGGAAGCAGTAGGTAGGTAGGTAGGTAGGTAGGTAGGTAAAAGTGGCTAAGGTGTGCACTTAAACCAGAATTGATCCACATGGTTTGACTGAGGTCAATCCAATAGAGTGTTAGTGGGAAACCATTTGGAGCTTGTAATAAAGCGTAGTAAATTACTAATGAGAACCACACTGAGTTCTCATAAGTTTTCAAAGAAGTAGGCCCCTAGATGAAGGTATCAAAAAGACGCCAGGGCCGGACAGGAGCAGAGAAGATGTGAAACGCTTTCCACTTCCTCCTCGTCTAAGCAGTTTCTACAGAAATCATTGACCTAGTCTGCTGGCATGATTTCCTATGAGGCAGTGTCCTGTGATGACACCGACGATTGTACTTATGTTCGATCTATCCAAAGAGATTAATTATTTAGATCTTCTGAGATCTAGCTTAGGCCAGATCATTCTGGAGGTGTGACACGTATGTAGTGCCACTCGCCCATCTGTTGTTTATTCCATGAGTTGCCTCTACAAAAAGCAAACATTTACAAGTTGTGAGGGGCATACCCAAGTTGCTGTGTTTAGGTAGCAATAGCTGTGAAGTAGCGAACTTGGCAAGCTCATCCGCGTTACCTGGAATGCCTCTATGGCCTGGTACCCAGCACAGGCAAATATTGAACTGATCGGCCATCTTATTTAAAGATGAGCGGCAGTCTATTACAGTTTTAGAGTTTATAGAGACTAATTCCAGGGCCCTGATGGCTGCCTGGCTGTCCATGAAAATGCAAATATCACTCGCGGATATTACATTCCATTTGAGCCACGACAGAGCTTCACTAATCGCCATTATCTCCGCCTGAAACACGCTACAGTGGTCGGGTAAGCGAAAGGAGAGACTTATATTTAGTTCATTAGAGAAAACGCCACTGCCAACCCCATCCTGGGTCTTTGATCCGTCCGTAAAGAAGTGCAGGGAACCTGCAAAAGGTTTAGGATTATCATTCCAAAAGTCTCTCTCTGGAATCAGGGTTTCAAAATGCCTGTCAGGAAAATATTGGAGTGTGACTTGGTCTAGATTTCTAGGGGGGAAGTTAAGAGAACTTAGTATAGAGGAGTTGCCAATGAGATTATTGGTCAGTAAGCAAGAGCGAAGGTAAAAATGTTACAAAACAAACGAGCATCCAGGTTGGAATACTTGCGTTATTGTATTTCGCATGACTGACACTCGCCAAAGTCTATTTAAGTAGACCGCGTGTATTAAGGCCAAAGGTGATGACAAAAGAAATTTTTCTTTACCTTTTTCTTTTAATTTTGTGTGGATGCTTCGATGTCACTTTTTAATGAGTAATAAGTGAATGATGTGAGCATTTTTTATTTTTCTCAAAAACGTAGTTAAGCTATTAAAAAACCAATTCGAAAGTTGACCCAGTTTAAGTACTATGTTATGAATAATTAAACAGCTCCCGGTTCTCGTGGAATTATTTTGACAAAAATATCAGCACGAAAATAGAAAATTAGATGAGAGGATCAATGTGAAGAACTTTTTTTTGATGATTGATTTTTTTTAGAACGAATTCTGTCTCCTTAGCTGTGATGCAAGAACCATTACTTCTTTTCCATTTAGAGAAGAGCACATTATGTTTTGGATCCCTTAACACAGTGGTGAGTGACTTGAGATAAGGCCAAACGAAATAACGTCAAATTCGAAAATAAAAACGAAATAAGGCCAAAAACTCAGTTTGGTTTTATTTCGTTTTCTAAAGCGGAATATTCGCTTGAATCAGCAGTTGAAGGCGCGCGATCATCCGCTTCGTTATCGCTTTGCAGTTTGGGCCATAAGCAGCTTGAATTGGACAACGGTTGTGGGCGAAAAATCATATTTTCTGATGAGGCACATTTTCATTTTGGCGGCTACATTAACAAACAAAATAGCCGCATTTAATAATAATAATAATGATGGCCGCGCTACAGTCCGAGGTGGACCTGGGCCTAGCTTCTCAGCAACCACTCGTGTTGTGCGTGCTATTGTTCTCTCACGAGTGGAGGGGACCTATGATACACAGAATACAAGGTAATATATTCCCGCTCCTTATTTTTTTCATTAGTTGCGTGTGTGACGTCAGTCACCGAGTAAAATTTTGACAGCAGTGTTTATAAATTCAGTTTCGCGCAATTTTTAATCAGTGTTGGACGAAATTTTTGTTAAAAGTAAAAGAAATCGGTATTATACATTTTTGAAAATGGCAGTTTGTGCAGTGTATGGTTGCAACACATCCAAGGACAAAAGGTGTAAAAAAATATGCTGTAAATAGTGACGCAAAACTATATAGTTTCCCAAAAGATCTTCTAGAGCTTCTAGACAAAGACAACCACGATTTGAAAATAGCACCCCGCTTAACAACAATGCACTTAACTGTAAAGTACAGCAAAAGACAGAAGGTAACAATTGAATTCTTTAATGTTTTCAGTGCACTAAAAGATATTTCTTAATTATTACAGGTAAAATATGCAACTCAACTGCTTTCTCATACGAACTCGTGTGCATTAAGTCATATGGGTATGTTGGGAATGCTCAACACACACAATTGGAAAGAACTCTTAGAACTTCTGAAAGCGGTAAGTCAATAATTAAAAAAAACAGTGATTATAGTAACACATTTTTATCACAGGTTGATGCTTGGTTCGACGTCTCCAATTCCAAAATACCGAGAATTGATTCAAGGCCCAGAAAAGCAGCTTTCGGACTGGAGATGGATGTCCAGAAGATGATATTGGACAATATGCAAAGCATTGTGCTAAAAATGCGGTTTGGTCAACGATGCAACTTACTTCCCTTTCAGAGAGGCATTTTGTTAAGCATTAAGTCATTGACTTTGCTTTTCGAATCCCTGAAAGAGAAGTTTGAAACGGAGTATATCCTTATCTACCGGCTAAATCAGGATATGTTAGAGATGTTTTTTGGTGTGATACGTGCCAAAGGAGGTCTCCATGAACTCACTGGAGTTCAAGTATCGTGATTAACATCAGATGGTGCAAACGTGGAATGCTTTGTTGAACGAGAAACCGATATGGGAGCTGGTGTTCAGGCCGAAGATGTGGTAAGTATTGAAAGTAGACTAATTACTTCAGATCTTCTCTCCCATTTAGTTGCCGCTGAAGATCACATCCAAGGTGGATATGACGCAGAAGCCGTGATGGACGACATAAAGTATGACGTGCTGGAGTACCTTGCTGGATACCTCCTGAATTGGTTTAAGGCAAAAGTGGGTAATCTTCTGGATACCTACACAGAGAAGATGGACAGGAATGATACTGAGCTTACATGGATGGACGTGATAACAGAGGGAGGTCTCCATAAACCGAATCTTTTATTTATTAGTGAGTTGGGAAAATTAGATTGTATATATAATCAATGGAATGGTAATAATAATGAGTTGAAAACGGGTACAAATTATATAAAAACTATGTTAGATTTAAGTTCAGATTCTTCTTTAAACCCGGAAATAATAAAAACTTTTTTTTAGATGTAAGATGTATTTTAGAATAAGAATTTTAAATAGAAACATTTTTGAAAATTGCTTCCAAAACAAATTGTATGTAAAAAGAAAATTAAATAAAACTTGTAAATAAAATGAACTAAGTGTGTTACTTCAATGTACACCTAATAAAATAATAAAGTTAAATCAATATTTTCATACAGAAACAAGCATTTTTCATTTACATTCGGCATCATTGTTTTTCGCAAGCACCTAAAACGAAGAGTAAAAATCTTCTCTCGCCCAGTTTCCTCGGTGAGTGACGTCACACGAAAGATGACAGAAAACGAATATATTACCTTGTATTCTGTGTATCATGGAGGGGACCTACAGTTTAACACCGACTCCGAACGGCGAAATTGGGAAGCTTTTTCTACACGATTATACTCTTTGAGCATTGTCAGTGACTCGAAAGAGGTGGGGCCGTGAAAAAATGTTGTGTGTTTTTTTCTGGTATCGAACCGAGAATATCGCGTGTAGGAGCAGGGATGCAAACGATACGTTTCGTTCATGAACATTGATAACCGATACATCACCGATACATCGACGGCAAAACTGTCAAACATCGACATCGTTTATTTATTTCGTTAAAAATTGCCAAGATGTGTTAAATTTAAAATGTGCTTGTATTTGTGTAATAATTACGGGATGTAAAAGAGCTAGAGATGCGAAATACAATGTAACTTTGTTATATATAAGCCTCTCCTAGTCTAACATTCTACACCGAACCTCCAAGTGGTACACCCTGGGCATCGAGCAACCCTCAAGGAGACTGGGTATCCAACTCCTATTGAACTGTGGGTCGGTCGCTAATCGGGTTAATATTTCGGCATGAATTGGCTGGATGCGTAAGCATAGCAGACCTTGTGTCAACAGCCAAATTAGTGCCTATTCACCAAGGGGCTGAGGCTGGGAGCGGGTGTCGTTCTTGGAACAAGCGAATCGCTGTATAAACGTGCATGATGGGCCCGCTCGGGAACCTTAATCCCGAACCGTAGGATCCTCCAACGTCACTTTGGGTTTTTCGTTGGCCCGATAAGCCACAAGGTAAAAATCAAATCATCAACGAAACGGAATACAGAGAAGGTTTTTGGGTTGAAACTGATAAGACTAGTATATTTTGTTGTTTAGATACAGTACATCATTATTATAGCCAACAAATTGTGTGATGGAGAAGATAAATAAAACATCGATGTATCGTTGTTAATATCGATGTTTTTTAACATCGATGTTTGTCGTGGAACCATCGATGTTTTTAAGAACGATGTTGCCTATGTAGGAGTCGATGCACCTATCCACTACGCCACGGCACGTTATTGTCGATTGTCGAGAAGCCAATGCATACATAGAGAGTGACAGTTTGGTGCGGATTGTGGAGTGGTGGCATCATTGAACAATTTTTCTTCGAAAATTAAGCTGGGAACAAAGTTTCGATCAACTGTGGGCATTACAAAGCCATGTTAACCGACTTTTTTTTTTTACTAAAATTGAGTACATGGATTTGGACGACTTCTTTCGCAGGATGGCGTGCCATGCCACACAGCTCATGCCACAATCGATATTTTGCGCACTAAATTCCCAAATGGTGTTATCAACCGTTTTGACGATGTCAATTGGTCGCCTCGGAGCTGCGATTTGACCCCTTTGCACTTTTCTCTGTGGGGAGCCATGAAGAGCCGATGTTATGCCAACAATCCGGAAAAGACTCAAACATTTAAGGTCAATATCATCCAACCAATCCGTGAGCTACAGCCCGAAACCATCAACAGGGTCTTGGTGACGGAATGCGCTACTGCGAAGCCAGCCAAGGCAGCTATTTGAACAACTTTGTATTTGGTAATTAATGGCTTACTAATAAAGCCATAAAACATGGGAAAAAATTAATTTTGTTAGTTTTATTGCATTTTTAAAAAGGAACTTGTATTTAGCCCTCCCCGTATGCTATGTTTCTTTATTTCAATATTTCGTAACTTTGCATACATCTAACCCCCAAATCAGAAATCATATAGTAAAGAGATATCCAACTTCTACCTCTCTTGCCCCAAATTCCACAGCTAGCCCAAGGACCGAGCTTCCAATGTAAACGATTTATTTACATAATTAAAATTCGCCTCCTACATTCTTATTTGTCTTTCTAAATCCTTCACAAATCTCATGCTTAAACCTTTTTTGTCACTCATTTCAAATATCTTGGCAAAAGTTTAAGCACTTTAAGCACAAAGACAATTTTGCAAATGCCAACTTTTTTTACGTTATTTTTTTGTTTGCATATCGAAATGAAGCCAAATTGGTCTTATTTCGTTTTCAACAACGAAATCTTCCCGAAAGCAATTTGTAACTCAAATTACTTCTCAGTTACAATCAGAGTTTTGTTGAACTCATAAAAGATGTAAATTTAAACTAAAAGCGCAAGCGTATTTCAGAACAACCAATTTTAAAGCAGCAAGGCAGAAAATCTTCGGATACGAGCCTGTGGAAAAAAAACAACAGAGGGAGTCCACGTTAATACGGCGCCCACACACGTAGAGAGGCATCCCAATTAATGGGTTGCGTGCAATTGGAGAAAGTCATCTAAAGAAAAGAGGTTAAGTTTCAGATTCAAGGAACGAAATCGGTGCTTATTTTTAGCTCTAATCTAAGCTAATTACGTTGCTATACGCTAATTGCATTCTTCAGTGAGATGTAGTAATTATTGCCGAAGGGATGCATTTCTAGTAGCCTAAGGACTGTGCGAATATACATATGTATGTAGGCTTTTGGTATTCTGCACCCATAATTCCCAATTGTTCATTCTGGACAATAAATAAATATAAGTGGAAATATGGTCATTATGGCTGAAACACAATAGTGCGTCAGCGTTAGCGCTGTCTTTCAACGCACACAATTCAATGAACATGCACAAAATACTGCAGCAAGCTACATAAATGAAAAATGAGAGAGATGAGAGGATCGTAATAAAACGTAAAACGTAATCCCAACGCACGTCATTGTTCAACATGTTGGATATTTTTTTGACAGAGGGATGCGCTGTGAGAGCGAAATTGAGAAGTGCTTCCCAAATTGAGAGTTTTTTCCCAAATTGAGAACATTTTGTGGCAACTGACATTTGAGAAATGAAAACAGCTGACTAAAATTATTTCAACGACAAAACTAATTTGAATGAATACGCCAAATTAGCAACAAGAATCACTTTTTTAATTTTTTTACCTTTCTTGGCATTCATTTTCCGCAATTAATTTCTTTAACGTTGAATTGTTTGACCAGAATATTTTTTGATTTGGCATTTCAGAAATTAAAACTGCTGAGGGAATATTTTTTATTTGGTATTTGAGAGAGAGAGGGAGGAGCTTATTAACGCAGTGCGTCAACGCACACCCTCCGTAACATGAAGTCGACTAGCGCAACGCACTATTGTGTTTCAGCCATTATTCTTCCGAATCTAAAAAGAATGTCTATAATTTAAGCCGTAAATACATTCCACAGAACGATTCTTGCAAGTTGACATGAGAAATGTTCAGAGTAAAAAGAGTTATAAAACAGAATCTGTTGCATTCACTGAATACAAAAGCAAATTTGGTTAAAGCGATCTGTATTTGGTCGACACTCCCCATTAAATTCTAATTAGCATTAGACAGCTACCACTATGGCAACACTGATGGATGACATACAATTTTCAATGCACAAGCCAATCGGGAACATCATTTTCTTCCCACCAGCACCTACCTTTTAGTCGCTATATTCCTGCTCCAAATTGTAATTTGCCTATTCCATTAAAATAAACACTAAACTCAACTTTATCAACAAAACACTAAAAATCTCAACCTGTACACAAACTCGAGAACAAAACAACCGCAAATTAATTCGACAGCGAAAAATGGCGGGTTGTCTCCACAAAATACCGAAACATAAACAAAAAACATATGATGTGCTGTCAAAAAATAAAATCCCAGAAAAACAAATCACAAGAGACATGCAACAAATTTCCCAAAACAAATCGATAAAAATCCCACCACTGTGTATTTTTTTGTTGTAGAAATTTATTGAATTTGTCATAAAGAAAGTCCATTCACAATAAGCACCTCCACCATAGCTGTCAATTAATTTTCTTCGCAGTACGAAGCAGAAAAGGAATAAAGGACGCACATAAGGAACAGGAATCGGAGAAATAATCGTAAAAGGCAGCAGCTATCAATTCTTTAGTAATTCACAAAATTTATAGTCAAAAACCGAATCACACATTCCCTCCAAGATGAACATGAAAATGCCTGATTTTAACGTGAAAAAGCTGGTCAAAGAAGCTGGGAGTACGCTCTCGAGGGTGGTGCAGGTGAGCTATTTTTCAATGAAGTTGCTTCGATCTGCTTTTTACCTAAATCACTTTTTCTGCTCGTCAATAATTAGCTAACAGAAGAAAAGTTGGGCACATCGGAGCGCACCGAATTGGATGCAGACTTTGAGAATCTCTCCGAAAGAGCAGAGTGCACCAAAAATTGGACTGAAAAAATAGTCCGTGACACAGAGTCAGTGCTAATACCGAATCCTGGCAATAGGGTCGAGGACTTCATTTTTGATAAAATCGAAAAGAAGAAACCCACACGATTAAGTAATTTGGAATATTTGGCACTCGATATGATTGAGGCGGGTGGTGATTTCGGTCAGGACAGTCCTTATGGCATGGCATTGATTAAAGTCGGTCAAGCCGAACAAAAGCTGGGTAACTGCGAGAGAGATTTCATTGCATCAACTGGTATTTGCTTCACACAACCGTTGAGAAAGTTTCTCGACGGGGAGATGAAGACAATCACAAAGGAGAAGGGTATCTTGGAGACAAAGAGGTGAGTTGTCGTTTTGTTTTTATCAGGTGCGTCACCTTACAAGAGACTGACTAAAAATGTATACTGCTAGGTTGGACTTGGATGCATGTAAGAATCGAGTGCGTAAGGCTAGAAGTATGCTGGGACAACAAACGGTAAGATTAATGAGTCATTTGTAAATTTATTTGTTTTTTTTTAAAGAATTTCATTGTTTTGTTCTGGGAGGAAGCATACTTGAAGAACGATCTACTAGTTTTGTGGTCTGTTGTCGCCTCTCACATACAATTTTAATGTATGCGTTTGAAATGGCAATAGGATCACCCAGTAGTATTATTTTTGTAAACGACGAGAAATTTCTCTGGGAATGCATTCTCTGAAATAACTGATAAATATGATGATGATGAAAATACGCTTTAAATGAAAGTGGGTCATCAACATCCAAAGTTTACAATGAGACAAGAAAATTTTTATTTTCATTATTCATTATTCATATTTCATTATTCAAAAAATTTGCATTGATTCAGAAAGGAAATCGTTTTCCTCCGACATACAGCATTTTAATGTATACCAATGTTTCACATTTATCTCTTACCTCCACGTTTAAAAAACTTGAAGATGCTTGAAATATGCATTAGATGTCTCTACCAAATTAGTCAATCAAATGCCAACTCCACCGAAGTTTGAGAACAGGGTCTCGTTATGTTCGCGGAAGGAGGCTCGGTAAAAATTCAAACATCATCCCTCAGGAATGAAACCTTAAATGTTAAAAATCGATGTACTTACCTGCTACGTAAAAATCAAAACCGTCTCCAATTCATTAATTTCTTCGAGTGTGGTTCATGTTGTCACTACTACGCAGAGCCTGCCGTTGAGTAGGATTGTTCTTGTCTCCTCACTAGTACACTACCCGGTTGCATTCAAATCGTGTACATTCAGCTACCCTAACAGCTACAATCTTCTCCTATTGGCGCTATACTCCGAGTTGGATTTGGATCTCAACCAACACGCCTCCCCAGCTAGTACGATCTTTAGGCAGCTTCCTTCAATTACGAATTCCAAATTGGCTAAGGTCCTTCTCCAGTTATATGCGCTATCGGTTTCGTGGGCATCCTCAGAATCGAAGATTATTTGAGCTGGAACAGTGTTGTCCATGCGATCTACATGGCATAGTTAGCTTAAGCGTTGAATTCGTAAACGCCTGGCTAGATTCATGTCGCTGTACCACACATACATTTCGTAGTTGAATCTTCTCCAAACGTCATCAACACAAAGTTGACCAAAGATTGAACGCAGAACTTTTCTCTCGAAAACGTCAAGGGCTTCTTCATCTTCTTTTGAGATTGTCCATACCTCCGACCCATATACACCCAGCTCGCTTTGAAAAAGCATGAAGTGCCTAAATGAAAGTGGTCTATTTCCATTTCTGCAAATCAAACGATTTTTGAACCTTCTCTAATATTGTTCATGCCCTCTTTGTGTATTGTGCTTCAATCCGTCTTCGAACTGGATTAATAAAGCCAAACGAAGGTACTTCCTTACGATTCATTTGATCTATATGAAAACTGACACCTTTAAACTTCATCGAAACGACTCGTTAAAGTAGCCCTTAACGACGAACATGCTCGCCGAACTTGCTTGTTTGCGTTATCCCCTACGCGGCGAACATATTTGGCGAATATTCATTTCGTGTTGTTTCTTCAAACCGTCAACATTTGAGATAGGGAAGCGCAAGTGGTGAATTCCTCGATAAAATTGTGGCTAACTGTTGTCATTGTGCTTAATCCGAGATATGCACTCGGCGACGTTCACAGCAAAAATGAGGTTTGCTCGTGAACATTGTCCTACACGGCGAACATCAAAGCTAACGAACACGACAAAATCGAAATTTTTCGCCAACAGCGAGCGGCTTTCGAACCAGCCCATACACGACGAACATGCGACGAGCACGAGCAAGTTCGGCGAGCATGTTCGTCGTTTAGGGCTACCTTTATCGACATTTCAGAACTTTGTAATCACAGGCGGATCTCTTTAAGTCGAATTTCCCTCTAACTCGTATTTTTCGACTTTTTTTTACATACCCTTCATTTTTTTATAAAAAAAAATAATCTTTTAAGTGGAAATATCCAGAAGCTTATGACCCAACTACAACCAAAAGAGAACAAAAGACCTGCTCAACAACAGTAGAAGAAACATATCCAAAATTATAGCGGTCTGTACTGGACACTGGGCTGTTGGCAGGCATGCTGAAAGTCTAGGCATACCATTCAACCCGCACAGCAGCCGGGTGGAAATCGAGCCAGAAAACCCCGGAGCACTTTCTCCGCAAATGTACGGCTCTAGCTAGTCAGACAACGCACTCTGGGCAAAGCCTTCTTTAACACCCCTAATAACCTCTCGTAAGCAAACATTCATAGTCTGCTAGCCTTCATAAATTCCACCAAATTAGGGAAATCTGAGTGAATACACACTCCTTTTCACCCCTTTCTCACAAATTTCATAATGAAACGACCGAAACGAACAATTTTCTCTTGTGTCCTAGTGGTTTCTTTTAAAAACAAGTTCATACGTCTTTCTCCGAGACCACCGGACTTAAACAAAAATAGGCTCCTAATTTCTTGATGGCGATTAGACTTGATAAAGCAATTAGATGGATATAGTCTACGAGGGGCGTTCAATATATTCTCGGTATCGATATGAAGGAAAATGCGAATTCAATTTAAATTGTTTTTATTTTACAATATAATCTCTCCTAACATCAATGCATTTGTTACATCTTGAGATAAGCTTTTTTAAACCCTCAAAAAAATAAATTTCCTCTTTCACTGCAAAATACCCATTTATTGCCGACTTGAGTTCTTCATCATCCGAAAATCTTTTTCCACGAAGACATTTTTTCAAATCCGGAAACAGGAAATAATCACTAGGGGCCAGGTCTGGACTATAGGGTGGGTGTTGGATTTCTTCGAAACCACAATATCGCGCAGCAGCCTTGGAAACTCGCGCCGTGTGAACAGGAGCGTTGTCATGAAGAAGCAACACACCTGCTGCGAGTTTACCCCGTCTTGAAATTGAAATTTCCTCCCGCAAATTATGCAAAGTGGAAGCGTAGGATGTGGCGTTGATGGTTTCACCTTTTTTTTTGTACTCAATGAGCAAGATTCCCTTTGAGTCCCAAAAAACTGTGGCCATGAGCTTCCCGGCAGACGGAGTGACTTTGAACTTCTTCGGGGGGTCTGTTCCTTTTTTATGCCACTGCATGGACTCTTGTTTGCTTTCAGGGTCATAGTGGTGGACCCATGTTTCGTCACCAGTCCGCGTTCTCACTACACATCTCCAAAAGCTCTCTACAGCATGCATGATTCTCCCTTTTTTCTGAGGCGCTGTGAGCATTCGTGGCACCCACCTTGCATCATCCCGATACCGAGAATATATTGAACGCCCCTCGTAGGTAGGTAGGTGTGTAGGTATGGTGGCTTCGAACGTATCCACATTGGATTCACTTAGACCCATAGGGTCCATTGTGTTGCCACATCAGGAACCATATCGATTTTTGGACGAATATCCATAATTTCTTGATGTCCTTTTCGAATATATCACTAACTGCTCACTAAACATGTATTATATTCTCCCAGGGTTTTCTTCCTTATGGAGGCTAAGGCTGGACAATTGCATAGTAGGTGTGAGGGGGATTCCTCTTCCTCTTCATCCATGCATCTACTACAGTAGTCGGTAAATGGTAACCCTAGTCTTGCGGCGTGCCTACCCACAGCGCAGTGTCCTGTGAGGACATTTATTAGGTCACCCAGATTGTTCCTCCTTAGGCTAAGGATGGCTGTGGTTTTCCGGAGATCCATTTTTGGCCATGTTTTCCTTGCCTGTTGACAGGTATGTAAGTTTCTCCATCTCTCTGTAGCCCTCCTGATTTTTGTACATTTTTGTTTTCAATGTACATATTGGCACAGAGATGTAGCTTGGGTCACTGATTATAGTACCCCTTTTGGCTAGCTCGTCTGCTTCGCAATTACCTGGTATATCTCTATGACCAGGAACCCAGCACACCATGAGGCTGCATTGTTTAGATATCTCATTTAGAGCTATATGGCAGATTCTTACCAATTTTTATCTTAATATTGATGATTCGAGTGCTTTTTTAGCTGCTTGACTGTCGGTGTATATTACGATATCCTCTCTCGATATCATGTCCATCGATAGTCATTCAGCGGCTTCACGACTCAGGGACTGGCTGATTTGGTGTTGTGGACGCAGTCTAAATCACAAGTAAGTTGTTTAGACAACTGTCAGACAGACAGACAAAGACAATTATCACCG
Source organism: Myathropa florea (assembly GCA_930367185.1). Taxonomy (NCBI): domain Eukaryota; kingdom Metazoa; phylum Arthropoda; class Insecta; order Diptera; family Syrphidae; genus Myathropa; species Myathropa florea. The sequence goes on from OV884002.1 coordinate 110,125,368, forward strand.
TTCACTAAAATGGAACCTTTATAGATTCGGTTTGTCCGTCCGTTCGTCAGTCTATCTGTCACACTTTTCTCCTAATACATGCAGTAATCCTCTGCCTCTCATCACATAGTATGAAGTGCTTTGACTCTTACGCTGAAAGTCTAAGTTCAATTCCTGACACAAACAACAATTGTCATAATTCACGGCGCCACCTCTTTCGAGTGAGTGAGAGCACAACTACCAACATAAAATCTCAAAATTCGCCGTTTGGAGTCGGCAGAGAATTAAAGGGAAACTAGCTTTAGCCGCTTCCGTTTCAATGCCAGCAAACGCTTCAATGACGGCTCGCTATATTCGCCCGATCACGTCAATTTCGTTCGCGTATACCAGCAGTTGTACGCACTTTTGAAAGATCGTGTCTCTTGTATTGGCCAATCAGTTTTGCACAATCTTCACAAGTAATAATAATAATAATGGCGGCGCTACAGTCCGAGGTGGACCTGGGCCTAGCTTCTCAGCAACCACTCGTGTTGTGCGTGCTATGGTTCTCTCACGTGTGGAGGGGACCTACAGTTTAATGCCGACTCCGCACGGTGAGATTGAGAAGCTTTTTCTAGACAGTTTTACTCTTTGAGCATTGTCAGTGACTCGAAAGAGGTGGAGCCGTGAAAAAAATGTTTGGTGTTTTTTCGGGAATATTCACAAGAATGATGTTAAAAAAGTCACGTGACAGCGCGTCATCTAGTCTAAAACCTTTTTCGACATTGAAAGCCTTGGTGAGCTCGTTATTGATCTTGATGGAGCAGCGAGAGTTCTCGGGGGAGTCAGCGAGAGAGTCTGACGAGTTTGGCAGTAATGTCAAAACTAGACATGGCGCTGCATAGCTCGTCTCTATGCACACAGTCATATGCGGCCTTGAAATCAACGAATAAGTGGTGTGTGTCGTTTTGCATTTCTAGGCATTTCTGGACTGAAACCACACTGTTATAGACCTATCAGATTGGTGACGAAATGTGTCAGGCGTTCACACAGAATGGCAGAAAAGACCTTATACGCGATATTATCCCTCGATAGTTGCTGCAGTCAAAGAAATCTCTTTTCATTTTGTTTTGAAGAAAAGCAACACAGTTTCGACATGGGGCATGCTTTCCTCCGACTATATCTTACAGATTAGCTGGTTCATACGCTAAACCAGGTACTTAGCATAGTCTAGGCCCATTGTAATAACACGCGGATCAGACGATCTCCTATACTTTGAACCTCGCAACAAAACGATTAAGTTAGCTGATGTAGTAATATGCCTCAAAGTGGTCATTCCTCCAGATCGAGAGGGCACTACATGAGCAGAGAAACTGAGTAATATCCAATAGCTTCCTTCTCCCCATCTAAAGAAGACATTTTAAAGGAAATCCATCCTATTAGTATGCTTGCCAATTGCACATTATCCTGCTACAACGCTTGTGAATGTCGTAACTGCTAGCCCGCTAATACCGCTTAGACAGATAGAGGATTTGAAATTAAGTTTGGGTCAGATTTCCTTAGTGGTGAGGCATGATTATGCGCTCGCGCCACCTGCGATTGGTGCTAATTCACATCAAGTTAAATGTTTACTTGAACCTAGGGGTATATACCGAAACTCTTGCTTGGGAAGGCCTGTACGAATTTCTGTGACCTACAATTAATGGTTGTCACAGAATTTCGGGTGAAATCAAATTCGCTGAACAGTAGTCCGAAGTGTTTTTTAGGATCTATTCGCAGGCAATTTCTTGCTCTTTGGGTATAATATATCATATTTGAGGTTATGAATTACTGAAGAGTGATGCGATTTACATAATATGCGCAAAAGTGAAACAAATCAATTCAATGCAATCAATCATTTCATCACCAATCAGGTTACGTGCATAAGTATCGGATCGAAATCACTTTCCTTGGCAGTATTCCAATGATATCGATTATGCCCAGTCATTCTACTTGTCACAGACGATGCTTCCACACGAATTTTTAATTATTTTATGATTTCTACGAACTCATACAAAATTTATCTTACGTATATATCTTTCCACTAAAAAAATAAATTTTATACATTTTCCTGCTGCTGGAATAACCACAGAAAGATGGTATTTCTCCAGAGGCTGTTTTGGAGCAGGTAACCCTCACCAAAATCAACTATCAACATCGCTATTTGAAACTCCTCATAATTCATTGCATTTTCTTCTTTTCCAGGCCGAACGTGACTTGCGTGTTGCTCAAGCAGAATTCGACAGACAAGCTGAAATCACAAAACTGCTCCTCGAGGGTATAAGCACCTCTCAGGCTAGTCACCTCAGGCACTTACACTCGTTCGTCGAAACCCAAGTGCGTTACTACACGCAATGTGTCCAAGTGATGAATGATCTTCAAAACGAGCTGGCCAGGTAAGAGAGGACCCCTCACCACACAAACTAGTTTTCCGTTAGAGTAGAGATTTGATGGTAGAAACTGTGTATTTGCCAATATATTTTTTCATTCTTTCGTTTTGTCTTCTTTTTTACTCAAATTGTTTCCTCTTCATCTGACTTATGATTTATTTTGTTTTCTTCAATTGAACAACATGAACAACGATATATAAACCAAACAAAACAAAAACTTCCTTCCTTGGTTTGCAGCATGCGGCCACAAACACCTCGCTTGCGTATTAACAGCGAAGATGTAGATGGGCCTCCCATTGTCCATCCCAGCAGTGAACAAACCATATCCTCATACAATAATCCGAATTCATTCAGCAATCCAAATTCACAAATCTTAAATAAAATGAATATCACATACGATACCAGTGATATATCGATACTCTAAGAGTTCGGTGCTATCCTGTATTTTCTGTTTGTTTGTCCTAAAATTCTTCTTTCATATTTTTTGTTCATTAAAACTAAAATGCGCGTGTTATTGTTGGACTTGTGTGCGCGAATGCAAATGTAAAACTGTATGCTGCAGTAGCTGCTTTCAATGTTAACACTTCTTAACTCTCTTTAACAAAACAATTATTAAATAAATACTTTTGGTGCTATGAAATCTGTAGACGTGGTTCCAGTGGACAACTTTTCTTCTCTCACATGTTCTTAATCTGTATACTTATCTTAAATACTTAAAATCTGTGCATTCTTATTCTTATTCAATGTATTATACTAAACAAATAATTAAAAGTTAATAAATTGTTGATTCTTTACAAATAAAGTTGGAGTTTACTGAAGAAAACGATTGAAGTGAGACTAAAGTTAGGTTAGGTAAGACTGCTGGCACACTTAGGTCAAGATGAGCATATTGTAACGGATCTTGTTTTGCGCTACTCGGTTAAACTAATTCTGGCATGAAATGAAGTGATAGTTGTTGATGATGAAGTTAAGTTCGCTTACATTATAGAAGAAGAATGCCACCTTCTGCGTGAGGAGAGGATACTACACGAGCAATGTCGGTCAGGAATAGTTTCCTCTTCCTCCCCTTTGCTGCAGAAGTGGACGGGCCCCATCTCTTGGAATGTCTGCCAATGAAGCAATGTTCCGTATTGACGCCTATTAACGTCCTAATGGGTGTAGTAGAGCAGTGTCGATCGTGAATAATTCGATTTTTTGACCCATTCACTGAAAAGTATTGATGATTGAAATAATACAAATTTTCTTCCTATTTTTTCGCTTACTATTTTAAAATTTAAATAAAACAAAGTGTGTGTGAAATATCATCGACATTTTTTATTCGTTTAAAAGGTCTATCGATGTCATTATGTACGGAATATAACATCCTTCAAATGTCCGCCGCGACTTCTGTGGGTGGTCTAATGCGGTCTTTTAAAATTTATTTGGTTTTGTTTTTGAATAAAACATCAATCAAGTGACTGCCTCTATTGCCCAAAATAAAATCTGTCATTTTTGGTGCGTTTTCCATCGAGCCCTATTTCAAGCGACGTGGGCGGTCTGTCCGCAATATTCTTTGAATCAATTGTTCTCTGTACAGAAACAAATGTGAACCATCATTCTTAGGGCGCTACAGTCCGCTACAGTCCGGGGTGGACCTGGGCCTCACTCAACATGCCTCTCCAGCAAGCACGATCTTTCGCCAGCTGTCTCCAGTTTCGCACACCAAGCAGGTCGAGGTCCCCCTCGACTTGTGTGCGCCACCTTGTACGTGGACGTCCTCCGTGGCGTTGTCCCACAGGCGCAGAGTGGAAGACTCTTCGGGCCGGAGCTAAGTTGTCCATACGCTCTACATGGCCTAGCCATCTTAGGCGCTGGATCCGTAGACGCCTGGCTAAACTCATGTCACTATACAGCCCATATAGTTCATGGTTGAATCTTCTCCTCCAAATGCCATCAACGCAAACAGGACCAAAGATCGCGCGCAGAACTTTTCTCTCGAAAAGACAAGAGACTGTTCATCCGCTTGGGATATTGTCCATGCTTCTGCGCCGTAAAGTAGGACTGGGATGATCAAGATCTTATACAAAGTCAACTTGGTTTTCCGAGAGAGGGCTCTACTACTCAATTGCCTTTTGAGCCCAAAAAAACAGCGGTTGGCAAGAGTCACTTTGCGTTTCATCTCGGTACTGGTGTTGTTTGTACTGTTTACAGCGGAGCCAAGGTAGACGAAGTCCTTAACTACCTCAAAGTTATAGCTGCCTATGGTGACGTTCTGGCCAAGTCGTCGATGTTGTGCCTCCTTTCTCGATAACAGCATATACTTGGTTTTGCCCTCGTTCACCACCAGACCCATTTTAGCCGCTTCCGTTTCAGTGCCAGCAAACGCATCATTGACGGCTCGCTGTGTTCGCCCAATCACGTCAATGTCATTCGCGTAAGCTAGCATTTGAACAGACTTTTGGAAGATCGTGCCTCTTGTGTTGGCCAGTGAGTTTTGCACGATCTTCTCAAGAATGATGTTAAAGAACTCACATGACAGCGCGTCGCCTTGTCTAAAACCTTTTTTGACATTGAAGGTCTCGGTGAGTTCATTACCGACCTTGATGGAGCAGCGAGAGTTCTCCATCGTCATCCTGCTCAGTCTGACGAGTTTGGCATTAATGTCAAAACTAGACATGGCGCTGTATATCTCGTCTCATGCACGCTGTCTTGAATGCGGCCTTGAAATCGACAAATAGGTGGTGTGTGTTGATTTCTTGGGTCTTCTCCAGTGTAAAGATTTGATCTATGGTGGACTTTCCTGGCCTGAAATCACACTGATAAGGACCTATCAGTTTGTTCACAAATGGTTTCAGGCGTTCACGCAAAACGGCGGAGAAGATCTTATAGGCGATGTTAAGGAGACTTATCCCCCGATAGTTGGCGCAGTCGAAGGGGTCTCCTTTCTTGTGGATCCGGGAACGATTCTGAGGTTCCAATCATCGGGCATGCTTTCCTCCGACCATATCTTACAGATGAGCTGGTGCATACGCCCTACCAGGTCATCTCCTTGCTTTAAACATTTCAGCAGGCAGACTGTCTGGACCAGCAGTTATGTTAGACTTCAATCTCGATATCGCTATTTTGACTTCGTCTAGTCCGGAGGAACGGAATTCTCTACTATCATCCATCGTGTTGAGTGGAACAGAGGTATTTGTGCCATCGACGCAGAAATAATTTTTCCAGTATGAACAATTCGGTTGCCCGGGTTTTTTGCGTTTATTCTTCTTTGGAGTGAAAAAGTGAGAAAATAATATGGTTGGGGCAAAAGTCCACAGTGGACTTGGGCTTAGCTCCTCAGCAACCACTCGTGATTGCAAAAGGAAATGACCGTTGGTTGAAGCAACGAGTATCCTCGTCTAAAACCCGTCTTTGATTTGTCTATAAAAAGAAGAAATAACATCTATGATTCTTTTATGAATATGACAAAGGGAATCAAGAAATCAGATTCGAAAATTGAATAAGTAAGTCTCGCCTTGTAGGTTATTATGACATTTTTCAAGTTGCGAACGATTTTTAAGAAAAAAACCGACGAAAAACTATAGTTCTGTAAAAAATCAAAATTCTTCTTAAGTAAATTCCAACTTCCGTCGTCTACGATCAGAATTCTAGAACATCACCAGATTTGTATGCACTAATCCATTAACAATTTTGAAACAAATGCTTGCTTTATCAACTCCCAATCATGCTTTTGTAGTTCCTGCATTCCGTCCAGTAGATGCTGTTCATTTGGTATTTATTGATCTGTATCCGTATGTAAGAAATTAGAACTATAGTAGTGTAACTAAACCAAAACAACAACAAGAAAAAAAAATGCAACTTCATCAATCATTAAATTTCACCTCACAATCTAGTCTGGGAGGCCCCACGCCCTATGTTCCCATCAATACGAACAACGATAAGAAAGGCGATGAACATAAGAATCGTAGCCCCGACGTAAATCCCGATCAAATGAAACGAGCCCGGGTTCTTTGCTCATACGATGCGAAAGATCATACCGAGCTAAACCTAACTGCAAATGAGGTAAATTCCAAAACGGTCAATGTCAAAGCACGCACTCATTCTATGATGTTTAGGTTATCTTTGTCACCGAGTGTTCACCACAGCACAGTGAGTACATGTACGGTAAGCAGGGTCTAATGAAGGGGCTTGTACCACGTGCTTTCCTCGAAATGCTCGACGACGACGAGGAGGGAAATTAATACGAAATGCAAAAAAGTAAGCTGATTCAAAACAGAGATTTAGTTAAGATTTCCATTGACAGCAAGTAATCATAAAATCATCAAATTCCCGAGGATGTGTTCGTTAAAATTGTATACATACCGTTGTAGTTACTGAAATGAAATACTCGTTTTTTTTTAATTTAAATTGTTACCGTAATTAGAGCTGATTATAGTTTCGTCGAGAGGTATAATTATTTAGAAATCGAATAAGATTGATGTTATATTTTGATTGGGCTTCCAAAAGAAAGTATTTTTCGAACCAAAACACCAAAAATTTTTTTGTTTTGTACACATTAAGTGATTTTAAAGAAGGTAGCAAACCCTATGAATAATGAAAATGTATGTATACAAAATGCATTCCTATTAGATATACGAGTAAATACTCACATGTAGTCTGCTTTAAGAAGAAGCTTTGCGCGTTTTTAGATTGACTGATACTTTCAACGAACTTTAAGGACATTTTTTGAGGAATTGGTTTTAAATTAAGGAAGAATCTCATCAGCGAAAGACATTTATACTTATTTATCGAATTTTAATATACTCCCCTTGGTGTTTATTTGAATATATGTATTTTATTGAAAAACTGTAAGAAAAACTATCTTGCCTCTGTCTGTGGGACGTGATTTAAGTATTTTTGATCCTACGGCAGACATATATATTGTAATCTCTACTTAAGGCATGTTAGGTAATTATTTTTAGTTTTATGAATATTACAAAAAAGATATTTTCATTGTTTGAGTCTAAAATGGAAGGCATTAAAATTCTGCTCCTTGGGTGGCGGGGCTGTTGACCTACAACTGACCAGTTGAGTGTCTTCATCTCTTTTGAGCTGTCTTCAATATCGTACGTCATGACCAAGATCTCAATTTCTGCATGTCACCTTAATCGTCGTTGCCATCTCCTCCGTTTCTACGGATTGTATAAAGGTTGGAATTCTTCTTCGTTTTCTTCTTGTGAGGCTACAGTCCAGTGTGGACCAGCAAGCTTCTCCAGCTAGAGCACGATCTGGCTGTCTCCAAATGCGCATAAGTTGGTTGAGGTCCCTTTCCATTTGTGTGCGCCAACTTGTATCTCCTATGATGCGTTGTTCCACTGGTTCAGAGACAAAAATTATCCTGGTCGGAGCTCAGATGTCAATGCGCTCTATATGGGCTAACTATTTTAAACGTTGGATCCGTAGACTTTAAGTCATGGATCCATAGATGGCTAATGGGCTGGACCATACAGTTCGTGGTCGAGTCTTCTCCTAGGATTTTCTTTATCCGCTTTCGATATTGTCCCTTGCTTCAAGTTTTGTCAACAACAAAATATAAGAACCCCACCTAGAAGATTTTAACACTGTCAATGTCAATTTTAGGATTTTCCAATTTCGAACATGGACCTTTTACTTCAAGAATGAATCGTTCTGAAACCTTTATTCATGTGAAAACCCTTATCCTGAACAAAAAACTAAAACAAACGCAAGTTTAAGGTTTTTCAGAACATTTCTAGTGGCATAAGGATCACTTTAACTGCTTTTACACGATGCGACAAAACCCGTATGACGTACAAATGTGTGAGATTGGATGGGCAAGACAGCTTTTAAACAGGCCGATTATCGATCACTCTCTTTTGCACCCGTGTCATGCTCCTACGCGTATATACTGCCAATTTGTTTCTATCTCATTCTTCCGCATGATAGGCTAGGTTAGGTTGAAGTGGCTGACTGTAGATAGATGTAGACTTAGGCCCACAGTGATACCACGCGAATCTGATGTTACCTACTCAAAAAAACCATTTGGTGCTTTTAACGAAACTCTTTAGTTGATTAATGCCGACATTGTGCAATTCGTTCAAGTCGTTGAAAAAAAAAGGCTCCAAGGTGTTTCTTCCTGCGAGAGAAGAGAACGCTACAAGTGCAGAGAAGATGCGTTATGCTTTCCTCTTCTTCGTCGTCTCTGCAGCTTCTGCAGAAATCATTGTGAGGGAGTCCCATTCTTGAGGCGTGAGTGCCAATAGCACAGTGTACTGTGATAACGCCAATGAGAGTCCTTAGGGATGACCTGTTAATTCCAAGAAGATAGAGTGAACGTTTTAGATCAAGTTTAGGCCAAATTTTGCTTTGTGATGAGGCACGTAGTGCCATCTGACCATCTTCCGCATGAAAAGAAGAGAGCAAATGCACAAAATTACGAAAGAGGACACTCTAGACCCCACACGATTTGATGTTCTTACCCGACTTGGACGATTCTTCCATCTACTCCTATGCACTAGCCTTTCAGTCTAGGTTTCATTCCCAAAACAGAAAAAGGAATTCTTAAATTTCACGACCCTACCTCTTTTGAGTCACTAACAATCCTCAAAGAGTATAACTGTATAGAAGCTTCTCAACCTCGCCGTTTGGAGTCGACATTAAACTGTATGTCCCCTCCAATCCTGAGAGAACTATAGCACGAGTGGTTGCTGAAGAAGCTGGGTCCATTTCACTTCGAACTGTATTTATTATTACAATTTTTTATTTTTCTATGTCTACACACTTTTCCTAGCGATGGTCCCATCTCTTAAACCCTTCCAAAAAATACTCGGGACTTTTGTTTCCGAAATAGCCATTAACGAAGACAATACTCCCTTACGTGATGAAAATCTCTGTCCTCCGTGCGCAATTTTCAAATTAAGGAACAAAAAAGTCGTTTGGGGATCTTATGAGTAATGCGGATGGCAAAACATTGCGCAGACACATTTCCTATCTTTTATTGATGAGTGTTACCATTTTCACATATATGGCAGCATATACTCGTACTATGCTTTACCCTCGTTTACCGCCAAACTAATTTTATCTCCATCCGTTTCAATGCCAGCAAACGCCTCATTGAAGGGTCGCCGTATTCCATCAATCCCGTCAATGTCATCCCACATTGCATTCCTACGCCAAATATTGAACAGCACCCTCGGCTACAGGTTAATATCACACCCAGACAACAGATTAGCCATTACTGCCTTTTTGCCCATGCGCTCCGATTAGATGGGATGAGTCTTTGTGTCATGTACAATGTCTTCTTCTTCTTCTGATCGCACTACAGTCCGGGGTGGACCTGGACCTCAACCAACAAACCTCTCCAGTTGGAAAGATCTTTAGCAAGCTGCTTCCAATTACGCACGCCAATTGGCTGAGGTCCTTCTCCACTTTGATTTCTATTGAATTGTTCCACGGGTGCCGAGACGAAATATACAATGCCACATACGTAAAACATATTGCCGACAAATGCAACAAATGCAACTACCTTAATCTAGAGTGGACATTCAACGGAGGGTCACCTTTCTCTTCAATATAAGTGATCCTCTGAGTCTGAGCTTATGGTGCCAACCCTGACTTCATTAAGCGATTTATTTTATATCAGAGACTTGATCTTTTTAAGGATTTCTTTGCAACTTTTTTGCATTGAATAGTTTTCCTTGTTTGTTGGTCAACCTACGTCATTACATCAAGAAAATACTGGGATTGTTACAGTTGTGTTCAATTGTACCATATTTTTAAGCGAAATTTCTCATTACCGAGCTTCAATACCCCTGATGAAATTCCTCACAGCAACTTTTCGATTAACAAATTCAGATATACACATGCAAATTTATCATTATTCTTAACTAAGTCTCCTTTGAGTTCGATACACTTTCCTTGTCGAGCAATGTCACAGCTTTCACTTTATTCGAAGGTTATTCGTTCCTCACCCAGTTCCCAAACAACACAAATACTGGGATTGTTACGCTCTGGATTAAGTGCACTCTTAAGGCACTTTAACCTACGTAAGTGTCTGAAACTTAGTTATCAACTCTGTATCGATGCAAAACCTTAGCAGGGTTACGACGGAAGATCATCAAATCAGCTTTTAAACCACACGATGTTTCTTAGTAAAGACGGAACCCACTTTTTTTTCTCAAGATCCACAGAGATTCGGTCTTAATCTTCAACCGATGGAGCTAACGCTTACAGGCTTTTTTCCGTGAAGCCCTTTGGTTCATACAATCGTTGTAATCTAACCAATGGATCTGTCCGGGTGAATTCTTCATCTTATTTGTCATGTTGTGTTTTCTTGCATATATCTTTTGTGGTATTGGGATTTTTGTTTTGAAGTTACCAAGAACATTCTGCTGATCGTCTATTCTTTGACTGACAGGCTCTATGTTGAAGAGAACGTTTGGGGTGTTGGTCCCAAGTGTTTCGACAAAGTTTTATTAACAATCGTTCAGGAAGTCTAGCGTAGGAACTCACGAACTCCTTCCCATAAATAAACATAAACACAAATCATGATGTTCGTTTTCGTATTTATATTTTGTTCTATCCGAAAATAGATTCCATTTTCCACTTTTACCAAATTTTACATCGGAATTCCTTACGATTTGGCAACACTACTTGTGTGATCCCAAAGGTTTAACAAATACTCCCCTTCCTAGGTTGACTTGTAACGTAGAGTGATGATACTTTTATGGCAGCGTTTTGTAAAGTCTCTGATTTTTAAATCATAATACAAACTGAGTCGCTTATGGTCTCGATTTGATGATGAGCTCATGGTCACCAACGCTGAGGTGGACACATTTTTCGGGTTCTAATTGAAAGCATATAAATTCCAAAAGCAAATATTTTGATCTTGTTCTCCTCCATATTTTTGGACATCAAACAACATAACTAAAGTCGAGTTCAGATTAGATATACTAATATCTCTGTTTACGAGATGTATGATAATTGAGCCAAATGCTCGTTGTGTTTCTAATTAACAACAAAGATTTTTGATTTCCCGCTTTAGAAGACAGAGCATGATGGTGCTTCCAGTGGCGTAAAAACTAAAAAAAAAATATATCAAAGTTAAAGAATTTACATTTCACTTCTGTTGCAATCTTGTTAAAGTTGAACAAAATAAAGTCACGAACTAATCAAACAAAACTTTATTGTTAACGGAATAGAATAGAGTATAAATATGGGGATCAGAAAAACAAAGTACTGCATATCTCAAACAAATTATATGTGTTAACAAATCCTAGATATGTATAAATGATAGAGCTATCGTTAAAGTAGTCTTAATGTGCTTTTATTAAAACGTATAATGAAACATTTTACAGCGCAATTAAATGAATTAATCAAACACAAACTATTAGTGCAATTTACGTGTGTCAATTTAAAAAACATAAGTAAAGTATATTTTATATCAACCAACAAACAAATAATTAAAACAACGAACATACAAAACAAATCGGATTCCGCAAGTGATGTGCGCACTCTTGCTCAACTTGGTTTCTCTTCAGTTTAGTTGTCAGCCTTATTTTTGTAAACATAGAATTAGTGAGATCGAAATACTTGAATAGTTTTAACATTTTAATCAGACTGCTGGACACTTTGAGTCGTATATCTTCATTCTAACCTATATTTATGAGTGTTTATTGTTGTTAACTTCTTATTCAAATTATATGATACTCAATTCAAATACAGTTGCTATTTAAATTCTATTCCTTATATAACATGAAAATTTAAAATTAAACATGTGCCTCGTGCGAGTGGCAATAAGTAAACTATATATAAATATACATTCAATTAAGTTGTAGGTAAAAACGAATAAATAAATGTGTTAATTATATAAATATGCGCAGATATTGATTAACTTTATGTCAAACCTAATGAACACCAGATCAGATTTTGAAATATAAAAACACCACAAGTTGTTTTAGTTTTGCTTTAATTGGCTATTTATTTATGATTATGGAATGTGAAAATGTTCCCTTCTAACCAATCAGTTTAACACCATTAGAAATGTTATAGCAAACCTGCAAAATGGACAAAGCCGGTCTAGACGTAAACCCATCCAAAACAGAAGTCGTACTTTTCACAAGAAGATATAAAATACATCCAATAAATCCGCCAAAGCGAAGGAATAAGGAACTAAGGACTTCACTAGAGCTTCAAAGTTATGCACTCACTTTAAGAGTATGCACTCACTGTATTTCTGGATATTGGGGGCACTTTTAACAGTGGGAACGAGGGCGATTAAGTGAACCATCGAGAAGGTAAAAATTGAGCAGTCCATAACAACAACCATTGTAAGGTCGCTCAGTAAAAGAATAATTAGCGCGTATTTGGATGACAAATTCGTTAAGAGGTATGCCGCTAGGTGGGGTAATCTCGCCTTTGCTTTGGATTTTAGTCATCAACGAAGCTTTGGAGCAGTTCAGATACTCGGGAGTGGTAGTAGTTGCTTACGCAAACGACGTAGAGTTGATTGCAAGAGCTAAATTCCTTCCGACTATCAGTGAGCTGCTTAAATGTGCAATGAAGACATTAGTCAGGTGGGCAAACAACTGTGGAGTAGGTGTCAACCATAGAAAGACTGAGATTTTTTTTTTGTTTTCGGAGGATTTTTTTTGAAACACTACTGGAGCACTCAGACTCAGAACTGGTCTATTGTACTGCCAAGTAGCAACCTACTCTAGTGCCGTTAATTTGATCAAAACGGCAAATGGTGACTAGACGGATTCGATTTCACTGGGATTCGAACCTGGGGCAGGCACTTAACCAATTGCACCATTCAGTCTGTCTCTGACCGAGTTAATAATAATAATAATGGCGGCGCTAATGTCCGAGGCGGGCCTTTTTTTTTTTTGGTTACGTCCAAGGATGTGGCAATCTTCGAAAGATATTAATAGCCCGTGCTATCAGCATGCACGATTCGCAAACCCAAGTATTCTATTTAAGGAATACGCCTACGTACTAACCCACTCCCTGCATTCTTCTACCACTCTCCCCGCGGAACTGCCGTTAGGTATTACTTCGCGGGACTGGCAAGCAATTAATGCTACTCCTGTGCTTCAGCAGACTCTGTTGCTTCTGTTGCTGCTGCTCCTGTTTGCTGCTTCTATTGTCCGCAGCTCTATCTGCATGTTTTTTATGCGTCCGCATATGTCCACCCAGTAATCTTCCGACTCCATCATTCTCTTTACTAGATCTGGTGGGTCTGGTAGATTACCTCTCCATTCCGTGAAGCGTCCACAGTAAAAGAATGCGTGCTCCACGTCCTCCTCCTGGTTTGGACATTCTGGACAGTACGGCGAGTCGTCATGGCCAAAACGGTGCAGGTACTTTCAGTAACCACCGTGGCCAGACAGAAACTGTGTTAGGTGGTAGTTGCAGTTTCCTTGCGACCTGCTAATCCAGGTATAAATTTGTGGAATCAAGGTATCCCATCGAGATTGCCACAGAGCTATTGAACGAGTCCTTTCTTCCTTTTTCATACTCCTTATTTCCCCGGCCTCCGTTGGGATTAAGGGTTTCCTGTGGTGAATCCTCCTCATCTCATCCGCAAGGATATCAATGGGGATCATTCCCGCTATAACAAATGCGGCTTCGTCCGAGATCGTCCTGTAGCCGCTTATTGCACTTAACGCGCATCGCCGGTAAATCGAGGATAGTTTCCGGCATGTTGATTTATTTTTTTTAAAGGTATCCGCCCAGACTGGTGCAGCGTATAAAATAACCGAGCTGACGACTCTGGATAAAAGTATCCTTTTTGCGTATCCGCGCCCGCCTACGTTCGGCAGTATCCTGGAAAGTGCCGCTTGCATTGATGAAGCTTTTTTGCTCACATAGTCCACATGTCGATTAAAGCGTAGCCTGTTGTCAAGCATCACTCCTAGATATTTTACCGCTTCCTTTGATTTAACATTCTGGTTGCCGACTTGAATATGCTCCACGGTTTTTCTGCTCATGATGAGAACGGCTTCCGTTTTGTGGTCCGCTAGTTCGAGGCCTGCTGATTCGAGCCACAGCTTTATTTGGCCGATTGCTGCATTCGTGGTTGACTCAACTTCGTGAATGTGTTTTGCGACGACTATAATAGCTATATCATCAGCGAAGCCGATGATATTTACTCCTGTGGACAATCTTAGCCTTAGTACTCCATCATACATGATGTTCCAGAGCAGTGGGCCCAGCACCGATCTTTGGGGGACGCCAGCGGATACGTTATAGTACTTAACCCCTTCTTCTGTGTCGTATCTTAGTTTTCTACCTGTAAAGTAGCTGGAAATTATCCGTTGTAAATAGTACGGTGTTTCCATCCTCGTCAACGATCTCCTTATTTGACACCAATCGGCTGTGTTCAATGCGTTCTTAACGTCAAGTGTGACAACAGCGCAGTATTGCTTTGTGCCCCACCTCCAAGAACGGCCTTCCGAGGCGGGCCTAGCCTCTCAGTAACCACTTGTGTTATGCGTGTCATTATTGTAGGATCCACACTGAAATTATCAGACAGTGCTTGACAAAAAATTAAACTGGAAACTCAATGCCAGTGAAAAGGTCAAAAAAGCAACATGCACTCTTTACATCTGCGCCAGAATTGTCGGCAGGAAATGGGGACCAAGCCCCAAGACTATCTTATGGATGTAGACGGTGCCGAGACATTGTGCCAAAATGGCATAATGATGCTTTTGAAAGTGTCATTGGGCCGGATATTAACATTTGGCATAGTGTCGCTTTTAAAAGCGTCATAGGGCCAAGTTAGTTTGCGACGTTATGCCAAATTTGGCCCTATGACACTTTATAGAAGTGACATTATGCCAAATGGCGCAAGATCGTCTAAATTTGCAGCAGACTAATAAACAGTGGAATAGGTAACCCCCCTGCCTGGGTCACTATAGGATTTGGAATAGGTGCGAGGTTCTGCGCATTCAAACATTCTTTTTATACATGTTTTCCATAGACTTTACCAAAATTTACACGCACAGAACTTCGCACCTACTCCGAATCCTATAGTGACCCAGGCAGAGGGGCAGCATGGCCCCCCATACCTATTCCGTCCAAAGTGGCATAGTGCCAAATTGGCTCTAGGACGCTTTACCAAAGCGACATTATACCAAATTTTTCCAATTGCTTGACACTTTCAAAAGCGTCATTATACCAAATTTTTCCATTTGGCACAATATCACGGCACCGATGTATACTGCTATTGTTAGACCCATCCTTACGTATGGCAGCGTTAAAATTGATCTGAGAATCTGTCAATCTGGCGACTGGCTCTCAGGTATCATAGGGCATGCAAGCATTCTAGATAGACTTTCAATATCAGAAATCGAGAGTGTCTATAAAACCCCCTTCCTCGATCCCTTAAATTGCAAGTTTCCCACCAGGGAAGAATGGTTGGCAAGCGAACCCATCAATTATTCGATTATAAAGGTAAACACTGGCGCGGGCGTTTTCTCTGATGAGTTAAACTTGCACTGTTCAATCAGACTTCCTGACTAAGGCAGTGTTTTTCAAGCGGAGGTCTTGGCGGTCAAAAAAACTGTCAGAATGATAACAATGATGGCAATACCACCAGCTGATGGCTGAGTTCGTAAACGTCAACAAAATGCGCATCGCGCAAACATCACTGCCTATGTTATGCGATGCAAAGATCTTTTGATGTTGCGATGCATCTCGATGCTTTAATTGTGTTGACGTTTCTGAACGGCTTATTGTTTTTTGCGCTAATTTCCTTTTTTCGTAAAAATGTCAAAAACAATTGGCGGCGATAATTTTTCTAAATAATTTGCTTAATAATGTTGGCAATTAAGGTGCCGCATACTTAAATATATTGTAGACATAAAAAAGAAAGAATTGAGTCGAAAAAATTGTTGATTTCATCGCATCACAATAATCCTGGTTGCATTTGTTTGCGCTGGTTGCATTTGTTTGCGCAGCGATTGCTTTCATGTTACATTTTAGAACGAAATGCAAAGCATCATTGTCAATTGTTTGCAATTAAAAAGTCTTGATATTGGAGTGCTATGATATTAACTGCGATTACGAACTCACCCGATATTATCGTTATAAGTGACAGTCAGGCGGCAATGAAAGCAATATCGGGAACGGAAATCAGGTCCAAGCTAGTCGCTTGCTGTCGCAAAAAACGTCAACATATGTAGACTGTGGTGATGAAGAGGAACGAGAGGACACTCCTCACTATCTCTGCTATTGCCCTAGTCTTTTTAAGTTGCGTAATAGAACACTAGGAGAGTACTTCTTTCAAGATCTTAAGGAAATATCAAATAAACTCTCTTTGCAGGTTCATGAGAACAACGGGATGGCTGAAAAACGACCAACGATAATAAGCACGGTACGGAAAAAGGGGCATCACAATGGGTCCTACCTACCTACCTACCAAAGCTTCAGTAGACGTGCCAAATACATAGGAATACTACTAGATAGTAACATAAGCTGGTAACGAAATATTCAGGACCGTATCTGGAAATCGGCGGTAGATGTTTATACATGCAGGAAGGTCCTTGGCCCCAAATGGAGGCTGCAACCGAGTATGACGAATTGAATATTACTTACAGTAGTCGTCAGATCCTTTCTAACATACGGTATACTTGTTTGGGGCCCCGCAATAAAGCACAAAAAAAATCTTAAGAAGATAGGCAAGATCCAGCATTACGGCAGCACTCCGTTTCACACCTTCAGCCGCTATGGAAACAATGCTGAATCTGCTTCCGTTAGACATATACGAAAAGCTGGTGGCTAGCAGGGCAGCGATTAGGTTGAGGGAATTCAACCTATGGAGAAAAACACACAGCTTACGACATACGAGTATAGAATCAGTCAAGAATGCGAAGATCCCGAAGCAAACAAACTGTCTAGCACAAATCGAGGACTTCAAATATGGCTACAAAACACTAATCCCAGACAGAAGAGACTAGGCAAACGATTTAAGCAAAAAATCTGCCACTCTAGAAGTATACACAGATGGGTCTAAGACTGCTGAAAGAACAGGATTAGGAGCCTTCGCGACATCGCCAGAGATTTCTCTCTCCATATCCCTTCGACTGTCTGACCACTGCAGTGTATTCCAGGTAGAAGTCAAAGCTATCCTGAGGGCTGCCCGCTTACTGCCAATGAATTCGATGAACGATTTATCTATCGCTATGTACATTGCTAGTCAGGCGGCCATAAAGATTCTGAAAGTAGCATTTATAAAATCAGAGATGGTAAAACTTTACCGTGGGCGCCGTGGCTGTGTGAGTTTGTGCGTCGACCCATACGCACTAAACTTTCAGGTCAAGGTTCAAATCCCCGTTCAGACAAACAATTTTTCAAAAATAAATTGTTCACGGCTCCACCTCTTTCGAGTTACTGACAATGCTCAAAGAGTACATAAAACTGTCTAGAAAAAACTTCTCAATCTCGCCGTTCGGAGTCGGCATTAAACTGTAAGTCTCCTCCACTTGTAGGAGAACAATAGCACACACAACACGAGTGGTGGCTGAGAAACTAGGCCCAGGTCCACCTCGTACCGCCATTATTATTATTATTAAAACTTTACCGTCTACCTCAAATGGGGATAGCGGTTGGATGCAACCTTACCCTATGCTGAATCCTTGGGCATAGTGTCATTCCAGGTAATGAGAGAGTCGAGCCCTCTAGAATGAGGGCGGGTATGCCACCGACAGACAATCAAAATACCCCCTACCCCCACTTCAAGTAATAAATACCTTGTTACTTAGCGAGGCCATCAACACCACCAATTGGAAATGGATGGAATTTGACACTTGCAGGACATCGAGGGAACAATGGCCTCCACTAAATCAAAAAAAAAACAACAAGTATGTACTCCTAAAAACAAACGGGAAGGAAATAAGTGGAGTCCGACCGAAGGCCAGTTTTCCGGCCGAAGTTTTCCGGCTTTTTCATCACCTTCGGCCGAAGCCGGAGCCAAATGTTCAGTCGGACTCTATTTGGAACATATTTTGCAAGTTGCTTTCGCTTTATTTTTACGAAATAATCCCAAATTGTCTTTTTAGCTGCCATTTTTGATGTTCTTTCTACCTGAAACCAGTACAAACAAATTGCATGCTTTTATACAGACCACTTAATAGTTTACCAACTTGCAAATGCAAAATCTTTTGATTTTAAAGCTTTAAACAAGCGCACTTTCAAAATACAAAATATCCGACTATAACAAAACAAAAAACTCACCGTTCCTTGCAACTTACATTTTTACAGAAAACAGAAATATCAACATTCGGCACTCGGAAGCCGAATGTTTCGCCGAAGGTCATATTTATAGCCGAAGGTGGCCGAAGCCGAATTTTCGGTCGGACTCTAGAAATAAGCAGTACAATCGGGATAATGTACAAATAATGGGCGTACAAACAAGAAGGTTGGCAGCCCACTGCAACGACTTCTGTAGAAGCTGTAGAGACGAGGAAGAAGTAGAAACAGTAGTGTTGTACGTTAAACGGTCTAGAAGATATGTCAGATATAGAAATTCAAGACTTGATAAAGTTCATTAGAAAACAAATTGAGTATAATCCGGCAAAAGAGTGACTCATCACATGATGACCACTCGGCCACTAGCAGGTAAGATGAGGTGTTGATTAGTCTTTTGGTGAGTGGGGCACCGATGGATCATTCACCGGACAGGATCCATTCTGCTGATGCAGCGGTGACAATCACTTTAACTTAACCTTACCTGACCAATCAGTTAAAAAATACATATGTATGTGGGCGCCGTGGCGTAGTGGATAGGTACGTCAACTCCTACGCTCGAGGTCGTCGGTTCGAACCTCGAAAAAAACATCAAAACATTTTTTCACAGGTCCACCTCTTTCGAGTAGACAATGCTCAAAGAGTATAACTGTATAGAAAAAGTTTCTCAATCTCTCCGTTCGGAGTCGGCATTAAACTGTAGGTCCCCTCCGTTCGTGACAGAACAATAGCACGCACAACACGACTGGTTGCTGAGAAACTAGGCCCAGGTCCACCATGGACTGTAGCGCCGCCATTATTATTATTATTATTATTATTATTATTATTATTATGTCCTTGCAGCGAACGATATACGAAGCAGAGCGTTTTTGAAATTTCATGTCGATTTTATTTGGGCGCCATTTCAGTTTGGATGACATTTGTTATTTGCCATTTGACATTCGTAGAGAATGAAGCAACTATTATCCCCTTAATGTGTTGAGATGATATCTACCACTTGATACACCAAAGGCTAACTGTATGGAGTGCCATTTGAGCCAGTGGCTTAATTTGGTCTTCATCTCAGTATACGACGTACGATCTCAACGATCTCCTAATTTGACTCTCAATTATATTCAAGGTTCTTGAAGGAAGAGGTGTATATCAGCACAACTTTGACGTTTAAGGACAGCATTCGAAACGAAATTGCTTTAATACCACCGAAAGTTTGCGAAATTGTTATGACAAATGTGCGCCGCAAGCTGTAGCGATCTCTTGATCGAAACCATATTTTCTTGCGGAGTTTTCTAAAGTCTTCGGTCTATGCGAATAAGCCACAAACCACAGAGGTCCTTAAAGCCAACATAACCCATGCCGTCGCAGAAATTCAACCTGATTTATGAGTCTGAGTTTCAGATGCGCGCCATCTCTGGGTGAGCCATGGAAATTTGAACGATTTATATTCTATACATAATAACATTGATAGACCTTTCAAACGAATAAAAAATGTCGATGATGTCTCGCACACGTTGGTTTCTTTAAATTTCAAGATAAGAAGCGCTTAATGAAGTACCCTTTAGAACCCACGTTGGTTAGACCTTGTTCAGCTAATGAACAACACAACTCTGACAAGCCAAGTCAGGATGATCCAGTTAGTGCACAAGTTGATGGTTACCTGTCAGCGAGGTTGCACAGGTTGATGGTGACGTGTTCGCGAGTGGGCAAATCTTTCTAGTTGGAAATGCTTGCTGATGCCTTTCGTTCATTCATTTAAAGAGTGTAGGAAAACATGACGTCGTATATTTAACAGACCATTTGTCACCTAAATATAAATTCCATGTCTAGTCGACAACCCATTTAAAAATGAACAGGAACAATTTTCTTGTATTTTTTCCAAAGGTCTGGCAGCACTAACTGACGAAAACAAATTCTCGCAAATGTCAACATTTCAAAATCCACCACGATTATCACAACTTCACCACTTCACCACACCATCGCATGCAATCGATTTAATTGAACATCTTGTTTTCTTTTTTTCGGTCGAGCAAACCAACTGAGACAGTGTGAGATTCAAAAGGCAAACACAGTCGGGTTTGTTCTTTGGAGCGTCGCGCTATTGTTTGTTCCGCTTAGGCCTCGCTCTTGACACAAAATTTATTTATACATTTTTTGCTTCCCTTAAAACAGTGTAATACAGCATTAAACAAAAACCACGGAAACACAACCTGCTCCTCCGCGACGCTGCCCAACAGTTCTCGGCACTAGACGAAATTTATTTTTATTATTCGTGAGATATAATATTTTTTTTCGTAGGCCTGTGTGTATCTGAAGAGTTTAATTGAAACCAATTAAGTATATAACTGTGTTTGTGTGGGGTGGAAGCATAGTACATATGTGGACAAAGAGTTAAATAAATAATATCTTAACGATTTGTGGCTTGTTAGAGTGTACAAAGTCATACATCTGCTTCTGCTTCTGTGGATGTAACCAAGTAAGGTCTGAGACTCTATAAGAACTTCAAAAAAAGAAACAACTGAAACCGAAGAGCAATACAAATCCATGCAAAATGTCATTATTTCGTGCAACAACATCTCGTCTTATGTCCTCCACATCGCTATCTTCATCGATTCATAAAAAAATTTCCACTGAAAGGCTGCGCTCAATTTCGACCCTGCCGGTTGGTGCTGGTAAGGGATTAATTTCTGTTCTCTCTTTCTGCTTTTGTGTGTTCATGTCATTTGTTTGATTGTTAATAAGTGCATTTTTTGTTTTCATCTTTCCCCCATTTAGGAGTTTTCCGAAAGCCAAATCCAAATTTTATGCGAGCTGTAGCAATTGTTGGAGCAACAACCTATCAACTGAAAAACTCATACACTCAACTGCCAGTTCAGCAGGAACAAGTGAGGAACTTTGCAAGTTTACAAACGCATCTGCAACCAACAATTGGCCGGTCAATGCATAATGTAAGTTTATTTTAAAATATTTTTTGTTTACACATATTTCCGCTCGGGAGGGGAAAATCAATATTTTGTATGCCAATTCGCTGCAACCCTTTGTTCGAGGTGAAAATTGTAACCACTCTATTTTGAGGTCGTTTCTTCCGGTTGTATCGCACTAAACAGTGGTGCCTCATTAGTAACCAAGATTTGGTTTGATATGCATCAAACGTGTGGATAACGAGTCAAGGCTGCGTATGCTAATGTAGTGCACATTGAAAAAAAACTGATTCTCCCTTTCGCATGATTTCTACGGGAAGGTTGACTTTAATTATTTTATTTAGGCTTTAATTTTTTTTACATAGTGTTTCCCAAGTGGAATTTGACAAATGAACGCACCCTTAAACCGATGACCAAGCTGTCAATGTCAAAACATTCAGGAAAAACAACATTTGCATAATTTCATGGTGAAGTTCACGAACGAAGAACGTTTAGAAATACAGTCAAATTTCAGTTTTGACGCTATTGCCAACCAATTTCATTCGAAGTCAGTGACGGGAACTTTAATAGGTTTATGGCCAATTTTTGGTTGTAATTTTTGTCCCAGGAGACAAGCAATTCATAGTCTAGTGAATAAAATTTAAGTCCAAGATTTGTATGTTTTCGTGCCAGTGAGAGAACGGGTTGGTCGAAGTGCCCAGAATAGTGCTGCCGTTCAGCGTCTGTCGCAAACGAACGAAAACAGTCGATTCCACGGCGTTCTCAAGAATTGGGCATCGCAAAGACCACACTATGACGAATTATGCAAAAAGATCTTGGCCGGCACCCTTATAAGACGAAGTTAACTCAAGACGAAGAACCCACTTGGTCAAATAAAGCGACATACGTTCTCGAATTGGGCTCTAGAAATGTTGGAAGAAGAAGATCAGTTTCATCGCAAAATCATCTTCAGTGATGAAGCCCATTTTTGACTAAACGGCTTCGTCAACAAACAGAATATGTGTCATTGGTCACCCTCATTCGCTTCAACAAATACCACTTCATGCACCAAATATGGATCTGGTGTTGTTTTCAAGCCGGTATTGTCATTGAGCCGTTTTTTTTCGTTGATGAAAATTACCGTCACGTTACGGTCAATGAAGATTGCTATAGAGACATGTTGCAACATTATTTCTTTGATCAATTGCATGGACTACATATTAATGATATGTGTGTTCAACAAGACGGTGCCAAAAGCCACACAGCGGTTGTAACAATCGACTTATTGAAA
The DNA here is from genome assembly GCA_930367185.1 of Myathropa florea. Classification (NCBI taxonomy): domain Eukaryota; kingdom Metazoa; phylum Arthropoda; class Insecta; order Diptera; family Syrphidae; genus Myathropa; species Myathropa florea. Next base: position 110,148,164 of record OV884002.1, read on the forward strand.
ACTCAATTCGATGAACGTGTTATATCGAGAAATGGTCCTGTCTATTGACTTCCTAGATCGTGCGATTTGACACCTCTAGAGTGTTTTTTGCGGGACTACGTTAAATGATTTGTCGAAGCCAACAAGCGGGTGTCTTTAGAGGGGCCCTGTCAACAGGCAAGGAAAACATGGCCAAAAATGGATCTCCGGAAAACCACAGCCATCCTTAGCCTAAGCAGGAACAATCTGGGTGACTTAGTAAATGTCCTCACAGGACACTGTGCTATGGGTAGACACGCCGCAAGAGTAGAGTTACTATTTAACGACAACTGTAGTAGATGCATGGTTGAAGAGGAAGAGGAATCCCCCTCACACCTACTATGCAATTGTCCAGCCTTAGCCTTCATAAGGAAGAAAACACAATGGACCCTATGGGTCTAAGTGAATCCAATGTGCATACGTTGGAAGCCTGCTATCGAAACGTTGTAATTTTGGGATATTATCTCCCACATTATTTTGTCCAGCCGAATCGACATTTCTGGGTTCTTTTCGATACTACGACGACTATGCCTTCTTTATTTCGCACCAATCTCTGTTTGGTTGGTGTCTTTAAGTCCAAAAGAGTGTACCCAAGCTCAAATTTTTCTACTGTGCGACACATTACCTGCACACGGTAGCCATGATGATGACCGACCCCACGAGGAAATTCAAATTGCGTATTTACAACTGAGCCAGAGTTTTGATAAATTTCAACTCATTTATGACCAAGTTAATTTATTTTACTACTTTTTTCGTTGCATTAAAGCAACAATGGGCATAAATGGGTAAATGCTGCACGTTCAGCAAACCTGGAACCATGTATGATAAAATGACGAACCTTAATGGGTCTTTTGACAGCTGCATGTCATTGGTAACTTTGACTGCAGGTGAAACATAAAGGGCCAACTATAATAGCCGTGGGGAAACTTTAACTTGTGTCAAAAGCAAACGAAAAGTAACCAGAAGCATCGTCCAATTTCAAAGTGTCCATAATTACTTAAAGAAACTTAAGCTGTCAACTGACATTTGCATACGTAGAAAGCGATTCATTTTGCTCCTGCGTGAGTGGCAAAAGTGACCGAACTTATCGAAACTGAACGAAGTGGTTACTATGGTCACAGTGTATCAGCCTTCAACTCTGAGCCTGTGGGACAACGCAACAGAGGACATCCACGTACAAGGTGGCACATACAAGTCGAGGGGGACCTCAGCCGGCTCAGATCAGACCTCAGATCGTGGCTGGCTAGAGAGGCATGTTGAGTGAGGCCCAGGTCCACCTCGGACTGTAGCGCCCTAAGAAGAAGAAGAAGTATCATTTTTGTGTATTCGTTTGGTTGCTTCCTTTTCTTTTAAGTTTCCACATGCCCGTTGTAGTTCCTCCTTAACAAATGGAAAGGAAATTATGCGCCTGTATGATTTTCCAAAAGTTTGGATAGAGATGGGCTGTATCGCCGAAAATACATCCCTTTTCAACTGGAAAATCATACGCTCTCTTTTTGATATTTCTGGCTCCTTCCACTCATGTAATCGCCGCATTTTTTCACTTTTCACTTTTGAGAGCATGGCATATTTTGGGAGTACAACCAAGTCGTATGACATGTAGTACAGTGTGAACAGGGCAATTACAAGCTGATTACCCAAAACAAAAGCCTTGGCAACGCAAAAAATAGCTACATTTTCGGATTAACGCGGTTATCTTGATAAAAGAACTGATGTTAGCTATCACGTGCTAATACATTTATGGCTCGTTTATCTTGTACCCTCTTCAAACACAAGTTCTGTTTGCTCATAAAAGGTCGTAATTACTGTTTATCTCTACCACGAGCGAGTCCTTTAAACTTGGAGCTCCTGATAACACAAAGAAACTGTTTCACTTGCGACTCCGCTGAATTCCCTCATTCCCCAAAACAAACCTTGACTTCTTTCTTTCTTCAAACCTTCAGTGCAATTCATTTAAATATTTTCGGCCTTTTAACTTAAGTGCCCATTGACTCTTGCCAAAAAATCCAGACATTTTACATACATAAATTTGTCAATCAATATCCACAGCACAGTTGAACCTAAGGTCCCACTGTTTTTTGTAGACACATTAGTCTACAGATCAACTTTGGATGGAATATCCCCTACAGTCAGGTGCTTCGTAGGGGTGTAGGAAATAGATACACACATATATTGGTCTCCACGTTTTCCGTTTTGATACAGAAACAAAAACAAAAAGAAACGAGGAAAATATCGCCTATTGGGGTATATTTTTACTCTGCTGACGATGGTGTCGCAATTCAGAGGGAACCTGCTCAACAAGATTATTATTCAATGTGTGTGTGTGTTTGAGTTTATTGAAAATAATTTAAATAAATTATGTTTGTCGATGAAAACAAATGATCTTCGTGGCGACATTGAGGGGGGGTATGTGCGAATTGATTTTATTTTCGATCTTCTTTTCATTAATGGCAGTGGCGTTTGACTCTGACTCGAGTGACACTGCAACGTTGTGTTGGGACAATCTTCGAATAACTTGGCAGTTGGCGCAGATATGCACTGACACTCACTTTTTGGACTTTGAGCTTGCCGTGTGCGTGATTTGCTTGTGTTATTTCTTTTGTCGGGTATGCGGACGGGCGTGTGTATGCATGCAGCATTTAGTCATGTGTATGTGTACATATGAATGTGGTTTTAATTTATTTTCTATTATTATTGTAAATTTATCTTGATTGTTTGTGTGTGTGTTTGTGTCTTTCGTATCGTATTCGAGAAGTCAACGATCCTGTTTTTAATTGCTCGAAATGAAGGTCATCCAAATATGAAGTAAGATAACTGCTGTAGTCAGACTTGAAGCCAAATAATTGTTGAATGATAAGTAAGATCACAAAGGTCTAGTGTAAACAAAGGTAAATTTTGAGATGATGACTGAGCCTCACATAGACCCCCTTTGTCCGTAGCGATACTACAACACAGAGTAATGGCTGAAACACAATAGTGCGTTGCGCTAGCCGTCTTCTTTTTACGGAGGGAGTGTGTTGACGCACAGCGTCAGCTGTTCCCTCTTTCTCAGCCATAATGGCTGAAACACTATAGTGCGTTGCGTCGCTGTACAGCCCATACAGTTCGTGGATGAACCTTCTCCTCCAAATGCCATCAACGCAAACAGGACCAAAGATCACGCGCAGAACTTTTCTCTCGAAAAAACCAAGAGACTCTTCATCCCCTTGGGATATTGTCCATGCCTCTGCGCCGTACAGCAGGACTGGGATGATCAAGGTCTTGTATAGAGTCAGCTTGGTCTTCCGAGAGAGGGCTCTACTACTTAATTGCCTTTTGAGCCCAAAAAAACAGCGGTTGGCAAGAGTTATTCTGCGTTTGATCTCGTTACTGATGTTGTTTGTACTGTTTACTGCTAATCATCATCATATCCACTCCGATCATTTTTACAGATGAGTTGTTGTATGCGCCCTACCAGTTCATCTCCTGCCTTGAAAAGTTCTGCAGACCTTGCCCATTAGTACCTACTGGTACATTAATATTCACATCCAAATTGGATCGGAAAGCCCCAGTTTGGTTTTCCTCTTCGACGGAACACTGAGTACAGCTTTGACCTTTCCCTGCTCACATAAATTTCGAGGTGGTCATTGACCGCGACAAAACTTTCTAACTGGGAACTAATCATTATCTCCATATTCTGCCCACCAATTAACTCTATCTTTACTTTTACTTACTTTACTTCTCATACTGAACCTAAATTTTTGTGTGCTTCGTTCTTTACCCTATGTTCCATTGAGAGCAGATTTATAATTCTATGGCAAAGCAAAAAATGTTAGACGGCAAGGTCTACTGAATTTGACTGTTGTTTTGTCAAGGCTCCACGAATAAAAAGGCTAATTACATCAAAAATGTTGACGCTGGCGACATACATGTAACCTTATAACATTTCGTACCACATAATGTACTTTACAACGACAAGCTATTGACGACAACAACATGAATGAATTACGCACATCCTACAAGTACATTTTGCTTCTCTGACTCTGGTGGAGACGGTGCCACAGACAAGATGGTGCGCAATAGAAAACCATAACCATAACCATAAAGCACCATAAAGAACTTGAAAGGTTAAGGTTTTTGTTTTGACTGTTTTATCTGTTTCAGCATTCAGTTTTCAGATAGACACAGTCAAAATGTTGGAGATAATTTTTCCGCATCCACAAAAATGCAAAAACTATCAACGTTTGTATATCATTGCTCAATGTCGCTTACAAGATTATGTCCAGTCTAAGTGAATGTCTTAAAGGTTTTTACCACACTAATCGACATGGATAGTATTGTCAGTAGATTCTGCGCCTGAACTTGAACCTGTCCTTCAATGTTGGAGTGTCCAGGAACCCAGCACAGAAGGATTTTGTGGCGGTTCAGGCTTTTAAGCTCTTTAATGCAATCCTTGACGGATTTGGAGTTTACGAGATTGGAATTCAATGCCTTCAAGGCCGCTTGACTGTCCGAGCAGAAGGTAATTTCCATGTCAGGACGATCCATTTGCTGTACAATCTGCGCAACTTTCTTAATGGCAAAGATTTCTGCTTGAAATACACTAGAATAGTCAGTAAGCCGATAGGAATTGTTTTTCTTAGTGTCTCACAGAAGATTCCCGCTCCCTTACCGTCTTCTGTTTTCGATCCATCAGTGAAAATGGGTGTGCTTTTGATGAAGTCAGGCTGTTCCCAATCCTGCCTGGGGTAAGGATCGTGAAATTCTTGTCAAAGTCATACTTGGGTTTTTCGTAATCTGTGGTAGTCCAGAAACCCCTGCGACTGAAAGATTCGAGTAGACTTGAATGTCCGTAGCTGTTTGGGTGCCAGTTATGACATTCCCGTAGCCTGAGGGCTGATTTGGCGGCAGAGCTCTTGATGAAGAGTTGCAAAGGTTGAAGGTGAAGCATAGTTTCCAGGCCCATCTGAGGGGTGGATTTGAGTGGTCCAGTAACGCCAAGACAGGCTAACCTTTGTACTTTGTTTAAGTTGCTGAGGTACGATTTGGTGTTAACTGCTTCCCACCAAGCAATACTACCGTAGGTGAGGATAGGTCTCACGATGGCCGTGTGCAACCAGTAGATAATGTGTGGTTGTAGGCCCCATCTTTTGGCGAAGGTCTGTTTGCAGATGTAAAAAGCGTTGAGCCCTTTTTAAGGTTCCGTCTACAAAAACGGAATCTTTATAATTTCGGCGTGTCCGTCCGTCCGTCCGTCGTGTCTGTCACACTTTTTCATCTCCGAAGTTTATAAAGATATCGGCATGATATTTTGGAATTAGGTACTTCAGGCCTAGATGTCATTGCCTATGCAATTTAAAAATTGGCGCCATTTAGGGATGGCTCCAGTAAAGGTGAAGTTGCCATTAATTTTGAAACATTGTCGCACACTATCGAATTATGTATCAATCGACAGATCTTTTGAAATGAGGTAGGGGTTTGCTTCAACAGTCTTTGATCCAAAGTACCGTTTGGAAAATATGGAGCTCCAAATTTTTTTAATGCATCCCCCCTGCCATTTCTAATCCAAAGTGTTTAAAAATCTAAAAAAAATCACAAAAGCTTGGCTTCATTGAGTACTTTCATTTAAAATAATCTCAAGCATTCTGGCCTAAATAGTTTTCGATATATTGGCCAAAAACGGTCAACCATCGACGTGCGAATTTTGAAGATCTGAAAACGCAGTTTTGACGACCTCGGCGTAGGCATTAAGAAATAATAAATATCAAAATATCGATTTATGTTGAAATTTTGAGATAACTAAGATTTAAAATGATAAATATTTTCATTTTCACACATAAATTTCATGCTGTGTTCGATCACTCTATTCGTTGATGAGTGTAGATCGGTTTCAAACCCTAAATGCTCAACAGAAATGCACACACACACCGCAGGCATCAGCATTGATTGGGTATGAGGAAGGGATTCTCTGTGTTGGATGTATGTATGATATGTATGTATGAGTGGATGCTTGTTTGTTTGGATGTATGAATGTAGTAATGAATAGTTGACTGGGTTGAAGTTAAAAGAAAATTCAACTGAAATAGTTTGGAAACTTCGTGGCATGGATGGCAGAAGTGATTCGTCTGCGAGGAAGGAAGGCCCGTCTGCGAGGAAGGCAATAGGAATGAAGATATAACCGCCAACTCTACGAGCTCTACAAGGATATGCATTAAGTTCTGAAGGCAAACATTTGTCGACTAAACTAGCTCGGTCACATTGAACTGATGAAAACCAATGTCCCGACTTAAAGGGTCTTCAAATTCTCCTGGCTCGAAAAGGATTGGATCCGGTATAAAAATCGAATGATGGCGAATGTGGACAACTCGGTTTTTATGACTGGAAGCAGCAACAATCCGTTTTTAACATCAAAATTACTTTTTTCATGTTCCAGTAAGACAACTTGCTGAGAAGCTAGGCCCAGGTAAACCTCGGACTGTATTGTATTGTATGTTTTATGTATTATTATTATTAGTAAGACAACTCGCTTACGCTCGAATTCTTATTCTTGATTGATGTCAGCAGTAGGTGGTAAAGAATTTGATACGTTCAATAATGCTTCATTGTCTTTGTGTAATACCGTCCATTTTTTTTTACCAAATACTGGTTTACATTGCGGATAAGATTACAAAACGTCATAATAGATACTACTCTTAGTGTACTCACACTTAGCATTAATTTTTAACATTTGTCACTTTAAATCAAAATGATTACATCACATTTCGTACGGTAAATATGTTTGAATGTCTTAGGAAACAGCTGCACAAATTGGAAGCGGCTTAGTCGAATGCTTTCTCACACCAAAATACTTCACAAACTCTTCCGAAATCGTGCGTACCGCAAACGGCCTCTTGGTCTTCCTTATAAGCTTAAGGCCTATTCTTTATTCTTCGATCCCCTTAAATAACAAAGCAAAAAGATCACATTCAAATTTTCATTAACTCAATCGAACAAATTATTCTCAATTGAATGGGAATCGATCTCTCGTATACGCAAGTGTGCATGCCTGTGTCCGCTCCGGGGTTGCACATGTTCTGAGATCCACTTGGAGAATATAATCGTTTTAATTAGCGGTAACTAGTATATCCAGTGATAATAATTGAATTCAATCCGTCCAACCCTTATTGTGTATTCAAATTAAAATTCTGTGCAAGTGCCGTAGACAATTTTGCAGGTGCACCTGCTTTTTCTACTTGACTCCTATGACGGCCTCTTCAGTCGACATCCAAAATATCAAACACTATTTGAAGTGAGACTGCCATAGGGTTTAGTACAGATAAAGACTTCACTAAGTCTGATCGTTTAGTACAATAAGAAAAAAAGATTCGGCCTATTTTGATAAAGTGATTAACAAATAAATCATCGATTCGCAAAAATTATGGGGTTTTTTTGGAATCCATTTCGGAGACGTGTCAAAAACAAAAACGACGTAACTGATCAAGTATGAACAGACTTTATACATTTCTTTCAGTTATAAATTTAGTATTAAGTTAAGTTTTGTGTGCACGTTTATTTTTGAAGTGTCATTTACCTTGAAAGATAACCAACGTCGATCTGACGTGCTCAATCCTGTAAAAAAAAATTTTTTTTTCGTTTTTATATTTTCCTTTTTTAACGTTTTGTATCCGATACTGTTCCCAATTTAAGTTGAATTACAGTTATTCGTTTTTAGTGGTTCAATGAATATTCTGTTTTGTTGGGTTTGTATCTACGTTGCTTTGTGGTCACATACGTTTTCCAGATTTTCGCGTGTTTCGATTGAGAACTGTGTTAAATTCAGACATTTTGTGTGGTGCAACCAAATGTTTTAAGCCTCCCTGCTAAAAAATTCAGATTATCTTGCTGCTTCCACTATATTTCATTGTCCGTCTTGGGTCACAAGAGTGAATGGTTTATGTTTAAAACTGTACGTTCCGTTAAAATCAATGCAATAAAATTATAGGACATGATTTTTTACATGTACATAAGTGGACACAGATGTTTACTGCACGGACACGCGCTGATACAAAATTCTTCCATTTCTATTTTTAATGTAAGCCATTTGTACTAGATCAGCAAGATGGTACCATTTAGGACAATTTCGGGATTTGACGTTTCATGTAAATGACTGCTTACAGTTTGAAGTTGACTTTACAAAAACTGTACACTGTCATTCAACGGTTTTATCAGAACAGTGTCAAATGCGAGCAAACGCATTTAAGTTAGATCAATCCCGAATCTTAAGGAACCGTACTCCAGATTCATCAGAAGCTACACTCTGCCACTACAAAGTTCCAGCCTGACATAGCTGAGATTGACCTACTTGCTCGAGTCTTCGTGGTTGTTGTGGTTGAAACTAAATTTGAACGATAAGAATCCTTGGAAGATGACACTCGCGGGGACACCTGATGCATTACACATACGACTTGTTTCACCCATTGTATGCTTAATGCGACATCCAGAGAGCAGTGAAAGGGTTAAATTGATCACTTTCCTCACCAAGGAAAGGTAATGTGGCTTAAGTCGTAGACTTTAATTGGTACTTCGAATTAGTCCTTCGTCAAAGAGTTTATGGTCCTCATGCTATAGTCATAAAAATAAACCAAAAGGTGGTATAACTCACATAGCTTTGCTAAAGGCGTTCAGTTTTCTCATGGACTTTATTCTTCTTCTTCTTCTTAGGGCGCTACAGTCCGAGGTGGACCTGGGCCTCACTCAACATGCCTCTCCAGCCAACACGATCTTTCGCCAGCTGTCTCCAGTGTCGCACAACAAGCTGGACGTCCTCTGTTGCGTTATCCCACAGGCTCAGAGTCGAAGACTCTTCGGGTCGGATCTGAGTTGTCCATACGCTGTACGTGGCCTAGTCATCTTAGGCGTTGGATCCGTAAACGCCTGGCTAGACTCATGTCGCTGTACAGCTCATATAGTTCATGGTTGAACCTTCTCCTCCAAATGCCATTAGCGCAAACAGGACCAAAGATCGCGCACAGAACTTTTCTATCGAAGAGACCAAGAGCGTCTTTACCCGCTATCGATATTGTCCATGCCTCTGCGTCGTAAATCAGGACTGGGATGATCAAGGTCTTATACAAAGTCAACTTGGTCTTCCGAGAGAGGGCTCTACTAAATGTTGCCTTCCACGGTTTCTTCGAGATTCGAACTTTAGTCCTAGAGAGGAGGAGTCGACGCACCTACCCACTACGTCACGGCGCCCACTCGAAATTAATAAATAAAAAATGAATAAATGACGCGGGCCGCCTACAAATGTTGGTTAAATCTCCAACTAAAACACACTTCGTACCAACGAGTGTAATCTGAAAAATATGCCAACGAAGCCCTTGACTATCTCCCAACCAGACACGTTCAAATTGAATCGCGATCAGATAAAATTATTAACGAATAAGGAAATTGTTAATTGATAATGTTAGCTACTTGCTGTGTGCCGATAAAAAAATCGATGTATTTATGCGAATGGATGCAAATTTATATACCTATACATACATGCATTTATCATTGTGGAATCAGTCTTATCCACATTCTTAATCCATTGATAAAGATTTGGTAAGTGCTATATACTAAAGTCAAGCCCTCTCCCATTGTTTGGTTTCAGTTTGACCATTTTATCAAAAATATACCGTCCGATTTTAATTGAAGCAAATTCCCCACGCTTAATGAAGTTTACTAATCTAAAATTAAAAGCCTTACAAATGACAGACCATTCGCAGTAGTCAAATAGGTAACGAAAGTACACTACGTGGGTAATTGTTTATCGTTTTTTAATTGCTTCGATTTTTTTCCAATCAATTTAACCGAAAAATATAAGTATGTCCCTATAGTGTCTGTGGAATAAAGTGATTAAATAGAGATATATTATCAAACTGTTTTTTTTTAATTACACTATTAGATTAAACGATTAAAAATATCGAGGGTAATCATTTCCAGTTGTTCAACCTTTTTCCATGACGATGCACTCAGTTTTTACTTTAATTTATACATTAACCGTTCTGAATAGATAGATAGTAATTAAATTTAATAATAATAATAATAATGACGGGCCTACAGTCCGAGTGGGCCTGGGCCTAGCTTCTCAGCAACCACTCTTGTTATGCGTGCTATTGTTCTCTCAAGAGCGGACACAGTTTATAGAACTCGCAATTATGGCTCTTCCATTTGTCTTCCTCTTAGACAAGACCAAATATCCAGCGCAGATTCTTTCTTTCGAGGCCACCATTAATGATCTCTGTCGCCCTTGTTATCGTCCAGCTTTCGACTGCAAATGCGAAGATTAGAGCGTGTTTGTGTTTTTTTAAGTCCGGAGTTACTTGAACAAACTAAATCGCAAGCGTTTGCCAAGGGCGATTTTGCGTTGAATCTTCACTAAGAAATCGTTTGAACGTTTGCCCTGAGGTAGAGAAACTCCTTAACTTCCTCAAAGTTGCAGCTGTCGATTATAACGTTTTGTGTCAGAAGGTTTGCGACAGATTTATTTTGTTTTATCCTCCCTTATCTTAAGCCTCTCGTGGGGCCGTGGCGTAGTGGGTAGGTGCGTCGACTCCTACGCTCGATGTTATCGGTTCGATTTCAGAAAAAACACCACACCACCATTTTTTCACGGCTCCACCTCTTTCGAGTCACTGGCAATGCTCAAAGAGTATAACTGTCTAGAAAAAAAGCTTCTCAATCTCGCCGTTTGGAGTCGACATTAAACTGTAGGTCCCCTCCACTCGTGAGAGAACAATAGCACACACAACACGAGTGTCCATCTCGGACTGTAGCGCCGCCATTATTATTATTATATCTTAAGACTCAGCTACGTTCGAGGACTTTTCAATAACCATGAATGCTACTGCAACGACGCTCTGTGAACGCGCAAAAATGTTTCTTTTTTTTCGGAGTATTTTTGAAACGCTACACTGGAGCGTGGTCCATTGTACTGCTAGGTTGCAATCTACTCCACTGCCGTTAATTTGATCCCAACGGCAAATGGTGACTGGACCAGATTCGATTTCACTGGGATTCGAACTTGGGGCAGGCAGGCAACTGCGCCATCCAGTCGTTGAAAATGAAGCTTATTCTGAAGTATGATTTCAGAGCTTTTATTTGAGGCATCAATGTCAGACGTAGACCATTCCAGTCAATTCTAATTTAGAGGAATACCGTCAGCTAATGACTGTTTACTCACTTCTGACGTTGACTGTAGGTGTTGACTTATTGGCATGGCAGATACTCCCATGCTCTGTCCAATCTTCCGCACCGATTTTGTTGGGTCCACATCCACAGTTTCTCTCAAAACAGCGTCGTCAATCAACTAAAGTTTCTGGCTTCCCACGTGGTTTATTTTCGAGTCTGAAATCTCCCGAACGGGCGTTTTGTTTTTCATTGCAAATAATGCATTTAAGGCAGTGGGTTCGAATTTGAACTGCCGAATTCCTAGAAATGAAATAACGGTACTTATAACGAAATCTAAAATTCTCACACGTCAAACACATGTACCACTTTATTTTACAAAAAAAAATTGTACGTTCTGGTACAGATGTTCACTCGTGAACTTACTTCCTACTTAGTGGAAAAAAAATGCAGAACGAACTCTAATCGCTAGCAAACTCCAATCCCAACTTCGTTTTTATACGTACGTCTGTGAAATATTTACTTTTCGAAGTAAAATATTCTAAAAACTTCATCTTCCTCTTCTTCGGTTAGGACAGACTTAGGTCTAGCTTCTGAAGTAACCCCCTCGGGTTGTGCGTGCTATTTTTCTCTCAAAAGTAAACTATCTCATAGTACATATGTAAGTAAAATTTTTTTTACTCATGTAAAGGAATCAAATTTCAAACTGATCTTGCTTACGAAATCGATCAGTCTCTTGTATTTTTCCAATTCATATTTTGCAATCTTTCGGTTGGAACTACGTTCCTTTATAAATAACAATCGACAAATATCTGTCGTACGATGGAGTTTTATCAATCAATGCTTCAAAGGGTGAACGTTGAATGTACGTGGCCTTTATTCACTAGATAAGACCAAACAATCGCTTCTCTTAGTCGAAGTGACGCTCGTTTCTTAATCTCTTAAGCGGTACACAAAAACAAAAAAATATGTAATCTCATATGAGATAGGCAGCAGCTACCTGCAAATAATCTAATGTGGACACTTACGTCTCACTCGGCACATGGGAATGGGGCAGTTGTAATCACATTCTGCGATAAGGCATCACGTTTCTGTCTGCCAATTCATTTTATGCCTTAAATTATTGGCTTTTAAGAAGTTGCCAGAGTGAGTAATTTGTACGTTATCTTTAATTGCTTCGGCTTCATAGCTGAAGTTGCTGAATGCATGCAGCTCATCTGTGAGACGGTGAGGATGTGTTTACATGGGTTAAGCTAGTTTTAAGTATTTTTGTCTAGGATGTAAGAACCATGAATTTAAAAAAAAAATACAAAAAAAAATGTGTTTACATGAGTGAACGTCACGATGAGACATAATTTTCAAAAAGTTAGAGAGAGGTTAAATCAGTGCTGCCAAATCGTGGTAAAATTACCCTTTTGTGGGAAAAAAATGTCAACTCCAAATTCACGTATTTTAATTCAAAAAATTGTAAATTCCTTCTGAAAAGAATATCTTTTGTTCGTTTTGTTCTCTAACAATTCTATGGAATTCAAGGGGTAGCTGAAAACTGTGCCGAAGGGAAACACAAAAGCGGGCGGCAAAGCGTGTGGAACTATCTTTCGATTGCCCTTTTAAAATCAATATTTATTAATTCTGAATTTGGCACCTCACAACAGTTTAATTAATAATATCTATATAAAAATAATAATGGCGGCCGAGGTGGACCTGGGTCTAGCTTCTCAGGAACCCCACGAGCTCTGCGTGCTACTGTTCTCTCAAGAGTGGAGGGGTTTTATGCCGACTCCGAACGACGAAATTGAGAAGCCTTTTCTAGACAGTTATACTTTTTGAGCATTGTCAGTGACTCGAGAGAGGTGGAGCCGCGAACAATTTTGTTTTGAAAAATTGTTGCTTGTGCTAGAAATTCGAACCTAGACTGTGAAAGTTAAGTGCGTATGGGTCGACACACAAACCCACACGGCCACGGCTCCCAATCTCTATGTTAAAGTTAATTTTTTAAAAGTTGTAATGGTAAATTTTACTTGGAAATCTGGCAACACTGTGTTGGATGCGACGAAAAACCCTTTTCAAAGTGGATGCTGTGAAGCACGTCTGTTTTCAAAATGTATGGGGCGACCAGATAAAAACGATAGGAAAAGAAATTCTAATAAATCAACAAAGTTGTGGGATATAAAATGGATTCCGCCTTTATTTTGAAGCTACACTCAGTCCATTATATACCGAAAAGCACATAATTCAAAGGGGCTTCGTCTTCTTCTTCAAGCGGCCGATTTAAATTTTGATGAATCGGTCAAATATGTGCGACGTTGCTTAGGCAGTAGCGTCTCGAATGTTGGCCTCGAGCTCGTCCAAATTGGTTGGGATATTAGCTTAGACTAAGGTTTTGACATATACGGCTGGATGCCGCAGTTGGTCAAGTACCTGCGCCAAGTTAGAAGGGTCCCAGTGAAATCGAATCTGGTCCAGTCACCATTTGCCGTTGGGATCAAATTAACGGGACTGGAGTAGGTTGTTACCTGGCAGTACAATGGACTAGTTTTGAGTCTGAGTGCTCCAGTGGCGTATCAAAAACAATTTAAAAAAAAGGACTTGAAATAGCTGCAGAAAGAGAAATCGCCGTCGCCAAATTTCTCCTTCACAACTTCATGTGTTGCGTCGCTTGTATAATATGTAGCGCTGTCGCTGAAACCACGACTCAAATATATCGATGATGTCAAGCTCTGGCCACAGAAATCGTTTAATATCGCTCCATACTTGAGACCACTGACAGTAACGGTGTCTCCTTCCTCCTTTCGAAAGAACTAAAGTCTGATGATGCCGCCTTGCCAAAAACCGCACCAAACGGACAATCTTTGTGGATGCATTGATTGTTTGTTCGAACACTTGTGGATTGTGTTCGCTCAAATAATTTTCCTTGTTGACATAGACGCTGAGCCACAAAAGAGATGAATTTTTGGGTAAAATCTGGATTTTAGATTTAGGACATTTTCAGGGGACAATTAGCGAGCTCACGCCGTTGTCTATGGTCGCCCGGCTTCAATTCTTACGTCAGCACAATCGCAAAATAATCCGACCGCAAAATAGGCCGAATTGACTCTCTTGCGATGTCCGATTCAACCGATCGACGTCGAATCAACTTTGCTGGGTCTTCTTCGATACAGGCCTTTACGACGGCTATGTTTTCTTCATTTCCCACCAATCTCTGTCCGGTTAGTGGCTTAAGGTACAAAGAAGTGCACTCACGCTCGAATTTTTCCACTGTGCTTGCGTGCACATTTAAGCCACGGTGACGTCGACCTCACGATCATGTTCGCGATGCATATTTACGACAGAACCCAAATTTCGACAATATTTACATGTTCAGCAATCGTGAAACGGTGCATGATGAAATGGCGGGGTAGGTAGATATGTAGGTTGAAGAGTCTAGTGACGCGGCTCATTTAGACCAACAGTTTGGGTCCATAACTGCATTCTCGTCCCTGCAGCTTCTACAATTATCGCTCTGGGGGACACCTAGCCTCCTGGCATGAGTGTCTATCGGACAATGTCCGGTGGAGTTTCCCATCACCATCCGAATATCCTCGCAACTCGTCGTTGACCCAATGTCCAGATCCAACCATCGTTAATTTGCTTTCTCTAAAGTTGCGTCCTCTATTTTTTTTCCTCAGCAAACTTAAGGGCATGTTGACATAAGGTAGTGCTAGAGATTTATATAGATTTATATAGCTCGGACCACTCCTTTGCCAGCACGTCCACTCTCTCGTTTCCTTGAACTCTTTTGTATCCCGGTAGCCAGCAGTGCCAGTGTCACCGTGTTTACACAGAAGATTTCGTTGACATTTTGTCTGAAATAGCTTGACTATTTTCGACTTTACAATCTCCGACGCTATGGTTCTTATCGCCGCTTTGGTTTCGGCGTATGTAGTGATCGTTTTTCATGTCCAACTAAGTTCTTTTAGCATAAATGCCGCCTCATTTATTGCTACCACCTCCGCTTGGAATACGCTACATTCGTCGCTTAGATTCAGGGATCTTTTGAAGAACTCACAGAAGACCGCTGCCCCTGTTCCTGCTCCGGTTTTCGAGCCGTCAGTGTATTAGGGAGATCTCTTTGCCGACCTCCGCTGATAGCTCTTCCCAACCTCTCCTGTCCGGAATTCGGGTAGAGAACTTAATCGTAGTAGTCAGGGTTGGTGGCAAATAATCCGACGTTTTGTATCTGTATGATGTTGTCCATTTTGAGTGTATGGACGCGTGCCCACATGGCTTGTCTTCCCACATCTTTACTTCCCTGAGTCTCATGGCGCTTGTAGCCGCTCTGCTACTGCAGAAGATGTCAAGAGGGGTAAGATAAAGTAGGACCTCGAGCGCTGCCGTCGGCGTTGTCCTCAGAGCACCTGTGACTCTTAAGCAGGCCGATTTTTGGACCTTCGTCAAGCTTGAAAGAAGTTATTTCTTCACCAATTCTTGCCACCAGACTGTTAATCCGTAAGTTAAGATGGGTCTTACTGCTATTGTATATAGCCAGTATACCACACGTGGTTTAAGACCCCAGGTGTTGCCGAAAACTCGCTTGCATGTGTAGAATGCTATTCACGCTTTATTGATGCGCCCCTCAGTGTTCTCTTCCCAGGTTAGTTTGGAATCCGAAGGTGTAGAGGGTGGTCCTTCTCAAGTTAATGGCGATTGAAGGACAAAGTGTAGCAACCAGTTAGCTATATCTAAAATAAATATACCAATAAGAGGTTAATTTTACAAAAGTTTTCAATTCGTCGCACATCCCCTGGGTCTCTTCTCTTGATTGTCATAAGTGTATTTAAGAAGATACCATCAAGCCTTACGTCG
Organism: Myathropa florea; assembly: GCA_930367185.1. Taxonomy (NCBI): domain Eukaryota; kingdom Metazoa; phylum Arthropoda; class Insecta; order Diptera; family Syrphidae; genus Myathropa; species Myathropa florea. The sequence continues at coordinate 110,164,154 of OV884002.1, forward strand.
TATTCAAAAATTGTTGCCCATTCGTGTACGTTTTCATTAATTGTGTTTTAGCTTTCCGCTTGACTTGCGGGTTGCCAAATTACTCTTTAAGTGGTCTATATAAAATTGTATAAAAAAAATTAATAAAATAATTGTTCCCTTTACAGACGACCATGGCACCTACAAAAGGTCGCCGCTTTATCTCCTCCCGTGATCTGACGAAAAATATGACATATTACACTGATAAGCCAAACAAGATCGAGTGGGATGCAAAAACACTTACGTAAGTTCAAGTTGAAATTATATCTCAGAAAATTATATCTCATCTCGAAATTTGTTGCACAGTTTCAAAACACCAACCGGCAACCCGTTGGTCTTGATGATGTCATGGCTGTTAGCCAAGCAAAAACATCTGAAAAAATACGCTGAGATATACACTGAATTGGGATTTGATGTTCTGGTCGTCCACATCACTCCTTGGCAATTATTGTGGCCAGCCAAGGGCACGCAGGTAATTTAGAGCAATTTACAAACACCAACAACTGGACGATTACATTTCTTGTTGCTTCTTTCAGTTGGTGGCTGCGGACACAGTGAAGTTCTTGGAAAATAACACATCATATGCTCCAATCGTTGTGCACGGATTTTCTGTTGGTGCCTATGAGTTCGGAGAAATGATGCTAATTATGTCAAGAGACATGAAAAGGTAATTACACCAAATCAAATTGTACAAGCTGAAATGTCTCAATTAGAACGTGAGATACTTTACTTCTCAGTTTAGGGTTGAGAGTTGAGTACTGAATTTACGTTGACATTTATATTGGGTGTGCGCCGTGGCGAAGTGGGTAAATGCGTCGACTCCCTCCGGTCGATAGGTCTTCTTTCGTGCATGAGCAAGGTATGGGAGAAGACAGTCATTAGAGTCCTGGAACTGTGAGAAGAGGACGACAAAATTATACCGGACAACCAAAAAGTATATAGAAAATTGCTTTTCGACAGTCACTGGAACAAACCCAAAAAATAATGTACAGCTACGCGTTCCACACCGTATGGTTAGAAGGCATATTTCTTAACTTGGCCAGACTCGGTATGAGCAAACCATCGCTATACAAGATCTATGACATGATCACAGGTAAAAAGTTCGTTGTGAAAAGTGGCAAACGGTCTTTAACATTAAAAATGGTCCCCAACAGGGAGTAGTTGGCTCTCCAATCTTATTCACCATATTCACTACCGATTTTATAGTTACTATGCCGCATTCATAGCGTACGCCGACGACTTAGTAGAGTACAGATCAGGTCCGAAGGTAGAAGTGACCAATATCTTGCTGCAGCGTGACTTCGACAAAATTCAACGATCGTGTAACGACTGGAAGTTGGAAATCAACTTCCGGAAGTGTGAAACTATTCTCTTCCCCACTGTATGTTGCCTTAAAGGATACGAATAGAAACTGGTGGAAGTTCGAGTTTTTAATCAGTAGCTTGTTGAATTTGCTATGTGACTTGTGGCACCGTCTTGTTGAAACCCCATATCATTAACGTCTATTCCATACAATTGACTAAAGCAACAACGTTGCAACATGTCTCAATAGCAATCTCCATTGACTGTACCGGAACGGTCATTTTTATTAAGGAAATAACACACGGCCCAATGACATTTACTTACTTAAGTGGCACCACAGTTCGGGTTGAACCAGGGCCTCAACTAACAAGCCTCTCCAGCTAGCACAGTCCTTAGCTAGCTGGCTCCAGTTGCGCACTTTGAGGTCCCCTTCAAATTGTGCGCGAGGCTGTCCCTCTGAGTTAGATTCGACGGCGGGCCGAAGCATTGATATCCATCCGATCTATATGTCCTAGCCATCTTAACCGACTGATGCGCAGTTTTTTTTTACTAAGTCGATGTCGCTGTCTAATAGTTAGCCTTTGAATGTCCTTCTCCAAAGCCCGTCAACGCAAACGGACCGAAGAATTTACGAAGAATTTTTCTTTCGAAACGAACGAGGATATCCTCATCATCTTTTGACAAAGTCCATGTTTCAGCGACATAACAGGACCTAGGATGATCAAGGCCTTATATAAAGGGTGGTCCAACGAAAACGCACGATGATAATTGTAAATAAAACAAAAAGTTTTCAGAGAATTATCTTAATATTTTTTATTATGATGAAATGATATATGACAATTATGTGTAAAACAAAATATCGGCCAAATGCTCGCCATGGCTTCGGTGGCATACCTCTATCCGATGGTCCATATTTTCAATGACTCTGAGACATAATTGAGGTTCAATGTCGTTAATGTGCCGAATTATCTCATCCATTAGCTCTTGAATTGTTCTTGGCTTATTGACGTACACTTTATCTTTTAAATATCCCCAAAGAAAGAAGTCCAACGGTGTCAAATCACATGATCGTGGCGGCAAATTAACATCGTCACGACGTAAGATAACACGGTCATTAAATTTCTCGCGCCATTGTTTCCTTGGCTGTGTGGCAAGTGGCACCATCCTGTTGGAAGCACATGTCGTCAAGGTCCATATCCTTAAATTCTGGCCCCAAGAAGTCCGTTATCATCCCGCGATAGCGACCACCATTCACAGTAACTGCTTGGCCGACCTCATTTTCGAAGAAGTACGGCCCGATGACGCTGCCAGCTCACTACCGCGAACAACAGTAATGTTTTCCGCACAACGAAATGGACGAGCATTCACAGGTCTTTTCACATTTCCTACAGACCCGGTTTGCTGAAATTTGTGCACAATTCTATCGATTGTGGACACATTTGGTCGATTATGCTGACCAAAAAAAATCACAAAGTGCACGAAATGCATTTTGATTTGAACGCCTATTTTCGTAAAAGGCTTCAAGAATCTTAACGCGCTGCTCAACTGTGTACCTCTCCATGGTTGAATTTGTCAAACACTGAAACAAAGAAATGTCAAATTAAGTAGGTAAGGAGTGGGCATCGACTCCTACGCTCGAGGTCTAAGGTTCAAATCTCGAAAAAAAACATTTAACATTTCCACCTCTTTCACTGAGAATGCTCAAAGAGTATAACTGTATAGAAAAAGCTTCTCAAAAATCGCCGTTCGGGATCGGTTACTTCTATTAAGAATTATAAAGAGAACCTGTTGAAAGAAAAGAGGAGTCTGGTGGAAAAGCCGGTTTTCTCAACCCAAAAAAAGGTTACTAAGATTTTGAGCCTTATTGAAAAAAATTCGAAAATTTCTAAACGTAATTTGGCAAAAAAAGCAGAATGTTCAAATTTTCTAGTTCATGAAGTGAAGAGAACTTCGGTCTTGAAAACATATAAAGCTCAAAAGGTTCTAGATCGGAACGCAAAAAAAAATTTGGATGCGAAACAACGAGCAAAACAAATTTTCATGCAACGGCGCCATGTCTTGTTTTGACATTCATGCCAAACTCGTCAGACTAAGCAGGATGACGATGGAGAACTCTCGCTGCTCCATCAAGGTCGGTAACGAACTCACCGAGACCTTTAATGTCAAAAAAGGTTTTAGACAAGGCGACGCGCTGTCATGTGATTTCTTTAACATCGTTCTTGAGAAGATCATGTAAAACTCACTGGCCAACACAAGAGGCACGATCTTCAAAAAGTTCGTTCAACTGCTAGCTTACGCGGATGACATTGACGTGATTGGGCGAACACATCGAGCCGTCAATGATGCGTTTGCTGGCATTGAATCGGATGCGGCTAAAATGGGTCTGGCGGTAAACGAGGGCAAAACCAAGTATATGCTGTCAACGAGAAAGAACGCACAACATCGACGACTTGGCCAGAACGTCACCATAGGCAACAACAAATTTAAGGAAGTGAAGGACCTTGTCTCGACCTGGACTCACTTCGATATATTTTATGAAGGAAGGGACCAGTTATGTTATGCATATTGTCCGAAGTGCTTTATGTGTAGGGCTATAAATCTAGAGCTAGTATTTCAGGGCTATAAATCTCGGGCTAGAATTTAAGGACTATAAATCTAGTGCTAGAATTTTAGGGCTAGAATCTTAGGGCTAGAATTTTAGGGCTATAAACCTAGAGCTTTAATTTCATGGCTATAAATCTAGGGTTGGAATTCTAGGGGTATAAATTTAAGGCTATAAATTTCGGGCTAGAATTCCAGGGCTATAAATCTAGTGTTAGAAGTTTAGGCCTAGAATCTTAGGGTTATAAATCTTGGGCTAGAACTTTAGTGCTATAAGTCTAGGGCTAGAATTATAGGGCTAGAATCTTAGGACTATAAATCTAGGGCTAGAATCATGCTTGGAGCTCTAAGCACCAACGATCGTGCTTGGAGCAACTCTTTGTCGCACTGAAAGATTTTGTCGGTTTTTATTCGATCGTATCTGGGCCATAATGCCTTATTAGTCAAGAATCTTACTATCCACCTTTTTCCTCATCTCTGAGAGTGGCAGTTTGATCCTATGAATAACTTGTGACAGGTCAGTCACTGACACTTTGCTGGCAGCATTACCCCCCCTTTTTTTTGACGGAGGTTTTTGTAGCACTACACTGGAGCACTCAGACTCAAAAACTGGTCAATTGTACCCAACCTTACTACTATAACATAAGTGTTTGTTGATACAAAAATAGGTAGAAGAAAAATGAAAATGGTACAAGTAGGGGAAAATTGCAAAAAAAAACCTCCATCACACCTCTCTTTTTATGAATGCAGTCGATTAAAAATGTTTAGATTCTCATAACATAAGCGCTTTATTCAAAATCATTCGCAAGCAGTTTATATAACTCAGAGGTTTTAAAATTAGGTGTAAACGAAAAATATAAATTCTTTGATTACCAGCAGTCACAAATTTATACACAGACAGCGTTAATTCAAAACAATCCATTTTAATTGAATCAGTTAATTATCACCTCCGTTATTTGACCATCCATCGTGCTTTGTGTGTATTTGGAACATTTAGTTGATTGTGATCGTAGGGCAATAACACACGGGATTGTTTTGAAATAAGAGGAAGTGTTAACAAATTAGGCGGGACATTTATATTTTCATACACTTCACTGTGCAGCTAAACTTAACACCGAATGTTGTTGATATATACCAACCGTATGTGCAGGTCGATAGACATGTGTTCTACATGAGAAAGGGGGAAAAATAAAAAAATAATAATAGAATTTTTAGCAAAAAATTTACATTTAATATTTACACGTCTATTGTATATTAAAATAAGTACCTATTTCCATGCAGATTCTGAGAAAGCGAAGATTTAAAATTCAGCACATAAACTCCTCGCTGAAATCGGCAAATCGACATACGGCTCAATCGTTTTTCTCACAATAATTTCAATCCTTTAATTTACAAAAACAACTAGTAAACATCAATAGTTATTGCATTCGACGCAAAGCGTATTGGGATCATTTTTTTGTGGCGTTTAAATTTGGATAGACATAGAAGTTGCTTAGAACTGCTTCGCTTAAAAATGATTAACTACTTAAACAGATTTCGCCCTTCTGGCTAATAAACATTTTCCTGCAACCTTCTTCTTGGATGTGTGGAACTTAAATGATTTAGCGTTTGATTTTCTGATTTCGAGTTACGTCTGCTGAACTATCTGCTGACGATCTTCTTAAGATTAAGTACGGAATGTTGTTAAACTGTTTTCCTATTATTTTTAATTTCTTAAAATTTTTTCACTGACTAGCATTAAAAAATTAAAAAAAATGAATCACTCCAACAATTTCTTTTTTAAATTTTATATTCTCTAAGTAGAAATCTTATTTTTAAACTGACGACTCCAAACTTCGTTCTCCTTCATTTGCCTGCGAAGTAAATCCATTAAGAAACCGTTAAATAAGGACAACATTAAGTAGGTGCAAAACATATAAGATCCCATGGAAAACAAACCCATGTTCTTGTAGTAATTTGCAAGAATCAAGACGTAGAAAAATCGCATGGATGGTTTTTCATTTGCTATCTTCTCATAGAAGACGTACGAGTGAACCAAAAGATACAGGCTGATGAGAAATGCAATCAGTGTCGATACTGCCGACATAAAGAGCATTTTCCTAAAGATGCGTCTGGTTTTGATTCCAAGTTCTGCCAGCAATTCCATCATCAAAACATATCGGTTCGGTACGCTGATGGAACCACCTATGCCCGTGAAAATGGGCAAGAACACCGCCATAGTGATGACAATTCCAACCACTCTGATGATTATATTCGCTCCTATTGCCAAATCACTGTCCACGATAATTGGTTTGGCGTACATCATCAAATCGCTGAACAGTACGTTAATGTTGACGTACGAGTAGACGAAGAAGTGCAGTAAAGTGACTGCAAATGCAATACGGGAGATTTGAAATCCACTGTCACCCAATACGTAGGGGAACAACCCCGCCACACGAAGGAGTAGGACCGTAAAAATGAAAGCCGCTTCAAGATCCTGTGGGTTGATTAATTTATGCCACGCTTTGGATATTTGAGTTCGCCTTGATTGAGAAGGCATTTTGCCAACGAACCGAGTGAGATTACGACTGAAAGTTAGACAACTTGGAAGAGTCAGTTTTAGCACAACTAGGCGAGGGTTGTTCGAGAATAATTGAGGCCTAATGGATGGATGAACTCCATTCGCTTTGATGGTTCTAAGTGATAAGTATATTCAGGTGGGATTTCGTTAGTGGGAACATTAGGGGTACATGGAATTTCAATACAAATGACAAGCGAGTGAAAGAGGATCCCATTAGGCGGACAAGTGTTTTCGTTTAATTCTAATGGTTGTGGGTGGCTGCATCCGTACTTAGATCCTTGGCTGATTGGAGGCTTTTACTTTAGTTCAAATTAAAATTTCATTAAAAGAAGCCATTAAAATATGGAAATCAGCACAATCAACCGATTGCAATCAAACCTTTAGCAATAATCACTGAAATGCGAAAGTTATTCACTGTAAAGTGAGAGCACGCATTCAGAACGGTGATTAAATTTAATGAGAATCAACAAGAACAATGTTTTTTTAGTTTACTTTCTCGTGAAATGTAATGCCTTGGAATGGCTTTTCTTTCCATAGGATCGGTCCGTTTTACAAAAGTTCCGACATAACGGATCGTCTTGTGTACAAGGATATACTTCAGAAAGTGATGCTGAAGAGGACAGAAAATATGACTTTGTAACAACAAAGTGCGACTGTATTCGAATTAGACTGTCGGATACGACTTGCGTAATTGGGGTTATGATTATTGGTCTGACAATTGCTATAACTTCGAACTAGTTAAGCACTTCGTCTACCTCGCCTTTGCATTAAACTGTACAAACAACATCAATGCCGAAAACGCAGAATAACTTGCCAACCGGTGATTTTGTGGGCAACTTGGTAACAGCGCCCTCTCTCGAAGGACCAAGCCGACTTTGTAAAAGACATTGATCATCCCAGTCCTGCTTTACGGCGCAGAGGCATGGACAATATTTTCGAGAGAAAAGTTCTGGGTGTGATCTTTGGTTCTGTTTGCGTTGGTGGCATTTGGAGGAGAATGTTAAATCACGAACTGCATCTGCCATTCATTTCGGGAGGAGAAAGAATGGGCGCGCCCAAACGGGCTCCAAACAGTCTTGTGTTTGTCCAGGCGTCTATGGATGCTACGCCAAAGATGGCTAGGCCATGTGGAGTGCATGGATAACTAAGCTCCGGCCCGAAGAGTCTTAGATTTTGAACCAGTGGGACAAAGCCACAGACGACGTACACGTCTAAAGTGGCGCACCCAAGTGGAGAGGGGCCTAAACAAACTTAGTGTGCGCAACTGCGTGTTTATTTGTTGAGGTCCAGGTCCACTTCGGACTGCACCACCAGTCTAGATGAAGAAACTTCTCTTTGCGAACTTATTTCGTTATAGAGATAAGGGAAACCTTACTTTACGGACAATTTGTCATGGTCCCGGCATTTCAACCTCTTTGCAACGAACCCTCTCTATACTGCGCAGTTATTCTTCTCATAACGGACACATGAAGCAAAAACGACGGTGAAATAGTCAAAAATCATGCAAATATTGGCATACATATAGTTGCTCCAAGGCCGCCGTGGAGTTGTGGATATATGCGTCGACCCCTGCGCACTTGACTTCCACAGTCCAGGTTCAAATCCCATACACATTTTGCTTCAGTTTTGTGAGCCACAAGTAAAAAAGGGTTACGAAGATAAACTTAATAACTCCCCGTATTTACTGCGCTAGACACAATCTCCTTATGAGTATCAAGGGCGCTAGAATGCAAATCTTTTCGGATAGCCAGACTTCACTTAAGGCTTTATCTGCTTTATCTGCAGACGAACTCGCTAGAGCTGGTTCGAAAACTGCGTTCATAGGTCCTGAACCGTGATGTAGTGTCAATTAGACAACAGCTACAACGCTGACTAACGATTGGGAAAACAACTTCTCCTAGATCATTGGACCAATGGGGCAGGTCCAATAAATCGATTTATCAGACCCAATTCTTATAAGCAAATCCTCTACCTAGCCAAGGAAAGCATAAGAAATCGTGCACGGTATGCACCTCACGAAAAATATTATCGGCCATACAAACAAATCGAATGGTTAAGATATTATTTGCCATTATAGCAAAAGGCCCATAAACTAGAATTTAACTGGAAGTCCTCTCTGTACTTGGCGGGCAATTTGAAGTCACTGAATGTGATGTCCTAAGTCTGGAGTATTATATAAAGTCTCACGTTAACCAATGCGATTTAATTTGAGAAGATCGAGTAACTCTTTTAACTGCCACGCATAGAAGCTAAGAATTACGATTTTAATAACTTTTTATTTTCTTTCTATTTTTCAGGTATCAACCAATTCTAGATAGAATGGCTGCTCAGATTTGGGATAGTGCTGCTGATATTACCGAAATCCCAGTTGGATTACCGAAGTCGATTTTCCCGAAGAATCCGCGTATGGAGAGTGCTTTGCGTAATTACGTTCTGTAAGTTCTAACCTTAATTTGATGCACAATTCACACTAATAACCATTTAATTTCCATCAACAGCTACCATCTGAAAACATTCCACAACCAAGCAACGGTCCACTATATGCGATCCAGCCAAATGTTTCACTCAACATTGCTCAAAGTACCAGCATTATTCTTCGTATCCAAAAACGATCTCATCGGGCCGGAATCATCAAACAGTGCTGTTAGAGACAATTGGGAACGGGCGGACATAAAGGTTCACTTCAAATGCTGGGATAAGTCATTACATGCTGCCCATTACATTAGACACCGAGAAGAATACTTGGCGTTGCTGCTAAAGCATTTGGAAGATACTGGAGTCTTAGAGAACTTGGCTTGCAAGTCCCGTGCCAAGCTATAAATCAATGGGAACTGGAGAAAGCATAAGAAACGAGTATATAAGTCAAGTCTGTATTTAATAAAACAAAAAGCAAAATATTGAAAAGGAAAAAAAAACAATCTGTGATTCATTGAGTATGATGAACGAAGAGTAACATGAATACGATTATATTTTCACTTGGTTTTACCTTATATTCATTTGGCACGTTGTTATTTTTTATGATTTTGTTTGTTTTCAAATTTTCGGCGTAGATTTTAGTGAGTCGTGGCAGTTACGCGTGGAACGGAATATTATAATTATAGAATAGACCTAAAAACATGAAATTCTACCGAACAACACCTTCACACACCGATTTATGAAAATGTATCTACCAAAAAAACCAAAAATTGTAACATTACTAACTACTTTCAAATAAATGTGTAGTTCAGGTCGAGATTTGTTTTTCTTTCTTTTTAAATAATAAGGTGGCGCTACAGTCCGAGGTGGACTTGGATCTAGCTTCTTCAACAACCGTTAATGTTGTGTCTGCTATTGTTCTCACATGAGTAGAGCTGTAGGTCCCAGCTTAATGCCGACTCCGGACGGCGAGATTGGGAAGCTTTCTAAACAGCCGAATTACTTAATGTAAAAACCGACATGCCACATTGAAACCGAATTCGTTTTCCGTGATTATATTTTTATTCTCAGCACACTTATCTCTAGGCTTTATTGACTACCTTCTCGAACACCATGCTAATGTTCGAAAGGAGACTGGAGTTTGCGCGGAGTTTTTCTTTTTTTTTTGTCTGAGGTTTTTAACACTGCACTGGAGCTTAGACAACACTCAGACTCGAATACTGGTCCGTTGTACTACAAGGCAGCAACCTACAAGCATATTTAGGTGTTTGGCGAAGGTGCAGTTACCAGTTAGTACGCCGGTAAGTCGCCTGCAGTCTTTCTGTCAAGCGATAGCAAGAATGCCGATTTCTTACAGACTTTAGGGAGCATGCGCTTGGTCCGCCACCTCCGGTTGTGCTCTCGAGAGGTCAAAAAATCGTCGGAAGCCCTAACCAAGGACGCAGGCAGTCCCAGCGCAGATTGAGGTCCTGAGAGTACCTCCTCTGATCCTTACCAAGTTAATCGGCGATTTCATTTCCCACGATCCCGTAGTGGTTTAGGACCAAGACATGTCTTAGTGAATTTAAACTGCCGATCAAATTCAGAGAAGACTTGCATTCTTGAACTATCCTGGAGGTAGTTACAGAGTTGAGCAAGGTTTTAAGCACAGCTTGGCTATCGACACGACAAGTATACTTCGCCCCTTCCACCTGTTCTTCACAATATAGTTCGCTTGGAAAAGCGACGCAAACTGACCTAAGGAGGTGTGCAGTCTAATGTTGTCGCCCTCCACGAAGGGGCCAGCGCCAGGAGAATATGGTTTTGCTTTTATACATGACAGTTCTTCACAGGCAATTTTCATGATTCCATCCCTCTTCCTCAGGATTAGATGAGAGCAGATGCACAAAATTGCCAGCAACTCATCTGCAGAGGCAATTCTCTCGAACTCCCACACTCTTCGTCCCGCTTGCCAACACATTGCGGGTTGTGTCTTAAAAATTGCCCCAAGTAAAAGCGGCCTTAATATAATAATAATGGCGGCGCTACAGTCCGAGGTGGACCTGGGCCTAGCTTCTCACCAACCACTCGTGTTGTACGTGCTATTGTTCTCTCACGAGTGGAGGAGACCTACATTTTAATGCCGACTCCGAACGGCGAGATTGAGAAGGTTTTTCTAGACAGTTATACTCTTTGAGCAGTGTCAGTGACTCGAAACAGGTGAAGCCGCGAACAATTTTTTTTGAAAATTGTTTGTCTGAACTTGGATTCGAACCTAGACTGTGAAAGTCTAAAGCGCATGGGTCGACGCACGAACCCACACAGCGGCCGTATATCCTTTAATAATCCAACGCCGCACGAATCAGCGCAAGGGTATCCGTCCACCGCAAATATTGACGGCGTTTACATATATGGAAGAAGGCAGAAATGCCGAAGAGAGAGTGCATGATTTTGCAATCTGTTGGAAAGGGATGTACTTTCGTATTTATTATTTTTCCAACCTTCAACATGAACAGTTTCCAACCGATTAATTTTACACATACTCGTACTTCTGGTGCCTCCCATATCGTTGTGGATTTCGAAATAACACGAAAAGAGAAGAACTTGTCGGAAGCGTCGCTGGAATGTTTGGTGGATTGTAAGACGATGAGTACTTTTTAGCTGTTTTTCACATTTCTCGCATTCTCTTAGACGGTGTTTACAAACGACAGGGCAATACGCTTGGGCAGGTAAGATTTTCTGCGTGTGCCACTCCAGAAAATGAGGAAAATATCTCGAAAGCCGAAAAATAAGGGATGAAAAGATGTCTGCTTCATCCGAAAACCCACTTTCAAAGTTACCGCTTTTCGGTACCTCTAATCCATCTCCTTCTCGCTTGTAAAAATCGTATATTGTGTCTCTGACAAACCTGCATTTTTCCGCTCATGTAATCACCGTCTTAAAAAGTCAACAAATTGTCTAAAAAACATGTGTTGATCACAAAAGTGTATACAAAAGTGTGTACTGGGAGGAATTTGATTGTCGTGCTGCACACCGATTTTACTGATATGAAAACCTACGTACTTTGAATAGCCTGAGAAAATGTTTTTATATGGATATAGTAGCATGGGAAAATATTCTAACTGCTTGTTTACATAACATGAAAGTCTTCGAATCCACCCCCGAGGGACGGCGCAGTAGAGGAAGACCGCGACTCAGGTGGCGCACGCAAGTGGAAAGGGACCTCAACCAACTGTGCGTGCGAAACTGGAGGCAGCTAGCTAAAGATCGAGCTGGCTGGAGACGCTTGTTGGTTGAGGCCCAGGTCCAACCCCGGACCGTAGCGCCACCTTAAGTAAGTAAGTGTTTACATGACCCGCGATCTGCGACGGCAATTTTGGTAAAATAACTACTTTTCACAAAATAGCAACACAAATAGATAAAGTTCCGAAAAGTACTCGCCTCCGATTTTCTTTAAGTTTTTTCTATGGATATTCTATTACTTAAATAAAAATCCAAAACGGTTTTCACCGCAAACTACTGGAAAGGACTAAAAGGACATTTGACATTTTAAAATCCTAAAAAAATTAATTTTAATATCTTCTAAACCGAAAAGAGTGTGTAAATAAACTACATATTAAGCTAAATCCTTACTTCTGCCAGTGTTGCTATATGGGTGCGAAATCTTTTGCAAACCTGACGAAAAGAGCATGAGAAAACTGATCGTGGTCTACAATAACATTGCTAGATACGTATTTAACCTAAGGAAAAGCGACCATGTTTCATGTTTCTCTACAAAAATTGCCGGGTGCACTCTTTCAAATCTGCTGAAAATCAAAACACTCTGCGTTCTAAACAATCTGATCATTACTCGACAACCTGAATAGCTTTTTGAAAAAATCTAATTTTTTCCTATCTCCTAGACCGGTAAGAATTATACAACCCAGATACTCTTGCCTCCAGTCAGAAAGACAATTCTTTGTACAATTTGCCAAGCTTTGGAACTCTCTACCAGCGCATTTGAAAGAGATTACTAGTACGAGTAGATTTAAAGCTTCCATTTTTGCTTACACGACCAGAGAACAAATTGAATTATCTTAATATTATTTTTCTTTCTTGTTTTCCATAAATTTTCAATAGTATTTTACCTGTTTTATCACTATTATCATATGTTTTTTTTATTTTAAGTTTTTTCCTCACTTCTCAACTGGTATGAAATGATGTCAGTTCACAGTATATTTGCACTCCACTTATGTAAATCCTTCTAAAGCTTGCATTTAATCATAAGGTTACATAATCTTCTTAATATAAGAAATATTATTATTATTATTACTTAAAGTTAAAGGTGCAATTGAAGAGTTCGCTAACATAATTTTGGAAAAAAAATGTACATATGTATGTATATTTTAGAAAACAATTTAATTTCTAAAACAAAATGAATAATATGGTTTTTTCTTAAAGTCTTATACAGCCTTTGCTAAATGTATTAGGCACCCTTTCAGATTCGTTATATCTTTAATAAGCAAACAAATTAATGAAATGAGAGGAAAAAATAAAAATCGTTTACAATCTCAGATAGTGTCGCCGAAAACCATAAAACTCCGACTAAACTCAAGAGAATTACTACCAAAATTACAGATTTTGCGTTTTTCCCCGTTTGAAACCATTTTAAAATCATCATCTACAATGGCACCTCGCGAATAATTACATTTTCTGTTCTTGTGTGTACAGTCGAATCACGATAATTCCTACCCCGATAAATCGAAACCTCGATAATTCGTAACATGCTACTAGTCCCTTGCCAAATCGTCGCTAATTTGCTTTTCATACATTTTGCTCCCCTCGTTATTCCGTATATTATTTGCATTGCAATGAACACAAAACTTCTTATAAATCGTTGTTCGTTTCTTAAACCTCTTATAAATGGTATGCAAAACGAAAAAAAACCTTTTCAGCTTAACTACCGTTAACTTCTGTAGACAATTTTGTTGCCTTGATATCACCTTCATGTCGCCTTACACATCGATGTTTCGTTCATAAACATCGATGTTGACATCGATGTTTTGCTAACCGATACATCGACGGCAAAATTGTCAAACATCGACATCGTTCATTCATTTCGCCAAACATTCCCAAAATGTATTATATATAAAATGTGCTTGTATTCTTGTAATAATAATGGGGTGTAAAAGAGCTAGAGATGCGCAATACAATGTAACTTTTTGCATATCTTAGCCTCTCCTTTTTTAATATCCTACTCCGAACCTCCAAGTGGTTTACTTTGAGCATCGAGCAACCCTCAAGGAGACCGGGTATACAACTCCTATGGAACTGTGGGATAATCGGAGAGGGCTCATGTTTCGTCATGTATTGGCTGGATGCGTAAGCATGGCTGACCTTGTGTCAACAGCCAAACTAGCGCCTGTTCACCAACGGGGTGCGGCTGGGAATGGGTGTCGGTCTTTGAGCAAGCGGCTCGCTATATAAACGTGTATGAAGGGCCCGCTCGGGAACCGTAATCCCGAATCGTAGAATCCTCCAACGTTACTTTGGGTTTTTCGTTGGCCCGAAGTAAAAAGTAAAAATTCAACCATCAACGAAACGGAAGACGGAGAAGGTTTTTGGGTTGAAACTAGTACGACTAGTATGTTTTGTTGTTTAGGTATAGTACATCGTAAATATAGCCAACAATTCGTGTGATGTAGAATATAAATAAAACATCGAAAAAACATCGATGTATCGTTGTTGATACCAATTTTTTTTTAACTTCGATGTTTGTCCTGGAACTATCGATGTTTCAAACATCGATGTTTTTAAGAACGATGTTGCATCCCTACTTACACACCGCACTTTTTTGTTCTCTGATATTACGAGTTTCTTTATTCTTAATTCACAAGCCGTTAAATCGTTAACGTAAAATCGAAATCTCGATAATTCGTAACCTGCGGTAATTCGTAAAAAATGCTGATGCTAAATTTCAAATTATCGGGATTCGACTGTAAATTAATCGCGGCTTCCTACCGCGTCAAAGCCATCCCATGTGAATGAGAGCTTTCTCTTTCCCGAGTTGAAATGAAATATATATATTGGCGTACTCGTTTTTCGGCGTACTCGTACTATTATTTAGCAGATCCCATTTGACATTTATTTCTTGTTAAATATCCGTGGGGCAGAAATTTATTTGTTTTTAATTTCCGTTACTAATAAAATTTGCAGCAGTCATTGTCAACAATCTATTTTCCACTAGATGGCATAAGCTGCGATTACTTTTTTACCGCACATAGTAAGTATAGACTTTGACAGACAAAGTCATATAGCTGCGGTGTCCGAGTGGTTAAGGAGATGGACTTGAAATCCATTGGGTTCTACCCGCACAGGTTCGAATCCTGTCCGCAGCGGTTGGACAGTCTTTTTTTTTTTCTTTATTCGTTAATCTGATGAATCATGATATCATCATTCTGTAGATTTTAAATGGCCCAACACGTGGTGAAATTCATTTGTTGTTTGTGACGATTTCAGTTCTACGTGCTTTTCGACAGAAATCAAATAGTATTTGTTGTATTTTGCGGCATATTTCGTCAAACCACAAATTTGTACTTGTGATTCACAACTAAAAATACGTTTGTTTTGTTTAACAAATTGCAACCATAAAATCCACAAATTTGTGATTTGAATTCAAACAAATTGCGCAAAAAAATGATTGATCATAAGTGTTCAAAACCACCGATGCATCGGATTTGTGATGGAAATGCAACTCATATGTGTTTTTTCGTACAAGTTTGTTGAACGTTATTACAAAAACTGAATGATTAAACAAAACAAGGTGATATTTGCGTCTCCCATTAGACATAAAAACCTACGACATGAAAATTAACGGATGGAAAATATTTCAAACTCTCTAGCGTGTCAAGCCATTTAAAGTATTTTTTTCAGTCGTGTAGACAGTCTGTTGATTATAGTTGCAATATTTTCTGATTCAGAATTGTTGTTCATATGTATGTTCGCTGGTCACGAGTGTTTAATATACAATTCAACACAAGATGAAACACAAAAGATTGCACTCAAACTGTAATACTTTAAATAATTTTTAATTTTCAGACACATCTTTCAACATGCTTAATTGTATTAACATTGGGTTTCAACCCTAAATGAAATATGCCCCTTAACCACTAGCGCAATCGATAGCAGAAATCAGAAATCAGTCAAATTAAGACAAACTGACAGCAATCAACACAGCTGTTCTTTAGAAATGTCAAACCAAAATTTGTAATCAAATTTTTATTCGTTTAACTCAGTGCGTAAAACAATAAATATTTAAAAGTCTAAAATGAATGTGGATAATACCCCAATGGACATGGATCCTAAAGTGGCCAAACGCCTCTTCGCTCAAGGTGCTGTGCTTATCATTGCAGGCGTTCCAATAGGCACTCAATTTGGCATCGATCTCTGCAGCTACACAGTGGGCGAAAACTTTCGTGGGGTAAAAATGGTCCCACCCGGTCCACATTACGTTTACTGCGCGTCGCAAGGTCCCTACGGAGACTCCGCACCTAGAGTAGGATTCGTTCATTACTTCCACTGCAATGAGATTCTCGTACGAGAATGGGACAACGAAAATGAAGAGCTGAGGGAAAGGCAGATCCCCGATCCGGAGCTGGAGAAGAGAAGAATCCGTGAGAACCTTCTTGATTTGGACAAATTTCTTGCTCCATATGATTACAGATATGCTGGCGATTGGAAGCACTTGACGGATACGATCTCAGAGGAAGCCGTCGCTCGATGTCGTCCTGCTCTGGGGACAATTCGAACGAATGTTGAGTTGCAATCATGTCCCGATTCAGAGAGACCTCGAGGAGCACCAGGCTCATCTCCAAGAGTAAATAAATCCATCACTGACGAAAATGATTTACTGCCGTACTTGAAGCCGATCGAAGGAACAGCTCCACGCTTCACCGAGCTGCCCGACCGGGTTCCGAAGAACGCAACACCCGAGGAAATATCCATGCACTCCATGGATTGCTCTCAGGCTGTGGATACACTAATGGCATTGTTCGAGAATCCAGAAAAACTCATAGAAGAGGTGCAGTTGTCGTTTATCATGTTCTTAATTGGCTACTCAGTGGAGGCCCTTGCTCACTGGAGAAAGACGCTTAATCTTCTGGCAAACAGCGAACTGGCCGTTCCGAACTACAAGATTTTCTACTTAAAGTACAGTGAAGTTTTGCAGCACCAGCTGCCACATCTCCCCGACGAACTGATGGAACCAACGGAGCACAACACAGTCTACAAGGACGTTAAGAATTTGCTCATCAACCTGACACTGGGAGGACTGAGTGTAAGCGCTGAGAGGCTGCGAAGACTTCTCGCAAAGACAATGCAATGGGAATTCGTCGGATTGTTGGAGGATGATCCGGAAGATCTGCCTGTTATTGTGGAAACTTAAAATAAGGTTGTATGTGTGAGAGAATGTTTTGGTTTGTATTTTGGAATAAAAAAAGTGATTACATTGGTGACAACCTAATATCTCGATTTGTTTTGTTTTGTGTACTCGACGGAATCAAGTTATGTTTACATATTTTGGTTTGACATTTTTGATGAAATACTTTGGTTTGACATTTCTGGTGAAATTAATGACGATGGCGCTAGTAGTTATGTGTAATATTATCTTTAGGGTGGAAGCACAATGTCGATAAAATTATTTTAGGCATGGTCAAAGATTTGGCTCAAGGTGAAACTGGTTGAATTTCTAAACGTAAAAAAATGAGCATCATATGCCTGTTATACGCTTTGCAACATTACCTATTTATTGCAAATTATCAAATGTGGCATATTTTGTTTAGAAATGTCACATATTGCATCACTGCCAAAATGTTGCGTTTTAAAGCATTAGACATTGCAGTACTTCGTTTTAGAATTCATCCTAACTAACATTTTCATTAATTCGAGAGCATCCATTACTCGATTACCTCCATTACTCCAGTCGATGAGGTAGTCCCTCAGCCCAGCATTTAAGAAGTCGGCACAGCTATTTATAAGCTGAAGATGGCAGATGGCTTGCCATCAGCTCTTTATGACTGGCGGCACTTTTCTGGTGCATACATCAGATCATTTGTAAAATTTGGGAGGACGAAATCATGCCCGACGACTGGAATACCGGCTCCATATGACCCGTCGGCAAAAAAGGCGATCGAGGTATATCCCTGGTTAATGCGTACAAGATTATGTCCAGCGTATTGCGTGGGCGTCTAAAACAGTTTTGCATCCCATCAACGCAAACAGGACCAAAGATCGCGCGCAGAACTTTTCTCTCGAAAATACCAAGAGACTGTTCATCCGCTTGGGATATTGTCCATGCCTCTGCGCCGTAAAGCAGGACTGGGATGATCAAGGTCTTGTATAGAGTCAGCTTGGTCTTCCGAGAGAGGGCTCTACTACTCAATTGCCTTTTGAGCCCAAAAAAACAGCGGTTGGCAAGAGTCATTCTGCGTTTGATCTTGGTACTAATTTTGTTTGTACTGTACTGCGGAGCCAGGGTAGACGAAGTCCTTAACTACCTAAGAGTTATAGCTGCCTATGGTGACGTTCTGGCTAAGTCGTCGATGTTGTGCGTTCTTTCTCGTTGACAGCATATACTTGGTTTTGCCCTCGTTTACCGCCAGACCCATTTTAGCCGCATCCGATTCAAACACATCATTGACGGCTCGATGTGTTCGCCCAATCACGTCAATGTCATCCGCGTAAGCTAGCAGTTGAACAGACTTTTGGAAGATCGTGGCTCTTGTGTTGGCCAGTGAGTTTTGCACGATCTTCTCAAGAACGATGTTAAAGAAATCACATGACAGCGCGTCGCCTTGTCTAAAACCTTTTTTGAAAGTTGGCGCAGTTATAGAGGTCTCCTTTCTTGTGGATCCGGCAAACGATACTGAGATTCCACTCATCGGGCATGCTCTTCTCCGACCATATCTTACAGATGAGCTGGTGCATGCGCCCTACCAGATCATCTCCAGCTGCTTTAAACATTTCAGCGGGCAGACTATCTGCACCCGCAGCTTTATTAAACTTCAGTCTCGATATCGCTACCTTAACTTCGTCTAGGTAGGGGAAACGGTATTCTCTTCTATCATCGTCCGTTGTGTTGAGTGGAACATTCTGCCTGACAGCGGTATTTGTGTCCTCATAGCCGTTTAGTTGTCCATCGCCGCTAGTTGTTCATTCTCGTCCCGGCAATCCGAGCTTTATACCCGTTTTACCCTTTGGTAAAACTTTCGGACATCATTCCTGCCATGACACCTCTCCATCTCCTTGATCGCGCGCTTCTCGTGCTCTTTCTTTTTCTTTCTGAGAAGCCGGTTCTCTTCCCTTCTACTCTGTTCGTAGAGCTCGCGAACAGCTCTCGTAGTTCGATGCAGCGTTGCCTGGTAGGCTTTTTGCTTTGCTGCATGTGCCTGCCTGCACTCGTTGTCAAACCAGGGGTTTTTCCTTGTTGGCGTTTTAAAACCCAGCACATCAGTAGCAGCTTCTCTGATGGCTTTTTGACAACGTTTCAATTCTTTTGAAATTGTCTATTGTTAGTGCAGGCGACGTCGAACTTTCGGAGAGTTTCAGGGAGACTCGATCGGCAAAGTTCCTGACAGTCTGTTGCGATTGAAACTTTTCGACGTCAAACCGTAGTTGTCCTCCTCGACTCCGTTGTTCTCTCGATATCCGGGTCCTTACCTTGACTACAACAAGGAAATGGTCCGAGTCGATGTTGGCGCCTCGGAACGTTCGGACATCAAGAATACTGGAGGAGTGTCTGACGTCTATCGCAACGTGATCAATCTGGTTGACGGTTGAATGATCAGGGGACCACCAGATCCCTTTATGGATGTTGAGGTGTGGGAACCGCGTGCTAGCTACAGAAAGGTTTCGCCCCGTAACAAAGTCCACCAGCCTGAGTCCGTTTTCGGACGTGGTGTCGTGCAGGCTGTGTTTACCGATGACTTTAGCAAAGATGTCCTCTTTACCCAGCTCAGCGTTAAAATCTGCTTGGGCGTTTTACCTTAGGACAATTCAATGGAGTCTGAATACAACACGCAATGCGACAACAAAGGCGAGTTCACACGAGTTGTCGTTTTCATACACTCCGAGTGATATTCTCGGAAACAAATTGTTGTTGAAGCTGGGAAAGGCGAAATTTGGCTGACCAGGCGGAGATGGGTCTTAGGAGATAGAATGCTTTGCAAAACATCGAGAAGAATCAAACATATCAGAAGAAGCGCTACGATTTACGACACCGCAAGCCATCGCAGTATTACGTGGATGATCTGGTTTTAATCGAGCATGAGGCAGCGGCGACAGGTGAGTCACGGAAGCTAGAACCGTTTTACAAGGGCCCGTATATGGTGACTAAGGTGTTACGAATGACCGCTACTTGATAGAAGACATTCCAGGGATGCAGTACAGTCAAGCTGTACCGTTGAGTTTAGAGCTCAAACCGTGGTGTGAATTACCAGATGAAGGCCTCATTGAAATGGACGAAGAAGATTCAGATTCAGACTCAGAAACTCTCGTGCCTAACCAAACTGGGCATGATGTTGGCGAGGGCAGATATGATTTTAATCTTTAATCTTGGGGACACGATAAGTGTAGAATGGCCGAAGTGTAGGCAGGGGTAGTATTGTGAACGTCGCTAAGACAACATATTATGATGATTATAATAAAGAAAAAAAAAGGATATGCGTGTTTCCTCTGGACCTGGAATTTTCTTCTTTGGACTTTACACAAGAATATTCAGAATTTATTTGTTCATTTGTTTTTATTGTTTCAAATTTTACAACCGATTACATTTAAATATCATATTTATTTTATGTATAATTTTAAGTTTCTGAACACTCCCTAGAGTGGTTCAAAATTGTTTTGCTACTTAAACAAATCAAAACAAATTCAATGAATAAACGTATTCACCTAAAATAATTTACATTAATTAATATTAACCAACAAAATTGAAGGTAATTCTTTTTGTTCAAAACAAAATACACTTTTCAAGCTCATGGTCTGCCCTAAAGTTTTCTCCTTTCTTTCACATAAATAAAACAACTGTTACAAATTAAAGAAACTGATAGTTAAAGAGTATGTAGTGATAAACAAACAAAAAAAAAGAGATAATAATAGTAGAAAAAAATCCCTGCAATTTCGTTCTGTTAATTACTGTTATGAGTTGTGTGTGGAGGTTGGTATGAAGAAACCGAAAATGAGAGTGATCCAAAAATGTGTGTTAAAGTTGAGGTTAACAACTTGGCTTGTGCCTCCAGCTGTGGGGCGGCACATTTGAAAATTTATCATTTTCACTTGAAAATCGTTTGTATAATAACGTGGTTGTCTATTGTTTTCCTTGTTTTTTTTTTTCTGAGGTATTTCTATTTATTATTGTGGCACTTGTGTGTGTAACTAAAAAAATCCTGGCTATTGCATTTGGTCTATTGTGAGGACTGGTGTGGGGTGTGTAAAGGGACTGCTTGTTGGGTATTACTATTGCTGGGATATATTTACAGGATATGTCCGGATGGGGAAATGGGTTTGATTGAGAGAGGTGTGTGTGTGTGTGTGTGTATAAATAAATATTTTTTTTATAAATAAAGCTCTGTGTATAAAAAATTGTACTATTGCATTGTATGGAGGAATGTGATGGGGACCTGTTGTTGAGGGTATTCGGAGGGGTAAGGGTGTGTATGCGTGTATGGTAAATTTTGTGTTTGTATATTGGATATATATAAATATACCATCATTAAAGATTTTGATAATTACAATCAGCTAGAGGCCTGATCATTTCAAATTCAAGTGCAGCGGAATCCCCCTTTCGAGGGTCTGCACTGAAAATGATCCCATCATCCCTTAGCTGATCGTAACGGTCTATCTTTAAGACATTGTATCAACAATTAAACAAAACTAAAACTTAATAGTTTTCTTCAACAAAAGAAAGATCAGAAACTGGCTGCTGTTGTGTGTGTAAGCAACTGATTTCAAAACATTTTGATTATGTCGAACACAAGGACTACTGTGCCTCGTGTTCTGCTAAACCTATTTCTTGTATATCAAGGCAATATGTGGAAATTTTGAGAATTTTGTAAACCGGTCTATGGCAAAAAATTGCAGGATTGTCATTGTAGATTAACATTCTATAATGGGCCTGATGTCTGTTAATGTGTCAGGCCTTCAGTATAAAATCTATGTAGAAAAAACCTATTCATGTGTTATATACGATTGTTTGAGAGTGAAATTAATGATTAAAGTAGAAGAAGAATATAGCTTGGCAAAAGAAATTCGTTTCGACGCTACAAAGCTAGGCAACAAAGTCTAGCGGTCGATTGAAACCACCCTTGCGATTCATGTACTGACGGTATTTACGTTTGAGAATGACGTGCACTTCGCCAACATCATTACCGTCGACTTTCTTGTTTTTAGTTGTGTCAAAATTACAGAATCCCATTGTTTTAAGCATTTCAACTTCCTCTGGGGATTTCCCTTCTAAGTCGGCTTCACTGATTTTCGGACGTTCCGCTCTGGCACGTGATGATGTTGATGGATAGTCGCGATCTCTGGAACGCGTCGATCTTGATCTGGAATTGAAATAGGGTTGTTATTTTAGCACTTTCATTTACAATACAAAATTTTAATTTGAAAAGGAAAAGAAAGATGCAGCTTCACTCTGGAATATAGCGTCTCCAAAAAGATGAACACAGGAGTTTTTCTCCAAATAGGCTACCTAACAGCTGCCAAAGTAAAACATAACAATAACATAATAATGGCGGCGCTACAGTCCGCGGTGGACCTGGGCCTAGCTTCTCAGCAACCATTTGTGTTGTACGTGCTATTTGTTCTAATGCCGACTCCGAAAGCCGAGATTGAGAAGAAAAATTGTTGGTGTTTTTTCGGGAATCGAATCAAGAACATCGAGCGTAGAAGTCGACGCACCTACCCACTACGCCTACAACTCATGGTCATTTATGAGTTTTTGACCATAGATCATACGTTTCTTACTCTCAAAGTCCGTGTTCGGGATTGTGGTTCAGTGCGGTCTACATTCTTGGGTAGAAATATGCCTTTTTTGTAAAATTGTGGAATGTCTGAATAGTATTCTGGACCACTGGGACGAGGCATGTTCACGTTGCAGTTCTTGCTATCATTTGTCGGCCAAAGAGATCAACGGGAGTCGGAATAAAAACACGGCCATGCGTGTATGAGGGGATGATGAGGGGATGATGTGTGGGTAACCTACAAAGATGCAAGCTAATCGTCTTACATTCTTCAAGGTTCATACGATCACGCCTTACATCAACTTTGTGGGTTATGCTCGTTGTAGACCGCATTTTTAGCTATGCCTCTTTTGCATATAAACGAACGAGTATGATCGTACGTGAAAATAGTATAGCATACCAGCAATTTTTGAAAAATTCCCATTCACATCGCTGGAAACTAGAAAACAACATTCACTTAACAGAATAGGTTAGGCTAGGTTCAGTTGGCCGACTGCAGGTTAGCAGTCGAACATAGGCCCATTGTTTTACCACGCGAATTGAGTATCTCCAATCCAATAAAGCATTTGGTGCTTGCTATAAAGCGTTTAAGCTGGGTTATGTCGACGTAGTTCAGCTGGCTAAAGTCAAAAAGTGGGCTTCTTGACAAGCTTTCCTGCGGGTGGAAAGGGCGCTATATTTGCAGTGGAGATGTGTTATAATATCCCCTTCCCCGTCTCTAAAGCTACTGCGGAAGTCGTTGTGAGGAAGTCCCAATCTTGAGGGGTGTGCCGATGATACAATGTCTTGTAATGACACCGATGAAAGACCTAAGAGGTGGTCATGTCACGTATAGAATTACGATTTTGGCAGATTTGGAATATGCAGAAGGGGGGATATGCTAGAATTGAGATCCTTATACTTAAATCCATCTCTGAAAATACGCAGTCAGATCTTAAGAATACTGATGCAGAAGGGGGATTGGGATAGTGGAACGTCACTGCCACGGGGTAGGATCTCGAAATTATAGAGTATTGTAGCATGGCCGATGCCTTGGGTGTAACCGCTGCATTGGCTGCTAATTGTAATCCAAGCAAGTCAAGTGAAGGAGGATTATATTCAGTGAAGTTGTCCTTAAAGATCCCCTGAAAACTAAAACTGCTTGCAGAAAGTCACCCTTCTTCTCAACCCAGGAAGCTGAAAACCAAACATACGCTTAGGTGGAGAAGCATCCAAGTCGAGTTGTACAACAGACGCTCTTCTGCATCTTGATGGATATGTTACGTCTGCCCTACCCCTTAAGACCCATATCTCAATTCGGGCAATTGACTGAGGCCCAAGTGCTCACCGAAAATACACTGGCCCAATATACCCTTAGCACCCATCAGTGATTTACATCTCGAGAAATTTGAGCTGTATGAGCTGTATGAGAAGCAAACATCTCCACATTCCAAAATCCATACAAAGCAGGATAACATAATTGCGCCCACCAAATCAACAAAAATTAGATCATAATGGACCTCAATACATTGCCCAAATCTTCAACGAAGTCTACAAGAAAATCTTTCACGAAATTGCCAATGAATACAAACTCAGGAATTGGAATTGGAATTTAATGTACACTGACGGGAGCAAAAGTGAAGTTGTGCATTCACTGTTGTTGACGAAAAAGGCAAAATGGCAATACGCTATCAAGGCATATTACCTGAATTGTCATCCAAATTCTAAGCTGAAGGCATTAGCATTTTTACAAGCTTCCAAACTGCAAACTGATAGCCTCTTAATAATTATCGACATCAACAGAAATCGTACAATACTATCTATCGAGGCCAACCGCGAAAGGCTAATTGTCAATGCTGACGATCTAAAACTTATCTTGACTAGGACCTGTTCGCAATACGGGAGATGAAAAAACTGACAAATCCGCAAAAATAGCATTCAAGGAGCATCCCATTTCCTTTTGCGCCTTTAGCAAGAACATACAAAAATACTGCAAAAATCCTTGGACATCAAAAGGGAAGACTCGTATTTCCACCGTAACTCCATCATCAATCAGCAAAATTCACATATTTGTTACCCTAATAAGGCCCAGTTCCACATCGGACTGTAGCGCTCTAAGAATAACTGCTTGAATGATCATGATCAAATGCTTCTTAAGACTTCGCTTGGGGCATACATATATCACCCACAACCACCGCGTTTCCAAAACTGACCTCCTAACGTGAGAAGAACAACTCACTCTTGGTCACATCCTTGAATGAAAACCGTAGCTAGACAACTCTTTGGTCCTACATCTACAACAGAATTTCTTAAAATCCTCAACGCACCGCATAGGAATGTTCTCATTGTATTCTAACCTTCATCTATACACTATAACTAGCCAATGACCCTGGCAGTTAGAGCTTACCACTCAATAAAAGAAACACCTCAATCATTAACAAAACAAATGCTGATCCACATGCAGTAAGGGGACATAGTGAATGCAACTCAGCCTTCGTTTGACATCGATCTTTAAATATATTTCCTCTTGTTGTTAAGCCAAAGAATTGAAAGAACTTGGAAGAATCATGAACCTTGCTAGTAAACTCAACCTAAATGTGAACCAAGTAATC
This sequence comes from Myathropa florea, assembly GCA_930367185.1. Taxonomy (NCBI): domain Eukaryota; kingdom Metazoa; phylum Arthropoda; class Insecta; order Diptera; family Syrphidae; genus Myathropa; species Myathropa florea. The sequence continues at coordinate 110,189,614 of OV884002.1, forward strand.
AACTCAGGATTGGAATCAAAATTCGCCTGGATAAATAAAAAGCAAAGCAACGATATTCATTATGTGTATTACAAGTTGTTTTATTAAACGTTTCGTATTGTTTTTCTACAAACAAGAAATACATTAATTGTTTTGTTTATCCCCCTGTTGTGAAATTACATGTCCTAACTTAATCTATGACAAAATAATAACCATCGGAACACGGCCAACTTATGACATGTCTTCGATAAGAGCCGCTCTCAGTTTCGTTGTCACCGTCGATGGCACTCCTTGGTTGAGTTTGAACACACTCTCTATTACAGAGATCTCTGTGGCTGTTGTACTCATTCCGCAGAACGAAATCCAATCGTTGACAATCATACCAGCAGCAAGTACTTCGCTACCTCGGTTCACAGTTCCTGCCACCAGAGGAACTTGCAGCAGTGATGACAGTTCATCTTGATCCTGAATTGATGTCTTTGGATGCACCATACCACCTTGATTGCTGAGCACTGTGTACGAACCGACCAATGTGTTGTCGGCGATTGTTTGCCGGAATACCTCCACATTTAGAACATCACCAATGATTTCTTCAGTCTCCTTATCCAAATCTGGATGCACCAGAGCGACATAATCATTGCAAGCTATCACATTACCAAGGGCGGACAGACGCTCTTCCACGCGCTGAATTTTCACGCTGTCGGGCAAACTGTTGCGTAGATGCTGTAGTTCCACATCAGTTGTGGAGTTTGGCAAAAGCAATCCATTGCGGTTACCAACTGCAAGTCGTCCAATTATTCGGCATCCACCAATACTCGCGTGGATCACAGGAATGGTCTCGGCCAATTCTGATTCATAGACGCTGTAGAATGCCTCCGAACCACCAATGGCCACCAAACAGTAGGTGTTTGTTAATTTACTGAAAACGCCGATATCATCGTTGTTTTCGAACTGCACGCGTAGGGCCATTTTTAATTCAAATTTCTTATTTGCACTTTTCAATTTCAAAACTATTCAAGCAAGTAGACAAAACGGAATGACAGGCTTCGCACAAAAATTTCAACTTTTATGAAATTCGCTAAAATTCACGTGGAGAACTATTCACTCAACGCGATAAATGTGACAGTGAAGTGTCAACGAAACTCACCACACCACAATATGGCCGTTACAAGTTTCTCCCCTTTGAAGGGAAATTAATTTAAAGCAGCAAAGATACAAAAAGCAAATTGGGTCAACTTACCAGGAACCATATACGAAGTTTTATGATAGGAAACATTTAGGTTTAATTTAAAAAAAAGAAGTTTTATACTTATTTCTGCCGTCATGGTTCGTATACACTACACTTTATTCACCTCGAGCGACGTCTTGATGATCTCTCACGACTGCGACTTCTATCGCGGTCTCTGTCTCTCGAACGTCGCCGTGCTGAACGATGGCTGCCGTGCCCATCGCGATCTCTGTCACGCTCTCTATCACGTTCGCGAGAACGACGTTCACGTCGTTTCTTTCTTTCACTTCGCTCTTTCTCTCGTCGTCTGTGAACCGGTGATGGACTGCGACCCATGTTGTCTCTTTTCCTCTTGTGAATTGAGAAGTTTGCTCTCTCTTGAGTGGATTTTGAAGGGAAATAAAAAAAGAACTAAAAAAAATGCCTGTGGGGTGAGAGCAAAAAAAAAATTGAAGCGGGTTGAGTGGCGATGTCACAGAAAACGTTTTATTGAAATTTTTGAAAATCCATGCAAATTAGAGATTTCTAATGAGGAAGTATGACTAAATATGGCAAAGGCTTACCGTTGTTATGTGTGTGTCATAGAAATTTAATAGACACCGGCATTTCACTAAAAAAAATAGTCTTTTCCCGCGACGACTAGCAAATACGATTTGTTTGAACTTTTTTTTGACAGTGACAGCTGAGCGCGTACATTTCTTTTTTTCTCGTTCGTGGGATTTTTTCTTTTCTGTGAAAGAATTTAGGGAAAAAATGTCACATAAGGTCGGGGTTACATTTGGGTGAATTTTTTGTTTTGAAGGATATATAAAAGATTTTGGTTGGGGACTTAAGAATTAATTAGTCTTGAATGTAGTCTGTAATAAAATTTGAAAATTAATACGATCGCTTAATAAAAAAGACGACAGAGCTGTTCAAGGTTTCACCATCTGTTTCATCACCTGCGACGTTAAAAATTATATCTTCAAATACAGCACGATTCTGCACTCAGAAAATAAAATCACGATATATTTTTGGATCAAACTTCCCGAAGGACTGTCGTTTTGTTCGGCATAGTTCTTTATACAAAATTTTAAGCATTTTGAGTATTAAACTGAACATTTGGTACCGATGGAGTGATTCGGAAGCAAGAATTTGGTATGGATGTACTTAAGAAAGCAAAATAAGCCCATGAATGGTGCGTTTGGGCAATTTTGATCCAATTATACAGGATAAGGGTTAAAAGAACGACCTATTTTCAGAAAATTTGATTTTCTAAAAGAATTAACGATGCAAAATGCCTGATATACTTAAATTTCACTTATTTTTAAGAAGTCGGTCGTCATCGTGAATTCAGTATACAGGCTATTTGTTGCATCGTGGAAAAGTTTGATCGCGGGTACACCCTTTGGACCTTAAGCCACCAACCAGACAGAGATTGGTATGAAATGAAGGAAACATAGCCGTCATAGCGGCCAGTATTGAAGCAGAAATATCGATTCGGTGTGGATCAGCTGAATTGGGCATCGCCAGAGTCACACCGGCTTATTTTGTGGTTGAATTTGGCCTACATCCGTATAAGATTGATTAAAGCCGGAGTCTGGAAATGTTTGCCGGCGATTTCGGCCAAAAAATCATATTCTCGGACGAGGCTTTCATCTTTTCATCATCTTCTTGGCTCAGCGACTATGTCAACCAGCAAAATTGCCGTCATTAAAGTGAACACAATACATAAGTGTTCGACCAAGCGTCGATGCATCCAAAAAGATTAACTGTTTTGTACGGTTTATGGCATGGCAGCATCATCGGAAATTATTTCTTTCTTTTCTTTTGAAATGAGGAAGGAGACACCGTTGCTGTCAATGGTCTCAGGTATAGAGAGCAATATTAACTGAGTTTCTGTAGCCAGAGCTCGACAACATCGATATATCCGAGCATGGGTTCCAAAAATACGGATATCCGAGCAGTGATGACATGAATGTAGCTTATTTTTTTTTAAATCTTTTCACGCAAAATAGAAATAAATTCAGACATGAATAATAAATTTGTCCAAATATGAAGGTCTTGCCAAAGGATGTCTTCAATATGCAGATGCAAGCCAGAAATCCAATCAGCTTTGACATCGGCCCACCGATGCGGTATATAAAAGGCTGGGGGAGGTCCAAGCCAACACGTGCAGCTCATGCCACTGGAAGAAAAGTGATATTAGAGATATTAGGTCTCACTTTTGCCATAAGTGGCAATCCAAATGCACCATCGTCTGGAATATCACCCAACCAACCATACAAACGCTTGGAATATACTGGCGAAATCGAAGATTTCAACTTAACAATGCCGCCAGTTACAGACAATGAAAAATCATCCTGCTCACCTGATGGCTGTCTGGCGTAGATCATTCCGGTAAATTTTAGTTTAGAGGAAAAGCTTTCAGTTAATGACTGTTTACTCCCTTTTGACGCTGACTGTATATTCTGCATAATTTGCATAATTTCCCCCAAGTTTGCATTTCATAAGTGTCAGCAATTTTATATCTGCGCGGAATGTTGGCTAGTATTCAGTGCAGCTGTCTATAATTTTTACTGTATGGTTTCCAATCGTTGGTACACTGAAACTGATCTGATTATGCAGTGATCGACTTCTGCCTGACCTTATTCATCCGCTTGTTCATTCTACTCGGTGCTACTGTTTCCCGAGATCCAAGGGAAAATGTTTCTGAATCGAGTAATAAGTGGGTTCCGAGATTTTTTTCGTCTTAAATCGCTAGCTTCGAATTTATCTCGACTGAATCAACAATTTAAAAAGCGACTAGTTTGTCAGTACGACAAGGATTGAACAATTTGGAGCCGTCTTTGATGCCTAGGTCTTATCCTGGAAGTTTCGGTGAGATGCTGTTGAGTTGAAACAAAAATGTACTCCAGACTATGTACAGTGAACTCTTTCATAAGCGAACACTGACGGTACCAAGAAATTTTGTCCGCTTATGAGAGGTGTCCGGTTATGAGAAAATTACGACATTGACAACATTAAAAAAGAAACACAATAGACATACATTTATAGTATAACATTTTATTTTAAAATGGAATTAATTTTTTGTGATAAACATTAATTGTCAACTTTTTCTTTCAATTTTAATAAATGCTTCACTTTCCCCATGATAATTCTATTCGACCAAATTACGAAAAAATAGAGGTATCCGCTTATGAGGGGTGCCCGTTAGGAGAGAGTAAACTGTATAATATTTATTTAAGAAAATATGCAAAATACAAAAAGAACGAAATTTAGGGATTCAGAAACACAACTATGTGTTTAAAGAGAGAAATCAAAAGATGACGCTATTTGACTTTTCGGTTTATAACCGTTACAAAATTCTATGTTCAATATGTTAGATTTGTTTATTTTGTTAATTTAATGCATCCAAAATGTTTTAATTTTGTTAAGAAGACGCCAAGATGTTTTTAGAACTTGAGAAGCTCCTGCTTTTACCCAACAATATATCTGTAAGTCGTCTGTGGAGACAGGAACGTCGTACTTATTACTCAATCTGTTTTTGAAATCAATCTGGAGGGAAGACCTATGCTGAAGAATTTGATTAAACTGAGTAGAGGTACAGGGCAATCTATGGACTGTCGACAATTGCAGAATCCTGGGTAAGTTATCGGTGGCATACACACAGACCCGGGCCACCACTTACACTTCTGTTTCCACGCCTGCACCTCATTGAATGTTTGTATATTTTTTGCCAATTTAGGTTAATTTTGTTCGTGTATGGAAATACAGTAGAACTTCGAAAAGATGAACGGCTATAAAATAGGCCCAGTTCATCGTTTCGAAATCTTTCTCTTTCCAAGCATCGAAATTTAGTTAAAGACGAACGTATAGTTCGTCATTGCGTATGTATATTAAAATAATAATTCGTATTCATTTTTAAGAAATAAGACACAATAAAAAATATTATTCATTAAATGTAAAAACACAGACTTGTTTAGAAGTTTATCATAAATACTGCTCGATAGGAGACTGTCTCCCGGAAAAAAGATGGGAAAAAATAATCTTTCCGAACAGTTCATGTTATAGAACCGTCTATGTTTTCGAGATTCTACTGTAAATCTTCCCGAGATTGCACCTCTAGAAGTGGTCAATGAGTTCTGCGTTTTCTTCCCAGATTGTGTGTGAAAAGAAGTCACGTAACAGCACGTCGCCTTGGTGGACCTCAAATTGCTGTTGAAATTAGAATCTGAGCCAGTTTCCATTTGATCTTGAGGAAAATGAAGTGTGTGAAGGCATGCGTTCAATTAGCTCTTTTCTCTGAAGATAAAGAAAAATTAGCAAATTCAGTATGCTCCTCTGCATAACAGAGTAATTTTGCCACGGAGTAATTTTTGGTTTTCTTATCGTCCTAGTAAGACCTTGAAAGCCGCAACGACTGGATGGCATATTTGGTTAAGTACCCGCCCCAAGTTATTGGGGTCCCAGGTTCGAATCCCAGTAAAGGCCAAATGCGCTTTTATCCGGTTTTTCAAATCTGGTTCAGTCACCATTTGCCGTTGTGATCAAATTAACGGCACTATCACTGGAGCGGTCGATCAGTGGTTGTAGTCTGACAGTGGCTATCACAATGGACCAACATGGTCTAAGTGCGCTGGTGAATTCACTAGCAGCCTCCTAATATAAGACCTTGAAAGCCGTAACATAATTTTCTGATTTAAACAATTTATCTCGCCTCATGAATATCAATTTGAAAGCTAACGTCTTGCCACAAAACATCAATGGCTGCCTGCCGCGAAATGTCCCTTTTTCCCATTCAATAAATATCCCAACTTTCTCATCCCAATTTTTTTATATTTTTCTACTGGTTGACATCATCACCATCGCATCGAATCGCATCTTCAGAAAATGAGCCCAACAGAGATAGCCAGACTTATGCTGTCTCCTGCTCACTCCAAGGCGAAGTAAACAAAACCATATACACAACTACAAATACAAAATTCCCCCTAAATCCAACCAGTTCAGTGCTGCTACAGGCAAGGCACACCGCACAACCACTACAGCAGCTTTGTCGACGAGGGAAATTCTAAGCAGAAGGAAAAGCAAAAAGTAGCAGGAGCATAACATCCAATTGAAAACAGAAAAGAATTGAGAACAGAACAGAGAGAGACTCAAAGGCGAATCGTACTGCTGCATCGTACGTTCGTTGCGCATTCCCGATTGATGAACGCGTTGTATTTTTTTCCAAGATTTTCTGTGTTAATTGTTCAGTTTTTTGGTGGATCAAAAGAGGTAAAATAAAAATCAAGCGTTTATTTGAAGAGTGAAGAAGAAAAAAGTTATGAAATAAAGAAAAAATTTAAGAGGTGAACACTTCATCGTCAAGTGCAAGTGCCGTCGCGTAAGACTGCGCGTCAGTGAGACCATCCAGAAGAACCTGTTCCAATCGGTCAGCAAGCCAGCATTGGACGAAAACGGGACAAGCAACGCGCCGGCTTTGCCACCACCCTGCGTGACGTAATTGTGAAGTGTGACAAAACTCTCGAAATAATTTTCGCAATTTTCAAATTCAAATTCCCTTCGCCCAAAATCAAATCGAAAGTTTAGCAGTGCTGTTGATTGAAAAATCTAAAACTTCCTTGATTTATTTTTCAGTTTTCTCTTAAAGATTTCCTTTCGAATTCTGAAAAAAGAAAATTCATTTATTTTCGTTTTTTTTTCTGCCATTCCGGTTCGATACGTCAACTGGGCGTATGCTTCTAGTATTATATAGGGAAATTTTTGATACTTTTTCTCTCAGCCTGTGCTACTCTTTCGCATTTGTTTTATTGTGTGTGAGCGCGTGTGTCTGAAATTTGTGAAATGAAAAAAAAAAATTAAAAATTGCCCAACAAATTTCCCATCCGTACCTGATGTGACCGCGGCGCGGTAACTCTTGTGCGCTGTGCTGTGTGTGTATACGGTTGTGGTCGCGTTACATTTGTAGTACCCTTTTTGGTTTTCGAAAAAAGAAGAGAAGCAAAAAATAAGGTTATTCTTTTTCTGTTCTAATTCCAGTTGTGTTGCGAAACATAAAAGAAAATTACAGCAAAACAAACCGAAAAATAATATACATATTTATTTATTCACTTTAATGCTGTTTCACCGTTAAATTTAACGACAAAACATTGGATAAATATCACCCTGGATTATAATTTGCTTGCATATTTTGTCATTCCTATTTCAATTTTGAGAGGAGTGTGCGTGTGAAGAGGAGAACTCTGGCAAAAGGCTTCAACGAACGAAAAGAAGGAAATAAGTCAAAATTCGGTGAGTACATTTTTTTTTTCTGTCCATTCTTTCACCTTTTCTTCTCCCCACTGCGTTGATGTACGTTGCCATGCGGTTTAAGTGGTAGTAGTTTAGCTTGACATTTCCTCCCATCGCACCACACGAAAAAAAAAAGGGAATTGTACATATTTTTTCGAGGGAAATTTCTTGCACTTATATTTTCAGTTTACAGATTCTCATTCTCGTGGAGCATTTTTTGTTTCCTTCTTCATATTTGTTTTATTGAATTCGGTGTGTTCCAATTGGAATGTATTAAAGTCAAAATTTCCGAAGAAAAAAAAAGGAAGAAATCCTCTGGAATCCGACGTCGGGTTAACAGTGGGTTCTAGTGAATACATAAGAAGCACAACACCACTTATCATCATCGATTGCCGGTTGTCCAAATCTATTTTTTCTGTAAGTTTTCTTCACCTTAATACATCCATACATACGTACATATATGCTACATGTGTTTTTTTTTTGCATTATCATTTCTGTTCAAATTAATTTGTTTAAAGAAGAATTATTTTGGGTTGTGCCAGCGAAAGAGGCCACAAAAATGAACATGTACTCACTGAATTGTGTGGGACAGAAAATGACGTCACCTCTCATTTTATATACTCACTAGTGGTCGAGCAGAAGGAAAAGGGGGACTGACTGACTAAGCCGGGGAGTGTAGTGTGCAATCAAATTTATAGAAAACTTTTTTCTCTTCTCAATTTGAAATTGTATGTGATATCAGTGTGTGTTTCGATCTTGAATAGCGGGTGGATTTTAGAAAAATACATCGTGTTTCAGTACGTGAAAAGGTGATAATAGTGATGACCTTTTTGGCGGTTTTCATTGAAATTATCAACGTTACGACCGATTCACCGCACACCTCAACCGTGCATGTATGAAGTTTGCGTCACACGATGTGAATTATAGCTCTTAGCGACATATGACATAGATAATTTCTGTGTGGTTTTTATAGCGCTTTTTCATTCGATGTACATACACTTCATTTCTTGTGGACTTTTTCTCGCGTTAAAATGTGCTCAAGAAGTCCATTACAGGTCGTATAATTAAGGTTAGTCAGAGTGTGGAAAAGTGAATAAAAACTAGGGTGCATACTGTACCGTTGATTTGGTTAGATTTGGAACAAAGAGATTCCATAGCAACATGCGCGAAAGTTTTTTTTTCTCCTTTGCAAAAAAAAAAAAGAACAAGACTGAAGCGTCGATGTAAAATAAAGGAGAGGATGGGGATGAGGATGAGGAATAGGGAAACGTACATCCATATGTACGTACGTCTGATGGTTGAAAACCGCTCATGAACCTTAACCCTTGATAAATAGTGTGTACCCACAACACATCCTACGAATGGAGTAAATATGTTATTTAATTAAATTGCACCGTGAAGGTGTGTTTGTGTTTGCATGACAATTAAGAAAATGATGATAATCTGAGGTAATTTCGGTGGCAAAGGCGTGGTTAAGTCGTTAAATATCTCTATTCCATTGACAGCTTCCGTATTTGTAGTTTTACAGTGAAGCATGTCACTACATACCAGGAATCTTATCGATTGTGCACTTCGGCATTCGGCTCATCTCTACGAAAAATTGAATAAGTTCTTCGTGTTGCGCTCGGATTTCCTTTAGAATTCTTCAAGAATTACTTCAAAAATCCTTGAAGAAAAGAAGGAATGCTTCCTATGGTTTTCATTCAAGCGAATTGAAGAAAATGTTCCTTATGTACACAAACTCACTTCCAAAAGTAACACAAGTCCATAATCAACGTCATGAATGATTAAATTGTACATTAATTTTTTGGACAAAAATAAGTAATTCGTGTCGGTAGACTTGGCTTCCATAACCGTGTTGACTTTGGCACAAATCTAATTGATTACAGAAATACTTTGCTAAAAGTATTTCCTTCTTCTTTTTCTCATTGACGAATGTATGCAAATTCTGTGAAATTGCTGAATGCTCTTCTATATTCAATTTCAGAGCGTTGCGATCTAGAGCACACATGGGAGAAGTTCGTTTGCTATCCATCCGTGGATCATCTACGTCAATCTAATGACGTTAGATCTAATCTGAGAAAATTCACACATTAATGCTATGTAAATTATTTGTGAATGTTTTGTGATTTATCAAAGGTGATAAGCATGCGATTTCTGCCTTGCGGAGATTTTCCTGATTAATGTTTATAAACCTGCTAGAATCCGATTCGATGTCTTCTTTGGGTCATAACATGAAATTTCAACGTTTTTGTTGAATCTCAGGCCAAGAACCGATACTTTATGAGATTGTCATATAATGCAAATGCAGCCCTGCTTTGCATAAAATAGTGTACATACCTACCAATTCATAAGAGAGAACGAAAAATAAAAGTGCCTGTCGAAGAATAAGGGCGAAGGATTAAGGAAAATAACAGTGACAGTTTGTCAAAACTGTCATTTTGTGTAGTTTTTGACACCGGGCAGACTCGTTCCTTAAAGGCCCGACCACAATTTAGTTTCGTATTTGAAAATTTGTAAAATAAAAATAGAGAAAGAAATACGAGTTGACGGAAGGTTGAACGATGTAATTTTTTGATTGGTTATTTAGGAAAATGACAAACTTAGTGAAAGTTTCCAAATCCAAGAGTGTTTAGAAAGATTTTATAAATGAAATTTTAAAGAAATTCATTAAATGTGCAAACAAATTTTCATTTGTTTCCACCTTTAGATTTTTTGTTTGTACACAGGATGCCGCTGTCTCGGTAAACTGTCAATCCAACCTTGTTTTTTTACACCATTATGCGGCTTATCTTAATTCTTTACCCTGATTCTTCAGCAGACATTTATATTGTGCGTGCTACTGTGTTCTTATGAATTGGGAGATCTGCAATTTTACGCAAAACTGCGAAGCTCAAGTGGCTTGTCATGACAGTTGTACTTCCAGAAAATTATGTTTTATTGGCCACAATTCTTAGGTTCATAAGCTATTGACGGCTTAAAGGGGAACTTCTTCGTTCTTCAAACCGTTCTGCTGTCAATCTTTGCGATCCTGTGGCGGAAATCTTGCCCAAAATCTAAAAAAATACAAGAATTTTGACATATCAACCTAATTATTGTGAATTTTAAAAAGGTTATGAAAAGTGTGAAACTAGAAGTCGATCCATCTAGTTTTTTTCTACCAAACAGTTTTCATTAATAAAAATGAATGAACCTTGACACTCCATTAAAGATAGCATGGTGAATGCGTCTTCTGTTCATTAAAGTTCAAAAGTGCAAAACATTAAATTTTCATTCATAAATTAGTTTTAATATGAAAAACTTTATAAGGCAGATTTGACTCCCATCACAAAAACTCTGTGTCTCTACAAACACACACCCTGTTCGAATGTGCATTTTAACAGCTCTAAAAAATGATGAACACTGTTACAGTTTGTTGCGAATGGAAGCAATACACCCTTTAACCAAAAAAACGCGGAAGTGACACTTTTTTTTTTCCAAATAATTGGTAAATCTACAGTCTCAGCTGTCAAATTGCAGTTCTTGTAATAATGGCGGCGCTGCAGTCTTAGGTGGACTTGGGCCTAGCTTCCTAGCAAGCATTCAGCTTGAAATAATACACTAGATGACACACAATATTCCGTAAGCGCCATGTTTTAGTAGCAGACTCATAAACACAATATGTCCCAGGCTGGATTCTTCGAGTAACATCCTTTATTTTACGGCACGTGACTTATGAGTCACCGTCAATGCTCTGAGAGATTGATTGTTATGTGAAATTTCTTGGCATAAAACTTTGAGCTCTTTCATTCGTGTTGAAGCAATAGCACGCACCTCACGGGGTCTGTTCAAGAAGTAAAAGTTTTCCATAAAATGTCATTCCTAAATTTATACTCGTAAGTACAGTTTTGGGAATGTCTACATTAATCAACCAAGTAAGTAATCAGTAGCTCTGTTTAAAAAAAAAACCTGATCGCTACGAAGGTGTGGACACATTCCCAATTTTTTTTTTTACTTTTTACAGTTAATACTTCATTGGAATTGAGTGGTTATAGTCTTTTTCGTGAATTAAACTTTCAGTCTTTTATCACAAATATATCTAAAATAAAAAAAAGGGAACTATTTTATTATTGTTGCGTGATCAGAGTACCAAAAGGGAGTTTTTGTTACCTTATTTCTATAGAAACACATTCGCAAACTGTATTTAATGTCCAACTTAGTATAATTAACGGTATCAAGTGTTTTATGCCGTAAAAATTTAATAGCTAGCTATGAAGCAGTCGTCATATTTTGCTTGGAAGAAATTTTTATGAATGTCACATACTCGTAAATATGTACACATGTGCATGCAAATATACCCGCACATATCGTACCAGAGGGGTTAATAATTTGAGATATTAAAAAAAGACCGTAAAAGTGTTCGGCGGCGAATGGGTGAGTAGCTTGTCTTTTTGTAAGACCTAATCATAAACTCGAGAGAAAAACTAAACTGGAAATGTCATGTAATCAGGTGAAAATACCTCTGAGACTGTCAGTTTATTTCGCTTCTTGTCGTTTTGATCGCTGTTATGAGCGGTTACCAGATGGACTTTTACACACTCGACTAGCAATTTGAAGATAATAATGTCTTTCTTGGGGTTATGTTCACAAATACCTAGTGTACTTGAATATTTGCATAATTAACACGAGAGATAAGTACTTTCTCTGGCTTCAAGAAATTATGGCTTTCTTACAATGTAATGTTGGAGTAGATCAAGTTCAGTGCGTGAGTAGATTAGTAAAGGAATTCAGAAGTAATTCTAGGCGAGGATAGATATATTTCTAACAGATGGTTGTTTTTCATGAGTTATTTATAACTATCAATAGAATATTGAAAAAAATGGTGTATCACTTTTTAAGAGTGCTGCCAAATTATTATCACGAAATTGATAAGGGGGGATATTCGTTTTAGTGTCACTTTCGAGTTAGTGCACAGAGAAACACGGGTGTTCTTACTAGAAAGATAATTATTGATCCGAAAATTCAGGAGAGCATTTGCAAACCTTCACAACCGATCGTGTTTTATATATGTGTGGCTACAGTTCCTCACTCACAGTTTCGTACCGAGCGATAAAGCTTGACAGTAAATTTCTCAGAGTTCTATTAGACTCACGAGAGGTTGGTACCATGAAAAAGTTGGTATTTGTTCCTGTCAGGATTTTATATCTGGACGTTGTCAAAATTAATATAATAATGGCGACGCTACAGTCCCCGATTGACTTGGGCCTAGCTTCTCAGCAACCACCCGTGTTGTGCGTGCTATTGTTTTCTCACAAGTGGTGCGAACCTACAGTTTAATACCGACTCCGAAAGGCGAGATTAAGAAGCTTTTATTATTGTCAGCGACTCGAAAAAAGTGCAATTTTGAAAAAAATGTGTTTTGTCGAGTTTCGAAACTAGACTTCGAACGTATCAGTAGAAGCAACTACTCACTACTCATGGCGCCACGTTATCGATGTTAAGTCTAATATCCTCCGCTTAATTTTGCCGCTTCTTGTCTGCAAATATTTTTCCACACCAAATTTAATTTCTAAATCAGGTGTTTTTTGTCCCAGCCTGTGTCTTCTAAGACACACCCTTTTCGAATATGAATTTTGACCACTTTTAAAAGAACACATGAACACTTACAGTTTGCTGAGAATGAAAGCAATATGTCCTTTAAAAATTACACTTTTTTTCTAAATAAATGTTAAATCTATAGTCTCAGCTGTCAAATTGCAGGTATCCTTATATGTACGGGGACTGTTCGAAAAGTCAGTGACTTCGAAATTTTTTACTTAAAATTTAAATTTATTTTTCAACTTAGTCCTCTATTAATGTGATACTGAATTCCCAACGATGTTCCCCCTTTTTCAAACCCTTGCAAAACATATGATCTCTCAAACTCTGTCAAATGGGCATTTTTGCATCCTTTGGAGCACGTCCGCACGGTCAACTGCTTTGATTGTTCGTTCATTTCTATTTTCAAAACGCCGTGAATATGCACTTGAAGTTCGAAATTCAATTTTGAAAACTTCACTCGGATGGAGGAAGTCATTTTGGCGATTTAATCTCTAAAAGTTGGCAAATCCGCCGGTGTGGATAAAATCCGGCCAAAAATGCTTAAGGCTATGGGTAAAGAGGCTCTCTCGTGTCATTAATGTGGTTTGAGAAAGCGTTGAGACACCTGGCAATTGGCAAGCTGGGGTGATTGTTCCTCTTTTCAGAAATGGGGACAAAAGAGAGTGCTCCAACTACAGGGGCATGTTTCTTTTAAGTCTCCCCGATAAAGTTTATGCCAAGTTATTTTCTTTTAAATCTCCCCGGTAAAGTCTACGCTAAGGATGTGGAGACGCGTTCTAGAGCTATGATCGAATCCAGGATGGGAGATAAATAGTCCTTTTTTTCATCCCAATAGAACCGACCAGATTTTTACTCTAAGGATGGTACACGAGAAAGCTTAAAGTATGCCAAATCGTTCCACAGTTGTTTTGTAGATTTGGAAGAGGCATATGACCGAGTTCCTCGAGGTAAACTCTGGAGTTTTGTGCAGGAGTATGAGACTGATGGTTCTTTGTTAAGGGCCTTTCAGTCTTTATACACAAACTGTAGCAGCTGTGTTTGGGTTAACGGTAGTAAATCAACACCTTTCACCGTGGGCGTGAATCAGTTGTGCATCACTTCGAGGGAATAGTCTCCATAATATTTTTCAAGCCTGACTTCAGTCTCTTAGAGAGTTTTATTGCGCAGAAAGTAATAATAATAATAGAGTCAACGCTGTGTCCGAGGTGAACTTGGGCCTAGCTTCTCAGCAAAGAAAGTGGATCACCACGAAATACCCTATTTTCCTTTTTGTCAAATCTCACAATCTCACAAAAAGCTCTTTCTATCACTTCAAGAAGCTACGTGTTCGACAGATCTGTTTGATATTCTATATTTATGCCCAGAAAGAAACCAATGTGTCAGAAAAAGCTGTCTTATCGAACAGCCCCCGTACAAGACTACAGAAAAACATGTTATTAACAAATGTCAACAAATGCAATTTCCATCATTTGTTATTATGCGAAAATTGTTTTTAAATACCGATTATTTTTTGTTTTTCTGTCGTAAAACTTTATATTTTAATTTTTTTATAACTTTTGTTCTTTTCTTCTGCATTTTGATTTGCTTCACTCGCGAAATGTAAATGCTAATAAAAGAACTGTCAAAAATTTATCTCCGAGTTAATGTGCCGCACATTCATTTCACGAGCTAAATTAGTGGAGACTTTTCGTCGGGACACCTACACCAAGTTAAACATTTAGATTGTGATTCCTGTAGACTGCTTGTAGACTTTTTCCGAGATAACATTTAGTTCGATGTGCAGACTGGGCTTTAAGGTAACCCTAAAAGATGAACATGCTCGCCGAACTTCGTGCTCGTGCGAGCCGCTCGCTGTTGGCGAAAAATTTCGATTTTGTCGTGTTCGCTGGCTTTGATGTTCGCCGTGTAGGCGAGAAAACCTCATTTTTGCTGTGAACGTCGCCGAGTGCATATCGCGGATTAAGCCAATGTCAACAGTCACCCACGATTTTATCGAGGAATTCATCATTTGCGCTTCCCTATCACACATGTTGACGGTTTGAAGAAACAACACGAAATTAATGTTCGCCGTGTAGGGGATAACGCAAACGAGCATGTTCGTCGTTTAGGGCTACCTTTAGCCGTAAGCACAGTTGCAATTCTTGCTTTTTTTTGTAAATTTCCGTGGTATTTTCTGCGTTTTTGAAAATTTTGTGTTTTGCATTTATTTTACGAGCTGAATTAGTGGAGAGTTCTTATACTAAATTAAAAGTTTACCTCGTGATTCCTATGCTAAATGTTTGCTTTGTAGACTTTTTTGTACGGAAAGTGCACACAGGGCTTCAGTCGCAAATACAGTCTCGTTTATATTCTCCCTTTTGTGGAAATTTGAGTAGTCTTTTCTGCATTTTTTAACGACTGGATGGCGCAGTTGGTTAAGTGCCCTAAGTAAGTTGGGTCCCAGGTTCGAATCCCAGTGAAAGCAAAGTTAATACGTTTTTATCCACTTTTCCATATCTGATTCAGTCACCATTTGCCGTTGGGATCAAATTAACGGCACTATCACTGGAGCGGTCGATCGGTGGTAGTAGTCTGACTGTGGGTATCACAATGGACCAACATGGTCTAAGTGTGCTGGTGAATTCACTAGCAGGCCCCTAATCTAACCTAACCATTCTGCATTTTTTATAATTCCCTGCCTTCCACTTATTTCAGAATCTGAATTGGTAGAGACTTCATCAGCGCCTTACGTGTGAGCAGGATACGGCTATATTACCGCTATATTTCAACGCAGGCTATATTTCCGCTATAATTCAACACAGGCTATAATATAATAATAATGGCGGCGCTACAGTCCGAGGTGGACCTGTGCCTAGCTTCTCAGCAACGCAGGCTATATTTCCGCTATATTTCAAAGCAAAATATCTCCTTTTTCACATTTTTTGTGTGATTGATGCACGCTGGATACTGGACTTAATCAATTTTCAACCAAAACACAAACCCAGTATCCAGCGTGCGTTAACGATACAAAAAAAAATCTACAAGGGTGGCATTTTGCGTTGGAGTTTAGCAAAACAGTGTTCTGTTCACATGCTTAAACTAGTTTGCTGTTAACCTGTTTTAAAATCTTCGGTAAAAGGTCTCCACTCTCTCTGCGGTGCATTGTTTTCCAGTCACCACTCTCACGACCGATTACGCAAATGTGCAATCTGACACATTCCTTTTATTCCTCTTTGCGATTCGACGACAAAAATCTTCGAGACACTCCCTGGCCTTCCACTAACGATGCGCTAGGTACATTTCATGGAAAAGAGATAAATGTCAGGACACTCCCTTGTCAGCAAGTTAGCTCCTGCTTCATGCATTCATGTCCATAGCAGTGGCGTAAGCAAATTCATGCAAAGCAGTGGATTCGTTTAGTCTCAGTTCCTTTCCACCGTTTTCAGGAGGGAACACAAAGCCGATGTCAATTTTGAATTTCATGTGCTCGTTTGAATGTCTGGTCTAAAAACTTCTCTAGTGACCTCCGAGGTGATTTCATGGAACATGAGCACACATAATTGCCAGGGTTCGTTGAGAATAAATCTCATGACCTCTCGCACAGTAGCCTACGTACTTAACCACAGAAACCGCGGAAAACCGTGATGCATTTCAACTGTACGTACAAATGTGTGTGTAAGGACCCACAATCAGATAAAATTCAAAGCAGCATTCCACCATTGCCAGGTTCACTTGAGGCAATCCCTTATGCAATGTGTGACTTGAATCACAATGCGCGAGAAGATCACATGAAAACTAACTTTTCCTTGGCGGTTTTCCATGTTACCGCACGTAGCGAGCATTTCGAAACCCCTCCGCTGTGCAATTCACGAACAAGTCCAAACAGAAGATGCACCAAAATATTCTTTTTTTTTCTCGTAAAAATCAAAATCAATCAAATAAAATTCAAGTTATAATGGCTTCTTTCAAAACACACACATAAAACCCTGCTTCGAACGTATGTGATTCATTAATTTAAGTTAATCAAGTCGTAAAATAAGAAAAAAACGAAACCCCTTTTGTGAGCGAGTGTGGCAAAGAAACACTTATCTATTCACATCACAACGACGGCGATGCGAGCAAAGCAAATGCCTAAAATTATTAGATCATAAAAGCACTCAGCTCGGATGACATTGCCAGCAATATCAAATGAATAAAAGTGTTTATCTTCCATAAATGAACGCTGTGTGGGTGTTTTTGAGCAACACGCACATCATCATTTCAGCTAATCAAAAATGCACGTAAACTCATATTTTTTATTTGTTTGATTTGTTTCACTAAAAAAGGACTAGGAGAAGAAGTGATAACCGAGTGGAAAGTGTATCATGGAGATTGACAGATAGCAAGAATAGTTAAAGTTGCCGATGACATCTAGCTGTCAGAATATTAAGTGAGGTTTGCCATTGCATCATGCATGGTTCCACGCTTGCCGAACGTGCGGAAATTATCAAAAAATATCGACATTTCGGGTTGTGGATTTTGTCATGAGATCGATCGTCATCATGGCTTCAGTCCTTAAAATGTTGATTCCATGTTGATCAGCTCAATAGGGCATCGCGAGAGAGACAACCCGTTTTTTTTTTCGGAGGATTTTTGGAACCTACACTGGAGCACTTAGACTCAAAACTGATCCATTATACTGCCAGGCAGCAAACCTACTCTAGTTCCGTTGATTTGATCCCAACGGCAAATGGTGACGACCAGATTCGATTTCATTCGGGTCGAACCTGGGACCCATCTAACTTGGGGCAAGCACTTAACCAACTGCGCCAACCAGCTTACTTTGCGGTTGAATTTGGTCCTACATCCGTATAAGATTGTGCTGACGCAAGAATTGAAACCGGGCGCTAATTGGGAGCCGGAGATTCGGATTTTGGCGAAAAAATCATCTTCTCGTACAAAGCCCATTTTTGACTCAGCAGCTATGTCATCAAGCAAAATTGCCGTTATTGGAGCGAACACATCTCACAAGCGTTCGACAAACCATCAATGCATCCACAAGATTAACTTTTTGTTGCGATTTATGACAAGGCGGCATCATCGGACATTATTTCTTTCGAAATGAGGAAGGAGATACCGTTATCGTCAATACTCTGAGGTATGGGTGACAAGATGGCGCTATATGTCATACAAGCGACGCACAGCTCGAAGTTGTGAAGGAGAAATTTGGCGATCAATTCATTTCACGGTTCATTTTATGCGACTTGACTCGAACTCGATTATTTTCTCTGGGACCACGTCAAATCATTAGTCTACACTATCAAGCCAACCACCTTAGTCAAGGCAAACATTTTAACTCCGTACAGCTTGTTGAGTCCGTGGTTATGTCATTCGTTCGTTATCCTTCCTCTCAGATGGGGCTTAATATACGATGCAGACTTATTCTTTCGATGGCAGCATGAATCTGGCGTGCATTGGTGCTTATAGTTCAGCTTTCCGTTGCATATTAGAAGACTGGTTTTGTAATGAAAAATTGTAAACACAAATTGCTTGGATAAACCGAAGTAGGAGCGGTTGCTAAGGGCGATTTAAAGTCGGATTTCCATTAAGATGTCGTTTGTGAACTTCATTTTTGCCCCGAGGTAGAGACACTTCTTAACTAAAAGTTGTAGTTGCCGATTGTGGCATCTTATGTCACGGAGTGAATGACGAACTGATTTTTACTCGACAGTCGATAATGTAGCGCATGGACAACTTGAATCTGGCCCGGAGCATCTTTGGCTCTGAACCAGTAGACATCGACGGTGCTTAGTTGTAATAATTAAGTCTTTCAAAAACGTTTTTTTTAATCTCACAAAATTGGCACTTTGGTGATTTACATCTATAGCAACCTACAGTGTTTACTGTAAAAAACATGATTGTGAAGCACTTGTTTGGATTCCCGTTAAACCCGCCATGTTTGTGTCATTAACGAAGCATAAAATTCCCTTAAGAACGAAAAATAATCCATTTCAGTACCAAATTTTAGAAAGTATTCCCAAATCATCTTGTGAACAAGCCCCATCTTCCATTACTTCACCCGTCAAACTGTTGTCTGAACTTAGTAGTGCTTGGCGACATACACAGTGTCAAACAAAACTCAACTTTGAAAATGTGATTTCTTTGAAAATGGTGCACTTAAGTGCGTTCAGTCTTGACTTGCAAATGAGACTAAACTCTCCTCTAGCGTGGTTCATTGTCCCCCTCTCCCATTCAAAGACGTCCATCCTCAAAGAAGAGCATGACGTAATGTCTACATCTGTAAATAGGAACAGAAAAAAAAGCCGTTAATAAATGTAAATAATTAGTAAATATGTAAGATTGTAACCGCTAAACAAAAAAGAAACAAGACACAAGAAATAATGGTAATAAAAGGGGAAAACTGTGAACAGAAAGTGAGAGAAACAGAAACCAAACATGCATGTCGTGTACACTTTCGTTTTTCCTTGTTTACTCACTTCGGGGGATTCTGTGAAATTTTTTTTTCAATTTGTTTGAGTAAACACTACAAACCCAACGTGGAAGTGTCACTTGTCACCCAGTTGTCACAGGGTGTCGCGGAAATCACAAGATACAATTTCAATATACATCGTGTGTGTATGTGTGTGTGTGTGTGTGTGTGTCAGTTTGGATTTGTGTTAGGAGATAGGTGGTCAACCGAGTACGGCCAGAGGAGAAGATTTATTTAAATAGGAAGTTGTGATATCTGATTACACGAGAGAGTCAATGCTTTGGACGGAATTGATTGTGATACGGTCTGGTTGCTAACGACAAGGTTGTTCGTAAAAACTTAAAAAAAGATCGAATTAAATTCGAATTAAATGAGGCGCTTATGTATTGCAAATAGATTGCACTGACTGTTTATGTGACGTATACTTGAACATCGTTTTTTTTTTTAAGCGGAAATGAGTGACATTCATGGTAGTAGAAAACTTTGCGGTATAATGATTCATTTCGCGCTTATTAAGTTGATTTCTTCTGAAATTAGATCATGAAACTGATGAGGAATGAATGAGAATGTCCAAGCAATTAGGTGATTATGTAACTCAGTGAAATATTGATCGTTTTGACAAGCGGACGCTAAATTGGACAGCAAGATATGTGCTTGGACTGGAACGAACTTCAAGTAAGAGGAGCGACAACAATTAAAAAATGGTCTTTTAAAGTTCCGTAAGCTTACTTGAGAAATGGTGTACTTCTTCTTTTTTAAGAAAAAAGTTGCTGTGTTGTTTTGTAAAAGTGCGACGTTCAGGTTCGAGTCCTGACGATGACACAATTTCACCCAACTCCTGTAATAACTCTGGCTCAGAACTAGAGTAATCAACGCGAACCTAGGGAATAGCAATTTAAGGAAAAGCGTTATGAGAGGAACCCTACAATGTGGTGTTCTATCACCCATCTTGTGGAACATCTCCATCAACAATATCCTAAAATCTCTTGAAAACAATGGTATTAAGGTAGTCGCTTATGCTGATTACGTAGCCATCCTGGTATCAGGTAAACTTCTACCCACCATCCGTGAAGTTATGCAGTCCGCATTATGCGACCTCTCATCTTGGGCTGAAAATAGTAACCTCAAGATTAACCCAAGTAAAACAGATCTCAATGGGAAGCAGTTAACACCAAATCCTACCTGCGCAACTTAAACGAAGTACAAAGGTTAGCCTGTGTTGGCGTTACTGGTGCACTCAAATCCACTGGGCTGGAAACGATGCTTCACCTTCAACCTTTGCAACTCTTCACCAAGAGCTCTGCCGCCAAATCAGCCCTCAGGCTACGGGAATGTCATAACTGGCACCCAAATAGCTACGGACATTCAAGTCTGCTCGAATCTTTCAGTCGCAGGGGTCTCTGGACTACCACAGACTACGAAAAACACGAGTATAATCTTAACAAGAATTTCACGATCTTTATCCCAGAAAGGCAAGATTGGGAAAAGCCTGTTTTCATCAAAGGCACACCCATTTTCACTGATGGATCGAAAACAGAAGACGGTACGGGAGCGGGAATCTTTTGTGAGACACTAAGAATAAACAATGCCAATCGGCTTACTGACTATTCTAGTGTATTTCAATCAGAAATCTTTGCCATTAAGAAAGCTGCGCAGATTGTACATCAAATGGACCTTCCTGACATGGACATCACCTTCTGCTCGGAGAGTCAAGCGGCCTTGAAGGCATTGAATTCCCATCTCGTAAACTCCAAATCCATTAAGGACTGCATTGAAGAGCTTAAAAGTCTGAACCAGCACAAAATCCTGGGTTCCTGGACACTCCAGCATTGAAGGAAACGAAAAGGCAGATGAACTGGCACGAACAGGTTCAAGTTCAGGCTGACAATACCCTCCTATTATAATAATAATAATAATAATGGCGGCGCTACAGTCCGAGGTGGACCTGGGCCTAGCTTCTCAGCAACCACTCGTGTTGTGCGTGCTATTGTTCTCTCACGAGTGGAGGGGACCTACAGTTTAATGCCGACTCCGAACGGCGAGATTAAGAAGCTTTTTCTAGACAGTTATACTCTTTGAGCATTGTCAGTGACTCGAAAGAGGTGGAGCCGTGAAAAAATGTTTGATGTTTTTTTTCGAGATTCGAACCGACGTCCTCGAGCGTAGTAGTCGACGCACCTACCCACTACGCCACGGCGCCCACCCACCCTCCTATTAGCTCAGCCAAAAAACTCATTGAGCAAGTATCTGTGTCATCAGCAAACGAACAGTGGAAAAGCCACCCAGGCTGCGTCATATCCCACTGCTACGATATCAAGAAGACCAAATCCCTCATATCCAACAATAAGAAAATCATACGCATCTTCTCACTGGCCACTGCACGATAGGTGCAATGGGACTAAACCTCCCGGCGAACGATTTCTGTACGAGCTATAGGGATATAAAAAAAAAATAGAATCAGTGGAGCATCTCCTTTGCCATTGCTCTGCTCTACAAGAACAACGGCTCACTCACTTGAAAGCAAGGTTCTTTCACGAGCTCAGTGAGGTGGCGAAGGTACAGATCCCTGACCTCAGGAAATTTTTAACTAGAACGGGGTGGTTTTGGTAATTGCATGTTGACTGACCTTCAGTTGATTCTCGGAAAACATGCAATCCTTACAGGGCATACACAATGGACCTCTACGGCCTCTGGGTATAATTGCTGGCAACAGCATAAAGCTCTCCTAACCTAACCTAACTTAACCTGAATGGTCAGATGGTACCGTAAAGTGGTCGCCACCGTTAACAGAAGAGAATACTTTAAATTGCTTAGAGAGATTAGAGGACAAGAATTTTTTCGCAAAGCGCTGAAAATTCAATCGGGCGATATGTTGGATTGCTTTCTAAGTCGACGCATTCAAAGTTTAGTTCACTCATCTTCACAACGAAATCCAAATCGAAAATATAAAAATATAGCATTGAATCTTCGAAATAATTATCTGACAATGAAGGAATTGTCGGACATCATAGGAATTGAACATCAAACGTCATCCCGAGATACTGAATATAAAACTATGCGCAATTTCAATTAGCTTTCAAAAAGTTTCTGAAAAGAATGATAGTTGGCCTCATTCACGTACAGTGCCTCACAAAAGTCTTCAATTCAACATTTATTCTCTGTTAACAAAAAATTGGAAAAAATAATGCATGTTTTCTGTCTGCAACAACAACAAAATGCAACAAACTGAGATCCAGGAAAAAACGTAGCTCCGAATATTTTTGTGAGGCACTGTATGTAATTTTAACTGAGTTTATGAACAGATTTTTTCCTTTTTTATAGATAAAATTGGCATGGACAGCCATTTTCCAAATTCTTGTCCATTCGTAGACTCTTTGCAAAGACGCTTGCAATTTTGTAGTCGTCTCTTTGATCGTTTTCCCAGTCGCTAGAATGGCAGTATCTTAGCAATGACTATATAATATATGTTATAATAGATATAACAGCGGACCGTGGGCGCCGTAGCCGTGTGGGGTTGTGCGTCGACCCATACGCACTTGACTTTCACAGTCTATGTTCAAATCCCAGCACAAGCAACAATTTTTCAAAAAACAAAATTATTCGTGGCTCCTCTTTCGAGTCACTAACAATGATTAAAGAATATAACTGTCTAGATAAAACTTCTCAATTTCACCGTTCAGAGTCGGCATTAATCTGTAGGTCCCCTCCAATCGTGAAAGAACAATAGCACGCACAACACGAGTGGTTGCTGAGAAGCTAGGCCTAGGTCCACCTCGGACTGTAGCACTGCCATTATTGTTATTATAATAGCGGACCTGTTACGCTTCATTGTGGTACCCCGTCTAATATTTCTTTAATTTCGAAAAATTCGTTTGCCTGTTTCACTCGGAAGAATCTATTCATAAGATATGGCCGTAAAGTACAGTAGACCTGATTTGGCAGAACTTGTCTTAGTTTCTATTTCAAGTCTTCATGCCAAAACTTTGTCAAATGTCTGTGAGACATCAAGAAATACCACTGCACAGATACAATTCCCTTCAAACGCTTTCGCTTTCGATTATATTTGCAATTCCATGCACTTGGTCAATTGTTGATTTGGGTCAATGCGTGTAGATCCGAACTGATGATCTGGGAACAATTTATTTGTTTCCACTGTTGGCTGCAGCCGTCTGAGTAATATCCTCTCAAAAACTTTGAATGAACCTGGTAATAACTAGATCGGTCTACGACTTGATTTTATTCGGCGGTTTTCTGGTTTTCGGCACCATCATAAATTCCGCGACCTTTGATTGGCTCGGGGCATAATGTAGTCTTAGAGCTGCACATCTAACAGTAGCAAATACACTACATCAAACAATTGCACGTACAGTAATTAAAATTGGATGATGTTTTCAATGTTTTTTGGAAAATTGCTCCGGGGTTTGTCTGGTGTCAAGTGTTGATTTCAATCAATTATTAATTATGTTAAATTCTTTATTTCTTCAGTCAAACCCGTAAAAAAGAGAAAATTGAAAAATTTCAAGGAGCCCTCTAATTTTCGTGCCAAGTACGTAGCCTCAGGCCTAATGCTTCTTATAAATGCGAGTACGGTGTGGGCCTCTATCGAGCCGAGAATACTAGTACCGCATCTGCTGACAATTGCTGCAGCCTTCACTGAAATCGTTTAATAAAGTCCTCTTCGTAGCAATTCACATCAAAATAGTACCGTTAGGTGGTGTTATCATAAGTGTACGTGCAATTTTTTGGTGTCAGGACGTACACCTGACAGTTTCATTGCGACAGATGGCGGTGTGACAATGAGTTTTCTCCAAATATTGCCAGACAAATCTGAAAATTCAAACGATTGCGAAACATTTGGGAGAATTTTTTCAACTAACAGATCTGTCAATATTGTCAGATGCAGTAATCTCCTGAACACAGCTTTAGCATTGGTGGTCCTGAAGTTATTCATTTCCTCATTTCAATCGGGATTCGTTCGATTGATTTCAACGCAATTGCATTGATATCGATTAGCGTTTACAATGACACAGACTTCCCAAAAAAAGAGAAAACCCTTTGAATAAATGTGCACTCAACTCAAATTTGCCTTTTCAAACTGCTGAATCACTGCAAGTTCTTTTCCAAGTCTTAGTAAAGAAAAATGGGTTTAAATTTCGTGTCTTCCTCAGGAAATGAGCTTCCTAAAGTGGTAAATTAAATTAAGTCATTCCTCCAATAAACGAGATAAGACGCTTTGCAAACTCGATTGCCTGTGCAAATGTATGTGCATACATACATAATTGCAAACTGCCCTGTCCCCTGTCAAATGAAGCTCTGAACAAGTCTCATAAAATCATTCAGTCTCCCAGTTCGTGCGGATGGCTAATAAAGACATTTAGCAAAGCCTCTCGAAGATAAGTCGAACATGACGACTGATGCCGCAGCTCGTGTTTGTGCCACACCCATCCACACATCTCTTTATAATTTCAAATCATTTTGCAAAATTTTTACAAAGTTTACACTGCGTTGGAAACGCTTCTATTTCTAGACTTAGTGTGCGCTATCTTATCTGCAGACCTCGAGTATTGGATGTTTCCCTTCTGAACGGTCTTCTCTTTCCCGCTGACCGTGTGTATGTGTGCCTTCCATTCGATGGAATAAATAAGAGTATCCACATTTTGTGTGTTTCCATGTTTCAATGGTGTAGATACCCGTATCTTGAATCGTCTGATTATATAATAGCCTTCAGCTGATGGCGTCATCAATTTTATTTCCCAGCCTCTCACAGTTGTCGGCTCCAGTCAGCGCAGCCACCTCCGCCGCCGACGCCGCTGCCGCCGTCGTTTCGGCAGCAGAAGCAACACAGCACATGTTGAGTTGTTGTTGTTGATTTTCAGTGACTTTTTGTTTCGCACAAATCCGAGTTTTTCTTTTTTTCTTTTATGAGCGAGTTGCTCTGCTCTTGATTGCATAAATTGAAAAGACAGGAAGGCACAGTGCCATCACTTGAAAATAGGTGATGTATCTGCCATGAATGAATGTGGAGGGAAATGGAAGTGGGCGCAACGATGTATAGCGAAGTGCCGCAGACTGGAAATTCGCAAGCGATTTCACGAAGCACTTATGTACCTCGGGGGCAGCGTAATAGATTGGCTCACACAGACACTTGTTCAGGCACACAGGCCGGTCTGCAATGGTGTGCGCAGCCATCACACCGATCCATGTGAAGGGGTGGAAAATTTGATTTGTAATTCGAAATTCAAACAATGACTGATGCGTGTGATTTGTTTTTGTGTCAGTTTTTGAAATGAATGTCTCTCCCTTTTCGAAGAGGGCGACTCACAAATGCCGTGAAGACATCTTAATTTCAAAAAAAGTTTCTGTGCATACGTTCACACGCTTGATTGTGTGCGGACGGGGATGGGTGAGTGGTGGGATAGTGTGTAAGATTTTATAAACTGGTTAGTAGGTTATGTGGAATTCCATTGTTATTGACTGTTGCGAATTGAAATAGAATTTTGAAAATGTAAACAAACATAACAAGACGACGACGACGAAGCTCGTGTGGAGAGAGATATTCATAGGGTGTGGCATAGTTTTGTTTTAAATTAATTTTCATACATGCTTTGTATTATTTTTTGGTTAATCTTGTTGTGCGTTTTGTAATACATGCAGAATAAAAAATTAAAGCTTTTTACTTTTGAGTGTGAGAAGCATTTTACATTGACTCACAGTTTTTCGTTGGTGTGCAAAAACTTCCAGACTCTGCTGTGTGTTGCAGTCTTTGGATAAACAAACATGAGTGAAGGTGGGTGCTTTAACGAACACAATCCAACATTTCAACATCAACTTGAATTTATTTCACTCTCCATTGTACGGAACGTTTGAGTCTCATCGGTTATATGTCTCCATCTCTCTTCGCTGGACATAAACATGGATTTCCAATTGGAAATTGCCAACTTTGACATTTCATTGTGAACGCACCCTTAAACCAAAGACCAAACTGTCAATGTCAAAACATTCACTTGAGCATGGCATGCTGAAGTTCACAAAACGAACAACATTTACAAATAATTAAAATTTATTACTAAAATTCCGAGTCGGTGACGGCAACTTTAAGACCCTTAACGCGAATTTGTGGTCGTAATTATCAGTAGCCAAGCAATTCATAGTCAACTGAACAAATTTGAGTGCAAATTTCCGCTGCTAGATGTTTCCGCTCAAGTAAGACAACGGGTTGGTAGAAGTCCTGAGATTATTGCCGCTGTTCAAGCGTCCATCGCAAACAAACCAATCGATGACACTATGGGGAATTTTACGAAGGAATCGTGGCCTGCACCCTCAAAAGATGAAGTTATTTCAAAAACTAAATCAACTCGATCATATGAAGCGACGAACGTTCTCGGATTGGATTCTAGAAATGTTGGAAGAAGATGATCAGTTTCATCGCAAAATCATCTTCAGTGATGAAGCGCATTTTTGGCTAAAAGGTTTCGTCAATAAATAGAATATATGTACAGCCATGGCCACATAAATAGCACAAGGCGAAACAAAATGCACACCTTACATTTCAACTGTTCCGTACCTACTGTACGGAACATTCATTCTTTGAAGTGTTCTTTGTGGCTGGACAATAAAATAGCACAAATCGTGGTAATTGGAATATCTCTTGAAATAATTTGTGTAGTCTTAATTTTTTTGTTTTACTATATTATCGCATAGGGTTTAGTTTAATTTTTTATTACAATGGGAAGAGGTAAGCACTGCACTTCCGAAAAAAGGAGCTCAATTTATGGTCTTTATCAAGTCGACAAAAAACCAGCTGAAATAGCCGAAAAATTGAAATGCTGCGGAAAAATTGTTTACAACGCTATTAAACTAGTAAAAGATCAGATTCACTTAACCCGTAACAAAAATCGCCGTCCAATACCAAGAAAAATCACGTTTCTGATGGATAGCATCATTATGCGGAAGAGCAAAAAGGATCCTTTTAAGTCATCTCGCGAGATATGCAATAAAATCCGGGCGGAATTTGGCTTAAATATTTCAAACCGTTCCATTAGAAGGAGATTAAATGAAGCTGGCCTATTTGGACGCATCTCAAGGAGGAAACCACATGTTTCAAAAAAATTTTTTTTTAAATAAAACGTTTATTATTTGCAAGGACTCATCAAAAGATGAGTTCAACCTGCAATTTTGGAAAATGGTATTATGGAGTGATGAGACAAAGGTGAATAGAATTAGGCCAGACGGAAAAACATTTTTGCATCGCCCAATAAGCAAAACTTTAGATCGTAAGTATATCCACAAAACGATAAGCATGGTGGGGGTAATGCCATGATCTGGGGTGCATTTTCCTGGCATGGAGTTAAACCTATTGTACGGATCAATGGCAAAATGGTCAAATTTCAGTATTTAGATATACTGAAAACTGCAATGGAGACCTACGCTATCGAGTCTTTGCCAGTAAATTGGATCTTCATGCATGACAATGATCCAAAGCACTCAGCTAAAGTGGTCAAAGATTGTTTTTTGCGCGAAAGTATTGATGTTCTTGACTGGTCAGCTCAAAGCCCAGATCTTAACCCTATCGAAAGTGTATGGCATAATGTAAAGCTTAAAATTGGGCAACAAAATTATGAGAACAATGATGAGTTATGGGAGGGAATAAAAGAAGCTTGGTATTCCATTCCGAAGAGTAGGTTCCAGAAGCTTGTAGAGAGTATAGAAAGGCTATGTCTGGCTGTAATTCAAAATTCAGGCTATAGTACGAAGTACTGATAAAGTAATATCAAGATCAAAAGAGATACTGAACCATGTATTTATTATTTGTTAATTATTTACAGGGAAATGTATTTGTGTTTTTGCTCTCAAACATTCGTGTAATATGAACATATCCTTTTACTGAAGTAAATTTAATTTCTGTTTAACTTACGATTTCAAATGAATAAAACTTTTTTTTACTATAGTACAAGTACAGTTTGAAGTATACGGATATTTCTATTACGAGTCAATTTGTGCTATTTATATGGCCATGGCTATATGTACTCGTGGTTCAAGAAACAACTTCATCCACAAAAAATAACTGCGTGGTTTGGAGTTCATGCAGGTGGCGTCATTGGGTCGTTTTTTTTTCTTTGATGAAAACTAGAAAATGGAGATTGCTACAAAGACATGTTGTAACGTTGTTTTTTGGTCAATTGCATGGACCAGACATGAATGATTTGTGGATTCATCAAGACGGTGCCACAAGCCAGCCGCACAGCGGGTGCAAGAATAGAGACTAATTGAAAACTCAATTCGATGAACGTGTTATATTGAGAAATGGTCCTGTCGATTGGGCGCCTCGATCGTGTGATTTAACACCTCTCGACTTTAATGCCAACAAACCGGTTCCGTTAGAGCAGCTCAGAGCCAATATTGAACGAGAGATAGCGCCCGTTTCCGTCGAAATGTGTAGACGAGTCTTCGAAAATTGGGTTCAACGAATCAACTGATGCAAACGTGCCCATGGTGGAGACGTCGAAATTCATACATAATTGTTTATATTGTATTTCAAAGTAATAATACAATTTTCGGGATATCTCAATTTGTTTGTGTCTTATTTGAAAAAATAATGTTGTTAATATCATTTTTGGATATTTCCGGATGCGCTCTTTGTCCGCAAAATTCAATCTAAATCTACGGAAGTTTTCGCTAAATTTCCACAACACAAACTTGAATGAATATTTGGTAAACCTACACTCAATGCTTGTATGAATCAAAATTTAATACCATTTTCGAAATTATGTACCAGAACACTCAGCAGCGTAAACAAACCCCCCGAAACAGACCCCTTCGGAAATAAAGACAATCCTCATTCTATCTTAATCGGATTCATATAAGAACACAAATCCAAAAAACAAGTATAAGGATGGATAAACATTTATTATATATTTTTTATCTCTTCCACTACGTTTGTTAGCTCCTAATTTTGGATATCGATCACCTCTGCTCCAGAGCCAGTTTTCAGTCAAAGTCAATGGCTTATGAGCACTTAACCAGTCGCAAATACCAACATTCTAAACTGGCAACGAATTCAAATCTCTACGATGCCTTACCTTTCGCGATTAAAGGTTGAAAATAAATCTGAACTCTATTTCTCATGTTCATTTCAATGTCATACACAATCCCCTCGAATTGACTAAATGGAATCTCCATAATTTTCTCCCATCCCAGTTTCTCGCAGACTTTAGCTGAAAACGGGCTTGTACAATCCACACGCACAAAATTAAATCCCAGCAATCGGGCGTAGTCTGCCGAGCTCTGCATCAATTTCCGTCCAATTCCCAGTTGACGAAACTGAAATCCAACTGCCAGAGCTGACAGTTCCAATATTCGCTTCTTTTCACCGTCCACTGGCAGGATTACATCTCGAGCGATTTTATCCCATGAAAGCAGCAAGTTTTTGGTGCTGATCGTCTTGACTGCCTTAGACAGTCGAACTAGGATGTCGCTGTGTTCGCCCTCTGAATAGGTGATCGGGCAGTTGATACACAATCCACAGATTTTGTTACGATGTACCGCTGCCAAAGACAACCCTGAAAGTCAAGCATTTAAGAAAAATCGATTGGGCTTACTTTTATGAATTTAGATACCACATCGCAGGAGAGTCAGCCACAATGCTGAAAGAAATCTCTGCGTTTCCGCGTGACGAGGAGTTATGCCCATTGCTCGAATTAATGGATCATCAAAGAAATTCCTCGTCATAAACGACAAAGCTTCAGGGTATTTGTCCCGTCTGACATTTCGAATGTCGATAATCTTTTATTGAAACAGTCTTAAGTCAAAATTCACAACAACAATCAGCACTCACACATACCTTTGGATTTATCCTCCGTAAACCAGAGAAAACCCGCATGATTAAAGGTTGAAATTTACTCCTTTGCTTTTTTTTCTTTTTTCAGTTTTATGAATTTTGAATCGAAAGATTTCCGTACGATAATTTAGGGTCCCGACATTTATTTAAATGTTTATTTAGGTTGATATACTGCTTCGAAATTAGATTTTTTTGAAAGATTATAGCATAGGGTTCCTCTGTTATTGACAAGACAGTATGAATGTTTGCGCTGACCGAAAGATTGGTGAAGATTTATGTGTGTCACTTGAGATAGGTGAGATTGTGGACTTGGTCTGTGTGTAGAGTATATGTGTTTGTGATAAACTATTAGCCCCCACTAAATTTTAACGAGAAAAGTCAAGGAACGACAGTCTTGGAGATGAAACTCAAAATAACCCCCTATCGCGACGAGAATCAGAAGGCAACGATGCATAAAATCGATGGTAATAAAAAAAATGGGTTAAAAGATGCAGTTACTAATGACAAGATATGGATATAAAATACAGATATAGCGTACAACACACAAGAAGTAGTCGAATTATACGAACGACGATTTAAATCGAAAGTCAATTGATCAATTTATATCTTTAAAAATAAAAGGCAGCATCTTCGAACACTACCCATTAAGAACTGTCAAATTAACAGACTCAAAAGCTTGATCAATTTATATCCTTAAAAATAAAAAGCAGGATCTTCGAACACTACCCATCAAATTAACAGACAAAAAAGCCGCCTTTCCTTAAGGAAATGAAAGAAACCACACTTGCCCTGTGTGTATAGTCTCTATGTTTATAACAAACTAATAACCACCACTAAATTTTAACGGGAACAGTCAATAAATAAGTATTGAAGATGAAAACCAAAATAACCCCCTACTGCGATGAGAATCAGAAGGCAACGACGGAAGATGCAGTTACTAATAACAAAGATCCGGATGTGATATCCAAATACAAAACGAAGTGAAATTAAACGAACAATGAGTCAAATCGAAAGCCAATTGATCAATTTAAATTTTTAAAAATAAAAAGACAGCATCT
Organism: Myathropa florea; assembly: GCA_930367185.1. Lineage (NCBI taxonomy): Eukaryota > Metazoa > Arthropoda > Insecta > Diptera > Syrphidae > Myathropa > Myathropa florea. Next base: position 110,221,017 of record OV884002.1, read on the forward strand.
TCGAACGCTGCCCATCAAGATCTGTCAAATTGTCAGACACAAAAGCCGCCTTTTCTTTAAGAAATGAAAGAAATTACACAGTTCATTTTGGCAGCTAACACTTTCGCATAAAGACAGGATGTAAAATGGCACACCAAACGGAAGTGGAGGAGGTCTAACCAGTTCCAGTATCACATTTTCCACTTTTCTCTCTTTCTCCTGAGGATGGGGCAATATAAAGCAGACACATGAGAAATGCCCATAGTTATAAAACCAGTCCCGGTGGTGCATCAAGAGCCATAATCAGAGTTGGAGACGGCAACCAACCGCAATTTAAACCCCTTCGTGTATACAGACATTTACACACACACAAAAAGATACACCTATGTACACAGCGAGAGTGTATCTTAAGAATTGACTCTTGTCTCTCCCAGTTCAAGGAGTAGTTGTTAAGCCAGTTAATGAGTGCTCATGGGTACAGTTGTGACGAATAGCATCATCGTTAATGGCTTCCTTTCGTAAGCTAAGAGACACAATCATATCTTGGTTTAGTGCAATCGAAGTGGGTGCGCGGTGGGGGAGGATGTAGACGGGTTGGAACAGCTACCTAATGCGTTTTTTTTTTTTTTGTTATTCCTTAATCCGGTCTGAGTGTGGGTGGAAGACCTCTCGAGATGACTTTAAATTGGTTAAAGAAGTACGTACTTGCATTTCTTTCGGTTTTTTTTATTTTGTTGTTTTTGTTATTCTGTTGGAAGTTATTGTATAGTGAATTCAAGTGTTGGTTGGAAGATGAAATGCACACTTCCGATTGGGGAAGACCGCCATCTCATCAGTTTTTTCTTTTAGAAAATGTCTGATACGGAATAACAGTTGTCATTTGATGCCTGTAAATATTTGTATATCGAAACATATGCCATAAGAAGGAGAAGAAAAGGCGAAGACATATCGAAAGATAAACAGTTTTGAAAAATCTGCTGGGAAAATGTTTTTTTCGTAACCAAATATTGCTTGGGGGCATTGAGAAACAGATAAAGCAAATTTGACAGCTTTGTGAATGCTGGAGAATGAAATATTGATGACTAATGTCATTTTTTTTTGCACATTTTGGTCAGAATACTGCTCGGAGCAGAAGTACTCATTAGTTCGATGTCAACTACTATTCGTTTGGGGAAAAGTCGTGGTTGAGTGGCATGACAAAAGTGCCAACTATAAGGGCTGGAAGATTAAATTAAGATTGAAGCAACCCAACGAATGTACAAAAATGATACACTTTGACTGTAATAATCGATCAGTCTCGTTAAGTTCGTTAAATGTTGCCTATTTACGCGGGAGATATCTAAGTAGGCAAACGTCAGTTGACAGCTGAGTTCGTCTGAAGTTCAATAAGGAATTATGGATACTTGGAAATTTGAGGATGACTCTGGTTATTTTTCGCAATTTTCTTGTTTCTAAACAGAAATCGTTGCTAAGCCTTCTCCGAATAAAATGCTGTTAAAAGCATTAAATTCGAAACCATCTAGAAATCGGAGGTAATTGTATCTCACAAAATGGAACAGATAGCTCTAAGAACGCAAGGATTCCAATACTTTTTAAAAAGAAGCTAGAGCCAATTTCACAGAAATCAGAACAAAACTACCGATGGTTCATCCGATAAATTTGTTGTTGACATACACCTGGGGGCAATATTGAACGCAATCAGATGTCAAGAGATTTGACAAGTGATCGGTTCGAGTGACAGATTACAGATTGCAATTGGGCCAGCTTAGGACCAGTGTGATACCACGCTTATTAGGTTATATCTTAGCCATTGAGGAGTCTTCTTGACTTGAGCCTGTAAGACAATGCAACAGAGGATGTCCACGTATAAGGTGGCGAATGCACGTCGAAGGGGACTTCAGCTGTGCTTTAGAGCTTCAATGAGTTCAATCTCGTTGATATACGGGCGTGTGAACTCCAGTATTTTAATTTTTCTTTGAGTTGACTTTTTATCTTCCCTGACGAGGCGCATTTTCATCTCGGTGGCTACGTTAAGAAACAGAATTGCCGCATCTGGGCCTCGGATTACCACGTTATTGTCAAGAAGCCAATGCATCCACAGAAAGTAACAATTTGGTGCGGTTTGTGGAGTGGTGGCATCACTGGACCCTTTTTGTTCGAAAATGAGGCTGGGAACAACGTTTCGGTAAACTGTGGGCGTTAAAAAACCCTATTAATCGGCTGAAATTGAACACATGGATTTAGACGACCTCTGGTTCGTGCAGGATGGCGAGTCATGCCACACAGCCCATGCCACAATCGATATTTTTCGTACCAAATTCTCAAATCGTGTTATCAGCCGTCTTGACGATGTCAATTGCCCACCTCGGAGCTGCGATTTGTTCCTGTTTTTTGTGGTTGAAGAAGAGGCGAAACGAGTTGGTCTTGAAGTAAATTAGGACATAACCAAGTATTTGCTGTCAACAAACAAAGAATTATCGGTCCACCGCCTAGGACAAAACGTCACTGTTGGCAGCATTAACTTCGAGGTGGTTAAGGAGTTTACATACCTCGGAGTAAATATCAACCCCACGAATGACACCCTAGTGGAGATTCGACGAAGACTTACCCTAGGAAACCGCTGCTACTTCGGTTTGGTGAAACAAATGAGTTCAAAACTCCTAACTCGAAAGACGAAACGCATGCTCTACAAAACGCTAATCCTGCCAGTTCTACTGTATGGAGCCGAGTGTTGGACGATAAGCAGGAAAGCAGAGCACATTTTGGGTACTTTTGAGAGAAAAATTCTTCGTCGAATTTTCGGTCCCATTTGCGAGGAGGGCGGATGGAGGAGAAGATACAACTGCAAACTCTACGAGCTGTACAAAGATGTGGATGTAGTCCAAAAAGCCAAAAAACGACGACTACACTGGCTCGGCCACATCGAACGAATGGACAACAACGCTCCAGCAAAGAGGATCTTCGAATCCCAGCTCACAGGTTTAAGAAGAAAAGGAAGACCAAACCTTCGTTTCAAGGACCAAGCTATCGCGGATGCCAGAGCGTTTGTGTTTATCGCATTATTTCTCCTTGACGTTTCTTAATAAAGAATGAAAGTCAGATAAGAAGTTTCATTTTTATGTGTCTATTTCATGATTGAATCTGGAAACGTTAGTTTTTCTACAAAAATCATTGACAGGCGTTAGTTAACCTCATTGCTGCGTCTGACTTATAGCTCCGGTCATGTTTTTTTCCCGACGAAGTCTCGTAACCTTATCGTTAGTGCTGAAATAATTCCTCGCTTTTAGGGTCTTTTTAGCAAAAAATAAATTGCTCGTAAGTGTGCACCTCATTTGAATAAATTTTATTTCATCTCGTAAAATTTGCATTGAGCTCTAAAACTTCTGGAGAAAATTATTACGAAATGTCACGTTCTGAAGTTCGACGGGTGCTCTTTCCGCCATTTGTCACAGTCGTCTATAAAACATCGTTGACGACGGGCTTTCATCCCCCCGCCCATCCACTCAGCAAATGTAACTTCTGCTTGGAATAATTTTCCTTATTGATGTTTTTCTTATCGTTTTGTTTTTCTGAATCTGAATAAGTTTGCCACGCTCTTTGAATGCGTCGTCCCTTTTGTTGGGTTTTTTTTTATAGTTTCTAAGCAAAACAACACACAGAACACATGACATAACATTTTTGTCTTGCAATTTGCTTTGATTTATCAAGCGGCGCCAAATTAACTCCACAAAGTCATTCCAGTCACTTTATTCGCGATTTCGTGTGCGGTTGCTATTTCCTCTAGGCTTAGTTGAAATACAATGCAGCGCTACACTCTATATCCCGTAGTTGACCTTAATACCATTCAATTAAACTCTCGGCTGTACGGCAAATGCTTAAATAACACAACTAAACCGACAACACACTGACGCATGGATAACAGATACGCGTTTCGTTGCTTCATTGAGCGCTGCGTTACTACCCGACTAGACAGTTGCGTAGCTGTGCGGTTTGTGGTTTTTTTTTTGACATTATTCTTCGCAAAATTAGAACAGAAAAGATATAAAAAAGAATATAAAAGTGTGCGCTCATTACTAAATGAATTAACGGGCCTTCAAATATGACTTTTTTTTAGATCTCTTGCTCATATGGGCACATCGAGGTGTGAAGATTTTTGATAGAATCAATGAATACAACACGTTTTAATATTTCGTTTCGGTTTCAATACTTTCGAATTATTGTTTTTGAAAAACTTAAATTTAGCGGTATTTCAATGTCAAGTAGCAAGACGCTCTAGACCTCTTTATGACCTCCTCAGAGATGACTTCCGTAAACAAACAAATCAATTTTGTTGTTTAAAAAGTCTAAAGAAAGGGAATGGACAAAATCTGTAGTCAAAACACTAGTAATTTTGATTTTTTTCATGCAGACGGGAGAGCTGAGAGAAAAGAAAAAATGGCTACGATCTTGTTTTGCTGGAGCGGCCAGTAAAAGTCCATTGATTTTAACAGAATTTTCATTTCTGTCATTCAGTAATGGAAGCTAGGCTAAATTTCTGTATGTATGACTTATTAAGGGTCTTCCAAATGGGACTTTCGAACTCTGACAGTTGATAGCGGCCATATTTTTTAAGCTGCATCTGTCAAATTGGCTGTAATTTATTTATTCTGTTTTGCCAAATCACCATGGACGGACATAGCTCTCAGCAACACGTGCAAATAATAAAATTGTTTTATCAAAATGGGTGTTATGTTCAGGCAACGTTCCCCGAGCTTCGCCCATTTTACGGTCGCCATAATCGTGCCACCGAGAGGAGTGTTCGCAGTGTGGTGGATAAATTTGAGTCCACTGGTTCTGTAAACGATAAACCAACACCCGTACGTCGACGAAACGCAAGATCTGCTGAAAATATCGTCCCTGTATGCAGGAGAATCCGAGGCAGTCGATTTCGCGTCGCCCGCAAGAAATCGACCTTTCGCAAACCACAACTTGGCGAATTTTGAGTCGTGGCTTGGGCCGGAACCCCTACAAAATTCAACTGACCCCGGAGCTGAAGGTAAACGATCATAGACAACGACGTGTGTTCGCTGAATGGGCCCTGAAGCAGTTGGAAACTGACCCTAATTTTCATCGAAAAATCATCTTCAGCGATGAGGCCCATTTCTAAATGATGGATGAATGGGTACGTCAACAAACAAAATTGTCGAATTTGTGACTATACCAATCAAAATGCACGAGCGCTTCGAGGGCATGATCATCTCACACGGAGGTGATGTGAACTGACCACCGAGATCTTGCGATTTGACCACGTTAGACGTTTCCTTGTGGGGTTTTCTGAAGCCGCAAGTCTATGCGCATAAGCCACAAACCACAGCGACCCTCAAAGCCAACATAACCCATGCCATCAATCAAATTCAGCCTGATTTATGCACCAGAGTCATGGAAGAATGGACATTTCGAATGCGCGCCATCCGGAAAAGTCGCGGCGGACATTTGAACGTTATTGTATATTTCATAATGGCATCGATGGGCTTTTTAAACGAATAAAAAGTTCCGATGATACACACACTTCGCTTTATTTAAATTTAAAGATAGGAAGCGCTTAATGAATCCTTCGAAGAATTGTAGGCATTGCTCGATAAGGATGTGTGTCGAACACAAGAACAACTTGCTTCAGCATTAGGAGTTACCTGTCAAACCATTTTGAAGCGATTGAGCCGAGCACTGCGCAAAAAACGGCCACAATACGAGCAGAGGCACAAAAATGTGATTTTACAACATGACAACGCTTGGTCTCATTTTGCCAAACCCGTTAAAACTTACCTGGAAATGCTCAAATGGGAAGTACTACGGCCATATTCTTCAGCTATTGCGCCATCCGATTATTACTTGTTCCGATCGATGGGATATGGTCTGGCTGATCATAAGTTCTGCTCATATGAAAACATCAAAAAATGGCTGGAATCGTGGATAGCCTAAAATGATGAACACCTTTATCGTAACGGTATTCGAGCTCTGCCGTGGCGTAGTGGGTAGGTGCGTCGACTCCTACGCTCGAGGTCGTCGGTTCGAATCTCGAAAAAAACATCAAACATTTTTTCACGGCTCCACCTCTTTCGAGTCACTGACAATGCTCAAAGAGTATAAATGTCTAGGAAAAGCTTCTCAAATAGCCGTTCGGAGTCGGCATTAAACTGTAGGTCCCCTCCACTCGTGAGAGAACAATAGCACGCACAACACGAGTGGTTGCTGAGAAGCTAGGCCCAGGTCCACATCGGACTGTAGCGCCGCCATTATTATTATATTATTCGAGCTCTGCCAGGAAGATGGGAAAAAGTTGTAGCTAGCGATGAGCAATACTTTAAATGATTTATTTGTAATCATTTTTCCACACTAAAATTGCATTTTCATAAAAAAAATAATAAATAAATAAATCAGCGAGAATTTTGTTGCACCCCTAATACATCTTGTTTTTTGTATTCATAAAAAAAGAATTAATAAAGAAATAATTAAACATAGTAATAAAAACAGAGCTCTGTATCAACAGCCACATTTATGGAAACTTTCAATAAGAGAATACGGCTGCTTGTAGAATCGTGGAAGCCATTTGATATGCTTTCCCTTAAGGATACTTAAATTAAAAATGTCTGTTTTCTATTAAAATTACTTTGTACTATTATATTCTTAAGATGTTTTTGAATTTAAATAAAACTCATTGTTCTTACCCTCTTATCGCTCATCGTTCATTGCGTGGTCGCAGCCTTAGACAGGAAGCAATTTATTCTAAATGACAGATAGAATATTTAATTTTATATTATGTTATTTTCATAGATCCTTAAACCTAGATTACATCAGTTAATATACATAAACTACTTTATGAATATCATCATTCACATGAGTTTATTTTTTGCAGTCACTTATATTGACGTTATTTTTTCCTTCTTTTCTTTGCAGATTTTCGAAAAAAAAACTTAAACAAATTAATTTATAATAAGCCACTCATTTTTCATTCAAAAGGTAAGTCAAAAGTATTATTTTTTTCTATATCTACCAAATAAAACGCCCTACCTCCTTATTTAAATTCAGAATTAATGCCTATGAAAAGATTTTCAAAGACAAAACAAGACGGCAGAAAAAAGGGATTTGCCAGCTTTTTGCGCAAAAACTTGTTTACTGGTGAAATTTGTAACTTCTATTGCACAGCTGATGAAAACAAAATCCTCAAAAAAAACTCAAAAACAAATAGAATTAATTGATAATATCAAATCTATAGAAGAGATCCATCAATACCACCATAAGAACACTTTTTTCGTTGGACTTAACAATAAAATTTGTCTCCCTGGGATGTGTTCAGTTGGTAGTCGAACTCTCTTAAGTTTGTTTTCAACAGTTTTTATAGTTAGTGCTTTTTTCGATTAAGGTTTCAAACACTCATGCGAAACTACTTCTATTTTGTAGATCTTTTTTTAATCATGCAGTTGTCAAGAAGTAAATAAACGCATTGAACGGCTAAACTAGATCACAATTAAATGCCAAATACGAAACGTCAAGGAAATTGTAAAAATTGACAGGTTTCGGAAATCATTCCAAAGAAAATTTTTGAATGAAGCTTGGAGAGATTTTATTGCTGCCTCTTGTGTGGTTTCTTTTAAAGAATTATTTCTGTTGGGATGCTCATAAATTTTTGAAAGAATTCGTAATAATTCCCTCTTTTAGAACAGTATACAATAAATCTTATATTCCGCAAATGAGCTACGACATAAGTTAAATCACACCAGCTGCTTTCAAAGTTTAGTTTTGTGATGTTAAGTAAAAAATAATTATCAATGAAAACACAAAATAAGACCAACATTTTGTTGCGTCTAAGAGTTATATGACCGCAGGTCATTCTAAAATTTATTTTTAAATAAGAAAATCATAATTTTTCAGTGAAAATTGTACAATTATTGATGGACTTGAGCGCATCACATTTATTTAAGTGGATCAATCATTGCCCGCTCAATAGTCCCCTTCTGCGCTCAAAAATCTATTGCTATTTTCATATTCGATATTTATTTATTTTTACTGAAAAGTTTTTTGATGGCATCTGTCATCGAATAAATGTCTTGTCTTAAATTTTTTATTGAATCCTCATAACGAACAGCCCCCTCATGATTATGATTAATAACTGTTCTTATTTCACGAAGGAACAAACTGTCATAAGCTCCATAACAGGAAAAAAAATAAAATACTCGTGATAGAACTTTACGACCAAGCATAAGTTTTTAGGTCAAAAACAGAATCCCGTTGCGTCATCGTGTACGAAAAAATACCCCTACTTTCAGTCAAAGACCTGCAAACTTTTGGATGTCTGCAAGTTTATTGCTTTCCAATACACGAATGGAATGTTCAATAGTCAAAAATTCACATAAGCTCCTATAAATCGCATTTCCTTGTAGTTTCATGATTAGAGCTTAATTAACGGTCATATATTCAAGTGGACAGAGAGTAGAGAAAGTGTGCTAAATTAAGAATTCCAAGTTCATACTTTTGCATTCGCATAAACAAATTTATTTCGATAACTTTAACCGACTCGTCTGAGTGTACGAGTCGAGTATATGTACGTTTTCCTGTTGATTCACATAAGTGCACATTCAGAGTCTTTCTCTCTCTCTTTTCTCTTGTTTGATGCAATGTCTAAATTAGTCTAATTTTACAGTTAAGTTGAAAAGAATTCGGGCGTGATTATGAAAAATTTTTTTTTTTTTTATAAGAAAGAGAATGTTTAAGAGGGTTTTTGAACGAGATGGACAACGATGTTCAATGTGGTTCATAGTTGAGAGTCATTTAATTGGTATAGAATTTGACGCCAGTTAATTTCAGCCAGTTACTTTTGTGACATTGGTAAGGTTTCACCGATACAATAAGAACTTTAACGCCGAAAATCTTAGGAAAATTGCCTAAACTCACAATAGCCTGTGTTGAATCCCCAATATGAGCACATCTAGTACAAGTTTGTGCGGATTTTTGACAGTAGGCTGTCATTGACTTGTGCATTGAAACCGCTGTATGATTTGATTTCACTTCGTTTTTGGAACAAAGACAGGTTTTAAGAATGTTTTTGAACGAGTATCGAGATGGACAACAATGTTGAATGTGGTTCATAGTTGAAAGCCAAAGAAATTTAGTATAGAAGTTGATGCAGTTGCAGGTTATCATTTCAGCCGGTTACTTTTGTGACTGATAAGGTTTCACCGATACAATGAAAACTTAATCACTGAAGATGTTAGGAAAATTGGCTAAACACAATAGCCTGTGTTGAATGCCCAATGTGAGTGAACCTAGTACAATTTAGTCCGGATTTTTTACTGTTGGCTGTTATAGAAACCGCTGTATGATTTGTTTCACTTAATTTTTTGAAGAAAGACACGTTTTAAGAGATTATTTTTAAACTAGTATCGAGATGGACAACGGTGTTGAATGTGGTTCATAGTTGAAAGCCATATATTCGGTATAGAAGTTGACGCAGTTTGAGATTATAATTTAAGCCGGTTTCTTCTATGAATCTAATATGGTTTTACCAATACAATGGGAACTTAAAAACCGAAATTTTTCGAAAAATTCCATAGACCCACAGTAGCTTTTGTTGAATACACAATGTAGATGCACTCACATTGTGTATTGCAGTGCAATTTAGTACCGATTTTTGACCGTTGTCTGTAATAGACTTGTGCATAGAAACCGCTGTATTTTTTGTTTCATTTAGTTGCCAATAAAATGAGAATTTAAACACCGAAGTTCTTCGAAAAATTGCATAAACTCACAATAGTTTGTGCTGAATACATAATGTGAACGCATCTTGTACAATTTAGTGCGGTTTTTTTATCGTTGTCTGTAATAAACTTGTACATAGAAGCCGCTGTATGCTTCGTTTCTTCGTTTGTTGCTTTAAAAATGTGAACCCCCAGTCCCAGTGAGATAATATTCACAAAGTTCACAAAAATCGTTTGTTGAATGATATGTTTCAACGCATACATTCTGAAACAAACTGAAAATCTACGGATTTTTGAGAGAAGGCTGTCAAAAATGTATGTACAAAAAATCACGTTTACTTAAAGAAATTGTTTCAATTTCGAAAAAAACAAAATTCGAATCAGTCTCCGTTAAGCTATCAAACAACAACACAAAATGGAAGACACTTCCTACATTCTTTTGACAGCTCTCTCGTGGGGTACGTTCCGATCCTTTCAAATGATGGCTGTGTTCAGCTGCCAACAGCGATTTCACAATTTGTCACTTTTGCACTCAACTGTTGCTCTGTAATTCCAATGAGCGCGCAAAAGGAAGTTTTTAATTAGCCAACAAACGATTGCACGTGTGTGTGCCATCCATCGTTTTCAACTGCCTGTGAATTGATATGAAATGATGTCACGTCGCGGCAAAAGAATAAGTGTTGTATCGACAAAAGCCGGTTTCTAATTGAGTTTCTGAAGACAGGAAAGGTAAACTCTATTTAGGTCGACCACGAGTCTTGCATATTAGTTCCGGTGGCCGGCTATATATTCTAAATACTTATTCTCTGCGTATTCAAATAAAAATAGGAATAACAAGAGGAAAAAAAAGACTTTCTCTTTCCACCACACTTTGCATCTTTTCTATTTCGATTTTAAAAATCGAAAACAATTTTCCTCCGTCTCGCGCATTCGCTGTGTGTGTTTGTGTGCGTTTGTTGGCGTTCGTTTTTCATCTAAAAATACGTAAATGACTGGCGGCGGCATCGAACTCTCAGGGATACGAGAGAGGGAAAGCTGTGGCACACGCACACAAACATCCCGACTCTCACAAACCATGAAGATTACACATTTCAAGTTGAACCAAAGCCAACTGAGCCAAGTTTAAATTGATTCCATGGGGCATAGGCGACAGGAGTTGGATGGATGCAACCAGACAAGACTTATGTTGTGTATCGGTGTAGCGGTTTCTCAAACGGTTGCAACTCCCAAGTGTAAGGCAATCTAAGGATGAGACAATGATTTATTTACGTGCGCACGAGAGTGTGTCTTTCCATTTTGTGTAATTATGATCATCGTTTCAGTCAGACTGAATGGGAGTGGCGAGAGAGGGAGAGGGGGAGGGAGGGGTGGTGTTGAAATTTTGTGAAAATATTTATTTGATTTGCTTTTGAATAAATGTTTCATTCCTATTTTGACACAACCTTGGATGCAGATACAATTTCCGGCTAATGTAGCCCGTGCAGTAAATTACGTCAAGGTGATGTCTTGAGGGATGTGCACTCTTCAGAGTGAAGTAGGCACAAGAGAATTCAGAAGTTGATTTGATCCATTTCTGGACAGGAATTTCTTGATCGTCTCTACGTAATGCGATGCATTATTGAGTTCGAAACAGTGCTCTCGTGGAGTGACTTCAAGTCGTTCGTCTGACGTGTTATGGAGACGATTTATTTTTTTTTTTACTGATACGTATCAGGCCAGTGAACCATGGAGGGTCTGAGCTTGTGCTTTAGATGCCTTTCATCCGTGACGGTGTTCGGCACGTTGCTTCCTGTTGTTACGCATCCTTGATGACTGTATGTTTACACTGAATGATCGGTTTTTCGTTCCTTCTCAAGCCAATAGATTCACTTAATCGGAGCATTTGATGTTCATGCTCATGACATGACCAGTTTAGTCGAGGGATGTGAGCCCTTGAGATCTACGTCCAGCTCGTAGAATTGACAGATACGTATTCTACTCCATTCATCTCTCACGCGGATAAGACCAAATATCTGTCGTAGAATTGTTCTGTCGAAAGAACCAAGGTCTAACTCTTCCGTCCTGCTGTCGGCCACACAGAGACAAACTGGCGAAAGATGAGTCTTGTAGAGCATATTCAAGCATTTTCAAGACTTCACGTTCTTTGGACAATTCGAAGTAATGAAATTTGATGGTGAACGCTGTACTCCAGTGCGACAAGAGGTTACTAACGAGAATGGTTGAAGCATTCACCGGTCATAACCAACAAACCTCTCCAGCTATCACTGTCTCTCGCTAGCTGTCTCCAATTCCGCTCACCAAGTTGGTTGAGAAAAACGACTGGATGGCGCAGTTCGTTAAGTGCCTGCCCCAAGTTAGAGGGGTTCCAGGTTCGAATCACAGTGAAATCGAATCTGGTCCAGTCACAATTTGCCGTTATGGTCAAATGAACGGCACTAGAGTAGGTTGCTACCTGGCTGTACAATGGACCAGTTCTGAGTCTGAGTGCTCGAGTAGTGTTTCAAAAAAAAACATCCGAAAAAAAAAACGTTGGTCCAGGCCCTACTCTACTTGTGTCCGCCATCTAGGGCGAGGACGTCTTCTGTTCCGTTGTCCCACTGACTCGGACTTAAAGACTCTTCGGGCCCGAGCCAAGTCTTCCACCCGCTCTACATGGCCTAGCCATCTTAAGTGTGTTATCCTTAGACGCTTGATTAGATTCATGCCGATGTACAACCAGTATAATTCGTTGTTGAATCTTTTCTCCAGATGCTATCAACGCAAACAGGACCAAAAATCGCACTCAGAACTTCTCTTTCGAACAGACCAAAAGCTTCTTCATCCGCTTTTAATAACGTCCATGTCTCTATACCATAGAGCAGGTGCTGGTCTACTATCATGTGCCGTATTAATCTTGCGTTCGTTCATAGCAAAAAATGTTGTTTTTCTATGAAATCAAATGCCGAATGTAAAACAGGCTTGAGTGCTCTCAATACACCGCTTTTCATCAAAGCGAATAGATTGGAATTCTTTTCAGACAATTGAAAAAAAGAAAGGGGAAAAATTTTGTTCGTAAAGGGATTTTTCTTACGAATAATATGGGATATTTCACAACCACCTTCTGGCAACACTGCTAGTCACACGTGATTACGTGCCTATAACGGAAAAATACTTCAATGTCTAATGCCGCAATCTTTAGTGATTGACTCATAGGAATTTTGGCAAAACACACATTTCTCTAGTTGATAATCGGGGTGAGAGGATATACGAATTTGTGGTATATCGGCGCAACTCGAAAACCATTGGTTTGGGGAAAATCCCATTTACAACTTTGATATAACTGCAATCTAGCCGAATGTGGAAACTTGTGACACTCTTACACATAGAACTATACCACAATTTTGGTTTTTATTATGACATAAGCAAACAATCGTTCTTTTAAGTTGTCCCGTTTTTGGCTCCAAGGAGCGATATAATACCAGGGGCGTGTTCATTCGATCGATTATGGGTTTTATGTGCCTTGACACTTTGAGGGAAAAAAAAAAACCATTTACAAACTGTCAAAACGAACAAAAAAACTAGTGAATCCCTCTGTTTCTGATGACCGATTTGGGAACTCCTATTATTTACATAGTGAACACTGAACAGTTCATTATTGACGTAATGACAGAAGACATAATGGCAGTTTATTATTGACTTAATGACATAATGTTCCTTATGTCATAGTAGGCGGTATTGCTACGGTGTTCGATTTTTTTGATGATTAATGAGCAAATTCCTTGCTATCGCAAACGTAATCTTGATCGCCAAAAATAATTTACATTTGGACGTTTGTCTGCATTTTAAAGCCAGTAAAGTCATGAGAATCATAAAGCAATATTTTGCAGTTGAATAATTGGGCCTCTATCTCAACAGCTATCACGCTGATAACTCTATGACGTTGAGAAGCTTATCATCACGTATAGACCCAAAGAAATTTTGATTCATTTTTTTTCATAGATTAGCCAAGATTGGGCCGTATGATATGCTTTATAAACCCGATTCAAATATGTAGTCGCCTAGATTTAGACTAGGTTAGGTTCTAGTGGCAGGTATCATTGAGAACTCTCGCACTCAGTGCAAATTGGATCCATTTGGATCACATTTTCTTCTAATACTATTCAATCCAATTAGAGCCTGCAATGAAGCCTATTGGGTGGATTAATGCAAATATAGAATAGCTTCTTTCAGCTTACTAAAGAAATATGTTTTTAGCTACATATTTCACAGCCGAACACAGCACTGCAGAGAATTTGGGTGATTGTTTCCTCTTCTTTATATCTGCTGTCCCTGTCATTGGCCCTTTTGCTGATCTTGAGTTGACATGCTTGGTTACTTTTCATGGGGATGTAGTCCAAACGAATTTTCTGAAATGTGGCATCCAGATGAGGTGAAGAGATCCACCATTATCACATTTATAGGTTATTGTGGTAGGAAGGTTCAAGGCTGCATGTAATAAAGCAACTGGTGCGGCGTGGGAACATCCACCAGCATATACATATTTAGACTCAAATTTGTTCACTAGACTATGAGTTGCTTGTCTGCTGGAACGAAGATTACGCCCCATAATTGGCGTTACTGCTTTTAAAGTTGCCGTCACCGATTCGGAATTTTGAATTTTTATTATTTGTAAACGTTTTTTCATTTGTGAATAGCACCATGATGTCTTACTGAATATTTTGACATTGACAATTTGGTTATTGGTTTGGGGTGCATTCACAGTGGGATTCCCAACTTTAACCGAAACAAATGAGGACATCGGCCTTGGTTGGGCATAAATCTATTGGTGGAATAATCAAGAAGAAAATAGAACACTGGTAGTGCTACAGTTCAACTAACGAATTAAGTCTTTGTCTACGTCAATGTGTTATATAACCTTATTTGCGTTTGCTTAGTAATATATCTGTGATATTTTCAAGACATTTTCTTCCAAAATTCTTCTCTAATTCCTCAATTTTATGTGACAAAATAGCATCCCTCGCACTTCTCCTCCAAATAACTAGAGTCCGACCGAACATTCGGCTTCGGCCACCTTCGGCTATAAATATCACCTTCGGCAAAACATTCGACTTCGGCCAAATGATGTCGAAGATTTTGCCGAAGCCGAATGTTGGTATATCGGTTTTCTGATAAAATAGAAGTTGCAAGGAACAGTGTGTTTCTTGTTTTGTTAATGTCGGATATGTATTTTGAAAGTGCGATTGTTTACAGCTTTAAAATCAAAAGATTTTGATTTACAAGTTGGTAAACTATTAAGTCGTCTGTATAAAAGTATTCAATTAATTTTTACTGGTTACAGGTAGAAAGAACATCAAAAATAGCTGAAAAGCGAATTTGGGATTATTTCGTAAAAATGAAGCGAAATCAACTTGCAAAATATGTTCCAAATAGAGTCTGACTGAACATTCGGCTTCAGTTTCGGCCGAAGGTGAAAAAGCCAAAGTTCGGCTTCGGCCGGAAAACTGGCCTTCGGTCGGACTCTAGTCGTCTACTACTTACTCACATAATAAATTGGTGCATAATTACGTCGACATTTAAACAGTCTTGGAAAGATGCCAGAGTTTTGCCGATCGCAAAGAAAACTTGTTCAGTGTCTTTAGCCGTTTTTGGACCGATAAGCATTCTGCCCTGCTTGTCTAAGGTCTTCGAGAAAATTACAGCAAAACAAAACGAAAAACATATCGGTCAAAAACCTGCTGTATGCTCAACAAACTGGTTTTAGAGCTTACTGCAGTTGTCGTTCAGCCACGGTAAGCCTGCTTGAACAGGTGCTTAGTTGACTTCTCGAAGTCCTTTTATAAAGTAAATCATGTTGCAAGTTAAGGAACAATTTCGGCTTTAGTGAAGGACGGTTCGTTTATTGAGAAGTTTTCTTTTTGAGAGACGAACAACACCTTTTGATGTTAAACTAGGCGTTCCGCAGGGCTCGATATTGGGACCTATTCTGTTTTGCATGTTTATCAATGATTTCCTTTTTGTTTTCTAGCACACTTCGGTACATCTATACGCTGATGATGTTCATGTGAAAAGAAACCATCTCCAACATTGTTTATTCACAAACTTAAAGGGTGTTTTTTTTTTTAATGAATTTACAAACGCGCCCCTGCAGTTGACAGATGGACACAAAAATGCCTCATCTCGTTGGGCCTTGGATGAAACATGTCATCGAGGTGCATTCAGTGTTTTTAATTCGAGTTCGTTAGGCTCGTTTCTAGTCAAATTCATTGTCCCATTCCTTTCTTGAGCAGCTCCCAGTCTATTAGAGAGCAGTCACTCAATGCCAACAAAGAAATGCGCTCTCTTCCCGTTTCAATAACTCCATTCTCAAAAGAACTTCAATCAGTGCCTTTCTTCACTGAGTCCACAATCCAAAGCATCACTCCAAAGTCGCATTACACTTGATGATCACACATTTATTGGCACGCACATTCATTGCCCGCCCTCTTCCTGTTGATTGACGACTTCAACTGACACAATGCATCCCTCTGTGCGGCCCGACAAGTGTCACCAATGAAATATTTTCACGTCATTCTTATCATACGAGTACACAGAGTCGTCACCAGTTTCCGCTTCAAATTCAGTCATTAGCAGGAGTCTGCATTTAATGTGCACACTGCAAGAGGAGACCTCTGGGTTTCTTGTGACCGTCTCAAACGGGTGGCCGTATTTTCGTCAAGGTAGATGTGCTCCTCTGTGATTCAGACTGATTCTGGGTGTCATGTGCACGAACCCAAAACCGGGTTTATTAGACACCTTCTCTCGCTCCCTACTTAGGGTGGCCGCAAAACGAGCACTCGCATCTGTGTCAGACTTTCTTTGAAAACATTTAGCGAGTGTGCATGAACTATGGCTTTTCTCCCCACCATTTACCGCGGGCAACATGCGGACGCCCGTAAGTGGAACGTAGATGGAGATGGTCCTATGTGTGCATGACCCGTTTGTTTCTAATAGACTGCTTTGCCTTTTTGTTTTTTATTACGGTCCGCTTCTCGGGTAACTAATCTAAAAAAAAATGTTCCACTTCAGGGGCTAGTTATTCATAGCTCAAGAATCTGGGACGTACGAGAGATTCAGTTGATAGACGAGTGTGACTCAACTGTTTGCAGAAAGGGGTCTCTGTGCACACAATCTGAGTACACATAATCGACGGTTAATATCATTTGATGAAACTTTAATAGGCTTTAGGTGGGAGGAGAGAACTGCAGAGAACTATACTCGAAAGTACTGTGAACTGCGAGCATTCAGTGGGTTCCGAGATAAGGCTTGTGTCATCGGCTATTGGCATGTATTTCCTATTGAGTGCATCTGTGTGCGCATCTGAATCTAATTGGATTGAGGGAGACGACAATCGGGTCAGAGAGTCTAGCATTGAAGTGTGTTGGTCGACTAAATCTTAACAGAGGAGATTAGGCAGCGAATTTGTCTATTTATAGGAATTCGACGAAGCTTTGAAAGCTGCAGAGAGATTAGGTGAAATAAGTGAGTAGGGTTGGCTTTCCAAGACACTTGTCTTTGAAGGGACTGTTTGAGATCCTGTTTTTCATCTTCTCATTGAACCCAAATAACCCGATCTTCAAATCATCTGCACTAGCACAGCACAGTTAAGGGTATTTCATTAAGCACTTCCAATCTTTAAATTTAAATAAAACAAAGCGTGTGTGGGATATCATCGAAATTTTTTTATTCGTTTGAAAGGTCTATTAATGCCATTTTGTATGGAGTATAAAATCGTTCAAATGTCCGCCGCGACTTCTCTGGATGTCGCGCATCTAAAACTGCGCATAAAATGTCAAATTTTCCATGACTCTGGCGCAAAAGTCAGGCTGAATTTGACCGATGGCATGGGTTATGTTGGCTTTGAGGACCGCTATGGTTTGTGGCTTATTCGCATGGACCTGTGACTTCAGAAAACCCCACAAGAAAAGAAAGTCTAACGGGATCGAATCGCACGATTTCGGCGGCCAGTTCACATCACCTCCGCGTGAGATGATCATGCTCTCGAATCACTCGTGCAGAATTTCAAATGTGTCGTGAGCTGTGTGGCACTTAACGCCGTCCTGTTGAAACCACATGTCATTGGCGTCCATATCATCCAATTCAGGCTAAAAGAAGTTGGTAATCATCGACCCATAGCACTCGCCGCTGACGGTTATGCCCTGGCCAACGTTATTCTCAAAGGAATATGGGCCGATACGCCGCCAGCCCAAAATCCAAACCGAACTGTGATTTTTTGGGGATGCATTGGACGCTCTTTGATCTTATGTGGATTGGGTCTCATCGCTGAAGATGATTTTTCGATGAAACAGAAAAAGTTCAGTTTCCAATTGCGCCAGAACCCATTAAGCCTACCTTCAGCTTCTAGGCCTGTTGAATTTTGTACTGGTTCAGCCTCAAGTCACGACGCAAAATTCGCCAATTTGTGGTCAGCGAAAGGCCGTGTTCTTGTGAGCGACGCGAAATCGACTGTCTCGGATTGACATGAACACTCTCACGGACAGCAGCGATGTTTTCGGCAGATCTTGTGTTTCGTCGACGAACGGGTGTTGGTTTTTCGTGGACTCAACTTTATCCCCTACACTTCGAATAGTCCTCTCGGTAGGACAAATATGGCTACCGCAAAATTGGGCGAAGAGCACGGAAAGTTGTCCGAACAGAACACCCCAAACAATCTTATCATTTGCACGTGTTTTTGAACGCTATGTCCGTCCAAGGTGATTTGGCAAAACAGACTGAATAAATGCCAGCCAATTTGACAGATGTAGCATCAACAATATGGTTCGGAAGTCCCTATTGGAAGACCCTTTATAACCTCCTTTCACCGTAATTCATGGTTCGTTTTATTTCATTTTTGAAGGTTTGCCTTCTGGACGCTATAAAGTCTTAAAAAGCTTTTATGATGTCTGCTTGATTTCGGAATAAAATTTGAAGACAAAATGGCCTCCAACTGCGGGAAGATGATAATCTATTGTGGACATATCAGGAGTGTACCGTTTGGTATTCAGTCTTCTACAGGGTGGGCGAAATACAAGTTTCTTTTTCATAATTTAATAAAATGGACAAAATTAAATAAAAGCCAAGTGTTATGGCTTAATTAGTAAGAACAAACATTCCCATTAATTATGAAATACAAGGTCTTCCAAATGGCTGCCTCAGCTGGCTTCGCAGTGGCGCATTCTGTCACCACAATTTTTCAAGATCTTGTTGATGGTTTCGGGCTGTAGCTTACGGATTGCTTGGATGATGTTGGCCTTAGGTGCTTGAATCGATTTCGGATTGTGGGCATAACATCGGTCCTTCACGGTTCCCCTCAAAAAAATGTCCAAATGGGTCAAATCGCAGCTCCGAGACGGCCAATTGAGATCGCCAAGACGGCTGATAACGCGATTTGGGAATTTGGTGCACAAAAGATCAATTGTGGCATGGGCTATGTGGCATGGTGCGGCATATTGCATGAACCAAAGGTTGTCCAAATTCATGTTTTCAATTTCAGTAAGAAAAAGGCAGTTAACATTGCTCTGTAACGCCCACCGTTCACTAAAATGTTGTTGCCAGCCTCATTTCCGAAGAAAAATGGTCCAATGATGCCACCACTCCACAATTTGAACCAAACTGTCACTCTGTGGACGTATTGGCTTCTCGACAATAAAGTGCGGGATTTACGAGCCCCATATGTGGCAATTTTGTTTGTTAACGTAGCCGCCTTTTCTATTCTAGATAACCTCGAGTTTCTACCGCACAACACCGACCTCCTACTATCTCATCTCGTCTTTGAGACAAACTTCTCTACCAGCATATCCTCCAGGTTCGACTGGAAGTTTGATACTCAGACGCTGGACGGTCCTCTGCGTATTTTCACAGATGGATTCAAGACGGACGAGGGAGTAGGATTAGGGGTCTACTCCAAGGATCTAAATTTAAGTATATCCCTCCACCTTCCAGAACATTGTAGCGTATTCCAGGCTGAGACGTTGGCAATAAAAGAAGCCCTATCTTGGCTCAAGAACAATGTGATATCCAAGAAGGATATCACCATCTGTTCAGACAGCCAGGCAGCAAACAAATCCCAGAACTCGGTCACTTTCCTCTCTAAGACCTCCCTAAATTGCCGCCTATCTCTTAACGAGATGACTGAGCATTTTAATATTCACCTCATGTGGGTGTGGGGACACAGTGACATTGCACGGAATTGTGAAGCCAATGATCTCGCCAGGAGGGGTACGATCTCCACAAACCTTCCTAGTGGAGATCCTCCGCCTATTCGCTACAGCTAAATATTTTTTAAGGAATCATTCTCTTAAAAACACCAACTGAAGATGGTCAGATGGCACTACGTGCCTCATCAAAAAGCAAATTTGGCTTAAACTTGATCTAAAATGTTCACTCTATCTTCTTAGAATGAACAGGTCATCCCTAAGGACTCTCATTTGCGTTATCACAGGCACTCACGCCTCAAGAGTGTGACTCCCTCACAATGATTTCTGCAGAATGCAGAGACGAAGAAGAAGAGGAAAGCATAAAGCATCTCCTCTGCACTTGTAGCGCCCTCGCCTCTCGCAGGAAGAAACACCTTGGAGCCTACTTCTTCAACGACTTGAGCGAATTGCACAACGTCGGTATTAATCAACTAAAGAGCTTCGTAGAAAGCATCAAATGGTTTTTTTTGGATAGGTGACATCAGATCCGCGTGGTGTCACAAAGGTCCTCAATTGGCCTAAGTGAGACTGCTATCTACAGTCAGCCACTTCAACCTAACCTAACCTAGCCGCCAAGATGAAAATGCCCTTCGTCAGCGTCAGAAAGATGGTTTGCGGATGGTCGCGCGCCTTTGATTGCTGAGTCAATTGGAACTTGTAAGCGAATAATTTGAGATCTTTGTGCAGAATTCTCCTCAGGCTAGTGCGTGAAATGTTGAGCAGTTGAGATCGATGGCGAGTTGATGTTCGTGAATTGAGTCTCTCACTCTCGGCCACAGGAGCTACATTCTCATCTGTGCGAAGCGTACCACAACGGGGACCATGAGTGTTGTCCACTAGCATACCAGTCTCACGAACTTTTTGCACCAACTTGCGTACAGCAGTCGCTTCATTTCGGCCAAAACTTCTTTTCAAAAAACGCAGTTTAGGCTACACAGCACTCAGCACTCACTTTGGAAATAAGTTTTCAACGTTTCCCAACGTTGTTCAAGCATAAAGCGACTCACTTCGTTCCACGGAGGTATGATACAGACTTTCTGTCAAGATTTCGAGCGGGAAACAGCCAATCAGTGTCAAAATAACCTATGATTTAAAAAAGAAGCACTGGATGACCCACCCTGTGTATTCAGTACAAAAAAAGCCCATTCTCTACCAAAACAGCACGTGAATCTAACCCCTTTATGAATTTAGCTCGAATGTTTTTGCCCGTATTCTTTAAAGAATTATTTCCAATACATAAACTTGATCTTGACTTCCAAACATCAGCAGCAAAAAAGGGTCTTGATTGATTACGCCTAGATAGAACGGAATGTGACTGGAAAACTCAAAAAAATGTGACAAAGGAGGGTGTACAATGCTTTTGGCAAGCGTCCCAATCATAACATTAAAACTTGATCCCTGGAAATAGATATAAACAATAAAAGGAGAATTTACTGGTTGGGGAGACGATGACAACATCGCTTGGCGCCAAGTACTCGTCGGTGAAGTTTCAACCCTTATTTTGAGATGACTCAGGGAATTTGCCGCAGTGACTCACGAAATATGAGCAGAATTGACTGAATGTGGGGGGATGTTCATAATAGGCTTTAGTCCAAATCCACGCGTGGAAGGAAAAGCAATAAAGTTTGGTTAACTGTTATTCAAAGTGGGTGGGTGGGAAGAATATTTTGTGGTTCAATTTTTGGTTATTTCTGCTTGGAGACACGAAAGCTACACACTTTTGGTTTGGTTTCATCTAAACTGGTTTATTGAACAGTAATATTTCTAGACATCAGCTTGTTTGGGACGAGAGGAAGTGGCCAAAACTAGTTGTTTCCACTTCACTCTAGATCGACTTTCTTATAGAACACCTGGACACACGCTTCCTACTCAAAAACCTACTCGAAATCTCTCCGAAGTGCATTCATTTGAAGAAATGTGGAGACGAAAACGATCGAAGAGTGAGAAGTCATTTACAATCGGTTATGTAATTTCCCACGCCTCGTCGCTGTAAGCATCTATCACTTTCACAGTTGGACACACACAAACCATCTTCAGTCGCAACAAAGCTCATTAAAATTTAATTGGCCCCCAAACGCCTGAAGTAAATTACCGTCACTTCCAATCACAAGCGTCGTGTATTCCCCGAAGAGAGCACAGAAACAAGGTGCATTGCATCACAGGCTTCAGCGCGGTCTTACACGATATTACGCGAGACTTTGAAAATACAATTTTATCACGACGGAGAAAACAACAACCGACGAACAAAACAGATCAATCAATCCCCAACCGTTGGGGCATAGAGAGATGTACGAGGCATTATGGCGTCGCAAATCCAAAAAATCGAAGAAAAAAAAGCACTTAAAGGTAAATGAACTTCGAAATCACTCGACAAACGGCCATGAGGCGATTGTTCTTTCGCAACAATTTCGATCGTTCATAAGTGCTCTCCGCTTCAAGCGGATCAACTTCACTACCATCTCCAAGTACAGTTCAGTTGATTCTCTCTCCCGCTCTCCCATCGCTGCTGCAAATCAAATCGAATCGGTTTTTTTCCCCCAAACTCCGAGAGGAGAACAAAAAATTCCACCCAAAATCTAAAATTAGACACTTCACAGAGAATCCGAGATTTGGGATAGAAAAGAAAGCAAGTGGAGAGGAGGGGAACTCACCAAATACTAAATTAATCATCATGGATACATAGGCGCATGTGGTTGTGTGTGAACGGGGAGCTACTCCCGAGCTGCCACTTTGCACGTTTTATTGAGTTTCACCGTGGCAAACGTGTGTCTGTGAATTTTCGTCGATAAATTAGGATCTTACATCTCCATTGCAACAGAAATACCCGCAACATGCGTTAACCTAGAAAATAGATTTTCTATTCACAGTAATTTTTGTGCAAAAAAAAAAGAAGAAAATAATTAGAGGTCGGCTGCGCGAAGCCAAATAGAGTTGTGAGATTTTGCAGAGCCTATCGGTATCTTTAAGATGCTCAGAGCTAAGATGTCCCGAGGCATTTGCTTTTTGTTGGATGTAAACACTCGCGCACACACACGAAAACGGAGTGTTCCTCGGAAAGTTAATTTTATTCCAAAGATGCCATTATCCGTGAGATGTTTATTTGTTCTCTCTGGTGTTGTGGGGTTAAACTATTTCAATGCGCCGTGTGAAATGATTTGTAGTTCAGTTACGGCTTGGATGTGCCAGTGAATTTCATTATCACAATTGTTTCAGTTTTGGAAGCACATGTGCGCATGCATCTTTTGTTGGGGTTTTTCGAGAAAACTGATGCATCAAATTTGAATTTTTTAAATCGAATTTAAGTATAAAGTGCAAAGAATTCAGGGAACATGGCTGCACACGCCATCCACTGATGATTGGAAAATATTCTTAACGAAGCTAGCCCTCCTTTGGGTTTAATCATGAGTTTCTTAAAGCTGACCAGATAGCAATGTTAGTTTTTGAAATTGCTATGTTTCAACAGCTGTCAACGTTATCATTGACATCCAGCTGTCAGAAATATTCAGTAAGGTTTGCCATTTCTTCATGCATCATTTCACGCCTGTCGAACGTACGGAAATTATTAAAAAATTTATCGAAATTTCGACTCAGTCATAAATACACGGGAAGTCGGTCGTCATCATGACTTCAGTGTGCAGGCAATTCGTCGCATCGTGGAAAAGTTTGAGCACATGAACACACTTTTGGACCGTAAGCCATCAACCAGATAGAGATTGGTGCGAAACGAAGAAAACATAGCCACCGTAGCGGACAGTATTGAAGGTGATCCTGAAATGTCGATTTGGTGCTGGTCAGCAGAATTGGATATCGCCAGAGAGTCAACCCGGCTCATTTTGTGGTTAGATTTGGGCCTTTATTTGTACAAGGTGACGCAAAATCATCATTCTATCGGAAGATATAATAATTTTTGCAAATGGCGTCGTACGTCAATCATATTTGATATTTGTGAACTAGACAGCTGCAGTATACAAACACAGAAGCAATGGAGCGCTATACTCCGCAAGAGCATGGAATAATTGTCGATTTGTTTTACCAATAATCGTTCGGTGGTGTTAGCGCAGCGTGAATTTCGACATCAATTTCTCAGTAGTGTCACGTCAACTGGGCAAACAAACGCACGATGATAATTGTAAATAAAACAAAAAGTTTTCAGAGAATAATCTTAATATTTTTTATTTATTTATGATAGAAGGATCTATGACAATTATGTGTCAAACAAAATATCGGCCAAATGCTTGCCACGGCTTCGATGGCATACCTCTATCCGATGGTCATTATTTTCAATGACTCTGAGACATAATTGTGGTTCAATGTCGTTAATGTGCCGAATTATCTCATTCATTAGCTCTTGAATTGTTCTTGGCTTGTTGACGAACACTTTTTCTTTTAAATATCTCCAAAGAAAGAAGTCCAACGGTGTCAAATCACATGATCGTGGCGGCCAATTAACATCGCCACGACGTGAGATAAAACGGCCTTTGAATTTCTCGCGCAAAAGAGCAATTGTTTCGTTAGCTGTGTGGCAAGCGGCACCATCCTGTTGGAAGCACATGTCGTCCAGGTGCATATCAATTTCTGGCCAGAAAAAGTTCGTTATCATCTCGCGATAGCGAACACCATTCACAGTAACTGCTTGACAGCTCTTCTGCCACACTATTGCGGACAACAGCAACGTTTTCCGCAGAACGAACTTGGCGAACATGCCCAGGTGTTTTCATATTTCCTACAGACCCGGCTTGCTGAAATTTGCGCACAATTCTACCGATTGTGGACACATTTGGTCGATTATACTGACCAAAAAATGACTAAGTGCTTGATTTGAACGCCCATTTTCGTAAAAGGCTTCAACAATCTTAACGTACTCCTCAATTGTGTACCTCTCCATGGTTGAATTTGTCAAACACTGAAACAAAGAAATGTCAAATTAAGTTGGGCAAAAAAACTTGACCTTAAGGTGTGACTCACAATTAGCATCGTGCATTATGGTTTGACCACCCTTTATATGATTGTGCTGAGGCAAGTATTGAAGCCGGGCAACCGACACCGCCATGAGTTCGGTAATTGGGCGGTAACTTGGTTCGGACCTATTTAACCAACATGTCGGTGATATGAGTCTTTTCCTGGACATTGAGTTTCAAACTGCTTTCAAAAACCATTTGGCCTGGACAATCTTTTTTTAATATCTCAGATGTCAATGAGTTCCAATCGGGCTTTTTGTAGCAGCGATAATCTTCACAATTATTTGCCGCGATCTGATGGATTAAGTGCGAAAGTTAGTTAGTTAGTTAGTTTTAGTGACTTTTTATTAACTTCATATAATTTTTGTTTACAAAAAGCGAATACAAAGTCGATTATGGTTTGATTTAGGGCCACTAAGTGCGAAAGTGTCACTAAATAATTCAGATCCACACATAGAAGGTCTATGAGAAGTTTCGATTTTTTTCTTTTTATAACCGTTTTCTTATTGCGCAAACCAATTTAATTGATGGCCTTCTCCACTTAGGTAGGTAATAGTGGCGGTGGACATACAGATCCTGTTTTCGCACCCAATTAGCGCCATGAAAGCGCCGTTTTGATGCCACGTCCTATGGGATACCTAATTTGTGAGATGGGGTTGAAAAAGAGTGTGTATTCACTCAGAATTAGCCTAATTTTGAAACCACTTCGTGAAATTTATGAAGGCTAGCAGACTATGAATGTTTGCTTCTGAGAGATTATCAGGGGTGTTGAAGAAGGCTTTGCCCAGAGTGCGTTGTCTGATTCTAGCTAGAGCCGGACATTTGCACAGGAAGTGCTCGGGTGTTTCTGGCTCAGTTTCCACTCGGCAGCTACGGCAGTGCGAGTTAAATGGTATGCCTAGTCTTTCAGCATGCCTGCCAACAGCCCAGTGTCCAGTGCAGACCGCTGTGATTCTGGATATATTTCTTCTACTGTTGTTAAGCTGGTCTTTTGTTTTCTTTTGGTTGTAGTTGGGCCATAAGCTTCTGGATAGGACACATGTTTCCAGCTTGGTCCATCTTTCATTGGCGATCTTGAGGAAGTGATTGTAGATGTTGTTTTTTACGAAGCCTAGTGGAGCCTAGATTTGTTCCTCAACGAGGCTATCGAGTTTGGATCCCTGTCTGGCTAGCAGGGACTTACTTGTGGGAACTTCTTAAACGCTGGCGTCCTCTTCTGTTGCGTTGTACGGGGTCAAAGATTCTTAGGGCCGTGGCTATGTTGTCCCTACGCTCTACATACCATAGACATTTAGACGTAAGATCGGATTCATTTCCGCGTTCAAGCCGTACAGCTCGTGACTTTATCTTCCATTAACTCAATGACTAACTGAACCAATCACCATTAACTCAAGCAGATCCAATGAAATGTTCTTTCAAAACTGTGTCTTAGTCAAGGTATTCACAAGAGTCAATTAAATAGATCAGACGCCTGACGGATAACCAAGAAATGTAATAGATTCATTGTCATAAAATTACACTTATCGTTCCTACGATACAACAATCAACTTCTGAATCCAATTTTCTAGTCATTTATCCCCAAAGTTTGTGATTATTTCACTAAAATTTGAAGAGCGTGAAAGTTGGTGAACACTTTTTGCAATTATGTCAGTTCGCTCGAATACAAAGAGTTTTTAGAGCGAAACATAAGTTGTAAGAGGTCGTGAAGTCTTTCGGGGGGAGTTCGCATCATAAACTCTTAGTTTAAGTCCATCGCCGTGAATTTTTAAAACAAAGTAGACAGAGTGACATATCTTGCTCCAATCAGCGATCGAAGGAAATAATAAAGTCTGTAGTGAACGAAATTAAGTAACAGAAATAATCAAAAAATTGACCTTAATCACGTCAAGTGTTTAAGAGGAAATGGCTTTAGTGTTATCCTTTGGATCATGTTTTAGTCTACCCTTGAACTCAGGGTATTGCATCCATTTCAACCGAAATTTGTTTCCTTTTATTCTTTGACATTATTTCCTTAACACAATAATTGTGTTATTGGCGACTTGAAGTATTTCTGGCGGATTTTTTTGTCCCTACAAAGGTCCATAGAATTCTGACAGTTCAACGGCGGGAACAAATTTATATTGAAACTTGAAATTAAGTATTTACGAGATAAAAACTCCCACTACTTGGTGCTGTGCCTCAATGGCTTTTCGTCAATAATGCTTATTTTGAATGTGA
Organism: Myathropa florea; assembly: GCA_930367185.1. Classification (NCBI taxonomy): domain Eukaryota; kingdom Metazoa; phylum Arthropoda; class Insecta; order Diptera; family Syrphidae; genus Myathropa; species Myathropa florea. The sequence continues at coordinate 110,248,113 of OV884002.1, forward strand.
CAGATGCTAATGCTCTTTTCTTTCTTTTCTTTGAAATCATCCGCGTGAATTTTAGAGAATACAAACAAATGGAAAGATTTTTTTTCAAAAAGGGATCTACCTTTTTTTGTATGAAAATACGTTTTTCCCAAATGATCGTATGAGAGTTGGAATTTACCACCATCTGGCAGCACTGATTTAATTCCCAAAATGGTGTTTCATTCAATTTTAGTTGAGCTGTCATCGGACACAAAGCGTCCTGCAGCGAACTCGTTCATTGACACGTTTTCTCGCTCTTGTCTATGATGTCTCAAGGAACTTTACTAATTGGCTCAGTCAAAGACCATATTTTTAATTAAATTTTAATTACTCTCTGAAAAGCAAAGTTATCCGAAAGCAAGTCTTTACCTGCTTGGAAGGTCACGTTCTCAAGAATAATTTCAAGTTCAAAAACTGGAACAATAAAAAATCACGTTTCTCATTAAAAATCAGTGAAAAAATATCCTTTCCCAAGAACAGTAAAAGCGACGTGATCTCAAAACGAAACAAAAAAAAGAAAACGAACAGATAAATAAAACTCAGTCCACCGGGTCAATTTACATACGATTCCGTTTCAGCTAGCTTCCTCTTCCTAGCCAACTCCGAAAGGCAACTAACTCCGAGATGAAAAAGAACAATAATAATAATTATTACAACCTCTCGTGCGGCATTTAAAATTCACATCAGCCGATCCCCGTCTAAAGGCCAGACGCTGAGCCGCCGAGTGGACAAGTTAGCTATTAGCTTCCAACTGTAGATCGGTAAACAAATTGTTAAGATCGCGTTTTGAATACAAATTTAAAGAGGCGACGGCTAACAATGAAGATGTAAAAAAAAAAGGGGAAAAGAAAACCCTGCCTATTATGCAACACTTCTAAAGGGGGTCGGCCGGTGTCTCCGCTCTCTCTCTGTCTTGACCATTCCTTCATTCCACACATGTGTGGATATTCTTAAGCCTTATCATTGAAGCACACGCTAATTTACGACATCCTACTTCTGCCGCTCAAGATGGCACACTTCGTCGTCATCGTGGTCGTCGCTGTCGTTGTCGTCTCGCTGCGGCGGCGGTTCACTGTGTTAATTGAATATTTTATCAGGCAGCGTGCGGTGATGTAATTTTCTGGCGAAGATTATGTGAGTTTGCTTTTGCCTCTTCTGTCTTGGAATGTTCTCAGATGTTTTTTGACTCTCGGGATAAACAAAGTCTAGATATGGGCGATGTCATCAAATGTTAACGGTTGGAGAATGGCTTTACACAGAAATTTGAACAGAACACAAATCTTGTTTATTGACTGCCAACGGGTTATGAAAAAATTTGGAAGTTTCAAGATATCAACCAGTTGGGTGCTTGCTGTGCTTTGAATTGGAGGGGGCACGCCACCTAAACAAGTTGTTTGAATGCCCTGCATGTAGGAAGGTTGATAGAATAACCGACAACATTTTGAATATCTCAGTAGCTGCCGTTTGGTTTCAGATCAGGTAGTATTGTTGTGATTTGCTCGGAAAATAAATTCAAATTTTTACATAATTTTTTGATTGTTTTGTTGTCGAAATGCGTCGTTAAAAAACCTCTATTCTACGGAGATTCTGGGAATGAACATACAATAGAATCTCGAAAAGACGAACAGATAAAAAACAGGCATCGTTTATCTTTCCAAGCATCGATGTGTAGTTAAAAAAACGTGTACATAATATATATACAAATATTACTTGTATCAAAAATCAAACAACTGCTTTATAGCAGACTGTCGGCCAAAAGAAAAATGGGGAAAAAGTCGTTCACCCATCCAAACTGTTCATGTTTTCGAGATTCTATTGTATACTCATGTGATACGTGCCAAATAGTAAAATTCTCTGAGACATACATATGTATTGTATAAGAGCTAAAACTGGAAGAAATGTAATTTCAAAGTTTTTTAGAAGAAGTTCATGCACAAATTGGTCGGGAATTACATTTTTGAAGCAGAATCATGTTCATATTTGGATTTGACTTTCTTCTGCAGCAATCACTCGTGTTGTGCGTGCTATTGTCTTGCCGACTCCGAAGAACGAAGTTTGAGAAACTTATTGAAAATTTGCACTCTGAACAGAACAATGATTGATCATTCAAAAGAGGTGGTCTTTTTCTTCTTCGGGCGCTACAGTCCGAGGTGGACCTGGACCTCACTCAACATGCCTCTCCAGCCAGCACGACCTTTCGCCAGCTGTCTCCAGTTTCGCACACCAAGCCGGCCGAAGTCCCCCTCGGTTTGTACTTGGACGTCCTCTGTTGCGTTGTCCAACAGGCTCAGAGTCGAAGACTCTTCGGGCCGGAGCTAAGTTGTCCACACGCTCTACATGGCCTAACCATCTTAGGCATTGGATCCGTAGACGCCTGGCTAGATTCATGTCGCTGTACAGCCCATACAGTTCGTGGTTGAACCTTCTCCTCCAAATGCCATCAACGCAAACAGGACCAAAGGTCGCGCGCAGAACTTTTCTCTCGAAAAGACCAAGAGACTGTTCATCCACTTGGGATATTGTCCATGCCTCTGCGCCGTAAAGCAGGACTGGGATGATCAAGGTCTTTTATAAAGTCAGCTTGGTATTCCGAGAGAGGTCTCTACTACTCAATTGCCTTTTGAGCCCAAAAAAAACGCGGTTGGCAAGGGTCATTTTTCGTTTGATCTCGGTACTGATGTTTGTACTGTTTACCGCGGAGCCGGGGTAGACGAAGTCCTTAACTACCTCAAAGTTATAGCTGCCTATGGTGACGTTCTGGCCAAGTCGTCGATGTTGTGCGTCCTTTCTCGATGACAGCATATACTTTGTTTACCCTCGTTTACCGCCAGACCCATTTTAGCCGCTTCCGTTTCAATGCCAGCAAACGCATCATTGACGGCTCGCTGTGTTCGCCCAATCACGTCAATGTCATCCGCGTAAGCTAGCAGTTGAACGGACTTTTGGAAGATCGTACCTCTTGTGTTGGCCAGTGAGTTTTGCACGATCTTCTCAAGAATGATGTTAAAGAAATCACATGAAAGCGCGTCGCCTTGTCTAAAACCTTTTTTGTCATTGAAGGTCTCGGTGAGTTCGTTACCGACCTTGATGGAGCAGAGAGAGTTCTCCATCGTCGTCCTGCTCAGTCTGACGAGTTTAGCAGGAATGTCAATACTAGACATGGCGCTGTATAGCTCGTCTCTATACACGCTGTCATATGCGGCCTTGAAATCGACAAATAGATGGTGTGTGTCAATTTGCATTTCTTGGGTCTGCTCCAGGATTTGCCGCAGTGTGAAGATTTGATCGATGGTGGACTTCCCGGGCCTGAAACCACACTGATAAGGACCTATCAGTTTGTTCACGAATGGTTTCAGGCGTTCACACAAAACGGCAGAGAAGATTTTGTAGGCGATGTTAAGGAGACTTATCCCTCGATAGTTGGCGCAGTCAAGGGGGTCTCCTTTCTTGTGGATCGGGCAAACGATATGCTTTCCTCCGACCATATCTTACAGATGAGCTGGTGCATGCGCCCTACCAGATCATCTCCAGCTGCTTTAAACATTTCAGCGGGCAGACTATCTGTACCATCAGCTTTATTAGACTTCAGTCTCGATATCGCTATCTTGACTTCGTCTAGGTCGGGGGGACGGTATTCTCTTCTATCATCGTCCGTTGTGTTGAGTGGAACATTCTGCCTGACAGCGGTATTTGTGTCCTCATCGCCGTTTAACAGTCTGCAGAAATGATTTTTTCAAATTCTCAGTATCGACTGCGAATCTACTACTATTTGTCTATTCCCGTCCCGGCAGGCTTCTGTCCGAACTTCATATCCATTCGATAAGAGTTTTACCCTTTGGTAAAACTTTCGGACATCATTCCTGCCATAACACCTCTCCATCTCCTCGATCGCGCGCTTCTCGTGCTCTTTCTTTTTCTTCCTAAGAAGCCTGTTCTCTTCCTTTCGTTTCTGTTCGTAGAGCTCACGAACAGCTCTCGGGGTTCGATGCAGCGTTGCCTGGTAGGCTTCTTGCTTTGCTGCATATGCCTGCCTGCACTCGTTGTCAAACCAGGGGTTTTTTCTAGGTGGTGTTTTAAAACCCAGCACATCAGTAGCGGCTTCTCTGATGGCTCTTTGACAAAGTTTCCATTCTTCGTCTATTGTTAGTGCAGGCGACGTCGAACTTTCGGAGAGTTTCAGGGAGACTCGATCGGCAAAGTTCCTGGCAGTCTGTTGCGATTGTAGCTTTTCGACGTCAAACCGTTGTTGCGTTGCTCGATTCCGTTGTTCTCTCGATATCCGAGTCCTAACCTTGGCTATAACAAGGAAATGGTCCGAGTCAATGTTGGCGCCTCGGAACGTTCGGATATCAAGAATAGTAGAGGAGTGTCTGACGTCGATCGAGTAGGTGCCATGAATTATAAAAATTGTTGTCTAAATCTAGACTGACCGCATTCACCCACTACGGCGTACGGCATATAATGGCTTTTACACTATCTTTTTAAAGAAATCTAGATGGATGGATCCAACTTGCCACTGAGTTTTTGAATCATGTTAGACATTTTGCCACGAATGGTCTAAAAAATTGCGGCATAGGAGCAAAGGTTATGTCCTTTTTTCCAAAGAAAGAAAAAAGAGAGTATTTACAAAAAAAAAATACCTTAATCATTCGAAGTAAGGAACAGTGTGGGAGCAATCATTTCTAAAGAAGCAGTCAGTGTGTCAATTCAAAAAAATCAAATAAAGAAATGACAGTGCTTGTTTGTGAAACCATTTCAGAAAACGAGATTGATACACAGGCGATCCAATCTTTGCTCTTTCTCCAGACAATTGCGGTGATTGCCTTTTTAAGAGCCTCTTAAACAATTTCCCCTTAAACGAGCGTTCGTCTGATGAACCATCAACATTTCTGCGTTCAAGTTCCACTTATTTCTGATGCGAGTACTCAATGAATCACTGTAGTTTTTAATGACCCCTATAACAGAGATGAGAAGAAGAAGCAAGTCAATTGAATGGAATTTTAGTTGTTTTCTTCTTCAAGTAACCAGATGAATGAAAATCAGTTTTCGTGATTTATCAGCGAACAAAGTCAAATCTAAATCTGTATTGTGATTTTAAGCAAATTTTATTTTATATGTCATCGACTGAATGGTGTTGTATAATTATTTTGAAACATCAAAAAATCATTCTAGCGATATGACAATGAGACCGCACAGTATAGTATCCATCAATGTTGTATTTTGTTGTATTCAAAAATAAAAATTTAAGGGTAGATAAGTGTGACGACTTCTACGCAAAAGGTCCATGGTTCGATCCCGGACACTTCAACTCCCGTTTTCGAGGCACCACATCTCTTGCGTCATTAACAAAGCTCTGAGAGAGAGCAAATGTCAGGAAAAGTCATTCAAAGTTGAGACGCGGCATATCTGACGGTGTTGTTCTCCAGTGGATAATGTGCGGTGTCATTGTCATAATTTCTATTCCCCAGGTTATGGTTGAGCCGGTTGTACCTACTAAGATGCGGTGAAGACGCAGCTTTTAGAAATGATTTTCTGGTCTCTTCATCGACTTCTTTTATTAGCAGGTGCAGTGAATTTTCCCAATTTTGGTTTTCAACTTTCAATTCTATTCCACACTCTTACGCTAATTCTAACTACTCTTCATACCAAGCAGTTTTAATTCGAATTGTTTGCAGAGCCATCTTATTATCTTTCAAACTACTGGTACTATATTTATAGAATTCAGCTTCTTCTTTTTTAGCGTGGACTACAGTCCGGGATGAGTCCGGACCTCAGTCAATATTGTAGGCGATTTCAAAAAATGTGCTACTTGCTGTAAGCCTGACCTTAATTTTCATAATTTACATATGCACACCCTGTGCATGATATTTCTCTCAATAAATAAGCCAACGTTAATTCTAGCCTAAGGTATTTGAACCCTGATCGCGCGATTCTCCCGCTTATCTCAGTCTATTTAAGAGCGTGTGACACATATTGCAGCACTCAATAAAGCAGTATTACACGCAGAGTGAAGAGTTGTTTTTTTGTTTTTGTTGGCCCTCCTACAATATTCCTCTCCAACTAGTACAGTCTTGGGCTAGGCGCCTCCAGTTTCGTACACCCAGCTGATTAAGGTCACTTTCCAGCTGGGAACTCAATTGGAGACGAGGTCTTCCTCTACCACGTTGTCCCTCGGGGTTGGACACGAAGGCTAGTGTCCATTTGCTCTACATGACCTAGTCGCCTGAGTCGAAACATTCGAATTTGTTTGACTAGGTCTATATCGCTCGTACAGTTCGTTGTTCAATCTTCTTCTTCAAACTTCTGCGCAAACGGGACCGAATATAATTCGAAGGATTTTTCTCTCGAATCGACCAAGAATCTCTTCGTCCGCATTTGATATTATCCATGCTTCTGCGCTGTACAGAGGGACGGGGAGTGTCAAGTTCTCATATACAGATAGCTTGGTTCTTTGAGAGAGGGCTTTATTTTTCAATTGCCGTCTAAACCCAAAGACGCAACGATTGGCCAGAGTTATCCTTCGTTTAATCCATCCGATCCTGCTGCTTTTTTATCCTTCAGTTCAAGAAGCCCTGTACCGAGCACATCATGAGTTATCGGTCCGTCTTAAATTTCATCATTTGGGATGCTTGGCGTTGCACATTCGAAGCTGGGTCCACTAGGTACTGGATTCAATAAATTTTTGAAACCATCATGTAACGCAATACCTTTAATAATTATGTTTCCATTCAGTTTCTTGATTACACTCCAAAACTCCGATGAACTTTTGCAGCACCTCAGTCTACTTGCTGACACCGACATTCATCTCTTGAGAACACATTAAGAAGTCCGTTCATGTCAACGATTCCCAGTTTCTTCGGGCAATTAAAAAAGTACACTCGTTAAGTTATGCCCCAGATTGATCGCCATCTGTGAACTAATAAATCGAATGCAGTATCTAAATAAAAACACAAATGTGATCCCAATCTATTCAGCACCTATTCAGTCCGTGAACCTTTCCACGACCCTAGTCGTTGGACTGTCAGTTCAAACATCCATCGTTTTATGCTTCAATCTTTGGACTTGTTAACGTCCATGTGCGCACTTAATTCTCTCGCATACATTTTTATTCTAATTCAATTGTATCTATGCTCACATGTAACTCATAGATAAAAAAGCTGCAATTGTATAGTCTGTTTTTTAGATATGTTCTCGCGCTCATATTCCAACCGCCTGGGACCGCCGTTACGAGGTCAAATCAATTCGAAACTTGAAAGAATGATCCCAATGCAAATGGAACTCAGTCACATGTAGCTGAGATTTCACACAAAAAAACACATTCATCCCATGTACGGCCCAAAGCCGAACGTGCACACATGCAGAGATGTATCTGAAGCAGAATTGATTCATCAGATGTGTGACATAAGCCAGCAGCATGTGCGTGTGTGGATGAGAACTCAAACGTGATAACAACTTTCAAAGTGTTCAGTAGCGCGGTAATGTGTTGCTAGCACACTTTCCCCTTCGAGCCATGTCCAACGGTGGTCGCTCCTTGTTTGCTAAGGGTGTTGCTGAAACACATACGTGCACATTTGCCTTCGCTAGATAGCGCAGTTAATAAAAGGTCACGAAGATGTAAGACTATATTTAGGGGCCAATAAAAAGGTCGTTTACACTCGACTAGGTGTGGTACGCACTTATGTAAGGCCTTTAATTGAATTTAGGAAGGCCAGCATGTGTTTTCCTGTCTCCCCTCGGCTGAAAAGTTAATTACCAAGAATGAAATATACCTAAGCCCCATTCGGACACTTTGTGTCGTTGTGCTGGTGCTGCAGAGATAATGGAGACCTGAAATGATTGCTTTATCTTTGAGTACTTTCGTGTATGGATACGAAGGTATGAATTGTGTAAACATCTGCGATATGGAGTGACGATTGCGTACACAGATAAATTAATTGACAACAGCTTGCGAAACGTCGCCAGTGTATGCTTGCATGGCGATGTAGCGACGAAAAAATAAAATCACAATTTATGTCAAATTTTGTTGTCATTTTGGAAGAAAATATGTCAAAAGCTATCCCCACAGAGTTCAGCAAACTTTGTGGCAGACAGTAAGAGTGATGGACAAATATTGTGTGTATTTTTTTATGTTTCGGATTGGCGTTAGTCGGGAATAATGGCGTACAAAGTTTTTGAATAATCTTGGGTTTTCCTGTTATCAAATCATTCATGACTCCTCTACTTTTCTTTATAAAGGGTGTCCCGAAATTTACGTAAGATTTTAATTTAGCGCCATTCTTGGTAACGACAAAAAAAAGAATGACAGCTGACAGTTCAGGGTTACTTAAAATGGAGTGCTAGACAAAAGAACTCGTTTTAATCGTTGAGTCATATTTTAGAAATACAGTAGACTCGGGATAACGCGAATAATTAAAAATTAAGCCAGTTCACGTTTGCGAAGGTAGAATTTTAACAAAAGAATAGGATAATCTCGCGGTAAATATTCATTTAAACATCTCACAAATTAAAAATAACCGGTGTTCACGCTAACTGTAATTCAGGTTTGTCAAATAAAGGATGACTAGATAGCTGTCAAAGGTACCAATGACATCCAGCTGTCAAAATATTCAGTAAGGTTTGCATTTCATCATGCATCGTTTCACGTTTGACGAACGAGCGGAAAGTTATTAAAAATATCGAAATTCTGGCTCAGGTATAAATACGCAACGTCAATTTTGTCGTGTGATAACGACCGACCTCAGTGTGCAGGGAAGTTCTCGCACCGTGGAAAAGTTTGAGCATGATTACAGTCTTTTGGACCTTAAGCCGTCAACCAGGCATAGATTGGTGCAAAATAAGGAAAACATAGACTACGTAGAGACCAGTATCGAAAAACCCCTAGAAATGTCTATTCGGCGCCGATCAGACGAACTGACCAACGCCAGAGAGTCAATCCGGCTAATTTTGCGGCTGGATTTGGGGCTACATTGTGCTGATGCAAGATTTGAAGCCGGAACGATAATAGACAACACCGTTAGTTCAATATTTGGGTTTTCAGGAGATCCGGATTTTTATTAAAAAATCATCTTCTCGAACGGGGTCCATTTTGGTCTCAGCAACTATGTCAACAAGCAAAATGCTGTTATTGGAGCGATGTGTTCGACAAAGCATCAATGCATCCACAACGATTGACTGTTTGGTGCGGATTATGGCAAGGCGGCTTCATCGGACCTTATTACTTTCGAAATGTGGAAGGAGATACTGTTTTCGTCAATGATATAGGTATAGGTTAGGTTAGGTAGATGGGAGCCCTTGCCGACATGAAAAACATGTCACGGCTCACTTAGACCACTATGGGTCCATTATGCCCAAAAAGTTTAAAACCGTGAAAAACCTAAAAACTTTGTGATAACAGATAAGTTAAAACCACCGAGATATAGATATGTATCTCAGGAGTTTATATAATAATAATGACGGCGCTATAGTCGGAGGTGGACCTAGGCCTAGCCATCTACTGTTTGCCATTTCAAGAATCTTTATATCCACTTTTTTCCTCAGGTCTGAGAGGGGCGGTTTGGTTCCATAAATTGTTTGTGACACGTCGGTAACTGACCCTATTCTGGCAAGTTCATCAGCTATCTCATTGCCAGCAATGTCCCTATTTCCAGGGACCCAGCACAGATTGATCGAGTGCTGTGAACCAAGAGTCTTCAGATCTTCGCGACAGCTTGTGATTAGCTTGGACTTGATTTCTGTTGCGGATATAGCTTTCGTGGCCGCCTGACTGTCAATAATAATAATGGCGGCGCTACAGTCCGAGGTGGACCTGGGCCTAGCTTCTCAGCAACTACTCGTGTTGTGCGTGCTATTGTTCTCTCACGAGTGGAGGGGATCTACAGTTTAATGCCGACTCCGAATGGCGATATTGAGAATCTTTTTCTAGACAGTTATACTCTTTGAGCATTGTCAGCGACTCGAAAGAGATGGAGCCGTGAACAATTTCCTTTTTTTTTTTTTTAAATTGTTTCTCTGAAATTGGAATCGAACCTAGACTGTGAAAGTCTAATGCGCATGGGTCGACGCACGAATCCACACGGCCACGGCGCCCACAGGAGTTTTCTAGCTCTATTTTCTGTAGATCATCCAGCTTCGAAAAGAAGAAACTTTCTAGGGTTTCCTTCCTCCTAACGGCTAGTGCAGGACAATCATACAGTCGGTGGCCAATAGATTCTATTTCTTCTTCGTCTCTATAGCTTCTACAAAATTCGTTATGTGGTATTCCCAGCCGTGCTGCGTGATTTCCTATCGCGTAGTGCCTTGTCACGACCCCAACTGTTCGAATATCCCTTAATAAGATCGGTAGATATCTTCTTGTCGTAGACTGGCCATAACGATTTAGCTGTAGCGCATGTGTCTAATGGATACCACCGTTTATTAGCTGCCTCGTTAGATTCAATGTGTATTTCCCTCTGCAAGGTGCTAAGCGGTGTGCTGGCCTCAGGTAGGGCCCGCGAAGACCTTAGATGTGACCCAACCCTGGTCAGCTCATCCGCCTTTTCATTACCGGAAATTCTCATGTGGCCGGGCACCCAACAGAGGGTCACCTTATTGGCTACTGAAATATCGATATCCAGTCTTTTTGTGCACATTTTTACGAGCTTGGATTTCATCGATGTTGACTTTAACGCTTTAATGGCTGCTTGACTATCAACATAGATACTGATTGTTTGTCCTGAAATATGTTCCTCAGCAATCATATCCGCAGCTTGTTTTATTGCAGCAACTTCCGCCTACAAGACTACAACTATCCTCAAGTCTGATCCCCGACCGATTTGTATTTCGACCCTCACAGTAGACCCCAGCACCAGTATCAACATCCATCTTGGATCCGTCGGTATAGATGGCAAGTACTTTATCGGCACAGACTTTCCCCATATCCCATTCTTCCCTGCTGGGAATTCTGAGAATCTCCGCTCCCAGTTAAAATGAGGTATGATATAGACCGTTTCCGTTCGGAGTCTCGATATATTTCATCTGTCCAGAATTGGGGCATGACCATAGGGCTGGGCTATCCATGGCCTCAGGTATAGAGCGATGTTAACCGATCTTCTGTACCCAGAGCTCGACAACATCGATATATCCGAGCTGTGGGCCCAATAAGACGGCGCTACATGCCCGTACAAGCGAAGCAACGATCGAAATTGTGAAGGAGAAATTTGGCGACTGGGTCATCTCACGGCTAGCATTCTTCAAATGGCCATCGCGATCATGCAACTTGACACCACTCGATTATTTTGTCTGGGGCAACGTCAAGTCCTTAGTCAACGCTAACAAGTCAAATACTTTGAACAACCTCAAGGCCAACTTTCGGGACGCTATTGCCGAAATAACGCCGCACATATTGGACGGATTCATCAAAAATTGGATTGAACGCTTGAAGCACTGCCAGCGAAACCGAGGCGGACAATCGAATGATGTGATATTCCATACGTATTGGCATAAATGTAACGTCAAAATAAAGTCAGACTGAACTTTATATCCCACGCAAATGTTTTCAAGTTTATTTTTCTATCGGTCTTATCTGGTTACCCTGTAGCTTAAATTCCTGAAAACGGAGAAAAATTATCTACTTTAATATACTCAAGGGTTGGATCGTATAAATGAAATGATTCAAAATGAAACAACTTTACAAGTCAATGCCTATACATTAAGGTTGGAGACACTTTAAAAAGGGACACCAAAAGTAGATTCCAGCTAGCGAGGAATCGTGCTGTCTGGAGATGCTTGAAGAGAGAACGATGACAGCATATACTTGGTTTTGCCCTCGTTTACCGCCAGACCCATTTTTTCTGCCTCTGATTCAGTGCCAGGAAAGGTCTCATTGATGGCTCACTGAGTTCGACCAATCACGTCAATGTCATCCGCGTATACCAGCAGTTGTAGGGAATTTTTGAAAGATCATGCCTCTTCTATTAGTCAGAGAGAGTCGTCCGTATTTCATCGTATTTCAGGAGTTGTAAGGACTTTTGGAAGATCGTGCCTCTTCTGTTGGCCAGAGATTTCTTCACGATCTACTCAAGAACGATGTTCAAAACGTCACATGACAGCATGTCGTCTTGTCTAAATCCATGTTAGCATTGCTCTACTACAATCTGTCAAACTGTCATTGTCTGTCACTGTCACTGAACTGTCACGCAAGTATGAGAAGCGTCCGAACGAAACAGAAAAAAAGAACGAATTTCTTAATTTGTACCAGAAAATGTGTACGTCCGGTGCATATTCAAAGTCTCGAAAGAGAAGACACTTAAATTTAGATGAGGATGATAAATTCATGCGACGGAAGAGACAGAGAAATTATGATTCAGGCGGCAAATGAATTATTCAAACGTGGATGCTTTTGAGAACAAAAGCGCTGCTGTAAACTAGAAACACATACTCGCCGGAAGTCATCCTTCATCTCGAAGAAATATTGCCCCCCGCTCGTCTGACTGATTGATCAGAACCGCTGACGTCGTGGTGTTACATATCGCAACTGATAAGCATACACTGCCTCCAGAGAGGAGAGACTAATTTTAACAGCAAACTATTTTACCATGAGCTGATTGCTAACAATTTGCCAGCCGACTGAAGCGACATTGACGAGATGATATGTATTTCTTTCGACAAAGAGACCGACACCCCCCCGCCAGCTTCGCATGGGGGATATCGCATGTTCGGTATCGTTTTCCTACTCATCCATCGATTGGCGTTCAATTCGCATGAATCCGCAATAGCTTCGGATATCATGTCTGTTGCCGATTCAATCCAACCTCCGAACACAAGAGCCCAATTGAAGGTTTCGCTCGTTGAAATTTGAGCAGCCCAAAAGGTCGACCGATTCATATTTCGTAGAGTTCGTGGCATTCGACGCGGTCGGCCGCTTGCGGCGCCATCCTCATCCCAAGCCGCCAATTGCCGGTGTATGTAATTAAAAAAGGAAATCATAGTGTAGTCGTGTGTAGTGGGTCGTCGTCGTCGTCATCGCTGCGAGTGGGATACGCCGATGTGCACAGACAGCAATCACCAACCCACCCGTACGTAACAAGTACCCGAAAGGGAGGAAAGAAATCATTTCTATTGATTTTTGTTGTTTCTTCCTCTCCTCGGGACACACGAATCAACAATAAAAAAACGAAAAAAACACACGAACAACGCCCACAATGAAAAAAAAAATGTGTAAGACTACGAGAGAGCTGGCGCTCAGCAACTAAGCAAGTTCAATGACACAGTCGTGGGCTGTGTGCGCTCTTGGGACGCGTGAACTTGCTTCCGTGACTTTAGGGAACTGCTGAGGGATTTTCCACACCAACTTCCCCTCCTTTGGGTGAATTTATGGATTTTCATCCCCCAGCCCCAGAGAGGGTTGCTGTGTATAAAACGAAAATTACGTAATGTGTCTCCTTCCCCCAGCTCCTCCAGCCGAAGTTTGATCGTGAGAGTATTTTTGCGATTCAACTGATAGCTTTAATGCTCTTTTTAGCGCGTACAATGGCCACATTAGGTATTCATGGCAGGCTCCTTGGGGTTTGGTTATTAATACACAATGAGTGACGTGATGCAGTGTGGTGTGCACATAACCCATGTATGGATTAATGCGCTTGCTTGTGATTAGGTTGACTATTGTGTGACGGCGTGATGAAATATGGTTTTCAATGAAGACTTCGTGTGACATAATTCACTCCTTCAAGGAGTCCGCAATTGTCGGTCGGTCGGATGAAGCTTGAATTTTATTTGAAATATTTTCAAGAATAATTTGCATTTCTTTGGACGCACGTGTTGCCTACATTTCAAAATAATCACCTTACTGAGACTGTGGACGAGTGGGTGGCCTGTAACTTATTCAGCGGGCCTCGAGAAAGAAATAACAATTTGAAGACCACCCTGGGAAACGAATTAATTCACATGCAACTCTTTACGGCCGAGCTTTGCATAGACCTTCAGATCACAGACTTCGATCGACTGTGAACTAACTCACTGAAGAACTTAAGTTTATGGGCGACAAAATTAAGATCGTGTGATAAGTTTTTACGACGATTGTGTCTTGGATAATCCAGAAGCTGCTGATGATGGTTCAAGGGAAATGTTTTCAGGGCAGATCGGTTCGGTTACGCGTAAAGAAATGGGACAGCTACAGTAACCTTGTGGTTAGGTTGGAGATGGTAAAGTAATGTCGTGACCAATTTAGAGCATAAAAGGGGCTATTGTGCTGTCATTAACCAGTAGTTGAGACACCAGTTGCTTTATTGGCAAAATTAAGCCTATAAGTTCCTTTTTGGTTTTGGACTTTACAAGACTTAAGGATGTTGCCAAGTTTACAGGGAAAGTGACAGATTGTTATCATAACAAGTCAGCAAGTTACAGATTTGTGCTTAGATTATTGTGATCAGGAGTCTGTAAAGGCATCCAAAGCAACATAGGAAGGCCAAGTCTAAGATGGCGCACCTTAAGTGGAGAGGTACCTCAACCAACTTGGTGTGCGCAATTGCTGACGGTTAGCAAAGGGTCGTGCTAGCTGGCAAGGTTTGTTGGTTGAAGCCCAGGTCCACCCCGAATTGTATCGTTACAAGATGAAGAAGAAGCATTGACCCGGATTGTTTTCTTGTTGTAGCCAAGGTAAGAACACGGATATCGGTTGCACAACGAAGTAGAGTAAGAACACCACAGTTTGACGTCTCAAAGCTACAATCGCAATTGACCACTTGAAAATTTATCAAGCAGAATGCTCCATTTGACACAACGGACGATCAAAGTAGAGAATTCAGTCCCCCGACCTAGACGAGATCGAGAGAGGGGTACCGAGATTAAAATCGAATAAGCTGCTGGTGTAGACGGTCTGTCTGTAGAACTTCTTAAAGCAGCTGGAAAAGGGCTGATGCGCCAACTCATCTGTAAGATATGGTCGGAAAGAATCATGAGTGGAGTCTCAGTATCGTTTCCCCAATCTATAAGAAAGAAGACTCTTTGACTTCGCCAACTATCGAGAGATAAGTCTCCTTAACATCGCATACAAGAGATATTTTCTAGCGTCGTCAACAACCCGATTGACCATTATCAGTGTGATTTCAGGCCAGGGAAGTCAACAGTAGACCAGATATTCACACAGATCCTTGGAAAAACCCAAGAAATTCAAATCGACACACCACCTATTCGTGGATTTCAAGCCCGCTTGTGACAGTGAGTGTAGAAACAAGCTATAGACCGCCATGTATAATTTTGACATTCATCCCAAATTCTTCAGACTGTGTGAATCTCGCTGCTCCATCAAGATCGGTAACGAACTCACCCGGACCTTTAATGTTAAAATAGGTTTCGGAGAAGGCGACGCGCTGTCATGCGACATTTCCAACATAATTCTTGAGAAAATCGTGCCAGAACTCTAGCCAACAGAAGAGGCACGATCTTCTAAAAGCCCGTACAACTGCTGGCATACGCGGACGACATTGATGTGATTGATCGAACATAGCGATTCGTCAATGAAGCGTTTGCAGCCATTGAATCGAAGGTCGATCGACTTGATCACAACTTCGAGGTAGTCAAGGACTTCAAGTCTACCTCGTCTCGCATATGACTGGATGGCGCAGTTGGTTAAGTGCCTGCCCCAAGTTAGAGGAATCCCAGGATCAAATGAACGGCACTGAAGTAGGTTGCTACCTGGCAGCACAATGGACCAGTTTTGAGTCTGAGTGCTCCAGTAGAGTTTCAAAAATACTCCAAAAAAATAAAATAATATCCTCAAGTCTGAAGAACCGATTTGCATTCCGAGACTCACAATAGACCCCAGGACCAGTACCAACATCCATCTTGGATCCGTCAGTATATATGGCAAGTTCATTTTTGGGGACAGACTTTCCCCATATCCCATTCCTCCCAGCTGGCAATTCCTATAGAGAATCTCTGCTCACAGTTAAAATGAGGTATGATATAGTCCGTTTCCGTCCGAAGTCTCGATATATTGGCTATCCATAGGCCAGATTCCCTTAGTCTGAGTCAGTCTAGGTGCCAAGTTGCTGTGAATGTCAAGCGGAAGAAGATTCAGTAGTATTTCCAGAGCTGCTGTTGGTGTTGATCTCATCGATCCCGTCACCGTCAGACTTGAACACCGCCCTTTGAATCTTTGTTATTTTTCCAAGGTGGTATTTCTTTTCAAGTGATTTCCACCAGACAATTGAATCATATGGAATACTCTTCCTAGCCCGATATTTCCAACTCACTACAATCTCCGGATAGTTTAGTTTAGTTTTAAATGCATTTTTTTATTTTTATCTTTTAAAAATCTTATGTTCTAGGAAAAAAAATACTTAAACTAGATATACTAAATGGTTTCTTATACTATCTTACTGGCCCTATGCGGGCACTCTAAGTTAATCTAGGAATTTTTAATTTATTTTGCCTTTCGGCTTCCTTTGTAATTTTACATATTTTAATAATACTAAAAATACTTATACTAAGAACAACTTAAATAAAAACATAGTAATCTAAACAATTTTTTTATTTATATTCTTAACCTAACTTAAAATTAGCTTACCTAACTTAAACTAAACTATCTAAAATTTTTTTTTTTTTTTTTTTGGATTTTTTGTACTTTTTGTTTTCTTAAATTTACTCTAATCTAATTCCCTAACCTAAATGTAAGTTGGCCGTAAGGTACCAACAGTTAGCTGATTAAGTTGGCGACAGCTGGGACGTTTGATGGGGCTGCAACCAATAGTAGAACCCAGGAACTTTGTCACACTCCGCTCTGCCGCGAAAAGAGATCGATCTACTGAACCGGAGATCATCCGGACTAACGCTTACGACATCGCCCTCGTAGAGGAGTCGCCTATCCACCGTCCTTCTCTTCTCACCACGTGGTAGATCAATGGACATCCCTCTGCATTCTGGATTAAGCCAATCCGGTCAACGCACAAGAACGCTTCCGGTGGAATGAATCCACTTCGGCGAGCGTTCTCGTGATATGCTTCATTGGGGTAGTAGGCTCCAAATATCAGGCCATTTTCCGAGTTCATAGCTCGTGCAACGTGACTTCGAATCAGCTTAATAATAAAATGATCCACCCTGTTCACGTTTGCTTCGTTATACAAGAACTCGCTGGAATAGAATTTCTTGTACTCAGAAGACAAGCCCGGAGACACTGCCTCTCGAACAGCCTCATATTTTCCATCTGGGAAGGACTCACGTTGAACCACACTGGACAACCGTACGCCATGACTGGCCGGATGAGGGCCATGTAGCAGATTACCTTCACCCTGGTATCAAGTTGGCTGCTATAAAACAACCCTCTTGCCACAACAAAGGCTTTTCTGGCTTTCGTCAGAGCAGTAGTTATATGTCTGTCGAAATATAGATACTGATCCAACCAAATGCCTAAGTACCTGACTACACTTTTCACTGCTATCGGCTCCCCCTGCGGGTTATCTATGCCGAACTTGCGCCAGTTTTTTTTCGTGTCACAATCTCCGGGTATTTAAGACCAATGTGTACAGGTTAACGTGCTGTATTTTGATTCCGGACTCTGCGAATAAATTCAAAATTCTTTCTCAATTTGTAATTGCTTTGCTTTCAGGCAATAGAACGAAACCAGGAAGTCACCAAAAAGCGCAAAACATGGTTCAAAATTAATACCAAATCCCGATGGACACACACAAAAAGGACATCACAAATCATTCTGTCATTTATTACAAATTTCGGAAAACAAAATTTAAACTTATTAATAGACTGTGTTGTTGTTGTAGTTTACGTTTCAGTCTAAAGTTTAAGCCCGATTCGATGAACACTTGTTTTCAAAAAAGCAACAAAAAATGAATAAAGTTCGTCCTCGATTTCTAAAAACAATTACAACTTGTAAAAAACAAACCAAACGTTCGATACGCAAAAAAACTCTTTCCGCATAAAATCTGTTTCAACTAAATTTCATTACCAAACGTCTGAGTCAATTTTTGGATCTCTGCCAAATCAGTTTCTTATCTCAATAAATTCAAAACAGGGAGTGCTTCCAACGTCTGCAGATACATTTCATATTTTCCCACAACTCAGACGATAATAAAATGGAATCAATTTCCAATTCCCTTCGCTGGCCGTTCCTTCAATTATATCTATCGTGACCCCACCCTTTTTCAATGTTTCATCTGTCCCAAAAGATGTCACGGTTTCAATTTTTTTTTTCCTTAGGAATGTCACTCCACGCAAAGGCATAATGAACAAACAAATAAGTTGGCCCCAATCAAAAGTTAGGAAAAGCAACTCAGGACAGTTGATGACATGACGAATATAGAATGTAGAATGTGGTTGCGCGTCTTGGGGGAGAGTAAATTGAATTAAGCTTGACCCACGATTGAGTCATTCCTGAACCACTCCCACTCGGTTCAAAGAAGACGTGTTGCCTGGTGGGCAGTTTCTAGTGCTAGTTCTAGTGTGTTCCAATTTGAATATGAGGTAATTTCGTTCGGACGCTAATTGAAATAAATGTAAATTGTTAAACACGATGGTGGTTCTTGAGGTATGCGCTTGTCGTACGTTAGGATAATTATTAATTACTTTTTTGATGACATTTTGAGGGGGATAAAGTGTTGGTGGATCAGCGTGTCTGCTACAATGGAGCTTCCTGAGTTTTTAGCTGCCAGACGAATTGACTGTGGGCAGTGTTCAGACACAGAAACCGGACCAGGTCAATAATTAAAGTATTCACTTAATTTTAGTGATCACATTTTGGGTCATTTGGAGCGGAATATCCAGTGAAGTAGTCAGTACTAATCTCTGTCAAGCATTTATTTAGCGTTGGTTAGGAATTTTGTAAATTATAACTGAGAGCGTAACGACAGTTGCTTCATTGCTCCATTAATGCAAGATAGATAGGGATAAATAAGTACAGGGTGAGCAGATAAGAAATAGGAAAATAAATTTAAATGAACCAATAACAGTGTAGGATATAGATCTGATTCAGACCTTATTTAAACGCTGCATTCATGCCATTATGTGTGGAATAGTACATCATTAAAATGGCTGCCTCGGCTTCGCTGACAGTGCTTCAAGCAGTCGGACCAATTTTTGATGACTGGCCAATATGTACGGCTTTATTTCGGCAAAAGCGTGTCAAATGTTGGTCTCGAGCTGCTCGTCGAAAGTGGTTGGCTTGTTAACGTTGACTAGAGACGACTGGATGGCGCAGTTGATTAAGTGCCTGCGCTAAGTTAGAGGGGTCTCAGGTTCGAATGCCAGTGAAAACAAAGTTAATAATCTTTTATCCAGTTATGTGAAAAACTGGTTCAGTCACCATTTGACGTTGGGATCAAATTAACGGCACTATCACTGGAGCTGTCGATCAGTGGGAGTAGTCTGACTGTGCGTATCACAATGGACCAACATGGTCTAAGTGTGCTGGTGAATTCACTAGCAGCCTCCTAACCTAACCTTCGATTGCTGCTTGTCTTATGTGGATAGCATCTGCTGACCGTTTGGAAAAGCTCATCCGCCGCAGTCTCTATTCCAGGGTCCCGACCTAACCATTGAAACCAGGTAGCTTCTGCTGACTGGAGTTGTGGATGCCGCCGTTGGCCAATCGGTTGATCAATTTCTCCGCCGCCATCCTAATAGAGCGAAGAGCGCTTTAAGGCTCACCGTCCCCCCTCTCTTGTTTGTAACAACTCAGACTACTCACGAGGGTTGGTTACCCCATCTTCTGCTGAAGGTACTAGGCTCCCGGATTTTACCATGGGAAGGTGAGAGTAGGAGTTCGTTAACAGAGACTAAGTGCGAACGCTTCCGTCTGTATGGTTCGTATGCCAACTAGAGTCCGACCGAACATTCGGCTTCAGCTTCGGCCACCTTCGGTTAAAAATATCACCTTCGGCAAAACATTCGGCTTCGGCCAAATTGAAGCCGAATGTTGAATTTTCTGTTTTCTCTAAAAATATAATCACAGTATTTTCCGTACTTTTCTTTGCAGAATATATGAACAAGTCGCGCCGTGTTTTTTTGGTTTTGCAAGATTTCCTAGTGTGTCCTAGTAGTAGAAGTAAAGTTGCAAGGAACGGTGTGTTTTTTGTTTTGTTATTGTCGGATATTTTGTATTTTGAAAGTGCTATTGTTTACTGCTTTAAAATCAACAGATTTTGCATTTGCAAGTTGGTAAACTATTAATTGGTATGTAGACAAGCATGCAATTTATTTTGTACTGGAAAGAACATAAAAAAAAGCAGCTAAAAATCCAATTTAGAGCTATTTCAGTAAAAAGATGCGTAACTTGCAAAATATGTTCCAAATCGTTGTCACTTGGTAGTTCGCTACCAAAAAAAGGAACAATAATTTTGTAGATTTCTTAGTATTTCGTAATACCATCATATTCGGCTTCGGCCGAAGGTGATTAAAAAGCCGAAGTTCGGCTTCGGCAACAGAGGACGTCCGTGTTATAGATGGCGCACACAAGCGGAGAAGGATCTCAACCGACTTAGTGTGCGGAATTTGAGACAGCTAGGGATCGTGCAAGCTGGAGATTGGACGGAAACTTTGGTTTGTTAGTTGAGGTTAGGTTAGGTTAGACCCAGGTCCACCCCGGACAATAGCGCAACACAAAGAAGAACGTTTTGTCAATAAGTTTTACACTCAACTGCTGTTTTCGAATGATAAACTCACATAATAATAATAATGGCGGCGCTACAGTCCGGGGTGGACCTGGGTCTAGCTTCTCAGCAACCACTCGTGTTGTGCGTGGTATTGTTCTCTCACGAGTGGAGGGGACCTACAGTTAAATGCCGACTCCGAAAGGCGATTTTGAGAAGCTTTTTCTAGACAATTAAACTCTGTGAGCATTGTCAGTGACTCGAAAAAGGTGGGGCCTTTGTCTAAGGGAGCTGTTCGTAAAGTAGGTTTAATTGTATTAACTAACTTTGTGTGCAGGATGAAGATCTCATTTCTCTTCAACAGTGTCTGTTACTAAATGAGGATAAGATCCTGTCTCCATTTCTAATTTGCGTAACCTTGAACTCTGTGATCTGCGGTTCATTAAGACGTAGCATGTTTTACGTGAACAATAAAACGTTTAGGAGAACCGTGATCATTTAACGAAAGTAATCAGATCTTGCAATTAAGTGCCAATTGATAATTTCTCGTGAGTTTATAATGGATTGCTTTACTGGGAAACTAATGACGATTCATGGAGTAGATTGGGAAACAGTTGATTCAGTCAACTATCTTTAATTACTGGAAAAAGTGGTCGAAACGCTGAGTTTCTGAACACTCCCTTCTCTAAAAATAGAGTTCATGTACTTTAGTAACGACTCGAACATTTACCCTATCAAATCGATAATCAAGAGCTTAGCAACAAAATTTTGTTGATTTCCCAAACGATTAAATCGATTTTTTGTGTATCCACATCAGCTTGTGTTAATTTATTTAATACAGTAGAGTCTCGAAAACATGAACACTTCTATAACATGAAGGAAGGTAGGTAGGTAGGTAGGTAAGTGGGTAGACGGGCACAAGCCACGCCTCACTTAGGTCCTTAGGGACCCATTGTGATGCCTAATTGGGGATTAGTGTCCCCTTATAACCCTTGTCGCACTCATGGTCCTTCGTTGTGCCGGAGCCATCCCGATTTCCTTATGAACCTGCAAAGAGGTTTATTTGAAATTTCCTGTAAGTCTTGGAAGAAAAATTCTCCCAGTGTTCTATGCCGCAACTGACAAAGATTAGGGCAGTGACGGAGGTAGTGAGGAGTGTCCTCTCGTTTCTCCTCGTCACCGCAGGCAGGAAGGATTTTGTCGGTTTTTGCTCGATCGGATCTGGGCCATAATGCTTTAGTAGTCACACATGTAGACAGGGGGCGCCATCTACTGTTTGCCATTTCAAGAATCTTTATATTCACTTTTTTCCTCAGGTCTGAGAGGGGCGGTTTGGTTCCATAAATTGTTTGTGACACGTCGGTAACTGACCCTATTCTGGCAAGTTCATCAGCTATCTCATTGCCAGCAATGTCCCTATTTCCAGGGACCCAGCACAGATTGATCAATAATAATAATGGCGGCGCTACAGTCCGAGGTGGACCTGGGCCGAGCTTCTCAGCAACCACTCGTGTTGTGCGTGCTATTGTTCTCTCACGAGTGGAGGGGACCTACAGTTTAATGCCGACTCCGAACGGCGAGATTGAGAAGCTTTTTCTAGACAGTTATACTCTTTGAGCATTGTCAGTGATTCGAAAGAGGTAGAGCTGTGAAAAAATGTTAGTTGTTTTTTCGGGAATCGAACCGAGAACATCGAGCGTAGGAGTCGACGCACCTACCCACTACGCCACGGCCGCCACGCCTGATTGTCAATAAAAATGGTAATATCAGCTGGTGGTATTGCCATCATTGATATCGTTTTGACCGCCTGGACCTCCGCTTGAAACACACTGCCATAATCAGGGAGTCTGATTGAGCAGTGCAAGTTTAGCTCGTTGGAGAAAATACCCGCACCTGTGCCTGCTTCCATCTTTGACCCATCGGTATATACCTTTATGGTCGTATTGTTGATGGGTTCATTGGACGCCCACTCCTCTCTGGTGGGGTATTGGCAATTGAAGGGTCTCTCGAAGTCGAGGTATGGGAGCCTATAGTCGGTCTCAACTTCTGATACTGCAAGTCTGTTAAGAATGCTTGCATGTCCTATGGTACCTGAGCGCCAGTTGCAAGATTGACTGATTCTCAGAGCACTTTTAGCAGCGATTGCCTGCATAATGTTCGGAAAGATGAAGAACTTTTTCGCCACCATTCATCTGGACGATAGTCGACTATAGAGCAGTTTTTTTTAAAGAAAAACATCTAAATATGTTCTTTTTTAAGCTTTTGATGTTTCTTGTTTTTTTAAATAAAATGAATAATATTGATTAATATTTTTTTGCATGTCTCTAAACTTTGGGAAAGATGAATAACTCGAAAAGATGAACAGGTCCTGTTTTATATCCGTTCATCTTTTCGAGAGTCTACTGTATTCATGTAGCTTAATTGGAATTTCAACATTGTTCTTCAATCTTCTCCCCTTTCAACTAAATAAAGAAGACTTAACCCATTACAGGATTGAGGGGAAGAAGAAACACTTCCCTCCTCAACTCATTCCATTGGCTTCTTTTGATGCATATGAGGAGTGTAGATATGTACACCACCCATCGTATATAGGCACACTCCATGAACTTGTTAACCCCAATACAATTGTATCATTGGATCATCGTCAGCCGCACGAACACACCATCTAAACACAAAAACCAAACGAAGGTGACTCGTTTTTCTGTGCCGACTTGACAGCATAATCCGAAAATAGAATCTAAACGCGCACATTCTCTCACCAATCTGACACGAGACGGAGGTCTTGAATACACGGAGAACGAGAGGATGATATTAAATTGTGTGTTGAATTCTCACAAGTACAACATTTTCGAAGTTGCAATGGAATTGCCTGCAGAAAAGAGTATAAAATTGGATATTCAAAAATATGTCATCCCATTGACTCATGCACACACACGCCCAGCATATGAACGGTGCATGATTGTATCGACTAGTCCACCCACATCATGTGCACGTCGGCTGTGTGGACAACGAGTGGGAGTAAATCTCCGCTGCTGCCTTCGTTTATCTAATCTGATTAATTCATACGCCGGCACTTACCAACTGCTCCCGGCCACCGCCGGCTTGTGCATACGATTTGCATTTCAATTCCGTTTAAGTTCAATTGGGTGTCGATAATTTTTTACCGGTCTCGAAACTTGTTTGGCCGATGCACTTGCGACTGGAGTGAGCGATTAAGTTATTCATTGAAGTTCAAATAAATTTCGCTTCTGTTCAGGAAAAAAAAAATGGGCAACGCAACAAAGAACTATACTTCCCTTTGCAGCTGTTATCTACTTCGGAAAAATCCACTGGAACACAATGCTGCACGATACACGTGACTGCTTTCGTTTGAAACGCCTCTGGAACATAGCCACCACTGTGCGCGCTCGCGTATGATGTGTACATGGGGTTAGTGACCTAACTTTTGTTGTGGGTTGTGAAGTTAATTATGTTGCCATGGTAAACAATTATAAAAATGGTAAACATCGTGTGATGCATTAGCCATTCGTGTCACCATATGCCGTGCAGTTGAGCCTACATAAATGTGTTCATATGCTATCTGTCATCGGGCAATGTCATAACAATGTCATTTGGAACTTGTTCCGGTAGATTTTCATTACGGGTTTCAATCACGTTCGGGAGTAAACATTCGTAAACATTTGTTGTTGTTTTTTTTTTCCCTTGTTTGATTGTGCGAATGAACTGCTTGATAGGGCAAAAGGATGGAGGTTCTAGATTTGGCCACGATAGGTAGGTTTTGAAGCTTTTTTTGAATGGCTGTTGTTGGCATAGAAGCAATATTCGTTGGGCATTTATAGCAGGGCTTTTTCTTCTTCGACTCTGAGCCTGTGGGCCAACGCAACAGAGGACGTCCACGTACAAGGTGGCGCACACAAGCCGAGGGGGGAACTCGGCCGGCTTGGTGAGCGAAACTGGAAACAGCTGGCGAAAGATCGTGCTGGCTGGAGAGTCATGTTGGGTGAGCCCAGGTCCACTTCGGACTGTAGAGCCCTAAGAAGAAGAAGAAGATCTTTAGCAGGGCTGACCATGACCAATGTAACAAGCCAAGTTAAGAAAGCCGGATGGCTATCCAGACGAATTAACATCCGCAATGGATTCCGACCGAGGGATGGTCTGGCCTGGTTCCTCTTCAACCTGACGTTGGAGAAAGCAAACCTTGACTTTGGCACGCCAACAAGAGGGATCATCGCCACCAGACCCAGCCAGATATTGGCGTATGCAGATGAAGAAGAACGAAACATGATGTACAGGATTCCTTCACCCAGATCGAGCGGGTGTCACAAAATCTGAGAGTCGACATTAGTGAAGGATAGACAAAGTACATGGTCGTCGGCGTCGTCGTCTGCGAGAAGAACAGTTGGTCAAACGATCAGGGTAGCGGAGCATGAACTTGAAGTTGTGAAATCCTTCAGCTACCTTGGTTCAACAGTAGCAGAAGCTGATAATAATATGGAAGAAAAAATACACGGACGGCTGCTCAAATCCATCAGAGCCTACTATAGTCTGTCAAAGCTTTTCAAATCCAGAGATCTAACCATAACCTCTAAACTGCTGGTGTACAGGACAACTCTTTAAGCATTGTCTGTGACTCGAAAGAGATGGAGCCGTAAGAATATTAAAGATGTTTCGGGAGTCGAACCCAGACTTCAAGCGTAGGAGTCGACGCACCCACTACGCTAGCGCTTATTTACTTTAAGATAATTTATTTTTTTCGTCGGAGCGGAGGCTAGTGAAACGAGACGAAAGACCTTTCGGTTCAGATTAATTTTTATTTTCCGCTTTTTCTTGTTTCAAAATAAATTGTGGTAGTTTATTAAAATTAATATAGCCGCTTGGACCCGCAATTCAAATTTTATATCATTCGTTGTATAATCGTTCACAATAGATATCTCATTTTTAAGGTTCCGTCTACAAAAACGGAACCTTTATAATTTCGATGTGTCCGTCCGTCCGTCCGTCGTGTCTGTCACACTTTTTTATCTCCGAAGTTTATGAAGATATCGGCATGAAATTTTGGAATTAGGTACTTCAGACCTAGATGTCATTGCCTATGCAGCGATTTTATTTTGGGGTGGCTCCAGTACAGGTGAAGTTGACATTAATTTTGAAAAATTGTCGCACCCCATCGAAATATATATCAATCGACAAATCTTTCGAAATGAGGTGGAGGTTTCTTTCAACACTTTTTTATCCAAAATATCGTTTGGAAAATATGGAGCTCCAAAGTTTTTTTTAAATGCGTCCCCCCTGCCATTTCTAATCCAAAGTGTTTAAAAATCTGAAAAAATCACAAAAACTTGGCTTCATTGAGTACTTTCATTTAAAACCATTGCGAGCATTCTGACCCTAATGGTTCTGGCCCTAATAGTCTTAGTAAGCCGTCCAATGCTTTGCAATTATCGATGTTTTGATAACCGATACATCGACAGCAAAATGTCAAGCATCGACATCGTTCATTCATTTCGTTAAACATTCCCAAGATGTGTGCTTGTATTTATTTAATAATAATAAGGTGTAAAAGAGCTAAAGATGCACAATACAATGTACAAATTTTTTTTATATCTTAGCGTCTCCTATTCTAAGATCCTACTTCGAACCTCTAAGTAGTTTACCTTGAGCATCGAGCAACCCTCAAGGAGACCGGATATTCACCTCCTATGGAACTGTGGTTCGGTGGCTAATCGGAGAGGATTCATGTTTCGGCATGTATTGGCTGGATGCGTAAGCATAGCAGACCTCGTGGCAACAGCCAAACAAGCGCTTGTTCACCAAGGGGGTGCGGCTGGGAACGGGTGTCGGTCTTGGAGCAAGCGAGTCGCTTTACAAACTTGCATATAGGGCCCGCTCGAGAACCCTAATCCCGAACCGTAGGATCCTGCAACGTTACTTTGGATTTTTCGTTGGCCCGATAAGCCACAAAGTAAAAATTCAATCATCAACGAAACGGAAGACAGAAGGTTTTTGTTAATACCGATGTTTTTTAACATCGATTTTTGTTTTGGAACCATCGATGTTTTTAAGAACGATGTTGCATACCTAGTCCCATGTAATCACGTCTGCGACCCTGACCTTTCTGTCCTCCCCTGCGACGACTGTGACCACTCGTCCTATTGTCCACTGTTGTGGTGGACTGTTGTCTTTGCGGACGACGACGACGAGGTTGGTTTGCTCCTGTGCCCATTTGCTGCGACCTTGCAGGTTTGTCAGGTTGTCCCTTGACCACTTCTGCCAGAACTGCTGTTTGAAACAGCATAGAAGCTACCATCTTCTAAAGCAGTTGGTGGCGCAGTGAAGTAGTCCTTTCACTGATTTCACGTCCGCTTCCTACTGATCGCCAAAATGGGGAGCCCTTGGCGGTATCAAGACGAAGTTTTCTTCTGTTGCGAAGCTTTCTTCTGTTGCGTATTGGCGAACAACTTCCTTCCCTCGTCCGAACTGCGTCCGAGCTTTTTGCAATTTCCCCTTGACTCCCACGAAGTTCGTCCTGTTGTCGCAATGCACGGTCTTGGGAAGTCCTCGACGAGCGATGAACATATTTAGAGCAAATATAAAACAATCGGAAGACAACCTTGGACGAGAAACAGATAACGACAGTAAGATATGCTTGTACTGGTGGTCGACCGCGAATTTTTAGAGTAGTGTACACGGAACCCCAGAAGTCAACGCCACATAGGGTGGGCCAAAAACAAGTTTCTTTTTAAAAATGCAATAAACTGAAAAAAATTTTATTTTTTCCTTGTATCATGGCTTCATTAGTAAGAACAAACTATTCCATTAGTTATGAAATACAACTTCGTTGAAGTGGCTACCCCGTCTGGCTTCGCAACAGCGCATTCTGTCACCCCAATTTTCCAAGACCTTGTTGATGGTTTTGGGCTGTAGCTCACGGATTGCTTGTATGATATTGACCTTAAGTGCTTGAATCGTTTTGAGATTGTTGGCATAACATCGGTCCTTCACGGTTCCCCACAAAAAAAAAGTCCAAACGGTTCAAATCGCAACTCCGAGACGGAGAATTGACATCGCTAAGGCGGCTGATAACATGATTTGGGAATTTGGTGCGCAAAAGATCGACTGTGGCAGGGGCTGTGTGGCATGGCGCGGCATACTGCGTGAACCAGAGGTTGTCCAAAACCATCTTTGTGCAGAATTCTTCTCAGGCTAGTGCGTGAAATGTTGAGCTGTTGAGATAGATGGCGAGTTGATGTTCGTGAATTGAGTCTCACACTCTCGGCCACAGCAGCCACATACTCAACTGTGCGACGATGGGGAGCATGAGTGTTGTCCACTAGCATACCAGTCTCACGAACTTTTTGCACAAACTTGCGTACAGCAGTTGCGGTGGGTGCTTCATTTCGGCCAAATCTTCTTCTCAAAAAACACACTGTTTGGGCTACACAGCATTTAGTTTGGAAATAAATTGGCCAAGGTTGTTCAAGCGTACAGCGACTTATTTCGTTCCGCGGAAGTATGATACTGACTTTCTGTCAAGATTTCGAGCGGGAAACAGTTGTCAGTGTCAAAATAACCTATGATTTAAAAAAATACCACTAGATGGCCCACCCTGTATTTGTATAGAGATTTCAACTGTGATAGGATGGACACATGTCCGTAGAGCCTTACTTCTTTGAGCCTGAACGGTGTTGCGAGCGCTCTGTTGCTTAAAAAACATTCTAG
Source organism: Myathropa florea (assembly GCA_930367185.1). Lineage (NCBI taxonomy): Eukaryota > Metazoa > Arthropoda > Insecta > Diptera > Syrphidae > Myathropa > Myathropa florea. The sequence continues at coordinate 110,276,423 of OV884002.1, forward strand.
GAAGATGAGAAACAGTAGTGGTACCTCGAGTGGTGCTGTTGGTGCTGATCTGAAAGGTTCTAGGCAGGCCGGTCTTTAAATGTTCGTCAGGTTTGAAGGATGATATGTCTTGTTTTGCTCTTGCCACCAATTTAATGGTCCATAGTTTAGGATGGGTCTTACTTCCACTGTTTAAAGCTAGTGCATCACACGTGGTTTAGGACCCAAAGTATTAACGTATGTTTGCACGTGTAAAATGTTACGTATGCTTCTGATGCAATCCTGAACGTTTTCCTTCAAGTCTAATTTCGAATCGAACGTGTTCAGCTACATCACTGCGGATTACTTTTTAACAAACACAAAGATGTCCACGTGCATCTTCTCTTCTTTTTCAAATAAGTCAATCTTAAGCGATCCTTTCGTGTTCATGTTCATCGTCACCATTAAGAACATCATTAACGACAGACATGACAGGCTACAGAAAATGTGTCTCTGATTATGTCGAACGGGTTGGACATTAAACTTTTAAACATTCGTACTTAATTTTATTTTTAGGTCTCTTAATCTGTATGCTTGGCCTACAAAATCCTATTCTAACGCTGGACTATTTTTGTTGAATTATTTTCAGATTTTATTACCGTGACGCCATAGTTAGTAGACAACTCCATTAAAAATGACCGAAGTTGAGCAACCATCACAGAACGGTATAGAACTGACGACAGAGGAAGATGAAAACAATAAAGCAAGACCAGCTGATATTGAACAGGTAATTTGGACAAATTCACAAAATTCCCTCACACAACTTAAACTTGGCTCTCATTTCTCCAGGACATGCGAGAAATGGAGCGTCGCAAACGCGTCGAAGCAATAATGAGTTCAAGGTTGTTTCGCGAAGAATTGGAACGCATTGTCGACAGCCAGATTCGTGAGGGTGGAGCATCGGGTATTCTGCAGCAATTGTCTGATATAGTCGGTGTGCCAACAACACGAGTTGGTAACGTCTTCAAAAGTTCCAACTGTGTTCTGCCAATCAATGATATTCGTGGCGTCGAATCGATGGGATACTCTAAAGGCGAGAAAATACTCAGGTGCAAGTTGGCAGCTACCTTTCGTTTGCTAGATTTGTACGGTTGGACAAATGGCTTGGGTGCACAGATCACAGCACGTCTAAAAGTCGATCAGGAGCTGTTCTTGGTGAACCCCTACGGCCTCCTGTATCACGAAGTAACCGCGTCCTCTTTGCACAAGGTCGATATGCAAGGCAGCGTCATTGAACATGGAACTACGAATTTTGGAGTCAATAAGAATCGTAAGTCCCCGAATGTGCACTTTCTGAAATCACGTTTGTCTCAACCTTCTCTCGTTTTCGTGTATTTTTTCAGAATTTATGTTACACTCCATCGTCCATGCAGCCCGCCCAGATATCCGTTGTGCCATTTACATCGGTTGCAATCCAGTTGTCGCGGTCTCGTCCCTCAAAGTCGGTCTTTTGCCAGTAACTAATGACTCTGTGGTCCTTGGAGAGATCTCGACTTATCAGTACACCGGTAGCTTAGCCGATGTGGAGGAACGTGAGAAGCTTGTGCGTAATTTGGGTCCAGTGTCGAAGGTAATTCTCCTTTCAAATCACGGCGCACTCTGCTGTGGTGAGACCATTGAGGAGGCATTCTTTGCTGCCAATCACATTGTACAAGCATGTGAAACTCAATTAAAACTACTGCCAATGGGTGTCGATAACTTGGTGTTGATACCCGAGGAATCGCGGAAGGCCATCTACGATGCAGCACGTCGACCACCAGAGGATTTGGCCGCTGCTTTTGAGAAGAAAGCGGCTCTTGCTGCTTCAGCATCTGAGGATGCGTCGACCGATAAAGATGAGTCGCAGACAGACAATAGCAAGGAGACAAGTCATAAGTATCTGCAGCAACCCAAATGGCGTGTTGGAGGTGCTGAATTTGAAGCATTAATGCGTATGCTGGACAATGCTGGTTTCCGTACTGGATACATTTACCGTCATCCATTGATCAAATCTGAACTTCCGAAACCGAAGAATGATGTTGAAGTTCCACCGGCCGTGTCGTCATTGGGTTACTTGCTCGAGGAAGAGGAACTTTATAGGCAAGGGTGAGTAATAAACATTTTTGTTCCTCATTAAATGCTTTTGTTTATAGAAGTCTAGGACGTCGTTGATGAATAGTTTGGGTTGAGCAGTTTATTGTACAACCGCACAATTTATAAGTTTATCTAAGGAGTTTTCAATAGAAAGAGGTTAAGGTCAAAAGGACGTTTGCATGAAAGCTCTTTCGACAGCCGGAATTTGAGTTTATGAAATAGAAATAACATTATTTCTGGATTAAGTCGTTCAATTTACCATATTGCTATATCATTGTGTTGATGAAATTGTGGTAGGGCTCGTGCACGCTTTCTTAATTTGTATTTTTTATTAACTCAAATTTTGTGGAGGTGATTTTCATTCGAACCTTATGTTTCTTAAATTTAATGCTAGAGTTTTATTGGTCTAGTTTTAAACGTAGAAGCGTAAATAGTTGAATACTTCGCATGTCATTTTGCAAACGGAACCATTGAAAGGATTAAGGGATGATAAATATTAAAATATTGATTTAAGTACAAACATTCATCTTGTGCACATAAATTCCCTGCTGAGATCGAGAAACCGACACCACTCTCAGTGGATCTCGCACATTCACTTCAACCTTTATTGCCGGACAACAACGCACACAGCCGGCATGAGTACTAATTACGTATGAAGCACGGTATTAGGAGCTGGGTCTCAACTAATAAACCTTTCCAGCTGGCACAATCTTTCACTAGCTGTCGCCAATTACCCACACCAAGTTGATTAAGGTCCCTCTCCATTTGAGCGTTCCACTGGTACTGAGTCGAAGATTCTCTGAGCCGGGGCCAAGTTGTCCGTGCACTCTACATAGCCCATCTATCTTAGGCATGGATCCATAGACGCCTGGTTAGATTCATGTCGCTGTACAGCCCATACAGTTCGTGGTAGCCATCAATGCAAACACAACCAAAGATCGTACTCCAAACATATTTCTCGAAAAAACAAGGAGCTTCTTCATTCGTTTTCAATATTATCCATGCTACTGCCTCTTGAGCCCAAAGAAACTGCAGGATAAGAGTTATTCTGCATTTGATCTCGTTACTAATGTTGTTTGTACTGTTTACCGCGGGCCCGAGATAGGCGAAGTCCTTCACTACCTCAAAGTTATAGCCGCTCTTCAGCTGCTTTGAATAGTAGCTTTAAGCTTTAAGAGTTGCAGATTTAGGGTTTTGTAGAGCATGATTTAGGTCCTTTGAGTTAGGAGTTTTGACTCAAGTTGTTTGGTCCAAACAAAGTAGCAGAGGTTTCTCAGTGCGATTTGACGTCGGATCGCCATTAAAATGTTGTGACGTTTTGTCCTAGATGTTTTTCGACACATCGATGTTTGCTCGACAGCATATTTTTCGTAGACTAGCTTGTTTCGTCTCTTCAAGGAAATCGTGTTCATTAACTAATTCCTTGATAGCAAAGACAAAAAGATAAGGATGCCTAATAAATTTGGTGAATTTGGGCCTAGCTTCTCAGCAATCACTTGTGTTGTGCGTGCTATTGTTCTCTCACGAGTGGAGGGGACCTAAGGCCGACTCCAAACGGCGAGATTGAGAAGATAGTTCTATTTTATTTCTATTCTATTTCTAGACAGTTATACTCTTTGAGCATTGTCAGTGACTCGAAAGAGGTGGAGCCGTTAAAAAATGTTAGGTGTTTTTTCGAGAATCGAACCTTAGACCTCGAGCTTAGGAGTCGACGTACCTACCCATTACGCCACAGCGTCCACATATATTATATATACCGACTGAAAATAAGCCAGGTTAACTATCTGGCGATGCCCAATTCAACTAATCGGCGCCAAATCAAGATTTCTGAGTCTTCTTCGATATTTTACTTGGTCGCTACGTCGGCTATTGTATTTTTCTAAAAATAATAAAGAAAAATGTTCAGTATTTACTACAACTTGTACCTTTAATACTTTGTATGATCGATTTTTCCACCGATTGACACAAATTTATTTTGAAAATATCGAGGTATTTCATTTTGTCCATTGTCGTCTCGATAAACTTAAAATTTCCAGTACCACTGTCAGCCATGGAGCCCCATAACATAACACAACCTCCACCATGTTTTACTGTCCGAGATAAATTTTGTTTTTGAAGCTCAGTGTTTGGTTTTCTTTAGACTATTTGCCTGCCATCGGAGCCAAACAAGTTAATTTTTGTTTCGCCAGTAAACAAAAGATAAAGATTTTCTGGCTATCAAAAGAGGTAAAATGCTTTTATTTTTGAAGGTACGCTTAATTTTGAGAGAGTAACTGTATACCCTATAGTGGGCGCCGTGGCCGTGTGGGTTCGTGCGTCGACCCATGCGCATTAGACTTTCACAGTCTAGGTTCGATTCCAAGTTCAGACAAACAATTTTTAAAAAAAAAAATTGTTCACAGCTCCACCTCTTTCGAGTCACTGACAATATTTAAAGAGTGTAACTGTCTAGAAAAAGCTTCTCAATCTCGTCGTTCGGAGTCGACATTAAACTGTAGGTCCCCTCTACTCGTGAGAGAACAATAGCACGCACAACACGAGTGGTTGCTGAGAAGCTAGGCCCAGGTCCACCTCGGACTGTAGCGCCGCCATTATTATATTATTATTATTATAACTGTATACCCTTAGCAGAAGCGTTTACTACAGATGCCTTTACGCGCTTCTTCTTTGCCGCAGACAATATCCTCTCCTTCATGCACCTCAGTCAAATTTGTGTTTGGTCCAACATCAAACAGATTTGTATTCTGTCGCGGTTTTTTTTTGCATAGCAGAGATCGATGTCCTCTTTGGCTAATTGAATGTTCAGCCCACTGTTGCATATTTCGATGACTGTGTTCTTTATGCACTCATTATTAATGTTGGGAACATTACGCAATTCTAAGTAGTTGATATGGATTTGTTACTCAGCAGTAGCCAAACGTTCTTTGTTTACACTTAACTGTGCCTTAAATTTTTCATTCTCCTCGTTGACATCACTTATCATTTTAGCGCACAGCTCCAATGATATGAAACGTGTGTTGATTGCGTCAATGGTAAGACGAGTGGAAGCAAGGGATTCTCTCAAATCCACATCACTAGATCATACACTTCCTTGAGTGTTATGTTGGGTACACTTTCCCTTGTTGATGACAGAGACAGCCTATTCACATTGTTTCTTGATTTTTGCCCACAAGTTTTTTCACACACTAACTAACTTTGAGAGATGCTGGCATACAGCAATTGGAAAAACTATCATTGTTCTCTGGTCAGCCTTTACTCAATGTTTAGTACATAAATGTACTTTTTTTTTTGCAACTCTAGCAGTACCTAGTTAATACTAATCAATTTCTTTTCTTTTTAATACTGTATCAAATGTAATTTTCCTATTTTTTTCTTTTTGCAGAATTTGGAAAAAGGGTGACTGGCGCAAGGGAGGTGATCGCAGCCGATGGCTCAACTCTCCAAATGTTTACCAAAAGGTTGAAGTGTTGGAAACCGGAACACCCGATCCGAAAAAAATCACAAAGGTAGAAATAATTACATTCGAGGATAAAAACTAAATCAAACATCATTTTCAACAAAATAATAAAAAAAAAACTCAATTTTAATCCACCTTTGAGCCACACAAACAACACAACTAAAAAAAAATTAACATTGCTAATAGTTGTGCCATTTTGAATTTTAATCATTCCAATTCTATATTCCTTTTGTTTTCTTTTCCTTAGTTTTTGCTTGTGATAACAAATGCACAATTAATACTTTTTTTTTAAATCAATTAAGAGCAATTAAGACAAAAATGAAAAGAAAAAAAAAAGAAACAAAATATTTTTGATATTTAGGCTTGCATTTTCAAAAGAAAAGAAAAAAGCGTTTTGTGTTTTAGGACTAATGTTATCTGATATTCCCCATGCGCAGCTTATTGGTTGCGCCGCCCTGTGTCTGTGGACATGTGCAATGCCTCCGTATGGTGTGCACGTATTTTTGTATTTGGGATTGTTGTGAAAAGAATCAACATGTATTTGATGAGGGTATACTTAAAGATTTCCGAGAAAGACCTTGGATATTTTCACGTTTCCACCTCTTTCGAGTCACTGAAAATGCTCAAAGAGTATAACTATCTAGAAAAAGCTTCTCAATCTCGCCCTTCGGAGTCGGCATTAAACTGTAGGTCGAATCCATTCGTGAGAGAACAATAGCATGCACAACACGAATGGTTGTTGAGGAGCTAGGGCCAAGTCCACCACGGACTGTAAGGCAAGTGGGTAGACGGGCACAAGCCACGTCTCACTTAGGTCCTTAGGTACCCATTGTGATGTACCACGGACTGTAGATAGGCATCACTTTTTTTATTATACTACTTTTTTCCCACTCATAAGCACGTACAATACGAGTGATTGCTGTACGAGGTAAGCTCTTGGCTCAATTTCACGCCAGACTGTAGCGCCACCAAAAGAAGAAGTGTGTTTTCAACACCTTGACAACCTAACATCGGACCTCTACCGATAAATCTCCTTTTTGTTGCGCTACACTTCGAGGTGGACCTGGACCTCAAACAACAAACTTCGCCAGTTTCTTTCGCTAGCTGTAGCCAATTGCGAACACCAAGTTGGCTGAGGTTCCTCTTCACTTGTGTGCGCTACCTTAGACGTGGACGTCCTCTGATGCGTTGTCTCACTGTTTTAGAGTCAAAGACTCTGAGAAATACAACATTCAATAATGCCTTTCATTCTCCAGGAACTATTTAAAAATTCAAATGCAATCAATTTTAATTGCCATGAAATAATAATAAAATGAACAACTCATTAAATACAATTTAACGATGTCTCCAAAACCAGATACTGTCATCAAATAATTCTTCATTTGAATTTGTTCAAATACAATCCCAAGCTGCCAAATTCAGGCACACAACTTTCCATCCTAGTCAAATGTGTTTTTTTTAATATTCGTCGTTCCATTTTGGGACGATCTCCGATCTTGCATTGTCCATCGATTACATATAAGACTAACCGTAGTGTTAAGTAGAATGTCAACAAAATAATCAATTAGAGATCTTTACACTCGCTATAAAGCAAACAAATAAGTAATCAAGTTTTTATCTGAAGAAAAAGGTAAACAGCCTTGAAGGTGCATGCAAGTATTTCTACACTGCTGGACGAAATAATAGGTGTGGGTTTTATTTTTTGTTGATATTTGAAGTTTTGTCTGAGAAGAAAAGATTAAGTTTACTACGTTTTTGACTGAAAAATGGTAGACCAGTGGGATAACCCCACCCACAACCTGGAGAACCTGGTCATACATTGCTTCACCTCTAAGCTGTTGCTTTAAATGCTATCCAGAGGGCGCCACAAATAGGCTGTACGTCAACTCTTGACCGTTCCATTTACAGGGATCATTCCTGGAATCTTGCCAGGTTGAGAGCAATCAACAACTTTATCCCGGATGTACAGGCCCACGGCCTGCACTACTTGTCGTCAGACCACTGTTATTCATAGAACCTGGACTCTTCTTGTGCTTCTGTCACGGTTAGGTAAATATTTGGGGCCATATGCGCATTCCAATCATCTTTGTGGTTCACTCACTAAATTCTCAAAGATTTAGGGTCTGGTAAATTGGTAGGCAGACGTGGTGATTCCGAAATTAGAAACTAGCCCAAGTTTTGTTACATCATCACTTAACCCGACGTGTGGAATTTAAGAAAACTATTAATGATTTGAGATATCGTCAAGGGTGATTGTTGTTTATGCTTTCGTCTTCTCAAATTACAGATGATCTGGTGCATGCTCCCTATCAGAACATCGCCGTCAGCCTTAAGAGTTCTAATGTCAAACCATCTAACCTTGCAGCTTTGTTGTTCGGCTTATTAACAACCGTGGCGGCTTCTTCAATGCTGGGCGAGTGGACTACCTTATCGACTGAAGGTGGGGTTTCTTCATTCCTTATCATTTTCTTCTGGTTGGTTGGCTCATGAAGCAGGTGCTGATTAAATACATCCACTACTCCCTGGTGGGTAAAAAGAATACCCTCACAATTTCGAAGAGTTTGGGTGCCTTTCTAAAAGTCTTTTGCCAGACTATTAGTTTTTTTTATAAAAGGCCCGTATTTTGTGTTTATCCCTAGACTTTTTTTTTGCATTTTTTTGCTTCTTCTTCTTCCGTCTTCTAGCCCGATACTCCTCTTGCGTTGCTCTTGTTTTCGCAGTGCTTTTTGGTATACCTCATCGGTTGTAGCTTTTTCTGCTTACACTCGTCATCATACCACGAGTTCCTTGTCCTTGTTCGAAGGTAGCCAAAGGTGTTTTCGTTTACTTCATGTATGGCTGAGCGACAATGACGTTCGTGTTTGACGTAGGCATACCACGAAGTCTCTCACTGAGTTGCTCTTCGTAGGCTCCGACGATCTCCGGTGTAATCAGGCGTTCAATGTCGAAACTCCTTTTTGTTGGCTGGTGCAGCTTTCTGATATTGGACACTCGCGCTCTGAATCGTGCTGCAATCAGAGTCAACGTTTCCTCCTCTGAATGTTCGCAAATCCTGCATAATTGACGCGTGTCTTGCATCAATGGGCAAATTGTCGATTTGGTTGGCTGTTCGTCCATCGCCAGCTTGTTGTGTGGATTCTTTTGCGGGGGAATATGCTACTTACTACGAGCTGTCACAAAGTCTGTGGGTCGACACACAAGACGTTGTCTGTTGTCGTGTCGTGGAGACTGTGAATGTTTTCATAAACGTCGGAAATCTGCGCTAGTACAATCGCATTTCTTTTCTTGTGCGATGTTAAACACACAAACGCTGCAGAATGTCTGCAGGCCTACTTAAAAAAAAGTGTTTACTTCCAATCACTCCCTTTTTGGAGTCAAAAAATATGACGATGACATAGTCACACTTACGAACAGCTGCTGTACCAGCTTACCAAAGTTAGTTTAATCGCAAATCTGCATTAAAGAACATGGATAACGCAGTCCTTTGTTAGTCTGACGTTTATAAAAACACCCCTTTTTTCCGATCACTCCTTCGACCTCGAATCCCCGAGTACGATCTTAACATCGTACTTCAGAGAGGCTCATAGGTCATAGAAATCTTCTTTTGGATGTAGTCTTCAGCCTCGTCGGTAAGGGCGTGTGCACATATGAGGCTGGCGTTGTAGAATCTGTCTGGGACCATAGCCAGACGATCACTTATCGGCTTGAAGGCGATGACTTTCAACCTTAGTCGCTTTTCCATGGCGAATCCTCATCCCAATATGTACACATTTTTGTGACAGCTGTAATAAATATAGCACTTTTTTTTTTCTTGTTCCGTTCCTATCCTTCGCACTTCCTGGGTCGCATTAGTACCGCCTTAAATTGTTTCAGGATGTTTTCCAAATGGTGAGCTGGTTCGGAAGTGTGTAATGTTCTTAGATTCTAAGAGCACACTCGCAAATCATGTTCCTTCTAGGCACCATGTCTTTGTTGGATGTCCGTTCATGTATCCGAGGCAATTTGCTCTTTCATAACGATTTTTTTTGTGGGTGGGTTGTTAGGCCTTCGCACAGCCGCCAGTCTGGTTTGGATACTATTACGTCCATCTGGCTAAGACTTTCGTTGCATACATTGGTTCACCTCGACGATTGCGGTAGCATCAAACAATACACTTTAACACAAGTATCAAGACCTCAAGAAACGAATACTTCAATTGAATTGAATCTGATACGGCAAATTTGATGAAAAATATATTGTGCGTCATCATTTCACGGAAACAAAATATAATATACTAGCTTGTAAACGAACACACCCTTTGTTTTGTCCAGCAGCGTAGATATGTGCACAAATAAATTGATTGTGTATAGATATCTCTCAGCATTCCAAAACATTTGTTTATCAAAATCAGAAATAAATAATTATACTCGTAACATTTTATTGCTGTTGTTATGCGACTTAGATAAAAGAAATTATTATTTAAAAGATATATAGGAAAAATTTGTACCACTTTTATGCTCTTACGAAGGACAGTTCTTCATTTTCGAACACCATAGAATATTGAAAACGCAAAAATATTAAACATAAAATTGATATTTGAATACAAACTGTAAACATATACTCCCCCACATACGAAAATAAATAAAATAAAGCTTATCCAAGATATTCATTTAGATGTTAACTCTCTGCAAACGCTTGTAACAGAACTATATTCATATTTAAGCAAATAAATTCTGAAAAAAAATCTAGAAAATACACCCAAATGCTCATGTTTATTTTGGAGAAAAAAATTTCATTACTTTTTGTTTTTGATTGTTAAGAATAATTTTGTGCCTCACCACGGAGTTGATTGATAGGTTTTTTTTATCCGGCGCGTCAATTGAAATTTATTTAATTTCATTTTCCGAAATTGAAAGAAAAGAGAAAATATTTATTTTTTTTTATTTATTTATTTATTCATTCATTTTTTTGTTGAAAAGTATTTTTCTAAAGTTGATGTGTAAAAATAAATGAAAAAAAAAAAAAAAAAAAAGTTTAAGCGACAATGTGTCTCTCTCTCTCTTTTAGATATTCGTTTACTTTTTCGTCTATTTTCATTTCCTTTCTCTGCTTCTTTACGTGTATGTTTTCCTTCAGTGACTTTTCTTTCTTTTGTGTTTCATTTTTCTTCTTTTTTTTCTGAAAAAGCATGTTTCCAAAATACAAATGATATGTGTACCACTCGCATACATGTCTTCAAATGAGAATGATGAATAAGATCATAGTACTTCCGTCCGTCCATAGGCACAAAATTATTTTTTCTCTTTTTTTTTTGTTTTGTTTGTTTACTTTTGATTTACGTCAGCAGTTTTTTTTTTTGTTTTATTCATTTTTGTTTTGTATGTTTTATATGAATTTGAGTATTTTAAAATTGCACCCAAAACACTAACACCTACATACGTAGACAATTTTTGAATGAACACTAACATGATCTCCGTTTCATAGAAAAGAGTACATTTTTGTTTTTTTTTTTTGTTTCAAAACTAAACACGAATTGTCGCTAATAACTTTTTATAGACGAATTTAATCCTTCTTTTTGCTTATTTCTTCTTATTTTTTTTTTTGAATAAGTAACGTTATTTTTTTGTAGCAATTTTTTGCTAAAAGAAAACAAAATATTTTCTTTTTTCTTTCATATTCTCAACTCGTTGTCTTGCCTACGGTTTGGTTGATCTTTACAAAAATACAACGCATGGGTTGTGATGGTCGTTGCGTTTGACACAAAATAAAAAAAATTAATGTTTTTCGATTCGAATAATTGATTGATTGATTGATTATCGTCGGGGATATTTTCTGATGATGAAATGAAATGAAATGAAATGAAATAAAATATGGCAGTGGGTCGCTGAAGGGTCTCCAACGCATTCCACACCAGTGCGAATTGAGGGTGCATTGCAATTTGTGCCACCGGGAACAAATCCAAAAGAATTCAAGAAAGTGCAACAACAGGTGAGTTAACATTTATTTTTATAAGTTATATTTAGTATATCCTTAGCTCTTAATATGGGAAATAACATTGTAGATATTTTTATTGAACTGACTTAAATTGAAACTTGGCAAAGATTTAATAATTTGTAGCTGAATAACAGAACAAAACTTCAAAGAACTATTCGAATTTTTATTTAAGTAAGCGACATTTCACCTGTAAAGAACTTCCCAGGCATGCAACTACTCTGTCATCATATACAATACATACCAGGGTTCCCAACTATCCTCCTTTTGGGACAACGGTCCTTTTTAATTGTTTATTATCACGTCCGGTCTTGAACTCGAATGTCCTCCTTCTACGTTGAAGGTAGAATTGCTTTGAAATTTTAATTTCATTTAACTTTCCTGGTTTTTCATCCCTTACATAGATACATTTGCTTAAATTCAATCCAAGCATGATCTTCGTACTTTGAGTGAATCCTCAGGCTCAACCAATCTATAAAATCAGATGACAAACATAATTTCCCAATCGAAAAATCATCATGGAAACTTCATAATTTTATAGAGAAGCAATCAATTGTCAGTTTCAATGAAAACCAATCAAACTCTTTATTTTTCCCACGTTTTTAATAGGGACTACACTGAATATGTGTAAAACCAATGCAGGCACGTATTAAAAAATATTTTTCTTTGATTTTTATCTCCAAAAGATGGAAAACATTTTCTCAAATATTTCATTCAATTTGCATGCAAAACAAGCATTGCTAGATGAGCAATTCTTGTGTTTCTCGGGAATTAAATTGAATTCGCCTGTCACGTCATGAAAAAGGAAATGCAGTTTTTCCACATTTTCTATGATTTCCAATGAATTTTTTGATTGAATTGGCTTTAATTTTTATTTCCTCACTCAGCGCCACACATTTTGACGTGAAATTTGAGGTTCAAACACAAAGGAAAACGACTTTTGAAAAATGACACATTTACACTAAAAAATGAATTAAAATGATAACACAATTGGGTCACCATTTTGCTGAAAATGAACGAATTTTTGGTGAAGTGGATTTGATGAATCAAAGTTTTGTGAAAAGTCTTTTTCGATAATTCGGACGAATTGATATCACAACGGATAGGAAATTGATTCTAGATAGTGGGATTTTATAACGGATAACTCTTTCAAAAATTCGTTCAGATTTCGTATTTTTTTGTTGGCGATAATGCCATTAACCTCATTCTGTAAATGTTCAATTGGGTTAAGGTGGGGCGATTGAGCCGACCATGACCTTTAATACAAACAAGTATTTTCAAAAATTCCAACGCAATTATCTGCTGTCATTGTTCCCTTTATGCTACTCCATGTCATGAGGTACAGGTGGCCGACCTTGATTTCGACATTGGCCCAAGCTTGATTTAGGAAGACTTACCGATGCACTCTACTCACCTAGGGATGCATGGGAAAGAAGACGTCTTGATCTCGTCCCGAATGTGGACGTATACACTGACGGAGTCGGGCGAGTATTTACTCCACTCCTTTCAGCCTTCCAGACTGTGGTAGTATTTTCCAAGCGAAAATCCTCTATATTTGAAAAGCCTGTTGTGTCATAAAATCAAACGGCGTCAACTTAGTTTGGGCTCCAGGTCATAACAAATTTCTGGGAAAGCTGACGAATTCGGAAGAACAAGATCTGCACTTCATCGTTTGACCCCAATGGATATGCCGTTTCCGGCCGGGTTGATCAAGGAAATAATATCAACGCATTTCCTGATGTTTAAATAACATCTAGCAAAACATGGCCAGCTTATAATTTGCCTAGAACAAGACATTTTCTGTACCTGTCTGGTCCTGGCAATCCTTGAGAGCATCTGTGACCTCAGAGATGTACCTATCAGCAGTCCATTCCAGCAGAATTGGAATTATCAATTTCTTATACAAAGTCAGATTGGTCTTTCGAGATAGGGCTCTATTACTTAATTGCATTTTTACCCTAAAAGTCAGCGATTAGCAAGAGTTGCAATGCTAAAGTCGTCTGTACTGTTTACTGCGAAGCCGAGGGGAACAAAGCTCTTCACTACCCAGAAGTTATAGCAACTTATTGTGACATTTTGTTGTCAATGTTGCTATAAAGATTTCAGCAGACAGACAATCTGCCCTAGGAGCTTTGTTAGACTTCAGTCTCAAGATTGTTATTTTGTCCATCATCGTCCAAGTTGAGGGGAAAATTTTGCCTGACAGCAGTATTTGTGTGTTTCTCGTCTTTTAACAATCTGAAGAAATGGTTATTCCAAATTCTCAGTATCGACTGCGACCCTACTATTAGTTGTCTATCCTCGTCTCGACAGGCTTCTACCCGAATTTTATGTCTATTCCATAGTAGTTTCATCCTGTGTTAAATTTTTGCACCTCTCCACCTCTTAGATCGCGCACTTCACGTGCTCTTTCTTCTTCTTCCTTTCAAGCCTCTTCATCTCTGTCCGTAAAGCTCACGAACAGCTGTCGTATTTTGATGCAGATTTGCCTTGTAAGCTTCTTGCTGTGCATGCATGTGCCTGCCTGAATTTGTTGTAAGAAAAAAATATAAAGTCCCCGTTGCCAACAGACAAAACTTGAGTTGTTGCAAAATTATAAAAGGACTAAAATATCCCAAAATGTCAGTTTTGAGTTGGTGTTCAGTTAATTGCTGCACGGTAACATCTCAGCCACTCAAATATCAAAAAAGTTACCTTTTTTGATCTCACAAGTACTATTTGAAATCAATCGCCTATATCTCAGTGGACCCAATTTAGGTTGCTTCAATCATTTTACGTCAGTTCTAGGAACTTAGGTCCTTTACATATATTTCTGTCTTAAATTATTCTTATGTGTCAAACTTTGTGTCTTCCACAATTTAGATTAAAGACAATCGTCGTGCAGATAAAATCTCTGCTGGTCCACAATCCCACATCTTGGAGGGAGTTACATGGGATGAGGCCAATCGCATCAAAGATGCAACCGTCTCATCAGCCGGTGATCATGTTGTCTTAATGGGTGCAGCATCCAAGGGTATTATTCAACGTGGTTTCCAACACAACGCAACCGTCTACAAGACACCGTACGCAAAGAATCCATTTGACAATGTAACAGATGACGAACTCAACGAATACAAGAGAACTGTCGAAAGAAAAAAGAATATTCATGGTGAATGTAAGTTAAAAACACCCACACATTTGAATTTCATGAGAAAAAATATCGTTTTTCAATCATTTCCAGATACCGACACCGATTTTTCAGAGTCAGAAGCTTTAAGTTCACTACAAACTTCTGGTGCACAACAGCAAAATTCGTCGAAAACTGCCGTTGTTAGCCAATCAGAAACTGAAGATGCATCAGGTAACGCAATACAGTCGCGCTCTATACGTTTCATCGGTACTCATTGAATTCATTTCCTTGCAGAACACCAAGTTATAAGAATAGAAACCAAGCAAGCGCCAGTCCCTAGCCAACCTGAAGTAGTATTGAGTGATGGTAAGTGAATTTTGATATCTGTTCGATTTATGAGAATTTTTATTTGTTTTTATTTAAGTTCGCAACAATTAGAAACACGAAGAAAAAGTCGGTTGTTTAAAAAGAAACCTTTTGTGGAATAAATTGTAAAATTCATAATAATGCAGAATTTTGTGTGGGCTTTTGTTGGAACATGCAAGGAAATTCTTTGAATCGTCTCATTGGTAACTTGAAGGCTGCTGATGGTCAGTAGAATACTACTTAGAGTAGGCTAAACTGATGAGGCTTGAGTATATTGGATGATAGTTCATTCGAATAAATGGTTGCACGTAGGAAGATAGTTGAACAGCAACACTCTGTGTGTAGGTAGGAAAGCTCAACATCGAATTGTTGGATAGAAAATCTGAACAAGATCTTTGGTTGCATTTCAGACTTGCAATCGCTGTGAACGCTATTTCCAAAGTTATTTAGAACACATACGACATTTGGGCTATGGAGAGGTGCGGTCTTCATCTCATTGACAGAGTATGTTCATGCTCTTAACGTGAAAGAGAGTGCAGTCGACGTGCTTTTGCCTTGCGCTCGTAGGTTTCGTCCGACACTGCCTAGTTTATTTTTACATCTTTTTGCATTGGGCATTAATGGCGTACACAGTTCAATGCATTATCCATGACTTCTTTTAAGAGAATATAAGTCAGGACAGTACTCGTAGATAATAAAATCTTTTGTACAGCATTAGTAAGATTGTCAACTAAGCCGGTGGCAGACAACAACTAACAGCAATAACGAACTGCATCCGATTACCCTTTATGTTGTAAAAATGGCATCACATCACATAATCCTTAGCAGAGTAAATTCATGCTTCAAATGCATGCCAAATTGTCTAGGGCTGCATTTAAATCTTCCTCTAAGAATCGCCGCTTTAACAGCCACACAAAGTCCAAGTTAGGCCTATAGTGATACCACAGGCATCAAACTTTTTACTTATATTAGTTAAACATTCAAAGCCTACAATGAAGCAATAGTGTTGGATCTCCTCCTTCTCTTCTCGCTGTATGTGCCGTGGCATTGTAAGTGCGTGAACCCTATGTACTAGACTTTCAAGTCCAGGTTCAAATCCCAGAAGTCCAAATCCTCATTCTTAAACTCATCCTAAATTTCAATACCAACTATGGTGTCGCATAGAAGATTGAAAATAGTGTGGGCCATTCAGCTCCACAAGTTGATTTAAGAGGAAATTTTATTCGCATTTTTTCTTATTGCCCAGGAGCAGGTGCACATTTGCCATATACTCGACCAACAGATGTGCAGACTTCTCGCCTTAGATGAATAATCCCTAATGATTTAAAGTTTTATGATAGAATTGAATTTGTAGCAGTAGTAGGTGTTATCGATGTACTAATAGAAATCAAACATCGCTTTAGGGAGTTGTGATACCTTTATCTTGAAAGAAAACCAATGTTCTAAAGACTCCAGATAGCTGAATAACTGAATAATGGTTGACGATGTCTGGAAGTTTTGAACACTTACATCATATAGTTTTGAAGACCTTGTTGTATTTATTTCTGAAAAATCCTGTGTCAAAGTAGACGCCAACCAGTACACCTCCTTTTTTTTCCAAAGATTTAGAATGTTTTCGTGCTGGTTTGGAGATGGTATGTCTTACAGAAATATCATTAATTATAATTAGTCTAAGTGGTGGAGAGGTCCAGGTCCATCCCGGACTGTAGCGCCATCAGAAGAAAAATCATCAGTTGCATCAGTTGACAGACTGGAAAGAATCCAAAGTTGGCCTTCTAAAGGATCAGTAAAGTTTATATTTTACATTGTTTCTTGTTGTTATAACGGAACGGTTGATGCACATTCGTACATCTCACTTACGGTAGTACCAGCTTCTGAAATTCCCTTCAATTCCCCGTGCAGCGACAACTTGGTGTGCCTAAAACAGTCAGCCATCTGCAAACAAACAACAGTGAACTGAGATAACAATTCAAATGACAACAATAGATGGGTTAAAGGAACAATTTGCCACACCTCGTGAATGATCTGCCCTAAACTAGATTCCAAACGATCTTCCAAAAATTAGCGTTCTCATTAGACAGTGTCTACTTGTTGACTTGGGACTTGGAGTTTTTTCTAGCGACTTCTGAAGAAGAACAAAGTCGATCATTTTATACACCATATGCCCGGGTCTAGCGTCACTCAGACGCACACTGTGTGCGCCATCGGTTTTGTGGGGGTCCTTTATTGCATTGCCCCACGAGCGCGGATTCGAAGACTCTTTGGGCTACCCATCTTAGGCGTTGAATCTGTAGATGCCTTGCTAGACTCATGTCGCTGTACAGCTCATACAGTTTGTGGTCGAATCTTATTCTCCGAATGCTGTCAACGCAAACAAAACCAAAGATCGCATGCAGAACTTTTCTTTCGAAAATCCTTCGTCATCTGCTCTTGAGATTGGCCATGTGTCCGTATCTTAGAGCAGGACAAGGATGATCAAGGTGTTTTATAAAATCAACTTGGTCCTTCGAGAGAGGCCTGTACTAATCAATTGGCTCTTGATACAGCGAAAGTCGCATTTACTTTGTTTTGTCCTTTTTCACTGCTGAAACCATTTTGGTTCGCCCAATCACGTCAATGTCATTCGCGTAAGCTAGCAGTTGAACAGACTTTTGGAAGATCGTACCTTTTGTGTTGTCCAGTGAGCTCTACAGTATTTTCTCAAGAACGATCTTCAAAAAGTCACATGAAAAGTTGCATTGATAATCAGGTTAATAGGTATCAGAATATTCTCGAATAATTTAAGACGTTCACACAAAACGGCGGAGAAGAGCTTATACTCGAAGTTAAGGAGATTTATTCTTCGATAGTTGGCGCAGTCGAAGGGTTGACCATACTGAGATTCCATCCATCGGCAACTATCATTGCAACTCTTTTGGCAACACCAATTTTTGTAGTATGAAATATATTCAGGACGCATTCAACTTGCCAACGCCCCTCCAAAGCTATTAATGAGACGATTCAAAGAAAAAGTAAAAGAAAAGGAAGAAAGTACAGGAACAAATTTATTATTAATTTTAGGTCTCTGTCGATTCACACATATGTATTTTTTTTGGTATTCTTTGAATGTAATTCCTATTTCAATAAATGTTTCCCCCCGAGTAGTAGAATTTTAAGCCTCTACACCCCAGTATCTATTTATATCCGACCTAAAGTAGTTAAATTTGTACACCCTTCGGACCTCTTAGAAAGAAATACTCAAATACATATTTAAATATTTTTGTTTAATTCCACAAAAGTCCTTTAAACTTAAACAAATTTCAATTTATTTTCTCTTTCTTTTTGCTTTAGATATTTATCATAAAATAATAGATGTTGTTTCTCTTTGTTTATTATAAAAAAAAATGTATATCAAACAGGAACAACAACATTTATGCTGTGTTTTAAGTGATTTTTGCATATTAAAACCGAACTACTTTTCTAATTTATTCTTTTGACTAGTTAGAATTTTCCGTTGGCTTTTTTCAATCAAATCAATAAATTATTGAGTTTTTTTTTGTTTTTTTGGTTTTTTGTTTAACTATTTAAAATTGAAACAAACAACAAAAACAAATTGATAATTAAATTCCAAATAATTTCCATCGTAGCCAGCTCTCGTAATTCCAAACGAAAGTGAATTAGATAAATAATTAATAGAAGTATAGTTTTTTACAAAAAAAAAATCAAAATAAACGAATTATTAATAATAGTTAATAATTAATGAAAACTTCCGACTCAACACAATCTCCTCTTCAACCAGTTTTATAAAAGCAAAATAAGAAAAAAAAAAAACCAACACAAACCAATTTTTTACTCTAGTTTTTAAATGAATCACGGTGAGTTTCAAAATTAGTTACAGAAAAGAAAATACCTACCACATCATTTAAATATACAAAAATAACCACAATTTTGAGTTTGACATCATGGTTTACTTTTAGTTGGTTAGATATGTTTTTTGGAAAGCGTTTGTGTTTTTAATTTCCGTTTATTCTCATTCGCTGTTTAGAATAGACTATCAGCCGATAATAATATTCTCGTGCATTATTGTAATTAATTTCAGTCGTTCTTTTTGAGAGGATGTTTGTTTTTTTTATGATTTTTGATTTTTGCTTCTTATTGTTTATTTATTTATTTTTTCCTTTGTTCAAGAGAAATGTTTTCGAAGTTATCGAAATCTGCAAGTTGTAGGTTAATAAATAGAATAGAAAATAGGACCTTAGCTTATGAAAATTGTGTACCGTGGAGTTTTAAGTTTAGGAGAAAAAAAACGCTTTTTGGCACAACATCTGTGATTAATAACCACTTAAAGTAAATAATATACGCATAGTCGAAGGTTTTTAACATAACTCATAATGCACCCTGCACTTCGTTGCTTTTTCCCCTTAGAACAGGTTTTACAGGTTGCATTTTAGGTAAACGACACTCCTAGTTATTGCCATAATATAGACTTTCGTGAGTCAGTGACATGCAATATTATTCTTAATTTTTCCTTTTTCACTATAGTGCAAGATTTGTGTGTCACCCTTGAGTTGAAATCCTTACAAGCCGCATTACGTCGTTTCTCGATTCGTTCCTAAATTTCATAAGGATACACAGTGTTTCGCATTTCCGATGAGACTAGTTTAAATTAACAGCTAATTGCGCCGTGGCGTAGTTCCTTTATTGCGAACAGCTGAGTTTAAGAATCAAATGACAGTTATATGAAGCTGCCTATTAATGACTCGAGTGAGTATCTGCGTCAACTTTAAAGAAGAAAAGATCTCACAGGCGATGTTTGTTTAGTAGACTTATACTTCTGTAGTTGGCACAGTTTAGAGAATCTTCTTTCTTTAGGATCCGGCGAACGATGCTGAGTTCTTACTGATGATTGATCTATGCACCTTACCACATCATCACCAGCTGCTTTGAAAAGTTCGACAGACAATCCATCGGCACCAGCAGTCTTGATGGACTTTAGTTTGGCGATTGATGCCGTAACTTCACTATTCTACTTCCTACCTATCAGCGGGATTTTGATCGTCATTTGCTGGTCGCAGAAGTGGTTTTTCAATATTTTCAGCACCGACTATGATTCCACTACTAAGTTCCCATCCCTATCCACGCAGGCTTCGGTTTTATAAACTTGGCACGTTCTTCTTACATGTTAGTAGAGCTTCTGATCATCTTAGGGTAAAAGTGAATTTTCGGGAGAAGTCCGCATTCAACTCATCTCCATCATCTTGTTCAAAATTATATATTCTGTCTCTGCCTTCTTCTGTTCATCTAAATACCATCCGCTGCGTGTGCAAATATGCATACGAAGATATTTTCACTGCACGTGGATAATTTGAAAGGTCCATATCTGGATTACGCGCTTTCTCCATCCTCTAATGCTATTTTATCCAACTACATATGTACGGCTAAATGCGTCGTTGTCTTGCGACATCATCTACTGTTGGATTTAACTCAATTTCGATTGTGCTACAATTATTGAGTATCTTTGAATGGTCTTAAAATATGAAAATTCGAACGATTTTCCAAGCATTTGCATTTGATTTTCTCAATTGCAGTTTACTCATGTACTCGAATACAGGAGGCGCCATCTTTTATATCGATATGTGAAAATTGAATAACCTGAAAAAAAAAGTATTTTTATTAAATTTGGTCTTTTACTTTTATGTGGACTAGTTTTTGAATACAACATCAATCAAGGAGCCGCCTCTATTCACCAAAGCACAATGTGCCTTTTTTTTTTTAGTGTTTTCCATCACTTTTCGCATCTCGGGCTATGATTTCAGAACGAAAGTTTGCCTTGAGCTCATCAGTGGTCTGTGGTTTACTGCCGTACACTTTAGTTTTCAAATACCCCCACCAAAGTCAGCTCATCAATGGTCTGTGGTTTTACTTTTCAAAAGAAGACCGGAGTGTGAAATCTGGAGCGGCCGATATTGATTCCCGTCGACTGTTTGGAACAAACGCCGCCGGCCCATACAGTCACTTTTTTGATTATGCAATGAAGTTTCATGGATCTCGTGTGGATTCTGCGTTCCCCAAATGCGGCAATTTTGCTTATTAACGGCGCCAGAGAGTGTTAAATTGGTCTCTTCGGCCATAAAAATTTGCTTCCAAAAATCAGGTTCAGTAGCAACAACCAGTCGGGCGACTATTTGGCCCTATTCCAAGCGACGTGGAAGGTGTGTTGGCAATATTCTTTGAGTCAATCATATTTAAATATGCTCCGCAAGGTGTTTCTAAAATTTGCCACGGTATTTTCGACGGCAAATGAACGACTAATTTCAACAGTGTCACTATTTCAATTCATTGCTAAGATCGTATTGAATAAAAACATACCTCTTCAAGCCAATTGGTTGATAAATGTCAGAGTTATTCAATGTTTATGTATCGACATAAAAAATGTATGTGAAATACACATCGTTCTACGCCTGTAGCTTCTCTCAGGCATATCTATAATAGCTTACAAATTATTGTTAGAGTGAACATTACAGCCTTATCATTGACTTTAAGTAGATATGAAAGGTGCCTTAGGTTAGGTTAGGTTAGGAGGGCTTTATGCTGTTGCCAGCAATTACACCCAAAGGCCTTGGAGGTCCATTGTGTATGCCCTGTAAGGATTGCATGCTTTCCGAGAATTAACGCAGGGTCAGCATGCAATTACCAAAACCAACCCATTCTAGTTAAAAATTTCCTTAGGGATCAGGGATCTGTACCTTCGGCACATCGCTGAGCTCGTAAAAGAACCTTGCTTTCAAGTGATTGAGCCGTCGTTCTTAAAAATGAAAGGTGCCTTCCTACTGCATATCAGATTTCTGAAGGAAACTGGCTTAGAGAGAATACACTAGAACAAATTTCTTCACCTATGCGCAATAGGAGTCCATTAACCTCAATACAACTCTGAAAAGAACTGTATTTGAGGGAAACTCGTAATTGTGCTAAGGTATTGAAAAGGGGCACAATAGATCTTAAAGGTCGCGGTGCAATATACCCTCAACCATAATAATAATAATAATAATACTGCATCTCGGTCGGATTCACTTAGATTAAAGGTGTGCTGGGCTGCAACTAGATTCGGCTCAGGTCGTTAGTCTTAAAACCAAATCAATTTCTGAATAAAAATCCAGATTTTCCTGACATCCGTACCGGATTATTTGATTTTATGTCCTTTTTTATATTGTCTCTTTAAGCCGAATTTGATTATAAAAGTTTTTAAAAATTAAGGCAGTCCTTATCTATAGGTCAGAAAAGTAACAACCTCTGAATAAGATACTACTTATATATTATATTTATTTATTAATATAGTAGTAATATATTAATTATAAATCATTATTATGAAGCTAGGAGTTTATGGCATCGTTCATATTTCCATCAGATATATCACATGAGCGTTAGCTATAAAAAGCGATAGCATAAAAATCAAAATTCATATCCACGGAACACAATTTCACTCAAACTATAGATCTTAGTCGAAAAATAAAATCTAGCTTTAAGGCATAAATATTAGATCTCGCGTAATCAACGACAGTTCATATTCATCTTTTGTTTTGCGTTTTATGGGAGCCGCATGGAAATACTTTCATAAACTTTCTTTTTTTTTTTTTTTTTTTGTGTACACATAAGTCAGTTTTATTTTATTTTCTTTATTAACACCCTTTTTTAAATCATATTCTAGTGTTTTACGATGAAATGTTTTCTAGTGCATTGTCTTACCATGTTTTTGTTTTAATGTGTTCTTGTGTTTGTCCAACACCCTCAACCCACATATTGCATTATTTTGTAGAGTTTATTTGTACACTGCCTTGTGAGAAAGAAACGAAGTTGAAGTTACCTGTGTATGCGTCAGGGATTGCATTCATATTTACTGATTTATTTATTTTTGATTCATATTATTTTAAACAAAATCAAATTCCATAAAATATTATAGCAACTCTTGACTTTCTCAATGGAGAGCGACAACATACTGCAACAAATAAAACTCTTCCATCTCCTCGAGGTAAAATAAAAATAAAGCAAGAAAATAATCCACAAATAAAAATAAATATTAGCACTGATGTAAATAACGCAAAGTGTAATACAGTATTAAAACAACTTAATGGACAGAGGTTATCGTAGGAATTAGGTGTTACATAGATGGATAAAACCCCTTTCATATTTCAACTCACAATCGTGCTTTAATATTAATCTATTTTAACAATTTACATATTTTTAAGTATATTTTAGGAGTATGCGTCAATACAATCATGAACTAAGCTTTATTAACAAAATGAATCGTATCCTTTTTTTATATGAACTCTGGATGGTGATTGTTGTATTTGCTGTAAATATTTAAACACAGTGGAATCTCGAAAATTTAAACAGTTCGGAAAGATGAACGTATGTCTGTCTATTTTTTGGGGGTTGTACTGTATGTATTTTGTATTATAATAATAATAATGGCGGCGCTACAGTCCGAGGTGGACCTGGGGCTAGCTTCTCAACAACCAGTCGTGTTGTGCGTGTTCTGTCACGAGCGGAGGGTACCTACAGTTTAATGCCGACTCCTAACGGTGAGATTGAGAAGCTTTTTCTAGACAGTTATACTCTTTGAGCATTGTCAGTGACTCGAAAGAGGTGGAGCCGTGAAAAAATGTTTGATGTTTTTTTCGAGATTCGAACTGACGACCTCTAGCGTAGGAGTCGACGCACCTACTCACTACGCCACGGCGCCCATGTATTTTGTATTGGTCATATAAAAAGTCGCCGCGGTTTTTTGAGACATAAAAAAAATGTTCTTTATTCAGAATCAATTTCGATCAAGTACATATTGGCCATTATTATCTATGACCTTTTGCCATTTTCCGTGTAGCTTCCAAGTGATTTTCAGTGGCTCTTCGGTCGGCCAATTTTTTACCATCAAGAGAGTTTTGCAGGTGCAAGGTGCGGGCTATTCGGTGGATGCATCAAAACTTCCCAAACAAGCTCCGTCAATTTGTATCGGGTCATCAAAGATGTGTGTGGCCTAGCATTGTCATGATGGAAGACAACTCCCTTTCTGGTCACTCTTTCTTGATTGCTTCATTGAAGCGGTCGACTTGTGCACAAGAAAGGATCGAATTAACCGTTTCCCCACGTTCTAGCAGCTCATAATAGACAATTCTCTTCTAATCCCACCAAACACTCAACATAATCTTGTTTGCCGTCAATCCAGGCTTTGAAATCGTTTGTGGTCGGTCACCTGCCTTTGACCATGGTCGCTTGCATTGGATATTCTCGTATTTAATCCATTCTTCATCGCCCGTAATGAATCGCTTCAAAAATGGTTCCATTTCGTTACGTTTCAGCAGCGCTTCACTGGTTTATTCGGTCAATTAAATTTCTTTGCGTTAATTCATGTGACACCCAAACACATGAATTTAAGTAGCCTGCTAGCTTTAGATGATTCCAAACTGTCATACGGTTGATGTTTAGGGCCTTCGCTATCTCCTGACAGCTTCTGTGCTGGTCTTGCTCCATCAGTTGCAAAATTTTATCGACTTTTTCAGTGACAGGCCGACCAGTGCGAGGTGTATCTTTTATATCGAAATTTCCGGAACGGAATCGAACAAACCACTTCTGGGTCCGGCGTTCACTCAAAGCATTCTCATCGTAAACTGCGCGAATTTGTTGGCACCTTTTTGCAGCGTTTTTCCATTTCTTTATAGTAAAAAAGCATCACGTTACGTATTTCTTCAGATATTTCACTCATCTTCAAATCAGTAGAACTTTTAACACGAACAATAAATTACAGATCTGTCTTTACACAAAATGTAGCCTGACATGTCACCTTTTAAACAAGTGTTCGTTTAACAGAATCAGATTAGGGTTTCCATATATATAGACACCAACACCATCTAGTGACAAAATATCGTGGAGACTTATATATTTATATGACCCAATATTTCTTTCTCAAAACAAAACAAGAAATCGATTTACATTTTTTAACTCTTCTGGTGGCATAAAAAAGTCCTGTTGAAGAGCGAATCTGTGTACTACATTTCAAGCCAGCGACACACTTGAGTCTAAGCTAGCATTAGTATTATCTGATATAGTTGTCAGGCACGCTTCATGTATTTTCTTCCGGTATCCAACCCCCTGTACAGCTCGCATTGTTCGCCGTTTTATATTCTCGCAGACAAGATTAAATACCCGACGGAGAATTGCTTTTCACAGCCAAGAACCAGCTCTGCCATCCACTTTATCGTTTAGCTCTTGGCTCCTTATGCAAGACTTGAAGAATAACCGTTTTGTAGAGAACATGATAAACGTTTTAAAAAACCGAAGAACAAACGATTTTCCAAGGGCAAACATCTTACGTTTGTGGATTTTGAATCCGTTTTTTTGGTCAAAAAATCGCTTCAGTGAGTTACATCGATAGCTATTGGATATTGACTACATTTAGGTTAGGTGTTAAAGTGTGATGGTAGAGACATCACTTCCACTCGGAGGTCATAAAGCCCATCCCTTCATTTTTGTGGTGCACACATTTGACGAACCTATCCTATCACGTGATGGCTGAAACCACCCCGTGCTCTTTATAATTTTAGGAGATCTGGTAAATCTGGGTTCGCTAAGTCCGTAGTTTCTGTTTTTGAGAGGTATGCAGTGGCACCGAAGATTTTGGATCGTTTCGGTCTCTTCCTCATCGCCGCGGCTCCTACAGACATCGCTGAACTCCGCATTCCATTTTCGAAGCATAGTTCCAACGGTGTTATGCCCTGTGACTGTGATGACTCAATGCTGTGATGAGCGCACGGATCGATTTTCGTCCCAACTCCAGGAGCTTCTTTGTTTTACCATTATTAAGCTCCAGCCACGTTGATCTTGCCGCGTGACAATCATTTTTCACAAGCCAAGACGAGTTGGCTTCTTTGTGTATTATGTCGTTTATAATTCGGCACAATGCACAGACCCTAGTCTAGCCAATTCGTCTGGTCTCTTGTTCTCGCGATTAAGCTGTGGCCCTGGGCATGGGTTATGTTGACTTTAAGGGCCACGGTGGTTTGTGGCTTATGCGCATAGACCTGCGACTTCAGAAAACTCCACAAAAAAAGTCTAACGCACGATCTCGTTGACCAGTTCACATCACCTCCACGTGAGATGACCATGCCCTCGAATCACTCGTGCAGAATTTTCAAAGTCGCTTGCACGTAGCGCCGTCCTGTTGAAACCATATGTCGTTGGTTTCCATATTCAATCCAATTCAGGCCAAAGGAAGTTGTTAATCATCAGTCTATAGTGCTAGCCATTGACGGTGATGGCCTGGCCAACATCGTTCTCAAAGAAATACTCTTGTGGACCGATGATGTCAGCCCAAAATTCACAAAAAAATTCAAAAAGTGATTCATTGGACGCTCTTGGATCTCATGTGAATTGGTATCGTCACAAATTCGACAATTTTTTTTTGTTGACATATCCATTCGTCCAGAAATGGGCCTCATTGCTGAAGATGATAAAGACGATGAAAATTAGGGTCAATTTTCAACTGCTCCAGAGACCATTCAAGGAACCCACGTATGTGGTCGTTTACTTTCAGCTCCCGGGTCAGTCTCCTGCACACCCTCACGGACAGCAGCGATGTTTCCGGCAGATCTTGCGTTTCGTCGACTTACGGGTGAAGCTTTATCGTTTATTGAACCCCAGTGAACTGAAATTTATTCACCACACTGCGAATAGTCCTCTCGGTAGGAGGATTATGGCGACCGTAAAATAGGCGAAGCGCGCGGAACGTTCCCCGAACAGAACACCCATTTTGATAAAACAATTTTATCCTTTGTTCGTGTTATTTAACACAAAATAGACTGAATAAATAACAGCCAATTCGACAGATGTAGCTTCAAGAATATGGCCGCTATCAACCGTCAAAGTTATTGGAAGACTAATTCACCCACTTTAACCTACCTCCTTAGTTGTTCATCTTATGTCTACTCACGATATATTCTTATAACCATATAATTCAGTAATTTGTAGCAATCATCATCCAGAAATGTTCACTCACTAAATTTACACGCCAAGCCACACATGAATTATAAACACCTTCTACTCACATGGCTTTTGGTTCCAACTAACAACATTTTTTAATTTTTAGCCCAAGAAACTAAAACTGTCAAGACACCGATTGAAATAGAAACAATCGACCGAAGCGAACAAACCGATGATCAAGAAAATTTCTCCTCAATTGACTTGTATTCATCCTTAAATAGTTCAGAGTTTTTTAGTCCAATATCCGCTGACAAGTTTATTTTGTCCCATTCCCCCTTAAAAGATATCATGCAGCAGCAGAACCCGCATTCAAGATCGCTTTATACTGACGTTCAGTATGAGGTGATACCGTATAAGTTAGAAATAAACAGCACGTCTCAGATCTATCCAATCGAAGAGGACAGCTCGGAATGCTACACCCCTCGTATTTGCTATCCAGTGATACAGAAGGAAGTACATGATGATGGTCCGTTTCTGTATAAGTTTAGTTGTTCGAAGTCAACTTTTGAGTGCCGATCAGATAGCAGTAAAAGCGTTGGATATGACTTCAAACCGTATCGTACATATTCACATTTCGGGTTTAATTGTCCAGTTCTTCGAAGAGATCCGGAGCACTTTCACATTCCTCTAGTTCCGAGCAAGTATGTGCCTCTCAAGAAGTCACTGAGTTACAATGAGATCTTCTCGAGTCCCCGGTACATTGATTTGTGCGATAATTGCTTTGAGCAAGTTCTGCGTCTCCGTCCCGAACTGCTGTGGTCGAAAGCCTTCGCAGGGAGTCTTCGGGTTGAAGAGAAAGCAAGGAGGTTCTACACCAACGTTAAGTTTAATGATTTTAACGATGCGGACTGCTTCGAGAATGAAGAAGACGCTGAGGACATTGACCTCCTTGAGGCGGTTGGAACTTGGATCGACAATGAGCAATTTAATGTGAGTCGTGTTCTTGAGCCGGTTATGGAAGTCGATGAAGATCAAGTCAGTGATGGAGTCCCTGCGGTTGACTATAATTGCAATGTTCGAGTTGAAGACAGCTCAACGTTTCTGGACAAGATCACGCGCATGAATTATTCCGAGGAGTCAACGAACATTGGCTTTCATCCTTCAAAAACTGTGACGTCCGATATAACCGTGCCGATAGAGAGGACGACCGAAGATTTGACAAATGACATGAATAGCTTGTCAATTGACAAATCTCTGGAGGAGAACAATGCGATGCTCCTCCTAGCTGAACAGCCATTTTCCGATGATCGCACGATAGATGTGACCAGTTCCACAGAAGCTATTTCTAGTCATTCTGGCCCACGAAAGCTGATGACTCGTGAAGAGAGAAACCAAAGAAAGCAAGAATTCAACGAACTCTGGGAGGATCACATTCGATACTTTACGTCATTCGACTCGAGTGGTTCGGACAACGATGAATTGGAACTCGAGAGGAATAAAAGCGAAGTATTTTTCGGAGAGAGTCGCATCAGCAGCATGTCCCTTGCCAATGATGAAGAGATTGAGAGATCCGACTCCGAAGTTAGCGGTACATACAGAATCTCTAGTCCATCATCGTCAGATCGTACGACCAATCTAAATCCAAATTCGACAAAATTCTTTTCGTTTCTAAGCACAGTGGCATCCGATTCAGAACTCAACTCCATGGAGCAGAAGATCATCGAGAAAATTCACGTAAATCGCCTCAAGGAACAAGACCCAATTTTCGAGAACATCGAAAACGCTATTCGACACAAAATAACTCCATCAAAGTTGGAGAGAATACTTCAGAGCCAACGCAATGATGTGAATGGCCAAATGGTTGCATCTACTCCAGAGCTAGTGGGTTCTATGAAGTCCGACAGCTTCTACTCTCTAGATATGTCAAGTGTCGAAATGAAGAGCGAGACAACACACAATCGATCGCTTTCAAGTCGCAGCCACCGGCTGAAACAAGTTCCAACGTGCAGAGATTTGTCGAGAGTTGGACGAGAACAGAATCCGTCGAAGGTGATGAGTGTATCCTCATCGACTGATGAATCACCGTCGGAGATGCCTTTCCCGGGTCCTAATGAGCGAGGTAGGTCAAAGCAATTGCGCAAACGTGTTTTAAGTCCCGATCAAGATGATCACAATCCGCAACGCAAGCAATCAAAGCGCAATTTTGTCGCGGAGAATATAAGAAATGCTTCTAAGCCACATCGGCGACACAAGTCCAAAGCTGCCAATCCTTTTAGAGGCAGCGCCAGCACACCTTGCTTGTTGGCGGAGAAATCGGGTAAACAAGTGTACTCATTTCAGACAAAGACAATTCGTGGATCACCACGATTTTGGATCAGTCTATCGCCCAGAAATGAAGGACAGCAACCGCAAAAGAAAGCTCTCAAAACCAAGAGCAGTGTCAGTCGACGAAACAGACCCAAAGAAAAGGAAGTACACTTCGCTGGTGTGGAATTAATCGAATCCGAAGTTGATTCGAGTAAAATCAAAGTTGAATTTGACATTGATGCAAATCCACCGCCTAACAAGGGTCTTGAGACTGAAATTGAATGCTTGGGCAATCAAATTGGCGATTTAAATCCACGTCTCACGCATTTTAGTAAATCGATCAATGACTTTGGTGATCACATATCAAAGATGTCAGATACACTTGACGTCGTTGTAGACACACAAAATCAAATCGAAGAATCCCGACGAGAGTTAAAAGGAAACCTCATTCTGGGACAGTATGTGGAAAAAATCTGCTGCGATGTGCAGACTTTTTCCTTGTCTGAAACCGAGGACTGAATTGCATGAAAAAAGGAGGGGATCAATGCTTATATTTTTTAAACCTGATTTTCGTTTTTTTACGTAAATATGTATTATATTTAAAAATGCGTTTTCTGCGAGCATGCATCTCGATGAATTTTTAAAGGTCTGTTCGCACCATTTTTGTTTTTGTTGAAGTTTGTCAGCGAATATTGTGAAATTTTCTTCTTCTTCTTTTCTTTTTGTTTTTAATTCATTTATATGAATAATTGTCTGCAGTCATGTTTATAAATAATTTGAGGACCTGGACGAACTCTAGGTGGGTCCTCAAAATATTTATAAACATGCTTGCGGTGAGGAGGTGTAGAAAACATTTGTAAACTTTTTTTATTATTAAAATGTACTTATACGTTATTTTTGGATAAAAAAAAAAACTAATTCTTTGTGAGATATTTTTTACGATTATAATAAATATACTTTTGGAGTTAATATGGGGGTTTGTAGGATTTATCAATAAGTAAACATTCAGCGAGCGATTGATTTATCTTTATTCTCTTCGTTTTTGCTTGTTTTTTTGTTTAAGAAAATGTTTGCTCGAACATTTTTTAACAATTTCTGCGAAGATATATCGAAGCAAGATCAATTAATTACGACAAACGAAATTTTCAACATATGCTTTTTTTCGGATGAGTTTTGAAACACTGCTGGAGCACTTAGACTCAAACCTGGTCCATTGTACTACCTGGTAGCAACCTACTCCAGTGCCGTTAATTTGATCCCAACGGCAAATGGTGACTTGACCAGATTCGGTTTCACTGGGATTTGAACCTGTAACTCCTCGAACTGCGCCATCCAGTCGTATGCTTTATTTTCAAATTAGATAAGAGAAAATATCACAAATCAGTGTTGATACTATATGGCCTAAAATGAAACTTTTCGGAAATATTTTTGATTTTGTCGTCATGAATGGCCTTAGGTGACTATATGCTATCTGCCGTCAATCTGTTATCCCTGTAGGTACATTGCTGTGAAGTTTAACTTCTGGAACAGAAATACAAGAGAAAGTTAAAGTAAAAATCTGACTCGGCTTATGTATAATCTGGAAGCTTTTAAGCTTCATACTATTCATACCATGAGATCAACACAAGCAGTCTGTCTCCCACCTAAGATAGAAACAACCATTTTACGTCTCCTTTCGATGTACTTTCCCCAGTGATTCTTTAACCTCTAACTAGTCACGTTGTACAAAATAAGCGATTGGATGAAAATCTATCCAAGTAAAACTTCAGACTTGGGAAACAAAAGACTAGAATGAGTGAATAAGGACGAGATGTAATGAATTCGCTAATTCAGAGTGCTGTCCAATATTTCTAATCAAATCCACTCCTTTGCTGATGACATTAATCTTAGCTTTTCATACTCGTTTCAAGACTGTTCTTCATCCGTAAAATTGGTACGGCAGCGTTTGTAAAGCGCATTGAATCCCGACCTAAATAAAATATTCATCGACTGCCTGCGATGAGAATCTTTGTTCGTAAATCAGGTGACTGCTTGGCAGTGGCTCGGAGATATCCCACCAATATACCTAGTTGTCAGAATATTTTATCTTGGCCAGAATCCTCCAACTAGCGAATGCAGTGTTTAATGTTGTTCCCGGTCCTTGTTGGCTAAGTCCTATAGACACAATAATCCTTATTGCTTATTCCGATAGACGCTTAGTTTCTCCTTAAAGACGCTCAAAGCAATAAGGACGATAATTCTCGAATAATTAAAACAACGCCGGTTGGAATATGAGCAAATAAGTTTTTCTCCGTTTTTTTCGGCCCATTCACCGAACCTACGACGCGTACAATGGCCACGCAGTTTCAACTCTTGCCTAAGCTGGCTCTTATAAGTTTTTAAGCCAAGATCTTTCCGTCACAAAGTGGATGGGCATATCGCCAATTGCTGTGCACGATGTCGAATCGACTCATTCGGATTCTTCTTAACACTGTGCTCCATAACGGCAATAACTTCTTCTGTTCGCACTGTTTGTCATCTTTGGGGATGCGTTTTATTCCCTAAAGTGTACGTGTTGCGAAACAATTCATTGAATTCCGAATTACTTGCTCAGATGGACGATTATGTCGACCGTAAAATGTACGTAGCTCACGATAAGTTTCATGAACCGAATCATGGATTTAAAAATAAGTTTGCGCAATTTGCGCGCCTTGTTTTGGCTTTTATCTATTCATCGTAAAATGGTAAAACTTACTAACCGCAAATAAACTTTCAAATTGTCAAATTGACAATCTGTAGAAACAGCTTTGCCAGTTTAAAAAACCAAACCTCTAAAAAAAAACACCCTTTACTAGGAAACCAAGGCTGTGTTACTTTTATACTGCAAACCAAGCCTGCGCTTACTTACTTTTATAGTGCAAAGCATGATAGTCTGATGCTTTTGAAGATCATTGACACCCAAATCTAGACTTTCGACGATCCATTCACTTCTCAGACTCTTTTTTCCTTACAAAGCAAACTCCTCTACCGTTATCTATGTTCTCATTTCATTACATGTTCAGTCCCGTCCAGTGTTTCGTGTCAAAACTTGTTAGTCCCCAGTTACTTATATCGTAATCCTTATATTTTCTCTTCCTAGCACTCATTGCCGTCTCACGCATACTACTCACGAAGCTTACACACATCCAATCAAATAGCGCATCCCAACGACTAACACGCAGAAAAGCCCCAGTCGATGAAGTGACCTTAAAGCAAGGACTCACTTTCGCAATGCTTTCTCAGAAATACGCGTTTCTTTACAAATCCAATTTCCCAAGGTTTTGCCCTTGTCAAACTGCTCAAGTTTATATGATACACAAAATAGAACAATCGCCGGAGTACAAATTTCCCTCCACTAATCTGTACTCTCACATAACAGACACTTCTGCAGAAGCACCCAAACCATATCGCACTCATTCCCATTATGGCTTCAATTGTCCCAAATCTCTACTCACTTACTTGCCAACTGTCAATCCGAAGTCGCCAAATCCGTTTGCAGCTAATCTTGAGTTGCATCGGCAGAAAATTGTCGAAGTCATTAGTAGATCTGGCGTTGGTCCTTTTGTTTCTTTCAAAGAAATCAATTTATGTCGACCTACACCGTCGTTAGCTGCTCTCAGCACAACCAGTCTGAGGTCTGACTTTTCCAATAGTCTTAGAAGTCTGTCCCCCATAAACATAGAAAGCGATGAGGAGATCGCATTGGACCGCTTGCAGAAGACCTACACCTTAAGGGTTCATCATCCGATACGAAGTCGTAGTTTTAGTTACCTCAACAAAACAGAATCTGAGCAGTGCTTGGATTTGGATGCGGAACCAGTGCACCGTCACAAGCGTCCACTGAGTTCCATTATGTCCACAGACTCGGACAAATCTGTAGAGATATCGATCAAAATTCTCATCCGCAATGCGGATAACGTCAATGGTTTCGTGGCGCATGAAGATCAAATCAAGTCGCAGTTGGAACGAGTTGTTGACAATGAAATTGCACTGATTTCCCATCAACTGCAAACGAACTCCCTAATCGAGTGCCATAGGCCCAAGGCGTCCGAAGAGGGACACCGCAACGTCATCATGCTCCTTGAACACGAGCTAGAGAACCTCATAAATCTGATTATCCAGGCAAACGAATTGCACAACCGGACCATCTTGTGCGAGTGTAAAACGAAGATATCTCAGATAACTGAGGACATTCGATTGAGCTTGAATTTGTAATCTTAAGTAAATTGAATTGAATTCACCATGAATTGAGAGGGGGGTTCACTTTTTATTTTGTTCGTAATGAAGACGAATTGAGTTTTGATTTTAACGAAGGAGTTATGAAGAAAGAAGAATGTATCAAAAAGAGTATCAAGAGTATGTTTCAGGTTGAGGTAATTCTTTTTTCTGTTCATTCATATATTTTCATTTCAAACTGCATGTTGTTCTGCACACACCATACACTTCATCACGTCACACTTTGTACAAATGTAAATATTTTCAAAATTTGCATGCATACACTTTGTCTTGCTTAGAGTTATAAACTTATTTTTGTGAAATTAAAGCGTTTACTAACATTAAAATGTGCAAGGGAAAAGAAAAACAAAAAAACTATAATCATTTTGAATTTGTATCTGTACTTTATCTAATGAATTTGTTATTGTCAACCATAATTTCAGGTGAAAATGTACAAAATGGAGATCATTCAGAGGCTCATTTGAGCACATTTTCTCACAGCAGTAAAGAGGTAAATATTACACAAATTTATTGCTTCTTATTTTTTATTTTAAGTTTTTAATATATATTTTATTGAATTTATTTATTTTTTATCCTAAACCAGTGTTCAAGTTTACGCGTTTTATTATTTTCAAGGTTCCGCCTACAAAACCTTTGTATTTGAATTGAATTGAATATTAATCAATAGATCTTTTGAAATAGGGTTGAGGTTTGCTTTAACACTTTTTGATCCAAAGTACCGTTCGAAAAATATGGAGCTCCAAAGTCGGTTTTTAATGAAAAAAAATCTGAATCACTTGCTTTAATGAGTACTGTAATCTAAGATTATTTCGAGCATTTCGTTTGGAATATATTGGCCAAAAACAATAAAACATCGACGTGCGAATTTTGAAGATTTGAAAATGCAGTTTCGTACCCCCAACGTAAGCATTAAGAAATGATAAATATCAAAATATCGATAAGATTATCATTTTCACACATAAATTTCATGCTGAGATCGACAACTCGACACGATGGCAACCGATATCTCACATTCATTTCAACCCCTAAATGCTCAACAGCAATGTTCGTGTGAGCAGGC
Source organism: Myathropa florea (assembly GCA_930367185.1). Classification (NCBI taxonomy): domain Eukaryota; kingdom Metazoa; phylum Arthropoda; class Insecta; order Diptera; family Syrphidae; genus Myathropa; species Myathropa florea. Next base: position 110,310,986 of record OV884002.1, read on the forward strand.
ATGAACACTGATTGGGCAAGGGCTTTTCTTTGTTAGATAAATTTGGGCAGAGGTATACGTATAGTATATGTATGTATGGATGTTTGTTTGTTTGTATGTATGAATGTAGCAATGAATAGTTGATTTGGGTTGAAGTTAGAAGAAAATTCAACTGAAATAGTTTGAATTCGTTGCCTGATGTTCAGAAATGCTTTCGTCAAAAAATATTTATGCGAATGGCGAGATTGAGAAGCTCTTTCTAGGCAGTTATTCTCTTTGAGCATTGTTAGTGATTCGATAGACGAGAAGCCGTGAACATTTTTTTTCAAATTGTTGCTTTTTCTGGGATTTGAACTTAGACTTGAAAGTCTATTGCGTAGGGTTCGACGCACATAACCACAACGCCACGCCGCACACATGTGTGCTTACCATTAGGTAGGTAGGTAAAAGTGGCGGTGGACATACAGATCCTGTTTCCGCACCCACTTAGCGCCATGAAAGCGCCGTTTTGATACCACGTCCTATGGGATACCTATTTTGTTAGATGAGGGTGAAAAAGAGTGTGTATTTACTCAGATTAGCCTAATTTTGAAACCACTTCGTGGAATTTATGAAGGCTAGCAGACTGTGAATGTTTGCTTCTGAGAGATTATTAGGGGTGTAGAAGAAGGCTTTGCCCAGAGTGCATTGTCTGATTCTAGCTAGAGCCGGACATTTGCACAGGAAGTGCTCGGGTGTTTCTGGCTCAGTTTCCACACGGCAGCTGCGGCAGTGCGAGTTGAATGGTATGCCTAGTCTTTCAGCATGCCTGCCAACAGCCCAGTGTCCAGTGCAGACCGCTGTGATTCTGGATATGTTTCTTCTACTGTTGTTAAGCAGGTCTTTTGTTTTCTTTTGGTTGTAGTGGGCCATAAGCTTCTGGATAGAACACATGTTTCCAGCTTGGTCCATCTTTCGTTGGCGATCTTGAGGAAGTGATTGTAGATGTTGTTTTTTACGAAGCCTAGTGTAGCCTGGACTTGTTCCACAACGAGACTATCGAGTTTGGATCCTTGTCTGGCTAGCTCGTCTGCTACTTCGTTTCCTATTATACCCGTGTGCCCGGGAACCCAGATCAAAGAGACCGGGCTCCGTTCACCTATAATGGATAGTTCCTTGCAGCAGCAATCCACTAGTTTTGACGTTGTGGTTATGGATGTTAGAGCCTTGATAGCAGCTTGACTATCTGAAAAGATTGCTTTCCGCTGTGCTGGTTCTGTTTTGTTTTTAATTTCAAGACACGCATCATATATTGCAAGCACTTCTGCCTGAAAAATGCTTGCAAAGCTTGGTAGCTTGAGTGACTTTGATATCTTGAGGGCTTCGGAGAAGATTCCAGCGCCCACACCAGAGTCCATCTTCGAACCGTCTGTGAAGATGGCTATATCATGGTTTTGGAAGACTCTATCGCTTTTCCACTCAGTTCTGGTTGGAAAGTATGCCCTATAGTTTTTATTAAAATTTAGCTTTGGGATAAGGTAGTCAGTATGACTCAGTATTGCCTGTTGTGGTAGTGAGTTAAGGATGTTACCATGTCCATAAGTTCTGCTATTCCAGCAGTTTGACTCTCTGAGTCTAAGTGCACTACATGTGGCCATGAACGTTGCGTGTAGATCTGGAGGTCGAAGGTGCAATATAACTGTAAGCGCATCTGTGGCAGTCGTTCGTAGGGCGCCAGTGACACCTATACATGCAGTTCTTTGTACCTTGTTTAGTTTTGTAATATTGTACGCTTTGGCTAAAGCTGGCCACCAGACTAAGGAGCCGTAGGTAAGAATAGGACGTATTACAGCAGTATACATCCAAAGTGTTATCTTCGGTCGAAGTCCCCAGCTTTTGCCAAGAGTTTTGTTGCAAGCGTATAAGGCTATGCATGCCTTTTTAACTCTTTGCTCTATGTTAGTTTTCCAATTTAGTTTTGGGTCAAGAATAGTGCCTAAGTACCTGGCAGTTGAAGACAGAGTGAGGGTTTGATTGGCTAGTCTAGGAAGGGGAAAGTTTGGTATTTTGGTGCTTACCATTAACTTTTTAAGAATATTCCACGTTTTAGGTGGTTTATACGGATAGTCCAGAGAGGTGGAGGTCCTCTGTTGCGTTGTTCCACTAGTTCAAAGTCGAAGACTCTCTGTGCCAGAGCCAAGTCTACATGACCAAGCCATCTTAGTGGTTAGATCGGTAGTCTCCTAGCTAGACTTATGTCACTGTACTGCCAATACATTTCATGGTTGAGTTCTCGTCTTCAAAACCCATCAACATAAACAGGACAAAAGATCGCACATAGAACTTTTCTCTCGAAAAGACCAAGAGATTATTCATCCGCTTTCGATGTTGTCCATGCCTCTGCGCCGTAAAGCAGGAAAGGGATGATTAATGTATTTTACAAAATCAGCTTCGTCCTTCAAGAGGGCTCTGTTACTCAATTCCCTTTTGACTCCCAAAAAAAGGTCGTTAGCAAGAATTATTCTGTGTGTTTGATCTCGGTACTGATGTTGTTTGTACTTTTTACTGCAGAGCTGGGGTAGACGAAGTCCTTCATAACCTCAAAGTTATAGCTACCTCTGATGATGTTCCAGGCTCATTTAAGCCGCTTCCGTGTCAATGCCAACAATCGCCACGGCTCGATGTTTTCTGCCAATCACGTCAATGTCTTCCACATACGCCAGCAGTTGTAGGTACTTTTGGAAGGTCGTGCCTCCAGTTTTGACTAGTGAGTTTTGCACGATCTTCTCAAGAACGATGTTAAGGAAATCACATGACAGCACGTCGCTTCGCCTAAGACTTTTTGTCATTGAAGGTCTCTGTGAGTTCGATACCGACCTTGATGAAGCAGCGAGAGCTCTCCATCGTCATCTTGCTAAACCTGCTAAACCTGACGAGTTTTTCAGACATATCAAAATTAGACATGGCGTTATATAGCTCGTCTGTATACACGCTGTCATATGCGGCCTTGAAATCGATGAGTAGGTGAAGGGTGTCTATTTGCATTTCTTGGGTCTTTTACATGATCTTGCGTAATGTAAAGATCTGACCTTTTGTAGACATCTCTGTCTACAACACTGCACTGCATAGCAACTTTCTTATTGTTGACTTGAAGGTTTCAGGCGTTCACTCGACTAAACAGAGAAGATCTTTTACACGATCTTAAGGAGACTGATCCCTTAAGGTAATTGCTGCAGTCAAAGCGGTATCTTTTCTTGTGGATCGGGCAAACTATACTGAAATTCCGCTCATCTGACATGCTTTCCTTCGACCATGTCTTACAGATGAGCTGGTGGAACCAACATCCCCATCTGCTTTAAAGATTTCAGCAAATAGGCCATCTGCCCGCAGCTTTGGTTAGACTTCAGTCTCAATATTGCTGCCTGGACTTCGTCTAGGTCAGAGGACAAAATTCTCGTCTATCGTCGTCCCAGTTGAGTGGACCGTTCCTGACAGCGGTATTTGCGTCTTCACTATAGTTTATCATTGTTCTGGGTTAAATAAATATTTTTTTTTTATTTTTTTTTTCGGATGATTTTTGAAACCCTACTGGAGCACTCAGACTCAAAACTTAATTTGATCCCAACGGCAAACGGTGACGACCAGATTCGATTTCCCTGGGATTCGAACCTGGGACCCCTCTAACTTGGGTCAGGCACTTAACCAACTTCGCCATCCAGTCGTCTTTCAATAAATACTTGCTTGAATAACAAGTTTCCGTGTTATTGGTGGTGGTTTCGTACGTCGACCCATGCGATCAGACAAACAATTTTTCAAAAAAAAAAAAAATTGTTCACAGCTCCACCTCTTTCGAGTCACTGACAATATTCAAAGAGTATAACTGTCTAGAAAAAGCTTCTCAATCTCGCCGTTCGGAGTCGACATTAAACTGTAGGTCCCCTCCACTCGTGAGAGAACAATAGTACGTACAACACGAGTGGTTGCTGAGAAGCTAGGTCCAGGTCCACCTCGGACTGTAGCGCCGCTATTATTATTATTATTATTATATTATTCCGTTTTATTATTACATTTTATTTAACTTTTTATTTATTAACTTATTTAACTTTTTTTATTATTTGCAAGAACACAAACGATTTTTTCATTGAAAATTTCTATTTCTGTTCCAGGATATTTCAACAGACGGTTCTCCGAAAAAAGACAAGAAAAAGAAGAAGGGACTCAGGACACCATCGTTCTTGAAAAAGAAGAAGGAAAAGAAGAAGGTCGAAGCTTAAACAGAAGAAAAAAAAAGATTATACATACATACTTATATATATAAATATATACATATATATATTTAAAAAAGGAGGAAAACAAAACAAAAAAAAACAAACAACAACAAAACAATATTTAAAAACTAAATATTTTAATATATATGAAAATTAAAAAGATAAAAACAAACAAATTCACCGATACGCCGTTAAAAGTAAACAAATAAAACTTATTGAAAAAAAAGAAACACTTCGAAACCAGTTGCGCTTTTAAGAACTACATACATACATACATGCATATATAAGCAAGCTAGTAACTTAACAGAAAAGTAAATGAAAACAAAAAACGAAAATCTAAACAAAAAGCTATGATCATCCTTGTGCTAGTTATTAAAATGAAATAAACAAACTCGAGAGCAAACGAGAAAAGAAATCAGAATAAAATAAGAATCACATAGCATCCCAATCTTCGCGTCTGGTCATGGATAATTCTACTTATTTTTTTCATTGCCAATAACTTGACACAGTACTAGTATATAGAATCGAAAAACAAAAAAAGAAAGCAAATACTCTGCAAAAAAAAAAACAAGAAACAAAGCAAAAATTAAGGACTATTACACGAATGTTTATTTTTTATTAACTGTATACATAAAATATAAGTAAAAATTGTATTAGAACACACGCAGAATCCCCCACCACCATGCAATTTAAGAAGCGACAAGAAATATGTGACACACGAGACGCGTACAATTACCGCAGCAGTAGTAAGAAACAAAAGGGCCACACTTTGATAAACAAACACGCGAAAGAAATATCAGAAAGAAGCATTTTGATTATTTTAACTCTTCAGTTTTCTTTATTTTTCTTTTTCTTTTTGTAAAATCATCCCGATTGTGGAGAGTTTGTTTTTTTTTACCTTATAAATAAAATATATAAATATAAATATTTACTTATTTAAACATAAAATCGATGGTAGGCTAAAAGAAACAAGAAAAAAAAAATACGAGCTATGGAACGCTCCAACTTGATGCAATTTTTTTGTCAGTTACGATGAAACAACACATTTTTCCCTTTTTGTTTAATTTAATTATTATTTTATATTGTATTAGATAGAAGTTTTTTTTCTTTATTTTTATTTAAAAAGTTGTCCAACAATATCTATTTTATTTTAGTTTCTATCTCTTTCAGTACACTTACATATTTGAAAATGTATATTTCTGTCATTCCTTCTTATTAACTTAACACTAAAGAAAATGTTTTTTTTTTTCGTTGAAGAGAATATTATTTGTTTTCTTTTTGAAGAAGAACTTCTTTGGCCATTTTTTTGTTATGTAGAAAACGTAATCATGTATCAACTCTTATAGAAAGAAAAATGCAGCTTTTTATTTTTTTGTTTATAATTTATTTTATTTTGAATACAATTTTGTTTAATTTATACTTACCTTGGACAACAGCGAATAAAAATTTACTTTATACATTGAAAAGAAAAGAACAGAAATGTATAATTTTTTTTTCTTCAGTTTGTGCGAAGACTTTGAAATGGAAGTTTGGGACGTTGTATACATATGCATGCAAATGAATAGTTTTGGGGATTTGTGATTTCAAACAGATTCTTCGTTCAGGATCGTTAGATCTTCTTTCAGATGCAAATACAATACGATGCAAGGGATATCAATTGAAACATCACACTACGCATCTTTCTTTTTGTGGCGTTATAGTCCGATATTTTGATTTGTTTTGACAGATTTGATGCAACATCTGATGGTTTGCATTAAAAAGGTAGTGTTGCATTATTTACTAATGATGCGCATTTTTTAGCATTAGGAATTCACCTACATTTGAGTCCAAATTCGTATGGGTAATCAAACTGAATTTAAAGCTTTTGAAGCGTTTCGCGCTCTTTGACTTCTCTTGTGGAGGACCGCTTATATCTTAAAAGCCATCTGATTTTAAATAGGAAGCAAATATTGCTGACAACTTAAAGTCGATCATCTTCTCCTAAATTGTCTGACAAGCCGTGTCTATAAAATAAAAAAAAAGGTAACTGTCATTATTTCTTTAATAACTTTTTATTTACCATTATCATCAAAGGGTCTTAAGCACTTTCTTTAAATAAAACAAAGTATGTGTGAGATATGATCGGGATTTTTTATTCGTTTGAAAGACCTATCGATGCCATTATGTATGGAATATAACATCGTTCAAATGCGCCCATTCAAAATGTCAAATTTTCCATGACTCTGGCGCATGAATCAGTCTGAACTTGACCGATGGCATAGGTTATGTTGGCTTTGAGGGCCGCTGTGATTTGTGGCTTATTCACATAGACCTGCGACTTCAGAAAACCCCGCAAGAAAACGTCTAACGAGGTCAAATAACACGATCTCAGTGGCAAGTTCACATCACCTTCACGTGTCCTCGAATCGCTTGTGCAGAATTTCCAATGTGGCGTGAACCCTGTGGCACGCAGCGCCATTCTGTTGAAACCACATGTAGTTGGCGTCCACATCCAATACAGGCCAAAAGAAGTTGGTAATCATCGATCTATAGCGCTCGCTGATGACAGTGACGGCCTGGCCAACGTCGTTCTCAAAGAAATACAAAACATGGAACTTAGCAAAACAACGTCGAATGTTGCCGTTTACCGCTACATCTTTAAATGCGTCAATAAAGATTTTCGCTGCCAGCGACGCATTATGTCCCATATTAAATTCGTGAAAAAAGAATCCAAATTTGAACCGTCGACAGCATGATAAACAATTCCAAAAAGGAAGACTTGTTGCAACATACCGTCAAACACACGTAAAACACTCGTATCACTTTATCTTATAAAGAAATCAGATTTGTTTACCCAAGAGTTCATCGCGAACTGGGTGAAAATCCGAAATTTCATATGGTACAAATTAAGTCTATAAGTGAAAGAGTAATTTCATTGCCAAGTACATCATCTATGTATTCTTTCTTTCTGAGAGCAACGTGCTATAGAAGGGCTGAACCATGAGCTGTCCAGACTTTCCAGTTTTTATGGCTTTTTGAATTCACGCCAGTTAAACCTCCGGTAAGTCTTTCTACGCCTTCTTTAGAAGTCTAGGTTCAATTCCCAGCTCAGACAATCATTTTCAAAAGTCAGGACTCTACCTCTTTCACTGTCACTGTCAGTCACTGACAATGTTCAAAGAGTATAACTGTCTTGAGAAGGCATCTCAAAACTTCCCATTCGGAGTCGGCATTAAACTGCAGGTCCCCTCCACTCGTGTGGGAACAATAGCACGCACAACACGAGAAGTTGCCGTTGAAGCTAAGCCCAAGTCTCCCTCGGACCCTGTAGCATCACACCGTATATATATATTTTTATATTCTTGATAGCAACTATTTTAGTTAGACTTAGTTTAGCCAGGAGCTAATACAATAAGTTGTCGTGCGAATTTTCATGCATTTCAAGCTAAACAATTTAGAATACCCACATACCCCATCAGCATATCTCATCTAATAAAATACAAACTGTCCTTCAAAATTTGCATATGTATGCTGTACAACTGAATGAAAAACGCAAGAGATATATCACAATTGAAGCAAAAACGAGTACAACAAACCCAGAGAAACAAACATTTCTTCAGAGCGTGCAATTATTATTTTTGAGAATTGTTAAGTCTTGGTTCTGCCAGTAACCGTAGAAAGTTTCTGATTCAATGTGAGATTTTGTATTTCTGTATTTTTTTTTTTTTAAATAAGACGAGTGATTTTTACATTTTTTCTTACCATGGAAGAGAATTGTTAAGAACATTTAGTCTGGAAGAGAGAAATGAATCGTAAGTGTTTGTAAAGGAGAATATTGGTTAAAAGTAAAACTTTATATTGTAGCTTATAAAAAATTTGAAGCAATTATATTTGTACAAATAGATTTGTGTTTTATTTTCTTTATGTTTTTTTTCTTTTTTATTTTTTCTTCTGTTGGAGTAATTTTCAGCGAACGTTTTGATTGTTGCATGTTTGAGTAAAGAAATCAACTTAGAGTATGAAAGGCGGTGATAATCATGGGATAACAATTTTCTTCAGGGGAGATTAGACTTTCAGACAGTTCTCCTAAAACATCAAAAATAAGATCAACTTAGATGACCTTATCCCAAACTAGAAGTGTTCGTATTGTGTTCATTATATCTCACAGACGCACAGTCGTTTAGCGAATCGACAGTAAATTTATTCTTTCTTGTAAAAAAGGTAAGGTTATGTAAGTTCTTCTTCTTTGTGTGTCGCTACTACTTATCAGGCCTCTGACCCTCCAGAGGTCTGAGCCTGAACTATTGCCGTCTTTCATAATTTACGATCCCAGGCACGCTGCTTCCCGTCATCAAGACCAACTTGTTTCGGATCTTCGATCACTTGGTTTTTTATACCGAAGGTTAGATCTTTCTCTCCTTCTCGAACCAGGAGGCTCGGATTTGAAGACTCTCTTGGCTGCAACATTGGTGTTCATTCGCTCGATTTGGTCGAGCCATATCAGTCGATAAATTTTTGCCTTCCCTCTACATTCTCGTACATCTCATAGAGTTCGCGGTTGTGTCTTTTTCTCCATTCACCTTCCTCGCAGACAGGACCAATGTAGAATTTTTCTTTCAAATGCACCAAGAATCATCTATGCAGTTCTGCTTATCGTCCAGCTTTCAGCTTCATATATACAGACTTTTTGAAGAGAAAGAGACTCGAAGGACCTTGGAGTCAGAAGTTTTGACCCAAGTTGTTTCGACCAACCAAAGAAACAGCAGTTGCCAAGGGTGATACTACGTCGGAACTCCACCAAGATGTAATTTGTGCAATTCACGTTTGTTCCGAGATAGACAAACTCATTGATTAACTCAAAATTATAGCTTTCGATTGTGACGATTGTAGCTTTCGTTGTGATTTATTCTAGATGGACGAGGAGATCAATTTTTACTAGACTTTGTCTTCTCCTTATTAACCTGACGATCAGCTAGTTTCGACCGTTTTCCAATCGCCGTGAAATCTATTACTTCTACGCTCGCTGGGAAATCGCGACAATGTCAATGTCTCCTGCGTAACCCAGTAGCTGGACCGATTTGTAGAAGATAGCTCCTTTCATGTTACACCTACACGCACTATTTTCTCCACAACCAGATTGAAGAAATCACACAACATCGCATCTCCTCGCCGAGACCCGTTGCAGTTTTCAAACGGTTCGGAAGTTCTGGAACCATACTGCACGGCGCACATCGTATTTATTAGCATGTGTGTCGCTACAGCCCTGTGAACCTACGCCTCAATTAACAGGACTCTTCAGATAGCAATACTTTTTGCTAATAATAATAATAATGGCGGCGTGAGGTGGTTCGAGGTGGCCTAGCTTCTCAGCAAAACTTTTTGCTGCGCCACCCCAAATTGTGGACGTCACGTTGTCCCACATGCTTAGATGCGACGATTATTCGAGACGGAGCGAAGTTATCCAAACGCTCTACAGCCTAGCCAACATTGCCGTTGGATCTGAATACACCTGACCAGACTCATGTCGCTATACAGCCCATACAGTTCGTGGTTGAATCTTCTTCTCCAAACTCAAAAAGCAAATAGGAGGAACTTTTCTCTCGAAATGACGAATAGCTTCTTCAACCGCTTTCAATATTGTCCATGCCTTTTCACAATGCAGCAGGCTCTACTACTCTTTTGAGTCCCAAAAAAAGGTTGGCAAGAGCTGTTCTGGCCAAGTCTTCGATGTTATGCATACTTTCGCGATGACATCATACACGAATGATTTCATGCGCTCACAGAAAACGGCATAGAAGACGAATTTTAGGAGACTAATCCCTTTATAATTTGTGCAGTCAAAGGATTCTCTTTTCTTGTGGATCAGCCACCTCACGCATTTTAATTCTCAAATCGCTTAATATCATTCCATGGATTTTATCAACGATTTCGGGCGTGATGACCTCGTTTGGGCCCTTGACGTTCGGTGTCACTTGTGCTGGCACGACCACAACGGAATTCAGGAAACCAATTCTTAACCACTGAAGTTGATGTTGCAGAGTCTCCATAGTATATGTCAGTTCACTTAACAAAATTTAATTTTCACATTACTACAGTCTGTCAACGTTTTTTAAGTCCAGAGATCTAACCATAACCTCTAAGCTGCTGCTGTACAGGACGATGGTCTTACCAGTGCTTACATATGGATCCCAAACTTGGGTGCTTAGTAAAAGGCACTCCGATCTCTTAGCTGCGTTCGAGAGAAAAAGAGTTTTAAGGAGAATTGTAGGCCCCTTATGTGGGGAATGACGATTTCGGAGACGCTACAATCACGAACTGTATGCAACCTGAATCGAAGCTTATCAGCTTCATGACAAAAATTAAGCTCTGTAGACTCACAGTGGGAAGGACACCTAGCTCACATGAGCGAAGAGGAACCGGCTCGGAAAGACCTTTGTAACTCATTTTATGGTAGACGACAACGTAGTAGACCATGCTTACGCTGAAGAGATCAGGATCAGAAGCATCGTCAAATTTCAAAGTGTACATAATTGCTTAAAGGCCTATGGAGAATTCTCAACTGACATTTGCGTCAGCTCTCAACTGACATTTGCGTATACGTATAGAGCGATTCATTTCGCTCCGTAAATAGAAAAAACTGAACGAACTTAACGAAACTGAGCGATTACAATGGTCACAGTGTATTGTTTTCTTGTATTCGCATGATCACTTCAGTTCTTTTACGTTTTCGTGCGGCGATTATAGTTGGGCTCTTAAGACTGACTGGCCATTAAGCTCTCAGTGTAGCCTCTGTATCTCTGTATTTTAACAACAAAAGCTTTCAAGTCTTTCATACTTATGCATTTAAAAAAAGCCTTTCCTCAAATAAATTCAAACTTCATTTCTTTATTCATAATTTCTTACTCATATTTACTCTTTCCACCTCAAAGTCTTTTCAAAGCTGGTTGCGAATCAAAAAAAAATTAATATACTACCGAACTTTAGCATACTCGTTTTAGAAATCAATTACCAAGAGATATTTAGAATCTTGTCTTTTAAAGAGAAAAACCACAATATTATATATTCCGTCATAACAACTAAGAACGATATAAAATTAAAAAATTTAAATCAAAGGTGTTTTTAAAAATTTAAAGAAAAATGCAAAACAAAAGCAAAAAAAGAAGAAAAACCGAAAATACTGCCATTGTTTCTCTTAAACTAGGTAAAACGAAGAATTATTAAACATGAACAAATTAATCACATATAAGTTTCTAAGCTGTAGTTTTTAAATTTCTAAAATTCAAATCACTTCGATCTTATTTCCTTCTAGTTTCTAGTTTTGCTTAGACAAAAAATTAAATGTATGTACAGACACATAACAAGAATATATATTTTTTGACAAGTGCGGTATAAATTTTGGATTTTTAAATTAACCAAAAAAGAAGAAACAAACAATAAATGGAAATGTAAAAATAAATTCGCTTTGATATGAAGTTAGTAAACTTTTTTCGTTAGTTCAAGTGCTCTTTGTGTGAATTTAAAAAAATTAAAAAAACAAAATATATACAAAAAATATATGATTTTTAAGGTAATCATAAAAAAATGTATTCTTATTTAAAGAAAAAAAAGAATTTATTTTCAATATATTACAACTATCGCTTAAGTTAAGTTTAAGCTTTGAATGTGCAAAAACATAATTGCCTTTGGTTTAATTGATTTATTAGGGGAAACAAAAGAGAAAGAGGAATAAATTAAAAATGTGTCTTATTTGTTTTAAATTGGAAATGGAATGGAAATGATTTTCTTAGGCACAGACTATAAAATAATTTGATGAACAATACAAGTAAAATTTTAAACACCCTTGAATGCATGTAACATTTTTTAATGATTAGTAACCATTTATAAAAAGAAAACAAAAAATATATTTGATCCCAATACTGTATGTGAACATAATACAATCGATTGAAATAAAAAAAGAGCAAGTATATTTAAAAAGAATGATGTTTCTTTTTTTGTTTGCAATCAGTACAATGGAACAAGTTCGAACAAGGTACACCTACTGTGTATTGTTTTTGATTATGATTTTGATGGAGGCCACATCCCCCATTTTACATACATACCCAACTAGTAGTATAATAATAGAATGAATATAATAGTATTCATTCCAAAATTGTGAAAGAAAGTTCCAAGTTTGCCAAAGTTCTATAGATCGATCAGTCTAACATCGTTTCTCCTTAAAACGATGGAAAAAGCTGTGACAATTACATAAGAGAGGAAGTGCTACATGCGTCCCCTCTTCATTTCTTTTAGCATCCATATAGGACAGGCAGATCCACAGAAATTGCATTCTACCGACTGGCAAAAAGTATGCTCCGTAGCGTCAACTACTACGCTCGAAGTCTGGGTTTGATTCTCGATAAATCACTTTTGGTATTTTCACGGCTTCACCTCTTTCGAGTCACTGACAATGCTCAACTATCTAGAAAAACTCCTCAATCTGGCAGTTCGGAGTGGGCATTACACTGTAGGTCCCCTCCACTTATGAGAGAACAATAGCACGCATAACACGAGTGGTTGCTAAAAGCTAGACCCAAGTCCACCCCGGACTGTAGCACTGCCATTATTATTATTATAAGTGACAGAAAGTATCAAAAGAAATAGTTTTATGTGCTGCATTGGATACTTGAAGTAGCATTTGATAACAACAAATGGCAAAAAAGAAGTAAACCACACAGCATCGAAAAGAATGTATGAACTCTTGAGCACGAGATCAGCGGAGATTTACACATCAGGAGGCATAATAAAAGTCGACACAAGAGGATGTACACTAGGAGGAGTCCTATCTCCTCTCCTGTGGAGACTAGTTGCAGACTAGCTTCTGAAAACATTGACAAACCATGACATCAGATGTCAGGCATATGCTGATGACGTAGTCATCATAGCCAGAAGCAAGTTGGAGGAGACCCTATGCTTTTTGGCTTAAATCCGGGAAAAGCACCATAATACCTTTTACAAGGAAACGGAAACTGGGACGACTAAACCTAATGTCTGTTGGGCACAACACTGACTCCAGTGAAAGAAGTTAAAAATCTAAGAAAAGAGCTCTGACTAAAAAGTCGCACGTGAAAGACGCCAAATCTGTCTACAGACTATGTGCAATGGTACCCATGGATACCCGAGCAATCGCGTGCAAATCGGGCCCACTGTGAACCACGCGAGGAAAATAGAAAGAAGTCGCAGTATAGAAATGTAGTAACAACGATGGAAAGTGTCCCAAAAAGGGAGATGGACGTACCGACCAATCCCAAAGAAAATTGGGTAAATCGAAGACGCTGCGAGGTTAATTATTATCTTAAACAGTTCTTGACTGGTCACGGTGGATTCCGTGAATACCTATTCAAGCGGAACCGTGATTCAAGTCCGTTCTGTCCTCGATGCTTACACGCGGAAGAAAATGTGGAGCACGTTTTCTTGGAATGTCCTCGCTATGAGGACGAAAGAGATATTTTCCAGGAAAAATTTGGTGAACAGCCGACACCAGATAACCTAGTTGAGTGTATGTTAAAATGCGAAGATTATTGGGCTGCAGTAAACGATGCAGCAGTACGAATAATGTGCGATCTTAGGAACGTAGAACGACAGCAGAACGCGAATTCGCTAAACATCTAATGATGAAGCGAGGGAGTAAACAACGGGAAAACTGATTGGGGGGTGGTTTTAGCCGGTAAGAACCCGGCACTACCTAAGGACGTCGGACCATTGGTGCCTATGCAAGGCTTCCAACTCCCAACGCAAAAAAAAAATATCTAGAAAAAGCACGCAAAAGAGATAACCAGGAAAATGACGTGTGCTCTAATGATCTGTCGAAGTTTGGCAGGCGAATCCTGAGGATGCAGTCCAATCCTAAGATGGATGTACAGTCAAATTCCCCTAACTCAAAGTCCGTCTAATTCAAATTTTTTTTCTTACTCGAATTTCCGAAAGCAGTGTGGCATGACCAAACAAAATACATCCAAAATATGTTCTCTAAGTCAATCCCCTTTACTCGTACTCATTTCTGCGCTTTCAAATACAAATTCGTATGTATTTTCCATTCCCTTACTAGACTTTTTTTAACTTCTGATTGAATTTTATATTGCGTGGCAACACTGAAGAATAGAGTCATCATCATCTTATCACTCAGCTCCGAGACACTCAACTTTCCACCGCTGTAACTATACATATGTATTAGTTCACTATTGGGGGATTCCCCAGTTACGTTTGACATTTCGTTGAGATAATTTTTGAAGAAACGATTTCACATCTCCTTTGTTAATCTAAAAGGCATGTATTTTCTACACAAAATTTTGTAAATCGTTTTTCTGTTATTATTTTTTACATTGTTTTATTATTTTATTTGCAAACAGACCTTCGGCAAAAGATGGGGCTTACAAACACACATTATCTACTGGTTGTACACGGCCATCGTGAGACCTATCCTCACCTACGTCAGAATTGCTTGGTGGGAAGCAGTTAACACCAAATCCTACCTGAGCAACTTAAACGAAGTACAAAGGTTAGCCTGTGTTGGCGTTACTGGTGCACTCAAATCCACCCCTCAGACGGGGCTGGAAACGATGCTTCACCTTCAACCTTTGCAACTCTTCATCAAGAGCTTTGCCGCCAAATCAGCCCTCAGACTACGGGAATGCCATAACTGGCATCCAAACAGCTACGGACGTTCAAGTTTGCTGGAATCTTTGAGTCACAGGGGTCTCTGGACTACCACAGACTACGAAAAACCCGAGTATGACTTTGATAAGAACTTCATGATCTTTATCCAAGATAGGAAGGATTGAGAAAAGCCTGACTTCATCAAAGGCACACTCATTTTCACTGATGGATCGAAAACAGAAGACGGTACGGGAGCGGGAACCTCATGTGAGACACTAAGAATAAACAATGCCTATCGGCTTACTGACTATTCTAGTGTATTTCAATCAGAAAACTTTGCCATTAAGAAAGATTGTACAAAATGGACCTTCCTGACATGGAAATCACCTTCTGCTCGGACAGTCAAGCGGCCTTGAAGGCATTGAATTCCCATCTCGTAAACTCCAAATCCGGCAAGGATTGCATTAAAGAGCTTAAAAGTCTGAACCGCCACAAAATCCTTCTGTGCTGGGTTCCTGGACATTCCAGAATTGAAGGAAACGAAAAGGCAGATGAACTGGCACGGACAAGTTCAAGTTCAGGCGCAGAATCGGCTGACAATACTATCCACCCTCCTATTAGTTCAGCCAAAAACTCATTGAGCAAATATCTGTGTCATCAGCAAACGAAAAGTGACAAAGCCACCCATGCTGCGTCATATCCCACTGCTTATGGTCCAAATACGATATCAACAAGACCAAATCCCTCATATCCATTTCCCTTAAGTGTCCGGAATCAAGACACAGCACGGGCCGAAAGTATAGAAAAAGGTAGAGGAGGGAGAGGGTGCACATTGGTCTTAAATGTCTGTGAATTGTAGTGAAAGGGAAATATTGGGCTTAAGGGTGAACTGATGAGTATTTCCGGCGAGTCGAGTATTGTGGGTGAATTCATGGAGGGGAGGAATGCAATTGGCCAGCTCACTTGAGCATCGTCTGTAAAAATAGCGATAAAACAGAGACAAGGAAGACACATTACGGCGGTGTTCGAGCGAGTTTATTGACTTCGCGATATTGTTGTCTCCTATAAGATTTATCGCTCGCTGTTCTATTCTATCTAGAAGGTACAGAGAGGTCTTGGGAGCACCAGACCAGATATGAGCGTTATACTCAAGTTTGAGGCGGATTTATTTCCTGTTCGCATTTGCTTCATGCCGCGGCACTTCGGATTGTTGTTGACATTTTGTGCTCGACGCATACATACCGGTGTACACCGGATTTGTAGTCCAGAATGCGAATGGACAACAGCACAATTTCCCTCCAGTTTTCATTGTATCTGTACTCGTTTCTTGGTGCAACATCTTCAAATTCTCCTTCTAGTCTCAAAGATAGCTTCAAGATCTTTTTAAATTTTATTAAGTTATTAAGTGAAGCGTATAAACAAAAAAAAAAACAAATATATCCACACTCATAACTGTTGCACTAAAACCCAATAAATAAACTCTTGAATCTCAATCGGGAAAGTATTTTACCACTGGGCTATTTCTCTTCATATGAACCCTTAAAATTGCAACCAAGTTACTTACTGATGATATAACTTTTAAGCAAAAAAGAGCACTTGAATTTATTTTAGAGAAGTGAGTATATATAATCTTAAATAAATTAAATTAAGCTATGCCAACTATTTAAAGTACAACTGCCATTTTCTTCATAACGATTTCCTTCGTTCACTGTCAACAAACCTTGTACACAAACCGCACAAAACTCACCATAGGACGAGTATACCAGTTAAACAAGTGTCACTTCATAAAGTCGCCACGAAAATGTCAAATGTTAAATAGCAAAGAATTTATTTTCTTATTTTCGTGTAAGACAACGAACGAATTTTTTCAGAGCTGTGATGTTTTGTTATTTTTCCTCAGTGAATTACGTTGTAACTTTACCCAAGAGTTCTAAAATATAAAAAACTCTTTCACAAAAGAGTGCACACGCCGAGAAATTACGCTTTTACACAGTTAAAAACGTAAAAAAGAACACAAATAATTCGAGGTAAGTGCTCGGAATAGTTCGTGGTCCTATCAATCAACCTCGAGAGTTTATCAGAAAAAGGAATTTGTTTATTGTGTAATATGTGAGCTGAATTTACAGAATTTAGATTGCAACCTTGATATAGATTGAGTGCAAGTAAAGTGCGTGCGATTAATTAACATTCAATTGAGTGATAAGTGGCAACAGCAACAGCTTATATCCCGGCCATCTCATCTCAAGCCGAATACACACAACAATTCAACAAACTACAATTTATGATGCATTTATCTATGGCTCCCACACGTTTGACAAACGTAAACGTACATTGTAGTGGACAAACACCCCTTCCAGTGAGGAAAAAACCATGAATTCCGTTAGACTCTCCCCCTCCTAGTGAACATGTTTTACAGAATCAATTTACTGTGCAATCAAAGTGTGGGGCTCTGAGTTTGGTTCACTGACTCATTCTGCATTCCATGGAAAAGTCTTTGTGTAAGGAAAACCTTTTAAAAATAATGTTATGCTGCTGTCGCTGTGTGGTGATTAACATTAACATTGAGCGCGTATCACCTACGGCTGGAGCAATGTTTTCGTGATAATGTGCTTTGATACACATATGGTTACAATTTTGAAATTATTTTTGCTCATATGTCGAGGGAGGAGTTTCGTGGAAGTGCCGTGGTAGATGGGTCCATCTTCACAGGGTGCTAACACTCTTGGTGTTGTTGTTTGTCATTGATTCACCGGCTTTGTATTTTAATCACGTGTTGATGCTCGTCATGGTGGGCAAAATGATTGTCGCCTATAATTATCCCATCCAAAACTGAGACTATTTCCACGAATTATGTGTTTCTCATCTAACATTTTTTCCCTATGAATGGCTTTCTACCTTCGAGCCGAAAAGAAATGTGTCGAAAAGTTCCGGTTAGGTAATTTTTGGATTCATTTTGAAGTACGTATAAAGTAGGTCGTTTTAATTGGAATTAAGAATGCGGCAATACATTCTTTAACGAGCTCGTAATGAGTAAAGTGTATGACTGCACTGTGGTGAGTTTTGTGCAGATTTCAAATTAGTTTGATCAAGCTTGAGATTGTGCAAATTACGAACGAAACATTCCTATTTCAGGTTCTCAGGTTATCACATTCTTACATCTGTTCACAAGTACCTTCAGTTGTACCACACCTCATTTGTGAAGCATATTCGATACATAACATAATTCCGAGTCGAATGTAAATAAAGCTAGATGCTGCCTATGACTCTTATGTTTTGTGGTTGGTCTTATTTTTGGTTGATATACCTCTAAAGTCGGTAAAAATAAAATTAATCGATTTCAACCTCGAATATCCAAAAGCGTCAAAAGCGCATAAGAAATTTTGTACTCTGTAACCACTTTCAACAGAAATGTTGCTATCAAAGGGCTACAGGCAATGGCAATGAAATTATCCATTTGACCGTGTCAAAAAGGATTATAAATATACCAGTGACAACAGACAAACATCGAAGGGGAAAACGTAAGGGTTACGTTGCTCCAATTCTGGCATGAAACGCCAATAAGAAGAAAAAGTAAAGCCAGATTAATTCAGTTTTCTTAATTAGAGCTTTGTTCATGACTTTAAAAGAAACTGTTGTCCCCCTTCAAGATAAATGTTAAGAAAGCAGCGAAATCGATATGAAAATTTTGCAAAAAAAAGGAAGGATACATATCCTAATTATAGAGAGACACATATAGGGATGATGTGCATGTGTATGCAGGTAATTAAGAGACGATTAATTAGTTTGAGGCTTTGGTAAACATTTTTGTAATCAAATCCATTTTCACAGTTTCAGTTCAGTTCAGTTTCATTTCCACTAATACATGTGCTTCCCAAGTTGATTCGTTGCTGGTTCGACGATCAATGGCTTTACCTTCCTCGCATAAGCAACATAAGCTATCCTAATTCAGACCTAGTTTAGAAATGCATCGACAACGACATGTCATAAACGTGGGCACATTATTCCTTTTTCAGATCTAATATTTTTCGTTTAAACACTAATTCATTTCTTTTTCTTCTTCCTTTGGGGCTACATTCTGTGGTTGACTTGGACTTAGCTTCTGCAGCAACAACTCGTGTTGTACATTCGATAGTTCCTTCACGAAATGGGGGTACCGACTCCAAATGGGGAAATTGAGAAGCATTTCTAAACAGTTATACTCTTTGCGCATTGTGAGTGACTAGGAAGACATGGAGTCGTGAAAATATCGAAGGTGTTTTTTCGGGAACAGACCCAGACTTCGAGCGTAGAAGTTGACGCACTTACCCACTAGGCAAGAAATGGGGTCTCCAACTCCACATGAACCATTGGATCTACACAGCCGTCGTTAGACCCATTCTGTTGTATGGAGTGCACGTCTGGTGGCCAATACTAGACAAAGCCATACACTACAATCTCCTCAGGAAGGTTCAACGTCACGCCTGCATCTGCATAGGAGGCGCTCTAAGACACTGCTATTCGTCTTATGGCCTCCGCCCAGTGGACCAATAATTCCTTTGGGCACTCCTCTATACTAAGTTCTCTAAATTTCCCGACTAGAAATCTAGACCACGCCACACCCCAATATTTTCCTTGAAACCCTGATTCCAGATAGAGACTTTTGGAATGATAATCCTAAACCTTTTGCAGGTTCCCTGCACTTCTTTACGGATGGGTTAAGGACCCAGGATGGGGTTGGCAGTGGCGTTTTCTCTAATGAATTAAACATAAGTCTCTCCATTCGCTTACCCGACCACTGTAGCGTGTTTCAGGCGGAGATAATGGCTATTAGTGAAGCCCTGTCCTGGTTCAAATGGAATGTAATATCCGCGCGTGATATTTGCATTTTCACGGACAGCCAGGCAGCCATCAGGGCGCTGGAATCCTTTTTCTTCTTAAGGCACTACAGTCCGAGGTGGACCTGGGCCTCACTCAACATGCCTCTTCTGCCAGCACGATCTTTCGCCAGCTGTCTCCAGTTTCGCACACCAAGCCGGCCTAGTTCCCCCTCGACTTGTGTGCGCCACCTTGTACGTGGACGTCCTCTGTTGGGTCCCGGAGCTAAGTTGTCCATACGCTCTAGCTCATGGCCTAGTCATCTTAGGCGTTGGATCCGTAGACGCCTGGCTAGACTCATGTCGCTGTACAGCCCATACAGTTCGTGGTTGAACCTTCTCCTCCGAATGCCATCAACGCAAACAGAACCAATGACCGCGCGCAGAAATTTTCTCTCGAATAGGCCAAGAGATTGTTCATCCGCTTGGGATATTGTCCATGCCTCTGCGCCGTACAGCAGGACTGGGATGATCAAGGTCTTATGCAAAGTCAACTTGGTCCTTCAAGAGAGAGCTCTATTACACAAGTTGGCAAGAGTTATTCTCCGTTTAATCTCGGTACTGACGGTGACTATTTCCTTGGGGGCCGACGTTGGTGAAGTCCATCAATAGCTCGACGTTCTGGCCAAGTCGTCGATCTTGTGCTTTATTTCCCGATGACAGCATATACTTTGCTTTACCCTTGTTACGGGGTAGTTTCATGAGCACTACATAAACCAACAATAAGAAAACTGGAAGCTACAGAAGGATACTGCGCGTCTCCTGGTTTACGAAGAGGTTTGACGTGAAATGATCCCAGCACAAGCAACAATTTTTCAAACACAAAATTGTTCGCGGTTCAACCTCTTTCGAGTCACTGACAATGCTCAAAGAGTATAACTGTCTAGAAATAGCTTCTTAATCTCGCCGTTCGTTCGAGTCGGCATTAAACTGTAGGTCCCTTTCACTCGTGAAAGGACAATAGCACGCACAACACGAGTGGTTGATGGGAAGCTCGGGCCAGGTCCACCTCGGGCTGAAGCGCCGCCATTATTATTATTAGGAACAAATAAACACAAAAAATTGTGTAAGTACGTTATGTTGATTCCTACTAAAGTTACAGACAATGGTCAGAGCCTGTAATTGTCAATAAAAGCTTCTTAAACTTTTCCTTTCAAAGTCAGCATAAAACTGCCGAAAATGTGTAGTAGAAACTATGTCAACTCCATCCCGAAATGTAGCGTCACCCAATGACGAACAAGTATTCCAAACCATAAGAAATGAACGTCGAATATACGACCACTTACAAAATGTCATAAAGGAAGTTAAAAACATATTTCTCCATCATTGAATTTCTCTATCGGGGTATTCACGCGATATGTCCAAATGGTTTCCTATTGCTATACCAAAGAACTGTGCGATTGTTGATATCATAGCAACATTGTTCTGGGTTCATCAACAGAGAAAGCCAGACAGGAAATCGTGCCGAATCTTAATTGCATAATCCATATGAAGTTTTCGTTCATGACGACGGTAATCATGAATCATTTCCAGTCAATTTCAGACGATGACCCTTGTGCGACTCATGGAAGCAACAAATGTCTCAGAAATCTAACCCCTTTAATTTATTATTCCTGAATTACAGATAGCTTCACTGGTCTGTGGCGGATTCATTTCGGCAATGTGAATCAGCTGGTGAATGAGATTGAAGAGAAATTCATCGGGAATCTGAACTATTGAACCCTATTATTGTATCTCTTTTATGAGTTCGTTGATACGACTTTTGTCAGATAAGTTTGTTCATTTTACTTGTTTGTCCCAAAAATGACCAGAATGACCAGCAGATGACGTGCTAGATTATCAAATGTACATATATGGGTTTCCTTTTAAAATTGAATCTACAACACGATGAGGCATCATCGAACTCTTGCAAAAGTGCGAAAGACAAACTAAGCAACAAGATGATTCCAGAAGAAAAAAACAACAAAAATTAAACTATGACATTAACCTTTCTTTACCCAAATTCACAAAAATGAATAAAGATGATTCAACCATATCATGCATGCCTCATAGACTTCTATGCTGACGCAAATACTTTTTGAGTTTAAATCGTTGAATAGATGATTTTTTAGATCCTCGGCAATTAATAGTAGATCCTCGTGGTATTGTTCTCTCACAAGTGGAGGGGATCTACAGTTTAGCTATACCCTTTGAGCATTGTCAGGGAATCGGAAAAGGTGAAGCCGTGAAATTTGAAAATTATGTTTTTTCTGTACTGGCAGTTAATTATATATGGTTCTAGACTGGGGTCTAGTACGTAGGAGTCGGTGCACGTACACAATACGTCTCGACGCCACCATTGCCATCACGAGAATATTTCGTACAACTCATCATTCCTCACATATGAGGCCAACTATTCTCCATAGGACTTTCCCGAACGCGCTTAAGAGGTCAAAGTGTTTTTGGCACTCGGATCCATATGTACATAAGTACTGGCAAGACTAGCCAGTACCAGTGTCTGCCTAGGAACCGGTATTAACTAAGAAAGCAATTGACAAACAAAGCCCTCTGTCGAACAACCAAGGTAATACTGTACACTGTAACACTGTACAACTTAATCGTCTCGTATACTATCGTATACTATCAGCTTCTGAGGGTTTATTATTTGAGCCGATTTAAAGCTTTTTAAACTTCCTCAATCGTTGGTGGCTGCAGTATGAGATTGTCTTCTTGCAATGACGGAGTCGTCATTTCTTCAGTGAGCTGACCATTCAGCAATTTATAAAAGTGCACTTCCAGAATGCCTTTAGGATCGGTGATCAGGTTTCACTCTCCATCCTTACAGTATGTGCAGTGTCCCTCTTAAAACCGAGGAGGGGGAAATTGACTGATTTGACTCAACTAGTAAAAGGTGTCACTATCCGCTTGTCCGCTGGGGCTAAATATCTGGGTGTCATTCTAGATAGAAAACTTTTATGGAAAAAACACACCGAAACGAAAATTGCGAAGCCATTGTCAGTTTTCTGGCGGTGTAAGGGAATTTTCGGCAAATCCTGGAGTCTATCAACAAAAACGGACGGCTTCGTCTTCGTGTCTACTCCAAGGATCTCAATTTTAGTATATCCCTCCGACTTCCAGAACATTGTAGCGTATTCCAGGCTAAGACGAGGGCAATAAAAGAAGGCCTGTCTTGGCTCAAGAACAACGCGATATCCAAGAAGGACATCACCATTTGTTCAGACAGGCAGGCAGCAATCAAATCCCTGAACTCGGTCACTTTCCTCTCTAAGGCCCCCCATTAAAAAGAAGATGGTCAGATGGCACTACGTGCCTCATCACAAAGCAAATTTGGCCTTGACTTGATCTAAAACGTTCACTCTATCTTCTTAGAATGAATAGGTCATCCCTAAGGACTCCTCATATCACATGATACTGTGCCGTTGGCACTTACGCCTCAAGAATGGGACTCCCTCACAATGATTTCTGCAGAAGCTGCAGAGACGAAGAAGAAGAGGAAAGCATAACGCATCTCCTTTGCACTTGTAGGGCTCTCTCCTCTCGCAGGAAGAAACACCTTGGAGTCTACTTCTTCAAAGACTTGAGCGAATTGCACAACGTCGGCATTAATCAACTAAAGAGCTTCGTTGAAAGCACCTAATGGTTTTTTGGATAGGTGACATCAGATCCGCATGGTATCACAATGGGCCTAAATTTGCCTAAGTGTGACTGCTATCTGCAATCAGCCACTTCAACCTAACCTAACCTACAGGCTCACAACTTCAATTTTGGGGAATAAACGACTTCTTCGTTGCACAACCTCTGGCTTCTCAAAACTGATGAAGAGATGGCATGAAACTTATTATCCTCCGTATGAGAACATTAGCAGGCATAACACGAGTGTCTGATTGACAATAGCTCTCCATAACCCAAAAGTGCACAGAAACGTCGCAACAGTTTAGCCTGTCATACCAAAGCACCAACTAGTCCAAGGAGTATGCTCTCAAGTGGCTGAATGCATGTTCATCCGCTCCGTCGCCACAATAATTTTCATTATTTCCATTCTCCACGAATGTCTTTAATTTTCAAAGTTGCCAATTATCTTAATTTGTTTGCATTCATCGAGGTGTAAGCGAATATTGATTCCCGTCATGTGGCGTCACTTCATATACTCGTATACCATAACCTGATGCTCTTGTCACAATCCCACATCGATCCAAAAGTCAGCTACAGCTGCATTGATAGGTACAGCATTTCCCCTGCCGTGCTCTTGGCATGAGTAATCACGTTCACATGTAAGCAAACCATTTGTTTTCAAAAGTACCCTGGTTCAGTTTCAGTTTCCATCGTAAAATCATAAACTACTCAGTGTCACATAAAAAGTCCCCCAACGGAGTGATGAAAGCTATTCCCAAATTTCATTACAGCTCCGTTCATTGTTCCCCTATTCAGTGCGCTAAGGATTCAGTTTATGACAATAGCGAGACTCAAATCAACTCCAGAAGTGGGTGGTTATTGATTTTTTGTTTCACATTCCTCTCCCATTCAAAAATTTCACTGCAGACAAAAGCGAACATTTAATAACCATCACAACGTACATACGTACGGTCTAATCTTTAGTACAACAGAACTCAGTCAGTATTAAAATAAACGCGAGCGATGCCACGAGGGAACGGATGCGAATCGGCAATGTCTGGAGGAGGAGGCGGTGGCGGTGGCTGCTGTGGCGGAGGGGATTGCGGTAAAAGCCATAAATCCAGTGGCAGTGGAGGCAGTTGTGGCAGCGGTGGCTACGGCAGTAGTGGAGCTGCAGGTGGCGGAGACGGATGTCTATATCCGGATGACGTTATCATGGACAATGGTGTATCATTCCAAGTTAGGGTAGGTTTCATTGAAAGGGATACAACGAATATCCTCATCTCAAGTGGTAATATCCTTTTGTCTTCCTTCCTTTTTGCAGTACACTGGCTGTCTGGAAGTAAAGACTTCAATGAAATCTTTGGATTTTCAAACACGTACACAAGTAGCCAGGTAAATGAGTGCATTTTCTTTCACATTCCATGGATACTTTTATATTCTCCTCGATTTTGCTCTCTATTTTAAAGGGAATGCATAAACAGGGTGTGCGAGGCGGCTGGACTGAAGAGCGCAGGGAAGAAGCGAGTCGATAAAAAAATTCTGCAGTACATAGCCGACAGACCGTGCATGCAACATGCCGGAACAAATGTCATCATTAATGTGAGCAGTAGAGCACTGAACCTGATAAACACCGAAACCGGAGAGATGATTGTCAGTCACAACATGCCCAGGATATCGTTTGCGTCGGGCGGGGATACGGTAAGCTTAAAAATTAATAAATTCGGTTGCTATGTCATGTGCACATGTGTGCGTGTGGGCTGGGCTAGCGTAAAGCTCATCGCAAATGTTTACCTTATTCCAAAAGCAAATTGTTATTTTAAGCAGATTATCAGAGCAAATTGCTGGCAAAGCTGGACAAAGTTGCACGGTTTTGTTTGTATTCAGTGACCCTTGGAACACCAGAAACAAAGTTGTGCTCTGTTAATCAACCGCTGGGTGATTTGTTTGCAGGGAGTGTTGCTTTGGGTTTAATTTGTTGGCCACTTGGTTCTTGTTTGATATTCATTTACCATTTTCCTAGGGAGGATGAAGCAGAATTATTAAGTGTGGGATCATCTTTCCTTTCGACTGGAATAGGAGCCTCAACCAATTCAGTGACACCTCTACTTTGGGTGGCTGTAGTTTCAGCCTAGTTTCAGAGGCAGTAACCACCCTTGTTATGCGTGCTGTTGTTCTTTTACGAGTGGAGTATAGGACCCATCGTGAATCTCAAATTTGTGAAGGTCTTTCTTGATAGTAATACCCTCTAAGGAGTGTCGGTGGCCCGAGAGAGGTTGAAAGTTGTGCCCAGGATCGAACCATGGACCTTAAGAGTAGGAGTGATGTACTTATTAACTACGGAACCGTGACCAATTGACAGAATCTTACTTACTTACTTGCTTGCCATGCCCATGGATAGCCGGAGAGGTTTGTCGGTTGAGGCCCAGGTCCAACCCAGAAGTTAGCGTAATAAAAGAAGCAGACAAAAAATAAAAGAAACGATGTATAGAGCGTCGTACTTACTTACATTCCAATCACCAGTGGGGCGTCTTTGACTGAGCCAAGTCTGTAGTCCATTCTTGAAGGTTCCCATCACGCTGTTTCAAGCTATCAAGACAAAGCTTGCGACCCCTGAGTAACTGCTGCCTTTCGACGCCAACGGTCCCGGATACGCTGCTTTCAGTCATCAAGACCAAGTTCTCTTGCATCCGCGATCACTTGATCCCTATACCGGAGGTTCGGTCTTACTCTACTCGAACTATGAGGCTCGGATTCGAAGAATCTCGTGCCTGGACCATTAGTGTTCATTCGCTCAGTTTAATCGATGGATTTTTGCCTTTTGGACTATGCCTACATCCTTGCACAGCTCATAGAGTTCGCGGTTGTGTCGTTTCCTTTATTCGCCTTCCTTGCAGACAGGCCCAAATATCGAACGTATAACTTTTTTTTCGATGGCACCAAGAATGACCTCTGCAATCCTTATCGTCCAGATTTCGGCTCTGTACTGCAAGATTGACAGGATTAGGGTTTTGTATATCCTAATTTTGGTCCTTCGAATCAGGGTTTCGACCCTAGCTGTTTCGACAGACCGATATAACATCGGTTGCCAAAGGCGATGTCGTTTGTGGAGTTCACATTTGCCTCGAGGTAGACAAACTCCTTAACTACCTCGAAACTATAATTGCCGATTGTCATATTTTGACCAAGGTGGTGTTCTGCGGACCGATTTTTTGTCGACAGCATATATCTCGTTTTGTCCTCATTCACTCTAAGACCAGCTCGTTTCGCCTGCTCTTCAATAGTCGTAAATGTCTCTATAACGGCCTGCTGGGAACGAGCTATGATGTCGATGCTATCTGCGTCGCACAGAAGTTGTACTGTTTTATAGAAGATGGTCCCTTACGTACTTATCCCTGCCCTCCACACTTACCTCTCCAGTACAAGATTGAAGAAGTCGCACGACAGCGAATATCCTTGCCGAAATCCAGTGCAGGTTTCAAAAGAATAGGAGGTTCTTGAACTAAATTGCACGGTGCATCGCGTAGCCTTTAGTGTGGTGCGACGCAATCGGATCAATTTTCCCGGGATCCCGAATTTGGCCATCGGTTCGAATAGTTCCTTGCGATGAATGCTGCGCCTTTGAAATCGATACAAAAGATGGTGCGTATCGATTTAAAACTCGCTGGTCTTTTCCAGGATTTGCCTTAGTATGAAAATTTGGTTTACAGTCGATTTGCCGGGTCAGTACAGTCGATTACTCCGATCCAAAATGGCTTTAAACGTTGGATATTGGGTCAACGTCGAGAGCCCTATGGCCGGTGATGAACAGGAAGAAATCATTATCAATAATTAGCATAAGTCGCAAGGATATACGGACGGTGGTGGGAGTTCTCACCGGGCATTGTCCGATAGGCACCCATGCCAGTAGATTAGGTATCCCCCATAGCGACTACTGTAGAAGTTGCAGGGATGAGGAGAAAATAGAGTCCGTCCGCCACCTGCTATGCGATTGTCCAGCCCTACGGGGAAGGAGACTGCTGAAACTAGGCAGTAACTGCTTCGACGAGCTGGAGGATCTGAATAAAATAGAGCTGAAGCACATCTTGAGATATATACAACAATCTGGATGGTTCTAATCAGCAGTAGCAGCTAGGAGGGACGACTACTTCATCGATTGGAGTTGGGATTTCTTCGTTCTCTACGGTAACATAGCTCTTCAGGCCATGCTCGTTAAGCAGGTGCAGAAAATGCTACACATCTACAATTCCCTGAGGGTCAGTAACTGGATTTCTCTCACAGTTTCGAAGAGGCTGGGAGCCTTTCCTAAAGCCTGCTGCCAGGTTCTTGGCTTTCTTATAAAATGCTCGTATTTTCTGTTCGTACATAGACTCCTTGATATCCTTGAGCTGGGAGGTCGCGAGAAGCTTCTTCTAGCCCGGTACTCCTCCCTCGCTGCTCTAGTTTTTCGTTGCAGGGCATTTTTGTATGCTTCGTCGGTTGTATGTTTTTTCTGCTTACACTCGCCATCAAACTACAGGTTTTGTGACGGTGGTGGTGGGTTACATAATGGGCTTCGGCTACCTCTTATATGGCGGTAATGCAACCACTTTTTTTTCGGAGTATTTTTTAAACACTACTGGAGCACTCAGACTCAAAACTGGTCCATTGTACTGCCAGGTAGCAACCTACTCCAGTGCCGTTAATTTGATCCCAACGGCAAATGGTGACTGGACCAGATTCGATTTCATTGGGATTCGAACCTGGGACCTCGTTCTTGGGGCAGGCTCTTAACCAACTGCACCATCCAGTCGTGTATGCAACTACATACTGCGTTTGTGATGGACGTGTGAAGGAAAAAAAAAAGTTGCAAAAAAATATCCTCAGGTTGTCTTCAATTTTGAATGAAGAAAATCATCGTTAAACGCTTCATAGCAAAAACCAGATGGTTTAATTGGTAGAAGATACACGGTCAGCGTTGTGCCACAATGGGCCTATGTTGGCCTAAATGAGACTGCTAACCTGCTTTCGGCTACTTGAATCTAACCTAACCTATGGAGTTCAAAGAATAATTACTCCTCAACCACATACACTTGTTGTTGTTCACTAATGACAAAAAAAACCTTCAACTTTTAGGACACGCTTGACTTCCTAGCGTACATAGCGAAAAACGAGGATGACTATCGTGCCTGCTACGTACTCGAGTGTGGTGGAGGACAAAGTGAAGATCTGATTGTAACCATCGGCAAAGCGTTCATGCTTCGCTACAATGCTCTGAACAATAAAACGTAAGTAACACCCGTCACGCAATGTCTGCTTCAAAACTTATTTTCGTTTTTCAACTTTAGCAGTCATCTGCCACCAGAAAATTACAACATCGGAAAGGAGAACGACAAAGACTACTACAATGATCTACCGAACAAACTACCCCCAGACTTGCTGTGTGAAAACGATCTACCTCATAAAGTTACAAGGTTGAATCTCCTAAAGCCCCGTGATCGAATTAACAGTAATCTCATCGATTTGAACAGTCCACCGCCAGATCAGAGCGTGAAAATGAATCTCGCCAACTTCGATCCCGTAAAGGAGGGTCAAGCTGCACAGTCGTTTCGGGATGTGTTCGACATACGTAAGTAACATAGTTTAAAGTTTTGTGGTGGTGGTTACATGTTTGTTTTTTCCTAGAACCGTTCTCATTATCAGCTGAAGTGCAACGTTCCCAGCTGATGACAGAATCGTGGTTTCATGCAGCAATCAGTCGACCAGTTGCTGAGAATCTCCTGCGCAATGACGGAGACTTTTTGGTACGCGAGTCGCAGGGCAAACACGGTCAATATGTGTTGACCGGTCTGGAGGGTAAAACCCCCAAACACTTACTACTAATTGATCCCGAAGGCATTGTACGGACAAAAGATCGCATATTCGATAGTATTAGCCATTTAATCAACTATCACTGGACAAACGCGTTGCCAATTATATCCGAAGAGACTGAATTGGTATTGAGAAATCCTGTTTTAAGAAATTCCATTGCAAAGAGAGATTAAAGATGAATCAGTGAGAAAGTGAAAGTGAAAAAAGAGAGAAATAAATTGTTAGTTTAAGAGATTGTGTGTTGTACAAGTAAGTAAATGATGTGTTTCGTGAAACCATAACGTGGCACCATTTTGTATGTTTTATATGAATAACAAGTTTATCTGGAATTGAAGAAATCCGCAATATCTAGAACTAGTTCTAAGAAGACTATGTGTATCATTAAATGGGGCTCATTTCATTTTGAAGAAAGGCTGAATTCATTTATGTTGAGTAAGAATTTCAATGCAGATTATGGGAAATTGAGCGCGGCTGGGGTTGCAAGAAATTCAAGGAATTATTTGACCGCAAAGATGTACAAGTTTATCTGTACATCACTTAGATACAGTCGTTCTTTGACTCACTTTAGGGGGATGTTTTAGAGCCAGATGACAGAGCAAACTTTTATCACTGGCGACTTCATTGTTTCTCGAAATATTTTCCATAAAGATCAATACAATAAAATTTTGCATTCAGTTTACACTCGGATTGAAGTATTGCATTCCGTTTAAGGATGTTTTCAGATACTATGTTGTTATTTAGCCGCAGAGATTTGTTTTTACTTTGTTGGTTGATATCGAGTCGACTTGACAACTTTTTTTTTTACAACGCAAACCATGTCTCGAAATGGTATTATTGGCTTGAAGTACAATCAAAACATTTATGTATGGAATTCGAAGTCGTTGATATGTCCACCACGAGCACGTTTGCAGTGGTTGATTCGTTGAAATCAATTTTCGATGACTTAGCTACTCAGCCACACATTCGATCGATTGGCGCTCATGTACCATAGAACATGCAAATATTCTTAACAGACTTGCAGTATCAGAAGTCGAGAGCGACTATAGGCTCCCAATCCTTGACTTTGAGACTCTTCATTTGCCAATACCCCACCAGAGAGGAGTGGGCGACCAATGAACCCATCAATAACATGACCATAAAGGTATACAATAGCGCGTCAAAGATGGAAGCAGGCACAGACGCGGGCATTTTCTCCGATGAGCTAAACTTGCACTGCTCAATCAGACTCCCTGATTATGGCAGTGTATTTCAAGCGAAGGTCCTGGCGGTCAAAGAAGCGGCCAGAACGATATGAATGATGGCAATATGACCAGCTGATATTACCATTTTTATTGACAGTCAGGCGTGGCGACCGTGGCGTAGTGGGTAGGTGCGTCGACTCCTACGCTCGATGTTCTCGGTTCGATTCCCGAAAAATGACCTAAAATTTTGTCACGGTTCCACCTCTGTCGAGTCACTGACAATACTCAAAGAGTATAACTGTCTAAAAAAAAGCTTCTCAATGCCGCCGTTCGGAGTCGGCATTAAACTGTAGGTCCTTTCCACTCGTGAGAGAACAATAGCACGCACAACACGAGTGGTTGCTGAGAAGCTAGGCCCAGGTCCGCCATTATTATTATTGACAGTAAGGTGGCATTGAAAGCTATATCCGCAACAGAAATCAAGTCCAAGCTGTCGCGAAGATCTGAAAACTCTTGGCTCACAGCACTCGATCAATCTGTGCTGGATCCCAGTACATAGGGACATTGTCGGCAATGATATAGCTGATGAACTTGCCAGAATAGGGTGAGTGACCGACCTGTCACAAGTGATTCATGGGATCAAACCGCTCCTCTCAGAGCTGAGGAAAATAAAGGTAAAGATAAAGATTCTTGAAATGGCAAACAGTTGATGGCGTGCCCTGTCTACATGTGTGATTACTGAAGCAGATACGATCGACCAAAAACCGACACAATCCTTCAATGCGACAAAGAGTTGCTAACGATGGCGGTTGGAGCTCTCACAGGCCATAATCATCTTAGAAACTACGCCATGAAAATGGGACTCTCCAAATACAATGGTGATGCTGCGGTGATGAAGAGGAACGAGAGGATACTCCTCTGTCACTGCCCCAGTCCTTGTCAGTTGCGTCATAGAACACTGGGAGAATATTTCCTCCAAGATCTCCATGAAATCTCAAATAAACCCCTAAGATTTCTTTACAGATTCATAAGGATATCGGGATAGCTACGGTACAATGAGGAATCATGTCTACGGCAAGGGATATAAGGGGATACCAATCCTCAATTGGGCATCAGAATAGATTCTCAAGGATCTAATTGAGGCGTGGCTTCCGCCCGTCTACCCACTTACCTACCTATCCTACCTAGCCACACATTTCGATAGAAACGGCCGCTATCTTTTGTTCAATGCTGGCTCTGAGCTCCTCTAACTAATGCCAGTTTGTTGGCATATACCAATACCCGATTTAACGTAGCCTCATAAAAAACGATCTAGGCGGCCAATTGACATGACCACTTTTCGATATAACACGTTCATCGAATTGATATTTCGATAAGTCGATTGTTACAACCGCTGTGTGGCTTGTGGCACCGTCTTGTTGAAGTCACATATCATTAGTGTGTAGTCCATGTTGCAGCATGTCGCTGTAGCCATCTCCATTGCCTGTAACGTAACGGCCCAGTGACACCACACCATTATTTATTATATTATTTTTTGTGAATGAAGTGGTGTTTCTTGAAGCAGACGAGTTACCTGATCACTAACGCATATTCTGTTCTTTGACAGTTTAGTCGAAAAGGCGCTTCATCGCTGAAGAAGATTTTACGCTGAAATTGGTCATCCTCTTCCAACATTTCTAGATCTCAATCCGAGAACGTATGTCATTTCATATGATCGAGTGGTTTTAGTTCTTGAGTTAACTTCATCTTAGAAGGGTGCAGGCCAAGATCCTTTCGCAAAATTTGCTTGAGAACGCTACCGTGAAATCGACTGTCTTGATACATTTGCGACGGATGCTTGAACGACAACAATATTCTGGGCAATTCGACTAACCCGTAGTTTCACTGGCACGGAAACATTCAGCAGCTGGGATAGGTTAGGTTAGGTAGATGGGTGCCCTTGCTGACATGAAAAACATGTCAACGGCTCACTTAGACCACTATGAGTTCATTGTGCCCAAACAAACTTTAAAATCGTGGAAAACTTAAAACTTCAATGTATCGACAGCTAAGTTAAATCACCCAGATATAGATAGGTATCTCAGGAGTTTAGGTTAGGTTAGGTTGAAGTGGCTGACTGCAGATAGCAGTCACACTTAGGCCAATTTAGGCACATTGTGACACCACGCGGATCTGATGTTACCTATCCAAAAAAACCATTTGGTGCTTTCAACGAAGCTCTTTAGTTGATTAATGCCGGCGTTGTGCAATTCGCTCAAGTCGTTGAAGAAGTAGGCTCCAAGGTGTCTCATAAGTTTGCTTAGCTCTACTTTCCCTAGGTCATCCAGATCCGAAAAAATGAAACTTCCTATGGTTGCCTTCCTCCTAACGGCTAGTGCAGGACAATCATACAGTCGGTGCCGAATAGATTATATATTTTCTTCGTGTCTACAGCGTCTACAAAAGTCGTTGTGGAGTATTCCCAGCCGTGCTGATTTCCTATCCCGCAGTGCCCTGTCACAGCTGTTCGTATATCCCTTCGACTTAGTTTTATGAGATCGGTAAATCGCCTCTTATCGTGGACTGGCGCATGTGTCTAATCGACACCACAGTTTATTAGCTGCCTCGTTGGACTCAATGTCTATTTCCCTGCAAGGTGCAAGGTGATAAGCGGTGTGCTGGCCTCAAGTAGGGCCCGCGAAGAACTTAGATGTGACCCAACCCTGGCCAGCTCATCCGCCTTTTCATTACCGGAAATTCCCATGTGACTGAAATATCGTCTAGTCTTTTTATGCACATTTTTAAGAGCTTGGATCGATGTTATCTATGTTGACTGTAACGCTTTAACGGCTGCTTGACTATCAACATAAATACTGATTGTTTGTCCTGAAATATTTTCCTCAACAATCATATCCGCAGCTTGTTTTATTGCAGCAACTCCCGCCTGAAAACCACTACAACTATCCTTAACTATTCTCTGAAGGACCGATTTGTATTTCGAGACGCACAGTAGACCCCAGCACTAGCACCAACTCACATTTTGGATCCGTCAGTATAGATGGCACAGACTTTCCCCATATCCCATTCTTCGCTGCTGGGTATTCTGAATCTCCGCTCACAGTTTAAACGTGTTATCATAAAGTCCGTTTCCGTCCGGAGTCTCAATATATTCCATCTGCCCAGAATTGAGGCATGACCCTAGGTCGTGGCTATCCATAGCCCAGATTCCCTTAGTCTTATTGCAGTTTTAACTGTCAAGTTGCTGCAGTGGATATCAAACGGAAGTAGATTCAGTAGTGTCTCCAGAGCTGCTGTTGGTGTTGATCTCATTGATCCTGTCACCGCCAGACAGCCTGCCCTTTGAATCTTTGTCATATTTTCAAGGTGGTATCTCTTTTCCACCAGCCGCTGGGATAATTTAGACTCACCTTTGTTCTCTAGGACGAGAATTATGACCAAAAATTCAAAAATTGGCGTTAATTCACTGACTCGATATTTTGGTTATAAATTTTACTTTGCAAAGATTTTTCGTTCATGAACTTCACCATGATGTAGTTGAAATGTTTTTTTTACTGAATGTTTTCACATTGACAGTTTGGTTATAGGTTTAAGGGTGCGTTCACAGTGAAAGTTCAAAGTTGTCAAGTCCATGATGGAAAACCCTTTAAATTCTGTCAAAGAATGCGAATCAAAAGGAAAATTTCTATCAGTAGGTCGCGCCGTGAAAAAGTTTGAGCACGAGAACACCCTTTAGGACCCTAAGCCACCAACCAGACAAAGATAGGTGCGAAGTGAAAAAATCACAGCGTAGCGGCCAGTATAGAAAAATACTAAAAAATGTCGATTCGCGATTGTCCCCATCATCACGACTGCCGAGGCGTGCCTTGAATGCAATTCCATCAGGAAGGCGACCGCTTGGCAGATCCAGGACGAGATGGTTGGACCAAGTCCAGGCACTTGCCTGGTTGCGCTTGGGCATAGCTCCTGATGAGTTAGAGTCGATGGCGGAGGATCAAGTGGCCTGGAGATCTCTCGTGCATGCATTGACTGAAGATGAGATGAGATGATGAGTCCCTTTAGCGGACAAAACACATGTTATTCTTCTTGGCATAGAGTTTACCAATCTTAAGCACAATTCTGTTGGAATATTATTCCACTCAAGCTGAACTCAGTGAATGTTCTGTGTCTTTTAATGTGACTCCAAAGGTGGTCTATTGGCTTTTAGTCTGGAGATTGGGGAGGCCACTCCAGAACTTCAAAACCATTATATTTTAGCCAATCTTTTATCACTTTGGCTGTGTGCTTCGGTACTATATCGTGTTGGAATGTAACGTCCGAAATCGATTTACGCCATTTTTGTAAACTTGATTGCAAAATGTCCACG
This sequence comes from Myathropa florea, assembly GCA_930367185.1. Classification (NCBI taxonomy): domain Eukaryota; kingdom Metazoa; phylum Arthropoda; class Insecta; order Diptera; family Syrphidae; genus Myathropa; species Myathropa florea. The sequence continues at coordinate 110,345,682 of OV884002.1, forward strand.
TACATCAGAGCGGTCGTGCGTCCTTCGATTCTCTTGCATATGCCAACACTATTAGAAGAAATGCATCCCAGAGCATAAGGTTACCTCCATCGAATTTGAACTTTTCCTTAACCAGCTGATAGCTGTTACCCCTCCTTTTCCAAACCCAATCACGACCGTCTGACCCAAATCAGTTTATTTTGATTTCATCTGGCCAAATCACATTAGTTCAGTCCTTTTCTTTGTATGATTTGTACTTTTTACTAAACGCTTTACGGCATATGTCGTTTTGTTAGAAGAAGTTTTTTGATTTTTGCTCTACCACTCAGGCCAGCTTTTCGTTTTCCTGTTACCGTTTCAGCTCTAGTAGCAACACTACACTGGAGCGCTTAGACCCAAAACGGGTTCGTTGTACTGCCAGGTAGCAAACCCCTCTAGTGCCGTTAATTTGATCCCATCGGCAAATGGTGACTGGACCAGATTCGATTTCACTGGAATTCGAACCTGGGACCCCTTTAACTTGGAGCAGGCAATTAACCAACTGCGCCATCCAGTCGTTCAACATTTTTCATTAATAATTATTAACTTTACACCAAACTTCTCGAGCTCCAACAATGGGCGGTTAAATATTACTTTTTGTTGAAGGGAAAGGTGTTGTTTGCTTCAATGAGTGGCGGTGCATTGTACGTGGTTACTTTGCTGGCGCATTGCACTCCCTGCCGTTCCGGCATTTCTCAGTCCACCGTTGTTTGTTTCACCAAATATATTGTTAAATCAGACACGCTGCTTTTGCTTCAACTGAGCCGACTAATCTTTTTGTCACGCTATGTATAACTGATGCTTCGCGATAAAGTTCACTCGCACATGTTTGTACAATCCCATCAAAACACAGTTTGTACACAAATAGCGGATAACTAGCGGATCAAAAGATTACAACTTAACAAACACAATTTTCGAAAAAAAATCTGAGTACATGTGAACTGTGCAAAGAACGCGTTTCAGAAAAGCCCCGAACCGTGCCAAACAGGAACTGAAATCATTTCAAACTAATTGCGACATAGCTGGGTTGTGGGTTGTTTTGAATCATTCTGAAGTGATAAGGGAGGTCATAATTAATTTCTAGAGAATCGATTGTTATGAATTCAATAGGAAACATAAATTCTCAAATGTCTCGGCACATATTAGTAATACAACCGGGACTGGGGAATTTTCTTGGGTATTTTTTACTATATTTTCAATTTATTTAATTAACAAGAAACGAATTTAATTTTTTTTCATTTATTTGCTTCATTTTTAACTTTGAGTCTATTTTCTAGGGGATACTGCTATAGGTGTATGTGTCCTAATCGCTGCTCATCTGAACCGATAGATATGGTCAATTGTGTGCTTAGGAGAAACTGGTACCGTGGGAACCTTCTATTTTCCGTTTCAGTTTAAAGTTTGAATTTTAAGAGGACTTAATCTTACCCCACCAGATTTTCAAGTACGCCAAAGGAGTTTTTCCCTAGTGTTTGCTATCTCCTCATTATTGCTAAAGCAGCTGAGAGACAATGCCCAAGTCTACGTCGGACTGTAGGACCATTAGTTGATGAACAGGTTCTATTTCTTCCACGTACCTCTTATTTCAACAGAAGTTTCTGTGAGCGATGCCTTATGCGATGTCTTAGGTGAGTAACTATGGCACAGTGTCCGATAAGGACTCACATTATATTTCGTGCCTCTGTGACCAACCAATGATAGAGATCTCTTTTTGTTCAACGTCAGCAAACAGGATTAGTGTCGTTGCACCGACATCTAAACTCAGCCATCTATTGACGGATCTTTGTCTCCCGGACAACTCGTAAACGTCGCGATTATGTCGTTTTGTTGACTTGCCTTCCTCGCAAACAGGATTAAATGTCCGAACCAACGCTTTTCTTTCGCAGGCAGCAAGAACCAGCTCTGCCGTCCACCTTGTCATCCAGCTTTCGGCTTCATACGCTAGACTTACGCGATTGTGTCTAGTATGATTTTGGTCTGGACAAACCCAAGCAGCAGCGGTTATCATGGTCAAATCTATGTCAAATCTCTACTTAAATTTCGAGTTCATGTTTGCTCCGAGGTAGAAAAACTCTGAAAACCTCTCAAAGATATGACTGTTGATGTTGTCCAAGGTGGTGAACAACCTATCGTTTGTTACCCGATAGCATATTGTGCGTTTTGTTCTTGTTTACCTTAACCCTTTCGCCTCACATGGTACATAAATGTACCAGCAAAATTTCAAACAACCCTGGATTCTCTTATTTGCATCAGAATTAGTTTAAACTTAGGGGTTGGTTAGCGACATATTAAAATAATAAAATTATTTCTAGCTTACTTGTTCGAATTTCGGGGCGAAAGGGTTAAGATCAGTACGTTTTGCCTGCACTCTAAAACCACGAGAATGTCAATATCGTCTGCATATACGAGGGTGCTCTGAAAAGTTTGCCTTTATTTGATGAAAATCTCTGTTCTCTGAGCGCAATTTTCAGTTGAGGGAATAAAAAAAGAACCGCAAGCAATTCAAACCGTAAAGCTGAAGTGTGAGGCGGGGTTTGAGTGAGTTTTTTTCTTCAAATGTGGCCGTTTTTCCGCAATTTCTGCTCAGCTCATCAAGTAACGATGTAAAGCATTCTCCTGTAATTCTCCCCCTTTTGAAGATAAAGATAGCTCCATGCTTATCCCAAAAAACAGTCGCAATCACTTTTCAAGTCGAAAAATACAGTTTTTGCTTTTGTTGGAGCCGATTTTCCTTTCGCTGGCCATTGTTTTGACTGAATTTTTGTTCAAGGCGTTAAATGGTTTATCCAAGTTTAGTCTACAGTGATTTTCCGGCGCCAAAACTCTAACTTATTGCGTCTAAACTGAGCAACGGCGTCATTCGAACACGTTTTTGATCTATCGTAAGTAAACACGGCACCCACCGCACAAACAGTTTTCCCATGGTTAAATCGTGATTCGAAATGTGACAAACACATTCTTTGGACATTGTCTAGCCTCTGTTATCTCTCTCACTTTGATTTAACGATTGTGTAGCATCATTTTGTGAACTTTGGCGATCTCCGGGGTAAAAGTTTTTAGACGCCCCGAATATACATCGTCTTCCATTGAATTCAGCTGCCTAAAATCTCACAGCAGTAAATGATAATGCAGAGTCTCCGTAAACAGTCTCCAATTCATCTTTGATTTGTGTAGGCGTATTGCCTTTGAAAAACAGATATTTGATGACCGTTCGACACTCGATTTTGTCACATTTTTGCAAAAATATTTAGACCGACTTACTCAATTGATTGTAAATCACATACGAGTACATCACGTCTAAGACAAGACGGTGTTTACATGAGTAGAAGAAGGCAGACATGTCGGAGAGAGATCGTTTAAGTTTTCAAAGGTTGGAAGGAGATGGGTTGGATGCGCCGAAAAGCGGCATTCTTCACTCGAAAATCCAATATCAAAGTGGATTCTCGACCGAAGCATGCATCCTTTTATCCCTTATTGTTCCGTTTTCGGCATATTTCCCAAATTTTCGGTTGTTGCACACGCAGAAATCTTGTGTGCCCAGGCGGATTGCCTAGTCGTTTGTAAACACTGTCTTTGATAGCTGAAATTTTGTTTGAGTACATGTCAAAAATGGGCGCCGTGGCGTAGTGGGTAGGTTCGTCGACTCCTACGCTCGAGGTCGTCGGTTCGAATCTCGAAAAAAAACATCAAACATTTTTTTACGGCTCCACCTCTTTCGAGTCACTGACAATGCTCAAAGAGTACAACTGTCTAGAAGTAGCTTCTCAATCTCGCCGTTCGGAGTCGTCATTAAACTGTAGGTCCCCTCCACTCGTAAGAGAACAATAGCACGCACAACACGAGTGGTTGCTGAGAAGCTAGGCCCAGGTCCACCTCGGACTGTAGCGCCGCCATTATTATTATTATTATTACATGTCAAAAATTCCATAATCACATTTCCTGGGTTTTATTGAAGAGTGTTGTCATCTTATTTTTAATTCGATAGCTTTTTAGACCACCCTCGTACCAATCTTCGCACAACTCTTAAAGGCCGCGGTTTCCTCTATCCGCCTTCTTCGCAAACAGCGTTCAATTTGCAAACAATTTTTTCTTTCGAAGGCACAAAGAATCAGCTCTGTCGTCCTGCATTCAGTTCCATGTGCAAGATTGGCTGGGTAATGGTTTTGTATAGTTTATCAAGTGGTCACTTCTATTGATCTAAGCAAAATGTTTCTTTTTTGCTGCGTTTTTTGTTGGAGCGAAGAAATAAAACGCGTCCGATCGTTCTAGATAAACTTGAAACTTTATTAAACGGTGTTGTAAAAGTTCTGTAAGGAAACACAAAAGGAAAACTTAAGTAAGGGAAACCCCTTTTCGTATATTTCTTATTATGTGGGGGGATATTTATATATATTTATATATTATACCTTAGGGGATATTTAGATGATTTCGGTGCAAATGTTTGCCTGGAGCTCATCACTGGTCAGAGGCTTGCTGAGGAGGTGTCAAATCTGGAGATTTGTTCGATCAGTCTATGTCGCCATTTTTTAGTAGTGTTGCCACTTAAGCACTTACTAAATAAATGTTATTATCTTTGTTTGATTAATTGTAAAATGATTCGCTGCATGAAGACTTTTATAATTCTGTGTGTAGGATTGACTATAAAATGCACACTGCTTGGAAATCTTAAAGAACTTAACTCGCCTCAGTTCAAAAAATTATACCTATCCCTGTTTGAATACAATTTTACGACGCTCTCTCACATTACAATTTAAAAATTGCTGCCCCATTATAATGCATTGGAATTCTATTCAACTACCCCTATAAGTTTTTATATCAATTGAAGCTCAAGAATATCATTTAAAAATTCCCCTCTGTTATATTATTTTTATTTTCTTAAATAATCATAAATATTGTTAAAATAAAAACTTAGAAATAAATAAACATATGAAAATATTAAGCACAAAAAACTATAAGATATGAAAAAAACAAGGGACTATGAAAAAAATTGCAAGGTTTGGACCACGTTATGCACATGTGTATACTTAAACTTATGCTCTTATCTTAACAGAAACTATACATATAAAATATGAAGACATTGCACACAAACAAACTACTAAATACTAATAAGGAATTGTATTGAAATATACAATTATTTTTACAAACAAATTATTTTATGATATGCATACACATATTTGCGCAAGCAAACAAGTAAAAAAAAACTGTAAATACCCAAAATGTATTGTATTAAAATTTTATAAAAAAGTGTTTCACTGAAGTTAGTAAAACAGATTAAAAAGAGAGATATCTCTTGGAGGAGAAATAACGATTCAATGTATTTTTGTTGAACTTGCAAATAATGAAATAAATTAATCGTAAATTATATTTGAAAAAATAAAACTTTTATTTCTACTTTATATGATGATTCTAGCCCTGTTTACCTTTGTTCTTTTCATTGCTTTTTAAAGCTCAAATCGGAACAGCACGTTCGGTGGCTCAGACTTTGACAGGGATTGGTACGTGTTTTATCGAATTTACGAGAGTATTATGTTAAAGCTCGAGCACTCAGTTTTAAACATCGAAATAGAACTCGCGCGTTTGACAAGTAAAATATACTCTTCGAAGCTATCCACTTTCTAAAATACATTTTACAAGGAAAAATGCAATTAGTATAGATTAAATCCCTACAAAAATTATTTGCTTACACAAATAGTTGCCTTTGCCAGCCAAAAGTGAAAACACAAATGAATAAAAAAAAATTGTTTTTTTTTTCTGTCAAAAAGCCCGAGTGAGTAGAGAGTAGCTCTAGTCCAAACTTTCTGCTCGGACATACGATATTACGGTCTGTGAAATGTCAACGCCCGACAGCGCTATTCCGACTTGACTAATGATTTACGTGTATTCTACAGAAAATGTCAAAGCCCGACCGCGCGAACGCGCTTTTGGAATTTGGATATAAGACTGACAAGTATGTTTAAATTAGTAGCACAGTGATGACACGTAGCATAGCATCATATGGACGTTCAAGTTTTTTGTATTCCTTGTACTGCTTGTCTATCTTAACTTCTTCTTTTTCTTCTTAAGGCGCAACAGTCCGAGGGGGACCTGCTCCTTACCCAGCAAGCCTCTCCAGTCGACGCGATCTCTCGCCAGTTGTCTCCAGTTTCGCACACCAAGCCGGCCGAGGTCCCCTTCGACTTGTGTGCGCCACCTTGTACGCGGACGTCCTCTGCTCCGTTATCCCACAGGTTTGAAATCGAAAATGTACGCTCAACAAAGGACAGCAAATACATTTCTACTTCTTCATCTCAGTGGTTCGGTGTACCATTTGGACACTTAACTATTCGAAGATTAATAAATTTTCTACCAAGAAATCTCGAACACACGCATTTCAATGAAAGGAACTTCATAACCCTGGTCACGGATACCTTTTGAGGGTTGCTTAAATCATTTCACAATTGGATCAAAAGCGAAGGATGGAGTTGATAGCTGCGTCTTCTCCAATTACTCGTAGCTGTATTTTTCTCTTTTCGCTTACCTAAATGGCAATTTTAGGAGCTCTGTCCGTCTGGTTCAAATGGAATGTAATATTCGCGGGATATTTGCATTCTCGCAGACAGCCAAGTAGTTACTACGGCCTTGGAACTAGCGTCTCCAAACTCTAAAGTAGTAACAAGCAGTCCCCCAACTTAAATGGCTAACAGTTTATTATTCGCCTGAGTTGGCTACTAGGTAACAGAGGCATTCTAGGTTTCTGCAAGGTGGATGAACTTGCCAATCACCAACGTTGGAATATATATTTGTATCGCCAAAGAACGAAGTCCAACGGTGTCAAATCACATGATCGTGGCAGCCAATTAACATCGCCACGACGTGAGATAACACGACCATTGAATTTCTCGCGCAAAAGAGCCATTATTTAGTTGGCTGTGTGGCATGTGGAAGCACATGTCGTCCAGGTCCATATCCTCAATTTCTGGCCACAAGAAGTCCGTTATCATCTCGTGATAGTGAACACCATTCACGGTAACTGCTTGGCCGACCTAATTTTCGAAGAAGTACGGCCCGATGACGCCGCCAGCCCATAAACCGCAGAACGGACTGGGCGAGCATACACAGGTGTTTTCACATTTCCTACAGACACGGGTTTCTGAAATTTGCGCACAATTCTATCGATTTTGACCGATTATGCTGACCAAAAGAATCACGAAGTGCACGAAATGCATTTTTATTTGAACGACCATCTTTGTAAAAAGGCTTCAACAATCTTAACGCGCTGCTCAATTGTGTACGTCTCCGTGGCTGAATTTGTCAAACACTGAAACAAAGAAATGTCAAATTAAGTCAAAAAAAAACTTGACGTTAAGGTGTGACCCACAATTAACACCGTGCATTATGATTGGACCACCCTTTACATATTTATAAAAGGAACAGCCGAGAATATTTTAGTGGAGTGGCCAAAATTGATTCAATAAGTTAAAAAAAAAGATTGCGAGCGATCGCGTTATTTCTTTTAACCACTCTCCTATGCATCGTAACTGCTGCTTTCACCAAACTTCAAAGAACGGTCTGACTCGGCTACATGGGTGCCTTCCCTAGTACGCCTGGCTCTTCTCTTGATGAACTGCTGAATCTCCCCCCCTAGATATCCTAGATATCATGGGGTGTACTCTCAAGGCCATCTTCCGTTTAAAAAGAAGTGGTTTTTAGTACAACTCGCACTGGAGTTTCGATGACCTTGCGCATCGCATTTCCTTTGACCCCAGTCTTATGGATATGCCGTCTGACGCACTGACACCTGTACTCCAGCTGCGACGAACAAACAAAGCCGACTTTGTCTACACTCAGGACTACGAGTAGCTCTGGCCAGAATCTGAGCCAGGAAAGGACTGTAGGCCAATCTTCACGGAGGGCTCCAAGACCAATGAATTATCTGGCGCTGGCGCCTTCGTGGAGGGCGACAACAGTAGAGTACACACCTCGGTAGGTAAATTTGTGTCAGATTTCCAAGCGGAAGCCTATGCAATCCTAATGGCTACGAACTAAGTTGTGAAGAACAGGTAGAAGGGGCGAAGTATTTGTAGCGGCAGCAAAGCTGTACTTATGGCCTTGCTCAACCCTTTAACTACTTCCAGGATATTTCAAGAATGCAAGTCTACTCTCAATTTGATCGGCAGTTTAAATTCGCGAAGACTTGTCTGGGTCCCAAGCCTCCACTGGATCGCGGGAAATGAGATCGTCGATGAACTTGCCAGGCCATCCATGCCTAACTAGAAAAGGCACACTCAGGACCTGACCCTGTGCTGGGACTGCCTGCGTCCTTGGTTAGGGCTTCCATCGATGGTTGGACCTCTCGAGAGCACAACCGGAGGTGGAGACAGACAGGATGTAGACAGACCAAGCGCATGCTCCCCAACGTCTGTAAGAAATCCGCGGCATTCTTGTTTTCTCTTGACAGAAAAGACTACAGACGACTTACCGGCGTATTAACGGGCCACTACACCTTCGCCAAACACCTGAATGTGTTTGGTCTGAGCGATAAAACCGTCTGCGACGCCTGTGGAGAAGAGGATGACACCGCAAAGCGCTTCCTCTGCCATTGTCCCGCCTTTGCTCGGATCAGGTGGCAGTTATTCGGTACTGATGAGGTGAGAGCAGATGACGTAAGTTCCTCATTACTGAAGCGCCTGCTGGTCTTTCGAAGAAATTCCAGCAAAAGTAGGTTACTGCCTGGTAGTAAAATGGACCAGTTTTTGAGTCTGAGTGCTCCAGTGAAGTGTTAAAATCCTCCGACAAAAAAATGTAGCGCAAATGGAGAGGGAATCGCAAAAGAGAATTATGGTCGTGTTAAAGATGCCTAACAGTTCTATTTAACTGCCAAGTTCTCTCGCTACACATTTCCACCATTTATCAGCCACCCCAATTACCCAATTACCTATTCGACATTCGAATTCGACTACAGTTACAGTGTTACTACACAGTCGAATTTGTTGACCCCATTCATACTCAAATTTGGACAGTGTGTTCTACTGTTCTTTTCGACAATTTGGAATTCATTGCTATGAAGCTATGCGTCGCTTTTTTCAAAAAGCTGAATCCATTCAAGTGGCGGAATAGAGATTTAAGTGGGATACGATCCCTTATACGAGGGGAAAGAAAGAAAAACGTGTGCGACTACCGTGATTATTTCATTTTCCCCAATCCCGCTTAAAGTCAAACACAAAACTATGTACGTGCCAATCATCGCCAGAAGTGCACGTTGCACGTGACCAAGCACATCACACTCTAGAACTACGTGCAGTCCAGACCAAAAAAGACCCACACAAAAGAAGGAGAGAACGAAAAAAGAGCAAAGTCATGCACGCATGGTCTTAGTCACAGATACGAACTTCAAACTAAGCACAACAGCCCATCACACACTGTTTACGCAACGCAAACACCATTCATTCTTCAAAAGCGTACATGCGAGTAGTTTGATCAAAACAAAAACATTCCATGCGGTTTTTCGGGGCGGGTTTCTACGTCACGTGGAGAGAGCCGCCTCTTCGCGCCAGAGCATCGTCCTATTTATTTACATCAGCACCACCATCGTGTACATCAATCTATCGACCTTCGCCTTAAATCACTGCGTAGTATCCCCAATCGAATGTAAACTAATAGCTAGTTCATTTGTTTTGTTCTGCTCGGTGCTGCTCTTTTTCTCGTTCGTTTTTCAGTTTCTCACTGTGATTAGACATTTACGTTGTTCATTTCTTGAATATTCCACACTCGTATGTGGCTGATTAAATCTGGGGGCTGCATGGGTGTGCGTGCGAGTGTTTACATGCGTTTAATTGAAGGCGATGCGCCGCGGCTCATTCATAAATCGCAATAAGAACATAATGCTCCATTGATAACATGCATCGGGCGCCGAGTCAACTCAAGAGATCAACGTCCTCCGCGACCACTGTGGTGTATCAGCGATATGCCAGATCTTGGACTCTGCTGCAATCGGCAAGTCGAGTGATGCGAATGATTTGATCCTTAATGCTTTTGTCACTGCGGCTTGGTTGCCGTCGGTGGCATCGTACGTTAATGAAGCGCTCAATGGCGTTTAATTAATTATGTCTCGATCGCTTTCGCGAAAGAAAATCCCCGCTGGTGAAAAACAAAGCGAAAAACAAATCGAAGCGAAATTATAATATACGAGTAATAACGGAATGGAATGTGTTTTTGTTTTGGAATGGTTATCGCGCAAATAGAAGCGCGTACGTAATGTCGGCACTGGGCGTTTGATGATAGTCTGTGACGAAAGAAAAGGAATTTTCATGACATCCTGGTGGAGATTGAACTTGGACACTTCTGTTGGTTGTAATTAAAGCGGCTCATTCGACGAACAAAGATCTTGCTGTTCAGAGAGCCACCATAATGAACTGCAGTGGCCTTAAGCTTATGTCAGAATTGAACGTCTGCTTAAGTCCGATTTAAAACTTCATTCGGTTGACAAATGATCGCTGTGCTCGGGAAATGCAAATGGAAAATAAGTATGTGGCCGTATATGCTATCCGATGACAAATTCGAGGTTATGGTTATTTCCAGACGCCTGTCCAATGCACTCTACATGCTAGTGGAGTCTCAGTGAGGCAGGTGGAGAAGTTAAGGTGTCTCGGGTTCTTCTTCACGGTAATGCTTAACTTTCGTGTAGAACTGGCCAAGCTATGTCAATTTTGAAACAGCTTGGGCGATCTGTAATCAGAAAGGTCAAGCTTTGTGTCAAAGCCAAGTTATTAGATTTTAACCCAGTAATTGTTCCTCTCTCACCTCTCATCTATGTTCATGAAATTTGGGTAATGACTGAAAGACTAAGATCGCGAATGTCAAAATGAGATTTCTTGGTACTGTTGTGGGAGCTACTCGCCGGGAAAGGATAAAAAACACGGCAGTGCGCGAGGAACTCGATGTTGAGCAGCTGCTTCTTTAAACGGAAAGGCCTACACTTCGATGATTTGGTCAAGTGGCACGACTTCCGAGGCGTGCCTTGAATGCGATTTCATCAAGGCAACCGCTTGGCAGACCCAGGACGAGATAGTTGGTCCAAGTCGAAAAACTCGCCTGGTTGCGCTTGGGCATAGCTCCTGATAAGTTAGAATCGATGTCAAAGGATCGAGTGGCCTGGAGATTTCGCGTGCATGCATTGCCTCGCGACTCCTTTAGTGGAACATGCGGGCCACGAAAAATGATGTTGACGATGTAAGTAAAACAAAAGGTTTCTTTTACTTATTAAATTTAACAATGGAAGAAATAAATATCCTCTCCAAAAAATATGTTCTAGAAAAAAAGAAGCGTTTGAAAAATAAATCGGAATACCGACATCGCGTCGGAAAACGGGCTGAGGCTGTTTCAATTCGTCACTGAGCGAAACCTCTCTGTAGCTAGAACGCTGTTCTCACACCTCAACATTCATAATGGGACCTGATAAATCAACTGCCAGCCAAATTGATCACATTACGATCGACGACAGACACTCGTCCAGTAATGTTGATGTCCGAACGCACCGAGGCCCCAACTTTAACGCTGATCATTTCCCTTTTGTGGCTAAGGTAAGGACACGGATATCGAGAGAACAATGGAGTCGAGAAAGACAACCACGTTTTGTCGCCAAAAAGTCATCAGAGAAGACGCTACTGATGTGCTGGGTTTTGCGAAACCATCTAGAAAAAACCCCTGGTTTGACGACGAGTGCAGGCAAGCACATGCAGCAAAGCAAGAAGCCTACATAGAACTATGAAAGCTATTTGCGGGCTCAATGAGCAGAAACGTAGGCAAGGGAACCGGCTTCTCAGGAAGAAAAAGAAAGATCAAGAGGAGATGGAGAGGTTCCGCAGGATTTATCAAAGGGCGAAACTTTCATCAAATGAGTATAAAGTTTGGACAGAAGCGTCCCGGGGTGAGGATGGACAAATGTTAGTAGAGTCGCAGAATTTGGAAGAATCATTTTTGCAGACTATTAAACAGCGATGGGGGCACAAATACTTCTTTCAGGCAGAATTTATCACTCAACAAAAGGGACGATGATGGACGAGAATTCCATTCCTCCGATCTAGACGAGGTCAAGATACCAATGTCAACATTGAAGTCCAAAAAAGCAGCTGGGGCAAATGCCTGCTGATATGCTTAAAGAAGCTGAGATGAATTGGTTGGGCGCATGCAACAGTCCTTTCGTTAAATATGGTCGGAGGTGGTCAATGAGTTCTATCTTAGTATAGTTCGATCCACAAGAAGGGATACCCCTTTGGCTGCCCCAACCATCAAGAGATATGTCTTCTTGACAATTCATACAAGATCTTCTTTGCTGTTTTGTGCGACCGCTTGAAACCTTTCGTCACAAATCTGATCGGTCCTTATCAGTGTGGTTTCAGGCCATGGAAGTCCACCATCGACCAGATCTTCACATTACGCAGATCTTTGGAAAGACCCAAGAAATACAGATCGATATTAACCACCTAATCGTCGATTTCAACGCCGTATATAACAATGTGCATGGAGATGAGCTACACAGCGCCGCGTTTAGTTTTGACATTCCTGCCATACTCATCAGACTTAGCAGGATGACTATGGAGAACTCTGCCTGCTCCATCAAGGTTGGCAACGAACTCATCGGGAGCTTCAATCTCAAAAAGGTCTTAGGCAAGACGAGCCGTTGTCGTGTAACTTTTTCAGCATTGTCCTTGAGAATTCCGTACAACTGCAAGTATACACGGATGACATCGACGACTTAGCCAGAAAATCACAATGGACAGCTATTAATTTGAAGTAATCAAGGACTTCGTCTCCTACGTTCGAGGTCGTCAGTTCGAATTTCGAAAAAAAAACATCAAACATTTTTTCACGGCTCCACCTCTTTCGAGTCACTGACAATGCTCAAAGAGTATAACTGTCTAGAAAAAAGCTTCTCAATCTCGCCGTTCGGAGTCGGCATTAAACTGTAGGTCCCTTCCGCTCGTGAGAGAACAATAGCACGCACAACACGAGTGGTTGCTGAGAAGCTAGGCCCAGGTCCACCTCGGACTGTAGCGCCGCCATTATTATTATTATTAAGGACTTCGTCTACTTTGGCTTCGCTGTAAACAGTGCCAACAACATCAGTACCAAGATCAAACGGAGAAAAACTGTTGTCAACAGCTGTTTTTTTGGGCTCACAAGGCAATGGACTAATAGTCTCCTCTCTCGAAAGACCAAGCTGACTTTGTATAAGACGTTGATCATGTTTTACGGCGGAGAGGGATGGACAATATCAAAAGCGGATGAAGAAGCTTTTGGTCTTTTCGAGAGAAAAGTTCTGCGTGCGATCTTCGGTCCTGTTTGCGTTGACGGCGTTTGGAGTTGAAGATTCAACCATGAACTACTCGTATATGGGGTTTACATCGAGTCGAGCCTGGCGTCTACGGATCCAACGCCTTAAAAGGCTAGGCCATATTAATCCTATGGACAACTTGACTCCGGCCGGTGCCATGACATAGCGCCAAGCGACAGATATACAGTGGAAAGCGACATAAGGCCAATTGGCTTAGCTCCGGCCCGAAGAGTCTTCAACTCTGAGCCTGTGGGACAATGCAACAGAGGACGTCCACGAACAAGGTGGCGCACACAAGTCGAGGGGGACCTCGGCCGGCTGAGTGTGCGAAACTGGAGACAGTTGGCGAAAGATCGTGCTGGCTGGAGAGGCATGTTGAGTGAGGTCCAGGTCCACCTCGGACTGTAGCGCCCTAAGAAGAAGAAGAAGAAATGTATCCAGCAAAAAGCAAATCAAAAACTTGTTGAAAAGTCTATACAGCTAAGTTATATCCTGATATACAGTCGCTCCAAGCCGAACTCGCTCACTTAATCAATACCGTCAAGTCTGCTAAGAGTGTTGTTCTCTCGATATCCGTCTCCCAAACTTGGCAACAAGAAGGAAATGGTCCGAGTAGATATAAGCGCCTCAGAACGCTCGGACATCGAGAATACTGGAGCAGTGTCTGACATCGATCGCAACGTGATTAATCTGGTTGACGGTCAAATGATCAGGGGACCGCCAGGTCCCTTTATGGATATTGGGGTGTGGAAAACACGTGCTATCGGACGAAGTCCACCTGAGTCCGTTTTCAAGCGTGTTGTCGTGCAGTTTGTGTTTTCCGGTGACTCTAGCAAGGATATCTACCTTGCTCAACTTAGCATTGAGCAAATGATCAGTGCAACGAAATGCAGTCACTTCCCCGAAGAATCTCCCTATTGCAATCTGTTTTTCCGATTTTGTAATCACACCTTAAATTATCGAAATAGCTACAGCGCCTCACAAAAGTATTCGGAATTATGTTCTTTTCCTGGATTTTAGTATTGTTAAATAACAAATAATTATTTTAATTATAATACAAAAAAAAATAGTTTCAATTCAACATTTAATATCTGTTAACAAAAAATCAGAAAAAATAATACATGTTTTCTGTCTGCAACAACAAAAAAAATTCAACAAACTAGGACCCAGGAAAAAACATAATTCCGAATATTTTTGTGAGGCATTGTATAATTAGTAGCGCCAACTTTGCTTTTTGCGCTATTTTCTGTAGTAAATCATGAAATAATTTCAACTCGCAACAGACGTAATCTATCGTAAAAATTCAAATATTCTAGTCTACATCTAATATTAATTGTGTGGTTGTATTTCACGGTATTATCCTTTTAATTGCAGTTCAATATCACGGTATTGTGGATGAATACTTTAAAAATTCTAACGGTCATAACATGAACAACCGCAAAATCCGAAGCAATCAATCAATTACTGAACGCAATGACAGGAAGGTCAGCTGCTCCAACTGCCGGTCGTTGAAAAACCAAAAAAAAATCTTTAAATCTTGAAAAAAACATTTTTGTTTATATCTGAGACCAGTTTTACGGGTCGCATGGACCTTAAGTGTCGTTACACATCCAACACCAAATCGATGAATAATACATTCACATGTCCGTTGCCCATAAATCGATGCACCTATTGCAATGACCCAAGCAATCGACGGCGTTGACCAAACGGGTGTTACATGTTTGGTCGCTTGTGCAGATACATTTGGAGGCAGGTTTCTTGCTTAATTTCGTCGAAACTGGACTGGACTTTGCTTGTCTCGGCGAAAGAAATGATACACTTCGAGGGGCGGGGGAAAGGATTCAAAGTGAGAATCAAGTGCAGAAACAATGAATTACACATTTTTTGTGGATAAACTCTCTTCGGTCAAGAACTCAGCAAAACATTCGAAAACTCGCCGTGTCCACACTTGCTCATGACCACTGTAGATGCTGTATTTTCCCCAGCATTGATTTTTCTTCTCGCTATGCTCTGATGTGGCCGCCGCGCCGCCTCGGCGAAAGGTCGTTCGGAGTGAGTGAGTGTTTCTGCTTTTCTGCCGATCACCAGTTGATAACGCGCGCCAAACGAGGCTTTTGTGCCGAGCAGAGCACGAGCAAGTGGCGTCAATCGCTTTTATATATTGAACAACAATAATTGCATCTCCTTCAGATTCGATCTTACCATAGAAATGTTAACAAGTAAAGTTCAGAGTTTTGCGATCATTCTTCTGGTGATCGGTGCTGTGGCAGTTGCCGCGCGTTCAATTGCCGACGGGGAAAATAATTCCGAGGGTTGTGAAGTGCCATTCTCGTCGAAGGGACACATCGGCTATCAATGGCCGTTGATTTTCCGAACAAATGGCTCACTTTATGGAACCGCGAGTGTGGACGGGGTGGATTCGGTTGTGGTGCCACTGGGCGAGGAGGTGATAGTGTCGTGTGGTCCGAATTACATCAAATCGAAGGGAAGATCCGAGCAGATTCCGGCGAAATGCGGACCGGGGGGACTGTTTCAGTTGGACGGTCAGTGGGAGGGAGTCAATTTGAAGGAGATCACGTGTGACTTGCGGGTGATCGAGGAGACCATGAATCCGGTGTTCGGCTGTCCCATCAACTTGACGTCGACTAACTTCGGGTATGTTCACCCACTCCAGGGCGACACCTACATCGTCGGTGAGTCCTGTTACGATATAAACCTGGGACAGACGTACTTTGCGCACGTCAAGCTCGGCGGCTCATCGGAGTACCTCCAGAAGGCCGACAAGTCGTTCCTCCTGCACAACCACCCGAACTCAAAGTACAAGATCGACTTTTTCAAGTCCCTGCGCTTCGACGAGATCTACGAAAGGGTGCGCAATACCCTTGGCATCAAGGACGCGCCTGGCTTCAAGCTGAGCAACTTTGTGGACGAACCTCTGCTGATCCACAACCAATTGATCGCGGTGAAGAAACTGTCCTGGAACTACTTCCTCATGCGGGACAATCTGCAGACCCTCAGCCTTCTGAAGGAGGACATCAAGGACCTCAGCAACGGCATGGAATTGGACGTGTACATCGGCAGCCACGGGGTCAACGTTCTGCAGAGTTCCAACGGCGGTCAGCAGATGGAATTTTACGCTTCCGTCGGTGACGGCCCCAATCGCTTCCCGATGCCCGAGCTGATTTGGATCATCGTGAAGCACGCCAACAAGCTGGTGGCCTTTGGCGTGTTCAATGATCCGGATCTACAATCTGAGGATGTGGCGCGCAAGTCTATCTGCAAGAGCGAGTGCGAAAAGATTACATGGCTGACACGAGTCGCCAGCTCCAAGTATCGCGGACCGCTGATCTGCTGTCGCTACGATGACTTCATCCAAGTGGTCAAAGAAGCGCCGCTCTGGACCGGAGTTAATGTACTCTTCTCGTGATGTTAGATGAGACCTTTAATCTTATGCAACAAAGACTTAAGAATACCCTATCTCTGAGGAGGGGAAGTTACTTTTTTATTCGTTCACGTTTTGAACTCCGTTCCCCGGCGGAGTTTGTGTCCAGCTTATCAGTTTTTTGCTTAGTTAAGTGAAGTACTACGTTTTTTTTGTTTTTTTGTAAACAATTCCACTTGAGGTTTATTTAATAAATTTTTATGAATAAATTGAGGCGTGTGTGTGTGTCTGGTCTTATCTGGTTTTGGGTTTATGTTCTGCTTTGGGACTTAGATTATGTTTTGTTCTCGGTCAAGGACGTGGTTGGACGTTGGTTGCGTTAGAAGCGACCTTACTGCGAGAACTTTGGTTGTTTTCTTTTCTTGGCCTGGTCGTTGTTCCCGGCATTTCATCAGAAATCCGGTATCAGTGACATTTGATACCGCGTTGAAGGTGTGGTGCAAAATATTTCGATTGCAACTGGACTTGATGATTTGATGTGTCGTGGAGCAGACGCAGCAAACAGACACAACAGCGCAGATTGGGAGAGTCAGTGTGCAAATAAGTAATGTTTTTGAGAGTGAAAGGATTTTCTTAACAGACACGTTGCACTTTGTAACACAGAGTAACGATAGACTCTGTTCACCTCAGAGGATTATGAAAGATAACAACCGCTTGTGGGGTGGTAACTAGAGTTGATACATCACTTGGAAGTAAGTTCTCCCTTTGTCGGGGTGGCCACTTGGTTAGGGCGACCATCAAATGGGTATCAGGGTAAGAAACCATGTTTCACTTAGGTCCTAGCGGATCGATTGTGATGCCCAAAGGGAAGATTGTCTTTTTTCTCTGCGATTTGTCGAATAACTAAGTGGTGTCTACCCGTCGTTCTTCGTCTTCTGATGTTGCTACAATCCGTGGTTTACTCGGGGCTCAATAGCTCTTCCAGTTGGCAAGATCTTTCGTTAGCTGTCTTTAACTGCACACACTAAGTGTGTTGAGGTCCTTTACACATGTGTGCGCTAACTTAATCGTAGACGTCCGCTTTTGGTTTGTCCCACAGGCTTGACGATGCTGGGCTTGACTACAAATACGAAATCAGTGGCTCAAATCTTCATTTGCATTCAATGGCTGTACAATAATGACGCTGGCCTTCTTGGTCTCACTCAAAAATCTTCGGTTTCCAGCTTAGCTTTTGTCTTTTTCTTCTTTTTCGTCTTTTGTCCTTTTGGTTTTGATAAGATCCAAGAATTCTGCATTATTAATGAGTGACGATATTCTGCCACTCATAAATGTGATCAAAGTGAGGAATTTTGTACTTCCTCGGATAGCGTACCAATTCTGTTTCCTGTGGATTGACTCCAAGATCACATTCTCTGGATGATTCGGTCAGCTGGGAGAAATGATTCTGTTTAGAGTCTCTGAACGTGTATAAGAATTTTTTGAACAGCAACATCATCAGCATAACCAACTGCTTTGCAAGTTATCACATTGAGTAAAAACAGAAGTTCGTTGACAGCAATGTTATACGAGTATACAGGGTGGGCCAAATACAAGTGCAATAAAATGAACAAGCAAGAACAAACATTCCCATTAATTGTGAAATACAAGGTCGTTCAAGTGACTGCCTCGGCTGGCTTCGCAGTAGCGCATTCTGTCACCCCAATTTACCAAGACCTTGTTGATGGTTTCGGGCTGTAGTTCACAGATTGCTTGGATGATATTGGCTTGAATCTTTTCCGGATTATTGGCATAACATCGGTCCCTCATGGTTCCCCACAAAAACACAAAAAAAAGGTCCAAAGGGTCAAATCGCAGCTCCGACGCTGCCAATTGACATCGCCAAGACGACTGATAATACGATTTGGGGAGCAAAAGATCGATTGTGGCATGTGGCATAGCGCGCCATCCTGCATGAACCAGAGGTCGTCCACATCCATATCTTCAATTTTAGTAAAAAAAAAAGTCAGATAACATGGCTCTGTAACGCCCATCGTTGACCGAAACGTTGTTCTAACGCGAGTTGAGTCTCACACTCTCGGCCACAGCAGCCACATTCTCACCTGTGCGCACCATAGGACGACGGAGACGGGGACCATTAAATTGTAGGTCCCCGCCATTCGTGAGAGAACTATAGCAAGCACAACACGAGTGGTTGCTGAGAAGCTAGGCCCAGGTCCACCTCGGACTACAGCGCCGCCATTATTATTATTATTATTATTTCTATATTTGTCAGTAGATCAAGCGCCCCGATACCGCCTTCCCCGGGTCCCTTATGTATATTGAGCCTTTGTAAGGCATAAGTCACTTCAGTACAGCTTACTTCAGTGAGATATATGCTAGACAACGATACATCGATTGTTTTTCGATGTTTTATTTATCTTCTCCATCACACAAATTGTTGGCTATATCTACGACGTACCTACCTAAACAACAAAATATACTAGTCTTACCAGATTCAACTCAAAATCCTTCCATGTCTTCCGTTTCGTTGATGATTGAATTTTTTACTTTGTGGCTTATCGGGCCGCAAACATCGATGTATCATTTGTATCCCTATATGTATCCCAATACGACTCGATGGCGCAGTTAGTTAAGTGCCTGCCCCAAGTTCGAGGGGTCCCAGGTTCGATTCCGAAATCGGTCCAGTCACCATTTGCCGTTGGGATCAAATTAACGGCACTGGAGTAGGTTGCTACCTGGCAGTACAATGGACCAGTTTTGAGTCTGAGTGCTCCAGTAGTGTTTCTAAAATCCTCAAAAAAAAATCCCTATATGAGAGACTTTTTTAACAAAGTTCAAAATACGTCCGATGTGGTTGAAGGTTGAGATTTTCTTTAGAACTAACTCATTTGAAACTTATTCCAGTTGTTCCGAGTGCAATGAGCCGTGGCATTGACAGCGTTCGTTCCCACACACGCGACATCGGTTGCGATAGCTGCGTCTGGTCTAACGGTGCGCTCGTGTTGAAAAAGCTGAGATAGCGTCTGGTTCCACAACGCGTGTGTTGATTTATAATATCATCGGTAAGCATGATTTTTCAGTCGGTTAGTGTCCGAGAATGCTCGTAATAACTTCGGTAGCTAACTTTTGACACACTGGAGTAGCTTGTTGATTCTTGCACTATAGTTTTTTTTGGAGGTTTTTGTGAAACCCTACTGGAGCACTCAGACTCAAAACTAATCCATTGTACTGCCAGGTAGCAACCCACTCCGTTAATTTGACCCCAACGGCAAATGGTGACTGGATCAGATTCGATTTCACTGGGATTCGAACCTGGAACCCCTCTAACTTGGGGCAGGCATTTAACCAACTGCGCCATCCATTCGGTTCATATTCACTGCGCCTTTCATTCGGCGCTATAGTACTATGGTCATAAAGAACCGAGAGTTCGTGTAATTTCTTAGGGGACTAAAGAGTGTCACCGACTCTTTCCTAACTCTAGGATCGAGTCGTACACCTTTTTCTTTATATCGGAGGTTGGTGGTTTGATTCATTGAACTGCTTGAGATGGGTCTATTTTGGATCCTTTTCTTACGAGATCTGGGATGATCTGGGAAAGAAACATGGTTCCAGTAGCATCGTCGCTACAACCGACTATATATCTCCCCATAATAGCTTCTCCCTCAAGATATCAATTCTATTCCCGGACAGAGACAAGTGGTTACTGAAGTGGCACTGAAGTCAATAGATTTTTGTTTTTTTAGATTATAGATTTTATTTATTTATCTCTGGTTTGTTTCACATTCACTGTATTTCCCGCAAAGCCTTTGGCTTATCTGCAGGATGCTGTTTAACAATATTGTTCACATTTAAGTCCTTGAAGAACAAAATTTATGATTCTTTTTTTTTTTTTTGGGTAATTCTACGAACATTCTAAGAATTTTTTTAATTTATTTTTATTTTGTTTTAATAGACTCAATTCGTTTTAGATTGTCTGGTATACTATTTAAAACTTTCGGAACGGAACTAAAGATGGTAACTGCAGTAGACTTCTAGCGCGTCTTCTTGTGTTGATTTGATGTGCAATAGGCTGCTGAAATCGCCTGTCGTCATAATATTCCAAGGCAACTATCAATTGGAATATTTGTTCTACTCCGAGGACTTTGAAGTTTGCTTGTCCATGTCGACTACGAGATATTGTTTTGAAAATTGCATTCTGCATCCTTTGTAGCTTTTGAAGGTGTGTTGCTGGGTGCCATGACATAACGTCAAGCGACATAAGCCAATTGGCCTTATGTCGCTTTGTGAAAGTGACATAAGGCCAAAGCAAAAATTTGGTCTTATGTCACTTTGATAAAGCGACATAAGGCCAAGTTTTAAAATTTGGCCTTATGTCGCTTGACGTTATGTCCGGGCCCCGTGTTGCTGCTGCGTGTCCCCAGGCCAGGATACCGTATCTCAGTTTTGATTCCACTAGAGCAAAGTAAATTTGCTTGAGTACTTCGAATGGAGAGTATCTTCGTAAGTAAAAAAGGGCGAGGGAAGCTCTTTTCAAGTCAGATCGTAAATTTTCAATATGTTTATTCCATAAGAAATGGCAATCAATTGTAACTCCTAGATATTTGATATCTTCTACGGTTTCTATGACTTTTTCATATGCCTTTGGACAGCGCTCAGTTTCATATTTAATTTGGACATCGGAGTTTCGGTGGTGCGGTAGCCGGATATGCATCAGTCTGGTCTTATTTGCATTCAGAACAAGACCCATGTCGGGGCACCACTTTACAGCCTTGTTAAATTCGCTTTGCATTATTTTTTTTCGCGTTTTCGATACATTTATGCCGGATAACTAACGCCGTGTCATCTGCGTACGCAAAAACTGTACTGTATTT
The DNA here is from genome assembly GCA_930367185.1 of Myathropa florea. Classification (NCBI taxonomy): domain Eukaryota; kingdom Metazoa; phylum Arthropoda; class Insecta; order Diptera; family Syrphidae; genus Myathropa; species Myathropa florea. Next base: position 110,367,265 of record OV884002.1, read on the forward strand.
AAACAATTTGAGAAAATCATTTGTATATAAAATGAACAAGACAGGTCCAAGTTTTGATCCCTGAGGGACTCCATAATGCGTTGATTTTTCCTCGCTACATTTGTTTGCAATTTTTACCCTGAACCTCCCTGAACTTCGCTAAGGTAGTTTTGCACCCAATCTGCTAATTTTCCTCTTATACCAGCACGGTTTAGCACTTCCATTAGCGTTCTGTGATTTAAGGTATCAAATGCTTTGCTGAAATCTAAGAACAAAACAAGATTATGATGATTCTTGTTTAAGCCTTCATTTATTATGCTCGTAAATTCACCGAGCAGTTTGTTTGTGCTTTTATTTCGTTGGAAGCCATATTGATTACGTTCTATGATTTTATTTTTATCCATGAAGGTCCATAGTCTATTTACTACCACCTGTTCCAAACATTTATCCTAGATTTGACTTTTGCATCCACCCTTATATATTGGCCGTACTAAAGCTGTTTTGAGACTGATGGGCATTTTTCTTTGGACTAAGATTAACTATAATAATAATAATAATGGCGGCGCTACAGTCCGAGGTGGACCTGGGCCTAGCTTCTCAGCAACCACTCGTGTTGTGCGTGCTATTGTTCTGTCACGAGCGGAAGGGACCTACAGTTTAATGCCGACTCCGAACGGCGAGATTGAGAGGCTTTTCCTAGACAGTTATACTCTTTGAGCATTGTCAGTGACTCGAAAGAGGTGGGGCCGCGAACAATTTTTTTTTGAAAAATTGTTTGTCTGAACTTGGTTTCGAACCTAGATTGTGAAAGTCTAATGCGCATGGGTCGACGCACGAACCCACACGGCCACGGCGCCCACAAGATTAACTATATTGGTTATTATAGGTGCGAACACTGTTGCATGTGTTTTCAAATCCACAAGCCGTATGGCATCCACTTCAGGTCCCTTATTAACATTGAGTGTTTTCAATATGTTAAATATCTCTGTATTGCTTGCTTCTTCGACAAATATGGAATTTGACACAGAACTACTTTCATGGTGAGATGTTACATTGTCACATGAATATTTTGAATAATTTAAACAGCTTGCTCAGAAAAGTATTCTGCAAAATCATTTGCTATGCTATCTGCACTTTTACCCATTAGACTATTCTTTGAAATAATGTCATCTACACAAGTTTGTTTTCTTCCCATGGTTTCGTTTACCAATCTCCATGTTTTTCCGGGGTCTCGAGGATCCTGTACAACGAGATCGAAGGCTGTTATGAATTGCCGCGACTCACTGAGATCCATCAGCCACCACAACGTCAAACTCTGCTGGGTCCCAGACCACAGCCCAATTGCAGGGAACGAGAGAGCGGATGAATTGGCCAGATAAGGGTCTGAAATGGACATCAGCGAAGCGGACGCTTCACTGCGACTACAGATCAGTGCATTGTATCGGATCATAAGCGAAGCAATACAAAAAGGGGGCAACTCGACTTGGCTTACAAGAAATGATTGTCACACGACAAGATCAACGTGGTCAGAGCTTAACAATAGCAAAACAAAGAACCTTCTGGAGTTGAACCGAAAGTCACTGCACTCGTCGGAGTAATCACAGGTCACTGCCTCATCGGAACAATGCTCCGGAAATGGAATGCGGAATCCAGCGATCTCGATGAGGAATAGACCGAGATGATTCAACATCTGCTTTGCCACTGCCCAGCTCTCTAGAATCGGCGCCCTAGCTTCACTGGGCCAACGAATTGTCACAGAAACTGCGGACTTAGCGAATGCAGATATATCGGATAAGGAGCACAGGGTGGTTTCAGCCATCACGTGACAGGATAGGTTAATAAATTGTGTGCTCCACAATTGAAGGGATTCACAGTTGGCCCTATGGCCTCCGAGTAGAAGTGATGCTTTAACCACCACACTCCGCTTTCAAAACCTAATCTAACTTACGAGTTCATCAGCTGCTCGTTAGCCTTCTTAAGCTGTCTTTATCTAAGCTGAGGATTTCCTGAGACCTGACCCATTGGTCCGATGATCTAGGCGAAGTTTGTTTTCCCATTCGTTAATCAGCGCTGCAGCCGTTTTCCCATTGACACTGCAGTACGGTTCAGGACCTATGAACGCAGTACCTGAACCCGCTCTAGCGAGTTCGTCTGCGGATTCGTTATCTGCTATCTCCTTGTGTCCAGGGACCCAGCCAAGTCTCACTTTGTTGTGTTTGGCTAGGGATTACAGATCATCGTGGCAACATTTGATGGCTTTGGAGTCTATTTGGTTGGAAGATAAAGCCTTAAGTGCTGTCTGGTTATTTGAAAAGATTTTAATAATTGCGCCCTTGATACCTTTACCAAGATTATGTCTAGCGCAGATCTCAATGGCATGGATTTCCGCTTGAAACACAGTGGCACTAGACCCCATAAGTACCGAGATTCCAGTGTTGGGTCCATAGACACCAGCTCCAACTCCAGAATCCATTTTTGATCCATCTGTGTACCAAACTAGACTCCTGGGGTCTAGTGTTGGAACACCATTGGACCAGTCTTCTTCTTCTTCTTAGAAGAAGGCGCTACAGTCCGAGGTGGACCTGGGCCTCACTCAACATGCCTCTTCAGCCAGCACGATCTCTCGCCAGCTGTCTCCAGTTTCGCACACCAAGCCGGCCGAGGTCCCCCTCGACTTGTGTGCGCCACCTTGTTCGTGGACGTCCTCTGTTGCGTTGTCCCACAGACTCAGAGTCGAAAACTCTTCGGGCTGGAGCTAAGTTGTCCACACGCACTACATGGCCTAGCCATCTTAGGCGTTGTATCCGTAGACGCCTGGCTAGACTCATGTCGCTGTACAGCCCATACAGTTCGTGGTTGAACCTTCTCCTCCAAATGCCATCAAGGCAAACAGGACCAAAGATCGCGCGCAGAACCTTTCTCTCGGAAAGACCAAGAGACTGTTCATCCGCTTGGGATATTGTTCATGCCTCTGTGCCGTAAAGCAGGACTGGGATGATCAAGGTCTTGTATAGAGTCAACTTGGTCTTCCAAGAGAGGGCTCTATTACTCAATTGCCTTTTGAGTCCAAAGAAGCAGCGGTTGGCAAGAGTTATTCTGCGTTTGATCTCGGTACTGATGTTGTTTGTACTGTTTACCGCGGAGCCAAGGTAGACGAAGTCCTTCACTACCTCAAAGTTATAGCCGTCTATGCTGATGTTCTGGCCAAGTCGCCGATGTTGTGCGTCCTTTCTCGATGACAGCATATACTTTGTTTTGTCCTCGTTTACCGCCAGACCCATTTCCGTTTCAATGCCAGCAAACGCATCATTGACGGCTCGCTGTGTTCGCCCAATCACTTCACTGTCACCCGCGTAAGCTAGCAGTTGAACAGACTTTTGGAAGATCGTGCCTCTTGTGTTGGCCAGTGAGTTTTGCACGATCTTCTCAAGAACGATGTTAAAGAAATCACATGACAGCGCGCCGCCTTGTCTAAAGCCTTTTTTGACATTGAAGGTCTCGGTGAGTTCGTTACCGACCTTGACGGAGCAGCGAGAGTTCTCCATCGTCATCCGTCTCTATGCACGCTGTCATATGCGGCCTTGAAATCGACAAATAGATGATGTGTGTCGATCTGCATTTCTTGGGTCTTCTCCAGGATCTGCCGCAGTGTGAAGATTTGATCGATGGTGGACTTCCCGGGCCTCAAACCACACTGATAAGGACCTATCAGTTTGTTCACGAATGGTTTCAGGCGTTCACACAAAACGGCAGAGAAGATTTTGTAGGCGATGTTAAGGAGACTTATCCCTCGATAGTTGGCGCAGTCAAAGGGGTCTCCTTTCTTGTGGATCGGGCAAACGATACTGAGATTCCACTCATCGGGCATGCTTTTCTCCAACCATATCTTACAGATGTGCTGGTGCATGCGCCCTACCAGATCATCTCCAGCTGCTTTAAACATTTCGGCGGGCAGACTATCTGCACCAGCAGCTTTATTAGACTTCAGTCTCGATATCGCTATTAATAAATAATAATAAACCAACACTCCTCCGGGGGAAGAAGTAATCGAACGACTTTCCAACAGGGCTCTGATCCATTTGATGTTTTCTACTTAAAACTGATGTATTTGTGAATAGATAAGGATGCTTCTTCCAGTTTCAAACTGTTTGTTATTGAGGTAGGGTCACATTTACCCGGAAACAGTAAAGTTTACCGATGCAAAGTGCATTAAACCACTTGACCTAAGACAACTATGTGTCTTATGTAAGTATCAAATGTATTCGTGGGCGCCGAGGCGTAGTAAATAAGTGCATCAATTCCTACGCTGAAAATCTAGGTTCGATTTCGGACGACAAACATTCATTTTGACAACACAATCTCTCTCTCGAGACAGTGACAAATGTCAGATGGAATAATAGCGAAGAAGAGCTTCTGAAACTCCGTTGTTTACAAGTGATTGCTGGAGTAGTTAGGCCAAAGTCCACACCGGTCTGTAGCGTCACAGTAAATATGTCATTTATACATGCATACATATCAAAGTATTAAAAGTATTAAAAATACGTCAATGAAAACATTTTCCTAAAAAAAACACAGAAAAACATCACATCTAATAACGGGAAATTCTAAAATTGAATAAATACGTAATCTTGTCAATGGAACGTTATCGGAAATTAGACTGCATCCAATGATTTTGATCACGGATCGCAAACGCTCGCTTGCATGCTTGAAGCATCAATAGTTGATAAAGTAACATCGACGTAAGTTTGTTATAAATAAATTTCAAGTTAAGCCATTGGAGCCTATCGATGAATAAAGGATTTTCTTTGATCGGATAGACCGCGCTTTTTATTTTTTATAAATTTAACTTCTCGTGGGATGTGGTGGTAGGTTTGATGTAAAGATGTTTGTAAATTTATATTAAATTGTAACCCTCATCCTTTTATATTCATCGACTTTTTCTGCCTATTTTTGAAGGCGGTCAAAGGAGAATGGTTTGTAAAAAAAAATTAAGGCAAGGATATGCCTAACATTTTGTATTAAATTTGACGATCAGTCTTGGGAGAACTAGCTTTACAAAGCAAATGTACCAAATTGATGAAGAAAAGAAATTTGTAATTCATAAGTTACGCGCAAAAAGGACGCGATGAACTGGGATAAAATGGGTGAAGAATTGTAGGGATGAAGTGTATGGAGGAATGGTAGTTATGTTCGTTCAGTTGAAAGCTGACCCAGCTCAATCCTTGGAAGATTCGAAAATTGTATCAAAGCGTAAACAATTCCGAACGAGAATGGGCAAATATTCGAAGAGTTTCTTTTCCTTCTTCTTGTGACGTTACAGTCTGGCGTGGACCTGGGCTTTAACCGACAGGCTAGCTAGCTCCAGCTAGCACGATCTTCCATTAGCTTTCTTCAGGTATGCTCGCCAACGTAATTGCGATCTCTCTATTGTGCTTGTGCGTACCACATTAAACGTCGACGTCCTCTGTTGCGTCCCCAACCGGCTCAGAGTCGAAGTTTCTTCGGGCCGGAGCCAAGTTGCCCATGCGCTCTACATGTCCTAGCCATCTTAGGCGTTGAATCCATAGACGCCTAGCTAGACTCATGTCGCTGTACAAAAAAAATGTTTAGTCGATGGCAACTTGACAAATTTGAACGAAGATAGTAGAGAAATCTATCTCCCCGATGTTGACAAAATCCGAGGATTGAAAAACGAACCTTGTGCTGAAATCTTAAAAGCAACTGAAGCTGATCTTGTTTTGCGCATGTCTGGAATTTCAGTATTATTCGCTCGATCTACAAAAAAGGGGATTCCTTTAACTGTGCCAATGATCGGTGGATAAGTCACCTTAACAGTAAATTCTAAAAATGACACAAAAAAAAATTAAAAAATGAAAAAGGATTTTTTTTGAGGATTTTTTGAAACTCTACTGGAGCACTCAGACTCAAAACTGGTCCATTGTACTGCCAAGTAGCAACTTACTCCAGTGCCGTTAATTTGATCCCAACGGCAAATGGTGACTGGACCAGATTCGATTTCACTGGGATTCGAACCTGGGACCACTTTAACTTGGGGCAGGCACCTGACTAACTGCGCTATCCAGGATTACTCTTGCCATTCGATGTACTTTGAACTTAGACGGTGTAGTAGATTAAGAAAATTAAATTTTGGACGATCCTGTACCCGATGTCGGCTGTGCAGTGTTGTTGATGAGAACCACAGCCGACTTCGTGAAGTGGTCGGTCATTATTAAAAAAATGAGAATTAGTGTTATAATGGCGAATATCAAGATTGAACACATTTTGTAGGTTACTGGAAATAAAATTTAGAATACTAGAATACGACTACATTCTTTAATTTTTCCGTGCAATCAGAAATAAAGCCCTCTTTCGAAAAATGTATTTTACATTATATAAGACCTCGATAGCCCCAGTCCTCTTGTATGTCGCAGAAGGATTGACATTCAAGATGGCTAGAGATCGTGTAGGGGGGAATGAAAACCAATGCTCCGGCACGCAAATTCTTAGACTCCTTCGAAGAAAAATGCGGTAAAGTTAGACCACACCTTTAGATCCATTTTGGTTGAACAGTAATGTTGATCGGGGTACAGACCACTCTGAACTATTTCAGTTGTTAAAGAAGTCCAAGAAGAAGTCTCCCTAACATCGGGTACAAGATCTTCTGGGCTTGTGTTGTGTAACTGCCCGAAACAGTTTTTCACAATTTGATAGGTCCTTACCAGTATAGTTTCAGACCAATAAGATCCATAATAGACCAGATTTTTTTACAAATGCGACGTTCAGCTTGTGAAATGACGCACGAAAATCCATGAAAAGACAGAGTGTGCCGAATTACATTTAGCTTTAAATATAAAAAGATATCTTTTTTGTGACTGAGGTAAATGATACAGAGATTGAATGCCTCACACCAGGTTACTTCCAGCTCATTTAAGGATTTCAGCAGACAGACTGTAACGACATTGTCCGACTTTTTACAACTTTGGACGAAACCGAAAGTGTTACGGCAGGAATGATGTCAGAAAATTCTTACTTGCTTTAGCGGGTTCCCGACCCGTGAAGGGACTCTGCCTGAGACACGCCGTGTAGAGCTCAAGGCGATGGATGCTGTCGTATGCGGCTTTGAAGTCGATAAATAGATGAAGAGTCTCGACTTGAAATTCGTTGGTCTTTTCGGGGACTTGAAGTGTGCAAATTTAGTCGATTGTCGATTTGCCGGGCCGGACTGCACACTAGTTCGTGTCGATTAGTGTGTTGCGGAAAGGTTTCGGACGTTCACACAGTACGTTGGATAGAATCTTGTATGCGACATTCTGCAGGGCTATACCTTGGCAGGCATAGGATCGCCTTTTTTGAAGATGGGGCATACAGATCAGCTCTGTCCAGTCCAGTCATCTGGCATGGCTTCATCCATCCATATTTGGTTGATGATTTGGTGCATGCAGCCTACCAAAACATCACCACCATGTTTGAAAAGTTCCGCTGGGAGGCTATTAGAGCCCGCGACTTTATTGTTCTTCAGCTTTTTGATGGCCGAGATGACCACTTCAAAACTAGTCGGGGGGATGGCTTCTTCATTGACTGGAGGTCCTTGTCCTATCACTCTCTCCATTTGATGCCAATTAAGAAGCTGCTGGAAAGTTCTACCAAAGGATGAAACAACTATCCAAGGGGTATATACATATAAGAGTCGCAGTCGATACTGAGAATCTGAAAAGATTATTTCTGCAGACCGTTAAACAGTGATGAGGGCACAAATACCGCTGTCAGGCAGAACGTTTTATTCAACACAGCGGACGATGGTAGACGAGAGTTCCATTCCTCCGACCTAACAAAGATAGCGATATTTAGACTAAAGTCGAGTAAAGCTGCAGACTGACTGTCTGCAGAACTGGAGATGAGCTGAAAGGACGCACGCACCAGATCATTTGTAAGATATGGTCGGAGGATAGCCTGCCCGATAGGTGGAATCTCAGCATAGTTTGCTCGATCCACAAGAAAGGAGACCCCTTTGACTGCGGGATAAGTCTCCTGAACATCGTGTACAAGATCTTCTCATCTTTTTTGTGCAACCGCCTGAAACTTTTTGTCGAAAATCTGATTGGTCCTTCTCAGTGGAGCCTTAGACAGATCTTAAAGGTAGCGGTGCAATATACCCTCAACCATAAAAATAATAATAATCAGTAGAGCCTGGCCACCATCGACCAAATCTTCACGTTACGGCAGATCTTGAAAAAGACCCAAGAAATGCAGATCGATACTCACCACCTACCTAATCGTCGATTTCAAGGTCGCATATGACAGTGTGCATGCGCTATGTCTAGTTTTGACATCCCAGCCAAACTTGTCAGATTGAGCAGGACGACGATGGAGAACTCTCGCTGCTCTATCAAGATTGGCAACGAACTCATCGAGAGCTTCAATTTCAAAGAGTTCTCAGGCAAGACGACTGGTTGCCGGGTGATTTTTCAGCATCGTCTTTGAGAAGATTGTGGACAACTCACTGGCCAATACAATATCTTACAAGATCTTCCAAAAGTCCATACAACTGAGGGCATACGAGGATGATATTGACGTGATTGGTTGATCGTTTGCGTTTGCTGGCATTGAAAGGGATACATCTAGCGGTAAACGAGGGCAAAAGTACATTGTCCCATCCAGAGAGGACGCACAACATTGACGACTTGATTAGAACGTCATAATAGGCATATATACTTTCGAGGTAATCAAGGACTTCGTCCAGCTCGGCTCCCAAGTAAATAGAACGAATATCATCAATGATTAAACGCAGGATAACTCCAGCCAAGTGGCAGTTGAGTAGTAGAGCCCTCTCTCGAAGCATCTCGATCATTCCAATCCTGCTTTACGGCGCAGGGGCCAATCCAATGCTACGCAATCAAGTCATTGGCAATTTCATTCTGGAGACAGACATCATGCACATAAATTGAATGAGGAATCCAGCTCGAATTGGAAGGACGTTTAATTCCTCGAAATAAAGCAATGATAGCCTTGTATGGTGCAATGTTAAATGTACGAGTAACACTGTCCATGTTGGTGAGAATCTGGCCCAGGTCCACCTAGGACTTTAGCGCGCCATTATTATTATTAACACTCCATTCTCTTACAAATACATATATTAATTTAATTTAACGTCATTTGTGAATAATGTGCCATAATGCAGGGACAAAGCAATGCTGCTTGTACTATGTACTTATGACCACCGACATTTGTTGCAACGATGTTTGCTTCATGAAACAACAAATTGAAGAACAAGATTTTATCAGCTCACCGCAGTTGTTCTATGCTAGAGAAAATCGTTTTCTGGATACAAGTAGTGTTGTTCATTTACGGGGATACAATAAGGCAACGATTCAGAGCAAAACAGTTACTTCCGCACAGAATGAAACCGCAATAAAAGAGATAATATCCCGTACAATGAATTATGCACAACACAAGCTATAAATCGCAGGTAATTTCATGGAGAAAGGGAGAATATCTTCATGTATATCGATGGGTGCTATTTCTAAAGAACACATGTTCCGATTTTTCAAACCTCTGCACAAACAAATGAGGGAAAAATGCTGCAACGAAATTTGAACTGACCAATAAGAGTTAATTTATTTGTTTAAAATCGAACCAAATTTAACTATGCTTTCCCTTTTTTATTTAAAAGCAAAAAAAATTATAACGAATTTCTTCAACATTCCTTTAAAAATAAACAGTCACATCTACAAACTTTTCTCCCAACCTCCACTAGCGCCACCACACACATAATTCAACGTAACATTAATCTGACATTTCACTTCGAGACTCGTTGTGCTGATTGCATTTGCCAGTACAGAGAAATTGCAATTGTTTACAATTTTTTTTCTGCTTCGCTAATAAAAATCTAATTTTGCAAACAAAAACACTGATAACGAGAGGGTAAAACACAAATGACTCAATTCTCCGTACACTCATAATGCTCATGTTCTACTCAGCAAATGATTAAAGTGTGTTAACAATTATCAGCGCAAAAGTCAAAGCAGTCGCATTCCGCCCCTAAAATATATTTCCTTTCACCGGTTTTTTGGATAAAATAGACGATTTTCATATCAAATCTGAAGTCAAGACTGTGAAATTATGATATAATCTCAAGAGTGATACTGTACGAGTGTTAATTAATAAACAAAATCGGAGTGCTCGTGAGTTTCTTAATTTTGTTCAAGATGTCCATCAGATTTCATCGTCAATCTAATACTCGCCGCCAAAATGAATACGAAGGATTATTAGGAAACAGTAAGTATACACAGTTACTAAGCCAGTTACTAGCTTGATTGAAATATACGCTTGCGATCTAAATAGTTGCAAGAAATTGTATGGATTTGAAGCCTTTTGTTTCCAACGTTCAAGGCAAGTGGCAAGTGACACAATTCCAATCAGAAAGACAAAAATAAATCAAGGATAGGAGTAAAAGCCAGGGGAAATTAATGAACAACGTATTCAATTATTCGTTATCTACTCAAGTTTGTGCTTCCTTATCATTTTCTTCGAAAGGGCTTAGGTTGTCTTTAGATTTAAGTCTTTTTTGAACTATCTTCCGCTGTCTGGTCATGTGACAACACTCGCCGACGAGTTGTTTACTTTTGCTGATACAAGATAATTGAGATTAAGATTAATTTGGAAACTAAACTCCGTGCGATTCCATGTAAGGGTCGCTTTGGAAAAGTGAATCAGTAGCTTATTTTTTTTATAAGAATTTTATGTTCCAGGAAATCCATCAGCCCACCCTGGAGTGGAGTGGAGTCCTCGCAAATCTGTTGCGCTCTAGAGATTCATTATCTGGCGCTCGAATAAATTAAATGTTCTAGTCGATTGTTGAATAATGTATACACGAAGTCCATCAATTGTATGCATCACAAGTGGAAAAGTTTAAGTGCTTTTTGAATCATCATCAACTTGCAACAAGTCTGTTTAATAAGTTCGTCCGTGGCGAAACTGGTTCTCATTCATTGAAGTCTCCTGAATAACAGCCGGCTTGTTGTGTGTCATTGACATTGATTTGTATCCATAAAATCTATGTCGTCAAGATTCTCCAGTGGTTGAGCGACTTTAGAAGATCATGTTTTGCGGTAGGCGTGCTGTGATTGACATTGGCTTCGGTTTCTCCGAGGAATTTCCTTTTATTTGCTGAGTGCAGTGAACTGTTTGTGACAGGGGTGGTGTGAAGATTTTGAAAGTGACTGGAGTCTGAAATTTGTTAATAATCCTTCGTCTCCCTAGCATTCAGTTTTAATAATTGGATTCATTTAAAATTAAAAAAAAAAGCAAAAACTTAAGTTATTTTTTTTCTCTCGAGTTAGAGTTTCACACTTACGCGCTGTCATGTTGTACGACCTATGCACAGAAAAATAATAAAACAGAGTAAAGAACAATAAGTGATAATATGTGAAATGGTTTCTTCAAAAATGGTCTCAACGAAATATCAAACGTAACGGGGGAATCCCCCAATAGTGAACTAATTAATACATATCTATTACAGCTTACAATCGAAGCTGAGTGATAGCTGACGATGGCTCGATTCTGCATTGTTGACATGCAACATAAAATTCAATCAGAAGTCGAGTAAGGGAATGGAATACACGACAGGACGGCGCAGTTGGTTAAGTGCCTACCCCAAGAACGATGGGTCCCATGTTCGAATCCCAGTGAAATCGAATCTGGTCCAATCACCATTTGCCGTTGGGATCAAATTAGCGGCACAGAGTATCTTTGTGTACTCTGGATCTATATTTAACCATTCTTCCTGTAGAGCTATTTTGAATTGCTTTTTGTTGCTAAAACTATGTTTTCGCTATTTTTGCTCTACATGAGTCCAAACATGCTCAGTGGGATTAAGATCTGGTGATTGGGCAGGCGTGTTAAGAACATTAGGACAGTTGTCAAGTTGCCCAGGTCTAGTATTAAGCGCCGTGTGCTTGGGATCATTATCCTGATAAAAAAGATAATTTCCCCCCAGACCTAATTTCTCTGCACTTTCCCGTAGTAAATCAATGTAAATACGGTGGTCCATTATAATATAATAATGGGGGCACTACAGTCCGGGGTGGACCTGGGCCTAGCTTCTCAGCAACCACTCGTGTTGTGCGTGCTATTGTTCTTTCACGAGTGGAGGGGACCTATAGTTTAATGCCGACTCCGAACGGCGAGATTCAGAAGCTTTTTCTAGACAGTTATACTCTTTGCGCATTGTCAGTGACTCGAAAGAGGTATAGCCGTGAAAAAAATGTTTGATGTTTTTATCGAGATTCGAACCGACAACCTCGACCGTAGGAGTCGACGCACCTATCCACTACGCCACGGCGCCCACACTGTGATGGTGTGGTGGTCCATTATTCCATCAATAAAAGTCATATTTCCAACACCAGAAACCGCCATAGACCCTCATACCATAAAACCTCCGCCACCGTGTTTTACCGTGGGTACTAAATTTCTTTCTTGAATCTCTGCATTTGGTTTTCTATACACAAGAACTTTGCCGTCGCACCCAAAAAGATTAAATTTGCTTTCATCTACAAACAGTACGATCAACCAGAAGTTCAGACGCTTGTTAACATAAGATCTTGCGAATTCCAATATTTCTTTCCTGTTCGTCTTTGAAATAAATGGCTTCTTTCTAGCTGACCTTGCGTAGAAATAGTTACTTCTAAGGACATTTCTGATGGTTTGTGGTGTTACTTTAACGCCAAGAAATTCTTCCGTATTTTTTGCCAGTAACGAAGCATTTGTCTTTGGATTTTTCTTAATATCTCTCATTACCGTCGGTCAATTTTCTTGGGCGTCCAGTTCTTGGTTTGTTTTCAACCGATTTTTTCTCTTTGTATCTTTTAATAATGCAGTGAATGGTTGTTCTTGGCCTCTTCACAATTTCCGCAATATTATTCTCCGTTAATCCTTGTTCAAAATGATGAATAACAAGGTTTGTTACTTCATTTGAAGCTTCTTTACTTTTACGACCCTTTACTTGGTCAGAGAAATAAAGTGGTTCGAATAGCTTTCCCTCCCCATGCACAAACATAAGAAAAAATAACTGTTTTTTTCCCAAAGAATTTTAAAAACGAGGAAGCAACATTTTTTGTCGAATACTTTTTTTGCATATGAATTTTCTTCCCTAATTTGTTATTGTATTTTTTTTTTGTTTAAAATGTATTTTTTGCAATAAAATTAATTGAATTATATAGTAAACGCATAAGACTACAGAACTGCATTTTTATTTTCGTAAGATTATTACTTCAAAGCGAGTTTTTATACTTTTCAGTCAATGGAGCTCGTAAGTCGAATACTTTTTTTGATCACTGTACTTACTACACCCTAACGGTACTATTTTGTTGCGAATTGCTACGAACAGGACAGGAAGGTTTTCTCCCTCCACTTATCATTGATTTCATCGTTTCAACTATTATTTCAAAATAAATGCAGATTTAAGAGCTTAATAAAAGCAAAATGTTTAATCTATCGGGCTTTTTTATTGTTTTATTGAAACATAATAAATAGTAGAAAATGAAAGAGAATTATTTTTGATAATGGTAAAAATAAAAACAAAAAAAATGTTTGCGGTAACGGTTATGGATGCCCTAAGGCAGCGTTCGTATTTTTTCTCAAACACGACCTTTTCATTTTTTTTTTATTATTTGTTTTCTTATTATGTAAGTACATGACTTTATCTACTTTCTGTAAAATTCCCGACTCTTTCCAAAAATTGGAACTATTTTATTTCTTTATGAGAATTTTTTTGCATTAATTTTTCTTGTTCGCACATTGATTTTTCACATACAAGTGACTAATACAACGAGACAAAACTTCGCAGAGTGCTAAAACATAGTTCAAAATATCGCTTGAAAAAACGGCTTGGGAAAACGTTATAAAAATAAATAAAAAATGGCACATGGAATAAATGGGCAATAGGCGATGGCTGCCCTGAGGCAGCCTTAAACGATAGAGGGTTAAACGATTTCAGTGAAGTCTGCAGCAATTGCCAACAGATGCGGTACTAGTATTCTCGGCTCGATAGAGGCCCACACCGCACTCGCATTTAAAAGAAGCATTAGGCCTCAGGCTACGTGCTTGGCACGAAATTTAGAGGGCTCTTTGACATTTTTCAAGGTGACACGCTGTTTAGATTTTTAGAAACGGAAACTCTTTTTTTTACAAGCTGCAATGTAAACATATATGTCGAGTTTGTCTGGAGAAATAAAGAATTTAACATAATCAATAACTGATTGAAATCAACTCTTGACACCGGACAAACCGGGACCAGATTTCCAAAACCCATCTCTCAGACGGAGTTAACGCCATAGAAATCTGTGTGAGAGAGTGTCTATGCCGACACAATTGTGCTCGTGTCTACGTCTTATCAAACAGTCAGGCAACACTAAAATCCATGTAGTATTAACCGATACATCCCAGGATAATCTGAGACCGTCTTTTAAAACTCGATGAGCCTAGAAAAAAATAGAATGGCCACAACATTTTTTTGGTAGCAACGAAAGGAAAAATTGCTGGCAAGAATAGAGGAAAATCGTTTTTTTGTTGGAACATGACTGTTCCTTGGTGCACTCTGTCACTTCAAGAAAGCAGTTAGAAACAAAGACCAGCATGAGCAATAAGTTAGTTATATAAGATATAGGGGCGTGCTTCCAAGCTAATGCAGTCCATACTCTTCATCTACCCCAGCCTCAAGAAATCTAGAAAACTTATTGAATTAGGAGGAAAGCATCTCAAACTGTAACGTAGCCTGTTCATTAGCCTTTTGAGCTTTAAATATTATGTAAAGAAATTGGGTCTCACTTCATGCCAACTCTGCTATGCAAAATATGATGAGGAGCAAACATTTGAACACGAGTTCTGCTATTGTCCAGCCATGGTCAGAAACAGACTTATCCACTTTTGTAGTGATATTTTGCTCCCACTTGAAGTTAATTAAGCCAAAGGTGGAAATAGGGTTAATAAAGTCCATTATTGCGACCATAGAAGTTCTATTGTTGGGAACACTAAGCTATTTGTACATTAAACGACTGCTGCAATCTTCACTTTAAATGTTCGTGGCAATTTACAACAAAATAGTACCGTTAAGTGGTGGTAAGTTAGTGTTATCATAGGTGTACGTGCAATTTTTTGATGTACGTGCAATTGTTTGAGTTTGATAGAAATCCTTTTTTTTTTTAAATATATTTTCAGTACAAAATTGCTAACATTTTTGTGAACCTCTTAGATTTAGTAGTACTAATAGAAATTAATAAAAAACAGCGAAAAAGTAAGAGCGATTTGTCACAATTCACAAAACATTGAAAACATCATCCAATTTTAATTGCTGTGCGACTCCGAACGGCGAGTTGAGAAGCTTTTTCTTGACAGTTATACACTTTGAGCATCGTAGCACTGCCTTACCGATCGATGCAACATTGGTGTAGGCCTGTTAAACCACTACTCTGGCACAGTGCTGCCAGCCTGTGGAAAATTTACCTATTCGAGGGAAATTCCGAATCCTTTTCCGCACATTTGGTAAAAAGGTATGTTCATACAAAAAAGGGTAAATTTCTTCTGAAACCAATATCCTTCCATTACTTTGTGTTCTCTAAGAAATCTATAGTTGTAATACCCTAAATTCAAAGGATGGCTGAAACCACAAAAAAACGAGCTGTGGAGGAAGCAAACATTAAAGGAATACAAATGCAGTCCAAAATTTGTGGAAAAAGTGTTATAGCTCACATTTTTTGGAAGAGGTAAATTTTGAGTGGTGTGGTAATTTTTCTTCTCCAGTGTGGTACATTTTACTTAAAAATACTAACAGCACTGCTCCGGCACACTCCTTGATGCACTCGCTTACCGACTGCTTTTACCTTTGCGCCAACCTGTTAAGCCACTGTTGCAATTTCTGACATATTCCAGCTCTCATTGGTTTAAAATGTCTCCTAAGTCAAGGCGAACTCATCTGTGACGATAATCGCGTTAATTTGGAACTCCAACTCCACTCCGCCATCACACTGCAAACTCCCCCTAACTCACCTCCCCAACTTTAGATACTTTGCGGTTGGTAATCAATTAATTTAATAACCCCGCAGTGGACGGAGAATCAGATTTTCCGATCTAATTACAAAGTGCTCAACCCACTACAAGTGAAAATGGCCATGTGGTCCGCACCACTCGCCGGGAGGGACGTAAATAAATAATTACACGGCTTTCAGTTTCAGTTTAAGTTTCAGAGTCAGTTTCATGTGGGTGGACAATTAACCATCGCGGAGATTAACTGCAAGATAACTATCACCCTCACATACACCACCAGCAGCGGCCAGGTCATGGATGGAATCAAAGGGGAAGGCGGTCGCTGGAGAAAGTGGATTGACTGTGTAGTCTTTGATTTCGCTAACGAGTCGCACTTTGCACCTTCACCCAAGACCGATGTGCTCATGGAAGGACATTGGATCAGCGAACACTGGTGAAGTAAAATGCTTGAGTACATAATTTGCAACTGGAGACTACGGGGACGGAACCAGGGCCGCACCCAATTTTCGACAAACTAGACGCAGTGACCGCTGCTGGAGACCATTATCTGTTCTGGCCGACAAATGAATAGACACGGACGCACCCTGATGTGCTTTTGTCATAAGCAATCCACCTTGTCCAGGTAATCTCCGTGTCCTTGGTGTTGCTGGCTTCCTTTTGGTCTGTTTGAGGAGTATACGCGAAACGGATACGGTCATAAAGTTTTGCCATTAGAATGACATCAACATAAACAGTGCGATGGACTTTCAGGCCTGGTTGTGTGTTCCGCCGGGGCAGAACCTAATTTCCTTTATTATTCGGGATTCACTTTCGAAACGAAGCGAAAATATAACGCGCCTTCGGTCGGAGAGAATGGATTTTGCACACGCAATGGCTTCGAAGGGCTGGGGGTTTGCTGGTTTTTTGGTTGGTCTTGCAACCTTGATCTTGTGGCTTAAAAGTCACGATGACGTTCAACTGAGGTTGTCTGTCGGGAATGATTTGTGGTTGAAGTGACAGTCGTGACAACTTTATGCTCGAACAGAAATTACGTTTGAGATATGATTTTGTGTATTTTTCAAAGCATGTGGGCTGGGAAGGGAGACGGATGACCTAATGAAGACTAGTTCTTAGCCATTCTGGGTCATGAATTGAGAAATGTGTGTCGGTCAAAGGCGCAAAGAAAAGAATGGAGCTTTTAGTTGATATAAGGGCAGATCGTAACGATGTCATTTGGTCCAGGTAGCACGTTGTATAAACTGATCCCGATCGATCCCGAACTGATCAAATGTAAATCGACACTCACCTCCTATTCGTCGATTTCAAGACCGCATATGCCAGTGTGGAGACGGAGATGAGCTATACAGCGCCATGTATAGTTTTGACATTCCCGCCAAACTTACCAGAATGAGCAGGACGACGATGGAGAAGTCTCATCTGCTTCATCAAGGTTGTCAACGAACTCACCGAGACCTTCAACGTCAACGGTTTTAGACAAGTGGTCATATGACTTTTTCAACATCAGTCTTGAGAAAATCGTGCAAAACTCACTGGCCAGCACTAGAGGCACGATCTTCCAGAAGTACAAATGCTAGCATACGCGGATGGGATCGATGTGATTGGCCGTCAATGAAGCGTTGTTTGGGATTGAATCGAAAGCGGGTGGGTTTGAATGGGTTTGGCGGTAAACGAGGGCAAAACGAAGTGTTTTGGGTGTTTTTTTAGAGGTTTGGTTTTTAAACTGGAAACTGGTTCTAAAGATTGTCAATTTGGCAGCAATTGGAGCTATAACCATCCACTTTGTGGAAGATTTGACGTAAAGATCTTGGCTTAAAAGCTTATAAGATCCAGATTGTGCAAGAGTTGAAACCGCGTGACCATTATACCCGTGGTAGGTTCAGTGAATGGACCGAAAACATGATTCAGCTTGATCCTCATTTTTAACGCAAAATTTTGTTCTCCGATCAGGCTCATTTTTGGTTAAATATATATGTAAACAATCAAAATTGCCGAATTCGGAGTGGAAAAAACCCAGAAGCCTTAAACCATTAAAACTCATTGTTTGGTGTGCTATGGATTGCGTCCAAATCGTGCAAACTTATCGTACTCTACGTCCATTTTACGATTGACATAATGGTCAATCTGAGCAAGTTATTCGGAACACGATGAATCGTTTTCGCAACACGTACACTCTACGCATCCCCCGATGCCGGCCAGAATGTTACCGTCAATGGAGAGCCCTATAGAAACATGACTTCTGACTTCTTCGCTCCTCAGTTGAATGGCATTCACGTGACAGAGCTTTGGTTTCAACAAGATGAGGCGACATGCCACACGGCGCGCGACACCATCAATTTATTATGGGAAACATTTGATTAGCGCATAATTTGGACCTCTGACCTCCACGATCCTGTGATCTCACACCTTTAGATTACTTTCTTTTTGGGTATGTGAAGTCTATGTGGATAAACCAGAGACGTGGGACGATTTGGAAGTCAACATTCGCCGTGTTATTACTGATATACGGCCCCAGTTGCCATATGACCAAAGACAACGCCATGAGTTCGCTAATTGGGCACTGAAAAAGTTGACCGGTGATCCGGATATTGGCAAAAACATCATATTCTCGGACGAGGCCCATTTTTGCTTCAGCGGCCATGTCAACAAACAAAATTGTCGTTATTGGAGCGAACGTCCTCTGTTGCGTTGTCGCACAGGCTAGGAGTCGAAGACTCTTCGGGCCGGAGCTAAGTTGTCTATACGCTCTACATGGCCTAGATCCGTAGACGCCTGGCTAGACTCATTTCGCTGTACAGCCCATACAGTTCGTGGTTGAACCTTCTCCTCCAAATGCCATCAAAGCAAACAGAACCAAAGATCGCGCGCAGAACTTTTCTCTCGAAAAGACCAAGACACTGTTCATCCGCTTCGGATATTGTCCATGCCTCTGCGCTGTAAAGCACGACTGGGATGATCAAGGTCTTATACAAAGTCAACTTGGACTTCCAAGAGAGGGCTCTACTACTCAATTGCCTTTTGAGAAATCACATGACAGCGCGTCGCCTTGTCTAAAACCTTTTTTGCCATTGCAGGTCTCGGTTAGTTCGTTACCGACCTTGATGGAGCAGCGAAAGTTCTCCATCGTCACCCTGCTTAGTCTGACGAGTTTGGCAGGAATGTCAAAACAAGACATGGCGCTGTATAGCTCGTCTCTATGCACGCTGTCATATGCGGCCTTGAAATCGACAAATAGATGATGTGTGTCGATCTGCATTTCTTGGGTCTTCTTCAGGATCTGCGGCAGTGTGAAGATTTGATCGATGGTGGACTTCCGGGCCTGAAACCACACTGATAAGGACCTATCAGTTTGTTCACAAATGGTTTCAGGCGTTCACACAAAACGGCAGAGAAGATCTTATAGGCGATGTTAACGAGACTTATCCCTCGATAGTTGGCGCAGTCAAATGGGTCTGCTTTCATGTGGATCGGGCAAACGATACAGAGATTCCACTCATCGAGCATGCTTTCCTCCGACCATATCTTACAGATGAGCTGGTGCATGCGCCCTACCAGATCATCTCCAGCTGCTTTAAACATTTCAGCGGGCAGACTATCTGCACCAGCAGCTTTATTAGACTTTAGTCTCGATATCGCTATCTTGACTTCGTCTAGGTCGGGGGGACGGTATTCTCTTCTATCATCGTCTGTTTTGTTGATTGGAACATTCTGCCTGACAGCGGTATTTGTGTCCTCATCGCCGTTCAACAGTCTGCAGAAATGATTTTTCCAAATTCTTAGTATCGACTGCGAATCTACTACTAGTTGTCCATTCTCGTCCCGGCAGGCTTCTGTCTGAACTTTATACCCGTTCGATAAAAGTTTTACCCTTTGGTAAAATTTCCGGACATCATTCCATTCTTTTGCCGTCCATGGTACAAAAAAAAACAAAATTACACAAAATTAATTTTTAACGTCAGAAAATAATCCGTTTAAACACATGAACTACTCAAAAGTTTGAAGAAAATATTTGAATATCCCCTCAGTTGCCTAAAATCCAACGGTAATTTACAGTTGCCCTTTAGCATCAATCCCGGGAGGTTATATATTTTTCAAGGTCGACAGAGATCAGAGAATCTCCTATTGGCTCAATAAATTCACTTCACAATTCAACAAATGAAACTCAAGTGCTCCAAAAAAATCTAATTTGATAAAAGCACTACCGCCTCAATCATCTTTTCAAATATTTAATGCCACCAAATCATGTTTGACTACAATTTTGTCATTTAATTGAATCCCCCACAAGAAAATACCCTTTCACTTATGCAACACAAAGCACACATCGCTTTTCAGTCTGCTCAGTCTTCCGCAGCAGCTTCCGTCCTCGAAATCCCCTCGGAATATCCCACCAGACGGAGGTCGTTGCCATCGCAGATCCCCCATTCGCAACCGCAAGCCTGTTTACATAATTCTCGCTCTGACATTTAGCCAAAAATTGCCCTAAGGGATATGCTCCGGTTTCTGTGTGTGGGATCGTCCGTTAAGGGCTCACTCCTCGCTATGCATCCTCGAGCAGCATTCGACCGACAAACACATGTGCAGGCCTTCGGGGCTCTCGCAGACATCTAAATCATTCGCACGCCCTTGGGTACATGCTTTATAGCACCATTCGGGCGCAACCCTGAGACGAGAGCAAATGGACTCGGCAGACACATGCTCGGCCAACACATGCCCGCCCAGCACCTAATAAAGGTGATCGCAGCGACAAGAATTATGTCCAATTACGCAGTCCGTGAAGTAGCGGTGCCGCTGAAATAAATTCATCCCTTTGGGGATGCTTCGCATTCTCGGCTCCCGCACAATAATCATCATCATCATCATCGTCATCATCTCGGAAGAAATTCCAAGATAGACACTCCCCTCTGCATGCTTATGAAAATTATATTACCGCAGTCAGCCAGTCTGTCGTCAGTCGGAATTGTGGAATTATAGAACTGTCGTCCTGTTCCTTTTCCACTTCGCATAGTGATTTCCCTTTCGCACAGCTCCACTGTCGTTGTTGTCGGCCGTGGTGAGACATTGTAGTTGTGGAGTCGAGAGAATAACCTACAAAACACTGACTGCCACCAGTAACTGCCACCCCCTTTCACTGGCGGTGTATCTGCCTGTTGTCCTGCCAGTGTGGATGGAATATCCGTTCGATGAATTCACTACTTTCCTCTGCGTCTCGCTCTCGTTGTTGTCTGTGAGTAGTTATTTTTTTATTTTTTGCTTTCGGCCCGCGCGCCGAGTGCCATATGGATTATGGTGTTTTGCTCCTCTGTGCAGCGAACGCTGGCAACAAGGACCTTCGGGTACGTCAAGTGTTAGTTGCACAGTTTCGTTTTGGTCTCGGAGAGGAATACACTGTGTAGTCTCCTCGTGGAGAATTAGAGAAACACTGGGATAGGTTTGTTCTTCGTCCTGACAGGACATTTCTGTTCGTTCGTTTGACGTTACATCGTCCACGTCGTTCACGTCGTCGTCGTCGTCGTGGTGGTTCGTCATCCGCATCTCCGTGTTGTGTGTCCCAATTTGCTGTGCATATCGGACGTCGCGGCGTATACGTAACCTTTTTTTTGTTTGTTCTGTTTCCCTGTTGGAGTTTTTTTTTCTGTTGTGTACTGGTACATGTGCGAGTTCGTGTAACGTTCCGCTTTGAATATTGAAGTGAAAATATAAACAAAGTTTTGAGTGTGCCGCTACGTGTCGTTTTCGGTTGAGTTCCTTAATTTTCCTCCACCACCGCTGGGAGGAGGAGCAGGAGTGTTTGTGTGGGAAATGCCCCTACGAGTGGAGCCGTGAATTGTGTTTGAATATTCGAATCGATGGCACAGACAGTCGAGAGTGAAGCGCCTTATCCTTTTGGGCGTTTATTTAATTTCATTTTTGGCTCTAAATCCACTGTCGGCCTTGCTTTTGAAGTTTGAGTGCGGTTCGATTGAGTGGCAGTAATGGACTTTTGCGGTACCGTGCGGCCGTGTGTGACGGTGTGATGTACAATCGGGTGTTTGCCGGAGCCTACAAGTTGTGGACAGGATATATGTTTTCATTTGTTGTCTCCGATTGCTGAAGAAGAAACGAATAACCAGTTCATCGTGTTGTCATGTGTTTCATGTGGGATGCTTATTCGATCTCTTATTCCTTCTAACTTCAGTTTGAATTACGAGCTATCGTTAAATTATGAGCAACTAGGGCCCTTTGTTCCTCCTATTCTTCTTCTTCTAAATCACACTCCGGAGTGGACTTAGGACGTAACTAACAAGCCCCTTCAAACAGTAAAGGGTCTTTCATTAAGCGCTTGCTATCTTTAACTTGAAATAAAACAAAGTGTGTGTGAGGCATCATCGAAATTGTTTATTCGTTTGAAAGGCCTATCGATGCCATTATGTATGGAATATAATAATAATATAATAATAATAATGGCGGCGCTGTAGTCCGAGGTGGAACTGGGCCTAGCTTCTTAGCAACCACTCGTGTTGTGCGTGCTATTGTTCTGTCACGAGCGGAGGGGACCTACAGTTTAATGCCGACTCCGATTAGGAAGCTTTTTCTAGACAGTTATACTCTTTGAGCATTGTCAGTTACTCGAAAGAGGTGGAGCCGTAAAAAAATGTTTGATGTTTTTTCCGAGATTCGAACCGACAACCTCGAGCGTAGGAGTCGACGATTGTATGGAATATAACAACGTTCAAATGTCCGCCAAGGCTTCTTTGGATGGTGTCTATCCGAAATATCCAAATTTCCATGTCTCTGGCGCATATATCATGCTAAATTTGACCGATGGCCTGGGTTATGTTGGCTTTGAGGGTCGCTGTGGCTTGTTGCTTATTCGCATAGACCTGCGACTTTAGAAAACCTCACAAGAAAAATCTCAGTGACCAGTTCACATCACCTCCTCGTAAGATGACCAAACCCTCGAATCTCTAGTCCAGAATTTGTGATGTGGCGTGAGCTATGTGCAACGTAGCCCCGCACTGCCCTGTTGAAACCACACTTCCTTGGTGTCCATATCATCCAATTCAGGCCAAAAGAAGTTGGTAATTATCGACTTACGAGTATAGACCTCGTCCTCAAAGAAATATGGACCGATACGTGTCGCCAGCCAAAAACAGTGATTGATACACCAAGCAGTGATTTTTTCAGGTTGCGTTGGACGTTCTTGGATCTCATATGGATTGGTATCGTCCCAAATTCGACAATTTTGTTTGTTGACGTACCCATCCATCCATCATCCAGAAATATTTTTCATCCAGAAATGATTTTTCGATGAAAATTAGGGTCAGTTTCCAACTGCTCCAGAGCGAGCCCATTCAGCGAATACACGTCGTTGCTTATAATCGTTTACCTTCAGCTCCTGGGTCAGTTGAATTTTGTACGGGTGCAATCCCAAGTCACGACGCAAAATTCGCCAAATTGTGGTCTGCGAAAGGCCGAGTTCTTGTGAGCGACGTAAAATCGACTGCCTCTGATTATCCACACTCTGACGGACAGCGGTGATGTTTGCGGCAGATCTTGCATTTTGTCGACGTGTGGGTGTTGATTCATGGATTACTGAACCACTGGATTAAAATTTATTAACCACACAACGAATAGTCCTCTCGGTAAGACAATTATGGCGACCGTAAAATAGAAAAAGCGTGCGGAACGTTGCCAAACTGAGCACTCATTTTGATAAAACAATTTTATTATTTGCATTCTTATCGAACGCTGTGTCTGTCCATGGTGATTTGTCAAAACAGACTGAATAAATTACCGCCAATTTGACAGATGTACGAGTAGCTTCAACAATATGGCCGCTATCAACTGTCAAAGTTCGGAAGTCCCTATTGGAAGACCCTTAAAAATCTTTTGCTGCTGCTTTCAATTACGAGAATCAAAATGGTTGAGGTCCTCTCTACTCGTGTGAGCCACTTCATTCAGTGATATTCTCTGTTGCGTTATGTCAGAGGCTCCGAGTCAAAGATTTAATCAAGAACAAAGTGTGGCCTGACATCCTCACAGCCAGTGGTTTAAATAGACTATGACCCTGATTTGCATTCTTGGCGCTTGAGAAGGGCTCAAATCGAATTTTCCACCAGGAAATGTAGTGAATGTGAAATGTGAAAATGTTGTCTCGAGTCTATCGGCCTAACTTTCTTCTTCTTTTGCATCATCCTCTTCTTCGTCTTCTTCTACTTTTTCTTCTTCTTCTGATGTCGCTTTAGTCCGGAGTGGATCTGGGCTTCAACTATCAAAACGACATAACATGTAACAACGACTCGAAATCACTTACTGAAGAACACTGACGAAATGGCATGCACTGAAAGAAAAAACTTCAAACCGTTGACTTTAAACTCAATTCATAGCAACACATGATGTGCGCAAAAAAACTGCAGCACATTCACCCATAAACAGGGTGGGCCAAATACAAGTTTCTTTTAAAAAAATGCAATAATATGAAGAAAGCTAAATTTTCCATTTATTATGGCTTTATTAGTAAGAACAAACATTTCCATTAATTATGAAATAAAACGTCGTTCAAGTGGCTGCCTTGGCTGACTTCGCAGCAGCGCATTCTGTCACCCCAATTTTCCAAGACCTTGTTGATGGTTTCGGGCTGTAGCTCACTGATTGCTTGGATGATATTGGCCTAAGTGCTTGAATTGTTTCCAGATAGTTGGCATAACATGGGTCCTTCACGGTTCTCCACAAAAAGAAAGTCCAAAGGGGTCAAATCGCAGCTCCGAGGCGGCCAATTGACATCGCCAAGAGGGCTGATAACACGATTTGGGAATTTGGTGCGCAAAAGATCGATAGTGGCATGGGCTGTGTGTCATGGCGGGCCATCCTGCATCAGAGGTCGTCTAAATCCACGTCTTTAATTTCAGTACAAAAAAGTCGGTTAACATGGCTCTGCAATGCCCACCGTTGACCGAAACGTTTTTGTTTCCAGCCTCATTTTCGAAGAAATATGGTCCAATGCTGCCAGCACTCCACAACTTGCATTAAACTGTCACTCTGTGGATGCATTGGCTTCTCGACAATAACGTGCGGGTTTCCGAGCCCTAGATGCGGCAATTTTGTTTGTTAACGTAACCGCCGAGATGAAAATGCATCTCGTCAGAAAAGATGATTTTTCGTCAAAAATCGTTGTCCAATTCAAGCTGCTCTAAGGTCCAAACTGCGAAGCGATAACGAAGCGGGTGGTCACGCGCCTTCTAAGCAAATAATCCGAGATCTTTGTGCAGAGTTTCGATCCCCTCAGGCTAGTGCGTTAAATGTTGAGCTGTTGAGATCGATGGGGAGTTGATGTTAGTGCATTGAGTCTCACTCTCTCGGCCACAGCAGCCACATTCTCATCTGTATGCACCGTAGGACGACGACGGGGGGGACCATGAGTGTTGTCCACTAGCATACCAGTCTCACGAACTTTTTGCACAAACTTGCGTACAGCAATCGCGGCCACAACTTCTTTCCAAAAAACACATTGTTTGGGTTTCACAGCACTCACTTGGGAAATAAGTTTTCAATATTTCCCAACGTTGTCCAAGCGTAAAGCGACTCATTTCGTTCCGCGGAGGAATGATACTGACTTTTTATCAAGCTGTCAGTATCAAAATAACCTATGATTTAAAGAAAAAAAAAACACTACATAACCCAGCCTGTATATGCAACAGGTGCAACTCCTGTCATATCTAAAATCTGGCCAGACTACGACATCCACAAAACCAAACTCTTAATCTTGTTACCCAGAGTTATCTGCACACTGGTTGGTATCTTTACAGACCACAGTCTGTTGAACTACCATGCTTATGCAGGGAATAGACACTGGCCACACTAAACGTGTTTCATCGACTCGAATGTTTCTTGAGCACAAAATTTGATTTGATTTTTCGACAGACTTATTCATTGGACGTTTCTTTATAATGTCATAACTCTCGATAAAACAATGGGACCACTACGAAATTTGGTGTAAAGGTTAAAGATGTTGGCTGTTATTTTTAACCAATCTTATCGGAAATGGAACCGAATGTCTAAGACATAGACTTTAAGGAACAAAGAAAAAGTAATTCTAAATCTGCTTGGTCAATTCTGATCATTAAAATGGAAATCTACACGACCACAGAACGACTCAGGCAGTAAGTGAATTCAGTCAACAAGTTCTTCTTTTTATGGCGCATCTATCGGATGTGGACCTGTGCCTTAACCAACATGCCTCTCCAGGTAGTACCATCTTTTGCTAGCTGCGTACGCCAAGTTGACCAATATCCAATTGGGCGCGCCATCTTAGACATTGACGTCCTTTGTTGTCCCACGTATTCAGAGTCGACCAACCAGATGTTGTCCCCATTCATATCTTGCAATGTAGGCACGAAAACCTGGATCTTTACTAACTGTTATTGCCTGACTAGCCACATTTTCAAAGAATAATGGTCCGCTAATTACTCCAGAGCAAAATTTTCCACTAAAACAGTCGCACTTTGTGGATGCATTTGCTTCTCAATAATGACATGTAGATTTTCTGAACAGAAAAACTGATAATTTCGACAATTAACAAAGCCGTCGAGACGAAATTAGCTGAAAATGTAAATTGCGGACTGTTCCCAAGTCATAATTATTTTTGAAATATTGCTTAGTAATGAAAAGGTGTTTTTCGTATGCGATTCGCTCCATTTTGAATAACCCTAAAGTGACAGCTGTCATGCTGTTCTTTTTTTCAATGGCAACACTTTAGTGCTTAAATACCGTAAAATTGGCATCATGCGTGAATTTTGAGGCATAATTTTTCATATATTGTTTATCAGTTTTAATGAGCTACCAACTTGGTTTTAAAGAAGTTACGAACAGACCCCAAGCGAAGTAATTGACCCTCAATAAACGACTGCATTTAAAATTGTCGCTCATTGAGGCCGTGTGTGTTTCTCGATTTGTTTTCCCACAGTGGTTTCAAAACCCAAACAAATCTTCCTGGTCGATATCTTTCTTGTTCTCAGCGGGAATTAGGGTTTCACCTTTTGAACAGCCCCCTCAGCCAGTTTAAAGTTCATAAGGCTATTTTATACCCAATTGACGAAAACGTTGTCTTGTTTATCAACTTTAGAAAGCTCCACGGCAATGCAGCTTGCGGATATCGACCGAACTGACCAAATAATTTAAGTAAACAAACAAAAAAATAATCCTTCATGTGCCGAATCATAAACATGTGCCTTCTGTGAACAACAAGCAAACCAAACAAAAAGTTGCAACAACTTCTCACTCAACTACTTTGTGCCTTAAAAAAAACACACACACACACGAAAACAAAAGCCATTCATATGTCAAACAAACCATCAGTTGCGACCAGCAGTCGGTCACGTTACAGTCTCGAAATGCGTGGCGTCAAGCGTCAGGACTCGTGGTTTCGTCACTCCATGCCGCCAGCGATAAACCGAGATTTCGAATCAATTGAGAATCTAACCCAATCACGTTCCACTGACAATGCCCGCATGCCAAATGCAACCTCCATCGGCTCGGGCAGGAGTATGGCCGGAGCAGCTGCCGCGTCTGGGATAACAACAGCCAGCTCAACATCACCTGTAACCAATTCGTCTCATCCACGAGCGCTGAGTTCGCGGAAGGAGTCGAAGACTTCGATACTATCGAGTGGAAACAGCGTGAAGAGTCGGGGTTCGGCGATAGTTCGAGGTCTTCGCATCACAGCATCGTTCCTGCGGAAGAAACGGAAGGAGTACGAAGGTAAGGATGCAATCGAATCAGGTCATTTGATTCCGCTGCTGGGGAAAATTCCCTCAGATTACTTGTGCTTTTTAAGAAGCGAATTGAAAGGGATTCGATGGGGTGGCATAGTTTTCTTGGACCAGTTTCGAAATCGACTCCTTGGCACACAGCCAAAGGCTTCTATTGGAGATGATTTTGTGATTAGGGTGTGATGTGATATGCAATGGCATCTCTTAGAAGGTGCAAATGGTAATCAGCATTCTCTTGGAAGGATATGGCGTCATAAATGAGCGTCACTTTTTTGATATTTGATATAAATGAGGTGGATTTCTTAAAGAGATTTCTTGAGTTGGCTTAGATTTGTAGGTGGAGCGGAACAAGGACGTGCAGTGGTGGGAGGATTCAGAGAAAGCTACAGCAAAGACGGGGCGAGCTACTGTGATACGGAGACCAAGATGAATCCCTGGAGGTTTTTGAGTGAATATTTCTTGGATGGTCTAACTGTTTTGAGCATTTCCTATTCCTACATCCTTATTCTTTCCTTGAGGGGAGGCGGATAATCGCTTTACAAGTAGGGATGCAAACGATACATCGATGTTTGCAAAATATCGATGTTTCGTTCATAAACATCAATGTTCTGATAACCGATACATCGCCGATACATCGACGGCAAAACTGTCAAACATCGATATCGTTCATTCATTTCGTTTAACATTGCGCAATGCAATGTAACTTTGTTATTTCTTCTCCTAGTCTAACATCCTACTCCGAACCTCCAAGTGGTACAGAATAGGCATCGAGCAGCCCTCAAAGAGACTGAGTGTCCAACTCCTATGGAACTGTGGGTCGGTAGCTAATCGGAGAGGGTTCATGTTTCGGCATGTATATGCTGGATGCGTAAGCATCTGCCTCAACAGCCAAACTAGCGACTGTTCACCAAGGGGGTGCGGCTGAAAGCGGGTGTCGGTCTTGGAACAAGCTACTAGATATATAAGCCTGCAAGAAGGGCCCGCCCAATCACTCTAATCCCGAACCGTAGGATCCTCCAAAGTCACTTTGGGTTTTTCATTAGCCCAATAAGCCTCAAAGTAAAAACAGTCAGTCACTAACGAAACGGAAGAAAGAGAAGGTTTTTGGGTTGAAACTGGTAAGACTAGTATATTTTGTTGTCTAGGTACAGTACGTCGCAATTATAGCCAACAATTTGTGTGATATAGAACATAAATAAAACATCGGAAAAACATCGATGTATCGTTGTTAATACTGATGTTTTTCAACATCGTTTTTTGTCGTGGAACCATCGATGTTTTTAAGAACGATGTTGCATCCCTATTTACAAGAGACAGCTAGTTTTTCGGCCCGGTAGGTCCAGAAGAAGTCAGTTTAAATGACTGGAATGATGACTGGAACTACCGGGGACATCTTAAGGCCTGAATTTCATAAAGTCCACAAACATAAAGTCAATTTCTCCCTCTCAAATTGAAGGATCCCAAAGTTGTGGCATTCCGTACTTTGCGCTTTCTGTTATGTTTGCCTCAGGGCAGCTTAAATAGGATTCTTCTTTTTCAGTTACAGTCTGAGGTGGAATTCGGCCTCAGCCAACATGCCTCTCTGTGCAGCAGGGTATTGTGCTAACTGCTTCCGGCGACGCACGTCCAGCTGATTGATGTGTCTTCCCATCTGTGTACGCCACCTCAGGGTTGGAGTCGAAGACTTTCCGTGCCGGATCATTGGTGTCGATTCGGTGTCCAATGCTGCCACCACTCCACAATCCGCAGCAAACCGTCACTCTCTGTGGTTGCCTTGGCTTCTCGACAATAACGTGCGGGTCTTCTGAGCCACAGATGCGGTAATTTTGTTCGTTAACGTAGTCGCGAAGATGAAAATGCGCCTCATCAGAAAAGATGATTTTTCAGCCAAAATCGTTGTCCAATTCAAGGTGCTCTAAGACTCAAGATGGTCGCGCGCCTTCAATTGCTGAGTCAATTGGACTTTGTAAGCGAAGAATCCGAGATCTTTGTACAGAAATGTTGAGCTGTTGAGATCGATGGCGAGTTGATGTTCGTGAATTGAGTCTCACACTCTCGGCCACAGCAGCCACATTTTCATCTGTGCGCACCGTAGAACGACGACGACGGGGGGACCATAAGTGTTGTCCACGAGCATACCAGTCTCACAAACTTGAGTACAGCAGTCGCGGTGGGTACCTCATTTCAGCCAAAACTTCTTTTCAAAAACGCATTGTTTGCGCTATACATCACTCACTTTTGAAAAAAGTTTTCAATATTTCCCAACGTTGTTCATGTGCGTAAAGCGACTCATTTCGTTCCGCGGAGGCATGATACTGGCTTTCTGTAAAGATTTCGAGCGGGAAACTGCTGTCAGTGTCAAAATAACCTATGATTAAAAAAAACACTACATGGCCCACCCTGTATACAAATGATAGAGTAGTGGTCCGAGAATACTTCCTTGAGGCACGCCAGTGGAAATTGCTTCAAGTTCTATGTAATCGCTTTCATGTTTTACACGATAAAGGTTATTCTTAGAATTATCCTCTCGAACACTTTGGATACGACCGGAAGACGAAAATACTTAAATTAACCCTGGAATAAATTTCCGATATCTTAATTCTTCTGTTTTGTATTTGAACACTTATTAAAAAGGCTGTAGTATCCGGTTCAATTTATTTGTGTATGTTAGTTTAGATCCAATTTCGCCTCTCTTGTGGACATGTATGGACTTAGCCGTACACTGTATGTTTTATGAAAAATTAACATAAACCTGAATTTTCATTGAAAATTACTTTTTGCTTCATTTTGAGACACCCTTTACGACTTGAAGCACTCATCGAACTACGCAAATTTAGACGTAAAGCAGTTTGCGTGGCAAAGTTTAATAGAGAAGTGCTGCCTTGATTGCTTCCAATGAGCCAAAGTGTCGCTCGTAACAACGTAATTGACTCCGAAAAGAATTATCACAAATTCAGATTTCAAAGAATTGACCCGTTCGTTTGTCTTCCCGACATGACCTAACTTTCATTTCATTTTCGTTCAAACATAAGTAAAAAATTGTAAAATATTAGACCCTTTTTTTCATTTGACGCAATTTTATTTTCAACTTCAGTTTAGATCATAAGTCAAAAATTAAGTCTGTTTCTTTATTTGACCCAATTTTGTCTTCAGTTTTAGTACAATATTTAGTACAAGTAGGAGATTTGTTCAAAAATAATATTCCAATTGTTTCAACCACTCGGTAAACTTGTTGCAGCCCCAATATACCTTCTCGCAGTCGGTTCCTTTCATACCTATTTTTCTGGCTTGTAAATATTTCGTATCGACGTTGGCAACGGCTGGTCTGAAAGTAAAACAACGAAAGAAAAAAAACAATTTATTTTACCGTGAACTAGGAAGGGATGAAATAGTTAAGTCGTTTCTTATATTTTTGAATAAAAGGCTTGAGTAATGACAGAAGCAGAAGATTTCTCCAGTTCGCAGTCACAAATTATTGAATCAACAAATTTAGATTGAAGCGTCTATGGGCTGTATAACGGTAACGAAAAATTAAAAAATATGAAATACACTTCTGCGTGATATAAAATCGGTGTCAGCTCAGCATTTATTCAACATTTGACAGAAGAGAAATTCAAAATGACTTTTATATTGATCCCAATCAAACTGTACTCTTCCATAAATAAAAGTTGAACTGAATTAGTCCGAAGCACAGGGCCAGATCATGCTCCACAATGTTGCCTGATCTCCAGCAATTCCGATTTTGATGACCCAATACTTTGTCCTTGATACGATTAACTATTTGCTTAGAGGACAGTATTTCTCAGACTCACCCAAATATGGCCTTGATTATCCTTTCAAAGAAGTCACGTCCCACCGAAGGCCGTTTTGCAACTTCGCAAATTGCTCTCAGAACACATCTCGCTCCAGGCATTCCCTTTCTGCAATCACAATCCTGTAACCCTTCACAACTTATTGCACTTCACTCTACTCACCCACTCAGCAACACCTCAAGGGCTTTGTAAACGAAAGATCGACTGTAATCGTAAATGACTGCGGGTTGCTTGTATTTTTTCTGCACAAACGTCCCATAGTGCTTCAAGTGTGGATTGTGATCGTAGCCGTGTTTCCTCGACTGTGCCGGATCGATGGCACTATCCGATGGTGCCCAAGCGGTGCTGTTGATAAAATACGTCCACCAGTAGATCGGACGTGTTGCCAGTCCGTACTGCACGTGAATTGAGTAGCTTAACGTCAAATGTCGATAAGGGTGCTTGTCCAAGATATTCAGTGGCTGTGAAAAACCGAAAACATACTGAAAGAAATTTGATATGAAGTCTGTCGAAGGCTTGTTCTAGGAAACCTTGAAAGTTCCTGATCCAGTGAAAACAAGGTATCGCCTGGTGCGGTTCAAGAATGTTTGAGAAGACCTCAAATGATTCGTAGCTGATGGTTGAAAGGAATAAATTACAGCGAAGGGAATAAGGAGGGTTATTGTTAGAAACGAAAGACGAGGATTCATTTTCTACGGCAGTTGTCCTCCTAAGAACTCACGAACCAC
This sequence comes from Myathropa florea, assembly GCA_930367185.1. Lineage (NCBI taxonomy): Eukaryota > Metazoa > Arthropoda > Insecta > Diptera > Syrphidae > Myathropa > Myathropa florea. The sequence goes on from OV884002.1 coordinate 110,399,566, forward strand.
ACTGTAGTGAGTTAAGAGTTTCAGTGTGATTCTGTGGAGGATGGGATGAGTGATCGTTGCTGCCATATTTGCAGATCATGCAGAAGAGGTGTGAATATGAAAAATTTTCTTGTTTAAATAGGCCCGCTTGAAGCTATGCTTGCCATTAATGCGAACAGTGACTGCAATAAGTTTGAGAACACATCAAGAATAACCATGGCTTTGATTAAGTCGATTGCTTCTTAAAAATTTGGGGGACAAAATTAAAAGTTACTAACCACATCTACCATCCACGGTTAAGTCGGAACTCAGGAATATAGACGTCATCGGATGAACACTTTTTCTTAGGCCCAACAGCGGCGCTCACAGTCTGGAAGAGGTAATCTCCGGGCCCCTATGTCCGTGAACTTGTGGGGGTCCTAGACTGCTATAAAGTAAAGCCATGAAATTTTCTGGTGTCTACGCGCAGCACCACTACGCCAGCGACTCCTTAAAAGTCTTTATGTCCTCCTGAAAGACATTGCAATAGTCAGAAAGGCTGAAAATGATATTGAAAACGCTAGAATAGACACCCAATTTCACCGACACAGTGATCATTCTGTAAAGAACCTGAGAGGGCCATCCAGCGCCCAAGAGTCACTCCCGGTCTTATTATGGACGGAATGCTCTTGGTTGTCCAAGAGAGGTTCCAGTAGTAGGAATTTAAGTTCGGTATGAATTGTGGTTTGCCCATTCTGAAGATTTGACCACAATCGCTTTGAGTGTAAACACTACTTGTCCGGGCGGCCAATCGACAGGACCATTTCTCGATATAAGACGTTCATCGAATTGAGCTTTCAACAAATCGGTGCCACAAGCCACACAGTGGGTGAGGCAATCCAAACCACATATTATTTATGGCAAGTCCATGCAATCGACCAAAAAAAATACGTTGCAACATGTCCCTGTAGCGATCTCTATCAAATTTAACGTGACGGTCATATTCATCAAGGAAAACGAAATGACCCGATGGCACCACCAGCATGGCGGCAGACGCTTGAGTGGCAGCAATATTCTCAACGCTTCGACCAACCCGTTGTCTTATTTACACGGGAACATCCAGCATCGAAAATTTTGACTCAAATCTGTTCATCACCATCATCATTTTCGTGGGCCGCTAAAGGAGTCGCGGGGGCAATGCACGCACGAGAGATCTCCAGGCCACTGGAACCTTCCACATCGACTCTAACTCATCAGGAGCTATGCCCAAGCACACCAAGGCGAGCTTTTTGACTTGGTCCAACCATCTCGTCCTGGGTCTGCCAAGCGGTCGCCTTCATGATGGAATCACATTCAAGGTACGCCTCGGAAGTCGTGATGATGGGGACATTTGTGCCACGTGACCAAACCATCGGAGTACAGTCCTTTCCGTTCGAAGAAGTAGCTGCCCAACATTGAGTTCCTCGCGCACTCCTGAGTTTCTCACCGTACGATGTACGGTAGAAAATTGAACTGCTATCGCAGATTTGACTTATGCATGTCGAAAGGCGATCAACACAGAACCAGTTGAATACAAATTCTAGAGTGTCAAGGGGGTAATTTAGCAAAAGATATCTTAAAACGTGTGAGCTTCAATGTCTGAAGCGAACAGAACTTTTGCAACTGATAGGAATTTCGCAAACCCAATGTGTCACATTTTGGTACGTGAAAAATTATCGCGTATGCATTAAGGTTCATAGGAGAAACAGTCGCATAAGGTATCCCCAGATTGTCCGCAACTACAGTACTTCCTCATACCAGTTGTTGTCGAAAAATGTCTGGACCAAGGACAGATCCTTGAGGTACACCTATTTTGCTAAAGTGGTTGTAGGCTTGTAGTTAATATCAGCCAAGAGGTTAAGAGAATATATGGATGAATACGAGATCTCTTGATTCCAACTTTAATCGAAAAATTATTGGACCAAAGACAGAACCTTGAGGTACACTCATTTCGCTGTATTTATTACCCTAGATATTTTAGATGATATTTCCTCATCTGCAGATGGTTGCCTCAAGCGTTTCATCAAGAGAAATGCTGTCTAATGGTTGAAGTTATTGAAGCTCCAATTCCGATTCGGACATAGATAACTAGCCGACACGTTGATTGTTCTGGACCTTGGTGTCTTCGGACCCAATACGGAGTATGCCTGATGCAAATCTGTTTTCCATCTCGTACACATTCTAACCACTGTTTTCCATCCTTAATTCAACAAATCGGTTTAGCTGCTGGGGTATGCCGATGATATCGGCATTGTCGCACGATTCCAGCAGGCCGTTGTAAAGGGTCTTCCAATAGGGACTTCCGAACTTTGACAGTTGATAGCCGTCACATAGTTGAAGCTACATCTGTCAAATTGGCTATCATTTATTCAGGCTGTTTTGCCAAACCATCATGGATAGACATACCGTTGAACAAAACGTGCAAATGGTAACATTTTTTTTATCAAAATGGGTGTTGTGTTGGGCCAACATTCCGCGCTCTTTGCCCATTTACGGTCGTCATAATCATCCCACCAAAGAAGACTATTAGCAGTGTGGTGCATAAATTTGAGTTCACTGGTTCAGAAAACGATGAACCAACCAAGAAAACATCGCCGCTGTGTAAGGAGAATCAGAAGCAGTCGATTTCGCGTCACTCACAAGAACTCGACCTTTCACAGATCACATCTTGACGAATTTTGTGTCGTGACTTGGGCCTGCACCCGTACAAAATTAAATTGACCCAGGAGCTGAAGGTAAGCGACAACGACGTGTGTTCGCTGAATGGGTTCTGGAGGAGTTGAAAACTGACCCTAATTTTCATCGAAAAATCATCTTCAGCGATGAGGCCCATTTCTGGATGAATAGGGTGGGTTAGGTTAGGCGGCTGCTAGTGAATTCACCAGCACACTTAGGCCATATTGGTCCATTGTTATATCCACAGTCAGACTACTACCATTGATCGACCGCTCCAGTGATAGTGCTGTTAATTTGATCCCAACTTCAAATGGTGACTGGACCAGATTTGAAAACCGGATAAAAGGGTATTAACTTTGCTTTCACCCCTCAAACTTAGGGCAGGGACTTAACCAACTGCGCCATCAAGTGTTTTTCTGGATGAAAGAGTACGTCAAGAAACAAAATTGTCGAATTGGCACGATACCAATCCACGTGAGATCCAATGCATCCCGGAAAAATCACTGTTTGGTGTGGGTTTTGGGCTGGTGGCGGCGTCTTCGGTCCATATTTTTTTGAGAACGACGTTGGCCAGGTCATCACCGTCAACGGCGAGCGCTATACTCGTAGGTCGATGATTGTCAACTTCTTTTGGCCTGAATTAGATGATATGGACAGCAACGACATGTGGTTTCAACAGGACGGCGCTACGTGCCACACAACTCACTTCACATTGGATATTCTGCACTAGCGATTCGAGGGCTTGGTCATCTCACGTGGAGGTGTTGTGAACTGGACATCGAGATCATGCGATTTAACTCCATTAGACTTTTTCTTGTGGGGTTTTCTGAAGTCCCAGGTCTTTGAGAATAAAGCACAAGACACATCGGCCCTCAAAGCCAACATAACCCATGCCATCGGGCAAATTCAGCCTGATTTATGCGCCAGAGTCATGGAAAATTTAACATTTCGGATGTGCCCCACCAAGAGAAGCCGCGAGAGACATTTGAACCATATTATATTCCATACAAAATGGCATCGATAGGCCTGTCACACCAATAAAAAATGTCGATGATGTCTCACACACACTTTGTTTTATTTCAAGTTAAAGATACGACGCGCTTAATGAAAGACCCTTTGGACAGATGTAAGTTTCCTTCTTTTGCGTAAGAATCACTGGCTAATGCGAGAAGATGCTTGACATCGGTTTCGTTGCTTTCAAGACTTCCTCTCCATTATGCTCTGCGATGCTTCCAACTCATTGTCAACGAGTAACGCGGTCCAAACAAGGCCAAAATACAGTATTCCTATAAAAAAAACTGTCCGCAAATCCATTCACTCCGATTCTCTTTCACAAATCATAAAAGGCAATCTGATTTTTGTCACGTCCTGGCACACAATTGAATCCATGTAAGATGACGTCCGAAAACTCTCAGCGAACGCTGTAACAGAGAACTTGTCAGGAAGTCGCCGCCGCCGCCGCCGTCACCGTAAGTAAGCCAAGAAAAGACATTTAATTCGATTGTGTAAAAATGTCATTAGAATCGATTGCGAAAGGGGGAAGCTACGGCGTACGGCGAACTTATTAACCACTCGCATAACGCAAATATTAAATTTCCATGAGAGTGCTCATTGATCGGGGCCTGGTCGATGGATGTGTGTCACGAAGAACCAACAGCGGGCGGTGGTGTGGGCTCCTTTTATGCCGCAGATAAACTTCGTGGTAATTTAATTTAACTGATGTGTGACGGAATTCGATGTGATACTCTTTGCAGTTGTGCACTCGTCGGTTGGGTTCTAATGAATTTTGAATGAGCGAAGAACAAACGTAGAAAACAGCATCGAAAAGTCGTGTGCGACTAAAGTGAGCTGCAAATCCGTGAAGAGGTTCTTCATTCCACGTCGGCGGCGGCGGCGGCGGAACGTTGACAAGTGAGCGACATTGAGTTGGAAAGTCTCTTTGCTTATGGAATTTAATTATTCACTGATGCTGACAAAAAGTGCATCTGCTGGATATGGGATTGCAACTAATTAGGAAATTGAATTTGATTTTGTTGTGTTACGAGGACATTCCACAGAGACGACTGTTCCCGTTTATTCTTGTCTCCTTTGAAGTGACTGTTTATTTGTTTGAGGGGCGACTGCAAAAATGAAATGAATGAAGAATTTTCTGAAAAAGGATGCGGGTTAACCTCACCTATGGGCACAATGGACTTTTAGTGGTTTAAGTGAGCCGTGACATATTCTTCATGTCAGCAAGGGCACCCATCTACCTAAACTAACCTCGCCTATATGGTTCGAAAAGGAGTAAAGGGTTGTGTTTGAAGGAAAGTCGTCTTGGATCCATCTCTGAAAGTCGCAGAGAACCATTCAGCGGCTGAAGCTCAAACTTCTAGTCAGATCTGAAGGGAATACTAGTTTTTCTCGAAGACTAGATGAGAGAGCACGAGGTTCTTGCCTTACTCCGTCCGTGTGTCAGGCATGTGACCCCTGGATGGTCTGAGCCTGAGATATTGCCGCTTTCCATCGCTGATGGTCCCGTGCATGCTGGCTCCAGCCATCAGGAAGAAGTTGTCTTACATCCGCGATCACTTAGTCTTTATACCGGAGGCTTGGTTTTCCTCTCCGCCTGGAACAAGAGGTCGGATTCGAAGACTCTCTTGGCTAGGGCATTGGTGTTAATTTGCTCGATGTGACCGAACCAGTTTAATAACAACAATGGCGGCACTACAGTCCGAGGTGGACCTGGGCGTAGCTTCTCAGCAACCACTCGTGTTGTGCGTGCTATTGTTCTCTCACGAATGGAAGGGACTTAGAGTTTAATGCCGACTCCGAACGGCGAGATTGAGAGGCTTTTTCTAGACAGCTATACTCTTGGAGCATTGTCATTGACACGAAAGAGGTGGAGCCGTGAAAAAATTTTTGGTGTTTTTTTCGGGAATCGAACCGACAATATCGAGGATCAGAATCAGTTGGCTATTAGGTAGGTAGGTAGGTATGGTGGCTTCTAACATATGCACATTGGATTCACTTAAACCCATATGATTCATTGTGTTGCCACATCCAGCTTCCTGATCCACTAGATGCTCATTTCATTTCTTCTGCTCATTTCTGGAACCATTTAGATTTTTGGACGAATATGCATAATTACATAATACAGTTAGTGAGCTTAGATTATATTCTCCCAGGGTTTTCTTCCTTATGGACTCTAAGGCTGGACAGTTGCATAGTAGGTGTGAGGGGGATTCCTCTTCTTCTTCATCCGTGCATCTACTACAGTAGTCGTTAAATGGTAACCCTAGTCATGCGGCGTGCCTTCCCATAGCGCAGTGTCCTCTGAGGGCATTTACTAGGTCACCCAGATCGTTCCTGCTTAGGCTAAGGACGGCTGTGGTTTTCCGGAGATCCATTTTTGGCCATGTTTTCCTTGCATGTTGACAGGTATGTAGGTTTCTCAGTTGGCTATTAGTCAAGGGCCTCTCGGACTGGCTCGTTTGGAGCCTGTTCAGTCTTTTCGGTTTCCCGAGTCATGTCATCAGAAGCAAGTATGATGGTGGGGCCTCCAGAATCCTTGCCGCAACAGCAGTCGAAAAGAATACGAGTAGATTTTTGCTATCGCGAGAGCCATCTGCAGTAGTTATAATTTTGTGTTTATTCTTCATACATTCTTCTGTCATACTTACCTATCAGATATAGTCCTCTGGAGACACCTACAGCATGTACAGGGTGAGCCATCTATGTTTTTTTTAAATCATAGGTTATTTTGACACTGACAGCTGTTTCCCACTCGAAATATTGACAGAAAGTCAGTATTATACCTCCGCGGAACGAAATGGGCCGCTTTACGATTGAACAACGTTGGGAAATATTGAAAACTTATTCCCAAAGTGGGTGCTGTGCAGCTTAAACAGTGCGTTTTTTGAAAATAAGTTTGGGCCGAAATGAAGCATCTACCGCGACTTCTGTACAAAAAGTTCGTGAGACTGGTATGCTAATAGACAACACTCATGGTTCCCGTCGTCGTTCATGTGCGCACAGATGATAATGTGGCTACTGGCTGCTGTGGCCGAGAGTGTGAGACTCCATTCACAACGGCTCTACATTTCACGCACTAGTCTGACGAGAATTCTGCACAAAGATCTCAGATTATTCGCTCACAAGGTCCAACTGACTCAGCAATTGAAGGCACGCGACCATCCGCTTCGTTATCGCTTCGCAATTTGGGCCTTAGAACAGCTTGAATTGGACAACGATTTTGGGCGAAAAATCATCTTTTCTGACGAGGCGAGGCGCACTTTCATCTCGGCGGCTACGTTAACATACAAATTTGTCACATCTGAGGCTCGGAAAACCCGCACGTTATTTTCGAGAAGCCAATACATCCACTGAGTTTGACAGTTTGGCGCGGATTGTGGAGTGGTGGCCTTATTGGATCATTTTTAAGGTTCCGTCTACAAAAACGGAACCTTTATGGTGTCCGTCCGTCCGTCCGTCATGTCTGTCACACTTTTTTATCACCGAAGTTTATAAAGATATCGGCATGAAATTTTGGAATTAGGTACTTCCGACCTACGAGTATGTATGATGGAACGGATTCTTTGTGTTGGATAAACTTCGATAGAGGTATAGGTATATATATGTATGGATAAATGTTTGTTTGGATGTATGAATTTATGAATGAATAGTTGATTTGGGTTCAAGTTAGAAGAAAATTCAACTGAAATAGTTTGGAACCCTCGTTTGATATTCAGAAATCATCCATCAATAGTATGCGAGGGAACCTTCCCCGTGCGACTACAACTCGCACTTGCCCAGTTTATTCTTCGAAAATGAGGCTGGAAACAACGTTTCGGTCACCAGTGGGCGTTACCGAGCCATTTTAACCGACTTTTTTTTTACTCAAGTTGAAGACTTGGATTTGGACGACCTCTGATTCATGCAGGATGGCGCGCCATGCCACACAGCCCATGCCACAATCGATCTTTTGCGCACCAAATTCCCAAATCGTGTTATCAGCCGTCTTGGCGATGCCCCCTCAGAGCTGCGATTTGACCCCTTTTGACTTTTTATTTGGGAGGAACCGTGAAGGACCTACGTTATGCCAACAATCTGGAAACGGTTGAAGCACTTAAGGCCAATTTCATCCAAGCAATCCGTGAGCTACAGCCCGAAACCATCAACAAGGTCTTGGAAAACTGGAGTAACAGAATCCGTTACTGCGAAGCAGAGGCAGTCACTTGAACGACGTTTTATTTCATAATTAATGGGAAAGTCATAATACATGGAAACAATTTTATTTAGCTCAATTTATTACATTTTCAAAAAGAAACCTGTATTTGGCCCACCCTGTCATACACACGATTTCTGTCAAATATCGAGAACGAGTGATTTCAAAAAATTCGACTTTGTATTCGACTGTAGTCGAATTTGACAGTCGGATATGATTTGTTTTTTCGGAGGAATTTTGAAACTCTAATGAAGCACTCAGACTCAAAACTGGTCCATTTTACTGCCAGGTAGCAACCTACTCCAGTGCCGTTAATTTGATCCCAACGGCAAATGGTGACTGGACCAGATTCGATTTCACTGGAATTTGAAACTGGGACCCCTCGAACTTTGGGACAGGCACTTAACCAACTGCGACACCCAGATAGGTCGGATATGACTTGCACAAAGACATACGTATGGTCCGAAAGACTCAATCGGTCGACTACAGGGACTGTCGAGATTAGAGCACACGAAAACGAATATTTTGGCCATGAAAGTCTTCTCCTGTTCCTTCAGCAATCAGAAATGTGAAAGAACTTGGAGAATGAATGCTAAACTTTCAAAAGCATTTGAGAAGCCAGAAGGAAAGTACGCGCCCTCTCTTCTGTCAGGAACTATTTGTCAGCCAAGAGCAAAGGATCCAAATGATGAAAGGATTAATCTTCAAGTGTACCGTGAATAATTCAGAAAATTGCGTCAGAATACTGGGAACGGACAGAACAGCCCAAAAACAAAAAAAAGGGTTATGGTCTTCCATCATAAGAATCCGATAGAAAGTTCAAAAACTTGGTTGAGAAGTTTTTGTCCAGACGTGGAGTAAAGCCAAAGTAAAGTCGGATTCGAGTACTTCTTCATCAGATCTCCTTATTCCCCCACTGCATTGCAGCAAAAGTCTCTACCAACACAAGTTGAAAGGAACTTCACAAGACGTGACTGCCGGTGTGCATCTCCTCAATTTAACTCGATTTGTTGCGCAAATATCTCCACGGCCTTCGGGATGAATCCAACAATCAAGGCATCCTTACAGCGATTGTTTTCCAGTTCCCGGGCAGAGAAACAAATCGAAAATCACTCTCAACACGTTCGACGTTCGAGAAAGTCCTCCGCCATGCACTTGATACCTGCTCAGCAACTTGCAGATACACTAACCTGAAATCATTTGAATAAACACTGACATTAACACACACGCATGCAAGCCGCTCCGGAGTGGCAGAGAGCTCTCGACAACAGTTGCGCCCTTTACAGCCAAGCCAAGGCCGCAGTCACCTAGCTTCGACCGATTCGTTCGGTTTTGTGCTGGCGAGGACGTGCTTATTTGAATATTTCACTCTCCCCCCAGCCGTGGTTCGTTAGCTCGGTTGGTTATGAAAAGTTTAATGCGCCCCTGGGAAATTAATGCAAAATTAATTTATATCTCTCTCTCTCTCCCTACACTCCATGAAATGGCTTTTCCATTTCCATCTAACGAGGACGCGGCTTTGTGCAGCTGGGCCGCACACAAACATGTGTCGCCGGGGCGGCGCGGAGGGCATGTGAGGTGGCATTTAAATAATTCACCTCATCATCGGGGTCGGGCGGTGAAAACTTCATTATTTTCCACAACACACATGAAAGAATCACTCGCAGAGACAGATGTCAGGAATCGGCATGTCCTGTCAATCATGCCAGCGGGTCTTATTGCCGGTGCGCTCTAATTAATCCAACATGGCCAAGTGTTGTGAATCGCATGTGTGCGGCCTTGGCGAGATTTTCACTCGCTGATTGAAGCGTTGATTAAAACTCTTCAAGGACCACGCGAGCTTGCGATAACCTTTGGGCTCAATTCGAAGCTGTCCACTTCGGGTCAGCTCATACTCAATTCTGCACCTTTCGCTGACGTAAAACTGGCCGACAATTAGGGCTGTGGGTCGGATCGGTAGATGGAGTTCCATCGCAGGAGCGTTGGCACTGGACTCTGCTTTAAAGTTACCGTTATCGATTTTGTTTTGGTCTCAAGGCGGTTCGATTGTTTTATTTATCGATTCGATTTATTTTATGACTTGTCGAGGACGAAGGACTCTGCCAGAGAATGCAGGACACGGAAGGGTAGCTCTAGGGTTGTGTAAAAATTCATGAAGAAATAATTGAACGCTTTGTGTTAACTTTGAGACTTCCAGTCCTTTCGCTATTTTTAGACGAGAATTGTGCGTCTTATGTTCGTATGCACGGGAGTGTTGGCGTAGGGCTTCGTATCCACACGTGCACAGAGTGATGTCCCAGTTTTCAGTTCACGTGGCTCATGGCCAAGTGGGGTATAGACGTGGAGTCCATCCACGAAGTTAGCATGAGAATTCGAACATTTGTCATATTTGTGAAAAATTGTATGTCTTTCCTTTTCGTGTGTTGTGAAGGAAATTGGCAATGCTATCATTGCCTCGAAGGCTGTGTAGTGTTTACGATGTGCGCGATTGGCACGGTCGAATAATTGATGAAGAAGGTTATCCAATTAGTTACAAGATGGACTTTTTTTAGAAAATGTTTATTTGATTAGTGCCCGTGACGATGTATAAAATCTTCGGCAGCTTAGTCTGTTGACAGACCACGATTGAAGCAAAAAACGTTAGCGGAAATAGAAAAACTTGCATGCCTAGCGATCAGTATTTCCCTACAGTTAGATTGGAAGGGATCTTATGCAAAATGCTCTCTCTAAACTATCGGCGTGGACCAAGGCTAACGGACTGGGCATCAACGCCCTCAAAGCGGAAATCGTCCTCTTCACACGGAAATACAAAATCCCCTCGATCGACCCCCCTACCATTGATGGCACCAGTTGCAGATTCTCAGAGTCTGCCAAATATCTAGGGCTCATCCTAGACAAGAGACTTAACTGGAGGCTGAATATAATGGAGCGTAGCCGCAAGGCGGCGCTTGCTCTATACGTATGTAAAAGAGCATTAGCCAAGAAATGGAATCTCCAACCTCACATGATCCATTGGATCTACACAGCCGTCGTTAGACCCATTCTGTTGTATGGAGTGCATGTCTGGTGGCCTATACTAGACAAAGCCTTACACTAGAATCTCCTCAGGAAGGTTCAACGTCAGACCTGCATCTGCATAGGAGGCGCTCTGAGAACCACACATTCAGATGCTCTGGACGTTATCATGAACCTATCCCCACTTGACATTTTTGGCCGACTACTAGCAAAATCACTGCTATTCGTCTTATGGCCTCCGCCCAATCCCTTTGGCCACTCTGTACGAAGTTCTCTAAACTTCCCGACTAGAAAATGACAGGCACTTTGAAACCCTGATTCCAGATAGAGGTTTTTGAAATGATAATCCTAAACCTTTTGCATGTTCCCTGCACTTCTTCACGGATGTGAAGAACGGCAGTCGCGTTTTCTCCAATGAATTTAACATAAACCTCTCATTTCCTGTACCTCACCATTGGAGCGTGTTTCAGGCGGAGATAATGGGCATTAGTGAAGCTCTGTCCTGCCTCAAATGGAATGTAATATCCGCGCGTGATATTTGTATTTTCACGGACAGCCAGGCAGCCATCAGGGCCCTGGAATTAGTCTCTATAAACTCGACAGCTGTAATCGACTGTCGTTCATCTTTAGACAAGATGGTCGATCAGTTTGATATTCGCCTCTGTTGGGTTCAAAGCTTGCCAAGTTCGCAACTTCACAGCCATTGCTACCTAAACACAGCAACTTGGGTATGCCCCTCACAACTTGTAGACTGCACTTATTGTTGGCAACCCATGAATTAAATAGCAGATGGGCGAGTGGCACTACGTGTCACACCTCCAAAATTATCTGGCCTAAGCTAGATCTCAGAAGATCTAAAGAATTAATCTCTCTACTGCCCCTGACTTATCTACGCATGTATGTTATGCATATTGTCCGAAGTGCTTTATGTTCCCTACCAGCCAGCCAGGGTTAGGGCTAGGGATAGAGTCTTAGGGCTATAAATCTAGAGCTAGAATTTCAGGGCTATAAATCTGGGTCTAAAAGTTTATTGGTATAAATCTAGGTCTAGAATTTTAGCGCTATAAACCTAGGGCTAGAATTTTAGGGTTATTAATCTAGGGCTAGAATTCTTATAAACAGTGCTAACGATGGTGCTGTCGTACTAAAAGATTTTGACGGTTTTTTTTCGATCGTATCTGGGCCATAATGCTTTAGTAGCTCGCAAGTAGGTAGAGCACGCCATCTACTTTTAGCCATTTCAAGAATCTTATTATCCACCTTTTTCCTCAGCTCTGAGAGTGTCAGTTTGATCCCATGAATTGCTTGTGACAGGTCAGTCACTAAAGTTTTTCTGGCATTATTACCCAACCTTACTTCTATAGCATTAGTGTTTGTTGATACAAAAATAGATAAAAGAAAAATGAAAATGGTACAAGTTGAGGAAAATTGCAACAAAAACCTCCATTCCACCTACCTTTTTTTAATGCAGTCGATTAAAAATGTTTAGATTCTCATAACATAGGCGCTTTTTAATAAAATGAGTCGCAAGCAATTTATATAACTCATAGGTTTTAAAATTAGATGTAAACGAAAAATATAAATTCTTTGATTACCAGCAGTCACAAATTTATACACAGACAGCGTTAATTCAAAACAATCCATTTTAATTGAATCAGTTAATTATCACCTCAGTTATTTAACCATTCATTTCTCTGTGTGGCGCCCATCAGAAATGTCCTAATTTTCATGACTCTGGCGCAAAAACCTTCTTCTTCTTCTTAGGGCGAGGTGGACCTGGACCAGCACGATCTTTCGCCAGCTGTCTCCAGTTTTGCACACCAATCCGGCCGGGGTCTCCCTCGACTTTTGTGCGCCACCTTGTACGTGGACGTCCTCTGTTGCGTTGTCCCACAGGATCAGAGTCGAAGACTCTTCGGGCCGGAGCTAAATTGTCCATACGCTCTACATGGCCTAGCCATCTCAGGCGTTGGATCCGTAGACGCCGGGCTAGACTCATGTCGCTGTACAGCCCATACAGTTCGTGGTTGAACCTTCTCCTCCAAATGCCATCAACGCAAACAGGATCAAAGATCGCGCGCAGAACTTTTCTCTCGAAAAGACCAAGAGACTGTTCATCCGCTTGTGATATTGTCCATGCCTCTGCGCCATATAGCAGGACTGGGATGATCAAGGTCTTGTATAGATTCAGCTTGGTCTTCCGAGAGATGGCTTTACTACTCAATTGCCTTTTGAGTCAAAAAAACAGCGGTTGGCAAGAGTTATTCTGCGTTTGATCTCGGTACTGATGTTGTTTGTACTGTTTACCGCGGAGCCAAGGTAGACGAAGTCCTTCACTACCTCAAAGTTATAGCCGCCTATGCTGATGTTCTGGCCAAGTCGCCGATGTTGTGCGTCCTTTCTCGATGACAGCATATACTTTGTTTTGTCCTCGTTTACCGCCAGACCCATTTTAGCCGCTTCCTTTTCAATGCCAGCAAACGCATCATTGACTGCTCGCTGTGTTCGCCCAATCACGTCAATGTCATCCGAGTAGGCTAGCAGTTGAACAAACTTTTGGAAGATCGTGCCTTTTGTATTGGCCAGTGAGTTTTGCACGATCTTCTCAAGAACGATGTTAAAGAAATCATGACATGACAGCACGTCGCCTTGTCTAAAACCTTTTTTGACACCAAAGTTTTCGGTGAGTTCGTTACCGACCTTGACGGAGCAGCGGGAGTTCTCCATCGTCATCCTCCTCAGTCTGACGAGTTTGGCAGGAATGTCAAAACAAGACATGGCGTTATGTAGCTCGTCTCTATACACGCCGTCATATGCGGCCTTGAAATCGACAAATAGATGGTGTGTGTCGATCTGCATTTCTTGAGTCTTCTCCAGGATCTGCCGTAGTGTGAAGATTTGATCTATGGTGGACTTCCCCGGCCTGAAACCACACTGATAAGGACCTATCAGTTTGTTCACGAATGGTTTCAGGCGTTCACACAAAACGGCAGAGAAGATTTTATAGGCGATGTTAAGGAGACTTATCCCCCGATAGTTGGCGCAGTCAAAGGTGTCTCCTTTCTTGTGGATCGGGCAAACGCTACTGAGATTCCACTCATCGCGCATGCTTTCCTGCGACCATATCTTACAGATGATCCTTTGCATGCGCCCTACCAGATCACCCCCAGCTGCTTTAAACATTTCGGCGGGCAGACTATCTGCACCAGCAGCTTTATTAGACTTCAGTCTCGATATCGCTATCTTGACTTCGTCTAAGTCGTCCGTGTTGATTGGAACATTCTGCCTGACAGCGGTATTTGTGTCCTCATCGCCGTTTAACAGTCTGCAGAAATGATTTTTCTCAATTCTCAGTATCGACTGCGAATCTACTACTAGTTGTCCACTCACAAGCCGCAATCACACGGCGCAAATAGACCCGAGGTCGAAGGAGAAAAGAAACGGGTTGGAAAAGGTTACCACAACCGAAACCGATCAGTCTATAATTTAATTTATTTATTTATTTATAGGAACCAACGTTTCCTCCTTTTCAGCAAACTTGCACAGGATGAAGAGGAAGAAGGTATCAAACGCTCCTGATCCCTCTGCTGACGGTTTTCTCCGTGCAGAAAAGACTGTAGACAACTTGGCGGCGCACTAACGGACCATTGCACCTTTTTTTTTTGTCAATTCCGAGAAAGGATTTCAAGAAACGGCTTAAATCTTCATTTCAAAAACCCAACTTTCGTAACTCCCTAACAATGGGTCAAGTCCATGAAAAGGGTCTTCATTTTGCAACTCACAATACGCGAGTAGCCGCTTGATAAGCTAGACAAAGTCTCAAAATATAGGGTAACTTAAGCACATATTTCCTTTGAATCAAAGCCAATCTAACAAATCCTTGCTTGATATTCGATATTTTCAATGCTTTCTCCTTCACTTATGAGCCTATCAAGTGTAATCCCCTCCGATTTCAGAACGAAATCTCGCCCCTCTCTCCCCAACTGACTGTAGGTCAAACAATATTTCCATACTCACCTGTCCTTTTCGCCTCACAAAAAAACTAATAAAACCTTCGAGTGCAAGCCCCACCACCCCAGTCCCGAGTGGCACATCCTTGAGTTATTCATATCTCTTCCGTAAAAATCATTCCCAGCCCATCACGGAAGTTTGCATGCAAAAAAAATAGGAAAACTTTTCACATGTTTCCACCGAAAAGCAATTTCGGCCCAATCTCGCTCGTGTACGACCGTAGCCCTAGGAGTTTATCCTTATCCTCGAATCCAAATGAAATCCATCCCGTGGAATGCCTTTAACTTAATCATTCCCCAGGTGATCCTTGTTATTTACAGTCGCCATGTGCATCGGATGAAGTACAAAAAACAGGAGCATGGAGAAGGCCAAGTGAGGGTGCACCCAGAGCCACCCAAATGGCCGAGGGCTACTGACCACCCCTTGATGGGGAGCGGGTCTGTAATGGACACTCGAGAGGGAATGCTCGCCATTTGTTTTCTTGTTGCAGCTCATGTACTCCGTTTATCGCATCTAAAGTGGACATGGAAACGACTCGGTTCGCTGCAATTGACGGGTTCAATTAAAATTTAATGCCGCTGTCACGAGGCGAAGGGTATCCGCGTCGTGTGCAGCCCGTCAGGCGCCCCTCTCGCTGCGGCTAGCACAAACAGTCGGCAGTGAAACCAGATAAGGGTTGACCCGGGACAGCGTTGTGAGGTCAATCTTGATGAGAGTTTGATTATATGGAACTCTCCAGAGCAGTTGCTCGTGGATGGTCATTACCTCGAGATAAGACCCTTGATTTTCTTGGTGCAACTTCATTCTCCGAAGGACCTCCATCCAAGCATTCGTGCGGACGTGCGAGTTTTCAGTTTCTCGCCCGAACATCGGGAGATGTGGAGATGCCTGGGGGTGAGCTGGCGAATGACGACGTTCTTTGGGCGTTTTTCTTCTTCTCCGGCAACTTGGCGCCATGCTCCGAAGGAATGCTTTGATGACCGAATACACAGACACAACCAGCGTGCTGGCATGGATACTTTTGAGACATTAATCGATTTTTATCAGTCGGTGTATTGCTGACAGATGATGTTTTGAAATAAGGTCAAATCGGAAATGTGTAGTCGGGGGATGGTGGGGTGTTTTGGTGATGTCACTTGAGTTCGGCGATTCGTCACTCTTCAAACAATTCGCTTTCATTTTTGGATTGTGTATCCAGGTGGACGTTGCCATATGAAATCAATAATTGTCGACCTCGGGCAAAATATGTGTCAAAATATGAAGTTTAAAGGTCACTTCGGGATGGGAAGTCTGACATTTGATTAGGGTGATTGCTAGAATGTTTGCTAATGAGGTTAATGAGGCTAAAATAAGCACATTTATTTTCTTTTTTTTTGGTAAAACTACCCATGAAATGGATGAGTGACTGAGCTTCTCTCCGGGGAATTTCTTTAAGTGAAATTTTCATGGAAGTGTCAGAATTTTGAACATTTATGGGAATTCAAAGGGTAGGAATTTAGGCAATGATCGAATTTGCCATTTTGTGAGACTTAGAGCGTTGATGTCGAATTCTTATGAATTGTGGTCAAATTTTGGTTATTTTTTCGGTCAAAAACTTTGACCTAAAATTTGACGAATGTTGGGATTTGCACATTTTTTTTATTACAAGCTGTGTTGCAGTCCGATGTGGATCAATTAGGAATGAACGAGTTGCTTATCCTGTATAAGCGAACACTTGGTGACGTTCTTAGTCCAGGCTTTCTTCGCCAACATAAGCCTCATATGTGCACACGCCCTCACAGAGGAGAAAGATAATGCAACCAAAGACTGCCTCTACGAGCTTCTTGAAAAAAACCCACGAGCAATCGTCTTAATCGACGTCAAGGTCTTCATTGGTGACTTTAACGCGAACTTGGGGAAGGTGGGCGTGTTTGGAAGCTCAGTCGGAAAGCATAGCCTATACGGCAGCACCTACGATAACGGACTTAGGCTAATCGACATTGCAGCGGGGTGTAATCTTAATGATGTAGCAAGCACACAGTCCTCACCCCACATCCGGAATCTCCTGCTCTTGATATTGGTGGCATAAGACTTTCTGAGAGGTTAAGGAAGATCGGACTCGATCGAAAATTCTCTGGCGATCTCCTATGATTCTAGCCGCGCGGAAACAAATTCCCTTGGTTTCCTAGCGTCCTCAACCGGATTAAGACTGGGAAAAGATCCGAATCAATGTTGACGCATCAGGACGTTCGAACGTGCCAAAATGTTGCTCAGGGAGACCGCCGTGATCTCCAGATCAATTCACCTTCAACCAAATTAATCATGACGCGATTAATGCGAGACTGTCCAGCAGCATCTCGCACATCGGGGGGTTCCAATGCATCAACATTGATTCCAATCATTTCCCAGTCTTAATTCCGGTTTAAGACGCTACTAAACCAAGGGAATTTTGAGAGGAAATTTGTTATCGCGCGGCTAGAATCATAGAAAATTCCCGAAGAGTTTTCGATCGAGTTCGATCTTCCTTAACCTCTCAGAAAGTCCAATGTCACCAACATCAAGTGCAGGGGACTACTGGGAACACTGTCAACAGGCCATCAAAAAAGCCGCAATTGATGCGATGCTAGGTTTCATTCCAAAAAGAATTCGTCGATGATTGTCAGCCAAACAAGAAGAATATAAAGCGGTGCCACTTGTGAGCTATACGAGTAGAAAAGAAGGAAAGAGCATCTGCTTCTCCGTAAAAAAAACCATAATAATAATAATAATAATAATAGTGGCGCTACAGTCCGAGGTGGACTTCGGCCTAGCTTCTCAGCAACCACTCGTGTTGTGCGTGCTATTGTTCTCTCACGAGTGGAGGGGACCTACAGTTTAATGCCGACTCCGAACGGCGAGATTGAGAAGCTTTTTCTAGACATTTCATTGATCATTGTCAGTGACTCGAAAGAGGTGAAGCCGTGAAAAAATGTTAGGTGTTTTTTCGAAATTTGAACCTTAGACCTCGAGAGCGTAGGAGTCGACGCTTTTACCTACTATGCCACGGCGACCACATGTACCCGTTGTACCAAAAATAAAAATGTAAAACCGTGGAAAACCTAAAACTTCAATGTATCAACAGCTAAGTTAAATCACCCAGACATAGATACATATGTATCTCAGGAGTTTGCTTAACTCTGTTTTCCCTAGATCATCCAGCTCCGAAAAGAAGAATCTTCCCAAGGGTTTCCTTCCTCCTACCGGCTAGTGCAAGACAATCACACAGTAGGTGACGAATAGATTCTATTTCTTCGTCGTCTCTACAGCTTCTACAAAAGTCGTTTTGGGGTATTCTCAGTCGTGCTGCGTGACTTCCTATCGCGCAGTGCCCTGTCACGACCCCAACGGCTGTTCGTATATCCCTTCGACTTAGTTTTATGAGATCGGTAAATTTCCTCTTGTCGTAGACTGACCATAACGATTTAGCTGTTGCGCATGTGTCTAATCGACACCACCGTTTATTAGCTGCCTCTTTAGGTAGGTAGGTAGGTAGGTAAAAGTGGCTGTTTGTCGCACCCAATTAGCGCCTTGAAAGCGCCGTTTTGATACCACATCCTATGGGATCCCTAATTTGTGAGAAGGGGGTGAAAAGGAGTGTGTATTCACACAGACTTACCTACTTTTTTTAAAACTACTCTGGAATTTATGAAGGCTAGCAGACTATGAATGTTTGACTCCGAGAGGTTTGTTTTCAGGCGTGTTAAAGAAGGCTTTGCCCAGAGTGCGTTGTCTGACTCTCGCTAGAACCGGACATTTGCACTGAAAGTGCTCGGGGGTTTCTGGCTCGATTTCCACCCGGCTGCTGCGGCAGTGCGAGTTCAATGGTATGCCTAGTCTTTCAGTATGCCTGTCAATAGCCCAGTCTCCAGTACAGACCGCTATAATTCTGGATATGTTCCTTCTTCTGTTGTTGAGCAGATCTTTTGTTCTTTTTTGGTTGTAGACGGGCCATAAGCTTCTGGATAGTACACAGGTTTCCAGCTTGGTCCATCTTTCGTTGGCGATCTTGAGGAGGTGATTGTAGATATTATTTTTTACGAAGCCTAATGGAGCCTGGACTTGTTCCACAACGAGACTATCGAGTTTGGATCCTTGTCTGGCTAGCTCGTCTGCCGCTTCGTTTCCTATTATACCCTTGTGCCCGGGAACCCAGATCAAAGAGACCGGGCTCCGTTCACCTATAATGGATAGTTCCTTGCAGCAGCAATCCACTAGTTTTGACGTTGTAGTTATGGATGTTAGAGCCTTGATAGCAGCTTGGCTGTCTGAAAAAATTGCTATCCGCTGTGCTGGTTCTGTTCTGTTCTTAATTTATTTTAAAACATGCATCATATATTGCTAGCACTTCTGCCTGGAAAATGCTTGCAAAGCTTAGTAGCTTGAGTGACTTGAGTGACTATTGTGAGGGCTTCGGAGAAGATTCCAGCGCCCACACCAGAGACCATCTTCGAAACGTCTGTGAAGATGGTTATGTCATAGGTTTGGAAGACTCTATCGCTTTTCCGCTCAGTTCTAGTTGGAAAGTATGCCCTATAGTTTTTATTGAAATTTAGCTTTGGGATAAGGTAGTGTTCGGGTTAACGGTAGTAAATCAACACCTTTCACCGTGGGCGTTGGACTTCCCCAAGGTTGCGTTTTGTCACCTCTCCTTTTCATTATATATATGGACTGGATGTTACAGCGCAGTCGAGGCGAGGAATGTTTCATATTGGGAGAGTTGAGGGTAAGCCATCTTCTTTTTGCAGATAACTTAGTCATCCTCACATCCTCCCAGCTAGAAATCCAGCGCGCGCTAGATAGGTTTGTGGCCGTATGTGCTGATGCTAGGATGAAGATTAACGTGGACAAATCCGAGGTTATGGTTATTTCCAGAACCCGTGTTCAAAACACTCTACATGTTAGTGGAGTCCCATTGAAACAGGTGGAGAAGTTCGAGTATCTCGGGGTCTTCTTCACGAGTGATGGGAGGAATAATGCTGAGCTTTCCTGTAGGATTGGTCAAGCTGGGTCAATTTTGAAATAGCTTGGTCGATCTGTAATCAGGAAGGCCGAGCTTGGTGTCAAAGACTAAGGAGCCGTAGGTAAGAATAGGACGTATCATGGCAGTATACACCCAAAGTGTTATCTTCGGTCGTAGCCAAGAGATTTGTTGCAAGCGTATTAGGCTATGCATGCCTTTTTACCGTCTCGTTAGACTTTATTTCTATTTCTATTTCTGTCTATTTCCCTGTGCAAGGTGGTAAGCGGTGTGCTGGCCTCAGGTAGGGCCCACGGAGAGCTTAGATGTGACCCAACCCTGGCCAGCTCATCCGCCTTTTCATTACTGGAGATTCCCTTGTGCCCGGGCACCCAACAGAGAGTCACCTTATTGGCTACTGAAATATCGTCAAGTCTTTTTATGCACATTTTTACGAGCTTGAGATCTTATCGATGTTGACTGTAACGCTTTAATGGCTGCTTGACTATCAACATAAATACTGATTGTTTGTCCTGAAATATTTTCCTCAACAATTATATCCGCAGCTTTTTTTATTGCAGTTGGTTAAGTGCCTGCCGCAAGTTAGAGGGGTCCCAGGTTCGAATCCCAGTGAAATCGAATCTGATCCAGTCACCATTTGCCGTTGGGATCAAATGAATGGCACTGGAGTAGGTTGCTACTTGGCAGTACAATGGACCAGTTTTGAGTGTGAGTGCTCCAGTAGTGTTTCTGAAATCCTTTCTTTTCCAGTGCTTTCTACCAGACAGTTGAACCAGGTTAAGATAGGTCTTAGTGTATATCCAATATACCACTTTAGGCTTAAAACCCCATGACTTCCCGAAAGCTCGCCTGCATGCATATAACGCCACGTAGGCCTTCTTAATTCAATTGTCTATGTTTCCTTTCCAATTTGATCTGGAGTCTAAAATTACCCCAAGATAATTTGCAGTTTCCTTAAGTATTAGGTCAACTCCATTCATACGCGGGTAATTGTACTCTGGTGTCGACATTTTCCTTGTGAGGTCGAGCTTTTACTTTATCTTACCCCTATTGACATCTTCTGCAGTGACCCTTCCCTCGCGATTAACAAGATGGAAGATAAAAATCGGGTTGACGCAAGTTATACGTATTTTAGTAAATCATTTGATTCCGTTAACCATTAACTGCTGGTAAATCTTTGGATTTTACTCTCAGTTTCTTTGTTGGATATTCTCTCTTTTTTAAATCGCACCCAACGAGTTTAGATTTCGGTACCCAAGTTAATGAAGCGTCGCTCGTGAGTGTCGCAAGGTAGTCACGTAGGTCCTTTATTATTTATCATCTTCATCAACGGTATTCGGTTCAACACCAAATTACAAAAATTGAACCAGGTAAAAGAGAAACCCCACATCGGACTCCAAAACGCCCACAAAACAACATTCATAATTTAATTGAATTTTAACATCAGTTTAGCGTTATTTCCAAAGTCACCCTGGAATCCCTTCAAGCACTGATCACTCATTTGAAATAATTACCGCCATAAAAGCACTTGTCTCGCATTCAACTCAATTGTCCTTAATGACGGTTTCTCGTTCAAATATTAATTTTATCACACGCCTGCTAATTATTTCATTAATGACTGCCACAGCACACCCGTCGCTCCTGGGAAGGAATTCCAAGCCCTTTTCATCGTAAACCTTCAGAACTAGTGAATGCCAAAGTATCCGTGTTGTTCTCGCTTATCAGCAGCCAACGAAGCGACCTACCTTAAGCGTGTTACAGGCCCCCCCACGGATACGATTCAATAAAACCGCCTTGATTCAATCAGCACTGATAGGCATCGGCAATAAAACGGAAAACAAAACCACTTCCCCCGATTTGTGGGTGAAATTGAATGGAATTCTCTCTTAACATGTCTGTTAGTACGTACCACGGTGAGTCGAGTTTTTGGCGGAGGGGGCGGTTGAACTGCCACCCCGCATGCTTAGCAGCGAAGACAGACAGACCGACACATCATAAATTAATTTCAATAAAAGTATCTAAATACGTAGGGTGGTGGTCGGTAAGAGAGTTACTCTTAGTTGGATACTTTCTCTTCGGTTTTCTCTCTCTCTCTCTTCATCAGGGTGGTGGATTGGTAGGTTGTGACGTCATGCATTTTTTTTTGAAAGTATCACCTGTAAGATACCTCTTCTGTCGCTTGAGAGCGAAACGGGATGACGTCAACTGGTAGTTGTTGGCCTCCATTTTTTGAGAGGGGAATATGCGAGTTGATGTATGTACATTCAGCGCGGGAGTGTGTAAATGGAGAGAACGTAGACTGGTCTTGCTTAAGTGTTGCCATTTGCATTTTTCACGTTTGTACATTTTTTTTCAATTTTGTTCTTTTTCTGATAAAATTATTTTGATTTAATAATGGATAGTTTCTACTTATCAAATTGAGAGATACTTGAAAATAAAAAGTAGTGAATATCGTTGATGTATGACGATAATAAATGTAAAATGGTTTCCCAAAATTTGGTCCGGAAGTTATTTTAAAAGAAAACATAGGTTCTTAAACAAAAACTCTATATTTTTTTTGATTCATTAAGAGTACACTAAGGGTTATGTATGGAATAGCACGAATAGCAAATGGCCTTTGTTTTACCGAAATGAATTTACTCACCTTCAACGAGTAAACCATACTCTTTGTGACTACGTAAACCTTTTACACAATTGGTTTGTCAAACATTTTCTTTACTTGTTGCTCTTTTTCTTTTCTTTTTCTTATGATTTATGAGGACTGTAGGCTGGGTGGACCTGGCCTTTAGTTAAGGAGCCTCTTCAACCGCAATGATCTTTAGCCAGTTGGCCACAATTACGTACGCCAAGTTGTCTGAGGTCCTTCTAAACTTGTGTGCGCCATCGATTTCTTAGGCGTCCTCTATGGTATTGTCTCACTGACGCGGAGTCGAAGACTTTTCGGTATAGAGCAGTGTTGCGCTCTACATCTTTTTCTTCTTAGGGCCTCACTCAACATGCCTCTCCAGCCAGCACGATCTTTCGCCAGCTGTCTCCAGTTTCGCACACCAAGCCGGCCGAGGTCCCCCTCGACTTGTGTGTGCCACCTTGTAGGTGGACGTCCTCTGTTGCGTTGTCCCACAGGCTCAGAGCCGAAGAAGTTGCGCTCTACATACCCTAGTAATTTTAGGCGTTGAATCTGCAGACATCCATACAGTTCGTGGTTGAATCTCTAAATGCCATCAACTTCTTCATCTGCTCTTATGATTGTCCGTGTCTCCCCGCCTATAGAGCAGGACTGGGATGGTCAATGTGTCAGCGTGGTCCTTCGAGAGAGGGCTCTACCACTCAATTGCTTCTTGAGCCCAAAATAAAAAGCAGTTGACGAGATTTACTCTGTGTTTGACCTTGGTACTGATGTTGTTCGCACTGTTTACCATGGAGCTGGGGTAGACAAGGTATTTCCTTCATTACGCACTGTGACTTTGTGGCCAAGTCGTTGAAATATGTATTTCCTTGAAACACGATGTACTTCGTTTTGCTCTCATTCACCGTTAAACCTATTTTGGCCGCATCCTATTCAATGCCAGCAAGCGCTTCATTGACGCCTCACTTTGCCCAATCATGTCAATGTCATTCGCGTATGCCAGTAATTGTACGAACTTCTGTAAGATCTCTTTTGTTGGCCAATTAATTCTGTAGGATTCAGAACGATGTTTAGAAAGACAAATGAAAGCGCGTCGCCTTGCCTACCTTTTAGACGTAAACGGTCTCGGTAAGTTCATTGCCGACCTTAGGGGAACAGCGAGTATTCTCCATCGTCTGCCTGCTCAGTCAAAACTGGACATGGTGCCGCTTTTTTTCTTTTTTCGGAGGATTTTTGAAGCACGACTGGAGCACTCAGACTCAAAACTGGTCCATTGTACTGCGAAGTAACAACCTACTCCAGTGCCGTTAATTTGACTCCAACGGCAAATGGTGACTGGAACAGATTTAATTTCACTGGGATTCGAACCTGGGACTCCTCTAACTCGGGGAAGGCACCTAACCAACTGCGCCATGCAGTCGTTGTTTATAGTGCTGTTTAGTTCGTCTCTATATACGCTAGAAATGGACGAATGGTTGGTGATTGTGAATCTGTATTTCTTGTGTCTTTTTCAGGACATGCCGTAGTGTGAAAATCTGGTTTAGCGTGGATTTCCCTAACCTGACATGACATATGTTGAAGAATAGTTTCTGACAGAGAAGATCTTACTGATTTTAAGGAGACTGATCCCCTAAAGTTGGCCTATTTTCCTTTCTTGTTGACCGGGCAAATAATACTGAGATTCCATTCATCGGGCATGCATTTGTGTTAAATGCACCCAACAAGATCGTCTCCAGCGGATTTAACAAGCTCAACAAATAATCCGTCTATCACCAGCAGCTTCGTATCAAGACTTTGCCTATATCGGGGGACGGGATCCTCGATTATTCTCGTCAAATTTGAGTAGAAAAAAAAAACAGCAACAGCAGTTCTAATCTATTATCTTCCATTCTTTTTTTTTCCAAATTTGACATTTGTAATGTTTACGATCGCATTGTTAAAGCGAATTTTCAAATATTGCAATTTATGTTCATTTTTAAGGTTCCGTCTACAAAAACTGAACCTTTATAATATCGGTGTGTCCGTCCGTCCATCATGTCTGTCACACTTTTTTATCTCCGAAGTTTATGAAGATATCGGCATGAAATTTTGGAATTAGGTACTTCAGGCCTAGATGCCATTGCCCATGCACCCAAATTTAAAAAGTGGGGCCATTTGGGGGTGGCTCCAGTACAGGTGAAGTTGCCATTAATTTTGAAACATTGTCGCACCCCATCGAGTTATATATCAATCGACAGATCTTTTGAAATGAGGTGGAGGTTTCATTTAACAGTTTTTGATCCAAAGTACCGTTTGGAAAAAATGGCGCTCCAAAGTTTTTTTTTTAATGCGTCCCCCCTGCCATTTCTAAATAATAATAATAATAATGGCGGCGCTACAGTCCGAGGTGGACCTGGGCCTAGCTTCTCAGCAACCACTCGTGTTGTGCGTGCTATTGTTCTCTCACGAGCGGAGGGGACCTACAGTTTAATGCCGACTCCGAACGGCGAGATTGAGAAGATTTTTTCTAGACAGTTATACTCTTTGAGCATTGTCAGTGACTCGAAAGAGGTGGAGCCGTGAAAAAATGTTTGATGTTTTTTTCGAGATTCGAACTGACGACCTCGAGCGTAGGAGTCGACGCACCTACCCACTACGCCATGGCGCCCACACAGCCATTTCTAAACCAAAGAGTTTAAAAATCTGAAAAAATCACAAAATCTTGGCTTTATTGAGTACTTTCATTTCAAGCATTCTGGCCTTAATAGTTTTCGAGATATTGGCCAAAAACGGTCAACCATCGACATGCAAATTTTGAAGATCTGAAAACGCAGTTTTGAAGACCTCAGCGTAAGCATTAAGAAATGATAAATTTCAAAATATCAATATACCCCCAAATGCCCAACAGAAATGAACACACACACCGCAAGCATGAGCAGTGATTAGATATAAGTATGATGGAAGGGATTTTCTGTGTCGGATAAACTTGGATAGAGGTATAGGTATATGTATGGATGAATGTTTGTTTGTTTGAATGTATGAATGTATGAATGAATGGTTGATTTGGGTTGAAGTTAGAAGAAAATTCAACTGAAATAGTTTGGAAACGTCGTTTGATATTCAGAAATCATCCATCAATATTATGCGACGGAACCTTACCCGTGCGAGTACGACTCGCACTTGCCCAGTTTATTGTTGATATAAAAAAGGTAATCTCATAATTGAAATTATGAGTGATATGGGCTTACATTTTTATTTAATTATCAGAGTTTGCTTTCAAATTTGGACACTTGATTTCGATCTATTGTCATTTGGATTTTATTCATTCATCATCATCATTTTGACATTCAGTCCCATAGATTTAAGTTGAAATTTCTGTAAGAGCACAAGAAAATCGACTTTTAAAAAAGTAACACATTTTACACGAAAAAACGCAGCAAAATGATAACACAATCGACTCGCATTTTTTTACTGAAAATTATCGAATTTTTGTTCAAATTGAACTGATGATTACAAAGTTTTGTGAAACGATTTTCTCGGTAGCTGGGACGAATTGAAGGATGTGGGGTATCAAAACAGATAGGAAATTGACTGGAGAAGTGTAGTAATGGGAGGTTTTGTAATGGAAGTGCCTTGATTACTTATTTAAAAGCAAAATTCGTCATGAAATTGAATAATTGGAGATGACTTAGGAACTAAATTATAGAACGATCGGTTTGAATGTGTTTATTTCGATCATTTAGTTTATATAAATAGAAGTCAATGTTCCTTCGAACGGAAAGGGATGTACCTCGATGGTTTGATCACGTGGCACGAATGTCCCCATCATCACGACTTCCGAGGCGTGCCTTGAATGCGATTCCATCACGTAGGCGATTGCTTGGCAGACCCAGAACGAGATGGTTGGACCAAGTCCAAACACTCGCCTAGTTGCGCTTGGGCATAGCTCCTGATGGGTTAGAGTCAATGGCGGAGGATCGAGTGGCCTGGAGATCTCTCGTGCGTGCATTACCCCCGCGAACCCTTTAGGGGAACATGCGGGTCACTGAAGATGAGATGAGATGAGAAATTTGTTTTGTGGTTTTATTTTCTTTATGTTTTTAGATTTGATGTAGTGCATTATACATGCATAATGTCAAAGTATGGTAACAGAGCGTAAACAAGCACAGACCTCTTGCAGTCGCATTTTCACATAAAATTTATAGAGCGTCTAATAATATGGCCAAGGACAGTACAGTTTTTTTTTGCGGATGAAGTGATGTTTGTTGAACTATTGTTGAACTATAATAATAATGGCGGCCGAAGTGGACTTGGGCTCAGCTTCTCAGCAACCACTCGTGTTGTGCGTGCTATTGTTCTCTCACGAGTGGAGGGGACCGACTCCGAACGGCGAGATTGAGAAGCTTTTTCTAGACAATTATACTCTTTGAGCATGGTCTACGACTCGAAAGAGGTGGAGCCGTGAACAAATTTTAGGTGATTTTTCGAGATTTGAACCTTAGACTTCGACCGTAGGAGTCGACGCACTTACCCACTACACCACGGCGCCCACCTTATATTAAAACACCTAAGAATTACGTGAGCCGGCCAAGGCAAGTAAAGCATACATGTCAGCCGTCTTCAAGTACCAGACCTACCCCGGATCGAAAGGGATCGACGAGGGAGCTCCCTCTTTTAACCGCCAGAACTTCTGGTGTTGTTTGCTCACATCTTTGAGATCTCGGGTGGATACCGATCTACTAAAGCGGAGAAGCTCCTCAGTGCTCTGTGCGACGTCTCGGCTGTAGTTGAGTCGCCCATCCACAGTAGTCCGAGCAATGCGGAAGATTAACGGAATTGCATCTTTATCCTGGATCAGACCTGCTTAGTCGAAATAAAGTAATGCTTCTGGGGGGACGAAGCCATTAAGGCGCACACTCTCATGGTACCCGTGATTGGGGTAGAAAGCCCCTGAAATTAGGTTATTCATCCATGTAATTGCTCTTGCAATGTCCCTACGAGTCATCTTGATTAAAAAGTTGTCTATTCTTATCAGGCTCGCCCTGTTCTATAGGATTTCATTAGAATAGAATTTTTTGTACTGGGACTCTGGTGTTCTGTAAAGGTGAAGGCAAGCCCTAAGACAAGCCCTCTGAAACACCCGGATCTTTTCCATCAAGTTTGCTCCCACATTGAACCACACGGGACAGCTGTAAGAAAGCATCGGCCGAATATGGGCCATGTAGCAGATTACCATCACCCTCGCATCGAGTTGGCTGTTGCGAAACAGTCTCTTTGTATGAGCGAAAGCCCATCGAGCTCTGGTCTGAGTAGCATCTATATGTTTGTTAAAATATAAATATTGATCTAGCCAAATCCCCAGGTATCTGACTACAGTTTGATCCGCTAGTTGCCATGTTGTCCAACAACTGAGAACTTTCGCCAATTCTGTTTAGTATCCGCTGAGGTATTTCTCAACGGCGTTCTGAATAAGATGCTTTCAGACTTCTGGAGGTTGATAACCAACTTCCAGTCGTCGCAAAATCGCTGAATTTTCTCCTAGTCCCTTTGCAAGAGTGTTACAATGATCTCGATATTAAGACCTGATCTGTACCCAATCAGATCTTCGGCATACGCTATCGAGTGCTGGAGAGATTCTATCAGATCAGCTGTGTAAATATTGAAGAGTATCGGCGAATTGATCGCACCCTGTTGCAGACCATTTTTAATGTTAAACGCAATTTTTAACAATGAATTTTCTGTTCGATGGCATATTAAGCAGTTGACGAAACTGTTTAGCCATAAATGTGCTTAATTTTTAATGAAGATGATCTTACCACGAAGTTGGTAATTTTCTTCCAACATTTCCAGAGCCCAATCCAAAAACGTATGTCGCTTCGTATGATCGTGTGACTTAAGTTCTTGAGTGAACTTCATCATAAGGGTGCGCACCAAGATCCTTTCGTAAGATTCGCAATAGTGTGGGTGTGGTCTTAGCGATGTCCAATTCTCGAGAATGGCTGTTTTGGAATCGACTGTTTTGGTTCGTTTGCGACAGATGTTTGAACGGCAGTTATATTCTCGGCATTTCGACCAACTCGTTGTCTCACTCATGCGGGAATATCCAGCAGCAAAAATTTAGACTTTAGGCTTTATTCACCAGGCTATGAATTGCTTCTCTGTTGGGACTAGAATGATGACGAAAATATAACTGGATGGCGCAGTTGGTTAAGTACCCCAAGTTAGAGGGGTCCAAGGTTCGAATCCCAGTGAAATCGAATCTGGTCCAGTCACCATTTGCCGATGGGATCAAATTAACGGCATTGGATTAGGATGCTATCTGGCAGTATAGTTTTGAGTATGAGTGCTCCAGTAGTATTCAAAAAAATCCAGAAAAAAAATTATGATCAAAAATTTGCGTTAGCGCTCTTAAAGTTGAAAATGTTGGTTTTGCTGAATGTTTTGACATTAACAGTTTGGTTTAGGGATGCGTTCACAGTGAAAGTTCAAAGTTGTCAACTCCCAATTGAAACATTCTGTTTATTTGGATCAACGTGAATCAAATATTTTACCACTCTTTCAGCAATTGCAAGGTGCAAGAAAAAGTCGTGTAGTTTCTATACATTTTTAGGAAATTATTATATCACGAGATTTATTTATAGGCGGATTCAATGGTTGAGTGTGGACTTTAATTTTTTAAAGAATCTTTCCTCAAAAGTGTATCCGATAACCGCTGTGCCGTCATAGGGAAATCAAACCTGTTCCACATTCATCCCAGTAGAATGCAGAAAAGTTAATTGCTCAGTTTTCTATTGAGTGTTACATTCTGGGCGACATCATTTTTGAACCAATAATGTCACCAGCTCATAAAGAGCACAGTGACTTCAAATTTGCTTCCTTACCGGAAGTAGACTCCCGGCTGAGCGTGAACAACGGCTGATGTGAAAACCGGATGACATGAAGAGATTTACTAAACCGTGAACAACAATTTTCGACGTAAGTTAATAGCAAAATTCGAGCAAGCTGCTTTTTAATTAGAAATTTGTCTTTCTTGGTACAGGATTTTTGATTTTCAGTTTGTTGAAAGTCAGTTCGTGTCGTCTTGGTCACTCTAGGACAAATATGTGACAAAAAAATTCACCAAAACATATGATGCGCTTTAACTAAAAGTCTAAAACAAATGAGCTGTCAAACTACCTGTCACTCACAAAAGTGTTGCCAGTTAGAAAAAACAATTCCCCGCAGTGTATTCTGCCTTATTATTAATTCTCCTAACTGTCAATCTTCGGTTTTTCCTACGAAAATCCGGACAAAGGAAATATGTTACATTTTTGACAAAAGTACTTTCCACGTGAATAGTGCCTTTTGAGTGCCACCGCCACACTGATACTCAACATTTGGATACAAAAACCGATAAAACACTCACGTCAACATTGTCGCTCTCGTTGGCAACGCATTTGCCAACAACTTGCGCGCCCAACCCGTGCAATACCTGAATGAATAGATACAATTCAGTTGAGTGCGGGACTTGTTACAAACCGAATGCCGAATGCCGGTGCGATTGTACTTCAGTTCTGTGTTCGTAGTGTTTTCGAATTGAATTTCGCTTTATTATTTCTCATCGCGCCCCCTCGCAGATATTTTATTCAGGTTAAACGCCCCTATACGAGTCATGTGTCAAATAAATGATGTGGGAATATGCAAATAGATACGTATCCACAATTCGCGCGCCCCACTGTCTCTGCCTCAGCCTCAGCCTCTGCCTCTGTGTGTGAGTGTTTGGTCTCGAAAAGAGAAGATAGAAGAAGAAAAAAGATCGCCTTCAGCAACTAAGTGGTTTTAACTCGTGCGGTCATTGTTCGGTAACTTTGGAGAGCGGATATCGTATTTTAGTTCCAATTGAATCCAAATGAATCCATAAGCCAGCAGCCAGCGGCCACCAGAGAGCTACCACCGGCAGTGGCACAGTGACTATACGGGAGTGAGTGTGTGCCATGCGTTAGGCTAGAAGCGGACCAGGTCCAGGAGAGAAGATCAAGTGAAAACTAGAAACGAATCCGAATAATGTCGCAACTGGATAAGACAGAGTACATCAACGTCAGCACTGAGTTGGATTTAGGTGAAGCCTCTTCATAAAGTAGTTCAATGTACAAACCAGCGACACGGCACCATCATCATCATCACCATCATCGTGTCTCTTCTTCACGAGAGAAGATTTAATTTAACATTTGTGTAGATGCAGAGCACTTTTTTGAATGCGCTCAAGTGTCTGGCATCTCGGAGTGAGTTGTGCGCTTGTTTTCGAGTCAAATGAGACGTGGTTGTGACGATGCTACAAGTGTACATGCCACATCTAGTCTCTGACAAGTATTTTTAGACCATCGTCATCGTCATTGTCATCGTCAGTCGCCGCCGCCGTCGCCTGGCTCATCATGCACAGAATCAGCAGATCATTTTGTCACAGCATGCGGTGCACATCATTGTCATCTCATCACAGTTTCGGGTACATCCACATCATCCATTTGTGTACATTCATAGAGCCGAGTAGTCATTGATTGGGTTTGTTGTTTAACGTCATCACATCACCATCGGCGAGCGCAGCACGAATGTTTTGCAATAACCGAGTGTCCACTGAGTGTGTATCTAGTTTGTGCTTGTATCTATTTGTTTGCTAATTACCGACACATAATGGTATTCGGAACTTGTGTGTACACTGATTGTCACCTTTTTGTGTGGGGAATGGGGAGATTGCATGAATGCCGTTCGCGGGATTGCTGCATCGCCTGAGACTGCCTATTAACTTTGGAGCTTGTGTGTGGGGAGGTGGGTGATTTGATTTCTGGGAAGGGAATATGACAGTCTGACATGCAACGTGGACGGTGTTGGTCGATGTAAATTGAAGGTTCTCACCTGGGGATGGTGGGAAAGAGTGCTGGGGAACGGAGTCTTACGTCGGTTAGTCTTATCGTGGAATCAGCTGCTGCAACAAGTTCAAGCGTTCGTTATGAAACTCTCGGTCGTTGGTGTTGAAGCTGTCGCAGACTTCATGGTCTGCTGTGGCTTCCCACCCGAGAATGAGGTTCTCACTCTGGGTGCCAATGACGACGATGTTTCGTTCGAACGTTTCGTTGGGCAGCGAGTGTCCCTCTTCACTTTAGTCGAAGAGACTGAAGTTCATGTCATCGTTTAGCTAGCTACGCCTAAATCAGCCGACAGTTTAATCGATTCAGTTCTAGACTGACGATGACTGTGCGCGGACCGGCTGTGTAAAGAGAACTCTTAATAAGGATGCATGCTCTAGGCTTTTTTTTTTGCGGAGGATTTTTGAAACACTACTGGAGAACTCAGACTCAAAACTGGTCCATTGTACTGCCAGGTAGCAATCTACTCCAGTGCCGTTAATTTAATCCCAACGGCAAATGGTGACTGGACCAGATTCGATTTCACTGGGATTCGAACCTGGGACCCCTCGAACTTGGGGCAGGCACTTAACCAACTGTGCCATCCAGTCGCTTTTCTTTCGAAGGTTTTGTGAGGGATTTGCTTGACGTTGGGCAGCCGATGCCCCATTTCACTTCTTCAATGTTCACATTTAGTCGAAAAGACCGATGCTAGATATGCCTACATCAGCCGACAATTCGACTCAGTTCCAGACTGAAGACGATTGTGCACGGACCGGCTGTGGAAAGAGTGCTCTTGGTAACGATGTATGCTATGGGCTTAGCACCATTCTTTTTCTTAATACAGCAGCTTGTAGTGAGGAGTCCTAAGACCGTTTTTTTTCGGAGTTTTTTGTAAATGCTACACTGGAGCACTCAGACTCCAAAACTGTTCCATTGTACTACCAGGCAGCAATCTACTTTTACTGAAATTTCATGGTCTATGCGCTTCTGCGATGAGGAGCCTACATCATCAGCTATCACCTCATCAGCACCGAATAACTGCCACCTGTTCCGAGCAAAGGCGGGACAATGGCAGAGGAAGTGCTCTGCAGTGTCATCGTCTTCTCCACAGGCGTCACAGAGGGTTTCATCGCTTAGGCCAAGCACACATAGGTGTTTGGCGAAGGTGTTGTGCCCCGTTAGTACGCCGGTAAGTTATCTGCAATCTTTTCTGTTAAGAGATAACAAGAAAGCCGTGGATTTCTTACAGACGTTGGGGAGCATGCGCTTGGTCTGTCTACAACGTGAAGACTCATGCCACCTGCGGTTGTGCTCTCGAGAAGTCCAAACATCGATGGAAGCCCTAAACAAGGACGCAGGCAGTCCCAGCCCAGGTTCAGGTCCTAAGAATACCTCATCTGATCCTCGCCTAGCAAGTTCATCGGCGATCTCATTTCCTGTGATCCCGTGGTGCACCGGGACCCAGACAAGTCTTAGCGAATCAAATTCAGAGAAGACTTGCATTCCTGAAACTATCCTGTAAGTGGTTAAAGTGTTGAGCAAGGCCTTAAGCACAGCTTGGCTGTCGCTTCAGACGCAAATAATTTGCCCCTTAGACCTTGCACCGGACCGTTTAAGATCCAGAGGACTGTCGACAAGACTGCCTCTTCCAACATCTGCGAGAGGGAGATCTAGGGAAGCCGTCTTTCAGTCGAGGGAAACCACAAGGAAGCCGTCATTAAGTGGAGTGGCTGTGTAGAGCTCATGGACAAGTTAGCTTCGGTTCGGAAATACAGTCAACTCCCTCTAAGTCGAATTTTCACGGGATATCAAAATTAGTTCGAGTTAGAGGGAGTCGACTGTACTTCAATTGCGAACCAGTAGGGCAACGGAATAGAGAACGACGGCGAAACCGATAGCGCACACAACTGGAGAGGAACATCAGCCAACTTGATGTGCGCATTTGGAGTCGGCTAGCTACCTAGATCGTGCTAGCTTGTTGGTTGAGGCCTAGGTCCACTCCAGATCCCCGTAGAGCCGTAAGAAGAAGTAGAAGAAAAAGAAGAAGGGTTTGACAGAGTTTATTCGGGTAACCTGCCGCATTGTTCCTGGATGCAGACCCCTCTCCACCAGAGTTCTGTTGGTTTCTCCCGAGTTCGGTGAAGTAGCTTCGAGTGGGTCCTTCTCAAACTCTCTGTCGGCCGACAGAAAGTCATCGATACCCAATAAATTGAGAGAGAAAGAAATATCTGCTACCATCACTAAGTGCAACAATGTCATACCACCCATCTCCGTTGGAGACCTGCTGGTTGTGCAGGTCGACCTTGAGTTCAAAGACGTATCATCAACATTCTGTGGAGTTGCCCTAGAATTATGTAGCTTCATGCATGAAGAGGGTAAACACTGTGTCTGCGGAAACAGCAAATGCAGGGATGTCAGACGGCCTTGTTTGATGGATGAATCTATCACTGATTCCGCAGAGGAAACAATTTCCACTTTTTTTTTTCCACTCAACAACATCTCGTGGTAGAGTCGTAGTCGATACTAAGAATTTGGAAGGATCACTTCTGTAGACTGTTAAGTTTATGCTATGCTCTATGGTATTGAGCGATGAACACATCAATACTGCTGTTAGGCAGAATGTTTCACTCAACTTGGACGATGAAAGACGAGAATTCCGTCCCCCCGACCCAGACGAAGATAGCGATATCGAGACTAAAATCAAATAAAGTTGTTGGTGCAGACGGACTGTCTGCAGAACTCTTTAAAGCGGTTGTAGATGAGCTGGTGGTTGCGCAACCATGCATGCATAAAATCCGTCGTTCATAGTTCACTGGTATCATTGGTCTCACATAAGCCCCAGAACCACCAAAAGCTGTGCAGTCATCTTTGGAGCACATGCGGACATTCTTTTACAATTTGAGCGAGATTAGCAGTCAATTTAGTCACTTTATCGCTAGAACAGAATGTTTCAATCGTTCAATAGTCCACTCCATCCGCGTGGTATCACACTGACCCTAAGTTTACCCTAGATTAGGTTAGGTTGGAGTGACTGTCACAGAATAAATCAACCCTAACCCACGTAGATCCTAATTGGATCCATTAAGCTGTCACTACCCGGCAGTTGTTACACCGGTTCCCTTGCTAGGCGAAATACTATTAAGACCTAAAAGCTACAATATGCGCCAAAATTTATGTCTGTATGTTAACATTGAATGACTTCGACATTTATCAACCGATTAACTTAAGTAGACATGTTTTTAGAAAATCAATTTGGTACAATTTTAACCGTGAATCGCTTAATTCTGAAATAACGAACCGAAATACGGACGACTTTGAAAATAATCGTTAACTTAACGTGTATATCGTCGAAAAAATCATGGCTTATAAGCACCGTCTGACAACAATATTCGTCGTTTGATGTCGAATTTCGTTGAGCACGGGACAGTGGGATGACCAAGAGACTGTAAAACAGGACTGGGATACTCAACGTCTTATACAAAGTCAACTTGGTCTTCCGAGAGAGGGCTCTACTACTCAATTGTCTTTTGAGTCCAAAAAAACAGCGGTTGGCAAGAGTTATTCTGCGTTTAATCTCG
Organism: Myathropa florea; assembly: GCA_930367185.1. Classification (NCBI taxonomy): domain Eukaryota; kingdom Metazoa; phylum Arthropoda; class Insecta; order Diptera; family Syrphidae; genus Myathropa; species Myathropa florea. The sequence continues at coordinate 110,434,532 of OV884002.1, forward strand.
GTTCTAATGGTATTCGTACTGTTTGCTTGGGAGCCGATCTGGACGAGGTCCTTGACCACCTCGAAAGTATGTATATCTGCCTATGGTGACATTCTGGCCAAGTCGTCGATGTTTTGCGTCCTTTCTCGATGACAGCATATACTTGGTTTTGCCCTTGTTTACCGCCAGACCCATTTTAGCCGCTTCCTTTTCAATGTCAGCTAGTTCTCATGACTTCATCTTATTCAATTTGACCACAAATTATTCAAACATTTTTTTATTTCATTTGCCTACGGGTTTGAAGAATATCACGTGGGGTTTCTTTTGAATTTGTTGCCTGTTATCAACGTGTTTTTTTAAGTCAATCTTGAGTGAATAGCTTGAGACCCCGTCACCCAGTATGGAATCAGTACGACAGTCTCTATCCGAAACATGAAAAAGCCGGTTTCACTTTTGTTTTGTTGTGATTACCATGTGTGATCAAAAATGTATGTGCATAATTGTGTATGCAGAACGGGACACAGTTTTCATCAAAATTCAATACTCATAGCAAACACTGCCTTGTAGAGTAAACAAATAATTTAAATCCACTAAAACTGGCAAGCAACGAAAGCAAATCGAAAAGTGCGCGAAAGAGAAATGGTGACAAAAGGGACATCCTTTTTCTTTTTAGGAAGGAACGGAAGTGTGATCATTTGACATGAACAATCGCACAGTCTATCATTCTACGTCAGACCATGTTGTACGATAAACACGTTTGTTCCCTTGCAGGTACGAGATATTTTCCAAATTTACTTGGTTCTTTTGCGGAAGTCGCTTATCAGACACAGACGAAGTTTTGCCAATATTGCCCTTGAAAAAAACTGGTCATTTACCTTTTGCACAGCAGCGGACTATCGATTAAACAGCCGTGGAGTCTGCTGTTATCTCATGTTGAATCGGTCTCCTTATTCCGGCTGGTTAAACACCACAATGTTTCACCGTGCAATTGAGTAAACCAACAAAATCGCATCGCATGAGTCGTTGAACACAACGACAATTATTTCGCATTTTATCAATTGTAAGATTTTCTGTTAATTTTCGTGTATTCTGCTTTTGTTTAATTCACAAATATGAAGTAATGATGATGCTTATCGCAAAATATGAAACATGCTTTCATCGATACGGCGAGGAATTGTGTGGCACCTTGTATAAAATTCAAATTCATCATTGTTGCATGCGCAAAGGTCTACATTTTAGCGAAAGGGCTTAAACGCTTGGAGTAAAAATGTCTGCATTTTGAGTTAACCATTTAAGATCGAAGCAACCTTTCGGTACATAGTACATTCAGTCTTTTCAAAAAAACCATCATAAGGGCTAACACTATGAAAAGTTCTCGAATACAGTATAAACGAACCAAGCACCAGAGAAAAGACGGTATTGCCTAAGATCTGGTGAGATTTCAGACAATTGGATGATAGACTTTGTCGAGGCAAATTTCATACAGAATGGTTTGAGTGCTACGCTGTGGTGTTGAAGGCGCGTTCTAGAGCTATGGTCGAATCTAAATGATGAACAGTACGGCCTCCCGGCAGAAGTATAACCGACCAGCTTTTCACTCTAAGAATGGTACTTGAGAAGGCTTGGGAGTACGCCAAACCGATCTACAGTTGTTTTGTAGATTTGGAAAAGGCATACGACCGAGTTCCTCGAGGTAAACTCTGGAGTGTTCTGCAGGAGTGTGGGATTGATGGTTCTTTGTTGAGAGTCCCTATACACAAACTGTAGCAGCTGTGTTCGGGTTAACGGTAGTAAATCAAAACCTTTCACCGTGGGCGTTGGACTTCGCCAAGAGTGCGTCTTGTCACCTCTCCTTTTCATTATGTATATGGACTGGATGTTACAACGCAGGGCAAAACATTACAATCGACAGCCACAATTTTGAGGTAGTGAAGGAGTTTGTCTACCTCTGGGCAAACGTGAACTCCACGAACGACATCTTGGTGGGGATCCGACGCAGAATAGCCCTTGCCAACCGCTGCTACTTCGGTTTGTCAAAACAACTCAACAAACTCCAAATTCCTGAATCGAAGGACTGAAATCATGCTCTACAAAACTCTGTGGAGCCGTAAGCTGGACACAGAAGCAGAACTGTGGACCTGATTCTTGGTGTCTTCGAAAGAAAAATTCTACGTCGGATATATGGTCCCGTCTTCGAGGAAGGCGAATGGAGGAGAAGACACAACCGTGAACACTATGACCTGTACCAGGATGTGGATGTAGTCCGGAAGGCAAAAATCCGTCCAATGCACTGGCTCGGCCACATCGAGCGCATGGACAACAACGCTTCGGTCTGAATTCAGTCGCCCATCCAAAATCCGCCGTACGAACTTCCATCAGACCTTGCTTCTTGAAAAAGAGAAATGCTTTGGGCAGGACAAAGCCGTTCTGACATACCCTCACGTGATACTGAGGTTGAGTTGGTAGACTCGGGTGATCAGATAATTGAATGAATAAATTCCTTTGTCTGTTAGTGTATCACCACATCATTCATTAGGAAATTGTCCACCCATATCAGTTTTGCCTTGTTTTACAGCTTGCGCCATCATTGTTAAAATTGTACTGAATCAACGTTTCAAAAACGTCTACTCAAGTCAATCGGTTGATAAATGTTAAAGTTATTCAATGTTTACGCACCGACATAAAAGATGGCGCACCATGTGTGTATATGGCATCACTGCATTCGATTTTTTTTGCATTCGGACTCTTGTGTTCTGTTAAGATGAACGCAAGTCCCGAAATCGAAAGCCCTTTCAAAGACCCGAAAACAATCCACCAAACCACACGGCTATGTCAGCAGATGTCACATTCAGGTTTTTGAAAACAAACCTTCTATGGTTGAATATGCTACAGAGTAGGTAGCCCTTCTCAATTTCATTCCTCTAAAACGAAGTAATTAAAAATGCAAATTGAACGCGCCTCAGGCTACAGAAATTCATAAGTAGAAATCACATCAATTACAGACTAATGAATGCAAACCATGCATTCCCCAGCTCGAATGACGATTCATTTAGTAAAACAAACTCAAAATCAGTCTGAGCAATGCTTCTACGACTACGAATGACTGAAGTGACCGTAAACTTGGCCAAGAAACATGTGCAATGTCATTGGCAGCTGCTGGCTATTTGAATTTGATTAAACGTCGAAGAGTCAGCAAGAAACCGGTTGAAAATTAAGAGGCAATGTCATTATCAAGTGATGACGAATTTTAACAGGGTCATCCATTTTGTGGTTTCGAAAGTAAATGTAAACAAAATACATTTACGATTTCGATTTTGATCAAATTTTTATTTCAACATGTTGTTTGGACTTTGCCATTATCAATGGACTATAAGATCATTCAAATGTCCTCTGCTGGACTTTTTGCAAAATACGATTCTGACAAGGTAATTTTCGATGTCTTTTCGACACATATCGAGCTATAACTCGACCATTAATCGACGAACACTCGTTTTCGTCAAACGTCTGGAGTTTCAGTGCAACACAGAACTCAGTTAGCCGACATATCAGTTCACTTGTTGACCGGGACAGTAACCGGCATCCATATATTCTCTAAATCTAGGTTAAATGTTTGTCAAATGCTAGAGAGGGTCTCCCCTCCTAACGATTGTTTTCTCGATGACTATTCCCTCATTCGCTTCTGTCATAAATTCTGATTGAGGCTCTCTAGTGAAAGTTTTCAATGAATTCACGTGACATATTTCTCATCATGATGTTGAAGCAATTTAGCGCCTAGATTCGACTCAAGACCATAGAACGAGGAAGATTTACATTTCCCTTCACTCTACTGATGGAGTAAAAACTGAATAAATGACAGGGAGTTAAATTAAGAAGGCGACAATTGAAGCGTTGTTTAATTTCACACACACCGCTATATCCTCCATGCCTCGTGATGTAATCTATTGTTGTAATGAAAGGTAAAGTAACCAAACAATGGCGCCCAACGCAAAACAATGCCAGTCAAGGCCACACTGTAGGTTGAAAATAATTCAATTGTCGCCAAGGATTCTTTTTGTTTTTTTTTTCCAAAATATTCAAAAAGGAGGACAACATTACGAGTACATGTTCCTCGTTATTGTAATAATAACATTGCGACTCTACAGTCCGGGGTGGAATACAGCAAATGTAAATAAATATTGGCGGCGCTGCAGTCCGAGGCAGACCTGGGACTAGCTTCTCAGCAACCACTCGTATTGTGCGTGCTATTGTTCTCTCACGAGTGGAGGGGACCTACAATTTAATGCCAACTCCGAACGGCGAGATTGAGAAGCTTCATCTGGACAGTTATACACTTTGAGCATTGTCAGTGACTCGAAAGAGGTGGAGCCGTGAAAAAAATGCTAGACATTTTTCTTGAGATTCGAACCTTAGACCTCGAGCGTAGAAGTCGACGCACTTACCCACCGCGCCACGTCGCCAAACTTCTACAGCAACCACTGGTGAAATGCGTGCTATTTATTTTCTTACGAGTGTTGGGGACCTGCAGTTTAGTGGTGACCCCGAATGGCGAGAGGAGGATTTGACTGTCAGTGACGGCAAAGAGGTGGGAGCGTGAAATTTGAAATTCGTTGTTTGTGCTGGAAGTTGAACCTAGACTGTAAGTCTAGTGCGTAGAAACAGACATCTATCGTCTCAAGTCTTTATACAGGGAGGACCAAAAATCAGTTTCTTTTTAAAAATACAATAAAATGCAAAAAATGCAATGTTTTCCATGTATTATGGCTTTATTAGTAAGAACAAACATTCCCATTAATTTTGAAGTACAACGTCGTTCAAGTGGGTGCCTCGGCTGGCTTTGCAGTAGCGCATTATGTCACCCCAATTTTCCAAGACCTCGTTGATGGTTTCGAGTTGTAGCTCGCGGATTGCTTGGATAATATTGGCCTTAATTGCTTGAATCGTTTTCGGATTGTTGGCATAACATCGGTCCGGATTATTGGCATTACAACGTTTCCCCACAGAAAAAGTCCAAACGGGTCAAATCAGAGCTCCGAGGCGGCCAATTGACATCGCTAAGACGGCTAATAACACGATTTGGGAATTTGGTGTACAAAAGATTGTGGCATGGGCTGTGTGGCGCGCCATCCCGCATGAATATGGCGACCAGATCCATGAGCATGAAAAAGAGGACACCTTCAACAGTCTCAAATAAAAATTGAAGACTCACTTCTTTGTACATTAGAAAAGCACACACGAATACGGTAAACAAACGGTGTATTCACTTTTAAACAGAAAAAAATAGGTATGAAATAAGCTGTCAAATAAGTGGGTGTGTTCAGACGACTGTTAAAAAAAAACACAAAAAAATGGCGTTGTGTTCAGAAGCGAATGAGTTTAAGTACAAATATATTTTAGGTCGTGTTCGCACCAGAAAGACGCAGAGAATTTCTAAATTTGTGTTGAAAAAAAAAAGGTTTTGTTGTAGTTTTGTGATGTCAACAAATGTAGTTGACTGAGAAAACCAAAAAAGAGGACAAATTGCATGTTATTCCAAAAAGATACCGGACATTTTTTTATGAGACAAAAAGAGGACATGTCCTCTTAAAAGAGGAAGTCTGGACAGCCTATGCATGAACCAGATGTAGTCCAAATCCATGTCTGCAATTTCAGTGAAAAAAAGTCGGTTAGCATGGCTCTGTAACGCCCACCGTTGACCGAAACATTGTTTCCAGCCTCATTTTCGAAGAAAAATGGTCCAATGATGCCACCACTCCATACTCCGCACCAAACTGTCCCTCTCTGTGGATGCATTGGCTTCTCGACAATAAGGTGCGGGTTTTGCGAGCCCCAGATGCGTCAATTTTGTTTGCTAACGTAGCCGCCGAGATGAATATGCGCCTCGTCAGAAAAGATGATTTTTCGCCCAAAGTCGTTATCCAATTCAACCTGCTCTAAGGCTCAAACTGCGCAGCGATAACGAAGCGGGTGGTCACGCGCCTTCTACTGCAGGCTGAGTCAATTGGACCTTGTAAGCAAATAATCCGAGATCTTTGTGCAGAACTCTCCTCAGGCTAGTGCGTGAAATGTTGAGCTGCTGAGATCGATGGCGAGTTGATGTTCGTGAATTGAGTCTCACACTCTCCGCAACAGCAGCCACATTCTCATCTGTGTGCACCGTGCGACGTGTTGTCCGCGTTGTCCACTAGCATATCAGTCTCACGAACATTTAGCACAAACTTGCGTACAGGAATCGCGGTGGGTGCTTCATTTCGGCCAAAACTTCTTTTCAAAAAACGCACTCTTTGAGCTACACAGCTCTCACTTTGGAAGTAAGTTTTCAATATTTCCTAACACCTGTTCAAACGTAATGAGGCTCATTTCATTCCGCGAAGGTATGATACTGACTTTCTGTCAAGATTTCGAGCGGGAAATAGCTGTCAGTTTCAAAATAACTTATGATTTAAAAAAAAACCACTAGATGACACACCCTGTATTTGGTTTGATCACTACTCCATTGTTCAGTGCAATGAAAAAAAAATTGTTTCCCCAACCTGACCTCTAATTAAGAAATCCAACGCATGCAGCCAAGCGATCATCTCGGCTTGGTGATTCCCTCCACTGCCTTCTATGCACTTAACCTCCTACAGTTTGAATGTTCACCTAAGGTTAATTCATCTCTTCTCATTTGCAAAAATGCCAATGGGAATCATCCCGACTGCATCATCTAGACTTATTCTAAACTCACAGATAGCCCTGATCTCCCAAAACATGTAAGCTAACGAGAATTCTCTTTCCCACTCCGTTCGACATATGCGCGAAACTAGAAATGTACACAAAGTCGATCGTTTAGCTCTCCATTAACCCGTAATTGCTTGTGTTGTTCCAAATTATCTCGGCTTTTTGTTCCGTTTGAACTTCTCATCATCATCAGTAAATAACGACTGTTGTTGAATCAAAAATAGAAACAAAAACTAAGTCGTTTACATGCCGGCTCGTGGTTGACATTTGCAAAGTAAACGTCCGAAGCGTGTTTGACTTACTCTTTGCCACATAAGGCAGAAATAATTGCTGCACTCATTCAATCATTTCTTTTTCAAAAAACAAACATAATTTGTATTTTTTGTTGCTGAACGACGTTTAGTTAATAATAATAATAATAATACTGGTGGTGCTACAATCCGGAGTGGACCTGGGCCTAGCTTCTCAGCAACCACTTGTGTTGTGCGTGCACACGAGTGGGTGGCCCTACAGTTTAAGATCGACTCTGAACGGCGAGATTGAGAAGCGTTTTCTAGACAGTTACACTCTTTGAGCAATTTCAGTGATTCAAAAGAAGTGAAGCCGTAAAACTATCAAAGGTGTTTTTGGGAATCGAACACTGGCTTCGAGAGTAGTTGATGCACTTATGGCTGAAACACAATAGTGCGTTGCGCCGGTCGACTTCATGTTACGGAGGGAATGCGTTGACTCACAGTGTCAATCAGCTGTTTCCTCTCTCTCAAATATCAGATGAAAAATATTACGTTAGCTTTTTTCATTTCTCAATTTGGGAAAAAACTCTCACTTTGGAAAAAATGTCTCAATTTCGCTCTCACAGCGCACCCCTCTGTCAAAAAATATCCAACATGTTCTATAATGACGTGCGTTGGGATTACGTTTTACGTTTTATTACGATCCTCTCATCTCTCTCATTTTTCACTTACGTAGGTCGACGCAATATTGTGTGCATGGCCATTGATTTATGTACGTTGAAAGACAACGCCAGCGCTAACGCACTATTGTGTTTCAGCTATTACACACTACGCCACGCCGCTCACTACGTTTGGTTAACCTTTCTGTTAAATGTGGCGCTGCAGTTTGGGGTAAACTTGAGCCTAGCTTTTTAGGAACATTGCATTTCAATTGATTTCAATTCTCAAAACTACCTTGAAGAGGGTCAGACAAGACAAGACAAGACAAGACAAGACAATGCTCCTCTCCCCAGACGCTTTTCGAAAACATTCCAAAATACACACAAAATCCCCTTATAAGGGTTCACAAACAAAGGTGTTCCCAGTGGGTTCCCAGTGGTGACTCATTTTTCTACGAAAATTGAACGGTTGCATGTTTCTTATCTTTCACTACGAATTTTTAATAGCTGAAAAAAATCGGATAAGGAATCTACAAATTTAACAATTGTATCCAATGAACCTAATCTACATTGCAGTGCACACGGGCCTTAGATTTTTAATGACGGTATTCAAAATGTAGCACCAATGGACGTACACTGCATTTGTGATACTTCGGGTCATTAAGAATGTCCGAAAATTCATGTACGGTTTCAATTTTGCACCATTTTTGCGGTAAAGTGTCATTTGGCACTTGTATTTGACTTTTTTTTTCCACTACACTGGAGCACTCATACTTAAAACTTGCCCATTGTACTGACAGGTAGCAACCTACTCCAGTGCCGTTAATTTGATCCCAACGGCAAATGGTGACTGGACCAAATTTGATTTCACTACGATTCGAACCTGGGACCCCTCTAACTTTGAGCAGGCACTTAACCAACTGCGCCATCCAGTCGCTTCTGTATATGACTTGCTTTGACAACGAATACAGGCAGGCAAATTCAGCGAACCAAGCAGCATACACAAGATGACGCTGCATAGGAGGACGAGAGCAATTTGTGAGCTCTACGAACTTAAAAGAAAGAAAGACCACCGGCTTCTCAGAAGGAAGACGAAAGAGTGTAAGGACTGTGCAACCGTGGAAATGAAGAGGAGTTACGACACGAATGATCCCTAAAAGTTCTACCAAAAATTAAAACAAACGGCCTGTCAGGCCGAGGAGGGATAACTCGTAGTAGAGTCGCTGTCGATATTGAGAATTTGGAAAGATCCCTTCTGTACATTATTAAACAGCGAAGAACTGTCAAGCAGAATGTTCCACTCAACTTGGACGATGATAGATGAGAATTCCGTTTCCCTGACACAGAAGAAGTCAAGATAGCGATATCAAGACTAAAGTCTAACTTTAAGATGACCTGGTTCGGCGCAGTTCATCTGTAGGATGTGGCTGGAGGAAAGCATGCATGATGTGGGAAATCTTAGTATCGTTTGTCCGATCCACAAGAAAGGAGACCTCTTTGACTGCGCCAACTTATTCTTGTAGGAGTCAAGTTGCCATGGCAATCAATAAGCATGTCGTCAAGTCCTTCTTTGGATCTTAAGCTTTCGTGGAAGAGATTGGATGGCGCAGTTGGTTAAGTGCCTGCAATAAGTTAGAGGGGTCGTAGTAGGTTCGAGTCCCAGTAAAATCAAATCTGGTCCAGTTACCATTTGTCGTTGGGATCAAATTAACGACATTATCACTGGAGCGCTCGATCAGAACAAATTTGAGTCTAAATTATCCTAGCTGAACATCCAGCAGCCACTGAGACTAAGGATTGAACTAATTGCGGAGAATATTGCTTTCGTTCAAGCATCCATCGCAAATGAACCAAAACAGTCCATTCCACGATGGCGTTCTCAAGATTCGGGCATTGGTCTTGTCTTAGCACACTACCGCGAATTTTACGAAAAGATCTTGGCCCGCACCCTTGTAAGAAGAAGTTAATTCAAGAACTAAAACCACTCGATCATATGAAATGACATACGTTCTCGAATTGGGCTCTAGAAATGTTGGAAAATGATGACCAACTTCAGCGTAAAATCATCTTCAGCGATGAAACGCATTTTCAACTGAACTGTCAAACAGAATTGATCACGTAAAAACCCTCATCTGCTTCAAGAAACACCACTTCATCCACAAAAAATAACTTTATGGTGCGGTTTTCATGCCGGTAGTGTCACTGAGCCGTCACGTTACAGTCGAAACCTTAATTCGATGAACGTGTTATATCGAAAAATGGTCATGTCAAGTGGCAGCCTAGATCGTGTGATTTTACACCTGCAGACTTTTATGTGGCTACGTTGAACCATTGGTCTATGCCAACAAGCTGGCATCGTTAGAGGAGCTCAGAAATGGACTGGATGGCGCAGTTGGTTAAGTGCCTGCCCTAAGTTCGAGGGGTCCCAGGTTCGAATACCAGTGAAAGCAAAGTCAATACGCTTTAATCCGGTTTTTCAAATCTGGTCTAGTCACCATTTGCCGTTGGGATAAAATTAACGGCACTATCACTGGAGCGGTCGATCAGTGGTAGTTGTCTGACTGTGAGTATCACAATGGACCAACATGGTCTAAGTGCGCTGGTGAATTCACTAGCAGTCCCCTAACCTAACCTGAGTGCTCAGCGAGATGCCTATCACAGTAAGCTTCAAAGCATAATCATAGAGTGAATGTGTGGATGGGTTTTCTGGTGGTGCAAAGGACCTTTCTTATTCTAAATGAATGCCGCATTTAAGGTAAACCAAACTATCGCCCAAAATACTCGTATCTACTCGATGCACATCGGAAATCACACAGACTGGGAAGTCTACTGTCATTTACATAGGCAGTCAAGCTGCTGTTAAGGCTCAACACAATATCAATTAAATCAAGAATAAAAAAATTGTACTGTGATTACATAAAGATTTTCATATGGCGTACTCCGTCTTGGGTTCCAACAACCCGGGATATATCCCAGACAATGAACGAGTCGGTAAACTGCAATTCGACATCGGACAACTTTGCCTCCATTCACGCGATCAGATTTGAATGACTTGCGAAATCCCTTGAGCCAACAAACTACTGGTGAAGACATCTTGAGTCGTTTAAAATGTCTAGATTGCTAAGGTGACTGCAATGAAATGGGTGTACCTCAAGCTTCTGTATTCGGTCCAATACTGTTTTCGGCAACAACAAATAGGACGAAGTACTGTGTTTGCCGACGGTTTAGAGATCTCTTATGCGTCCGTATCTCCTCTGAACCTTTTAGTCGATATTAATTGGCAATTTGTTTGCCAATCGTAAGCCATCATTTACCACGCATCAAAACGTGACACACTTAAACTTAAAGGGCTTCAGAGTTTTCGTTCAGATGTCAAAGCTCTGTTCGCCTCAGACACTAAAGATCACACGTCTTAAAGCATTTTTCTTAATTACTTCCTTGAGTCTCTAGAATTTGTCTTAAACTGGTTCTGTGTTGATCGCCTTTCTGAGCTCGACATGCACAAGAAAGCAGTTCAATTTTCTACCGTACGTCCTTCTCTCAAACAAACGAGGGCATAACGTGTGCGTAATAAACCTCGAAAATTTGTTTTCGTTACTTTTGCAGGTTATGCATCAGAAGCAGTTGATGTTCGCATTATCGAGGTCACTTAACGCACGATCGTGAGGACTGTTGAAGCGTATTCGATAGAGATCGTTGTTGAATATTGACACAAAATAGATTTTGAAGTGCACTGCAAAACTACCAGCCGACTGCAGCCGCTTGTTGCCTGAGCCTACAATTAAGATTTCCCGACTGCCCTTGAAATGACAAAGATTCTACGTCCAATTATGATTGCATTCAATAGATTCCTGCCTCTCAAATGACAAAGGAACGAAGAGAATACACAATTTCCACTCAATTGGTAGGTCACTGTTCATTGATTTATTTAATGACCGTTATGAACCAATTACGCCCGTGGTGACGAAATGACAGTTTGACATTTTCATAAATTCCCGTATAGGAAAACAGAGAAAAGAAAAGAAAATTAAACTACATAAATTACGGTAATTTGAAAGCAATTATACGCGACATTGTTTCCATCGCCGAAGCGCACCGCTCCACTGCGGTGTGCTCAGGTGAACGCGTGTCTGTGTGTTTTTTGTGCGTCCGTGACACATTTGCTGTCATTTGGAAATGACAACAAATCAAATTGAAAACAGTCTCAATTTGAATATATTTATGTTTTGATAGATTTTTCTGTTAAGTTGGTCACGGACTGGCTGGCTCGTCTGAATTATTGCAATTCGACTACGAACGGCCATCTTGTGGGATTCTCACGCGAAACGTAAACAATTCTGAACCCACCTCGCGGGTGTAAATATTTATTTTCGCCCGCTTCAACCTGTTTTGCGTTCGGTTACATAAACAACGAGAAGAAATGGTTTACAAGTTTCCCAAGAAAACGAAACTAAAAATATAGAAATGCAGACCAGATTTAGCATTGTTTGGCCGTCGCGTGTGTGCGGAAGGGGGAGGGGATCTAGACAACAACTGCATGCAGTTGTGGATGGGTGGATGCAGAATGCAGACATACAGTGGGGGTCAGGAAAATTGTTCATTCTAAAATTTTGGGAGATGTAAGAATACATTTTTGGGGAAGGTAGGGATGACCACAGCGGTATTTCAAGGCATCCAAAAATGATGATTTGTTGAACTCTGCTTCAAAGGCGACTCCCACGTCTGACGTGAACGAAACAGCATAAATGAATCGTTCTTCCTTAATATTTTAATTTATTCGCCCACCATTTTTGAAATACCGTGTGCAAACGTCTCATCTGTCTTGAGGAACGATTGCTCATGGCTGATTCTTTTATTCGGGATTTTTACCACACGCTCAAATGAGATGTTAGCAATGTAGGACACAATTTTGCTTTTTATTCTGCTGACGGCTGAGTGGATTTTCTCCACCACAATCACCATTTGATGTTCGTCAAAAATGCTGACTCTCTTGTGCCTAAAATGCCTTCCATTCCACTTTGATGCCCACCCGGGTTTCTCCACACAAAACAAGGAATCAGAAATCCCTTCCGCTACCTGAGAAGCGAGGAGATCTTCTTGTTCTGATGGCGCTACAGTCCGGAATGAGATTCCATCATGCGCCCAACCAGATCACCTGAATCTATTTTAAACACCTAGGCCGTATCCTCTGTAAAATTTTTGACATTTTTAAGGTGAATATGGAGGTTAACCTGCTCTGGAGCTGCATACAATTTATCTAACCGGGGTGTTCTTTCGACTTCGTTGTTCTTGGCTACAAATAGGGAAATGATGAGTCGATGTTGGCACCTCGGAACGTTTGGACATGGACAATATTGAAGGAGTCTCTGACGTCGAACTGATTGACAGTTGAATGATCAAGGTGCCGCCAGGGCCATTTATGGATGTGGAGGTGTGGGAAGCGGTTGCTAGCTACAGTCTGAGCCTATTTTCCGACGTGGTGTCATGTAGGCAGTGATTACCGATTTTTTTTTTCGGAGGATTTTTGAAACTACAGGAGCACTCAGACTCAAAACTGGTCCATTCTACTGCCAGCTAGCAACCTACTCCAGTGCTGTTAATTTGATCCCAACGGCAAATGGGGACTGGACCAGATTCGATTTCACTGGAATTCGAACCTGGGACTCCTCTAACTTGGGGCAGGCACTTAACCAACTGTGCCATCCAGTCATGTTGTGCTTACGGATTACTCTAGCAATGACTCTAGCCGTTGCTATGTCCTTTTTACCCAGCATACTGAGTCATTGATCGTAGGTTCCTTCTGAGAGATCATATAAGTCATCATTGTTCTCTGCCGAATAAGCGCTGTCGTCACTCTCTGTAGCAATCACTGTAGCAGATTTCACAGTATTTCATATCCCTCTTGGGCTCAAGAGGCAATTGAGTAATAGAGCCCTCTCGAAGGACCAAGCAGACTTTATCAAACACTTTGGTCATCTCTGTTCTGCTTTATGGCGCGGAGACATGGAAAATCACAAGAGCAGATGAAAAATCCCTTGGTCTTTTTGAGAGAAAAGTTCTGCTTGGGATTCTTTATCCTGTTTGCGCTGATGGTATTTGGAGAAGAATTTCGGTGAAAATAAATTTCGGTGAAAATTTCAGCACATGAAGAACACTACTACGGTCCGAAAAGTCTTAGACTCCACGCCCGTATGGCCACGAAGATTTCGTTGTCACAGGCCACATTTATTTGCGCCAGATAACGTAAAACGCAACGGAAGATAATAGAGAAGAATTCCTTTCTCCAACGGCCACGAAACTGATGACGCACACGAGTAAAGAAGAGCTTCAACCAACTTGGCGGGCGTAAGTGTTCTTTGAGACCCAGGTCCACCCCGGACTGTAGCGCCATCAGAAGACCAAGTTATGATGAATTTTGCGAAAGAATATTGGCCCGCATGTTAGTTAACTCAAAAACTAAAGCCACTCGATCGAATGAACCGACGTAAATTCTCCGATTAGGCCCTAGAAATGTGATGAAGCGCATTTTTTGCTAAACGGCTTTTTTTTGTCGGAGTATTTTTTTGAAACACAATTGGAGCACTCAGACTCAAAACTGAGTCCATTGTACTGCCAGGTAGCAACCTACTCCAGTGCCGTTAATGTGATCCCAACGGCAAATGGTGACTGGACCAGATTCCATTTTACTGGGATTCGAACCTGGGACCCCTCGAACCCACTTAACCAATTGCGCCATCCAGTCGCTTGGCTAAACGGTTTAGTCAACAAACCATGCATGGGTCAGGTGAAGACCCTAATGTGCTTCAAGAACCACTATTCCAACCACAAAAATAATTGGAGATCGCCACAAAGACATGTTATTTCTTTGGTCAATTACATGGACTGAACCTTAATGACAAGTGGTTTCGACAAGATGGAGCCACAAGCCACACAGCCGGTGTAACAATCGACTTATTGAAAACTCAATTCGATGATCGTGTTATATCGAGAGATGGTTCTGTCGACTAGCCACCTAGTTCGTGTGCTTTAACACCTCTCGACTTTATTAAGGGGCTTCGTCAAATCGTCGGTCCATCCCAACAAGCCGGAATCATTGGAGGAGCTCAGTGCCAATATTGAACGGGATAATAGCGATCATTTCCGTTGTAATGTGTGATCTAGGGTGGTCCGATAAGTACTTAGTCTACGAAAAAAAACGCAAATTATGGAAAAGTGGCGATTTATTTCGAAACATAGTCTCCTTTTAGCTCGATACACTTGACCCAGCGACGCTCCAACTTCTTTAACCCGTCTGAAAAATAAATTTTCTGGAGGTCTGCAAAGAAGTCCTCCGTGGCGGCGATAACCCCCTCATTCGACTCAAATCTCTGTCCGGCGAGTGACTTTTTAGAGTTTGGAAACAAAAAGAAGTCGCAGTGTGCCAAATCTGGAGAATACAGTGGATGGAGCAGCAATTCGTAGCCTAATTCGACCAATTTGGCCGTGGCGACGGCAGAGGCATGAGTTGTCCGTTGAGCAAACGCGGCACTCATCGCGCAGACAGCTTTCTAATATTTCATGCAGGATATGACCCACGCAGTCTTTTGGGATGCCTCCTGTATCAGCTACCTTGAGCACCTTCAATCGGCAGTCTGCCAATACGAGATCGTGGATTTTTGTCACGTTATCCTCCGTGGTAGCCGTTTTCGGGGCACCTGGGCGTGGCTTATCAAAAACCGACGTGCCACCACGTTCAAACTCGCTAAACCAATTTTTGACGCTCGCCATCAAAGGAGAAGAGTCACCGTACACAGCATCCGACCGCTCTTTGATATCGCTGTGCGATTTCCCTTCCAAAAACAAGAATCGAATCACCGACCGATATTTTTTTTTTCCTTTGGTTTTACAAACATTACACTGGAACGCTCAGACTTAAAACTGGTCCATTGTACTGCCAGGTAGCAACATACTCTAGTGCCGCTAATTTGTTCCCCACCGGAAAATGGTGACTGGACCACATTCGATTTCACTAGGATTCGAACCTGGGACCTGTCTAACTTGGGGCAGGCACTTAACCAACTGCGCCGTTCAGTAATTTTAACGACCGATATTGCTAATTTTCCATTTTTCTGAAATCCGCGGACACGCCCACTTCCACACGCGGTCAAAACAAAACTACGAGTCCGATTTGATTGACAGAAGCCGTCTATGATAATGTACTCCACGATAGTAAATTTCTTTGGTGATACTGGCGCCAGGGCTTTGAAGCTAAGTACTTATCGACCACCCTCGTAGGTCAACGAATCGAACGCAGCTGTCGTGCCCGTGGTGGACACATAAACGACATCGAATTCCAATCCTGATTGTACTTTAAACCATTTAATGGTCCATTCAAAATGGTCTTTATTGGAAAACCTGATGCAACACAACCCTAATCAAAGAAGCGTTCGAGACCAATGCCTTGGAATTTTTATTTTGTATATGGATATCTGATCTAGGTCTAGAACCCGATATCCAAATAAGAGTGAGTTGTAAAAAAATATTTCCGAGCCATGTTCAACCCTTGCGAAAACACCAAAAGCTGCGTAAGAATTATATCCTAAATTCAAATTCAGTCTACAAATGCTTAACACTTTGCCAAAAAACTAAGCAAAGCACAAAATAAACAGAAACAATATCCAGTCGATCGCCTTGTTGAATATGCCGGCGGCCGCATTGACCATCTTTTTCGAGGAGAAACAGAAGCTGCAGCTGTCCCGACTAGTCAGCTGTACGACAAAATTGATTTCGATCTAAACAACTTTTTTTTATTGTTCAGTCTTTACGATTCTTTTCGAGTGGAAATCATTTTAATAAGTTGCTGAAAATTAGTGCAGATGCCAAATTCCTCGTGTTTACACGAACGAGCATCGTTTGGAGGCGAAATATTCTGTTTGTTGTGCGATGGTGTGGGATGGCTTGAGTGGCTCTGAGAAGAATTTAGGTCACACTCAGGACTGTCAACAATCGTTTGGAAACAAACAAAAAACTCCCATCTAGAGACAAAATGAACAGGTAGACGACGGTGAAACTTTTTTGGGTTTTGAATTTCACTGTAGCGCAGCTCACAAATTTCAAAAATTTTCTTTGGCATTGAATACTTCCATTGACACTTTTCGAAATAAGAGCGCCTGCTTTCGTTGCAAAATAAAGTCACTTAATGGATTCTCAGACAACGACAGATGGAGCCAATTTCCTGTGAAGGCATTTAAATCAGATTTTGGAATTGTTCCAAACCGAAATGCCCCCTTCAACCTCAAACTTATTTCAACACACCCGAGCCGAACAAAAAAAATAAACACAACTCTTCACAGAACAAGTGGGAGATGTCACATGTGATGGATCGTATCCCACGGATATCAGATGTGCTGATTTGAATGAAAAAGGAATTAATTAACGAACAAACAAAGTCATAAATTGCAATTTAGAGATGCGCCCAAGGGCCCAGTGGATGCCGTAGAATATCGCCAAAGATCGCCGACATCGAAACCCCCGGTGTGTCGCGCTTTGATTGCATCACAAATCAATTGAGAGAGAAGAAGCGAAACTGAATAAGAATTACGCCAGCAATTGAGTGAACAAATATCAAGAAGGGGCGTAATCGTTTTGTAAACGTGCATCTATTTGCGGCGTACGTCTCGCCTGTAAGTTATTGGCGCGACAAACACATTTTATTCTTTCGTTTTCCTCTGGTGTGGTGCTTTTGTGTAGACGGTCGACAAACGATGATGGCATCGCTGCGAATATAAAAATATCGATAAAAATAAAAACAAATTTAAATTAAAATAGAAAAATACAACGATACACAAGATTTTGTTTATTTGAATGTCCTTTTTCCCGCGAGGGATCTGAGCGGGTGGACGGTTGCCAGTCGGGTACACTCATCGGGAGAGTAGCTGGGGAAAGTATTGTTCAACAGTAAAGTTAAGGGTATTTCATTAAGCGCTTCCTATCTTCAAATTTAAGTAAAACAAGGTGTGTGTGAGATATCATCGAACTTTTTTATTCGATTAAAAGGTCTATCGATGCCGTTATGTATGAAATTTAAATTCGTTTTAATGTCCATCATGGACCATCAGAAATGTCCAATTTTCCATGACTCTGGCGCGTAAATTAGGCTGAATTTGACCGATGGTATGGGTTATGTTGCCTATGAGGGCCGCTGTGGTTTGTAGCTTATTCGCAAACACCTGCGACATCAGAAAACCTCACAAGAAAAAGTCAAACGGGGTCAAATCGCACGATTCCGGTGGTCAGTTAACATCATCTCCACGTGAGATGCCCATGCAGAATTTCCACTGTGGCGTGAGCTGCGTGTCACATAACGCCGTCCTGTTGAAACCACATGTCGTTGGTGTCCACATTATCCAATTCAGGCTAAAAAGAAGTTTGTAATCATCGACCTATAGCGCTCGCCGTTGACGGTAACGTTGTTATCAAAGAAATATGGACCGATGACGCCGCCAGCCCAAAATCCACACCAAACAATGATTTTTTTGGGATTCATTGGGCGGTCTTGAATCTCATGTGGATTGGTGTCGTCTTAGATTCGACAATTTTGTTTGTTTGTTGATCTATGGTCGTTCGGCTTCAGCTCCTGGGTCAGTTGAATTTTGTACGGGTGCAGGCCCAAGTCACGACGCAAAATTCGTCAAGATGTGGTCTGCGAAAGGTTTTTGTGAGCGACGTAAAATCGACTGCACACTCTCGCGAAAATTGTTAAGACACTGTCAGTTTCCTGGCAGTGTAAGGAAATTTTCAGCAAATCCTGGGGTCTATCACCAAAAAGATTGGTTTGGATCTACACGGCTATGATTAGGCCCCTTCTCTCCTATGCATCGGTCGTTTGGTGGAATAAGCTTTCGCGTAAATACGTAACTGCTGCTTACCCCAAACTTCAAAGAACGGTCTGTCTCGGCTGCATAGGGGCCTTCCCTAGTACACCTGGCTCTGCTCTTGATGCACTGCCCCAAGACCAATGAAGGATCCGGTGCTGGTGCCTTCGTGGAGAGCGACAACTTTAGACTGCACACCTCGTTAGGTAAATTTGCGTCGGTTTTCGAAGCGGAAACCTATGCGATCCTAATGGCTACGAGCTGTATTGTGAAGAATAGGTGGAAGGGGAGAAGTATTTGTGTCTGTAGCGACAGCCAAGCTGTGCTTAAGGCCTTGCTGAACCCTTTAACCACTTCCAGGATAGTTCAGGAATGCAAATTTTCTCTGAATTTGATTGGCAGCTTAGATTTGCTAAGACTTGTTTGGGTCCCGGGGCACCACGGGATCACGGGAAATGAGATCGTCGATGAACTTGCTAGGCGAGGATCAGATGAGGCATTCTCAGGACCCGAACCTACGCTGGGACTGCCTGCGTCCTTGGTTAGGGCTTGCATCGATGGTTGGACTTCTCGAGAGCACAACCGCAGGTGGCATGACTCTCCAGAATGTAGACAGACCAAGCGCATGCTCCCCAACGTCTGTAAGAAATCCGCGGCTTTCTTATTATCTCCCAACAGAAAAGACTGCAGACAACTGGCCGGCACGTTAACGGGGCACTACAACTTCGCCAAACACCTAAGTGTGCTTGGCCCTATGCGACGCCTGCGGAGAAGACGACGACACTGCAGAGCACTTCCTCTGCCACTGTCCCGCCTTTGCTCAGATAAGGTGGCAGTTATTCGGTGGTAATGAGGTGAGAGCTGATGATGTAGGCTCCTCATCATAGAAGCGCCTGAAATTTCAGCAAACGTAGGTTGCTGCCTGGTAGTACAATGGACCAGTTTTTGAGTCTGAGTGCTCCAGTATAGTGTTACAAAAACCTCCGACAATAAAAAAAAAACATGAACAAGAACAGCGGCGATGTTTTCCGCAGGTTTTTCGTTTCGGCGGCGTACAGGTGTTGGTTTATCGTTTACTGAACCCGTGGACTCAAATTTATGCACCACACTGCGAATAGTCCTCTCGGTAGAACGATTATGGTGACCGTAAAATGGGCGACACGAGCCCGAAGCAGAACACCCATTTTGATAAAAATGTATCATTTGCACGTGTTGTTGAACGGTATGTCCGCCCATGATGATTTGGCAAAACAGACTGAATAAATGACAGCCAATTTGACAGACGTAGCTTCAACAATATGGCCGCTATCAACTGTCAAAATTCGGAAGTCCCCAATGGAAGACCTTTTTTTTCGGAGTATTTTTGAATCTCTACTGGAGCACTCAAACTAAAAACTGGTCCATTGTACTGCCAGGTAGAAACCTACTCCAGTGCCGTTAATTTGATCCCATCGCCAAATTGTGACTGGACCAAATTCGATTTCACTGAGATTCGAACCTGGGACCCCTCGAACTTTTGGCAGGCACTTAACCAACTGCGCCATCCAGTCGTTTTTGGAAGACCCTTTAGAACCGTTCATGTTTGCGACACTCTACTGTATGTCTACAACAGCAAAGAACGATGAGAGCTGCTTCCTTCTCATGTTGAACAAAAAACACAAAAGCGTCAATGACGCACGAATTCATCAGAATGCAATCACACGAGCCATCAAATTCTTCAGGGAATACCGCATGTCGTGACAATGTTTCCTCAGATGAGGTTTATTGCCATATTTCCAGTTCAGATAGCGGCACGCAAGAGATATGTAAGAAACAAAACATTATCTTGAATAAATCTATCAGTTTGCGGAAACATGCTTTCAGCATCAAGATAGCATTCTATGAGTGTGCAAAGCTGTTAAGGGAACACGATTCTCCAGAGGAAAAAAACAATTGATGAAGCTCCACAGTGGCATTTCTTTTCTAAACAGTTATACTCTTTGAGCTAACTAAGAGATGGAGCCATGAACAATTTTTTTTGAAAAATTGTTTGTCTGAAATGGTATTTGAACCTAGACTGTGAAAGTCTAGTGCGTATGGATCGACGCACAAACCCACACGGCCACGGCATTTTTTTTTTACTGAACTGCTTCAAATTTTAAAGGATTTAATTTTAAAAGTCGCGCAAGTTTAATGGATTGACTTTTTTTCTTTAATTGCTGTTTTAAAACTTTTGTCCACCACTATATTTACCCACAAGGACTAAACAAATGATGTATTTCGTAGAAGATCCCGTAAAATTGTAAGCTTCGTGAAATATTCGCATGATCTCAGAGCACTATATAATTTTACTGTCGTCTTAGAAGAATCAAACAACAGACGGTGATCGTAAATTATTTCCCTCGTATTAACAGATGCTTACGAAATATGTTTTTCTACGTCATAGCCTTTTTAACGCACCACGTTAGTTTACTGAACTGTAGGCTATACATCATTGTCAAAATTGCAATTTACCACGATCATAAAGTTTAACAGACTTGACCCTGTTTCGGAACGTCATAGGATAGACTGTGTGGTGACATAAAATCGCGAAGCGTGATCCAATTTTTAGAGGACGTTTGTGGTTAGTTTTATAGCTTAACACCTTAAACTGCTACAAAGCAGAAAGAGGAAATCTTGGCATTATCTTAATTTTAAGGTACGAGTTGCAGGTTGCAGGTTGCAAAGACATTTAGACCGGCTTAGATCCATAGTCTGCCGGGACGAGAATAGACAACTAGTAATAAATTCGCAGTCGATACTGAGAATTTTGAAAAATCATTTCTGCAGCCTGTTACACGGCGATGAGGACACAAATACCGCTGTCAGGCAGAATGTTCCACTCAGCACAACGGACGATGATAGAAGAGAATATCGTCCCCCGATCTAGACGAAGTCAAGATAGCGATATCGAGACTGAAATCTAATAAAGCTGCTGGTGCAGATAGTCTGCCCGCTGAAATGTTTAAAGCAGCTGAAGATGATCTGGTAGAGCGCATGCACCAGATCATCTGTAAGATATGGTCGGAGGAAAGGATGTCCGATGAGTGGAATCTCAGTATCGTTTGCCCGATCCACATGAAAGGAGACCCATTTGACTGCGCCAACTATCGAGGGATAAGTCTCCTTAACATCGCCTATAAGATCTTCTGTGCCGTTTTGTCTGAATGCTTGAAACCATTTGTGAACAAACTGATAGGTCCTTATCAGTGTGGTTTCAGGCCCGGGAAGTCCACCATCGATCAAATCTTCACACTGCGGCAGATCCTGGAGAAGAACAAAGAAATGCAGATCGACACACACCACCTATTTGTCAATATCAAGGCCGCATATGACAGCTTGCATAGAGACGAGCTATACAGCGCCATGTCTAGTTTTGACATTCCTGCCAAACTCGTCAGACTGAGCAGGATGACGACGGAGAACTCTCGCTGCTCCATCAAGGTCGGTAACTAACTCACCGAGACCTTTAATGTCAAAAAAGGTTTTAGACAAGGCGACACGCTGTCTTGTGATTTCTTTAACATCGTTCTTGAGAAGATCGTGCAAAACTCACTGGCCAACACAAGAGGCACGATCTTCCAAAAGTCCGTTCAATTGCTAGCTTACGCGGATGACATTGACGTGATTGGGCGAACACAGCGAGCCGTCAATGATGCGTTTGCTGGTATTGAAACGGAAGCGTCTACAATGGGTCTGGCGGTAAACGAGGGCAAAACCAAGTATATGCTGTCATCGAGAAAGGACGCACAACATCGACGACTTGGCCTGAACGTCAGCATAGGCAGCTATAACTTTGAGCTAGTTAAGGACTTCGTCTACCTCGGCTCCGCGGTAAACAGTACAAACAACATCAGTACCGAGATCAAACGCAGAATAACTCTTGCCAACCGCTATTTTTTTGGGCTCAAAAGGCAATTGAGTAGTAGAGCCCTCTCTCGGAAGACCAAGTTGACCTTGATTATCCCAGTTCTACTTTACGGCGCAGAGGACTGGACAATATCCCAAGCGGGTGAACAGTCTCTTGGTCTTTTCGAGAGAAAAGTTCTGCGAGCAATCTTTGGTCCTGTTTGCGTTGATGGCATTTGGAGGAGAAGGTTCAATCACGAACTGTTTGGGCTGTACAGCGACATGAATCTAGCCAGGCGTCTACGGATCCAACGCCTAAGATGGCTAGGCCATGTAGAGCATATGGAATCTTCGACTCTGAGCCTGTGGGACAACGCAACAGAGGACGTCCACCTACAAGGTGGCGCACACAAGTTGAGGGGGACCTCGGCCGGCTTAGTGTGCGAAACTGGAGACAGCTGGGGAAAGATCGTGCTGGCTGGAGAGGCATGTTGAGTGAGGCCCAGGTCCACCTCGGACTGTAGCGCCCTAAGAAGAAGAAGAAGAAGATCCATTGTGATACTACATGGATCGAGTTATTTCCTACCCATTGAGCCACAGTAAGTTGGCTATGAAGCGATTGAATTGGTCGATACTCATATTGTTCAGCTGGCATTAAAACGGAAGCGGTTAAAATGAATCTGGCCTTAAATCCAAAGATCATGCTAGCTGAAGAGGCTTGTTGGTTGAGGACAAGGTCCACCCGGACTATGGAGTCACATAAAAAAATACTAAAGGGGTACGTCTTCCCCGCAATTATCTGTATTGGTTTGGCTCTCAACGCACATACGTTTATCTACTCTCAATCAACCTATTTTTGCCTTACTGAGCTAGTTTACGAACAATTACCACATTTTTGAGGTCCCGTCGCCCTAGCACACAATCCCACAGACCTCCAATTCAATCAATCATAACTTCACCTAAAGCCATAAGCTTTTCATTACTTTAGGCAAACTATTTCCCGATACGTTTTTATCAATCACGCCCTTATCTCATCGCTTATCGAGCGTTCTCATGAATAAATTAAGCATTACGTTGTGGGTCGAGCCGCGCCGCGCCACGATGTGAACTTTCTGGACGTGAATCTGTTTGCTATCGGTTTATTTTTGGATCCGTAATTAACCTTTACCTCGCTAGATTGTCTATCAATCGGTTTTACATCGTTGAATTAATTATAAAAATATAATCGAAGCGCAGTCTCTTCGGGGGAACGACAAGCGATTGTCGGACGCTGGCAAAAGTCGTCTCCCGCGGATGGCGAAGGCACAGGACATTGTTTATATTACGCTCACAAATAAACACCGCTAGTTCGGTGATAAATTATTCCGGCATTCGGAAGTTCATTGGAAATTTATTTGTAATGGGATTTTGTACGGGCGGATTGCTTCGGCTGTTTACATCAGCCATCGTGGGCTCGAAAATGACGCAGGAATTGATTTTAGGTGGGCGTTGTCGTGCACGTGGAAAGCTATCTTAAGCGGAGGCCTTAATCGATTGTTGGTTGATGGATTTCGAAAGACGATGTATATTTTGGGAAAGGTGTCGTCGAGCTCAATGCTGTCGATTTCAATCGTTAAGGTCAGTGGATCAACTGTTCGAAGGTGTTGCCGGAATCTCAATAAACCTTGTGTAGCAGGTTTTCGCTGGGCGAACATATTCATATGGTGGGCGCCGTGGCGTAGTGGGTAAGTGCGTCGACTCCTACGCTCGATGTTGTCGGTTCGATTCCCGAAAAAACACCTAACATTTTTTCACGGCTCCACCTCTTTCGAGTTACTGACAATGCTCAAAGAGTATAACTGTCCAGAAATAGCTTCTTAATCTCGCCGTTCGGAGTCGGAATTAAACTGTAGGTCCCCTTCACTCGTGAAAGAACAATAGCACGCACAACACGTGTGGTTGCTGAGAAGCTAGGCCCAGGTCCTCCTCGGACTGTAGCGCCGCCATTATTATATTATTATTATTATTATTATTATAACATATTCATATTTTACTGGAAGCAGCGTGCCCGGGACCGCAGGGGGTGGAAGGCTGCCGTGTCTCCGGCAGAGACCCTTCACGGGTCGGAAGCCCGCTAAGAAAAAAAAGAACATATTCAATTGCCGTTGCCTATTGCACACTTTCCGGTAAGGATCACCACCACAATGCGTACATTTTTACGGTCGAGGTTGCTCCTATGGAGTACATAGCAGTAACAGGGATTCTGCGAACGATCTCCACGCGACTCTGTCTTGTGGCAGCCTAGTCACTTCCGACCAGGATTTGCTGGCCTCCCGATACTCCTTCTCCACGGTCCGTCTCCAAGTTAATCGTAAGTCGACCTCGACTGGCCTATCCAGCTCCACTTTCGACGTTGGATCTCTGCTGCGATGGGTTTCTGTGAAATTCTGTGAAGCTCGCAGCAGCTTTTGTTTTTTTTTCGGAGTATTTTTTGAAACTCTACACTTGAGCACGCAGACTTAAAACTGGTCCATTGTACTGCCAGGTAGCAACCTACTTGAGTGCCGTTAATTTGATCTCAACGGCCAATGGTGGCTGCACCAGATTCGATTTCACTGGGATTCGAACCTGGGACCCCCTCTGTCAGGGACCATTAGATCCCTTTGGAAGTTGCGTTTTTGGTGCGGTCTAGGAAAAGGGCAATGATAAAGAGCAGGGGTGAAAATATATACCCTTGCCTTACTCCTCTGGTGTTGGTGAAGGAGGTGCTGTCTTTCCGCTTGAAGCGCACCTTGCAAGACGTCTCCTGGTAGAGCTCCTGGATAAGTTCGATGATGAATGACGGTATTCCAATATTTTTCAGGGCGTGCCAGATGGCATCTCGTCGGACCATATTTTTTTATTGTCGGAGGTTTTTATACTGGAGCACTCAGACTCAAAAACTGGTCCATTGTTCTACCAGGCAGCAACCTACTTTTGTTGAAATTTCATGGTCTTTCGACGGAAGACCAGCAGGCGCTTCTGTGATGGCACCTTCTCCACACGAGTCGCAGAGGGTTTCATCGCTTAGGCCAAGCACACTTAGGTGTTTGGCGAAGGTGTATTCAGTTGTCTGCAATCTTTTCTGTTAAGATATAACAAGAAAGCCGCGGATTTCTTACAGACGTTGGGGAGCATGCGCTTGGTCTGTCTACATCCTGGAGAGTCATGCCACCTGCGGTTGTGCTCTTGAGAAGTCCAACCATCGATGCAAGCCCTAACCAAGGACGCAGGCAGTCCCAGCGTAGGTTCGGGTCCTAAGAATGCCTCATCTGATCCTCGCCTAGCTAGTTAATCAGCGATGTCATTTCCTGTGACCCCGTGGTGACCCAAGACCCAGACAAATCTAAGCCAATTTAAGCTACTGATCAAATTCAGAGAAAATTTGCATTTCTGAACTATCCTGGAAGCGGTTAAAGGGTTGAGCAAGGCCTTAAGCGCAACTTGGCTGTCACTACAGACGTAAACACTTCTCCCCTTCCACCTATTCTTGTCAATACAGTCCGTGGCCATTAGGAACACATAGGTTTCCGCTTAAAAGACTGACGCAAATTTACCTAACGAGGAGTGCGCCATCCACGAAGGCACCAGCACCAGATCCTTCATCGGACCATGTCGAAGGCTCTCTCGAAGTCAACGAATAGCGAAAAGGTTCAGCAGCAAGGGAAAAATAACAGTGACCACAGACAGGAAAGTGGACGCCGTGGTCCTGTGGGTTTGTACGTCGACTCATACACACTAGACTTTCAAGTCTAGGTTCAAATCCCAGTTCAGACAGATAATTTTTCAACAATTTTCATTTGCACGGTTCCTCTTCTTTCGAGTCAAAGAGTATAACTGCTCAAATAGTATAACTGTCCCTTCCCCTCGTGAGAGAGAACAGTAGCACGCAAAACACGAGTGGTTGCTGAGAAGCTAAGCTCAGGTCCACCTCGGACTGTAGCGCCGCCATTATTATTATTATTACAGACAGGATAGCGGTTCCGTTGGCACCATTCTGTTATGGAACCACAACCAGACAGCACATTTTTGAAGTGTTGGTTTTAGTTAATCACAAAAGGAGTTGATATTGAACTGAAAAGTCACTCGACACACTTTATTAGTGTATTTCATTACCGATGTTATCATTATCATCCACCCCTTCAAAGGAATGAGCTTCATTTTACTTCCAAATAAACTCTCACTCATTTTCAAGTGTGGCAAACTTTACAGTTCATTGAATTTTATTTGACTGCAAGTGGATCCCATAAATTGAAGTGCTTACATTCAACTCTACATGCGATAACACACCCTTACGAGGTGTGAATTTATTTCCCAACAACAAAGAATTTCCATAAATTTGCTATCAACCAACCTCAGTTCACAGATAGTCTCAATGGCTTATGAAACCAAGTTAAATATTTCGTTCGTTTTACTTATCACACATCGAAAAAGTAAGAATTGTGGGAAATTTATCTTTTTTTGCGTGAGGTTTATCTTAAGCTACGTCGTTACAAACCGAATTGTACCCTGCGGTGGATATATTTAGCGCAATCGGGTATTGGATCGATTGCACAAGTTTGAGAAATTCTGTGACCATTTAGATATCATTGGGGGTACCATAAATACTCACAAGAGTTGAAGGTTTTCTTTCAAATAAAAAGGGATTTCACGACTTTCTTGTGTTTTGTTTAAGACAAAAGTTGGAGAAGGATTGAGGGGTTTTTGTGGCTGAAACACCGTCCAAACTACTGAAAATGTTGTAGCTTCAGTTTCAGTTTCAGCCGAATTAGTTGATTCCACGACGTAAACTGGAATTGGGATTCTCTCAGGCCATATTGTGTGTAAATTAGCGTAAAGATGTTGGTTTACACACAAAATCAAATTAAGAATTGAAGTCATTTGATCATTTATAGGGCCTAAACTATTCCGATTGGGCTTTGAAAAAGTTTGAAGAAAGTTCTGAATTTCATCGAAAGATCAACTTTGGCTCTGGTGCAGGTGTATGCACCGAATATAGAGTCAGAGTATGCGGCTTTCCTGGATGAAGTCGATGCTGCCCTTGACAGGGTGGCTGAGATGGATTCCTTTATTCCGAAGGGTGACTTTAATGCGTGCGGCAACATCCGAAGGGTTATAGCAAATTTCAACTGTTCCATTGCATGTAGAGGACGAATGGCTACTATTTTCAACAGCTGTCATTGCTTCTGCACCTGATGTTTGTGGGGTGAAGCGGCTTGGTGTGGCGGCTGGTGGTGAAAAAAGAACTGCGTGGTTTAAAACACCCGGAGTTCAAGAAGCCATCAGCGAGAAGAAGAAGACCTACAGAGACTGGATTCTCTTGGGGAACTCTGATTCTCATGATCAGTACACTGAGGCGCGAAGAACTTGCAAATTGGCTGTGCGAACAGCTAAAGAGCAGACATGGAAGCAGTTCGGCGAGAAGTTGGAAAGCGACCATAGATCTGCGAAAAAGGTGTTCTGGCAAACCATTCGCCGGCTCAGAGGAAGGAAATTCAATATCATGGAAGGAGTCAAATCCAAAGATGGTGTGTTGCTTTCCAATGAGGTGAACATCTTGCGCAGATGGAGCGAGCACTTTTCGGAGTTGCTCAATCCCGAACAGGACACTGAGGGTGACAGACCTGTAGTCTTGAGTAGGGTGGAAAATAGTCCAACGGTGGAGGAAGTCATTTTGGCGATTGAATCGCTAAAAGTTGGCAAATCCGCCAGTGTGGATGAAATCCGGCCAGAAATGCTTAAGGCTATGGATAACGAGAGAGTTTTATGGGTCTCTCGTGTCATTAAGGTGGCTTGGGAACGCAGACTGGGGTAATTGTCCCTCTTTTCAAAAAGGGGGACAAAAAAGAGTGCTCCAACTACAGGGGCATATCTCTTTTAAGTCTCCCTGGTAAAGTCTACGCTAAGGTGTTGGAGGCGCGTTCTAGAGCTATGGTCGAATCCAGGATGGGAGATGAGCAGTGCGTGCAGTGTTTTCGTCCCGGCAGAAGTAAAACCGACTAGAACTAGAACCGACTAAAACCGAATGGTACTCGAGAAGGCTTGGGAGTACGCCAAACTGATCTACCGTTATTTTGTAAATTTGGAAAAGGCATTCGACCGAGGTCCTCAAGGTAAACTCTGGAGTGTTCTGCAGGAGTATGGGATTGATAGTTCTTTGTTGAGGGCCAAACTGTAGCAGCCGTGTTCGGGTTAACGGCAGTAAATCAACACCTTTCACCGTGGGAGTTGGACTTCGCCAAGGGTGCGTCTTGTCACCTCTCCTTTTCATTATATATGGACTGGATGTGGCAGCGCAGTCGAGGCGAGGAATGTTTCACATTGGGAGAGTTGAGGGTAAGTCATCTTTTTGCAGATGATTTAGTCATCCTCACATCCTCTCAGATAGAACTTCAGTGCGCGCTAGTTAGGTTTGTGACCGTATGTGCTGATGCTGGCATGAAGATCAACGTAGACAAATTCGAAGTTATGGTTATTTCTAGAACGCCTGTTCAATGCACTCTACATGTTAGTGGAGTCCCATTGAAACAGGTGGAGAAGTTCAAGTATCACGGAGTCTTCTTCACGAGTGATGGGAGGAATAATGCTGAGCTTTCCTGTAGAATTGGTCAAGCTGGGTCAATTTTGAAACAGTTTGGTCGATCTGTAATCAGGAAGGCCGAGCTTGGTGTCAAAGCCAAGTTAGCGGTTTTTAACGCAGTATTTGTTCCAACTCTTATCTATGGTCATGAAATTGGGGTAATGACCGAAAGAATAAGATCGCGAATACAAGCCGCCGAGATGAGATTTCTTTGTGGTGTTGTGGGAGTTACTGACCGGGATAGGGTGAGAAATACGGCAGTGCGCGAGGAACTCAATGTTGGGCAGGTGCTTCTTCAAACTGAAAGGCCTATGTTTCGATGGTCTGGTCACGTAGCACGAATTTCCCCATCATCAGGACTTCCGAGGCGTACCTTGAATGCGATTCCATCAGTCGACCGCTTGGCAGTTCCGACTACAAAAACGGAAATTTTATAATTTCGGTATATCCATCCGTGTGTCTGTCGTGTCTGTCACACTTTTTTATCTCATGCTTTAGGCCTAGATAATAATAACAATAGCGACGCTACAGTCCGAGGTGGACCTGGGCCTAGCTTCTCAGCAACCACTCGTGTTGTGCGTGCTATTGTTCTCTCACGAGTGGCGGGTATCTACAGTTTAATGCCGACTCCGAACCGCGAAATTGAGAAGCTTTTTCTAGACAGTTATACTCTTTGAGCATTGTCAGTGACTCGAAAGAGGTGGAGCCGTGAAAAATTGTTTTGAAAAATTGTTGGTCTGAACTTGGATTTGAACCTAGACTTGAAAGTCTAGTGCACATTGGTCGACGCACCAACCCACATGGCCACAGCGCCCAGGCCTAGATATCATTTCTAAAAAAATGGGGCCATTTGGGGCTGGCTCTCACATAGGTAAAGATGTCGTGGATTTTGAAACAGTGATGCACCTGATCGAATGACATAGCAATCGACAGACCTTTCGAAATGAGGAAAAGGTTCGGTAAACAATTTTGTGATTCAAAGTACCGTTTGAAAAACATGGAACGCTGAAGTCGGTTTGAATGCGTACCCCATTGGTCTTTCTAAATCAAAGTGTTTCAAAATCTCGAAAAATCACAAAAACTAGGCTTTAATGGGTGCTTTCATTTAAGACTTTTTCGAGAATTCTGGAATAGAACTTGCACTTGCCCAGTTTATTTAATCCTTATTTTCAAGACTAATCTTAATCCGCTTATAAAGGGTTTTCGACTTCGAATTCTCCTCTCAACGATAGATTGTCTTAAAAAAAATGATTATTTTTCAGTGAAGAGTTTGAGTAAGGAGAGGCATTTGGGTGAAGTTCAGACACATCATGCGTGAAATAATAAAAACGTCTTCGGAACTCAACCCAGACCAGAAAAACAATAACTTTTGAAACATTGAATAATATTCAAAATGAACAAAAATTAGAGACATTTTTAAGAAAATGAAGAGAATTTGTCACCAGAATATGATAAAAATACAGCAAATTATGTATATTTCATAGTTTTTTTAAAAGCCATCAATCAATCATTTACCACCCCACCGGAGCATCGTAAAATTTCACAATTTCACAGAAAAAGACTCGAATTAAATTAAGAGTCAAAATATTTCCCCCACGAAGTGCCAACAGTGACGCTTTCGTCAGCTATTCGCCGGTCCCTCCAAAACACTTTATAGATCATTTTCACTAGACTCTGCTGTTCATAAAGAAATTAAGTAAGCAAAAGTTTCCGTGTGCCAATAATTTACGTAAAACGCTTTGATCGAGGAATTTATAGCCCAACAGTCTGGCCATAAACAAATCCCCGTGTCAGAGCACAGCGAACGGCGGATTGGAATTTATGAAATCGATACAACGAATGTGTGGACATGAGTGCCGTCTCCTGTGAAATGTCTCCATCAACAGCCCACACCTTCCCTCCCTCTCTCAGTTAACAGCCCCAGACCCTCCCCAAGACCAAAGAAACTCCCATCAACCCCTCGGGGTTATTCAAATTGTGTTCCATTCATGAATTTCGTATTAGTCTGCCTTGCTGTTGCTTCCGCTTGCATCCTTCATTCAGCCGTTTTGCTTTCATTTTTGCTTTTGTTTTCGTTTTAATTGTAGTTTCATCTTTTCACCGTTCATCCCTCATCCTTTATTTTTTCTTTTTGTTTCTCTTCCTCTCGCATCTAGATGAAATCTGTGTATAAATCAAAATTCAACCTCAAGTGAAAATACTCGTATCTGTGCAGCTTAACCTTGTTTTTTTTTACGTATTCAGTCTTATTTATACTCAGTCCGAGGCGTGTCGTAACGTAGCGCCTCTTGCGAGTGGTTATTCAACCCTGCTCATGCTAAGTTAAGAAAAAAAAAAAACGAAAATCACAGCACCAACGAAATGTCAGCTCCTCAAAGCTATTCGCAGCAAGCTCAAAATTACCTGCGTCGTCTGCGGGAATTCGGAACAGTTGCAGCGGATCGGATTCAGGAAACCGTCCGGGATGGACTGAGAACACTGCGCCGAAGAAAACGAACTGACGGAGAAGA
This sequence comes from Myathropa florea, assembly GCA_930367185.1. Taxonomy (NCBI): domain Eukaryota; kingdom Metazoa; phylum Arthropoda; class Insecta; order Diptera; family Syrphidae; genus Myathropa; species Myathropa florea. Next base: position 110,465,948 of record OV884002.1, read on the forward strand.
GTCGAACTCATGCCGCAAGTCAGAGGCGTGTTTGAGAAACGCCGACGATCATGACGAGCGGCGAAGAAGATGTAAGCATGCGTCTTATAAAAATTGTACTAAACAAAATGGTGAAATGGTTTTGGTGGTGGTAAAAAGAGATTTGTTTTTTTTTCCTAATTAACTGCGTTTTTAACGTACGGTTTTTTGTGATTAATGATAATAATTCGTGCATTTCTTTTTAACGACGTCCATATTTTCAATCCCTCAATGAATACATGCCGGTATAACGGATCATGCAACAAGAGGTGTAATTTTAAAGTTGTTGAAAAACGCAACATTTTCATGAAAAGTACTTGTAATTCCATTTTAGTCTGAAGTTCAAACTCCGAAGTTGGCAATGGCATACAATATGTGTCAAATATCCACCTCGATCCTGCTTAGAAATAATCATTTATTTGGTCAAATTCCTCATCACTTTTTTTTTGCATAATTTCGACTGCATTTTAAGAATACTTGACCTGCTATTGGATTAGATTTTATCTAGAAAATAGCCCTAAGGAAAAGAGTCGAATGGTGTTAGATCGCACGATTTTTGCGGCCAATCAAATTATCCATTTCGATGAATCGCACATTCAGGAAACTTTTAACGCAATGAATTGAATAAAAGAACTCGGGATGTCTTACATACAGGGTGGGCCAAATACAAGTTTCTTTTTAAAAATGCAATAAAATGAACAAAACTGAATTTTTTCCATGTATTATAGCTTTATTAGTAAAAACAAAAATTCCCATTAATTATGAAAAACAACGTCATTCAAATGGCTGCTTCGGCTGACTTCGCAGTAGCGCATTCTGTCACCCCAATTTTCCAAGACCTTGTTGATGGTTTCGGGCTGTAGCTCATGGAATGGTTTGATAATATTGGCCTTAAGTGCTTGAATCGTTTCCGAATTCTTGCCATAACATCGGCCCTTCACGGTTCCCCACAAAAAAGAGTCCAAAGGGCTCAAATTGCAACTCCAATGCAGCCAATTGACATCGCCAAGACGGCTGATAACACGATTTGCAAATTTGGTGCACAAAAGATCAATTGTGGCATGGGCTAAAAAAAAGTCGGTTAACATGGCTCTGTAACGCCCACCGTTGATCGAAACGTTGTTCCCAGCCTCATTTTGGAAAAAAAATTGGTCCAATGAGGCCACCACTCCACAATCCGTACCAACCTGTCACTCTATGTGGATGCATTGGCTTCTCGACAATAACGTGCGGGTTCTCCGTTTTCCGAGTCCCAGATGCATCAATTTTGTTTGTTAACGTAGCCGCCGAGATAAAAATGCGCCCCCTCAGAAAAGATGATTTTTCGCCTAAAATTGTTGTCCAATTCAAGCTGCTCTAAGGCCTAAACTGCGAAGCGATAACGAAGCGGATGGTTGCGCGCCTTCAACTGATGGCTGAGTCAATTGGACCTTGTAAGCGAATAATCCGAGATCTTTGTGCAGAATTCTCCTCAGGCTAGTGCGTGAAATGTTGAGCTGCTGAGATCGATGGCGAGTTGATGTTCGTGAATTGAGTCTCACACTCTCGGCCACAGCAGCCACATTCTCATCTGTGCGCACCGTACGACGATGGGGACTATGAGTGTTGTCCACTAGCATACCGGTCTCACGAACTTTTTGCACAAACTTACGTACAGCAGTTTCATTCGGCTTCATTTCGGCTAAAACTTCTTTTCAAAAAACGCACTGTTTGGGCCACACATCACTCACTTTGGAAATAAGTTTTCAATATTTGCCAACGTTGTTCAAGCGCAGTGTGACTCATTTCGTTCCGCGGAGGTATGATACTGACTTTCTGTTAAGATTTCGAGCGGGAAACAGCTATCAGTGTCAAAATAACCTATAAATTATAAGGCAAACACTAGATGCAGATCAGGGACTCATACGTCTACGGAACTTCTAACAAAATGGGGCCGTGGTTAGCTGTGTGTCATCATCTAAGGCAAACAAAGAAATCAGTAAGCATCGTTCGGTAATGCAATACATTAATTTAAACATTCAATATCAGCATCATTTTCGAAATACTGCCAAATGCAGCCCAAAGCCACTGAACTAGTACTCGTGGAAAGAGGATTCGACTTCGGTTTTAAAATCCCCAAATGCGGCAGTTTCGTTTGTTTATGTATCCGGACGAATAGAAGTGAGATTCATTAAACCCATTCATTTGCAGCAACCAGTCAAATAACAGCATTATTTGTGGTTTGATGGTTTCAATCTTTTGCAAATGGGACGAACCTTCGGCCAACATTTCCAGCGTCCGATTAGCGAACCCACGTCATTGTCTATGGTTGTACGGCTTCAATTCTTGCTTGTCCTGCTTGCAAATCCAACCGCAAAATAAGCCGGGTTGACTCACTAACGATGACCAATTCAGCTGATCAGCACCGAATCGACATTTCTGGTCTTTTTCAATACATGTTTCTACGGTGGACATGTTTTCTTCATTTCGCACCAATCTTTGTTTGGTTGATGGCTTACGGTCCAAAAGGAGTGTATTCATACTCAAACTCATACTCATTTTCAGCGACACTGAAGCCGTGATGATGACCGACCTCACGAGGAAAAAAACGTTGCGTACTTACGAGCGTGTTGCGATAAGTACTTAGCCTCATCACCCGATGGCGCCACTATCGCAAGAGAAATTTACTATCATGTCGTTCATTCTCATAGACCCGACTGGATGGCGCAGTTGGTTAAGTGCCTGCCCCAAGTTCGAGGGATCCCAGGTTCGAATACCAGTGAAATCGAATCTGGTCCAGTCACCATTTGCCGTTGGGATCAAATTAACGGTACTGGAGTAGATTGCTACCTGGCAGTACAATGGACCAGTTTTGAGTCTAAGTGCTCCAGTAGCGTTTCCAAAATACTCCGAAAAAAAAAAAAGCATTTTCATTGACGGCTTCTGTCAATCGAATCGGACCCGTAGTTTTGCTTTGTCCGCGTGTGGAAGTGGGCGTGTCCGCGTATTTTAGAAAAATGGAAAAAGATCAAGATCGTTGGTGATTCGATTCTTGTTTTTGGAAGGGAAATCGCGCAGCGAAATCAAAGAGCGCTTGGATGCTGTGTTCTTCTTCGACCGTCAAAACTTGGTTTAGCGAGTGTCAACGTGGTCCCACGTCGGTTTTTGATAAGCTACGCCCAGGTGGCCTGAAAACGGCTACCACGGAGGATAACGTGACAAAAATCCACGACCTCGTATTGGCAGACTGCCGATTAAAGGTGCGCGAGATAGCTGAGACAGTAGGCATCTCAAAAGACCGCGTGGGTCATATCCTGCATGAAATATTAGGCATGAGAAAGCTGTCTGCGCGATGAGTGCCGCGTTTGTTCACTCTGGACAACTCAAACCTCCGCCGTCGCCGAGGCCAAATTGGTCGAATTAGGCTACGAACTGCTGCCCCATCCAAAGTATTTTCCAGATTTGGCCCCGTACGATTTATTTTTGTTTCCGAACTTGAAAAAATCACTCGCCGGGAAGAGATTTGAGTCGAATGAGGGGATTATCGCCGTCACGGAGACCTTCTTTGCAGATCTCCAGAAAATCTATTTTTCAGACAGTTTAAAGAAGTTGTAGGCGCCGTGGCGTAGTGGATAGATGCGTCGACTTCTACGCTCGAGGTCTAAGGTTCAAATCTCGAAAACAAAAAACAAATACATTTTTTCAAGGCTCCACCTCCTTTGAGTCACTGACAATGCTCAAAGAGTATAACTGTCTAGAAAAAGCTTCTCAAAATCGCCGCTCGGAGTCGGCTTTAAACGGTCGGTAGCTCGTGAAAGAATAATAGCACGCACAACACGAGTGGTCTAGGCCCAGGCCCACCTCGGACTGTAGAGCCGCCATTAATATTATTATTATATTAAAAAAGTTGGAGCATCGTTGAGTCAAGTGTATCGAGCTAAAACGAGACTATGTTTCGAAATAAATCGCCACTTTTCCGAAATTTTCGTTTTTCTTTTGTAGGCAAAGTACTTATCGGAGCACCCTCGTATAACCGAAACTTCGATATGATGGAACAATGCATGAAGAAAAAGCAAACTTTACTGAAAATGTTGACAGCTAAATGTCATTGGTAACTTTATCAACTGTGAAAACATAGCAATTGGAAAATTTGTCATTGCCCTTTAGCTAACTAGGGGAAGTAGAGTAGTATGGACCTATTCGGAAATGCAAATTTTGTAGAGCAAGAACAACAAAGCAAATGCCAAACAAAAGTATCTCGATTTTCGTATCTGTTTAATTTTGTTCAAATTCGCGCAAAAAAGTTTAGAATTCTTTGCTTCCTTGCGCATAGTTTGAATTTCCAAGAAGGCCCCCCTGTCTTACGCAGCAAACGAGGTGGTTCTTGGTGCAGAAAGATCTTGATTTCCATTCTTCCTTTGTCTAGAAACACAGTCATAGGGTGCCTTAAGAGACAATGAATGCGGTTCATGCTCTATTTACAGTTCAAGCTATCCGATGTGGAGATAAGGTCTTGAATTCAGGTCTTTACACAAAAAGTCTCTGACACAGTGACCCAAGATCGCAACGAAGAAAGAAAATTCGAGCATACTTTGTTGAATGAAATGAGTCAAGTGGAAAAAAGTCAACATCTGAATTCGAGCGTTACGAGCTCGTAAAAAGGTGACCCAATAGATGTTCCCAATCGGGCGTGATTCACGAACATCGTGAATGTCATAAAAATGTGATCTCACTCAAATAATAAACTTGAATTCTTGACTGACTTACTCAAGTCGCTGGTGGGGGTTACCGGATCAATGGGTAAACAATTTTGAAAGCTGTTCGCAAACTTAAAAGTTGTTTGAAAAAAATGAGTCCCCCTCTCAGATCCATGGAGCGGAACAATGTAAGATCTTAGAAAAAAGTTTTCCATTCAAGTGGCGACTACAATCTAGGGCATTGTCGGATGTGCTTACTTATACAAAAACAATAAAGATACTATGCACTGTTGACAAACGCGTTAAGAAACAAGTCAAACAGAGAATTTATTTGAACAGAATATCAGCAGTTCACGAGCGCAGACATAAAAAATGTAAATTACCAAATGTTCGCCGAAGTTCAGGGCGATGATTCCGAGTGGGAGGGGGTGAATTGAACCCATTTAAAGCGATCAAGACGCCCATTCTACAACAGGGAGATACCAAAAAATAAGAACTGATTAGATAAGGGAAGATATATATCCTATCAGAGTGGGGGAAACCTGATCTACAGGGTAAACATTCGCGTACTTACTCGTATTTAGACGGCTGAGTCTGTTTGATTTGTCAGCTGATAGAGACAGACATTTTTTGGAACAGGCTTTACAAAATGAGACGTAAGTTTCCTTTCGATCGCAATAAAATCCACTTGGAAGTCTTTTGTTGGTAAGCAACAAAGAGCTTAGAATTCATACAGAAACTGTAGTGATTGGCAATTTGTTGAATGAGGCCCAAAACGCTCTATATTGACAGTACTGATGGCAGTAAATGCTGAATGTTTGTGTATCGGAGTATTTCACGTTATAAAGATCAGTAAAGTCCTTTGCGATGATCCTGTGAAATCAGAAATGTTACCTACTTACTTATTAGGCAACCGACTCATGAAGGGTGTGAGCCTGATCAGCTGCCGACCTCCAACATTGACGATCGCGATCCAATTATCAAGTTGTCTTCCGTTCGCGATTATTTTCTCTGACAAACGCTGGCGTGTATTGGAAGTTGATCCGATGTAAAATATTTAATTCTCATTGTAGGATCATCGATTCCCCCATTGTTTTCACTTTCTGTAAATGAACAAATATTGACTTCATCCGCGGGCATATAACCCACTTCAAGGTCACCATCAATTAGCACCCATCAAGCTCCTTGCCATATCACAATTTAGTAAAGGGTTTAAGGTATGTGCCTGCATAAATATTTTTGTTTATGGAATTCATTATGATCACTTATCGAAAACGGGTTAACGTTCGTAAAATATCAAGTAAGAAAAATCAAATTAATTTAAAATCCAAAGCGTCTTTAGCGTTGGTATCTTTATCTTTATTGAAACTAAAACGCTTACAGTTGCTCAACAAAAAATAGCAGTGGAAATTAAAATATAATTTACCTAAACGTTAAAAAAAAGTCGTTGCTGTTTTTACATTTTAAAATTTTTCAGATTGCATCAAAAATATAAAGTTGGACATGCCTAAGAGTGGATTTTTTTTTAATTATTAATAAAGGGTGTTTCTTTTAGAGGTATACAAATTCAATATGAAATAAAACACTTGCTAATGTTAATGTTCTACTCAGCACAACGGACGATGATAGAAGAGAATATCGTCCCCCGATCTAGACGAAGTCAAGATAGCGATATCGAGACTGAAATCTAATAAAGCTGCTGGTGCAGATAGTCTGCCCGCTGAAATGTTTAAAGCAGCTGGAGATGATCTGGTAGGGCGCATGCACCAGCTCATCTGTAAGATATGGTCGGAGGAAAGCATGCCCGATGAGTGGAATGTCAGTATCGTTTGCCCGATCCACATGAAAGCAGACCCATTTGACTGCGCCAACTATCGAGGGATAAGTCTCCTTAACATGGCCTATAAGATCTTCTGTGCCGTTTTGTCTGAATGCTTGAAACCATTTGTGAACAAACTGATAGGTCCTTATCAGTGTGGTTTCAGGCCCGGGAAGTCCACCATCGATCAAATCTTCACACTGCGGCAGATCCTGGAAAAGAACCAAGAAATGCAGATCCACACATCACCTGTTTGTCGATATCAAGGCCGCATATGACAGCGTGCATAGAGACGAGCTATACAGCGCCATGTCTAGTTTTGACATTCCTGCCAAACTCGTCAGACTGAGCAGGATGACAACGGAGAACTCTCGCTGCTCCATCAAGGTCGGTAACTAACTCACCGATACCTTTAATGCCAAAAAAGGTTTTAGACAAGGCGACACGCTGTCTTGTGATTTCTTTAACATCGTTCTTGATAAGATCGTCCAAAACTCACTGTCCAACACAAGAGGCACGATCTTCCAAAAGTCTGTTCAACTGCTAGTTTACGCGGATGACATTGACGTGATTGGGCGAACACAGCGAACCGTCAATGATGCGTTTGCTGGCATTGAAACGGAAGCGTCTACAATGGGTCTGGCGGTAAACGAGGGCAAAACAAAGTATATGCCGTCATCGAGAAAGGACGCACAACATCGACGACTTGGCCAGAACGTCAGCATAGGCAGCTATAACTTTGAGCTAGTTAAGGACTTCGTCTACCTTTTCTCCGCGGTTAACAGTACAAACAACATCAGTACCGAGATCAAACGCAGAATAACTCTTGCCAACCGCTGTTTTTATGGGCTCAAAAGGCAATTGAGTAGTATAGCCCTCTCTCGGAAGACCAAGTTGACTTTGTATAAGACCTTGATCATCCCAGTCCTGCTTTACGGCGCAGAGGCATGGACAATATTCCAAGCGGATGAACAGTGTCTTGGTCTTTTCGAGAGAAAAGTTCTGCGCGCTATCTTTGATCCTGTTTGCGTTGATGGCATTGAGCAGTCTCTTGGTCTCTTCGAGAGAAAAGTTCTGCGTTCAATCTTTGGTCTTGTTTGCGTTGATGGCATTTGGAGAAGAAGATTGAGCCAAAAACTGTATGGGCTGTACAGCGACATGAGTCTAGCCAGGGGTCAACGAATCGAACGCCTAAAATGGCTAGGCTGTGTAATGCGTGGGACAACACAGCTTCGGCCGGAAAATTCTTTGTCTCTGAGCCAGTGGGACAAGCGGAGAGGAGCCTCCTTAACTGGCTTGGTGTATGCAATTGGGGGCAGTTAGCAAAAGATCGTGGAGAGGTTTGTTGAACCCAAATACACCCTGGACTGTAGCGCTACAAGAAGATAATTAAAATTTTCTTTTTTCTTCATTATGGTTGAATGACAACATCCCATTCTTAACACAATTTTCAAAAAGATATCACTTCTTCTTCTCAATATTTTAACTTTCTCATCTCGAGCAAGTTGCTTTACTTACCGGAAATTTATTTTTATTTACTTTTCAGCCACACAACCGTTGCACTCTGGTGTACTTTGTGGTGCGGGTTTTATGACCACAAGTGTATGTACAGCCTTGGCCAAATGTATTATACACCCTTTAAGATTCGTTATATCTTCCAAAAGCAACAATATTATGAAATGAGAGAAACAAATAAAAATCGTTTACAACCTCAGATAGCGTCGCCGAAAACTATGAAATTCAAACTGATTACTTTCGATAAGTGATTTGATAGGAAAGGCAAAAATATAAAGGTGCCTAATACATTTGGCCAAGGCTGTATATATGCACATGTGGCTTAGACATGCTATATAGCAAGAGTCATTCCTTTCCAGCAATTTAGAATAGACGTGAAATAACTACAAGAAGTTATTTATCTTCATGTCTTGTTAAATTGAATACAGGAATTGTGAAGAAAACATTGTGCATTAGAAGATGAAGTACTGTTCCATTTAAACATCTTAACTCAAACTTCCGTCCCCGACACGTCCTAAATTTCCGAAATGTTAACCAACCATCATATTCACCATATCTGGCTCTAGGCTGTCAGCTTAAAATCTCACCGAGAGGACATAGGTTTTTTTTCAACGAACGAGGAAGTCATCGCATAATTTATCGCCTTTTGGTACGAAAAAGACGCGATCTACTACTTGAAATAGTTAAAGACGTTGACTTGTAAGGAAGCTATGTTAAACATTAAATCACATTCTATCGAAAAATGTCTGTTTTTGTGATAGATTCAAGACTTTTTTGTCTGTTCATTCACTGCTCGAACTTTACTGTCAATTAGTCTGACGGACGGGTAAAATATGTTTTGATGTATTCATTTCAATTGCAACATCAGTGTCCTCTGATGAAAGGATAATTAATAGAGATTATATCAAAAATTGCAAAAACCGAGGTGATTCCAGGACATCGTTAACGATCTCTTTTATGCAAAAACAGCTCGTCAACAAGGCTCTTAAGCCTTTACATGCAACAGTTATATTTGCATACAATACCCTCGGTCTTGAAAAAAAATAACGACTTCAATAAACCTCACCCACAAACGATAAATATCGCACGGATGCACTGAATTCGGCGAAAAAGTTTTCCAATTACCCACACATACGCCCTGACCAGACACTTGTCTGCTCTCCCACTCGACGTTAATTTGAGTTAACTTGTTGAATGTTTTCCATCACCGCCCATTACTCCCTCAAAAGTGAAAGCTCCTGACAGCACAGCCTTCCTCCTTGCGTAGATGTGATTAGGAATTGAATCACCCACCCCTGCCGTGGACTGTGGCAAAACCCATGCAAACTCATCGCAAAGAGAATGCATTCCGCTTGTCACTGCGAATATGCTTCCAGTCCAGCTGAACCCTTAATCCTTTTCGGGGAGGGGAAAAAAACCAACTGAAACTTGTGTATATCATCAGTTTTTTTGGAGCTTTTTTCTACGTTTAAATCCTCCTTCCACGTAGCTTACATGTTAAAGCCATTAAAAGCTCGATAGAAGCGGAACTCAACCAACGGAAAGCTCGCCTGAGAGGGAACTCTGAAAAGGACATTTCAGTCGTTCAGTTAAGGTGTACTCGAGTTGACACATGTCACCTTCCTTTAGTACCTCCGCTCTTCAGTTCGTGTTGTGTCTGCAAAAAAACACCAAGTGCAAGGGGGAAGGGTTCGCTGTTCGAATCGCACCCGCAAAATGAAATTCTTCTTAAAAAACCGACCAGATTAAGCGTGTCGTTTCGTTGCCAGTGCGAAAAATGGGATAAATCGATGTAAAGTCCCTGTCCACTCCGGTGAACCTCTGCGAGCGAAAAAGTGTGAATTACATCATGAAATCCAAGTGTTCTCCCTGCAAATCGTTTCAATCTGCCCTGTCAATCGTTTCCCTTCGCAAAATAAAGGATATTTGCCATTGATTTACCGTCATTTTCTACGATTGCATGCAAACATTACAAGTGAAGGCAAGGGAAAAGAAAAGAAAATTATAAACGTCGTCAAAGCTTTGTGTGTGTGGTCTGTTCAGAAAAAAAAAAACTCTCACCCAAATCCTTGAGTGCGGCACACAAGGAAAACGATAAAGGAGTACAAAGGAAAAATGGGCTCACAGCGGTGGGGTGTGTTTTTGAAATTCATACGCAAAAAGTATCCTCACGAGGGGCTGAAACTTTAATTGCACGTGTAAACAATCGTGGAGTTGAAGGGAAAAACTCATAAAAGGACACATAAACGAACACACTCACACGGGAACAGTGTAAGCCAGTTGGTCGTTAAATAACGTCCACGTCTATGTCCTCGATACCGAGGAATCAAATATCAAGTCAATTTTGCAAGAAACTCTCTCGCGCGTCGTCGTCCAACAACCCCCAAAACAACTCTTCAACAGTTTGAAAGGATACGAGACGAGTGAGCAGTGAGCTATGGCTTTCAGGAATGTGTACAAAGCTCTCCGATTGCGCCTTAGCCGTAAGATGTTAATTTACCTCCTCGTATGCATGCCTGGCTGTGTGTGTTAATTGTTTTTTTGTGTTTTTTTTTTTTCTTGCTTTTTCTGCTTTTTTTCGATAAAGATCTCTAAATTGCTTAGAGGTTGTTGTGTCGTTGTGGAGAACATTTAGGGCGGTGAGTCGGTAGGTGCTTATATGGTGCTTTGGGGGTGATCAAGCTGCTGGCTGTTGACTGGGCGGTAGCATGCCAGTGAAAATAATTGCAGTTGGGAAACACTTTTCGTTCGTAAATATCACAGGTCAGGGAATGCGATTGAGCTGGAAGCGAGTACATGATTTCAGTGAAATTGGAAGGCAACTTTGGAAATTATACACCATTTAGATGAGTTTTCCGGCGAGAAATGTCATGTGTCAGATGCATTGACGTGTGTCAAAACAATATGTACTCGAGATTAAATCTGTCCGGTGTTTCCTCTTGTGATCATTCGCTGAATAGGGCAATTTTCTTAAACTCTAATTTTTAGAACTCATCATTTTCGCCATTTTTTTCTGTTTTTGAGACTTAATGTCAAAAAGATGTTCGAACTTTTGAAATGTCACATCGACAAGACTGATTGAGGAGGACTTGGGCCTAGCTTCGACAGCAATCAGTCGTGTTGTCCGTGCTATTGTTCTCTTTTGAGTGGAGGATCTACAGTCAGAGTAATTTCGATCGTTGTCAGAGCTTTGAGAGAGGTTAAAATTAAAGTTGGTTCAAGCCATGGACCTTCTTCATAGGAATCGATGCTCTAGTTTATTTTAACTTGACTAATGTTCAATTACACTAACTCGCTGACTCTAGGCGAGTTCTCTAAGCTAACTTAAGCTTATCCTAATTTTACCTTTCGTCGCAAAATGTTTTTTAAACAAAATTTAATTTTTGTACAAAATGAACCAAGAAAAATTTTAAAAACAGTTAACATTAATAATAATAATAGTGGCGCTACAGTCCGAGTTGGATTAGGGCCTAGCTTTTCAACAACCACTTGTGCGTTCTATCGTTCTCTTATGAGCGGAGTGGACCTACAGGTTAATGCCGTCTCCGAACGGCGAAATTGTGAAGTTTTTTTTCTAATCCGTTATAATCTTTGAGCATTGTGGGTGACTCGAAAGAGGTGGAGCAGTGAAAATTACAAAGGTTTTTTTTCGAGAATTGAACCCAGACTTCAAACGTCGAAATCGACACACCTAGCCATTGCGCTACGGCGCTCAGTTGGTTAAGATTTGCTGCCCTTTTTGATACAATATTTTAAAAATTTTTTGTTTTTGCATCGTAAGCTAAAACTAATCAATACCTACATAGGTAGGGTGCCTCATAATAAGTTTAACATTTATCAACCAATTGACTTCAGTAGACATGTTTTTGAAATACGCCTTACAAATGAGCGCTTGGGAGCGTGCTGTGATTTGCAAACGGCGTACTGACTTCTACAAAATGGTGTCCCGCGCTAAAATCCAGGAACTTGAGTCCGTTATTGGCGGTAATTTCGTGCAAGATATATTTTCCGACAATTCCAGCACGGAAGTCTTTCTTGAGTAAATTAGCGTTGAAATATACAGGATGGACCAAATACAAGTTTCTTTTTAAAAATGCAAAAAAGTGAACAAAATTAAATTTTGTCTAAATATTATGGCTTTATTAGTAAGAACAAACACTCCCATTAATTATGAAATACAACGTCGTTCAAGTGGATGCATCGGCTAGCTTCGCAATAGCACATTCTGTCACCCCAATTTTCCAAGACCTTGTTGATGGATGATATTGACCTTAAGTGCTTGAATCGTTTTCGGATTGTTAGCATAACATCGCTCCTTCATGGTCCCCCACAAAAAAAAGTCGCAGCTCCGAGGCGTCCAATTGACATTGCCAAGACGGTTGATAACACGATTTGGGAATTTGTTGCGAAAAAGATTGATTGTGGCATAGACTGTGTGGCATGGCGCGCCATCTTGCATGAACCAAATTACGTCCAAATCCATGTCTTCAATTTCAGTAAAGAAAAAAGTCGCTTAACATGGCTCTGTAACGCCCACCGTTGACTGAAACGTTGTTTCCTAAGAAAAATGGTCCACCACTCCACAATCCGCACCAAACTGTAACTCTCTGTGGATGCATTGGCTTCTCGACAATAACGTGCGGGTTTTTCCAGTCCCAGATGCAGCAATTTAGTTTGTTAACGCAGTCTTGTCAAAGATGATTTTTCGCCCAAAATCGTTGTCATATTCAAGCGGCTCTAAAACCCAAACTGCGAAGCAATAACGAAGCGGATGGTCGCGCGCCTTCAATTGCTGAGTCAATTAGACCTTGTAGGCGAATAATCCGAGATCTTTGTGCAGAATTCTCCTCAGGCTAGTGCGTGGAATGTTGAGCTGTTGCGATCGATGGCGACGTGATGTTCGTGAATTGAGTCTTACACTCTCTGTCACAGTAGCCACATTATCATCTATGCGCACCGTACGACGACGGGGACCATGAGTGTTGTCCACTAGCACACCGGTCTCACGAACTTTTTGCACAAAGTCAGCAGTCCCCTTTCGTCCATTATCTAATTGATGCATCCCTAAGGCCCAAACCAGCCACAGAAATGCCACCCGCATCAATAAATTCACTCCGCCATGCTTCTCTGGAAAATTGTGTTTAATAATAATAATAATGGCTCCGATAAAGTCCGAGCTGGACCTGGGCCAAGCTTCTCAGCAACCTCTCGTGTTGTGCGTGCTACTGTTCACTCTCAGAAGTGGAGGGGACCCTACAGTTTAATGCCGACTACGAACGGCGATTTTGAGAAGCTATTTCTAGACAGTTATACTCCTTGAGCATTGTCAGTGACTCGAAAGAGTCGTAAAAATATGTTTTTTTTTTTTATAGATTCGAACCTTAGACCTCGAGCGTAGAAGTCGACGCACCTACCCACTACGCCACAGCGCCCACAACACAAAATTGTGTTTGCTAATACTTAAGTCGAACATGCGGATAATATTGCCTTTTCGAGTAAGCACTTCTCTTTTTTTGTTTTTTTTTTTTGAAACACTTCTGGAGCACTCAGACTCAAAACTGGCCCATTGTACTGCCAGATAGCACCCTACTCCAGTGCCGTTAATTTGATCCCAACGGCAAATGGTGACTGGACCAGATTCGATTTCACTGGGATTCGAACCTGGGACCCCTCGAACTTGGGGCAGGCACTTAAGCAACTGCGACATTCAGTAGTAAAGCACCTCTCTTACAAGTGTTATTGTTCCAAAGTAAAAATTCTTCGCGGTCATCAAACCAGAGTTTTGAAGTGTTTCTTTCTTTCAAGCGTTTTTATTTGTGCTTCCATCAGTGATCGCGACCAGTTAATCCTGTTTCAGTATACAGTCTTTAGGTTGTTCTTAAAGTTTTGCAGTTATTTAAATTGGTCATACGTTAAGAGAATTAAATGGAGGTGCTTAATTGAAATATGCACTTTTAGTAAATCGCCTTCAGAAATTTGAATTTCAACTTGTTTATTGAACGTTTCAGAGAGAAATCGACATGCTTAAACGACGTGTAGTGTTTCGTTCTTCAGAGACAATTGTTTAACAGGCGATGTATTATGTAATTTCATTTGACAATAAAATTGCATTCAGGAAGCCTAGATAGATAGACTAGATAGACACCTGTCCTGTTTGTGCGTTAGTTTAACTTAACTTCATCACCACGTAAAGAATAACTCGTTCCGTGACAGCTAACTGCTTCGGAGGGTGCCGTCACATTGTGCCAAATTGGCATAATAACGCTTTTGAAAGTGTCATTGGGCCGAATATTAACATTTGGCATACTGTCGCTTTAGAAACCGTCATAGGGCCAAATTAGTTTGCGACATTATGCCAAATTTGGCCCTATGACACTTTGTAGAAGAACCTCGCACCTACTCCGAATCCTATAGTGACTCAGGCAGGGAGTTGCAGGGGCAGCATGCCCTCCATACCTATTCCGTCCAAAGTGACATAGTGCCAAATTGGTTCTATGACGCTTTACCAAAGCGACATTATGTCGTTTGGCAAAATGTTACGGCACCGCTTCGGATATGGACGGATTTACTGTTAAAATTTTCAACAAACGGAAAATGAACACCGATTTTCGGTACACCATGTGGGAAGTTTGGCCTCAGTGCAGTATTAAGCGTGCAGTCGAAAAGTTTACAAAAGTCCTTGACTAAATAAAAAACTGCGACATTGACTACAGTGATTGCTGACGAGAGAGGAGACAACGTTTATTTGAAAGTGGAGAAAGATGAGTTCTGTGAAGAGGACTTCTACGATCTTTTAGAAATAATTTTAAAGCAGTAATGTCTCATCCTTATCACTGTTTTATCGCTATTTTAACAAACGATGCTCAAGTGAGCTACAATCCGCAGACATTTAAGACCAATGTGCACAGGTACCTCCTTTCCCTTTCTCCCTCTACACCTCCGGCCCGTGCTGTGTCTTGATTCCGGACACTTAAGGGTAGTCGTAACCCCCTTTGCACGCACAAATTACAAAAAAAAGCAGCAGGATTGTGGGGCAACTTTCCGCTCGCTTCACTCATTTTATGGTGGCCATAATCGTCCTACCGAGAGGACTATTCGCAGTGTGGTGCATACATTTGAGTCCACTGGTTCAGTAAACGATAAACCAACACACGTACGTCGACGAAACCGGAAGATCTCCCGAAAACATCACCGCAGTCAGCGAGAGTGTGCAGAAGTATCCAGTCGGGCAGTCGATTTCACGTCGGTCACAGAACTCGGCCTTTAGCAGACCTCAACTTGACGAATTTGCGAATTGTGCCGTGACTTGGGCCTGTACCCGTACCAAATTCAATTGACCCAGGAGCTGGCGGTAAACGAACATAAACGACGACGTGTGTTCGCCGAATGGGCCCTGGAGCAGTCGGAAACTGAATCGACTGACGATGAGGCCCATTTCTGTATGAATGGGAACGTCAACCAACAAAATTATAGAATTTAGGACGATACAAATTCACATGAGATCCAAGAGTGTCCAAAGCATTCCGAAAAAAAACACTATTTGATCTGGGTTTTAGGCTGGCGACACGACTTCATCGGTCCATATTTCTTTGAGAACGACGTTGGCCAGGCCATCACCTTCAACGGCGAGCGCTATAGGTCGATGATTACCAACTTCTTTTCGCCTGAATTGGATGATATGAACACCAACGACATATGGTTTCAACAGGACGGCGCGGCGCTTCGTGCCACACAGCTCACGCCACATTGGAAATTCTCCACGAGCGATTCGAGGGCATGGTCCCATCTCACCTCAGATGGAGGTGATGTAAACTGGCCACCGAGATCGAGCGATTTGACCCCATTAGTATTTTTTTTTTGTGTTGTTCCTTGAAGTCGCAGGTCTTTGCGAATAAGACACAAACCACCGCGGCCCTCAAAGCCAACAAAACCCATCCCATTGGTTAAAGTCAGCCTGGTTTTTGCGCCACAGTCATAAAAATTAGAACATTTCTGATGGGCGCCATACAGAGAAACCGGAGCGGACATTTGAGCGATGTCATATTGTGAGCGTAGTGGGTAAATGCGTTGACTCCTACGCTCGATGTTGTCGGTTCGATTCCCGAAAAAAACACCTAAACATTTTTTCACGGCTCCATTTATTTCGAGTGACTGATAATGCTGAAAGAGTATAAATGTCTAGAAAAAGCTTCTCAATCTCGCCGTTCGGAGTCGGCATTAAACTGTAGGTCCCCTCCACTCGTGAAGTAACAATAGCACGCAGAACATGAGTGAGAAGTTTGGCCCAGGTCCACTTCGGACTGTAGCTCCACCATTATATTATATTCCATACATAATGGCATCGATAGGCCTTTAAAAGGAATAAAAAATGTAGATGATACCTCACACACACTTTGTTTTATTTAAAGTTAAAGATAAGAAGCGCTTAATGAAGCACCATTAAGCTTTTGCTTCGATCGCCTTTCTTGCAGAATAGGCCAAGGGGGCCGTGACATTGTGACAATCTACACGCACAGAACCTTGCACCTACTCCGAATCCTATAGTGACCCAGACGGGGGGCAGTGTTCCCCTCCCCCCATACCTATTCCACTGTTTATTAGTTTGCTGCAAATTTAGACGATTTTGCGCCATTTGGCATAATGTCGCTTCTATAAAGTGTCATTAGGCCAAATTTGGCATAATGTCGCAAACTAATTTGTCCCTATGACGCCTTTGAAAACGACATTGTGCCAAATGTTAATATTCGGCCCAATGACACTTTCAAAAGCGTCATTATGCCAATTTGGCACAATGTCACGGCACCTAGGCCAAGTATGTATCTGACACAGAATTTTTCTTTCGAATGCACCAAAATTTAGCTCTACCGTTCTACTTATCGTTCGGTTTCTACTCCATATAGCAAGAGCTTCTGGGAAAAGAGTGTTTTTGGATCACAAGTCAGTTTTAAACCAATTTGCTTGGACGAACAGAAGGAGCAAGTGCGATTCTTCGCCAGATCTCCACCATGGTGGCGTTCATTAAATTCACATTTGCCCGTAGATAAGAAAACTCCCTACCTTTCTCAATGACTTGCATTCAACGCTTCTCAAATTCCGCTTTTCGGTGCCGGCATACGTAGAAAAATCGATTGTAACGATGTTTCCAGAACCCCATTGGATTCACATAAAGAGGCATCTGGAAATTTTACGTGGCGTACTTCTCAAGTTTTATGGCATATTTCAAACGTCCGACCGGGTGAACTCCCAATTGAGTCATCACCATGATGGAATTTCGCATTATGATCGTCCGTTGGATGGTTCACATGTTGTTAGCCAAACACAGACAACCACTTAAGGGGGTTGCAAACGGTTGTATTCGCATTCGACTTCCGCCCCAAAGTGTGGTCCGCACTTACGTAAACTTATTTTTAATGGCTCTTGCCAATGTTTCAATAACAATCGCTTTGCACTCTGTGCCTCTGTCTATTTCACCCGTTTGTTGGAAGGGCTACAGAATAACCGGAAATAAATCCATTCAATCGATAGTCCCTCCTCTCGGGCAGTCGCCTGATTCTCTGGCCATCCGTTCATGTTGTGTGTGTGCGTATTCTAAGGTCGTTTACACGTTCATGTGAGAAACTCGTGTGAAAATACCCCCGGTTACAGTCTCGCACCCCCTCGAGAGTTTGTTATATTTGTTCACTCATTATAAGCTCTACGGTTATAGTTTTGTTGCGGTGTTAGAGCGTTTTTTTCCTCCTTTTCTTCGTTTTTTTTTTTTTTTTAAAGTGGCCCCATCCCAAGTCTCCATTGTGTATGTACGTAAGGAGGCCTTGAGCTTGTACCTAATAATGAACTTGACAACCGCAGCATACGTGTGCGGCGTGTCCATGTATTCTCGCATGACACGAGCGAGAATAATCCTTTTCTCGTCTTCGCGTTGAGGAGGTGGAGGCTGTCTCCGGTTGACTGCGCTTGATATGTATTTTTTTGAAAGTAAATTAATCAAAACGCTGGGTTTAGACGCTGGGGCTAATTAAATTACTTAATTAGTCAGATATTTATAACTGATTATGCGGTGCGGTGGACTAAGGCAACATGCTGGCGGGCCAAAAGTGGGGCGGTTAATTGGATTATGGTGACCAGTCGTGTGGAAATTCATGTGTGCGGCAATCAAGAACAATGTGGCGTTTTTGAAGCCAAAAATAAGAGGAAATCTCTTGTTCTTTGGGTGCCGCTATAGTCTGAGGTGAACTTGGGACTAGCTTCTACAGCAACCACTCGTGTTATACGTGCTGTTGTTCATTCGCATACCGACATGGCACACCCTGTAAGTGGACTGCAATGCTCCACTGCCTCATAACAATTTGTAATGAAAAGTAAGTAACGACCAGTAGAAGTTCACCATTCTTTCGCGAACTCTGTCCTATCGAGGCCTGCTAAACCGCTCTCGTAGCAACATTTCCTTCAAACGTGAGTTGCCTGTCCACTGTTCTGGGAGCGGCGTGAAAGATTATAGGGCATCCTTCTGTGTCCTGGATCAGACCTATCATGTCTAAGTAGAGGAATGCTTCCGAATTAATGGTACATGGTACATCGTGTTGGTAGTAAGCCCCAACGATGAATCATGAATGGCCTCTATAGTTTTACAGGGACTCCGAACGTCGAAATTTGAGAAGTTTCACTTGAAAGTTATAATCTCCGAGCATCGTCATTAATTCAAGAGAGGTGGTGTCGTGAAAGTTTTTCTAACCGGGACCGAACCCCATCCTGGGATAGTCTCGATCTGTTGCCTGAACACGAGTGTACGGCTTGTGCTCGCAGATGACCTAAAGGTGACCTACGGAAATTGACGTAAGGTGAACAGTGGAACCGAATGGATGGCGCAGTTGGTTAAGTGCCTGCCCCAAGTTCGAGGGGTCCCAGATTCGAATCCCAGTGAAATCGAGTCTGGTCCTGTCACCATTTGCCGTTGGGATCAAATTAAAGGCACTGGAATAGGTTGCTAGCTGGCAGTACAATGGACCAGTTTATAGTCTGAGTGCTTTAGTGTAGCGATTCAAAAATATCAGACAAAAAAAATATGTCTCACCACCGAGAAATCCTTCTATACCACAGCGACTCAAGATGCGCCCGCCTGATGCTCCCTGTTTCAAACGTTGGTTCTAGCCTCGACTACAATGTTGTCACCGCTTTTTGTCTGCTGAATTGGCGTGTTGGTAACGGCGGAGCCTGCTGCTGTTCTCAACGGAAATAGTTCTCAAGCCCCCAGGGAAAATTGTGATGAGAGTTGTGAATTGTGTGAGTCCTTCCGCCAGTAGATATAGAGCTGGAGTTGTTGATACAGCGTTTCTACCTTGCCATTATTGTACACCAGCTAATCTGGATCCGCTTCGCACAATACCGATAGCGCCTTGTGATTGTTGGGTACCGATCTGTGGCAAATCTTCTAAGAACGATGGGGTCAAGGTCGATAGAGAAGGATAGGGAGCATGTGCTCCAAGTCGTTGAATAAGCAATTTCGCTGTATTCTCTTCCTAATACCCGTAAGTGCTGAGAAGGTATTAAAACGGTGTATGGCAGTCTTCGTCTTCGCTTCTTTGCTGCTCCTGCAGGAGTTGTTAAAGACGGCTACCATTCCTTTTGAGTGATTACGTAAGAGGCTGTGCCATGTGATGACCTTTAAGTCAATTTTGCACTTCGAAAAGAAAAAGTTTTGTGATCTTGCCTATGTCTAGTGTCGACCCAACCGATCTGGATATTTGGCGTGATTCAAGATTTTTCCACCAGGAGTTAATTGGCTCATGGACTTCTGAGAGTAAATGAGTTTGATCGTTTGCTTTGGATGTACATGATGGACCAAATACAAGTTTATTTTTTAAAATGCAATAAAATGAACAAAACTACTTTTTTCCACTATATTATGGCTTTATTAGTAAGAACAAACATTCCCATTAATTATGAAATAAAACGTCGTTCAAGTGGCTGCCTCGGCTGGTTTCGCAGTAGCGCATTCTATCACCCCAATTTTCCAAGACCTTGTTGGTGGTTTCGGGGTGCAGCTCACGGATTGATATGGCCTTAAATGGTTGAATCGTTTCCGGATTGTTGGCATAATATCGGTTCTTCACGGTTCCCCACAAAAAAACAGTTCAAAGACGTCAAATCGCAGCTCCCAGGCGATCAATTGACATCGCCAAGACGGCTAATAACACGATTTGGGAATTTGGTGCGTAAAACATCGATTGTGGCATGTGGCATGGGCTGTGTGGCATGGCGTGCTATCCTGCATGAACCAGAGTTCGTCCAAATCCATGTTTTCAATTTCAGTAAAAAAAAAAGTCGGTTAACATGGCTCTGTAATGCCCTCCGTTGACCGAAACGTTGTTCTCAGCCTCATTTTCGAAGCAAAACGCACCAAACTGTCACTCTCTATGGATGGATTGGCTTCTCGACAATTAACAATACGGTAGGTAGGTAGGTAAGTGGGTAGACGGGCGTAAGCGACGCCTCACTTAGGTCCTTGAGGACCCCTTGCCGAAGCCATCCCGATTTCCTTATGACAATCAACAATAACGTGGGGGTTTTCCGAGCCCGAGGTGCGGCAGTACCCAGATCAAACGTAGAATACCTCTTGCCAACCGCTGTTTTTTTGGACTCAAAAGGCAATTGAGTAATAGAGCCCTCTCTCGGAAGACCAAGTTGACTCTGTATAAGACCTTGACCATCCCAGTCTTTCTGTACGGCGCAGAGGCATGTACAATATCCCAAGTGGATAAAGAGACTCTTGGTCTTTTCGAGAGAAAAGTTCTGCACGCGATCTTTGGTCCAGTTTCCGTTGATGGAATTTGGTGGAGAAGGTTCAACCACGAATTGTATGGGCTGTACAGCGACATGATTCTAGCCAGGCGTCTACGGATCCAACGCCTAAGATGGGTAGGCCATGTAGAGTGTATGGACAACTTAGCTCCGGCCCGAAGAGTCTTCGACTCTGAGCCTGTGGGACAACGCAACAGAGGACGTCCACGTACAAGGTGGCGCACACAAGTCGAGGGGGACCTCGGCCGGCTTGGTGTGCGAAACTGGAGACAGCTGGCGAGAGATCGTGCTAGCTGGAGAGGCATGTTGAGTGAGGCCCAGGTCCACGTCGGACTGTAGCGCCCTAAAAAGAAGAAGATGCGGCAATTTTGTTTGTTAACATAGCCGCCAAGTTGAAAATGCGACTCGTCAGAAAAGACGCCCAAATCATTGTCCAATTCAAGCTGATCTAAGGTCAAAACTCCAAAGCGATAACGAAGCCGATGGTCGCGCGCTTTTAATTGCTGAGTCAATTGGATCTTGTAAGCGAATAATCCGAGATCTTTGTGCAGAATTTCGATCCCCTCAGCCTAGTGCGTGAAATGTTGAGCTGTTGAGATCGATGGCTAATTGAGTCTCACACTCTAGGCCACAACAGCCACATTCTCACATGTACGCACCGTACGACGACGGGGACCATGAGTGTTGTCCACTAGCATACCAGTCTGACGAACTTTTTGCACAAACTTGTGTACAGCAGTCGTGGTAGGTGCGTCATTTCGGGCAAAACTTATTTTCAAAAAACGCACTGTTGGCGCTACACAGCACTCACTTTGGAAATAAGTTTTCAATATTTCCCAACGTTGTTCATGTGCGTATGTTATGTTATGTGAGATGCGGCTTTCCTGTGTGTGTGTGTGTGCACCTAGACCATAGTTGATCCATTGTGCTGCCACAAGGTTTGATCGTGATCAAACCACTAAGTTGTCTGAGGGAAACCATTTGGAGCCTGTAATAAAGCGAAGTAGATTATTTATGGGAACCGTACTAAGTTCACCCAAATCATCAAAAAAGTAGGCCCCTAAATATTGATGTCGAATAGACGCCAGGGCCGGACAGGAGCATAGGAGGTGTGGGACACTTTCCACTTCCTCCTCATCAAGGCAGCTTCTACAGAAATCATTAGCCGGGACACCTAGTCTGATGGCATGGTTTCCTATGAGGCAGTGTCCTGTGATGACACCGACGATTGAGCTTATATTCGATCTGTGAAGAGATATTAAATCCTTAGATCTTTTGGAATCTAGCCTAGGCCAGATTAACCTGGAGGTGTGACACGAAGTACCATTCACCCATCTGTTATCTATTTCGCGAGTTGCCTCTAATGAGAGCAACAATTTGCAAATTGTGAGGGGCATACCCCAGCTACTGTGTTTGGGAAGTAATGGCTGTGAAGTAGCGAGCTTGGCGAGCTCATCTGCTTTGCAGTTGCCTGGAATGTCTCTATGTCCTGGCACCCAGCACAGGCAAATATTGAACTGGTCGGCCATCTTGTCTAAAGATGAGCGGCAGTTTATTACAGTCTTGGAGTTTGTAGAGACCAGTTCCAGGGCTCTGATGGCTGCCTGGCTGTCAGTGAAAATGCAAATATCACGAGCGGATATTACATTCCATTTGAGCCAAGACAGCGCTTCACTAATCGCCATAATCTCCGCCTGAAACACACTACAGTAGTCAGGTAAGCGAAGGGAGAGACTTATATTTAGTTCATCAGAGAAAACACCACTACCCACCCCCTCCTGGGTTTTAGACCCATCCGTGAAAAAGTGCAGGGAGTCTGCAAAAGGTTTGGGATTATCATTCCAGAAGTCTCTATCAGGAATGAGGGTTTCAAAAAGTCTATCAGGGAAGTAAAGGGGTGTGGTATGGTCCAGAATTCTCGTGGGGAAGTTAGAGGAACTTAGTATAGTGGAGTGGCCAAATGGATTGTTGGTCCACTGGGAAGAGGCTGTAAGACGGATAGCCGTATTCTTTGCTAGTTGTTTGCCGAAAATGTCGATTGGGGATAGGTTCATTATAACGTCCAGTGCATCTGAGGGTGTGGTTCTCAACGCACCTCCTATACAAATGCAAGCTTGACGTTGAACTTTCCTAATGAGATTATAGTGTATGGCTTTGTCTAGTATTGGCCACCAGACATGTACTCCATACAACAGAATGGGTCTAACGACGGTTGTGTAGATCCAGTGGATCATATGAGGTTGGAGACCCCATTTCTTTCCTAATGCTCTTTTACAAATGTAGAGAGCCAGCGTCGCCTTGCGGGTGCGCTCCATTATGTTCGGCTTCCAGTTTAGTCTCTTATCTAGGATGAGCCCCAGATATTTAGCAGACTCAGAGAATTTGCAACTGGTGCCGTTAATGGTAGGGGGGTCGATCGAGGGGATACTATATTTTCGTGTGAAGAGGACAATTTCCGTTTTAGAAGCATTAATGCCCAAACCGTTGACTTTGGTCCACGCCGAAAGTTTTGAGAGAGCATGCTGCAAGAGATCCCTTAGCACTGATGGATATTTTCCCGAGACAGCCACAGCAATGTCATCCGCATAGGCTATCACCTTGCACCCTGCCTTATCTAGCAACAAAAGTAGTTCGTTGACTACGATGTTCCATAGCAGGGGAGATAGAACTCCACCTTGTGGTGTTCCTCTGCTGGCAACTCTGGTTGCTGTGGTAGAACCCAGCTTCGATATGATAACTCTACTGACAAGCAGTTGGTAAATCAGTCTACAGAGTCCTTTGTCCACGCCAAGATTTACCAGTGCACTAATGATAGAGGATGGGTAGACATTGTTGAAGGCTCCCTCGATGTCCAAGAAGGCTACCATAGTGAATTCCTTATGGTGAAGGGATTTTTCGATGGAGCATACAAGCGAATGTAGGGCAGTATCAACTGATTTGCCTTTAGTGTATGCATGTTGGGAGGCTGACAATCTAGATGGGTCTATATTGCAGCGAAGATGGATATCTATGAGTCTTTCCAACGTTTTGAGTAGGAAGGAAGATAAACTGATAGGTCTGAAATCTTTGGGGTTAACATGAGAGCTACGACCTGCTTTAGGTAGGAAGACAACCTTCACCTGCCTCCATCCCAAGGGAATGTGGGACAAGCTCAGGCAACCTTTGAGGATAGTTTCCAACCATGAAAGAATTAGGTCTAAGTTCAGTTGGAGTTCCGCTGGTATAATACCATCCGGACCAGGGGATTTATACGGTTTAAAGCTGCGAATAGCCCATGCTATTCTATGCTTAGTGGTGAGCTTCACGAGGCTACTAATTGGATAACCAGAAACCATGGAGGAAATGGGTTGGTCACCAGAGCAGCTGGGGAAGTGAGTATCAAGTAGAATCTCAAGTGATTCTTTACTAGACGTAGTCCATGTGCCGTCCTGCTTCATGTAGTAGCTTGGTATGGCAGGACACGAGGAGAGGATTTTTCTGAGTCTTGATGTCTCCGAAATATCTTCTATTCTTCCGCAAAACAGCTTCCAGGATTTCCTTTTTGCCGTTTTCATTTTGGATTTGAATAATCTGAGGGATTCTTTATAGGATTCCCAGTGGAGCTCATCCCCGGAGGACTTAGCTTTATTGAACTTCCTCCTGCTGGCTTTACGAAGATGTTCAATTTCACTATTCCACCAGTGTGGCTTGGAGTTAAACTTCAGTGTTTTGAGTGGGCAGGCCGTGTCCATTGCTTCATTAAGGGCAATAGTGAACGAGTTGACTGGCCATTCCAGCTCATTGACGTCAGTAGGGGAGGGAGGTGTTCCCGAAAGGGATTTCCCTACGATACTTTTATAGAGAGACCAGTTGGTTTTCCTATAGTTCCTGACTGGAGGTTGCTCGGGGGGAAGACCGTTAAGGTCGAATTGGAGATATCTATGGTCCGAAAAGGAGTGGATATCAGAAACCCTCCAATTACTAATGTAGTTGGAGAAGTTATTTGAGACAAGGGTGCGTAAAGCGACTCATTTCATTTCCGCGGAAATATGATACTGACTTTTTGTCAAAATTTCGAGCGGGAAACAACTGTCAGTGTCAAAATAACCGATGATTTAAAAAAACACTAGATAACCAACCCTGCATAAACAGAACTGACAGTCGCACCAAACTTAACTCGCTCACTTGTTCAATACCGTCAACTTTGATCATTGTAGTTAAAAGCAAAGAATTTGCTTTCGAAGGTTAATATTTGTTTTTTGCGTTAAGGAATACTAAACATTTTCTTCATTCAAAACTTTGTTTCAGAAATTTTCAATATTGAATTTTTTTATTTTATTTTCGAAGTGAACGAGTTTGACTGGGGGCGACTGTATTTCTTTTGAGATAGACTCGGACTCTGTGGTATAATTCATAGGGACCACGTTGTATTTTCTTTCGTGGAAAGCAGAGATAGCAAGTCGTTAATTTAAAGAAACTTAAGGTGTTTCATAAATTTACTAAACCAGTGTATGCTTACGTCCGTTGTTCCTATGTGAGTTAAGTGAAAAAAAAACTATAAGTAACAAGGACCTCATACAACCAAGCACTAAAAACTTCATGCCCTTTTAAACCTCTAAGGGCACAAGTCATAAACGACACACACTCCTCGCCGCAATCACGAACATCTTGTCTGCGACACAGATCCTTAAGCTACTCTCCTTCACTTCAATCCTCTCACACCTTCCTTCAGCAAACAAGTAGACTTCTCGAAAATTGAACTTTTAAAGCATCAACCACATGTGACTGAAAATTCAACTCAGAAAAAACATCACACCTACTCATCCTAATTCAGAGTCCTTGTCCTTTTTTTTATCTTGATGCTCATTAGCGAACCCTTTGAATGTGGAATGAATTTTAATTGCGGAAGTGAAAGAGTAAAGTTGACCTCGCTGTCGGGGAACTTTAAACAATGACATCTTCTTTTCAGACTCATCTAGTTTTTTTCGGAACGAGTGACAGTTCCCATTCAGCTTCATGTTGCCGGCGGGTGCTAGTTCTAATGAGGGCGCAGTTTCATTGTGTGTGTGTGCACATTCAAATGTGAATTTTGAGGAACCGTAGGAGGTGTGCTTTGAGTAAGGACGTCATCTGTTGGTGAAATGGGGAGGGGACATTTTGCGTTTGTTTAGGGTGTTGCCAGATTCAAATCAGATTATAGTTCGTTTTTTAACAACAATAGAATTTAAATGGGGTTTTGATTTGACTTAGAAATCTGGAGAAAAAAAACTGAATAAGGCAATCATTCCTTTCGTAATTTTGGTTAAAATTAGTCTGAAGAAAAACGAGACCAACAGTCTGTTACTAAGGGCGACTAGTCACAAAATCATTTTTACTTAAACGTCACAGCTAATTTTACGATGGTAATGCTGACGTTGATATAAAAAGAATGTGTCCCTTCAACAAGACTTGACTCACGAATCTTCATTAATCGATATGTAACAGGAAAAGTTTCGTGGGATACGTATTTTGAGAAATGTTTGTATCAACACTCACCGAAATCATGCGATCTCACACTCTGAGCCGAAAGTCCATGATTTTATGGAATATTGACCACGTGATGGCGTGACAGAGAACTCGAAAATAGGTTCAACAATAAAATGAACTAAAGGAAACCAAGGAAAAGCTAGGCACACAAATGTATTGCTTTTGGAAGCTAATTGTTTTCAAGTCAAAAATGTGTTACATTGTCACCGATTGACCTTTAAAAAGAACAAAATCTTGTTATCACTGTAGTTAGACGACTGGGTGGCGCAATTGGTTAAGTGCCTGCCCTAAGTTAGAGGGGTCCCAGGTTTGAATCTCAAGGAAAGCAAAGTTAATACGCTTTTATCCGGTTTTTCAAATCTGGTCAAGTCACCATTTGCCGTTGGGATCAAATTAACGGCACTATCATTGGAGTGGGGTGGGCTCCGTAGCCGTGTGGGTTTGTGCGTCGACCCATGTGCGCTAGACTTTCACAGTCTAGGTTCAAATCCAAGTTTAGACAAACAATTTTTCAAAAAAAATTATTCACGGCTCCACCTCTTTCAATCACTGCCAATGTTCAAAGAGTATAATTGTCTAGAAATAGCTTCTCAATCTCGCCGTTCGGAGTCGGCATTAAACTGTAGGTCCCCTCCACTCGTGAGAGAAGAATAGCACCCACAACACGAGTGGTTGCTGAGAAGCTAGGCCCAGGCCCACTTCGGACTGTAGCACCGCCATTACTATTATTATTATCATTGGTCTGACTGTGGGTACCACAATTAGCCAATATGGTCTAAGTGTGCTGTTGAATTCACTAGCAGCCCCCTAACTTATCCTAACCTAACCTATTACTGTAGTTCAATTAAATGTTATAACAGACTTTGTACTGAAATCTCGCTGGCTTAGATGATCTGGCGGAAATTTGAGAAGATTTATCTGTAAGATATGATCGAATTAAAGCATGAAGAAAATCTCAGAATCGTCTGCCTGATCTGAAAGAAAAAATTACCACTTTGACGGCATCAACTACTTTTTAATTTTAATTTTATTCATAAGCAGTAAAGGGCTAAAACTATTTACAATTTTTAACTTAAAACTAAAGGATGGTCCAACGAAAACGCACGATGATAATTGTAAATAAAACAAAAAGTTTTCAGAGAATTATCTTAATATTTTTTTATTATGATAGAAGGATATATATGACAGTTATGTCTGAAACAAAATATCGGCCAAATGCTCACCACGGCTTCGGTGGCATACCTCTATCCGATCACATGATGGTGGCGGCCAATTAACATCCATCCTGCCATTAAATTTCTCGCGCAAAAGAGCCATTGTTTCATTGACTGTGTGGCAAGTGGCACCATTCTGTTGGAAGCACATGTCGTCCAGGTCCATATCCTCAATTTCTGACCACAAGAAATCCATTATCATCTCGCGACAGCGAACACAATTCACAGTAACTTCTTGGCCGACCTAATTTTCGAAGAAGTACGGCCCGATGACGCCGCCAGCCTATAAACCGCACCAAACAGTTACTCTTTGCGGATGGATCGGTGTTTTCAACTTTAACAATCTTAACGCGCTGCTCAATTGTGTACCTCTCCATGGTTGAATTTGTCATATACTGAAACAAAGAAATGTCAAATAAAGTTGTGCAAAAAAACTTGACGTTAAGGTGTGACTCACAATTAACATCGTGCATTATGGTTGGATCACCCTTTACTTGAAATGTAGAATTTTCTAGGAAGAGGAAGAAAGGGCATATCTAAGAATGCTTTTATTAGTATGCAAATCAAACGTGTTTTGGATTTCATTTGTTATTTGTAACATTGGGACATAGGTTCGTTACGTCCGTAATTTGTACAACGGAACTTGAGATGAAAGAGAGGTTCTACCCTAAGTGGCTGTTTACATGAGCGGAAGAAGGCAGTATTGAGGGAGATACAAGATACGATTTTTACAAGCGAGAAGGAGATGGGCTGGATGCTCCGAAAATCGGCCTTCGACTTTTAGACTGGATTCTCGGGTGAGGCAGGCATGTTTTCATCCCTTTTCGTTCCGTTTTTGACAAAATTTCCAAAAAAAATTCCTTGTTTGGCAAGCAATTTGCTCTTGCGGGCTCAGAAGCCAACATTTCATCACGACTGGCTCAATAAGTGCCGAAATTTATGTAAATGAGTGCCTACAGAAGCGCTTAAGGCCTTTTAACAATAATCATCGAAAACTCCCTTAATTTTGGCCTGATCTTGCGTCAAGTCACTATGGAAGGAGAGCGATGGTTGGACTTATACCAGCTAAACAACGTCTCGGTGGTGCCCATAGAGAACAATCCTCCAAATTCGCCAGATTTTAGGCCAATTGAAAGATATTGGGCTCTGGTCAAAATAGAGTTAAGGGGCACCAAAAAAAATCTGTGAACAGCCTGGAAAAATTAAAAAAATGTTGAAAAAATAGCTCTAAAAAGGTGACAGGTGGGACCATAAAAACAATTGTTCCTGAAAACATTAAAAAATTGTTAAAAATATAGTTAGTTTTTTTTGTAATTTTTTTTTACATTTTTGAAGACATGAGATAATTTTTTAAATTCTATTTTTACTGTATTTTTTGTTAATATTCCAAATTTTAACAAATTTTTTCGAAGGTACCCCTTAGTATTCTCTACGATTTACGATAATCAAATCGGGAAACTATAGATCAAAGAAATAGTCTGTGCGGCAGTCGATTTTTTTGTTAGTGCCGTGTGGCTGTGTTTCGTTTACACTAGAAACTAGATTAACTTTTAGCGACCATTGTTAAGTAGCCCCTTTTTCAGAGAGAAATGGTACGATGATGCCTTCAGCTTAAAATCTGCATCAAACAGTGACACCTGGATATTACTTAATTTTTTTAAAAACAATCGCTCCTGAATTGTCTGAATTCGAAATTTGAAAATTTTGAAGATGACCGCAATGTGGAAATGTTATTTGAAAATCAGCATCCACTTGTCCCACAATCCACTCAATCAACTGTTTTCGCTGTGCGTGGTCACTAGGCTTTAGATCTGGATTCAATTGCACTTTGTATGCGAGCTTCGTATGTCTTATTCTTGACCATGGCACCCATTTGTTGTTCTCGGACTCTCTTCAACACTCTCTCGAACTTCTTTGATGTTTTGTGTTTTTTTTTGCGGACGTATTGAAACTCTACACTGGAGCACTCAGACTCAAAACTGGTCCATTGTACTGACAGATAGTGTACCTAATTCAGTGCCGTTAATTTGATCCCAACGGCAAATGGTGACTGGACCAGATTCGATTTCACTGGGATTCGAACCTGGGACCCCTCTAACTTGGGGCAGACATTTAACCAACCGCGTCATCCAGTCGCTATGTTTTGTGTTGATCACCTTATTGGATGGCCACAGTGTCTAAGATTAGTAATTTATTCGGTTTCCCTGAATTTTGGAATTATTCTTTTTGGCAGTTGATGAATTAAAATATTATCGTTAATTTTTAAAATATTGCTCAACAATAAATACTCTTTTTTTTCGTGTAGGGGTCGATTCTTTTAAATGACAGAACTGTCAACTGTCACTGTGGTTTATTTTTCGTTGGCAATATTATAATAATGTACTTGCGTCAGTTTGATTTCTGTACGCGCTGTATTTGCGTGATGTTTAATACATAAAGTCTATGAAGTACACAGTGATAGTGTACCAAGTTATAAAAGAGTCGGATTTGACTCGGTTTATATAAATTTCGTCGGATTAGAGTCGGGTTGCAACTCAGTTTACAATAAATTTCAATTCGAGCTAGCCCCGGTTTGAAACACTTGTGGTTTGGCACATCACTATTAGCGAAGGAACCCTTATCGCCTAAGCCTAATTATACTTTACTTCACCTAAATTTTATAAACGATTTTGGCGTTCACCTCCCCACAAGGATACCAAAGCACATTCGCTTTCCTATGAAAACACTTAGACTTAAAAATAGACTGCATGTTTGATACAGAAACCCTGAACATTTTCAGACGTCTACAGACTTCCGGACACGTCAAATGTAGTTAAGTCGAACTAGATGCCCAAGTCTACAGGCTTTCGGATACATCAAGTCAATTGAAGTGATGCCAATGTTGATGTGAAAAGATGATAGGAATTTTATGATAATGTTCACGTCTAAATGACAAGCAATTAAGAAGAAGTATGCGTGATGAATACATCAAATCCAGGAATTTGCAGACAAACAAGATTCTGACAAGTGGTCGTAAACACGTATTTCTTTGGCACTTCTTTTAAACGCTCCTAAACGCATGTCTTGCATGAAAATTACTGCCCCATTGTGTCGGTGACGTCAAGCCGTGTCCTTTCATGTATCACAATTATTTTATGAGCAGTAAATGCGGGAGACGATTCATCATCTGGACTGGGATTAATATGAATCAATGAAATCTTTTCAAACAATCTGGCATCGCCTACAGTCTTTGTTGGAAATGACGTCAGAACTGTTTTCTTTCCACAATAGACCTCTCTTTCTGTGGCAATTTTCAAAAGAAACAGCAATTTTTTTTGTGCAAAATCAAGGTTGTCTAGAATATCAATAGGTTCGGACAATGACTGTCGACATTCTCAAGAAAATACCTTTCTATTCCACTTATCCAGTCACCGTGCTAATTCCATTCTTTCTTCTCGAACACAAAAACCTAGTGTGACGGGTGTGGGCCGCATTATATTGTTTCAAATCAAACACATTCGTGTTAAAACTCACGCTTTCGTCGGCCATAAACTTCGAATTGTTTCCCACTCCTTGAGGTCAGTGCAACAATATTTGAGTGTAAAAGCTTTTCCCTTCCGTGTCAAAAGTTCCCCGTACACATTCGCCATCTGTGAAAGTGTGAAATCGACTGCAACCTGTTGGCTAAAGTAGTGACGCCACATCGATTTGCGAGGAGCTTTTCTTTTCCACACCACTAGCACTTAAACGCAGTGCTTCACTTGCCCCCCCTTTGGCTGGGATGGAATTCTCTAGCACATTCCATTGTATTTACCATTTAGGGCATAAGAATCCACCAGTCGCCCCCTTTAATTGGATGCGATTCAGCAAAGTTTCTTCGACCAATTGATGTGAAATTTATTGAACGTTTGGTATCCTTGTTTTATTTGCAGATGATGATGATGCAACAACATCCGGTGTAACGCTCGATGAGGCAGAGAAGCGGGTAATCTTCATAAATAGGCCACAGTTACAAAAATTCTGCAGTAATCACATATCAACTGCGAAATATAAGTAAGTCTTCCTTAAATCGCTTTCCAATTCCATCTAATGTCTCGTTTTTTTCTTTTCAGTTTTATAAGCTTTTTACCTTCGTTCCTTTTTGAACAATTTAGACGTTACTCAAATTGTTTTTTCCTATTAATTGCATTACTACAACAAATTCCTGATGTATCTCCAACGGGCAGATACACAACGTTAGTTCCATTAATATTTATCTTAGCAGTGAGTGCAATTAAGGAAATCGTAGAGGATGTCGTAAGTTCTTGTGCAATTAACAATTTTCAAACATCTAATGGCTTTGTTTTGATTTCAGAAACGTCACAGAGCCGATAACGAAATCAATCATAGACCCGTGGAGACGCTTCGAGAGGGTTCATGGAATTGTGTCCGATGGCAGGAGCTAACTGTGGGAGACATTGTCAAGATACAGAATAATAAATTTTTCCCAGCTGATTTACTATTATTATCATCGAGGTAAATATGATTTTTCTCACATCAATCGCTTAGTGTGTTCTCTGAAAAGATTTGCTACTTTGTGAACAAATGGTTTGATGTTGAACTATGTTTTTATTGTTTGCTTTGAAACTGAATATCAAACACTGTAAATTGACTGTCAAATTCTCCTTATTTTCATTTTCAAAACCATATACCGTGTGTTCTATTTCCGATGAGACTGGTTTAAATTAATAATCTTGCACCTGATGCAACCCTTCTCTCACCTTACAACTAAGAGCATTCTCGTACATTTACACTTCTTCCTTTATATAATTAAGGTCCCTTATTGTTGATCCAGAGTATCGTTTAAAAAATATGTTGCCCTAAATTCGGTTTTATTCGTTCCATTTTTAAACCAAAGTGTTTAAGAAACTGAAAAAATCCAAAAAAAAACTTGATTTCAATAAGAGCTTTAATTTAAAACAATTTTGAGCATTCTGGCCCTGATGATTTTGGAGATATTGGCCTAAATCATGAACATTCAAATTCTAAACATCTGAAACCGCAGTTTTGTAGATTTCAGCGAAAGCATAAAGAAATCAAAAATTTAAAATTTCAAGGATTTTATGCTTGGTTTAGTTTGGGATAGGGTCAACTTAGGCCTACACGGATCGGATGTCACCTATCCAAAAAACCATTTGATGCTTGCCAGAAAGCTTAATTGATGGATGCTGACGTTGTGCAGTTCGATCAAGTCGTTAAAGAAGTAGGCTCCAATGTGTTTCTTCCTGCGGGAGGATAGAGCGCTACAGGTGCAGAGGAGATGCGTTTTTTTTTCTTTTTTTCCTCGTCTCTGCAGCTTCTGCAGAAGTCGTTGCGATGGAGTCCCATTCTTAAGGCGTGTGTGCCAATGGCACAGTGTCCTGTGATAACGCTGACGAGAGTCCTTAGAGATGACCTGTTCATTCTAATAAGATAGAGTGAACGTTTAAGATCAAGTTTAGGTCAAAGCTGGACACTAAGGAGAACTGCCGAGCTGATTCTTGGTGCCTTCGAAAGAAAATTTCTACGTCGGATATATCGTCCCGTCTGCGAAGAAGGCGAATTAAGGAGAAGACACAACCGGGAACTCTATGATCTGTATCAGGATGTGGAAGGCAAAAATCCGTCGATTGCACTGGCTCGGCCACATCAACTCAGGGATTTGATTGCTGCTTGGCTGTCTTGGATATCACGTTGTTCTTGAGCCAAGACAGGGCTTCTTTTATTGCCATCGTATCAGCCTGGAATACGCTACAATATTCAGAAAGATGGAGGGATATGCTACAATTTCGATTCTTGGAGTAGACACCTATTCCTACTCCCTCGTCCGTTTTGGATCCATCTGTGAAAATACGCAGAGGACCATCCATGTCTGAATATCAGACTTCCAGTTCGACCTGGAGGGTATGGTGGTTGAGAAGTTTTTCTCAAAGAGGAGATGAGGTATTAGGAGGTCAGAGTCGTGCGGTAGAAACTCGAGGTTATCTACTCGGCTCGTAGTCCTTCGGGAAGCTCTAGCCGTAAGACGTCATCATACATTATGTTCCACAATAGAGGTCTGAGGAGTGATCCTTGAGGAACTCCAGCCGTTATGATGTAGTACTTCATTCCATCATCGGTGTAGTACATAAGGCTCCTGTTTTTGAAGTAGTCCATGACTATCTTCATGGACTACTTCTACAGTCCATGACTATCTTCAACAGGTAGGAGGGTGTGCCCATGGCAGTTAGAGATCTTCGTATGTGCATCCAGTTCGCCGAGTTAAAAGCATTTTTAACGTCCAGCGTAACCACTGCACAATACTTTATCCTTCCCCATCTCCATCTCTATTCTTGCATAGCGTCTGCGGCCAAGTTTATCACAGATTTTATGGCGTTGACCGTACTTTTCTGAAACCGTATTGGTGGATTGATAGTGCACCATTAGCTTCCGCGACTGCCAGTAACCTATCATAGATTACCCGTTTTAGTGTCTTGCGTAATGTGTCCAATAGGCAAATTGGGCGATATGAGGACGGTTCTCCAGGTGGTTTCCTTCCTTTTGGCAGAAGTACCAAGTGCTGCGGTTTCCACGGTGTGGGGAAGTCCCCTCCTGTAAGCATTTCCCCAAAATGTGCCGGAAAATGTCTGGTCTAATCATGATCGCCGCTTTAACTGCCTTATTTGGGATCCCATCTGGTCCGTGTCCCGTGCCGTGGAAAGATATGTTCAACTATTTGTTCAACAACTGATAGTCCGAAATTGTTCCATCAAAAATTGTTTAACCGACGGAACCTTCCTCCAGTTTATTTCTTCATATCTTATTTTGGACCGTTTTTGTTTTTTTCTATTTTAATGAATTTCTAAATCTTTTACTTTCAGTGAACCCCAAGGAATGTCATTCATTGAAACAGCCAATCTAGATGGTGAAACAAATTTGAAGATTCGTCAAGGTGTACCATCAACGGCAAAACTGCTGGAAACCAAAGATCTCCTTTATTTTCATGGAATGGTCGAGTGTGAACTACCGAATCGTCATCTTTATGAATTCAATGGAGTTCTGAAAGAACAAGATCGACCGTAAGTTCAATAATTCAATATTTTTGATTTTTGTTTAATTTCTGTTTTTTTTTTTTCAAGTGCTGTTGCTTTGGGCCCTGATCAGGTCCTACAACGTGGAGCTGTTCTACGCAACACATCTTGGATATTTGGTATCGTCATTTACACCGGTCACGATACGAAACTTATGAGAAACTCTACCTCAGCACCATTAAAACGTTCAACCGTTGACAGACTGACAAACACACAGATTTTAATGTTATTTTTAATTTTAATTGTCCTTTGTCTAACAAGTGCCCTTTTCAATGTACTCTGGACAAGTAATCACTTCAAGTCCGATTGGTATCTTGGAATTGATGGTGAGTAATAACAATAAGCTGGATTTTAAAATATTAGATCATCATAACATTTTTGACCACTAGCGTGCTTTCGTGTTAAACTTTTAGGTGTTCGATGGGTTGTAGTGTACTCCGTATTGGAGTCTAAATCAAATTCACAGAGAATGGATGAAAGCCTTCTTCCATGCTGTTCCATTAGTCAACAAGAGAAGTTGGGTACTGTTAATTCTAAAGTAGGACTAACAGTAGAAGAATAAAACATTTTTACATATTTAGAATACCATCGCCATCCGTACATTTGTTAAGAGAACACGACATACGAGTATTTTCGAACAAATTTCATTTTGAATTAGATTTTGTTTTTGTTTGCTATCTACAATTACAATTACTTGTGCTGTGTGTGCTATTGTTTTATACTCATGGAGAGATGTATAATAATAACAAAGGCGGCGCTTCAGTCCAAGATGGACCTGGGTCTAGCTTCTCTGTCCCTGTCGTCTATGCTATTGTCGTACCACGAGTGGAGGGGACCTACAGTTTAATGGCGACTCCGAACGGCCAGATTGAGAAGGTCTTTCTAGACAGTTCAACTCTTTGAGCATTGTCAGTGATTCGAAAGAGGTGAAGTCGTGAACAATTTTTTTCTTGAAAAAATGATTAGTTTGTACGGTGATTTGAACCTAGACTGGAAAGTCTAGTGCGTATGGGTTGCCGCACGTACACACATTGGTACGGCGCCCCCACCAGTGACAACCGTGAAAATATTTAGAACGGTTTGACATTTCTTCACGCTTCCGGAACGTGCGGTAATTATTAAAAATATCGAAATTCTGGTTCAGTTCATACCCACCGTGAACTTCGTCGTGGTCTGTCATCATCATTGTGCAAGCAGTGTGCAAGCAATTCGTCCCACCGCGAAAAAGTTTGAACGTAAGTACACATTTTTTTGGATCTTAAGTCACCAACCAGACTGAGATTGGTGCGAAATGAAGAAAACATAACCGCTGTAGTGGCTAGTATCGATGAAGTTCCAGAAATGTCGATTTACGCCGATCAGCTGAATTGGTCATCGACAGATAGTCAATCTGGTTTATTTTGAGGTTAGATTTGGCCCTGCATCCGTTAAAAATTCTGCTGGCGAAAGTCTTGAAGCCGACAATAGACACAGTCGTGAGTTCTCAAATTGTGCACTAGAAGTTTTGACCGGAATTCTGGATTTTGGGCCAAATATCTTCACACAAGTATTCGACATCCACAAAGATTGACTGTTTGATGCGGTTTATGGCAAGATGACATCATCGGACTTGCTTTCAAAATTAGGAAGGAAACACCGTTACCGTCAATGGTCTTAGGTATAGAGCGATATTAACAGACTTTTTGTGGCCAGAGCTCGACAACATCCGATATATGTATATCCGAACTGTGCTTCCAACAAGTGGTGGACCTGGGCCTCATCCAACATGCCTCTCCAGTCAGCACGATCTTTCCTGCAACCTGACCTCCATTTAATTGATCCAACGTATGTTGCAAAGCAATCATCTCAGCTTGGTAATCTGAGCTATTTTTTCCAATTCTGTTTTTATGATATTTTATGATGTGAGGAATAATGCTGAGCTTTCCTGTAGTAATCAGAAAAGACGAGCTTGGTTAGCCGAGTTAGCGGTTTTGAACGCAGTATTTTTTCCAATTCTCACCTATGGTCATAAAATTTGCGTAATGGCCGAAAGAAAAATATCACGAATACAGACTGCCGAGATGGGATTTCTTCGTGCTGTTTTAGGAGTTACTCGATGGGATAGAGTGAGAAACACGGCAGTACGCGTGGAACTCAATGTTGAGCAGCTGCTTCTTCAAACGGAAAGGGCTATACTTCGACGGTTTGGTCACGTGGCACGAATGTCCCCAGCATCACGACTTCCGAGGCGTGCCTGGAATGCGATTCCATCAGGAAGGCGACCGCTTGGCAGACCCAGGACGAGATGGTTGGACCAAGTCCAAACACTCGCCTGGTTGTGCGTGGCCATAGCTGCTGATGAGCTAGAGTTGATGGCGTGGGATCGAGTGGCATGGAGATCTTTCGTACATGCATTGCCGCCGCAATCCCTTTAGTGGAACGAGTGTATCCCGAATCTTCCTGCGTCCATAGAGCGTACAGATTGAAATGGGATTCTCAGTCAGTCCTTCTTTTCAGTTGATCGTCGTCCCGTCTTCTTTCGACCTCGAATGTCCTCCTTTTACAAGGAATTCTCTCCACAATGATAAACTTGGTCCGAACATCACTAAGGTCAGCTCACACATTGACGCGATCAAAGACTTGGTTGGTTAATTGAGCCGCACCACCAGTTTTCAGTTTGCTTCCCGAATAGTCCACCTACGAATAAATAATCCAAGCAACGCTGATTTTCTTCTTTTGTGTTGGTCAAAGTTGAGAACCCTAGGATGGAAAGCATAAGCATTGGTTTAACAATTATCCTTGTCGTTCTTCTCTTCGGTTCGATAGTTCCAAGTTGGTCACAAGGTATATAGGTACAACGACGAAGCACAGTGGTCTAATTACTAAATTGACTAATCTATTCCAAAATTTAACCCCACTCAAAATAAACCTTTCTTGTTCTTCTTTTTTTCAGATGTCAAAAGCAAAAATTTTGGATACAATTTACTCACATTTATTATTTTGTACAATAATTTGATTCCAATATCTTTGCAAGTCACACTTGAGTTGGTACGGTTTTTACAGGTAACTCACCATTTCCCCTGCATGTCTGCATTGAATTACTACTCTACTTTTTTACAGGCTATATTTATTAATTTTGATATTGAAATGTATCACGCTGAATCGGATACTCCAGCCATGGCACGAACATCAAATCTGAACGAAGAACTCGGCATGGTTAAGTACATATTCTCTGATAAGACGGGAACACTTACGCGGAACGTCATGGTCTTTAAGCGGTGTTCAATAGCACGATACGTTTATATGAATGAAAAGACACCAGAGGATTCGCTTTTAGTACAGGTAAGTCGTGAAATAAATTGATCCATTTATCCAAACAAATGCAAGTCATCTTTCAAAATGCGTCGGAAAATGACTCCAATGACGTCAAAATGCTGAGCGCCTTGACGATACGACATGACACATGCGGGTTCTCGGCAACACTCTCTCTTACCGTTATCGATGAACGGCATGTCGACGGTCTCCCATTACTCCGTGCTCAACAAAATTCGACACCAAACGACGAATAGTGTTGTCAGACGGCCGCGATTTTTATGACGACAACTGAACGACTGTGTTCAATGCACAGCGTCACTATTTTTGTGCGCTTTTTCGTCGAGCGATTCATAGTTAAAATTCTAATGAAACGTCAAGTTTCAAAAACAGCTCTACAGGACAATCGGTTGATAAATGTCTATAGTTACATACCGACATAAAAGATGGCGCACTCTGTACATAACAATAATGGTGGCGCTGCAGTCCGAAGTGGACTTGGCTTATTTCTCCCTCTTTCTTCTAGAACTCGAATCCATTCCCCTTCACTAAACATTTCCAATTTCATTTCAGAATATTTTAAATAAACACCAAACCGCTCCAATCATCAGAGAATTTATGATTCTGTTAGCTGTTTGTCACACAGTGATTCCAGAGAAGAATGACGACGGTTCAATCACCTATCATGCGGCCAGCCCCGATGAACGAGCTCTAGTCGATGGTGCCAAACGTTTTGGTTTCGTTTTCGATACCCGAACACCAAGCTATGTTGAAATTGACGCGCTTGGTCGTCGAGAACGCTATGAAATTTTGAATGTCCTCGAATTTACATCGACTCGAAAACGCATGTCTGTCATTGTTCGAACGCCAGAGGGTGAAATCAAGCTATACTGCAAGGGTGCCGATACGGTCATCTACGAGAGGCTATCCCCTGACGGTCAGGCGTATCGGGAAGTCACGTTGCGTCATTTGGAGGAGTTTGCATCGGAGGGTCTACGTACACTGTGCTGTGCTGTTTCAGTTATCCCCGAGGAGGTCTACAACGAGTGGAAGGAGACATACCACAAAGCGTCGACGTCAATGCAGTACCGAGAGAGGAAAGTGGAAGACGCCGCTAATCTGATCGAGAACAATTTGATGCTTCTCGGAGCCACAGCCATCGAGGATAAGCTGCAAGAAGGCGTTCCGGAGACAATAGCGGCTCTCCTGGAAGCCGGCATTTATATGTGGGTGCTGACGGGTGACAAGCAGGAGACAGCAATCAATATCGGCTACTCCTGCAAGCTGATATCGCACTCAATGGATCTCATCATCTTGAACGAAGACAGCTTGGATGTAAGATTGTGTCAAACTGAGCAGGACATGTAATGGTTCCTTAATTTTTTCAGAACACCCGGGATGTCATCCACCGACACTGTGGAGACCTGAAGAACTCCGACGCAAAGGGATGCAATGTGGCTCTCATTGTGGACGGGAAAACTCTCAAGTATGCCCTCACGTGTGATTTGCGTCGGGAATTTTTGGAGCTATGCATTGCCTGTCGGGTGGTTATCTGCTGTCGAGTGTCGCCAATTCAAAAGGCGGAGGTAAGACGCTGATCTTTGTGGCGAAAGCCCCTCCTAATCTCTGTCCAAATCTTGTCAGGTTGTTGATTTGGTCACCACGAATACGAATTCGGTGACGTTGGCCATTGGAGACGGTGCCAATGACGTTGCGATGATTCAGAAGGCCCACGTTGGTGTGGGAATCTCTGGCGTTGAAGGCTTGCAAGCCGCCTGTGCGTCGGACTACTCAATTGCTCAGTTTCGGTATCTCCTGCGGTTGCTGCTGGTGCACGGAGCGTGGAACTACAGCAGGATGTGTAAATTAATATTGTACAGCTTCTACAAGAACGTCTGTCTGTATGTGATCGAACTGTGGTTCGCTATATACTCAGGATGGTCAGTTTCAAATCCACCAAACTCCTTGTTCCTTGATTGTAAAGCATTTCCTCCTCCTTCCAGGTCTGGACAAATTCTCTTCGAGCGATGGACAATCGGTTTGTATAACGTTGTGTTTACAGCTCTACCACCCTTCGCTATGGGACTCTTCGAGAAGATCTGTTCGGCGGAAACGATGCTAAAGTATCCCGCTCTATACAAACCCTCACAAAATGCCAAACTCTTCAACGTTAAAGTGTTTTGGGTGTGGATCATCAATGCTCTGCTGCATTCAGTGCTGCTCTTTTGGTTGCCAATGCTAGCGTACTCGTCCGAGACAATTTGGGGCGATGGAAAGACTGGTGGTTACCTTGTGCTGGGAAATATGGTTTACACGGTAAGCTAACCTCTTCGCCTGTTCTCAGCTGAAATCTGATTCGAATCCTCTGTCTCGCAGTACGTTGTTGTGACTGTATGCCTTAAAGCTGGACTATCAACAAACTCATGGACGTGGCTTACACACTGTTCCATTTGGGGATCAATTGCTCTGTGGTTTATTTTCATGATTGCATACAGTAACATCTGGCCAACCCTACCATTTGCGTCTGTATTCTGTGGCATGGATAGAATGCTGTTCTCTTCGCCGGTCTTTTGGATGGGACTCTTTTTGATACCTGTCACAACATTGCTGGTCGATGTTGTCTTCAAATTGTAAGTTCAACACAGACTTCCGAAGCTCAGGGGAAGGCTAATTGTCGACTTTTATTGTTGCAGAGTTCATAATACAGTTTTCAAGTCGTTGACCGAAGCAGTGCGAGAGTTGGAAATCAAACAGCACGATCCTGGACATGTAATGCGTGAATCAAGATCATCGTGAGTAACTGTTTTTGTTTTCAATTTGAACGTTTTATCTTTGAGACTATTTCTTTTTCTTTTTCTTCTTCTGTTATGTTAACTATTCTTCCTCCTTCCCTACTAACCACTGACATAACCTTGTTTTGCTTAAAAGTTGCAAGGCTTTTTTGTACATAGAAGTTTGTCAAAAAATATGGAAAATGGTACTGATTTATAGCGTTATTAATTAAAACAATTCGAATTTAAATTTGCCAACGAATATACAAAATGTCACCCTTCTAACGTCCTTCAATCTGTCCTTTAATCCTTCCATCCAGCAAATTAAGCTGGAAACCCAACATAATAGAGGGAATCAAGAAATCTACTACGGCGCTCTATGTTTCCAAAAAGCCATCGAATGTAAACGGAAATTACAGCCAAGAATAGAATACTGGCTGTAGACCAGAACTAATGTACGGAGTCGCAGCTCTGTATAAAGCTGTCAACTGCAACCTTCTTATTATTTTTATGGTTATTGTTGAGGGTGTATTGCACCCCGACCTTTTGATCTATTGTGCCCCCTTTTTTGATACCTTTGCTCTTTTTCGAGGTCCCCTCACATACAGTTTTTTTCAAAGTTGTATTGAGGGCTATGGACTCCTGTTGCGCATAGGTGAAGAAAATCTGTTCTAGAGTATTCTTTCGAAGCCAGTTTCCTTCAGGAATCTGAGAATGAGAGATGGTTCGAGTGACTGCATTTCTGCAATCTGCAGAGACCTTCTGATAACCCTAATTTTCTTAGGTGCTCTCCTGAGTCTGCAATGCCCTGTTGGGAAGCTTGTTAGGATACGAAGGCTACTCTTGCTCATTTTGATACATGCCTCAAACCTCTGGCCTAAGAGTTTCTTGACCTGCTTCATGCCATGAGCTTTGTTCCAGGTTTCCTTCTTTCTAGTTCCCTGGATTCTTCTCTGAGGACATGGTCTCCTACAGCGCAGAATGGTTTGGGGGCTATCAAGGTTTCTGATGCTGATGTTTTCCTTGCCAGAGAGTCGTCCATTTCATTGGTTTCTATCCCTGTATGGCTAGGTATTCAGCAGAGTTTCACTCTGCTTCTACTACTCTGCTTCTGTAGGCATTCCCAAACGAGCTTAGGTTTGGTGGAGTAGGAGTCTAGTGCAATTATAGCAGCTTGACTATCTGACATTATTGCTATGTCGCGGTTGATATAGTTCCTGTCAAGCTTGATTTGGACCCATCTGTCTATGGCATATATTTCTGCTTGAAACATAGTGGTGCGTTTGCCCGTGATTTCGAAGTACTTTGTCCCAGGTCCAAATACCCCTGCCCCAGTTTCTTCATCAGTTCTTAATCCGTCTGTATACCATTTTACCGTGTTGCTGCTCAGTCTGTGGACTATGGATTCATTGCTCCAGTCCTTTTCGGTGCTTAGCTAATCACTTTTCGATGCTAATTCGTAATCACATCATCCTTCGAAATGGCCAGGAGTTATAGCTAGTGCGTCTTTTCTATACTAGTGCATCGAATGGCCTCGATATAATGCACGTGTCTTTTCCAATCCCTTCATGATTGCTTTGTTTGCATAATTAGCAACCCCTAGATGCAAGGGAGTCAGCTCCAATAGCACCACCATGGCCACAGTTGGGCAAGTTCTCATAGCCCCTGTAATAGAGAGGCATACCAACCTTTGAAAACTGTTGAGTGCCTCCCTCGCGTTGGTCAGATTGGTTCTTTTAGTCCATTATATTCCACCGTAGGTGGTTGTAAGTCTAACAATAGCTATCTACGTCCATCTTAGAATGCTTGGACTGCATCCCTGTGGAATTGTCTGTCAAGCTTCGACAAATCATTAGAGTAGGCGTTGCTTTCCTGTTTAT
Organism: Myathropa florea; assembly: GCA_930367185.1. NCBI lineage: Eukaryota > Metazoa > Arthropoda > Insecta > Diptera > Syrphidae > Myathropa > Myathropa florea. The sequence continues at coordinate 110,508,502 of OV884002.1, forward strand.
ATCTTCTGTGTGTTTTTTCCAAGATGAGTTTGTTGTCTAGATTTACTCCTAAGTATTTAACTTCTTTCACTGGAGTCAGTGTTGTGCCCGAAAGACTTATTGGTTTTAATCGTTTCAGTTCTCGTTTCCTTGTCAAAGGTACTATGGTGGTTTTTGTCAACAAGCCCCATTCCTTAGTTATTGTAAGTCCCAATTTAAAAATGTCACTTGGGGTTTCATCCATGTCGACTCTGGCTATGAAGACTAAGTCATCAGTATATGCCTGACATCTGATACCATGGATGCAAACTTCTTAACCACGTGCAAAGATCGGAAGCACTAGCATCAGTGGAATTTTAAAGACAAAACCATTCGCTGCATTAAATGTAATTCTATACATCCCTCCACTTGACTTGGTACAACGGTTAGAGTCAAAACACGCCTGCTGTTTAACAATTACAACATCGACCACACTACCATTCTCGCTAACTTCGAGTTTCTAACCCACAACACTGACACCCAAGTCCTCTTCGAGAAAAATTCTCTACTAATATTCTGACTGACTGGGAATCTGGCAATCAGAAGCTGCACGGTCATCTGCGTATTTTTACAGATGAATCTAAGATGGATGAGGGAGTAGTGCTAGGTGTCTACTCTAAGGATCTCAACTCTTCAGCATATCTCTCCATCTTTCTGACAGGACATCACCATATGTTCGTACAGCCAAGCATCAGTTAAATCCCTTAGGTCAATCACTTTCCACTCTAAGACCTCAATGAAAACGACTGGATGGCGCAGTTGGTTAAGTGAAAGTGCTCCCAGTGAAAGCAATGTTAAAACGCTTTTATCAGGTTTTTCAAATCTGTCAAATTAACGGTACTATCACTGGAGCGTTGATCAGTGGTAGTAGAGTGACTGTGGGTATCACAATGGACCAACATGGTCTAAGTGTGCTGTTGAATTCACTAGCAGACCTCTGACCTAACCTAACCTAACCTAAGACCTCACTGAATTGCCGTCGATCTCTTGACGAAATGTGGATGCCGGGACACTGACATTGCAGTGAATTGAGAAGCCAATGAGCTTGCCAGGCAGTTTCATCACTCTTACCCGATGGTGAACTACTGCTCATGCCACTCACTGCAGCAAAACATCTTTTGAAAGAGTACACAATTAGAACCACCAATCTTATATGATTCAAAGGCATTATGTGCCTCATCACAAAACGAATCTGGCCAAAACTTACTTCAAAACGTGCACTCTATCAAGTCAGAATAGACATGACTCATCGGTGTCATCACAGGACACTGGCATCGGCCTACACGTCTCAAGATTGAGACTCCCTCATAACAACTTCTGCAGAAGCTGCAGCGACAAGAAAGGGGAGAAGACTATAACACATCTCCTCTGCACATGTAGCGCTCTTTCCACCCGTAGGAAACCTGCCTAGGAAGCTACTTTTTCGACGGCTTGAGCGAGCTGAACAACGATGGTTTCAGGCAACTTAAACGCTTCTTTTCTCTTTGTTTTTTTTCTAAACAAGCGAACATTGCTCTGGGTGCTTCATTAAGCGCTTCCTATCTTTAAATTGAAATAAAAAACTTTTTTTATTTTTTTTAAATGCATATCGATGTCATTATGTAGGACTATAACATCGTTTAAATCTCTGCCACGGCTTCTCTGGGTGACGCTCATCCGAAATGTCTAATTTTCCATGGCTCTGGCGCATAAATCAGGCAGAATTTGTACGGGTGCAGACCCAAGTCACGACGCAAAATACGCCTAGTTGTATCTGGTATCTGCTAAAGACCGAGTTTTCGCTTAATTTTTAACAGAATGCGTACTTTGTCGATTTTTTTGACAATAAATTTACAACAATCAGTGCCAATATACCATATTCCTTAAAGATATTTATTTAGTGAACTTTGCAACTTTTAAGCAATCACTTTACTTCCAACCTCCAACTTGTTACTTAAAATCATTTCTTTATTTATTTCTTACTAACTTTGTAAAATACGTTTTGTTTGTTTAAATAAATTTTCTTTGGTCATTGCGGTTTTCTTTTATAAATAACATTTTGGTTTTGTTGTATCTAATGGACTGAACTTAAACTCAAGACACCAAGTAGTCTGCACTTAAATCTATACAGCACGAGTTTGCCTGCTTACGTACACTGTTGAATTGTTTGGTTAACCAATATCAATGCTTTTAGAAATGAGAACGTTGTTAAGTGTTGTTCGAAACTAGTTTTTAAGATTTTAATGGTTCTAGTTGCGGGATGCAAGATCCTGAATTTGATTGGTGGGGTTTATGATTTAAAGAAAACTGATACGAACTACATCAAGTGAATATCGTTCATGAGAGGTTTAGGTGGCTGAGATAGGGTTAATCTTAATCTTAATTTTAAATAAAATACATAAACATAAGTCAAACATAACATCTCATACCGCGTAACCGGCTGGAAGTGCCTTGAATTCATTGTCAACGCAAAAGTCTATCTTGTTTCGCTATTATTAACAAACAAACGAAAATCATATACATTTGTCATATCTAATCATGTTAAGCATTTTAAACATTTTTCATTTAGTTAAATTGTCTTGTGTAACGCGAGTGAAGTAAAATGTTACGAATTATGTTGAAAATTATTGGTTTTTGTGAATATGGTTGCTGAAGGGACATCGATGGGGTCTTGTTCGAAATGAGTAGACAGAGGTGCACGTCACTGCAAACCATAAGTCTGTGCAAGTATCCCTTCATCACACACGGCACAGACAATCTTAGTTTGTATCGTTTCGTCGTAGTCATCGGGTCGGAAAAATAATGTTCGCTTTTCTTTTTTTTTTGTTTTTCATATTTCGACGGTAACTGCTTCGGAAGTTATTTATTTTTCTCATAACACTTTCGCGGTCAATTTCTTTAAATTTTTGCACCATTTTATCATAGGCATCGGATTTTAAAACCCGATTACACTTTTTACATGCCACAAAAAACCGGCAAACTTTTATAAATATCCAGAAATTCTACTCAAAATTGTCCATCTGTATTTTTATTCATGTTTCTGACATGAATTTTCCCGCTGGTCTGTGCAAAATTCACTATACACTACACAGACACGTCACTGCAGACCATGTTAAATTCAAAAATTTGTCAATTCACGCAGACGGTCGCTGCAAACATGCTACATGAATACACACGACACAGACGGTCTGCGCAGACTTGTGCACAACAACAAAATATATAGGTCTGCAGCGAAGTGTCTGTGTCGTGTATGGGCCCTATTAGAAGAATTGAATGATTTTGTTAGGTTAGGTAGATGGGTGCCCTTGCTGACATAACCATGATTTTGTTAGCACTTCACTGAGCAGATTCTATACATATTAGCAGATATGGAATATCTTTTCGTGGTTTTCCTAAATAAATTTACCTAAGAAGTGTCGAGTTTTCCAATGACTACTTGACAACTTTTTTTTCAAAATGAAACGCAAACTATTTGAGATATCTCGAAAATTTTATATTTAAGATTCAGAGCCTCTTTGGTTCTTCTGGTATCAACCCTCATGAATTTTTTGGAGTGCGTAATGACTGAAACACAACAGTGCGTTGCGCTAGCCGACTTCATGTTACGAAGAGTGTGCGTTGACGCACTGCGTTAATCAGCTGTTTCCTCTCTCGCTCAAATACCAAATAAAAAATATTCCGTCAGTTGTTGCTGTTTTAATTTGAAATGTCAAATCAAAAAATATTCCGGTCAAGCAATTGCAATTTAAGAAATTAATTGCGGAAAATAAATGCCAAGAAAGTTAGAAAAATTTAAAAAGTGCTTCTTGTTGCTAATTTGGCGTATTCATGGTTCCAAGCATACACGGATTTCAAATTAGTTTTGTCGTTAAAATAATTTTAGTCAGCTGTTTTCATGTCTCAAATGTCAGTTGCCACAAAATTTTCTCAATTTGGAAAAAAAAACTCTGAATTTGGGAAACATTTTTCAACTTCGCTCTCACAGCGCATCCCTCTGTCAAAAAAATATCTAACATGTTGAATAATGACGTGCGTTGGGATTACGTTTTACATTTTATTACGATCCTCTCATTTTTCACTTACGTAGGACGACGCAGTATTTCATGAATGTCCATTGAATTGTGCGCGTTGAAAGGCAACGCTGACGCTGACGCACTGTTGTGTTTCAGCCATAAGTCCCTCCTGCTTGTTCCAGAATTGGATGCGGCATTTGTTTGTCCAGTTGTTTTATACCAAACAACGGAACCAAAACAAGAAACAATGACAAGATTCTAAAACGAGTTGTACGGTCCTACGCATTCTGAAAACACGAGGGCTTTCTGGTGAGTACCTGTATGAAAGGAATTTTTTCAGTTCTTTTTTATTTCTCAATGAAGTCATCCTGAAAATGAAGTCAAATCTGAAAAAAAGGATGGATGAGGAAGCATTTCGTTGTGCAATTCGACCAGTTTTGCTTTGACGATTGAGGAGTTAGTGCGTTGTCATGTGAAAGAATACTTTTTCTTCGCCAAATGAGACCATTTTATAATTCATTTAAGACGTATTCTACCCAAGAAATCAGTGTGAATTCTATGCCCCCGTGACTGTCCTTCCCTTTCTCAAATAGTCGGTGAAGATAATGCCTTGCGAATCACGAAAAATGGTGGCCATGACTTTTCTGATCGATTGAACCTATTTCGCCTTTTTTAGAACAGGTTCGCCGGGTTAACTTCATCGTACTTTCCTTTTTGGCGTGTATTGATGTATCCATGTTTCGTCAATGGCCACGAAACGCCTTAGAAACTCGTTTTGATTATGTTTAAAAATGCTCCAATGTTGTTATGCGAAATCGTTTTATCCTCTTCAATAGCTTTCTGCCCAATTTTTCGTGTAGAATATTTTCTATGCGTTCAATTAAGCAGCGTCTGTCAAAAATCTATCTGATCTTCATCCGAGTAACACGATATCATTTATTTTGTAAATTATATCCTCCGTAGTCACCTCTATCGGACAGTCTTCGCGCTCTCCATCAAAAACGGATGTTCGGCCACGCTTGATTTTACGAAACCAATATTTGATGGTGCCCAGTCCTTACAAACGTGGCGTGCAACTTCACTTTGACTTCAGCAGAAGTCTTCCCATCCACAACGAGAAATCGAATCACTGATCTCCACAATTACGGAGACAACAGCTTTCAAAACAAACCCGCTACAGTACGGGATGAACCTTTTTTTTTTCTTATCTTTTTGAAACACTACACTGAAGCACTCAGACTCAAAACTGGTCCATTGTACTGACAGGTAGCAACCTACTCCGTGTGCCGTTAATTTGATCCCAACAGCAAATGGTGACTGGACCAGATTCGATTTCACTGGGATTCGAATCTGAAACCCCTCTAACTTCGGGCAGGCACTTAACCAAATGCTCCATTCAGTCCCGGGATAAACCTTGGCCTCAACCAACAAACTTATCCAGTTAGTTGTAGGGTCCTACGCATTCTGAAAACACGAGGTCTTTACGGTGGGCACCTGTATTAAACGAATTTTTTCAGTTCTTTTTTATTTCTCAATGAAGTCATCCTGAAGATATGATTTGTCAAACTTCATAAGGCCTCTACAAGTCTCGTTTGACGTAAGTCTCTTACATTTTATCATGATATCGTTAATTGCGCATGCCAAGTTGGTTGAGGTCTCTCCTCCTATTTAGGTGCGCCACATAAGACATGGACATCCTCTGTTGCATTGCCCAACGGGTTCAGATTTGAAGGTTCTCCGGGTCGGGACTAATCTGTCCTTGCACTCTACATAGGTCTTAGGTCTTGGATCTGTAGACGCATGCCTAGACTCATGTCGCTGTACAGCCCATTCAGTTCGTGGTGGAATCTTCTTCTCCAAATGCCATCTACGTAAACAGGACCGAAGATTGCACGCAGAACTTTTCTCTTCAAAAGACCAATAGCTTCTTGATCTGTTCTTGAAATTGTCCAAATCTCCGTGCCATAGAGCAGGACTGAGATGATGAATGTCTTATACAAAGTCAGCTGGATCTTTCGAGCGAGGGCTTTATTACTCATTTGCCTCAATTGGTTAGAGTTATTCTGTGTCTGATGTCGCTCTTTGTACTGCCATGGATAACGATGGAGTTAACCGGGCGAACCTGTTCTAAAAAAGGTGAAATAGGTTCCCGCGGGGTGACGTTCTGACCAAGTCGTTCATGTTGTGCGTCCTTTCTCGATGACAATATATACTTCGTTTTTCCCCCGTTTATCGCCGTTGGCCGCCTCCGAATCAAAGCCAGCAAACGTCTCATTGATGACTCGCTGTGTTCGACCAATCACGTCAATATCGTCGGCGTATGTATGCAGTCTTACGGACTTCTGAATGATCGTGTCTCTAGTGCTGGATTTCTCCACAATCTTCTCAGCAAAGAAGTTGAAAAAGTTATATGACAGAGCGTCACCTTGTCTAAATCCTTTTTTGACATTGTAGGTCTCGGCGAGTTCGTTACCAACCTTGATGGAGCAGCGAAAGTTCTCCATCGTCATCCTGCTCAGTCTGGGGCTGTATAGCTATAGTCTCTATTCATGCTCTCATATGCGGCTTTGAAATCGACGAATTGGTAGTGTGTGTCGATGTATTTTCAAGAAACTGTCGTAGTGTGAAGGTCTTGTCTACTGTGGACCTATCAGATTGGTGACAAAAGGTTTCCTGCGTTCACGCAGAAGCGTAGAGAAACTCTTATACGCGATGTTAAGCAGAATTATAGTTGGCGCTAAAGTAGCTGGAGATGATCTGATAGGGCGCATGTACCAGTTCATCTGTAAGATACGGTCGAAGGAAAGCATGCCCAATGAATGGAATCTCAGTATCGTTTGCCCGATCCACAAGAAAGGAGATTCCTTTAACTGCGCCAACTATCTTCTCTGTCGTTTTGTGTGAACGCCTGAAACCATTTGTGAACAAACTGATAGGTCCAAAACTATAAGTCCTGGAGAAGATCCAAGAAATGCAGATCGACACACACCACAAGTTGAGTGGAACATTCTGTCTGACAGCGGTATTTGTCAGCAAAAATTATTTTTTCAATTTCTCAGTTGTTCATTCTTGTTCCAACATGCTTCTGTCCGAATTTCATATCCGCTTTCTTTTTCAACGAATATTTTAAACTCAAAAGATATCCTTACCAAAGGCTGTCAAACGACGATTTTTTTGAATGATCTTCTTAAGGATGAAAGTGCTAACAATCTTAGGCTAACTATTGTGCGAGTATTGTGCTAGAAATCGTTGTTGAAGTAAACACTTTTATGTTCCCATTCGTACTTTAAGTGTCCCCATTCGTACGTAACATAAGTAGCAGTTGAGCTAGTTTATGTTTCTACCTCTCATGTCTTTTGTTAAGTTTTTCTAAATCAAACAAAAATTGTTTCCAGAACTTCATTTAAACTTCGTCGCCTTGTGTCGATAACAACCTTCACATACGATGAACTCCGAACATTTTAAATCAGCAGCTCACAAACATCTAAACAAATTCTGTTCATAAAAAACTCAAAGAAAAAAAAATAAAAAATTGTAAATATCATATAGTTCGGTGGGTTTTTTTTATAATAAATCTTTGAAAATATATAGTTTATCAAAAAAAAAAGAAAAGAAAAAAATAAATATGTACACTTAAACACAATAACTGTTTATTTATTTTGTTCAACTGTCAGATTTGTCCCGCAAAAATCCAGAAAAGTTCCACTTTTCCCTGTAAATACAATAAAATGGAATGGTTTTGTTGTCTGTTTAATTTTTTACCTTGTCAAACAATATTCACAAGCAATAATAGAGGAACGACATTTTTACTTCACCGTGTGTGCAAACAAATATATATATATATATAATGAAATACGAACTGTTAAATCTATTACATGTTAAAGATACAAAAGAGTAATCATTTTTGTCATAGAATCTATCAAGTATCAGACACACCACACTAAACATAGCAAACTGGCAAACAAACAATCGACAAAAAAAATGTTTTGTTCTTTCTTTTGATTTATTTAGAGAAGGTAATCCAATCGGACTGTCGTGGAGGAAGCTGAACGCCGTTGAGCCGCAGAGTGAAGTTGTTAATTCGAATATAACGGTTGAGAATATTGAAAATCACGAAGAGACCAATGGCTGGACCACAACATCGTCATCGACCACAATGACAACGCTGCATATTTAAAACGAAGTCCAAAATGAAATGAAAATCGACGCAACAATCGAACATTTATCTATTTTTTATACGATTTTTTCTGTTTTCTTTTGTAAACGCATACAACATTTTGAATGCAACGAACCAAGCAATAGGTAAACGAAATAGATCATAAGTCACTCAGGAAAGACATTTACATGAGTATTAGAAGTTCATCGAGTTTTGGATGTGTCCTAGAGTTTACATACATGTGTACATTCATATAAATGACTGTGATAAACATACACGCATACGTAGTTCATAGTTTTAAGCAGTAAATTTAAATATTGTATGAATTAAACTAAGATGAAGAGCCAATTCTGTTTAGTTAACGCTCAAAAATACGTTCTTTAAGATGTAGTTTATTTTTGATATGCTTTTTGCTCGCAGATCTGAGGTGGATAAGGAGGAGAACATACTCGTACTCACCCGATTAACTTCAACATTACACTACTAAATATTTAGTTGTACAGAATGAAATGTCCGATTTTGAGGCAAAAAATTGTAAATCAATATTTTCTTCGTGAAAAAAAATATATTATTTACCCACAAATTTGAACAGTTAGCATCAACATTTATTTTCCAATGGGATTGAGTGTTCATTATTCCTTTTTAATATACAGCTTGATTGACGTTCTAAAGTCTTCAAAGGCTTTGGACTCTGCTCAGTTTCGAAATACCTTCTGTCAGCAAAACGACTCCACATTTCGGAAAAGGTTGTATAGTCCGTTGGGGTCACATCATGACTAATTTCAAATCCTAGCCGTAGCAGTTTTTACACTGTTGCGCGTGATGTATGAGGTCTATTGTTATGCAATATGAAGGAACCATGCCTTTTCGCCAACGCAGGTTTGCTTTTCAGTCAATTTTGCATGCACTATTTTATTTTCCTCACAATATTGCACTGCATCTATCCTGGTTGAAGAAATAAAAAGTAGATTTATCCATGCGATGTCCACCAGACTGTCACCATAACCTTTTCAGGATGAAGACCTAGTTTAGGGGTCATTTTTGGTTTTTTTTTTTTTTTTGCGTCTAACCACAATTGTCATAAAAAATCCACTTTTCGTTACAAATGATTATACGGTACAGAAATGGTTCATTTTGGTGCGTTATGCTCAGCGATGCACAGTTCTGAGCAGCGAACAATGGCACAGAATGTCGGCCACAATTTCTTCAAGTATCATTTCCAAGAAGCCCTAAAAACTTAAGATGATGTCAGAATCCCCTATAACATGTGGATAGTTCCATGAACCATATCAATGTTCCTCGCCCCATTCTTAGAAGTTTTTCTAGTGCAGCGTCTGCCTGGATCCTTTCATTATTGACTACCTTCTTTGGTGTTATGCTTAAGCCTGAATATTGATTAGGCGTTCAATTATTTCTGTGCCTATGTCAGCAAGCAACTGTTGCGCATCATCATCGTCGAGGTAAATCTTTGCTTTGCTAGGGAGTTCGTCTCTTTCTGTCGATTGATATGTGTCCTTTTATCCAAAGAATTGTGATTCCATCCAAAGAATTGCGATCTGATATAATTTCAGTTCAAATTTCAAAGCCAGTAGTTTGATTGATCTCAATTGGTTCCATTCGTCTGATCACCACCTGGTTGTACAGTGCAATGGAAACATTTTTTTCTACAATATGACCTTCATTTCACTGATCTGAAGCTGATCTGGATTGTAGCTTGCTAATCTGAGCTATGGCAGGCTAGTCCCAGTTCCTTAGAGTAGAAACCACCTTGCTCTCTATCACGGATCCGTCCGTTAAGGGGTCTATGTCCCCAAGAAATGGGCTACAGTTGATTTTTCAAATTATAGTTGGTTTATTTATAGCCGTATTCAACTCCTAAAATGTATTCTTTAGAGCCGCTTGGAAGCTATTTGCAATATCGCTGTATTAGAAGTGTGTATGCGAAGTGCCGACGCCACTGCTGTTTTCCTCCAGCAGAAACGGTCCTAAGAACTCTTTCGGTGCTCATATAGGCGTCACACGTATCGCGCCGACTTTACCGAAACATGTTATTTGTTGGACCTTATTCTTATGCGTTTTGGGTCAGAATTGAATCAGAAATCACACCACGTCACAGCAGACTTATGTGAAAAATTCAATACTGCGTTGTTGCTACCATCAAGCGGGTGTCGGTATTTCAGGCAATGAATTGCTTGTGTTGGAAGTTAAACGTCACTCGACGGTAGCACCAACGCAGTATTGTGTTCCAGGCTTTGAGAGGATCACAATAGTGACAATGATTCGCTAAATTTTGCATTTATATATTTGTTTTTCTTCTTCTTTGTATGGCGCCATATTCCGGCGTGATCCTGAGCCTTAAAAAATAAGTTTCTCCAACTAGCACGATCTTTTGCCTCCAGTTCCGCACACCAAGTGAGTTGAAGTCCATTTCCAATTCTATGTACCACCTGAAAAGCGCGCGTTCTCCGTTGCGTTCTTCTACATGATCGGAGTGGATTATTCGAGCCAGAGCTGAGTAGACCCTTATGCGCAACATTCCGTACATGCCTGTTAAAACTCACTTGGCTGTACAGCTGCTTGCTGTGTTTCACTCTCAATGTCATCCGCGTCGTGTTGTACGGGCTAGCAATTGTACGCATTTTTGGATGATCGTACCTCTAGTCTTGGACAGTGAGTTTTGCATATTCCTCTTACGTATGATATTAAAAAAATTTCATGACGTGTTTCATCGTGTCACCTTGCTTTAGGTCATTTTAAATACTGACGGTTCTCATTGACAACCTAGACATATAAGCAAGAGTTCCTTGTTCTCATTTTACACAACCTAACGAGCTTGGCAAGATTGTCAAAACAAGATATGGCGCTTTATAGTTCTAGGTCTAGGTCTCTAGGTAAAAGTCCGCATTTATGACTAGATGATTTACATCATAACAATCTGGCTTCAGACAAAACTGCTACTTTAAAACAATGATACTCTGCGTCACAAATTTTGCGTGGAAAATGTTCACCTTTTTTGAAGCCTAACGACTGTGAGTTCTAATTTAGTGTATTTTTTGCCTTATAGTTTTTCGCCATTATGCTAATCATGCATAGTAAGTAAAATAAGTGAAGCTAGTTTTTTTTTTGTTTTAGATGTAATATTGATATTTCCATTTATGCAAATGAACAAATGCCGTCCATATAACATTTATAGTTGAATCAGGTGAACATTCGAGTCAATGAAATTGTACACTTAAGATACAAACATTCATAATAGGTGCTTATGTCGAAGTTGTATGCGAAATGATTCCATTTAAGTCTGTAAGGAGTCTGTTTAAGTTTGCTCCTGAATATTGGCAGTTCTGAAATAAGCAGAAAATAAACTACGTTTTTGGGATCTTATTTATTTGTTGTCTATGCAAGAACATACAATTTTTCTGATAAGAAACTTAAATATTTGGATCGTTCGAATTTTGCAAAATTTTCCGTAATTATTTGAATTGTTTATTTAAGTATATACATATATAAGTTAATTATTTACACAACACCTTTTCGTTCGGAGACTCAAAAACTAATGTCTCCCGTTTATTGAAATATTTTTCTCTACCTTACATCTTACATACAATACATTTACCTTAACTGTAACTTAAATCTATTATGCTGCCCGGACGCTGCATCAGCATTATTTACACGTTCGGTGCGCACACAGGTGTCGGTTGCGTTCTGCTGACGCTATGTCTGCTGATGTGAGAACATTTAGTTCCCACAATACCGAACATATTTGAGGCATTCGTGTTAACTTATATAGCAAATTTACTCAATAGGTGCATAAAATTCACATTTAAAATAATGTAGGCGAAGATCACATTTTTTTCGTCAGTTTTTTTAATCCTATGATTTTTTAAAAGGTAATTCTGTTCCTAATCTGTCCATCCCATCATTTCTTTCTTTGGCTTGCTGACTCGTAAGCATTGTCAAACGGCTTTTCAAAAACGTAAAAACGCCACAACACGAGTGATTGCTGTAGAAGCTAGGCCCAAGTCCATTCTGGACTGAAGGGCACTCCGAGGAGTAGAACAATTAAATGATCATGTGTCCGCTATTTGGGCTCATTCAACATCTTTTGCCATCACATTTTACAAAATTTCTGGCAATAAATTGTTTCATATATTCTTTAAGGCAGTCATGTCTTATTGCTTATTCGTACAGACAGGTAGGAACCAAAGGAGTAAATGAAAGAAGAACCGGTCAAATCAAGTGGCCTTGGGGCTAATGCATCACTAAAGTAAGTGATTAAATTTCTAGAAAATGATTGCATTCGATTGCATCGTCCATTTCATTTATTAATTTCACGAATAAACACGGATTCAAGCGAATAGACAGTATATAAACTTGAAAATTACGAGTACGTATGAAACAAAGCTTTTCAGTCGATGAAAAAATGTGTTCGTCGACAGTGTAATAATTACGGAAGCGCCTTAAAATTTTAGTTTTTAACTCACAATTACTTTTTTAAGTACAAGTCAATCAAACTTGTTTCAAGTTAGATACGTACTTACTTACTTAACAGGCCTACGACCTATGGCGGGTCTGAGCCTGAGCTATCGCTGCCTTCCATCGTTGACGATCCTGGACACACTGCTTCCAGTCATCAAGACCAAGCTGTCTTACATCCGTGATGACTTGGTCTTTGTGCCGGAGGTTCGGTCTTTCTCTCCTTCTCGAACCGGGAGGCTCGGATTCGAAGACCCTCTTAGCTGGAGCGTTGTTATCCATGCGCTTCATGTTACATGCTGTCAAAAAATGTTTGTTTCGATCCAATTATCGATTGTTTTCTAGTTATGTGCTGCCACCCCTAAACTTAACGGAAGAGGGTGTCCCAAAATGCATGTTTGTTTTTGATAAAAAACGAATGATTTAAATGAATAAATGAATAAATTAGAAAGTCTATGGTAAGGTATGGGTTATCATATCGAGTTATTCGATGGTTTTGCTGAAACACACACTTCTATCGAAATTTATATTTCTTTGTTTTGTATAAATGCGACTAAGTTTGGTGGATATAGCTCCGATTCGGTTCTTCAAAGTGGTTGAATATCATGATCTAGACTACAAATTTTAATCATCAAACCGGTATAGTATACTACCAGGAAATTATGTCAGTAGAAGTTGAATTGTTTCTTGGTACGAGTATGTAAGGCATGCAGCATTCCAGCATTAATGGAAACGAAAAGGCAGATTAACTGACACGGACAGGTTCAAGTTCAGCCGCAGAATCGGCTGACAATACTATCCATCCTCCTATTAGCTCAGCCGAAAGACTCATTGAGCAAGTATCTGTGTCATTAGAACAAATCATATCATATATATGTTATAGAACAAATCATATCCAACAGTAAGAAAATCATACGCATCTTAGCAGGGGTTCTCATTGGCCACTGCACGGTTGATGCAATGGCTAAGAGACTAAACCTCCCGGCGGACGATTTCTGTAGGAGCTGTAGGGATGAGGAAGAAATTGAATCAGTGGAGCATCTCTTTTGCCATTGCCCTGCTCTACAAGAATGACGGCTTACTCACTTAAAAGCAAGTTTCTTTCACGAGCTCAGCGATGTGGCGAAGGTTCAGATCCCTGACCTAAGGAAATTTTTAACTAGAACGGGATGGTTTTGATAATTGCATGCTGACCCTTCGTTAATCCTCGGAAAAGATGCAATCCTTACAGGGCAAACACAATGGGCCTCCACGGCCTCTGGGTGTAATTGCTGACAACAGCATAAAGCCCTCCTAACCTAACCTTACCTAAGGCATGTAGCAGAGTTTTGTTGATACCACATGTTGTCCACGTTCTTACTTTCAACTTAGATCCAAACTAGACTAATTTATAGCCAAAAAAAACGACTGTATGGCGCAGTTAGTTAAGTGCCTGCTCCTAGTTCGAGGGGTCCCAGGTTCGAATCCCAGTGAAATCGAATCTGGTCCAGTCACCATTTGCCGTTGGGATCAAATTAACGGCACTAGAGTAGGTTGCTACCTGGCAGTACAATGGACCAGTTTTGAGTCTGAGTGCTTCAGTAGAGTTTCAAAAATCCACTGAAAAAAAAAATTTGTAGCATTTACTATTCATTGTTATTGCCTGACTAGTCGTAGTTTCAAAGAATACTTGTTCGATGATCCGTTTAGCCCAAAAACCTTACCAAACAGTGACACATGGACGATCCTGTCTTTTAACAATTGCTCGTGAATTTTCGAAAATCTAAATTCGACAATTTTGGAGATTAAAATAGCCTTCGAAGTGAACATGTTGTTTGAAAAATTAGCATCCACTTATTGTTGTCCCCTAATCCATTCAACGAACTCTCTTCGCTGTGCATGATCAGTAGGCTTTCGATTTTGAGTCAGATGCAATATGTATGCGATAAAGAGCTTCTCGGAGTGTCTTATTCTTGACCATGGCACCGATTTCATGTTTTCGGACTCATTATCCAGTCTCCCTGAATGTTTAAATTATTCACTTGAGAGTTAACGATCCAAAATGTTGTCGTTAATTTTTTAAATATTGCTCAACACTAAACATCCTTTTTACGTGTAGGGCTAGAGTCTTAAAAACTCCAGAACTGTCAACTGTCACTGTGCCATTTTTTTATTGGCGATATATTAAGTAACTTTAAAATCTTGCATTTACTTTGGAACACCTTCTATAAATGTCCTGGGTCACAAGTACTGGGGCTTATATGATGATAAAATGTTGGCTACACTGCTAAAATGTGAGCTAGCACTCAAATAGTTGAATAAATAAATTTCTCCATTTTAATTTTTAAGAAAAAAACTGCTTCTATGTCTTGCTAACTAATTTAAATTTGTCAAGAC
Organism: Myathropa florea; assembly: GCA_930367185.1. NCBI lineage: Eukaryota > Metazoa > Arthropoda > Insecta > Diptera > Syrphidae > Myathropa > Myathropa florea. Next base: position 110,523,517 of record OV884002.1, read on the forward strand.
CTAAAAAGTTTCTCAGAAACCAGTCTATACATACGAGTCTATGAGTGAGTACACTGTCCTTTTCGCTTAAATAATTTATGAAAATCATTTCGCATACAAACATAAAGCAAAGAAAAAAATATTCTAGGCGCCGTAGTTAACATTCCACTAGTCAACTAAGCAACACAATATAATAACAAATTACTCGCTAAAGTCGTTATGTATTCCATATTTTCTGATTAATTTCGTTCCAATTGTTTTCCAGTAATTAAGTTTAAACGTAAATAATTTTTAGCAATTTGATCGCCTGAAATAAGCTTTAAACTAGACCATTGTTTATATTTGCTGATTTAACTCTTACCGATAAATATATACAATATCGCTCAAATTAGTTAAGTATTATAACTTATATAAAAAAATTTAATTTTAGTGAAGTTTAAACAAATATAAAAATGCATATCGTATCGTGTTAGAAATTTTCATTTGTTAACGAAGTAAATCAAATTTTTAATAGACAATTGTTATTTAATGAATTATTCTTTAAAAAAATATATATTTTACAAAAAAGAAGAATACAAAGAGAAAAAAAAATAAATGTATTTGTTTTATTTCGTATAAGAATATTTGAAAGTTGTATGTTATATTTGTACTCTTGTTTATGTACGCTCGTGTAGCATTTGCTTCTAAATTGTAGTTCTCGTATCAGTTTTCGAGAAAGTGTTTCGAAAGCTACTTGCTGTATTTGTGAGAGTAGCACAACGGCGGGGATGTGGGCTTGAATGAATGAAAATTGTTGTTAATTGTTTTATTGGATGTGTTTTTAAACGTGAGCATGTTGTTTTTGTTTTATTTTATGTTCGCTTATATGAATATCATACAGGTCTAACTTCATGGCAAATATGTGTTTTATTTGTATTTTAAATAATTTTTTAATTTGTAATTAAAAAAATGTTTTTTTTTTTCGCAAATACATTCTATGGACAGTGGTGCCGTGAAATAACGTCGAATTACACTAAAATGAATTCACTCAAATTTGACATTATTTCACGTCGATATCAAGTCAACAAACAACGCCTTTTTCGCAAACAAGACCAAATATCCGACGTAGAATTTTTGTTTCGAAGCCACCAAGTATCAGCTATACCTGCTTATGGTTTAACTGTCGGCTCCATAAACCACAACTGGCAGGATAAGAGTTTTGTAGAGCATGATTTTTGTCCTTTGAATCAAGAGTTTTGACTCAAGTTGTTTCGACAAAACCGAAGTAGCAGATATTATCAAGGGCGATTCTGCGTTGGATCTCCACCAAGATGTGGTTTGTGAAATTCACGTTTGCCCTGAAATAGGCAAGCTCCTTAAGTACCTCAAAATTGTAGCAGTAGATGGTGACGTCATGTCCTAGATCGATTTTTATACTTTCTTTTCTTCTAATTTATCTTAAGACCAAATTGAACAAGTCACATGATACCACATCTCCTTGCCGAAATCCGCTATAGGTTTCAAACGATTTAGCTGTTCTAAAACCGTACTCCACGGTGCATCGAGTATTTTTTTTAGCGTGAGGTACAAATTTAGCCATCTAGTCCCTTGCTATTAGTATTATCACATGCGGCTGGTGATACATATTTATTTGGTCTGATCTTTTCCAGGACTTGACGGAGTGTGAAGATTTGTTAGACTAAAGTTGAAGACGACTGGATGGCACAGTTGGTTAAGTGCCTGCCCCAAGTTAGAGGCATCTCAGGTTCGAATCCCAGTGAAATCGAATCTGGTCCAGTCACCATTTGCCGTTAGAATCAAATTAACGGCCCTGGAGTAGATTGCTACCTGGCAGTACAATGGACCAGTTTGAGTCTAAGTGCTCCAGTAGCGATTCAAAAATCCTACAAAAAAAAATTGTTTTGCCGGGTCAGAAGCCGTACTGGTACGTGCCGATTATTGCGGTGCAAAAGGGCTGTAGACGTTCACACAGTACGCTGGATAGGGTCTGGCAGACGACATTGAGCAGGGATATATCTCTATGGTTGTTACCTGTGATGTATCAACTCGTTCAAACTTGTCAAACCGAGTTGCATCCGAATCGAGTTGAACCGAGTTACATTTTTGTTAATCCGATTTGATGAAGTGAGTCACTATTAATTAAATGCCAAACCAGCGAATGGTTCGACTCTGTTTGAAAACTAAATTTCTTTTTCGTCTGATTAATACATGTGAGCACATTGCATTAATGGATGAACAATATTATGTTAATGCGAACCGAGTTGTATTGCTCGAGTAAATAACAAGTCGGAGTTCGATTTCGGTTTTGTTTCTCATACGACTGTGCTACCGACTCATGGTAGCATGTTTTCTCTTGTTGATGTTTTTTTATATTTATTTGGTTTAGTTTGATTTATGTACGCGCTTTTTTTGTGTGATGTATTAAAGTCAATGAAGTGCATAGTGATAGTGTGCCAAGTTAAAACGAGTCGAATATGACTCGATTTGCAACTCGGTTTACATAAATTTCATCGAATTCGACTCGGTTCGCAACACGATTTACTTAAATTTCGCTGGACTTGACTCTGTTTACAACTTGGATTACTTAAATTTCCTCGGATTTGACTCGGTTTGCAACTCGTTTTACTTAAATTTCAACTCGGGTTAACTCGGTTTGAAAAAAATACCGTTTGTCACATCACTAATATGAATCGTTGCTCTGAATTGGCAGTGTCAGCCTTTTGTACATATGTATTTAGGAGATATATTGTATCTTGTTCGTATTTCTTTACACCTTGAGAATATTTGCCATTTATCTTCATCACCTACCCAAAGACCTTTCTGTATACACGGTCTATCTCTGCCAAGTTCTGCAGTTGATTTTAAATATTTATTTTTATTTTGTTCTTTATTTTTTGTTTTTGATAACATTTCAGGTTTCTTTTGATTTAAGCAGCATGTCGCATCCATAAGTCTGTTAAAAGAAATACAAAATCAACAGAACTAACAAAGTATTCAGTTTTTTTTCTTTTTTAATTTTGTTTCTTATTAAAAAAAGTTGTGGATTAAATTTTAAATTAATGTTCTCTATACAATTCACAAAATATTAATACTGTCTGTGATGTATTTTTGTCCGATTGCACGTTAATGTTACTAGAGTGTGTGCCACCTCGTGAGTATTCAAACGACGAATAAAATAACTGTTTGTAATTTTATGTTTTAGTCAAGGAATGTGTTTAATAGAAAAATAAAAAATAAATGCATGATAAATCCTTAGTTATATATTTTCTTAGTTTTAGTGGTAAACAAAAAAGAAACAACAACATTTATAGTAAACTTTGTCGACATTGTTATACTTGAGTTTCAATGTTATATATTTTTTATTTTCTTTATTTAATTCTCGCAAATGCGTATTTCTGCAGTACAATGCATGCCTTGGGATCGGTAATAATGTGTAAGTAAATAGAAATGTAAACGTAATTAGTCACCACCATCCAACACACAAAATCACAGCACATTGCACTGAATTCATAAATTTAAGAGAATTTAGAGATTTACTTTTCTTCTCTAACCGAAGATGATTTGCCTGCGTAGGGGATTGATTCCTCAAGTCTGTTTCCAGAATTATCATCTCATTTCACTGATAATTAATCTTATGGGAAGATTTGTTGCTAAGATATTTTTTCGATATCTTTACATTTCGTCCCATTCGTAGAATTTGAAAGTTTAATGAATGAATTATTTCACAGGGTGTTTGACGAGAAGTTTAAGTTTTGTATAAACTAATAAGAAATGGAATTTGAATGGTAAAATTCTCCTGAGTGTTGTACTGAATGTGGAGAATAACGCATGAATAATATTGCCAGCTAGCCTCACTAATGCGGTTCTTTTTCTCATATTCATAATCGCGCTTCATTCTAGCTTTAAACCACTTTCGTCGATTTCTTAAGAATTTTGATACGCAAAATGATGGAACATTCCGCAAACTTTCGAAATATTTATGTTCTACGATGCTTCTTTTAAATAACTTTACAATTTAATTTTTTTAAATAAAATACAATTTTATGAGCTGTATTTTATTTGTCTTATATAAGAGGACGGATAAGAAAGACCGGAACTTTTTAAAGGGCCCACATAGTTTTTGATTAGCTACGAGGGCATTTTAAGAAATAAACTACCGCCTGTACATAAAGTAATGTTAAATTTTGTTCCGGCAAGAAATGTGTGTTTGGTAGCTTTATTGTCTTTGATTGTTTTTACTTATTGACTGAGTAATTGCCATCCATGCAACGTCAAGTTATCTCACTACCGCTATCTCTTGGGTTTTGTACTCAATTGTTTGTCTTCCTCTCTTTCTTTAATAAGGAGGCTCGGATTCGAAGACTATCTTAGTTTTAGCATTGGTTTTTTTCGCTTGATATGGCTAAGCCGAATTTAGTCGGATTTTTGCTTTCCGAACTATGCTCACATCCTTGTACACCTCAAAGTGTTCGGGGTTGAAGGCAAATGGAGGAGATGACACATTTGCCTCCCTCGCAAACAGAACCAAATATTCGACGTAGAATTTCTTTCGAAGACAATATGAATAAGCTCTGGAGTCCTGCTTTCTGCTTCATAAAGACTGTCGGGATAAGGGTTTCTCGTAGAGGATGATTTTGGTGGTTTAGATGGTGCAGTTGGTTGAGTGTCTGCACCAAGTTAGAGGGGTCTTAGTTTCGAATCCCAGTGAAATCGAATCTGGTCCAGTCAACATTTGCCGTTGGGATCAAATTAACGGCACTGGAGTAGGTTGTTACCTGGAAGTACAATGGACCAGTTTTGTGAGTGCTCCAGTAGTCTTTCAAAAATCCTCCTTGTTCTGGCACAGTCTTACTTTGTTAAGGTAGTAATTCAGACTTCAGTGGCCAGTACGAAAGCTCGTTGCTTCCTTAAGCTTTCCTTATCTAGGCTAAGGTTATCCTTGTAGGAATACGGTCTGATTAATCGATTGGATTGCCCAAAACCATCCCCATTGGTCCAATGGTCTAGGCAAAGTTGATTTTCCTATTTGTTAATCAGCTTTGTAGCTGTTGTCCAGAGGATGTGTCATCGTTTTCTTCACAGGCGTCGGGTTCCGTCATTTAGGCTTGGTCTGTCTACGTCCTGGAGAGTCATGTGCTCTCCAGAGGTTCAACCATCGATAGAAGCCCTAACCAAGGACGCAGGCAGTCCTAGTGCAGGTCCAGGTCCTGAGAGTACCTCCTCTGATCCTAACCATCGGTGATTTCATTTCCTGTCGCCATAGATGCTTTGCCCCTTCCACCTGTTCTTCACAATATAGTTCGTGACCATTAGAATCGCATAGGTTTCCGCTTGGAAAACCTACGCAAATTTACCTAACAAAGTGTGCAGTCTAAAGTTGTCGCTTTCCACGAAGGCACCAGCACCAGATCCTTCATTGGTCTTGGAGCCGTCCGTGAAGATTCGACTACATTCCTTTCCTGGCTTAGATTCTGGCCAAAGCTAGTCCTGAGTGCAGGGAAAGTCGACTTTGTATGTTCGTCGCAGCTTGAGTACAGGTGTTCGTGCATCAGACGGTATATCCATAAAACTGGGGGGGGGAGATTCAGCAGTGCATCAAGAGCAGAGCCAGGCGTACTAGGGAATGCATCTATGCAGCCTAATTATAATGCTGCTTTTATTTTTGTTACGTTGACTGTTGAGCCTGGGAAGGCTGAAATATCTAATATCGATGCGGCGATATATCCACTTTCTTCTACAGTACCTCACAAAATTGAGCATACACCCAAAGCAAGAAAATATTTTTGATTTTTTCTTCTTGAAAAAAGTAATTTATTAAAAAAACAAAAATGTAGTTTTAATAACACATATTTCATTTAAAAAAACAAATGATAAAAGCAATAAAATATTAAACAAAACAGATTGTTTTTAGCGAAATAAAAAAAGTACTTAATATAAAGGCATTGAGCATACACTCAAAAAAACTAAAAGTTGATTCAAGTTATCGATTAAACACTAAATAAAAAACGACAAAAAATTAAATTTCACTATCGGGTAGCACCTTCTCCAGCATCTATTACAACTTTTAACCGCCAGGGTATGGGTTTTATAAGTTTTTCCGTAAAAGATGACAATATGCTTTCCCAAGCTGCTTGGATTTGTAATTTTAGCTTCTGCTTATTAGAGAAGAGACTTTCTTCAAGCAGCAGGTTTATCTCACGCCATGGGTGTTCAAACGGGTCTAGATCAATCGATTTTGGAGGTGTATCAAGTTGCACTTGGGGCAATATAAAGCAACTATTCGCGTACTTAGTAAGAGGTGTGCCTCGGATCGTTGTCTTTTTAAAAGCAATAATCCTAATGCATGCTTAATTTTTCTGAAACTCCGTAGAATTCACTTGAATATATGCAAATACCCAATTTTGCCGATGGTATTCTCTTTGAATTCAATGCCCGCCGACACTTGAAGCCATACAATCACACAACCTCCTTCGTGTTGTATGGAGAAGCTTTATTTAAGAGCTGTGTTTATTTCTTTCCAAACAACTGGCATATTACCATGCGGATTAACAGTCTCTTGGTCTTTTCGAGAGAAAATTTCTGCGCGCGATCTTTGGTCCTGTTTGCGTTGATGGCATTTGGAGGAGAAGATTCAACCACGAACTGTATGGGCTGTACAGCGACATGAGTCTAGCCAGGCGTCTACGAATCCAACGCCTAAGATGGCTAGGCCATGTAGAGCGTATGGACAACTTGGTTCCGGCCCGAAGATTCTTCGACTCTGAGCCTGTGGGACAACGCAACAGAGGACGTCCACGAACAAGGTGGCGCACACAAGTCGAGGGGGATCTCGGCCGGTTTGGTTTGCGAAACTGGAGACAGCTGGCGAAAGATCGTGTTAGCTGGAGAGGCACGTTGAGAAGAAGAAGAAAGTGGTTTATTGTTGTTCCGTTTGAAAACATAATCCAATTTTCTCAAAAGCTATCTGGGTGATTTACAATTGCCTAGCAAACTCTATTCTCTACAATTCTTTATAATTTTCTTTGTTCTGATATGTGTATGCTAAATTTTGTGAGGTACTGTATATTAAAAAAAACAAAAAAATCAAATCAACTGTGTGCAGTTTTTTGAATCTTCCTTACTTCACTATCTACATATAGCGACGAAAAAAACACGAGTTACATTTCTTTTAACCCATCCAAAGATGACTAACAATCTAGGAACCTTAAATCTATGATTATCAATATATTCATGTCAGCACCGTGTGTATTTGACTTGTTAAGAAAAGATGTAAAATGAACTCTTCACCTCTGATGATGTAATCATTTCTATATCAAGCTGTTGCATTATTTTCATCATCAACTAAAGTGTCTTAAATTTAAGTTGCATGTGTATATTTAATAATGTTTATCCCTTACGAGTTTAAATTGTTGCAATTCGCTCAATATATTGCATGTATAGCTTAACAAACAATTTTTTGAAAATATTTTAACAAAAGGATTCTCTTATGATTTCGAACTTTTTTTTCATTTACTTCTGTTTTGTAACTTTTTTTCATCCTAGTCATCCTTCCTGTACCTCTAAACACTACTAAAAACTATCTGTTCGTTTGCTTTTGTTTTACTTGTGTTTTTCTTTTCCTTTCTTTTGTTTGTCGTTTGTTTTACTATATTTCTTCTATAGTCTCTGGATATTTTTGTAATATTTTGTTGTTAAGAAGATGAAGGATTTACTTAGGATCTGCGGTGGTTAAATAATAAAATAAAATACATTGACGTACGGAATAGAGCACAAAACCTTTTTCCAGCCAGATAAATAAACAAATATAGGGAGCAAAAAACAACTAAAACAAACAGAGCTATATGGGATCCATAGACACTTGTCAGTGAAGTGCTAAGGAGACGGAAATTGCAATATAAATAAAACTTGTTCACCTAGCATCAGTGTGCATACACTGGCGAATGGATTTGGATTTTAATTTTTATGGCAACATGAGCCAATTTTCTATTCATGTTGTTAATTACCTACAGACATCAGAACACAATATTAACTAAATTAATAAATCTACGAAATATAAGCGTGTATAGTAGTAGATCACCTAGTCCATCTGCTTCGTCTTCTACTACATCAGAGCCGCAGACATAACAGCAAATTGGCATGATAACTAAATTGAACAATTTAAGTTTTGAGAAGTCTGTAGTTTTTTCAGAATTAGAAGAGACTATAGTGAGACCAATTCAATGGAGGTACCAAGAAACAGAAATTGTTGATTAAATTATGGAAAAAGTTGCTGTAGAAAGAATACAAAAGTACATTCAAAATAACAAGAAACACCCAGAGTGATGGTGGGCGCCGTGGTGGGTAGACGCATCGGGGTCTAAGGTTCGAGCCTCGAAAAAAACAGTCGAGACACTGACAATGCTCAAAGAATCCAAACTGTCCAGAAAAAGCTTCTCAAAATCGTCGTTCGGAGTCGGCATTAAACTGTAGATGCCCTCCACTCGTGAGAGTGGACACGCACAACACGACTGGTTGCTGAGAAGCTAGACCCAGGTCCACCTCAGGCTGTAGCACCGCCATTATTATTATTATATTACCCAGAGTGATGCAGGCTGACTTGGAAGAGGTGGGTAATTCGTACCCCAATAATGAATGCAAACCCAAACTTAATGAACGCAAATCCGTAATCCTGTGCATCCGGAATTATGAATTCTTCAAAACATGAAACGATTGACGACGTGGATATTTACTAGTATCCGATTTCTTGTGGAACCATATAAAGGGTGCTCCAACGAAAACGCACGATGATAATGTAAATAAAACAAAAAATTTTCAGAGAATTATCTTAATATTTTTTTATTATGATAGAAGGATCTATGACAATTATGTGTGAAACAAAATATTGGCCAAATGCTTCGGTGGCATACCTCTATCCAAAGGTCCATATTTTCAATGACTCTGAGACATAATTGAGGTTTAATGTCGTAAATGTGCCGAATTATCTCATCCTTTTGCTCTTGAATTGTTCTTGGCTTACGTACACTTTTTCTTTTAAATATTCCCAACGGTGTCAAATCACATGATCCTGGCGGCCAATTAACATCGCCACGAGGTGAGATAACACGGCCATTGAATTTCTTGCGCAAAAGAGCCATTGTTTCGTTGGCTTTGTGCTAAGTGGCACCATCCTGTTGGAAGCACATGTCGTCCAAGTCGATATCCTTAATTTCTGGCCACAAGAAGACCGTTATCATCTCGCGATGGCGAACACCATTCACGGTAACTGCTTGGCCGACCTCCTTTTCGAAGAAGTTCGGCCCGATGACGCCGCCAGCCCATAAACCGCACCAAACGGTTTGAACGAACTGGGCGAGCATGCACAGACGTTTTCACATTTCCTACAGACCCGGTTTGAGGAAATTTGCGCACAATTCTACCGATTGTGGACACATTTGGTCGATTATGCTGACCAAAAAAATCACGAAGTGCACGAAATGCATTTTGATTTGAACGCCCATTTTCGTAAAAGGCTTCAACAATCTTAACGCTCTGCTCAATTGTGTACCTCTCCATGGTTGAATTTGTCAATCACTGAAACAAAGAAATGTCAAATTAAGTTGGGCAAATAAACTTGACATTAAGGTATGACTCGCAATTAACATCGTGCACTATGGTTGGACCACCCTTTACTTTTATTTAAAATGGAGAATTCAACTTAGGCCGACTGTATGGTTAAACTACAAAAACTCCAATACTGATTGATACATAACCATGGTTGATGGCAATACAAAATATAAGCAGGAGACAGTTGGCTGCATCCATGCCCAAGAAATTTACTAAAAGCAATATGAAAAACTGCCTATCAATAAATATTTAAAAAATTAAATATAAATTAAAGCAATCGTTAATAACTAAGAATAAACCACCGACAGACAATGATTTTTTTTATCATATTTTATATAATTTTTTAAAAAATGTGATTTTTTATGAATTTGAATGAAAATTTAACGACCAATTTACTAACTATCGAAACAAAACAAAAACAAAAAAATAAATTTGCAGATTCACTGAAACGGCTAGACTACTACGAAGTGTGTTTACACGTCGTGCTAATACACGAGTTGATACGGAACTAGAACTATCGCGTGAGTACAAAAAAAAAATGGAAAAAGATTGGGAGTTATTTCAATAGATTAGCTAACGAAAGACCTATGCTCCAAGAATATTTTATTTAATTAATTGTGTTTTTTTTTTAATATTTTAACTACGGTTTTAAATAAGTTAGTTTAGTTGTTCCTAAACATGAGCCAATGGACTGACCTTCTATTCACTTGGAGGAAAACTCAAAACTGGATAATTCTAAAACAATACTTGATTAATTGGTTTTTGTTCATATTCTTTTTAAAAAAACTTTTTATTGAATACCTACATATGTTTACCTTTTGATTTGGTTAAGTTATACAGTTTTTTGTCTGTCGAATAGTTTAGATGATTCTTCTAAATAATTCGCAAGATTTCTACTCTCTCTCCTCAACTTTCTTCTGTCTTTTTTATACTATCCCTCATCATTTATTCTTAAGGTTATGTTATGATTATGCAGTTCCTAAGGCAGCTTTTCCGATAGAATTATTAGATTTATCTACAGCTGTCAGAATCTAGCAGTGGTCGCTAAGGATACTTCAATGTTGAAACCAGGTTGTCGTTTGCTAAGTTTACGCTTACTCCTTTATTTATGTTCCCTGAAAATTATATTTACAGGATCGGCCAAATACAAGTTTCTTTTTAAAAATGCAATAAAATGTAAATTTTTTTTCCATGTATATATATTATTGCTTTATTAGTAAAAACAAACATTCCCATTAATTATGAAATACAACGTCGTTCAAGTAGCTGTTTCGGCTGGCTTCGCAGAAGTTCCCCACAAAAAAAGTCCAAAGGGGTCAAATCGCAGCTCCGAGGCGCCCAACTGTCATCGCCAAGACGACTGATAACACGATTTGTGAATTTGGTGCACAAAAGATCGATTGTGGCATGGGCTGTGAGGCATGGCGCGCCATCTTGCATGAACCAGAGGTCGTCCAAATCCAAGTCTTCAATTTCAGTAAAAAAAAAAGTCGGTTAACATGGCTCTGCAACGCCCATCGTTGACCGAAACGCTGTTCCCAGCCTCATTTTCGAAGAAAAGTGGTCTACAATACGCACCAAACTGTCATTCTCTGTGAATACATTGGCTTCTCGACAATAACGTGTGGATTTTCCGTTTTCCGAGTCCCAGATGCGGGAATTTTGTTTGTTAACGTAGCCGCCGAGATGAATATGCGCCTCGTCAGAAAAGATGATTTTTCGCCCAAAATCGTTGTCCAATTCAAGCTGCTCTGGCCCAAACTGCGAAGCAATAGCGAAGCGGATGGTCGCGCGGCTTCAATTGCTGAGTCAATTGGACTTTGTAAGCGAATAATCCGAGATCTTTGTGCAGAATTTTTCTCAGACTTGTGCGTGATATATTGAGGCGTTGAGATCGATGACGAGTTGATGTTCGTGAATTGAGTCTTAAATTCTCGGCCACAGAAGCCATATTCTCATCTGTGCGCACTGTACGACGACGGGGACCATGAGTGTTGTCCACTAGCATACCAGTCTCACGAACTTTTTGCACAAACTTGCGTACACCAATCGCGGTGGGTGCTTTATTTCGGCCAAAACTTATTTTGAAAAAAACGCACTGTTTGGCCTACACAGCACTCACTTTGGAAATAAGTTTTGAATATTTCCCCACGTTGTTCATGCGTAAAGCGACTCATTTCGTTCCGCGGATGTATGATACTGACTTTCTGTCAAGATTTCGAGAGGAAAACAGCTGTCAGTGTCAAAATGACATATGATTTCAAAAAAAAAATCCACTAGACGGCCCACCCTGTACAAATTTCGAGGCTTCAAAGATTTAAAATTTCAAAGATTATCATTTTCGCACATGAATTCCATGCTGGGATCGACAACTCGAAAGGAGTCTTAGTGATATCTCTCACATTCATTTCAACCCCTAAATGCTCAACAGCAAAAGACGCTTAGAAGACGCTTAGAAGAAAATTCAAATAAAATAGTTAAAATTCGTTTGACTGATATTCAGAATTGCTTCCATCAAAAAATATTTATGCGACGGAACCTTCCCCGTGCGAGTGCAATTCGCACTTGCCCAGTTTATTTAACAAACTCTTTGTCTTTTAAAAATCCCCATAAAAAAAATCGGTCGCAATTAAATCTTGGAAACGAAGTGGCCAACGGAAATCTGAATTTTTCGTTCGACAAAAATTTCACACAGTAGGTCCACAGTTTTAATACGCTTTTATCCGGTTTTTCAAATCTGGTCCAGTCACCATTTTGCCGTTGGGATCAAATTTACGGCACTACCACTGGAGCGGTCGATCAGTGGTAGTAGTCTGACTGTGAGTATCACAATGGACAACATGGTCTAAGTGTGCTGATGAATTCACCAGCAGCCCCCTAACCTAACCTACCCTAGGTCCACAGTGTACTTAGCGGCGGTACTTGTACTTGAAAAGAATGAAGTCCAGTGGTACTTGTTTTTTTTTTCTTTTATTCGCCACAAGTATTAATTTTTACGTACTTAAGTACATAAATAAGGGCTTAAGTACTTGACCAGTATTTACAAGTCCCTTCAAGTATTTACAAGTACTTTCAAGTACTTTAAATTATATCAAATATTGGCAAGTACTTTAGTAAAAAGGACTTGTATTTGATTCAAATAAAGTACCAGCATCAAGGTACTAAAGTACAAATACAATTCCAGGTACTGGTACTGGTACTTATATTTGTACTTGGTTTTGTACAGCCCAGGTACTTAGCAGTGTGCACAGTCTTGTTGGAATCACAAATCAGTATGTGGCTCCGCCATTGAGCGCAAAAAAATCTGACCATTGTTCTGTAAGGAGCTACGGAAATCGTTTCTCGCGTTACATCCCCACCTTCGAAGAAATGTGGACCGCTTTTGTTTTTTCGATTAACAAGAGTAGAAAAAATCGATAATTTCAACGCATTGTTTTATACTGTACGTATCCATTTTAAATTTCCAAGAACTCAATTATGACCTGCAAAAAGAAAAAAAATACAGTTAAAATCGGTTGTAACGAATATGGTCGTTGTAAGCGATATGTCGTTGTAAAGGATTTATAATGCTATTGGATTACTCAGACGGGACCTAAGAATTTTGTCGTTATAACCGTTATAAGCGATTTTGATTGTAATTATATTGGAAAACAAAAAAGTCATTTGTGTTTAACATTGGTTTGTCTTATTCGGCCCATTTTCTGCAAGTTTGTAAATACTTCTGTTTAACCCAACACATAGAGGATATTTCGGAGACCTCGAGACTCAGAAAAATCCTCTCCTCGTGTCCTGCCATACCAAGCTACTACATGAAGCAGGACGGCACATGGACTACGTCTAGTAAAGAATCACTTGAGATTCTACTTGATACTCACTTCCCCAGCTGCTCTGATGACCAACCCATTTCCTCCATGGTTTCTGGTTATCCAATTAGTAGCCTCGTGAAGCTCACCACTAAGCATAGAATAGCATGGGCTATTCGCAGCTTTAAACCGTATAAATCCCCTGGTCCGGATGGTATTATACCAGCGGAACTCCAACTGAACTTAGACCTAATTCTTTCATGGTTGGAAACTATCCTCAAAGGTTGCCTGAGCTTGTCCCACATTCCCTTGGGATGGAGGCAGGTGAAGGTTGTCTTCCTACCTAAAGCAGGTCGTAGCTCTCATGTTAACCCCAAAGATTTCAGACCTATCAGTTTATCTTCCTTCCTACTCAAAACGTTGGAAAGACTCATAGATATCCATCTTCGCTGCAATATAGACCCATCTAGATTGTCAGCCTCTCAACATGCATACACTAAAGGCAAATCAGTTGATACTGCCCTACACTCGCTTGTATGCTCCATCGAAAAATCCCTTCACCATAAGGGATTCACTATGGTAGCCTTCCTGGACATCGAGGGAGCCTTCAACAATGTCTACCCATCCTCTATCATCAGTGCACTGGTAAATCTTGGCGTGGACAAGGGACTCTGTAGATTGATTTACCAACTGCTTGTCAGTAGAGTTATCATATCGAAGCTGGGTTCCACCACAGCCACCAGATTTGCCAGCAGAGGAACACCACAAGGTGGAGTTCTATCTCCCCTGCTATGGAACATCGTAGTCAATGAACTACTTTTGTTGCTAGATAAGGCAGGGTGCAAGGTGATAGCCTATGCGGATGATATTGCTGTGGCTGTCTCGGGAAAATATCCATCAGTGCTAAGGGATCTCTTGCAGCATGCTCTCTCAAAACTTTCGGCGTGGACCAAAGTCAACGGATTGGGCACTAATGCTTCTAAAACGGAAATTGTCCTCTTCACACGAAAATATAGTATCCTCTCGATCGACCCCCCTACCATTAACGGCACCAGTTGCAACTTCTCGGAGTCTGCTAAATATCTGGGGCTCATCCTAGATAAGAGGCTAAACTGGAAGACGAACGTAATGGAGCGGACCCGCAAGGCGACGCTGGCTCTCTACATTTGTAAAAGAGCACTAGGAAAGAAATGGGGTCTCCAACCTCATATGATCCACTGGATCTACACAACCGTCGTTAGACAAATTCTGTTGTATGGAGTGCATGTCTGGTGGCCAATACTAGACAAAGCCATACACTACAATCTCATTAGGAAAGTTCAACGTCAAGCCTGCATCTGCATAAGAGGTGCTCTGAGAACTTCACCTTCAGATGCTATGGACGTAATAATGAACCTATCCCCAATAGACATTTTCGGCAAACTACTAGCAAAGAATACTGCTATCCGTCTTACAGCCTCTTCCCAGTGGACCAACAATCCATTTGGCCACTCCACTATACTAATTTCCTCTAACTTCCCCACAAGAATTCTGGACCATACCACACCCCTTTACTTCCCTGACAGACTTTTTAAAACCCTTATTCCAGATAGAGACTTTTGGAATGATAATCCTAAACCTTTTGCAGGTTCCCTGCACTTTTTCACGGATGGGTCTAAAACCCAGGAGGGGGTGGGTAGTGGCGTTTTCTCTGATGAACTAAATATAAGTCTCTCCTTTCGCTTACCCGACTACTGTAGTGTGTTTCAGGCGGAGATAATGGCGATAAGTGAAGCGCTGTCTTGGCTCAAATGGAGTGTAATATCCGCTCGTGATATTTGCATTTTCACGGACAGCCAGGCAGCCATCAGAGCCCTGGAATTGGTCTCTACGAACTCTAAGACTGTACAAGATGGCCGACCAGTTCAATATTTGCCTGCGCTGGGTGCCAGGACATAGAGACATTCCAGGCAACTGCAAAGCAGATGAACTTGCCAAGTTCGCAACTTCACAGCCTTTACTTCCTAAACACAGTAGCTTGGGTATGCCCCTCACAACTTGCAAATTGTTGCTCTCATTAGAGGCAACTCCTGAAATAGATAACAGATGGGGAGTGGCACTACGTGTCACACCTCAAGGATCATCTGGCCTAGGCTAGATTCCAAAAGATCTAAGGATTTAATATCTCTTCACAGATCGCATATAAGCTCAATCGTCGGTGTCATCACAGGACACTGCCTCATAGGAAGCCATGCCAACAGACTAGGTGTCCCGGCTAATGATTTCTGTAGAAGCTGCCTAGATGAGGAGGAAGTGGAAAGCGTCTCACACCTCCTCTGCTCCTGTCCGGCCCTGGCGTCTATTCGACGCCAATATCTAGGGGCCTACTTTCTTGATGACTTGTGTGAACTTAGTACGGTTCCCATTAACAATCTACTTCGCTTCATTATAGGCTCCAATTGGTTTCCCTCGGACAACTTATTGGTTTGATCCCTGTCAAACCATGTGGCGGCACAATGGATCAACTCTGGTCTAAGTGCACACCCATATAAGCCACATCATACCTAACCTAACCTAACCCAACACATTGCCTTCCACAATACCTAGAATTGAAATATATTTGATATTCATTTCGGTTCTCCCAAAAAATTGTCATTAATTCACATTTATCTCAACACATTCATAACACCTCACCAAACCAATTGCAAAATCTCAACGTCACATTTACTAATGCAATTTTTGTATTTTTTTCTCTGTTCCCTTTAGATGGTTACGCGTTTTCGCAAGAAGAAGGTGGAGCTGTACCCCAATCAGTCGTTATACGAGCTTATGATACAAATCTTCGTAAACCCGAGGGAAACTAAGGACACGCGGACACAATTCACCAATCTTCATCATCTCTGAGATCAACAAACAAAAATAGAAACAATTAAAAATGTAGGGAATTTAAATAACAGAACAAAACAAAAATGTACAGATATTTAAAAGGAAATGCAATTTTACAAAAAAAGAAAAAAAAACTTATTAACGCTAAGCTAATGTATACAATATTAACTTATTTATCCTCAAATTGATTCCTAATTTATCTAATGTACGGTCTATACTCTACGAAGTTTTTTTTTCTTCTGATTTTAATATACAAACACATAACATGTAGTTTTCTTTATAAAACAAAAAAAAATTAATTTAATGAGTGTTGAGGTGATCCTTTTTGTGATTTTGTAAATAATTCTAAAGAGAAAACGATTGTTTCAAAACGAAAGTGAACATGAAAAACAAATTTCTTTTTTTTAATAAACTGGTGTACTTTTCGTAATTAATGCAAAACAAAAGAAAATGTATTTACTTTAAGCAGCCGAACAGAAAATGAGACGCTTTGATTATATTTGCTGATTGTGTTAGTAATGGAATAAGTACCACAATGATATTAAAGAAACAATTAAATGCAATTCAGTACCAATTTATTGAAATTAAAGCATTGAACTGCAAGCTGCCGATTCGTGAAATGTGAAGGAGAGGGTGATGTACAAGGATTTCAAATCTCTTTCTAATGAACATACTAAATTACTTAAATGAATCTAAAGGGACAGTTATAATGACAGTCCGAAAGTTTTAGAGAACTGCAGCAACCGTACGAATACACAAAAACAATACATTGTGACCATAGTAACCACCTCGTTCAGTTTTGTTAAGTTCGTTCACTTTTGCCCATTTTATATAATAGGCATGAGTAGGCCAACCAGACGTCCTCTTTTAAGAGGACATGTCCTCTTTTTGTCTCATAAAAAAATGTCTGGTATCTTTTTGGAAACATGCAATTTGTCCTCTTTTTTGGTTTTCTCAGTTAACTACATTTTTCGACATCACAAAACTACAACGAAACTTTTTTTTTTTTCAACACTAATGGTCATGAAATATGGGTAATGACCGAAAGAATAAGATCGCGAATACAAGCTGCCGAGATGAGATTTCTTTGTGCTGTTGTGGAAATTGTTCGCCGGGATAGGGTGAGAAACAAGGCAGTGCGCGAGGAACTCAATGTTGGACAGCTGCTTCTTCGAACAGAAAGGGCTGTACTTCGTTGGTTTGGTTACGTGGCACGAATGTCCTCATCATCACGACTTCCGAGGCGTGCCTTGAATGTGATTCCATCAGGTAGGCGACCGCTTGGCAGACCTAGGACGAGATGGTTGAACCAAGTTCTAAAACTCGCCTGGTTGCGCTTGGACATAGCTCCTGATGAGTTAGAGTCGATGGCGGAGAATCGAGTGGTCTGGAGATCTCTCGTGCATGCATTGCTCCCACGACCCCTTTAGTGGAACATGCGAGTCACTGAAAATGAGATGAGATGAGACTAATTTAGGAATTTTCTGCATCTTTCTGGTGCGAACACGACCTAAAATATAATTGTACCTAAACTCATTCACTTCTGAACACAACGTCATCTTTTGTGTTTTTTTTTTAACAATCGTCTGAACACACCCACTCAATTGACAGCTCATTTCATACCTAAATACACCGTTTGTTTACCGTATTCCTGCGTTCTTTTCAAATGTAAAAAGAAGTGAGTCTTCAATTTTTATTCGAGACCGTTCAAGGTGTCCTCTTTCATGCCCATGGATTTGGTCACCCTAGGCATGAGCATTTTAACGAAATGTTGCGTCATGTTTACACAAAACAGTCATAACCATAATGAACATATGCGGGCATAGCCATATGTCAGAATTTCTTCCCTTGGTTTGTTTAATTCAATTAAAAAATGTCGTTCAATAATATGCCATTTTGGTATTTCTGTATGTTCGTGTGCCACCTGTCAAATTTGCATATGCGCGGTGCGGTTTCAGAGCGCACTAGCTCATGCTTAACGAAACATATGTTTATTTAACTGCCACATATTAAATCCGCATATGCTTAACGAAATGTTCCGAATCGTTAGTGGGCTCAATTATAGTCGTTCTTAGGGGCTGCGAGTATTCGCTCACTCACCCATGCGCATTTGACATTAGCTCATGCTCGCTCATACCTATTATACCTGGACCTTTACGCGGGAACGAAATGAATCGCTTTCTACATACTACGCCGTTGCTTAGTGGGTGGTTCGAATCTCGAAAAAAAACATCAAACATTTTTTCACGTCTCCACCTCTTTCGAGTCACTGACAATAGAAAAAGCTTCTCAATTTCGCCGTTCGGAGTCGGCATTAAATTGTAGATCCCCTCCACCCGTGAGAGAACAATAGCACCCCCAACACGAGTGGTTGCTGAGAAGCTAGGCCCAGGTCCACCTCGGACTGTAGCGCCGCCATTATTATTATTATTACATACGCAAATGTCAGTTGACAGCTAAATTATTCTTAAGCAATTATGGACAGTTAGAAATTTGAAAATGCTTTTGCTTATTTTTCGTATGCTTTTGACATAAGTTTAAGTTTTCGCACGGATTTTATACTTGGCCTTTATGACTGGTCATAGGCTCAGGCCGAGAGTCAATTAGTGTCGTTTTTCCTGAAGACCTCCACTACAGATGTGTTTACAGATATTTCTCAAAACCCACGAATGGATGTAATAGATAATCGGAACTCTTACTCAAACAAAGAAAATCTACGTAAGCTGACTGTGCATTTCGGGTTTTTCAACAAGTACTTGACAAAAATAAAACGCAAACCATTTGAGATATCTCAAAAATTGTATTATTGGTTTGAAGTACAATCAAAACATTTATGTATGGAATTCGACGTCGTTTATAAGTCCACCACGAGTACATTTGCAGAGGTCGATTTATTGAACACAATTTTTTAAGACTCGGCCACATATATTCTAAAGGAAGCGGCCACTATCTTTCGTTCAATATTAGCTCTACGCTCCTCTAACGACGCTGACTTGTTGGAATAGACCAATGATTTAACGTAGCCCCATAGAAAAAGGAGGTGTTAAATTACACGATCTAGGCAGCCAATCGACTGGATCATTTTTCGATATGACGCGTTCGTTGAATTAAGTTTTCCATAAGTCCATTATTACACCAGCTGTGTGGCTTGTGTCACAATCTTGTTGAAATCACATATCATTAATGCCTCTTCCATGCAATTCACCAAAGAAATACCGTTGCAGCATGTCTCTCTGATCTCCATTGACTGTAATGTGAATGGCTTCCAATTCAGTCGTTTTCACCAAGTTGATTCAGATCCTTCTCCACTGGTGTAGGCCATCTAAATTGTAGGTGTCCTTTGTTGTGTTGTCCCACATGATCAGAGTCGAAGATTCTTCGGGCGAGAGCTAAGTTGTCTATGCGCTCTACATGACCTAGCTATCTTAGCCGGTGGATCCGTAGACGCCTGGCTAGACTTATGTCGCTGTACAGGTGTACATACTTCGTGATTGAATCGTCTTCTCCAACTGCAATCTGTAAACAAGGCAAACTGAACCAAAAATCTAAATGAACGTAGAACTTTTCTTTCGAAAAGACCCAAAAACTTCATTCGGTTTGGTATAGCTCATGCTTCCACGACGTAGAGTAGGACTGGAATAGTTAATGTCTCATACAAAGTCAGTTTGGTCCTTCGATAGAGGGCTCAATTGCCTTTGGAGCCAAAAACACAAAAAACCGAATTCACTTTGGGGAAAAACAAACATTGTTGCCTTGGCTTCGACAGGCAAATGGTTTCTTTGGCTTAGTTTTCGTTGTTTCGACAAGCAATTGATTGTTGTTTTGAATACTTTTTCGTGTAATGAAGTAAAATGGAAATTCAACAAGAAAAATCCTCACGGATAAGCAGATATTCAGAATCCTCTGGTGTATTTAAGAGTTTTGGTTTTTATATGCGCATCCATGGATGTTCCTATAGATCATTTGAATCATCTTTTTCAATAGGTTCAAATAAGAATGGCAGAATGAAGAGTTCCTTACAAATCAGGATTTGCCTCCATAAACTTCACAGAAATACCACCCCCTTGAATTTTTGTGTTTTCCCCTAATATGAAAAATAAAATCAGTAAAAAGAAAATGAAAAATCTGAATAGTTCACGTATTTAATCCAATTTCACTGCAAATTCACAGCGCAGCTTAGCAGTGAATTCAATTCGAGTAAAAACACGAGTAAATCGAATTGCAGAACAACGATTTTCGTTTTCGAAATTCAAATTCACCACCACCATTTCGATCGGATTTCAGAACCCGAATTTTCACTTTGATAGGTCGAATTCATAAAAAGTGGAATGCAGAACATTGGTGATTCATAGAAAATCGCAAAGAAGACCCTGTACGCGATGTCCATCGATATATTGGATTACTTTCTAAGCAGAAGTATATATTTAGAAACCGCTTTGGATGTTTTTATGTTCATATCGTTCACAAATGGATTACAGTACGTCTGCCCTATACCCTATTGTGACTACAGCAGCAGAAAGTATTATAAATAGCAAACTTAAGAACACATCAAAGTAAGTATAAGTTTTATGAAGTTTTATATTCGTCAAATTTGTGAGGAGAGTAACTGGACTGTACAGAGACCTTAAGAGATTAAGGCAAACGATGGTATCTGGTAAATTAGCTTGCGAACATGCCTGAATTTTGGTTAATCCGTCTTCATTAAAAAGTAGACCTGCAGAAATATGTGACGTTTGATACAAAAAAATTGTATTTAAAAAAAATATATCAAAAATAACAAAATTGGTTATAAGATGTAAAAAATACACTTATTTAGACGTTTTTCTTAAAAAAAACTTCAAAGATCACTGAGTGTGTGTTTTTTAAAAGAGTGCAGTGCTTATGTATGAGGTGGCAGTTCTATAAGAACCCAATTGTCGTTTTGATACCACAGTTCTGAAATGCGACCCTAAAGGTTTATTGTCAGGATTATTGCATTGAGAACTAGAACTACTAATCTACGATACACTATCGTCGAGAATTAAGATGAAATGGATTCATATTTCCGAGATGTTTACGTTTTCGAGACTCTACTGTAAGTGAATTCGAATGAAAACTTAAGTTTTCTCTAGGTAGCCACCAGGACTTGACTGAATTTTTCAGCAGTAAAGGCAAGCATCTTGTACTAACCCTCTCCTTTAACACTTCACCACAGTTTTATTGAATTTCTATTACGCATACTTCCTCTCTGTGTGCGTGCGTATGAGAGTATATTGTGTTCGTAACAATTTCATTCGCTATTTGATTCTTTTAACAAATAAAAATATATTTAAAAACTAATTTATTTGTGTGTACTTATATACATGACTTTATACAAAAAATCGAATATAAAATACACTGTAAAAGGATAAAAAAATTACTAAGAAAATTATAAGAAAACAAATGAAAATCTTAAGTGTTAACTAATCTGTGTCTAATCATTAACACTGTGCAAAATGTCATGCAAAGAATATTCATATATTTAATAAGTGTGTAGATATTTACAAATGACATTAATACTTGTATCGTTGGTCATTAGGTCTTAAATCATTCATAATGCACTTTACGAATTCGTTTTTAAGTTTTTGTTGATTTTGACGCAGTTTTATATTGTACATTGTTAAAAAGGTGAGCTGGTGTCACTGGGTTTTTAAATTTAACGGTGACTGATTATTGTTTTATTGTTTTTACGATACTACTTGAAAATATTGATCCAATCAAATAAATTCTTTGAATTTGATGACAGTTAACTTTTTCATGTAGTAGATGTAGACAAACACACAACACTTTGATGCCTAAGTTGGGTATGTTGTAAATTAATATTCTAGCGGATTACAGCAGTTGCATTTACGGTCCTTATACTTGCTGTGATACCCTGTGGACATCTCTGTGGAGTGTCTTGTCCCAGTACGAAATAAATGGAATGGAACGAAATAAATGTACAACGAAATAAATGTACAACGAAATAAATAAGCAGTAAATTCTGACATCTCGTTGCATTCGTTTCATGCATTCATTTAGGTGGAGAAGTTGAAGTATCTCGGGTCTTCTTCACGAGTGATGTGAAGAATAATGCTGAGCTTTCCTGTAGGATTGGCCAAGCTGGGTCAATTTTGAAACAACTTGGTCGATCTGTAATCAGAAAGGCCGAGCTTGGAGGCAAAGCCAAGTTAGCGGTTTTTAACGCAGTATTTGTTCCAACTCTCACCTATGGTCATAAAATTTGGGTAATGACCGAAAGAATAAGATCGCGAATACAAGCTGTCGAAATGAGATTTCTTCGTGCTGTTGTGGAAATTACTCGCCGGGATAGGGTGAGAAACACGGCAGTGCGCGAGGAACTCAATGTTGGGCAGCTGCTTCTTCGAATGGAAAGGACTGCATTTCGATGGTTTGGTCACGTGGCACGAATGTCCTCATCATCACGACTTCCGAAGCGTACCCAGGACGAGATGGTTAGACCAAATCCAAACAGTAGCCTTGCTGCGCTTGGGCATAGCCGCTGATGAGTTAGAGTCGATGGCGGAGGATCGAGTGGCCTGGAGATGGAGCGCGTGCATGCATTGCCCCCGCGACCCCTTTAGGGGAACATGCGGGTCACTAAAGATGAGATGAGATGAGATTTGGGGAAACAAATTCTCTTTGCAGTGGATCTGGAAAAGGAAAATAACTATTTTGTTATTGCTTTTCAATTGAATTCAATTTCTTTCTCTTAATTTTTTTTTCGCAGTTGACTTCTAGCTGTAATCATTGAATTGCATAAAAAGCCAATTTCCAATATTGTACTAAATTGTACATTTACAATTGCCTCCCCTAAGTTAGAGGGGTCCCAGGTTCGAATCCCAGTGATAGCAAAGTTAAATGGTCCAGGCACCATTTGCCGTTGGGATCACATTAACGGCACTATCACTGGAGCGGTCGATCAGTTGTAGTAGTCTGATTATGGGTATCACAACGGACCAACATAGTTTAAGTGTGCTGGTGAATTCACTAGCAGCGCCCTAACTTAACCTTAACCTTATGTATACCCACATGACAACCGGACTCTCCAAACCCGCGAAAGTTCAAAATTCCCGCTACTTTTTGAATGCACCTCGTCCCCTTATAAAACCGTGTTATTTAATCTTATTGCGCTCATTTTAATGCACGTCTGTGAAAGCAGAGACAACTTAAAATTAGTTTGAATTTTTAAGTTTTAATTCTATTAAGAAGGAATCTCTTGGTGCGCAAGATTCCTTGATCAGGCAATGGTAACAATGGGTATTTTGGATACGATGGATTATGCCTTCACGGATGTTGTTAGTGGATGTGAACTGGTGAAGAATGTACTAAATGAAGGCTGTGCCGAGAAATATCAACTTGAAAAACATAAAACTATGCTTTCGAGAGGTGGATTATGCCTTCACGGATGTTGTTAGTAGATGTGAACTGGTGAAGAATGTACTAAATGAAGGCTGTGCCGAGAAATATCAATTTTAAAAACATAAAACTATGCTTTCGAGAGGTGTAGTAGGTAGAGGTAGGTAAAATATCCCAACATCATTGTAAGTCAAAGTTGGATCAACATTTTCTAAGGAATTTACAAGTCGATTAGATTATTGGTAGCCCTTTTATTTTAATACAGAAAGTCAGCAGTTTCAACATCAATACTCCTTTAATCCAAAAAAAATTAAATTGATCACAGTATTTGATTACTTCATCATGATTTTGTTCAAGAATTTGTTCTTATTTCTTGCCAATTGCACGCATGGTTTCATAATAAAACTAACCCTTTCAAATTTACAAAAAAAAAGGAAACCAAAAAAAATATCCGTAAAAGAAAATTAGCAAAAAGAAAAAAAATTTTAACAATCAAGTACCTTTTGCGAATAACAACCAGACATAATCATCTTCACAAAAAATAAATAAATGCTATATAAATAAATAATCTTCATATTCATCATAAAATTAAAATCTAAACGAATTGATAGTTAAAAAAAATAAAAAAAAAACAGACACGTTTGTACCTAAATCAATGTTTAGAAAATGAATTGTAACACCCATTTACATGTAAGTGATGTGATTATTGTTAAATAAATATTTTTGAAAGAATCCCTAATTGTATACTTACTCTGAATTGTGAACAATGTGTAGTGTCGTTAGAGTTGTAAATTTAATAGTTTATATATGATATTTTGCAAGTATGTTTTGTTTGCGTTTTTTTCTGAACACAATCTGAACCAACACTTGTTTAAAATCAATTACAGATTAAGATAAAATCGAGTACTGAATATAAAATTATTTTATTACGCATTTATTTCGATTTTTTTTGTAAAGTCTAAGTTAAATATAAATAAAGAAAGTTTTACATAATAATAAACAGCCATTTTTTGAATATTTTGTGCATCTATTTTATTATTATTAAAAAAAAGGCTAAGGTTGCACGGTGTGCAAACTTTTGTGCCTCATGAACCTTGGACTCTGGATTCTGTATTCTAATTGAACGTAGAATATCGCTACGAAATTGGTGAATCCTGTTTCATAACAGGACATTGCAGATCATGTGTTTAGATATTTTCTCCTCCTCACATGAGACCCGAAAGGAATCATTGGAAAGACGCAATTTTGTTAGATAAATATGTACTAATGATACTTTCACTATCCCGGGAGTAGGAGTAGAGTCGGGTACTCGGATAGTTTCACGTATCTGATTTGTGTAAATTAAGGATGAAAATGTTAAGTAACCGAAAACATAATTGCACACCAATGGAACGGCCCGGATGCTGACACTGTCTACTCCATTGGACACTAGAAGGATTCCATCACATACTTACTTACTTACTAAAGATGGCGCTACAGTCCGGGGTGGACCTGGGCCTCAACCAACAAGCGTCTCCAGCCAGCTCGATTTTTAGCTAGCTGCCTCCAGTTTTGCACGCACAGTTGGTTGAGTTCCCTTTTCACTTGCGTGCGCCACCTAAGTTGCGGTCTTCTTCTATTGCGCGGTCCCTCGGGGGTAGATTCGAAGACTTTCCGGGCTGGAGGATTGGCTTCCATTCGCTCTACATGATCTATCTAGGATCTTCACCCTTCTGGCTAAGTCGATGTCGCTGAACAGCAAGTCCATTCCTCTGCGCCATATAGCAGGACTGGCACGATTAAGGGCTTGTACAGGGTTACCTTGGTTGTTCGAGAGAGGGCTTTGTTTATCAATTGCTTTCTTAGCACAAAGAAGCAGCTATTAGCAAGAGTTATTCTTCGTTTGATTTCAGAACTGGTGTCATTGTCTGAATTAATAGCGGTACCTAGGTAGAGAAAGTCCTTGACTACCTCAAAGTTATATCTGTCTGCTGTGACGTTCCGTCCTAGACGTCGGTGTTGGGTGTTCTTTCTGGTTGACAGCATTTACTTTGTCTTGCCCTCATTTACCGTTCAACCCATCTCCGTGGCCTCCGTCGCAATACTCACAAAAGTGTCATTGACATCACGCTGTGTTCTACCGATTATGTCAATATCGTGGGTATATGCGAGTAGTTGGATGGACTTCTGAAAGATTGTGCCTCTGGTGTTGGCGTGCGAGTTTTGCACAATTCTTTCAAGTATGATGTTGAAGAAGTCGCATGACAGAGCATCGCCTTGTCTGACTCCTTTTTTTACATCAAAGGTCTCGGTTAGGTCTTTACCGACCTTGATGGAGCAGCGTGCATTCTCCATCGTCATCCTACACAAACGGACGAGTTTGGTAGAGATGCCAAAACTAGACATTGCTCTGTATAGCTCGTCTCTATAGATGCTGTCATACGCTGCCTTATAATCGATGGAAAGGTGGTGGGTATCGATTTGTTGTTCATGGGTTTTTCAAGACATGCCGCAGTGTGAATATTTGGTCGATGGTGGATTTTCCTGGCCTAAAGCCACACTGGTATGGACCGACCAGGTTGTTGACGAATGGCTTTAGGCGTTCACACAACACTGCTATCTGCAGATCTTATATGCAATGTTCAGAAGACTGATGCCTCTATAGTTGGCGGATTTTAGAGGATCTCCTTTTTTGTGGATCGGATTCTATCAAATACCCAATGATAACTCGAGTACACCGTTCGGAACACATCGCCGCTAGATGAATTGTTGCAGATTAGTATTTAAGCTATGGTCCAAATTAAATAAAGTTGTAAAGTAGCAGAGGACAGGTTTACCGGTTTCGTTTAAAAAAAATAATTGTTCAATTTGCGCCCCACGTGTGACCCGTCATAAGGAAGGCCACGCCGCTATCGAAAGCATATTTAATTGGTATTCACGAACGCGGTTAAACGCTTAATCTCAAGTAGCTTGCTGTGCAAAATCGATGAGCGACGTGGTAGTTCATGTACCTCTTTAGGTCAAGGCGTAGGAGGATATTGTAGGTGAAGGTGGGCCTTTAAGCACGGAGTTTGCAGCGCCATCATATGACGCTATGATTAGTCTATATGAGCTTTAGCTTAATATAATAATAATGATGGCGCTACAGTCCGAGTTGGACTTGGACCTAATCACTCGTGTTGTGCATGCTTCGGTTGAAGAGGACCTACAGTTTAATGCGTACTTCGAACGGTGAGCTTGAGACAGCTATACTCTTTGCGCATTTTCAATGACTCGAAACAGCTTCAGTTTGGATCTTGATTTAATTATGATATCTCGAATTTTGGGCGTGATTATTGCGTCATTTCGAGAATTAATGAAGGGCCGGTGGCGTTTGCGCCAAAAACATCATTGGCACATTTTTCTTCAGAGAAGGCGAAGCAGTCGATGGGAATTGATATCGGTGGATGTTGTCAGTGCAAAAAAATGCAAAAAAAAGTCTCGATTAACTGTTACTGGTTTCCACAAGTGTGGCGCCATGCCATACTGCAACAAAACGGTTTCTGGACGTGTGTCTTCAAAAAATGGTGACATTGCTGGCCATCCAGATCTCCAGATTTGACCCTTCCCGAACTTCTTTTTGATTATTTATTCATTTATTCGTTCGTTTTGAGGGGCTTTTTAAAAAGCAAAGCCGGACCATTGACGAGCTCAAGGCCAACATTTGTGCCGAAATCAATGCTTCACCGCCCTATATGCTAGAAAAAGTGATGAAAATGACAGTTTTGTCAATAGAGGCGCCGATTTGATTGATTTTGTATTCAAAATTGAAAAAAAAATACCTCATGTATGGAAATCGAAAACTGACTGTCTGAAAAGATGTAAATGCGTTGGTATCTTGAGTCTGCGATCACTTGATCTTTATATCGGAGGATCGATCATTCTCTCCTTCTCGAACCAGGAGGTTCGGGTGGGAAGACTCTCTTGTCTGGAGTATTGGTGTTCATTCGCACGGGCTTATCCCTTTAGGACTATGTCACATCGATTGTGCCATCTCTATTCGCATTCCGCGCAGACAGAATCAGATATCCGACGTAGAATTTTTCTTTCCAAGGCATCAAGAATCAGCTCTAAGGTCCTGCTTGTCTACCGCGCTATTTTTTACAGAGCTGATACTTTAGCCCATATCCTTGCCGAAATCCGGTGCAGGTTACAAATGTTTCGAAGATTTACGAACTACAAGGTGCCTTACGGTGTCACTATTCAATTGTAGGTTCTATCCACCTTAAAGAAAACAATAGCTCGCACCACACGTGGTTTCTGTAGAAAATAGGCTAAAGTCCTCCACGTACAGTACCGCATCAGTATTATTACTATTAAAGCGGCAGAATGGGAAACAAACTCGCTAAGCAGTAACAACGCAAAGGAGATCTACACAGACGGGTCTAAGACTGGTAGTGGAGTAGGTGCTGGAATTTTCTCGAAACAACTCCAAATCAGCCAGTCCCATAGACTACCGAACCACTGTGTCTTCCAAGCGGAAATTACGGCTATTCGTAAACACGATATTGAGAGAGGATATCGTAATATACACCGACAGTCAAGCAGCTATAAAAGCACTCGAATCACCAATATTAAGATCAAAATTCGTAAGACTCTGCCGTATATCTCTAAAAAAGATATCTAAACAATGCAGCCTCATGGTGTGCTGGGTTCCTGGTCATACCAGGTATCTGCGAAGCAGACTAGCTAGCCAAAAGGGGTACAATAATCAGTGATCCAAACATTATCAACATCTCTGTGCAAATAGGTACATTGAAAACCAAAATCTCTGAACTAGCAACCAGCAGGGCTACAGAGAGATGGAAAAACCCACATACCTGTCAACACGCAAGGAAAAAATGGCCAAAACTGGATCTCCGGAAAACCACAGCCATCCTTAGCCTAAGCAGGAACAATTTAGTAAATGTCTTCACAGGACACTGCTGACAGTGTCTAAGACACGCCGCAAAATTAGGGTTACCATATAACGACTACTGTAGTAGATGCATGGATGAAGAGGAAGAGGAATCCCCATCACACCTACTATGCAACTGTCCAGCCTTAGCCTCCATAAGAAGAAAACCCTGAGAGAATATAATCTAAGCTCACTAACGGATATATCCGAAAAGGACGTCAAGAAATTATGGATATTCGTCTAAAAATCGAATTGGTTTGAATGAGCATCAGGAAGACGGATGTGGCAACTCAATGGACCCTATGGGTCTAAGTGAATCCAATGCGCATACGTTGGAAGTCACCATACTTACCTACCTACCTAAAGCAGCGTCGTCGATTACATGTCACTTTCTCAACATGATAACCTCAAAATAAAGCATGTGAAGTGAGTGAACATGTTCATTCTTCACTTATAATCGATGATTGAGATCAGATCAAGACAAAACAAAACTCCAAGCACATACATTTTTATACATATATTAGTTCTTTTTATGACACGTTTCAACTAACGATAAGCAAATAAATATACACGAAGATATGTATACTCATTAAGGTCTCCTCCGACGCTCCCTCCTAAAAGTCTTACAAACATACGAGTCTGTTTGACTGACATCTAGACAAATATATAAAGCTGACAACATCGCATGGTAAAAAAAGCTTCTAAACGATCTAATTACACTAGCTACTTAATAATTTTAAAGCATGTTTTGAATGGCTTCGAACAGTGGCAGGTCCTGTCGCTTTCGTCTGCGCTCGCATTTCGGACAAGGCTTCAGCTCGTTCAGGCAGCCAGCATGAAAAACAGCTCCACAGGGTTCGCACTGAAAGTGATACAAAAAATGTCAATGGCTTTGCAGAGGTGGTGGTGTACATTGAACTCACCCGGTACGTGGTGTCTATGTGAAACGGATACAAGACCTTTGGGCTGAGGCATATCTCGCATATGAAACCCTTTACGCTGCACAGGGCGCACTTGAGAACGTGTTGTTCGCCTGAGGTCACTGCCTTTTGCAGCTGTTGAGCCAGGGTACCCCGTTGAATCATGTTCAGATCGGCGATCGAGTACTGGTGAATGTGTTCGAAGAGGTATTCCTTCATGAATACCAGGCGTTGGAGTTCCTCGATGCTTGAGGGGCAGCACGTGTACAGGTAAGCTCGAATGAAATTCAGACGGATTCTAAGTGATTGAAGCTCCGCCATTTGTTCAGATGCTTGATAGATGTCGGGATTAAGGAGCTGATACAAGAACTGAGATTTCAAACTCGGATCACGAAGGAGGAGGGCCCGGTACTCACCTTTAAATCGATGAAGGGTTGGTATTGAAACTCCGCCAGAAATGCTGCAGCTCTCTTTGAAACCGGGTATCGGCGAAAGTCCCAATTGTAGATGATTCTGGCGGGAATTGGAACCTGTTCAACGTCCATGCAGCTTTCACAGAAATAATTACCACTAAATGAACACACTCTGAAATAAAAGAAACGTTCAAAACCTGGACATCACTTGAATTTAAATCGGAACTCACTGTGCTGTGGAGAAACCGATTCCCAGAGGGTGTGCGCAAGACTTGCACAGAAAACCCTGTGCATCCAAACCAGGCTCACGGGCTAGTTTACACAAAGTCTCAACCATGTCCTGCAGCTCTTCGATGCCGAATTTTTCGGAAACTGAATGCGGGACGATTTCGAAATCGAGATTACTCTAAAAGAAACAATTCATTACACTTTCACAAAGAGAATCTGATGATCTTACATTTGAAGTTCCATCGGCACTGTTTTCCTCATCGGCAGTTGAACTACCGCCCGCTTTTGCACTCGCACTCGCAGTTCCGTGCAGGCCGACAAATTTCTCCCAAACATCAGTCCAGTCCATGGGTCTGTTGTCTTCGTGCTTTTTGAGCAGCGCATTGTAGCTACACCGTTCGACTGGCGATCGCAAGGAGCTCACCGAGCTTGTGTTGCTAATTGAACGAACAAAACTGGCTCTTTCGGACAGAGGTGTGGTGTTATTGTTTGTCAGGTTCTCATCGGCCAGCTCCGACGACCAGGAGGTGTGCATCAGATTGGTCAGCGAGTTGCCATGTGATGGTTTCTCTCCGAAATGTCGGTCTAAGGCGTCGCCAGGACTCGTCTCTTGGCGGGACTCTTTCGGTGTGGTTGTGTGGGCATCTCTCTTTGGCTTTACTTTTGCAGGGCTTTGTCTTTCAGTGTCAGATTCTCCCTCTTCAACGATTTTCTCCATTTCGTCCACTTTCTGGAGGAAAATCTCCAAGTTTTCCTTGTGCGACAGGTCTTCACATGCGAAATTCGACGTCCTACTAAATGGCGAGTTCGAAATGGACTCAGAGAACAGTTCGTTGGTCTGTACCGGTCGAGGGGTTGGTATTGTAACATTTTCTGTGATTGAGCTTGCTACGTCAACTCCGCTGCTTATCTAAACAAAAGAGATCAGTTCTTAGTTTGATGTCGTAAAGTGTGCACATAAAACCTACCGGACAAGATTTCAAAGGTGGCGTCCAGACACCGGATAACTGTAGCGAGTAGTTGGGCCATTGGTTGAGGAGGCTCGAGTTGATGGGGAGGTTTATCTGAACACATGACTCGATGCCTTCTAGGATTTTGGATGCTAGCTCAAGATTGTCGGCATCCTTGACGAATGCGAATTTCTTGTAGTAGGGATTTAGGGCTGAACTGTTCTTGCGTATGTTGTTGAGGTACGATGAGAATAGGGATTCGTTCAAACTCAAGCGCACCCATGATCGACAATATCCAATTTCAGACGTGATTTGCGTATACTCTTGAATCTGAAATGGAGACAGGTATCTATAAATAATATAACAGAATTAAAAAAGAAACAGAAGTTTAGAAGAGAATAAGTGGTTGAAGTAAAAAATGCATTGAACCTCTTGACACACTACTTTCAAAACACAAAATCTTCGTGTTAAGATGATATTTTGATGGATTCTTTGAACGCAGCGCTTTAGGCTGCGATGACAAGACAAGAGAAAATGCCAATTAAAATTTTATGGAACACAGAACACGGGAATCGCGCAATCGAGGAGATGGAGAGGTGCTGTGGCAGGAACGCTGTTCAAAAGTTTTACCAGAGGGTGATATATATGGATATAAAGTTCGGACAGAAGCCTGGCCGGACGAGGATGGAGAACTTGTAGTAGAGTCGCAGTCGATATTGAGAATTTGGAAGAATCCTTGCAGATCGTTAAACGGCGATGAGGATACAAATGCCGCTGTTCCCGTACGTCGACGAAGTGCAAGATCAACCGAAAACATCGCCACTGTCCCTGAAAGCGTGTAGAAAAATCCGAGGCAGCTGAATTTCCGCCGCTCACAAGAACTCGTTCTTCACTCAATTTGGACGATGATAAAAGAGTATCCTTTCTTCCGATGAGGTAAAGATACCCTTATAGAACTGAGGTCTAACAAATCTGCTGGGGCCGATGGTCTGTCTGCTGAAATCTTTAAAGCAGCTGGAGATGATCTGGTTGAGCGCATGGACTAACTCATCTGTAAAATGTAGTCGGGGGAAAGCATGCCCGATGAGTGGAATCTTAATATCCACAAGAAAAATTACCCCTTTGACAGCGCCAACTATCGAGGGATAAGTCTCCATAACATCGCGTGTAATAACTTTTCTGTCGTTCTGCGTGAATATCTGAAAACATTTCGTCACCAATCAGATAGATCCTTAACAATGTGGTTTCAAGCCACATCTCATCGTCTCATCACCGACCAAATCTTCACACTACGGCAGATTCTGGAAAGACCCAAGAAATGTAAATCGACACACGCCACCTATTCGTCGATTTCAAGAATGCATATGACAGCGGGCATAGAGAGGAGTTATACAACGCCATGTCTAGTTTTTACATTCCTGGAATGGAATTTCCTGCTTTCCAAACTCGTCAGACTGAGAAGTCCACCGTCATGGACACCTCTCCCTGCTCCATAAAGGTCGATACAGAACTCACCGAGACCTTCAATGTCAAAAAAGGTTTTAGACAAGGCGACGAGCTGTTATGTGACTTTTTCAACATCGTTCTTGCAAAGATAGTGCAGAACTATATGGCCAACTCTTGAGGCACGATCTTCCAAAACTCTGTACAACTTCTGGCAGACTTGGATGATATTGATGTGATTGGTCGAACGTCGAGGCATTATGCTGGCATTGAAACGGAAATTCCAAAAGTATGTCTACTGGCAAACAAGGGAAAACGAAGTATATACTGTCATTAAGAAACGACGCACAACATCGACGACTGGGGTAGAATATCACGCTAGGTAACTGTAACTTCGAGGTAGTGAACGACTTCGTATAACTCACCTCTACGGTAAACAGTACGGTAAACAGTACAAGTACCGGGATCAAACGCAGAATAACTCTTGCCAACCGCTGTTTGTTTACCTCAAAAGGCAGTTGAGTAATAGAGTAATAGAGACCAAATTGACTTTGTTTAAGACATCGATCATACCAGCCCTGATTTACGGCGCAAAGGCGTGGACAATATCGAAAGCGGATGAAGAAGCTCTTGGTTTTTTCGAGAGAACAGTTCTGCATGCCATCTTTGGTCCTGTATGCGTTGAGGGCATTTGGAGAAGGTTCAGCCACAAACTGTATGGGCTGTACAGAGACACGGGTATAGCCAGGCATCTAGGGATCCAATGCCTAAGATAGTTAGGGCATGTCGAGCGCATAGACAACTTAGCTCCGGCCCGGAGAATCTTCGACTCTGAACCAGTTGGACAACGTAGCAGAAGACGTCCACGTCTAAAGTGGCGCACCCAAGTAGAGAAAGACTTCGCTCAACTTGCCGTGTGCAATTGGAAACAACAAGCAAAAGATCGTGATAGCTGTAGAGGTTTGAGAGTTGAAGTCCAAGTCCACCCCGGTCTGTAGCGCCACAAGAAGAAATGTTTAGCGGAAAAAACTGTTGAAGGTGTATATTTATCAGGTTTACCATATATATCTCCGTCTTTTAATTTTTCTTGGTAGCTCATCCAGTACTCGAAACAAGCTATTTTCGAGAATAAACCTGCTCATCTGTAACACATTGTGTTAGCAACGTTAGCCAGAAACAAAAAAGGAAGCCACTAAACTGCGACATCTTAAAAACGTACAAAAAGTACAAAGTACAAAACCATGCTTGTGCTGTTGAGTAGCTGCCGGAAACGTCTTGGCACCTCTTGGATATGGCCTTCAAAATGGAGTTTTAAGCAGAGACAAGCTAGTGTTGAACCGATAGCCATGTTGTCGGAAACACGACGGCTAAGTATCTGGGTATCACACTTGCTTTCTACACATGTAAGCGAGCCTGCGGAAACACCTGGGGTCTTAGACCACGTTTGGTATACTGGCTATACAAAGCGGTAGTAAGACCCATCTTAACTTACGAATCATCAGTCTGGTGGCAAGCACTGGAGAAGAAATACCTCCTTTCTAGCTTGACGAAGGTCCAAAGATCGACCTGATTAGGAATCACGGGAGCCCTAAGGACAACGTCGACAGCAGCGCTCGTGGTCCTACTCCATCTTACCCCTCTTGACATCTTTTGTAGTAGCAGAGCGGCTATAACCGCAATGAGACTCAGGGAAGTCAAGATGTGGAAAGACAAACCATGCGGGCACGCATCCATCCTATCAAAATGGACAGCATCATATAGATACAAAACGTCGGATTATCTGCCACCAACCCTGACTACCACGAGGAGGGCTCAGAGTTAGATAAATCTCTAGCACTTCCCTATGTCAATATGCCGCTAAGTTTCCTTAGGAAGGAAATAGAGGACGAAGCCGTAGAAAGAGCAAATGCGCGATGGCTGAATCTGGACATTGGGTCAACGACGAGAGCCCTATGGCCGATGTTGAACATGAGGAAATCATTATCAATGATTAGCCTAAGTCGCAAGGATATACGGAAGGTGGTGGGAGGTCTCACCGGACATTGTCCGATAGGCACCCATGCCAGAAGGCTAGGTATCCCCCATAGCGACTATTGTAGAAGTTGCAGGGACGAGGAGGAAATAGAGTCCGTCCTCCACCTGCTAGGGATTGTCCAGCCCTATGGGAAAAGAGACTGCTAACACTAAGCAGTAACTTCTTCGACGAGCTGGAGGATCTGAATAAAATAGAGCTGAAGCACCTCTTGAGATATATACAACAATATGGGTGTTTCTAATCAGCAGTAAAAGTGCAGGTCTCACACGATACACCCCCCCCTCAATTTGACGAAAATGATGATCATTCAGTCATAATTTTCATCCTGTCTGAAATAAAGGGCATGAGCAAGATTATCAACATTGGGTCACATCAGAAGAGTACAAATACGACCTGCAACATGTACGCTGCATGGAGACAAGCAATTAGGACCGAAAAATAATCGAGTTTACACCGGAAAGATTACAGAAAAGAGAACACTGTAAATGTACGAAAGTGGCTCACACAGTCGTGGAGAATGCATCCTTTTAAATGGCTGCATTAGGAGCGGAAATATGCATCAAGAGGACTGTTATTTGAGATTGAACATTTCTCCAGACTACAGTGCCACATACATATATAGTTAATAAATGGCCCTCTTCAGCTTCGTGGGTATATTCCTTCATTTTTCTTCGCTGAACAAATGCTGTACACCTGAACTCAAGCCACAATTTTCAGTAAACTCTGTTTTCCTTTATTATTTGAATGAACAATTCACAGTAGAGCATTCATCCCATTTAACAACAAACCAGAAATCATACATATCGACATATTAAACTTTACTATTTGATTTCTGCAACAAACTAACGAAACATATTGTATAACGCATATGCGATTTGTATAAAACCTTCCCGGTTGCTGTGTGAGCGATAAAACCAACTCAATCAACAATCGAGATAAGCTGTTACTACCGTCACAAAAAGTTGTACAAGATGAAAGCAAACCATTGTGCTTCAATCAGCATTTTAAAGATTTGCTCGTTGTCATCTCAATGTACACAAGCGTCAATCTCCGACTTCTGCTATCACTTCCGCTCATTTTTGACCTTAAACTATCGACAAAACAAAATCACTCACCTGCTCAATAACCTGTTTATGCATAAAAACCAGGATAGGAGACCAAAAGCTCGGTTCAGGACGACGGTCAACGTCGCCAGATATCACGTTCATTGTCTGCCAAAGAAATGAATCCTTCAAGCCATGCAGAAAGATTGCCTCCAGTGTTGTGCACAACGAATTGGTGGCGTCATTAAGCTCCAAATAATCTTTAAAAAAATCAAAAATTGATACATTGAAAAAACAAAACGAATCATCATTTCTCTACCTTTCCCATTCTCCTTGAACTCGAACTGAATTTCCCTTGCATTTTCACTGAGAGTATTGATTAATGTCTCCTTGATCAAATTTTCACGTTTCGAAGAAAAACTGGATCGAAATAGTGAGCTCATTTTCGTTTATTACCACTCCTTAGTCCCACTTGACCACTTGAAAACAACACACAGATTCAGAGTTGAATGGAGAGTAAAACAATTTATTTTAAATTGCGATATAAAATGTTTTGTTGTACAAAAGGGATGAGAAGTCAACAATAACAATTTCAGAGAAATGTCAAATTGAAAACAGCTGATTGCAGAAAAAGAAATGTTGACCATATTGCCACCTAACGTTAGAACTTCCATCTGACGGGAAACAATGAGAAGCTGAAGCGTACGAAGCAGTGGATGGCAGATGGCAGTTAAATTTAAAAGAGATTTTGCTTTCAAATTGGTTGGTAATCGAAATTGGATTAATACAGATTTTTGGAATTATATATAATACTCAATTTTTAGTTAACTCGTCCGCATACCGATGTGTTTTTGTCTTCTGAATCTTATTGAGTTAATATGCTTATAAGAGTTAAGTTAACGAAACATGGTCGAATATAGTAGCTCATTTGAACTCTGATACAAGATGCGAAAACGCTTTAGAAAATGAGGCTACATGTGATGACCGAGAAAACTTTCTTCTTAT
Organism: Myathropa florea; assembly: GCA_930367185.1. Taxonomy (NCBI): domain Eukaryota; kingdom Metazoa; phylum Arthropoda; class Insecta; order Diptera; family Syrphidae; genus Myathropa; species Myathropa florea. The sequence goes on from OV884002.1 coordinate 110,560,096, forward strand.
TATAGAGAACAACCGAAGGTATTCTTATCTTAACATTTCCTTGGGTTCGTATGAAATATTTCTTAATTCCGGTTACTCTTCCACACATTTCGTGTCAACATTTTTAAGAGTTACAAATTATTTGTAGCGATCTGAAATTCTAAAATCCTACGATCTCACAATGTCGTTGAGAATCATAGACCTCCTGTATTAATGGTAAAGTCGCCTCCTAACTCGATCTAATATTAATACCCCGTGGAAATTCGACTTAGAGATAGGCGACTGTAAATCGAAAATTTTATTACTTAGAAACATAAATGTATTGAATCCAACGTCATTCTTAGGTCCACACCCAATTTTCGATAGCTCGGCCACAAAATCACTTGATCTAGGCGGCCAATCAACTGGACCGTTTTTCGAAATAATACATTTATCGAATAAAGTTTTCAATAAGCCTGAATTGTTATACCTGCCGTGTGGCTTGTGGTACCGTCTTGTTGAAACCACCTGTCATTGATGTCTAATCTATGCAATTCGCCACAGAAATAAAATTGCAACATGTCTCTATAACCGTCTCCATTGACTGTAACGAGGCGGTCGTTTTCATCAACGAAACAAAAACGGACCATCGCCGGCATGTTCACATCTCACCGTACAGTTACTTTTTGTGGATGAAATGGTATTTCTTGTAGCACATTCTGTTCGTTGACGAAGCCGTTTAGCTAAATATGCCCTTCATCTTCTTCCAACATTTCTAGAACCCAATCCGAGAACGTACGTCGCTTCATACGATGAAGTGGCTTTAATTACTGAATTAACTTCATCTTATAAGGTTACAGGCCAAGATCCTTTTACGAAACTCGGCATAGTGTGAGTGTGGTCTTAACGATGCCGAATTTTCGAGATCGACTGTTTTGGTTCGCTGGAATGGCAGCAATATTCTCGGCACTTCAACTGAACCGTTCTATCTAGCAGCGAACATATAGACTCAAATTTGTTCACTAGGCTATAAATTGCTTGTCTACTGGGACGAGAATGACGACCAAAAATTGTCACTAAGGCTCTTAAAGCTGCCGTCACTGGCCCGGTATTTTGGTAACAAATTTTTAACTATTTGTAAACGTTTTCTTTAACTTAATTAATATTTTGACATTGACAGTTTAGTTATTAGATTAAGGGTGCGTTCACAGTAAAAATTCACATTTGACAGGTCCCACTTGGAAAACCTTTCAGTAATAGAAATATTGTGGCGATATAGTCCGCGGTGGGATTGAGCAAAGCTGCTGGACTTCTCAGCAACTTGCATAATACCAACATTATTAATCGAAAAATTGCAATGCAATGTATCGGAAAGAAAGAGAAAAAATGGAAATTTTAAGCTCGGTAATTGGGAACTTCGTGGGCGCCGTGGCGTAGTGGGTAGCTCGAGTTCGTCGTTTTTTCACGGCTCCACCTCTTTCGAGTCACTGACAATGCTCAAAGAGTATAACTGTCTAGAAAATGCTTCTCAATCTCGCCGTTCGGAGTCGGCATTAAACTGTATGTCCCCTCCACTCGTGAGAGAACAATAGCACGCACAACAACGAGTGGTTGCTGAGAAGCTAGGCCCAGGTCCACTTCGGACTGTAGCGCCGCCATTATTATTATTATAATTGGGAACTTCGTTTTATGTATCTGGCAACAATGCACTGAAGTGGAACAGTAAAGCTGTAGATGCCAAAAAGTAAGATGCGACAAACGCGTTATGAATACTCTTAGTGCCTGATTACATGTGCGGAAGAAGGCAGGATTGAGAGGGATACAATATACGATTTTCATAAGCGAGAGGGAGATGGGTTGAATGCGTCGAAAATCGGACTTCATGAAAACGTTGCTACTACACCTAAACGAAAATTGTTTTTATCCGTAATTCATGAAAAATACGAATTTAAAAGAGCATTACTCAATTCTCGGTTGAACATTACTGGGTGAAAACATGATGCAATTGAACCGATTCGCGTGTTCCACACGCCACTTAGTGGCTGTGGGAAATCCGACTAGGCAGGCAAAATTTTTTGCGTGAAGAAGGGAGGATTGAGAGAGATACAATATACAACTTTCACAAGCCAGAGGGAGATGGGTTGGATGCGAAATCGGCCTTTTTCCACAGAAAATCCACTTTCAAAGCGGATTCTCGGGTGAAGCAGGTATATTTTCATCCCTTTTCGTTCCGTTTTCACCATGTTTTCTTCATTTTCTGGTGATCGCTGATCGAGTAACACCTCACGCATGCTAAGTGGCATTTTCAAAAAATTGATCATAGGGACGATTTAAATGCAATTTTAATGTTTTTTTTCACTGCATACATATAGTACTACATGCAAACATTGCTGCTGCACCTAAACAAAAATTGTTTTTATCCGTAATTCATGAAAAATACGAATTCAAAAGAGAGCATTACTCAATTCTTGGGAGAACATTACTGAGTGAAAACATGATGCAAGTGAACCGATTCGCGTGTTGCACACGCAGAAAATCTTGCCTGCCCAGTCGGATTTCCCAGTCATTTGTAAACAGCCACTTAGACGATGAAGGAAAGAGTATCGGAGACGGAGAGTATCAGAGACGAGATATAAAATGTTCACAACCGAGAAGAAGGTGGGTTGTAGGCGACGAAAAATGGCCTTCTTTACCCGAAAATTCAAAGCAGAATCCGTTTTCGACATATATTCCTAATTTTTGAGTGTTGCACCAGCAAGAAAATCTGTCTGCCCCGGTGGATTGCCCAGTCGTTTTTAAACACCGTCTTACAAATGATCTGGTGTATGTACAAAACCAAATCATCACCAGTTGATATAAAGATTTCTGCAGACAGCATGTCAAATGGACTTCAGTCTCGATATTGATGTCTGATCGGAGGCTTATGGAAGTCTCATCTATCGTCATCGGAATTGTTTGAAACATTCTTCGTTCGGTTTTTAATCTCGATTAATTGACAGCAGGATTTTTCGATTCGACATTCCGTAATTGTTTCACGCTCCTGTAAAACTCATCGATCGTGCATTTCTCAAGCTTCTCTATTGTTTTTTTCTGAAAAGCAGTATCTCTCCCTTTCTTTTCTGTTCGTAGAGGATACGAAAAGGTGTCGTCTTTTGATGCAACTTTGCTTTGTAGGCTTCTTGCTTTGCTGCATGCCCCAGCTGTCAGACTAGGGGTTTTCTCTTTCAAATCCAACACATCCAGTAGTAGTTTCTACGATGCAGTTTAACCTTCTTTGATTGTTTGTGCTGGTGGGGTTGAATATTCTAAGACTTTTTGGAGTTACATCGCCTGTTGCCGTGGCAATTTTCGTTGTATTATACAAGGTAGCTCAAAATTAATCATCCAATTTTGTTTTCGAACTGTTTTCTTCTAAATAAAATAAAAATGATTTTGAGTGCTGGAAATCTTTATTTGGACCTTTACAATTTTTTCTGCTAAGTGGAAAAAATGATATCCGCTGCCGCCAGTTTTAATATACATTTGGGCCCGTTTTATCGCATTTTCCATAACTTTCTACAAAGTCAAAAAAATACAGCCCAATCACTCCTTCCCTGTGAACGCCGCATTACACAGTGGCTTTGAGTAGATATAATTGCATCTCCGTGCATCACACGCGGATTTTCAGTGTCCCAGAAACGCAGATGTAGGCGCCGCGGCGTAGTGGATAGGTGCGTCGACTCCTACGCTCGATGTTGTCGGTTGGATTCTCGAAAAAAAGCACCAAACATTTTTCACGGCTCCACCTCTTTCGAGTCACTGACAATGCTCAAAGAGTATAACTTTAAGGAGAAAGCTTCTCAATTTCGCCGTTCGAATTTGGCATTAAACTCCACTCGTGAGAGAACCATAGCACGCACAAAACGAGTGGTTGCTGAGAAGCTAGGCCCAGGTCTACCTCGGACTGTAGCGCCGCCATTATTATTATTATTATTAGAAACGCAGATTTTGTTTATTGACGTAGTCGCTTAACTGGAAATGCGTCTCGTTGCTTATGATGATTTTCGACACAAAATCGTTGTCTCCGTTGTTGTGACTGAGTGTTGGTTGACATTTGTATATTGTTTGTATAAGGCAGCTGTCTGGTTCACAAATGTCAAATATGATTGACGTACGACACTATTCGCAAAAATTATATCATCTTCCGATAGAATGATTAACCGTCTAACGTTTAAGGCTGCCTCAGGGCAGCCATCGCCTATTGCCCATTTATTCTATGTGCGGTTTTTTTTATGACGGTTTCCCATGCCTTCAAATATGCTTCAAGCCACATTTTGAACTACATTTCAGCACACTGCGAAGTTTTGTCTCGTTGTAGTAGTGAAAAATCAGTGAGCGAACAAAAAAAAATTAGATAGATTCATGTACTTTCATAATAAGAAAACAAATAGTAAATACAAATGAAAATGTCGTGTTTGAGAAAAGAAATACGAAGGCGGCCTGAGGGCAGCCATAACTGTTTACGCCAAATTTTTTTTTGTTTTTTTTTACCATTATCAAAATTAATTCTTTCTTTCATTTTCTACTATTTATTATCTTCCTGTTTCAACAAAACAAAAAAAAAAAGCCCGAGAGATTAAACATTTTGCTTTTATTAAGCTTTTAAATCTGCACTTATTTTGAAATAATAGGTGAAACGATGAAATCAATGATAAGTGGAGGGAAAAAAAAACCTTAACTTAAACGGTCATAGCTGCCCTGAGGCCGCCTTACCTATTTTGTACCTGGAGGTCCATCAAAAGAATTTTTTCGAATTCTGATTTCAAATTCATATTTATAAGCCCATTATTTATCAGAAAACGACTCTTTTGCGTCAAAATTGCGGTTTTGGCCGTTAGAGTTAACTTTGCGCCACCTTGTGTATATCCGTCTTCTTAATTTGAACCGAATTGGAGAAATCTTCGGATATGTTGAAGCACAACATTTAAATGGACCAGTATTGCTATTCTTCGACTCTGAGCCTATGGGACAACGCAACAGAGGACTTCCATGTACAAGGTGGAGCACACAAGTCGAGGGGACCTCGGCCGGCTTGGTGTGCGAAACTGGAGACAGCTGGAGAAAGATCGGGCATGTTGAGTGAGGTCCAAGTCCACCTCGGACTGTAACGCCCTAAGAAGAAGAAGAAGAAGTATTGCTGTAGATGCCAAACTTAAGATGTGACAAAGGAGTTACGAATGCTCTTACCCTAACATAAAGTAGATCAAATGCACTCAGCACAATAAAACAACCACTTTTTTAAACATATGTTAAATATATATGTGTGTATATATATTTGCTTTTTTTGTTTTTAATTTCTTCATTCGTTTAAATATACAACTTACAAATAAACTTATGCACGAAATATTTAATAATACGTTCATAATTCATAATTAACCAATATTTCTGAATTTTCTTCTTTTTTTTTCTTTTGTCTGTCCTTAAATATTTACCATTTCCTTAATTGTTTTGTTTTTATTGTTTGCTTTTATGTTGTTTATGTGTTTTTTTCATTACAAATATTTGTAATTAATAGCTTCTGCTTAAAGTTTTTAGTATAAAAATGAAGGGGAATCTATTCGGTAATTTATCATATATTTAAAATATGTTTTTGTTTTTGTTTTTTTTTGCTTTTTTTTGTTGTTTTTCATGTGTTGTCATTATTTATATATATATATTTTCATTTGGTTTTGCTTTAATAATTTATGCTTTTTCCTCAACTTTACGTAAATATTCACACTTCGATTTGCACCGTTCGTACTACCAGTTACTTACTAACAATCTCTTAATTTCTCTCTCGTATCTTGTTTTCTTTAACTTGCATTTTTTTATATTTTATATAGATTGTATATATAAATAAATAATTATATATCTGTTTATACATATGTGTTTGCATTACATTTTCTTGTTTGTATTTTTTTTCTGCTTTAAATAACCTTAGTTTCCTATGAATTTTCAATATGTTAGTCGTATTTTTTTTAAATATTCTTTTTTTTTTATTTCCATGAAATTTTTTTCTTTGTTTACATTACCCCATAATACATAGTGTATATATATATATATATGTACGTGTATGCATCCAAACTCATACCATCTTTATGTCAAATATAGATAGAATTATTTATTTATTTTGAAAAAAAACGAAAAAAAAACAAAAAAATCTCACTATTTTCTGACCAATACGATGAATGTATGAAAACTATTTATTTTGTATTTATTTTGAACGAAGTTTGAAGTTTCGAATATATACTATGTATTGATTTAATCATTATCAATTTTAATAATTTGTTTCTCCTTTCTTTTGTTTTTTTAATAAGAAAAGCAATAATTTATTTCCTTTTTTTTATTGTTTTTCGTGTGACGTTCTTAAGTAGTTAATTATATATATATTTTTTGTTTTGTTAGAAGTATGTATATATACTATATATATGTAAAAACCGATAAATAAGAAAAACATTTATACACAAAAAATACGCTGTGTATACTATTTATTAGTTTATGTATATTAAATGCTAATTTGAATGTAAATTTTTTAAATAAACATCGTATGTCTAAATATAACGTGTTTACCTAAAGCAAAAGTTCCAACGAAAGATATCCGATATGGCAGTGTAGCTTCTTGGAAATAAATTTGACAGACGATACTATGTATTCTCTAATTTACTGCCAAATAATGTGAAGATGCAAATGATTTTCGCATGAAATGTGAAAGCATGAATAAATTTAAGCAAATTATAGAAAAAAAAACACAATTTCAAACGTAAATAGGACTCATTGTGTGAAAATCTATATTTTGTACAAACAATATGCGAAGTCGTCATCGTAAATTGAATTCTTCTTTGGGGCATCAACATTGTTTTACTACCTTCAATATAAGTCAGTTTACAACCGATAATTGTTTGAATATCTATCTAATAAACAAAAAGGCGGTCAAGTACGAAATGCACTGTCGCGTCGAAGGTTTCGTGTTGTAAATTGTTGTTTTTTTAAGGAGCAATAACAAGCAATTGCGCGTTCCCAACGCGCCGTACTGGAAGCTTTCACGGCGATTGAAGAACAGGCGAAACGAGCTGGTCTTAAGGTCAATGAGGATAAGACAAAATATATGCTGTCGAGCAAGAAACAATCCGCCGCACACCATCTAGGGCAAAACATTACAATCGACAGCCACAATTTTGAGGTATTGAAGGAGTTTGTCTACCTTCGAAAGGAAAATTCGACGTCGGATATATGGTCCCGTCTGCGAGGAAGGCGAATGGAGGAGAAGACACAACCGCGAACTCTATGAGCTGTACCAGGATGTGGATGTAGTCCGGAAGACAAAAATCCGTCGACTGCACTGGCTCGGCCACATGGACAACGAGCGCATGGACAACAACGCTCCAGCTAAGAGGGTCTTCGAATCCGAGCCTCCTGGTTCGAGAAGGAGAGGAAGACCGAACCTCCGGTACAAAGCCCAAGTCATCGCGGACGTAAGACAGCTTGGTCTTGATGACTGGAAGCAGCGTGCCCAGGACCGTCAACGACCCTACATGGGTCGTAGGACTGCTTAGTAAGTAAGTAAGAATATCAAGCAATAAATTGAAATTATTTCGTTTAAATCCAGTGCCATTCAAAATGAATGTAAGGGAAACTATTTAGGTCAGTATAACCAAAAAAGATTTGAGGAATGTATCAGACGTGAAAGAACAACCTACGTATCCTAACAAGCTTCCTAAAGGGCACTCCAGATTCAGGGAGCACATAAGGAAACTAGGGTTATCAGAAGAAGGTCTCTACAGATTCTGTGGAGAATCTAATGAAATTCCAGAACACTTACAGGGATTCTGTGAGGCACTAGCCCACAAAAGACAAAGATATCTGGTCAAGTACCTACTATCAGAACCATCTCTCATTCTGGGATTCCTGAAGGAATCTGGCTTAGAGAGATTACTCTAGAATAGATTTCGTCACCTATGCGCAATAGGAGTCCATAACCCTGAATACAACTCTGAAAATAACTATACTGTGAGGGAAATTCGAAAGAGAGCAAAGGTATCAAAAAGGGGCACAATAGATCTAAAGGTCGTGGTTAGAGTCCGACCGAAGGCCAATTTTTCGGCCGAAGCCGAAGCCGAACTTCGGCTTTTTTATCACCTTCGGCCAAAGCCGAATATGATGATATTACGAAATACTAAGAAATCTACAAAATTATTGTTTGTTTTTTGGGTAGCGAACAACCAAGTGACAACGATTTGGAACATATTTTGCAAGTTGCTTTATCATCATTTTTACTGAAATAGATCCAATTCTGATTTTTTGCTGCTTTTTTTTTATGTTCTTTCTACCTGAAACCAGTACAAAAAATTGCACGCTTTTATACAGACCGCTTAATAGTTTACCAACTTGCTAAAGCAAAATCTGTTGATTTTAAAGCAGTAAACAATCGCACTTTCAAAATGCAAAACATCCGACTATAACAAAACAAAAAACTCACCTTTCCTTACATCTTCATTTCTGTTACTATTGACACTAGCAAATTTTGCTAAAGCAAACAAACAGAAAAAAGAAAAGTAAACAGAAAATTCAACATTCGGCTTCGACAAAATCTTCGGTCTTATCTGGCCGAATCTTTTGCCGAAGATGATATTTTTAGCCGAAGGTGGCCGAAACCGCAGTCGAAGCCGAGTGTTCGATCGAACTCTAGTCGTGGTGCAATATACCCTCAAAAATAACAATAACAACAAGGGAAACCACTGGGACATATACGGATATGCCTAGTCTGGTGGACTGCCAGTAACACTATGTGAGCAAACGTCAGCCGCTGTGCTATAAGAAGCACGCCGCCAGCAGGATTGGATATAATATTTCAAATCCTTCCTAGGTAGCAACAAGGCTGCGCCGCAAAAAGCGCTCTCAGACTAAGGGACTCCTCCTTATGGAATCAAGCCAACTATGGACATAGACCATGTTGGTCCATTGTGATACCTACAGTCAGACTACTACCACTGATCGACCGCTCTAGTGATAGTCCCGTTAATTTGATCCCAACGGCAAATGGTGACTGGACCAGATTTGAAAAACCGGATAAAAGCGTATTGATTTTGCTTTTCACTGAGATTAGAATCTGGGACCCGTCTAACTTAGGGCAGGCACTTAACCAACTGCGCCATCCAGTCGTCGACACCCTGCATAAACAGGAATCATTTAGACTTCCTAATATGTGCAAGCATTGTGCCATCCAGTCGTATTCGGCCGGCTTGGTGTGCGAAACTGGAAACTGCTGGTGAGAGATCGTGCCGGCTGGAGAGGCATGTTGGTTGGGGCTGTACCGCCCTAAGAAGAAGAATAAGAAGAAGATATTCAGATCCACTTGGTATCACAACTGGCGTATGTTGGGCTAAAAGTGACTATTCTGTCTCCCTTACCTAAATTTTGAGCTTGTAACAATATTTTGTTAACGTAAATGAGTCAACAAAATTTAGGGATAATTTAGTAAAATTACAAGTTGTGTAGTGCAGCCAGGACGAAAGAAAAATGTTGAAAACGTTTCAATTAATTCGCACTTCGATCGTGAAAAACAAAAAAAGTAGTACCAATGTCGTAATTGTACTCAAAATGTCTAAGGTTCTTCTAGTCTTTTCAAAAGAATCATAAGGAATTCATGTTGATATTTTTTATCACGACTTCAATGTCCACAACGGTTTTATCCAATTTATGTGGTTTACGTTTCAAGGATGTACTCGTAAGAATTTGAATCAAACTAGCAAAAGCAAAATATTGAAGTGTTCAAAAACAAAAATCAAAAAAGTGCAGAATGCATTGTGAAAAAAAAGGAAATAAATGCATAACAAAACTGAAATATGAATCAAACAAAACTAGAGGTATTTCATGAAAGAGGTACATTATGTTTTCGTTTCGTTATACTTATGTTATTTCCAATTTTAATTATTAAAACTGTTCTGTTGTTACGTAACACGGTATGCTTTTCTTATTTGCTTCGGTAGTATATACTATATGTATGAATGTGTATATATATTAATTTATTTCTTTCTTTCTGAGTGTTGAATATTAATTTGTTGTTGTTTTGTTTTATTTATTGCAGCAAAACAGGTACCCTTAAGGCATGATGGCATTTTTCAACGACAAATTTTTACAAATATACTCGTTTATTATTTTTTTGGTTTTGTTTTGTTTTCTTTCTTGTATGGGGAAGATGTAAATGGGTGTTGTTTTGTTTTGAAATTTTTTATAATATTTGAAGAGTTTTATTGTATTAACTTTTTTTCTTGTTCGAATTTATAAAAGCTGATTTAAGTTTATGTATATATAATAGTTTATCTTGTTTTTACGTATTCGGAATGTGATAGGTGTGTTATTTGGTTTGAAAATTGATTTATTTTTTTTATTAAGTTTGCTTTGTAACTGAAAGGTGTTATTTACATTGATTCTTTTGGTTTTTATTTTATTTGAGAAACCAAATGCAAACCATATATATTTTATATTTAGTTGTCTTCAACTAGGTCTAGTTTAAATTATTATAATAATAATTTATTGAATAAGGTACACAATAAAAAGGAATAAAACTTAAACAATTTCAATATCTAGGCGCCATTTTGTTTTTTTGTTTATATCTTTCAATTAAAAAGGCTAAACAAATATTTTTATGTACACAACATTTATATTTTAAGTTTTTGTATTTCTTTTTTCTATTAATTCACTTTTGAAAATTATGAAAAAAATAAATAATCGATAAAAACAGTAATAGAATTTTCGACTGTTCTCACTTTTTTCCATGAAATTTAAAACTAAATAATTGAATACATATTAATTTATTTTTTAAAAATAAATCAGTCATTTTTTCTTATATGATTATTCTTTTTTATTATTTTTATTTTTTTTTTTGGTTTTGAAAATCTACAAAATTTAAAAAAATACTAAGATTAATATTTTGTTTTAAACCTCAGTAGTATTGTATGAATGTTTAAAGTATCATATTATGATTTTTTTAATTTTTAAAATTGAAAAAGGCACCATGTTTTATATAGAAAATGAGAGAAATCAGACGACTTTAATAAAATTTAGTGATCTTTCGAATAGAATAGCAATTCAAGAACAGGAAAGAAGGATCTTTAAAGAGGTACTCGTGTCTAATTAACAAAAAAATCAAACGATGTTGCAATTGGAATGTTCTATAATCAGTTGGCTTCATCTATAAGATATCTCTATTTTTTTGTTTCTAAAAATTATGCACTTAATTTCCGGCGAGTTCAGATTGAAATGGTGCTAAGAGTTATTAATCTTCTTTAGAAAATCCTATAAACAGACATTTGATAGCTCATTCACAAGATTCATTGCAAAAAAACTGATTCTTCATCATCATAATTTTCAGTGACCCGCATGTTCCACTAAAGGGGTCGCGGGAGCAACGCACGCACGAGAGATCTCCAGGCCACTCGATCCTCCGCCATCGACTCTAACTCATCAAGAGCTATGCCCAAGCGCAACCAGGCGAGATTTTTTTGACGTGGTCCAACCATCTCGTCCTGGGTCTGCCAAGCGATCGCCTACCTTATGGAATCGCATTCAAGCCACGCCTCAGAAATCATGATGAAGGAGACATTCATTCCACGTGACCAAACCATCGAAGTACCTACAGCTCTTTCGGTACGAAGACAACATTGAGATCCTCGCGCACTGCCGTGTTTCTCGCCCTATCCCGGCGAGTAATTCCCACAACAGCACGAAGAAATCTCATCTCGGCAGCTTGTATTCGCGAACTTATTTTTTCGGTCATTACCCAAATTTCATGACCATAGGTGAGAGTTGGAACAAATACTGCGTTAAAAACCATTAACTTGGCTTTGACACTAAGCTCGGCCTTCCTGATTACAGATCGAACAAGCTGTTTCAAAATTGACCCAGCTTGGCCAATCCTACAGGAAAGCTCAGCATTATTCCTTCCATCACTCGTGAAGAAGACCCCGAGATACTTAAACTTCTCCACCTGTTTCAATGGGACTGATACCTTCTTCCAGTAAATCAAACAAGGCAAGTGGATACTATGAAAAAATACTAATTTTAAAGTGGTACAATTTTAAATACTTCCAGATACAGTGAAACTTTTCTATAGCGGGGACCCGCGGGATCATCAAGATTGATTCGAGGGAGGTAACGTAAGTTATTTATGGAAATTAAATTTTCCAATTTTGAAAAAAATAAGTTTAATTTATTATACGTACGTATTACATTTCTCAGGGCTCAGGTCCAACCCGAACAGTAGCCTTACCCAAAGAATAAGAAAATAAAATAAATTCAATAATAGAAGCAACCAAATTTTAAATCAAAAGTCTTAAAAAATGGAAAACTTAAGTTTCTAGGAAATTAGCGTACACAGTTTAACGAAACTCAACGAATTTGAAAAAACGTATGCAGGGTGGGCCATCTAGTGTTTTTTTTAAATTCAGAGGTATCCCGTTTGCGATCTTGACTGAAAGTCAGTATCATACCTCCGCGGAACGAAATGAGTCGCCTTACGCTTGAACAACTTTGGCAAATATTGAAAACTTATTTTCAAAGTGAGTGCTGTGTAGCCCAAACAGTGTGTTTTTTCAAAATGAGTTTTGGCCGAAATGAAGCACCCACCGCGATTGGTGTACGCAAGTTTGTGCAAAAAGTTCGTGAGACTGGTATGCTAGTGGACAACACTCATGGTCTCCGTCTTCGTACAGTGCGCGCAGATGAGAATATGGCTTCTGTGGCCGAGAGTATGAGACTCAATTCACGAAAATCAACTCGCCATCGATTTCAAAAGCTCAACATTTCACGCACTAGCCTGAGGCTGGGGAGAATTCTGCACAAAGATCTCGGATTATTCAGCTTACAAGGTCCAATTGACTCAGAAATTGAAAGTGAGCAACCATCCGCTTCGTTATCGCTTCGTTTGGGCCTTAGAGAAGCTTGAATTGTACAAAGATTTTGGGCGAAAAATCATCTTATCTGACGAGGAATGACGAATGAAAATACATTCCGGCTGCCAAACGGAAAACGGAAAACCCGCACGTTATTGTCGAGAAGACAATGCATTCACAGAGAGTGACAGTTTGGTGCGAATTGTGGAGTGTTGGCATCATTGGACCATTTTTGTTCGAAAATGAGGCTGGGAACAACGTTTCGGTCAACGGTGTGCGTTACAGAATCATTTTAACCGACTTTTTTTTACTGAAATTGAAGACATCGATTTAGACGACCTCTGATTCATGCAGGATGGCGCGCCATGCCACACAACCCATGCCACAATCGATCTTTTGCGCACCAAATTCACAAATCGTGTTATCAGTCGTCTTGGCGATGTCAATTGGCCACCTCGGAGCTGCGATTTTACCTCTTTGGACGTTTTTTTTTTGTTTCATCGGTGGAAATGTGGGTCTCACGGAGCACATCTCAGACCCAGGGTACAATGGAGCCGCGACAATAGCGATAATAGTCACCTACTTACTTACGTACCTATCAAAGTCAAGTGACAATTTGTTGTTTGAAGGATCTGAAGTTCGATTCATTAAAATCTACGATTAAAAATAGACTCTCAACTAACTGAGACTATAGGTTAAAACGTTAATTAGACGAAATGTCTAAAATTCAACAAAGATAATTCATTAGGGGCTTTTTTGGATATTAATTACCTTCTTCAGAGACGACGTCTACAAGCTTACTTCCACGCGTTTGAAATTTGAAAAAGTTTGCAAAGTATAAGAATAGCATATTTTTCTGACTAAAGATGCAAAAGATTAATTTTTTCGATGAACTCATTCCGTAGCATTAGTTCTAAACTGAATAACTCTCAAATGATCCAAATTCCAAAATATTCAAAAATTTGCTAAATCAAATGACTAATTGAATATAATTTAATTGGTTGTGTGCTCAATGTGCTTACTGGAGTTGTTAAGAAAACGTTCGTGTTATTTTTCGGCTTTGTTTTGGGGTTTTTCAAAATCTAATAATTTTAATTTGTACATTGCGTTTGAGTATGTGAATATTTTTTTGTTTTTCTTGTTAAGGGTTATTTCCTTATATAAAATTTATTTTTATTTTTTTTGTAACATTTTTAATGTGGTTTATTAATTTGTTTTTTTCCATTCGAGTTGATTGGTTTTTTGTTTTTAATATATACTTTTTTTCATGTTTCATGTAATTTAAACTTTTATCATTTTATTTGCTTGTTTTGTTTGTTTCAATGAGGTAGTATCATTTGGACTATTTACATAAGAAGGTAATGAAACAGGTCATTTTATTTATATTTACTTTAATTTGTTTTTTTTTTCTTCCTTTTCAATTGAATGCGAATTTATTTTTTTGTTTTGTTTTTCCGAGAAAAAACTCAGAGCAGAAATTCAGTGTAAATCATAGGTTAATTTGAAGGGAAAAGAAGTTTTGCATCTGTGTGTTTTGGATTGCGGATTCAAATCTATGGTGAAGCAATGGATCTTTTTCTGTTTTCGGGGCTTATAAGTCTATTTAGTACATTGTGCTTCGACTTCTTATATAATTTCACTTTAATAATATTTTTTTTAATTTTTGTTGTATTTACAATATGAAATTTGACATTCAAATGGTTTGCTACAAGTTATAATTTCAAAAAAAGACGTTATTTTTTTTTTTTCTTGAAAGTGTTTTATGTTTTTTTCTTCCTTAGAATTCAAGCAATTTATGTTAATGTTTATGCACTATTTATACTCGTATGTATATTTTTTTTTGAGAATGTAAAAAAGTGTTTTTTTCTTCCTCTACTGGTTTTCTTCATCGATTTTAATTAATTTACAGTTTCATTGATTTTGTTTTATTAAATGCAAATTTGCTTATTGTTTATATTTACAATTGTTCAATTTACTTTTATTTTCTATTTATTTATATTTTCAAAACGAGATTAATTGAAAATTTCAAAAAGTCTTTTAATTTTACATTTCATTATATGTACTTTATTATATGAAAAACAAATCGTTTATAAATAAAACTCAAAACATAGCTTCGGAAAAGAAATTATGATTTTTTTTATTTAAGGGAGGGTCTCATGCTTACTTGTGTATTTTTAATCATAAATCTTCATATTGCCGGTAAAGCAATTCACAGCCAAATCGTCTATCTAGTCTGTCAGTCAAACACGCATAGCATAATACTCTTTTTTTTCTTTCAAATCTCACTCATTCAAAAATTAATTTATAATTCAAAAAATTGTCTACTAAAGTTAAGGAAATTATGTTAAGTTTTAAAAAAATTGTTTGGAAATTCCCCCTTTCAGACTAACAGCATAAGAAATAATTTTTTTAGAAAATAAATTTGTTTTAAAATTTTGTAAATAAATATATATATCAAGGTCAATATAAAAAATTAAACTTTAAATAGAAATCCTTAGAATGAAGTCCATTTGAAGGAGAATTTTGATACATCAAAGTACCACTTCGAACATTCCAAAACTATGATTTCATCAATTAACTTGAAAGGACTAAACATCATGCTTTTCGACAATCAGAACTGAAGGTCCGATGAAATGATAGTTTTGAAGACAACGCGTAAAAGATCCGACTGATACAAGGATTAACGTGTTAATTGCATTGTGTTAAGCCTAAGGCCCCTGGAACTACGGCTTCTCACTTAATTTATAATTTTTTAAGTTAATAATAATAATAATGGCGGCGCTACAATTCGAGGTGGATCTGGGCCTAGGTTCTCAGCAATAACTCGTGTTGTGCGTGTTATTGTTCTCTCACAAAAGGAGGGGACCTACAGTTTAATGCCGACTCCAAATGGCGAGATTGAGAAGCTTCTTCCTGACAGTTATACTCTTTGAGCATTGTCAGTGTTTCGAAAGAGGTGGAGCCGTGAAAAAATGTTAGGTGTTTTTTCGAGATTCGCATCTTAGACCTCGAGCGTAGGAGTCGACGCATCTACTCACTACGACACAGCGCCCACATTTTTTTAAGTTATATAAAATAAATAAAAAATGTTTAAATATATGAAGTGTCAATGTTACATCTAAATTAAATAAGCTCTTTGAGTTTTGAAAATCAAAGTGTTTCCTCTTCAAGCGTATTGATTTGTTTGTTCACGCAAACGAGATGCTTTATTAATTTGCTGATTCTTAGAAATGCTTACAATAAAATTGTTCCTGCAGTTGACCCACCGCACATTTACAACTTGAAACTAGTATGTCTTTGGTTTGGTTTGGTTATGAACAAAATAAAGCTAATAAATGAAGCTATTTTGTTTAAGTTTAAAACTCAATTAACCTTTCTGCGTTTTTATTTTGTTCATAAGTTTTTTCGTTTAGGAGCAAGTTGTAAATGTGGGGTGGATCAAATAAGCTGTATAAACTACACGTTTAAAGTTTCAAAAAAAAGATTTATTATTTTTAATCAATAAGAATCTATCCATAGAAGTGTTTTTTTTTATATTTTATATATGGTGAAAATCAAAAAAAAAACTCTATCGTGACTTAGCCATTTTGTAAGCTTGACTTGGTAGCACGAGGTGTAATTAAACTTGTTTTTCTTTGTTTCTATGACGTTCGTGGATAGAAAAGTATGTCAAAATAGTACTAAAATACAGTAGACACTCGATATAGTAAACTAATAAAAACCGGGCCTATTCACTGGCGCGAGATTGTTCATTGTAACGAGCGTGGGCTACTTGGAGCAAATTTCATTAAAATGCGTATGTTTTAAAGTACAATTCATCAAAAATAGAATATAATTACAATTTTTCTTTGCAATAACTAAAAAGCAAGTCAATATTTATAAAAAAAAGAGTATTTTGTTTTTAACAAAAACAGCTCACCCTTTAAAAAACGTAAAACGCAACAAAACTAGTACATTTCTTATAAAAGCATCACGCACTTGGTTTTATAAGAAATGTACTATTTTTTTCACGCAACATGTTGAGTAGAACAAACGGTACACAATTTTGTGTGTTCACTATATTGGATTGTTCACTATATCGAGCGTCCACTGTAATAATAATAATGGCGGCACTACAGTCCGGAGTGAATCTGGGCCTAGCTTCTCAGCAACCACTCGTGTTGTGCGTGCCATTTTTCTCTCACGAGTGGAAGGGCCGAAGAAAATTTGAGAATTTAGATACATAACCGAACATACCGAGTAATATTTTTATATGTGACATTCAGTTTCCATTTGATGTTCTTCTATTCCGCGCCCCCAGGACAAAGCAAGTTGCAATAGATTTGCTGTCTATTTTAATAGGAAAGATCAGAGTTTTGACGAGTAGTTTTATATTTTTTAGTTCAGGAGCACAGAGAGTGTAGAGATTTGCCAACTGTTATATTTAGGTGATCAGTCAACTTCAGGGGAATTTAAAATAAGCCCGACTTCTTAAATTGCTAAAATAAAGTCCGAATGAAAAAGTCTAAAGCGACGGGAAATTGTAAGTATTATGGTGTTCTAAAAATTAAGTGCTTTTTTGAGAAGAAACTACAAATATTCTTTTAATTTCCTTCAGTCAACATTGCTGAGGTCTTCATTTATGGGAGTGACAGGAAGTTTTTTTATTAGAAGGCAAACTGCAAATGAAATGATTTTTCACGTACACATGGCAAAACCTGTGCTCGACGATTTGGGGTATATCATTTATAAAGAGCGAAAAAAGAACAGGTCCGAACATGCATTCTTGCAGTACACCTCTTGTAACATAAAATCATCGACTTAGCGACTAAACTAGACTTAACCATAAAAGTTTTGTAGTAAGTGGTAAGAATCTAAAATTGTGTTAAAAAATCGGACCAGCTCCATTTCATGAACAATGTCAGATTAGAATAGAACATTAAAAAGTACAGTATACCTTTTTTATTTTCGGAGGATTTTTTTGAAATACTACTGGAGCACTCAGACTCAAAACTGGTCCATTGTACTGCCAGGTAGCAACCTACTCCAGTGCCGTTAATTTAATTCCAACGGCAAATGGTGACTGGACCAGATTCGATTTAACTGGGATTCGAACCTGGAACCCCTCTAACTTGAGGCTGGCACTTAACCAACTGCGCCATCCAGTCGTATTGACAGTATACCTACTGCTGACAGTAAACTTGTCATTAATTAGTTTTTGTTTTGTACAAATCTGACTATTAAAATCATTTGTATAGCCTTTGCAGAGACTACTTATATTATGCATCCTATTGATCGTGGTCATGATGGCTGGGTGCTCTGGTAATAGGGTAGACACTGACTGGCATCAACCAGGCGATGTCCAGTGTTGTAACTGTTACTACTCATCAGTGGAAAGCGTTTCATACTTTCTCTGCTCCTGTTCAGCCCTAGCGTCTCTTCGACGCATTCATCTAGAGGCCTACTTCTTTGATAACTTATGCGAACTCAGTGTAGTTTCCATTAGTAATCTACTACGCTTTATTACAGGCTCCAAATGGTTTCCCACAAATACTCTATTGGATTGACCTCAGTCAAACCATGTGGCTGCACAATGGATCAAATCTGGTCTCAGTACACACCTTAGCCACTTCTTACCTACCTACCTACCTACTACTCATCAACTGTGCTTATTTTACCTCCTAGTGGAAGCCATCGGATACTAGTTGATGTCCATTCGGACGCAACTTGCTAAACTTATAGGCGCGAGTGTTGAACAAGGGAAAATAGCAGCACTATAAAGACGACAGCGGATGAACTCTCTCGATGGGGTCAACGGTAACGTCACAGCTTCAAGTAGAAGCACCACTTTACTCGGGCTACTTCGAACTTTTCGAAGCTCAGGCCAGTAAAGATTTCCAAGAATACGTCAGGTTCTTGGAATAGAGATGGTGGCGGATGAACCCTTGATGGGCCAACAGCAACGCTCACTTCTCCGAAGTGGGTTACTGACATCGGTTATTCTCAACCGGCCCCTCGTCTTAGGGGTTTCAAATCAAGGAACTGGCCCTCCAGGTTGGGGGTTATGCCGTCTAGGTAACTTCCCTATCACATAAAAAAAAAACTTAGTTATGAGAGAGACACAAGCAAGCATTGATCGTGCTAACTGGAGAAAATGCTTATGTAAAGATATAATGTGTCCCAAGAACAACTGTCCGTTTTACTGCTTAATTTGTATGTTCTTCTTAACAAGATAACACACTCATTGAACAGAACCTTTATTAAAAATTTTAATTTGAATTCTCCAATGAATTGCCTGTAGTTTGAAATTTCTTAATTAGAAGCAGCGTGCTCGGGTTAATGGAAGGCAGCTAAGATCCCCCATAGATCGCTGCTCTGAGATTTGTATTAATGAGTTAAAACTTAACTACAGGCGAAACAAAGTTGCCATCCTTATGAAAACATCGCTTGTATTTATCAGTCTTTTCAGTGCAAGAACTTAAAAACTTCCGTTTGAAGCGCATGAAGGTAACTTCTCTTCTGAATCCAATGACACAAAAAATCTCAAAAAGTGGCTTGTCAAAGTTGGGGGTCGAGGCCTCGAAATATCCCCCACCCACCACCCACACTCCCATGATTTTTTTTGGGGAAAAAGTCGAATGTTCTCGGAATTCGTTCAAACGCTCCTCAATCGAAATTCAGGTCAACAGCACATCAGAAATAGCGAATTTATGTCTGGGAGACGCCCGGCTTGGAAACTGTGGCTTGTCAAAGTTGGGGGTCGAGGCCAACCACGCGCTGTTCAGCAACATGAGTCTTCAGATCCAGCATCTGAGTTGGATAGACCACGAAGACCAGCTCCGGTCTCAATAATCTTCGAAATTGTGTGTCAATGAAACCGAAAATGCCCACGAAGAAGTTGGTGCACACAATTGGAGAAGAACTTTAAGTTCGGTGAGCGTAACTGGGGACAAGAGAGGTTTGCTGATTGAAACCCAGTTTCATCCTGGACTGTAGCGCCATTATTATTATTATTATGGTTGAGGGTATTTTGCACCGCGACCTTTAAGATCTATTGTGCCCCCTTTCAATACCTTAGCACTGTAGCGCCATGCAAAGCAAAGAAGAAAACATCCACCTAAATACTTAACAAATTTTTTCATTTAATTTGAGAAATACTTCGTTTTCAGAAGGTCCTATTTTGCAATTTTTTGTGTTTGTTGTTTGCCTTAATAGTCAAGTCATATTCATGAATTAAACTATACAGAGAGAGAAGTGACTACAGCACTAACGCCGAAAATTCATAGAAAGCCTTTTAGTCTCTTTTTCCTATCGTCTTCAATCACACATGAATACTACAAATTTGTTATGCTTCTTGCACCTGTATCCTCGGCTTTTTTCAGTATTTCATTGCACTTGAACCTCACATCTAAAAACATTGCTTCCATTCACATTTCCCATTCAAATGGCAATCACAAACGAACACGCACTTTATGTGTACACCAGCACGTTCTGTAATGCTCAATACTTAATTCAAAACACATTTTCCCATCGAACAAGGGGAGCGGAATGGCATACGATTGTATCTCGATATTCAATCCATTCATATTGATCATTGGTTGTTTAAAAATTCCATCAAATCCAACCGTCTTCCGGGATACACTGTGTGTGTGAATTCTAATAGACGCATTGTATTCGAAAAAATCCTCAACATTATTTTAATGACAGTTTGTCGCTCTAATAGTAATCGACAAGATGCCAATTATGGGGATCGATTAAAGATTAGACGTGCATCGAAATACTTAGGGGAATTAGAATAACGTTCTGATGATCTGTGTTGAATTTGATTTATGCACATATGTACTTATTCGACGTGCCTTCTTTTTACCTAAAGCCGACAGCAAAATTGACTAAGATGGGGAACTATGTTTAACTGATGCAAGCGGCAAATCTGTTACCTAAAGACATTCGACAGAAGGTAGGACGTTGTTGCCGGCTGTAAACGGGATAAGGAAGAGAGTTGCTCTGTACAAAGGCCCATACCTCTCTGAGGCGGGGATGCTCATCAGTTGATTGGCTAATGTCGAGAAAATATTCTCCCTTAAAAACGCTACCATAATAATAATAACAATGGCGGCGCTACAGTCCGGGTGGATCTGGGCCTAGCTTCTCAGCAACCACTCGTGTTGTTCGTGCTATTGTTCTCTCACGAGTGGAGGGGACCTACAGAAAGGCGATTTTGAGAAGCTTTTTTCTAGACAGTTATATTCTTTGAGCATTGTCAGTGACTCAAAAAAGGTGCAGCCGTGAAAATTTTTTTTTTTAAATTGTTGGTCTGCACTGGGATTCCAACCTAGACTGTGAAAGTCTTTTGCGTATGGGTCGACGAACAAACCCACATGGCCACGGCGCCCACCTATTGCCTATTATGAAAGCGAAATAAAAAGACTCTGCGTATTACGCTTTGAGTTCATACATTACAGTAAAACTGGTTTTGTTTATTCTTTTGCCTTCTCTCTAGAATTTGGCATTGTTTCGAAAATAAACTGTGGCTTCATTACATATTTCAAAGCGATTGATGTACTAAACAGATTCCGTCATCAAAAAATTCGAAAATAAAGCCGAATATAAAAATTCTGCATTATCTCATGCAGCGTTATTTCCTGGCACTTAGATGAACATGCCAGAAGATATAACTCCTTCTCAAATTACAAAATTACTGCAGAAGCTATCTGCATGAAGAGAAGCAAAAGAATATTCTCCACTTTGTATGTAATTGTCCAACTCTGGCGTTTCATACACGTCTGTCCTAAGGATCCATCTTCGATTTTGGTAAGGCACCTATTCAAAGTTTTCATCGCTTTATATTAAGCTCCAAATGATCTCCCACAAGTGGATAGATGAAAAGGTGGCATCCGAAGGGCCGCTCGGGCGACGGGCTACTTTAATCTACCTACTCGTACATATCAACCAAACTAGGAAAAGTTAAACATTTTTCAAACCGAAAATATGTCTGAAATGTCAGTGGCTTTTCAATTCTCTGCACTTAGGTGAGCATGACAGAACACATGGCTCCTTCTCAATTAATTATGTGTGAAATCCCAGTGTTTTTTTCAATTCTCCCCCGAAGTGAATCAGTATATCGGAAGTTACTCATAAGAAATATGATGTAACATGACTTCATGGCCCACCGAAGAATCTCCTAGGAGAAGATTGCCAACTGTAAATTGGACAAAAAGACACAACAAAAAGCATAAACAAAAGCCAAGGGACTGCCAGACATATATTGATTTAATTAACAAACTTCATGACTAACAATTGGGAGACCATGAGTCTCATGGTAAAAAAGGACTGGAAGATGAACAATAGAATTCAAATTTAGCAGCTGAAGACGACACACTTCACAAATTGAGTTTGGTAACGAATTTATTAATGTGAGCGATAGAATAGGGTAGTAGAAAAAGAGGTTTGAATAATTTGATGTAATAGAGTTAATAGAGTTAAGATATAAGACATTCTTATTGCAAGGAAGATGTCAGGTTAGAATATTTGAATCATTGGTATTTTTAATTATTAATCCGCATATTACATTGATGGGATAAAACTTTCAAAAAGTGCGAAATTGTTCTAAACCAAAAAAGAAAATAAATTATGAAAGTTGGAAAAGCTGAATGTCAGGCATTTAAAGACAGAATTGGTTAAGCACAACCTGCCTTGGTCATGCAAGGCAGCAATACCAAGTTGTCAAGGCCGATAGAAAACTCCGATTAACAACAAAAAGTTCAACCTTTTGAAAATCTTAGTAACAAGATATATACAGCCTTGTTCAAATGTATTAGGCTCCCTTATCTTTTTGTCTTTGCTGCCAAATCACTTATCGGAAGTAATTAGTTTGAATTTTATGGTTTTCGACGACACTATGTGAGGTTGTAAACGATTTTTATCATTAACTTTTTTTTTGCTTTTTGAAATTATGACGAATCTTAAAGGGTACCTAATACATTTGGCCCAGGCTGTAGATACAAACAAAATCACAATTATCTTTTAACATATTCGTGGCTGAAATTATAGAAAAACGCAACAACACTCAGTTAAAGTGTAAAGCATCCAGACAAGCAGTTCAAGAATTTCGAAGGACAAATGGCAATAAGGATCAAACGATAGCAGGCAAACGACTACGAGCTTCAGCATCGGAAGGGAAAACTTCAGTTTATTCAGCGTCCCTATTGACGGGATTGGCAACATTTTGCACGACAGTAAGTCTTATGTTATACGACTGGATGGCGCAGTTGGTTAAGTGCCTGCCCCAATTTAGATGGATCCCAGGTTCGAATCCCAGTTAAATCGAATCTGGTCCAGTCACCATTTGCCGTTGGGATCAAATTAACGACACTGGAGTAGCTTGGTATCTGGCAGTACAATGGACCAGTTTTGGGTCTGACTGCTCCAGTAGTGCATCAAAAAGCCTCCGAAAAAAAGTCTTATGTTGGTGTAGAGATTGCTAATAACGAATTCTAAAGGGGCAGACATCGAACTTGTTCTTATCTAAAAACAAGAGGAAATCGAGCTGGCAAAACATCTGATACAGAAGCCATACTTCATCGCTAGGGTACAGCAGAATGAAAAGCAACAGAGCTATTTTATTGGCTACAACCAAAGCAAGTATTGAAAACTGGTGCAGAAAATCCAGTAGATCCGCGTAAGTAAGGAGTTTCAATAAAGTATCGGTTAATCATGAAAATCCGCATTACAGTCTAATTTCTTGCAATAACCTTGCCATGTCTATGCTTCTTTATGGAGAAAGAAACATTTCGTAACAGACTTCCTCACAGCATACTGCTGTAAAATAAAAAGTGATTGTGATAATCTGATTATTGTGTCACAATTATCACATCAATGCATCAAGTACATGCAACTTTATGAAAAGGGACTAATAAATTGAGTTTGGAAGTTAGTGAATTTAACGTACTAACTGGAGAGGCTCGTTGGTGGAGTTCCAAGCTCAACCAGAACTAAATCGCTCTCTCAAAAAAGTGAAGGAGTGAATATTTATAATAGGCTTGCTATTTAAGTAAATGTACTATATCTTTAACATTATCGTTACCAAAATACCATAGAAGATGTAGATAGTGAGTTGGCAATAAAAGAACATTGTTGCACTGCACACTCATTGCATACTCACAGTACAAAATTAGTTTAGGATTACAGCTTGTAATTTGTTCGCCAATAAATTGCCATTAGCATTCTCGTAAAAGTTTAATAACGCTGTGTGTGCACAAGTTACTTTAGAATTGTGGTGATATTTTCTCAAACATTGTACGAGTACATCGCGAAGCTCATGGGAAATTAACTTCTTGGCTTTCGAGTTAATAAAGAAAAATAAAGAGCTCTTTGTATTGCACTGCACATTTATTTTAAAAAAGAAAAAAATGCATAACGCTGTTGATTTCGATATTCGTTTGATGTGCTCTATTGCCGTGCTCTATTTTGCCATTAGATTACACACTCTAATCGAAAATAATACACTCTGCATAATCAGGCATTGGCAAAAATTGCAATAAGTAAGACAATTTGGCTGAAACAATTTATTGGATGTTTACATCGACAACCCACAGCAAAAAAAAAAGTATCAATGAATTAATAAGAAATGGATGGAAAAGAAACTCTTTTTAAAAAGATTGAATGGAATGGAGATTTTAGCTACTAAAGATTTAATGGAATTAGAAGGACGGTTTTGTTTTCTGTGACAGTAAACATTAAGCTCCAGCTCGATAAAGCACCGTAGATAAAATATCAATTGATGCTATCACTAACGCAGTATTTCTTCAGGCAAAGATGTCAGAATGTTGTAGAAAATAATGCTCAAATATATCTACGTAAGTGTTCTTTGCGGTGTCGTTTGATTTCTTCAATCTAGTTCTGAAGAAGATAGTGTGGAAGTCAGGTATAAACACGAAAGGCACTATCTTTAGTCAATCGGTTCAGCTGCTGAGTTACGAACATTGTCACGCGTTCCCAGCGAATCGTAGTAGAAGCATTCAGGGCGATTGTAGAACAGACGAAACAAGCTAGTCTAAGGGTAAATGTGAACAATACAAAGTATATGCTGTCGAGTAAAAATCGATCCGTCGCCAATTTTCGGTTGAAGAAGGCCACTTTTCGCCCATCTAACCCATCTCCTCCTCACTTGTGAAAATTATAGATTCTGTCTACGATATTTTTGCGTTCTTCCGCTGATAAATTCATCATCTTAAAGTCAATAAGGAGAAGACGAAGTATAATATATGCTATCGAACAGCAATCGATCCGTCGCCTATGGACTTTACAGTCGAGAGTTACTATTTTCCGGTGAAGAAGCCCACTTTTCGGCTCATCTAATACATCTCCTTCTCGCTTGTAAAAATGATATATTCTGTCTGTCATCTAGGATAAAACGTCACAATCGACAGCTACAATTTTGAGGAAGTTGTGGAGTTTATTTACCTCGAGGCAAACGTGAACACCACAAACGATACCTTCGTGAAAATCCGGCGTACATAGAATCGCGCTTGACGAAGCTACTTGAGTCAAAACTCCTAACTCGAAGGACCAAAATCAAGCTCTACAAAACCATATTCCTGCCAGTCTTGCTATACTGCAGAGCATGACTGCAGAGTTGATTCTTGATGCCTTCGAAGGACAAATTTCACGTCAGATATTTGGTCCTGTTTGACAACCGTGAAGTCTATGAGCTATGCAAGGATGTGAACATAGTGCGGAGGGCAAAAAACCGTAGACTTAACTGGCTTGGCTACATCGAACGAATGCGTATCAATGCTCCAGCTAAGGGAGTCTTCAAATCCGAGCCTCCTGGTTTGAGAAGAAGAGGAAGACCGAACCACCGGCATAAAGAACAAGTGATCGCGGATGCAAGACATCTTGGTCTTGATGACTGGAGCAGTGCGCCGGGGACCTTCAGCCATGGTAGACTGCATTAGCTTAGGCTCATAACAAGTCGACGTAAAAGCTGGTGCAAAGGTTTACCAAGAAGATGTGCTACAGGGTGTTGTGAAGGGTTTGACCAATACCCTTTTCAATGTATGGATCTTCCAACAGTAAACTCCAGCGCACACAGCCAAAACCACGCAGGAGTGGCTCAGGCAGCAGTAGATTTACCGTCGGGGAGTCCATATCTGAATCCACTGGATTGTGGTTTGTGGTCAGAATTGGAGAACATGGCTTGCAAGGCTTCCCACAGACATTTGGAAAGCCTTAAAACAGCATTAACCAAAGCAGCGTCCACGATCTTCATAGAAACCGTACGTGCCGCTATAGCCCAATGGCCACACCGTTTAAAGGCTTTTGTTAAAGCAAAAGGCATTATTTTTCAATAATCAATATTGTAAATGGATTCAGTATTCGAACATGAAAATCGGTGCTCTACGTTTCGATATACTCGTGTTTTTACTCGAATTGAACTCACTTCTCAGTTGCGTTGTGATTTTGCAGTGAAATTGAATTAAATATGTGAACTATTAAAATTTTTCATTTTCTTCTTACTGTTATTGTTATGTCAGGGGGAAACATACAAATTCAAGCCGCGATGGTATTTCCGTAGAGTTTATGAAGGTAAATCCTGATTTGCAATGAACTCTTCACTCTGACATTCTTCTATGAACCTATTGAATAAAATTGTTTTCCTGAAAAAAAAAATTAGAAATTGCAAACTTGTGGTTCTATTTCTCTCAGGATGTACAATAAGGATCCTTTTGTATACTAAACCATTTTTTTTGGAATTGAAAAACATGATTCGCGCGCATACATAAAACTTTAATTTACAAATGCTCCAGATGAGTCTAAATATCCGCTTTTCCCTTAGCATTATTCTTTTGTTGGATTTTCGTTTTACTTCGAAACACAAAAAAGGGATTCAGAGCAACGACCAATTACCTACCGAAACAACGAAAACGGGCCAAAAAAAAAAACCAATTGCCTGCCAAAACCAAGGCAAGAACGTTTTTTTTTCCGAAAGTGAATTCAAAAAATTCGAATGCAATTGAAATGCAGAGCACGAATATTAATTTCGATTGAACTGAAAATTCGATTTCAAATGCATTTCGAACGGAACTTGAAGCATAGCTCTGAGTTCTATTAAATCACGCATCAAATGATCAAACACTTGATTTCGAAAATGCGAAAACTGGGGTGAGTTTGTAATCGCAGTATTAACGCAATACTGCAACGTCGAGCGTTCTTAATTGCGAATATTTGGCAATGAAGCTTTGCATCGCTTTCTAAAATGTAACATGAAAGCAACCGCTGCGCAAACAAAAGCAAGCAGCGCATCATAGATCATTGTGATGCGATCACTTTTTTATGTGTAAAATATATTTTTGTATGGTGTCTTGTAATTACCAACATTATTAACTAAATTATTTAGAAAAACCGTCGCCAGTTTCTGGATATTTAAAAAAAAAAAAAAGAAACAATTGGCACACAAAACACTAACCCGTTCAGAAACGCCATTAAAATGATGAATGACATCGTGATGCATAGCAAGATCAAGAAATGGTTGCTTCGCATTACATAGGCAGTGATGCTTACGCGCTACTCATTTTGTTGACGTTTACAAACTCAGTCTAATGTCGGTAGTCTAGGGCATCCGGCGGATTTGAGAATAGCACGAATGAGTGAACGTGAATCGGACAAGTGAAGGGAATCTCTGATCCGCTCGGATTTGAGAATTGAGGTAAATGTAATAGAGGATGTGGTGCAAATGTGACGTGCCTAAACAAATTGATGTTCGAAAATGTAGAAAAATAGTAAGAGATTGCGTTGGTTAATCGGTTGTTTGGCTACACGGGTTGTGGAGCCAAGAAGACAATACTGATATAATTTACACAATACAGAGATTATGTAAAATGTTATAAAAAATATTTTAGGGCATTTTGCATACAAAGATCAGGATTTATCATATAAATAGATCTTTGGATCTAAAAAAAAACTATTTTTATATTAAAAAATATCAAACATAAATGCACTAGAATGCGCTTCCACGTCAAAGAACTTACCATTTTTATTATGGCTTTTCAAAAGCAGGAAACCCCTAAACAAGTGTGTGCGGGTATTGTGTATGAATGTACGAACAAAATCAAAATCATACAAATCCCAAAAACCAAAACGAAACACAAACAAGAACGAACCGAAGAAAACAATCAAGATAAATTCAAATCAAATAACAAAACAAACGGATTATAATTTTTTTAATATTTATTTTTTTAAGAAAAAAATAATCTTTATTTACTAAATAAAATTCTCTTTAATACAAGAACAAATCATCCTTAACTAATATAAATTTTTTTTTTTCTTTCATTTCCTTTTTTGTCTCTTCTTTTCTTTTTCACCTTAACTTATTTATATATTTTATATATAACTGTTTTCTTTTAATTAAAAAAAAAATAAAGTAAAGAAAAAAATGATACAAAAAAAAACGATTTTGACCAAAAAAATGTTTTTGTTTTAGTGTGTTTTTAAATACTTATAAAAACATAATCATAGTGAAAAATAATTAAAAAAAAAGAAAACAAAAATAATTTATTTTGATTGCACTGATCAAAAATATCATTTCCTCTGAAACGAAAT
Source organism: Myathropa florea (assembly GCA_930367185.1). Taxonomy (NCBI): domain Eukaryota; kingdom Metazoa; phylum Arthropoda; class Insecta; order Diptera; family Syrphidae; genus Myathropa; species Myathropa florea. The sequence continues at coordinate 110,588,541 of OV884002.1, forward strand.
GATGTTTTTATTACAACTAATTGATTCATTTTTTTTTTGTTTAAATATATATGTATAATGTATATATTTACTTTTTGTTTAAGAGTTCTTGTTTTTCATGTTTTCTTTCATCTTTTTGTTTTTTTTTTCTTTTTCTCTACAAATTATCTAACTTTTGCTTTTTTGTGTATATTCCAAAAAAGTTAAATGAAATACATAAGGCCCATTTTGTGTTCGTAAATATTTGAATGATATTAAATATTTCTAATCACTTAAAAAATAAGAGTAAACATTCGAAAAAAAAAATTAGAAAATAAAAAAAAAGAAATTTTGAAAAATAAAAATTGCATGAGAATAATTTGATTTGTTTTTTTGTTTTGTTTGTCTTGTACAAAATGTAAATAAAGTCTTCAGGATTAGGCGTGTGGTTTTTCTTGTTTTCGCTTACAGAAATAAATTATGAACAGAGAAATGAAAAACAAAAATTTATGCAATATTCTTTGAGCTGGAAAAGACATTTTGTTTTTTTTTTGTTTAATTTTACAATAAATTAAATATAAACTTACAAGTTGGGAAGTGGAGGGAGGTCGGGGGGAGGGGGAGTGAGGGAGGGAGAATATAAAAATTAAAGAATTACATCTAAAGAATTGAACAAAAAAATTCGCTAAAAATCAAAGGTACGCTTATTTCCGCTTAAGAAATACTTCAGACTAAATAAATTTAACTATTCGCCTTTAAAAAAAAAGAAAAAAGATGTACATCATATATATTCACATAAATTTCTTTCTTTATCATTCAAGTCCAAAAAAGGGAAATTTTCCAAGAAATGAAAAAAATCATTCGAAAGTAAAAAAAAAAATTACTATTAAAAAAAAAGATGTTTTCTTTATGAAAAACAAAAAGAAAAACAATATTTTTTTCAATTAATTGAGGAATATTAACGGAAATAAGAAAAGAAAATGAACATTTTACTTTAGCTTGCACACAACCCAATTTAATTTTGAATTTTCCTTCCCTCGAAACAGTGGTTTTTAATTTGTGTTTTGAATATTCGTTTTTTTTTCGAAACCAAAACCGAAAGAAACAACCTTATTTTTTTTTCTCAAATTGTCAATAAACAAAACTCTCACTTACTAGAAATCTGAAGATGGGAGAGATCTTCAACTTTTTTTTCTTTAAATTTCAATCAGTCGATAATTTTAAACACAAAATAAAAATCAAAAAAAAAAGAAAAACTGAAAATTCAAAAGCTTAAGCGTAGCTGCTTCTCCATCTCTGTATATTTCTCTCTTTCTCGTGATAGAATGCAAGGAAAATTGAGGTAATATAAGACAGAGAGAAAATAATTACTTCGTTTTTTTTTTACAAATCATCGTTCTTGGAAGAGACAACAAATTTCGCATTTAATTCAAATTTCTTCTGGGATTCATTAATTTTCGGTCATGAAATGTTTTGTGAGTGGAATAAGTCTGTCGAGGCTTAAGAGCGACTCTCAGTGATGTTCGGAAGAATGTCTTTAGTTAGGTTGCAGGCGGTCGTGAGTGTTTCCCTAGAATTCCAACTTCCAGAAAAATATTCGTTGCACTCAAAATTTTGTCAGTAATCAAAGCTAGGAATGAAATGGGTCTGATCATTAACTGTCCACCTTGAGAGGCATCAGCGATCAAAACAAAACACACACTCAAGTGGTGCTTCTATGAATATGCTTGCAGTTGCAAGTTTGAAATAGTTAAGGGAACATTTAACCTGACAGTATGTCTAACTTGGTCTAAGTGAGTCTGAATCCATTGGCATCCCATGTAATAATTCAATTCTTCATTGAGGCACTAGAACCGCAGCTGCATCTGTAAGAAAAGTCAAAAAAAATGCTCAAGATTACGAGGGCGGAGAGGGCTAAGTATTAATCTCTTTGTGGAATGCAGGGATGATGAGAGTCGCTGTTGAGTATTTTTGTGTTCTGAATACTCATCGAAACAAGAATATTTCAGTGACATGTTTAAAAAAAAATATAAACCATTCAAAATTCAAGAAACGTTTGTCTTTTTAACTGAGATTCATGGTAAAAGGGTTTGGTTAGGAGTATATTTCTGCTAAATAGTCTCAAATGGTGCTCGTAAGATTTGTGTGGTCACCTGCATTGAGTTGTCTGTGTCTGATGGAAACTAATGAAATTCTATGAGCTTGATGCAGCTACGCTCCACAAGACGGAAACGAATGGAGTTCTAGGAGTTCGCTGCAACTGAGGTCCTGAGCCCACAAGATGGAATGGAGTTTTAAGAGTTCGCTGCAACTGAGGTCCTGAATCCACAAGATGGAAACTAATGGAATTCTAGGAGTTCGCTGCAACTGAGCTCTTGAGTCCGCAAGATGGAAACTAATGGAGTTCTAAGAGTTCGCTGCAACTTATCTCCTGAGTCCGCATGATGGAAACTAACGGAGTTCTAGGAGTTCGCTTCAAGTGAGCTCCTGAGTCCGCAAGATGGAAACTAATGGAGTTCTAGGAGTTCGCTGCAACTGAGCTCCTGAGTCCGCAAGATGGAAACTAATGGAATTCTGGGAGTTCGCTGCAACAGAGGCCCAGAGTTCGCAAGATGGAAACTAATGGAATTCTATGACTTCACTGCAACAGAGGTCCTAAGTCCGCACGATGGAAACAACTGGAATTCTAGGAGTTCGTGTCAATACAGCTCCTGAATCCGCAAGATGTTAACTTATACAATTCTCTGAGATTTGCTGCTACCTTAGCTCTGTCAAATAAATTTTAATCTCCAGAGAGCTTTATTTAAAGTGAAAAATGCCCTTAAAAACAAGTGAATCGAAGGAACTTTTGTTAATGAACAAATCTTGCAGTCATGAAGGTGGCGGCTCTGAAGTCAATGCTCCTGGGATAATTGAATTGGCAGCATTTGTGAAGGTAAATGGAATGAAAGTTTGATGATTTTGGATGTAAGACAAAACCAAAAAGTTTTAAAGAGATTGAACTTTTGCAGAGTCTTGTAAACAGTCGGGGCAGTGATCGAGGTAAAGCTCTCAAAATTCAGAGATACTGATGTCATGTAGTAAGACGGATTTAGTTTATTATATGATGCTGGAATTTTTCAATCAATCTCTTGAAACATTGAAACAGATGTGCAACAAAATGTCTGCATCAAAATGCATGCAGTAAAATGCCTGCATTCAAATGAACGTGTTTGCTGTATTGCGGGTGCGCATCGATTTTTATTTATTTTTTGTATTCTCGCCCAAAAAGCGTTCCTTGAATTGGTGATCTTTTTGCGAACGCAGCACTAATTTGCTTGCGGGTTTATTTCGTTGAATTTTTCCACTAAATCCAGCAATGCTTCTTCATTCAATTACTTATGCTTGAAACATATGTGCCTTAAACTGCGTGCATTAAAAATGTGTGCATCAAAATGCTTGCATTAAAATGCGTGTAGTAAAATGCGTGCATCAAAATACATACATCAAAGTACGTGCAGTTAAATGCGTGCATCAAAATGCCAGCGGCAAAATTCGGGCATCGAAATACCTGCATCAAAATTCGGGCATCGAAATGCATGCATTAAAATTCATGCATCAAAATGCGTGAATCAAAATGTGTGCATCGAAATGCATGTATCAAAATGCGTGCATCAAAATTCGGGCATTAAAGTGCGTGCATTAAAATGCGTGGATCAAAATTCATGCATCGAAATGCATACAGCAAAATTAAAGAACATGGCTTTATATGTAAGTGGACACATGTGTTCATAAGAACGGCCACGCATCGATCCAAGTTGTCTTTTTTTTAATTTGTATGCAATCCACATGTAGTAGATTAGCAAGATAGGACAATTTATTACAATTTTGGGACTTGGCGTTTCATGCAAGTGAATGTTTACAACATGAAGTCGACTGCGAAAACAGAAATTTAAGAGAAACTAACAGATTTCAAAAACAGCAAGGAAATGATTATTTTCTTTAATTTAACCAACATTAAATTAATCATCTATGGCAAAAAGAATGTATCAATTTCCATTTTTCACAATGAAAGAACACTGATTCGGCGAGACTTCAAAATTTACTGCATTACTCTACGCATCAATGCATTGCAGTATTGCTGCACATCTGGATTCAATCAGAAAATCAAGTTGTCAAAATTTACTGCATTACTGCACGCATCAATGCATTGCAGTATTGCTGCACATCTGGATTCAATCAGAAAATCAAGTTGTCAAAATTTACTGCATTACTGCACGCATCAATGCACTGCAGTATTGCTGCAAATTTGTTCCAGGCTTCAATCAGAAAATCAATTTGTAAAAATTCACTGCATTACTGCATTACTGCACGTATCAATGCATTGCAGTATTGCTGCACATCTGTTCCAAGCTTCAATCAAATTTAGTTCGGTTACCACGTAGATTTGATAAAAATGTCCACATCTGCGAAGGAATTGCAGACAATAGGTACATTCAATCCCAAAGGCATTCAAATCGCATGTTTAATTCTTGTCCCTTCCAACATTCAAATGTAATTTTAACTAATTTTTTTTTCACACATAACGAACGAGCATGCAGAAATGATAGGTACTTTCTCCATGCCTGGCCTTTGCTTTCATATTATCTTCATTTTGTTTTCACTTTCCTAACTCTTCAAAAAGGAAAAGAAAAAAGAAAAGAATAATAAACAAAGAAAAACTTAATAAGAATTAACAACAAATCCCTTCTTACTTCCTCCGCTTTTTGTTTTGTTTTTTGTTTTTGTTTTTCTGCTTGTTTTAGACTACAATAATTAAATGATTCATTTTGTTTTCTGTGTTCTCCTCTATAGATTATAGAATATAGTTTAATATCTATTATTAATTTTTTTTTTGCTTGGTTTCTTACAACGTAATCATATCATTTCTCTTGTGTGTTTTTTTGTTTTCTTATTCTGGTTAATATAATGTGTTATGTTCTTTTTGTTTTATATTCTTCATGCTTTTTACAAACTTATTTATTAAATTTTTCATTAACATAAATCATTTTTTCTCCTTTTTTTCAATAATCATTGTATAACATAGGTAATAATGCAGTTTTTAATTTTATTTATAAAAAAACAATCTTTTCTCTCATTCTCTTAAATATTATTTGAATATATATATTTATGCATATATATTTATATAATCCTTTCTTGCTTTCTTTCACTCAATCTCTCTCGCACTTTTATTCAATTTCAACTCTATTTTTTTTTTGTTTCTTTTTATCTTACAGGGGTATAATTTTACAAAACAATCCATGCTCGCACAGCTTTTCCTTTTCTCATTCGCGCGCTTTCTTTCTCTCTCTCTCTCTCGTTCTATCTCCCTCTAACTAATTCCGCATCATAATATAATTTCGTCGTAATTGCAAAATTTAATTTATATAGTATAAAAAAAATATGTTTCTCATTTTTTTTTTCCATTTTTTTGATTTTTTTCCTCTCGAATAATTTCCAATGTCATTCACTTATCGATCGATATTTACATTTTTTTTTAAATTACAGCAAAAAATTAACAGAAGAAAATGTTTAGGAAATTAAATGTGGATCTGTACACAATTGCATGTGTATCTCTCGCTCTCTCTGTTCTCATCGCATTTTCTCACTGTCTCTGTCTGTTTGTTTTTTTACATTTTATTAATTTATTCGTAATTTAATTGTTTAACTCTTTTGTATATGGTATGTGTCAGTATAGGGTGTGAATCGAATAGAAAACTTAACAAAATGAAACAACGTATTTCAAAGGGCGTTCATATGTATGCATATATGCGTGTGTGTATGTGTGTGTGTGTCTGTGTCTGTGTAGTTATTCTCCTAAGTCTAGAGATACGAACAAAAAAAAAATTAAAATTATAATTATTTTTTTCCTTTTAAATTTAAGATTAATTATTGAATTAAATTATTTTCTATATACAAACATATCACTATGTCGGTATATAAGCCCTGCACAAACTAAAAATGAAGAAGTAAATTATTTTATTATCGTACGTCTCAAGATGTCTGCTTGTTAAAGAACTTAATTGTTATTTTTTTAATATGTTCATGTGGTGTATGTATATGTACGTTGTCCCACGATTTGAGGTGAAGTTAACGACGAGATGGAGATGGATGATGATAATGACAATGACTACAACTAATCCTGCTATGCCACGGTACTATGATCACCAATTCCACCGAGACCACTAACTCCCATTATCATATCATCTCCACTTGAACTACTGCTACCACCAATAACGGATGCGGCTTTTTCTCGTGCAGCAGCCGCAGAGGCAGCAGCCGCAGCCGCAGCAGCAGCAGCCGCAGCAGCAGCAACCGCTGCATCAGCAGTCGCTTGTTGTGTTGCTTGTATATGAGATTGCACTGATGGTGGTATCGCATGCACATCCCAGATTTCTTCGAGGAATTTCGGTAGTTTGCGATTTTTCAGTTTCAATGAGAAACACATTTCGGCATTTTGATTTCCTAGCGTTCGAAGTTCTGTGAGAATGGAGAGAAGTTTTGCAAAGAATACCAAACATTTTGGATCGCCTCTATGCCGATTAAGGATGTAGATTCGTAACGTATCGATGTAGTAACTTTGTATCTGTTCGACTAGTTCGGCTTCTTCGAGACCGGGACGATCCGAAAAGATCACAATGGCAGTGAGCAGGGCATACTCGACATTATCGACTGTCATCGAGTACATTTGCCGACAGAAATGCAATAAATCTTCAATATTATCAGCCATGCCGGCCATTTTATATGAATCACGGGTATACGAGCGATTATTGGCGAAGAAAATTGAATCGGATGCCGCATCGTAGCGTCTTGCCATACGCAACATCATTACCTCACTTGAACATGCCTGAAAATGGAAAAATAGAAAAAAATAAATTAATCGTTTTTAGAAAGTGTAGACATATATAATTATGGAATGAAAGTAACGTGTCAAGACACATCAATCAACTTAACGACGTCGTAAACTCTACAAACTTCGACAACGCAGACATTGCTTGTAGAATTCCTTAGCATAAAGCATTAAGAAAGTCTTCTCACGCAGGGGGCTCTAGCTCTTAAGAGCCAACTATAATGGTCCTACGGAAACTTAAGAAAACTGAAGCAACCGAGCGACTACACACGATCAATACACTGTGACCACTATAATCGCTTTGCTCAGTTTCGTTAAGTTCGTTAACTTTTGCTTATTTACGCGAACTGAACCACTCTCTATGTATGCAAATGACAGTTGACAGTTGAATCCTCCTTAGCACTACCAAAGCAGCAAAATTACAAGCAATTTTGGACTCTTTGAAATTTCACGATGCTTCTGGTTACTTTTCGTTTAATTTTGACATAAGCTTAAGTTCTCGTACAGCTATAATTGTTGACCCTTAAGAGAGAGAGTCGTCCGCGTATGAAGGCTTTCTTGATGCTAGGTAAGTAGGCAGGCGAGAGGGTGTCCTTCCGACTAATGTCGTGGCTCACTTAGACCAGCAGTTGGCTCGATTGTGCAGGTGAGAAGGTGTCCTTGCGACTAGTGTCGTGGCTCACTTAGACCAGCGCTTGGGTTCTTTGTGCCCTCAGTATGGAGTGTACCCCGTGAGACCTACATTTCCACCGATGATTAGAACCACTCAGATTGTTGTATAAGTAGATCACAGGAGGCGCTTCAGCTCTATTTTGTTCAGATCTTCAGCTCGTCGAAGAAGTTTTTTTTTTTGGGGAGATTTTTGAAACGCTACACTGGAGCACACAGACTCAAAACTGGTCCATTGTACTGCCAGGTAGGAACCTACTCCAGTGCCGTTAGTTTGATCCCAACGGCAAATGGTGACTGGACCAGAATCGATTTCACTGGGATTCGAACCTGGGACCCTTCTAACTTGGGGCAGGCACTTAACCAGCTGCGCCATCCAGTCGCTTCGAAGAAGTTGCTGCCTAGTGTCTCCTTCCCCGTAAGGCTGGACAATCGCAGAGCAGGTGGCGGATGAACTCTATTTTCTCCTCGTCCCTATAACTTCAACTTGAACAGAATTTTAAAAGCGATGTCTGCATTGTCCTGATATTGTCGAAAATTTAGTGAAACCCGAAGGTCCGACGAAAACATGACGCACAATAGTGGACAATCCAGCGAGAGCGTTGAGGAAAATGAAGTCACATTGCATCAGGAGAAGTTCTATGCTCGACAAAGACGTGAAGAGTCCAGCGTGAGCATTGAGAGCGTTGAGGAAATCTAAATCACATTGGAGAAGTTTTAGGCTACACAAATATATAGCGGACAAGATCGGAATCTTTTCTGAATTTTGGACATGCACATGTATTCAAAAATTAATCCCTCGACTGCTTCTTTTTTATATCTCCTTGTTGAGTGAAAATGCAAAGAAAGTAACAAAATCATTTCTAGACATCGTTCGCCAATAAGAACGCATAGACGAATCTTGGAGTGAATGAGGACCTCGGTACGCTGATCTATTAACTGATTACAAGCGGGGAGATCAGCTCTAAGCTGTGATCTAAAACCCCCACAAGATTCGCTAGTCAAGGAACCCCCCAAGGTGGAGTCTTATCTCCTATCTCATCTGCTATAGAACTGTTGCTAGAAAAACAACAACTACTGAGTGTGCATGAAATGGCTTCTGACTTAGCCTAAGCTAGATTCGAAACGATCTAAAAATGTTATCTCTCTTCATAGATCAAAAGCCAACAAAAATAAGTTTTGAAATTGAACGCCTGACCACACCAAACATTGCCAGAACCTACGAAGAGTTATTAAGCGAGAGACTCTCAGTTATGCCTACATCGAACACAAACGCCAACAACATGTGGTTGCAGTGCTGCTCAACCATCCAAGAGGTAACTGAAACCACTCTGGGCTACCTGGCATCCCAGACAAGAAACCCGTGGTACGATGGGAGTGTGAACAGAAAAAACTTGAAACAGACGAGGCATACCGACAGGCGCTGCAACGTAAAACCAGGGTAGCGCAAGAGTATCGGACTAGAAAACGGGAGGACACGAAACGTCTACGTCTGAAGAAAAGGTCTCTTGCATCCTCCCAGCTCAAAGATATCAAGAGTCTAGGGATAAGAATAAAATACGGGCCAATTATAAAAAAGCCAAAACCCTGGCACAGGAAAAGAAAGAAAGGCACTCAGACTCTTCGAAATTGCGAGGATAATCTTGTTACTGACTGTTCAAAATATTGCATTTTTTAGGTTATTTTTTTCTCAAACATGAAGTGTCCTTAATTTGTTGTCCATCACTGTATGTGCATCTCATGGAAAATTGTTTTCATTTGATACTCACCTTTAACAGTGTTATTTGGTCCTCTTGTGGAATTTTGGTAAAAGCCGGCAGTCCCTTGGCGAATTCGACTATTAATTGTACTGTTAGGATTGTAATTTCGGTGATGTGCCTAAAGCTAACATCATGTTGGCTCTCGTTCTCATCGGGTGAACTCTGTGTCAAAAAAAAGTACACATTTGTTAAGAAATTCAGTTTCAAAAGCACAACAAACTTACGATCATTATCCGTTTGAGATCTTCTTCAGATGGCTGCTCATAGCCATCTTGATACCAAATTAATTTGTATATGACTGCTAATTGATTTAATGTTAATGGAGGTATATTTTTTGCTTGATTCTCAGCCAATAAGCTTTCAGGCAGTAGCTGTGTTTCAAAGAAATAGACAAAATTCAAAATTATTGTTTGATTGCGATTTGGGGGGGATGGGAGATTGTAACTTACTGGACATGTCGCATGCGAAGGCGGCTCACACTTCATTAGTTCGAGTACTTCTTTTTTAATGTTATCAGACGTACTCACTGCAGGCGATATCTGTTGTTTGTCCTTTTCTTTTTGTGCTTTCTTCTCTCGTCGCTTCAAAGCACACTGTGTCTCCGGTACAACACATTCGGGTCGCATGCCAACCGCTAGGCATTTTTTCAGTCTACACTCTTGACATTTACGTCGCATATACATATCCATTTCGCAGGCATGACCAAACTTACAACAGTATACGGCATTTTTGGTAACACTGCGCCGGAAGAAACCCTTACAGCCTTCGCATGTGAGTGCGTTGTAATGATAGCCGGACGCTCGATCACCGCATACAAGACACAGTTCTTCTTGCAGTCGTGGCGCGGGCCCTTTTTTACCTTTCTTCGCATCGCAGCCATCGTTTGTTGAGTATCCATTGAGACTACTCGATGGTGAAAGATCATCACGACCTGTGAACACAAAAAAAAAGAAGACAAATGTGAATTTTGGTGTGGATAACCTCAAAAGTGATTCTGGAAACATGGTGAATAGAATTCACATTAATTAATTTTAATTGCAAGTCACCACCGCAACGACGAAATGGATACCCATGTCAAAGTTCATAAATCCCAATCCCTTGCTTGACGACGATCCATTATGAATGAGTATGCGCCACAGTGTGGCCCTTTTCTTGAAACCCACACGCTCCTCCTCTCCGGCATCATTACATGTTCATTCATCCTCAATCAATGGCATGGCATGAACCCCCAAAAGATTCAAGCCCCCATTCTTTGGGAGTGTACACGCGCGTACACCCGAACTTAATGGGGTGACAAAGGATTTTCTAAGCAGGATAAAATTAATTTCACTGAAGGAGATTAAATTGTGTTATCCCTTATTGGGGACAATTTACGCGGCGTGAATGCGAGCAAGATGTTATTCACAGTTAAAAGTCATTGGCCTAGTTTATATTAATGATAGTGGTGGCGGCGAGGTGGTGGCGACGGGGCTGTGTTGACGACCGTGACCTTTTGATGTTACAGCTCGTGCAATACGATGACTCAGTGGCAGTGAGAGTGAGTGTATCTGCGGGACTACACTTGACCAAGTTCTTTTTTTATGTCATTCGTGTCCATGTAACCTTTATCTGAATCTGGGACATCGAAAAGTATGTATCCACATGCACTTTGCATAGTTCAAGGTTGGCAGCAACGTTAGTGGTTGCCAAGGTTTGGTGAGTTCTTTTCGAGAGACACGACGCCTTACATAAACCATTACCTAATGGATTTGGAGTGAGAAATGGGAGGGAGACAAACATGTGGTTCCGACAAGGTGGTGGGGTTGTGTAGAACAGGAAAATGAAGTGGATTTTGAGGTGGAAATTGATTTGAACGTTTTGCCTCAAGGTGTCAACAGGAAGAAGATCAATTGTGGCGTTTGTTGAGCGTGCTTTACATCCAAATCAGTGCATTGAACGTGAGTTGTGGTGTTTGTCGAGCGTGTTTTGCATTCACATCGGTGCACTAAACGTTTTCACGTATTGTACATGGGGAAAATTCATAAGTTTTAGGAGGACAGGTTTGCTGAGTTTGGTGGTTACAAAGACTTGTGCCAGTCTTATTTAGGAGAACTGCAAGAGATTGCTTGAAGTAATAAATCGGACCGTTTTGTTTAAAGAAAATTCGACGCCGCCTTCGCAAACCATAGAAGAAGAAGAAACTGCTACTGATGTGCTGCATTTTATGTCACCACCAAGGAAAAACTCTCGTTTTGACAACGAGTGTTAATGCAGCAAAGCAGGAAGCCTATAGGGCAACTCTGCATCGAACTACAAGTGCTGCTCATAGAGCTCACAAGGGAAGGGACCCCGCTTTTCACGACGAAAAAGAAACAGCACGAAAAGCGCGCGATCGAGGCGATGGAGGAATGATGCCCGAAAGTTTTTACCAGAGAAAACTTTTATCGAACGGATAAAAAGTTCGGACAAAAGCCTGGCGGGACAATGGTGGACATGGACTTTAGAAGAATAATTTTTGGAGACCCTTAAACGGCGATGAAGGCACATGACTGTAAGTCAAAAGTGAGTAAACAGTCATTAGCTCAAAATTTGTCCACTAAAATAAAACCGACCGGGATGATCAACCCCACATATTGTTACATCAAATAAAAGCTCTGAAATAATATTTCAGAATACGCTATATTTTGTTTAACATAACGGTAAAATGAAGCAGTTAATTTAATTCAAAGGTAAAAAGGTCTAAAAACGAGCGTCAAAAGCATATGTACACGAATGTACACAAAAGAATTATGATATTGCAAAAAAAATGTCATAAGGTAGTTTTTAACAGCTTTGGGGGACCAAATTTCTTTCCATTCAAAAACGTTCTGGACCAAAATAGATGAAAATCTGAAAGAGCAAGGTCTGAGAAATACGGTGAGTGCTGAAGGATTTCCCATTTCAACTCCATTCATGGCGTCTAAGCAGAGACGTGGCCACGGAGACGCGGTTCAGCTTATTTTTTTCCGTCAAACAATGCGGCACCCTCGTATCGAGCTTGGAAGTTAATCCAAGCTTCTTTAAATAAGGAAATGCTGACGAAAGATCAATATTAAGCCTCCCAGCAATCTCCTCAGTTGAAATCTTCGAGTTATTTTTATCTAAGGTTTGCAAAATGTCCTCAATTTCGGAACGGGGTTGAACGTCCAAGATCACCGTTATGAAATCTACCAAACCACTTTTTGATGGTCACAAAAGAAGGAGCACGGTTCGAATAAATGCTTTGAATGCTTTTTGTTGCAGCTCCAATACTCACTCCTTTTCGAAACTCGTACCGCATTACATGGCGAAGGTGTAACTTTTCGTTCTCCATTTTAGAAATTTTTTTCACAGACAATTTGACTTAAGTGTACAGGTCTAGCGCCGTGGCGTGGTGGGTAGGTGCGTCGACTCCTACGCTCGACGTTATCGGTTCGATTCCGGAAAAAAACCCCTAACATTTTTTCACGGCTCCACCTCTTTCGAGTCACTGACAATGCTCAAAGTTTACAAATCATTAGAATTTGGTATCAAAATTCTAAGTCGGTGACGACAACTTTAGTGTTAACGCCGATTTTTGGCCGTAATTCTCGCTCCAATTGACAAGCAATTCATAGTCCATTCAATTGACAATTTGAGTCTAAATTTTCGCTGGTGGAAGTTCTGGTGACAGTGAGACAACTGGTTGGTCGAAGTGCCGAGAACATTGCTGCCGTTCAAGCATCCGTGGCAAAAGAACCAAAACAGTCGACTCCACGGCGTTCTTACGAATTGAGCATCGCCAAGACCACACTCTGGTGAATTTTGCAAAAGGATCTACATATATCTGCACCCTTATAAAATGAAGTTAACTCAAGCGACGTAAGTTCTTGGATTCCCAAACTTGTATGGGAATGCTTGAAAAAGCTCAAAGAGGAGAAACCGAGTAAAACTCTGCTGGATACCTGACCATAAGGGGATAGAAGGCAATGAAATGGCCGACTCCCTGGTAAGGAAAGTAGCATCAGAACCCTTCATAGGCCCTGAACCATTCTGCGCTGTAGAAGACTATCTCCTCAGAGAAGAATTCGGGGAACTAGAAAGTAGGAACCGGATTGAAACCTGGAATAACGCTCGTGGAATGAAGCAGGCCAAGAAACTCCTAGGGCAATATAACCGGAAGAGATTCAAGGCATGCATTAAAATGAGCAAGAATAACCTCCGTATCCTAACAGGCTTCTTAACGGGGCACTGTAGACTCAGGGAGCATCTAAGGAAACTAGGGGTGTCAGAAGAAGAAGGTCTCTGCAGATTTTGTGGAGAATTTAATGAAATTCCAGAACATATACTGGGATTTTGTGAGGCACTAGTCCACAAAAGAAAAAGATATCTGGGCAAGTACCCACTATCAGAAGAAGAAATGCAATCACTAGAACCATCTCTCATTCTCAGATTCCTGGAAGGAAACTGGCTTAGAGAGAATACTCTAGAACAGATTTCTTCATCTATGCACAATAGAAGTCCATTACCCTCAATACAACTCTTAAAAGAACTGTATTTGAGGGGAACTCGTAATTGTGGTAAGGTATTGAAAGGGGGCCAATAGATCTTAAACGTCGCGGTGCAATATACCCTCAACCATAATAATAATAATAAGTTCTTGGATTGGGCTCTAGAAATGTTCAAAGAAGATGATAAATTTCATCGCAAATCATCTTCAGTGATGAAGCGCCTTTTTGCCTTTTTGGTTAAACAGCTTCGTCAACAAACAAAATATGCGCCATTATCCAAAAACTCTCATGTGTTTCAAGAATTTCAAGCAGGAAATTGCCTACTTTTGTGGTCAACTAAAAGATTACGAAACATTTCTTTCTCTTGTACAACCCTGCCGTAGAGGCAGCGACACTGCAACCTATAGAGATCTATTGTATCGAAAGATTACGACAAAAAATTGAAAAAATTTAATCGAATAGTTAAGCTGTTGTCTTTCATCATAACAACAAACGACAACACATTTCTTTGATGACCCATCCGAAATTCCAAGTTCTTCGTTGGGAAGTTTTGATGCATCCACCGTATAGTCCAGATATGACACCTTCGGACTATCATTTGTTCCGACATCTACAGAACTCTCTGAATGGAAATAAGCTGCTTCCAAAAGAAACCTATGGAAACCACTTGATTTTGTTTTTAACCAATACCGATGACAGCATCTGCACGCAAAATAGCGAAACACTGTCGGTAACGGAGCGACTTTTGGTTTAAATAAATTCATAAGGAAACTAGATGAATTTTGCTAAAAATAAATGCCACTTTTTATGGCGTTGTGTGTAGGTGCGTCGACACCTACGCTCGAAGTCTAGGTTCGATTCCCGAAAAAACACCTTTCACGGCTTCACCTCTTTCGAGTCACTGAAAATGCTTAAAGTGTGGAACTGGAACTAAATTCCCCATTTTCAAGTTATGGACCCAATATATTGTTTTGTCGAAGGTCTCGAAAATGCAAGGCCCGGAGAATTTCTCATGCAAACTTTGAGTACGCGCTTCTTTGCACGTTTCACGTTCACATCCGAAAGAGAAAATCTCGTGAAGAAAAACAAACATTTTGCACTTATGTAACAGATAGTTTATTTGCCTTACAACAAAACCGTAAAGATAGTACCCTCACAATAGTTGAAAAAATGCAATCACACTCTTGTGTGGCACTGTCGTACTCACAAGTGGAAATTCTGTTGTTCTAAGATAGCACTTCAAGTGTCCGCCATGCCTGTCCCCATATCAGCAAATCACTCACCTCACCTCGCTGAGCAAAAGTTCAAGCTGTTAGCCAGAACTAAGTCGTTTCTAAAGCACAATCAAACAGGGGATATGTATGTTCTAAAGTATTTTTATTGTCAGCAATGCAATTCCCTGTATCACCACTTGAAAAATATTCGTTTCAATACTCCGCGCTGGCTCTATACGCTTATCTATATACACATTCGTCTCGAGTTTGTTTAGTTAAAACCAGTTTAGAAATTTATACGACATTGTAGCACTTTGTGCGGCCCTTGTCATCAATTGGCAAACAGAGTTTGGTTGTGTAACATCTGACTGGAGCACATTGAAATGCAAACTTTAATGCAGGCACACACACGAGTATATTATTTTATATTTACTACGGCTCTATTTGAATGCGCTGGTGACTGTGTGAAGGTCAGGGTTGCATTTAAATAGATAATTACTTCGGTCAGTAACACTTCAGATTGATTGATAATAAGTTTTAGAATACTAATTATTTAGGTTGGAAACGTTTTTAAGTATTTAAATGAATTGATTAGAGACAGTTTTCCATAGTCGCACACAAAGGGAGTTTGCTTTGAATTTGATTTTATTGCTAAATTTGATGTGAATGACGCATCACGCTGTAATCGTCGTGGTCTAATGAGCTAATGCGTCACCTCCTACCCTGAAGTCTCTTGAGTCACTGACAATATTTAGAGAGCACAACTGCCATGTAAAGCTTTTTCTTAACTCTGTCGTTCCAAGGAGGTCCTCTTCCCCAGTGAGGTTTGATTCCCGAAAAAAAAACATCTTTCATGTTGTCACAACACCACGTTTCTCGAAACACGGACAATGTTCAGACAGTACGTTAGGTTAGTTTAGATAGTGCCGTTAATTTGATCCCAACGGCAAATGGTGACTGGACCATAATTAAAAAACCGGATAAAAGCATATTAACTTTGCTTTCACTGGGATTTGAACCTGAGACCCTTCTAACTTAGGGCAGGCACTTAACCAACTGCGCCAACTTCTGCCAGTCGTAAAACTGTCACATAAAGCATCTCAAACTTCACCGCTCGGAGTTGACATTGAAGTGTAGGTCCCCTCCACACGTGAGAGAACAACAGAACACACAAAACGAGTGTTCCACTGATTCAGTAAACGACAAACCAACGACAACAACCCGTACGTCGACGAAACCCAAGATCTTTTGAAAACATCGCCGCTGTCCGTGAAAGTGTGTAGGAGAATCCGTGGCAGTCGATTTTGTGTCGCTCACAAGAACTCGGCCTTTCACAGACCACGACTTGACGAATTTTGCGACGTAACTTGAGCCTGCCCCTGCACCCGTACAAAATTCAACTGACCCAGGAGCTGAAGGTAAACGACCAGACCATAGACAACGACGTGTGTTCCCTGAATGGGCCCTGGAGCAGTTGGAAAATGACTCTAATTTTCATCGAAAAATTATCTACAGCGATGAGGCCCATTTCTGGACGTCAGCAAACGAAATTGCCGAATTTGGGACGATACCAGTCCACATGAGATCCAAGAGCGTATATTGCATCTCGAAAAAATCACTGTTTGGTGTGGATTTTGGGCTGGTGGCGTTATCGGACCACATTTCTTTGAGAACGACGTTGGTCAGGCCATCACCGTCAACGGCGAGCGCTATACTCGTAGGTCGATGATTACCAACTTCTTTTGGCCTGAATTGGATGATATGGACAGCAACGACATGTGGTTTCAACAGGACGGCGCTACGTGCCAGACAGCTCACGCCACATTGGAAATTTTGCACGAGCGATTCGAGGGCATAGTCTCATCTCACGTGGAGATGATGTTAACTGACCACCGAGATCGTGCGATTTGATTTGACCCCGTTAGACTTTTTCATGTGGGGTTTTCTGAAGTCGCAGGCCTTTGCGAGTAAGCCACAGTCCACAGCGGCCCTCAAAGCCCAAGCAACCCATGCCATTGGACAAATTCAGCCTTTTTTATGCGTCAGAGTCATGGAAAATTGGACATTTCGGATGCGCCCCACCAAGAGAAGCCGCGGCGGACATTTATAAGATGTTGCATTCCGTACAAAATGGCATCGATAGTTTAAGTATTTTTTTCATAAGATTTTTAAAGATAAAAATAAAAAAATGCATTTAAACTAAAAAAAAAAACTAAAGGTCTTTCAAACGAATAAAAAGTTTCGATGATATCTCACACAAACTTTGTTTTATTTAAATTTAAAAATAGAAAGTGCTTAATGAAATAATCTTCATATACCAAAAAAAGAAATTCATTTATTTTTTAAAAAATAAACATTTAAAACTAAAAAATTCCATATGAGGTAAAAAAACGGACTTATGAATACGTTTTTCTCAAAAACTTGTCTACAGTAGCTGTAGAATTGAAATAAAGCCACATTTTTGCACAAAAAATCCCTCATTTTCAAGTATAAGCCAAATATTTTAAACTTTCAAAATCTGTGTAAACTAAAGAAGTCAATGACAAAAGTTCCACGATCTGCGAGCATACAACGAAAAAAATGTCTACAAATACGAATAAATAAAATTTCATCGCATTACTGTACTGCTAACAGACAAAATAAGTGAAGATAGCACGTGATGAAACGAAGCATACTTATTGAATTACTTAGACGTCATTCAGTTCATCAATCTTGAGTAGTTTCCATCTCTCATAATCACAAGTACTGCCTCATAAAATACAGCCTTCCAATATCCCTCATTAATTCACTCAGAGGCATAATAATAGGCAGAGCAGAGGGAGAGCCGGAGGAGGGATGTAATAATCCTTTCATGATTAGTTTTTCCGAACCAGACAGCGCTACTGGCCTATTAATATCAGCAATTAATGTGCAATTCCTCAGACAGTAAAAATTACAAAGAATAATTGGATTATGTGTCAGCAATTGATTAAGACACTCCAGAGAATCGAAGTCCAAATTCGAATATCCATCGGATCAATATGTTTGTCATTTACTGGAGCACATCTCGGTGGGAGTGTGTTATTAATGCACTTCATGTCCACATGTGTATATGGGGAATTGTCGGATTGAGATGGAATTTTAAAGAGGCGACAGCGAAATACACGTACTTTTTCGAATTCTGGTTGCTGACTGACTGATTTTTTTCGCTTTTTTCTTTTGGTTTTGTTTTTTGTGTGTAGCAAAAGTCATCGAAAACGAACGATTTAGAGTTTGGTTTTTAGAGTTGCTTTGGATTGATTAACATTCCAAACAACATTCGACGATAAATTTGCATTTTGCACGATTTGACGTAAGGAGCACTGGGTGATATACAGTGAAATAGAAAAGTTTGCATTTTTTCATGAAATGGAGCGAACATTTGAAAAATGGTGTCGTAGTCGTTGTTGACTGCTTAAAAAATGTTGCTTTGGTATAGAGTATTTTAAACGAAGATCTGACTGGGTCTTGTTTGAAGAAATGGAACATACATTCCCAGAAAGGGGCAATGAGGGGATAAAGGTAGCCCTAAACGACGAATATGCTCGCCGAACTTGCTCGTTTGCGTTATCCCCTACACGGCGAACATTCATTTTGTGTTGTTTCTTCAAACCGTCAACATGTGCGATAGGGAAGCGCAAGTGGTGAATTCCTCGATAAAATCGTGGCTGACTGTTGACATTGTGTATAATCGATATGCGATATGCATTCGGCGATATGCACTCGGCGACGTTCACATCAAAAATTAGGTTTGCTCGCGAACATGGCCCTACACGGCGAATACCAAAGCCAACGAACACGACAAAATCGAAATTTTTCGCCAACAGCGAGCGGCTCGCGAACCAGCCCATACACGAAGAAAATCCGACGAGCACGAGCAAATTCGGCGAGCATGTTCGTCGTTTAAGGCTACCTTAAGACTGATGAATAGCCTACGATTTGGAAGATTTTCTTGCTTTAGGAAAGCAATTTTGCAGTTGAACGAAACTAGATACAGTCAAAATTCGGTTATAACGACCTTCAAGGGACTGACGAATTTGGCCGTTGTAAGCGATATGTCGTTATAAATGATGTGTTATGCTATTGGATTACATATAATGGAGCTCAGGTGGGAACTAAGAATTTTGTCGTTATAACCGATGTCGTTATAAGCGATCTTGATTGTCAAAGGGTTTTGTAGTTCTTCTTTGCTTCTTGTCCGAAGTGGACCTAGGCCTCCAACTGACACGATCTCTCGCCAGCTGTCTCCAGTTTCGCACATCAAGCCGGCCGAGGTCCCCCTCGACTTGTGTGCGCCACCTTGTACATGGACCTCCTCTGTTGCGTTATCCCACAGGCTCAGAGACGAAGACTCTTCGGACCGGAGCTAAGTTGTGCATACGCTCTACATGGCCTAGCCATCTTATGCGTTGGATCCGTAGACGCCTGGCCAGACTCATGTCGCTGTACAGCCCATACAGTTCGTGATTGAACCTTCTCCTCCAAATGCCATCAACGCAAAAAGGACCAAAGATCGCGCGCAGAACTTTTCTCTCGAAAAGACCAAGGGACTGTTCATCCGCTTGGGATATTGTCCATGCATCTGCGCCGTACAGTAGGACTGGGATGATCAAGGTCTTGTATAGAGTCAGGTTGGTTTTCCGAGAGAGGGATCTACTACTCAATTGCCTTTTGAGCCCAAAGAAACGGCGGTTGGCAAGTTAGAGTTATTCTGCATTTGATCTCAGTACAAATGTCGTTTGTACTGTTTACCGCGGAGCAGAGGTAGATGATACCCTTAACTACCTCGAAAATATAGCTGCCTATGGTAACGTTCTGGTCAAGTCGTCGATGTTGTGCATCCTTTCTCGATGACAGTGAGCCGTTTGCTAGTATTGAAACGGAAGCGAAGTATACGTTTTGACCTCGTTTACCGCCAGACCTATTTTAGCCGCTTATACTTCGTTTTAACCTCGTTTACAACCAAACCCATTTTAGCCGCTTCCGTTTCAACAAATCTGTTCAGCTGCTGGGCTACGCAGACGACATTGACATCATAGGTCGCTCTCAGCGAGCGTTATAGAAGCTTTCACGGCCGTTGAGGAAGAGGCAAAACGAGTTGGTTTTGAAGTAAATGAGGACAAGACCAAGTATTTGCTGTCAACAAACAAAGAATTATCGGTCCACCGCCTAGGACAAAACGTCACTGGTGGCAGCAATAACTTCGAGGTGGTTAATGAGTTTACATACCTCGGAGTAAATATCAACCCCACGAATGACACCCTAGGGGAGATTCGACGAAGACTTACCCTAGGAAACCGCTGCTACTTCGGTTTGGCGAAACAAATGGGTTCAAAACTCCTAACTCGAAAGACAAAATGCATGCTCTACAAAACGCTAATCCTGCCAGTTCTACTGTATGGAACCGATTGTTGGACGATAAGCAGGAAAGCAGAGCACATTTTGGATACTTTTGAGAGAAAAATTTGTCGACGAATTTTCGGTCCCTTATGCGAGGAGGGTGAATGGAGGAGAAGATACAACCACGAACTCTACGAGCTGTACAAGGATGTGGATGTAGTCCAAAAAGCGAAAAAACGACGACTACATTGGATCGGCCACATCGAACGAATGGATAACAACGCTCCAGCAAAGAGGATCTTCGAATCACAGCCCACAGGTTCGAGAAGAAAAGGAAGACCGAACCTCCGTTTCAATAGCCAAGCTATCGCGAATGCCAGAGCGCTTGGTCTGGATAACTGAAAGCAGCGTGCCCAGGACCGCAGGACATGGAAGGCTGCCGTGTCTCAGGGAGAGACCCTTCACGGGTCTGGAGCCCGCTAAGTAAGTGAGTAAGTTTCAATGCTAGCAAACAGCTCGCTCAGTCACATCAATTTCATCCGCGTATGCCAGCAGTTGCACGGACTTTTGGAAGATCGTGCCTCTGGTGTTGGTCAGTGAGCTTTGCACAATATTCACAAAAATGATGTTAAAGAAATCACATGACAGCATGTCTCGCCTTGTCTAAATCCTTTTTTTGGCATTGAAGGTCTCGGTGAGTTCGTTGTCGATCTTGATGGAGTAGCGGGAGTTCTCCATCCTCATCCGGCTCAGCAGAGTTTGGCATGACATGGGCTGTATACCTTGTCTCTATGTACTCGTATGTATGTCATATAATAATAATAATAATGGCGGCGCTACAGTCCGAGGTGGACCTGGGCCTAGCTTCTCAACAACCACTCGTTGTTCTCTCACGAGTGGAGGGGACCTACAGTTTAATGCCGACTCCGAACGGCGAGATTGAGAAGCTTTTTTCTAGACAGTTATACTCTTTGAGCATTGTCAGTGACTCGAAAGAGGTGGAGCCGTGAAAAAATGTTTGATGTTTTTTTCGAGATTCGAACCGACGACCTCGAGCGTAGGAGTCGACACACCTACCCACTACGCCACGGCGCCCACAGTATGCTGTCATATGTGGCTTTGAAATCGACGAATAGGTGGTGTGCATTGATTTGTATTTCTTGGGTCTTTCCCAGGATCTGCTGTAGTGTGAACTTTCCTGACCTGAAACTACTCTGATATGAACTGATAGGTTTCAGGTGTTCACATAGAACGGCAGCTAACAATCCGCATTACAGCTATAGCAATTTTGTCTGAATTTTTTTTAAAAACTTATAAGTGGAGTATACGACTGGATGGCGCAGTTGGTTAAGTGCCTGCTCCTAGTTCGAGGGGTCCCAGGTTCGAATCCCAGTGAAATAGAATCTGGTCCAGTCACCATTTGCCGTTGGCACTAGGGTAGGTTGCTACCTGGCAGTACAATGGACGAGTTTTGAGTCTGAGTGGTCCAGTAAAGTTTCAAGAAATGCTCCGAAAAAAAAACAAAAAAGGGGAGTATTGTTTCTAGTGGCGATTTTAAGCAGCTTCTAAAAGCAGAGCCAATTATTTGGAAGCATTTGTTCTGTGCTATTATTTAACTAATAACTTCACAGGAACTAAAATCGAGACCTTGTGAACAGCATTCAACGACGCAACCCACATGGCAGCACAATAGACCAACACAAGACTAAGTGCACTTTTAAGCCACTTTAACCTACGTAGCTAAGATGGTCTTAATGTGACTGCACACTTTGCAGTCTTCCATTAATATCTTACTTAACCTAAGACCTATAGGAATCCTGTTTGAAAGCACTGGTGAGCTCTAAGTGAACATATTTTAATCAAAAGTTGATTTGAAATCCTAGGAATACCAAAAGAAATTTCAAAACATCATGATCAATTCATGCGGGAAATGGCGGCTTTGATAAAAATGGTTCAACGATGGAAAGAAAAAAAAATTAAAGAAAATATGAACTTGAACCTTTAAATTGTACCTCTCCCAAGATTTAAAAAGAAATCCGATTCTTAAAAATGTCCACACTCAACAGTCATTTCTAAAGAAAAAAATTGATTTTTCATAGTTTTCTCAACTTTCACACGCGACTGTTTCATGGCTTTACATATTTTAACAATAATGTTTGTCATGTATGCGAGCGGTTTTTAATCCACTTCTCGTTTTTCTCCTTCTCCCTGCTTTCTATTCTTTTTTTGTGTTTATTTTTATTTATTCACCCAATTGATATGTTAGGAGGGCTGATGGTTTTTAGCATTTTATTTTGAAAAAGTCCTTGAGAATTTGTTATCTACTGAATGGAATGAACGAAAAGGAAAAATGTGGGAAAACGAATACGTTTGCAAGTTTAACATAAAGCGGGTTGATAGTTGAAGGTAGGTTTTCGGTCTTTTTTTTAAACAAATTTTGACCTGATTGCATGATGATCTTTTTCGTTACTTTTGTTGCTGTGGGATAGGTTTCAGTTTTTCAGTTGTCAATTCTTTGAAGGAGAAAAACGAAGAATGGGACAAATTATTCCCATTTCCGTTTTAAACCCGTTTTTCAATTGAAAACTTTAACATCTCTCGACTGGATGGCGCAGTTGGTTAACTGCCTGCCAGTCAAATCCCAGTCAAATCGAATCTGGTCCAGTCACCATTTGCCGTTGGGATCAAATGGCACTGGAGTAGGGTGCTACCTGGCAGTACAATGGACCAGTTTTGAGTCTGAGTGCTCCAGTAGTGCTTCAAAAACACCCCGAGAAAAAAAATAAATGCATATATCTCCGTAAACTGCATACGAACTCGTAACCAAAAAACATCTTTAAAGCACAAATCCTAGCAGACATTAAAGGTTAACAATTCAGAAATCCATACACCAACACATTTCAGAATCCACTAAATTTCCTATTAATCTGCACAACAAAATAGGAGACGCGTTAATTAAGGTATGCCCTTTGAGAATTAGTAATCCTTGCGAAAGGAGATAAACGAGAAGGTCACGTGAATGAAAACACACAAATCTGTCAGAATGTCTAGGAAAGGCAATCTCAGGTGGGCGCAGCGATAGACAAAAACCCGGCACCTCACTCTACGACAAAGTAAATCTGGTATGAAAATATATATCGTCGCTAATTACGTAAATAACTTAATTAGGCGATATTTTCACCCTTAAGGATGTCTGCGAGAACAAACTCTTGAAAGTGTGATGTTTTTGAGCGATTTCTAAGAAAACAATTGTGAATATTCGGGTCCAAAGGTGTTTAACAATTTTAATAATCTATTGAAAAGCATTTAAAATGTAAGCTTAAGAATCCCTTAATCCCAGACAGAGGTTAATGGGGAGACAGGGGAACCTAGCCTACAACCTCCAAAATACAAGTACTCTACAAGATGACAGAACATTGTACGACGAATCACAGACTTCAGTCAACTGTAGAGCAGACGAGCTCTTTTTGGAGGATTTTTGAAACACTACTGGACCACTCAGACTTAGAACTGGTCCATTGTACTGCCAGGTATCAACCTACTCCAGTGCCGTTAACTTAATCCCAACGGCAAATGGTGACTGGACCAGATTCGATTTCGCTGGGATACGAACCTGGGACCCCTTGAACTTGGGGCAGTCACTTAACCAACTGCGCCATCCAGTCGGCATGAACCCATACTGCGTCAACAGAGTATGCAACGTGAGAATTACCTCAGCTACTTGCAAATGTTGCTTCGAGAAGTCGCAACTCAAAATCAACAGACGGTTGGCCAGCACCAAGCGTCATACGCATATCACCAGATTAGAGAAACAAGTCTTCAACGGACTGTAGGGCCAGAATAAACTGACCAAACAATAGATCCAAAAAAGGTTCCAAAAATGTGATCTCTCACAAAAAATCAACGGAGCATGCCTTAAATTGTCATCCTTGTAGGACCTAGGCCCACGTCCACTATCACTATCCACTTAGATTCAAAAACCTCCATAAATTGAATGCAGAACGTTGGATGGCGCAGTTGGTTAATACGTTGAGTGCCACATGAGACCATTTTGGTCTCGCACGAATTTCAGCTTGCTGTGCCGCAGGATACCAGAGATACCAGATGCACACATTTGTGTATGCAGCATTGTTTTAGACTAATAATATGAATTGAATCTAATGCCATTCTAAACTATACACCCTGTTAGGGTTGTCTTGGTCTCGGCTGTGAGATCAATGTGTCACCATACGAAGCTTCGAACTTGCTATACTTGCGCGTATCAGTGTTATCAACATCCTCAATATCACTGTAGACTACGTTTCCGACTACTTCGTCTATTATTGCATCTACCTTATTGAGAAGTTGCATCGGGTTTTCAGAATCCGGTGATTGAAGCTGCTCTGCTGGTACGGCTGCTTGAGAAGTTGAGGCCACTGAATCATAGTTGTTCTCTAACTTTTCTCGCTGGAGGTTCATAATCTGATCTGGAATCCGAATTGCAACTTTGGAAATCCGGTAAGTATTAGCCTGATTAGCCATCTCCTTCAAAAGCATCCGCTCCTCCAGTTTCTTCATCCGACATTAATTCTTGGATCATTGCATTCAAGCGCCTTCCTCTTTTTTCGTAAGACATTTTCCCAAATTTGCAAAATACAACTGCTGTTAGTTCGCTGATTTTTGCCACCGAGAAAATTACCTTTCACTGTTTGACACAACAAAAAATACACAAACTGAGTCCTTTACTGAAAAGCAATAATTACTCCGTTTTCTCCCGTAAGAATTTGCGGTGACACATTGGCATCATGCGGCTTCTCGAGATGTACTGCACACCTGATGGCCGCGAAAGTAATAAATTTAAAAATTTATAAAATAAAGTATAAATAAATTTATCTAAAATCATTTTCCGATAATACCTAAAATCGAAATAAAAAACCTGTGGCCTGTGGGGACAGTTTTTCGGATAGTATGGTGGCACTCAATGTGTTAAGTGCCTGCCCTAAGTTAGAGGGGTCCTAGGTTCAAATCCTGGGAATGAAAAGCAAAACTCATACGTTTTTATCCGGTTTTTCAAATCTGGTCCAGTCACCATTTGCCGTTGGGATCAAATTAACGGCACTATCACTGGAGCGGTCGATCAGTGGTAGTAGTCTGACTGTGAAATGACAATGAACCAATATAGTCTAAGTGAATTCACTAGCAGCCCCATAACCTAAATCTACCACGGACTATTGGACAAGAATAATTTGACCAAAAATTTGATCCAAAAAGGTTCCAAAAGTTTGATCTCTCACAAGGAGTCAAAGGAGTATCCCTTAAATTATCATTCTTGTAGGAACTAGGCGCACGTACCCCATCACGAACTTTTGCGCCAGAATGAATTTAGATCTTCATAAATTTAATCTAGAACGCTCCTGGACCCAAATTTACCACGGACTTTTGCATTAGAATAATCTGCCCAAAAATTCGATTCAAAATGCTCTCAAATGTTTGATCTCCTCTCAAGAAGTAAAAAATTTCCCTTAGGTTATCATCTCTATACAATCTAGGCCCACGTTCACCACGGAGAGTAATGTCAGAATGATCTGCCTAAAAATGTCAAAAATTATCTTAAATGTTCCAAAAAGTTAGATCTCTCTCAAGAAGTCAAACATTTGCCATAAGTTATCATCTTTTCAGAAACTGGGCCAAAGTTTACTGTACGGACTGTAGAGCCGGAATGATCTGCGCAACAAGAATTCAAAAATTTCCCTTAAGTCATTATCGTTGAAGAAACTAAAGCCAATTCCACAACGCACTGTACCTGCAGAATAATCTGACCAAAAATGTTATACAAAAAAAATTCAAAACTTTGATCTCTCACGGGAGTTAAAATTTTGCCTTAAGTTATCATTCTTGGAGTCCACGTTCATCACGAAGAATAACCTATGATCTACCCACAAATGTCCAAACTGATCTAAAATGCTCCAAATGTTGATCTCTCTCAAGAAGCCAAACATTTGTTTTAAGTAAGTTTTAGCGTTATGATCTGCGCAAAAATTGAATCCAAATGCTCCAAAATGTTGGATCTTTATCAACAATTGAGAAATGTGCTTTAAAGGAGTTTTCAGCGTTTAAGAAAATAGGTCCAAGTTCTAGTACTGTAGCGCCAGAAAAATCCGACAAAAAACTAGACCAAAAATCTCCACGAAAGTTGTCCCGAACGATCCAACTCCACTACGCACAAGAAAGAATATGACATCACATGGCACTCCATCATAGATCAGGATTCTGAAAGACTTGATGTATTCTGAAACGTCCAGTTTTGCCGGCTCTGAGACCACATCCAACTTTTTTTGACAATCTTTACAACTTCAACGAGGTACATACCAAAAGTCAACATTGCTTTACAGAAAGTTCGAAATGGTTTCGCACAGTTGGATACGATTTTAGTGATGTACACAACAATACTGAGACCATCTTAAGTGGCTACGTCACCTTCCTATTTAAGGGCATACACATTAAAACCACTCCTGGTTTATAAACTTGCAACAAGAAAAGTCAACATTTCAGAAGTTTTCCAAAGTTTTTCTTTTTTAAACCCGAAGTATTGACAATGAATCAGTGGTGGCTTGAAATAAAAGCCGATGCCCTCCGTTTGACGTTAGTTATGACAGAAATGTCAACCAACAGACATAACCTCTACGCTATGGTGACTAACATTCACGGTGTTAGCGTTTTTGCCTGGATTCTGTAAAAGCGAGTATGAATTCGTGTGCCAAGTCTTAAAAAAACTTATTCCAAATTTGAGTGTTTCGAGGAATTGTCAATGATTTGGAAGCACTGTTTTATGGAATTATTGGTTTTAATGTGTATGCCCTTAAATAGGAAGGTGACGTGGCCACTTAATAATTTCCATAAAACTCCATGAAAAACTAAAACTTCGTTAACAGCAGCGACGTTTCAGCTGCACCAGATCGAGGGGTTAATGTTGACTTACTCGTATAACAAAAACGAAAACTGGGTATGAACAGTGTCCACTCTCTAAAAATCAAACATCTCCAAACAAAACTAACCGAAATAATTTAAAGGAACTGCCTTAACTGCCTCTCTCATCACAGATAATGATTCATCTCCTTCGTCTGACATTGTCAGCAATAGAAAGAAGCAAAATTCTTCTTCGTATTTTCAATGTCAAAGTCTGACGTCTAGTCTGTGAATATAATCTTTCACACACAACAGAAATTGTTTAATCTCGTGGTAAGCCGCGTTTTCTGTGTAATCTATTTACTTTTGAATGAGATTTAGATTTAGACACTAGCTTTGGGTCACATTTTACAAATCATTCAAAGAAAATCAGACGAAAGATGAATTATCATTTGATTTCTTGAGTTCACTTGATAAGAACGTAACATTTTAGTACAGAGCTTTTAAGCGGTTCGCCAATAGGATCGTCAGCATTTTTGACTGAAACAAACTTACAGAAGCATGTGATACGCTAGTGATGCCCATTTTGTTTTGAATCAGCAATCAGTGACAACATATTTTGAATATAATTCTTGAATTCGTGTGAATTAATGCAACTTCACAGAAATTTGTAACAAGTTGTTCTACAAGGAAGAAATAAGGCGTAACGTGATTGTTCGCATGAAAAAGAGGGAAATGATTGAAAGGAAAAGTTGAAGAACGCAGGATATTCGTCCTCAATCTCCTCAGGATATTCATTCTGCATCTCAGTCATATCACCAACGAGATGGCAAAATTTGAAATTAGTTCACTTAGTGCATGAAATCCAAGTCAATTAAGAACTCATGTAGAATCGTTTTTTATCGCTAGTTTGGTCACCGTTTAACGGACTCAAAGGTTCTACCCAACCAAATAATCGGCAATTTCCAAGACACATTGGGTGATCCCCAAAATTCATGATTTATTACATTCTCCCGACTAACTTTCAGTGCCACCATCGGCAAGATGGACAAAATGTTATTCATCGCGCTTAAGGACCAACAAATCTTTTCCTTTCGAAGCGAATCAAAGCAATTTGCTCTTTTTCCTGTTTTTGTTCATTACTTATTCACGTCACACCAAAGAATGTGATTCTTCTCATTCAAGAAACAAGATGATGTTCTAACTTTAATAGAAACTTTCCGCACATGCTGATGAAGATAATACCAGCTCTGTCATGCCCCCGAAAGAGCATTAGTTGACTATTTATTTTGATAAGGTTAACGGCCACCACATAATCTCTATCAAACACGTGTGTAAACATCGCCTAATGAAAATAACAACACACCAAAACCCATCAGTATTCGGTTGCATAAATAGAAAGATACATATTGTATGGTCCTCTCCTCCATCGGGGCTTGACTATATTTTGAGAGCACAATAAACAAAAGTGTCTCTCCAAAGCGCGCGTGAACAAATGACAATACAAAACAATGGTAATGTGCACCCACCACCACCGCCGCCACACTGCTCCAACCCCCCGTTTGTGTGTTTTATTTGCCCCGCTCCCCATGCCACACAACACAGGCAGCATTAAATTGAAAACACCAAGAGAATCGACCACCCCCCACACCAGCCGTAGTCATTCAATCCATCGTCGTTCTGCGCCACCACCAAAACAAGGCAACTTAATATCCCTGACCTCTCCACGCACAACCTACTTCAACCACTAGTGTAGCCTAGACTTGGAAAATCCAGTCTCTTTGCCACACAATTATATCGTTCATCATTCACCTCATACCTCGTGTCCCGGGATTCAGATGGAGGGTGTGCGAGTGTGAGAGAGAACGAGAGAGAAAATTGAAAATGTAGAAAAGTCAATGTGGAGAGGAGGACTTGCGGATTGGCATTGCAACAGCATAAAGTGGAGGCCCAGATGGGAGTACATATCCCTCCATTCATCCACGTACATATGTATGCATCCGTAAAATAGAAAGCAAGTGCATTGTCGCACTTACACAGATCCCCAGTTTATGCAGCAGTGGCTTCTCTTCTGGTCTCTTCCTCTTCGGTTTTCCTTTTTGTGATTGCATTCGCTGATGACGTTGATGATGATGATGATGATGATGATGATGATGATGATGATGATGATGAGGACTGGTTGTGGTGATGGAGGATAGTGGTGTTTACAGTGCAGAAAGTCAGGTTCGTGACTGATCCACCTTGGACTCTGGATGGTCGTGTGGTGGTAGTCGTTGTCGGTCGATTGGTTTGTTGTTTTCCTCTTTTTTTGTGTTTCTTTGCTTTAAATGTGTCCGTGAAACAAATTTCTATTCAAAGTGAACATTATCCATCCAACAGCAGAAGCGATGGCATTGTCATCATCATCATCATCGTCATCGTCAGGAATGAAGATGGATGAATGACTATTTGCTGGGAATAGATTCATCTGGAGCACATGTTCAAATAAAAAGCCATTACAGATGGCATGTGATGTGGTTGGGTACGCCGATGGTTCAGTGTATCTTTGATTTTCAATTGAGTTCTTCAGAATTTAATAAATCCATTTTAAGCATCATCTTCGAACGCAGCCGCATTTTGACATTTGACTTTTCAAATGCAAGCAGAAAGAGTGAAAGAGAAAGAGAGCGAATTCCCGCGATTTAAGCTGATGTATTTGACTTTTTGAAGTGTGCAATTAAAAGAATTGGTATCCTTTTTAGATTATTAGGAATCGTTATTTTTCAGTGTCGTTGTACATACAGTGGTGTGCACAATAAAAGCCTTTATTTTACAACTATTCACTTTTTTTTTTCTGAAAACTTGCAAGGGTGCAAGTAAATTTGCGAAATGCAGTACTGCTAATTTCCCATGTGTCCGTTATGTTTACAAAAACAACATTTTTTAGGTTTCCCGCTTCCGTTATAAAGTCATGCGATGTTTAAGTGTCTCAAAAAAGTGATGCGTTGTATGAAATTGTCACTAAATTGTGTTGGATCACACTGGAAAGAGGTGAGAATTTTGCTAAGACTTATATTTCAGCTCGTTGATCCAATTTGAATAAAATATCGGCAATTGGATGCCCCCAAAACATGATAACCAATGCCTTAAAACGGTACAAAACTGAAGAAACACGAGATAGGCCACATAGAACGATGACTAACACCAATTGCCAGAATGTGGGGCTTGCTAAAAACAGTCCATTTGCCACATCGATCAAAATAAAATAAAAATACCTTAGCCTGGATGTAAACACCTCTACAAGCGACTGGATGGCGCAGTTGGTTAAGTACCTGTCCCAAGTTCGAGGGGTCCCAGGAATCCCAGTGAAATCGAATCTGGTTCAGTCACCATTTGTCGTTGGGATCAAATTAACGGCGACTAGGTTGGAGTAGTTTGCTACCTGGCAGTACAATGAACCAGTTTTGAGTCTGAGTGCTCCAGTGTAGCGCTTCAAAAATGCCCCGAAAAAAACCTTTACAATAAGGAAACTTAAAAACCACGAACTTTCTGTTAAAAACCAACGAAAATCTAAGTCAGTGACTTCCCAATCACACCAATCTAACCTAACCCAAACTCACTTCTCGACATCGTCAAACTGTTTACCAAAGAGCACTTAAATTAGCCAGCTGCAAAATGGCGAAATGTCGTATATTAGAAGCAAGCAGTGGCTGCCAGTTTTTGAAAAGTTCACGTGGCAAAGAGTCTGACTTGTTTGTGTTTTACAATTTAATGAAAAACCGTTTAGATGAGTTTTAATAACGCACCTATTATTTTGCATACCACTGTATATTAAGTTGATACTACCCAACAGCACAGAAATGATAAGATGAGGATCACAAATAACGTCGAATTTTCCCAAGTGCTAGCTGTGAAGTGTCGCCTACAAGATCCTGTCCATCGTATTGTATGAACGTCTAACGAATATACGGAGACTGAAGAACAGGCGTGGACGCCGTGGCCGTGCGTCGTCAAATCTAACCACAAGCGACAATTTTTCAAAAATTAAATTGTTCGCGGCTTTCTTTCGAGTCACTGACAATGCTCAAAGGGTATAACTGTCTAGAAAAAGCTTCTCAATCTCGCCGTTCGGAGTCGGCATTAAAATGTAGGTCCCGTTCACTCGTGAGAGAACAAAAGCACGCACAACACTAGTGGTTGGTGAGAAGCTAGGCCCAGATCCATCTCAGACAGTAGCGCCGCCATTATTATTATTATGAAGAACAGGCGAAACAATCAAGTCTTACATGAGTAGAAGACAAAGTACAGTAGAGTCTCGAAATGATGAACAGTTGGAAAGATGAACGATTTTTTCCCATCTTTCTTCCGGCCGACAGTCTACTATAGAGCAGTTTGTCTTTTTGAAGAAAAACGACTAAATTTTGATGCTTGAACAATTGGAAAAGATGAACGGGGCCCGTTTTTTTTATATCTGCTCATCTTTTCGAGATTCTACTGTATGCATTTGTGGACAAATGTTATCACACAAAACGATTCTCAAAGAAAATGAATCGTTTAAACCGAAGCAACGTTCAAAATTTATTTAAAAACATGTAATAGCTTGGAATTTATTACGTTTTTTTTTTAGTTTAATATTTTTATTTAGTATCAAAAAACAAAAAAAAAAACATGAAATTTGGGTAATAACCGAAAGAATAAGATCGCGAATACAAGCTGCCGAGATGAGATTTGTTCGTGCTGTTGTGGGAATTACTCGCCGGGATAGGGTAAGAAACACGGCAGTGAGCGAGGAACTCAATATTTGGCAGCTACTTCTTCGAACGGAAAGGGCTTTACTTCGATGGTCACGTGTCACTTGGCACGAATGTCCTCATCATCACGACTGTCAAGGCGCGCCTTGTATGCAATTCCATCAGGTAGGCCATCCAGAATGGCCTGGAGATCTCTCGTGCATGTATTGCCCCTGCGACCCCTTCAGTGGAATATGCGGACCACTGTTTTTTTTATCACGAATCGAACGAAGACCTTCAGGACAGGAATTGGCGCACTTACCCAGCACCCCACTGCCTGAATTTGAATTTGTTTAAGCAACAAGTTTGGAGTCTATTAGTCAACGTGATACCATTTCAGCAGAGGCTAGGGTTTTATGGATAAGCACATATTTTTTTGTCGGAGGTTTTTAACACTACACTTGAGCACTCAGACTCAAATACTGGTTAATTGTACCAGCAGGCAGCAACCTACTATCGCAGGCACTTCTGTGATGAGGAGCCTACATCATCAGCTCTCACCTCATCAGCACCGAATAAATGCCACCTGATCCAAGCAAAAGGGCAAAGTCTTCTCCACAGGGTTCGCAGAGGGTTGCATCGCTTGAGCCAAGCACATTTAGGTGCTTGGCGAAGGTGTAGTGGCCTGTTAGTAAGCCGGTAAATCGTCTGCAGTTTTTTCTGCCAAGAGATAACAATCTTGGCGCGGATTTCTTTCTGCCGTTAGCTAGCATGCGCTTGATCTGTCTACATCTTGGAAATTAACGGCACTGGAGTAGGATGATACCTGGCAGTACAATGGACCAGTTTTGAGTCTGTGTGCTCCAGTAGTGCTTCAGAAATCCTCCGAAAAAAAAGGTGGAAAATGTACACTCACTTTTTTATTATTTTTGAAAAAAATTATTGTCTTTTTGAGAAGACAAATTTAAGCCGAAGTTTTCAGCAGACTTTAGGAAGTAGCCGTCAAGCTCTTTGATAAATGTCTTCTTTGCAGTCTTTGATGAACCTAGCGCCACAATCTTTTTCATAAAAACCCCAAAGTCGGCACTTGAGTTCATGAGTTTGAGCCAAGATTCACACACAAGAACAGGCAAATGTCTTCGCAAGAAACGGATCGGGTTATAAGACATTCCAACAAATTATTGACAACAGCCTTTTGGACGTGATAACCATCCAAGTAAGCCCATCAGACTAGAAATGTACACCATTTAACGTCCACAACGAGCACGCACATATTGCTCAATAGAAGTGACTAAACGACTTACATGGTCTACTAATTTGAATGTATGAATCGGGAATGATGAAAGAAAGAAGATCTGCAATAGACTGAGCAATAGATACGTTTTTAATACATTGTCAGTAGGAGAGTATGTAAACTACTGCCGAAGCCACCCATGTGATATGCCATCATCATCGCACCACCCGAACGTTGGGCCTACTCCCCCCATATGCAGCACTCAGGAGCGGCGTACGAGTACATTATTCCAGGCTTCGTTTTGAATATGGTTCTCGGGCAACGCTCTCGCTGCTTATGGTATGGTAACACATATATCAGTAGGATAGGTAAGTACACTGACGACGATGGCGAAAAAACATACAAAATTAAAAAAAAAACGTACAAAAACAACACAAAAAAACAAAACGAATGAAATGAAACAAAGCCCCATAGTGCAAGAGAGCGCGGGGGGAAAGTATCATCATCATCCACTGGAGAGCAGTAGGTATGCACGTATCTAGGAAATATGGTTCTCGTTCTCCTTGTCCCTTGTCGTTGAGTTGAGTGTTTTTTTTTTTATATATTTTTCATACTCATTTGTGTGTGTGTGTAGATGTTGTTGTTGTTTTTTTTTATTTCTTCGTTCTGCCCCATTCTGCTGTTTGCGCTTCTGTTGTTTCTGCTGCACCTAGGCTAAAGTATGTGTATCTCTGGATACTTACAAAGCCATATTCTTTGGATTGAATGTAGCGCGATTAAACTACATACACATCCCTACATAGCTTCACTTCAGTTCTCTTCTTTTTTTTCGTTCTTGTATCCTCTCTGCAAGAAGAAGACTGTATGTGCAACGTGTTATTGTATAGCGTATCGCGCTGAGAAGGAGTAGGATATTTTAGCCATCATCATCATCGTCAAGGAACGTCATAATGAGAATGGCTTTGTGCCATGGATATAAAATGAAATCATTGGGAGTTTTATTTTCTTTCTTTTTCATCGCGTTCATTTTTTTAATTTTCATTTTGCTCTTATTCTTGCTTTATTTCGCTTTTTTGATATTTTCTGTGCAGAAAGAGTGGATGAGATGTATTCATGGTTGTGTAGAGGTCCTGGCAAGTGTGCACGGCAAAAAGGAGAGCCTATGGGAAATGTGCATCGCTAATTTTCTCTACGTACTCTGTGTGCTATGTTCAAGAGTGCAATGCTGTGAAAATGTACACACAAACACAGGCGCATACATTTAGTAATGATTAAGTTTTAGTAAAGAGGTTTTTCAGGATCCCGCATTGTGTTTTGGTGCTTTTCATTCTGATTTTGGGAATAATCTTTCAGGATCTTTCAGATGGTTTTTTTCTTTTATTGTGTGCAAAATATTGCTGATGAAAGCTTAAATTGTAGGATTTTTCCTGAACTTTAAGGACATCACAAAACACGAGGACTAACTAACAAGTTGGACAATATTTCCCGATTGTCTTTGTTTCGTTTGAATTTTTAGTGGCCATCGCCGTGTAGCTGTAGGTTTACAAGGTATACAAGGTTCAAATCCCGAGAAATGAAATGGAAAGTGCAGAGAATTCTGTTTCACAGAAAAGAGTTTAGTTTTCCTTAGGGTCATTTTTTTATTCTTACTTACTTATGAATACTTCTTAGGTCAGGGTCCCACTCTTGCAGGAAAGAATGGAGTCTCCTACGTAAACTTGGAGGAAGCAGTAGCCCAAACACCACAAGTTTCTGCATCAACCCGAATAAAGTAGCTAGCCGCATTGTAAATGTGTCCCGTGCCCCTGTGGACAAGGCACATATAGTCATCACCAAACGTGCACTGAGGAACCTCAAGAACAACACCCCGCAAACATCACAGTTCTCGAGCACTTTCATAACAGATGGGATCAGCACTGCTCTTACCGCAGTAAAAACAGGGAAAGCATTGGGGTTTGATGGTATACATCCGGAGTTTCTTGTGCAAAGCGGTAAAAATACAAAACGGTGGCTGGCAGAATTCTACAGCAACATACTAGAAACAGGTTCAATCCCAACTGCATTCAAGAGAACGAACATTATTGCTATTCTCAAGCCAGGTAAGCCTTACGACCAACCGGAAAGCTATCGCCCTATAGCACTTCTAAGCACCTGCTACAAACTCCTCGAATGCCTTATCTACAATCGGATAAACCCTGCCATAAATGAAGTCATACCCATCGAAGAAGCTGGCTTCACTGTGAACAGAAATTGCACGGACCAAGTGTTATCCTTAACGACACACATTGAGGTAGGCTTTAAAAGGAAGCTCAAAACCGCAGTATATGACACTGTTTGGAAATATGGACTGATATTCAAGCTGCTGAAAGTAATTCCCTGGCTAAAACAACCCTTCCATAAACAACCTACTCTCAAACCGCCTCCTTCGAGTCTTCATTAATGATGAGAAAAGCAGGGTAAGAATGCTAAATAATGGGCTTTCTCAGGGCTCCGTTCTTGCCCCTATACTTTTCAAACTATCAGAGATATCACTTCGACCATATCGAGGAAATTTGGATACACGGATGACCTGGCAATAGCTACGCAGGATAAGGACATAACGATCACAGAGAGGACTTTGACTCTAGACCTTGAACGACTCAGCATATACTTTCGACAATGGAGACTGTGCCTCAGTAGGCGTAACACTGGACAAATCCCTCACCTGCCAGCAACACTTGACGAACGTGGCTGGCAAACTCAAAACGCGTAATAATATCCTGTACATGTGCATCAACGCTTTGTACTGCAGCACTTGCTCTTGTATACTCCACAGCGGAATACTGCGCTCCAGTGTGGCTGAATAGCGCCCATGTTCAGAAGGTGCAACTGAACAACATCATGCGACTCATATTCAGCAGTATAAGGTCAACACCAACACGATGGCTTCCTGTGCTGAGCCACACTAGTCCACCTCACTTGCATCGCCTAAACTCCCTTTTAAGGGAGCGCAACAAAATACTGATTAACGCCGAACTTCCCATCCACGAGAACATTGCTACTCTCCGGTCACACCAGCAAAGGCTAAAATCTCGCCACCCAACCATAAAACTCGCTGATGAACTGGCAAATGATGCATTCAATACAAACTCTGACTGGATATCAAAATGACACCATCTCCGTCTCGAACCCATCATGTCAACTCTTTGGATTTGATCTGATGGTTTTGGTTCCTTGTACATCGGATCTCCACTAAGCTGTCTTTTGTGGAGTTAAAATTTCAGAAATAGGAAATAGGAGCTCATTGACAGCTTCAAAGTAATAGCTGCCGACTGTGACTTTTTCAGCCAGCTAGTGAACTACAAGCAGATTTTTGTTGCGGTGCAGGGTGGACCATATAGTTTTTTTTTTTTTTTTGCGAAAGTGATAAGCTTTGAAATTTTAAATCTCTGATGTTTCGAAATTTGTAGAGAGTGGGCCATCTAGTGGCTTTTTTTTTAAATCATAGGTTATTTTGACACTGACAGCTGTTTCCCGCTCGAAATCTTGACAGAAAGACAGTATCATACCTTATTTCCAAAGTAAGTGTTGTGTAGCCCACACAGTGCGTTTTTTGAAAATATGTTTTGGCCTAAATGAAGCATCCACCGCGCCTGCTGTACGCAAGTTTGTGCAAAAGCTAGTGAGACTGGTATGTTAGTGGACAACACTCATGGATCTTGTCGTCGTATGGTGCAATTGAAGGCGCGCGACCATCCGCTTCGTTATCGCTTTGCAGTTTGGGCCTTAGAGCAGCTTGAATTGGACAACGATTTTGCACGAAATATCATCTTTTCTGATCTGATCTTTCATCTTGGCGGCTACGTTAACAAACAAAATTGTTGCATCTGGGGCTCGGAAAACGGAAAACCCGCACATTATTGTCCAGAAGTCAATGCATCCACAGAGAGTGACAGTTTGATGCGGATTGTGGAGTGGTGGCATCATTGGACCATTTTTCTTCGAAAATGAGTCTGGGAACAACGTTTCGGTCAACGGTGGACGTTACAGAGCCATGTTAACCGACTTTTTTTTTACTGAAATTGAAGACATGGATTTGGACAACATCTGGTTCATGCAGGATGGCGCGCCATACCACACAGCCCATGCCACAATCGATCTTTTGCGCACCAAATTCCCATATCGTGTTATTAGCCATCTTGGCGACGTCAATTGACCGCCTCGGAGCTGCGATTTGACCTCTTTGGACTTTTTTTGTGGGGACCGATGTTTTGGCAAGAATCCGGAAACGATTCAAGCACTTAAGGACAATATCATTCAAGCAATCCGTGAGCGTGAGCTATAGCCCGAAACCTTCAACAAGATCTTGGATGATTGGGGTGACAGAATGCGCTACCGCGAAGCCAGCCGCGAAGCCACTTGAACGACGCTGTATTTCATGATTAATGGGAAGGTTTTTTCTTACTAATAAAGCCATAATTCATGGAAAACAATTTAATTTTGTTCATTTTATTGCATTTTTAAAAAGAGACTTGTATTTGGCCCGCCCTGTATATTTTTCTGATTTCTTAAGAGAGAGGGAAACAGAAATTGACTTTGAACATTTCGTAGTTTCTTACGATTTGTTGTTTGTGTTAATTTGATATTTTCAGAGACAAATTAAAAACAACTTCAGAAAGCAGCTGAATACTCGTATTTCTTCAGCACACGTCTTAACGACTGTTCAAAAGACATGTAGGCATTTATCTGCCTGTCTCCTCTCATCTTCAGATACGATCTTTTGTCTGCATTTCTATACGAAACGACGCCAATGATTTGCAAAAGCTTTGATTTTATCCGCCGATTAAGAATTCTCTTTCAATTCGGTGTCGCATCCACTGTCCCATTAGTCACTTGTATGTGTTCCATCACCCCGCCATACCGCAGTTGCTTTAAGACAAATCTAAGGTTTCACTGCAACTTGTATCTCCTCTAAGCCGTTATAGCAAAAAAATGAAAAAGAAATCGTAGAAATGGTCGGATAGTATCTCCATGTCCATCACTCTGGGATTGTGGATCTCATTCGTGGTCGTGCTTGGACGTTTTTCTCATTCGTTTTCGTTTCAAGTGCAATTCAATGTGTTGCAGAAAAAGAAGAACTTGCCACTGGAGAGGAAAATCTCGTGTGAATGCTGTTTCGCATACACACACGATTGGTGGCCACAATGATCTCCGTATATAACATATACGGATGTAAACACAAAGAAACGAAACAAAAAAAAAACGTCAATTGAACCAGAATATACTGAGAGAAGGAGGTATACTTGACGCCGCCGGTGGGTTTTCAAGTTGAAGTTGGGAAAACTTGACTTTCCCTGATTTTTTCCTTTTTCTTTGGACTGTTCTGTGGTTTCTTGTTGTGCGATAGGTGATGCACACGTTCCCCTGGTCTATGCTCACACATTGGCAAGCACACCTTGTTTTTATTTTTTTAGCACATGCACACCCGATGGTTGCTTTATTTGCACGGCTGATGGGAAATTTCTTTCCCATGCCAATGATTCAGGTATCCCTTGAGTGTCGTTGCATTTGTGTATCTGTGAATCTGTACCTGGGTGAGATGGAGAGATTCACCATTTACGGTGTCTGTGGGATTGTGTCAGATGATGTCATTAAGGTGTACGTGGGATTGTCGGATCTTTGATAAGGATTATCCAACACGAATTTGGCATTAATTTGAGTGAATGAAATTTGTTTGCTTTTTTTTTGAAGATTACTGGAAATCAAATACAAATAAGATTCGGGCTGAGTGAATATGCTTGTTGGTAAACTGAAGGTGATTCATTTGAAGGTTACACATTAAATCCGCATCTTAAGTGGATTTTGTCAAGCATGTTTAAGTCCATTCTTGACATCTGTCAAAACAATCAATGAATTAGGAACTAAGAATGTCCTTTCAGGCCCAACGACTGGAATGCCATCAACAAAAAAGGTGGTCCAACAAAAAAGGTGGTCAAGAATTATGATGCAGTTACTTAAGGTGGCGCTACAGTCCGAGGTGGACCTGGGCCTCAACCAACAAGCGTCTCCAGCCAGCTCGATCTTTAGCAAACTGCCTCCAGTTTCGCACGCACAGTTGGTTGAGGTTCCTTTCCACTTGCGTGCGCCATCTGAGTCGCGGTCTTCCTAAACTGCGCCGTCCCTCGGGTGTCCTTTCTGGTTGACAGCATATACTTGGTCTTGCCCTCATTTTCCGTTAAACCCATCTTCGCGGCCTCCGTCGCAATACTCACAAAAGCGCCATTGACATCACGCTGTGTTCTTCCGATTATGTCAATATCGTCGGCATATGCGAGTAGTTGCACGGACTTCTGAAAGATTGTGCCTCGGGTGTTGGCGTGCGAGTTTTGCACAATTCTTTCAAATATGATGTTGAAGAAATCGCATGACATCGCGTCGCCATGTCTGAATCCTTTTTTGCCATCAAAGGTCTCGATTAGGTCTTAACCGACCTTGATGGAGCAGCTTGCATTCTCCATCGTCATCCTACACAAACGAACAAGTTTGGTAGGGATGTCAAAACTAGACATCATCGGCCTTAAAATCGATGAAAAAGTGGTGGGTATCGATTTGTTGTTCCTGGGTTTTTTTCAAGATCTGCCGCAGTGTGAATATTTGGTCGATGGTGGATTTTCCTGGCCTAAAGCCACACTGGTATGGACCGACCAGGTTGTTGACGAATGGCTTTAGGCGTTCACACAACACTGCTATCTGCAGATCTTATATGCAATGTTCAGAAGACTGATGCCTCTATAGTTGGCGCAGTTTAGAGGGTCTCCTTTTTTGTGGATCGGGCAAACAATGCTGAGGTTCCATTCATCGGGCATGCTTTCTTCCGACCATATTTTACAGATGAGTTGGTGCATGCTCCTTACCAAGTCATCGCCTGCTGCTTCGAAAAGCTCAGCCGCTAGTTTAGATATAGCTATCTTCACTTCATCTAGGTCGGGGGATTGAATCATCCTTTCATTCGGGTTGAATGGTTCAATCTGCCTGACAGCGGAATTCGGTTCTTCATCGCCGTTATACAGTCTGCAGAAGTGGTTCTTCCATATCCTCAGCATCAACTGTGGTTCTACTACGATGTTCCCTTGATCGTCCTTGCAGGCTTCGGATCGGGCTTTATAACCCTGACTGGTTAACTTTACCCTTTGGTAAGACAATTATCATGCAATGCTGTGCAAAATAACAAGAACACACTTCACTTCCCCCGGGTGATTCTCACTCTACAGGAGCTCTAAAACCAGAAAATTTGTTTAAGTTAACGGTAAATTTTTATCATGACTTGTTGCCATCATCATCGTCTTTTGTAGCGGACAGTCGTTTTTATAACCTAAAGTACGTGCAAAGTTTGTGGGCGGCGTGGCGTGGTGAATAGGTGCGTCGACTCCTACGTTCGATTCCCGAAAAATCAACTAACATTTTTTCACGTCTTCACCGAGTCTTTCGAGTCACTGACAATGCTCAAAGAGTATAACTGTCTAGAAAAAGCTTCTCAATCGCGCCATTCCTTCGGCATTAAACTGTAAACGGCCCAATTTTGGCCAATTGTCACCTCTTAACTCCCTTTCAAGAAGCATTGGCATTTTAGGAAAGTAATCTTGAGCATATTCGAACAGGGAACTTTTGTTTTTCCTTCTCAAAATTTGAAGCCCAATTTTTCTGGTTCCAAAGAAACATCCAAAAAACATGGCAACAGCAACCTTCTTAAGTTTAGTTTGAACCACTCTTCTTAAATCCTTGGTCACTTCACTGCAAATGCAGATGTTTTAAATTTTACGTCAACACATCTGCATACTCGAGCTTAATAACTATCAAGAGTTGAGTAAGGTACATGAATGGATAAGTAGATACCATTGTTGCGTTAAAATATGTTCATTCTTTCTTCTCTCTTTTTTTTTTGCCTTTTTTGATCCTTCAAAGAATATTCTTCTGTAGATACTCACGTATCTAACAAAAATGAATGAAGCCTCCATTCAGCATTTAACGAAAGTTTGCTGTCGTACACAGAAGAGGTTTCGCAGTGCGAAAGAGAGAAAGAGTGAGAGAGAGAGAGAGAGTGAAAAAGGATTCAAAAGGACCCAAAGCAGCAGCAGCAGCAGCAGCAGTGGCACAGCATGCATAACATAATATAACAAGAATCCACTTGAGGAAGATTGCAAAAAGCTCCTATTCCCATCCCTCTTTCAGTCCACACTCTCTCATTCGTACACACACATGCATGCATCCCACTCCACCTGCACTGGGAACACCACTGCCACCGTCACCGCCACCGTCATCATCATCATCGTCATCGTCATAAACATTGCCGCGCCCTTCAGTCCTTCCACAATCTCAACTTATTCAGATTTTTATTATGGCTTTATGTTTTTTTTGTGCTCTGGGCTAGGCGGCAAAAGGAAGGATTTCAAATCCATTAAACACACACTAACACAGCAGTCAAGCACAAACACACAAACACACACACACGAGCAGAGGCAAGAATTCCTCATTTGTTTGGTGTGTCATTCTGGTGAACGAAAGAAATAGTTTCATGCCGTCGTCGTGTTCTCTTTGCAAGCCTCAATGTTTTTTATGTTGTTGCTGCCATTGCTGCAAGTCCTTCTCTCTGACATCATGAATCAAAATTCTCAGTTGTGCGGAGAAGGAATAGCATTCTTTATGACGTAGAGAGGACTGGTGAAAAATGCCAGAAAAAATTATCCTTAAGCTTGATGAGATATTAAAAAACACTACGCAACCGACAGAGACGTCGAGGTTATGCTTGAATAGGGTGTGTTCGTTGGCTTTGGTGGTTTTTTTTTTTGGAGGGTAAAACTATAGAAAGGCTGGTCCTTTGATAAGGTTCGCTTAGTGCCCGCCCTCCTAGGAGTTATTTTATGACTAATTTAGAGAAATGTTTAACACTTCAGCTGATGCGAGAAATTTGTTTAATGGGTCTTGATTTATCTTCTCTTCTCAAAATGATTCAAATTAACATTTTTGTTTATTTATTTTAATCGGATAAGTCGGATTTTTAGAAGTTTCGACAGTTGCCAAATATTTTGCTCATTCTTTCGGATCTTTTGGAATTGCCTGAGGCATCACAAACTGCTGGTTGTTCTACTTAAAGAACATTTTACCATAAAACAAAGATCATTGCTTCAAAAGGAATTTATTTTGGAGCTTAAAAATACATTTTTTTTAATCCGGATAAGTCGTATTTTTTGAACATGTGGGAATAAAGCCTGTCTTGATAACATCTGCTCACCTGGTCTCTTCTCGTAGATTATTAGAGTGTAATATAGCATCAAGAGTTCTTAAAAAATGTTCAAATGGCTTTTTCATTTAGTTCGGATGGGGAAATATTTTTAAAAAAATTTCGATTGCAACCTAAACAGAATTTCGATAATAAAAAAAACAGTTTTACTCCCTCCATGTCGAATTTTAACGGCAGATCAAAATTATTTTCGATTTAGAGGATTATTTTTCTACTGAAGGGATAAACTGACTCTTCTTCTTCTTTTGATGGGCCTACAGTCGGTGTGGACCTGGGCCTCAACCAACAAGCCTCTCCAGCTGGCACGATCTTTAGTAGAGTTGTACCGAATAGTGATTTGGCCGGTATCGAATATTCGGCCTGCAGCTAGGCCGGATAGCCGAATATCCGGCGGCCGGATATCTGCCCAAATTAAAAGTATAATAGTTTGATGGTCTGATACTCAAATCAGACAAGTACAAGAAAAACCAACTTAAACATGTTTTTTTCCTTCTCCTCCACAAGATATTCTTACTTCTACACAGCAAAGTTTTTGGGACATTTTTAAAGAGGTTGCGAAAGGCAAGTCAGATTGAGTTTTCTGCCGAAAAAAATACCGCCAACAAGCTTGACTTATATCTCAAAACAGTTTATTTTGAACGGAATAGTGACCCTTGGGCTTGGTGGTCAGTAAAAGGAAGACAGTACTCAATTTGGCAAAAATTATTTTTCATCTCCATGTAGCAGTGTATACAGTAAGAGACTCTTTTCTGATGCAGGAAAGTTGGCTAAGGACTTTCTCCACTTGTGTGCGCCATTGGCTTCGTGGCCGTCCTCTACTGCGTTGTCCCACGGGCACGGAGTTGACTCTAAGAGATCTAAATTCAGGGATTAACCAAAATGAGCATCTTTGAAATCATTCGGATTCGGTCATAATTTCAAATGGAACAAAAAAATGTTAATCCATGTCCTTTTAGACCGATAAAAAATTAAAACAAATTCCTGTTTAAATTTCGGTTTTACGTCGGACCAACTGAGTTCAAAATGACGGTGATTCAACATAAGTTTAGAAATTAACGCTTGTTGTACTTTGATTTTCAAAAATAACTGATTGGTAGCCGAAAATAATGAGTAAACATTGACAAAACAAGGGCCGACAAAAATTTAATCATGGCTTGATACCAGACTGAAATAAAA
Organism: Myathropa florea; assembly: GCA_930367185.1. Classification (NCBI taxonomy): domain Eukaryota; kingdom Metazoa; phylum Arthropoda; class Insecta; order Diptera; family Syrphidae; genus Myathropa; species Myathropa florea. Next base: position 110,632,136 of record OV884002.1, read on the forward strand.
TTAAGCTAATCCGTAAGGTAAGCTAACTTTGAGGTAGTTAAGGACTTCGTCTACCTTGGCGCCGCAGTAAACAGTACAAACAACATCAGTACCGAAATCAAACGCAGAATAACTCTTGCCAACCGCTGTTTTTTTTGGGGCTCAAAAGGCAATTAAGTAGTAGAGCCCTCTCTCGGAAGACCAAGCTGGTTCGATACAAGCCCTTGATCATCCCAGTCCTGCTGTACGGCGCAGAGGCATGACCAATATCCCAAGCGGATGGACAGTCTCTTGGTCTTTTCGAGAGAAAAATCCTGCGCGCGATTTTTGGTTCTGTTTGCATTAATGACATTTGGAGGAGGAGGTTCTGTATGTAACTGTATGGGCTGTACAGCGACATGAGTCTAGCCAGGCGTCTACGGATCCAACGCCAAAGATGGCTAGGCCATGTAGAGCGTATGGAAAACTTAGCACCGGCGCGAAGAGTCTTCGGCTCTGAGCCTGTGGGACAACGCAACAGAGGAGGTTCATGTACAAGGTGGCGCACACAAGTCGAGGGGGACCTCGGCCGGCTTAGTGTGCGAAACTGGAGACAGCTGGCGAAAGATCGGACTGGCTGGAGAGGCATGTTGAGTAAGGCCAAGGTCCACCTCGGACTGTAGCGCCCTAAGAAGAAGAAGAAGAAGAAGAAGCTGTAAGGTAAAATGTCGGGAAGTCTATACAAAGTTAAAACTTGATTTTCTTGTTTTGCTTTAAGGGTCTCTCTTAAACAAATTCATACCCTAAAAGTACAAAATGGCAAACATTGACAAGGTGGCATAGTAGATAGACACGTCGACTGCTATGCTGAAGGTCCATGGTTCGATCCGATACACCCCAAATTTAATATTCACGGTACTCTCTCTCTGGTATCAAAACGGCGCTTTCATGGCGTAATTGGGTACGATAAACAGGATCTGTATGTCCACCGCTACTTTTACCTACCTACTCTCTCTCTAGTCATTCGGGGTCGACATACAATTTTAGGTGTCCTACGGTTCGATTCCAGACACACCACATTTCATTTTGATGGCACCACCTCTCTCTCTCTTTCTCTATTTCTCTTTCCCTATCTATCTTTCTCCCTCCCTTTCTCTGACAATGCTGGAATCTTTTCAATCTCTGTCGTTGGGAGTCGACACAAAACTGTAGGTGTCAATAGCACGAAAAGCAAAAGTGGTTGCTCACGCGAAAAAAAATATTAACGAAGAAATATGCCTCTTAATAATTCCTTCTTCAGAATAACACAAATCCTTCTTCAGATGAAAAAATCCTCTTCCTATTTACCGGTCGATCATATCACCCAATGATACAGTTTAAGAGCCTATTAAGAGTTTTTGGGTCTGATTTGATTGCAATACCTACAGACCAATTAACCTCTCCTCAACAAGCTATACACGAAAGTACTAGCAAAGAGAAGTGAAGAGGAAGAACAGGCAGCGTTTAGGCGTTAGGGCGGTAAATACAGGATCATATCTTTACATTAAGAGCTACTATGGAGAAGTGGATGGCTAAAGGTAAGGACCTGTATTCGAAGTTTGTTGATTTGAAATCAGTGTACGAGTGTCTCAAGGCAGCATGTGTGGGACGCATTAACAGCAAGACAGGTACCTGAGAAACTTATAAATCTCATCAAAAGTACAAGGTGTCTCAAAATTAATCACCCTATCGGAAGATGTGGGCGCCGTGGCGTAGTGCGTAGGTGCGTCAACTCCTACGTTCAATGTTCTCGGTTCGATTCCCGAAAAAACACCAAACATTTTTTCACGGCTCCACCTCTTTCGAGTCACTGACATTGCTCAAAGAGTATAATTGTCTAGAAAAAGCTTCATAATCTAGCCGTTCGGAGTCAGCATTAAACTGTAGGTCCCCTCCACTCGTGAGAGAACGATAGCACGTACAACACGAGTGGTTGCTGAGAAGCTAGGCCCAGGTCCATCTCGGACTGTAGCGCCGCCATTATTATTATTATTATACATACTCTGCAAGACCGTGGAATAATTGTGTCGATTTTTTTGACCAATACTCGGTCGGTGGTGTTCGACGTCGATTTCCTAATCATGTCGCGCCAACTGTGCTACTTAGCTACTCGACTCGAACAGATTGAAACCACAAGAGACCATGCACCGCCACCGTACTGGTCGTTTGGCCGAGAATATCGCCGCTGTGACTTTCGATGTCATGAGAACGAAGAAACATCAGCCAGACGACGGACCATGCAATTGGGCATCACCAAACGGACCCTACAGCGAATTTTAGGGAAAGACTTACACATGCTCCCACACAAAGTGCAAACAGTGCATCAGCTAATGCGTCTTGACCGTCAGTCGCGATTCGATGATCGCCCGAATTAGCCATCCCAGAATTCTTTCTTTAGGGCTACTTGAAGTCGCGGGTTTATGCCCACAAGCCGCAGACAATCGCAGCCCTTATCACCGGAAATCTTGTGGAAAGTCATGGAAAATGCGATAAAACGGGCTCAAATGTGTATCAACATTTATCATTTGTATCCATTTAGCAGAAAAAAATGTAAAGGACCAAATACAGATCTCCAGCACTCAACATTTTTTTTTTTTTGGAAGAAAAGAATTCAAAAACAAAATTGGATGAGTAAGAATAGAATGGGAAAGTTCAGGAAAAAGGACTGAAGCAAGAGGACAGTCTTAATGCACTCTTGTTTTTTTTCGGAGGTTTTTTGAAATACTACTGGAGCACTCAGACTCAAAACTGGTCCATTGTAGTGCCAGGTAGCAACCTACTGCAGTGCCGTTAATTTGATCCCAAGGGCAAATGGTGATTGGACCAGATTCGATTTGACTGGGATTTGAACGTGGGGCTCCTCTAACTGGGGGCAGGCACTTTAAGAACTGCGCCATCCAGTCTGTTTGCACTCTTGTTTAGTCGTGTTCATAGCACACGGACGGATAGAGTCAAAATCGGAAAGCGGAGACTTCAACCCATATACCTACAATTTCTACTGCATGAAGATGACATCGTCATCTTTGCAAACAATTCTGTCAGACTTCAACAGACGGTAGAGGTATTGTTCAATGAACTGAAAAGGAAAGGATTGATGGTTAACGTTGACAAGTCTAAAGTTATGTGGGTCTTTAAAAAGGATAGGTTGAAGGACAGTTATAACATACGAAAGATAGTTTCTGGAAAGAGTGGAAGCCTTTGAATACCCGGGGACCGTAGTAACGAGCGATGGAAGAATAAATCAAGAGGTGATGATCAATATCGGCCTACTATCAAATTAGCAATATCATAGCGGGCAGATAAGTATATAAACCAAAATGAAGCTGTATAAAGCAGCAGTACTAAAGCCAATAGTTTTATACGGGACCGAAAGGTTATCTCTTCTGGATAAACACTTAAGTAATCTCCAACACGCTGAAATGAAAGTAGCGGGAAAAACTAGAAGAGACAGAACAAAAAATTAGCGAATAAAAGCAAAAGTCGGTGAGAGATGATAGAAGAAAGACAACTGAAATGGTTCGGACATATTCAACGCATGGACGAGTTGAGGTTAGAAAAATGAATAGCGGATGTGAGGTTTGAAGGAAGTGCGTTGAAGAGGTGGACCCACTACTCTTAGGATGACCGGATCTAAATGATTGGAAGAAAAAGGGGCAAACCTCTTAGAAAATTGGGGAGAGCATGCCAAGATCGGAAGGAATGAATAATCCAAGGTTATACCGACGAAAAAAAGAACGGTCTGGTTTGTTCGATAACGAGGCAATTGGTGATATCTGCTTTTTTAAGGTTGGAGGAATTTGAGCCGGAGGCGATGATATCCTCCTCAACTAGTTCATCTTTCTTAGTTTTTAGGCAAGCAACCCATGGAGAGTCCGAACTGAGCTTATGCTCCCTTCTGCAAACGGTCGCCGACAGATTGCTTTCTGTCATCAAGATCAAGTTTTCTTGTATCAGCGATCCCTTCATCTCTATACCGAAGGTTCGGTCTTGGAACTTCGAAATGCGAAGCAATTTACCATTTCTTGTATGAAAATATCTTTTCTTTTCAAATGTATGGAATGGAAGTTGAAATTTCTTACGAAAAGGGAAACTTACCACGATCTGGCAACACTGCCCTGATGCACATGATTTTCCCTCGGCAAATCATAAGTAAACATCACATTCTCTGTCTCTGTCTTCACTGACTGGAAAAGCATGAAGTTTAGGTATTAACGTAACAAAATTCTAAACTTCATGCTTTTCCAGTCACTGAAAGATTGTCTCATGAAGAACCTCGACTTTTCATCGATCAGGACTTGAGATTTAGACGCAATTCTGGAATAGATTGCACCAAAAAACATAGTTTTTAACTTAGTTTGGGACTAAGTGGAATCTAAGCCTAAATCAGCTGTGCTGCATTGATGCATGCACAACGACACAGATGAGCATTACATTTTGACATCTTATCGCATTTGCTCTCATTGTGAAAAGTGATCATTGATTTCGAAAAAACACATTTTTTGGTATGGATATGAAATGGAATAAAAAGTTAAGAAAATAACTATTTTGTTATTACTCTTCAAGTGTTATTTGAAATTTCTAAATACCGAGTGTCAAGTTTCAAAATTGTACCAAACTGTACTATCTTGCTGATCTACTACATGTGGATTGCATCAAAATTGGAAAAAGAGACAATTTGCAGCGATGCGTAGCAGTGCAGTAAGCACATGTGTCCACTTGCATATAAAGGCATGTTTGAAATTTTACTGCACGCATTTTAATGTTCGCATTTTGCTGCATGCATTTTGCTGCATACATTTTGCTGCACGCATTTTGCTGAGCGCATTTTGATGCACGCATTTTAATGTTTTCATTTGAGCGACTGGATGGCGCAGTTGTTTAAGTGAGTGCCCTAAGTTAGAGGGGTCTCAGCTTCGAATCCCTGCGAAAGCAAAGTTAATACGCTTTTTCATATCTAGTCCAATCCAGTGCTACCAGTAGTTTGAAGTAAAATTTACCACAGTGGAGAAGAAAAATTACCATATAACTGAAAATGTACCACTTCCAAAAAAGTGAGCAGTAAAGTACTATTTTTCTTCGTACATTCGGAATTTATAAAAAAAAAACAATTTTAAAAGGGGATCCAATCCAGTGCTACCAGTAGTTTGAAGTAAAATTTACCACAGTGGAGAAGAAAAATTACCATATAACTGAAAATGTACCACTTCCAAAAAAGTGAGCAGTAAAGTACTATTTTTCTTCGTACATTCGGAATTTATAAAAAAAAAACAATTTTAAAAGGGGAACCGAATGCTCTGTCGTGTTAACTGTTGCATTATGCTTCGCGAAGAAAACTGTAAAAATTATTTCACCTTATTTCCTTGTATCTTTTGGATATTCTTTTAATGTTTGCTTCCTCCACCGTGCTTTATTATTTCTGCATCTTACCTCTGCAGCTCGCTTTTTGTGATACTGGTTTCAGCCATCTCTTAAACTCATGTTATTCCAACCATAGATTTGTTAGAAAACACAAACAAACGGAAGAATAGTTGTTTCAGAAGAAATTTACACTTTTTTGTATGAAAATACCTTTTTACCAAATGTGTGGAATGGGAGTTGGAATTTCCCACGAAAAGTTAATTTACCACAAACTGGCAGCACTGGTCCAGTCACCATTTGCCGTTGGGATCAAATTAACGACACAATCACAGGAGCGGTCGATCAGTGGTAGTAGTCTGACAATGGACCAACATGATCTGGTGAATTCACCAGCAGCCCCCTAACCTTACCTTATGTTCGCATTTTGATGCACATATTTTACTGCATGCATATTGATGCACGCTTATTTGAGTACATACAAAGCCGTTTTTTACTGCACGCATTTTAATGCACGTCTGTTTCAAGCATTAGAGTTAAGGAAGTTTAAAAGCATATTTTTAATCTACCAGTAACCCTTTTTTTTTTCTTTGGAGGATTTTAGAAACACTACTGGAGCACTCAGACTCAAAACTAGTCCATTGTACTGCCAGGTAGCAACCTACTCCAGTGCCGTTAATTTGATCCCAACGGCAAATGGTGACTGGACCGATTTCGGAATGTAACCTGGGACCCCTCGAACTTGGGGCAGGCACTTAACCAACTGCGCCATCCAGTCCATCCAGTAACCCCTTAAGTCTCATTCAAGACGTCAACCACCCTCAGTGAAGCAATCTCCTCCACTGAATGGACACGAAAATATTCACGACTGTTGTTTGTTTTGGTACAAAAATATATATCAGAAGTGTCTTACTTAATTTAGCTCCAGTGCCCTATCCTCAGTCCTCCGACTATTCACTTCTTTTTTTTTTGCTTGAAAACTGGCAACGTCAACATGCAACCAAAACACACGGTCCTTTTGTGTGTGCGCATACACTCCCAACATGCCCTCAAGTCTTCACATCCCACTGAGAAAGAACACTGGCAATGCATCCAATTCAAAGCGCATACAAACTCCATCTAATGTCTGCGTTTGTAGTTGCGCCCTCGTTTCTGTGTGTTGGTGGTTGCTCGCCGGGTGGGTATTGTTTCGCCCCGACTTTGACCGAAGTGGTTGTTCATGGGGAATGCACGAATATAACCGAGCTTCGCCATCTATCAATGCTGTTCCTCTGGCATTGCATGCTCTCAACTATACGCACAGACACACTCGTATCTGCGATGTTCGGCGAAGACAGTGGCGCGGCAGCGGCCGGCGTGAGACTTTGGCACACATCGCACTGTACGTCAGCAGCGGCGAAGCGAGTCTCCTCGCACCCATTTTGCCTCGACCGATGTGTGGCATTAGATGCGAGATGCGAGATGTTGATGTTGGTTATGTGTGACAAGGCTGTGTGTCTAGATACTTTATGAGCCTAGGTTAGGGCTCGCATGTACTCGAGATGGTGGTTGCTATCTGTGCAATGACACCATAGAAGCCGGCGTCATCGTTGCCGTTGTCGCCTAATTCCTTTTCGTATCTCGTTCTCTTGTATTTTGTGTTTGCTCGCGAGAGTGGGAGAGTGGGCGTTGAATGTGGGGGGGACGGGATGGTGTTGGGCCTTAAGATGGAAGGCAACACAACAAGAACTAAGAGCGAGACAAAGGAGTCTATTCACGGGCTAGAAAGCAAGTTGATGAAGTGGTGCAGTGTACATCGCCAAGAGCAACTATTTTTTTTCGAGGTGACAAGCGGGGCGGCGGCGTGGACAGACAAGGGTGAGAGATCGCTCTAGCGTGCACAGGGCCTTGCAGGGGATACTTGTTTTGTCTGTGGCATAGGTTGCATGCGATGAAAGTGCATTTGGGCGTGGGGTGCGGTAAACAACGTTTGCTTTCTGTCGTGCTGAACATGTGCGTTGCGCTCCGATATGGTCGAGTTCAAGGAGAGACCAACTCACAAAATGAGAAGAAAAAAATGCTTGTGTGGCACAGAGGGAGGGAAATACTGGTTTTGTTTGGTTATCAACTGATGGGCGCACCCACAGTTTGGTCACTCATCACTGAGGCTAGGTCATAAATCAGAAGATTAGGTCAGAAGTTGTTGGCAATGGTAAATGAAAGTGCTTAGTGGGAGGTTGGATGAGGGAAACAAATAGCAGAGGAACTGGGCACTCAATTTGATTACATGGAGTTTGTGTACAGGGTGTTTTTTGTTTGAGTTTTCATTTTTGAACTGGACACATCTTTATTGCGACAAGCAAGGGGACAAATTACAGCTGATGAGTGTCTAAATGGGCATAGGATTTCAATTATGGAGTCACAGTCGTAGATTTGTCGATGGATTTATGAAATTTCTCTACAAAAAGTTACGAAATTTGCAAAGAATCATGAAGCTCTAACCACGAGACACATCTACATTTATGACGCGTGCTAAAAACACTTGAAAATCTTATAAAATCAAAGGGGCGTAGCCATAAAATTAATGTTACATCCTCAAATTAGCTATCGTTTTTTGAAATACGAAAAAAAAAACGATAAAAACCCTTAGTTTACAAAAAAAATTGTAAAAGACATCCTATTTAAATTTAATTTAAATTACAAAACATTTTTTATTTGAATTAAAACGGCCCTTCAGCTGGTTTTTCTGGTTAGATCACTTAAAATGTAACAAATAAAAGCGATATAAAATCCTTTTTGCATGACAACATCCGAATTTTGTGTTCCAATCTCGTTCGCAAAGCAGTATAACCAAATGTTTTATTCTTAAGTTTGGTGAAGGTTGGGTTTTTCAATGAGGACTTGCAAATTTTTCTTAAATAAAACGCAAACCACTTGAGATATATCGAAAAAAAACAGCTATGTATGAAATATGACGTCCTTCATATGTCCACCATGAGCACGTTTGCAGCGGTCGATTCGTTGAACCCAATTTGCATATATCGTCACACGTTTTAACGGAAACAGTCGCTATCTCTCGTTAAATATTGGATCTGATATTGGTAGGTGTCTACTCCAAGGATCTTAATTTTAGTATATCCCTCCACTTTCCAGAACATTGTAGCGTATTCCAGGCGGAGACAATAAAAGGCAATAAAAGAAGCCCTGTCTTGGCTCAAAAACAACGTGATATCCAAGGAGGACATCACCATCTGTTCAGACAGCCAGGCAGCAATCAAATCCCTGAGCTCGGTCACTTTCCTCTCTAAGACCTCCCTAAACTGCCCCCTAACTCTTAACGAGATGGCTGAGCATTTTTATATTCACCACATGTGGGTGCCGGGACACAGTGACATTCCAGGGAATTGTCAAGCCGATGATCTCGCCAGGAGCGGTACGATCTCCACAAACCTTGTTAGTGGAGATCCTCCGCCTATGCCATTCGCTACAGCTAAACTTCTTTTAAAGAATCATACTATTAAAAACACCAACTCAAGATGGTCAGATGGCACTACGTGCCTCATTACAAAGCAAATCTGGCCTAAACTTGATCTAAAACGTTCACTCTATCTTCTTAGAATGAACAGGTCATCCCTAAGGATTCTCATTGGCGTTATCACAGGACACTGTGCCATTGGCACTCATGCCTCAAGAATGGGACTCCCTCATAATGATTTCTGCAGAAGCTGCAGAGACGAAGAAGAAGAAGAAAGCATAACGCATCTCCTCTGCACTTGTAGCGCTCTCTCCTCTCGCAGGAAGAAACACCTTGGAGCCTACTTCTTCAACGACTTGAGCGAATTGCACAACGTCGGCATTCATCAACTAAAGAGCTTCGTAGAAAGCACCAAATGTTTTTTTGGATAGGTAACATCAGATCCGCGTGGTATCACAATGGGCCTATATTAGCCTACGTGTGACTGCTATCTACAGTCAGCCACTTCAACCTAACACTTCAGCCACTTCAACCTAACCTTGGCTCTACAACGCCTTCTTGTTGGCATAGACCAGTAATTTAACGTAGAATAAAGTCTAGACATGTTAAATCACACGATCTAGGCGACCAATCGATGGAACCATTTCTCGATATAACACATTTTGACACTGTCAACTGTTTCCCGCTCGAATTGTTTACAGAAAGTCAGTATCATAACTCCGCGGGACGAAATGAGTCACTTTATGCTTGAACAACGTCGAAGAATATTGAAAATTTATTTCCAAAGTGAGTGCTGTGTGCTGTGCTGTGTAGCCCAAACAGTGCGTGTTTTGAAAAGAAGTTTTGGCCGAAATGAAGCACCCATCCCGACTGCTGTACGCAAGTTTGTGCAAAAAGTTCGTGAGACCGGTATGCTAGTGGACAACACTCATGGTCCCCGTCGTCGTGTGGTCGAGAGTGTGAGACTCAATTCACGAACATCAACTCGCCATCGATCTCAACAGCCCAGCATTGCACGGGCTGGCCTGAGAAGAATTCTGCATAAAGATCTCGGATTATTCGCTTACAAGGTCCAATTGACTCAGCAATTGAAGGCACGCGATCATCCGCTTCGTTATCGCTTCGCAGTTTGGGCCTCAAAGCAGCTTGAACTGGACAACGATTTTGGACGAAAAATCATCTTTTCTGACGCTGACGAGGCGTATTTTCATCTCGGCGGCTACGTTAACAAACAAATTTGTCGCATCTGGGGCTCGGAAAACGGAAAACCCGCACGTTATTGTCGAGAAGCCAATGCACCTACAGAGAGTAACAGTTTGGTGCAAATTGTGGAGTGGTGGCATCATTGGAAAATTTTTCTTCGAACGTTTTGGTCAACGGTGGTCGTTACAGAGCCATGTTAACCCGACTTTTTTTTACTAAAATTAAAGACATGGATTTGGACGACCTCTGGTTCATGCAGGATGATGCGCCATGCCACACAGCCCATGCCACAATCGATCTTTTGCGCACCAAATTCCCAAATCGTGTTATTACGTCATCTTGGCGACGTCAATTGGCCGCCTCGGAGCTGCGATTTAACCCCTATGGACGCTATTTTTGTGGAGAACCGTGAAGGACCGAAGCCAACAATGCCAACAATCCGGAAACGATTCAAACACTTAGGGCCAATATCATCCAAGCCATCCGTGAGCTAGAGCCCGTAACCATCAACAAGGTCTTGGAAAATTTGGGTGATTCTGTCACCGGTGCTGCGAAGCCAGTCGAGGCAGCCTCTTTAACGACGTTGTATTTTATAATTAATGGGAAGGTTCTTACTAACAAAGCCATAATACATGGAAACAATTTAATTTTGTTCATTTTAATGCATTTTTAAAAAGAAACTTGTATTTAGCCCACCCTGTATAGCTTGTGCTTTACGGCGTAGAGGCATGGAGAATATCCCAAGCGGATGAGCAGTGTCTTGGTCTTTTCGAGAGAAAAGTTCTGCGCGCGATCTTTGGTTCTGTTTGCGTTGTTGGCATTTGGAGAAGAAGGTTTAACCATGAGCTGTATGGGCTGTACAGCGACATGAGTCTGGCCAGGTGTCTACGGATCCAACGCCTAAGATGGCTAGGCCATGTAGAGCGTATAGACAACTTAGCTCCGGTCCGACGAGTCTTCGACCCTGAGCCTGTGGGACAACGCAACAGAGGAAGTCCACGTACAAGGTGGAGCACATAAGTTGAGGGGGACCTCGACCGACTTGGTATGCGAAACCGGAGACAGCCGGCGAAAGATCGTGCTGGCTAGAGAGGCATGTTGAGTGAGGCCCAGGTCCACCTCGGACTGTAGTGCCTTAAGAAAAAGAAGAAGAAGTATAGCTTGTGGCACCCTCTTATTGAAGCCATATGTCATTAAGGTCTAGTCCATGCAATTGACCAAAGAAATAACGTTGAAATATGTCTCTGTAGCGACCTCCATTGACTGTAATTTTCATCAACGAAAAAAGAAACGGCCCAATGAGACCACCGGCATGAAAACGCTATAAAATTATTTTTGATGGGAGAAGTGCTGTTTTCTTGAGATCATGAGGGTTTTTACCTGATCAATTGTTGTTGACGAAGACATTTAGTCTAAACTGCGCTTCGTCACACTGCCCAAAACTTCACAGTGGTAAATGTTGTTGCAGAGTCACACAGCATCCTTCTCTGTTTTGATTTGTGTAGACATATTGCCTGTCAAAAACAAACAATTGATGACAACTCGAGAGTCGATTTTTTTCCATTTAAACACAAATTTTAGATCGATTCATTGAAATTATTGTAAATCAAAAATCTGCGAGTCTAAAGTTGAAACTTTGTTTGGGTACCTGTCAAAAGGTCCTCAACCACATTCTCTGGCTTTTTATTATCGAAACACCCTCGTGTGTTCAAAAACGTCGCCTCCCTCTCCCTTTCGAATTTTCACGGGATATTAAATTAAGTTCGAGTTAGGGGTAGTTCTTAGACTTAGAGGATGGTTTTTTGAATGGAAAATTGAGGGAATGCCAAAATAAATATGACGAAAAAATTCGAGTTAGAGGGAATTTCGACTTAGGGGAAGTTCTCTGTATTTAGATTTTATTGACTATAACTTCAATGGTTCATCGTTAAAAATCTACTTGACTATCCTCGCCAGAGTCAATAATCCCCTTCGAAACCATGACAACTATTCACTAATCTGATGACAAAACTGAGCCGCCAAAAATCACAATCACCCGCCACGGCCAAAGTATCTATTGGCCAACAAAACTACACAAATGGTTGCAGTCAATTTGAATATTCAACACACACCACAACTTTGGCACAACACAACAAACAGCAGTTTTCCACGTTCAAAGGAAATCATTATTTGCGAAAGTTTGGCATCACTCACTGGGCCCTTAAGCGCGCGTGCATTTATTGCATAATTTCCTGCATTCCCATCGCACACTGTCATGCCACGGTGCGAGTATATAAGAGTTCCAATTACATAACTTCGCACAGGCATATACCCGCATAAGCGCAATGCCTCTGCCTTTGGCAGAGCCAACAAAAGATAAAAAAAAAAGCAGAGTTCAAGCGGCGGAAGGGTGGTGGTGTGATGGTGGTGGTGGTGAAGGTGGAGGTGCTCCGCTCTGCTCTGCTCTGGTGCACCATGAATGCGCTCATCTGCACTTTTTCGTTCGCATGACCTTCGTGTCCTACCGCACTAAGGGAAATGTTGTTACGTCAAAACAAAAAAAGGGCTTCAAGTGCATACGACCGTTGGCGCGTAAGCGCGAGTGTGGGTGTGCGTGTTTACATGCATTGAACTTTGTAATGGAATTCACCCAGCGAACGAGTGCAATCAGTGATGGAGGAAAATTGTATTCCATTGGGTGACGGTGTGACTATTCGCAGCACTGTGCGACCACTTAAGAGTCAAGGACGAGCGGTGCCCCCACAGTGTCGAAGTCAACTAACCCCGCATGCATATGTATACCCATCGACAAATGCGAAATTGAGTGCAAAAGATACGCCTGCTCTCTGTGCACCTCGTCGTTCACACGACACTTTGTCGAGTGTGCAATTATTGAAATGAAAATTGATTCAATTACCAACAACAGCACCAGCTCTTGCCCGCCGCGACGGTCGTGTGCTCGGAGACGTTTCTGGGAAAAAAATGAAATGAAAAACGAAGAAAATATCGCTTATCAGATGGGAAGGAGTCCAAAGACGACCTCAATGGAATTCGGGCGAGGTGAACAGAGGGAGGAGCAGCATGATTGAAGGTTTCGCATTTCCGCTTACAAATGTGTTTGAGTGCGCGCCCTTTTCCAGAGGCGTGTGTATGGGAGGTGCATTTACATTTGCCAAACAGAACACACAACCGACGGCAGAGAAAAGCCGCGCCAAAATGTCTGGATGTGTAAATTTTTTTGGCAAACAAAACCCATCACCCCGAAGGATCCATAAATCAAACAATCCCACACGCAGCAGCTAACCGATATGGGGATCCACTTAACGTTGGTAAGGGATACCATCGAAAGGCACTATTATACATAAATTTCAAGGGAGAAGTCATAGATCCCTGTCGTCGATGGTTTTCCATAACCAACACGTGTACATCGGTTTCTGGAGAGTGACAGCTCATCGTGATTGGGAGCAAATGTGAGATGGAACCCGGGAGATGCGGATGGGGAATCAGATCAATTTGTCAACATCGGCATTCGATAGGAATAGGAGACTGGAGTTCAAGGCTGCGGAAGTAATGGGTTCATATTTTGAAACGTGGCCCGGACTAATGGTTTGTCTTTTGTTCGCATTTGAAGTAAAGGGCATTGTTCCAAGGAACTCACAAGGATATGCTTATCCTAATATCGCGCATAAGATATCTGTCGCCGTTTATCAAGGTGCTTATCAACGTGGTGTCAGGCCAGAGAAGCACACAATAGACCGGATCAAATGATGAAAAAGACTCGTGAAATGCAGATCGACACCAACCACCTATTTCTCGAAACCCCCTTCTATTTCTGTGTGACAAAGCGAAAGAGGACATACACATTTTTAAACATTTCTTTCTTGTGGCGTTACTGTCCGGTGTGGATATGGGCCTCAACCAACAAACCTCGCCAGCTAACACGATCTTTTGCTAGCTCTCGCCAATTGCTCGCTCCAAGCTGGTTTAGGTCCCTCTTCATGGTCGGTTATGATTTCACAGAGGTCTTTCGACGCCTAAAAGGAATTTAAACTAAGAAGTCACTGTAGTTCGCACTGCAACACTGCAATATCATGCGACTGCACTATCATGCGACTACACTATCACGTGAATAAATTGTCTTGCGACTGCATTGACATGCGAGTTCTTTCAATTTTAGAATAAGTCAAGCTCCCAGATTTGAATGAAGTCGTTGTAGATGCCGCCGAAGTCAACACTGCACTATCATGCGACTATATGTTACGCGACTGCACTGTCGTGCGAATTCTTTGAATTTTAGAAAAACTCATGCGCCCAGTCGTCGATGTCGCTGGAGTTTACGCCAGAGTCAAGACTGCTGTCTGTCTGTCACTGTCATGCGACGACAGTGTCACGCGAATGAATTGTCTTGCGACTGCACTGTCATGCGAATTATTTCAATTTTAGAAGAAGTCGTGGGCCTACATCTGAAAGATGTCGCTTTAGCTCACGCCTGAGTCCAAATAACATTGTCATGCTACTGCACTATCATGCGACTACACTGTCATGCGATTTCGTGCAAACTCTGAAAAAGTCTCGCGTTATACGCACAGATGTGAAAAACGTCGCTATAGTTCACGCCAGAGTCAAAACAGCATTGTCATGCGACGACGCTGTCATGCGACGACACAGTCAGGCGACTTCATTGTCATGCGATTGCACTGTTATGTGAATTCTTTCAATTTTAGAAAAAGTCGTGCTCCCAGATGTGAAAGATGTCGCTGTAGTTCACGCGACAGAGTCAAAACAGCACTATAATGCGACTGCGTTGTCATACGCTGTCACGTGAATGAATTGTCTTGCGACTGCACTGTCATGCGAGTTATTTCTATTTTAGAAAAAGTCGTGGGACTAGATCTGAATTATGTCGCTTTAGTTCACGCCTGAGTCCAAACAGCACTATCATGCGACTGCACTATCATGCGTGCATGTCATGCTACTCCACCGTCATGCGACTCCTTGCGACGTCTGAAAAAGTCGTGCATCATGCGCGCAGATGTGAAAGACGTCGCTATAGTTCACGCCAGGGTCAAAACAGCATTGTCATGCGACGGCATTGTCATGCGCCCACATTATCATGCAACTGCACTGTCATGCGAATTCTTTTCTAAAATAATTTTTAAAAATAGTCTTGCGCGATATTTTGAAAGAAGTCACTGTAGTTTACGCTCGCACTGTCATGCGCCCGCACTGTCATGCGCCTGCATCGTCATGCGTCTGCACTGTCATGCGACTGCACTCTTATGCGAGTGGATTTGAAAGTGCCCCCAAATTTGAAAGAAGTCGCTGTAGACGTCGCCAAAGTCATCACTGCACTGTCATGCGACTGCACTTTCATGCGACTACACTGGCATGCTATTGCACTATCATGCGACTTCTTGCAACATCTGAAGAAAAAATAAGCCCTTCTTTTACAACAATTCATGGCAGAAGTAACAAACTTTGGCTATAGGGACTCTATACGTCCGAAATAATGGTCCTTATTTCGAATTATTCATCTTTCAAGGCATCGCTCCATAGCAGACTGTCCCCCGAAAGAAAGATGGGAACAAAATCGCTAATCTTTCCGAACTGTTCATGTTTTCGAGATTCTACTGCACTTTCAATGCCGTCCACAAGCATTTTGTAGCCAAAAACGACCAACAAATCGTTGCCGAATGTGGAGTCGAAACCGATCACCTGACACATCCTAGGTACACACGCCAATTGACTTGTATTCGAGGTTCATCTCCTCAAACGTAACAAATCAATTTCTTAGGGTTATCTAAAGAACCACGCGCAATAAAACACAAAAATAATTTTCAAAATGACTTGTGTGTGCACACATTGTGTAGGGAAATTAATGTAGAGCATCTTAAAGATACATTCCCATCTATATGAGCTAAAACCTTGTTTTCTTAGCAAAGTCATCTCACCACACAAACTCTTCACCGTATCCGCATGCAGGAGGAGCAGCTCCTGCTTAAAATAATCTCTCCGCTTGAGTGATTCTCACCGCCCACTCTGTGCCAAAACGTGGACTCCCGTACGAGCGTATCTCTAAGTACTTGAGGATTTGAAAATATATGTTGAGTATGCGAAATTATTGAGATACATAATGATGTGTATCTTCATCTCTCAAGTACTTTAAAACATTACAACGTCGTTGGTTGACTTTCACATTTGAGTGCTGTGCTGTGCTGTGCCGTGTGTGTGTGTGTACAGCACTTTGAGATAGTGTATCTGCGCACATATGGAGGAGCATCAAGCGAAATTTCAATGAGATACTATTGCTAATTGTTTTTCTGCATATTTTCTCTATTTTTTGCTGTTTGTGCGGGGGTTACACTCTCCCGATCTCGTTCAACTATTTCGCCGAAAGCACTCGGTGCCGGTTTCATCCGTACGAAGCGAAGCTATTTATTACGTGCCGCATGTGAAGGATGATTGACAGTTTGGTTACGCTACAGACAGATGAGAGAAAATTTCGATTCATGAATAATAAGGTGAACGGATGAGATGGGGGCTCCGCTCTGAATCTCGTCTATTCCCAGGGAGGTTCTATTTTTCCGAGTATCTGCATCCGAAGATGATGTACAGATTCGTGGTGAAATTAATCTCATAGCGATTTATACTTTTATGGCATGACTAAATTGACAATTCCAAGTGCTTTGGTGCGGCATTAAAAACAAGTTTTAGTACTCTCACGCGTTCGCTCTAACCTTGAAAGTGCTCTTCCTCTTGTTCTTGTTTTTGGGGGAGTGAATGGGGTGTGACGGTGGCTGCTGTTTGATAAATCTCTCAAAACGAGCTTAATTAGTCATATTTCCTGGGAATTGCAAGAGAATGTGTTGATTTTTGACTTTGTGTCAGGCCGACAGATTCGCAGAAATCGAATTGTAATTGACTCCGATGGGATTCCTGAGAAGTTAGATAGAATGCCTCACAGAAGAGGTATGATAAGTATCTTTTTGCAAAAATGTATGTAAGGGAAAGTCTTTCTTGAAGCACGGGAAACAGACTTTTCATTCAATCTGCGACTCGAACAGGTTGGGAGAGAAACTTCACGAAGTTACATGCTAAGCAGACTATAACTTCAGAGACTTAATAAGTCACCTTGAACGATTTATGTCATAAAGACGTCCATTGTCTTATCCAACAAAAGAGGCAACAAAAGGAAGACTTCTGCTGAACTCGTACGAGGTGAGGGACTTCTCTTTGAAAGTTGTCAATTATTCATCGACAAATTGAGACTTTAAGTCGACAAGTGTTAGAGCTTAACAGTATTAATGGCAGGAGAAATAAAGATTGTCAATAAATTAAACAAAAAGGTATACGACTGGATGGCGCAGTTGGTTAAGTGCCTGCCCCAAGTTCGAGGGGTTCCAGGTTCGCTTCCGAAATCGGTCCAGTCACCATTTGCCGTTGGGATCAGATTAACGGCATTGGAGTAGGTTGCTACCTGGCAGTACAATGGACCTGTTTTGAGTCTGAGTGCTCCAGTAGTGTTTCTAAAATCATACAAAAAAAAAAGGTATGAGTAGCGTCTGGCTCCGGAGAGGAATCTCGCCAGCCTGGCAAAAGCGAATGGCTGGAGCAAGTCAGGAGAACTGTGGAAATAAATGAATGACAAAAATCAATGTCCCAACAAGACTGACTCCGGCGAAGAATTGTATTTTTGACAAGTCCGAGTGGCTGAAGCTTCCGCTTTGACTCTGGACTAGTGGGACAACGCGACAGAGGACGTCCACGTCTAAGGTGGCGCACACAAGTGGCAACAGCTAACAAAAGAAAATGCCACAAGATTAAGAAGAGTGGCTACAGGTTGAATTGGGTAGCAGGGAATTCGCCGTGAGACCCTGAATCACTGAGACTCTAAAAGTTTGTAACCCTGAGACTCCGAGACCCTTAGACCCTGAAACCCTGACATCCTGAGACACTGAATCGCTGAGACCCTGAAACCCTGAGACAATGAAACTCTGAGATCCTTAGACCCTGAGACCCTGAGATCGTGAGACCCTTAGATCCTGAATCCCTGAATCCCTGAGATCTTGAAACGATACCCTTAGACCCTGAAACCCTGATACCCTTAGACCCTGAGACCCTGAAACCCTGAGATCCTTAGACTCTGAGATCGTGAAACCCTTAGATCCTGAATCCCTGAGACCCTGAATCTCTGATATCTTGAAACGAGACCCTTAGACCCTGAAACTCTAAGACTCTGAAACCCTGAGACCATGAATCCCTGAGACCCTGAAACCCGATTTCAGGCAGATGTCTCAAAAACGAGCCAATTTCCGACGAGAAGGGGAAGTGATACCAATAAGCACAGTTCAGAAAGCTCACATTAACTTATCCGATAAATCCAGAACTTTATACTCCGACAGCGTCATATCAGCTGAAATTTTGACATCGAAATTGGTCAAGTTATGCGTCAATGTGGACATTTGTTGTGTTCCTGGGCGCACAGGGATACAAGGAAACAGAATGGACTCGCAAAAAGTGGATCAGAGTTGAAAAGATCACGCAGAGAGACTGGACATGAACATAAGTGTGTCCGCTTTTAAGCGTGACAGCTTCCTTCACTTTACCTAACTTGGAAAAGTTGACAGGTCTACACTTTGCGAGTACGCTGCTAAGGTTCCTAAGGAAGAAGAGGGTAGATGAAGTCTTGGGAAATTCAAATAAAGGACTCTAGACATTGATGCAATGACGTGTGTTCTGGGTCCGGCCTGGATAATCCAGATTCTCAACAAAATCGCCCTGGAAAAACAGAATATTGGCCCTTCGAGCCGATTATGAATCAGCGACCTTTTATTTTTCCTTTTTCTTCTTACGGAAAAATGCCCCAAGTGGTGGAGTCGGTAAGTACGAAGACTAGGCTAAAGGTCTATGATTCGATTCCGAACATAACAACTTAAATTTTTCCGTCACCACCGATCTCAAGTCTCGAATTTTGGGCTTATAAATGTCAAGAACAAACTCTAAATCCCCTCCTCTCATGAGAGTCCAATAGGACTCATAATACAAGTGGTTGCAGTAGAAAAAAAAGCTAGGCCCAAGTCCTCACCAGACTGTAGCTCCACCCAAAGATGAAAAAACTTCCTACAAAATGTTATTATTTCTCTTTTAAAAAGTTAAAGAAAATCATTTTACATTTTTTTGGATTTTCTCTCTAAAGAATGAAGTTGACTAATGAATTAGAGATTCTTTTGTACTTCACCGTGGAACTGGATCATTAACTTTTCGGAGTCAATAACCTTTCTCGGTCATAAAGAAATATATTCATAAATCAAGCAAAAACTCAACTCGCAAGTGGAAGGTTGCTTAATACATTCTTTAACCTTGTGACAATTCGTCATGCCAATGATATGGATTCTTTAAACGAGATTTGTTTCATATTCTGGACGAGAACATTTATGGCTAATGACCAAAATATGAACGAAGTCCAAAAAAAGCCAAAGAATATCGACTTCGGCTTCTGCTGCTGGCAGTCTTTGAATTTCTGTCGTAATACATGACCAAAGGAGAAAAAGAAAGTGTCTGCCATTCAGGAATTGTCTAAAATTTGAAGCAAAGATTATAAAAAAAAAGGCTAAGCACGAGTTCAAATAATGCACAGGGTTTTAATTTGTGATGGAGAAATTCTAAAATTTTCTCTACCGTATTATACAGGGTCATTCATTTCGTACTTTCAAGTTGGTAGCTCTAGCATTCGACACCTGGCAAACTCAGGTGTCATTTGAAGTGCCATAATATTAGTTGAAGGTTTACCATTTACAATAATGGATCGCTTGAAAATCAAACAACGCGTTAAAATTACTAAAACTTACTACAAAAGTGGTGATTCAAACGTAGCGACTTTTCGCGCATTACACGATGATTATTGTCGACCGACTACGCAAGCAATCGGTAAAATTGTGAAGAAATTTGAAGAGAGTGGAAGCGTTACTGATTTCGTAAGGTCTATGCATCCAGTCAAAAGTGACTGTTTGGTGTGCTCTATGGTCGAAAGGTGTCATTGGTCCGTATTTCTTCGACAATGCCAATGAGCGACTTCGGAGCGATATGGTCGAATGATAACCGATTTTTTTTTTGGCCGGCGATTGAAGATCATGACTTGGACGATATGTGATTCCAACAAGACGGGGCAACATGCCACACAACACGACCAATTACGGCTTTATTGCGTGAGAAGTTTTCTGGTCGAGTAATTTTACGTTTTGGCGACGTCAATTGGCCACCAAGATCATGCAACCGTTAAATTTTTTTCTGTGGGGCTACGCAAAAGACCGTGTTATAGTTTATTTAACATTATAGTTCAAATCCTATAGTGACCCAGGCAGGGGTCACTATTCTACAGTTTATTAGTTTGCTGCAAATTTAGACGATCTTGCGCCATTTGGCATAATGTCACTTCTACAAAGTGTCATAGGGCCAAATTTGGCATAATGTCGCAAACTTATTTGGCCCTATGACGCTTTTGAAAGTGACACTATGCCAAATGTTAATATTCGGCCAAATGACTCTTTCAAAAGTATCATTCTGCAAATTTGACACAATGTCACGGCACTCCTCCTCTCCTTTTCTCACTCCATACCTTCGACCCGTGCTGTGTCTTGATTCCGGACACTTAAGGGTATTCGTTACCCCTTTTGGGCGCGCACGTTGGGAAAAATATTAAACTCCACATTTGGGGCAAGTTGAAATTCATTTAGAACTTTTTTTTGCAATAAATTTTAAGACTTTTCAAGCGAATTGATTCCAATTTTGTATAACTTCTTGCTTTTTCGTTGAAGTTTTGGTACAATCCGTCAGTTTCATCGTTTTCTTAAGATCTACATAGCTACCCACAAAAATTCGTTGCTCGGTGAGTGACGTTTCACAACAAACTCTTCGTTAACGTACCTGAAAAGAAATAAAAAGAAAAGAAAGTTAGATTCTGATGGCAACTAAAAGAACATGATTTTTATGCGCAATTATTTCACAGAAACTAATCGTGGTCAGATTCAATCAAGTCAACCCCTCGAATGCTGTGCAATTAACAGAAAAATGTATCAAGTCAGAGGGAGATTGCATGTCCAGATGCCTGATGGACCACAACCTGATCTATTTCTCCAATTCAAATCACATTCATTACACACGTCTCGACGATCATCAGCAAGACTCCCTTCAGCATTTCAAATCGATTCCCCTGGGAACCTTGAAACTTTAAAAGCCCCCAAGGTAGCCTGCAAAACGATTTCATTCTTTCTTCGATTACAAACTCCGACTCCAAGGGCCGACCGACAGACAGTCTTATTATAGTTCTCTTCCTGCTTTCTTGTGCACAGCCAACCTGTGGAGTCAGAGGAATAGACCACAAAACTTGTTATTGTAATCCAGACGAACAATAACAAGACGACAAGACAACTACGATCAAGAGACGACAAGGGAATCGAAGAAGAAGCAGTGAATGTCGTTTGATATGCAACAGAGCAAAGAGACGAAACAAAAAAAAAACACAAACCCCTCCAACAAAATCATCTAAGCATCCATCCTGAAACCAATTAGATATCAGCCAGCCATCAGATACCATACGAGAAGAACAAGAAACCGACCACGACCACGACTACAACAACAAGACCAACAACAAACGAACGAACGAAAGAATATTCCAAAGGAAGGCACAGCGAAGGAACGAATGGTTATGTGTGGCGCGGTTGTTATTATAGAACTTGGTAAGATGAGATACGAAACTCGATTTAAAATTCAAGGCCAAGCGAACTTGCTTGTCTTCATGGCTATAAAGTGCCTTCTGTCGGACACTATATATAGGTCTGCGTTTTGTAACCCGTGTGCGTTTGAGTGTGCAGGGGTTCCTTGCAGAAATGAACAAAAGCGCAACGCAGCCAACTAACCAGTCAACCAACGACCATCCAGCCAATCAGACCATTCCATGCCTACACCTTCACATATGGAGATGGTGACTGTGTGTGAGAAGAGAACATAAAAACTAGTTAACAAGTACAGCGAAGGCTATCTTCTTGTCGGCGACCGACCGACGGTGGGGAACTCCTTTCGTGGACGACCAGTTTTGATTTCATTTTCTGCCTGTGCGTCTATTTTTGAAGACCGATTGCGGTGGAATTGCCTCTGGCTGTGCGGAACCATTTATTCCCAAACGTCCTCCGTCCTTCCAATCTCCATCGCAAGATGTTGCGCTCTCCAAAGTCACGGTGCCCATGCACGGACTGACATTCGAATTGGTTTCTAGAACAAACCCAAAGAGCTAAAAGCGCACACACCACAATCCTTTGGTCAAGGATTTCAAGACCGCCGCCAGACAAGTGGGGACGGCTGCCAATAGATGAAAACTAGATAGAGACTGAGACACGAAACACAGAAAAATTCTTCGGAGCTGTATGTTAGGAGAACAAGCCAATTATGTAGACCCACTCCGTCCCTCTCCGGGTTTCCCCTGTGGAAATGTGTTATCTGATCGGTGTCCGGACGGACGGGGCTCTTGTTATGCCGTTGAGGCTATAATTTCGCATTTTTATGTGCAGTCTTCATGTTGTCTATGTTATTAAAAGTAATTTTTAAAATTAATGCAAAACGATGTGCGGACTTGGGTTTATGTTTTGCAGATGTTAACATACGGGGAATGATGGGGGGAGAGAGAGGAAGAAAGACGGGGGACAGTTTCTTGAGAAAAATGTATCTCTTTCATTCATTCGCACTTGTCGCTGCTGAGTCTGGCCTGGCGCACTGTGGCGGCTGTGACCGATTCTATTGTTTAGGGGGAAAAGCCATAAAATGTTTTTGTTATGTGTTGGGATAGTTAATAGGAAGCAAAATTCTTGGAATTGAAGAGGAATACTGCACGAGTTTGTTGCTTTGCTCGTCTGCACTCACGCAAAGGTAAGATGTCCCCTTTGGGGGAATACATTCGAATGAGATTGGTCTCATTTATGCGGTTTTTTCTTTGTTTAGACAGTAGAGTCTCGAAAACATGAACGCTTCTATAACATGAACAGTTCGAAAAGATGAACGAATTCGAATCCCATCTTTCACCAGCTTTTGAAGAAAAGCGTCTAAATAAGTCTAGTTTTGTTAACCGCTTATATAGGGTGGACCAAATACAAGTTTCTTTTTAAAAATGCAATAAAATGAACAAAATTAAGCTTTTTGCATGGATTATGGCTTCACTAGTCAGAACAAACATTCCCATTAATCATGAAATACGACGTCGTTCAAGTGGCTGCCCCGGGTGGCTTTCCAGTAGCGCATTCTGTCACCCCAATCATCCAAGACCTTATTGATGGTTTCGGGCTGTAGATCACGGATTGCTTGGATAATATTGGCCTTAAGTGCTTAAATAACACAACTGAATGGCAGTTGGTTACATGTCTGTCCCAAGTTAGAGGGGTCCCCCCAGGTTCGAAGCCCAGTGAAATCGAATCTGGTCCAGTCACCATTTGCCGTTGGGATCAGATTAACGGCACTGGAGTAGGTTGCCACCTGGCAGTACAATGGGACAGTTTTGAGTTTGAGTGCTCCAGCAGTGTTTCAAAAATCCTCCGAAAAAAAAAGTGATTGAATTCTTTCCGGGTTGTTGCATCGTTCCTTCACGGTTCTCCACAAAAATAGGGTCCAAAGAGGTCAAATCGCACTTTCGAGGCGGCCAATTGACTTCGCCAAGACGGCTGATAACACGTTCTGGGAATTTTGTGTGCAAAAGATCGATTGACATGGCGCGCCATCATACATGAACCAGAGGTCGTCCAAATCCATGTCTTCAATTTCAGTACAAAAAAAGTCGGTTAACATGGCTCTGCAACGCCCACCGTTGACCGAAACGTTGTTCCCAGCCTCATTTTCGAAGAAAAATGGTGCAATGATGCCACCACTTCACAATTCGGACCAAAGTGTCACTTTCTGTGGAGGCATTGTCTTCTCGACAATAACGTGCGGGTTTTCCGTTTTCCGAGTCCCAGATGCGGCAATTTTGTTTGTTAACGTAGCCGCCGAGATGAATATGCGTCTCGTCAGAAAAGATGATTTTTCGCCCAAAATCGTTGTCCAATTCTGCTCTAAAGCTCAAACTGCGAGGCGATAACGAAGCGGATGGTCGCGCGCCTTCATTTGCTGAGTCAATGGGACCTTGTAAGTGAATAATCCGAGATCTTTGAGCAGAATTCCCCTCAGGCTAGTGCGTGAAATGTTGAGCTATTGAGATCGATGGCGAGTTGATGTTCGTGAATTGAGTCTCACACTCTCGGCCACAGCAGCCACATTCTCATCTGTGCACACCGTACGACGACGGGGACTATGAGTGTTGCCCACTAGCATACCAGTCTCACGAACTTTTTGCACAAACATGCGTACAGCAGTCGCGGTGGGTGCTTCATTTCGGCCAAAACTTCTTTTCAAAAAACGCACTGTTTGGGCTACACAGCACTCACTTTGGAAATAAGTTTTCAATATTTCCCCACGTTGTTCAAGCGTAAAGCGACTCATTTCATTCCGCGTGTCATGTCAGCGTCAAAATAAACTATGATTAAAAGAAAAACACTGCATGGCCCACCCTGTATACAAAAGATAGAGTAGTGGTCCGAGAATACTTCCTTGAGGCATCTTTTGAAAAACTTTTGAATAAATATTTCCCGACCTTGTTCATGCGTAAAGCGACTCATTTCGTTCCGCGGAGGTATAATACTGACTTTTTGTCAAGATTTCAAAAGGGAAACAGCTGTCAGTGTCAAGGTTAGGTTAGGTTAGGTTAGGAGGGCTTTATGCTGTTCCCAGCAATTACACCCAAAGTCCATGGAGGCCCATTGTGTATGCCCCGCAAAGATTCCATGTTTTCCGAAAATTAATGCAGGGTCAGCATGCAATTACCAAAACCACCCCGTTCTAGTTAAAAAATTTCCTTAGGTCAGGGGTCTGTACCTTCGTCACATCGCTGAGCTCGGCAAGGAACCTCGCTTTTAAGTCAGTGAGCCGGCGTTCTTGCTCCACTGATTCAATTTCTTCTTCATCCCTACAGCTCCTACAGAAGTCGTTCGCCGGGAGGCTTAGTCTCTTAGCCATTGCACGTATCGTGCAGTGGCCAGTGAGAACCCCTATTAAGATGTGTATGATCTCCTTAGTGTTGGCTATGAGTGATTTGGTTTTGTTGATATTGTATTTGGGCCATAAGCAGTGAGATATGATGCAGCCTGGGTGGCTTTGCCACTGTTCGTTTGCTGATGACACAGATACTTGCTCTTTTTGCACTGTTTGCAACTTTTTGCACAAACTTGCGTACAGCAGTCGCGTCGTGGGTGCTTTATTTCGGCCAAAATTTGTTTTAAAAAAACGCACTGTTTAGGTTTTCAATATTTCTCAGGGTTGTTCGAGTGACCAAAGCGACTCATTTCGTTCCGCTGACTGCGGAACTACTGACTTTCTGTCAAGATTTCAATCAGGAGCCAGCTGTCAGTGTCAAAATAACCTATGATTTAAAAAAAACAGTATATGACCCACCCCATACATTTTTCTGTCCGTTCTTGTTTCTTGTTTTTTTCTTAAATAAAATTAATTGTCGTTTCAATACATGCAGTGATTTTATGTATGACCACACCTTTTTCCTTACCTAAATTTCAATGCTTGGAAAGATGAACAATTCGAAAATGTGAACGTGACCTGTTTTATATCTGTTCATCTTTTCGAGATTCTACTGTATCCTACTTTGAGTATGGACTATTTGGGCGACATTCAACTTTGAATGCTGATGATTTTCGAAGAACTAGGGAATGCATCAGGATTTTTAAATCACACTGTAGGCAGAATCAATGGAACATCAAAGTAAAACCATTACCAGCGTGGTCGCAATTTATAGAGTACTCTTTTCTCAGAATTCGTGTTTGATTCATAAAATGTGTTGTTTGTTGTAAAGACAATCGACGACACGAAAGATTTGTTGTTGTTTATTTCACAAGTTTGAAAGCACAAGTTGCTGTCTGGTACTGGTAGACGGCCTTTGGCCAAACCATATTAAATTTAAAATTAAGTTTTGGTCAATAAAGTGTACAACTAATGATAATAATAAAAATATTGGTGGCGCTAAAGTCCGAGGTGGGCCTGGGCCTAGCTTCTCAGCAACCACTCGTGTTGTGCGTGCTATTGTTCTCTTACGAATGGAAGGACGAACGGCGAGATCGCGAGGCTATTTCTAGACAGTTATACTCTTTGAGCATTGTCAGTGACTCGAAAGAGGTGAAGCCGTGAGAAAAATGTTGGGTGTTTTTCCCAGATTCGAACCTTAGACCTCGAGCGTAGGAGTCGACGCACCTACCCACTACGCCACGGTGCCTACAAATGGCGAGTTAAGAAGTACTACTACCAAGAAGTTAGTCACACTCTCTGAGCTTTTTCAATACCCCGAGAGAGGTGATGCGTTAAAATAAAAGTCGGTGTTTTCGGAATCGAACCACAAGCCTTCAATATAGAAGTTGATGAACTTACGGACTATACCACTCCGACTACTTGAAGTTTATGTATAATTCTAAAACAGCAGAGTAGCGAGACATTCTAGACTTCTTCGTCTTTGATTGTGATTCAAACTTTTGTGGAACTGAATCATCACCTCTCCAGCCAACACGCGCCCTAGTTGTCTAGGTGGCTAGACTCCCCATGGAAGCATGCTAGACACACTTCTTAACGAGGCTAGAAGAAATATCCTACAAGTCCACGGTCATCGCTTGAAATTCTCTCTTGACCTTCCAGCTAAAAGAAGGATCATTAAGCAATCGAATGGCCCCCCTCACTGGCATTCATTTAAAGAGACGAACGATCGAAGTCACTGACTGAATTGGAATCTGAACACGCGTATCACATCTCGAAAACAACAAGTCAAACATGCCTTCATTAGGCAGCGCAAAACACGAGAAGAACTTCATGTGTTCGACCGACCCCCCCGCCGAACGTCTAAGCATAGAAGATTGCAGCGAACACCACTTGTGTGCCAGTATATATGGCTGATGGCTTCCTGCTGTGCGCTCCTCCACTCCTCGGTGGGTAATAAATCACAGAAATGACTAATTAATGGAGTTCGTGTGTCTCACACAAATCACTCATTGCCTCGCAAATTAATTCGTGTGTCCCCGAAACACGAGCAGTGTTCGTCGTTTCCTTAATCCACCTCTCTCCGTGCAGAACGAAAACGCTCTCGAAATAATCTCACCTGTTACACACCGCATCTAGTCCTTGAGCTTTCCTTGAACTCGTTCTATTTTCAAAAACACACACGCAAGCAAATAACAAAAAGCATCCAAAATGAATCGAGAAAAAGTCATTTATCACACGTTACTCATGTGTGGCATGAAAATTGGAAGGGATTTTCGAATCGTACACGCTCGCTTGTTGTTGCTTTGAGTGCGAGCACGTGGCTATATTTAAAATGTGGCGAGCGGCAGTTGAAGGAGCCTTCTTTTTCGTTTTGCTCATTTCTTGTGTTTTTTTTTTCGCAATTTTTCGCGAATCATTTTGATTTATTTTTGCTCGGCAAATGGGACTTGAAGGGATGAGCAGCAGTCAGGGAGAGAGAGATAAATGACTCGCGAAGGCGTAGGAGACGGTGTTTGGAGGCGAATTGTCTTCTGTTTATCGTTTTGCATAATCTTATGGCGAACGCTTCTATGCGTGATATTTGTTTCAGGCGGTTGTCACTGGGATGACAGAGAGTGAGAGTGGGTTGTGTCAACCGCTAGACAGCTGTGACGGAGCCATTAATAGTTTGAGGCTTTTGTTTCTTGAATGGTGAAAAGGATTTGTTGAAAACTACATTCGAAGTTGGCTAAAGTTGGATGAAGGTACATGTCTCTTGGAAAATGACAGAGGGGAAAAGTGTGACACGTCGGTAATGTATTCAAAATGTGTGACACTTTCTGAACAGGGGAGAATAATGCCCCACACTTCTTGAAATTACTGTCTATCCACAGAAAGACATAGTTAATGAGTAGGGAATGAGACCGAAAAAGACTACCAAAACCTGACAGTTGACAGATTTTTCTGAGCACTTCCGAAGAGGACTAAAACGCATTTTGAAACAGCAAAAGTGAGTGCAAGACGATGTCGAAAATCATCCTTCCGAAGGGGATTCAAAACGCATTTTGAAGCAGCTAAAGTGAGTGCAGGTCGATGTCGAAAATCATCCTTCAACAGGGAGATTCTCTAAAACGCTATCTCGAACGTTGTATACTTAACATTCTACTGCTTGAAATAAGTGAAATAAACCAAACTATTCGAAATAATTGACCAGAGATCACGACCGTTCCCAACCGATAGCCAATTTAGAGAGAACCTGAACGTGTTTTATTCAAACAGAAAGTAAGTGATGTGAAAGTAACATAGGCCCAATGTGGTACCACGGGGATCAGGTGTTTCCTATCCATTGAACCAATTGGCTGATTGAATTGAGTTGGCAGATGGCGACGTCGTTCAGCTCAGGTCGTTCCTACAGGTGGCGCTGCACCTGTGAAGAAAATGTGTTTCAGTCTCCTCCTCTTCCTTGTCGCTGCAATTTCTGCAGAAGGCATTATGAGAGATTCCCAATTTTGAGGCCTATTTGCCGATAACGCAATATCCTCTATTGACACCAATGAGGGTCCTCAGAGAAGATCTGTCTATTCTTGTAAGACGGAATGAACGCTTAGAGTTAAGCTTAGGGAAGATTTGTTTTGTAATAAGGTACGTGATGCTGACTATCTATGATTAGTTGTTCTGGTACTGTGTTCTTTAAGAAGATGGTTAACTGTAGGGAGCGGCATGGGCGGTAGTTCTCCGTTGGGTTCTTGTGATGAGACCGTTCCACACCAGATTTGTATCCACTAAAGCACTTCTCCTTTCGATCCAGGCGGCAGCGGAGGAACGTCAACAGTATCTTATTCGCAGTTCATGTCTATAAGAGTCGGGAAACCGCCTTTTTTGCCCAAACGGACCAACAAAAGGCCTGGCTCTCCAGGTTAAAGTTTGCGCCTTAAGGCTCCTGCCCGACCGTGGAAAAAAAATGTGTTTACAAAGCAGCAACGAGACGTGGATGATTTTACCTCTGACGACCCTAGCACACGTAAAAAAAAACAATGATTTTCGGATCTGGACGTTCAGACTTTTAACAGACCACGTTCAGCCGAACAACCTGCGGAGGTCCTGGACCATTATGAAGCGCACATTACCGGGATCTAAGAATTGCGGTCGGAAGGACCGGACAAAAGAAGGTTGAGAAACTGGGATTTTTACTACGGTGCTAAAAAGAACGAGGCCAGCGCACATTTTAAAGCGGGTTTGTCATCAGCAGCAGACTTAGGCAAGAAATCTTGAGCTTAATGCGTATAAGCGGGCGCTTGGTGATGATCCGAATCAAGGCTAAATTTGTCAACATGAGCCTCATATGTATGTACACGCTCTCTTACAGAGGAGAAAGATGACGCAACCAAAGACTGTTTCTACGAGCTCCTCAACAAAACTTATAAGCAATGTCCTAGCTTCGACGTTAATATCATCCTTGGTTACTTCAACGCAAAGCTGGGCAAAGACAGCATATTTGATACCACAGTCGGAAATCATAGCCTACACGACATCACCTCCGATGACGGGCTTTGCATTGGGGCGTAACCTTTTAGTAGCAAGCACACGGTTCCCACACCTTAACATCCACAAAAAAAACATGGCGGTCTCCAGATCAATCCACCATCAACCAAATTGAGCACATTGCTGTTAGGCGCAGGGGCATGGACAATATCCAAAGCAGATGAAGCCCCTAGTAAATTCCAGAGGAAAGTCTGGAGAAGATTCAACCATGAACTAAGCCGGCTGTAGAACAACATGAGCCTAGCGAGGCGTATACGGATTCAACGCTTAAGTTGGCTAGGCCATGTAGACCGCATGGATAACACTGCTCTTATAGACCCAAATACTTTCGGATCACTGCAACCTCCACGATTTAGGAACGTCCACGATTTAGGAACGTCCACGATTTACGGACGCCCACGATTTAGGTCGCGTACACAAGGAGGACGGATCTCAACCAACTTGTTTGGAGACAGCTAGCGAATGATCGTGTTAGCTGGGATGGTTGACAGCGCTAAAAGAAGTCAATCTAGTTTTGTCAATAGTCTAGTCTGATTTAAGGTTTCCTTACTTGGTATCTAATCATGGATCGAACTTTGGTCGTATAGTCGACAAATCAACCCGGTTTGTCCAAGGATAACGTCTGTGAAGTTAACATAATTTAACAAGCCTTTTTGGAGTTCATAGAGTCCGGATTCATTTCTTCCTAAGTTTGTGGTGAAAGGTTCACACGAAAAGCGTTTCTCTTTTACATCCATCATCACGAGAAGAGCTCTGGTACAGCATCCAGAGTTGTTTTACTGCCATCCAGAGGTCTGGTGCAGCGGTGCAGTTCTGGTAAGACCATCCAGAGTTCTGGTGCGACCATCCAGATTTCTGTTACGGCCATCCAGAGTTCTGATCGCCCATCTAGAGTTCTAGTATGGCCATCCAGATTTCTTGTACGGCCATCCAGAGTTCTGATCGGCCATCCAGATTTTTGGTACGGCCATCCAGTCTCCGCCGAGGAGGCTGTAAGTTGTCTTAGTTAGGGCGCTTTAAAAACGCTCGTGTTTCTGCACGCATTTAGTCACCCTTACGACTACGTGACTAGTTTTTTATTCATACGATTGTCCGTGATAGGAGATTTCAACAACCAAGTTCAAGGTCAGACTAACGCACCAATTGTCCACGCGAATTCTCGCTATCCGATGTTAACTCGTTAACCATTTAACTAGAATTCCAGCCATAACAAACGTCTCAAGGTTTACCCTCCTCAGGCACTTACTCCTAGTAGACTGTAAAACAATCTTTTACGACAAAACCCATGCCAGATGACATGAAATTCAGTTTTCCCAAGAACAGGCACATTGTATACGTAAATCCCTCCAAATGTCAGACTACCATCTCTCGTCAGAGGTTAACGAACAGAAAAGGATGTGCCGCCTACCCCTGGGTGGTCTGTTCCACCTTCAATGACTAGCCAACAAATAGCCCTGCATGACTACACGCAGAAGAGTGAGTCTCTTTTTTCGCCAAACAACCCACACGGTGCTCCGAAACTAATTCAAATTAACTGCGACCGTAAAATTCTAGTAATAGCCAAAAACAGAGAGAGGGAGAGGGCGAAGGCGCTGTGAGACAGACGTCTGAGAGATGAAGTTCAACTCCAAGCCCAGGCTGAGTTAATTGCTTGGCGAGTGACGCAGCAGCGCACGCGAAAGGATAAGCGATAATACCGATTTTTATTGAAAACCAACAAGCAGACAGGAATGTCGCTTAGCAGCCTTTCTTTAAGCCCCTACCCCCTATGACGGCATTCGCGTTAGGCTTAGAGGAGCGACTTCTTATCGCTTAAAATAATGTCCTTTGCCAGAAAGACCACCTCCCCCGCCATCCAGTCGCATGTCACAGCACGTACGTGTGTGAGTCCAAAACATGTGATGATTAATGACGGATCTTAGGTATTATTCCGAAAGAAAAGCCCAAATGAAGTGAACAGCACGAATACTTCAAAATAACGAAAGAAAAAGAAAAAACGGCGAAGCAATCCACACAAGAAAACAACAAAATTTAAGCCTGCGGGGCTCCAGAGCCACCATGACGATGACTACGTAGAAGATGGGCATAAAGACGAGGTGGCACGTGCATGACATCATCTCCAAAACCGACTCAACGTACGCCTTATATGGACGGGGGAAATCGTTTACTTGATTCGCCGGCAGGAGGAAGGCACCAAATGAAATTAATTTGTTTAGAATGACTCTTTCGATTCGATTGCTGAAAGTTCGCCTGTTTATTTACGGTGGATTTTATGAAATCGTTTACCTTATCCCACGGAAGGTAATGTCTTCGTACCCGGTTTGTGTTTACAAAGCGGGCGAACTGCTCGACAGTGATGTGGAAAAATATTTTTACATGTAACGTGGTGTGGGGTTTTTTTCCTTTGTTCTGTTGACTTAACGGTGGCGAAATGATGAAAGGTTGTTTTGAATGTGCGCAAGGAATGCACCGGAGACATCCTAGATGCAAAAGTCTGAGGTTTGAATGACAAGCGGTAAACATATTTGCGGATCGGAGGTGCATTTTGTAATCAAAAGACACCAAGAGTGGCGCCAATTTGCGAGACTTATCGGGGGCTGAACAGGCTGTAGATGGACTGCAGACGGGCTGCTGACTCGATGAAGCTCGTGGTGTCGAGTGGAGAGACTGAAATAAATACGACGGATAAGAACTGAGACATAGGACATGTGATCATGGCTTTTGACCGCATCAAGACAAAAGTTTTGCGTTCGATCCTTGATCTGACAGGCAGAGAAGGCTCAGGATGTATGGAGGCACAACATAAGATCTTTACAGATGCAAGAGCTAAGATGGCTATCCCATCTTTCGCACAGCACGAGCCTTTTTCGAAGAATCTGCAACTCTACGTAAGTAAGGAGCCTCAACAAGGGACGACAACGACTGACCTGGTGGAGAGAAATAAAACAACTTGATATGCAGCACTGCAGGCACCTAGATTTTCGTCTACAGCATCAACCAAGATGAAGCACAGAAGACATAAGAAGTCTTAAGAAAGCTTTAGCGAGTGCTAGCTCCAAATGTTGATAAACAGTCGAATGCCTTGAATTAAAATGTTCTTCCAGTTCCAACAGGGTTTTAGTCCAGCTAGCCATGACATCAAAATGTAGATCTTAAGCTGCTGTGAAAGTGGAGGTCCGCAATGATGTGTCCTCAGTTCACTTTTGTTTACGCTTTACGTCGATTATATAGAAGGTCTCCAGATAGAAATGACAGTTCTTCCAATTGTCATTTTTCAGCAGCTGTCAATGCTACCAATAACATCATCTATATTCAGCAAGCTTGGTCACTTCATCATCGCTCTTGCCGAACGTGCAGAAATTATTAAAAAATATCGAAATTCCGGCTCAGTTGTAAATACGAATCGTGAATTTCGTCGTGAGGTCAGTCATCATCATGGCTTCAGTGTGCTGGCAATTTATCGCATCGAGGAGGAATTTGAGCGTAAGTACATTCTTTTGGACCTTGGGTCACCAACCAGACAGAGATTGAGGCAAACTGAATAAAACATAGTCGCCGTAGCAGATAGTATCGAAGAAGTTCTAGAAATGTCGATTTGCCGCCGATCAGCCGATCAGAGAGTGAACCCGGCTTATTTTGCGGTTGAATTTGGACCCACATTCCTATAAGATTGTGCTGACGCAAGAATTTGAAGCTGGATGACAAAGAAAACGCCATGAATTCGAGCGTAAATGTTGACCAGAGATCCGGATTTTGGCCAAAAAATCACGTTCTCGTACAAGACACTTTTTTGGCTCAGCGGCAATGTCAAGAAGCAAAATTAGCGTTTTTAGTAAGTGTTTGTGTTAAGTATTTGACTGAGTAGCAGTGCATCCACAAAGATTTACTGATTGGTGCGGTTTATGGCAGGGCGGCATCATCGTACCATATTTCTTTCAAAATGAGGAAACAGCCGCTGTCAATGGTTTCAGGTATAGAGCGATGTTAACCGTTTTATTTGTGGCCAGAGGTCGACAACATCGATATATCCGAGGTGTGGTTTTAAACAAGACGGCGCTACATTCCGTACAAGCAAAATAGAACTCGAAGGTGAAGTTGTGAAGGAGAAATTTTGCGACTGGGACATTTCACGGCGAGCGTTCATCAATAGGCCGCCAAGACCATACGATTACTTTCTGTGGGACAACGTCAAGCCCTTAGTCTACCCTAACAAGCCAAACACTTTGGACGAGCTCGAGGGCAACGTACTAGCCTCGACTTATAGCGTAAAAATCTAGGGCTTCGGGTGAAGCCCGCCTGTCCTATAAGAGACGCTATTGCCGGAATAACGCCATACATATTGGATCGTCATAAAAATTGGACCGGCCGCCTGAAGCAGTGCCAGTTAAGCCGAGGCGGCCATCTGAATATTGTGCTATTCCGTATGGTATAATGTAGACATGAATGTAAAGTGTTTTCCAACAGGGACTTCCAAACTGACAGTTGATAGCTGTCATTTTGTCAAGCTACATCTATCAAGTCGGTTGCCATTTATTCAGTCTTTATCAACATCAAAAGGAGTCTTTTCTCCATCTTTAACAATTGCTCTAGCTACAGCAGAGCAATATAAAGGGTCTTCCAATAGGGAATTCCGAACTTTGACAGTTGATAGGGGCCATATTGCTGAAGCTACATCTGGCTAATTGGCTATCTTTTATTCACTCTGTTTTGCCAAATCATTATGGACGGACATAGAGTTCAACAACACGTGCGAATAATAAAATTGTTTTATCAAAATTGGTGTTCTGTTCGGTGCTGTGACATTGTGCCAAACGACATTATGCCAAATGGAAAAATTTGGCATAATGTCGCAAACCAATTTGGCCCTATGACGCTTTTGAAAGCGACATAATGCCAAATGTTAATATTCGGCCCAAGGACACTCTCAAAAGCGTCATTATGCCAATTTGGCACAATGTCACGGCACCGTTGTATTCGGCCAACGTTCTGCGGACTTCGCAGTCGGTCGCCATTATTGTCCTACCGACAGGACTATAAGCAGTGTGGTGGGTAAATTTGAGTCCACTGGTTTAGTAAACGATAAACCAACATCCGTACGTAGACGAAACCCAAAATCTGCCGAAAATATTGCTGCTGTTCGTGAAAGTGTACAGAAGAATCCGAGGCAGTCGATTTTGCATCGCTCACAAGAAGTCGACCTTTCGCGGACTACAATTTGGCGAATTTTACGACGTATAACTTGGGCCTGCCCCTGCAGCCGTACAAAATTCAACTGACCCAGGAGCTAAAGGTAGACGACCATAGACAAAGACGTGTGTTCCCTGAATGCGCCCTGAAGCAGTTGGAAACTAACCCTAATTTTCATCGAAAAATCATCTTCAGCGATGAGGCCCATTTCTAGGCGTCAACAAACGAAATTGTCGAATTTAGGACGATACCAATCCACATGAGATCCAATGCATTCCGAAAAAATCACTGTTTGGTGTGGATTTTGGGATGGCGGTCCATATTTCTTCGAGAACGAAGTTGGCCAGGCCATCACCGTCAACGGCGAGCGCTATGCTCGTAGGTCGCTGATTACCAACTTCTTTTGGCTTGAATTGGATGATACCCACGACCCACGATATGTGGTTTTAACAGGACGGCGCTACATGCCACACACATCACGCCACAACGAGCAATTCGAGCGCACGGGCATCTCACATGGAGGTGATGTGAACTGCCTACCGAGATCGTGCCATTTGACAACGCTAAACTTTTTCGTGCCGCAGGTCTATGCGAATAAGTCACAAACCACAGCGGCCCTCGGGACCAACATAACCTGATTTATGCGCGATAATAATAATAATAATAATGGCGGCGCTACAGTCCGAAGTGGACCTGGGCCTAGCTTCTCAGGAACCACTCGTGTTGTGCGTGCAATTGTTCTCTCACGAGTGGAAGGGACCTACAGTTTAATGCCGACTCCGAACGGCGAGATTGAGAAGCTTTTTTCTAGACAGTTATACTCTTTGAGCATTGTCAGTGACTCGAAAGAGGTGGGGCCGTGAACAATTTTTTTTGAAAAATTGTTTGTCTGAACTTGGAATCGAACCTAGACTGTGAAAGTCTAATACGCATGGGTCGACGCACGAACCCACACGGCCACGGCGCCCATTATGCCCATTATGCGCGAGAGTTATGTAAAATTGGGCATTTCGAATGCATAATGGCGTCGAGATGAACTCCGTAAGGAGGTGTATCTTCTCTTCTCTGGATACTATTGGTAGACGAAGTTTTCATTGAACTAAGTCACTTCGGATACAAACCAACAGCTTATACCGATGATATACTTAGCTCTTCCTCAATCCATCAAAGATGCAATGGAATCATCTCATTTTGTATGCGCGCCACCCAGAGAAGCCCTGGCGGACGATGTTATATTCCATACATAATGGCATCGAGAGGCCTTTCCTTTTGCTTAATGATTTGCCCTTTATATGAAAGTTGTTGCCTTCCTCAAGGGAGATAATATTGTCGGCGCATTCAAGACTTTTTCAAGAGAAATCCGAATCTTGGAACAAACTTTCATTCGTCTTTTTTAAATATTTATGAAAAGTGCAAAAATTGTTCTCCTTTTTGGCCAAACTGAGACCGAACAGTTACTTTGTCTTAAGTTAATCGAGAGAGTGTCTTAAACTCTTGGGTATGTCAAAAATATGCCAAATCTATCAGAAGACAGTCATAAGCCAAACGTTAGAATACAAATGATGCCTTGGAATTCAACCTCGACGAAGTTGACTCTCCTTGTCCGTCACATCCTAAATTCAATGGCATTCAACGGCTTTAAACAATTTTGAGACTTATTCTTTGAAGAGAATTTTCCGGTCTCTTGTTTAACGTCCAAGCAAGAATGCCTCCAACATTATTCAAGTTCCTCCTCCCAATTTGGACCGACACCCAAGTCCACTGACTTATCCCAGTCACGAAGAGCTATTCTCTCCCGGTTAGTCACAGACACTCAATCCTCCTCCAGTCCAATTTCCTCCTAAAATCTAAAAGATCTTCAATTTTTCAAAGTAAATTATTTTTGTCGTGACATGCCAATCATAGCCACCGCCTCCGCAGACGAGCATTTCTCCAGATCGCAGAGCGTACTCCGTCCACCATCACCACAAAACCTTGACATAATTGATAGAAACCCAATCAAAGACAATGGAAAAAAAATGCGAAAAAAAAAATTATGCCGGGGGTGTAGAAGCAAACCACCAAACCCAAGAACAGTTAATCCTTTCATCGCCGACGACGTTACCTACAAAGTCTTGCGGCACAACTTTCAGCCCACAGCCAGCCGCAGAGCTACCCATCTAACCACTTGGAGCACCCTATATGGTCACTCGTTAATTGTGTTTTCTTTTCCCTTTTTTTTCTGGTGGATTGTGTCTGTTTTGTTTGTTACCACCGCTAACGGTAAATTCGGTCATATGTGAAATAATCTATGAGTGCCATCCATCAAAAATCAAGGCACACCACAAGCCCAAGCCAGAACCAGAGGACGGAGGAGCGATACAAGACAAGAGCCGCAGATATGCAAATTAATTACAGAGAATTGCCGGAGCCGAAAGTGTATTTCACTTGGGCTTGAAGCCCGAAGCTACGGAATTCCCATTAACAAAAGGAAGGCACACACGCGTCTGTATGTGTGCGCACGTGTATGAGTGAGGAGGAGATGCGTAGTGAATACATTACACGGCTTAGGTGGGGGGGACAGGGGCCAACCGTTTGGGACTCACCTCGTCCAGAAGTGCTTGCGTCTCCCGGTGTGTTTC
This sequence comes from Myathropa florea, assembly GCA_930367185.1. NCBI lineage: Eukaryota > Metazoa > Arthropoda > Insecta > Diptera > Syrphidae > Myathropa > Myathropa florea. Next base: position 110,669,561 of record OV884002.1, read on the forward strand.
GCGTTGTTTTGATGGGGTTCCTCCTATTTATCTCATCGTTTTGGGAGTGAGGGACCAACAGGTACCCATTATGTGCCTATCAAACCGAACGACCTACACGTTCCTCGTTTCTGCGTGTTTTGCGGGACAGGTTTGAGATCTGATCCCCTCGAGAGCGGCGCACAGCTTTCGATTGACTTTGATTCCTTTTACTTTTTTGCGTCTGTTTTGTGTATTCTATCAGTTGGTCAGTTTAGTGTTTGTCTTTTCAATCACGAGGAGTCTTAGTTTCGGCGAGAGATGGGATTAGCGAGAGAGTTATAAATAAAGCAAGTTGTGATTGGTTTCCCTGAGAGTCTGGCTGTTGGTTTAATGGTTTTTGTTTCTGTTCAAACTTATTTTGGTGGAGGAAACCGAGATGTTTGTTGGATGAATTTTAAGTGATAAAGACCCTTGAGATTAATTGGTATGTACGATCAGGCGAAACGCAAAAACTGAAGTTTGAGGTTTGCGCTTGCAAATTAGCCGCAGACGTGACAGAAATCTAAGAGCGAGGACTTTTTTCGGCGAGACACCTTTTGAAAGCAAATTTTGTAAACTGCTGTCTGTCGATGGTGAATTATGAAAACGAGAGTCGATGGGGTGATGTATTTGCAATGCGCACTGTGTCTGCAGTCAAGGTGCTGCGTTAAGACATCGCAAGAGGATTCTATGCACTCGTCAAGGTTCATGCTGTCGATCGATGATGACACATTATATGAAAGTCTGTCACAATTTTGAAAGACAAACCATTGGGCTCTAGACACTAACTTTGTAATTTGTTAGGGGTAAACAAGAGACAAGCAAATTTGGGCGAACCTAAACTGAGAGAGAATACCCAAATCAGACCATGAATTTGGGTAATTGTAATGACGTAAGTCAACCGTCGATCATAGCGTCTGACGTCTCTCATTGGTTCTTTTTAATTGGCCGCAATTTTTTCACCAATATTTTAGGCAAAAAAAGTGACAGTTTTGAACTGAAAATGGAAGAAGTTTCGATCGGAAAGACACTCGTAGCTATTTTTTCACAGTGTCGCATGCTAAGTGCTAAGTGCCTGGCTTGAAAAAGATAATTCTCTGGAATGGCACTCATTCGCCTCTGTACAAGACGAACTTTCTAAAAAAAAAAACTTTCCTCCCGATGCGACTGAAGACCAAGATCACACGGCTTATATCTCAGTTCTTATCCACCTTATTTACTTCAGTCTCTCGACTCGATCAAAAAAGATTTTTTAACCAATCACAAAAAGTGACCAGAAAGTCAAAATTAACTTTTTCGAAAATATAGGAGAAATATCAAAAAAGTTGACTTTCAAATAAATGAAAACCGTCGAAAATTTTGGCCGTCGAAATTTCCTACCTTTACTTAAACTCTTATACTCACCATCTTCAATAACTGCAAACAGTAGTTCAAAAGTGGATTGGTGATGGCTGTATAGGAGAACGTAAATACTCGAATTTGGAACTACACAAATATGAGCTCTTTTAGACATACAGGGTGGGCCATCTAGTGTTTTTTTTAAACACTGACAGCTGTTTCCCACTCGAAATCTTGACAGAAAGATAGTACCATACCTCCGCGGAACGAAATGAGTCGCTTTACGTGTGAACAACTTTGGGAAATATTGAAAACTTATTTCCAAAGTGAGTGCTGTGTAGCCAAAACAATGCGTTTTATTGAAAAAAAAAAGTTTTGGCCGAAATGAAGCACCCACCACGACTGCTGTACGCATGTTTGTGCAAGTATCTGTGTTATCAGCAAACGAACAGTGGGAAAACCACCTTGGCTGCGTCATATCCTACTGCTTATGGCCCAAATACAATATCAACAAGACCAAATCCCTCATATCCAACAATAAGAAAATCATACGCATCTTCTCACTGCCCACTGCACGATAGGTGCAATGGCTAAGAGACTAAACCTCCCGGCGAACGATTTCTGTAGGAACTGTAGGGATGAAGAAGAAATTGAATCAGTGGAGCATCTACTTTGTCATTGCCCTGCTCTACAAGAACGACGGCTCACTCACTTAAAAGCAAGGTTCTTTCACGAGCTCAGCGATGTGGTGTAGATCCTTGACCTCAGGAAATTTATAACAAGAATGGGGTGGTTTTGGTAATTGCTTGCTGACCCTGCATTAATTCTTGGAAAACATGGAATCATTACAGGGCATACAGGGCCTCTTGGTGTAATTGCTGGCAACATTATAAAGCCCTCCTAACCTAACTTAACCCAGCCTTGTGCAAAAAATTTGTGAGACTGGTATGCTAGTGGACAACACACATTGTCCCCGTCGTCGTATGGTGCCCACAGATGAGAATGTGGCTGCTAGCTGCGGTGACCGAGAGTGTGAGACTCAATTCACGAACATCGACTCGCCATCAATCTCAACAGTTCAACATTTCACGCACCAGCCTGAGGAGAATTCTCCATAAAGGTCTCGGATTATTCGCTTACTAGGTCCAATTGACTCGACCATGGTATTTTGTTTCTTAACTTAAGGATCATTAGTCTGGTGGCAAGCACTGGAGAATAAATACCTTCTTTCTAGCTTGACGAAGGTCCAAAGATCGGCCTGCTTAGGAATCAAAACGCCGCCGACAGCAGGGCTCGAGGTCCTACTCCATCTTAGCCCTCTTGACATCTTCTGCAGTAGCAGAGCGGCTGAAACCGCAATGAGACTCAGGGAAGTCAAGATGTGGAAAGACAAACCATATGGGCACGCGTCCATCCTATCAAAATGGACAGCATCACATAGACACAAAACGTCGGATTATCAGCCACCAATCCTGACTACCACGAGGAAGTTCTCTACCCGAATTCCGGACAGGAGAGGTTGGGAAGAGCTATCACCAAATGGCGGCGAAGATATCTCCCTATATACTGATGGCTCAAAAACAGGTGCGGGAACGGAGGCCGGGGTCTTCTGCGATCTCTTTGAAAGATTCCTAAACCTAAGCGATGAATGTAGCGTTTTTCAAGCAGAAGTGGGAGCAATAAATGAGGCGACACTTACGCTTAAAGAGCTTAGTTTGACTGAAAAAACGATAACCATATACTCCGACAGCCAAGCGGCTATAAAAACCATAGCGTCGGATATTGTAAAGTCGAAACTAGTTAAGCTATGCAGACAGAACGTCAACGAAATCTCCAGGCTAAAGACGGTGACTCTCTGCTGGGTACCGGGACACACAGGACTTCAAGGAAACGAGAGAGCGGACCTGTTGGCAATGGAGGGCTCAGAGTTAGATAAATCTCTAGCACTACCTTATGTCTACACGCCGTTAAGTTTCCTAAGGAAAGAAATGGAGGACGAAGCCTTAGAAAAAGAAAATGAGCGATGGCCGAATCTGGACATTGGATCAACGTCGAGAGCCCTATGGCCGGTGTGGAACAGGAGGAAATCATTATTAATGCATAGCCTAAGTCGCAAGGATATACGGACGGTGGTGGGAGTTCTCACCAGACATTGTGCGATAGGCACCCATGCCAGTACATTAGGTATCCCCCATAGCGACTGCTGTAGAAGTTGGAGGAGGAAATAGAGTCCGTCCGCCACCTGCTATGCGATTGTCCAGCCCTACGGGGAAGCAGACTGCTAGGCAGTAACTTCTTAGACGAGCTGGAGAATCGGGAAAAAATATAGCTGAAGCACCTCCTGAGATATATACAACAATCTGGGTGGTTCTAATAAGCAGCAAATGTGTAGGTCTCACGGGGTACACCACCCCCAGACCCAGGGCACAATGGACCCAACTGTTGGTCTCAGTGAGCCGCGACCCGGTCGCAAGGGCACCCTACCTATCTACCCTACCTATCCATGGTAGATGGTATTAAGCAGTATTAAGGCGTAATTTCCACCAGGATTTTTGTTGCTTCAACAATCAGTCATTCTCTTTTGCGGTTGTCTCCAGTTTTCCGATTTTGTCAGCTTCGATCTCACTCTTCTAAGCGATTAGAAGAGAGAAAATGCAAATAATCCGAGCATGTTAATGTAACACCCGCCTAAGTGCCTTAATCTTCACTCCAGGGTCACCATGAGCCACCGGTGCAGCACTCTAGACCAATATGTGTCCACTAGACCAATATGTGTTGTTCTTCATCAAAACTAAAAAAACAGATGAACGGACACTTCAGGAACTCATGCTCTGCTTCTACTTGCACCTTTCGTATCGATTTTTGCATAAAACAACACGTACTCTCTGATTGCACACTCTATCCATTTCGGCCTTCCACCTGCTTTTCTGTTTTGTCTATCCTCCTTCCAATACAAACCTCCCGCTGATTACAAATTCACCTCAAATTCATTCGAAATTTCCACTCAACTCCGCCCTTCTTGTATTCTAATTTCGACCAACCTCCTTATCGACCACAAGACTAAGGTGTTCATTTATTCCGCAGCAGGACACAATTCAGTCCACTCTCCCACCCCTCCTAGACCGAACCACCAGCTCAAGACAGAAGCAAACAAAATGCATTGCCAAGGGTAAGAATTATTAGGTCCTTCCAATCTAATTTCAAAAGGATATCCGTGAACCGAAAGCAAAAAGGACATCACCTGTTAAGACAATACACACCAGCAGGTGGTGTAGCTTCACTTATCGTCCCCATCGCCAATAGATCAGCAATGATGTTCCAACAAAAAACCAAACGGATACACGAATCAACTGCTCAAATATACTAGCGAATACTTTCAGGCCTCCTCCGACAGGTTCCCATGGGATGGCAAGGAGCAAACACATGCAGCAGGAGCAAACGTTTGCGGATGAGTCGTTTGCAGCTGCGATGGATTTGAATTGGGTTTTTGGTAACACGATCGGAAGATATGTGCGCTAGGGTTTTTGTTTGTTCTCGAGAAGAACATTAGGAAGGAGGAGTACGATAATTTAGATTGCCAGCGGCCCTTCCAATTGCATTCAGTTCAAATTTATCGGCTTAATTGCTTCCGTTGATGTTGGGCAGATGAATTCGTTGCTGTTTGGACATTAGAAGAAGAGGCAGCAACTAATGGCGGGTTTTTTGTGGGACATGCCATTTGATGGTGGCTAGAGTCAAGTAGTCCACAGGTTCGAGAAGAAAAGGAAGACCGAACCTCCGTTTCAAGGACCAAGCTATCGGATGCCAGAGCTCTTGGTCTGGATAACTGGAAGCAGCGTGCCCGGGACCGCAGGGCATGGAAGGCTGCCGTGTCCCAAACAGAGACCCTTCATGGGTCGGGAGCCCGCTAAGTAAGTAAGTAAATAGAGTCAAACAGCAATGAGGGCGCATGGAGTCTGTATAGGTTTTGTAGAATGATCCCTGTGTTGATTTTTTTTCGGAGGTTTTGAAACTCTGCACTGAAGCACTCAGACTCAAAACTGGTCCATTGTACTGCCAGGTAGCAACCTACTCCAGTGCCGTTAATTTGATCCCAACGGCAAATGGTGACTGGACCAGACCATTTGCTTGACAGACCATTTGGGCCGCGATTCTTTCAAGATGCTGAAAACAATGCAGTTTCGGGTGGTCACTGTCGGAATATTTTGGACAATTTCCTTGTGTCATAATGAGATCAATCAGAGCTAAAGAACGTGTAGTTCCAACAAGGCTCACAACTCGTGTTGAGTTGACTTTTGCGACCATTTTTTGATCACATTTTCAAGGCAAAAAAGTGGTGATATCGACTGTCCCCTTTGATCAGCAGATTTAACGTCAACATGCCAAGCGTAACCTTGATGCTTAAGGACAACATTTGAAACAAAATTAATGAAATGACACCAGAAGTCAGAGGTTTTGAGCACATTTTAAGAAGATTTTGAGGAGGTTTTGAAGACATTTTGAGGAGATTTCGAGCAGATTTTGATGCGATTCTGAGGACATTTTGAGGAGATTCTGAAGAGGGTTTGAAGACATTTTGAGTAGATTTTGAGGAGGTTTTGAAGACATTTTGAGGAGATTCTGAAGATGTTTTGAAGAGGTTTTGATTAGTTTTAAGGAGGTTTTTGGGGAGATTTCGAGTAGATTTTGAGGTTGTAGAAAGATTCTGAGGACATTTGGAGGAGATTTTGAGTAAATTTTGAGGGTTTGAGGTGATTTTAAGGAGGTTTTGAAGATATTTTGATGCGATTCTGATGATAGTTTGAGAAAATTTTGAAGAGGTTCTGAGGAGCATTTGAAGACATTTGAGGAGGCCTTTTAACAGTTTTCGAGGAGGTTTTGAGGAATTTTGAAGAGATTTCGAGGTTTTGAGGAGATTCTGAGGACATTTTGAGCAGATTCTGAAGATGTTTTGAAGAGGTTTTGAGGAAATTTTGAGAATATTTTGAGGACATTTTGAAGAGATTTTAAAAAGACTTTGTGGAGATTCTAAGAAGGTTTTGAAGACATTTTGAGAACGTTTTATGGAGATTTCGGGTAGATTCCGAGGCTTTTGAGTAGATCTTGAGGTTTTGAGGAGATTTTGGGGAGGTTTTGGAGACATTTTGAGGAGATTTCGAGTAGATTTTGATGCGATTCTGAGGACATTTTGAGAAAATTTTGAGGAGATTCTGAAGAGGGTTTGAAGACATTTTGAGGTCATTTTGAGTAGATTTTGAGTAGTTTGTGAAGAGTTTTAGGTCATTGTGAATCTACTTGCAGCATCCTAACGCACAGAGCACAAGGCTGATTTCTCCAAATATTCCATTTACAGTGCGACCTCAATGAAAGCAACCCTCGATACGTGCAACTCCTCAATAAAAGCAACACCTTAAATCTTACCATTGCTGACTCAGTAATTGCAACTCTTCAAAAAATGGCGACTCAATAAAAGCAACTATTGTTTCATGAACTCATGAATACATATTTTTATAAGGGACCAAATCCTAAAAGAACCCAAAATAATATCATCGATTAACGATTTGTTTCAAGAGTTGGCAGTTCCCAGGACATAACTGATTCGATTGCCGAAAATGAATCCAATTTGGAACCGAATAGTAGTAATCCGGAATCAGAAGTCGAAAGTGATGACGAAAAAGAATATGAAGCAGAGGCTGCAATTCGAGCACTAAATATTTGCCTACAATGAGCTGAAGAAAATGATGCTTCACATTTTAGCTCTGGAAAACATACGACAGTCTGCTGTGGAAAAGAATTCTGCGTCGAAAAAGACATAATCAAAAGTGTCCCAATTTAAAAAAAAAAACAATTAAAGTTTGAATGTTTTTATTGTTATGAATTAAATTAAATTATCAGTTTTGGTCTGCTTACCAATGGAAAACACGTTCTTTTTACAATACTATTCTAACGTTTTTAACTTTTTGTCTCATTTGGCACCTACAATTTTTTGACTCGATTATTGCAACAAACTCAATAAAAGCAACTGCCCTAATTTCTATTAGTTGCTTTTATTGAGGTCGCACTGTGCTTGGCAAAATTGCGTAACAACCAACTTCGAATCCCTCAAATGGCCTTGACAGAAGACAATAATCTTAAGCTTCCAGTGGCTTCCCTTCCGTTGTTATCAAAATATCTATAATCAATCCATTTATCACTTCCATTTCGAAAATATTGTTTGAACTTCTGCCCCACACACAAGCACACACAGGCACCAAAATCTTTCAAATCTAATCAATCAACATTTAAGGGCCTCGTGGAAAATCTAATTTAACGTTGTGTTTGTCAGGAAAACACATCACCACATCGTATGTGACAAATAAAAATAATTTCCGAACTTGCCTCCGTGCATTTGTGTTGTCCTGCGAGATGAATTATGGTTACAGGTTATCTTATGACTCAATCCAAAGACAAACACGAGCGTTGGATGAAAATGATTTGTGTCAAGTGTTCATGAAAAGGAGGATACAGAAAAAAGTGACGTATTTTGGTGCCAGAAGAGGATGTGCCTTTGGTTTCAAGAACATTTTTCTCTGTCCAGTTTGAGATTTTTAAATCAAAGGGAATTCAAAGAAAGACTTAAACACTCTTTAGTCCAGAGTCTGCCATCTGCGAGTCGAGTCAAAATGACGTTTCGAAATCAATTCCAAAAACTGAATTTAAAAATATGCCACACACGTGCAGCCCCTTAAAATCATCGGCGACCCATCGCTAGACATTCCCAGTCTTTCCCGACAAATCCGAGTCTATTTATAGACACAGATTGATTCCTGTTGATGAAACATGACGCTGAGACAACAACGATGACCGGAATGTTTTTACAACGCCAACGCACAAGGGAACGATTCAAGGTTAGTCCGCAGACTGCATGGGGGTGGGCACAATTTGTTTGTCGAATATTTTACCGCAGGGACTAGACAACAGAAGTGAATAGGGTTGAGATTTTAATCATGAATTGCTTCATCCGTTAGTTTTTGTTTAGGTTGAGAAATAAGTTGATATATAGGGTGGGGCAGAAAATACAAATTGTTTGTTGTTTTTTATCCAGAAATGGGCCTCATCGATGAAGATGAAATAATGGTCAGTTTTTAACTGCTTCTGAGCCCATTGAACGAACGCTTGTCTTGTTCTATGGGCGAAACGCGCCCAGAACACCATTTTGATGGAAGAATTTTATCATTTGCACGTATTTTTGAACTGTACTTCCGTCTATAGTGATTTGGCAAAACAGACTGAATAAATGACAGGCAATTTGACAGATTTAGCTTCAACAGTATGGCCGCTATCAACAGTCAAAGTTCGGAAGTCCCTGTTTTGGAAGACCCTTCATGTTCCATCAGGTCTTCTCAACTGACTAATGTCCTTCAAACCTGGCCAAATGGCATGCAGCAGTTTGAATCACAATTTCCCCACACCGATCACAATGGGATATGACATTTTCCCATAATTGACAGCCCACAGCTACCGTCATCGCAATTAGATCCCCTTTTCGTCCAACAGCTCGTACAACTCTTTTTCCACACTTCCCACTGCAGACACACGGACACAAGCACAGCTCGTTCGTTCGGCAAGCAATCTCAGCTAACAACGATGTAAGCCAACTTAACTAGTGCTTAGCTTGATACTTTTTGTTGTTCTTTTTTTGTGCTTAAGTTTTTTTTGTATCGCTGTTTTTTTTGCTGCTGCTTTTGTTTAGCCATTTTCATACGGACGGCCATTTTTGTTATTTTTCTTCTTTTACGTGCCTCGAATCATTAAGCGAAATTGTACTTGAAACGATAATAATAATAACAACAGAAGTAGGTACGAAGGAGAGCGCGCAAAAAAACGTATCTTTGAACAGAAACGTGTGTGCGAAATCGAAGCAATTATGCTCATTGTGCTGATTTTTCTTCTTCTTTTTCGTCTGCTTTTGAACAGCAGCGACATACGCGTCGTCGTCAATGTGTACGTGGTGTGTCTTTAAGCCAGCAAACTTGAACCAGCGAGAGAGGTGTACTTGAGGTTGCCTTGATTGGCTAAACAATTGCTTGTCTTCGATTTGATAGATTGTTAGCTTCGACGTGGGTACTCACCGTCCAGCGTGAGTACGAGTACTCGCTGTCTAGGTGATTACTCGAAATCAACCACCAGCACCAGCACCAGCACCGATTGGGTTTAATTTCGTTCGAAGTTTGCTCTGGCGTGAGCTTGACAAAGACGACGTCCAACAATAACCGTGCTCGAGAGCAACAGGCACCAACAACATTGTGGAACAAAAAGGGAAAAGAATTACCCATAAATCTGGTTCTCTCTTCACTTGTTCACAAATGTGGCTTCATCGCTTGTGACTTTTTCTTTCGAAGCTCATTTGTATGTTTTTCAGAACCTTCACTGGAATTCCTCGACTTCACACGCATCACAAGGCGCACAAAGAACACAACAAAACAGAAACAAACAAAAAAACTGTCATGCCTTGAGGTGATGCAGAGGGGAAGACGTCGATATCTGCTCGTTAAAAGCTTGACTCTTGACTCGGAGTACCTTTGGAGGCATGAAAAGCGAAAAGAAGGAAACCCGTGTTGCGAAAATAAAGTAGAAATGTTTTCGCAACACGGCGAAACAGAAACAACACCGAGTCGCTAACTCTATTCAGTATTCAACAAATGGTTAGGAGAGTCCATATCTCAACTGAAGGAGTGCGAGGGGAAGGTTAGACAGACAGAGAGTCAAAGAAGAAGAAGAAGAAAAGCAAAAAGCAAAATTCTTGTCATGCACGAAAGAACAGCGAGAGTTTGTCTTGGTTTCGTATGCGACTGCTGGTGTAGAAGGCAGAGAAGTAAAAGTTCTTTTTCTGAAAACAGAAGACAAAAAGTAACTCTCTTATGGATGGTTACCGTATTTAATGACATGGTAATAGGAAATGTGTTTTTCCTTTGTCTCTCTATTCCGCTTACGCATGACACCTTGTTTTGAGGATGAATTATCAAGTGGTGTGACCGAAGATGGAGTTGGAGGTTGTCACAGACCACAGGGGCACACACAAATCATCAGACTGGAAACGATCCCTTTGCATGCTTTGAAGGCAGACCTGATCTTCATCACAAACTTGAGCTGATTGCTGAGGCTGATTTGGATCAGATCGCGTGATGTTTTTACATGAAATTGCAACTGAAACCCCAGGCGGACCAGTAGGGATGCAGTAAAGTGGGAGGGCTATGATCCTTTTATTCCGGACCATAACCTCGCCGTAAAGAAAGAAGAAGAAGAAGATAGATGATGGTATCAGATGTAGCTAGTGATTCCGTCGTTTCAGGACAAAATTGAACGAAGATCGATCATACAAATCGTTTGTTGATCGAAAGTAAATGACTGCATTTAAGTCAGTCTTTTGGATTAACTCCAACCCGTCGGTATAATAGATCTTGTTAGGTCGCAGTGTCGCTGTCGTTACGGCTTTTCCTACAAGAGGACAAAAAAAAGGCTGCATTTGAAGTAAGCTACTTATGAGACTAATTCTGCATACCTCAAATCAAAGACAACTCGATTCATAATTGCGTCACCGCCACAACCTACTTCATCCCCTTCTAATTGTAGTCATGCTGCTTGCTTCTAGAGACTGTTTAGCCATACAGGGTGTTGCCAAGACTTCGTCTTTTTATAACATTTTTATTCTGAGTCCAAATGACTTTAAGCGATCAAGTGTCATTGAATTCAATAAATAACTTGATAATCAGTTTCTGTCTCTTTTGGACAGAGAGAATTGCTGACCATCATTAGTTCAAATACAGGGTGTTTTTTTTTTATATTCCACGTCGAGTCTGTTTAGCCGCCATTACGATTTGGATGACATTTGACAGCTGGCATTTCAAAGCTGCCTTTTTAGAGCTAGCATTTGAAAATTGGAATTTTAATAGCATAGATATTAAATACATACAGATATAAAATACACTAGGGCTTAATATTTTGCCGTGATCCCCTTATTATTCAAAACATCTTTACAAAGACGCTGCATGGAGTCTACTAAGGTAGGCAACGCTTTTCTGGGATTTTTGTCAAGGAATCCTTTACTATCTCCTAAAGGTCCCGATTGTTTGATGGTTTTGCCTTCTTTACCTCTTTTTTAATATCACCCCAAAGATTTTCTATGGGAATGAGGTCGGGGGATTGTGCAGGCCAAAGCATAACTTCAACCTCATTAACCCGAAACCATTTCTTAGCTGCTCGACTCGTGTGTTTCGGGTCATTGTCCTGCTGGAAGACCCACTTTAAAGGCATTTCATACTCGGCGTAGGGAAGCATAGTGTTGTTCAAAATATCAACATAGGCATGTTGATCCATTATTCTGTCTATCAGGTGTATAGGCCCAACGCCGTAGTATGAAAAGCATGCCCAAACTAATATTTTTGACCCTCCGTGTTTTACGGTTTTTACAGTATATTTGGCTTGATATTCTGTATGGGGTCGACAACGAATTTACTCTCGTCTGTCCACAATACATTGCGGCATTTTTCAATCTGTATGTGATTTTTGACAAATTGGATACGGCTCTTGAGGTGTTTCTTTGTCAAATGAGGAATTTTCCGTGAACGTCTTGCATGCAAATCGTGGTCTAAAAGATGTCTCCGAATAATCACCGCACTTACCGGAAGTTGGAGCGCCTTTTGGATTTCAAATGATGAAACACAAGGATGCAATTTGCTATATCGGACAAGGTGCCGATCGTCTACTTCCTTCGTTTTTCTCTTTCTATCTCGAATTACCGCTTTTTCAACATATTTGATGGCATTGGCTATCATTGGCTATTGGAGTAAAACTTAGCAAATTTTGTGTTTCGGCATAAGTTTGGCCTTTACTTCTTAATTTTTTAATGAGATCGCACTCTTCTTTGCTGCAATGCTTACCTCTTCCTACTGCAGATATTTTTCGCCAAAAATTTGGTTTTTTATTTCGAATTTTAAAAAGACAAAGACAGTACTTACTTTCTACTTGAAACAAATTCAATAAAAGCCAAATCTTTGATCATAAATAGTTTTGTTTCTATTACTACTATTTTTTTGAACAGGACTCGTTTCATTGAGATGACAAACTTGACTCAAATGCATTGATCTTTAAGATATTTACTAAGAATTTTGCAGTAATTCTGTTTGACATATTCCGTTAGTTTCTGGAAAAAAGCTTAAATTCAAATTTGCATGTGGAAGCAAGCTGAAATATTCATTAAAGTATTGTTGTGATACGCACTACTATAATTTTTAACACAGCTGTACGAGTATGTTCGTTTTTGCAACATTTCAATTTGCAGCGAAAAAATTAAGTACTTCGATCAGCCTTCATCCCATTGTTGGGTCCATAATCAATTCGCTGAGTCCATGCCCATGCTACAGATCCTATAAGTAGAAGGTACGGGGATATACTCAGTTAGAGGCGTCCGCTGCGACTGTTCGCCTAAGCTGTCAAGATTCTGCTATCTTACTTTTGCAACAACACGCGTTTAGTTCTAGAAATTGTTTCACTTCAAAGAGCTTCACCGCCTTGTGTCCATCTATAAGAAGTCAGAAGCAAAATAACTTTAAGACGCAATCGGACACATTGTCGACTTTTCAATTCGATATGCAAATTGGCATACAAATGAGAGAAGGTATACTCCTTTGTCGCCACTCTGCGTCATCTCATAAAGTTGACGATGTTATCAATGATAAGTGGTCCTTCTTATTGCAGAATACATTTAAAGACGGTATATAAACCTCATCCAACAAACATCGTGGAATATTTTTCCTTTCTTTCGTATGAATAAGATAGTTCTCAGAAATGAGCAAAATTCCTTTCCTCACGCATGCAGATTTAAACGATTCGCAACTAGACATTAAAAGGGGCAGATTCTAATCGAAAGTTCTAAGACTAGCCCCTCACGAGCATGACACACTCCAAAAATATCTCAAACCTCGTCAAAAAAAAAATACAAAAAAAAAAAAAGAAAAGAATCAGTTCAAAAATGTTGCCCTCATTAAATTTGAATACCTACACTTCCCCTAACTAGATTGTCATTCAAAAGTTACACTAAAACTCAACAATCCGGAACAAACTATTCACAACCAGATACAAGTGTGTTGACCAGAAAAAGCCACAAGAATAGAACGAAACAAAAATAACAGCCAAACAAAGCCCCCGTCATAGACTGGATTTCCTATTTCAGGTGAAACACAAAACACCAAAGACCATGAACCTGAATTTTTGTATTCTCTTCTGTTTGTTGTTGTTGTTGGTGCTGGTGGCGGCTTCAGAGTTTAAATTCGAAACAAGTTGCTGAAAAAGTTCATGAACTGTGAAAGGTTAATTTTAACGATCACTTAATATATTCTCTTATTGCCAACAAACACACGCAAAGGACTTGTATAAACAAAAAAAAATCAAATTATTTATTCAAATTAACAACAACAATTGGATTTTTGTGCTTTTTTTCTGACTCCATGCGAAAACAAAAGGAAATTCGGCAAAAAAATTCATTTTAAATTATCACCGCCATCGAATGTGGATTCCGTGCACGCCGGTTTTGAGAACGACCACCGTCACCCCCCTCCTTGGCCACCCCGACAACCCCTTTCGGGCGCACACACATGCCCGCCAGCATGCATGTAGTAAGAGTGACTACCACACCACGAGACGTGTCACTTCGAGAGAAAAAAAAAAAAGTAAAACTAAAACACATTCTCATTCAGCGCCCCCCTCCCCCTTAGTGGGGCTTTGAGTTATTTAAGCCAACCTGGTTGGCCTTGAAAATGGATGACCAATCGAAAAGCTTAAACGCATACAGCCCCACGGCCGAGTACAATGACTTGTGTGTGCTTGTGATAAATTTAACCACTATTTCTTTTTTTTCTGTTGTTTTTGTTGTATTTTTTGTTATTACACTCGTTTTTCAATTAAAAGGCTACATGCGGTCTTTAATATTTATTTTTTAAACAGATTTGTCTTAGACAAGTGGCTCGCGCGATCCATCTTCGAGTGAATGTTGCTGATTTCGATGTTTCGTTGGGATTGGGTTGGCCCGGGTTTAGCTTTCATCCCTCGATTTTTTGGGGGCAATGACGAATGGCCGCATCCATTTGGTTGTTTATCACCAAAGACCGGTTGCGGTGGTGGTGTTGCTGGCAAGGCAAAGGAAGCCACCATATGGACAACAGCAACGACATCGGACGACCGACCAAGCATCGGTGACGAGAATTTAAACAAATTAATTTTCGTGGGTTTTATTGAACCCACATTCGGTGGCGCTGAGTGTGTGTCTTAAACATTTTTTTTGCGGATACGTTTATACGTGGACGACAGAAAATATGACGCAAAATATGCGGGTTAATGGAAGTCATCATCATCGTCTTGTGGTTCTTTTTTCGATATGGAAAACGTGCAGTATTTAGCGATATCTGAGCCGGGCTTTGAGCAGTAACGATTGGGCGGTCATTAACTAAGATCAGCCAACGTGTTTAGAGTTTGATCACATATTGGAGGATTGACGTTTGGTATCCACTTTGGAGAGTGAATTCCAGCACATACCGGGTTGAGCGCGTTTAAATTGCTTTTCCATCGTGTTTGGGTTGCCGAATACATTTAAACCCCACCGGACTTGACTGGATTGGGATGGGAGCAGCACATGACTCGGAATCATTCCATAAGATCCGCATGACCATATTTTTGTCAGTCGGTACGTTTGGAGCAGGTGCTGGACAGTGGACAACGCTAAGAGTTTATGTGCCCATAAATTAGATGATCTACTCAACCGGCAACCAAGCAACTTCTAATGACAATGAACTACGATTCGTTGCCACTTTTCTTAACCACGTCTCACTTAGGTCCTTAAGGACAAATTGTGATCCCCAATTGAGATCATTTCTCTTGGCGTACTCATGGTCCTTCCTTGTTCCGTAGCCATATCGATGAACCTGTAAGGATATCCTAGAGGTTTCTTTGAAATTCCATAGAGATCTTGGAAGAAGAATTCTCTCACAGTTCTGTAGCGCAACTGACAAAGACTAGGACAGTGGCAGAGGTAGTGAGGAATATCCTCTCCTTCCTCTACATCACTACAGCCTCTACAAATGTGAGAATCATTTTCATGATGTGGTTCTTAAAGCGATTATGACCGCTGAGAGCTGCGCCCATCATCGTTAGGATTTTGTCGGTTTTTGCTCGATCGTATCTGGACCATCTTCGCTATTTCCGCCTTCTCTTCGGTCTCAAAGTTCTCAAACTGAGACCAATTGATTTTACCCTTGTTGAGCCGGACGAAAAGATTCTACGTCGCTTCCAAAAGAAAGTTCTCTGATTTGGAGGAGAGTCAACGACCAAATATGTGGCTCCAAGGGCAGTTGGGAGATTTTGGCTCACCCAAAAATGAGTTTATAATTTGTATCCTCATAGGTGAGCACAAGCCCCAGAGTTAACTTTATTTTCCTCGTTTTAGCTCCATTTTCTTCTCCGTGCGGGCTTGAACCTAGCTAATAATGCAATGCAACCCGTGCTATGCGTACAGTTGCTTTTTCATGAGTAAGGTAAGGTTCGGTTACCGAATTTACCACCACACTTAAACCATGTTGGTCCATTGTGATACCCACAGTCAGACTACTACCACTGATCCAGTGATAGTCCCGTTAATTTGGTCCCAATGGCAAATGATGACTGGACCAGGTTTAAAAAACTGAATAAAAGCGTATTAACTTTGCTTTCACTGGGATTCGAACCTGCGACCCCTCGAACTTTTTTTTTTGTCGGAGGTTTTTGTAACACTACACTGGAGCACTCAGACTCAAAAACTGGTCCATTGTACTGCCAGGTAGCAATCTACTTTTAATGCAATTTCATGGAAAGGAAGACCAGCATGCGCTTCTGTGATGAGGAGCCAACAGCATCAGCTTTCACCTCATCAGCACCAAATAACTGCCACCTGAACCGAGCAAAGGCGGGACAATGGCAGAGGAAGTGCTCTGCAGCGTCATCGTCTTCTTCACACGCGTCACAGAGGGTTTCATCGCTTAAGCCGAGCACACTTAGATGTTTGGCGAAGGTGTAGTGCCCCATTTGTACGCCGGTAAGTTGTCTGCAGTCTTTCCTGTTAAGAGATAACAAGAAAGCCGCGGATTTCTTACAGACGTTGAGGAGTATGCGCTTAGTCTGTCTACATCCTGAAGAGCCATGCCACCTGCGGTTGTGCTCTCGAGAAGTCCAACCATCGATACAAGCCTTAACCAAGGATGCAGGCAGTCCCAGCGTAGGTTCAGGTCATGAGAGTGCCTCCTCTCATCTTTGCCTAGCAAGTTCATCGGCGATCTCATTTCCTGTAATCCCGTGGTGCGCCGGGACCCAGACAAGTCTTAGCGAATTTAAGCTACCGATCAAATTTAGAGAAGACTTCCTGAACTATCCTGGAAGTGGTTAAAGGGTTCAGCACAGTTTGGCTGTCGCTTGGCCCCTCGAACTTAGGGCAGGCACTTAACCAACGGCGTCATACAGTCGTCTTTTCGTGAGTAACCTACAATTTTATGCCGACTTGTAGCAACAGTTAACGGTTAGTCTATAGCTGTAGTCCTTCAGTGGATAGGAAATTTCGATCTCGGCCAGTAGTTAAATAGGTAGGACTCGCAACCACGGCTCTCGTCGACCATCAGATGGAATCCATGGCACAGGGTGGACCATATAAGGCCAACCAGCGGGTACCTTTTCTCTCTTTTCCAATTTAATAGTGTTTTTTGAGTTTTTGGATATCGAAAGACAGCGATTAATATACGCTATTCGTTCTACACAATAAGCCACGCAAACTGATTTTTTAAATTATGTTCTGATGCCTGATGGGTGGGTGCGGTGGCGTAGTGGGTAGGTTCGTCGACTCCTACGCTCGATGTTCTCTGTTCGATTCCAGAAAAATCACCTCAATTTTTTTCACGGCTCTCTTTCGAGTCACTGACAATGCTCAAATAGTATAACTGTCTAGAAAAAGCTTCTCAAACTCGCCGTTCGGAGTCGGCATTAAACTGTAGGTCCCCTCCACTCGTGAGAGAACAATAGTGGTTGCTGAGAAGCTAGGCCCAGGTCCACCTCGGATTGTAGCGCCGCTATTATTATTATTATTATTTGATGCCTGATGAAGCGCATTTTCATTTAAGTGATTAGACAGCAAGCAAAACAGTAGATTCTAAAATCCAAGGGCAACAGACCAGCTTCACTCACGCCCAACAAGATGCACTGTCTAGCGCGGTGTTATGGCCGAAAAAGCAAAAGAAGCCTATATTTTTTCGAGAATGAGGATGAAATGATTTTCGGGAATTCTTACAGAACAAAAATTGAAAATATTTTGCTGACAATTGCGGAGCAGCATCCTAATTTGTGGTTCCAATAAGATGAAGCGACTGCGTACACTACTGGGCAAACCATGGATCTGTTGCGTGAATGGGATGGTTTGCCGGGTTTCATCTCTCGATTTTTGGGGGAATGACACATCGCCACATTCATTTGTTTGTTTATCACCAGCAGAGTCCGAACCGAACATTCGGCTTCGGCCACCTTCGGCTAAAAATATCACCTTCGGCAAAACATTCGGCTTCGGCCAAATGAGACCGAAGATGTTGTCGAAGCCGAATGTTTAATTTTCTGTTTTCTGTAAAAGTAGAAGTTGCAAGGAACGTTGTGTTTTTTGTTTTGTTATTGTGGGATATTTTCTATTTTGAAAGTGCGATTGTTTACAGCTTTAAAATCAAAAGATTTTGCATTTGCAAGTTGGTAAACTATGAAGTAGATATACAACCATGCAATTTATTTGTTCTGGTTTCAGGTATTTAGAAAGAACATCAAAAATGGCAGCTAAAAATCCAATTTGGGGTTATTTCGTAAAAATGATGCGAAAGCAACTTTTAAAATATGTTCCAAATAGAGCCTGATCGAACTTTCGGAGTTCGGCTTCGGCAGAAATACTGGTCTTCCGGAATGCTCTAGTCACCAGATACCGGTTGCGGCGGTAGTGGCGATGGATAAATATGTCAAAGGTAGACACCATACGGACAAGTAGTTCCTATCTGGCCCATCCTGTACCTTTAGAAGAGAAGATTTCGACCTAACAAAAACTTCTGAATACTTATCTTTTTAAACATTTGTCAAATTATATGTTAAATTTCATAATTCTTTATCGGGCCATTTTTGTCATTCGAAAATTCGACAATCAGTGGATTCCAATAAATTCTTTGACAAACTTAAACTCAAGCTCGTCGCATGAATTTCTGTCCGAAATATGATGAACATTCCTTCTATCGATCAGTTGGACTTACCTGAAATGACAAAAAGAAAGGAAAGATTAAGAACAAATTCAAAAAAATTAAATTTTGAAAATTTAATGCAAAAAAATACAGTAGAACTCCGAAAAGATGAACACACAAGGGAATTTTTCAAAACTGTTCATGTTTTCAGAATTCCACTGTACTTTTTATTTAAATACATTTTTAAAAATTTGAATACGCGAGTGAATATGAGAACAACAAACGTTTTTGACTCTAAGTTTGAAGCTGGACTTCATACAGATTTCTGAAGAAGATGCGGCACTACTGAAGTCAGATCTAGAGATGCTCAACAACAGATAGGAAACAAATATATATCCCGCATGAAAAAAATTTGGAGGTTTTTTGATGAGGCAGATGCAAGATATCCATCATCTGATCAAAACACCACCTCAAGTCATAGTCCCCAACTAATCATATGCGCAAGCCGGCCAGAGATTGTAACAACAATCAAGACTCAAACCTTAGTTCGAAATTAATAAAAAAAAAAAAGTTGTTTTAATTTCACAAATTCCACACAGAACCAATTAAAACTCATTCGGCTTGCCTCGTATCAGATCTCATTTCCATATCAGATTAGAGGAGTCATCAAATGCAAACAAGTTTCAACAGTTAAACAAACAAACACCCACTCGTCGAGGGCCTGAATGGGTCTCTCCTGAAGAGGAGAGAAACAAGCAAACAAGCCCGGCCTTAGTCAAGGCATAGTTCACCTCCCGATCGTGAGATCAATCCACCCGCTGGTTCAATCTTCCGCCGTGACAGGTACACACAATTATCAAAGCATGCCAAACATCCAATCCATCTGTGTATCTCAACCATCCATCAATCTGTATCCAAGCTCGGTTTCAAACGAGTTCCCCTCACATGTTATAATTCTTTGAGATTTTTTTTGTTTTTTTTTTCTTATTTTTGCCTCTCTCTTTGTAGCTCCTAATGACTACTTCAAATTCAAAACCAGTTCTAGCATCAGCAATTCACTTCTCACACAACAGGTGAACACACAGAGACCTCTGAAGCACCGAAGTAGGAAGGAAAAGATACAAATGCCCGTACACATGCGTCCTACAAGAAAAAAAAACGTCTCAAACTAAAACCGAAACGCGGAACGAATTGTGTTCATTCGCTCTACGGCGAGGTTCTTTGAACGTAAAAAAAACCAAAAAAAAAAGTCACAAAAAATTTAATAATAGTAGAAGAATGATAGTCATGTCCAATCCCCTGCCGGGGATGAGGAGGACGAAGGGTACAGCAGCGAGAAGATTGAAGAAAAATTCAAAAACTACGCAATAGAAAAGAAGAGCTTATGCTTATTCGGTCGTTGGATGTGAAGTGAATTTTCGTCGGTGGAGTGACCAGAGACACACACGCAGAGGCCTAGAGGAGCAGATGTGGTTTATTTTTGGTATTTCATCCGTCGTCCCAATGGCAATCCAAGCCCCCTTCACAATCAAATGAAACACACTCCAGAGAGTGGCGGCATTTTTGGGGACTCTTCTCAATTCGCAAGTGATATTGCCTTCGAAAATAAACAGATTCTTTATTTTTTTTTATTTTTTGCTTCTCCTCCGTTCGCTTCCATGCGAGATAACCTTGAACTTGAAAACAATTTTTTTTCCTCCTTCTTCAGTGAGTGCCACAACGCCTTTCGATTTACGATGTCCCCTCGCACCCGCGCTCGGTCTACTGAGTGTTTGGGGGGTGAGACATTTTCATCGAAAACAATAATTCACTTGTTTGGCTTGGTTTTTAGTGAAATAAAAAAATTCTACAGATACTCATAAAATGAGACACGAAAACAGTTTATTTTTGGATAGGTACTGCTGTCGTGTGCTCGTTCGCATAGTCAACGACGAGTGGGTTAGGACACCTGTAGGCAGGCGTATTTTGTTGGTTATTTCTTTTTTTTCCATTTTTGAACGATTTTCAGCGGATTCTTGGAAGTGAAAGCTTGTACACGACAATGAGGGGTTCGTTTTGAAGGTTTCTGAGACTTTCTGTCTTTTCAGGAGGAGGGGGGGAATTCATTTATGTGTGTAGTTAAATTTATTGGATCTCTCGACACGTGGGCGAGTCTTTTGGAGGGTGGAAGTTTTGAATAAAGTTCTGATTTCCAATGAGACTTCTGCGATTTGGAAATGCTGCCACTGTCTGATGCAAACAGAAGAAATGTAGAAAGTCCATCTTAACAGAGCTGACTACAGTCAACACTATTTCTCCGAGTAAGCACCCAAAAATGAGACACTTAAATGATGTTTCAAACCTTGTGCCTGCATCAACTGGGAAACACATTTTAAGGGAACTCCTTCCCAAAACGGTTCTACATTTTGGATCATAGGCACCTAGGGTGGGCGCCGTGCAGTAGTGGGTAGGTGCGTCGACTCCTACGCTCGAGGTCGTCGGTTCGAATCTCGAAGAAAACATCAAACATTTTTTTCACGGCTCCACCTCTTTCGAGTCACTGACAATGCTCAAAGAGTATAACTGTCTAGAAAAAGCTTCTCAATCTCGCCATTCGGAGTCGGCACCTGAATGCCATGATGAACCTTGTTCACAGTTAACTATCTGATCACTATAGTTTTCTCAATTGTCATGTTTCAGCAGCTGTCAAAGTTACCAATGACATCCTGGTGTCAAAATATTCAGTAAGATTTGTCACATCATTATGCATCGCTTCGCGTTTACCAAACGTGCGAAAATTGTTCAAAAATATTGTCGAAAACCCAGCTCAGTTGCGAAACGTGAGCTCGGTTGTCATCTTGACTTCAGTATACAGGCACTTCGTCACAGCATGGAAAAAATTGAGCGAGGTATCCCCTTCTGAACCTAAAGCCATAAACCAGATAGAGATTGGTGCGGAATGAAGAAAACATAGCCGCCATAGAGACCTGTATCGCAGAAGACCCAGAAATGTCGATTCGGCGCTGATCAGCAAAACTGCACATCGCCAGAGAGTCAACCCGACTTATTTTGTTGTTGGATTTGGGCCTACATCCGTATAAGATTGTTCTGACGCAAGTATTGAAGCCGGACGACCATAACATCAACGCCGTGAGTTCGTTAATTATTTTTCTTGTGGCGCTACAGTCTTCAGTGGACCTGAGTCTCAACCAACAAACCTCTCCAGCTAGCACGACCTTTTTTTAGCCGTCGCCAATTGCCCACGCTAAGTTGATTGAGGTTTCACTCGATTTGGGCGCGCCATTTTAGACGAGTCAAATCGAAGATACCCTGGGCAGGAGCCAAGTTGTCCATGCACTCTAAATGGCATAGCTTAACTCATGTCGCTGTATATACAGCCCAAGCAGTTCGTGGTTGAATCTTCTTCTCTAGTCGCCATCAACGCAAACAGGACCAAAGAGTCCATTCCATTGCTCAGGACTGGGACTGACGGTGATGATCTGGCCTGGCCAACGTCGTTCTCAAAGAAATATGGACCGAAGACGCCGCCAGCCCAAAATCCAAACCAAACAATGATTTTTTTCGGGGCGCTCTTGGATCTCGTTGTTGACGTACCCATCCATCCGGAAATGGGCCTCATCTCTGAAGATGATTTTTCGATGGAAATTAGGGTCAGTTTTCAACTGCTCCAGAGCCAGGTCCATTCAGCAAACACACGTCGTTGTCTTTGGTCGTTTACCTTCAGCTCTCGGGTTAGTGGAATTTTGTACGGGTACAAGCCCAAGTCACGACGCGAAATTCGCCAAGTTGTGTTGTGCAAAAGGACGAGTTCTTGTGAGCGACGCGTAATCGATTGCCTCGGATTCTCATGCACACTTGAACACTCACGGACAGCGGCGATGTTTTCGGTAGATCTTGCGTCTCGTCGATGTATGAGTGTTGATTTACCGTTTTACTGTACCAGTGGACTCAAATTTATCCACCACACTGCGATTAGTCCTCTGGGTAGGATGATTATAGGCGAAGCGAGTAAAACGTTGCCCGAACAGAAAACTCAGTTTGATGAAACAATTTTATCATTTGCACGTGTTTTTGAACGCATGCGTTCATAGTGATTTGGCAAAAGAGACTGAATAAATGACTGCCAATTTGACAGATGTAGCTTCAACAATATGGCCGCTCTCAACCGTCAAAGTTCGGAAGTCCCTATTGGAAGACCCTTTACAAAGTCTGATTGGTCTTTTGAAAGAGGGCTCTTTAGACCAAAAAAAAAAAAACAACGGTCAGCAAGATTTATTCTGCGTCTACTTTCGGAACTGATGTTGTTTCAATTGTTTACCGCGGGGACGAGGTAAACGAAGTACTTGACTACCTCGAAGTTATAGCTGCCTATTGTGACGTTCGGACCAAGTCGTTAGAGCTGTACGTCCTTTCTCGATGACAGAATATACTTCGATTTGCCCTCGTTTACCACCAGATTCGTTTTGACCGCTTGAGTTTCAGTATCAGCAAACGTCTCATAACGACTCGATGAGTTTGATGAGTTCAAACACATCAACTTCATCCGCGTATGTCAGCAGTTGTACGGACTTTTGGAAGATCGTGTCTATGGTGTTGGCATGTGAGTTTTGCACGATCTTATCAAGTATTAGGTTATCTAAAACCTTTTTTGACATTGAAGGCCTTGGTGAGTCCATTACTGACGTTGATGGAGCAGTAGTGGATCTCCATCATCGTCCTGTTGGCGTCCTCTATTGCTTTGCCCCACAGGCTCGGAATTGAAGATTCTTCCGGCTGGAGGAGTGTTGTCCATGCGCTCTACATGACCTAGGCATCTTAGGTGTTGAATCTGTAGACGCCTGGCCAGGCTCATGTCGCAGTTCCTGTTTAAATCCTTATCTCCAAAAGCCATCAAGGCAAAAAGGACCAAAGATTGAGCCCAAAGAAACAGCGAATAGCAAGAATTATTCTGCGAAAGTATATCTGCCCATGGTGACGTTGTGGCCAGTTCGTTAGTTGTGTGTCCTTCCTTGAAGACCGCATTTACTTTGTTTTGTTCTTATTCACCGCCAGACTCATTTTAGCCGCTTCCGTTTCAATGACAACAAACGCCGCATTGACGGCTCACTGAGTTCGCCCAATCAAGTCAATGTCGTCCGCGTATGCCGGCAGTTGTTCAAACTGCTAGAAGATCGTGCCTCTAGTGCTGACCAAAGAGAATATTCTCAAAAACGATGTTGAAAAAGTCAAATAACAGCGCCTCGCCCTGTCTAAACTTTTTTCGACATCGAAGGGTTTCGATGAGTTTCGTTACTGACCTTGATGTAGCAGCGAGAGTTCTTCCTCGTCGTCCTGCTCAGTCTGACAAGTTTGACAGGAATGTCAAAACGAGACATGGCGCTGTAAAGCTCGCCTCTATGCACGCTGTCATATGCGGCCTTGAAATTGACGAATAGGTGGTGTGTGTCGATCTGCAATTCATGGGTCTTTTCCAAGATTAGCCGCAGTGTGAAGATCTGGTCGATGGTGTACTTCTTAATTCTGAAGCCGCACAGATAAGGACCTAGACGGACGATGACGAAAAATTTCAGTCGCTCAAACGGCAAAGAAGATCTTATATAGGATGTTTAGGAAACTTATCCCCCGATAGTTGGCGCAGTCAAAGTGGTCTCCTTTCTTGTGGATCAGGCAATCGATACTGAGATTCCACTCATCGGGCATGCTTTCCTCCGAGCATATCTCGCAGATGAGTTGGTGCATGGGCCCTACCAGCTCACCTCCAGCTGCTTTAAGGTAGCCCTAAACGACGAACATGCTCGCCGAACTTTCTCGTGCTCGCCGCTTTTTCGTCGTGTATGGGCTGGTTCGCGAGCCGCTCGCTGTTGGCGAAAAATTTCGATTTTTTCGTGTTCGTTGGCTTTGATGTTCGCCGTGTAGGGCCATGTTCGCGAGCAAACCTCATTTTTGCTGTGAACGTCGCCGGATTAAGCACAATGTCAACAGTCAGCCACGATTTTATCGAGGAATTCACCACTTGCGCTTCCCTATCACACATGTTGACGATTTGAAGAAACAAAACGAAATGAATGTTCGCCAAATGTGTTCGCCGTGTGGGGGATAACGCAAACGAGCAAGTTCGGCGAGCATGTTCGTCGTTTAGGGCTACCTTTACAGATTTCAGCAGATAGCACGTCCGCTCAAACAGCTTTGTTAGACTTCAGTCTCGATATCGCTTTCTAGACTTGGTTTAGATCGGGAGACAGACTCTACACATCGTCCGTTGTATCGACTGGAACATTACAAATAGTTGACCAAAAATATAAACTGAAGAGAGAACATTAAGAAGAACGCTTGAAACATAAAACGAATAAACATCTCAAATAGCATCTCCAATGGCATGAGGAAATGATAAAATATTTCCTCCCTCCCCAAGAACTAAATCTGCCGCAATAAATCTGATATTCTAACGCACCATCTTCAAAATGTGTTTCTCTAATTTTGAGGGAAATAAAAATAAAGCAAAAAGTGACAAGAAAAAATAAAAGTAAACACCCTGAGCGCCAAAAAAAAGAAGAGTAACACGTTTCGACCTCAACAAAAATTCACCATAACTTGGTAGAGGGCAATGAAACTGAGAAAAAAAAAAACAACAAAACTGTGTGAATAATAATATTTGCGATTCGAATGAGAAGTGGGAAAGTCAAGACAAAAAAAAATGAAGAGCAAAGTCTAAATCAGCGACCACAACGACAGCGTCGCCAACGACGATGGCCATTAGGACAAGACAGGTTGACATTTTTGCTTCCAAACACGGGCAACTATGGGGTTTTGCTGTTTTTGTCTGTATTTTTCTTGGATGAATGGAACCAACGATACCATTGAAAATGTAATTTGAATGTGGAGAGGCCTGAGTGAAGAGGAGGGAGGCATTGTTTGCAATAAAATTAATTTTATTCGTTTGACCTTCCCCCGCGACGTCATAAAATTGAACGAAATTTATCGATAAAGGCTGTCGCATGACCTCAAAGATACACACATTTTCCGAGGTAAATCATGTGGATGACTTACTTCGGCGTGTACTCGGTGAATCGCAACAAAAATTTGTACGTATCTCAGACCCAATTGAGTCATAAAAGCTCGACGAACCAAATAAATTCATCCACTACCCCCAATAAACAGTGTGGGCTAGAGAGGGCAAGGATATAGTGGTTGACAGGGGTCAAGATTAACTACATGCGCAGGGGGCAAACCGCAAATGCTAATGACTTGTTTCATGGGATGATTTACTGCTATTTGCTGGGGAAACAAATGAAACAGCGTCGCGAGACGGTAGGGGTACTGGATTGAGGGTTGATTCTTGTCATAAATTGTGGCAGGTAAGGACTCAATTTCAGTTGATTTTCATATTTGCGTTGAGTGGTCCTCGATCGATCATTTATGAGTATTTGTTAGCCTAACACTGTCAATAAGTTAATTTCTTTGCTTTAGGGGCTCATAAGCTGCCAAAGGAATTTCTTCTGACAGAACTTAAAATATAGCACGATTCAATAGGAGGTTACAATTTTAATTTGATATAACAGCAATTATTTCAAAGACGCGCCGACGTTTGTTGAACGCTGTGAATAGAGAATATGCCCACATTTTTAAAAATGTACACAATGCATCAAGGGGTATTATACTTTTACTGCTATAACCTGTTGAGGCAGAATAGAAATGTACCATGATTCATTTGCGAGTTACAATTTTGATTTGAGACAACAGCGATTATTTCAAGGATGCACCGACGTTTGTTGACATCTGAGAATACAGGATGTATCCACATTTTCAAAAATGTTCGCGACGCATCAACAGGACAATTTATTTTCACTTTTATACTTTGTTGAGGGGTGAGAAATGAAATGCAGCATGATTCATTTGGAGGTTACAATTCTAATTTTACACAACAGCCATAATTTCAAAGATACACCTGAGGTTTGTTGACTGCTTTGAATAGAGAATATGACCACATTTTTAAAAATGTGCCCAATGTATCAAGGGGACATTTTAGTT
Source organism: Myathropa florea (assembly GCA_930367185.1). Lineage (NCBI taxonomy): Eukaryota > Metazoa > Arthropoda > Insecta > Diptera > Syrphidae > Myathropa > Myathropa florea. The sequence goes on from OV884002.1 coordinate 110,696,182, forward strand.
TGAATGTTATAACCTGTTGAAGGAGAGATTTGAAATGCAGCACGATTCAATCGGAAGTCACAATCTGAATTTGACACAGTGGCAATTATTTCCAAGATGCACCAGACGTTTGTTGACATCTGTGAATACAGAATGTGTCCACATTTTCAAAAATGTGCACAATGTATCAAGGGAAATTTTGAATTTGACTGTTATAACCTGTTGAAGGAGAGAACTGAAATTCCGCATGATCAATTTTAATTTGACACAAATTTAGTTATCCAAGGAATGGACAGCTTAAGTTTACAATTTATAGGTAGAAAAATGCACATATTTTTCGAACTTGAAATTATTATGACATACAATGCGACACAACATTTTTATCGGCGTAATCTGATATAACTTCTATACCAAATAATGTCCTATTCATTCGGAGGTTACAATTTCAAATTGATAAGATGAAGCTAAAATCGAGAACAAATAATAAACATTTACATTTGTTGACATAAGCAAATTATGACATTTGCAAAAATTGTATGGTTTATGGTCGCAACTCATCCCTGAAGAATAACGTTGAACCACGAAATATGCACCAAATTTTCGAACAAAATCATCAAATCTTTTTACAGTAGAGCCTCGAAAACATAAACGGCCCTATAACATGAACAGTTCGGAAAGATGAACGATTTTCTTCCTATCCTTCTTCCGGGCGACAGTCTTCTGAGAAAAATGTCTGAATAAGTGTTTTTTGAAATTTCTTTTTAATTTTTTTAAGTTTCTTGAATTTTAAAAAATAATGCATTTTTCCTTTGATTTATGCATTTTGTTTATATCTGGCTACACGATTTTTAACTTAATTTCAATGCTTGAAGAGATGAACAATTCGAGAAGATGAACGGGGGCTGTTTTATGTATGTTCATCTTTCGAGGTTCTCCTGTACTTAATCTTTGGAGCTGTTGTTTTATGTGCGGCCACACGTTCTTCTTTAACTAAATTTCAATGCTCGAAGAGATGGATAATTCGAAAAGATGATCGGGGTCTGTTTTATATCTGTTCATCTTTTCGGAACTCCACTGTATGCTCAACTCAAATGTAACTTATGTACGTAAAAACATCAGATTGCTTACTCCAATTGTAAATTCAAAGCTGAAACTTGTGCTCGGCAAATCGAAGACGGACGTTAACTGAGGAAGTGATCGAATCGTAAGCTTCACTCCCGAAAAAGAGCTTAAAAACCATTCTAAACGACTGTCAGCTATCCCCAAACAATACTCAGAACGATCTCTAAACACTGAGTTGGCTGGAAGAATTGAGTTGTCAGCTTTTAAAGGAGTCCACATCGTTACTTTCGAGTCACTGACAATGTTCAAAGAGTTTAACTATCTAGAAAAATCTTCTCAATCTCGCCGTTCGGAGTCGGCATTAAACTGTAGGTCCCCTCCACTCGTGAAAGAACAATAGCACGCACAACACGAGTGGTTGCTGAGAAGCTAGGCCCAGGTCCACCTCGGACTGTAGCGCCACCATTATTATTATTATCATCGTTACTTGGAAATCACTTAGGATTAAGCTCAATACAATACGACTGGATTGCGCAGTTGGTTAAAAGCCTGTCCCAAGTTCGAGCGGTCCCAGGTTCGAATCAAATCTGGTCCAATCACCATTTGTCGTTGGGATCAAATTAACGCCACTGGAGTAGGTTGCTACCTGGCAGTACAATGGACCAGTTTTGCGTCTAAGTGCTCCAGTGTAGTTTCAAAAATTCTCAAAAAAAAAACTCAACACGCGCAGGAAGAACAGCCGCTTACGTGTTGACCTGCCTGGACACATACTCCTCTCCACCATAAGCTTAGCTTTACGCACTTTCTTGTAATTTTCTTCTTGCCACCACCAGAAGCCAAACGACCATTACCAGACTAAATGACGACTCTCCTCCACCGCCGAAAGCAATCCCAATGCAATACGCACTCTGTGTCACCCGCAACCGATGGCATCGACTACACCGATTACACCCACCCACCACCCCCGCCCCGAGAGAGAGCAGCGTCAAAATGGTTTTGGTCACGAAAATGCTGTAGGAAATTACACAGGACCTCCATTAGGGATGACCGCAGCAGTGGCGGTGGGCGGCAGACGCCAACAGCAGCCAACTACAATGCCAAGGCGCTCTAGGGTTGGGTGATCGCTTGATTTTGACACAATGTCAAGTGGTTATATTTTTGTTTCCCGTTTTTGTGGGCCTTCGTATTTTTCTTTCTTTCTATTAACAAAATTGCTATTCGGTCTCTCTCCGTGTCGTTAATTTCGAACACAATTTTGCCCCGCACTCTGGCAGAGGTTGCATGTATTTAGTATATAATTACACCCGTCCGCCTCTTTCATTTGGCACGAGGGAGGTCTCACCAAAAATGTGTACGTCAACGGAATTTGATAGGAAAACCTTCGGCGACCACAAAGCCAGTAGGAGCGGGCGAGGGCATGTGTTTAGTTTGACTGTATTTTTTTGGTTCTCTTGATGGCAGGTCAAAAGCGTGTCTATATTCAAATTAAGGTTCATTGACCGACCTCTTCGAATGCCATATTACGCAATCAAAATGAATTATCCTAAGCCTCTTGGATTTCCGTCACATTTCTTCACTTTTCTATTTCTGCTTCGGGTGGTTGGGGTCTCACTGAGAAAATTAAACTCTCAAGGATCTGCACGAGTTCGAAATTGTGAAAACCCACTCAAAAAGATACAAGCCAGAGGGAAAAATGTAACACACGAGATACGCGTCTTTCACTTTGACGCTCGTTCCATATTTCGACGGACGGAAAGAGTTCAATAAAGCGAGGCAATGAAAGCATGTGCTGATGTGCTGATGTGCTGCCGTCACTCGCTCTGTCATCAATTCGGGTCAGTAATTAGATTGAGTATCTGATTGCTGGCGATTGGGATTATTGTTATGACTTTGTCATGGGCCTTAATGATTAGTTGGGCTAAAGTTTTCGTTTTTTTTTTCGTTCTTTTCATATTTTTGTGTGAGCGAATTATCACACCCCACGCAATGTTCATTTGTCAAGTGGAGATATGACGGGCGACCTCATTTCTCAGGCGACGGGTGCGTACATGCTTTTTTTGCGAATCCGGTCGCCACTGCTACTATTCGGTGAAATGATGATGTATAGTCATAAATACAGAAAAAATTGGCACGACACTTTATCGGTTCCGATAATTCGAGTGGGCTTTCCACTTGAAATGGGGCCAATAGGTGGAAATCGTATTTTTATTTGTCATCTGCCGGCGGGCACGAAAAAGATGTACAATTAACTTCGAATCGACTTTCGATGAACTGGATACTCCACTTTCTTTATCGAACTCTCATTAAGGTGTAGTCATCAAGTGGCGATGACCTGGATTTTAAGGCGTTCGTTTTAATGGATAAAGATCTTGCTGGTGTCTTGGACGCAGTCATAGCTAATATCTAAATGTCAGAGTAGCGAGGGAAAATTGTTTTGTGTCTGGTGAAACATTCTATTTTGAAAGATCTCTTTCAAGATGGAACTTATGCAACTGAAGCGGCTATAGACAACAGTCGCATGACGCATTGAACGTTGCTATATCAAGACGTGTGGATGCAAGCAAAATTACTTTAGCATAACAGCTGGTGTCTTTTTGTACAAACGATACGCCACGGCGCCACGATTTTAAGCACTATCGTAGCTTTTTTACATGTACGAAAACTAACTTCAAAACCCTTCCTCTTCTCCTTCAGCTGGCGCTACAGTCCGGGGTGGACCTGGGCATCGGTCAACATTCCTCTCCATCCAGAACGGTCTTGTGCTAGTTGCTTCCAGGAACGCACATTTAGTAATTGAGGTTGTGTATGCCAATAGGGGCATGGTCTTTACCATGTTGTCATTTGGGGTTGGAGTCGAATACTTTTCGGGCCCGATCGTTAGTGTCTATTCGCTGTGCATGACCGAGCCATCTGAGATGAAAGACTGGTACTTGTTGGATCAGATTGATGTCGCTACTGCATGGAATGCACACGAAAAGAGAAGGAAAGAAAAGAGAAGAGAATAAATAAATAAAACGCGAAATGTGATCCGTGAGGATGCAGAATTCTCGACCTTCCAACATATAACGGAAATGCTTCACAGAAAGGTACGCACCGATAAGCTCCCGATCATACGTGCTGTATGACGTTCTCAAAAAGCCACTTAAACACCGTTCAAACGTTTTGGGATAAGATAACATTGTCTTATCCCTTATATATAACCTTATATTATAACCTTTAGTGACGAGAGCAAGTTTGAGATATTTGGTTCAAAGCGCAGGACTAAGGTCTGGAGAACACCAAATAGCGAGCTTCTGCCCCAAAAACCTCACTTCAACCGTAAAGCATGGTGGAGGTTCACTGATGGTTTGGGGTTGCATGTCGGCTGTGGGAACGGAAAACCTTGTATTTATTGAATTAACAATGCATAGCAAGGACAAAGCCATATTAAAAGACAATCTACTCCCTAGTGTGCAAAAATTGGGTCTCCCATCGCCTTGGGTCTTCCAACAACACAATGACCCAAAGCATACAGCAAAGATTGTCAAAGAATGGTTGCTGTACCATGTCCCCAAGCAGCTTAACTCTCCTCATTCCTCATCCCTCATCCCATTGAACATCTGTGGGAAGTTTTGGACAAAAATATCAGGAAACGGGCCATAACATCTAAACAAGGCCTTCGGACGGCATTAAGTGAAGAATGGGCAAAAATCTCTCCTGAAGTTACAAAAAACCTTGTTACCTCGGTTCCTTGAAGAATGGCTGCAGTTATCAAGGCTCAAGGAGGTCCGACAAAGTATTAACGCTCAGCTTTTCATGCCTAGGTAAGACAACAAGTGTTTTTTTTTCGGAAATGTATACTAATTTTTGACGGCATTTTTCAGATGATTTTTTCTTCAACGATGAATAATTTTTGAACACCTTTTTTTTCTGTATGATGCTATAAATAATGAAATAGTGAACTATACGCTTTCTTTTTGTGTTTAAAATATTTTTCTTGTTACTTGTTACATAGCGATATTGAACTTCTGAAATAAAAAGTATTAGCTGTATACAAATTTTTGACTCTCACTGTATATGCTGTCAAGCGGAAATCGATCTGTGGCTCATTATCTCGGAGATCCGACGTAAAATCACATGGAAAAATGGAAAGAAGAAATTCAACGTCGGATATTTGTTTATGTCTACGAGGAAGGCGAATGGAGGAGAAGACATATCCGTGAACTAGCTGTACAAAGATGTAGATATAGTCCGGAATATAGTCTATCAACTAAATTAGCTCAACCACACCAAATGAATGAACTCCAGTGCGCCAGCAAAGTCAGTCTTCGAATTCGAACCTCCTTGTTTGGTCCATTGGTCGCAGGCTTGGTGTGGACGTAAGTAAGACTTGAGTCATCTATGAACTAATCGGCCAATTACACCATTTTCTTGGGCCCGAAGTCTTTGCCGTAGGGCAACACAATATTGGACGAAAACGACAAAGGTGACACGTACAAATTGAGATAGATCTTAACCAATTTTGCGTGTGGAAATTGAAAGAGATCCAATTGTCTGACGATGTTTGTTTGCTTCAGGCTTTCCCGACGAACGCTTCATGTGAAGACTTTTTTTTTTTTTTTTTTGTCAAGCTGAATGACGGAATTCGCTCAAAATCTTTTGCAGAATTTGCGTGTGTGTTGATTTTTGAAGTTCAAAAAGTCACGGTCTCATTGATCCGCCCTCGTACTTCCACTTCAACAAACAATTGCGTCTAAAATGAAATGACTTTTATCACCTCTATCAGCAGACAGCAAGCACGCCAAAAAGTTGTTCTTTTCCACAATAATACCTTCGAAATGATAAGCTCTTTGAATGAAATCTTAAACTTTTTCGAACGACTGCTACGAGATAAGAATAATCTCCATACTCGATCACAGCGATAGGCGGAATCTAGGGAAAATTCAAAACAATTTCGTCGCACTACAAGACCGAATGCCGGGAAGAGACGTGTCATCAGCGTCTCTTTAGCAATCGATTTCAACACCATCTATCAGAAGAAAGCATCTGAAGTCATAATTCAGCTCAGCTCGCATTTTCCGTAAATGAGTTTCTATTTTTATTCCTCCACACATGAGACTCGCCGAACCCACCGTCCAATCACCACAAATCATGCTCAAATCTCTCTGCATGCCTCACACCAGCGAGTCACAAATGAGAAAAAGACAGCTACTCGTTGTCAAAAGCGAACTAGACATCGCATGACGTTGAACTCAACTTGATTCATGATGACATTTATGAGCGATACATTTAATTGAAGTCAGAAATTATAAATAGACCCCCCCCAAGGTCACACACATGCCTAAGCATGAAATCTACTTACCGGGATCACTGACAGATTGCCCAATCACCCAACAGATACATCCGATTGTTTACACCACCAAATGCAAAATTTCCATCTATCTGTCAGCGAATCGAATGGAAAAATATTCTACAATAAATACGAAACAACGAGCAGAAAAAAAAGTGAAAATTCAGGTCACTCTAGGCGGTTTAGAAATCGAAATCGTGAGTGTAGATACAGCAGCCGCACACGGCCTCCGCCGCAGCACCCCCAGCCAGTCCTCCGCAGTCGAGTGCAATTGAATATGGAACTGGAAAGTACGAGAGGCGGCGTACTCTTATCTGTGTCATCATTTATTCTAGCGGTTTTTCTTTTCTCCAGAAGACCGGTTATCCAACCAGGTATCCAGAGGTATCGGGAGAGAGAATACCTTTTCGGATCCATCTGCGGCGAGTGCGTGAACGTGCATCACACATGCGGTGTCCCAACTTTCTTCGGGGCTTATGGAGTGGCGCGTTGCTTTCTTTCTCCTTTCACGCATTTCGACTTCGGCTTCATTTTTTTCCCTCCTCCGTCATCAGTTCCACGCACAATCGAAATGAAAGAGGAAAACAAAAAAAAGCGGAAAAGGGGGCCAAGAGCGACAATCTGAGATACGAGTGCGTACGCATGTTTAAGTTCTCTCTGTCTGTGCATGTGTGTGTGGTTGTGGTTGATTAATTTTAGGTCACGTGCCTGATCGGGTGTGCGTTGTGTTAGGTTATAGTGTGACGAAAGAGAAAACAGAGGATCGGGGAAAAAAAAGAACAGACAGCCGACAAGCTTCGACCCAATTTGCAATGTTCCGTCGAATTAAACAATCGATTGTAGTTTTTTTCTCCGCGTGTGTGTAGTTGATGTGTGGGTGGGAGGGGGGTGAGTAGACAAAAGCCATAACTTACTGTGTAATAAGATACACAGATGTACACAAAAATGGGTTACATATCAAGATCTAGGGGGGAGGGGGAATTATATCTTAATCCCTTGACAGATTGGCATGTTTCTGTGACAAAAGTTGATTTAGGTCAGGAATACAAATGGATTCTGACGGCAGATACTGAGATACAGATGTGTGTCTGTCTATTCTTGTCAGTCCTCGATTCGATTGAGAGCGACGAATGTGTTGACGCATAAGATGAGATGCCCTTCCTTTTTGAGCAGTCCATTCATAGTGTGTTAGTGCTTACCTGGAAAGATAGAGAAAAGAAAATAAGAAGGGTTTAGAAAAGCGGAATATTTGCATTCTATTTTTGAAAAGGAATGTGTATTCATCAGAAATGTGTGTCAAAAGCATTCAGAAAAATTTAGTCATCAGATGATTGAAGGACGAGGTGCTTCGGTCAGGGAAGATGACATTGCGGAGATAGTGTTTTGTGAGTTTACAAAGGCACAGTGATTCAGTTTCAAATGAGAGTGGGTTTCAGAGACCTCAAGGTTGCCAATTAGTGGGTCAGTTTCATTTTTCTGCAGCAGGGAAACGCAATAAAACTTTTAAGGCAGCCCAGTCTTTCAATGTTCTGAAATTTGCTTAAAAAATACAACCCATGCTGGGAAAATTGATAAGGAACAAGTGCTAAATCTCCAACTAGTCAAAAGCATCAAATACAGTAGAATCTCAAAAAGATGGACAGATATAAAAATTTAGTTAAATAATTTTAAATTAAATTAAATTCAAATTGTGGGCGCCGTGGCGTAGTGGGTAGGTGCGTCGACTGCTACGCTCGAGGTCGTCAGTTCGAATCTCGGAAAAAACATCAAACTTTTTTTCACGGCTCCACCTCTTTCGAGTCACTGACAATGCTCAAAGAGTATAACTGTCTAGAAAAAGCTTCTCAATCTCGCCGTTCGGAGTCGGCATTAAACTGTAGGTCCCCTCCGCTCGTGAGAGACCAATAGCACGCACAACACGAGTGGTTGCTGAGAAGCTAGGCCCAGGTCCACCTCGGACTGTAGCGCCGCCCCTATTATTATATTATAAATTCAAATTAAATTATTTGTGATTTTTTCAGATTTTTAAACGATTTGGTTTAGAAAGGGCAGGGGGACGCGTTAAAAAAAAATGCGGAGCTGCATATTCCTCAAAAAAGGTTCCCACTTTTTAAATGTGGGTACATGGGCAATGTTATCTAGGCCTGAAGTACTTAATTCCAAAATTTCATGCCGATATCTTTATAAATATAGGAGATAAAAAAGTTTGACAGACACGACATACGGATGGACGGACGGACACATCGAAATTATAAAGGTTCAGTTTTTGTAGACGGAACTCTTTAGGACCTATTGAGACGTTTTTTTTTAATCTGATCTATTGTAGACTACCGCCCGAAAGAAAGATGAGAAAAAATCATTCATCTTTCCGAACTGTCCATGTGATAGAACATTTTCATGTTTTCGAGAATCCACTGTATATGTAACAACTTATGACATAAGAAGAATCCCTTCACAACGTCACTAGTTCACAGCAGGAGGAAAATAAGAAAGTAATGAAGGAATTCTCAGCACTGAAAATACCCAACTTCACCGGAAATTAGGCTCGAATGGAGGATGAATCAGTGACTGAATCCTTTCAGCTTCCAAATCACTCTACAGTTAATTTTTTTAGTCCCCAAAATGTTGGTATCGCTGCCTTGATTCCATAGTTTCTCCCTTTCTTTCTTTGCTAGGTCCACGATCCATATATGGTCTGAGCATACGCTAATAGTTATCCAAGGCATTGACGGCATGCAATTGAATATCAGAGGAAAAAGTTGGAGGAAGCGGTATATGGTTTAGATCTGAAAAATTGAAACAGATCCAAACAAACAATGGACAAGAGATTAACATATCTCCAACAAATGAAGCAAAGCCTGAAATAGATGTGTAGTAATACTGCATGCATTGATGCGTGCAGCAATGCACAACGAAACAGATATGCATTAAATGTGGCATTAAAGGCGTAGTAAATTAAAGAAATTAATATTATTGCTTTTAAAATCAATTAATTTTTTTCAGTTTCTATTTTCGCAATCGACCTACAAATTGTAATCATTCAGTTAAATGAAAGTTCCAAAATTATATCGCAATTGTATTGTAATATTTTGCTGATCTACTACATGTGGATTGTAATAAAATTAGAAAAAGAGACAACTTGCATCGATGCGTGCCCATGCAGTTAACACATGTAACCACTTACATTTAAAGCCATGATTTTAAATTTGTTTAATGTAATTAATTTTAGCATTTATTTATTTATAATCATTTAATATTTTATCCACGTCTGTTGCATAATAATAGATAAAAAATAAACGAAAAAAATGAATAAAAATATGAAACCGAAAAAGATTTAAAGTTGTACCGATGTCATTGTTCTACAAAATTTTAAGGCAATCCTTAATAATAATAATAATAATAGAGGCGGCGCTACAGTCCGAGGTGGACCTGGGCCTAGCTTCTCAGCAACCACTCATGTTGTGCGTGCTATTGTTCTCTCACGAGTGGAGGGGACCTACAGTTTAATGCAGACTCCGAACGGCGAGATTGAGAAGCTTTTTCTAGACAGTTATACTCTTTGAGCATTGTCAGTGACTCGAAAGAGGCGCAATCCTTGCAAGTCAAAAACTGGGCTACAGACTTAAAGTTGGTCTTGAATAATAATACAAAATGCGAATGGAAACACGATCCGACACCGTAGCTGAGTATATAAACTGATATCTGGTTAACTTGGTCTAGTGAGTAAGAAAATCCGCAGTCTTGTTGAAAGAGACTTGTGTCTTTCTATGACTTAAGAAAAGCGCGATATAAAATCGAGTTCTTTAAGAAACAACTTATACATAAAGTTCAGTATTGTAGAGATCGATACGAATCATTGACCCGGCGATCGTCCACCACAATATGATAGACTTTATTCACCATTTCTTTCCATGCACGTCCTTGGTGATGAGCATACAAAAAATTTAGCAAACCACAGTCTCTATAATAATTTTAAAATCTGTCTTCAGTCTTTTAGTGGTTTTACCGAGCAAGAAGTAGTGACTTCTTAAACTCACTTTTTTTCCATTTTGGCACAAACCGAAGTTCATTTGATCACTGTAAGAAGCTTATTGTTTAACAGATCTGTTTGAATTTTTTTTTTCTCCATACTCAGAAAGAAATGTCAGAAAAAATCTTCTATGCAATCCGAACGGCATCTTACTTAGCAAACAGCCCTCGTAAACGTGAGTTTTTGCCTTAACCAAAAGTCCGCTTGATCTCTTTTCAGGTTTGCTTCACAACTAACTAAATGTCCTCATTAAATCGCGTGCACCATTTTGCGTTGTTCGGGACGGCCATAGGTTCTGGGTTGGAAATTCTCCTGACCAGAGTTTTGAATACATTTTATAATTCTTCAGCCGAAACCCTTGATAACAACAAAAACTATTTTTATTTTATTAAATACATAATATTTACCACAATTTTTTGAATTTTCTTATAGAAACGAATTTTTGTGTTTGTTTAAATTTATTTTGTTGAATATCTTAAGACAACTAAAACAATTTTATTTTTGTTGTTTTATAAGAAAATACGAAAATACGAAGAAATAAAAATAAAATATAAAAAAAATTGTTTTATAAGAAAATTTTATAATTAAATACAGTGCGACCTCAATAAAAGCAACTAATATAAATTAAGGCAGTTGCTTTTATTGAGTTTGTTGCAATAATCGAGTCAAAAAATGTTAGGTGCCAAAAATGAGACAAAAAGTTAAAAACGTCAGAACACTTTTGATTATGTCTTTTTCGACGCAGAATTCTTTTCCACAGCAGACTGTCGTATATTTTCCAGAGCTAAAATTTAAAGCATCATTTTCTTCAGCTCATTGTGGGCAAATGTTTAGTGCTCGAATTGCAACCTCTGCTTCAAATTCTTTTTCGTCATCACTTTCGACTTCTGATTCCGGATTACTACTAGTCGGTTCCAAATTGGATTCATTTTCGGCAATCGAATCAGTTATATCATTTATGCACCGTCGCTGCCTACTTAAGGAAAATTTCACTGGATCAAGTGAAACCATTCCCACTTTTGACAAAAGCCGACAGCGAAACCGATCACATCTTTGATCAAAAATAATCCCAACTTTAGATAACCATTCCAAAAATGGGTAAAGTCAACAGCGTCAAATTTCCCCTTTCCCGTAAAAAAAAAGTTAAAACGAGTGTCTCCTCGATACCTCGTGGAACTTTGTATTACGTCAAGTATGGGAAATTCTTCGACTCTATCTAATCTATTGTGAAATAGGTTGCAAAATGTGTACTCTTTCATCAATTGAAATAGAATTTGCACAAATACTTGCGTCACGTATATTTAAACAACACAACATACGAAAGAAAGAATAAAAACAAAAACGATGAGTCTATGAACCTTTTGACAAATCAAGAGCAATAGATCAACGTCAAAGCAAAAAAACTGAATATTTTATTTTTCAGTACATTTTGGCAAGCAACAAATTAACTTTGGCCCATAAGTACACACGAATGACCGCATCAATCTTTTCCAGAAATTCTGACGGTGTTCGAATTAGTTTCACAAGAAAATACCGAAATTAGCACGTTAAATATTCGAGTTAAAGGAAACAAAAGGTCTTCTCAGTTGGCGCTATGGTCCGGGGTGAACCTTGGCCTCAGCCAACATGCCTCTTCATCGAACACGGTCTTGTACTAGCTGCTTTCAGCGACCCACGTTAACGTTTTTTTTTTAATTTTTTTAGCAATAGCTTAGGACTTCGGAATTAAAAGTCCAAAGCGAGCATATGACCAGAAAGGCAAAAAAAGTCGATTATCTTAAACTGCATTTTCGAAACTTTGTCCCAACATTTTTAACTCTTCTCCTCAAAAAAATTCATCGTATCGGTCATTCACCGGGTCAAGGACTTTGTCACAAAATAAAAATATTTACCAAACGTCACTCAACCAAATTTTAAAAAAATGACTTTTCATTCAAAACATCCCGCTTAGGAACGTCAATTAGAGTCAAATAGTTTTCCTCTGATTTTTTTTTTGCACAACCCTCTCCCTCTCTGTCACCACATATGACAGTAGGCATCACATTCGTGATGAATCCATTAACAGATCTCCTTACAATCTGCCAAAACAGAAAAATCCCAAACATCTTCAGATAACCGAAAAAAATTACTGAAATCCATTTCCCAGGAAATTCACCTCCCACAGCCATCGCCTCAGAGGCAGCAGCTTTTATTCCGAACGCTAATTGTCTAAAAGCTAGAATAACTAGCGCCAACACAAACACACGATTCATTCACATGCCATCCGAGTGACCGGCATTCGCTGCGTCAGGCGGCGGTGGCGATATCACTTCATCAGTCGCGTCAACCGCTGAAACTTGTGTTTACCCTCTCTAAAAACGTCATGACGTCACGAGAAAAGAGTGATGTACAGTCATCCGAACTATCACCCACTTACATATCACCTCCCCCGTCGTCGCACCAGTTTCCATCAATCTATCGCGGACGGATACACTAAAACGCTCTAGCCCAGAGAACGTTTCTAATGCGAGCAGATTCAATGAATTTTTTCTGCTCTCGTTCGTCTTTTTGGGTTAATGACACTATTTTTGAAGTTTATTTTCATTTGATTCGCGTTACGTTTTCAGATTTGCCTTTTTATCTAAGAGCGAGACGGAAGAAGTACAAAGTATTGCACTAGAAACGCACACAAACCGCCAAAGCAGCGGTGCGCCGGTGTGTTGGTGAGTGTCATGTGATAAACGATTTCTTTTGCTTCAAAGTTTAAAAATACAACCCCCAGGAGAATGTGTACGAATTTTCAAATCGTTTCTTCTGTTTCTCGGTATGATTCAGCAAGAATCCCTCATCAAATTGCCGACGAACTGAGAGAGAGAGAGAGAGGGGCGCTGGGGAGCGGGGCAGATGGACGGGTCTGCACTATGCCCGAGGCGTAAACTACTGACATAGTTAAGTGGGTGGTTGAACGCGCGCGCGAAGTAGTATCACAACGTCATGATAAAACATTCCTCCAGAAATTTGCTGAGTATCTACAAATCAGGCGCGCCGCTGGAATGTCATTCTAGATCAGTTTCACCTCTGTGTAGGTGAGAAAATGAAAGAGAGAGAGAGCGCAATGTAATTGGGGAAATGTTTGCAATCCACACTGAAATTTATGCATAAGTGTGTATAGATACATTTTTGCTGTGTTCTCAGCTATTTTTAGTTGCACGAGTTTAATGTTCTGTGGCTAATGATATAATTGTGTGCATTGTGTGAATGATCGTTTGAGGCGAAAAATAAATATGGAAAAAATGAGAAGGAATGCAGTGGGTGGGGGGTGGAGACCAGACCTTGAGATGGGGTGAACGTGCACCCGAGATGTTTATTTTATTTTTTGCGCTTTCTTTGAGAATTCACCTCTGAGGTGAGGTGGAGTTTACTCAGTGTTTGGTAGCGAAGCGTTTTAGCTGTTCAGTGTCAACAGAAAAGCGGGAAATAAATAGATACCCGATCGTTTACTTTGATAAGAATCTATGAGTACATACATACTTCTTGATGGCATGCAATAAATTTTAGTTTTTAAGACACAACATTAGACTGCCTCTTTTCTGAGGAAAACAATTTATCGCAATCAAGGCCGTTGAAGTTCAGACTAGAGGGCTGGCAAGAAGTGGAGAACATTTTACATCCTCCCTGCTCCTGCCCGGCCAGCACTGGCGTTCCTTCACCGAACATTTTTGTGGGATTACTGAAGGGTGCGCCATCTAGTGTTTTTTTTTTAATCATAGATTATTTTGACACTAAAAGCAGTTTCCCACTCGAAATCTTGACAGAAAGTCACTATCATACCTCCGCGGAACGAAATGAGTTGCTTTACGCTTGAACAACGTTGGGAAATATTAAAAACGTATTTCCAAAGCTTCACAGCACTCCCGTAGCCCAAACAGTGCATTTTTTGAAAAGAAATTTTGGCCTAAATGAAGCACCCACCACGACTGCTGTACGCAAGTTTGTGCAAAAAGTTCGTGAGACTGATGGACATGCTAGTGGACAACACTCATGGTCCCCGTCGTCGTGCGGTGCGCACAGGTGAGAATGTGGCTCCAGTCGCTGAGAGTGTGAGACTCAATACACGAACATCAACTCGCCATCGATCTGAACAGCTCAACATTTGAGGTACTAGCCTGAGGAGAATTCTGCACAAAGATCTTGGATTATTCACTTACAATGTCCAATTGACTCAGTAATAGAAGGCGCGCGACCATCCGCTTCGTTATGGCCTCGCAGTTTGGGCCTTAGAGCGTAGAGAGCTTTGGACAACGATTTTGGGCGCAAAATCATCTTTTCTGACGCTGACGAGGCGCAATTTCATCCCGGCGGCTACGTTAACAAACAAAATTGCCGCATCTGGGGCTCGGAAAACGGAAAACCCGCACATTATTGTCCAGAAGCCAATGCATCCACAGAGAGTGACAGATTGGTGCGGATTGTGAAGTGGTGGCATCCTTGGACCATTTTTCTTCGAAAATGAGTCAATGGTTCTTCGATCAATGGTGGGCATTACAGAGCCATATTCACCGGCTTTTTTTTTTTTTTACTGAAATTGATGACATGGATTTAGACAACCTCTGGTTCCTGCTAGATGGCGCGCCATGCCACAATCGATCTTTTGCGCACCATATTCCCAAATCGTGTCATCAGCCGTCTTGGCGATGTCAATTGGAAGCCTCGTAGCTGCGATTTGACTGCCTTGGACTTTTTTTATGTAGGGAACCGTGAACGACCGATCTTATGCCAACAATCCGGAAACGATTCAAGCCTTTAAGGCCAATATCATCCAAGCAATCCGCGAGCTACAGCCCGAAACCATCAACAAGGTCTTCGAAAATTGGACTGACAGAATGCGATACTGCGAAGCCAGCCGAGGCAGCCACTTGAACGGTGTTGTATTTCATGATTAATGGGAATGTTTGTTCTTACTTATAAAGCCATAATACACGGAAAAAGTTTAATTTTGTTCATTTTATTGTATTTTCGAAAAGAAACTTCTATTTGGCAGTACAGTCTCGAAATTCCTCTCTAGGCAACACGAGCTGTAAGAGGAAAGCGGATAGGGGAACACCGCAAGGTGGGGTCCTCTCACCCCTTCTGTGGATCCTAGTAGTGGACGAGATCATCAAAACGTTTGAGAGGGATGGACTTACTATCACTGCATATGCAGACAATGTAGCTATCCTCAATCATGAGCGAGTGTCTCAATCATGGATTGAAGTTGGTCAACAACTGGACTGCCACTCGAGGCATGGAAGTCAACCCAGAGAAGACAGAATTGATGCTCTTCACGAGAAAAAGGAGAATTCCGGAGTTTATAAGCCCGCATATTAACGGGATGGAACTCAAACTCTCAAGGACGGCTAAGTATCTGGGTATCACACTTGATTCCAAACTAAACTGAAAAGAGAACATCGAGAAGCGGATCAAAAAAGCGTGTGTAGCTTTTCCCACATGTAAGCGAACCTTCGGAAACACCTGGGGTCTTAGACCACGTGAGGTATACTGGCTACACCCATCTTAACTTACGGATCAACAGTCCGGTGGTAAGCACTGGAGAAGAAACACTTTCTTTCCAGCTTGACGAAGGTCCAAAGATCGACCTGCTTAGGAATCACGGGTGCACTAAGGACAACGCCGACAGCAGCGCTCGAGGTCCTACTCTATCTCACCCCTCTTGACATCTTGTGTAGTAGCAGAGCGGTTATAGCCACAATGAGACTCAGGGAAGGCAAGATGTGGAAAGACAAGTCATATGAGCACGTGTCCATCCTCTCAAAGTGGACAGCATCATACAGATACAAAACGTCGGATTACCTGCCACCTACCCTGACTACCACTAAGAAGTTCTCTACCAGGATTCCGGACAGGAGAGGTTGGGAAGAGCTATCAGCAAATGGCGGCGAAGATATCTCCCTATATACTGATGGCTCAAAAACAGGTGCAGGAACGGAGGCAGGGGTCTTCTGCGATCTCTTTGAAAGATTCCTAAACCTAAGCGACGAGTGTAGCGTTTTTCAAGTAGAAGTGGTAGCAATAAATGGGGCGGCACTTACGCTTAAAGAGCTTAATTTGACTGAAAAACCGATAACCATATACTCCGACAGCCAAGCGGCTATAAGAACCATAGCGTCGGATATTGTAAAGTCGAAACTAGTTAAGCTATGCAGACAGAACGTCAATGAAATCTCCAGGCTAAAGACGGTGACTCTCTGCTGGGTACCGAGACACACAGGAGTTCAAGGAAACGAGAGAGCGGACGTGTTGGCAAAGGAGGGCTCAGAGTTAGATAAATCTCTAACACTACCTTATGTCAATATGCCGTTGAGTTTCCTAAGGAAGGAAATAGAGGACGAGGTCTTAGAAAGAGCAAATGTGCGATGGCTGAATCTAGACATTGGGTCAACGACGAGAGCCCCATGGCCGATATTGAACAGGAGGAAATCATAATCAATGATTAGCCTAAGTCGCAAGGATATACGGACCGTGGTGGGAGTTCTCACCGGACATTGTCCGATAGGCACCCATGCCAGAAGGTTAGGTACCCCCCATAGCGACTAATGTAGAAGTTGCAGGGACGAGGAGGAAATAGAGTTCGTCCTCCCCCTGCTATACGATTGTCTAGCCCTACGGGGAAGGGGACTGCTGACACTAGGCGGTAACTTCTTCGACGAGCTGGAGGATCTGGAAAAAATTGAGCTGAGGCACCTCCTGAGATATATACAACAATCTGGGTGATTCTAATAAGCAGTAAAAGTCTAGGTCCCACGGGGTACACCCCCACACATAGGGCACAATGGATGCAACTGTTGGTCTCAGTGAGCCGCGACCCGGTCGCAAGGGCACCCTATCACCTACCTACCTAACTACCTACAGTCTCGAAAACAAGAACAGACCCGAAAGAGGAACGATATTTCTCGATCTTTCTTCCGGGTGACAGTCTACTATAGAACGATGTTTGGAAAGATGAAAAGTTAAGGCCTTGTTTTCTATCTGTTTATCTTTTCGAGACTCTACTGTATATACTTAGATATAAAAAAGCTCCTAAAACTAAACGTGATTTCATAGTTTTAAGAATTTCCAAAGTCCTTATGCTCACCTCTTTGGACATTCACTCAGAATGCGTAGATTCGAGAAACTGCTCGCTTGGCGTCAGATGTTTCTCGACATCTCCTCCTCGTGCTTCCTTTGCGACAAATGTTTCTTGAAATCTCCTCCTATTTCTAATTCTGCTAAGACATTGCCTGAATCTTGGCAACTCTGGGCAACAGACAAGACCAATTTACTCTGAGAATCATTAATTTAAGACATACGAGTAGTTAATGACATTGCAGCGAAGGATCACCTTTGCGTCCAAGCAACACCAACGAAGCCCTCAACAGACAAGAAATCAAACGAAAAGCGTTTGTCTCAGTCTCTCTGCGATGTTCTTGAAAATGACTCACTCCAAAGTCCGCTTGGAAGCACTTGTTATCAAATTTTTTGGCCAAAAAACTGAATGTCATCGCAGCCGTTTCATAACCGAGTCTAGTGAGGTCTTGAACATTTTCATAAACATGAGCTTCTATCGCATAACTCGCGTTGCCCAGATACCCCGATAAAAGATGATAACATGTTTTAGGAATTTCTCTCTTTTATTCGTTGAATACACCCCTCCCCTCCGTGATTGAAATTTCAAATTACGCGATCCTTAACGCAATCAAGTCAAGTGTGCAAAGGGTAGAGCATGAGCATATTCATAAGTCGTCCTTGACTGCCACTTGGCATTCTGTGCTGTGCTCCTCTGAGCGCGACATGTATCTATCTGTACGACAAATCTCATGCAATTTTCCACTGAATGAATTCCACAAAACGAACATCACAGACGCGGTACATGTGTATCCATGAATTGCGTCCATAATTGGATGAAATACGATTGTTGCTGTGTGAACCGCCGTCGTCTTATTGTGATCACTGTACACTCACATGACGCATGAGTGCATGCATGCATTAACGAACATTTTCTGTTCGCTTTTCTCTGTGAAACCGAATTCAAAAGAGAACGAACCGAACGACAAAACGATAATGAAAACTGTATTAGTAAGTAAAACTTTCTTTTTTTGTTTTGGTTTTAACTTTCTTCTGCGTGTGGCGTGGTTTTTTTGCTCCCTACTATGTTATCTTCTTGGCCGCTTGTTGCTGCTTCGGGAGAAAGTCATTATTTTGTTTTTATTATCATCGTCGTCGTCGTCGACGTTTTTTTTTTTCCTCTGATTTCTTGGTTGCTTCTCTCGCAAGCCTTTCTTTTTCATTAACGCGCACGCCGCCATTAGAAACTAATAGCGCTGTTGCGGTGTTGCCGTGCAACTTTGACTGCGGCCTAGGCTTGTGGTTGGTTACGTATTGAGGTCATGTTCAGGGGAAAATAAAATAAATTATTGCAGTGTAAAGGGATAGTGACATTCGGTAGACGACACAAAGCGTAAATGATAAGCAATTCATGTGTAAACAGATTAAAGACAGTCAACGTGTGGTTGATCACAGCCGATATGCCGCAGCGGCGACCAAGAAGGCGTGACTTTTGCTTTTTTTTCGTCGTCTTCTTCTGTTTCACTGCTGAAAGTGAGGCTGCTTTAGAGATTCTCTGAAAGGAAATTTCATCATGTGATGATAGATGTGAGTCAGTGTTGAATAATTACTCGATCGGAGTGAGACTTTCTGATGAGGCTTGGACACGATGTGTTTTGTTTTGATGAGTAACTTTGGGGTCAGTGCTTGTAGGTGCACTTCATTTGAAGGGGATGAATGGAAGTACTTAAACATCCGCTGGTCTCTACGACGACTGAGTAAACAGTTTGACTTTTTTAGAGCCACAGAACTTCATCTCATCTCATTTTCAGTGACCCGCATGTTCCTCTAAAGGGGTTGCGGGGGCAATGCATGCACGCGCTCCATCTCCAGGCCACTTGATCCTTCGCCATCGACTCTAACTCATCAGGAGGTATGCCCAAGTGCAACCAGGCGAGTGTTTGGACTTGGTCCAACCATCTCGTCCTGGGTCTGCCAAGCGGTCGCCTACCTGATGGAATCGCATTCAAGGCACGCCTAGGAAGTCGTGATGATGGGGACATTCGTGCCACGTAACCAAACCAACGAAGTACAGCCCTCTACAGCCGCAGAACTTTACAGGAGAAAATCTGGAAAGAACACTTCTGTAAACAAACGGCGACTAAGACACCAAGGCGAAGTAGTTCTTCCAAATTCTTTCTTTTAACACGTTTTAAACTGTACCCACAGGCCACAGGTTTTTTTTATTGACACTTCGAATACACTCTGGTCTCATGCGGCACAGCAAGCCCAAATTCAAGTATGATACCAAAGTGGTCTCATATGGCACTCAACGTGTTAAAGTGATACTGACAGAATGTTCCACTCAATGCAACGAACGATCCGATCTCCATCCCCCTGTCCTAGACTAAGACTAAAGTCGAATAAAGACGCTGGTGCAGACAGACTGTCTGCATAACTCTTTAAAGAAGCTGGAGATGCACTGGTGGAACACATTCACAAACCCCTCTGCGAGATATAGCCGGAGGAAATCAAGGCCGATGATTGAAATCTGAGTATCGGTTGCTTGATCCACAAGAGCAAAGACCCCCTTGAATGCGACAACTGATCGTATGTCTTTTCTAGGAGATCATAGAACTCATCCTTGCTATCGTTATCTTCGTCCTCCATTAGGGCATGAGCGCAGATTAGGCTGATGTTCCCGAATTTGGTCTTGATGGGGATTGTTCAGAAGCGCTGGTTTATGTACTTCAGACTCCTTGCCTAGGTTAGGTAAGTTTGGTTACGGGGCTGCTAGTGAATTCACCAGCACACCTAGATCATGCTGGTCCATTGTGATACCCACAGTCAAACTGATCAAATCCCAACGGCAAATCGCGACTGGATCAAATTTGAAAAACTGGAAAAAAGCGTATTCACTTTGCTTTCACTGGGATACGAACCTGGGACCCCTGTAACTTAGGGCATTCACTTAACCAACTGCGCCATCCAATCGATGGAAACCCTAACCAAGGACGCAGGTAGTCTGAGAGTACCTCCTCTGATCCTTGCCTAGCAAGTTCGTCGGCGATCTAATTTCTGTGATCCCGTGGTGGTCCGGGTCCGAGACAAGTCTTAGCGAATTTAAGCTACCGATCAAAGTCAAAGAAGATTTGCATTCCTGAACTATCCTGGAAGCGGTTAAAGGGTTGAGCAAGGTCTTAAGCACAGCTTGCCTGTCGCTACAGATACAGATACTTCGCCCCTTCTACCTGTTGTTCACAATATAGTTCGTAGCCATTAGGATCGCATGGGCTTCCGCTTGGAAAACCGACGCAAATTTATCTAACGAGGTGTGCAGTCTAAAGTTGTCGCTCTCCACGAAGGCACCAGCATCATGGTCTTGGAGCCGTCCGTGAAGATTCGACTACAGTCCTTTCTTGGCCCGATTCTGACCAAAACCAATCTTAAGTTCAGGGAAAGTCGACTTTGTATGTTCGTCGCAGCTGGAGTACAGGTGTCCGTGCATCAGACGGCATATCCATAAGACTGGGGCTGGCACATAATGCCGTCGCTGATGATGGAAATAACTCCATCCTTATTTCGAAAGATGAACTTCAGGGTGAGGAAGAAGTCAGTGGAAATCGATGGGATACCGAATATTGTTCTGCGCCATCGCCCCTCTGAGACGGTGGACGTATATACAACCCTGTTTAACAATGCACTGAGTAATGCATATTACCCGGCCCATTGGAAGACAGCTGTGGTACAACCCATCCCTAAACGGTATAAAGATACTTCCATCTCGACAAATCTCCGGTCGATAAATCTTCTTCCGTGTATAAGCAGTCTTTGAGAAACCAACTGCGCCATCCAGTCGTAGGACTTCTTGCCTAACTCTGAATCGAACAACAAACCCTGCCTTCGCTCCCTGTAGTAACCGCTGTTGTATATGTCGCAGTTTTTCTTTCGGCCTTACGACCCGAAATCTCAACCCAACTCAGAAAATGTATTGTATTTAGCGAGGCAAGACATTATCATGCGATATCTTAAACATCGTACTTGAGAAGATCGAGCAAGACTCACTCGCCACAAGACACGATCTTCCAAACACTCAAAAAACTGACTCAGGCTGACGTGAGTTGTGAATTCAATATGGCGTCAAAAACCTTGGATCAAATTGAAATGGGTCCAACAGCAAATCAGTGCAAGTCTTCTCGTTCCAGGCAATGGCCACTCTGAGCGATTAAAATCACATTTGTTTGCAGTCAAATTAAATCCCTGAACACTTCTGTCGTCGTGTTTAATTATCAAAAACCAAACAAAACCTCAGTATTTAAACTACACCACATGCAAAGTAATTCAAGCTGAACCACACGAGGTGTCCATGTGACCCATTAAGCAGCAGCAAAAAAAACTGCGGATACCATCAATTAAGTCCACCCCAGCGACTGAATTAAAACACCCCACCACCAGGCCACCGAAAAATAATGTGCACAAAACCGTTGCACTTAGCATAATAGTCCAGCTGAACTCTTCCATTGAAGGGGTGCAGTACGAGCACAAAAAGAAGACAAAAAATACAAATCACCACCGTCAGATACAGGAACCGACGAAATTGAAGAAAAACCTTGTAATCACGATAAAGGACAACTCCAGCTAAGGGAAAGGTCATGCACGTACCAGTAACCTACTTTTTTTGGCAAATGTGCCGCCGCTGGAACAACAATGGAATCAAAAAAACAGATGAAAGTACTCCAGTACTCGAAATTTATTTTATTCTCTTTTTTTTTAAATAAGGGCGAGATGCGGGTCCTCATGCGTAACAATCACGGTGCAGCGTTGTGCGAGTCGTATGATACTCACGAGTATTGTCGACGACGACCCATGATAATGAAGGAAAAATAAAAATGAAAAAAAATATGCAGAGGATGGTGATGATGATTGTGGACTTGAAAAGAGGAAGTGATGACGGGAGGGAATAAAAGAGAAGAATGGGACGATTAATGTGAAATTAATTTGATTGTGTGGCAAATGATCGGGGATAGAGCAGGGAAGGTGGACTTTTTGGCAAAGCTGATGGAAATGGATTGAAAATGAGGTCATCTGATGATGGAAATTTGGTAGTTCCATGGTGTGAAGATAAACTTGAGGATTTTTTTTTTCGGATGATTTTTTAAACACTACTGGAGCACTCAGACTCAAAAATGGTCAATTGTACTGCCAGGTAGCAACCTACTCCAGTGCCGTTAGTTTGATCCCAACGGCAAATAGTGACCAGATTCCAGGACTAGATTCGATTTCACTCGGTTTCGAACCTGGGACTCCGCGAACTTTGGGCGGGCACACAACTGCGCCATCCGGTCGATTAACTCGAGCTTCGAGAGAACGTCATACCAAGTTTACTCTGTGTGCGGAGCCTTTACGACGGCCGCTGAATATTTGAAGACGGATTGTTGTGATTCCCGAGAGATTGAACTAAATTCTACGATTTTACAAATGGGGTCAATGAAGTTTAGCCTCTCCGCCCATAGACAGACACTAAATTCCCGAACAAACACATTTATAGGCTGCGCCATCTTTTTTGTCGGTATGTAAACATTGAACAACTTTGACATTTATTAACCGATTGGCTTGAGTAGATGTGTTTTCGAAACGTCAACTCAGCACAATTTTCGCTTCACATCGAAACAATGCACCAAAATAGTGACGTTGAGCGTATGCCAACGATCTCCCACTGTCCAGTGCTCAACAAAATTCGACACCAAGGTTAGGTTAGGTTTTGGAAGGGGAGTGTGATGGTTAAGGCATCATTTCCACTCGGAGGTCATGGGGATCCCTTCAATTGTGGAGTACAAAATCTAAAAGCCTATCCTGTCACGTGATGGCTGAAACCACCCCGTACTCTTATAAATTTTGGAAGATCTGATATATCTGCATTCGCTGAGTCCGCAGTCTCTGTGAAAAATCTTTGGCCCAGCGAAGCTACGCGCCGATTCTGGAGAGCTGGACAGTGGCAAGGCAGATGTTAGATCGTCTCGGTCTCTTTCTCATCTCCACAACTCCGGCAGAGATCGCTGGATTTCGCATTCCATTTCCGGAGCATTGTTCCGATGGGGCAGTGTCCTGTGATAACTCCGACGAGCATACGGATCGAGTTTTGGTCCAACGCCAGAAACTTCCTCGTTGTGCCGTAGTTAAGCTTTGGCCACGTTGATCTTGTCGTGTGACAAACATTTCTTGTAAGCCACGTCGAGTCGGCCTCATTTTGTATTGTTTCGCTTATGATCCGGTACAGTGCACTGTTCGGTGGTCGTAGTGATGTGTCCGCTTCGCTGATGTCCATTTCAGACCCTTGTCTGGCCAGTTCAACTCCCTTTTGTCGTTTGTTGTCGAATTTTGTTGAGCACTGGGCAGTGTGAGATCGTTGGCATACGCTCAAGAGATTCCAATGAACTGGTTGAAGGGCTAAGAGAGAGTGTTGGCGAGGAACCACATGTTTCGTATTGTCTTCGCGGGCTTAAGTTAGCCAGATGCCTCTCGTCATCTAATTACTGATGCCCAAGAAAGTATTAAGAAGATTCCTACTGTCCATCTAGTGAAACTACAGCCAAAGGAAAGAGCTCGAAATAATGAGCGGGGGAATCTTGAGTTTGACTCTACGACGTCAGTGAAACCACCTTGCGGCGCATTTTGATGAATAATTTGCATTTGTTTCCGTATAAAGTCAAATTGATTCAAAGAATATTGCCGACAAACTGTCCACGTCGCTTGGAATACGGCCAAGCTGTTGCTCGAATGGTCGACACTTAGCCTGATTTTCGGAGGCAAATTTTGATGACCGGTGAGATCAATTTGACACTCTGGCGCCCGTAGACAGGTAGGTAAAACATAGACAAACATTTGTGTTCATTGTGCCCCTCTGGGGACTATAACAAGCAAGCATTTGGGGAACGCAGAACCCACACGTGATCCATGACGCACCATTGCATGACCAAAAGTGACTTTCTGAGCCGGCATTTCGCTAAAACCATCATTGTGCCTTTTTTTTCTTTTTCAGAGAAGGTCAAACATCGACTGATATCGGTGGATGTTGTCTCATTACATCTGTTCACAAATGTGTGCAGAAAGTATGGACGGTTACAGGCTTCAACAAGACGATGCATTTCATTTCATTTATTTGTTAGTAAGTATCGCTGTACAATAAGAATATTGCATCATACCAAACTGCAAATTAATCCAAACGGTTCCTACAACCAAAATCCTCTTATTGTGTACTATGGCGACATTGACTGGACAATCTCCAAATTTGACCTCTGGACTTCTTTTTGTGGGTTTACTTGAAAAACAAAGTTTACGTCAGCAAGCCTCAGACCTTTGACGAGCTCAAGGCAAACATTTGTTCCGAAATCATCGCTATACCCCCGAGATACTCGAAAAAGTGATGGAAAACGCAGCAAAAGGAGTCTATTTTGACTTGGCCAATAGACGCGACCACTTGATTGATGCTGCATTCAAAAACCAGTCTAAATAAATTGTGAAAGACCAAATTAAATAAAAAATACCTTATACATGGAAATCGGTCTTTTGAAAAGTTATTCAATATTCACGTCCCGACATAAAGGACGGCGCGCCCTCTACAAATATCTACCGTGACCTAGAAGGCACGCTGAAGGTCGACGGTTCGATCCCGGAAATACAATCTTTCGTTTTTAACACACCACCTCTCTTGAATTGAGAATAACTAAGTCAAAGTAAGAGAGTACCTATAACTGAAAAACTTCTCACATTTCGACGTTCGGATTCGATATAAAACTGTAGTCTAGGAGACTGTAGACAATAGATCGAACAACACGAGTAGTTGCTGTAGAAGCTAGGTCCAAATCCTTTCGCTCTATCATTAAGGAGATCTTCAAATTTCACTGAGACTCAGACTTTCATTGAAATAGGTTAGGTAAGGTTAGAGGGCTGCTGGTGAATTCACCAGCACACCTAGACCATGTTGGTCCATTGTGATACCCACGGTCAGACGACTATCACTGATCGACCGCTCCAGTGATAGTGCCGTTAATTTGATCCCAGCGGCAAATGGTGACTGGACCAGATTTGAAAAACCAGATAAAACCGTATTGACTTTGCTTTCACTGGGATTCAAACCTGGGACCCATCTAACTTAGAGCAGGCACTTAACCCACTGCGCCATCCAGTCGTTCATTGAATTAAATTCAAAAATTTCAAGCAACTCAACAGATTGCGTCCAGTTGATGTTCGATCACCTAAAATTTGTGACACCCTTCCAAATTTTGAATCGTGAACAATTTTTGTCAAGTCATTCAGTCACATAATTAAGTCTCTTCTCTCATTTTTCTTTCCACAACTGTCACACATTGGTCGTCACCAAAAAGTGCTAATAATCAACAATTGATCGAAATTTCACTTTTTTTCTTCTCTTTTTTGTATCATTTGGTGTCAAGCGTCGAAATTTTGCTGACTTTGTTTTATTATTTTCCGAATGAAATTCATGACATTTTCCATTCCATTTGGTATCCCAACTTCAGTTCCGCCGAGCAAGCAAAACAACTGCAAAAAAAGAACGAAAACAGTTCCAAATTATCGGCCCAAATTATTTCTGAGCACTTTAGAAAATTGGGTTTCACGCTTTTCTGAACTGAGTTTGCATTTTTTCCCCCGTCTTTTTTGTCTGCGTCTGACATTGCAACGTACGTTCGTCCGACATCAGACGTCGGTTGGTTTATTTAATTTGCAAAATTAACCCGTAAACTAACAGGTTCTGCCGTTTTGTTGCGCCACGTTAATAATAGATTCAAACAAATCCATTCGAGAGGGAGAAAGAGCACGTGAGTGTGTATAGTTCCCTTTGCCATGACAAACGTGTGAAACTGGGGCTTTGTTTGACAAACTCGTTAGATGATTAAAAAATAAACACTATGTACCTGGGAGGCATAATGTGGAACGCATGGAGGTCATTAGTTTGAATGACAGTATTCAGGGAAATCATATACTGCGAAATCATCTTGTTTTTTGAATGTGAATTAACTTGGCGACTGGATTGGATTGCGTTCGGATTGGCAGATGATGGAGGTCTTGAGAGGTCATAATTGGAGGTAATTGACATCCGGGTAACACCAAAACAACAAAAGACTTGAATCGTGTTCTGAGACTGTCTTACATTTTATTGAGGGTTCATTGAACGGAAGGGAGTTTGCTTGGAACATTTTTTTTTGCGGAAGAGTAGACGGCTTTTGTGGGTGCCGTTGAGTAGTTGCTTTGTGCGTCGATTCTTACGCACTAGACTTCAAGTCTAGGTTCGAATCCCAGCACAGGCGTTTTCAATTCACTGACAATTCACAGTCAGCATTTAATTGTAGGTCCCCTCCACTCGTGAGAGAACAATAGCACGCACAACACGAATGGTTGCTGAAAAGCTAGGCCCTAGTTCACCTCAGACTGTAGCATCCTTAGTCCTTATGGACTGCATAAGTAAAGGTCAGACAGAGGAAACTATTCGTAAAATACGCCCAAATGCCGTGCTTTTATATAACTAGCGAGCGTAAAAGAGGAACCCTTTAGTGTCCGAAATCAAGACACAGCATGGGATGAAGGTACAGAGAGAGAAAGGTAAGGGAAGTACCTGCGTCTTAAATGTCTATGGAGTGGAAAATATTGGGCTGAGAAGAGTTTTCCATCGGCTAGTCGATAGATTTGATCTCCTTCAACATTTTCACTTACGACAGCCACGTTTTTTTTTTGCATTTCGATGATTCCTAGGCCTTAAACGATCTATAACAGAATCAATCTCTTCAAAATTTCTTACAGTTATGCCTAAAGAACGCTCAAATGGACGATTATGTCGACCACAATCTGCTCGTAGTCCGCGAAACACACCTTCTGCAGCATCACGATTTTTGTAGTAAATTCTTGCAGTTTCAGTATGCTCTTTTTCTTCTTAGGGCACTACAGTCCGATTTGAATCTGGGCCTCACTCAAAGGTTCAGAGATTCTAAAACCATCCATCTTGTAAAATGGCAAATCTTAAACTAAACATATACAGTCTCGGATGAAAGTTCAGTTTGACATTTATGATTGAATCAGGGATGTCAAATCCGGATCATTATTTGGATGGCCCTATACTTTACAGTCGCGTCAAATAAAGATTCTTCCAATAGGGACTTCCAAACTCAAGAAAGAAGAGCTATAATAAGCTTGAAGCGAAGGTGACGGTCATCACGAGATCAGACTGTTGTCCCACCGACAGCGATCAAGCAAGAAATGTCTTTGGAGTCTTTGATGTCTAAGAAAAGGATCTTCCAATAGGGACTTCCGAACTTTGACAGTTGATAGCCACCATATTGTTGAAGCTACATCTGTTAAATTGGCTGTCATTTATTCAGTCTGCTTTGCCAAATCACCATGAATGGACATAGCGTTCAAAGACACGTGCACATGATAAAATTGTTTCATCAAAATCGGTGTTCTGTTCAAGCAACGTTCCGGGTGCTTTGCCCATTTTACGGTCACCATAATTGTCGAATGGTGGATAAATTTTAGTCCACTGGTTCAGTAAACGCTAAGCCAACGCACGTACTCGTTCATCGACGAAATGCAAGATCTGCCGAAAACATCGCCCCTGTCCGTAAGAGTGTACAGGAGAATTCGAAGCAGTTTCGAAGAGCTCGGCCTTTCGCTGGCGAATTTTACGTCGTAACTGGAGTTTTACTACGTAACTGGAGCATTTAGAAACTGACCCTCATTTTCATCGGAAAATCATCTTCAGCGATGAGACCCACTTCTGGATGAAAATTGACGTAATGACGGGAACAAACAAAATTTTCGTATTTGGGACGATAGCAATCCACATGAGATCAAAGAGCGTCCAATGCACCCCGAAAAATCACTGCTTGCTGTGGATTTTGGGCTGACGGCGACATCGGTCCATATTTCTTTGAGAACGACGTTGGTCAGGCCATCACCGTGAACGGCGACCACAATGAGTCGATAATTGCCAACTTCTTTTGGCCTGAATTGGATGATATAGAAAACCAACGACATGTGGCTTCAACAGGACGGCGCTACGTGCCACATAGCTCATGCCACATTAGAAATTCTGCACGAGCGATCTGAGGGCGTGGTCATCTCACGTGGAGGTGATGTGACCGAGATCGTGCGATTTGACGCCGTTACACGTTTTCTTGTGGAGTTTTCTGAAGTTACATAAGCCACAAGCCACAAACCAGAGCGTCCCTCAAAGCCAACATAACTCATGCCAGTGGTCAAATTAAGTCTGATTTATGCGCCATAGTAATGGAAATTTTTACATTTTGGATGCATGCCACCCAGAGAAGACGAGGTAGAAATTTGAGCGATGTTACATTCCATACATAATGGCATCGATATGCTTTTCAAATGAATAAAAAGTGTTGATGATATCGCACACACACTTTGTTTTATTAAAATTTAAAGATGGGAAGTGCTTAATGAATTACTCTTTATAAAAGGAATGTAGAAATGTGGATATGGAAAGGAACCCTTTGGCACTCCGCAGCGAGCTAGGACTTAATATGAGACATTGAGTCGAAGACTCTTCGGGCCGGAGCTAAGTTGTCCACACGCTCTACATGGCCTAGCCATCTTAGGCGTTGGATCCGTAGACGCCTGGCTAGACTCATGTCGCTGTACAGCCCATTCAGTTCGTGGTTGAACTTTCTCCTCCAAATGCCATCAACGCAAACAGGACCAAAGATCGCGCGCAGAACTTTTCTCTCGAAAATACCAAGAGGCTCTTCATCCGCTTGGGGTATTGTCCATGCCTCTGCGCCGTAAAGCAGGACTGGGATGATCAAGGTCTTGTATAGAGTCAGATTGGTCTTCCGAGATAGGGCTCTACTACTCAATTGCCTTTTGAGCCCAAAAAAAACAGCGGTTGGCAAGAGTTATTCTGCGTTTGATCTTGGTACTGATGTTGTTTGTACTGTTTACCGCGGAGCCGAGGTAGACGAAGCCCTTAACTACCTCAAAGTTACAGCTGCCTATGGTGACGTTCTGGCCAAGTCGTCGACGTTTTGCGTCCTTTCTCGATGACAGTGTATACAGTGGACTTCACCTAAGTCGAATCTTCACGGGATATCAGTTTTAGTTCGACTTAGAGGATAGTTTTTTGTATAGAAAATAAAGGGGAATGTCAAAGAAATATGACGAAAAAGAAGGAAATTCGACTTAGGGAGAGTCCACTGTACTTGCGTTTTGCCCTGGTTTACCGCCAAACCCATTTTAGCCGCTTCCGTTTCAATGCCAGCAAACGCATCATTGACGGCTCGCTGTGTTCGCCCAATCACGTCAATGTCATCCGCGTAAGCTAGCAGTTAAACAAACGTTTGGAAAATCGTGTCTCTTGTGTTCGCCAGTCAGTTTTACACGATCTTCTCAAGAACGATGTTGAAGAAATCCATGACAGCGCATCGCATTGTCTAAAAGGACATTGAAGGTCTCGGTGAGTTCGTTACCGACCTTGATGGAGCAGCGAGAGTTCTCCATCGTCATCCTGCTCAGTCTGACAAGTTTGGCAGGAATGTCAAAACTATACATGGGGCTGTAAAGCTCGCCTCTATGCACGTTGTCATATGCGGTCTTGAAATCGACAAATAGGTGGTGTGTGTCGATCTGCATTTCTTGGGTCTTCTCCGGGATCTGCCGCGGTGTGAAGATTTGATCTATGGTGGATTTCCCTGGCCTGAAACCACACTGATAAGGACCTATCAGTTTGTTCACAAATGGTTTCAGGTGTTCACACAAAACGGCAGAGAAGATACTATAAGAAGAATCTTATAGGCGACGTTAAGGAGACTTATCCATCGATAATTGACGTAGTCAAAGGGGTCTCTTTTCTTGTGGATCGGGCAAACGATACTGAGATTCCACTCATCGGGCATGCGATTTTCAACTCGGATTTCTTAAATTTCGTCAAATTTGACTCGGTTTTCAACTCGGATTTCCAAAATTTCGTCAGGTTTGACTCGGTTTTCAACTCGGATTTCTTAAATTTCGTCAGATTTGACTCGGTTTTCAACTCGGATTTCTTAAATTTATGATGTTATGATGCATTACAAGTGATCTTTACAGAAACATATTCGATGGGATATTCCGAAATTTAAAGTGAAAAAAATACACGTCATGATTGACACGTCGAAACATTCAGAAAATTTCATTGTTTGTGGAAATATTGCCGTCCTGAATACCTCAATAAATTGGACGGAATTAAGGTCAGTGATTAACTAACTTCGTCGTTTCAAATTGATTGACATCCAAGTGGAACGGATATGGTCTCTACAAAAGGGGGCAACATACTGCCTTGGGAGCCTAGTGTTCAATTCACTGAAGGAGACTTTCGACGAACACATTTCGCGCGATGCTTAAATGAGACAAACGAACATTGGAATTTTGTTTGGGAGAATATATGGGGAGTTTCCAAGTGGATGCCCAAAAACCGGAGACAGTGGTCGGCGTCGAGGAATATCTTCGTCGCATTAAAGTGGGCGCCATGGCGTAGTGGGTACTCTTACGCTCGAGGTCGTCGGTTCGAATCTCGAAAAAAACATCAAACATTTTTTCACGGCTCCACCTCTTTCGAGTCACTGACAATGCTCAAAGAGTATTACTGTCTAGAAAAAGCTTCTCAATCTCGCCGTTCGGAGTCGGCATTAAACTGTAAGTCCCCTCCGCTCGTGACAGAACAATAACACGCACAACACGAGTGGTTGCTGAGAAGCTAGGCCCAGGTCCACCTCGGACTGTAGCGCCGCCATTATTATTATTATTATTATTAAAGCTATCATTTGGACTCAGTTGCTCGAAAACTGTGTGTGAAAATAGAATTTTAAGAAGATCTCCAAAATTGCTTCGACTTGTGAAAATTACAGGATAAAAAAAAAACAAAAATTTCATACAAATAAATCATCAAAAATATCTCATAATAAACTCACCTGATGAAATCGAATTCGCCGAATCACTTCGCGGGGTATGATGATTCACATTTTGCTGCATCGATGGCAGTGGTATGATTGTTTGTGCTGGCAGCGTTGTACATCCATGCACCGATGTTATAACACCATGCTGATGTGGATTGTATGCCATTTCATTGCACATCCACAAATCCGGTTCAACATAATCGGAATCGATTGATGTTGGCGACATAATCATACCGGACGACATAACTAAACCGTTTGATGACGATGTGACTTCTGATGATGAATCCTCTAGCATGCGAAGGGCGGCAAATCCACCATTATTTGACCAACGTCGTTTCATCATTGCAGGAATAAATTTAGTACCGTACTTTTTTTTCTTTTTTCTTTTTCACAAAAAAAATGCTTTTTTTGAAAAATTGTATTTTTGTAGCGCGTAACAAAATTGTTTACGATGTGTGTGTTATTTTTTTTTGTTAAATAAATTAAATTGTAAGTAATGCGACTTATTTTTTTTTTGTATAAAAAAAAATTTAAAATATTTATAAAAAATTGTATAATTTAATTTAAGGCAATAAATTTTCCATAATTTGTTGTATTGTCTCTTCGTCGAGTTGTCGATGTTCACGTTTGAAGTATTTAGTTTTGCTGCGACAATTGGTCGTCGTTAGCATGTCGACTTTGGGAAAGTTTGCAACTTTTCGACGAAGTTTTTTGCGTGTGTGTTTGTGTGTTAGGTGTATAAGAAACCAGGGGTTCGATATCACTGTTATGTGTCTTTTTGATTCTCACTCTCTCGTGTGTTTTTCTTGTCTCTCTCAATGCCTTTCATCAGTCACAACTGTCAAAGCGCATCTTTAGATATTTTTTTGTTCCTCTTCTATTTTATTCCCGACTTCTTGTTCCTTTAAAAATTAAATACGTTTTCTGTTTTTTTTGTTTTGTTTGTGCAAACCGAACGATAAATAATGTCGAATGCGACAAGGAAGCAGGGAAAGGAATGTAAATTGCTTGTACACGGGACAAAGCAGAGTGATTTTTTTGTTATTTCGAGACACGAATCCGCGAAAAGATGTGAAAAAATTCCGGTTTTTTTAATGTATGATTATTTTTTTTTTCCTTTTTCTTGCAAAATGGAATTGAGAATTCAGAAAAAAAGGCAGATTAAAAATCTGCACTATCAATTTCGACTGCAAAAAGAGAAGAAAAAAAGAGATAATAGTCTTGAATTAAGAGAGAAACAACAACAAAAAAGAAATGAAAGAAACGCAAAATTATGGCAACACGTTTTGAAGATGTTTTTTTTTTTCTTATTTTATTTATTTTTAAGCACTTTTTTGGAGATACCTCGGAGCTCTTCAAATGTGGGATATACCACCGACACTGCATCTAACGACGACGACGACAATTGTATCTGTCATTAGATCATTGCGTGAGACGTTGATTACACTCACACATTTTCGTGTTGTGTCTGATGATGATGTCATCAGCCCGTAATAGGATGCTAATGGTATCGCCTCTCAATATACATATTTTATCAATTAATAATTCTAATTTGACATTGTGTTCTAATGACCCTTGAGAGAGTGAGAGATACACATAGAGTTTGAATGCGAATGCGAAACGCTATGAGAACGATGGAAAAGGATGATGATGATGATAATACAACAAATGGAAATGTGACGGGCATGACATGCGTAAAATATTCAAAGAATTCCATTTAGTTTATTCGCATATTATCAAGGGAATCACACACGTGCTTCTTTTGGGAGGAGAACATATAAAAAAAAAACGAAAAATGCTGAGACTGTTTGAAGGACGTATGCAAGTTACCGAGGCGGCGAAGGATCCATTGTTTGAGACCCAAATGGGAAAGAAGGTCACAAGTTGTGGCATCATTAAATCAATTCAGAGAAGTCCTTGTGAAGGAAATCAGTGGGGAAAAGGTCAGAATTTACACACACTTCGGAGATTTGCATCAGGCTTTGGTTTTACCGAGGACTATCCAAACGATGAGGTTCAAACCAAATTTGATCAGAGACTTACTAGCTTACCAGTCTTGAGCGGTCTGTGCTCGAAATCTCTCATACGATCATGAATTTCGCCTAAGGGTAAATGCGTCGACTCCCACGTGGTTCGGTCTTCGACATAAACATGTTCGGGAAACTGACAAGAAAAGCTGAACGGGGGGTACTCGAAAACGTTCGTACGATCCAAAGTCATAAAATTCATGAATTTCCCATAAGGGTAAGTGCGGCGATTCCTGCAGCTAAAGGTCCATGGTTCGATCTGCGGCACAAAAACTTTCAACGCCTCTCTCGCTTCACTGACAATGATCAGAAAACAGTGAATGATGGATGCTTGAAAACGTACATTCATGAATTTCGCTTAAGGGTAAGTGGTTCGACTACTGCGGCTAAAGGTCCGTGATTCGGTCTTGGACACAAAAACGTTCACTGCCTCTCTCGCTTTAGTAATATAACCTGGTTCGCATAAAGGCAATATACACGTGTTAATGCACTGTGTTCACACATTTTGAGCAAACGGAAACGAAATTTGTTCTCAGACCGAGTCGAACAGTAGGTTTAGCATCAAACGAACGAAGCAAATTGTTTCCCCAACTCGGGTTGATAACAATATGTCTCGATTTAACTCGGTTTCGACGGCACTCGGTTTGACTCAGTTAGGAACTCGAGTTGACACATCACTAGTGTAACCAGTCTATTCAGACTTGACAATGGACCTCATTTTTAAAGGATCACCTTTCTGATCATTGTACCAACAACAAACGAACACGATTGAATTTGAATGTCAGTCTCTCTCCAAAGTCCAAAGGGTAATTTCAACTTCCGTACAAAACTCATATGAAAAATAATCATTACACAACTTTCCACCTTGCATCATCGGACCTAATTCCGCGTCAGAGCGTCAAAGTGTGACCCCATACCGACTTCACTTAGTCATGCATTAGTTCAAAAGACTAGCTGTGAGATGGATGACTGGTGAAACCAACCAACCAAGATCAAAGTTTAATTCGGTTTCTTGTTTCAAGACCGACTTTGAATCTGAATGTGCTCCGCTGAGTCAATTTCTATCGAAGCATTTGCCGCTACTGACGAGTCACTGTGTGACGAGCTCAGCTTTGATCTACTCCGACCAGCAAGTGATTCGCGGAATATGTCATTCCTTGATACTTTCAACGCATTGAATGTTTTCGGTAGTCTGTTTTAGGAATATTGTATGAACTTAGAGAGGAGATTGTGACGAAATGTTGACGTCAAGTTCAGACATTGTGGGTTTTTCCTAAGGCCTTCTGATGGCGTGGATGTAAGAACAACTTTGTGCGGACAAATGAAAAGGAAAGCAATTAACGCAATTGTTTTTATATGAGGACATGTGATTTACTCTTTGAGCATTGTCAATGACACGAAAGAGATGTCAATCATGGTAGGAATTGAACTTCAACTTCGAGCGTAGGAGTAAAAGAACTTGCCACCTACGCCACGACACCCATGTTGGTAAGATCTTTACACTTTTTTCTCATTTTAAAAGAAAAGAATGACCATCTGGACCTCGAAACTTCTCCAAGCCGCCTTTTCCGTGTATTCCATACTTTCCCCATTTCTGTTGACTTCCATGCACCAAAACCCGTGACTAAATAATGTCAAGTAACTGCAATTTCAACCGCGATTTACCTCCATGTCAGTCCCAGCTACCATCGAATGAGGTCATCTGCATTTAAAACATCCCTCCCCCACCCTCCACTCCCCACCCCATCCTGACAAAACACAAATTGGTTATCCATAAGAAAAAAAAAATTGAATCCAACCATATGTCAAACTCGTGGCCAATATGTTCTCAGCCGCGCGAAATGAGCGAAATAATTCAAATGAGTCAATTGACAAATGTGCACACACGCACACACACACCACCCGCCAGAACTCGAAAGATTTACGCTGTAGCAACAAAAGCCAGCTCGGTGACAACGAGATGATGTTGTCCCCAAGAATGCACTCTCACGGATGCATGCGCAGTAAAGAACATCGCAGCGCACTGACGGCAACCACACCAGCAGAGCAGATCGCCGTCCTTTTGCCAACCAGCTCACAGCCGTATGTGTGAGATACAGATATCTTTGCGCTGCGCTCTCTATTTGAGTTCTTATTATACCCCAATAACATCATCGGCGTCATTGGGATATCTGAAATGTTGATGACCCCTCAGGGGCAAACTCAAGAGAGCTAAAATCACAAAACGAAAAAAAGACGATCCGACATGCATACGGTTCGCTTAATTTATTTATTTTTGAAGCACAAAACAAAAAATATAAGATACACGCCACTCGGACCCATATGGTGTGGCGTGGCTTTGAAGGCGCAGTAAGTGTTTATTAACACTGCCAGTGGGTGGTGGTGGGGGTGGTTTGGATGCATCGCAAATTTATTACAAGTTTCACTTTCGTTTGAAGTCCCTTAAGTTTGTGTCTAATACCAGTGTGCACACTCATGCATTCCACTGGGCGAAAGATTAGAGGAACGAGCTGCAGTAAGTGCATGTTTGTGCATGGGCTTGACAAGGCGTGGTTGCTTATCAACGGAGCGCTTGGCCTTCTCCTTTGTGGATGAGTCGTCAAGGTTTGTTGTTGCTGTTGTTGCTGGCACTTGTTTGTAGAATAGCGCCTATTTACAAATGCGCGCTCGCTTCCCCTGCACCGTGCTGCACTTGATTTGTAACTGATAAGCGCTCGCTTGACTTAGTTGCACTGCGCGTCTTGTGAGTCTATACACAGATATCCCCCCCCCCCACTCAAAGGTAAGCAGTGCCCGGGACGAACTACGCAAACACTCGAAGACGATTGAACTACGGTTTTACGATCGAGATATATTCACTGATGATGAATCACCTGAGTTGGGAAGTTCAAATATTTGTCAAAGATACGCTATGCAGCGGCGTGAGGTGTCTTGTGGTTTTCTGCGTTTCTTTTTAATTTAAAACTTTATTCCCGGGTGAGGTTTAGCGGTGGGGATTCCATTCAAATTGAGATGTCGCTGTTTTGACAGCAGCCGAATGGTTTATGGGAAATATTCTTGGTCGTTGATGGGTTTGCAAGTTGGTCCCAAGAGTTCTTTTCCACGTGGTTGTTGAGGCTGTGGTTTGTGCAGAGGGGAGTAATCCAGCAGGGACACAATTCAATGTGGATTCAAGTAATAATTAATGTCGTGGAGGCTAAAATAAATGAGACTTATCAAAGCGGCTTTTGGGTGGGATAATCGACGAAGGCGTTGTGAATTCCTGAAGTGGATGTGGAGGAAAGACGTTTGAGGTTGCAGTTAAAAACGAACCATTTTTTGGTAGAAAATTTAAGAGGAATTTCAAATACTAGTCAGAAAGAGATGGTAAAATATTTGATTTTGGTACCAAGTTGATGTAGCAGGATTTTGGAACAACATTTTGGAACAAAATTTGTAACGCGGTTTTCTCAACATTATTCTGGTACCAAATTTTTTACTGTCAAAAACTTAAGCAACTAACAAATTCCAATTCTAAAAATTCCCATCTCGTGTTCCCAAAAACGTGCCAAAAACAACAAAATTTTGGTACCAAATTTAATGTAGTTTCGATTTTGGGACAACATTTTGATCTGTCCAAAGCCGTAGAATACGAGAATTCCTTCATGAAAAATTTAGTAAATTTCCATTTCATTTGTACTTTGAACATACCAAACAATTTTCCAAAAAGTCTTTGAAAATCTTAATTTTTGGGACATTTCTGAGCGCATTAGGTCTAAAAACGTCACATTTGAGACAGTCCGTGCAAACAGAAGCGAAGAGTTAGACAACATAATTTTGGTACCAAATTAATGTAGTTAAGAAATTTTGATTTTGGTACAAAACTTTGACCTTAGACTTGTCATTATAATACGAGAACTCCACTGTGAAAGATTTTGAACGATTCAAACCTTGCCAAAAAATGTCAAAAAAGTCTTCGTGAACTTTAGTATTTGGCGCATTTCTGACTTGACATTTCTGACAGCATGCGTTACGTAACAGCGTGGCCTAAATTTGTCAAATTTGTATACACGTACCTTGGGACTGTTATATTTTTACGGGGGTACGGGCTTAGACAGCATTATATTGGTACCAAATTAATAAGCAGAAGGTTAGGTTAGGTTAGGAGGGCTTTATACTGTTTCCAGCAATTACACCCAGAGGCCGTGGAGGCCCATCGTGTATGCCCTGTAAGGATTGCATGCTTTCCGGGGTCAACGCTGGGTAACCATGCAATTACCAAGCCCACCCTTGTTCAAAATTTCCTTAAGTCAGGGATCTGAACCTTCGCCACATCTTGTGAAAGAACCTTGCTTTTCAGTGAGTGAGCCGTTGTTCTTGCAGAGCAGGGCAATGGCAAAGGATATGCTCCACTGATTCAATTTCTTCTTTATCCCTACCGCTCCTACAGAAATCGTTCGCCGGGAGGTTTAGTCTGCACCTATCGTGCAGTGGCCAGTGAGAACCCATATTAAGATGCGTATGATTTTCTTATTGTTGGATATGAGGGATTTGGTCTTGTTGATATCGTATTTGTGTCATAAGCAGTGGGTTATGACGCAGGAATATGTTCGTTTGCTGATGACACAGATACTTGCTCAATGAGACTTTTGGCTGAGCTAGTAGGAGGATGGATAGTATTTTCAGCCGATTCTGTGCCTAAACTTGAACCTGTCCGTGCCAGTTTATCTGCCTTTTCGTTTCCTTCAATGTTGGAGTGTCCAGAAACCCAGCACAGAAGGATTTTGTGGCGGTTCAGGCTTTTATGCTCTTTAATGCAGTCCCTGACGGATTTGGAATTTACGAGATGGGAACTAAATGCCTTCAAGGCCGCTTGACTGTCCGAGCAGAAGGTAATTTCCATGTCAGGAAGGTCCATTCGCTGTATAATCTGCGCAGCTTTCTTAATGACAGGACGATCAGAAGGTACAATACATATAAACATTTTGGAACGAAATTTGTACCATTTCAAACCTTGAAACATGCCGTTCGAATACAAGAATTCCTCAGGATGGATTACTCGTAGGCAACTGCCAATTCTGGTGTCTAGTATCAAAAAATGTGTCACAGAGTTATAAAAAAATGTCGCTTTTTAGCAGATTTCTGGTTGCATAGTGGAAATTGTCTAAAAACGTTGTCTAAAATGTCCCTATATTCAAATTTGTATACATTGAGTCTGTCCTAAGAAAAGCTGAAATTTATTCGAGGTTAGACAACATTTTGGTAACAGATTTTGGTACCAAATAGTTGCAGCTAAAGTTTAGGTGTCAACATTTTGCAACACCACTTTTTACTGTCGAAACCCTTGCACATGCCATTAGAATACGAAAATTCCGCCATGAATGATTTTGTAAATGGCTATTCTGGTAGTGTCAGAAATGTTCCAAAAAG
The DNA here is from genome assembly GCA_930367185.1 of Myathropa florea. Taxonomy (NCBI): domain Eukaryota; kingdom Metazoa; phylum Arthropoda; class Insecta; order Diptera; family Syrphidae; genus Myathropa; species Myathropa florea. The sequence continues at coordinate 110,735,038 of OV884002.1, forward strand.
TCTCGGAAAATGTTTACCACATTTCTCTGAAATGAGTCTCTGAACATATTTAACACCGTGAGACCTACATTACCACCGATTCTTAAAACCACCCAGATTGTTGTATATATCTCAGGAGGCGCTTCAGATCAATTTTATTCGATCATTCAGCTCGTCGAAGAAGTTACTGCCTAGTGTTGGCAGTCTCCTTCCCCGTAGAGCTGGAATGTCGCAGAGCAGGTGGCGATCGGATTCTATTTCCTCCCCGTCGCTACAACTTCTACAATAATCGTTATGGGGGATACCTAGCCTGCTGGCATAAATCTCCGATAAAATACACCGAACTGAGGAATGAAACCTGGTACTGGTAGAGTGATGGGCTGGCCCTATCGGCTATCAATGATGGTTGGAGGAGAAGGTTCGTACTTGAACTGCACGGTCATTAAACGACGTCTACGAATACATAAGTGTCCAAACTCAACAACTTAGCTCCGATCTTTGAATTAATGACAGGAAAGGGCGTAAACGTCCCAAAATGAGTGCCTTTTGGAATAGTAGATCAACCAAGGCCGAGGGCCCTGCAGGCGGTACGCTAAAGACCGTGCCAACTTGAGAAGCTTTAATGGGCCTGCCTTTCAACCAAGGCTTTATAGCGAGGAGTATTCCTAAGTGCGAAAGACATGAACATACCTTCGTGGTTCATTTACCAGAGGACTAAAACAGACTATTCAGTGCTAGGGACTAAACAACAATTGGCTTACATGTGCGCCTAGTAATGTTCTGTTACATGTTCTCCTATTCCTTCTTCTTCTTCTTCTTCTTCTTCTTCTTCTTCTTCTTAGGGCGCTACAGTCCGAGGTGGAACTTGGCCTCACTCAACATTCCTCTCCAGCCAGCATGATCTTTCGTCAGCTGTCTCCAGTTTCGCACATCAAGACGGCCGAGGTTCCCCTCCACTTGTGTGCACCACCTTGTACCTGAACGTCCTCAGTTGCGTTGTCCCACAGGCTCAGATTCGAAAACTCTTCGGGACGGAGCTCTCCTATTCCTTGCTTTCCTCAATTCGGTGCTGAGGCAGGTCCCAGCACTTAAGCTCTTGAGAAGAAGACACCTCTTCTTGTAAAACTCTTCTTGAACTTTGAGTCCTTCCGTTTGATCACAATAAACTAGAATTTTTTACAAATTTCGTATTCATTCACAGTTACTTTAGAAGGCTAAAGAAAGATCTTAGTCACTTAAGAACAATCCTCGAGCCTAGATAAGCATTGACTTTTGACTCCATAGACTTGAGAAAGACAGACATTAATGTTGTCAAATTGACTGCATCATAGAAGTACCTCAGATCGAAGGATTTACGCTCCTTTCGGTCTCTCTTCTCAGAACTATCTGAATGCACTGAAATTTCCTGGCACAAGCAAGGTCTAGTCCTTCTTCTCCTTTCACTGTACGTTTAACTTTTAATGAGAAACACTTACATCTACACCGTCAATGCGGGAGTTATCCAAACGTACGAGAAAAAAAGAATTAGAATCGACTAGACTCGAATGAATTATACCAAGAGCAGTGAAGCACAGACCACTCAGGTGGTCGCACATGGTCCCATGACACTTTCTAACGCCCAAGAATAGACAGCACTTGCCTATGACGCAAATATACCCCCAAACCGACATATGTATTCAAGTCAAATTGAATAAAAATACAATTTTCGTGACTAAATGCCGCGAGCGTTGACAGAAGACGAGTTCATTCCTTCGCACCAACATTTTCACACACAACTCGGGCGTCTATTGTCATAAGCGGCAATCGGTTTTTTCTTTTTTTTTTGTTGATTTTCAGGCAAATACATCACAATTATTTTTAAAATGTTTGCAAATTTCCTCATTTCCATTCTAAATTCGATTCAACGGATGCGAGAGGTACGCATGTCTGCCTGCACGCAGACGACCAGAGCGTGGTACGATTTGCTTCGCTAAAACCGACGTGTCGGTGGACTTAACCCGCGGATATCGTGGCATTGAGACACTACACATGGAAGGTATGGGCGAGGTGTTGCTTTCAATGGAATCAAGGTCAAATTAACATAATTTGGTGCAAATTAATGTCCAGAGGAATGTCAACTGACGCATCAACGTGAGTAATTCAGTTCATAGACGTTTTAGTTTGAATGGATTGGAATGGATCAGCTGACAATAGGAGGTGATGGAGGTTTTTTGAGGACAAATGCGATGAAGGGACTCTAGTCCCTAGTGAACAGAGCTGCAAATATTTTGGATTTTGCACTTAAAAATTATTTTGCGGAACAAACAGATGAACGACTTCTGAAACATCGAAAACCATCTGAAGACACAATTTTACAAACAACTATGGGGAGCCCAAAGGGCTCTCTTTACCTCACCCCTGCTGTTTTTCAAGAGAAGAGAAAGGGAGATAAGAAAGAGCGCATTTGTCCGACTGTGACTGAGGGAGGCAGTCCCAAGACATGATTCAATTAAGGTTACAATTCAAATGTAGCTCGGTTGGACTTTTTTCACAGAAAAGTGTAATGTATTTGATATCTGTGGAAAGTGATTAAAATGACATTTAAGAAAATCACGTTTATTGGAAAAGTACCCTTATTTTTGGGCCGAATTTCAACAGTTTATTGTGACTTTTAAAATTCAACCAGAAACCAACGCAAAAATAAATTCCACAACCATCTAAAATTTCCTCAAAGGAGACTTCGATAATGCAGAATACGTTGAAATAAACTCATTTTTCACAGAAAATCAAATAAATGTATTTCAAGAGCGACCACAATTGGCGTATGTTGGCCTAAGTGAGCTTGGTAACCTGGACTCGGCCAACCTATTTCGATAGCTTGTGGTGGTACTGCAGTTAAGTGATGTGCGAAATTCCTTTAGTGACGTGCTTAATATTTGAATTTCTGTGCCACGTCTCGAAAATTAAGGCTTTGGAGTGTCTAAGGTTCACAGAGTGCAAGAATGCCAATGTATAGAGCGTTTTTTTAAGGTTCCAGGTCGATTTTGTTTGGACGCCATTTTGGTTTGGAAGATTTGGGAGACAGTTTTTCTCGGCCGAATGTTTTGAAGAAGTGGCCTAACGATCTCGGAATTTTGCATGTATTTGACGAAAAACTTGTACATCAGCAATTCCACTACAGCCCTGATTCTTGGTGGACAAAATTCGAAACAAAATTTGTGGCGTTGTTGCGTCGCCTTGAAGCTTGCGTTGCTTTGTTGCGTGGCCTTGTGGTCTTGTTGCGTCGCCTTGTCGCGACGACTAGAAGCAGAAATGTACCCAAAGATAAACAAGGGGTCAGCAACAATTCAACTACAGCCTTGATTCTTGATAGACAAGATTTGATATCAAATTTCTAAAATAACGCCAGAAGCTTGTTGCTTTGTCGCGTAGCCTTGTCGCTGTATCGCGTCGCCTTGTCACTGTATTGCGTCGCCTTGTCGCTCCGTCGCGTCGCCTTGTTGCTTTGTTTCGTTAACTTGTCGTTTTGTTGCGTCGCCTTGTCGCTATATTGCATCGCCTTGTAACTATGTTGCATCGGCTTGTCGCTCTGTCGCGTCGCCTTGTTGCTTTGTTGCGTTAACATGTCGTTTTGTTGCGTCGCCTTGTCTCTATATTGCATCGCCTTGTAACTATGTTGCATAGGCTTGTCACTCTGTCGCATCACCTTGCCGCTTTGTTGTGTTGTCTTCTCGCTATGTTGCGTTGCCTTGTCGTTTTGTTGCGTCGCCTTATCGTGACAACTAGAGACAGAAAGATCAACAAAGGAACAGTAGAAAACTCAACACCATTGGAGTTCCCCTACGCAACACCTTTCCGAAAGACCTGCAAAGCCAATGCCAGAACCTGTTTATCCTTAAATGGACTTTTCAACTTCCTCCACAAAGAACGTTCACTTCAAAGCCACAAAAAAAAGGAAAAAAAGAAATTGAGAATCAAATCAATATGACGCCACTTTGGTGAATAAACTCGCAAGTCGCGGACAATTATCCACACGTTCCACCATGCGTGTCTCGTGTGTGTCCACAACTCTGTAGCTAATCTAACCGCAACCGATGAAGCAAGACTCAAAGCCACAAAAACCCACTTCAATATAACCTAACGAAAATTAATAGGATTTAAATGAACGAGCGTGCACCGAGGCATGCGTTATGAAAGTATCTCTCTAAGCATTTTGTGATTAATTTAAGTAAATTAATGTCCGCGCACAATGACATCCGTTTAAGTGCTCGCAATGAGTCGCTGCTCAACCACTACCCTCCTGTTGACCAGGCAGCACACACACGCACATCTCCACACACATTCCACTCCACATCCCACCCGCGAGCAGGCCACAAATGTGATTAATTACAGAAGTAACCACAAGAAATCGAAAGAATCACCATCTCATCCCAGTGCGAGAGCCACTCGCATATATCTTGTGGCTGACATATCAATTTCTATCGCTAATCGATGTGGACGACTCCCTTGGACCAACCAGAACCCAGCACTGCTGTGGCTCCAGTGTGGTGTGGTTTGCAAGAGGCACACTCGCGTTCGCATAGACGAACGCTCGTACACTTGAACTTTCCATCTGGTTTATCTTGTCGGATCGACTTGGATTCGATTTGTGCACATGCGCGCAGCAGCATATCAAGTCAAACCCGTTTTGCCTCGGATTGAGCACAACCGCACATCTTTCGTGCCAAACCGTGTCTTGGTCTCGCATCGGCGTAGTTGCTTTCAATTGACTTTGGCCTAAAGCTTGTCGGCCGGAGAGTGAATGTAATCCCGAGCCTCACGTAGAGGCGGGTTAGTGTGTTAGTAAATCAACTTTCAACAAGCCGGTTAATCGGCGGCGTATGGGTGCGATGGCTTCTGTCGAATGGATATGCAAGCGTCATTATTCACACATTAGTGCTACTAAATTGTGGGCGATTAGATGCGAGTCTGCGCGGCCACTTAGCGACAACTTAGCCGAGTGTTTAAAGTAGAACGTTGAATGTGTCCCCAGAGGGAAGAAAGCATGACCGATTTTGTATCTGGATCGGATCAGTTTGATGAGGGATTGATGCCAATGTTTTTTGACTTGCGAGTGGAAATAGTTGCAGCAAGATTGTTGGTGTTCTTTGTTCGCGGGGAATTTGATGGTCTCACTTAAGAAAGAAGAGATATAACAAGCTTGAAGCGAGCGAAGGTGCTGGCCATCACGTGATCAGACTGTTGTTGCTGGAGTCTTTGATGTCTAAGAAAAGGGTCTTCCAATAGGGACTTCCGAGCTTTGACTGTTTATAGCGACCATATTGTTGAAGCTACATCTGTCAAATTGACTGTTATTTATTTAGTCCTCTTTGCCAAATCAACATAAACGGACATAGCTCTCAACAACACGTGCAAATGATAAAATTCTTTCATTAAAATTGGTGTTCTGTTCGGACAAGCCTCCGCGCGCTTCGCCTATTTTACGGTCGCCATAATCGTTCTATCGAGAGGACTATTCACAGTGTGGTGGATAAATTTGAGTCCACTGGTTCAGTAAACGATAAACCAACACCCTTACGTCGACGAAATGCAAGACCTGCCGAAAACATCGCCGATGTCTGTGAGAGTGCGCTGGAAAAGCCAAGGCTGTCGATTTCACGTCGCTCACAAGAACTCGGCCTTTTGCAGACCAAAACTTGGCCATTTTGCATAGTGGCTTGGGACTACACATGTAAAAAATTCAACTGACCTAGGCGCTGAAGGTAAACGACCATAGACAACGACGTGTGTTCGTTGAATGGGTTCTGGAAAGCAGTTGGAAACTGACCCTAGTTTTCATCGAAAAATTTTCTTCAGCGATGAGGCCCATTTCTGGACGTCAACAAGCAAAAATTGTCGAATTTGGGACGATACCAATCCACATGAGATCCAAGAGCGTCAAATGCATCCCGAAAAAATCACTTTTTAGTATGGAGTTTGGGCTGGGGGCGTCATCTGTCCATACTCGTATTTCTTTGAGAACGACGTTGGCCAAGCAATCACCGTCAACGGCGACCGTTATAGGTGAATGATTACCAACTTCTTTTGGCCTGTATTGGATAATATGGACACCAAAGACATGTGGCTTCAACGGGACGGCGCTACGTGCCATACAGCTCATGCCACATTGAAAATTCTTCACAAGCGATTCGAAGGCATGGTCATCTCACGTGGAAGTGATGTAAACTAAGATCGTGCGATTTGACCTTGTTAGACTTTTTCTTGTGGGGTTTTCTGGAGTCGCAGGTCTATGCGAATAAGTCACAAACTACAGCGGCCCTCAAAGCCAACAAAACCCAGGCCATTGGTCAAATTCAGCCTGATTTATACGCCAGAGTCATGGAAAATTTGACATTTCGGATGCGCACCACCCAGAGAAGCCGAGGCGGACATTTGAACGATGGTACATTCCATACATAATGGCATCGATGGGCCTTTCATTGTTTCATTAAAATTTGAAGATAGGAAGCGCTTAATGAAGTACCCTTAATAATAGCACAGAGTGAAGGAAAGGAATGTTTTGATAGTAAGATTAAGACGTACGTATGAACGGGACTTATAGTTTGTGGCGACTCCAAACGGTGAGATTTAGGAGCCATACATAATGGCATCGGTAGGCCTTTCGAACGAATGTAAAATTTTGATGATGTGTCACACTCTTTGTTTTATTTAAATTCAAAGATAAGAAGCGCTTAATGAAAGATCCTGTATGTACATACAGTCGACTCCCTCTATACCGAACTTTCTCTTAGTCGAATTTTCCTCGAACTCGAATTTTTTTGACATTTTTATTTTGGCATTCTCCTCAATTTCCATACAAAAAACCATCCTCTAAGTCTTCTCCTCCTCCTCCCTCTAACTCGAACTAATTTTGATATCCCGTGAAAATTCGACTTAGAGAGATGCGACTGTAATTGAGAACATTTGGACGACAAATTCGCTTACAGTTTTGTGAAAACTTCCTCTGGTAGAACTAAATCATCGTAGACGTTAACAAGAAAGGCATTTTCTTTGAATTAAGCCTCATTGTTGTTGAGGATGTTCAAGTGTCCACAAGCCTTAAATTTATTGTACATGTAAAAGGGCGCACTAAAGGTTGAGGAAGCCTCTGAACAGCAGGAAAGACAGACGGCGAACTTAGACAACTGTCAGACGAATCTTAAAATTCAAGACTAGACAGCGCAAGGTTAGCATTCCTGCATCTGGATCGAATGGAATCATTTGTTGACCTTGTCCCACACCTCAACTGTCAGAATGTCTTGACACGGCAACCCATCCCCGGTTAAGCTTGTTCGCCCTTATTATTCCAATAGGGTCACAGGAATGTGGTCAAGTGAGTACTTGTTCGTGGGAAAACCCACCTCCGGCCAAATGGAAGTTCAGAGTTCAATGAATTCCAACAAAGACCCAGACCACACTCAAAAAAAAAGAGGGAAACCCCTCCAAGACCACCAAGAAAAATAAGAAACTAACACGAAACTACGTATCGATTATTTAATAAATCAAAACTGACACTAGTTTCAACACACACACATACACGCGCGCATTCAAACCGAACACAGCACCCGTCCATCAACGTCCAGGTGCTGCCCCGGTAGTGGACACAACTCCGTGGAGGAAAACGAATTACAATTGCCTAACCCCACTAAGTGGTTGTATGACGCCGTCGCCAACTCCGTCTTGTCTACCCGTCCCGCCCCCGGAAAGCTACTACCATCGTTTGCCACTGCCAATGAGTTAAGGGCCAGAGGGAGTAGAGTATAAATAAGTTAGTCGTGTCACAGACGGCTTTCATTTGCCTGTGTCGAAAAACAACATCGGGACACGAAGCACAAAACACACAAAACACAACAGGAAGCATTGCATTATTGTAGATTCCCTTTTTCCCCACTTTCGGCCGCCGTCCCTCAACCCTCTTAACCTTCTCAGTCCATCCCGGCCATCTACCAAACCCATACAGACTCATGGGCGTACACGTGCCTTCGGCCAAAGAGAAAAAACCTAAATAGCCCACGCAACAGCAACAATAAACACTTGGGAACGACTGCCAACCAGCGAACGCCCCGACTGGTGTTGACGAGAGTACTCGTAATTGCCTTTTTCAGAGTCCCAGCAGATCCAACGAATTCCATCTGCAGCGGGGGTATGTATCCGTTCATGGGATTACACACATCCCACTAATTTTTATTAATGACGAGTCCTACCCATCTCAAGGTGTCGTTAGAGACCTCTGTTGAACACAACACGATTTGTATGGTTAAATGATTGATACGAGACTGATTGATTGAGAGGCGGGACGACTGAGGTTTAGATATACATTCAAGCAGAACAGTGACGCACAGAGCATTGTTTCCCCAGCCAAAAACGAAAAAATATGAATTTCTTGGCGAGTTGTGAAGCTTCTCCTGCGAAATCACAAAGCTGATTAATTTATAAGAATTACTCTTGAGAACTTTATTTTCTTTTTGTGAGATAGAAATCACAGACCATAAACGTGACCGATGTGAGATCGGTGGTATTAAACAATTTACTTCTCATGGCTCTTGTTGGTTTACGAGCGCAGGAGAAAGGCTTTGCGAAAAACGAGCAACTGTGTTGGGATATCGCTTTTTCAGTATTCCGCAGCAAATTAGAGGAAAATTCAAATACCGGCACGTTTCCCTGTGTTTGAATAGGTCTTTCGGATGTTTTGCTGTTTTTCTTTCTTCTTCAGGATTTTTCAGCGTTTGCCGGGATATGTAAACTGATACAGTTTGCATAAACGACACGAGTATTGAGGGCAATGAGCAATGAGTAGACATCATAAACGGTAGTTGTTGTTGAATTTTTTTTTTAATTCTGTAAGAATTTTGATACGTAGTTATGAGGGAAACGTCAAAATCCGTCAAAAAAGTCAGAAAACATCCGAATGGTTACAGAGTATCAGAATTCAATCAAAATAATCGAAACAGAAAGAATACATTCGAAAAGTCAAAAATATTCAGAAAGTTTCAGAGAAGTCAGAAAAGTTAGAAAATATCAGAAAAGTCAGAAAACATCAGAAAAGCCAGAAAACATCAGAAAAGTCAGAAAGCATACGCTGGTTAGAATGCGTCAGAATAGTTAGAAGGCATCAAAATATTCAGAATGGGTAAGAATAGTCAGAAGGCATGGAAATGGTCAAAATAGTTAAAATGCGTCAATTAAATTGTGAGAATAGTCAGAAAGCATCAAAGCCGGAATGCGTTACAGCAGAGTATCAGAATTGTAAGCATCAAAATAATCACAAAAAAACAGAACGCATTCGAACTATCAAAATAGTCAGAAGGCACCAGAAAAGTCAAAAAAGTCAGAAAAGTCAAAAAGCATCTGACTAGTTAAATGGCGTCAGAATACTCAGAAATACCACAGTATTTTCAGAATTCGCCGAAACAGTCAGAATTGAGTTTGCGTTTGAGTTTTGGGTTATTTGTCTCTGAATGCATCAGAATAGTTACAATAATCAGAAAGCATCAAATGTCAAAATGCGTCAGAACAGTCGGAAATGTCAGAAAACTGCTGAATAGCTAATAAGTATCAGAATTGAAAGAAAACATTCGAATAGCCATAAGTCATCAGAATTATAAGAATGAACTGGAAAAGTCAGAATAGTCAGAAAGGTTTAAGATAGGTATAGTCAAACTGCGTCAGGATTGTCAGAAGTCATCAGATAATGACAATAGTCAGAATCTGTCAGAAAGCTTCAGCGTATATCTGTTAGAGTAGTCAGAACGTGTAAGAATAATCAGAAAGCGTCAAAATAGTCAGAAAATGTCAGAATATGCAAAAAGCATCACAATAATCAGAATACTTCAGAACAGATTAGCCTGAAAACGTCAGAATCAAAACAATGCGTCAGTATAGTCAGAAAGTGTGACAATAATATATGGAGGGTTCGAGCCTGAAATATCACTGCCTTCCATGTACGGCGGTCCCGGGACCGCTGCTTCCAGTTATCAAAATCTAGCTGTCTTGCGTCCGCGATGACTTTAAAAACTTTAAACCGGAGGTGCAGTCTTCCTCTCCTTCTCGAACCAGGAAGCTCGGATTCCAAGACCCTCTTAGCTGAAGCTAAGAGTTGTCGATGCGCTAGATGTGGCCGAGCAAATGCAGTCGACGGATTTTTGCCTTCCGGACTACATCCACACCCTGGTACAGCTCATAGAGTTCGCGGTTGCGTCTTCTCCTCCATTCGCATTCCTCGCAGACAGGACGTAGGCATTTTCGAAGGCACCAAGAATCACCTCTGCAGTTTTGCTTAGTGACCAGCATTCGGCTGCATATAGCAGGACTGGTAAAATAAGAGCTCTACAAAAAGCATGATTTTGGTCAGGAGTTTTGAGCTCAGTTGTAGCATCGGTTGCCAAGGACGATTCTACGTCGGATCTTCACCGTGATGTCGTTCGTGGAGTTCACGTTTGCCCCGAAGTAGACAAACTCCTTCACTACCTCAAAACTGTAGCTGTCGATTGTGATGTTTTGCCCTAGATGCTGTGATCGTGTCTTGCTCGACAGCATATACTTCGTTTTACGCTCATTGACCTTAAGACCAGCTCGTTTCGCTTTTTCTTCAATCACCGTGAAAGCTTCCACTACTGCGCGTTGCGAACGCGCGACGATGTCGTTGTCATCAGCGTAACCCACCAGTTGGACTGACTTGTAGAAGATAGTGCTTTCCAAATTGTACCAGTACCAAACTGAAGAAATCACACAAGAGCACATCTTCTTGCCGAAATCCGGTGCAGGTTTCAAACCGCCTGGAAGTCCTTGAACCGAACTGCACGGTGCATCGCGTATGTGTTAGCGTGTTGCGACACAACCGCATAAGTTTTCCCGGAATGCCGAATTCGGTCATCGCTTCGAATAGTTCCTTGCGATGAATGCTGTCGTATGCGGCTTTAAAATCGATGAAAAGATGATGCGTATCGATTTGAAACTCGCTGATCTTCACCAGGATCTTCTCTGAGGATTTTTGGAACACTTCTGGAGCACTCAGACTCAAAACTGGTCCATTGTACTGCCAGGTAGCAACCTACTCCAGTACCGTTAATTTGATCCCAACGGCAAATGGTGACTGGACCAGATTCGATTTCACTGGGATTCAAACCTGGGACGCCTCGAACTTGGGGCAGTCACTTAACCAACTGCGCCATCCAGTCGTCTAGGATTTGCCTTAGTGTGAAAATTTGGTCTATAGTCCATTTGCCGGGCCGGAAGCACTGGTGCCGATTAGTGCGTTGCAAAACGTCTTTAGATGTTCACACAGTGAGCTAGACAGGATTTTGTAGGCGACGACGTTGAGCAGGGATATACCTCTATAGTTGTTGCAAGAGGTGGGATCGCCTTTTTTGTGGATGGGGCGCATGGAGCTGACATTCCAATCTTCGGGCATGCTTTCGTCTTCCCAAATTCTACAAATGATCTGGCGCATGCTCCCTACCAGAACTTCGCCACCGGCCTTGAAGAGCTCTGATGGTAAGCCATCTGAGCCTGCGGCTTTGTTGTTCTTCGGCTTTTTAATGGCTGTGCCGACTACTTCAAAGCTAGGTGAGATGACTACTTCACCGACTGGAGTTGGGATTTAGTCATTCCCCATCCCTCTCTCCTGGTCTGTCCCGCAAAGCAGCTGTTGGAAGTGCCACATCCATTATTCCCTACCTGTCGGTGGGGTGTTTGAGACTAAACTCACAACTTGACAATAATCAGAAGCATCAAAAGTCAGAATGCTTCAGAACAGACCATCAGAATTCTAAGAAAGCATCAGATCAGTCAGAAGCCTTAGAACAGTTAAATGGACTGAGAAAGTCAGAATATTCAGAAAAGCATTAGAATAGTTAAACTGCGTCAGAATTGTCAACAACCATGTGAAGACAGATCCGTCACGAATTTTAGCTTCTGCGTCTAGTCAAGCTGCTGATATGAGCGTGTTCAAAATTTGTCTAGGTACTCTCTGTTTTGACAACATTTAGTAATTTGTGCTCCTTCTTAAAACAAAAAAATTGTTGGTCAAATTTGTTCAAAATTCTGCTCAAAGTAAAGTTTCAAACTTAGCCACAACCAAAGTGAAGCATGGAAGTTATGTATTGCATGTTGAACATTATTTCAGCCCACAATTTTTGAAGGTTGTATTTTATTCTCCTAATGTTCTCGAAATTTGGAACAATCGCGTCGAAATAAATTCCAAACAGTTTCGGTTTGAACTCCTATATTTACCAAAAAAAATCTTGTTTTCACCTATAGCACTCAGTAGACAGATGAACAAACAGGGAGACAAAATGAATGACCTGAATGGTCGTAGCTCATCAGCTGCGATAGAGCAGATAATTGCCTCACTATCTAACGTACACTGGGACATTTTTTGTCTAATTTTGACTAAATCACTTGGACCAAAATGTAATAGATTCATCGTGCCTATATCGACTCTACGATCATCATTTAACCGCTTCCAAAAAATGTCAAATTCCCTTATCTACTCCTCTCCCATCAAAAAAGAAAAACTTGCACCTCTAACCTCGTCTCTTAGGTTATCTAATTCACTTTTGATTATCCAAAAGAGCGCAACATCAGAAAAAACGAACGCAACTTTCACCATCATCAACTTTATGGTCATGTTGCATGGTTTAGTTGAATTTTTTCTGTTTTAATGTTGACCCACTGGTATGCTAAGGTTTCCTCGGAATCAAAGGGTTCTCCCTCCACTCCATCCACCCAACCAAAAAAAAAAAAACTCGATTCAAGCAAATGATTACCCATTAACGAACGATGTGTCATAAAACAGAGGAAAACAAGAGAAAACTAAGAAAGAATAAGAAAAACACCGAAAAGGGAAAACAAAACTCCAAGCCCACACACACGCGCGCACACAACCAACCAACCAAGCGGACAATTCCAAGTTGGTCGCCCTTTTCGGATGGCCTTTGCACTGAATTTACCTTATTTCTTGTTGGTGTTCTTTTTTTGTCAAGAACTTTTTACGAAATTCTTCGTTTTGTAGGTTTTTATGAATTCCTGGTACTGGACTGGCTGGATAAGTAACCAACGCGCACGGATGGATCAGCCGATTACGAGTCCCAAGAATGGGGTCAAATAACAATTGAGTTAGTTGGTGCGGGGCTTTAAAGTGTTAAGAGGTTTTTTTTCTTCTTTCTTTTCTCTGATGTTCTCTCCTTCGTTCCTGTTTATCGGTTATTTTCTTCTCGTTTTTTACGAGTTGAAACCTTTAAATGTGTCATCGAGAGGTGCACGGTTTTTTGCAAAATAAGGAAACTTTTCTCGCGGAATTTATTGACTTTTCGGCATTAAACCTGAAATCTTTCGGTTCAAATTTGTTTTGGTTTTTTTTTTAGTTCGACCCGAGCTTGGAGAATGTGAAAAGGTTCCTTTTTGTTGAATGTCTTATTCGGATTTTCAGTCGGATGAGGATGAGACGATATTAAATCCATTTTTAGAAACACTTAGTCAACAATCAGCAGAGGGACTTAAGCGAGAATTTTATTGTGCAAACGATTGTCTTTGAGTCGTTGTCACAGCTTGTGGAAATTTTGAAGCACGACAGGAAGCGGTGCAACGTACTTAAAATCAGATGGTTGTTTTTCGGATTGCTGACAGAATTATCGAACTTAAGGAAAACACACATCTTCTGGTGGTGGCTGTTACTGTTCTCTCACGAGAAGAAGGGACTTACTCCGTCTTAAACATTTCTGGGGGATTTCTGGAAAAATCATATACTGAAAACGTACTTTCTCTTCGGGTGGCTCTACAGTCCAAGCTTGAGCTAATTTCTACAAAAACCACTTGAGTTGTCCGTGTTATTGTCCCCTCGTTTGGGGGAAGGAACCTATTTCAACGTGGGAGTCGACGCACTTACCCCTTAGGCCTGCACTAAGTTAAAGGTGTTTCAGGTTCGAATCCCAGTGAAAGCAAAGTTAATACGCTTTTATCCGGTTTTTCAAATCTGTACCAGTCACCATTTGCCGTTGGGATCAAATTAACGACACTATCACTGGAGCTGTCGATCAGTGGTAGTAGTCTGACTGTGTGTATCACAATGAACTAACTTGGTATAAGTGTGCTTGTGAATTCACTAGCAGCGCCCTAACCTAACCTACCTCTTAAGCAACAGCGCGCCGAAATATACGAGTACACTGTGACAAAATTTAGGACAAATTCGTGTCATGTGAACCAAAAACTTATGGAAGATCTTTGTTAACGAAATTTTTGACAAACAAGGAAGAGATCAATCGAAAATTTGGCTGAATTTAGACAATTCTGTTTTTTGGCTCAAAAATCTATCAAATGTCAAATGGTGAATAGCGTCAATGTCGGTGCCTTAAATTTATGAGGCCTACATCCGACCCAAGCTTGTGTATAACACTCATATTTTGTCTGATGTATACGAGTACATCAGTTGTACATATAAATGGTCTTCCAATAAGGACTTCTGAACTTTGACAGTTGAAAGCGGCCATATTTTTGAGGCTTATTCAATGAAATTGGCTGTCATTTATTCAGTCTGTTTTGCCAAATCATCATAAACAGACAAGCCTTCAAAACTCTATTATCAAATGGCTGTTCTGTTCGGACAACGTTCCACATGCTTCGCCCATTTTACGGTCGCCAGATGGTCATACCCAGAGGACTATTCGCAGTGTGGTGGATAAATGAGTCCACTGATTTAGTAAACGATAAACCAACGCCCGTACGTCGACGAAACGCAAGATCAGCAGAAAACATCGCCACTGACCGTGAGAGTGTGCAGGAGAATCCGTGATCGTGCAGTCGATTTCGCCTTGCTCACAAGAACTTGGCCTTTCGAAGACCACAACTTGTCGAATTTGGGAATTGCATCGTGACTTGGGCCTGCACCCGTACAAAAATTCAACTGACCCAGGAGCTGAAGATAAACGACCATAGAAAACGACGTGTGTTCGCTGCATGGGCTCTGAAGCAGTTGGAAATTGACCCCAATTTTCATCGAAAAGTCATCTTCAGCGATGAAGCCCAGTTCCGGGTGAATGGGAACTTCAACAAACAAAACGATATCAATTCACATAAGATCCAAGAGCCCCCAATGCATCCCGAAAAAATCACTATTTGGTGAGCATGAGCACAGCAACCCTCAAAGCCAACATAACCCATGCCATCGGGCAAATTCAGCCTGATTTATGCGTCAGTCATGGACAATTTTTCATTTTGGAAGTACGCCACCCAAAGAAGCCGGTGCGGACATTTGAAAATCCATACATAATGGCATCGATGGGCCTTTCAAACGAATACAAAATATCGATGATACCCCACACACACTTTTTGCTTTATTTGAATTTAAAGATAAGAAGCGGTTAATGAAACAATATTTACTTCAAGGTAAGAGTCGACACATTTACCCTATAAGCCACGGCGCGAGAAAACATACCAGTACACTGCGACAAAATGTAGTCCAAATTCGATTCCAAAATCTGTTATATGACCAGAAACTGGTTAACGATCGTTGTTTACAACTTTTTGAAAAGTAAAGAGGAGGTTCTTAAAATCTTCGGTCATTTAGGCCATATGCAGAAAAATTCAGACAAACTTATCCCAAAAATATCAGAATATGCTCCTATTCCGATTTTTGACATATTTGATTTATCGTCAAATTTTGGGTCAACATTTTGTACTCGAAAATCTGGCCGAATGGTGGAAATAGATCAGCAATTGAAGGGGCGGGACCATCCGCTTCGTTATCGCTTCGCAGTTTGGGCCTTAAAGCAGCTTGAATTGGATAACGATTTTGGGCGAAAAATCATCTTTTCTGACGCTGACGAGGCGCATTTTCATCTCGGCGGCTACTTTAACAGACAAAATAGCCGCATCTGGGGCTCGGAAAACGGAAAACCCGCATGTTATTGTCGAGAAGCCAATGCATCACAGAGTGACAGTTTGGTGCGAATTGTGGAGTGGTGGCATCATTGGACTAATTTTCTTCGAAAATGAGGCTAAAAACAACGTTTCGGTCAACGGCGGGCGATACAGAGCCATGTTAACTGACTTTTTTTTACTGAAATGGAAGGCATAAATTTGGACGATCTCTGGTTAATGCCGAATGGTTGATATGGTGTAAAGCGGTAGACTGTTAGGCGCAGTCTGACGATTGTCACAAATTTTAGTCAAGTGGCATGAGTGTTTTCTCGGTTAGACACAAAAAACTGTGTAAAAGGGATTCAGATTTGTTCAAAATTGTGCTCCAAACTTCCAAACTTCGTATTTTCAACTGCTGTCGAAATTTTGAAAAATCAGTACACTGTAACATGGAACAGTGATAATCCGCCCAAGAGCCTCACTTTTCTGACTTGAGAAGAAGACGAAGACCAAAACTCCAGTATCTATACCCAGTTCAAGGTAAGTGGAATCAACTTGCTCATGACCGTCGACGTTAGATAGAGGCCTTAGCTTGGAATTATGAGACGATTTTCTGACCAAAAATAAATTTTAGACCGATTTTTTTGTATAAAAATGTAAGCGGTCAATCTCTAGGACACCAATCAGACGAAATCACGTTGTGCTAGGTCATAGTAGCTGTCATCCGCAAAGATGGGCTGCACTTAGATCATTGTGCAGTAGGAACGTATAAGTTTGGATCCTATTAGCCAGAAATTTAGGCTCACCAGTCATTTTTGACGATCTCTTGTTAAGACCTAAATTTGAACAGAAATTATCTTATGACAGTCTGAGGACAGGTAAGAAACTTTGCTTGATCCCGACCATGACATTTAATGCGTTAAGGATCAAAAAATATGCCTTCAAGTCCTAGACCATGTGTCGCCAAAAAGTTGAGTCCCACACATTTTTCGACCAATTCCTTCTTGACCAAAAGTTAGGAACGACAAATTATGACCTTCATCGCAAAAATTTTGACAAACACCATCTCCCCTCAACAAATATCATGCAAATATGATGGAGCTCCACAAAAAACGACAACCAAAAAGCAGCAAAATGTCCCAAAAAGTTCGCACATTTCTGATGAGTACTAGTGAACTGAGAAATTCCCATGGACACCGCATGGCCACGATCATACTTATTTTTTATTAAAATTTCTTCCCAAAATCATAAAGACAAAATGAAGATGCGACAGAGAAAAAAATTAGCCATTTATTGCCTCGTCTTCTCGTCCAACTGGTTAAACGAAAAAAACAGAAGAGGAGGCAGTTATCTGCTGTCATTTTGTTTATTCAAATTGTTTCTTTCACTTTTTATGATTTCTTTCTTCTTTCCTTTTCGTTTTTCGAATGGAATCGCCTCAAAACACAACATCAAACTGATTTAGTTTTCTTTTCGTTTCTGTTTCCCGTCTCAGCGTTTTTCTCGTTTTTTGACGAATTTTTTTGTTTCTTATTCTATTTTGGTCGTCAGTTTTTATGATGGGACATTTGAAATGCAAATTATATTTAAAGTTCTAGAGATAACCAGTGATGTGTACTGATGAATAGGGGTGACTTACGTTCCGCCGAGAGATTGCAAGATCAATCGTTTGCACGTGTAGATTAATAAACAAGAAAACAATTTTGAAAAGAAGCAGAAAAATGTATCAACAAGAGAATGAAAAGTTTGGTAGTTGGCAAAAGTTTATTAAGTCTCCGGAGGAGACGAGATAGTGTCATGAAATGTTTGAACGTCTACACGCACGAATTTTGGGGATGAAGTGTGACATGGCAGTGGACGGACACACTTGTTGTGGTGAGGTAATTAAGAAAGTTGAACACTTGTCGAGGGTCTTAACAGCTCAGCACTTCCAGGAATTTTGAGGGGAGGAGTGACACTTTTGGCAGTATTCCTTTGTTGAACACAATCGACAGTTGATGACTGTGATGGATTGCGGTAAGGTTCCACTGATTTTTTATTGCAAAACTTTCTTTTGTTTTTCTCAAAGAAGGTGAAGGCACTCGTCAAGGACAGAGCAGTCGGGAATGGACGTCTTATCGTCTTCCGTCATCTGAAGGCACTCGTCAAGGACTTTGGTGCAGAGCAGACGGGAGTGGGTGCCTTATGTCTTCCGGCACCTGGAATGAAATCGCGTGGGCGAAGGACGGGCAACAAGACTAAAACCAACAAAAGATTATCTCGAATTCACGGACATGACTGGTTAATCCCTTTTAGCTTAAGTGGACTGCCTTATTCGTGGTCGTTGAGGACACATACTTGGCGTCGAACAGCTCCAAAGAGAAAGTACAGTAGAACCTCGAAAAGACGAACAAATAAAACAAAGGCCACGTTCATCTTTTCGAATTGTTCATCCCTCCAAGCGTCGAAATTTTGTTAAAGATGAACGTAGCTATGCATAAAACAACAAAGATTAAGTACATTAGAACCTCGAAAAGATGAACAGCTATAAAAAAGGCCTCTTTCTTCTTTTCGAATTGCTCATCTGCCCCAGCATCAAAATTTAGTTAAAGTAGAACGTGTAGTCATACACAAAACAACAGCTTCAAAGATTAGATACAGTAGAACCTAGAAAAGATGAACACATATAAAATAGGTCCCCTTCGTCTTTCCGAATTGATAATCTTTTCAAGCACCACGAAGAACGTATAGGGTGAGCCATCCAGTGGTTTGTTTTTAAATTAACGTTGGGAAATATTGCCGTGAGTGTTGTACGCAAGTTTGTGCAAAGAGTTCATGAGACTGGTATGCTAGCGGACAACACTCATAGTTCCCGTCATCGTACGGTGCGCACAGATGAGAGTATGGCTGCTGTGGCCGAGAGTGTGAGACTCAGTTCACGAACATCAACTCGCCATCGATCTCAACAGCTCAA
Source organism: Myathropa florea (assembly GCA_930367185.1). Classification (NCBI taxonomy): domain Eukaryota; kingdom Metazoa; phylum Arthropoda; class Insecta; order Diptera; family Syrphidae; genus Myathropa; species Myathropa florea. Next base: position 110,753,843 of record OV884002.1, read on the forward strand.
CATTTCACGCACTAGCCTGAGGAGAATTCTGCACAAAGATCTCGGATTATTCGCTTACAAGGTCCAATTGACTCAGCAATTGAAGGCGCGCGACCAGACCATCCGCTTCGTTATCGCTTCGCAGTTTGGGACTTAGAGCAGCTTGAATTGGACAACGATTTTGGGTGAAAATCGCCTTTTCTAATGAGGCACATTTTCATATCGGCTACGTTAACAAATAAAAAAGCCGCATCTGGGGCTCGGAAAACTCGCACGTTATTGTCGAGAAGCCAATGCATCACCAGAGAGTGACAGTTTGGTGCGGATTGTGGAGTGGTGGCAACATTGAACCATTTTTCTTCAAAAATGAGGCTGGGAACAACGTTTAGGTCAACCGTGGGCGTTACAGAGCCATGTTAACAGACTTTTTTTTACTGAAATTTGCGCCATGCCACAATCGATCTTTTGGGCAAAAAATTGCCAAATCGCGTTATCAGCCATTTTAGCGATGTCAATTGGGTGCCTCGGAGCTGCGATTTGATCCTTTTGGATTTTTTTTTGTGGGGAACCGTAAAGGATCGATGTTATGCCAACAACCCGGAATCGATTCAAGCACTTAAAGCCAATATCGTCCAAGCAATCCGTGAGCTATAGCCCGAAACTATCAACAAGGTCTTGGAAAATTGGGGTGGCAGAATGCGGTACTGCGAAGTCAGTTGAAGCAGCCACTTGAACGACGTTGTATTTCATAATGGGAAAATTTGTTTTAACTAATAAAGCCATAATACATGGAAACAATTTAATTTTGTTCATTTTATTGCATTTTTAAAAAGAAACTTGTATATGGCCCGACCAGTATAACCTGCAAATGCATTAGCCTGGACTAAAGTGTGTCGTCCACGTACAAGGCGGCGCAAACAAGTCGCGAGGGACCTCGGCCGGCTTGTTGTGCGAAACTGGAGACAGCTGGCGAGAGATCGTGCTTTCTGGAGAGGCATGTTGGGTGAGGCCCAGATCCAACTCCGACTGTAGTGTCCTAAGAAAAAGAAGAAGTGTGTCTTCCAACAAGCATTGTCTGTACCGTAAACGTAAAGTTGGTAAACAAATGAAGATGAATAACTTCGCCACCTGCTTTGCAATTATCCAGCTCTTCGGGAGGAGGAGGAGGCTGGTAACACTAGGCAGTAACTTCTTCGACTGGACTGCGCAGTTGGTTAAGTGCCTGCCCCAAGTTCGAGGGGTCCCAGGTTCGATTCCGAAATCGGTCCAGTCACCATTTGCCGTTGGGATCAAATTAACGGCACTGGAGTAGGTTGCTACCGGACAGTACAATGGACCAGTTTTGAGTCTGAGTGCTCCAGTAGTGTTTATAAAATCCTCCAAAAAGAAAAAAAAAAACTTCTTCGACGAACTGAGGGATCGGAGCAAAATAGAACTGAAGCGTCTCCTGAGATATACTCGTATATAACAATCTGGGTGATTCTAATCATCCGTGGAAATGTAGGTCTCATGGGCGCAATGGTCCCAACTATTTGTTTAACTGAGCAACGATACTAGTCGCAAAGGACACTCTCACCTACCTACCTACCTACTCAACTGCACAGGTTCTTGTTGGCCCTCATGGTTGTAGACAAAATATATTTTGGAGGCTTACACCACGAGGCGTCAAACAGCTTCAAATATTAACTACAGAAGAGCCTCGAAAAGATTAACAGATAAAAAACAGGCCAAGTTCATCTTTTCGAATTGTTCATATTTCCAAACTTTTTAAACTTTTTAGATTAGGTACAGTAGAGCCTCAAAAAGCTGAACAGATATAAAACACGTTCCGTTCTTCTTTTCGAATTGTTGATCATTCCAAGCGTAGAAACTTAATCAAAGAAGAACGTATAGCCATACATAAGAGCATTGCATACAGCATTCATTTAATTATTTTTAAAAAACAAAAAACACCAAATGCTTAAAAATAGTTGTTCATAAGTTGTTCTCGTAAAAAACTGCTCTCTAATAGACTGCCGAAAGATGATAAAAAAAAATCGTTCATCTTTCCAAAGTATTCATGTTTTTGAACCGTTCACATTTTCGAGACTCTACTGTAATTCCAAAAAATATGTGCCCACGAAAAAATCGAAAATAAAAACCCGAAAGCCAAAGATGATTCAGCTTAAGTGCCTTAAGCCAGTTCTCCTTTTAAGTCTTAACATCCGCATGAATCACAGACCCACCTTCACCTAATCAAGCTGACACGGGGTTACCAAAATTCCCCACAAAATAATGTCCCCGAAAGTAGGTTAATATTTTGGCAAAAAGCCGCTCCATCTCTCTCCATTTCTGACTCAAAACGCCACTCACAGCATCACCTTACAACTTTTTCAAGGATGTCCGAGCCCTCACCTTCATCGTAGCCGGCGAAAAAGCGATACGAATTCCATTTGTATCCATAGCCAAGCGAGACAAATCGATAAAGATCAAACGTGTTTCACAAACCACACACACACACGCAGTTGATTAATTCAAATGCAAATTTAGTATCTTTATCAATTAAGACAAAAAAGATTGAAAGCCAAAACCGCACCGCACCGCAATCAACTGCAGTCTCCGATGGCGAACCTAAGGCGTGTGTATCTTCAACTCTTTCCCGCAATCTTTTGCCATAAATCTCTCCGTCGATGCGATTTGTGAGAGGTGGTTGTGGCTTAGCGATGGTGTTAGTGGTGTGGTTGGTCATAATGAAGAATTCCATGTTTTTCGTCTGCGGCGCTGTCGTCGTACATGGTAATGACCTTTGTGTGATGCTCATTTTAATTTTTTCGAACACAAATTCTCGCCTTGCCCCCTCCACGATCGGGCAGGTGGGGTGGGGTGGCATGGCTGCCAAGTGAACCGCATTCGAAAAGTGCAAGGTCACCTGACAGAGACTCTGTGCTTAAGTCAATGACTGTTTTGTTTTTATTCGAATTTGTTGTTCATTCTTCGCTTTTTTGTCTCTCGTGTGCGTGTGTGGTTTCTGGCTCCACAAGGCGGTAATATACCAGTTATGGTGATGATTGGAATTTTCGTGTGTTTGCCGAAAAACTAAATTAACTAGATGATGCGGGCACATACGTGTGCGCACAGATACTCGGATACATCCAGCACGTTTGGAAGAGATATGGCCGAGCGCTTAAAGGTAAATGTCTGTTTAATTATTAATTTTTGTTATTTTGGTTGGGGTGTTGCTTTTTACTGAATTTTATGGAGACCAGCTTTGATGTGTGTCATTGAACTTAATTTCAAGCCAAAATCTGGTTCTGTGGATTAATATTTCGAATTTGCAAAAATAAATATCGTCTGGAATTTGAATATTTGTTTGCTCGCTGCGTCTGTATCTCGTGGCACGTTTTGGGGTCTTGTTTGGGGATCTATCGGTGGGCATGAGTGGCCCATCGGTCAAGGGTTGACAGGTTGTGACGAGCTGATATCCACCGGAACAGCGAGGATCAAACACCGGTCTTTTTTGCGCGAATGCCAACTGCCAGTCGATCAGGTTTGGATAGAATTTCATCAGATTGCGGTGACTTGCGTCGCAAGACACTGACAATCGCGACAAATTTCAATGTCAAACATGCGAAACATGGTCTCAAACAATGGAATGAGACTAGCAAAAGGTTAATGGATGTTTTATTTTTAAATTATTTTTTGCACGAGCAACGAGCTGAGTTTATGCAGCGATCAAGGCGGTTGACATCCCACACTTTGTTGACATAAGCGGGTTATCGGATGGAGGAAGTTGGTCACTCGGTCCATTTGGTTTCAAGTTTGCTCCGATTTGCGAATGTGGAGAGATGACTTTTGTGAGTTTTGAGGGACAAATCCACTCAGGCGGGGGGGACCAATTTTAGAGATGCCGTTTTTGATTTGATTGCGAGCAAGTTTAGTTCAAAATTCAGAAATTTAGGTCAGAAATTTTAGGATTTGACGCGGACTTGGAAGAGAAATTATTTTATTGGTCGAAATTTGTTCAGATTTTCAGATTTTGGAGTTTTCAACTTCCAAAGAAGGTCTGGATTTGAAATGGACTTGGAAGAGAAACGATTTAGTTGTTCGAAATTTAAATGACAAAAGTAGTCAGATTTTTAAATTTTGGAATTTTTGACTTCCAAAGAGGTTTTGTCTGCCTTTTGTTCTTTTTGGAACAAATATGAGACATCGACTAAGAATATCAACATCACTTTGGAGAAAAGCAGATTAAGCGACACAACTGGAATTTTAAGCCTCTCCAGAAGTGTTTTTTTTTAATACAAGTTAGATATTTTAGACTGCGTTTTTTGCGATTGAATATTTTTCAAAACTGCCCTCTCTTTTGTTTTTTGTAGAGTTAAAATGTCTTCTACTGGAATGTTGTTCTCTTCGGCCCATTGTAAACATATATTGAAAGATCGAACTGCAACTTCTTCTTTTAACTTTCCATAAAAGGGGGGCCGTGGCAGCTTCACGTTCACTTTCATTTGTGCTCTCAATTTCTGCCGAATCCTCAAAATTTGCAGAGAACTCAATGTTTTCATGAAGCCAAACAATTATTTCTTCATTCGGGACGCTAACATTTTTGAAAAGTTACACTTATAGAGCCAAGACGTGCTACGACTTTATTGTTGCGAAAATCGAGGAGTTGCGCGAATCGAGATTTGCGTTAACCGAGTTTGTACGAGAACGTATTCAAAATTTAGGACAATTTTTAACATGGAAGGCAAATGAAAGGCAATAATCAAAATTTGGGACACATTTCAAAATTTGGGCCAATATTAAAAATTTAAGAAACTATTCAAAACTTAAAACAATTTTCATGATGTGATGCAATACTCGAAATTTAGGACAATATCAAAAACGTAAAACAATGTTTAAGGCCGTGTTTCATATTAATTTTCCAAATTCACTTTGTTCAAAATTTGAGAAACCCTTGAAAATTTAAAACAATGTTCAAAATTTAACACAACACGATATTTGAATCAAAGTATTTGTATCAAATTTTGAGTAAAAAATAAAATAAATTCTGTGAAATGTTAACAAAGGCCTATGGCAAGTCTGCAAGAGTTTGCAAATGCCATAAGTATTTTCAAAACGGCCGTGAAGACGTTGAAGATGACGAATGCACTGGACTCCCCAGCACATCAACAACCGATAAAAATGTGAAAAAGTTACAGAAATGGTTATGAATGATCGCCGAATCAAAATCAGAGAAGTCGCTGATGATGTTGTAGAATGGAACTTGCTCAGGCGTAACAACTATCAAAATGCTGTGTTCGAAATTTAAAAAAGTGTTTAAGGCAGTGTTCAAAATTGGAAAGAGAATGTTAAAAATCGAAAACAGTGCCCAACATTTAAAATCATACTTAGGACATGGGAATCCAAACAGATTCGATAGGCATTCAAAATAGTTTCAGAAAATTTAATAGTATGCACCAAAGTTGAGAACATGATCTTAAATTTCGTAAAATTTTGCAAAATATTCAAAATTTAGAAACGTCTTTATAAGGTTTGAGAAAATCTTACAAATTGAGAAACATTTTCGAAATTCAATGATCAACATTTAAGGCAGTATTCAAAATTTTAAAAAAAATTTCAAAATTTCAAAATGATCAAAATTGAAAAAGAAATTTTAAAAAAATCCAAAACAATGTTCAGCACTGAAAACCAAACTTAGGGCATGTCTGACGAGGGAGTAAGATTAAGTGTCTACTCCAAGGATCTCAATTTTAGTATATCCCTCCACCTTCCAGAACATCGTAACGTATTCCAGGCTGAGACGATGGCAATAAAAGAAGCCCTGTCTTGGCTCAAGAGCAACCTGATATCCAAGGAGGACATCACCATCTGTTCAGACAGCCAGGCAGAAATCAAATCACTGAACTCGGTCACTTTCCTCTCTAACACCTCTCTAAATTGCCCCCAAACTCTTAACGAGATGGCTGAGCATTTTTATATTCACCACATGTGGGTGCCGGGACACAGTGACATTCCAGGGAATTGTCAAGCCGATGATCTCGCCAGGAGCAGAACGGTCTCCACAAACCTTCCTAGTGGATATCCTCCGCCTATGCCATTCGCTGCAGCTAAACTTCTTTTAAAGAATTATACTTTTGAAAACACCAACTCAAGATGGTCAGATGGCACTACGTGCCTCATCACAAAGCAAATTTGACCTAAACTTGATCTAAAACGTTCACTCTATCTTCTTAGAATGAACAGGTCGTCCCTAAGGACTCTCATTGGCGTTATCACAGGACACTGTGCCATTGGCACTCATGCCTCAAAAATGGGACTCCCTCACAACGATTTCTGCAGAAGCTGCAGAGACGAAGAAGAAGAGGAAAGCATAACGCATCTCCTCTGCACTTGTCGTGCTCTCTTCTCTCGCAGGAAGAAACACCTTGGAGCCTAATTCTTCAACGACTTGAGCGAATTGCACAACGTCGGCATTCATCAACTAAAGAGCTTCGTGGAAAGCATCAAATGTTTTTTTTGGATAGGTGACATTAGATCCGCGTGGTACCATAATGGGCCTAAAGTGGCCTTAGTGTGACTGCTATCTGCAGTCAGCCACTTCAACCTAATCTAGGGCATGTTCTTAGCCAAAGGAGATTCGTCAGGCTTCGAAAATTGTTGTGACGCAAAGTTGAGGCCTTTCAGAAATTGACGAAATTGGCAAAAATTTGGCGAAAGAAAATGCCACAAAGTTGGTGTTAAATTTTGTGAAACTTAGGAAAATCTTCAAAATTCAAAATTCACCCTTTGAGGATTTGAGAAAAATGCTCGAAATAACGGAAAATTTTCGACATTCAAGGAAATGTACAAAGCTTAAGGCAAACACAACGTAATTTCTAGTTTAAACCGATGCGGTTGGTTGCGATGAGGGTTACTCCGTAAGGGAGTGAGCAACTTGACTTAAATAAATATTTCTTTAGCGAGTGTATTCCTCATTTCCTCAGCTTTTCGTATCTCTTCGAATTTTTCAAGAATATAAAACTAAGTCAAAATCCATATTGAGCTTCTGATAAAGCACTGAAGCACCTAGCCGACTTGGAGCGGTATACGAGTGCCAGTAACATCGATACTCCTGGAAGTGAAATTCCATTTATTTTAAAAAAAATTGTTATTTCACCCAAAGCATCACGAACAAGATGAGTTATTTCCCAAGATTCCAACCCATAGGGCCTGTTTAAGCTGCCAACTGAACGACATCATTTAGCAGCTATCGACCGAGAAGAATCCGCCCCAAAAGCAACAGTAGACTACCCCACATACAATCCTCCACATCACACGCTGAGACACCCACAATCTCTTAACAATTTAATCAAAAAAATACCATCAATACCAAAATCAATCTTTTTCTGTTGACAAGTTCACAGCACATTAATTCAGGCTTGCTTACAAATTTCTTTGGATGCCCACACATTCCCTTTCGGGGCAATTGCCCGTCCGAAGAAGGTCACTCAACTAAAAACTAAAACCATTCCCCTTCGTCTTCGCCTGACTATTGTCCCATTTTGCTAATGTGCTCGGCCTCCTCACAACCCCACCACCCTCGAAATGGGTCTCCTCGTTCAAGGAAAACAAACTCATCCACATCACTCACGGCTATCGCTTGCTTATACCGGTCATTTACAACTCTCGCCACATTGCACATCCTGAAAGGAATCACAAGATTTTGCCAAGTAGGCGTGCCACTCATTAGGCACTCGTTTGCCTCAAGTATTCCAAAAATATCTGCGAATCAAAACAGATACGTACACAAACATGTGTCCCCTGTATGATTTTCGAAGTTTTTTTTTTTTTACTTTCCCGAAGTGTATTTATTTTTTATCGTCTCATTGGCGGAGGATGGGGAGGCTAGATACACGAATACTCAAGTGAATGTAAATTAAAACTTGTTTTCCGTTCGATCGATGTTTATCTTCTCCAATCGAAGGCACTTGTGTACCTACGCTCCGAAGACCACTTCAGTGGATGAATAAGTAATTCGAGGCAAAAAGGAAGATGAAGAGCGACAAGAAAAAACCGGACAGGACTACACGGAGTCCACTCCAGATGAGAGATAGGAGCGGCAGAGTGATGGATTCTCAAGGCCACCAGTGGGGGCGGGGTGGCGAATTAATGAAATCCTTGGTATATTGTTACGGCCTTTTACTGGTAATCAATCACTTGGCTCCACTAGAAGGCTCAAATGAGCCAGCATCAGTCGACTGAAGAACCTCCTCGAATTCCCGCACAAAAAGCCGAATTAATCAACGCTCTGTTTGTGTGTGCTTTGGTCAATAAGTAATCTATTGTATGGGCGAGGACATGTTTCTTTTTCCCTCGATTGTCCCTCCATGACGGAGGAAAAAAAGAAATACGGACCGTGTTCCTTAAAAGGGCAATCAAAGCCTTACTTCTACCCACGCGCCCGGCACACATGAGCCGGGTCTATGTGCCTAGAGAAGGACCAAGAAAAACAGATCCCACCTAACTTGGGGCTCCCTGTTTTTCCTCGACAAAGAAAAGGAATCCTTTTCCGTCAAAAGGAAAAAAACGGCAGCGAAAGGTTGCATGTGTGGAAAGGACGGGAGAAAAATTACAAGGATTCGTTGAAAAATTATTTTTGCTTATTATTGGCAACAACAATACGGAGGGGGGCGTTATGAAGACATTCAAATTAATATTTTCTTTTCCCTCGTTCTGTTGAGAGGTGTTGGTCCTTGATTTGCTGGGAGGAATGAACTTCGAAGGAAAACATGTTTGTTTCTTGAACCTAAGGATTTTGAAGGCTGTCCTTTGAGAGGGTCGTATGACGAGAAAAATAAATACATTTTTCGAACAAGCAGACCCTCAAGAGAGGTTATTTACAGATCTTCAGTTCAGAAATAACAGAGCTTAAGTACAAACTGAAGCAGCCTTGAAGGATGACCTCTCTTATGTTGATTTGAGGCAAATTTCGAATTGTAAAAAATATTCAATCCAAATTTTAGAAAATGTTCCAAATTTTGGAAAAAGTTCAGAATTTCAGAGAATTTCCAGAATTTTAGAGAATGTTCAGAATTTTAGAGGCTGCTTCAGAATTTTAGAAGCAGTTCACAATTTTGGAGAATGTTCAAAACTTTAGAAAATGTTCCAAATTTAGGAGAATCTTTAGAATTTTAGAGAATGTTAAGAATTTTGGAAAATGTTGAGAATTTTGGAGAACGCTCAGAATTTTAGAGACCTCAACATTTTTTAGGCTGTTCAGAATTTTAGAGATTGTTCCAAATGTAGAAGAATGTTCAGAATTGTGGAGAATGTTCCAAATTTAGGAGAATGTTCAGAGTTTTGGAGAATGTTCAGTAGTTTAGAGAATTATCCAAATTTAATAAAATTATCAGAATTTTAGAGAATGTCTAGAATTTCAAATAATGTCCAACATTTTAGAGAATGTTCAGAATTCCAGAAAATGTTCGGAATTTTCAGAATTCCAGAGAATTTTCAGAATTTTAGAGAATTTTCACATTTTTAGAGGTTGCTCAAAATCTTAGAAAATGTTCAGAATTTCAGAAAATGTTCAGAATCTTAGAAAATGTTTAGAATTTTCGAAAATTCTCACGAAAGTGGATTTTAAGATCGAAAAAATAATGATTTAAAAATTCTTAGCTTTTCATGAAAACTTGCAAAACTTTCTTAAGACTTGGAAAAAGAATCGACAACTGGTTATGATAAAATTTTAGGAAATGTTGAAAAATTATAAAAATGTGCAAATTTTAGGACCGCGATATTCCACAGGAGAGGTGAGTGCACTCCCCCCCTGTAGTATGCATCTTTCTACGGATCGCAGTACTGCCAAGACTGAAGTCAATGACTCAGTTTGTAAGCATTCAGTTTTTCGTTTTAATGCGATTCGATTGAACGTCGCGATTCCGAGACTGACACAGAGAATCGCTTCATGCTCAATTTAGTCGAATGCATGAGTGAAATGAAATAAATGCCACGGAGATAAATTCGTAATGCTTTTGGGATGGAGTGTGCAGAGCCGATTTATGGCTGACATTTTGAGAAAGTGATGGCCTGTTGGGGTTGAGGCGCAAGTTGGCATTTATCAGATTTTCAAGGCTTTTAGGGAGATGATGATGAAAGAATGATTGGCCTGAGGTCATATTTCTGTCAACCGCCTGGGCAATGAGTATTACCTTTCCTTCAAAAACTGGGTAAATAGGCCCAATACAGGCTGCTATGCGAGATTATAGACAAGACAGAGATAGAATGTGGTCAGCAGTTCCTAGGAGCTCTGCAGGAATAATACCGTCAATCCCTGTTGAAGTATTTAGTTCGATAATGTTCTGGGTAAAGCAACGTTCCACGCCCTTCGCCATTTTACGGTCGCCATGATCGTCCTACCGAGAGGACTATTCGCAGTATGGTGGATCAATTTTAGTCCATTGGTTCAGTAAACGATAAACGATAGGTTGGCGCAACGCAAGATCTGTCGAAAACATCGCCGCTGTCTGTGAGAGTGTGCAGGAGAATCATTTCGCGTCGCCCACAAGACTTCGGCCTTTCGCAGAGCACAACTTGGAGAATTTGCATCGTTACTTGGGCCTTCACCCGAACAAGATTCGACCTGAAAGTAATCGACCAAAGACAACGACGTGTGTTCGATGAATTGGCTCTGGAGCAGTTGGAAACTGACCCTAATTTTCATCGTTTTCCTCATCTTTAGAGAAAGGGCCATTTCTGGATGATGGATGGATGGATACGTCAACAACGAGATCCAAGAGCGTCTAATGCATCCCGTGCTCTGTGGTGCGGATTTTGGGCTGGCGGAGTCAACGGTCCATATTCCTTTGAGAACGACGTTGGTCAGATCATCACTGTCAACAACGAACGCTATAGGTCGATGATTACCAACTTTTTTTGGCCCGAACATGTGGTTTTAACAGGACGGCGCGCGCTACGTGCCACACAGCTCACGTTATATAAAATTCTGGACGAGCGATTCGAGGTCATGCTCATCTCACGTAGAGGTGATGAGAACTGGCCACTGAGATCATGCGATCTGACCCCCTTAGACTTTTTCCTGTGGGGTTTTCTGAAGTCTCAGGTCTATGTAAATAAGCTACACACCACAGCGGCTCTCAAAGCCAACATAACCCATGCCATCGGTCAAATTCAGCCTCAGTCATGGAAAATCTGACATTTCAGATGCGAGTCACCCAAAGAAGCCGCGGCGGACATTTGAACGATGTTTTTATTCCATAACGGCATCGATAGGCCTTTCAAACGAATTAAAAATTTCGATGATATCTCACATACACTTTATTTTATTTAAATTTAAAGATAAGAAGCGCTTAATGAAATACCTTTTATATACAAGATGACGCAAAATTAATGATCCTATCGGAAGATGTTATAATTTTTGCAAATGGCGTCGCGGGGGACATCATGAGCGACGAGGCGCATTTCCACTTAAGCGGTCAATAAACAAAATGTGCGTTTCTGGGGCACTGAAGATCCGCGTGTGATGCACGTAGATGCCATTACATCCACTCAAAACCACTGTGTAGCGCGGCGTTCACGCGGGAGGAGTGATTGAACCGTATTTTTTTTAGGGCGCCATCGACAATGCGGTCACTGTTACAGGCGAACGCTACAGGACCATGATAAATGACTTCTACTGCTGGAATTGGATGAGCAGTGCTTGGTGAATATGTGATTTCAACAAGACCGCAAACACAGCACGAGTCACAATGGATATTGTGAAGGAAGCGTTTCCTGGTCTCGTAATCTCTCGTTTTGGTGATTTGACATGGCCAGCAGGATCGCCCGATTTAACTATCCCAGACTTATTTCCTTAGGGCTACTTGAAGTCCCGTATTTATACCAACAATCCTCAGACAATTGCAGCCCTTAAGAAGAATATTCGACAGAAATGCGAACAATTATCACCTGAAATCTTGTGGAAAATGCGATAAAACGGGTACAAATGCATATCAACACTGGCGGATATCATATTTTCCACTTGGTAGAAAAAATTGTAAAGGTCCAAATAAGGATTTCCATCACTCAAAATTATTTTTTTTTATTCAGTGAAAAAGAAATTCAAAAACAAAATTGGATGATTAATATTGCACCACCTTGTATAACAAAATGGAGGATTTTTTTTTTCGAAAATTCATAGAAAATGTTGCCTGAAAAACTAGTATGAGCCGTATTCAAACAGAACTATTTGGTCCAGTTGTGATTAAATGAAAACGTGGAGGTAGGTAGGCTAAAGGGTGCCCTTGCGATTAGTGTCGCGACTCACTTAGACCAACAGTTTGGGTCCTTTGTTTCTGAAATGAGAACCTTAACATACCTGAATAATTGGAGAAAGTATTAAGAAAAAGATTTTTTTGTACAACGGTCTAGACGGAATTTCATTCTTCTTTTTTAAATTTAATTTAATTTTAAGCATTCTTTGGAACATTTTGGATCATTTTTTGTGCAAATGACTTTTTCTGATGAAATTTTTAGTTTTGATATATTTCAGGGATGTCCCAAACAAGAAATCTGTCGTATCTGCTTCCAGAAGATGTTTAACCGGAATGAATGAGCATGCACCAGACAACTTGTTGCTTCAAAAATTCGAAAGTCCATCAGAAAAATGACCCAGAAACCAAATTCAGATCGAAATTCAAACATCTGGTCTAAAACATCTAAATGTCAAATGAGAAAGAAAATCTCCAGACACTTCAACATAAAAATGTCGACTTATGCAAATTGCTCATTAATCGGACGTGTAATTTATGTAAATAACATAAATTTCAACAGACAATCGGTGTAAACTGTCACATCGAGATGGAGTTCGGGTGCGATAAAGACATCCGCCGGAGGATGGTGGGGGGGATTAGAAAGTGTTTTTGGAGACATCACCTTGACAGGAGAGCTCCGTGGGTATCTCTCTCCAAGAGAATAAGCAATTTAAATCACATCTTAAAAAACAAGTGTTGCCATATTTCGAAAAAGAAAAAAAAATGAAAAAAATGCATATCTTTACCTTGAAAATCAAGTAAATCTCGTTCTAATCCACTTGCAAAGTAATCCAAGTATAACGACCGTTGCTGGTAGATGAAATCCATTTAGAATCCAAAAATTGACAAAAAATATCCAAGGAAAAGCGTAAAAATTTCACTTTTTTTTCACGAAACACAAGAACGCGACTTTCTTCTTTTTTTTCACTTGTAATCTCATGCAGAATTTTCAAAAACACTTCTCCATCTCCCCCTTTTTCACAAAATGCACTTGAAAATAGAGCAAAATAAAAGGAAAATGAGTAAAATATAAAATATATTCTCTCCTCAAACCGACGGAGAAGGATGTTAGACAGTTGAATGCACTAACTGCACAATACGCGAACACAATTGGATAGGGGATATCCAAAAAAAAAAACAAAAAAGAATATATATTCACAGCACACAGCGGAGACAGACTGATAAACAGATGCAGGTGTGGAAGGACACAGACACAACACAGCACAAAACACCGAATCGCACCCTAACACAATTTCAAATTCTATTCTCTATTTTCCTTGTTTTCTTCTTGTTGTTGTTGGTGGTGATGATGGTGGTGCTGTTTGGGTCTTTCTCTCTCTCTTATGACCACCACCTTCTCTTGTTTTGTCTTTGCTTCTTCTCACGTTTATCTGTTTTCTTTTTTTTGTCGAAAATTTCTTTTTGACTTCACTTTCGAGTGTACCTTCGTTTGGTGTGGAGTCACTTTTGACTTTAAATTCTTTTGTTGTTGTTGATGATGGTGGTGTTGTTGTTGTTGGTGATATTATTTTGTCTGCGTCTAGGCCGGTGGTGCATAAAAATCAACGAAAGATACACCACGGAGATACACCATACGGACTGAGAGAATGCGATGGCCTGGGTCTCTGTTATTGCAGCCCACACATGGAATGTGTGTTTCCCTCGTTTTGCTTGTGGTTATTTTGTTGACGCGGCGTACACCTTTTGGGAATTCTCTCCCACCCCCTTTTCGATGGAAGAATGGAACAAAAACAAAAAAAAACAAAAAAGACCGAACACGAACGAAGAACCTGCCGAGATGATGATAGAACAAAATCCGCACGCAGTCCAGAGACAGATTTAATAACTATTTATAGAACGTAGATACACCATCACTCATCTCTCTCTCTCTCACTCTTTTTCCTTCTCAGCACACACGATAAACACAGGATTTTGTAATGTTACGTCTTGCCGCTACAAAGAACTAGTAGCGGCGGCAACTTCGACACCGGCAACCGACACAACACGATACCGCGAAGCACCACTCAGCAGCCAATAGGTTACGACGATTAGACGACGGGGCTGGTGTGCCGAAGAACAGAACGACTACGGTTGTGACATAAACGATAAATTCAGGGATTCCATTCGAAGAGACGCACCACAAAAATAAACATAAACACTCAAGTGTGCGAGACACTATTTCTTTTTTTTTTTCTAATTGACTTCTGATAGCCTTCTCCGACGAAGACGACAACAATTTTACCCTAATCTCTCCACTCTCTTAGCCGTAGCAGCCGTAGCTAAACACTTTTCTTCTTCTGCCTCTTTCCTTTTTTACCTTTACAAAGCTAGTAACTCGCCGAATCACTAAGAATTCTTCACTAATTTCACTCGCTGTATCGCTGAGATACACTACTTCAGCACACATGTGCGTACGCGGATAGATAGATCGAAAGAAAAATCTACACAAAAAAATGTATTCACGAGAAAAAAAACTAAACAAAATTTGATTGAGACGACGAATTGCATTCACTGTGTGTTGTGTGCCTTTGCAGCCACTGAAGAACGAACAGATACTGGTGTTGGATAGGTTAGCGAATACAAATTAGAAGAAAAATCAAATGTCAAATCTATAGACAGGCGACGACAAACAGTACTAACGACGACGGCCAAACAAATACTAAATCAACCCACCGAACATGACGAGAAAAACTTCATCATCCAACGAACGAAAGTGCAAGAAAACACAACACACACCAGCGCACATTTGCACTCTCTCTCTGTGCTCACGCTCTCGCTGTGTCTCACATGCTCAACACAAAAAACCAAACCGAAAAAATGCCGACACACTAATTCACTCTCTTTGTCTCGCTCGGTTTCGCTTCTCTTCGTTTTTTTTCCTTCATTTTCTGGTGTTTTCCTTTTTTTTTTGTGTCGCCGACCGACCGGCTCCGGTCTCACCAACGCACCCCACGGCCATGGGCTCTTCTCTCACCGGAATCCTACCTTCGCCTTTATCTGTGAATGTGTGTGTATCAATGTGAAGACAATGTGAAGAGTGAAAGAATGTTAAAAGTCAGAATCGAAACCAATCCAATTACACAGGAAATCGTTCAGTTTTGGTCAGACGACACACTACTGTGATACTACGCTCACCACACACACTCTCTCTCTCTCTGTCAACGAAAAGATACACGATCCACGGCGAACTGCGACGTAGTACACACATTCGCACACTCCCTCCTTTCGTGTGTTCCATCCACACCAGTTGCCTGTGGGTGTGTGTGTGTGTTGTGTTTTTTTTTTGTTCTTTCCCTTCTTCTTCTGCTTCTTGTTGTGTAGGGTAAGTTCTCGTGAGTCGGCAATTATCATGCGCAGCGCGCAAGTTCAAGTGTATGGAATAGATAGATAGACTGGATGAATGGATGAATGTGTTGGGGTGATGCGTTTTTGCTGCTGTTGGGGCGGCCGTCACCGACACCGCCACCGCCGCCACCGTTGCTGCCGGCGAACAACAGGAGGAAATGGAAATGTCAAGAATTAAAAAGAAAACACACACACACACACCCATCCAAAGATACATTCTCGCATTCAGCGGGTCAGTAGTCGGTACAAACAAAAAACATGTGAAAACGATGAGGAAGGCGAACTACGAACGACGGCGGCACATAGCCACGTGTGATTTATTGTACAGCTCATCTCGTCGGTATGAGAGCATAGAGCGCGATAGACAACCGATGGGCGTGCGTGTATGGGTGGTTGTGTGCGAGGGAATAATGTTGCCGATTGGAAATTAAGTAAGAGATTAGGGTAGACCAAGCAAAAGGGTGTCTCGCCGGGTGTAGGCAGAGACTTGGGGGTCCTACTTGGAAATTTGTTTGTGTTGCACAAGCTTTTCTTTTCTTTTTTTTGTTCTTCTCTTCTCTACGATTGTTGTGTTTTGACCCGGGTGGGCGGAGAGGAGGGGCGCTATGCAAGGTTGCCATGTTGCGAGGTGGGAACGTTTTTTGAGTTTGCACTTATTGGGGGATTCTCCTTTTTAGAAAAGATCGATAGTTAAGCGAATTTGGCGACAAGACATTTGTACAGTAGAGTCTCTAAAAGATGGACAGACGTACATTGCATATGTACAGTGGCGGACAAAAGTTTTCGCACAATGCCATTTAGATAGAAAATTAATCGTTAAAACTAGAGATGTGACCGATATCAGGTAAGTATTCTGTATACGGCCTATCCGGCTTCCTTTATAATATCCGCCCGGAGCCGAATAATTTTGTGGTAATCATTATTACGTTTGTTATCGTATACGATGCCTGCTTCAAAAAAGCGTCACTGCTACATAGCGATGAAAGATACGTTTTGGCAAATTTGGACAAAATTAGGTAGTGTCTTCCATTTACTGACCACCAAGCCCAAGGGTCACTATTCCGTTCAAACCTAACAGTTTTGTGATATATGTAAGTCAAGATCGTTTGCGGCATCACTTTTTGCAGAAAACTCAATCTGACTATTGCCTTCCGACAAAGAAGCTCTAATAAAGCAAGGTCTCAGCATCACTGAAATATGTAGGCGATGTGGACAGGCCAAAGAAACTATGAAACACCCTCTGTGCAAGTCTTGCCCGAGAAAGATTTAAAATGTTAAACCAAACAAACGTAACAGGGAAAGACTCTTAAGAAATCCCATCTAGAGAAGTTGTCAAATTTTTGAAGGCAGCACTAAAATCCTAGATCAAAAGAAGGGGGTACGATAGATCTTTACGGTTGCAATATTAGTGTTACAAACATGACACACCCCGAGTTCTTCAACTCAATTGCCTTTCGTAACCTCGTCAAAAAAGTCCCAAACACTTTGCTGTGTAAAAAATAAGAATATCTCGTGGTGGAGAAGGAAAAAACATGTTTAAGTTGATTTTACTTGTACCGGTCTGATTTGAGTATCAGACAACCAAGCTGTTATACTTTAATTTGGGCAGATATCCTCCCGCCGAAATTCGGCTATCCGGCCTGGCTGCAGGCCGAATATTCGGTATCCGGGTACTATTCGGTACAACTCTAGTTAAAACCTAACCGACGTTTACCTCCAGTATGATCTGGCTCAAGCTAGACCTCAAAAGATCTGAAGAAATAATTTCCCTCAAAAGATCCAATATAAGTAAAATCGTCGGTTTCATTACAGGACACTGCCTCATAGGAGATCACGCCAGAGGACTAGGGACTCTAGCTAATGATTTCCGCAGAAGCTGCCTAGATTAGGAGGTAGTGGAGACCATTCAACATCTCCTATGCTTCTGCCCGGCCCTGACGTCCGTTCGAAACCAACGTCTGGGGACATACTTTTTTGATGGCATATGAGTTGTTGATGCCGCCGTTGGCCAATCACTTGATCAGCTCCTCCGCCGCCATCCTAAAAGAGTGATGAGCCCTGGTAGACTCACACTCCCCCCTCTCTCGTTTGCAGCCGCCCAGACTTCCCACGAGGATTGGTTACCCCATCTTCGGTCAAGGGTACTCGGCTCCCAGATTTCACCACGGGGAGGTGAGAGAAGAGTTCGTTAATAGAGGCTAGGTGCAGACGCTTGTGTCTGCATGGTTCGCCTGTTAACGCTTTAGACTATTCATTTTCATTCACACATTAACTTAAACTATTAAAAATATAAGCAACAAACTCCATAAGAACCCCTCAAGTTGCGTACTTGAATCACAGAGCTAATTTAGAGACACTTTCCGACGAAAAATAGTGATATCCATGTAAAGTAAGAACCAAATAGTTTGATGCATATTTTATCACCTATAATTTGCAGAAACTATTAATTTGACCACATTCGAATACCCTTTCGAATAAGACCAACCGTTGTATCCAAATATTTTGACTTGATTGACTTGACGTGACGACTTTGTGGTCCTTCGTTTGAATGTTCTCTCATTCACTCGTGTATCCGTTCAAAGGTTCTTGTTCAAAATCACTTACCTGAAAATAGAAAAAAAAAAGAAAATCGTTATTATCTTTGTTAACTCTAGAGACAAGCAAAAAGTTATAAGTGATGTCGGTTTAAAACGTTACGAAGCGAAAAAACGATAGAAGAGGAATTTAGGTTTGAAGGATAGAAGCAAATACAGTCAGCGTTAAAAGTGCAATCATTAGCTGAAAAGTATTCCTCTAAATTAAAATTAACTGGAATGGTCGCTGACTGTATATCCTCCTTAAGAAATTATTCACTTCGTTTAACAGACTATTTTCAAAAGACATACTTTGATTTTGAAATGCATGGAATCGTAGATCGGGTTTTTCACGATTTTTTGTGTTTCAAGAAATATTTCTAGTTAGTCTTGCTGAGTGTACAAGAAACCACTTTATCCTCGTGATGACATTCATGTGATTGGTTGAACAAAGCGAAGCGGCGATGAAGGATTTTCGAGCATATAAAAAGCGCCTGTTAGGTTACAGTGTATCAATAAAAAATTCGGACAATTACCTTTTTTCAGAGCCGCCACCATGTCATACCGAGGTTTTTAATGTTTTCAGTTCTTCATTTGATTTTCGCTACACGGAAGATTGACCATGGAATCTAAATAACCTGAATTTGTTCTCATCAATTTACTCACTATCAAAAAGTATGAAGGTAAGTGTCCGAATTCTTTATTGATCCACTGTAGACTCATGTGGCCGAAAGCAGGTTAGCAGTCCCTCTTAGGCTAACAAAGGCCCATTGTTATAACACGCGGATGGGGTACCTTCTATCCATTAAACCATTTGGTGCTTGCTACGAAGCGTTTAAGCTGATTGACACCAACGTTGTTCAGTAAGTAATCAAGCAATTGAAAAAGTAGGCGCCTAGATAGGTTTGCCATTGGAAAAGGTGCTTCGTGTGCAGAGGAGATGTATTACAGTCTCTTCCTATTCTTTGTCTGTTGTAAGAGAGTTCCAATCTTGAGGCGGGTGTATCAATGGCACAGTGTCCTGTTATGACGCCGATAAAAGTCCTAAAAGATGACCTGTCACTTCGTCTACCTCAGCTCCGCAGTAAACCATATTAACAGCATCAGTGCGAAGATGAAACGCGGAATAGTTATTCCCAATCACTGTTTTTTTTTGGGCTCAAGAGTCAACTGAGAATCTTCTCGAGAGACGCCTTTCTTCTCGAAAGGGCCATTCATTTAGCGCTTCCTATCCTTAGATTTGAATAAAACAAAGTGTGTGTGAGATATGATGGAAATTATTTATTCGTTTGAAAGGCCGAGGCACCTTTTTGTATGGAATATAACATCGTTCAAATATCCGCAGCGGCTTCGCAGTGGTTTGCTTTCGAAATGTCAAATTTCCCATGACTTTGGCGCATAAATCAGACTGAATTTGACCGATGGCATGGATTATGTTGGCTTTGAGGGCCGCTGTGGTTTGTGGCTTATTCGCATAGACCTGCGACTTCAGAAAACCCCACAATAAAAAGTCTAACGGAGTCAAATAGCACGATCTCGGCGGTCAGTTCAAATCACCTCCACGTGAGAAGAGATGAGACCATGCTCTCGAATCGCTCGTGCAGAATTTCCTATGTGGCGTGAGCTGCGTGACACGTAACGCCGCGTCGTCCTGTTGAAACCACATATCGTTGGTGTCCTCATCATCCAATTCAGGCCAAAAGAAATTGGTTATTATCGACTTTTAGTGCTCGCCGTTGACGGTGATGGCCTGGCCAACGTAGTTCTCAAAGAAATATGAACCACCAGCCCAAAATCCACACCAAACAGTGATTTTTTCGGGTTGCATTGGACGCTCTTGGATAACATGTGAATTGGTATAGTCCCAAATTCGACAATTTTGTTTGTGGACGTACCCATTCAATCCAGACCTAATCGCTGAAGATGATTTTTCAACCTGCTCCAAGGCCAGCGAACACACATCGTTGTCTATGGTCTCTTACCTGCAGCTTCTGGGTCAGCTGAATTTTGCACCGGTGCAGGCTTTAAGTCGCGACGCAAAATTTGCCAGAATGTGGTCCGAGAAAGGCCGAGTTTTCGTGAGCGACGCGAAATCGATTGTACGACGACGGATTCTCCTCTACAAATTCACGGACAGCGGCGATGTTTTCGGCAGATTTTCGGCTTCATCGACGCATGGGTGTTGGTTTATCGTTTACTAAACGAACCAAATGTATCAACCACACCGCGAATAGACCTCTCGGTAGGACTTTTGTATGGCGACCGTAAGATTGGCGAACCGCGCGGGACGTTGCCCGAACAGAACATCCATTTTGATGAAAGAATTTTATCATTTAGACGTGTTGTTGAAGACTATGTCCGTCCATGGTGATTTGGCAAAACGGACTGTATGAATGACAGCCAATTTGACAGATTTGACAGATTCTTCAACAATGTGGCCGCTGTCAATTGTCAAAGTTCGGAAGTCCCTATTGGAAAACCCCTTAGGTTTGCTTTTGAGTGGGTGCCTTAAAGATTGTGTAGACTTTTGAAAAAACCGTTCAGTCGGACACTCAATCAACACACTGTTTATCGCGTTGTGAGACACTTTGCCTTGTATACCTTGTCTTGGTGTCTTTGTTCTCTTGATTTCTACATATGCCATAGACCCTTATGTGCCTGCACTACAATTTTGATCAGTTTCAAAAAATAGCAAAAATTCTATCAATCACGTGTTTAAATTCAACAATTCCAAAAATTAGGGCCAAGTTAAAGGTAGCCCTAAACGACGAACATGCTCGCCGAACTTGCTCGTTTGCGTTATCCCCTACACGGCGAACACATTTGGCCAACATTCATTTCGTGTTGTTTCTTCAAACCGTCAACATGTGTGATAGGGAAGCGCAAGTGGTGAATTCCTCGATAAAATCGTGGCTGACTGTTTATATTGTGCTTAATCCGCGATATGAGAGGTTTGCTCGCGAACATGGCCCTACACGGCGAACATCAAAGCTAACGAACACGACAAAATCGAAACTTTTCGCCAACAGTGAGTGGCACACAAACCAGCCCATACACGGCGAAAATGCGGCGAGCACGAGCAAATTCGACGAGCACGTCCATCGTTTAGGGCTGCCTTAAATGACAGTATCGTAACGTGAGTAGGGGGGTTGAGCTTGAGGCCTAGGTCCTCAACAAAAGAAGAATAAGAAGAATTAGGGATCTGGTCACAAAATGTTATTCTTCAGCTGCTGAAATGCTAAAATGAGATGACCAGAAATTCTGTTTTTGGGCCTTCCCGTTTCCCCGATGTCGTTGCAAAACCTAAAGACGTCTTCTTGAGCAGATTAGAGCTTTAACAGTTTCCTGTCGAGAAATTTGTCCAAAAGATTCAGACAAGACATTTTAGGCCTTTAATGTTCCAAATTTTGACCAAAGATCAAAACAGCTCAGTGTCGCCCCCAAATTATTGTAAAATGACCAAAATTTATCGAATCCGTTGAGAGCTCCTAAAAATAATTTGACCTCAGATCCAAGTGCAAACATTTTTTGACAATCCCTCCAAAACCAAAAAAACAAAACGCCACCATTTGACATTTAATCCAATTCAACTTTGCAACCTACTGTAGGAAAATGCATCGCTACACAAAACCCACACACGACCATACCCAACACCAGTTGTCAACGTCTGTGTCTGTGGGTGTGTTTGTTAACTTATACTTTTTATTTCTATTCCTATTCGTTTTCGCTCTCATTTTATCTAACACATCCGATGCGGTCCGTAGCCTAGAACTTGCAAACTGCAATGTGTGTCTGCTGCCATGGTCGCATCGTACGGCTATTCTTTCATTTCCTCTCGTTCTGCCGTGGGCACTCACTCTCTGTCTGGCGTACTGCCTTGACTGCATGTGTATGCAATCATTGATGAAATGCGCGAATTAGACGTGTGTTGTGTGTCTGTTGGACTTCAACTCGTGCTGTGTGTGGTGGTGGCGATGGTATTTTGTTTTTTTCTGTTTTCGACTTCTTTTCCTCTTTCGCCTTCTTCGATGGCATAAGGAAAGGAAAGTAAAAGCTCAGAAAGTCAAGTTTTACTTACTTACTCCTTACTCACGGTGCACGGTGACAAACAAACACGGGCACATGAGCGGAGGACGAGGTAATAAAAAAATAAACGATATTTCCATTTCCTTTCGCATGGCACAAGGTATTTTTATACTTTTCCTGTGCAGCCCGTAAATGGGAGTGCACGACGAATGCGAAGAAGATTATTAGGTGAGGCAACGATAATGAAACACCGGCATTCTAGCCTCGAAAATTACTTTTCTCCTCCTCTCGCTCTGTCGCAGTCACTCGCAGTGTGTGTATGGGACCTACCAACCCCAAAGTCTATGCACATTTGCACACACGCACACGTCTAGTAGACTCGTGAATGTGTGCATCCGCTGTTAAGTGAAACGAATTCACGGAGAACGAAGACGAAAACAATTAGGTATCCACAGATGTGTGCAGCGGCAGTAGAATGCATGAATTGATCGGAACACATTTTTTGTTCCTGCCTTTGCTTCGACTCCTAATCAGATACAGACGTTTGTTTGATGTCAGACGAAAGTGTGTGCAGTGCGGATGGATCCCTTTTGAATGATGAATTCTAAAAATAGCACACTCGGTGGCAATTCAGAACGAATGTGTGTGTATCTGACTCAACTGATAAATGCTTTAGGTAGTAAACAAGCACTCAAACCTTGTCTTGGGTCACGCTTGTCTTTTAAGTGGGGCACTATAAGATCATCTTTATGTTTAGGCCAAAGATACACCAAGGAGGTGTCACAAAATTGTCATCCAATGCTGTCTGGATCTGATCGCATTGCCTCTGTAAAGAGTTTTCCGAATTCAGGGCCTACGGTGAAAAAAGCTCGAAGAATTTTCAAATTCGCAGTGAGAGGACACATCAGTTGACGATCACTTCTGCGAAACCTCAGGAAAGTGGGAACAACGTGAGCCAGTCTCCTGACGTGAGTTACGTACATATAACAACGATTTGCATGGGCTTCGGCGGATACAAAAAGGAATTGGCGCAAGTTCTCAGTTGTTGGGCCACATGGACAACCACTGGCGAACCGAAATGTAGTCAAATACCTGGGGATCTGGCTTGATCAGTATTTGTATTTTAACAAACATATTGATGCTGCTCTGGCCAGAGCCCGAGGAGCTTTTGCCCTTACTAAGAGACTGTTTTATAACAGCCAACTCAATGCGAGGTAGTAGTGAAGGTAATTTGTTACATGGCCCTGATCCGGCCAATGATCGTTTATGGCTGTCCCGTGTGGTTCAACGTGGGAGCACGCTTAATGGAAAAGATTCGGTTGTTCGAGAGGGCTTGCCTCAGGGCTTGCCTTCGCCTTTATAGAACTCCATGGTCCCAGTACAAAAAATTCTACTCCAATGAAGTCCTATACAACAGGGCGAACATAATAAGAGTGGATAATTTCTTGATAAAATTGATTCGAGGGCATACAGCAAGAGCGATGAGCTCGACCAACAACCTGATTTCCGGGGCATTCTACCCCAACCCTCAGTACCACGAGAGGGTACGGCACAATGGCTTCGTCCCCCCAGAGGCATTCATCTATTTAGATAGAAATGGCCTGATACAGGATAGAAAAGCGGTTCCGCTGATATTCCACTTCGCCCGCTCGACTGTGGATGGGCGGCTCAACTACGACCGAAACGTCGCACAGAGCGCTGAGGAGCGTCTCCGTTTCAGCAGGGTGGTCTCAACCCGCGATGTTGAAGATGCTAAAAAGCAGCATCAACGATTCTGGTGGCTAGGGAGAAGAACTCCATCGTCAAACCCTGTGGTCATAGACCCGGGGTAGTTATATTCCCAAAAAGGGAAAGTCGGCTCTCTGTCTTGCGGTAGATCGGGCGCTTGTCCCAGGACGCACGCAATGGCCGACTTACATACTAGGTTAAGTGTAGTAGTTAAGTTTTATATAAAAAAAAATTTGTATGAAAGGTACAAAAAAAAACAAAAAAAAAAAAAAAAAAAATTATTGTATATAAGGTACAATACTTTGTGCTGATGTTGTGGGGTTAAGGTAGTATGTAAGTTAACATGTAAGTTCTTCTTCTTCTTCTTAGGGCGCTACAGTCCGAGGTGGACCTGGGCCTCACTCAACATGCCTCTCCAGCCAGCACGATCTTTCGCCAGCTGTCTCCAGTTTCGCACACCAAGCCGGCAGAGGTCCCCCTCGACTTGTGTGCGCCACCTTGTTCGTGGACGTCCTCTGTTGCGTTGTCCCACAGGCTCAGAGTCGAAGACTCTTCGGGCCGGAGCTAAGTTGTCCATACGCTCTACATGGCCTAGCCATCTTAGGCGTTGGATCCGTAGACGCCTGGCTAGACTCATGTCGCTGTACAGCCCATACAGTTCGTGGTTGAATCTTCTCCTCCAAATGCCATCAACGCAAACAGGACCAAAGATCGCGCGCAGAACTTTTCTCTCGAAAAGACCAAGAGACTGTTCATCCGCTTGGGATATTGTCCATGCCTCTGCACCGTAAAGCAGGACTGGGATGATCAAGGTCTTATACAAAGTCAACTTGGTCTTCCGAGAGAGGGCTCTACTACTCAATTGCCTTTTGAGCCCATAAAAACAGCGGTTGGCAAGAGTAATTCTGCGTTTGATCTCGGTACTGATGTTGTTTGTACTGTTAACCGCGGAGCCAAGGTAGACGAAGTCCTTTACTACCTCAAAGTTATAGCTGCCTATGGTGACGTTCTGGCCAAGTCGTCGATGTTGTGCGTCCTTTCTCGATGACAGCATATACTTTGTTTTGCCCTCGTTTACCGCCAGACCCATTTTAGCCGCTTCCGTTTCAATGCCAGCAAACGCATCATTGACGGTTCGCTGTGTTCTCCCAATCACGTCAATGTCATCCGCGTAAGCTACCAGTTGAACGGACTTTTGAAAGATCGTGCCTCTTGTGTTGGCCAGTGAGTTTTGCACGATCTTCTCAAGAACGATGTTAAAGAAATCACATGACAGCGCGTCGCCTTGTCTAAAACCTTTTTTGACATTGAAGGTCTCGGTGAGTTCGTTACCGACCTTGATGGAGCAGCGAGAGTTCTCCATCGTCATCCTGCTCAGTCTGACGAGTTTAGCAGGAATGTCAAAACTAGACATGGCGTTGTATAGCTCGTCTCTATGCACGCTGTCATATGCGGCCTTGAAATCGACAAATAGATGGTGTGTGTCGATCTGCATTTCCTGGGTCTTCTCCAGGATCTGCCGCAGTGTGAAAATTTGATCGATGGTGGACTTCCCGGGCCTGAAACCACACTGGTAAGGACCTATCAGTTTGTTCACGAATGGTTTCAGGCGTTCACACAAAACGGCAGAGAAGACCTTATAGGCGATGTTAAGGAGACTTATCCCTCGATAGTTGGCGCAGTCAAAGGGGTCTCCTTTCTTGTTGATCGGGCAAACGATACTGAGATTCCACTCATCGGGCATGCTTTCCTCCGACCATATCTTACAGATGAGCTGGTGCATGCGCCCTACCAGATCACCTCCAGCTGCTTTAAACAACTAGTAAGTTAGTATTAAGTAATTTTAAGAAAATCGTACAGCCACTAAGTTTTTTTTTTTTTTTTATATTTTCTTAGTAACAAATTGTTATATAATAAATTTGAATTTTTAAATTAGAATAAGTAATTCGGTTAGGTTAGGTCGAAAGACATTAAGATAAAAAAGATTTAGATTAGCTTAGAGTGCCTGTGAAGGGCCAGTAGGTTATAACTGAAATATCTGTCCTTAGTATAAGCTAGTTTAAGCATTTTGTTCCTAGTATTTAAGATATTATAAATGAGAATAAAAAGAAAAAAATGCCAAAAAAAAAAAAAAAAAAACAACGATTTGCATAAAAATTGTCACATCAACACCATCCAGGCGCCAGCTGATTAAATGACCTACAGGAACAGGAAGTTGCCTAGTCCTGAAGGGAACATCACGACAACCAAAAAAGAAGAGAGAGAACACCATAGTCCCTTACAATACCGGTTTTTATATTCGATGTAATCGTACACAGGCAGCACTGCAAACTGAGGGTTTCTTTTTCTTCTGCCTTTTCAAACTTACTATCTTCCCTAAGCGAGCTGAGGAACAGAAGCATCAGCTAAGTCAATCGCTTCATAGGAAGCTCAGAATGAATTAATTACTTACTTAAGGTGGCGCTACAGTCCGGGGTGGACCTGGGCCTCAACCAACAAGCGTTTCCAGCCAGCTCGATCTTTAGCTAGCTGCCTCCAGTTTCGCACGCTCAGTTGGTTGAGGTCCCTTTCCACTTGCGTGCGCCACCTGAGTCGCGGTCTTCCTCTACTGCGCCGTCCCTCGGGGGTGGATTCGAAGACTTTCCGGGCCGGAGCATTGGTATCCATTCGCTCTATTTGACCTAGCCATCTCAATCGTTGTATCTTCATCCTTCTGGCTAAGTCAATGTCGCTGAACAGCTCGTACAGTTCGTTGTTGTATCTTCTCCTCCACTCACCCTCTATGCAGACGGGACCGAAAATCACCCGAAGAATTTTCCTCTCGAAGCAACCAAGAGCAACCTCATCCGCTTTTGACAAAGTCCATGCTTCTGCGCCATATAGCAGGACTGGGACGATTAGGGTCTTGTACAGGGTTACTTTGGTTGTTCGAGAGAGGGCTTTGTTTATCAATTGCTTTCTTAGCCCAAAGAAGCAGCGATTAGCAAGAGTTATTCTTCGTTTGATTTCAGCGCTGGTGTCGTTGTCTGAGTTAATAGCGGTGCCTAGGTAGACAAAGTCCTTGACTACCTCAAAGTTATAACTGTCAGCTGTGACGTTCTGTCCGAGACGTCGGTGTTGGGTGTCCTTTCTGGTTGACAGCATATACTTGGTCTTGCCCTCATTTACCGTTAAACCCATCTTCGTGGCCTCCGTCGCAATACTCACAAAAGTGCCATTGACATCACGCTGTGTTCTTCCGATTATGTCAATATCGTCGGCATATGCGAGTAATTGGACGGACTTCTGAAAGATTGTGCCTCAGGTGTTGGCGTGCGAGTTTTGCACAATTCTTTCAAGTATGATGTTGAAGAAGTCGCATGACGGCGCGTCGCCTTGTCTGAATCCTTTTTTGACATCAAAGGTCTTGGTTAGGTCTTTACCGACCTTGATGGAGCAGCGTGCATTCTCCATCGTCATCCTACACAAACGGACGAGTTTGGTAGGGATGCCAAAACTAGACATTGCTCTGGATAGCTCGTTTCTATAGATGCTGTCATACGCGGCCTTAAAATCGATGAAAAGGTGGTGGGTATCGATTTGTTGTTCCTGGGTTTTTTCCAAGATCTGCCGCAGCGTGAATATTTGGTCGATGGTGGATTTTCCAGGCCTAAAGCCACACTGGTATGGACCGACCAGGTTGTTGACGAATGGCTTTAGGCGTTCACACAACACGGCAGATAGGATCTTATAAGCGATATTTAGAAGACTGATGCCTCTATAGTTGGCGCAGTTTAGAGGGTCTCCTTTTTTGTGGATCGGGCAAACAATGCTGAGGTTCCATTCATCGGGCATGCTTTCTTCCGACCATATTTTACAGATGAGTTGGTGCATGCTCCTTACCAAGTCATCGCCTGCTGCTTTGAAGAGCTCAGCCGCTAGGCCGTCAGCTCCAGCAGCTTTGTTGGACTTTAGTTTAGATATGGCTATCTTCACTTCGTCCAGATCGGGGGGTCGGAATTGTTGATCTAAGTCGTCCCTTTCATTCGGGTTGAATGGTTCAATCTGCCTGACAGCGGAATGAAGAATGAATTAATTAGTAGGAGATATAAAAGTCTCGTTGTGAAACAAGTGCAGGCTACACTAGGCTTCGTAAAAAAATAATATTTACAATCATCTCCTCAAGATCGCCAACGAAAGATGGACCAAGCTGGAAACCTGTGTCCTATCCAGAAACTTATGGCCCAACTACAACCAAAAGAGAGCAAAAGACCTGCTGAACAACAGTAGAAGAAACATACCCAGAATTATAGCGGTCTGTACTGGACACTGGGCTGTTGGCAGGCATGCTGAAAGACTAGGCATAGGCACTAACGCAGCTGCCGGGTGGAAATCGAGCCGGAAACCCCCGAGATCTTTCTGTGTCAGACAACGCACTCTGGGCAAAGCCTTCTTCAACACCCCTAAAAACCTCTCGGAACCAAAGATTCATAGTCTGCTAGCCTTCATAAACTCCACAAAGTGGTTTTAAACAAATTTAGGCAAATCTGAGTGAATACACACTCCGTTTCACCCCTTCTCACAGATTAGGTATCCCATAGGATGTGGTAGAGAAGGCGCCTCAGCTCTATTTTGTTCAGATCTCCCAGCTCGTCGAAGAAGTTACTGCCCAGTATTAGTAGTCTCCTTCCCCGTAGAGCTGGACAGTCGCAAAGCATGTGACGAACGGATTCTATTTCCTCCTCGTCCCTGCAACTTCTACAATAGTCGCTATGGGGGATACCTAGCCTCCTGGCATGGGTGCCTATCTGAAAGTGTCCGGTGAGGACTCCCACTACTATTCGACCTAAGCTAGTTTAAGTACGAAATGTTGCATCTGACCAGTTGGTGTACGCGTGGAAGTACAGGAAGTATCACGTCTGACGAGCTAACTCGTACAAATACAAGCGCTCCGCAGCCCTACTCACAAATACTGAAACTCCCAAGTCTAGCGTTGATACAATGGCGCCCAACATTAGGACCAAACTCCAAAACTATGACGCTTCCTGTAGTCAAAGAAGTAACGGTTGCATGAGGTTTCAATAAATTTACCGAAATCATCAAAAAGGATGCAAATTACTTGACAGATTCAGTTTTGCATCAAACAAAATGTTGGGGAGGGGTGAAGAATTTATTAGATAAATGGTTGCTTGCCTAAATAAAATGGTGGCATGGAAACGAGTAAATCAGCACTTGTTACTGTTCTGAGTGCGACAAAAAGATGATCGGCTGAATTTCTTAAATCCTCCCAATATTTCGGGCATGTAATAATGCTGAGACTGTAAAACATAGAGACCAGAGCATGGGGAAAATCTCTTTTAATTGTAGCACGAAGAATCTAAGTGGGAAAAGATCCATGAAGTCAACTGAGAGGCACTTTAGTTTAAAAAATCGCCGGGGAGAGGAGTAACTTTAAGGGGTCTTATCAAAATAGTTATACTAGTGTTACGGACGTGTAGTCTCGTAAACGACATATATATATATTTATTAAAACAATTTTTATTATTTACTTTAACTTGTTCGAAGACACAAATATATATTTATATGTAAACTATCGAGCTACTTATGCTCTGCCAGTGGCGAGTCTGCTGGGGTCCACGTCTCGATCCGGAAAGGGAAGATGGAGTGCACGTGTTGTGCTTATTATGCTTTGACATAAGGAGCGTGGTGAATATTGCGACTGCGCGGGTATGTTCGTGCATGGTGTTTGTTGTGGGTCACCACAGTACTCCCCCCTTAGGAATCAGCGAAGCGTACCGGTGGTTTACTCTTTCTTCCAGAGCGTGTGGAGCGCACTATGTCATCTAGGTCGTGGTTGAAGGAAATGGTTTTTGGTGCAGCTCCCTGTGTTGTTAAGCTTTCATCCTCAAGACGATAGGCCGGTTTTAGACGTTGGATGGACACATACGCGTCCTTAGATGGCATAGACAGCTTGTAGGCGTGCGGCTGACGATCCAAAACTGCATATGGGCCAGAGTAGGGCGGCTTCAGTGGTCGTTGCGTGCTGTCGACGCGCACATACACGTGCGAAGCGGTCTCCAAGTTTCCTGGGATGAAGATGGGTTTTGCTTGAAGTCTTGAAAAGTTTGGTGATGTCTTCTGGAGAGTCTCTCTCAACCCTTGGAGGAATGCTATTGGCTCCTGTGTATTGCTACGATCTGCTAGCAAGTCACCTGGGAGTCGAAGTTCAGCTCCGTAGACTAGTTGTGATGGTGAGGTACCTGATTCGTTAATCATTGCCCGAAGACCAAGTAGAACGGCGGGTAGCGCCTGAAGCCAGTTCTTGGGCAAATGAGTGACAAGGGATGTCTTGAGTGTTCGATGCCACCGCTCTACGATGCCATTTGCTTGCGGGTGGTATGCAGTGGTGTGAATGCGGTTACATCCGATGAGCTGAGCGAACCTTTTAAATAAGTCAGACTCGAACTGTCGGCCCTGATCCGTGGTAAGGCGAGCGGGACAGCCAAATCTGGAAACCCAGTGTTGAAAAAATGCCTCGGCGACTGTGGTTGCTTGGATGTCTTCAATTGGAATGGCTTCCGGCCAACGCGTTGCTCGATCAATACATGTCAGCAAGTAGCTGTAACCTGAACATGGTGGTAGCGGTCCAACGATGTCGATGTGGACATGTTCGAACCTTTCAGCGGCAGGAAACGTTCCTTGTGGTGGTGATGTATGCTTGTGAATTTTGCTGCGCTGGCAGGAAGAACAGCTACGAACCCACTTGGCGATGTCTGAGTTCGTACTTGGCCAGAAGAAACGGATTGCAGTTGTTTTCCTTGAAGCTCGTATTCCTGGATGACTGAGGTTATGAATTGACGCGAAAGCTGCTCGTCGAAATGAAGGTGGTATGTATGGGCGAGCGCGACCGGTGGATGTTTCGCAGACAACGGCTGTGTTTGAGCCTGGAAGGACAAGTTGGATGAATGTAAGTTTGTTGTTACCTGATTTGATTCTGCATAGCTGTGGGTCATTGATCTGCACCCTTGCGATGGCAGTGTAGTCCAGTTCTGGAAGGCTATCAATGGCTGCTATCCGTGATAGAGCGTCGGCGGCTGCGTTGTCTTCTCCTTTAATGTGCCGAAGATCCGTTGAGAATTGTGCTATGAATTCCAAGTGTCGTTGTCGTCGTGGTGTTTCAGCGGATGATGGTGCGTTTTGAAATGCGAAGGTCAACGGCTTGTGGTCGGTAAAGATTGCAAATTCTCGACCTTCCACGAAGCGTCGAAAGTGCTGGATGGCCAACTTAATCGCCAGTAGTTCCCTGTCGAATGTGCTGTATATCTGTTGCCCCGGCGTCAACGATCTTGAGAAGTACCCAAGCGGTTCGATTTTTCCTTCGAGAACTTGGAGAAGCACAGCCCCAACTGCGGTGTTTGATGCGTCGCACATTAGCCGTAGTTCAGCATCCGGCAGCGGGTGGGCGAGTGAAACAGCTTCCGTTAGGGCAGAACAGCAACGTTGGTAGGCGGTTTGTGTTGTTGTTGACCAGGACAGAGGCGAGCGGTCTTTCTTGGTGGCGCCCTGTAGCATTTGAGAGAGTGGAGCTTGGTCTGCTGCTGCATGTGGTAGACACGAACGAAAAAAATTGATGGCTCCCAAGAAACGACGTAGTTCAGCTACCGTGGTAGGTTGCGGGTAGTCGACGATTGCCCTGATGGTGTCCTGCGGTGGTCGTATCCCTTCGCTGTTGATGTGATATCCAAGAAACACTAGCTCCTTCCTACCGAACTCGCACTTTTCCAGATTGACGGTGATGCCGTTTACCTGAAGCCGTTTGAAAACCTCTTCCAGGTGCCTATAATGCTCTTCCGGAGACGAGGATGCAATGAGCATATCGTCGATGTATGTGAATGTATACTGCAAATCGCCGAATATTGAATCCACAAACCGTTGTTGGGTTTGGGCAGCGTTACGCAAGCCAAACGTCATCCGTGTGAATTCATATAATCCGAAGGGCGTTATTATTGCTGTCTTCGGGATGTCCTCCGGCACCATAGGGATTTGATGGTATGCGCGAGCGAGGTCTATTCTGGAAAAGATGGTCCTCCCCGGCATTATAAGTTGAAAATCCGTCAACCTGGGTAGCGGGTAGCGGTCGGGTAGTGTGACTGAGTTGAGACGACGGTAATCACCGCATGGCCGAATGTCTCCATTTTTCTTCACCACTAGATGCAGTGGACTTGCCCACGGACTTCGGGATGGACGGCAAATTCCAGCGTCTAGCATGCGTCGAAACTCCATCTTTGCCTGGGCGTACAGCTTGGGAGCGATGGGTCTCGCGCGGCAAGAGAGTGGTGGTCCAGTCGTTTCAAGGTGGTGGCGAACGTTGTGTGAGGGTGTACAGTTCGATGAAAATGGAAGAGTGATTGCGCGGTATCGCTGAAGGAGTTCAGCGTATTTGTGACCTTGGTCAATGGAGTCCAAAACTGTGTAGTCTGCTGTGCCGAGTGCCATCGGAGTGGAGATGTTGGTTATCTGGTCTATGAGCCGTCGTCCGTGGATGTCTAATAGCAGGCGGAAATGCTGGAGAAAATCAGCTCCCAGAATCGAATGTGGCACAGCTGCACGGATGAATTTCCATCGAAAAACGCGTCGCAATCCTAAGTCCAGCTGCATTGTGACTGCTCCGTATGTGTTAATTTTGGTGTGGTTGACTGCGTACAAGACATATGGCGTTTCAGGAAGATTGTCCTTTGCTTTGATAGCTAAGACCGATATAGCGGCACCACTGTCGATTAAAAACGAATGACCAGTAACTTTGTCTTTTATAAAGAGGCGACAAGACTTACCAGCAACTGCAGACGCCCCTACAAGCGTTGCTGGGTGGCGTTTCCCTGCAAGAACTTGCAGGGGCTCGAGCACTTACGGGCTTGGGAACCATAGCGTCGATGATACCAGCAGCATTCGTTGGTTCCCGTTCGATCTCTGCGGTCTCGACTCGGTTGACGTGAGCGACTGGCTGAGGTGTTTCTGGTGTTTCTTGATGCGTGTTGTTTGTGTATGTGTGTTCCCTCTAGCGCGGCCAGCCTGCGTTGAATATCTGACAGGATCTCGTTGGTGTTGGATACTGACGGAGAT
Organism: Myathropa florea; assembly: GCA_930367185.1. Taxonomy (NCBI): domain Eukaryota; kingdom Metazoa; phylum Arthropoda; class Insecta; order Diptera; family Syrphidae; genus Myathropa; species Myathropa florea. The sequence goes on from OV884002.1 coordinate 110,786,865, forward strand.
CTTTGAGACGACTGGTGCATTGCTGCCAGCGACACCGTTGGTTGGCAGTGACCTATGACCTTGTCAGCGATCCCGGCGAGGTAGTTTAGCTCACCTGTGACCGCAGACAACACAGCTCGTACGTGTTGTGGTAGCTTTGACAACCAGAGAACTTGAAGCACTGCGTCGGGTGTACCTGAATTGCCTGAGAGATCTCTGATACGGCGGAGTAATTGCGAAGATTGAGCATCACCCAAATCGATGCCTTCCACTAGACGTTGAAGTCGACGTTCCTGGCTCTCTTCGTATACCTGTATGAGGCGTGTTTTTACGGCAGCGAATTTCTCCGTAGCTGGTGGGGAGAGGAGGATGTCAGACACTTGCTCCAGATCTTGACGCTCCAGGTTGGCGATGACGTATTGATATTTCATTTCGTCAGATGGTTTGGACGGTGCGAGGATAGCTTCTATTTGCGCGAACCAAAGTGACGGACGGTCGCGCCAGAGCTGTGGTAAACGCGCTGCTATGGAGAGTCCTGCGACATGTGATTGAATGGTGGATGCACGTGTATGTGGTGCCTCTGGGTCGGCTCCTAACGGTTCGGTTCCGTCTGCGTTGGTAGTCATTTCACATGTGATGCGTGGAGGTTAGTATGTGTGTGTGTATATTTTTGCAACGATGTACGCTTTTGATCACGATCACGTCGGGGTCACCAATGTTACGGACGTGTAGTCTCGTAAACGACATATATATATATTTATTAAAACAATTTTTATTATTTACTTTAACTTGTTCGAAGACACAAATATATATTTATATGTAAACTATCGAGCTACTTATGCTCTGCCAGTGGCGCGTCTGCTGGGGTCCACGTCTCGATCCGGAAAGGGAAGATGGAGTGCACGTGTTGTGCTTATTATGCTTTGACATAAGGAGCGTGGTGAATATTGCGACTGCGCGGGTATGTTCGTGCATGGTGTTTGTTGTGGGTCACCACACTAGACATCTTTTGGAATATATGCCAACGTTCAGAAGGAACCTTGAAACGCGTCCAACAATTCTCAAGCATCATTGATAATTGGAAGATAAGTCAAAATCTGAAATATTTTCTTGACAGCGACTTTTAGTGAGATTCAATAAAATTACGACAGCAAAAGGTGTCACTACGGCTACCTATACAGGTTTGTTCGTGCACATCCGAACGAATTTTTCTAATACCAGTTCTCAGACCTGTGACCACTGGAAGGTCTGAGAATCCGTAGCAAGCGGTTGCTTCTTATAAATGCATACATTTTATGTTTTCTGCGATAATTTGATCTCTGATCTAAAAGTTCAGTATTCCCTGACATCCAAAACTGGAAGGCGAGGATTCTTGAGCTTCATGAACCCAGGCACCGTCCACATCCAAGCAAAAATCTGCACCAAACAATGACAAATTGTGAATGCATTTGTTTCTCAGAAATCACTCTTCGATGTCAAAGATTTGATTTGAGCACTTTCTCATTACACCACTGTCTCCAATTGGGGGGCTCTCATAAATCAGTTTCAACGACAAAAAAATAATCAGTTCGAACTGACCAGAAACTGAGGACGGCGTGGTTGTGTTAAGCAGAAGGCAAATAATCAAAAAGTGATCGTGCTGAATGGGAGCTTATTTTGATCTCAACAAAGGACAAGTAAACGAAGGAGATGATCCACAATGTGTCACAGAAGAATGAACAGCTTCCAGGATCAGTGGTATTTGGCAACATTTTGTATTAGTTCGATTTTTATTCATGATCATGATCATGATCAGAACCTGTAGACCAGATAAGTGTTTATCCAGTTTTAACTAAGGTTTTGTGGTTCATGAAAATCGGATAAGCAAATTCTTGGGAATTTCTCGGTCACACGCAGATTCCCGTCAGGCAGGACGGGACCTCCGGTTGACTGGTATTTTCGACAAGTGGTGTAAAGAGAGTTTGGCGTTGGACCATATACAGCCTTGGGCAAATGTATTAGGCACCCTTATCTTTTTGTGTTTGCTGCCAAATCATTTATTGGAAGTAATTAATTTGAACTTTATGGTTTTCTGCGACACTTTCTGAGGTTGTAAACGATTTTTATTTTTCCTCTCATTTCATAACTTTTTTTTGCTTTTTGAAGATATAACGAATCTTAGAGGGTGCCTAAAATATTTGAGTCTGTATGTATTTGCGAGCCTTGGAACTGCCGTCATCAAAGATTCAAAAATTTGGCTCTGATTGTTGCTCCCGAGCAATTTGGCAAAAATAATGTACTATCGGTGAATTGCCTGACGGATTGTTCGTAATCTGAGCCAAGATTTTGTTTGTCAGTTTGATCTTTAGAAACCTCGCGATCTTTTCATCGACTCTGACTTCATTGTTGCTTAGGTTTGAGGTGCCGTAGTCCATGTGGTTCTTGGCACCATTGTTGAAGGATCTGTTCTGTTCTTCGCCTTCTTGACGTACTTCCTGGTCTCTCTAGTGTTTTGACCATTGGCCGGGTGCCCTCCTGTTACAGACTTGCAGCCTCGCTTAATAACAATCCTGTCGGAAAAATGGTTCCCAGTAATTGGTCAGCTCATGTTAGGGTCGCCTTGAGGGACGTTTTTTTTTGGATTATTTTTTGCGATCTCTCTCACCATCCGATGCTTCTTTGAGGGACTGTGACATTCTTGCTGGATTTGGACTCACCCGATCCAGGTCTTTTGCCCATTTCCTTTAGTCAGTCACTCGAACTGTGAAAAATGCTTTTGTCCTTATGATTCCAAATGAACTCCGGGTGTTTTCCTTGATGGAATTTTTGCCGTGTAAGCCTGAGCCTGAGCGCCGTGGCGTAGTGGGAAAGTGTGTAGACTCCTACGCTCGATGTTGTCGGTTCGTTTCCCTGTTCGAAAAAACACCTAAAATTTTTTCACGGCTCCACCTCTTTCGAGTCACTGACAATGATCAAAGAGTATAACTGTCTAGAAAAGGCTTCTCAATCCCGCCGTTTAGAGTCGGCATTAAACTGTAGGTTCCCTCCACTTGTGAGAGAACAATAGCACGCACAACACGAGTGGTTGCTGAGAAGCTAGTCCCAGGTCCACCGCCATTATTATTATTATTATAAGCCTGAGAGAGCTGCTGACGGATTTGTTGTCACAACTTGTCAGTTGGTCATTGCACGCATCTTTACATGCATGCGGCCTAACGATATTTAGTTCGACAGGAATTCGCTCAAACGAAGTTGTCATTGTGATCGTCTCGTTAGTCGTTGGATATGTCCGTTCCGTCTTTTCGTTATTATCGCCGTTTTCGTTGTTCTTTTAGGCTGTACATAGAATTTAATGAGCACAGCGGCTCCCACAATATAGTCCTGTGACAACACACTTACGACAAGCACTGGCCGGTCACTTAAAGGAAGTCTTTAGTGTTTTATTAAACCATTAGCTTTACTTGCGCGGTTTGTATGAAACGCTCACATCAATGCTGACAGGTTTAACCGCATCATCAACAACCATCAGTCTTACTTGCACAAGTTGCATTTTTGCATTGCTCTTACCAATGCTGACAGGTATGACCAATGCTTCGCTTCAGAGGTCCTATCCGGAGACATTCTAATAAGAGAAGCCCAGAATTTCAGTCCCTCTCCGGGGTCATCGCTTTCCAAGCCTCTTCACCGCGGCAGGCTGAGTAATAGTAATAAGTAATGAGTCTATGTACGATTTTACGAGTCTATCTACGATTTTAATGATACAGAATGTATCTGTATCATTAAAATCGTAGGGGTCTATTGATAAATTATTTTAAATCAATCCTTCCCTCAGATTTGGTTCATCGCATCTTTTGTCCACAAAAGACTTTCGTCAAAATATTTCAACTGCTGTCATAATCTGTTCCCTTGACGACCTGCCACCACTTACTCCACCTTGCGTCAAATCTCCTCTCAACCATAAGCACCATCGACGCCACTTGGCATGCGTTTGGATTGCGGAAGAGCTTTGTGTGGCATCAAAATTCTATTATCTGTCGAAGCATGAAAGTTATTTCGCTTCATGTGCAGCACCCCGCGGTTCGGTACTTGCGGGTAACCGCAAACAAATTGAATTAAATATTTTAATTTCTTACAGCGCGTAACCTATCCACTGTACCCTATGATCAATCAAACGAATGGATGTCGCCACAAAGGCGACGCATGGCTTAGCATATGTGTGTATCGGCAAATGGAAAAAAGTAGATATTCTCTGCCCGAATGAAGTGTATCTCGGCATCGTATGTGACCCACGCTAGCATGCACTGTAAGATATGTATCTGTGACTTTGTTTGTTGCTGAGAATTCATAAACAACCCGAGCAAATGCACGAACAGAGATCTTTTCACTGTTTACACGGCTCGCTTGTGCGATGCAAGTTATTTTTATTGCTATTCGGTTACGCGTATCTGTAACAAACAAATGAATCTTTGAGTTGTTGTCTGTCGTCTTCGCTTACAGGGTTTAGATACAAAGTCTAGATGTGTTTACTTGGGGATACTTTATGCAAATAATTCAGAGTATGTTCTGTTCAATGCGATATCGGTGTTTACTTGTGTGACTACCTTAAGGTTTTTTTTCACGCTTTCCCCTTTATTTTGAATGAGGGTGGAGAGGGTGGGGTGTTTGGTTAAGTGCAAGCCAATTGCAGGGACGCCAAGTGTTGGAACAACTGGGTTGTAAATTTATTTGCTGTTCATTGTTGCAATTCAATTGATATGAAGATGCATTCTGACTGCAGACCTTCTCACTGATTAACACGCATTGGCTATCAAATGTAGTGGCAACAAGGAGTCACTGAAGGTTATCCGGACAATGATTTGCCAGTGGTTTCTTGGTAAAGTTCTCCTCATTTAACCACTTTATTGAAGCTTAATCGGTTTATCCTTACGAATCCGTCGCCGTTTGAAAAACACTGAGGTCACATGGATTACAGATACAATCAAACTTAGGATGAAGATTTAAAAGATTTATTTATCACGTACATCTTTTAAGAGGCTTTAGGGCCTTAACACATTTAAGCCCTTTAAGTCTCCTGGTCTGAAAACAATACCACCGTGGCTAAGGCTATCTTCAACAGTTGTGTGGAACATAGCAACACTCCAAGACTAAAGTGGTTTTTATACCGCAGCGTGGAAAAGCTGCACTTAGCACCTAAAAGGATTTCAGACCCATGACCCTCTCATCGTTTCCTCTAAAGACAGTGGAAAGGCTGATGCAGATGCATGCAGATTGCAGATGTACACATTAGGGAGGGTTTTGTCTTAAATACTTTATCACCAAACCAACATGCGTATCGAAAAGGTCTTCAGATAGAAACGGCACTCCACTCTATACCCAGCACCTTTGGAAAATCAAGGAATCGAGGAAAAACAAGGAACACACAATGACTACCTTTCAACAATTTCAAATTTCAAGCGATGAACAAGCACTTAGAGGAGGAGGTGGAGGTGACGTGAACTGGTCGCGATTTGACCCTGTTAGACTTTTTCTTGTAGGGTTTTCTAAAGTCCCAGGTCTTTGCGAATAAGTCACAGACCACAGCGGGCCTTAAAACTAACATAACCCAAGCCATTGGTCAAATTCAGTCCGATTTATGCGCCAGTCATGGAAAATTAGACATTTCGGATGGGCGCCACACACAGAAGCCGCGACGGACATTTGAACGATGTTATATTTCATACATAATGGCATCGATAGACCTTTCAAACGAATAAAACATGTTGATGATACCTCACACACACTTTGTTTTATTTAAATTTAAAGATAGGAAGCGCTTAATGAAAAACCCTCGATCCCAAATGGGGAGAATGGCAAATGGCTTTCACGTGATACCGTGGCCATGGGAAGATTCTTGATCTCATGAAAACCTGATTGAGGAACTGAATATGACAAATAATGAATGTAACTAGAGTGGTGACACGCACTCCAGAAAAGAAGACTGGAGACATAGTCATCTTCACTGATGAATCTATGATAAAAGACAAGGTGGGTGCAGGAACCTTCTCTGAGAAACTGGAACTAGCCTGCCAAATGGTACCGACGAAAAACGCCTCTGTATATATCAAGTTGAGTTGATTGCCTTGCTGCAAGCGTTGGATTACTTAAATGAAGGTCAAAGTGGGGGAAAAAAATGTTTTTAGCGCAGTGTACAATTTCAGAGTGATCACATTATCTTTGACTATCACTGTGATAAAACTAAATGGATGCGAATCGCGTTAAAATATCACACTTACTAGGGTAAAGGAACATGTGGAAACTAAAAGCAAAATCCATACTCCGATACAGAATCATTTACTGCTTCAGGCAGAGGAATGGTTGATTCACAAGTGGGGCATGGTGGAACACCAAAGGAGGTGATCAACCATGGAAGGATCTAGACTGACCAGAGGAAAGTTCTAAGCTTGAGGCGAGGAACATTGAAATGGCGCTATCCAAACGTGAACTTTACGCAACATCTGAAGAAGACAGAGCTTATCGAATCTGAAACTTACAGATTTCGCCAGAAGAAATAAGAGATAGTTCTGCACATATTGTGCCAATGCCTAGTATTGGCCAGCGGGAAAAAATAGATCCCGCTTCATTACTGGGTCGAAACTCTGTCCGTAAAGCAGATATCCACTTTAAGAGGGAAGCAAAGACGACTGTATGGCGCTGTAGGTTAAGTGTCTGCACTAATTTAGAGGGGTCCCAGGTTTGAATTCCAGTAAAAGCTCTTGTCTGGTTTTTGAAATTTGGTCCAGTCACCATTTGCCGTTGGGCACTATCACTGGAGCGGTCGATCAGTGGTATTAGTCTGATTGTGGGTATCACAATGTACCAACACGGTCTACGTGTGTTGATGAATTCACTAGCAGCCCCTAACTCTTTACTCTAACCTAAGAGGGAAACAAAGTGACCCATAAGAAGTATGTCATGGTAGTCATTTGCCAAGACCTTTGTCTACTTCCTCTTGGTGCGCTGTCTAGGCTTCAACCAACAAGCCGCTCCAGCTTTCACGATCTTTTGCTAATTGTCGCCAACTGCGTACTCCAAGTTGGTTGAGATCGCTTTTCACTTGGGTGCCCTACTTTAGACGTGGACATCCTCGGCTGCATTGTTCCACTGGTTCAGAGGAAAGACTTATTCTATCTATTTACCACGAATACCACAAGAGATTTACATTCGACCACTGCTTTTTATTTATACCTAGAAGAACGTTTTTAAAGAGCATATAGACAAAAAAGTGTTCGCGCATAGAGAAAGAAAAAACAGCATTTCGTAAGCTTCATCGTGGAGCTTACATCACTGACCTTTTTTTCAGAGTCTTTGAGGTCATGTCTCACAAACGGTACAAGTTTGACTTTGCATTTAGCCCTTTGAAATTCACTCCTGGAAAAAATAAATTTCTTCAACATCCTAAGGGTTTTACCAGCAGAAGGATATGTACCAACATTCCTGTACTAAACAATTGTCCTGCAGAGACCATGTTCACTTTTGAGAACAAATTGTTGATGATGGTTCTGCACCGGGCGCCATTCATTGTCAGATTTCGATCTCGATTTTTTCTTATGAAAGGAACTATCCCATTATTCTGTCAACCTATAATAATAATAATAATGGCGGCGCTACAGTCCGAAGTGGACCTGGGCCTAGCTTCTCATCAACCTACAGTTTAATGACGACTCCGAACGGCGAGATTGAGAAGCTTTTTCTAGACAATTATACTCTCTTTTATAGTCAGTGACTCGAAAGAGGCGGAGCCGTGAAAAAATGTTTGATGTTTTTTTTTTCGAGATTCGAACGGACGACCTCGAGCGGAGGAGTCGACGCACCTACCCACTACGCCACGGCGCCCACTCCGTCAACCTATACACTGCATAAATAAGTAAATTTTAAATCGCTTATCTTTACAAGTAACCTGAAAATGTTGCTACTTAAAAAAGCGTCTAACACAAAAGTAAGCTAAATAAATACCTCAATACAATTTTGCGGTCGAAAAGTACATCTGCATCATCTCGAGGAGTTCGTAGGTAACTCAAATGTCATTACCAGAGATCAAACATCTACAAGAATTATCAACCAACACCGTCTTGGGCAAAACGTCACTATAGGCAGCGACAATTTTGAAGTAGTGAAAGACTTTGTATACCTAGACTCCGAAGTAAATTCAAGCACTGACATCGCCTCTGAGATAAAATGAGACCCCTGCCAATCACTGTGCCTTAGGGGCTTAGAAGGCAAATGAAAAATGAAGCCCCTTCTCGAAGAACCAAGATATCTCTTTATAAGACCTTGATAGTCCCAGTCTTGCAGTATGACGCAGAGGCCTGAATATTATCCATACCCGACAAGGAGATTCTTGGTCGCTTTAAAAGTAAGGTCCTTTCGATTATCTCTGGTCCTGTATGCATTGATGGTCTTTGGAGGAGGCGACTGAATGACGGACTTTACGGGCTGTACAGAGAAATGATTTGGTCAAACGAGTTCGAATCTCCCGTCTCAGATAGTTGGGTCATGTAGAGCGCATGAACATCGACGTCCCGTCCGGGATGTTTTCGACTCCAACCCCAAAAGACATCGCGGTTAAGGAAGACCAAATTTCCGGTGGCGTACACAGCTGGAAAGGGATCTCAATCGTTCAGCTGATTGCGCCGCTGGAAGAAGTTAGTATAAGACCGTGGAGGATGGATAGACATGTTGGCTGGTAGCCCCAGCTGAAGAAGAAGAAAAATATTTACTTTAAAGAAGAATATTCGTCAAATTATGGGGAATTTATTACACGAAATGTGGTGAAAAGTCACAAGAAATTACCTTTTCCGAATCGAGTCATAAAAGAACTCCCGTGGAGGACATTTAGATGACACTATACTTCAATTTACAACGGCAAGATCTAGGCAATATATTGAAATGAAAATTTTATCGAAATCTAACTCGTAAAGATGTTCTATTTCAATTTCTTTTAAGAAACTACAAATTTGATGACCCTGTATTTTCGAAAAATGGATCTTTTTAAAAATACTTTGTCTTGGAGTTGTTTTTGTCAAGAATTGTTTACTTCTGACGCGTAAGATACGTAAAAACGTGAGGCGTGAGTGTTTTCCAGAACAAGGCCCTTTATTTTTTTCTTAAATATTGTTCTATTTTTATAGCATTTAAATATAAAAATGCGTTTCTTCAAAACTAATTATTGTTTTGTTAAATTAAAATTATAAGCTCCCACTTAATCGGTCCTAATATGTGTATAAATGGGTCCAACAATGATAAAATATCATGCGTACATATGCACGAGTTGAGCATCCACATTTGTGCAAAATGTTCACTTCTCACCTTCTCGGAAATGCTGACGAAAAATGTCTGTTTCACAGAATGTTATTTTAAGTCGTTAAATATTTACCTCTGTACACACCTCGTAAAATATTTAACCCGCGAAATTATTACCCCTGGGTGCAGTTACAATACAAATGAGGAGATGGTGCAGAACGGCACACCAAATGCGTCGTTTTGACGAGCCGAAATGTGTCACGGCAGTTCGTTGAAACGCCACGGCAATACGAAATAATGAAAAAATAAATAAATGCAAGGAGCACAGATACAGATCCACACGCAACAAGATACGTCAACAGACGTCGAAAAAAAAAAACAGAAATTCAATGGCAACGGCTATCGGTATGTACATATCTGGGTTTTGTTTTTTGGGACAACTGTGATATTTTTCATCGAAGGGCGGGCCGGGAGTGATGCGTCGTGAAATGAAATGCAAAAAATGAAAAAAAAACATGACAGCACAAATGAAGGGCAGAAGGAAAAGAGTTATTGTCACGGCCGCGACCATCTGCTCTAGGTCAAGGGTAGGCAGAAGGTGAAATGGCCGTAGGCAGCAGAAGTGGAACAGTCAAACGGCAGAAACACACTTGAATATTTGTTTGCGTGGCTGAATACAAAAGGATGTGTTGGAATAAGGGAAACAACTTGACTTATGTGAGGGCCCTTTAAGGAGGAGTGTGTGATTCGGATTAATGGCGGTTGTGAACTTGTGAAGTTGGCTTTTAGTGTGAGGATTCGTTTTAGATGTTTGCAAAGGAGAAGTGTCCCGTGGCTAAGTCAAAGATCACCTACAACCATTTAAAGTGGCAGAGGAAAGATGTTTAGTTTTCCTTAAATTAACATACATATACAGGGCGGGTCAAATACAAGTTTCTTTTTAAAAATACAATAAAATGAACAAAATAAATTTTTTTCCATGTAGTGTTAGTACAAACATTTCCATCAATTATGAAATACAAAGTCCCTTAAACAGCTGTCTTGGCTGGCTTCGCAGTAGCGCATTCTGTTACCCCAATTTTCCTAGACCTTGTTGATGATTTCGCGCTGTAGCTCACGGATTGCTTGGATGACATTGGCCTTAAGTGCTTGAATCGTTTCCGGATTGTTCGCATAACATCGGTCCTTCACGGTTTCTCACAAAAAAAAGTCCAAAGGGGTAAAATCACAGTCGGCCAATTGACATCGCCAAAACGGCTGATAACACGATTTCGGAATTTGGTGCGCAAAAGATCGATTGTGGCATGGGCTGTGTGCTTTGTGGCATGGCGCGCATCCTGCATGAACCAGAGGTCGTTCAAATCCATGGCTTCAATTTCAGTACAAAAAAGTTGGTCAACATGACTCTGTAAAGCCAACCGTTTATCGAAACGTTTTTCCCAGCCTCATTTTCGAGGAAAAATGTGCCAATGATGCCACCACTACACAATCCGCGCCGAAATGTCGCTCTCTCTGGATGCATTAGTTTCACGACAATAACCTGCGGGTAATCCGATCCTCAGATGCGGCAATTTTGTTTGTTAACGTAGCCGCCGAGATGAAAATGTGCCTCGTCAGCGTCAGAAAAGATGATTTTTCACTTCAAGCTGCTCTAAGGCCCAAACTACGAAACGATAACGAAGCGGAAGGTCGCGCGCCATCAATTGCTGAGTCAATTGGACCTTTTAAGCGAATAATCCGAGATCTTTGTGCAGAATTCTCCTCAGGCTAGTGCGTGAAATGTTGAACTGTTGAGATCGATGGCGAGTTGATGTTCGTGAATTGAGTCTCACACTCTCGGCCACAGCAGCTACACTCTCATCTGTGCGCACCGTATGACGACGGGGACCATGAGTGTTGTCCACTAGCATACCAGCCTCACGAACTTTTTGCACAAACTTGCGTACAGCAGTCGCGAAGGGTGCTTCAATTCGGCCAAAACGTCTTTTCAAAACACGCACTTTTTGGGCTACACAGCACTCACTTTGAAAATAATTTTTCAATATTTCCCAACGTTGTTCAAGCGTAAAGCGACTCATTTCGTCCCGTGGAGGTATGATACTGACTTTCTGTTAAGAGTTCGAGCGGGAAACCACTGTCAGTGTCAAAATAACCTATGATTTAAAAAACACTAGATGGCGCACCCTGTAGTTAATCCGAACCTGGTTCACGTTTGATGAATCTAAGCACTTGCGTAAACATTTATATACAGTGAACTCTCTCATAAGCGGACACTGACGGTGCCAAGAAATTTGTCCGCTTTTGAGAGGTGTCCGGTTATGACAAAAATACGACATTGACAACATAGTAAAAAGAAACACAATAGACATGCATTTATAGTATAACATTTTATTTTAAAATGGAATTAAAGTTTTGTGATAAACATTAATTGTCAACTTTTTCTGTCAATGTTAACAAATGCTTAATTTTTTCCCATGATAATCCTTTCGACCAAATTACGAAAAAATATTTGTGTCTATAATATTCAAGCTTTACTTACACACAAACCTACGTATTGTGCGACGAGAATTGTACATAGTCGGATAGTCGACAGACGTTCGCCGGCGCCGCAGCCTGCTATGTTTACATTCTTATATTTTTTTTAAATTTTTAGCTGGGTAACAAGGACAAAGCGCAAATATAAGGAAAACGAAGCAATGCGTTTGTTCGTTTAAAAGAGAGTGAAAATTGGCGTACGCATCCTTTTATATGAGAGTCCGTTTATGAGAGAATTATTTATTTGAAAAATCGTGTAGATAACTCCGTTCTTTGAAATTTTTCCGGTTATGACAGGTGTCCGCTTATGAGGGGTGTCCGTTAGGAGAGAGTACACTGTATACATATTTTGTGTGGCTGTGAGATCAGCGCAAATCATATACTTTTTGCCTCTTATGAACATTTTATAAACATTTTTTTACTTGTTGACATTCCTTGTTTTTCTAAATTAAAATTAATTGTTTTTTTGAGATATAGAATGATTTTACAGTTGCGGTCAAAATAATAGCAGTGCTGCTTTCCGAAGTATATTTTTTTAGTATAATTTGAGTAATCTATTACTCATTAATTCAAGTATTTTCAAATCTTTACCATTTTAAAATTATTTTTGGTAGTGGAAGCCTACTCGTATGTCCAAAGTTTCCAAAGTTTCTCTCATATAACGGTTTATTTCCAAATGTCGCTCAATGCATTCATAGCGTGGTGGATCTAGCATAATGGTATGGGGTTGCTTCTCCTACAATGGTGTAGGTCCCATATTTCGCATAAATAGTGTGATGGATCAACATGCTTACGTGAATGTACTGCAGGGAACTATACTGCCTAACGCAGAGGAGGGAATGCCACTGAAATGGGTCTTTCAACAAGACAACGTCCCCAAGCATACCAGCAAAAAAAGCTAGGGAATGATTTCGTATCAACAATATTAACGTTATGGACTGGCCTTCTCAATCACCTGATCTCAATCCAACAGAGAATCTTTGGGCGAATGTAAAAATAGTGGTTGCAGCTTATACCATTGGAGAGATGTCAGGCTTTGCTGGCTTCTATGAAACGGCGATGTGAAGCAGTTCTAAAGAATAAAGGGTCTACAACAAAATACTAACTAATTTTAGTACACATTTCCTAAAAATATGAATACTGCTATTCTTTTGACCGCCCTTTTTCAATACATTGAAAATATCATTATCTTTCTTATTTATTTTTGTTAATTGAAATAAATCTCTTTAGCTTAAATTTAGTTTTCCTCGTCCACAATTTCAATATTATTAAATTTAATCAATAAATATAAGTATTTTAAAACGATTTATGGATGATATATATTTATGTTATTCAGTTGCTTCGTTTTTTTTGTGTCGTACTGCTATTATCTACGCTCTTCTTTGACTAAATTTTGATGCTTGGAAAGATGGACAACTCGAAAAAAAGAAGGTGCCAGTTTTATATCTGGTCAACTTTTCCAGATTCTACTGTATTTAATTTCAGAAGTCACTGACTTATGAAATAGCCCTCGAAACCATTACGTCCTAGAATCATTTTTGACTTAATTAGAGTATGGAACACTTAAATTACCTTTGATAGGAAACGGTCAGAAAATGGAGGTCTATAATTGAAGCAATTGTCGGTTGAATGTTTAAACAAGCATCTGACGGCTGTTTCCCACTTGTATTTGCCCTGCAAAGTACTGTTTCAACCAAAACTCATTAAAAAAGTTGCGAATTTCAACTGTAACCTCCAATTGAATCGCCTTAAAAAACTTAATTCATTTCCCCATTTCATTGAACCAAAGCCGACCTTGACAAGAAGTTGTTCTGTTTTTTTTTGTGTGCGCTAAATGAGATCATTCACACAAAACCCAAACGATTTCAGTTGAAATTACATTTCATACGCGTACAGCGCGCAATAAAATCAAACAACCTCGCTTATAACTCGCAAAACACCTCCATTACCACTAACAGTGTGATACGTTCGCGAGTACGTTTGTATTTTTTCTGTTCAGAACATTGACTTGCTTTCAAAGGTCAACCGAAGTGGCGCACCGTCTACCAGTACGCTGGGTACTAAATTGATGCAATTTGAAGCGAAATTACCTCGGGTTTCATCGCGTTCCCTTTATCTCTCTAAAATGCAAAACGCATAAACCAGCTAAAATCGACCGACAGAATGTGCAAAAATCAAACAGAATTCTCGAGTTCACTAAACGAGCTTGAAGTTCATTAAAACCAAAATAAGCGAAAGAGAAACATTCAATTTCATTCAGTCATGAAGTCATAAAGGCTGTCACAAAAAAATTAAAAAAAAGAAAAAAAAATACAGTCATCTACCCGCAGTTAGTCGACACTTCCCCTCACAGACACACGCACGTCGTATAATGCAGCCAACAGTGCGATAACCTTGACGAGCTGTCTGATTAGAAAATTACTCCGATAACTGCCAGTGACCTCTATTCCCACAAATAATGCATCATCAGTCAGCGCATATCAAACAAGACCACCACCAAACCAACACCATCGCGTTCGCAATCAGCGGCCATCATGCACAAACAGTGCCGGAGATACTGTATCTGTAACTACATATTTGCACAATACTGTGGGGCCGTGCATCCCCTCGCATCGCCCGTCATCAAAGTGTGCATATGCCATGGAGAGAGAGAGCGAGAGAGACTAACACAAGAAACGTGTTAAATATTGCACCCCACCCCTAAGGCACTTGTTTATCATGCGACTACAAGAGCCGCTTCCCCCAAACGCTCTCCGCTTACATCCGAAACCGAAAACAAATATATTTTTCTGCGCAGAAAGACTGTTTTTTTCCAGTCTTTTTGAGTATAGTCTTTTTTGTCGTGTCTTTTGCCCGCCTGTCTGGCTGTAGATACTTCGCCAACGATTGTCTTTGCCCGAAACAACACAAAAGAATAACGAAACGCGGCGAAAACAAATTGAAAACGAATAAGTCCGATTATCGTGATGTACCCTATCTTGATGCGGCGCTCTGACTGGGGCGGTGGGTGTGCCCGTTGTTCTACATTTGAAGTTACTTCGCCACGAAGGGTCAATAGATCACCTTTTTTTCCACAAATCGATTCAAATGACTCAATTTTCTAATCTTTCAGAAGGCCCCTTGGTGAAATATATTAGAGAGAACGTTGTTAAGCTTCTTACCGGCAAAATGTCCGCAGAGAATGCAACAGTCATTCTTTGTACGGCAATAGTCGGAAAGAAGGCGCTTCCTATTCAAATGCCAGGAGGGGCAAATGTTTGCTCACTTAGTCAGTCAACTTGACATTGGAGAAAAAAATCCGTCACTCTGGCACTTCAAAAAGACAGTATTTCGTCTTCAAGTTCAGTCAGACAGTGGCTAATGCAAAAGACGCAACAATCCCACATCCATATCAGTTCGCGGAACAAAACATAAAACACATAAATGCGGGAACGTCAAAGTGTATGGTAGCATCGTTTACGAGAAGAAGACTCTACTGGTCTACGTCTGGATTAAGGTCCTAGTGGGCCTGCATTTTAAGTCAGCTGATACTGTTATGAGCCAAAAAGTCTTCCACGATTTTTTCCAAATCCCACGTGTTCAATTGTTTAAGAAGCAATTGAGTAGTTGAGCCCTCTTTTTAAGGACCAAATTGACTTTATAAAGGGTCTTTCAACTTCCGAACCTTGACAGGTCATAATAATAATAATAACAGCGCTACAATCCGAGGTGGACTTGGGCCTAGCTTCTTAGCAACCACTCTATTGTTCTCTCACAAGTGGAGGGAACCTACAGTTTAATGCCGACTCCAAACGGCAAGATTGGGAAGTTTCTTCTACAGTTATACTCGAAAGAGCTGAAGAGCCGTGAAATTTTTCAAGGTTCCGTCTACAAAAACGGAACCTTTATAATTTCGGTGTGTCCGTCCGTCCGTCCGTCGTGTCTGTCACACTTTTTTATCTCCGAAGTTTATGAAGATATCGGCATGAAATTTTGGAATTAGGTACTTCAGACTTAGATGTCATTGCCTATGCAGCGATTTTAAAAAGTGGGGCCATTTGGGGGTGGCTCCAGTACAGTTGAAGTCGACATTAATTTTGAAAAATTGTCGCACCCCATCGATATATATATCAATCGACAGATCTTTCGAAATGAACTTACACTTTTTTATCCAAAATACCGTTCGGAAAATATGGAGCTCCAAAGTTGTTTAAAAATCTGAAAAAATCACAAAAACTTCGCTTCATTGAGTACTTTCATTTAAAACATTTTCGAGCATTCTGGCCTTAATGGTTTTGGAAATATTGACCAAAAACGGTCAACCATCGACATGCGAATTTTGAAGATCTGAAAATGCAGTTTTGAAGACCTCAGCGTAAGCATTAAGAAATGATAAATTTCGAAATATCGATTTATGTTGAAATTTTGAGATATCTAAGATTTAAAATGAGAACAATTTTCATTTTCACACATAATTTCATGCTGTGTTCGGCCACTCTATCCGTTGATGAGTGTTATCTTTTCGATCTCTAAATGCCCAACAGAAATTAAGACGCACACCGCAGGCATGAGCAGTGATTAGATAGGTATGTATGTATGTATGATGGAAGGGATTTTCTGTGTTGGATAGACTTGGATAGAGGTATAGATATGTGTATGGTTGAATGATTGTTTGATTGGATCTATGAATGTATGAATGAAGGGTTGATTTGGGTTGAAGTTAGAAGAAAATTCAACTGAAATAGTTTGGAAACGTCGTTTGATATTCAGAAATCATCCATCAATATTATGCGTCAACTCGTACTTGCCCAGTTTTTTTTTTTGGAATACATTTAATCCTGATTTGCAAATAATGAATCTGTTTTTAATTTGGTTTTACGAAAAACTGCAGTTTCCGATTTAAGACCTTTTTGTTTAACGTCAAAGATTTGTACAATTTGTGAAAACGAAAGCGTACCCGACGATTGAAATATCAGCTTCATACGTACAATTAATTCATTAAATTTTCAATTAATTTAGTATTTAAATTGAACTAATGCCAACTGTTTTACACAGTCATTGAAGATAATTATTTGCCACTATATGTAATTATATTGAAACTTGCAATTGTTTTTTCGTGCACCAATTAGAGGTTACATTTATAAATCTACGCAAAGTACTTAATTTTCTATAGGATTTCAAAAATTATTTATTTTTTGTAAACTAGAAATATAGACTTTTCAGAATTTATACAGGATGTTATGCCTTTGAAAACAAACTTTAATGAATTTGAAGAAATTGGTTGGTTTCACTTCTAGTTCCAAAGAAAATTAAGAACAAATATTTCATGACGAATTTTGATATGGAGGGTCTCTTCGAAATGTTCGTGTATGCACCCCCTACGTGATGTGACTTGGCGCGGAGTTATGTGACATGGCGTGATGATACGTAATATGTGATATTATATGACGTGATATGAGGTGTCGTGACGACATGACATGAGGTGACATGACATGACGTGTCGTGCCGTGACGTAACGTGACGGGGCGTGATGTGAGGGTGACGTGAGGTGACGTGAGTTTAACGTGAGGTGACATGAGGGTGATGTGAGGTGACATGAGGGTGATGTGAGGTGACGTGAGTTTAACGTGAGGTGGCGTGAGGGTAACGTGAGCTGACGTGAGTTTAACGTGAGGTGGCGTGAGTTTAACGTGAGGTGACATGAGGGTGACGTGAGGTGACGTGAGGTGGCGTGAGCTGACGTGAGTTTAACGTGAGGTGGCGTGAGGTGGCGTGAGTTTAACGTGAGGTGACATGAGGGTGACGTGAGGTGGCGTGAGGGTGGCGTGAGCTGATGTGAGTTTAACGTGAGGTGGCGTGAGGGTGATGTGAGGTGGCGTGAGTTTAACGTGAGGTGACATGAGGGTGACGTGAGGTGGCGTGAGTTTAACATGAGGTGACGTAAGGGTGACGTGAGGGTGACGTGAGTTGACGTGAGAGTGACGTGAGGTGACATGCGGGTGGTGTGAGGTGGCGTGAGTTTAACGTGAGGTGACATGAGGGTGACGTAAGGGTGACGTGAGTTTAACGTGGGGTGGCGTGAGGGTGATGTGAGGTGACGTGAGTTTAACGTGAGGTGACATGAAGGTGACGTGAGGTGGCGTGAGGTGATGTCACGTAACTTCGCATCACGTCATCTCATTTCATGTCGCATTATGTCACGTCATGCTATGCCATCTCACGTCTTTCGACGCCACGTCATATCACGTAGGGTGGAGTTAAGCGTGATATATGCATACACGAACATTTCGAAGAGACCCTCCATATCAAAATTCGTCATGAATTATTTGTTCTTAATTTTCTTTGGAACTAGAAGTGAAACCAAGCAATTTCTTCAAATTTATTAAAGTTTTTCTTCAAAGGCATAACATCCTATATATTTTCTGAAAAGTCTGTATTTCTAGTTTACAAAAAATAAATGATTTTTGAAATCGTATAAAAAATAAAGCACTTTGCGTAGATTTGTAAATGTAACCTCTAATTGGTGCGCGACAAAAAAATTGTTACGTTGACGTTGACCAATGACAATTCCATGCTGCGATCGACGATGTGATTTCTTTAACATCGTTCTTGAGAAGATCGTGCAAAACTGACTGGCCAACACAAGAGGCACGATCTTTCAAAAGTTTGTTCAACTGCTAACCTACGTGGATGACATCGACGTGATTGGGCGAACACAACCAGTCGTCAATGATGCGTTTGCTGGCATTGAAACGGAAGCGGCTAAAATGGGTCTGGCGTTAAACGAGGGCAAAACCAAGTATATGCTGTCATCGGGAAAGGACGCACAACATCAACGACTTGGCCAGAACGTCACCATAGGCAGCGAACACTTTGAGGTGGTTAAGGACTTCGTCTACCTTGGCTCCGCAGTAAACAGTACAAACAACATCAGTACCGAGATCAAAAGCAGAATAACTGTTGCCAACCGCAGTTTTTTTTACGCAAAAGGCAATGGAGTAATATAGCCCTCTCTCGGAAGACCAAGTTGATTCTATACAAGACCTTCATCATCCCAGTCCTGCTGTACGGCGCAGAGGCATGGACAATATCCCAAGCGGATGAACAGTCTCTTGGTCTTTTCGAGAGAAAAGTTCTGCGTGCGATCTTTGGTCCTGTTTGCGTTGAGGGCATTTGGAGGAGAAGATTCAACCACGAACTGTATGGGCTGTACAGCGACATGAGTCTAGCCAGGCGTCTACGGATCCAACGCCTAAGATGGCTAGGCCATGTAGAGCGTATGGACAACTTAGCTCCGGCCC
The DNA here is from genome assembly GCA_930367185.1 of Myathropa florea. NCBI lineage: Eukaryota > Metazoa > Arthropoda > Insecta > Diptera > Syrphidae > Myathropa > Myathropa florea. The sequence goes on from OV884002.1 coordinate 110,805,917, forward strand.
GAAGAGTCTTTGACTCTGAGCCTGTGGGACAACGCAACAGAGGACGTCCACGAACAAGGTGGCGCACACAAGTCGAGGGGGACCTCTGCCGGCTTGGTGTGCGAAACTGGAGACAGCTGGCGAAAGATCGTGCTGGCTGGAGAGGCATGTTGAGTGAGGCCCAGGTCCACCTCGGACTGTAGCGCCCTAAGAAGAAGAAGAAGAGTAAATAAGGACAAAACAAATTATATGCTGTCAAGTACAAATCGATCCGTCAAACACCACCTGAGATAAAACATCACGATCGACAGCTACAATTTTGAGGCAGTGAAGGAGTTTGTCTACCTCGGGGTAAATGTTAACTCCGCGACAGCCTGGTGGAGATGACGCAGACCCTTGAAAACCGTTGTTATTTCGGTTTGTCCAAACATCTAGGGTCAAAACTCCTAACTTGAAGTATCAAAATCATGCTCTACAAAACCCATTTTGCCCGTCCTAGTTTGTGGAGCCAAACGGCAGAGCTGATTCTTGGTCCCTTCGAAAGAAAAATTCGAACTCGGATATATGGTCCCGTTTGCGAAGAAGGCGAATGGAGGAGAAGACACAACCGCAAGCTCTATAAGCTGTACCAGGATGTGGATGTAGTCCGGAAGACAAAAATCCGTCGTCTGCACTGGTTCGGCCACATCGAGCCCATGGACAACAATGCTCCACCTAAGAGGGTCTTCGAATTCGAGTATAAGGACCAAGAATCGCGGACGTAAAACAGCTTGATGACTATAAGCAGCGTGCTCAGGACCGTCAACGATGGAAGGTGGCAAAAGCTCAGGTTCAGACTCTACAGGGGTCGCATGCCAGATAAGTAAGTAAGACATCAACCGGTGTCCGATACCTTTCACATAGCCCACTTTTTCGTGTCCTTTATACTACTTTGCCTTTCTTCATACCTTCAACCGTCTTCAAATGTTCGATAAATTATATGCATCCGGTGTCAATGGACACGGTTGATTTAAATGATCCCCAGATATAATGCTTGCTTAAATCATTTCGCGCCTGATGGCAAGGGTTCTGACGCTGAACTGATGTTTGACTTGGAAAAGTATTCAGAACCATAAGCTGTCACCGCGGAGTGGGTCATTCACTGCCCATGACACACCATTCGCCTCGAGTTAGCAAATATTCCACATTCAATTAGAATACCCTCCTTCAAATCGTGCAACTTTGCCGCCTTGCTCAGACTTGCCGAAAAATGGCAAACAGACCACAACAACAGAAATAAAAGCAAATTCAATGTCACATGAGGTGACATTGCGATAACCGAATTATCATTACTTCGTTGGTATGCGCTGCACATACGAGCAACCAGCGATGAGCCGTGCCACAAGCCAACCAGGGCTGCGTCAGCGCTGACGTTTCACTGCTGGTTAGCTGATTGCCTGTTCGATTGGATCAATCCCTCCTCCATCACTTGAAAACTCACTCAGCACACACAGCCAAACGTCAGTCCATCCATCAGCATCCGGAGGAGGAAGAAGGCAACAGCAAAAAAAAACACGACACAAATCCCAATCTAAATCCAAATCGAATGGGGAGCAGCGGAGCAGAATGTATCTCGACAGGGTAATCGTGTAGGCTAAACAAAACATTTCTCGAATACGTCCCAACTGATAAGTGCTTTTTTTTCGGCCAAGTTCATTTAACTGCAACACGTCCACCACCCGGCCGATCGAAAACAAGTCAAGTCGGATTCTTGCGCTGGCGACTGACTGCTGGCTCCGCTTGCGTATGTGTGCGTTGCACGGCGCGAGGGGCGAGCAACGAATGCACACATGCACAATGTATTTCGGTACACGTCGCAAATTTTCGAGACATCCAAGCGATAATTGCTACAAAGTAATCTTTTACGGATTTTTGAAGACCTACACACGATTTCGGGGCGTTCGCGGAGGTTCGCAGCGAGGGGGGCGAAATCATTTGGCGTTATTTCAAAATGCCCGTCACAAGTGGGACTGTGTACCGGAGGAATGTGTCAGAAATGGGATAAGTTCTTTTTTGTGCTTGCTTCTGTCAAAGGAAACCGTCAAATTGATGACTTGGCCTTTTTTTGTGTGTTTTCTTTTCGACGAAAATCAGAAAATCAACGCGGAACACGCGAGGGAATAGTTCTTAGAAAATTACACGAATTACGAAGGTTTTCTGCTGCATACGCAGTGAGACTGCCAAAAAACTTGGTGTCACGCTATGCAGTCGATTTTGGGGTTGAGTCATGACATGAAAGGCGAACGAAGATGTCTTGGAAGCACTGATGATTTGAATCATGAAGTGTGTGGACACAGATGATTGGGGAGGAGTTGCAAATCGATGCCATTTAATCATTCATTGGAGACGGGGTGTTATGGAATTTTGGTTGGAGTTCTTGGGCTTTTTTGTCCAGAGGTTGGAGAGAAGCAAACACTTGTTTCAATTTCTGCTACTACGCCTCAGAACTTGTTGATACCAGACTCCGCGGAATGGTTTAGAGAAGCATGCCGCAAGGCGGCGTACTATCTCCCCATTTATTGAACTTTGCGGAAACGAACTGCTGTTTATATCAAAAGGGGCTAGATGCAAAGTGGTTGCCTAAGCGGACTTCGTAGCAATAGCAATATCTGGCAAATCCTTCTCCATGCTAAGGGATATCATGCAGCATGCTCACCGTAAACTGACCGCGTGGACTAAAGCATGCGGACTTGGAGTTATAACAACAATAATGGCGGCGTCCGCACTCCGAGGCGGATTTGGGCCTATCTTCTCAGCAACCACTCGTGTTGTGCGTGCTATTGTTCTCTCACGAGTGGAGGGGACCTACAGTTTAATGCCGACTCCGAACGGCGAGATTGAGAAGCTTTTTCTAGACAGTTATACTCTTTGACCATTGTCAGTGACTCGAAAGAGGTTTTTTTTTTTAAAAATTGTTTGACTGAACTTGGATTCGAACCTAGGCTGTGAAAACTCTAATGCGCATGGGTCGACGCACGAACCCACACGGCCACGGCGCCCACTTTGACTTGGAGTTAATGCACAAAAAACCGGCCTAGTACTCTTTGCAAGGAAATACAAAATTCCCCATTTGATCTGTAGCAAAAGGCTAGGGAGGGCCACTCATGCAGCTTCGGGGACGGTGAGTAGGGCGGCGGCAAGCTTGCAGTTGCACAGCTTAGCTTGTTGGATGGGGTCGTTCTTTTTTTCCGAATCGTACACCACCCAGTTTTTTTTTTTTTTTCCTCTTGTACAACCCTGCCGTAAAGGCAGCGACACTGCGACCTATAAAGGTCTATTGTATCAAACACCACCCAGTTGCAATAAAAAAACATCTCGTGTGTTTATCTAGCTTAGAGAGATAGCAGGAGGAGAAAAGACAGAAAGAAGGAAGCGTTATGCAATAAGAGACCGACAACTAAAAGATAGGAGAGGAAGGAGAAAGAAGAAAGGTGATCACGGCCTATGTTTTTACCACGACAAGAGACTGGAAGAGACCTCGCGGACCTAAGCAAACCTGGGCCTAAATTACCCTACTTAACTCAGAACTATACCTAATCTAAACCTACTCTAGCTTAAAACTACCTAACTAAGCCCTATAATGAAACAACAGCCTTTCAGTATCGTTTGGTGATGAACGTTCATCAAAAGCCACAGGGTTACTTCACTCTGTGGCACAAAGTTGTCACAATTAAAGCTACATTTTTGGGCCTCATTACAGATCACAATCTAAGCTGGAAACTCAACATCATGGGATGGATTAGGAATGCCTCAACGCCACTGTATTGCTGCACAGAAGCCAATGTATGCAAAAAGAATGTAGCCACGTGTCACATATTGTTTATTCACGGCACTAGTCAGACCAATAATAATCTGTAAAGACGACTGCAAGCAGCCTGCCTAGACCAAGCTGTTTTGCGTCCGCGATGACTTTTTTTTTCGGAGGATTTTTGAAGCGCTACTGGAGCACTCAGACTCAAAACTGGTCCATTGTACTGCCAGGTAGCAACCTACTTCTGTGCCGTTAATTTGATCCCAGCGGCAAATGGTGACTGGAGCAGATTTGATTTCACTGGGATTCGAACCTGGGATCCCTCGAACTAGGAGCAGGCACTTAACCAACTGCGCCATCCAGTCGTATGGAGTATATATTTACCCCGAGCTAGACAAACTCCTTCATTATCTGGAGCAGCTTGTTCCTTCATATCAATGTCTTTTAACCGTAGGCGGGTTGTTAGCTCTCCGCACAACCAGTCAGATCGTGCGTTCCTTTCCGTTGCCTAGGACAAGCGCTGCACGGATCACTTCACCTCCCAACGCTTGTTATGAAGGCTAACCAGGGCTGTATGTCAACTTAAATTGCGCATTTACAGGGGATCGCTGCTGACATTCTCGCCAGGTTAGAAGCAATCACCCACTTTGCATGCAAAACCCCCGCCCAACCTTGCCAGCTCAAAATCAATCATAAATCTGTTTTCAGGATCATGCCGAGTTAAGGAATAGGTCCAATTCTGTTTTCTTGTATCTTAACCTACCGATACGGACATAGTCTCGTTGCCACATTCAAACATCAAATTTCATCACAACGTCGCACGTTCTCTTGGTATCTTTGAAATTCACATTCAAACCATTCACTTGATGTTCCCTGCTCTGCGTTCCGATCGCCATACACAAGATCAGTTACGTCATCAGCCATCATCACGACACGCCTTGCACATTCTAATGTACTTTGGTCGGCATGCGTATTCCTTAGAACAAGCTATCGCCTGTCGTAAGTTCGACTGAAAGCATTAACTCCGTTCAAGGTCGATACTAAAATTATAACTCGTGTTTTTCTTCTTTTTCTTTCAGTTTTTTCTTTTATTTCTCGGTTGCCCGAACAGCCAGACGGCGACTTTTGCGATACGGTTTACGCAGCCAAGTCAAGACCGTAACTAAAAATAAAACGAGTCGCCGAGAATGTGGACTAGCGTATGTGTACGAGTATACCGTGTTTACGCGTCAGTAGGACACAACGCTGTTCACGTATGCCACCCGCCGAGATGGTTGTTGGTACGCCAATTCCTCAGAACTCGTGCGACTACGAATGCGCATGGGATTAAATTCAATTAGCATACGATGTGCATTTGTCGAGAACATTTATGGTAAGCAGGTAGTTTGCATTGGCACTAATTGGCTGTGGGTTGGTGTATCAATGGAATGAAGAAGTGATTGTTATTCAATTGGCGCGACCGAATGTGCAACTTCGAACGGACGAGTGATTTCTCAGGACCGAGAGAGAATTGTGAACTTCATCGGACACGGTTGATGTCGCGTTGAATATTTCATGCACATGTCTTAGAAGACTAAACCGAACTGGACTAGAATGCTAGAGTTGTCGAGTTATTTCACTTCATAAGCACACTGCTTGTGGACACTTCCTGACCGATCCCATTAGTTTCATCGTCAAAGTTGTTACGTAAAGTATGCTTCTGGTGGGTGTTTCTGGCTAATTTCCAAGAACTGCGCCAGTCTGTGTTATGGGCTTTCCCTGCCCAGAAATCACACTCAGAAGGATCAGATCAGATCTACGGCAAAGAAGATCTTACATGCGATCACATGTGGTTGTTGCACTCAAAGAGAGCTCCTTTCTTGTGCATCGGAAAATGATGCTGGACACCCACATGTGTCCCCCGACCATATTTTACTGATGAGCTGGTGCATGTGTCCACCCAGGTTGTCTCCAGCTGCTTTGGAGAGCTCTGCTGGCAGCCCGTCTGCGTCAGTAGCTTAATTGGACTTAAGTCTGGATATTTTTATCTGGAACTCTTCCAAGTTGAGTAGACTGAATTCTCGATTGTATCTGTCCAAATTGAGTGGGGCGATCCGATCGACAACGAAATCACTGTCGATCTAGCCGAGTTGCAATCTGCAGGCGGATGCTGCTCAATTGGCCCCTAGTCTCGATATTTTTATCGGGAACTCGTCCAGGTCGGGTGGACTGAATTCTCTCCCGTTTTCGTCCAAAATTGAGTGGGGCGTTCCGACCAACAATGGAATCACTGTCGTTCTAGCCGAATTACAATCTGCAGACGAAAGCTGCCTAATTGGCCTTAAGTCTCGATGTTTTTATCGGGAACTCTTCCAGGTCGGGTGAACTGAATTCTCGATCGTTTTCGTCCAAAATTGAGTAGGGCGTTCCGATCGACAACAGAATAACTGTCGTTCTAGCCAAGCTACAATCTGCAGGCGGCAACGGCTAAATTGGACTTAAGTCTCGATATTTTTATCTGGAACTCGTTCACGTCGGGAAATGATTGAATTCTCAATGGTCCTAGTCCACACAGAGCCGGAGATGTTGTGATTTAGAGTGAAATCACTGTTTTTCTAGCCAAGAAGCAATCTGCAAGCGTACCCAAACGCTCATCTATGTCCCTACAGCCTTCTGTTCTCTGTCTGGCTTTACAACTTTAGCCCGATCGCTTTTTCTCCCGGTAAATTCTTCGAACGTCACTCCTACCTCACGGCGTTTCCCCTTCGGTCATGAAACTGGCCTCCGCCATCCATTAGGCGTCGCCTTGGCAGGCATCCATGATGTTGTTTCATATCAGAACCTTGCTCACTCAGGTTCTTTTTAAGGAGAGGTCTGGCGGCTTTAAGTGATTCGTTGTATTTCTTACCGCAATCTATTTGGAATCCCCTTAGTTGTCTGATTCAACCTTTTCCACTCTACCCATTCCCATTTGACCACAAATTCCTGGAGGTCTTCCTTTCAAAAGCCGTTATGATCATTTACCAAATCGGGTATCAACTCGATCTCTTAACATCTCAACATCCAGTGAAGGCCGATCGGTACTAATTACTTTCCAATGGTTCGCCCATTAGTCACTTGTGCAACACAGAAAACTACTTTGAACCCATCGTGCCCCCATAATCATCGGACGATCATCATCCATTATCTGTGCACATCTGTCTACTAAGCAAATTGAGAAAAGAGAGAAAAAAAAATAAAAAGCGAAACGTCAAAGTCTCTGAACCTTGAAACGAGATTAGCAAATCCAATAGCGGAGAAAATATCGCCATAATCAGATGGAAAGTACGAATACATCAGCGACCGAGACAGATCAACGTCCCTTGGCTGATGTCAGTCAGACGGGCAAATCACGACGAATCACTAGATCAGTAGATGTCTAGATGCATGCGCGATATGGCGTAAGCGACTTCGGGGGAACACAATTTGCATTTCAAATTCAATTCTCACTTTCCTCTTGGCAAGGCGCGATGTGATGTTGTTGTACAGGGTGACGAACGGATGGGGTCTCAGAGTCTGATCAAGTTTTGCTTTTGAAATTTTTCAATTGAAGGTGGGGGGGGCAATGCGTTCATCAGTCTATTTAAAGGTTCGTTACTTGACTTTAGTCAACAGTGATGAAGTGACATTGTTTGTAGAGATACGACTTCATCTAATTCACCGACAATAGTAGCTCACGAGCTCTGACACATGCATCTCTCGGATTTATCACCAAACTGTTCTGTTTTGTTGACGTATAAACTTCTGTCGAATAGCAATATCCAAAGCAACTCTTAGCCCGGGGTTTCGCTGGGGATATGGTGAACTAGAATCTCTCCGGAAAGTCTGCAGACGAAACTTTGTCATATTCATGACTGGGACCCTTACAGAGAATCCCTTAGGAACTACAAATTAGCACGAAGGAAGTGCAGGTTTAAAAAAAATACTTCTCCTTGTCGAATGTCCCCATCATCACGACTTCCGAGGCGTGCCTTGAATGCGATTCCATCAGGTAGGCGACCGCTTGGCAGACTCAGGGCGAGATGGTTGGACCAAGTCCAAACACTCGCCTGGTTGGGCTTGGGCATAGCTCCTGATAAGTTAGAGTCGATGGCGGAGGATCGAGTGGCCTGGAGATGGAGCGCGTGCATGCATTGCCCCCGCGACCACTTTAATGGAACATGCGGGTCACTGAAAATGAGATGAGATGAGAAGTGCGAGTTGTACTCAAGCCACGTAGGTTAGTGGCTTAAGTGGCTGACTACAGATAGCAGTCACACTTAGGCCAATTTAGGCCCATTGTGATACCACGTGGATCTGATGTCACGCCAAGAGCTGTCCATCATACTGAGACTCCATATCGTAGGATTGGTCTGACTACGGCTATATACAGCCAGTAGGCTATTCTAGGCTGTAGGCCCCATTTACATCCGATTGCTTTTTTACAGCAATAGAGCACAGTGGCAGCTTTCTTAATACGCTCTATGATGTTGGGCTTCCAGCTTAGTTATCGATCAATGATGAGACCCAGGAATTTTACCTTATCTGTAAGCGTGAGTTTTACGCCACACAATGAGGGATGGTCAAAGGGGGGAATTTTATATTTCCTCGTGAAGAGTACTAGTTCCGTTTTTTTGCGGATTAACTTCAAGACCGCATGCACTGATCCCTGAGGTTAGTCTTTGGAAGGCACGCTGCATGATGTCCCTGAATGTTGAGACAAATTTTCCGAAAACTGCAATAGCAACATCATCCCCATAGGCAATCACCCTGCATCCTGCCTTCTCTAAGTTCAGTAGCAGTTCATTGACCACAACGTTCAATAGAAGAGGAGAGAGTACACCACCTTGCGGGGTTCCCCTATTAACTGTTCTGCGGACATTGTATTCACCGAGTTTAGAGTTTACTCTGCTAACAAGTAGCTGGTGAATACCGAGATTAAGCGTTAAGCGCTAAAGTAATTGCCTCGGGCGTGATATTGTTAAAGGCTCCTTCAATGTCAAGAAAAGCAATCAGGGTAAATTCATTGTATTTTAGTGATTTTTCAATCGTACCTATGAGGGAGTGTAGAGCTGTCTCCACTGACTTACCCTTATTGTACGCATGTTGAGCATGCGAGAGTCTGCCAGACGCAATACTGCTTCTGATGTGGTGATCAATCAGCTTCTCGAGTGTATTTAGGAGAAAAGAAGAGAGGCTGATAGGTCTAAGATCGCTAAGTTTGCTGTGTGAGGATTTGCCGGGCTTGGGTATGAAGAAAACTGTAACCTCCTTCCAAGACCTGGGTGCATATCCTAAATCTAAGCAAGCTTGGAAGATGCTTGTCAGCCAGGGGAGAATAAGGTCTGCAACTGCTTGGAGTTCTGCAGGTATAATGCAATCAGGGCCAGGTGATTTATATGGTTTGAAATAATTTAGTGCAAACTTGGAGGAGCTGGATGGTGTACTGCCAGGACAGATTGATCAAGCATCTAGACTTCCCGGGAAGTGGGTGTCCACAAGGAGGTTTAGAGTGTCAAGACTGGAAGATGTCCAGGTACCATCCGATTTTTGGATAAAGCTGGGTGCTTTCGGGAGCGATGCTAGTATTTTCCTCAACCGGGAGGCTTCAGAAACTTCTTCAATTTTGCCGCAGAAGAGTCTATAAGACACACGCTTGGCTCTTAGTTCAATTTTGAAGGTGTTGAGAGAACTTTTATAAGTCTCCCAATCATCAGCATCTCGGGTGGGCTTCGCTTTGTTGAATGATCTCCTGCTTCCCTTGAGCAACTTGTCAAGTTCCCGATTCCACCGTGGTGGTTTCGACATGCCCTTAGGCTGACTGATAGCCACATAGGTTCCGTCGCATAAATAATTTTTGATGAAAACATTTTTGAATATTAGGCAACGAATTCAAACTATATCAATATTCAAATAAACATCCGCAAATACAGAGCGGGCCATCTAGTGGTTCTTTCTCAAATCATGGGTTATTTTGATACTGACAACTGGTGCACTCAAATCCACCCCTCAAATGGGGCTGGAAACGATGACTTCGCAACTCTTCATCGAGAGCTCTTCCGCCAAATCAGCCCTCAGACTACGGGACTGCCATAACTGGCATCCAAACAGCTACTGACATTCAAGTCTGCTCGAATCTTTCAGTTGCAGGGGTCTCTGGACTACCACAGACTACGAATAACCCGAGTATGACGTTGACAAGAACTTCACGATCTTTATCCCAGATAGGCAGGATTGAGAAAAGCATGACTTCATCAAAGGCACACCTATTTTCACTGATGGATCGAAAACAGAAGACGGGAGCGGGAATCTTCTGTGAAACACCAAGAATAAATAATACCTATCGGCTTACCGACTATTCTCGTTTATTTCAATCAGAAATCTTTGCCATTAAGAAAGCTGCGCAGATTGTACAGCAAATTGACCTTCCTGACATGGAAATCACCTTCTGCTCGAACAGTCAAGCGGCCTTGAAGGCATTGAATTCTCATCTCGTAAAGTCTAAATCCATCAAGGACTGAATTAAAGAGCTTAAAAGCCTGAACCGCCACAAAATCCTTCTGTGCTGGGTTCCTGGACACTCCAGCATTGAAGGAAACGAAAAGACAGATGAACTGGCACGGACAGGTCAAAGTTTAGGCGCAGAATCGGCTGACAATACTACCCACCCTTTCACGAGCTTTCACGAGTTCTTTCACGAGCTCAGCGAGGTGGCGAAGGTACAGATCCCTGACCTAAGGACATTTTTAACTAGAACGGGGTGGTTTTGGTAATTGCATGCTGACCCTTCGTTAATTCTCGGAAAACATGCAATCCTTACAGGGCATACACAATGGACCTCCACGGCCTCTGGGTGTGATTGCTGACGACAGCATAAAGCCCTCCTAACCTAGCCTAACCTAACCTTGACACTGACAGCTGTTTCCCGCTCGAAATGTTGACAAAAAGTCGGTACCCTATCTCAGCGGAACGAAATGAGTCGCTTTACGCTTGAACAAAGTCGGGAAATATTTATTTCCCAAGTGAGTGAGTGCTGTGTAGCCCAAACAGTGCGTTTTTTGGAAAGAAGTTTTAGCCCCAATGAAGTACCCCGCGACTGCTGTACGCAAGGTCGTGAGACTGGTATGCTGGTGGACAACACCCATGGTCACCGTCGTCGTACAGATGAGAATGTGGCTGCGGTGGCCGAGAGTGTGACTCAATTCACGAACATCAACTCGCCATCGATCTCAACAGCTCAACATTACACGCACTAGCCTAAAATCAAATTCTGCACAAAGATCTCGCATTCTTTGCTTACAAGGTCCAATTGACTCAGCAATTGAAGGCGCGTGACCATCCGCTTCGTTATCGCTTCGCAGTTTGGGCCTTAGAGCAGCTTGAAGTGGACAACGATTTTGGGTGAAAAATCATCTTTTCTGACGCTGATGAGGCACATTTTCATCTCGGCGGCTACGTTAACAAACAAAATTGGGGCTCGCATCTGGGGCTTGGAAAACCCGTACCTTATTGTCGAGAAGCCAAAGCATCAACAGAGAGTGACAGTTTGGTGCGGATAGTGGAGTGGTGACATCATTGGACCATTTTTCTTCGAAAATGAGGCTGGAAACAACGTTTCGGTCAACGGTTGGCGCTACAGAGCCATGTTAACTGACTTTTTCTTTACTGAAATTGAAGACATGGATTTGGACGACCTCTGATTCATGCAGGATGGGGTGCCATGCCACACAGCCCATGCCACAATCGATCTTTTGCGCACCAAATCCCCAAATCGTTTTATCAGTCTTGGCGATGTCAATTGGCCGCCTCGGAGCTGCGATTTGACTGCCTTGGACTTTGTTTTGTGGGGAACCGTGAAGGACCGATGTTTTTCCAACAATCCAGAAACGATTCAAGCACTTAAAGCCAATATCATCCAAGCAATCCGTGAGCTACATCCCGAAATCATCAACAAGGTCTTGGAAAATTGGGGTGACAGACTGCGATACTGCGAAGCCAGCCGAGGCAGCCACTTGAACGACGTCAATTTCATAATTAATGGGAATGTTTGTTCTTACTAATAAAGCCATAATACATGGAATAAATTAAATTTTGTTATTTTTTTTTTTTTTTTTAAATGTATTTGGCCCACCCTTTATGCGCAAAAATCGTTGAAAATTGGACATTTTGTATACGCACCACCCAGAGAAGCTCTGGCGGCATTTGAACAATCTTATATTTCATATGTAATGGCATCGATAGGCCCTTCAAGCGAATAAAAAATGTCGATGACATTCCAAACACAATTTGTTTTATTTAAATTTAAAGATAGGAAGCGCTTAATGACATACCCCTTACGTCTACCGTCGAACAGGTTAGTGCGCATATCTCAAAGACTAAGTAATTTGCTACTGCATTCCTCTCGTACATGATCCCAGACTGCTTTGAAGTCCATGTCGCAGTTAAACAACGATCCCCAATGTCAGAGATCCCCACCACACCTGAAATACTTGGTCACTTCATCATCTCGGTCTATTCCCAGCGAATGCATTTCGCTTTGGTGTCACCCTGTCTGCCAGCACAGTCAGCCGCCAACAAGTTCATTACTTTCGCAACGGACAACACGACCCCAATGCCACTCTCCACCGTTCCACATCCGTGCAACATCACCACCCCTCTGCGATGACCGCGAATGTCTAATCGGCTGAATCCGCCCGATTAAAATAGTTTGGCATTCGGCCGAGATACAAATGGCAAGCAACCGCGACCACCGCCACTGCCACCGCCACCGGTGCTCCTAATTCTTGCATTCATTAGTTCAATGAGCTCTTTCGCAACGTCCGTGACTATTTAAAAATTCAAACAAACGAATAAGTACATTTAGCATAGATATCGTAATAAACATGCAATTGTTTGTTTCCAAGTATCTTCAAGTTTGCGCGGCCACTCAGCGGGACGGCTGCGGCGGTTCGATTCGGTTTCGTCACCACCCTCGAGACGGGTTGCAAACTCGATTGTGTGGCGTACTCTTAACTTTGTATCAAGACACTTGAACTGCTTATTGTGCGAGTTTGTCTTGTCTCGGTTTCTTTTTTTGCAACATGTGAACTGCTTTTCGGCTGGGCTATTGCAAAGAGGTGGCTATGAGGTAAGCATGTGCAAAGCGAAAACGGGCAAGTAATCGAACGCAAATTGAAAGGAAAGTCTTTTGAGAAATACTTTTGAAGTACGCACCCGCCTCAGGCGGGGATAGTTTGAAGATATTTTATGTCTTTTTTTTTTCCACGTACATGCGCGTCTCGGCATGAAATTGTTTTGAAATTGAAATCAAATGGCACTCGCAGAATATGACCGTAACCGTAAAATTGAAGGGATTAAGGAGCCGGAGAGTGGGACAGCAATCAATAAAAATAATAAATGAGTCGTTATGAGCAAGGTTAGGTGAGGTGTTTGCAATCGGAGACTGATAATAAGCTGGGAATTATGTAAAGGCTTTGCACAAAACGTGCGAGCACGCCAACCGGGAATAATCCGAGTGATGGATGGATGTGTGCGTGTTTTGCAATAATCGCCAATTAAGGGGTTTTGATCTGGGCTGGGTGCTAACTTCTTGTTGGTCGCAAACTTTGTGGTTTGAGCTGTGGTCACTTTCACAGAAATGTATCGAGAAATTACTCTTTGGCGAGAGTTTAAATAACGTCCAATACCTCGGTTTACATCGTTTCTTTTTTGTGGGTTTCTTTGAAACCCTACTGGAGCACTCAGACTCAAAACTGGTCCATTGTACTGCCAGGTAGCAACCTACTCCAGTGCCGTTAATTTTATCCCAACGGCAAATGGTGACCGGACCAGATTCGATTTCATTGGTATTCGAACCTGGGACCCCCCTAACTTGGGGCAGGCACTTATCCAACTGCGCCAACCAGTCGTATCCGCAGTGAACTTAGGTCTCAACCAACACGCCTCCCCAGGTAGCACGATCTCCTGCCATCTTTTTTTTTCAGTTTTGTACACAAATTTGATTGAGGAACTTTCTGCCGTTCGAAAACGTATGCTGTTGTCAAGAGCAAAAAAAACATAACCAAAAGTATGGTCGAAGGAAGGATCTGGCCCTGGCGCCTTCGTGGAGGGCGACAACATTAGACTGCACACCTCGTTAGATAAATTTGTGTCGGTTTTCCATGCGATCCTAAAGACAACGAACTATGTTGTGAAGAACAGGTCGAAGGGGCGAAGAATTTGCGTCTTTAACGACAGCCAAGCTGTACTTAAGGCCTTGCTCAGCCCTTTTAACACTTCCACGACAGTTAAGGAATGCAAGTCTTCTCTGAATGTCATCGATAGAGGCTTGTCTGGGTCCCGGGCCACCATGGGATCACGGGAAATGAGATCGCCGATGAACTTGCTAGGCAAGAATAAAAAGGGGTACTCTCAGATCTTGAACCTGCGCTAGGACTGCCTGCGCCCTTGATTAGGGCTTCCATCGATGGTTGGACCTCTTGAGAGCACAACCGGAATGACTCTCCAGGATGTAGACAGACCAGGTGCATGCTCCTTAACGTCTGTAAGAAATCAGCGGCATTCTTGTTATCTTTTGACAGAAAAGACTTAAGACAACTTTCCGGCGTACAAACTACACCTTTCCCAAGAACCTAAATATGCTTGGCCCAAGCGATGAAACCCTCAGCAACGCCTGTGGAGGAGACGACGACTCTGCAGAGCACTTCCTTTGCTACTGTCCCGCATGTGCTCGGATCAGGTAGCAGTTATTCGGTTTGAACCATTCAACTCGAATGAAAGGGACGATGTAGATCAACAATTCCGTCCCCTGACCTGGATGAAGTGAAGATAGCTATATCGAAACTGAAAAGCTGCTAGAGCTGACGGCCTAGTGGCTGAGCTTTTCAAAGCAGCAGGCGATGACTTGGTAAGAAACGTGGGTGCCGTGAAATCGAAATAACGCCGAATTTCTATTTTCGGTCTTATTTCACTTTGCTAAAGTCAGCCGAGTCGACCTTATTCGGTGTGCAATGGTAAGTCAGTGTTATTTTGCTTTCACAAAGTGAAATAAGGCCGAGCTTTGGAATTCGGCGTTATTTCAGGGCACCAGGAACATGCACCAACTCATCTGTGTCATCATATGGTCGGAAGAAAGCATGATCGATGAATGGAACCTCAGCATTGTTTGCCCGATCCACAAAAAAGGAGACCCTCTGAAATGGGCCAATTATAGAGGCATCAGTCTTTTGAACAAGATCCTATCTGCAGTGTTGTGTGAACGCCTAAAGCCATTCGTCAACAATCTGGTCGGTCCATACCAGTGTGGCTTTAGGCCAGGAAAATCCACCATCGACCAAATATTCACACTGCGGCAAATCTTGGAAAAAACCTCAATCGATACCCACCACCTTTTCATCGATTTCAAGGCCGCGTATGACAGCATCTATAGAGACGAGCTGTAGAGAGCAATGCCTAGTTTTGGCATCCCTACCAAACTCGTCCGTTTGTGTAGGATGACGATGGAGAATGCACGCTGCTCCACCAAGGTTGTCTTAACGTCCAACTACTTACATATGCCGACGATATTGACATAATCGGAAGAACACAGCCTGATGTCAATGGCACTTTTGTGAGTATTGCGACGGAGGCCACGAAGATGGGTTTAACGATTAATGAGGGCAAGACCAATTATATGCTGTCAACCAGTAAGGACACCCAACACCGACGTCTCGGACAGAACGTCACAGCAGACAGATATACCTTGGAGGTAGTCAAAGACTTTGTCTACCTAGGAACCGCTATTAATTCAGACAATGACACTAGCGCTGAAATCAAACTAAGAATAACTCTTGCCAATCGCTGCTTCTTTGGGCTAAGAAAGCAATTGATAAACAAAGCCCTCTCTCGAACAACCAAGGTAACCCTGTATAAGACCTTAATCGTCACAGTCCTGCTATATGGCGCAGAAGCATGGACTTTGTCAAAAGCGGAAGAGGTTGCTCTGGACTGCTTTGATAGGAAAATTCTTCGGGTGATTTTCGGTCCCGTCTGCATAGAGGGTGAGTGGAGGAGAAGATGTAACAACAAATTGTACGAGCTGTTCGGAGACATCGACTTAGCCAGAAGGGTAAAGATCCAGCGATTAAGATGGCTAGGTCATCTTGAGCGAATGGAAACTAATACTCCGGCCCGGAAAGTCTTCGAATCCACCCCCGAGGGACGGCGCAGTAGAGGAAGACCGCGACTGAGATGGCACACGCAAGTGGAAAGGGACCTCAACCAACTGTGCGTGCGAAACTGGAGGCAGCTAGCTAAAGATCGAGCTGCTGGTTGGAGACGCTTGTTGGTTGAGGCCCAGGTCCATCCCGGACTGTAACGTCACATTTAGTAAGTATTCGGTACTGATGAGGTGAGAGCTGAGAGCTCTTTATCACAGAAGCGCGTTGATGGTCTTCTTCCGGACGAAATTCCAGTAAAAGTAGGTTGCTGCCTGAATGCTTCAGTGTAGGAGTTAAGGAGAATTTAGCTACATTTGCATACGAAGTGAGCGATTCTGGTCACAAATCATCAGTAGACTACTGACAATGGAAGACCTGGAGATCAACTTTGACTGCGTTTTTGCCAACATACGAAATTTCTCTTTCAATTGTCCTTTAAGGTAGCCCTAAACTAACTTGCTCGTTTGCGTTATCCCCTACACGGCGAACCCCATTGGCGAACATTCATTTCGTGTTGTTTCTTCAAGCCGTCAACATGTGTGATAGGGAAGCGCAAGTGGTGAATTCCCCGATAAAATCGTGGCTGACTGTTGACATTGTGCCTAATCCGCGATATGCACTCGACGACGTTCACAGCAAAAATGAGGTTTGCTCGCGAACATGGCCCTACACGGCAAACATCAATGTCAACGAACACGACAAAATCGAAATTTTTCGCCAACAGCGAGCGGCTCACGAACCAGCCCATACGAGCATGTTCGCCGTTTAGGGCTACCTTTAGTCAGGTCAGTCGCCAGTCATTTCATGTCGCAGCTAGTGACACATTCACTCAGCTCATTCATATATTCAGTTCCAATCGCGAAAGATCCAAGAAACGTCCTCACTTAGAAACTTCTTTAAATGTCCGCCTTAATTTTTTGCAGAATTTCCCTGGTCATTCCCATTTAACGACACAACTTCGGCAAAAGGAAACGAGTTCATCAAGTATCGGAAATAAAAGCGAACAACTACAAGTACGAGTATGTGAACACGACATCACCGAAGTGTGGTTCCCTAAGCACAGCAGGCCATCAAATGAATTTCGTGCCCAAAGTGAATTTCTGTTTTATGAATTTAACCCCAAAAACATGAGCCACTTCTGTGCATGTTGCCCATAATTGAATCAATGGAAACACGGCCACTCAGCGACGACTTCATTTGCTGCTGCCACCTCGCACGCCAGCTCTCACCAGAGTGAAGCCTGTAATATAATCATTCCGAGGACTAATCGATGCTGAAACTGGGTCATCGACAAATCCCTTCCAAACGTGCACTTCGACGAACATCCTTTGTTATCTGACAGCTCAGCCATTGTAATCACTACTCTTAATTAATCGATTTATTGCTAATTAAAGGAAACGAAGAAATCCTAATCCTTCTCCTAATAAACTTTCGCCACCACCGCGCCCACCTGTTACGAGGCGGGATCGTGTCCTAATCGAATAACTCACGCACTGCCTCGCTCAACTAGTCGCCTTAACTCAACTCCTCTCGTATTTTCGCAAACTATGCGTGGGCTCCGCACATGCATGAGGCATAGTGGCCCAAATTTTATGTCTGTTTCCTAGATAACACACTTCCCCTGCGTGTGCTTTTTCAATCAGGGGGAACGAAGTCAACAAAAATTCATCGAAAAGATACACTCATCGTACAGACATCGTGCGCATAGTGCGGTGCAAATTGGGGTCATGGCTATCCGGGGAATTTAGGTTGAAACCCAATTACTATCTCGTTTCTGCTGCCGTCCGTTCTGCTGGTGGTGGTGGTGGTGTTGTTGCTAGTTCTATGAACTGCTGCGCGCCGAAATTACGTTCTCCGGTCGGCGCACTGATAATGGCAAGCGTGGTTCTAGATAAAGTTCCTTTTGCCTCTGTGGGTGTGTGCCTTTCCGTCCGCTGCCGCACGTAAACGCGCCGCACGGTGCACGTATACACATGGACTGTGCGTCTAGAGTCTAGAGTCTAGAGCAATTCTAATTCGAAAAGTAGTGTTATTTACCTTTTCGACTTTGTTTTGATTTCGTGGCGGTTTTTTTTTCGTGTTTTGCGATGGTTACGAAACTTTGTGAAAGGTAATCACGCGTTGCGTAGTGTGCGTCATTTGACTGAGGCACTATTTGCTTTTGTTGGGGTAGGAAATGGGAAAGAAATTGGGACGATACGTTGGAGATAGAAAGTCGGAGAGAGAGAGGCTAATTGAAATTTGAATGCTTGCGAGAATATGATGCACTGTCAAGGCTGATGGATTGACGGGTGTGACGAGTGGGCGTGATGTGAAAGGCGTGCATACACACATTCTAGTCGTAACAGACAACTATCATTTTTTGCGGCCTTAACAGGTGCGTGCTGATGGATTTCGACATCCATGGATTTTTTTGCGCATATTCATTATTGTGCGTGGGTGGAAGGCCGGGATGGCTTAAGTGACAAGACGAAAGAAGGCTTCTCGTAGAATATTCTCAAGTCGCTCAACTTGAACTACAGTCGTTGACACTTGCACACTTTGCAGTCCAGTGAAAAACTTTCGACTAATTTCCGTAACAAATAAATGTGCAGCCTGGATGGGTAGATTGAAGAGGCTTAATAGTGCACTTGGTCCTGTGTTGGCCCATTGTGCTGCCAAGCGGATAACCCACGGATTAACCCGCTTGTCCACTTGTGGTCAACCATTTGGAGCTGTCTATGTAGTGCAGTAGACTAGGTTAGGTTAGCTTGAAGTGACTGACTGTAGAGTGTGACTGAGTACACTTAGGCCAATTTAGGCCCATTGTGATACCACGCGGATCTGATTTTACCTATCCAAAAAACCATTTGGTGCTTTCAACGAAGCTCTTTAGTTGATTAATGTCGACGTTGTTCAATTCGCTCAAGTCGTTGAAGAAGTAGGCTCCAAGATGTTTCTTCCTTCGAGAGGAGAGAGCGCTACAAGTGCAAAGGAGATGCGTTATGCTTTCCTCTTCTTCTTCGTCTCTGCAGCTTCTGCAGAAATCATTGTGATGAGTCCCATTCTTGTACAGTAGACTACTAATGGATCTACCTTCACTCAGGTCGAAAGTGTTGTCGAAGAGGAAGAATCCAAAATATATGCATCTAAGCGACGCCAAAGCCGGGCATTTGCAGAGGAGGTGTACAACATTTTCCACTTCCTTCTCGTCCAGACAGCTTCAACAGAAGTCATTAGACAGAACTCGGCGTCGTCTTGCATGCTCACCTAGTAGACAATGATGACACCTGCCATTTTTTTCGGAGGATTTTTGAAACCCTTCAGGAGCACTCAGACTCAAAACTGGTCCATTGTACTGCCAGGTAGCAACCTACTCCAGTGCCGTTTATTTGATCCCAACGGCAAATGGTGATTGGACCAGATTCGATTTCACTGGAATTCGCACCTGGGACCCCTCTAATTTGGGGCAGGCACTTAATCAAGTGCGCCGTCAAGTCGTTTTTTATGACACCTATCATAATGCCAATTTGTAATCCTTCAAAAAATATCAAAGTTGTGCCTTTCCTCATCTGTTGTCCTTATAGCACCCGTGACTCATAAGCAGGCCGATTCGACAAAGGAAACCGCTGCTACTTCGGTTTGGCGAAACAATTGTGTTCAAAACTCCTAACTCGAAAGAAGAAAGGTCCCCGTATGCGAGGAGGGCGTGGGCGCCTCGTTCTTGGGCGCCGGTTCGATTCCCGAAAAATCACCTAAAATTTTGTCACGGCTCCACCTCTTTCGAGTCACTGACAATGAAAAAAAAAAGAGGCGGCCTTGCTCAAAGAGTATAACTGTCTAGATAAAGCTTCTCAATCTCCCCGTTCGGTGTCGGCATTAAACTGTAGGTCCCCTCCACTCGTGAGAGAACAATAGCACGCACAACACGAGTGGTTGCTGAGAAGCTAGGCCCAAGCCTACTTCGGACTGTAGCGCCGCCATTATTATTATTATTACGCGAGGAGGGCGAATGGAGAAATACCGCGAACTCTACGAGCTGTACAAAGATATGGATGTAGTCCAAAAAGCCAAAAAACGACGACTACACTGGCTCGGCCACATCGAGCGGATGCGGATGGGCTCCGGCAAAGAGGATCTTCAAATTTTAGGCAACAGGTTTGAGAAGAAATGGAAGACCGAACCTCCGTTTCAAGGACCAAGTTATCGCTGATGCCAGAGCGCTTGGTCTAGATAAATGGAAGGAGCCCGCTAAGTAGTGACTTTCAAGCCTTGAGTGGTAGCTCAGTTGTTGACCAACCTCACTCCATGATTAAAGCGCTCGTTTAGCGGTGATACGAACTTCCCAAATTTTCATTGTACTGCCAGGTACCAACCTACTCCAGTGCCGTTCATTTGATCCCAAGGAAAAATGGTGACTGGACCGATTTAACTGGGTATCGAACCTGGGACCCCTCGAACTTGGGGCAGGCACTTAACCAACGGCGCCATCCAGTCGTAACTTCTCAGATACTAGGATAGCTACATTGGCTCTATAAGCGGCGATGGTTAGTAAGTGCGTCTCCAATGTCTTAATAATCTCGTCCACTACTAGGACCCAAAGAAGAATTGATCTGAGGTGTACGTAGTATAAGTCCGATCCATTCGCACAGACCTTCATCGATTCCTGTTCTTTGAAGGCCTGTTTGAATTGCACCGTTAGTAACATTGTTAAACGCTCCCTCTATGTCAAGAACCTTTCCTGAACACAGCCTTTTAATACCACGACCAAATGTACACATGCGTGGTCTACTCTTGATATTTAATAAAATGACAACTTTGGGGGAGACATTCCCAGGGCCATTGATAATTCACGCGAAAGAAGATGATCCAATGAACATCTAGGAACTAGTCAATCAATCAAACAAAACCATTGCATTTTTCACATACTGACGGGTCGTTAACCCTTTCTTCCCCATTCAACGAACATCTGCAACAAGGTCTCTCGGATCATAGACTCCTTTCATTAAGCGTTGCACTCACTCTTCCAGAAGCAATATCCAAGAGTTCGGATCTATTTCCGGAAGCCATTAGCGTTACTTTTCGCACCAAGGAACATCAAGTGACAACAAAGATTCTGTTGCCAAGCATCAACGTCCCAACTTTCCACGCGCCAGTGTGTATCTGCACTGCAATTACGTCAATGGCAGATACATTATCCGTTTTTTTTTTTTTTAATTTTCTGTGTCACACTTCCTTCTGCTGTGTGTATCTGTTCATCCATATCTGTGGCAGACGCTTTGGCATAGTTCTAATTTATTTCGTTTCATTTGACCACTGAGCGACTTCCGCAAATTTGTGAGGCTGTGAGGAGCCTACGAGTCCGTGAGTTATGCATTCGCTTTGTAGCCAAAGTATCTGTAGTCATGAAACGTGTATCTGTTGAATTAGCACATGAGTGCTATCATATTCGCACCCACCCAACTGCCAAACACATCGGCACCGAAATACGTTCAAAACGCGAAAATATGCCCCGAATCGAGGGCAACAGCACAATAAGATACATACTTAGATAAA
This sequence comes from Myathropa florea, assembly GCA_930367185.1. Taxonomy (NCBI): domain Eukaryota; kingdom Metazoa; phylum Arthropoda; class Insecta; order Diptera; family Syrphidae; genus Myathropa; species Myathropa florea. The sequence continues at coordinate 110,827,415 of OV884002.1, forward strand.
TTGCCTTCGCCGATTTATTATATGAAGCATTGACAGCGCGCGTAGGCGTGTGTGTATTCGAGAGTCATTGGGAAAGTTTTTCACACCGACCCATTCACATGCCCGCTAGATACACAACCGCATGCTCGTAGATAAAAAGTAGTTCGACTGCGACGGATAGTGGCGATATGGCGGCGGTGTCGTCAACCGAGAGTCTCATGTGTGACTAAACTCACTAGTCATCAGCTGATTGTTTGTTGTCGAATTTTCACAGAACAGCTGACCTCGTCGGATCTAAGTTTTGATTGTTTGCGCTTTTTTTGGATATGCCCGTGTGTGAGTTTGGTGGGGATTTGTTTGCTATTTTCTCATGCGACCAATGACCTAAATTTCATTCACAGAAAGAGTAAATAGATCAAGTGTGCAAATTTCGTTTACTATTTGTTCGCAAACGCGACGGCAACGGTGGCAGTTGACATTCGGGGCTGACGTGGTGTGGTTTTGTTTGGGGATTTGCGTGATTGAAATACGATTCTACGGGCAGATATCGGGGATGGGGTGGCGACTTACATACGCGGAGGGGCTTGAATGGATACGTCGCAAGGTGAAAGAACCGCACGTGAGATGGTTATGCAGACTGTGCAACAAGGTTTTTTTTTTTTTTTTTTTATAATTTGCGCGCGCAAAAGGGGTTACGAATACCCTTAAGTGTCCGGAATCAAGACACAGCACGGGCCGAAGGTATAGAGGGAGAAATGGAAAGGAGGTACCTATGCACATTGGTCTTAAAGGTCGGCAGCTTGTTGAAAGAAAAAGTCGCCGGAGAAACCATGTGGACAATGACATAAGCTCAGCATGAGCACATGCCGACGGGTGTTCATTTGCATAAAAAATTTGCGAAAGACCAACGGACTGCGCCTTCGTGGGACCTGATGACTTGTAAACAAAAGAGGGCGCCACTTTATCACACGAAAGGGGTGCGACCATCAGAAAGCTAGAATGTCACATCTGTCACTTTGCAATTTCTCCTCGAAAAGATAGCTTGACTCGTAATTTGGGGATTAACCTGAATTAAAGAGTGGCCTAGGGAACGTTGAGAACATTTACTCGACTCGCAGAGTTTTAGCTGAAGGTTGGCTTCGACTGCAGGCTGTGTTTAGCCGGTCATTGGTTTCGACTTTGGAATGAAGAAGGACTGGGTATGCATAAAGTTTGACTTGGGCTGGAGCCTATCTTGGGCTAGAGCCTGTTTTCTACTTGAGAACGGAAAAGACTGGCTTCGAATGGAGACTGTCTTCGGATATAGACTGGTATCGATTGGAGAGTGGCGTCGCTTGAAGACTGGCTTTGGTGGGAGCTTGTATTTAACTAGAGCCTGTCTTTGGCTAGAGCCTGTTTTCGACTTGAGAATATAAAAGACTGATTTTGGGGACTGAGATCGCCTGCAGACTAGTTTTGGTTGGAGCCTGTCTTTAGCTAGATCTTGTATTTTGCTTGAGAGAGAAGAGACTAACTTCGGCTGGAATGTGGCTTTGGCACACGACTGTCTTTGGATAGAGGGGAGCTTCAGTCGAAGTCTAGATTCATCTAGAGGTCGGCCTCAGCTGAAGTCTGGCTTTTGAAGGAGATTGGCTTCAGATAGAGACTAGCTTCGGTTGAGAAGAGAAGAGACTGGTTTCGACTGAAAAAAAGGCAGTCCTTTGGCTGAAGACTCGCGTCAGCTGTAGTCTGGCTTCGGTTAAAGACTGACCTCTCCTGAAGTTTTGGGTTCGGCCGGAGATTAGTTTCTGATAGAGACTGAAGTCGAAGTCTAGATTCATCTAGAGGTCGGCCTCAGCTGAAGTCTGGCTTTTGAAGGAGATTGGCTTCAGATAGAGACTAGCTTTGGTTGGAGACTAACTTCGGTTTGAGAAGAGAAGAGACTGGTTTCGACTGAAAAAAAGGCAGTCCTTTGGCTGAAGACTCGCGTCAGCTGTAGTCTGGCTTCGGTTAAAGACTGACCTCTCCTGAAGTTTTGGGTTCGGCCGGAGATTAGTTTCTGATAGAGACTGAAGTTGGGTAGAGACTGACCCAAACTGAAGTCTGACTTTAGCTTCGGATAGAGACTGGCTTCGGATGAAGTCTGACTTTGGATAGAGACTGATTTTTAATTGAAATTGATTGGTTGACTTAGACTGGTTTTGACTTGCGACTGTCACCAGCTGAGGTCTGGCTTTTAATTAAGGATTGGCTTCGGCTTGAGGCTGGTTTCTGTTGAAAACTGTCTTCGACTGGAGATTGGCTTTCAGGTGAAGTCTAGGTTCATCTAGAGAGCTAAAGTCTGGCTTCGGCTAGAGATTGGTTTCGGATACACACTGACTTTGGTTCAAAATAGCTGAGGAGAGGCTTCAGGGGCCTTGACTTAAGACTGGCTTCGACTTCGACACACTGGCCTAGCTTCGGTTAGAGACTGACCTGACCTGAAGTTTAACTGCGGGTGGAGTCTGGCTTTGGTTAAAGGCTGGCTTTGGTTGGAAACCAGCTTTGGCTTGCATTTGCTACCGGCTGAGAGCTGGTTTGGGTACCTTGGACTTGAGACAGACTTCGGCTGGAGACTGGCCTCAGCTGTAGGTTGGCTTTGGATAGAGACTGACTTTGGTTGGAGATTAGCTTTGGCTGGCGACTGCCACCGGCTGAGGACTGTGTTCAGTGGCTTTGGCTTTAGGCTGGCTTCGGTTGACGACTGGCTTTGACTAAAGGCTGGCCTTAGATAAAGTTTAGCTTCTGATAGAGACTAGCTTCGGTCTGCGACTACTACCGGCTTAATGCTGGTTTTAGTGGTCATGACGTGAGGCTGGCTTAAGTTGAGAACTGGCTGTCACTGGAGACCAGACTCAATTTAAGTCTAACTTCGGTTAAACACTGGCTTAAGGTGAAGTCTGGCTTTGGCTTAAGACTGGCTTTGGATGGAGATGACCATCAGCTTGTGTTTGCCACCGGCTGAGGACTGGCCTCAGTGCCCCTGGCTTGAGACTGGCTTTGGCACGAGACTGGATTCAGCTGAAGTCTAGGTTCGTCTAAGAGTGCTACAGTCTGACTTCGGATACAGACTGGCTCTGGTTGAAACCTAGCTCCGTCTTGCAAGTCTAGTCTTACTTCGGCTAGAGACCGGCCTGAAATGAAGTCTGGCCTTGTAATCTAACCTCGGCTAGAGCGTGAAGGGTGGCCGTGACTTGAGACTGGCTTCAACTGAACTGAGGACTAGTTTTGGGTAGACAATGGCCTCAGCTGAAGTCTAGTTTCGTTAAGCGGCTGAGCCGACCTGAAGTTTGGCTTCGGGTAGAGTCTGGCTTTGGTTAAAGACTGGCTTTGGTTGGAAACCAGTTTCGGCTTGCATTTGCTGTCGGCCGAGAACTGGCTTAAGTGCCTTTGACTTGAGACTGACTTCGATTGAAGACTTGCTTTGGCTAAAGACCGGCCTCAGCTGTAATCTGACTTCGGCTGGAGGTTGGCTTCGAATAAAGATTGGCTTCGGTTGGCGATTGGCTTTGATTGGAGATTGGCTTTGGTTGGAAACTAACTTTGGCTGGCGACTGCCACCAGCTGAGGGCTGTGTTCAGTGGCTTGAGGCTGGCTTCGGCTGAGGACTGGCTTTGACTAAAGATTGGCCTCAGATGAAGTTTGGCTTCATCTTGGAAACTGGCTTCGGGTTGCGACTACTACCGGCTGAAGGCTAGCTTTAGTGGCCTTGGCTTGAGGCTGTCTTCGAATGAGGACTGGCTTCACTGGACACCAGACTCAGTTTAAGTTTAACTTCCGTTAGAGACTGGCTGCAGGTGAAATCTGGCTTCGGCCGGGTATTGGATTCGAAAAGAGCCTCGCTTAAAACTGGCTTTGTTTGGAGATGAGCATCTGCCACCAGTTGAGGACTGGCTTCAGTTGTAAATTGGACTTGTATTGAGACTGGTTAGTACTGTCTTAGGCTAGAGATTGGCTTCAGCTGAAGTCTAGGTTCGCCTATAGACTGGTATTAAATTAAGACTGAGTTTTGCTGAGGATTGGTTTCGACTAGAGCCGCGCCTTAGCTGAAGTCTGGTTTCGGCTGGAGACTGGTTTTGGATAGACCGGCTTTGTTTTGAGACTGGCTTTGGTTTAAGACAGACTTTGGTTGAAGATAAGCTTCGGTTTGGGTCGGTCACCGGTTGAGGAGTGGCTTCAGTGGCTTTGGCTTGAAATTGGCTTCGGCTGAGTACTGGTTTTGGCTAGACACTGGCTTCAGCTGAAGTGTAGCTTCGGCTGGAGACTGACCTCAGCTAAAGTCTGGCGTGGGGTTCGCTTAGTAACAGGCAATGATTGGAGACTAGCTTCGGCACCGGTTGAGGACCTTCTTTCGCTGGTGACTGCCTTCGACTGGAGACTAACTTAGGCTGACTTAAGCTCAGGGTTGGCTATTTCTATAACCGCAAAACATTTTACTAAGTTTAAGTTAGGTTATAGCGGACATTTCTCAGGGAAAAATGCACTTAAACCAATCATCTTAAACGGCCATAATTTTGCTAAGCTCAGTATAGGCTGTGGCTTCAAATTCGAACTTCCTCTCGGAAGTTTCATACGATCTGATGAATGATTCTTAGATCTTGGCAGAGATGTTTAAAATCGAGGCTGTATCAGCTACACCATCGATCGACTTCAATGAAAAATCAAGATTTAGTCGAAATACTAAACATTTCTAAATATTTCCGACAAAATGCAAACTCACTGCAATGCATGCCAAAATATTTCATTCAAACCCTCTTAACATTCAGGAGCAAATCTGAATTGAAATAAAAACTCGTCCTCAGCAAATCCAACCACGACATAATCTCCGTGTCGCAAACGCACACATCTAGTGCCACAAGAATGTCCCCAATCCTTTGCCTTGCGCAAAGTTATCCTCGAAAATCTGTGCCACTCAACTCAAGATCATGTACACAAGAACATTGAACTTGATCCATCATCTCTCGGCATTGTCCTCATTTTCCTATGACCACACGAGGGCTCTCGTTTTCCAACTCCTCCCACCCAATCAAGCCACACAAACAAAACCATACCACAATCTGCAACATGACACAGTTACCTTGAAATGCATGTTAATCCCACGCTCCCATCTCGCACACATTCAATTTCAATTGAATTAACCCGCTAATAAGCTTTTTGTGTAACACAAGCGATCTCTGGTCTCCCTCTCGGGGGAATTGGCCCCGATACATTGGCTCGGTCTCGTTACCAAGAATTCCGAAACCCGATGCACTGTACCGCGCCAATGTACTGGTTCGGTTCGCGTAGCCAAGGAGAAGACCTTCAACTTCATGACTACAACTTGGTTAGACTACTTTCACCACCATCACCACCCATCGCGGTGTAAATTTGTGCGCACACGACTTCAGATCAGCCCGCCAATACCCTCCACCACCATCCCTCGCCGCCTCGCAGTGATGTGTTCCAGTTCTAGATCCAGTTTTGTTTGTCCGCTTGTGTGTGTGCGTCTTTTTTTCGTTTTCTTCGTCCATAAAGCATCTTTTTTGCCTTTTCCAGTGCATAACCTTATTTCCTTCTTCTTTTCTCACTTCTCTCTGGACGGGTGCTGGCGCGGCGGTGAAAATTCATAGCACACGATGGTATTTCTTCACGGAATCTATGGATTCGCAGATGTGAAGAATGAAAAAAATATCATTCACTTTCATTGAATGACTCTATTACCGCTGAATTCATCACTTTCACCGATGTTCGTCGATAAAATGTCACACGGTAACTTTTTTTTTGTACGAGCGAGAGCGGACAGAAGAAATTCAAAGATGAAACATGTGGAGGCCACTTATGAGCTTACAAATTATACGTTCGGTGGCCACTTTGCGTTAACAAGTTATTTTTGTTTCAGGCTGTGTTCAGCAAACGAGTGAACATGACAGAGGTCCATTGGAAGTGGTTTAGTCTTTGATCATGGAAATGCGTTATTCGAAACTATTGAATGTAGGTCGCCGATTCGGATTCCAGAACCAACCGAAACGAAAACAAGGCGCAAACTTCTTAATTTCTTCCAACGCGAATTTTTCAACAAAATTGTTATTTTCGACTCACAGTTTCCATAATACAGGATGGGCCATCTAGTGTTTTTTTTTAAATCATTATTTTGATTATTTTGACACTAACAGTCAGTATCATACATCCGCGGAACGAAATGAGCTGCTTTACGCTTGAACAACGTTGGCAAATATTGAAAACTTATTTCCAAAGTGAGTGCTGTGTAGCCAAAACAGTGCGTTTTATGAAAATAAGTTTTGGCCGAATTGAAGCACCCTTCGTGACTTCTGTACGCAAGTTTGTGCAAAAAGTTCGTGAGACTGGTCTGCTAGTGGACAACACTCAGGGTGCCCGTCGTCGTAGGGTGCGGTGCGCACAGACGAGAATGTAGTTGCTGTAACCTAGAGTGTGAGACTCACTTCACGAACATCAACTCTCCATCGATTTCAGCAGTTCAACATTTCACGCTAACCTGAGAAGAATTCGAATTCTGCACAAAGATCTCGCATTCTTTGCTTACAAGGTCCAATTGACTCAGCAATTGAAGACGCGAGACCATCCACTTCGTTACCGCTTCGCAGTTTGGGCCTTGAATTGGACAACAATTTTGGGCGAAAAATCATCTTCGCCATCTGACGACGCGCATTTTCATCTCGGCGGCTAAGTTAACAAACAAAATTGTCGCTTCTGGGGCTCGCAAAACCCGCACCTTATTGTCGAGAAGCCAATGCACTCACAGAGAGTGACAATTTGGTGCGGATTGTGGAGTGGTGGTGGTGAATGGTGGAGTGGTGGTGGCATCATTGGACCATTTTTATTCGAAAATGAGGCTGGGAACAACGTTTCGATCAACGGTGGGCGTTATGTCATGTTAATCGACTTCTTTTTTAGTGAAATTGAAGAGATGGATTTGGACGACCTCTGGTTCATGCAGGATGGCGCGCCATGCCACACAGCCCATGCCACAATCGATCTTTTGCGAACCAAATTCCCAGATCGTGTTATCAACCGTCTTGGCGATGTCAATTGGCGTTGTATTTCATAATGGGAATGTTTATTCTTACTAATAAAGACATAATACATGGAAAAAAATTATTTTGCCGGCTCAATGACATCACCACGCATCCTCTGGGTCTAAGTGAATGCCAACCAAATACTAAGTTAATTATTTTATTTTTTTTTATTTTAAGTCAATTTTTATGCATTTTTAGATCTAAATTTTTTGTTTCTTTTTAAAATTATTTTTTTTGCAATTTAAATAAATAAATAATGTTTATGGCACATGGTTCTAAAATGATGCTTTACCCTTTAATAAATAACCAAAAACACACAAGGACAACAGGGGTCGTTTCGAGTTCTCTACATCTCAGTATATCTCTATATCTCTTAACGCTGTCATTTACTCGTATAAACTCGGTAAGTTCCCCCGACTTTGGATGAGGTAACACTTGCACTTGCGCTCATTTCCAAAATTATCTCTTAAGGTGTATTGTCAACATTGTCGTAGTCCAGAATTGCTTAGACCATTTTTTTGTGTTTTTGTACAAAACAACCTTTTCTGACAACGTTTAAATTTTTTATATAGTTTTTGTATACTTGTATACTCGGGCTTGGCTGATAGCTTCTCTCTGCAATTACCTAGAAGACGGATCCCAAATCTCTTCTTGAAGTTTGCTAACCAGCCGTTGCTGGCAGAAAAATGTTTATCTTCTCCGTATTTTAGCTTGAACGACGCCTTAGCTTGAATTTTTCAGATTTCGCCTGATATGGGCACATTTGCACTTCTGTGCTTGAGAAACCATTTGTACAAATGCAATTCCATCTCTGAAAACTCGCTCTGGTGAAAAGTTTTTTTGTTTTGCTGCTCCAGAATACATTTTAGAAGTTAATTCTTTTATATTTGCACTCTTTTTTAATTTCAGTAATGGTAGACTTTACGACATTATATTTGTTTGCTAACACAAGGGCAGACTGACCCTTTTCTATAATAATATAATAATAATGGCGGGGCTACAGTCCGAGGTGGACCTGGGCCTAGCTTCTCAGCAACCATTCGTGTTGTGCGTGCTATTGTTTTGTCACGAGCGGAGGGGACCTACAGTTTAATGCTGACTCCGAACGGCGAGAGGTTGAGAAGATTTTTCTAGACAGTAATACTCTTTGAGCATTGTCAGTGACTCGAAAGAGGTGGAGCCGAGAAAAAATGTTTGGTGTTTTTTTCGAGATTCGAACCGACGCCACCTCTTTTAAAACACACAATCTTACTCGTCCAAAAATTCCTAAGAACTGATTTGAAAATGAACGTGTGAGTGCAGAGGAAATAAATAAAACCGAAGCAAGCAGTTACGTTTTCCGACAAATTCTCTAGACTGAAGTAAAGAGAAGTTACCGTGTTCTCCTCTTTTTCCTTTAAAAAATTTAAAAACTTGCACTGCGACTTGATTATATGAACTCGTAGTGCAAATGAATGAGTACGAGTTCATGTAACCAAATTTTAGTACATAAATTTAGCAGTTCATGTATTTGAGTAATTCATATAATCGCGGGTTCATAAAATCGAGACTCTACTGTATATGCATATATAAAGGAACCCTTTTAACTTTTTGAGTTGTTCATCTTTCCAAGCTTCGAATTTTAGTAAAAAAAAAGAACGTACCTAGTCATAAAATATTTCATAAATCATTTTATTTTTTATAAAATAAAAAACATCAAAAAGTATAATAAATGTAGAAAAAAGATTTAGTTAGTCGTATTTCTTTGTACTATATTACTATATTACTCTTATAGCAGACTGTCGCCGGAACTGTCGGAAGAAAGATGGGAAGAAATCGTTCATCTTTGATCATTGTTCATGTTATAGAACCGTTCATGTTTTTTAGATTCTACTGTTCGATCGTCATTCGCTTGTACGATTATACCTTAGTTTACATTGACGCGATACTATTGATGACTGCAAATTTTTTGGGGAGCGCACACGGAGACTTGCGTCACGTTAAGCATACCATACTTGGCACTGAAATCATTTTTGAAATGCTATTTTTTTATCTCTAACATCGTCTTCCGACTTGACCCCGCAATATATCCCATAGCGATCCATTCAATTACTCCTGACACGATCTCTTTGTCTTCAGCGCTTACTAAGCACTGATCGATCACATCAAAACGTGGGCAGTGACTAAGAGTCATCCAAAACCAAGCCCAAATCGTTATGATTCCAAAATGACCTTGAATTTTTCGACTATCACCTTAAAAACACGCTGACTCAGACACCCGCCCAACTCACTCACGCAGCCCCTGCCCTCGAACCCAAAGTAATTCCTCTCGATTTGCAGGCTGCCTCGTAAAAATCGTCAAGAGGAAAAAAAATCAAATTTCGCATAAAAAATCCGAAGCAGAATACGAAAAAAGCGCCGACAACATTTTCTATTAGAACCGAAATAACCTCGAGAGATCGAAGACGTATTGTGCTCCAAATTTCATGCGTAATCAGGTCACAGACCTATTAACACAATAACAGCGTGATATCGCACCAAATGTAAACATTCACACTGACCTCATTCCCCTGATTCTCTCTCTCTCTCTCTCGCTCGCGCGCACCACTTAGGGCAGAATATACTCTGTCTGCATTTTTTTCTTATTTCCATCAAAAAATACAGCAAATTCCTGCCAGTGTATGCGTGCTTAGATACAACAAAATATTTGAGTTCCAAAAACGAAGAAAAAAACCGTCTATTTTATCTGCACACGTTCTGAAATATATATTTTCGTTCCATTGAACTACAAACGGTTTGTTTTGCCATTTTTTTGTTCATATTCTTCTCTCGGTTTTTCTTAATCAAAACCAGCAAACAAAACAGAAAAGGCGGACTGAAATATCTTATCTTAGGCGAGTGCAAAAAATAAATAAAACCAACTCTCGGTCGGTTTATCGCGTCGACAAGGGTGCGGCGCTGCGCAGTGGAACTGTGCTAAGTCGCCGGCCGTTCTATTGCACATGGGGATCCGATTGTCAATTGTGTTGATGTGGCGACCAAAAATTTTGAAACACAACAAAACAAGAAGCACACACAAATCTGTGGGATTGCTCGGTTTGTTTTTTCGTTTTTTGGGGGGGCTTTGCTTTTGCTCGTTCTCACTTGGATTTATTTTTAAAACGACAAGGAACAGGCTTGTGAAATTCATTTGGAGTCTCGCTGTCACTTCGTGTTGAAAAGGAACAAGAAGAAGAAATTGTTAAGCTTTTTTTCTTTCTCTCTTGACTCTTGTCAAATAAATTGCACTTCAGCGAGGGGTTAGAGATACGAGTGCTTGCGTCTGAATGACGTCAATGGGCCGACTTATGCACACATTTGGAAGCAAACTCGATTGCGACCGAGGTGGGAGACGTGGAGAGGAGTTCATTTGTCAGGATTTCTCGCCCACAAGACTCGGCAACCAATGAACCCAAGTTATCTTGTGGCTGTGCGTTTAGAACATCCATGGAATTTTGTACCCAGCTGTTCGTTTTGTCGTTTTTGTCATGCACAAGAAACTGCGGAAATGTCGTGTCAAAACGAACACAGACTAATTTTAATTTCCCCTGCTGCATGGACCCAACTGTTGGTCTCAATGACCCGCGACCCAGTCTCAAGGGAACCCTATCATCTACCAACCTACTTGGCTGCATAGAGGCCTTCTCTAGTACGCCTGGCTCTGCATTTGATGCACTGCTGAAACCCCCCCTGCCCTCATAATCCAGATCGTGGGGTGCACTCTCAAGGTCATCTTCCGTTTAAAAAGTAGTGGTCTTTGGTACAATTGGTTAAGTGCCTGCCCCAAATTAGACGGGTCACAGGTTCCAATCCCAGTGAAATCGAATCTGGTCAAGTCACCATTTGCTGTTGGGATCAAATTAACGGCACTGGAGTAGCTTGCTACCTGGCAGTACAATGGACCAGTTTTGAGTGTGAGTGCTCCAGTAGTGTTTCAAAAATACTAAAAATAAACCGGGCAAGTGCGAGTTGTACTCGCACGGGGAAGGTTCCGTCGCATAATATTGAAGGATGATTTCTGAATATCAAACGACGTTTCCAAACTATTTCAGTTGAATTTTCTTCTAACTTCAACCCAAATCAACTATTCATTCATACATTTGTACATCCAAACAAACAAATGTTCATCCCTACATATACTTATATCTCTATCCAAGTTTACCCAACACAGAAAATCCCTTCCATCATACACATACCTAATCACTGCTCATGCCTGCGGTGTGTGTGTGTTCATTTCTGTTGGGCATTTAGGGGTGAGATCGAAAAGATAACGCTCATCAACGAATAGAGTGGCCGAACACAGCATGAAATTATGTGTGAAAATGAAAATTTTTTCTTGTTTTAAATCTTAGATATTTCAAAATTTCAACATAAATCGATATTTTGAAATGTATCATTTCTTAATGCTTACATTGATGTCTTCAAAACTGCGTTTTCAGATCTTCAAAATTCGCATGTCGATGATTGACCGTTTTTGGCCAATATCTCCAAAACCATTAGGGCCAGAATGCTCGCAATAGTTTTAAATGAAAGTACTCAATGAAGCCAAGTTTTTGTGATTTTTTTAGATTTTTAAACACTTTGGTTTAGAAATGGCAGGGGGGGGAATCTTTGGAGCTCCATTTTTTCCAAACGGTATTTTGAATAAAAAAGTGTTGAAAGAAACCTCCACCTCATTTCGAAAGATCTATATCGATGGGGTGCGACAATTTTTCAAAATTAGTGTCAACTTCACCTGTACTGGAGCCACCCCCAAATGGCCCCACTTTTTAAAATCGCTGCATAGGAAATGACATCTAGGCCTGAAGTACCTAATTCCAAAATTTCATGCCGATTTCTCCATAAACTTCGGAGATAAAAAAGTGTGACAGACACGACGGACGGACGGACGGACGAACGGACGGACGGACGGACACACCGAAATTATAAAGGTTCCGTTTTTGTAGACGGAACCTTAAAAAAAAGAGAAATCATGGAAGGTACCCAAATACGTCATGCAAAAGGTCTTCCAATAGGGACTTCCGAACTTTGACAGTTTTTAGCGGTCACATTTTTGAAGCTTCATCTGTCAAATTAGCTGTCATTTATTCAATCTGTTTTGCCAAATCACTATGGACGGACACAGCGCTTAACAACACATGACAATTATGAAATTCTTTCAACAAAATGGTTGTTCTGTTCGGACAAAGTACCACGCGCTTCGCCTATTTTACGATCACCATAATCGTCCTACCGAGAGCACTATTCGCATTGTGGTGGATATATTTGAGTCCACTGGTTCAGTAAACGATAGCCCGTATGTTGACGAAACGCAAGATCTGCCGAAAATATCGCCGCTGCCCGTGAGAGTCTGTCGTGCAGTCGATTTCCCGTCGCTCATAAAAACTCGATCTTTTGCAGACCATAACTTGGTAAATTTTACGTCGTGACTTTGACCTGCTAGGTCATATAGACAACTAGTTCCGGCCCGAAGAGTCTTCGACTTTGCGACTGTGGGACGACTGAGGACGTCCATAAGTCAAAGAGGACCTCGGCCGGCTTGGTGTGCGAAACTGGAGACAACTGGCAAGAGATCGTGCTGGCTGGAGAGACATGTTGGGTGAGGCCCAGGTCCACTACGGACTATAGCGCCCTAAGAAGAAGAAGAAGACTTGGGCCTGCATCCGTACAAAATTCAACTGACCCAGGAGCTGAAGGTAAACGAGCATAGATAACGACGTATGTTCGCTGAATGGGCTCTGGAGCAGTTGGAAACTGACCCTAATTTTCATCGAAAATTCATCTCCGATGAGGCCCATTTCTGGATAAATGGGTACTTCAACAGACAAAATTGTCAAATTCGGGATGATACCATTCCAATGCACATGAGATCCAAGAGCGTCCAATGCATCCCAAAAGAATCACTATTTGGTGTGGATTTTGGGCTGGTGGTGTTATCGGTCCATATCGGTCTCATCGGTCTTTGAGAACGACTTTGGCCAGATCATCACCGCCAACGGTGAGTGCTATAGGTCGTTGATTGCCAGCTTCTTTTGGCCTGAATTGGATAATATGGACTCCAACGACATGTGGTTTCAACAAGACGGCGCTACGTGCCACACAATTCACGCCACATTCCAGGGCATGGTCATCTCACGTAGAGGTAATGTGAACTGATGATATGACCGACATCGTGCGACTTGACCCCATTAGACTTTTTCTTGTAGGGTTTTCTGAAATCGTAGGCAGAGTAATGCAAATTAGCCACAAGCTACAGTGGCTCTCAAAGCCAACACAACGCATGGCATCGGTCAAATTCAGTCTGATGTGCCTGGTGTGACAAAGTCATGGAAAATTTGACATTTTGGATGCACGCCACTCAGAGAAGCCGCTGTGCATTTGAACGATATTACATTCCGCACATAATGGCACCGATAGGCCTTTCAAATGAATAAAAAATGTCGATGATACCTAACACACACTTTGTTTTATTTAAATTTAAAGATAAGAAGCGCTTAATGAAACCCCCTTTAAAATTCTCCTTACGCCTTCCTGACTACGAGTATTGTTCGATCAATGTTACAACAAGGGTACCATATTTCGCACAGACGGTTAGGCTGCAAGTAAATTCCCGATTTCTGCCACTTTTTGCTGCTCTACATCCCCCTCTGTATCTTAATGAGATGGCAAGGCATTTTAACATTTAAGAGATAGACAGAAGGACAAATAAACTTAAATCTCAAGCTTCTTCTTCTTCTTATGGCGCTACAGTCCGAGGTGGACCTGGGCCTCACTCAACATGCCTCTCCAGCCAGCACGATCTCTCGCCAGCTGTCTCCAGTTTCGCACACCAAGTCCCCCTCGACTTGTGTGCGCCACCTTGAACGTGGACGTCGTCTGTTGCGTTGTCCCACAGGCTGAGAGTCGAAGACTCTTTCTTACTTTCGGCCTTGCCAAATCTCAAGCTATACGTTAATAATTTTACCAAACGCAAGATTACCTATCATCACCAATCAAATCTGGACATCGTCAGATTTGAAGCTTTGACTCTGCCTGAAACAAGAAGAACATGAAGTAGAGCTCCTTTTATTTAGCAGCTATCCCAACAGATTGGGCTTCCCGGATAATGACTACTGCCTAATTTGCAGAAATGAATGACGAGGAAGCCATTTCTCAACTGCTTTGTTCGTATTGAACCCGCTCCATGCTAGACAGACACAACTTAGAACATAATTTTTCGATAATCTCAGCGGACATCGCCATCAATCAGCTAAATGGTTCCAATTGATTTATCTGAGCATGACCCACGTTGTATCACATTGAGCCTACGTTGGCCTAAGCGTAGCTGCAGTCTGTCACCCGCTACTAACATAATCCGAAAATGCTGTCTTTCATTATGACGCCTCTTAAAAGAATTTTACTGCATTTGACTGCTGCAAACAGTTGCGAATTGAACATGTCACAAGGAGGTCCCTAAACCCCATATACTTCACGTTGTCGAAACGAGTTCAAAGAGAAATACTCTGACCTTGTTTCAAAGCAAATGTCCCATAAAAAAAATCCATTCATTCATCCCCAAAAGAGTCTCAAAACGAATCTACAAACGAAATCATTTTGAAAATGAATCACAATTGCCAAACTCGATGACAGTCGTCGTTAAAAAATAATGATTGATCTAGAAATAACCAATTCCACAGCGCCATTCACTCATTATCTCACCCAGTCGCAGCTAATCACAAAGTTTATCGACCCAAATTCACCCTTGAAAATGTGTCACTGTATCGCAAGTCCAACCATCCGCACACATTTCCCGGCCAACAACGACCACTCAACCTTCTAAAAATACACACACAAAATTATTGAATGCAAACGCCAGCAATTTAGAGTCCGTCCTGATCACACAGATCAACACTCCCCCGAGGGAACCAGGGGCGTCGGAAATGGCTCGTGCATTCGAGAACGAAAAAAAAGAATCAACCATCCCCTGAATAACAAATAAATTTAATTAACGCCACTGTGTGACGTGGTTTAGTGACTTCTTCTTCATATTCGAGCACAAGAGTCGCTAACGAGACGAAAAATCAAAAAACGTATATTCCACATACGTCTGGTGTACCGCGGCGCTCCTTGGCTAAGTTAACCAGACCACCTAACCTCGGTCCCTCCGGGCAAAATTAACCGAAATTAGTCACAAACTGCAAACAGCGGAGTTCTAGAAGCAACGACTTGCACCAATTAAAGTCGTTGCTTAGCACGCAGTTACGCTCACAGACGAACGCCTCACTCACACCGTCGCCGATGCGTTTTTTTTTTCGTGTGTCTTTTCTCGGGTCTTTTTTATTATTTTGTGCATTCACACAAAAAATGAGAAAGATAAACACGAAATGAATAAAATCCGAAATGAAAAAAAAACAAGATTTGTACAGCAACAGCGACTGACATTTCACCTTGATTTTCGCCGAGTGTGGTGAACGATAAACGTACACCGACAGGTAAAGCCGAGGTAAAGGTCGCTGCTTTTATTCAAGGCCAACGAAAGAAATTACTTTAACCGAGCACAGACGAATGGATGCACAGACCGACGCGGGGAGGTTGGCGCTTTTGAATACAAAATTGACGATTGTTTTCATATTTATGTGGAAGATACTTATGGCGGTTTTTTGCATTTTTTTGGGACAAATTTTGGACTGGTTTTGCGGAGAAATTAATTCGTTTCACTTGAGAGAGGTGATTTATAACGTGGTTACGATTTGATTATTCGCAGGGATGGACACCGTCGATGATATCATTTCCGAAATGATGAGGAGCACAAAATTTAAAGAAAATTATAAATTTGGACAGAGTTGAAGTGAAGGGAACCAGATTTGTGGACGATGAGCCGAATTGTTACGTAATTCTCCAGAAATACGGCAGGAAGCCGTGACGTGGATTACTCCGGGTGGAGTGAACTCGCAACGAGTTGGTGTTGGGGAGGGGACATATCAAAGGATTTGATCATGGGATGTGAGGTGATGTGAAATTGGCTATAATCTGACATCAAACGTTCAGCTGTCGTTGACACACACCGTTCGGAGTGCTTTATGTGCTTTGAATTTGGGTCGCAATTAACCGATCAGCTGTGCATCGTTTGTCTTCAGTTCATAGCTCATCATCCTTTACATTGCTCCACTGTGTTCACTTAGACGAGATGTTAAGAGCATTACCGATCTTCTCATCAAAGTTTTGTAGAGTGAATGTCTTCGACTGGGGGTCACTCATAAAATTGCACTTCATTCAAGATCAAAGCGAAAAGAGATTTCATCTTAGTAACCCAAAAATTGAATCATGTGTCTCCATTTGAAATGCCTAGACACTGATAGACCTCACACATCATCCTATTGACGATGATTCGTTCAGAGTGTACAAAGTAAAGTCTTAACTGCTTTAGCCGTTGTGAAGGATTATGCATTTTTAAGTCATAAATCCCTTCCTTGTGCTACTTAAAATATATCGAACTTTTACAACGCTGCAGACATAGACATTTCGTTTGAAAACATTTTTCAAAATGGAGACGTTATTGCATTTTGTGTACTTTGGACGAATGGTTTTTTTTCCTTTTGTACAACCCTGCCGTAAAGGCAGCAACACTGCGACCTAAAAAGATCTATTGTATCGACGGGTTGGAGTTAATCCAAAAGATTTACCCCCTCCCTTATGAAAAATACTAGATCTTTTGTAGTGGAGTTTTTCAATTCCACTGAAGTCAGTATTTCCCTATGGCGAATACGTTTCCTTAACCACTGTAGTGCCGGACATTCACATAAAATGTGCTCGAATGTTTCGTCTTCTTTAAGACAAAACCGACATTCCTTGTTTTGACACAAGTTCATTTTGGTAAGGTGGTAATTCATGCTGCAGTTGCCAGTAAGAAAACTTTCTTGTGCTTCCCTTATCTAAGCTCAGTATTTCTTTATAGGAATAGGGTCTGATTAATCGCTTGGATTGCCTGAGACCTGACCCATTGGTCCAATGATCTAGGCGAAGTTTGTTTTCCCATTCAGTAATCAGCGCTGCAGCCATAATCCAATTGACACTCCAGTACGGTTCAGGGCTTATAAAAGTAGTACCTGAACCCGCTCTAGCGAGTTCGTCTGCGGATTCTTTACCTGAAATCCCCTTGTGTCCAGGGACCCAGCCAAGTTTCACTTTGTTGTGTTTGGCTAGGGATTGCAGAGCATTGTGGCAACATTTGACGGCTTTGGAGTTCATTTGGCTGGACGATAAAGCCTTAAGTGCTGCCTGGCTATCTGAAAAGATTTGTATAATAGCGTCGTTGATACCTTTGCCACGATTATGTCTTGGAGATCTCAATGGCATGGATTTCGGCTTAAAACACAGTGGGACTAGACCCTATAGTTACAGAGAACTCATTCTTTTGTCAATAGACACTAGCTCCGACTCCATAATCCATTTTTGATCCATCATATCCATCATATCCTAATCTACACGAACATGGGTGACAAGCTCGTGAAAGCCATTGCCTCTAGAGGCACACCGCAGGGAGGGGTAATTTCACCCCTGCTCTGGGTTCTTGTAATCAACGAAGTCTTAGAAAAGCTCAAATACTCGGGAGTGACGGTAGTTGCTTATGCAGACGACGTAGTGTTGATAGCTAGAGGCAAATTCCTCCCAACCATAAGTGAAGTACTTGAGGGCGCTATAAGCATACTAGCTAGATGGGCAAAAAACTGCGGACTGGGTGTTAACCCAGGTAAGACCGAATTGGTTCTCTTCTCCAATAAAAGAGTCATACCGCAATTCAGGCTTCCAGCTATTGAGAGATCCACACTGACGCTATCCGACAGTGCTAGATACCGAGGTATCATTCTTGACAGAAAACTAAATTGGAAACTTAATGTCTCTGAAAGGGTCAAAAAGGCAACATGCGCTTTTTATATCTGCGCGAAAATTGTCGGTAAAAAATGGGGACCAAGCCCCAAGATCATCCTATGGATGTATACCGCCATTGTCAGACCCATCCTTACGTATGGCAGCGTAGTCTGGTGGCAGGCAGCATTGAAAGCCATTAATCTTAAGGCATTGACGAAAATACAGAGACTTGCGTGTATGGGAGTTACTGGCGCAATCAGCTCTACCCCAACAGCTGGACTGGAAACGATCCTATGCTACCGCTTGACCTTCATATGCAGGCAATCGCCGCTAAAAGTGCTCTGAGAATCAGTCATTCTTGCAACTGGCACTCAGATACCACTGGACATGCAAGTATTCTTAACAAACTTGCAGTATCAGAAGTCGAGAGCGACTACAGGCTCCCATTCCTCGACTTCGAGAGACCCTTCAAATGCCAATACCCCACCAGAGAGGAGTGGGAGTCCAATGAACCCATCAACAACTCGACAATAAAGGTATATACCGACGGGTCAAAGATGGAAGCAGGCACAGGCGCGGGCATTTTCTCCAACGAGCTAAAATTGCACTGCTCAATCAGACTCCCTGATTATGGCAGTGTGTTTCAAGCGGAGGTCCTGGCGGTCAAAGAAGCGGCCAAAACGATATCAATGATGGCGATACCACCAGCTGATATTACCATTTTCATTGACAGTCAGGCGGCCATGAAAGCTATATCCGCAATAGAAGTCAAGTCCAAACTAGTCGCAAGCTGTCGCGAAGATCTAAAGGCTCTTGGCTCACAGCACTCGATCAATCTGTGCTGGGTCCCAGGACATAGGGACATAGCCGGCAATGAGATAGCTGATGAACTTGCCAGAACAGGGTCAGTGACCGACGCGTCACAAGCAATTCAGGGTATTAAACCGCCACTCTCAGGGCTGAGGAATAAGGTGGATACTATGATCATTGAAATGGCAAACAGTAGATGGCGCGGTCTGTCTACATGTGCGACTTCTAAAGCATTATGGCCCAGATACGACCAAGCAAAAACCGCCAAGATCCTTCAGTGCGACAAAGAGTTGCTAACGATGGTGGTTGGAGCTCTCACTGGCCATTATCATCTTGGAAACCATACCATGAAAATGGGACTCTCCAACGACAACATTTGTAGAGGCTGTGGTGACGAGGAGGAACTTGAGGATACTCCTCACTACCTCTGTCACTGCCCTAGTCTTTGTCAGTTGCGTTACAGAACACTGGGAGAATTCTTCTTCCAAGACTTACATGAAATCTCAAGTATACCTGTATGGGCATCACAATGAGACGTGGCTTAAGCCCGTCTACCCAAATACCTACCTACCTACCTATCATATCCTAAGGTGACCCACTAGGTCTCCTGGTTTAAACTGATGTTCTAGCTGCAGTTAAATGACATAAGTGGCAGCTATCTTCCTAACGAAGATAGGTAAAGGTGGCAGCCCGACAATAGCTTCGAGAGCTGTTGTGGGGCAGGTGCCAATTTATGCCAAGACCGGCAACCCTTTGCAGTTTTTGTAATTTGTTTGCCGATGACTGTTGAAGGGTTTTTGGCCACCAGACGATGGACGCATATGCGATAATGGGTCCCGCCATCATTGTGTACAACCAATGTATAATTTTGGGAGATATACCTCAAATCCTACCGTAAAGACGTCTACTGGCCCACAGTGCTCTGGTAGCACGCTCTATGGCGGACTTAATATGTGAATTCCAGTTAAATCGTCTGTCCAGGATTACTCCAAGATATTTGACCTCGCTAGTGTGGGTTTACCGATTATTATGGGTTCAAGGTTGATTCGAGTCCTCCTTGAGAAGGGCTTTAGATCAGTCTTGCAGGGATTTAGTGATAAACCTTCTGCGTTGCACCATGCAACTACTTGCAGTAGCGCACTTTGCATTATATTGCAAATAGTCGTGTCGTGCTTATCCCTGATAACAATCGCCAGGTCATCAGCATAACCTATAGTGATATAGCCTGATCCTTGAAGATCTACTAACAGTTTGCCGATAACTAGTGATCATAATAAGGGGGAACGAACCCCTTTGTGTGCAACCCTTTGCCACGGTTACAGAAACCGACACTCCTCCGGAGGAAGAAGTAATCGAACGACTTTCCAGCATGGCTCTGGTCCGTTCGTTTGTCGATTCTTCGATATCTCTGCTACTGAGCGCTCTTATGATCGAGTCGTAGCCAGTGTTAAAGAAAGCGCCCTCGATGTCGAGGAATGCACATATTTCTTTAGAAGCGAGTTCGCCTTCTATCTTTTTGACGAGATAATGAAGGGCACCTATGGTGGATTTACCTTTCCTATATGCATACTGGATCGAGTTTAGAGGGTTAGACAACTCTTATCGTTCTCTAATGTAAACATCAATTAGTCTCTTCATTGGACTAATGGATACTGATAATTTTCAAGCTCTTTCGTTATACTTATTTAAGGGACTGTTTGTTGAAATTTATTTATTATTATAAAAGATGCTCAAGCAAACATCAGCTAAGCTTTATTAGTAACATGACCAAGTCATCTTAGATTCGGGATCCGTGGACGCCTGGCTGGACTCATGTCGTTGTCTAGTTGTCTCTACACAAACAGGACCAAAGATCGCATGCAGAACTTTTCTCTCCAAAAGACGAAGAGACTCTTAAACCGCTTTCGATGTTGTCCATGCCTCTGCGCCGTAAGCAAGACTGGGATGATCGAGGTCTTATACAAATTCAACTTGGTCTTCCGAGAGAGGGCTCTATTACTCAACTGCTTTTTGAGCCCAAAAAAACAGCGGTTGGCAAGAGTTATTCTGCGTTTGATCTCGGTACGGATGTTGTTTGTATTATTTACCTCGGAGCTGAGGTAGACAAACTCCTCCACTAACTCGAAGTTATAGCTGCCTATGGTGACGTTCTGGCCAGTCGTCGATGTTGTGCGTCCTTTCTCGATGACAGCATATACTTGGTTTTGGCCTCATTTACCGCCAGACTCATTTTAGCCGCTTCCGTTTCACTGCCAGTAATCGCACAATCACGTCAATGTCATCTGCGTAAGCTAGCAGTTGAACAGACTTTTGGAAGATCGTGTTTCTAGTGTTGGGCAGTAAATTTTGCACGATCTTCTCAAGAACGACGTTAAAGAAATCACATGTCAGCGCGCCGCCTTGTCTAAAATCTTTTTTGACACTGAAGGTCTCGGTGAGTTCGTAACTGTCTTTGATGGAGCAGCGAGAGTTCTTCATCGTCATTCTGCTCAGTCTGACGAGATTGGCAGAAATGTCAAAACTAGAAATGGCGCTGTATAGCTCGTCTGCAATGCAATGCTGTCATATGCTGCCTCTAAATCGACATATAGGTGGTGTGTGTCGATCTGCATTTCTTGGGTCTTCTCCAGGATCCGCCGCAGTGAGAAGATTTGATCGATGGTGGACTTCCCTGGCCTGAAACCACACTGATACTGACCTATCAGATTGGTGACGAAAGGTTTTAGGCGTTCACAAAAAACGGCAGAGAAAATCTTATACGCAATGTTTAGGAGACTGATCCCTCAGTAATTGATGCAGTCATAGAAGTCTCCTTTTTTGTGGAACGGGCAAACGACACTGAGATTCAACTCTATTCGTGTCTTGCCATCAATTGCAAATCTCTTTGCCAAAATCTTATATTCTCCTCTTAAGTGACAAAATTGTAAAAATAAAAAAAATTAAAAATAATTTACATTTTCGATTCAATTTCATTCCAAGTTCAAAACGCAAATGAAAGTGAGTTCAATTTGAATAAAAGCGCGAGTATACCGAGAGATGATGGTGAAACGTAGACAATCGATTTTCATTTTCGAATACATCAAATTCACAATTATTTTATTCGAAATACTACATTGAACGGAAAATCTACTTTCGAAATTGTCAAATCACAATCAATCGAATTGCGGAGCACTGAATTTCGCTTTTCGAGTTTGAATTCGAGTGGAGTGAATCCTGGAGCTTGGATGGATTGTTCTAAGTCATCACAAACTCTCCACGCATACGAATTTAATCCATGATACAAGTCAAACTTACCAACATTTTATCCAACATTAAATCAACAAAATTTCCAAGAACTTACCTGAAAATAAAGAAATTTAAATTTTATAAAATTGTGATTTTATATTATATTTTTTTTTTAAGATTTTATATTTGATTTTATATTTATTTATTTATATTATATAGGATTATTTAGTATATTTTGTTATTGTTTTACAAATCTATTTCTACATCTGTGATAAACAAACCAATCTATTACGTTTTTTTTTTTTTTTTTTTTTTTTTATATAGAGGTTTTTTTTTTTCATAGTTTTCCTATTGTAATACACTTCAGTTGTAAGGTTTCTCTATTAACCATATCTCTGTGCAAGCTTGAGCAGATCTTATAAATAATATTAATAAGAATACTTTGCACCATGAAGAAAAAATTAATTAAAAAAAAAATATTATATAGGATGATTTGGAGAACAAATATGGACCTATTTTCTAGGTTTTAAAACGAACACTTTGGCTGCGAGACAGTGACAGTCAATAAAATGCTATAAAATTCGACTGTAGTTCAAAACTGTGCAGCTGTTGAAAATTATCGGAGTCTATTTGGTTACACGAATCAAATAATTTTCAAGAGAATTGCTGAACCTTTGGGCAACCTTTTGGCAACTTCAGGCCAAATGTGTCGTGCACAGACCGTATTATTACTATCAGAATTTTAATTGGATAATCTGCGGAATACAAAAGCAAACTGTATATGACCTTCGTGGACTTTAAAAAAGCATTTGATGCATTAATGAGAGATTTTATATGGAAAGAGCTTGAACCAAGAGGGGTCACTTAAAAATTAATTAATATGCAGGGTGGTCCATCTAATGTCTGTTTTTAAATCATAGGTTATTTTGACACTGACAGCTGTTTCCAGTTTGAAATCTTGACAGAAAATCAGTATCATACATCCGTGGAACGAAATGAAATGAGTCGCTTTACGCTTGAACAACGTTGGGAAATATTGAAAACTTATTTCCAAAGTGAGTGCTGTGTAGCCCAAAAAGTGCGCTTTTTGAAAAGAAGTTTTGGTCGAAATGAAGCACCCACCGCGACTGCTGTACGTCAACATGCTAGTGGTCAACACTCATGATCCCCGTCGTCGTACGGTGCGCACAGATGAGAATGTGGCTGCTGTGGCCGAGAGCGTGAGACTCAATTCACGAACATTAACTCGCCATCGACTCAACAACTCAACATTTCACGCACTAGCCTAAGGAGAATTCTGCACAAAGATCTCGGATTATTCGCTTACAAGGTCCAATTGACTCAGCAATTGAAGGCGCGCGACCATCCGCTTCATTATCGCTTCACAGGTTGAGCAACGATTTTGGGCGAAAAATCGTCTTTTCTGACGCTGACGAGGCGCATTTTCATCTCGGCGGCTACGTTAACAAACAAACAAAATTGCCGCATTTCCCTACAATGACTTCTCCAGTAGCATACCAGTTCTATTCCCCACCAGAGACGAGTGTCATCGAATGCCGTTATCGACGAGCACAAGATTACCATATTCACTGAAGGATCAAAAATGGACACAAGTACAGGGGGCGGAATCTACTCGGACACCCTGGAATCATTTCGACTTTCTAACATGTGCAGTGTCTTCCAAGCAGAAATTCTGGCGATTGAGGAGGCAGTCAAATGCATACAAGAAACCGATGTTTCACCATTGGATATGGACATTTTTGTAGACAGCCAGGCTGCATTGAAGTCAAATGAAATGAAAGGCTTGCCGCGACTCACTAAGGTCCATCAGTCACCACAAAATCAAACTCTGCTGGGTCCCGGACCACAGCTTAATTGAAGGGAATGAGAGAGCATGCGAATTGGCTAGACGAGGTTTCACAGTGGGTCTTATGGCCTCCGAGTGGAAGCGATGTCTCTACCATCACACTCCCCTTCTTTAACGTAATCTAACCTGTTCTGTCTGAAATCGAACCATTGTACTCCAACGTAGGAATAGATAAACTAACGCACTAAGTGAAGGGAGCCATCAAACCTAATACTAAGCTTTTTCACGGCACCTCTGCGTGTATCTCTTCTTATGCAGAATGTAGGCATCGCTTTTCTTACACGATTGGGGGACTACTTCCTACGACCTTTGCCTTTTACTGATACCAGTCATCAACACATTCCCAGGAAGGCAATTTGCAAAGTAGGGATTTTGGTTTTGCTTTGAAAGTGTAACGACTTTCGTTAAAGCTTTTTTTATCTTTATTACTAGTCCATCTTAGTCGTTCAAACTCTGCGGCAGTTAATTTGTCAACTGGTTTGTCTATAAGCCCATAAAAAACCCAGATTCTTCCGCCCTTCAGCAAATTGGCCTTCGTTTGGCACAACTACAATTTTACCAACGCTTACACCGGAGGGAACGCGTAGGTTGCTAAGTTGGCGCGCAAAAATGCTGCAAAATATTAACAAATCTTTGCGGTTGTGGAAAAGGAGAAATTATTGGCCACTATAAATCATGGCAAGGATAAAGCAGTTAAGTTGATGGAGCTCTCCTTTTGGATCATCTCGATCAAAAACCATATTCAAATCAAATTCTCCACTGACAAACCTCAATCAACGTCACCCATCAAAATAGCGCACGTTTCTCACAAAAATCAGCTGCCCCCCGCCAGACCAGGCAATCAATTCAAACCCGACTGTGATCGCTAATGAATTAAACTTCATTAATCAAAAACCCATCTCGCGTAGGCCTCCGCCAAGTCGGTAAACAAATATTCCGGCTTGCCAGTGCTTAAGGTCGTAGAACTTTGATTTTAATATTAATTAGTCGATCAATCTCAAGCCACTTCTAGATTTCGTTCGCGCTAATTCCAGCATGAGAATCAATAAAGCCCCCGATCGGAGTTTCAAGTTTTTGATAGAAAAACAACAAATTCAACTTCCGCTTGTATCCGCCACACATACACCCGGCGGATTGCGTGCGAGTGTGCGTGTGGAATGCAATTTGTTTTTGGCATTTTCATCAATCTCTTTCGTCACTTACGACAGAGAACAGCTGTTGGGAAATTCAATACTGTCCAGCGGACGGGTTTGAGTCTGAACATGAACGGGAGTCAAGTGGAGCACTGGGTGACCTAATTAAAGACAATATGTGGTCGGTGGTACCAATGGAGTTGTCCCCTGTGGATTGCTTAACTTCCTGCAGAGATTTCAAGCAATTTTTTCGGTTATTAAATTGTTTGCGGGGCCACTCTTGGTTTAGTGGGTAATGACGCCGAAAGGGGATAATAAATTATGACACTTTATGGTATCTGAGATTGAGGCAGTGTTTGAGAATCTTTGGATACCACAACAAGTTTTGTATGCAGTTAGGTGCTAGGTTGGCAGAAGATTGGATTCAAATTTCAGTGCGTTAAGCACGAGAAATAAGAGACTCACATATCAAGAGGCACAATAAAAGTCGCCACAACAAAAGGATGCCCACAAGGAGGAGTCCTATCTTCTCTCATGTGGAACCAACAAGGTGGCGCAAAATTAATCAGTCATGATAAATTAATCAATTGATCATGGACCTTTACAATTTTTTCTCATCGTCAGTGACTCGCATGTTCCAGTAAAGAGTCGCGGGGACAATGCACGCACGAGAGATCTCCAGGCAACTCGATCCTCCGCCATCGACTCTAACTCATCAGGAGCTATGCCCAAGCGCAACTAGGCAAGTTTTTGGACCTGGTCCAACCATCTCGTCCTGAGTCTGCCAAGTGGTCGCCTACCTGCCTACCTGGCACTGGACTCCTACACCATCAAATCCAAACTTGTATGAGAATGCTTGCAAAAGCTCAAAGAGTTGAGTAGGAGAAACCGAGTAAAACTCTGCTGTATACCTGACATAAGGGGAAAGAAGGCAATGAAATGGCCGATTCCCTGTCAAGGAAAGGAGCATCAGAACCCTTCATAGGACATGAACCATTCTGCGCTGTAGGAGACCATCTCTTCAGAGAAGAATTCAGGGAACTGGAAAGAAGGAATCGGATAGAAACCTGGAATAACGCTCGTGGAATGAATCAGACCAAGAAACTCCCAGGGCAATATAACCGAAAGAGGTTCGAGGCATGCATCAAAATGAGCAAGAACAACATCCGTATCCTAACAGGCTTCCTAAGGGGAACTGTAGACTCAGGGAGCATCTAAGGAAACTAGGGGTATCGGAAGATGGTCCCTGCAGATTTTGTGGAGAATTTTATGAAATTCCAGAATATATACTTGGATTTTGTGAGGCACTAGCCCACAAAAGAAAAAGATATCTGGTCAAGTACCTAATATCAGAAAAAGAAAAACAGTCACTAGAACCATCTCTCATTCTTCGATTCCTGAAAGAAACTTAGAGAGAATACTCTAGAACAGATTTCTTCACCTATGCGCAATGGGAGTCCATTACCCTCAATACAACTCTGAAAAGAACTGTATTTGAGGGCAACTCGTAATTGTGCTAAGGTATTGAAAGGGGGCACAATAGATCTTAAAGGTCGCGGTGCAATATACCCTCAACCATAATAATAATCTCACTCTCCCAATGTGAGACATACCTCGCCTCGACTGCGCTGTAATATCCACATGAAAAGAAGAGGTGACAAGACGCACCCTTGGCGAAGTCCAACGCCCACGGTGAAAGGTGTTAATTTAGTAACGTTAACCCGAAGACAGAGGGAGACTGAATGGTTCTCAACAAAGAACCATCAATCCCTTACTCCTGCAGAAGACTCCAGAGTTTACGTCGAGGAAATCGGTCGTATATCTTTCCCAAATCTACAAAACAGCTGTAGACCGGTTTGGCGTACTCCTAAGCCTTCTCAAGTACCATTCTTAGAGTGAAAAGTTGGTCGGTTGTACTTCTGCCGGGACGAAAACCGCACTGTTCATCTTCCATCCTGGATTCGCCTCCAAAACCTTAGCGTAGACTTTACCGGGGAGACTTAAAAGAGACATGTTCCTGTGGTTGGAGCAATTTTTTTCAAATTTTTTCTGCTAAATTGAAAAGATGATATCCGCCAAGTGGCTGCCGCCAGTGTTAATACACATTTGTGCCCAATATTTCAGGTGATAACTGTTCGTATTCCTGTCGAATATTGTTCTTAAGACCTGCGATTGTCTTAGGCTTGATGGCATAAACACGCGACTTCAAGTAGCCCTAAAGACAGAAGTCTTGGATGGTTAAATTGGGCGATCGTGATGTCCATGTCAAATTGCCAAAACGGGAGATTACGCGACCAGGAAACGCTTCCTTCACAATATCCATTATGGCTCGTGCTGTGTGTGCAGTTGCACCGTCTTGTTGAAACCACATGTTCATCAAGCACCGCTCATCAAATTCCGACAGTAAGAAGTCGTTTATCATGGCCCTGTAGCGTTCGCCAGTAACAGTGCCCGCATTGCCGATAATAATAATAACGGCGGCGCTACAGTCCGAGGTGGACCTGGGCCTTAGCTTCTCAGCAACCACTCGTGTTGTGCGTGCTATTGTTCTCTCACGAGTGGAGCCCACATTGCCGATGGCGTCCTCAAAAAAATACGGCCCAAAAACTCCTCCCGCGAGAACGCCGCACCTCACAGTGGCTTTGAGTGGATGTAATGGCTCTTCGTACATCACACGAGGATTTTTAGTGCCGCAGAAACGCGGACATTTCCTGGCAGTCTGTTGCGATTGTAACTTTTCGACGTCAAACTGTGGTTCTCTTCTTCGACTCCATTGTTCTCTCGATATCCGTGTCCTTACCTTTGCTACAACAAGGAAATGGTCCGAGTCGGTGTTGGCGCCTCGGAACGTTCGGACGTCAAGAATACTGGAGGAGTGTCTGACGTCGATCACACCGTGATCAATCTGGTTGACGGTTGAATGATCAGGGGACCGCCAGGTCTCTTTATGGATGTTGAGATGTGGGAACCGCGTTCTAGCTACAGAGGGGTTTCGCCCCGTAACAAAGTCCACCAGCCAGAGCCCGTTTTCAGACGTGGTGTCGTGCAGGCTGTGTATACCGATGACTCTAGCAAAGATGTCTTCTTTACCCAGCTTAGCGTTAAAATCTCCTAAAACGATCTTGGTATAGTAGCTGGGGCATTGATCATACATTCTTTCTAGGAGGTCAAAGAAGTCATAACTTCTTGCCCTCATTTACCTTTAAACCCATCTTTGCGGCCTCCGTCCCAATACTCACAAAAGTGCCACTGACATCACCCTGTGTTCTTCCAATTATGTCAATATCGTCGGCATATGCAAGCAGTTGGACGGACTTCTGAAAGATTGTTCCTCTGGTGTTGGCGTGCGAGTTTTGAACAATTCTTTCAAGAATGGTGTTGAGAAAGTCGCTTGACTGCGCATTGCCTTGTCTGAATCCTTTTTTGACGTCAAAGGTCTCGGTTAGGTCTTTACCGACCTTGATGGAGCAGCGTGCATTCCCCATCGTCATCCTACACAAACGGACGAGTTTGGTAGGGATGCCAAAAGTAGACATTGCTCTGTATAGCTCGTCTTTATATCGTCGTATATCGTCTCTCTCTCGTCATACTCGGCCTTAAAATCAATGAAAAGGTGGTGGGGATCGTTTTGTGACCTCACGTTAGTAGCTTCACCTCGAGAAACTATTTAGGCTAGATCAGATTGGTGTGACCGCCACAGTATAAAACACTTAGATTCCGATTAGATCCACTGTCTTGCCACAAGTTACGTTTCCTTCAAATATTCCATTGACAAGGAGACATCTCTTCGTTTCTGTTCTACTTTCCTCGTTTAAGCTGCCTAATTGTAAGCACCAGCTAAATCACCTGTTTCATCAATTCACGCATGCTCCTTGGGGTGGTGCGCAAAACCACTTTTGCAGATTGCAGACACAACTGAGGATCAATTTAACCGGCCACATGTTTCGCACGAAGCCATCCCCTTTTCCTTAGGCAGGTGCAACTAATTGGACTTTTCTAATCACCCGCGAATGCCTGGTGCCGCCGAAAGCGATTATATTTGAGCGCAGGTTGTCACGCCTTTTCCCTAGACCAGGGTACCGTGGTCCTCCTTCTCAAACGTCGCCCATCTGCCTATCTGCGCGAATCTAAGGTGGCAGATGCAACTCTTTCAATTGAGCCATAGACACGTGGGCCAGCATTTCTCCCCTAATCCAAATTCTCAAACTTCGCGTCGTGCCTTCGGGCGGGACACATTCATCATTGTCTATCCGTGAGTCGCACGAATGTGGCATGCCGAATGAGAAGTATGTACGTATTTTCTTTTTGTGGCCAGAATCTGATCAGGCAGCAGATTACAGGGGCTAGGCTACCAAACCGCTCCAATTAAGCCTCGCATCACTTGTCTACGCAGCGCGCAGGTCTTCCAGGTAAGATCTTGTGATTCACAAAGTAATTGACACGCACACAGAGCCGGGCTTAGAGGCTTCCAAAAAACCGGATCCTAATTAGGCTTACAGAGTACAATCGCATAACAATGAGCCGGCCAAGTGGCTGCCAGCCCGAAGGTACGAAATCCAACGCACAAGTGTGTGGCTGTGCGATCGGATAAAAGCCCGATGGCTTATGGAGATGGGGAACAGCGCGGCCGGGGAATTGGCAACTCTGTGAACTATACTCTTGTGGCTTTTGGCCCGACATGCGTGACGACATCTAATTTCGTACGCCGCCACTGCTGCCTGGACATTGTGGAGATCGAGTAGCGAGCATGTGAATACATAATCGCTTCTAGGAAGAATCTTTAATTTTGATTCATTTTTTGCCTCCTCAGTTGGTTTTGCTCACTTTGTTTGCTGAGTAATGGGCTTATAATTTGCACGAGAGCACTCTTGACTAGCTGCCTTCTCTTTGGTGTGCTTCGCGTTCGGCGGTTTGCGTCAATCTAAGCCGCAGTAGGTAGTAAAGTAGATGATAATTCAGTTTTTATGGATGGTTCCCATCGTAAACTCGGATCGTAGAGCGAAATATTGTGAAGGCAAAAAACAAAATGTATTTTTCTTTTTCGTCGAGTGGTTTCTGGGATTCGATAGTTTTGAGATCTCTGATTATGTGATACTCTGGGGGGAGAGATGGGAAGGGAGTCTAATGGTATCGTTGAGAGTGATTATAATTATCCCAGGAGATTTTGATGGAATCTGTTTGTTTGTCGCTGGAACTAGGATGTGTCATCCGTAGGCTCCTATGAGTTCTTCGAAGGCTGGCTGGGACTGTACTCAAGTGGTGAATACCTGGCAATCATTGTCTATCATATTGCTAGGTGTATGGATAACGAAGAAAAAGAGAGGAGCCTTTAAGACGTATACGAGTTTTTGACCAAGAATAGCATCGCATGGTTCGATCACCCGACGATCATGTGAACTTCTGTCTATTTCCTAAACTCAATTTAGCGTTGAAGGGAAACACCTAGAACATAATTCCTATAATCCGAAAGACTTCCACCGACATCCCAGGGCTATTCCCGTCCTCGAGTACCAAACATGCTTCGAACAATGGGAACTCGACTACACTCCAACAAAAAAGTTCACGTACATCAATTAAATTGTGACAAATCGCTCTTACTTTTTCGCTGTTTTCTTATTAATTTCTATTAGCACTACAACATACCAGAAGTTCATAACAAAAAATTTGCAATTTTGTACTGAAATAATTTTTTTTTTTAACAAAAAAGTCAAACAATTGCACGTACACGTATGTTAAGGCTAACTTACTTAAGTTTTCTAGATTTCTTACGGCTTGGATAGATGAAGAGTATGGACTGCATTAACTGGAGCACTCAGACTCAGAACACTCAGATTCGAACCTTGGACCTCGAGAGTAGGGGTCGACGCACCTACCCACTACGCCACGGCGCCACGGTAGAACGATTATGGCGAATCGCGAGGAACGTTGCCCGAAAAGAACACCCATTTCGATAAAACAATTTTATCATTTGCACGTGTACTTGAACGCTATGTCCTTCCATGGTTATTTGGCAAAACGGACTGAATAAATGACAGCTAATTTGATAGATGTAGCTTCAACAATTTGGCCGCTATCAACTGTCAAAGTTCGGAAGTGCCTATTGGAAGACCCCTTACATGACTTTGATTATCCCAACCCTGCTGTATAGCAAACAGAGACATGGACAATGTCGAAAAGGGAAGAAGAAGCTCCAGGTGGTTTGAAGGAAAAAGCTCTATGTGCGATCTAGGCTTTTGTTTGCGATGGTGGCTACTAGAGAAGAGGATTCAGCTACGAAGTAGAGTAAAGTGAGTAGTCTAGTCAGAGTGGCGTGAGTCTAGTCAGGCGTCTAGGGATTCAACGCCTAAGGTTGGTGTCTGGCCATGGAGAGCGTATGTAGCTCCGGCTCAAAGAATTTTCGACATCGAAAAGGACGTTCACGATTGACGTGGAGCACATATTTAGTTGAGAAGGACCTTAACCAAGTGATGACAGAACCATCGAAAAAAAATTGGGTTTTTTTTTCAGGGGATTTTTGAAACACTACTGGAGCACACAGACACAAAACTGGTCCATTGTACTGCCAGGTAGCAACCTACTCCAGTGCCGTTAATTTGATCCCAGCTTCAAATGGTGAATGGACCAGATTCAATTTAACTGGGATTCGAACCTGGAACCCTCCTAACTTGGGGCAGGCACTTAACCAACTGCGCCGTCCAGTCGTTTTGCATTAGCTTCGAAGTAGATCCCTATATCTTATATACCTAGCTTACTGCTCATGCTGGCCATTGTTTCTAACTTCCTTCTTAAGGTGACAGAATGCACCATGGAACAGTCATGTTACTACAAAAAAACGATTTCCCCTCTTTTTGCAACCAATTTTTTCCTTTTGTTGCTACTGCAAACATTTTGTGACCATTTTATTTTTTCTACCGTCACCTAGTTTTAAGAGACGGTCTCAGATTATACTGGGCTATATCGAGTAATAGTACATGGATTTTAGTGCAGTCTGGCTGTTTAATAAGACGTAGACGCGAGCATAGGGATGCAACATAGTTTTAAAAAATTCGATGTTTGAAAACATCGATGGTTCTACGACAAAAATCGATGTTCAAAAACATCGGCATTAACAACGATACATCGATGTTTTTCCGATGTTTTATTTATCTTCTCCATCACACAAATTGTTGGCTATATTTACGATGTACTGTACCTAAACAACCAAATATAGTAGTCTTACCAGTTTCAACCCAAAAACCTTCTCTATCTTCCGTTTCGGTGATGGTTGGATTTTTACTTTGTTGGCCCGATAAGTGGCCAACGAAAAACCCAAAGTAACGTTGGAGGATCCTACAGTTCGGGATTATGGTTCCCGAGCGGGCCCTTCATGCAAGTTTACATAGCGAGTCGCTTGCTTAAAGACCGACACCCGTTCCCAGCCGCACCTCCTTGGTAAACAAGCGCTAGTTTGTCTGTTAACACGAGGCCTGCTATGCTTACGCATCCAGCCAATGCATGCCGAAACATGAACCCTCTCCGAATAGCCACCGACCCACAATTCCATAGGAGTTGAATACCCGGTCTCCTTGAGGGTTGCTCGATGCTCAGAGTGAACCACTTGGAGGTTCGGAGTAGGATGTCAGAATAGGAGAGGCTAAGATATAAAAAAGTTACATTGTATTGCGCATCTCTAGCGCAACCCCATTATTATTATATAAATACAAGCACATTTTGTATATAACACAACTTGGGTATGTTTAACGAATTGAATGTACGATGTCAATGTTTGACAATTTTGCCGTCGATATATCGGTTGCATCCCTACGCGAGCACCGTAGTGTCGGCATAGGTACTCTCTCATGCAAACTTTTATGGCGTTAACAGATGGTTTTTGGAAACTTGGTCCCGGTTTGTCCGGTGTCAAGTGTTGATTTCAATCAATTATTAATTATGTTAAATTCTTTACTTCTCCAGACAAACCCGATACAAATGATAACATTGCATGATGCAAAAAAAGAGTTTCTGTTTCTAAAAATCAGAGAAACGAGTCAGCTTGAAAAAAGTCAAGGGGCTCTGTAATCTACGCACCGAGTACGCAGCCTTAGGGTTAATGCTTCTTTTAAATGCGAGTGTGGTGTGGGTTATTACCGAGTCGAGAAAACTAGTACCGCATATGTTGCAATTGCTGCAACTTGCACTGAAATGGTTTAAAATCATGTTTGTTGCAATTCACAACAAAATAGTACCTTTAGGAGGTCGTAAGTTAGCATTAACATACGTATACGTGTTTTTGATGGAGTGTACATTCGGGGTGAAGATAAAGAGCATTTCATTAAGCGCTTCCTATCTTTAAATTTAAATAAAACAAATTGTCTGTGATATATCGCGTACATCTTTTATTTGCTTGAAAGGCCTATCGACGCCATTTTGTGTGCAATGTAACATGTTTTCGCTGTGGCTTCTCTGGTTGGCGCACATCCGAAATGTCCATGATTTTGGCTCATAAATCAGGCTGATTTTGACCGATGGTATGGGCTATGTTGATTTGAGGGCCGCTATGGTTTATGACTTATTCGCATAGACCTGCGATTTCAGAAAACCCCGCAACAAAATGTCGAACGGGGTCGAATCGCACGATCTCGATGGACAGTTCACATCACCTCCACGTGAGATGACCATGCCCTCGAATCGTGCAGAATTTACAATGTGGCGCGAGCTTTGTGCAACGTGGTGCCGTTCCCAAAATAAGTTGGTAATCATCGACCTATAGAGCTCGCCATTGACGGTAAAGGCCTGGCCAACGTCGTTCTTAAAGAAATATGGACCGATGACACCGCCCGCCAGCCCCAAATACACACCAATGATTTCTTCGAGATGCATTGGACGCTCTTAGATCTCATGTGGATTGGTACCGTCCCAAATTCGAAATCCAGAAAAGGGCGTCATTGCTGAAGATGCCTGCTGCAGAGTCCATTCAGCGAACACACGTCATTGTCGTTTACCTTCAGCTCCTGGGTCAGTTGAAATTTTTACCAAATCACGACGCAAAATTCAATTAGTTGTGGTCTGCAAAAGGTCGAGATCTTGTGAGCGACGCGAAATGGACTGCTTCGGATTCTCCTGCACACTCTCACTTTCACGGGCGGCGGCAGACCTTGCGCTTCGTCGACGTACGGGTGTAGGTTTATAGTTTACTGAACCAGTGAACTCAAATTTATCCACCTCTCGGTAAGACGATTATGGCAACCGTAAAATGGACGAAGCGCGCGGAACAGAACACCCATTATGATAAAAAAAATGTTATCATTTGCACGAGTTGCTCAACGCTATGTCCGTCCACGTTGATTTGTTGAACAGACTGAATAAATGACAGCGAATTTGACAGATGTAGCTTCAACAATATGGCCGCTATCAACTGTAAAAGTTCGGAAGTCCCTATTGGAATACCATTCACATAACTATTATCTCAGCCCCCTGCTGTATAGCAAACAGGGACATGAACAATGTCGAAAAGGGAAGAGGCTCCTGGCTTGAAGGCAAGAGTCCTATGTGCGATCTTTGGTCTTGTTTGCGCTGGTGGCTACTAGAGAAGAGGATTCAGCTACGAACTGTATGGGCTGTACAGCGACATGAGTGCCATGAGCCATTCGTCTACGTATTCAATGCCTAAGCCATGTAGAGGGCATAGACAACTTAGGTATGGCGCGAAGAGTCTTCGACTCCGCACCTGTGAGAAAACACAACAGAGGACGTTCACGTTTAAGTTGGTGCACACAAGTGGAGAAGGACCTCAATCAACTTGGCATGCGTTATTGACGACAGCTAGCAAAAGATCGTGTGCACTTTCCTTAGACACACATGAGAAACTTTTGCTTAAGGGGATAATGCGTAGAAAATGATTGAAGTTGCCTCAAACTTCTAAGGATTATCATCCTTGTTGCATTATAAGCCAGGTCTGTGTGTCTTCACACTAAAATCCAATCATCTCTTCAGTGCGAATCTACGAAAAACAGGAAATGAGACGCCAAGCAGACACACCACAACGGCTCCAACGACGCCCCATCCAAACTCAAAGACTTCAAACAAAAAACTACAAAAAAAAACACCAAACGTTTCTTTCCCAACAACCAGTTCCCGTCATACGTGTTCCTAATTTGAAATGCACAACGCATCCACACGAAGAAAAAACTAACAACCACCAACGGCCGAGCAACGAGTCTACATCATATTTTCACGAAAGCATCTCAAAGACCCACAAAAAAAAGCAAAAAAATGAACGAAATGACAAGCAACGCCAGCAAACGTGAATCGTTAGTCGGTCAGTAGTTGAGAATCTGAATAGAAAACCTGAACCTGTTTCGTAATTGCCGTCTGGAGCGGTCATGGCCAAGGACACCGGCGTGCATGGGCATAGGACAGCGACCACTTTGCGTGTGAATGTGTGGATTCCAATCAAACTGCAATATCTGTCTTGAGTGTCCTCGAAATGGCAACAACAAAGCCCAGCAAGACATCAATGCCTGAGCGGATTCCCTCCGAGGGGTTCATTAGTCGCCGCGAAGCAATGCATTTCCTGAATCCTTGCAATATGCATCTGCACCAATGTCAAGGTGAAAGTGAATACCCGGCAACCGACTGGTTCGAGTTACAACTTTTAAGAACCAACAAAAAAAAACACTTTGGTCTTGCAACTCCTTCCACGCTCTCACCCCGCTCTTCATCCGCCCGGCTCCAGTGAGTTGGTCGGTTTATTTTTACTTGATTAAGCCCGACGATGACGCGACCTAGAAACTAAAAGCAAAAAACAAGAAAAAAGAAAAAAAGCACAACCCTGCGGCGCGGCTTCGTCACGACACGGTGCGTGCTGGTGGTGGTGCTGCCACTGGACGTGGCAATCCCCATATTCACGACACAAACACACACGATCAAGGAGAGCGAACGAGCAAACAAAGAGGAGCAGCGAATGAAAAGGGATATTTTGGTAAACAAGTCAAGCAAAAATCTCCCATGACCTTGAACATGAAAATTTTGCACAGCCACACACACACACACTCGCGCACACAGTCATCCACACTTGATGCAAAAAGGGGTACAAAGCGTAATTCAACCTACAAAATACCATCCTCACCTGCACGTGGTGTACCCTGCTTCAGACTAACGAGGCTCTGGTGACCGAGTAGGGGCGGTATAACCCCCAACAAGTCCGGACTAAAAGTCCGGAGATAGAAGCCGTAGCCTTGATGGCCAGCGGCTCGAACTTTCGACCCCGCCTTAGACACCAATGTCCTAGGCATTAAGACCGAGCCCAGTAAGGTCTTAATTATGGCATACTGGAAACAACGATTCGGATTTTGGAAGCTATGAGGGCTGACGTTTGTAGTATTCTGTTACCCGAGTAAGCTGGAGTGAAATCCGGTTGAAACGGCTCTCAGGCTAATGCTACACACGCCCCCGTCCCGTTAAAACCTTGGCAGGACTTAAAGAACGCTCAATGTTACGTCGCCATTAAGTTGGTGGTGTAGGTCCAGATGTAACATTCCTGGTTAGCACCGATCCGGCTCTGGCACACGACCCCATAAGGGCGTGTGTCAACCCTCGCATGGCCTCACTGCTTGCAAAGACAACCATGGGATCATTTAGGTGACTACACACTCGAACATTGATAACGGCTTTGAGTGGGGACCAAACAGCATGAACACAACAAACAATTTTAAAAACGGAGAAAGTGAAGAGACGATCGCAGCGGCTTTTCAAAGGAGCTCAAAGGTGCAGAGATCACCAGTAGGGCAGATACCAACGCCCCAAAAAAGCGAAGAAGATAGCGCGGTTCAAGAAGAGGTCAGAACACTGACCCACTGCGTAACAATCGAGATCAAGGATATAGACGAGGTAACAACCAAAGTGGATATCTGCGAGGCACTAGCGTCCCAGGCCCAACTGACCGGGCTAAAAGAATCAGATGTAATAAGTCTACGCAAAGCCTATGGCGGCACCCAAGTCGCAATGATTGGACTACCCGCAGAGAGTGCAAATACACTGCTGAAGGCGGGAAAAATAAAGATAGGCTGGATAAACTGTCGTATTCGGGAACGCACGGCACTAACAAAGTGTTTTAGGTGTCTAGGTTTCGGACACACTGCACGTCAGTGTAAGAGTGAGCAGGACCGCTCCAAAACGTGTAGAAGATGTGGCACAGAGGGCCACATAGCAAAGAACTGCTCACACGAGATGAAGTGTTTCTGGTGCAAGACCACCAACCCCGACAACGCAGGACATGTAGCCGGCAGTGCAAAATGTCCGGTTTTCAGAAGGGCCCTCACAAATAAGTAATGATGATGAAGGTTATACAAATTAACCTAAATCACTGCGCGGCCGCACAAGACCTTTTGGCACAAATGTCTAAAGAAAAGAAAGCGGATGTTGCCCTTATCAGTGAGCCGTACAAATCCCTAGATGGCAGCAACTGGACAGAAGACCCAGCGAAGAAAGCAGCAATATGGACCTGTGGAAACCACGCCTTCCAAAACATCAACAACGTAACTGACTTTGTTGCGTCTGCCCGGATAAATGGTATCCACTTTTATAGCTGCTATGCGCCCCCTAGTCTATCATACAGGGACTACGTGAAGCTTCTAGATGATATAGTAGCTGACGCACGGGGGAAACACCCGGTCATCATTGCCGGCGACTTCAATGCATGGGCTACAGAATGGGGCAGCAGATTCACCGATGCAAGGGGGGTTGCCCTCCTCGAAGCATTCGCATCGTTGGAGATTGGCCTACTAAATAACGGTTCAGCACAAACTTTCCGCAAGGCAGGCAAGAGCTCCATAGTAGATATAACGTTTGCAAGCAACACGCTGCTGCACAAGATAAAATGGCGCGTCAGCGAGGAATACACGCACAGCGATCACCAAGCGATTGTACTCAACATTGGTAGCTACAAACCCAGGCAGCGACCCAAACGAACAGGGCCTAAGTGGAAGGACACCGCATTCGACAAAGATATGTTTGAGGAAACGTTTAGCTCTGACTTCCCAGCCAACACCACATCAGCGGAAAACATGGCGAGTAAACTGATCCAAGCAATATCAACAGCTTGCGATGCGGCGATGCCCAAGAGGTCTATTAGCAGAAGGGGGGAACCCTGCTACTGGTGGAACGACAAGATCAAGGATCTCAGGACAGTTTGCCTTAAAGCACGTCGTAGATCCCAGCGATCCAGAGGTAGACCAGAGTTCCAGGAACGACTGGCCATCTTCAGGCTGGCAAGACGCGACCTGGAAAAGGCAATTAAGGAGAGCAAAGCAAACTACTTCAAAACGCTATGCAACGAAGCAGACTTAGACCCCTGGGGTGGAGCCTATAAAATGGTAATGAGGAAGCTGAAAGGCAGTAGATCTCCTCAACTAACCTGTCCACTGATGCTCCGAACAATAGTAGGACACCTGTTCCCCCGTAAACCTCCTACAATGTTCGTTCTCACACAAGGAGCTGGTCTAGAACAAGTCCCACCAGTCACGGTTGACGAGCTGCAGAATGCGTGCAGAAAAATTGGCGACAAAAAATCCCCTGGCCCGGACGGTATTCCCAATATAGCCATCAAAGCGGCCGTTGAGACGAGACCAGAGCTCTTTATGGCGACGATGCAAAGGTGCCTCGAAGAAGGAAACTTTCCTGACTGCTGGAAGCTACAACACCTGGTGCTTATACCCAAAGGCAATAAGCCGCCCGGAGAACCGTCAGCGTACCGTCCGATTTGCCTGCTGGACACCACGGGAAAAATCCTGGAGAGCATAATATATGGCAGGCTAATCGGCGTGGCTGAGGAGCGAGGAGCCCTATCCGAGCATCAGTACGGCTTCAGAAAATCGCGCTCTACCATTGACGCCATTAAGGAGGTGGTGGATACAGCAAGCGAAGCCATAGCGGGCTCAAGATGGAGGGGCGGCACGAAAAAATACTGCGCCGTGGTTACGCTGGACATCAAAAACGCGTTTAACTCGGCAAATTGGTCCTGCATCATGAGAGTACTAAACAGGATGAGTACACCGCAGTACTTGAGGAAGATAATCGTCAGCTACTTCACCAACAGACAACTCAGGTACCAGACTGACGAGGGTATTAAATACTACGACGTCTCGGCAGGCGTCCCACAGGGTTCGGTTCTTGGACCCCTCCTGTGGAACCTAATGTACGACGGAGTACTGAGACTGACGCTGCCACATGGAGTCAAGACAATCGGCTTTGCCGACGACATCGCGGTTGTGACGGTGGCCAAGCACATCCACGAAGTGGAAACCGCCACAAACGAAGCAATCGCCAGGATCAAAAGTTGGCTGGAATCCTCCGACCTCGAACTAGCGGACCACAAGACAGAGGCTGTTCTAATAACCAGCCGAAAGATTGTGGAATACGCAAACTTCCGGGTTGGCTCCCAGCTAATTAGATCCAGGGATTCGCTGAAATACCTAGGAGTGATGCTCGACAACCGACTTAACTTCAAAAAGCACGTCGAATACTGCAGCAGAAAAGCGTCAAAGACGCAGACAGCACTTTCCGGTATGCTGCCGAACATCGGAGGACCCGGATACCCAAGAAGGATCTTGCTTTCCAGAGTGGTAAGTTCAATCCTTTTATATGCCGCGCCAGTCTGGGCGGGAGCTCTTTCGGTAAAGGAGACAGCAAAGAAGCTTTCGTCAGCATACAGGCTGTGCGCCATAAGAACAATCAGCGGCTTCCGAACAATTTCGGACGAAGCAGCCTGTGTGATCGCGGGTATGGTCCCGATCGACATTCTCGCCAAAGAGATGCATAGGGTCTACCTAAGGCGAACGGCAAATCGCGCGGAAACTAGCGCAAGATGCCTGAAAAAGGAAGAAAGGGCAACATCTATGGCACTGTGGCAAGCCAGATGGGACACCACAACCAAAGGCAGATGGACCCATAAATTGATCCCCGCGATAGAAGCTTGGACGTCGAGAACACACGGAGACTGCAACTACCACCTCACGCAGTTCTTGTCGGGCCATGGAGGCTACCGAAAATACCTCCACAGATTTGGCCACGACAGTTCACCCTCCTGTCCAGAATGCGCGGGCGAAGAGGAAGACGCAGAGCACGCAATATTCTACTGCAGACGCTTTGCCGCGGGGAGAACAAATTTACCAACTCCCGAACTCTTGGTTAGCCATATGTCAGATTCAACCGACAAATGGCTAGAGATTTGCTCCTTTATAACGAGCGTTCAGAACGAGCTAAGAAGGCTCGAAAGAGAAAGAAAATCCGAATTGGATAATATGGAGCCCATAGTGTGATATGCTAACCAGCCCCGCGAAGTAATACCTAACGGCAGTTCCGCGGGGAGAGTGGTTGAAGTGTGCAGGGTGTGGGTTAGTACGTAGGCGTATTCCCGAAATCGAGTACTCGGGTTTGCGAATCGTGCATGCTGATAGCCCGGGCTATCAGTATCTTTCGAAGATTGCCACATCCTTGGACGCAACCAAAAAAAAAAAAAAAAAAAAAAAAACACTTGATGCAAAACATGCGTCTCTGCCGTCGAGCCGCAGTGCCCACCTCGCTCCTTCCAATCCTGCCTGCGATGACGACAGCGACGCGACACACAATAAAAACAAAGCCCATCCCTGGTCGTCTCGGCGACCCCTTCCACATCAGCGCTGTGCTGATGGCCTTTGTGTGAGCTACACGTGCAGCAGATATCCTTGCACACACGCATGCCTGGCCCTCGCTGTGTGTGTAGCGACGGCACAAAAAAGGAAGACTGCAAAACGCATAAACAAAATACCCCTGTGCACGAGTGGGATACTAGTTTTTTCCTTCTTGTTCTTGTTTGCTTTTCGGTCAAATTCCAAACACGAAAAGGAAGAAGGAGACGAGATAAAAGAGCGACACAAAAATAAATGCTGTCCTTGAAAATTTGTTGGCTTTTTTTTCGTCGCTTTTGTGCCGAAGTTTCGGTGTGTCCGTTCGCGTGAGTGTGAGCACAGGCTTTGTGCAAGGGATTGGGGTGAAATGAGCAAAAAAATGTGCAACCTAACAAACTGCAAATGCGAGCGGTGCTGCAGGAAAGGGTCTTTGTGCACAGGAAACTCATAAACAGATCGGAGAACGACTTAAGACGACATGCCTTTGAATGCAAAAAGAAAATTGTGCGACAGTTTTAGGTTTTAATTTGAATTTTGTTTGTCCAACGTCTGTGCGAAATGAAATCAACTTGGAGTGCAAGAATAGCTTCAAAATATGACGAATTTGCAAGAAAAACAAAAAAGGCCGAGAAAATGGAAAATAAGAATTGGAATCGTCTTCAAAGGAATGAAGCAAAACCATCTTATGCTTCGCTTGGTTCTGCTATGTTCCTGGATGTCTGCTGTTCCACTAACGCAAGCCAGTACTGTATACGCATTTGCTGAGGACACTACTATTCTAACATAAGAAAAAAAGATCCCATGTCTTGCACCAACAATTTACAAGGAATAGTCCTGCTGAATGTCGCATACAAGATTCTATCCAACGTACTGTGGGAACGTCTGAAACCTTTCTGCAACACACTAATCGGCACGTATTAGTGTGGGTTCGGGCCCAGCAGATGGACAATCGACCAAATTTTCACACTGAGACAAATCCTGGGAAAGGCCAACGAGTTTCAAGTCGAGACTCATCACCTATTTATCGACTTCAAAGCCGCATACGACAGCATCCATCGTCTTGAGCTCTACAAGGAGATGACCGAATTCGGGATCCTGGGTCCAACTGTGCCGTGTCACGCTGGAAAACACACGGTGCAATGTGCAATTTGAGAACAGCTCCTTCGAACTATTCCAAACGTGCTCCGGATTTCGGAAAGGAGACGCTGGTGTGTAACTTTTTCAATCTCGTACTGAAACAGATAGTGCGCAAGGCAGGCGACAATAAAGAAGGCACTATCTTCAACAAATCCGTTCAGTTGCTGGGCTACGCAGACAACATTGACATCATAGGTCGCTCCCAGCGAGCCTTTATAAAAGGTTTCACTTTAAATGAGCACAAGACCAAGTATTTGCTGTCAACAAACAAAGAATTATCAGTCTAGGACAAAACGTCAATGTTGGCAGCAATAACTTCGAGGTGGTTAAGGGCTTACATACCTCGGAGTAAATATCAACCCCACGAATGACACCCTAGTGGAGATTCGACGAAGACCCTAGGCAACCGCTGCTACTTCGGTTAGGCGAAACAAATGGGTTCAAAACTCCTAACTCGAAAGACAAAATGCATGCTCTACAAAACGCTAATCCTGCCAGTTCTACTATTCGAAGCCGAGTGTTGGACGATAAGCAAGAAAGCAGAGCACATTTTCGGTACTTTTGAGAGAAAAATTCTCCGTCGTACGAGCTGTACAAAAATGTGGATGTAGTCCAAAAAGCCATAAAACGACGACTACACTAGCTCGTCCACATCGAGCGAATGGACAACAACGCTCCAGCAAAGAAGATCACAGCCCACAGGTTCAAGAAAAAAAGGAAGACCGAACCTCCGTTTTAAGGACCAAGCTATCGCGGGTGCCAGAGTGCTTAATCTGGATAACTGGAAGCAGCGTGCCCGGGACCGCAGGGCATGAAAGACTCAGACAGAGGCCCTTCACGGGTCGCGAGCCCTCTAAGTAAGTAAGAAAGTAAACAAATTTGGCCTTGACTAAACTTTCACTTTGCAGAAGATCAGCGATAAGTACCCTAACAAGTGCCATCACGGAACGCTGCATCATTGGAAGAGTAGGCCAGTAGGCCGAGATTTCTTCATACGCCTTCTACGGTAACTGTAGAGTTGAAGAAGAGTAACCAAATCAAAAACAGTAAACTACTTGTTCAAATAGTTTTGAAAGAGGTTTGATACGTATGGTACCCACTTTCGATATTAGCGCTGTAGACGATAACTGGGATGGTCAGGATCTTGTATGAAGCTAACTACGTCTTTGTGAAGGGATTTGTTATTCAATTGTTATTTCATCTTTGTACTGATGTTTTTAGTGCTATTTACCACGACGCCAAAGCAGACGAAAACCCTGGATACCTCATCCTTAAACCTACTTTTTAAGATATTCTGCCAAGTCGTCGATGCTGTGCAGATTTCTCCAAGGCTATTACCGTTTAGTTTGCCATCGTTAACCACTAGACTCATTTTATCCGCTTCCGTTTGAACGCCAACAAACGTGTCATTGTTCTGTTCAACCAACCACCTCAGTGTCATACGCGTTTGCTAGCAATTGTACAGGCCTTTGGAAGAACATGATTCTAGTGTTGGCTAGTTTTCATGATCTTCTGCAGACTTGATGCTGCAAAAATCGCATGACAGTCTAAAACCCATTTCGACAATGAAGGTCTTGGTAAGTTCGTTATCGTACGTTCGTACGAAAGTTATCCATCTTCCTCTTACACAACCCAACGAATTTGGCAGGAGTGTTAAAACTGGACGCTGTATAGCTGGTCTATATTATCTATCTCTTTAAGCATTGTCGGTGACTCGAAAGAGGTGGGGGCGTAAAAAATATCACAGCTGTTTTATCGGGAATTGAACCCAGACTTCGAGCGTAGAAGTTAACTCACTTACGCACTACGCCACGGAGCCTACAATCCGGACATTATACTTACTTACTTAACCGGGCTACGTTTCATAGAGAGTCCGAGCCCGAGATAACACCGCCTTCAATCGTTGACGGTCCTGAGTACGCTGCTTCCAGTCATCAAACCCAAGGACATTATACGTCATGCTTAAACTAAGCCCCTAACGTGTAATAAGCTTAGACGGTCATATCTTCTATCGGTTGACTAGACATCATTAAAATTTCACAGGACAGACAAATGTCACCAGAATGACACACGGGGTCATTAAACAGTACTACGAATCAACTGCAGGCAGTCCTCTGCACGGAAACTAAAGGGTACTTCATTAAGTGCTTCCTATCATTAGGTTAGGTTAGGTTAGGTTAGGGGGTTGCTTGTGAATTTTACCAGCACACTTAGACCATGTTGGTCCTTTGTGATACCCACAGTCACTCTACTACCACTGATCGACCGCTCCAGTGATAGTGTCGTTAATTTGATCCCAACGGCAAATGGAGACTGGATAATATTTAAAAAGCCGGATAAAAGCGTATGAACTTTGCTTTCACTGGGATTCGAACCTGGGACCTCT
Source organism: Myathropa florea (assembly GCA_930367185.1). NCBI lineage: Eukaryota > Metazoa > Arthropoda > Insecta > Diptera > Syrphidae > Myathropa > Myathropa florea. The sequence goes on from OV884002.1 coordinate 110,871,514, forward strand.
CTAACTTGGGGCAGGCACTTAACCAACTGCGCCATCCAGTCGTCCAGTCCTATCTTTAAATTTAAATAAAACAAAGTGTGTGTGATTTATCATGGACATTTTTTAAATGTTCGCCGCGGCTTCTCTAGGATGCGGATGCGCGCCATCCGATATGTCAAATTTCCCATGACTCTGGCGCATAAATCAGGCTGAATTTGACCGATGGCGGGGGTTATATTGACTGTGAGGGCCGCTGTGGTTTGTGACTTATTCGCATAGAGCTGCGACTTCAGAAAACCCCACATGAAAAAGTCTCTCACTTCACATCACCTCTACGTGAGATGACCATGCCCTGGAATAGCTCGTGCAGAATTTCCAATGTGGCGTGAGCTGTGTTGCACGCAGCGACTTTCTGTTGAAACCACATGACGTTGGTGTCCATGTCATCCAATTTCGTCCAAAAGAAGTTGGTAGTTGTCGACCTATAGCGCTCGCTGTTGGCGGTGATGGCCTGACCAAAGTTGTCCTCAAAGACCGATGAGACAGACATGGATCGACGACGCCACCAGCCCAAAATCGACTGCCTTGACTGAATCTCATGTCGATTCGTGTCGTCCCATGTTCAACAATTTAGTTTGTTGACGTACCCATTCTTCGCTGAAGATGATTTTTCGATGAATATTTGGGTCAGTTTCCAACTGCTCCAGAGCTCATTTAGTAAACACACGTCGTTGTCTATGGTCGTCTACCATCAGCTCCTGGGTCAGTTGAATTTTGTACGGGTACAGGCCCAAGTCACGACGCGAAATTCGCCAAGTTGTGTTGTGCAAAAAGACGAGTTCTTGTGAGCGACGCGTAATCGATTGCCTCGGATTCTCATGCGCACTTGAACGCTCACGGACAGCGGCGATGTTTTCGGTAGATCTTGCGTTGCGTCGACGTACGGGTGTTGGTTCATCGTTTACTGAACCAGTGGACTTACATTTATCCACCGCACTGCGAATAGTCCTCTCGGAAGGATGATTATGGCGACCGTAAAATGAGCAAAGCGCGCGGAACGTTGCCCGAACAGAACACCCCTTTTCAATAAAACAATTTTATCATTTGCACGTGTTCTTCAACGCTATGTCCGTCTCTGGTGATTTGGCAAAACAGACTAAATAAATTACAGCCAATTCGAAAGATGTAGCTTCAAAAATATGGCCGCTTTCAACTGTCTAAATTCGGAAGTCCCTATTGGAAGACCCTTTACATGAAATTTCACGAAGCTGAAATCAGAAACACACTCAGCTGATGAATGCGCTGTTCTTATTTTAATTCAGAGCGAACCAAAGAAATGGTCTGCCTAACAAATGTAAGTACCTTTTAATGTCCTCATCCTTTTCTACAAAAAAATGTCCTCAAAGCGCTTCAAGTCGCCATTGAATCATGAAAACGAAGGAATTCGTAATGACAAGTCCATCCAACCTCCATACCGGAAAAGAACCGTCATTATCCCATCCATTAAAAGCGAACGCCATGCCAATTGCACAAAAGAATGTTAATGCTGAACACAGTCCTTCGACCGAATCTAGTTTCGCAACAAAGCTTAACTTTTCATGTGCACAACGCCATTTTGTCTACAAGGCCAAGTAGATTCCATTACATATTCTGCGTCTTGAAAGCAGCAATTCCGCACAGAAACAGCACGGCAACAGAAAACAACGAAAAAAAGGCAACAAGAGCGAAAAAATGAGAGAATTCAATCCACAAGTCATCCCATTGAAACAAGTTTAAGCCTCCAACATAAAAGCACACACACACACAGACGCACCTGCCCGCACGCAACCGCCAGCTAACCGAAACCTATCTAAGTTCTTAAGAACATTTGCTCCACATCTATATTTCAAGGTTATCCACTACCATCTGTTCAACAGATACAGCCGTCTCAGTGAGAACTTGTCTGCCACAGAGGCCCATGCTGTTGCACATTTCAGCGTCGAGCGGCAGTCGCGCTAAACAACATTTCACCGTCGCACGAGCGAGAGCCAACGACGGATGGCGGGGCACGTTGTTCGAATGAAAATGGAAAATTCACTTAAGGCCTCCAGTTGTGGTTGACGTTTTTCCTTGGCGTAAGACAATTAAACCGGCTCTCCTCTTTGACATTTATTAATTGGGGTCATACGGGTGAATACACCGTCAGCATGTGATGTGAAGTTTTGTTGGCTGTACGACTCTTGCCAGTGGCGGCGGCACTTGGTGATGAATGAGTGGAGGAAGGCTGAGGACGCGAATGATGATTTGTGGCATACCCTAGGATCAAATGACAGAAATTTGACAGCTGTCACAGTGATACTTGCTGATGCATTTTATTTGTTTGGGAAGGTGTTGCCAATCTGATAAATAAATGGCAATGCAATAAAAAATAAAATAGCACTTTGACAGCTGTCACATGCAAATCCGTCATGTCATGTGTCAACAACATTTTGAAGAAATGTATGACATATGACGGCAGTCTGACAGATGTTAGGTAAATTTGCGACGAAGATAATTTCTATCTCGGACTAATTCAAGCGCAATGGTGATTCGTATTTTTCCCAAAATTTAACTGACATGTGACAGCTGTCACCTGATGCGGATCCGAATTTAAAAAAGAAAGATGTATTTTTCCTGTACGAGACGTTTTCTTTAGAAGAACGGGCCTTTTCATGTGAAAGTCCTGAAATGTGTAGATTCTAATGCGAGCGATTTGACATCTATCAATGCGGTAATGTCACTTCTTACCTTTGCAAATGCCGTTCTCTATGACAAACTTGCCCTACTCGTATTGACATCAATATTGCCCTGCTGAGACGACTGCAATGGCAAGACTGATAAATTAGACGAGTGCCATGGCAAGACATGACAAATGACAGCAGTCTGACAGATGTCAAAACGGTTTTATATCAAGAAGAATGTTGGGTAAGTATTGGGAAGAAACTTGTTTCTACTTTGAATCAAGTAAAGCGCAATGGCGATTCGTATTTTTGTCGTCTCTTTGACAGCTGTCACAGGGTCGGATCAGCTGTAATTGGTCGAATCGGAATTTGAAAAGAAAAGATGTGTTTTTCTTGCCGATTTGGTGAGTTTTTTTTTTTTTGAAGAACAGGCTTTTTCATGTGGAATTCCTGGCATGTGTAAATTCTTATGCGAGCGACTTGACATCTGTCATTGGGGTAATGTCAGTTTTTAACCAATTGCCTTCCTATATCGCAAACTTCTGGCTTGAATTAACAACAATGTCTGATTGTTTTGCTGAGACAAGTGCAATGGCAAGACTTTTAGGTTATGTCAAAATATTTGTAAAAAATGAAATGACAGATGATACTAATCTGACAGATGTCAAACCGGCTATTTGTCAAGTGACATTTTGGGTAAATTTGCGACGAAGATAGTTTCCACTTCGAGCGGAATGGTGATTCGTACTTTTGACAAAGCTTAACTGCAGTCTCTTTGACAGCTGTCACTACGCCATTTGGCACAGGGATAGGGTACTGCAACAAGTTCAATGCAACCGAACATTCTACTTGACAACTTTCATTCGTTGCGCTTCCTTTCACAGATGTGTGATCCTTGGACGTGTGTACGTGCGTCTCTTCGAGTTGTTGTTAAAGACGAAGCCTTGGACAACCAAATTCTGAGAAATTCTCTAAAAATAAACCTGTACCCCAGTGAAAAGGGACAAGATACAACATTCCCTCCACACGCATGCATACACAGCCACACACATTATAAATCCTCCTCTCGCTTTCGAGAATGTAGGGCACATACGGTGAAAGGGTTTAGGAAGGCGTAAACAAGAATAAAATGAAAACAGGAAAATTATGATGTGAATGCTTTTTTGCACATATACACGGGGAATTGGATACTAATTGAAGGGATCCCTCTCCTTGGGTGGATTTCCAGTTTATCGCTGAAAGGTGACTGCTCCATAAAACTTGAAATGCGCCCGGTAATTGAATTTCAGTTAATTGTTTCGTTAAATTTGTTTTATTAGTTTACGACTAGCTCGGCTGGTAGCCCGAGTGGCTGAAGGGACGGATTTGAAAATTAGGGATTTACTGCAGGATGGTGGGGTTCGATTGAGAATATTCCCTTTTTTATGAATTTTAGATATCAATTTGGAACATTCTGAAGGGTATTTTATTTCTAATTTAAGGTGAGTTAAGGGGAAATTAAGGATGATCCACAGATATTCGGGTTGTGAAAGGAGATTGATTGTGAGTGTGGACTAGGATCAATTGAAAGCGAGATAAGAGAAGTAATTTCAGTAAAAGAGGGAGAACATTTCTGAAGTACCTTGAACTCGCAAAGTGCATTTTCAGGCAAATTTTTTTTTTACTTTAAAAGGTAAGGGACCACAGGACTGTGTAAGACTAACCAAGGGTCTTTCTCAAGACGTACCCGATCTCTTTTTTCAACTAGACAATGCTTTAAGTTGCCCACGATTGTTTGATCTTCAAGCCGGAGATTCAGTCATCGTCTTCACCTCGACCATGTTGGTTGAAATTTGATTACGAATCTCTAGAAAACACAGTCAGTCAGTCAGTCAGTCAGTCAGCTAGTCAGCTCTGATTTTAATCGCGATGAGGGGGCAATAAGCTATAAGCTGTCCAGGATGTCAGCTCTTAGCACTTCTATGTATTCAACAAAGAACGATTAAGGAGAAAGGCTTGCTAACACCATCATATCAAAGACGATTTGGCCCAGTTACAACAAACCAAAAACGGCTAAGTCTATCTACCATCTTAGCAATTTTACAGAACTACAGTCTCTTTGAGCTCAAAATTTACAGTCGCCTTGCAACGTAATTCATCGCCGACCTTAGTTTTGACGTAATCAGATGGAAGGACATGTGTATGTCGAAAGGAATACCTTCTCGTCTTACTCATAATACTGTTCTATATATTTAAACTTAAATACCGTCTTACAGGCAGCTATTGCATTTGGTAAAAGGTCTTCCAATAAGCACTTCCGAACTTTGCCAGTTGATAGCGGCCATATTGTTGAAGCTACATCTGTCAAATTGACTGTCATTTATTCAGCCTGTTTTACCAGATCACCATAGACAGACACAGCATTCAACAATACATGCAAATGATAAAATTCTTTCATCAAAATGGGTGTTCTGTTCGGGCAACGTTCCCCACGCTTCGCCCATTTTAAGGTCGCCATAATTGTCCTACCAAGAGGACTATTCGCAGTGTGGTGTATAAATTTGACTGCACTAGTTCTGTAAACTATAAATTAACACTCGAACATCGACGAAACACAAGATCTACCGAAAACATCGCCGCTGTCCGTACGTGAGGGTGTGCAGAAAAATCCAGTCGGGCAGTCGATTCAGCGTCGCTCACAAGGACTCGGCCTTTCGCAGACCACAACTTGGCGACGACGAATTCTGCGCCGTGTCTTGGGCCTGCACCCATATACAATTCAACTGGCCCAGGAGCTGAATGTAAACGACCATAGACAACGACGTGTCTTCACTGAATGGGCTATGGAGCAGTTGGAAACTGATCCTAATTTTCATCGTGTCCATCTTCAGAGATGAGGCCCATTTCTGGATAAATGAGTACGTCAACAAACAAAATTGTCGAATTTCGGACGATAACAATCCACATGAGATCCAAGAGCGCCCAATGCATTCCGAAAAAAATACTGTGAGGTTCTCGAGTTCACGCTCCATGAGAAGAGGAGATCGCTAAAATGTCAATTGCTCAAATCGTTTAAGTTTTGTGTTCTGAGATGAAATCAGTCGTCATCCCCATTTCTCCTGAATCATTTCATCTGGGTTAGAGTTAGAAGTTAAAATTTTGATATTGCTGTCCAGAAGTATTTTGGACGTCAAACTTCAAAGAAAGTACAGTACACTCATGGTCACCGTCGTCGCACAGATGAGAATTTGCCTGCTGGCTGCTGTGGTTGAGAATGTGAGACTCAATTCACGAACATCTACTCGCCATCGATCTCAACAACTCGACATTTCACGCACTAGCCTGAGGAGAATTCTGCACAAAGATCTCGGATCCTTCGCTTACATGGTCCAATTGACTTAGCAATTGAAGGCGCGCGACCATTCATCGCTTCACAGTTTGAGCCTTAGAGCAGCTTAAATTGGACAACGATTTTGGGCGAAAAATCATCTTTTCTGACGAGGCGCATTTTCATCTCGGCGACTACGTTAACAAACAAAATTGCCGTATTTGGGGTTCGGAAAACTGGCACGTTATTGTCGAGTACCCAATGCGTCCACAGAGAGTGACAGTTTGGTGCGGATTGTGGAGTGATGGCATCATTAGACAATTTTTCTTGGAAAATGAGGCTGGGAGCAACGTTTCGGTCAACGGTGGGCGTTACAGAGCCATGTTGACCTATTTTTTCTTTACTGAAATTGAAGACATGGATTTGGACGACCTCTGGTTAATGTAGGATGGCGCGCCATGCCACACAGCCCATGCCACAATCGATCTTTTGCGCACCAAATTCCCAAAACCTGTCATCAGCCGTCTTGGCAATATCAATTGGCCGCCTTAGAGCTGCGATTTGACCCCTATGAACCCCCCTTTTTTGGGGGGAAGCGTGAAGGATCGATGTTATGCCAACAATCGGGAAATGATTCAAGCACTTAAGGCCAATATCATCCAAGCAATCTGTGAGGTACAGTCCGAAACCATCAACAAGGTCTTGAAAAATTGGGGTGGTAGAAAACGCTACTGCAAAGCCGGACGAGGTAGCCACTTGAACGACGTTGTATTTCATAAATAACGGGAATGCTTGTTCTATTTTTTTCGGAGGTTTTTGAAACAGTACACTGGAGCACTCAGACTCAAAACTGGTCCATTGTACTGCCAGGTAGGAACCTACTCCAGTGCCGTTAATTTGATCCCAACGGCAAATAGTGACTTGACCAGATTCGATTTCACTGGGATTCGAACCTGGGACACCTCGAACTTGGGGCAGGCACTTAACCAACTGCCCCATCCAGTCTTATGTTTGTTCTTACTAATGCATGAAAAAAAATTAAATTTGTTCATTTTATTGGATTTTTAAAAAGAAACTTGTATTTGGCCCGCCCACCCTGTAGTTCTAATGAGTAAGACAGGGTATTAATTGTTCATTACAGAAATCTAAAACTGAGAGAATATTAAAGTGATGGTCTCACACATCTTGCAGTGTCTCTAATTGGGGTCTTAGTCCCATGCATCTAAGTTAATAACCATCTTTAAGCGTCATCAGCTTAAATTTCAAGTTCAACTGAGTGACACGATCCTTCTCAGCTTCTCGTCTCATTGTTTAGAGCTGGTTCGGCCCCTTTTCTGTTCCACCAATTATATTCATTTCTTTCTCACCCCATTTATCCCCACTGTCCTCAAGGGCCCAAAGTTGCCGGTATTGCACCGTCATCCACGCCCCCCGACTCGCAGTAAACCCGAAACAATGCACAAACGTATGTCTTGGGGGTAGAAAACAGCCCTCTGATCGTCCTCGTTGCTATTGTTTCTCTCCCTTGTCAAAGGCGGAAGTCACATGACAGACAAATGCTGTCATTCCCTAAACAGCGAGTCGCCGACGAGTGCACCGCGCCTTGTCAGTTTCCAAGCCCATTATGTTGTTTACTTAGTCGTTACACACATGTGTCGCTCTTTGTACAGCCAGTCGGCTGTGTGCGACTATAAACAAACGGATCGACCGACGCATGGACGTTTCGCTGTTGTTTTCTACTCCAAGTCGACGTTGTTTACAAAATCGCACACACATGTCTGCGCCACAATCCCACCACCGAACCCACTCCACACAACATCCACAGGGAGTATGTAAACGGTCGCATTTTACGGTGGGTCATGGCAACCGAACACATCCCCCCAATGCCACCGAGCACTTGCCGAACGTGCAGCGCGGCTTTTAATTCATGCACTTGCATGCGAGTACGTGTCAAACGGGAGAAGCGTACGCCCCACCTCGTCGTTACCTCGGCATCGTCCTCCCACGACATGGAACACACTTTCCGCTCAACAAAACATCTGCAACATTGTTAACTGTTACATTGTTGGGGTAGTTGGTGGTACGCGCGCCCACAACGGCCACGACGACATCGATAAGGTGCGGTGCAGAGGATGGATGGGAAAAAGTGGAGGAACGATGTAAACGTACCTTGGAGGGGTTACTGGGTGGCTTGAGTTGAACTGACTGTCAGTAAGGCAGGCAGACAGGAGGCCAGTAATCATAAACAAACCGAGTGCTTGTTGGGGACGAACGGAGGACTCGTATCCGTTCTCGACAACATCATCATAGTGGACGTGAGGGTGGTGGGTCGGTGCGCGCGGATGTGAGAGACACTCACTGCGAGAGGGAAAAAAACTGAAAATACTCCAGGCCTGGGGAATGTGTTCATTTGGCCAAGGTTACTGGCTCCGCCGTTTCCATGTCTCGTGCGAATTTTAAATTAGAAATTCCATTTGCCTGGACTGAGACGAGATGCACACAAACGAGTGTCGGGTATGTGCAATGAAGTTTGAAGATATTCGCAGATAAGTACATACGTACGGACAGAATCCATTTGAATGGGAGAGGCCCTGCATGGCTGGAGAACGACTGTGAGTTGGACTCGCAAACGCAAACGATGAAGTTGTCATGACGGGGGGTGGAGATAGAATAAAAGCCGTAATCTTGAGTTAAGACTCTAATGAGGGTTACGCAAAATGACTTGGATATCAAATTTTAAATGAAATGGTCTTGAAAATGTCTTTTAATGCCTGCGATTTATTTGAAGGTTAAAAAGGAGAGTAAAGACTACTCACAATTTTGCAGATATTTGGCTATGTTTTCAAATGAGTGATTTCAGTGATTCAAGGTTTTATTGGTCATTGCTAGACAACAAAATTCAATTTTGGACTCGGATTTCAGACAGAAGCTGTGTTTGATTGCAGAAAAGCAGGCGCCCTTTCGCCTTATAGCCTATCAAAGAAGCTACAACCGTGTGTGCACGCAAGGCACTCCCGTTACAAAAACCTCATCTCTCTACCTTAACTCTGTCCCACATTGCGAAACATTCCTCGCATCGACTGCGAAGCAACATCCAATTCGTATAAACAGGGAAAAGGAGAGGTGACAAGACGCTCCACTGGCGAAGTCCAACGCCCACGTTGGAAGGTCTTAATTTAATACCGTTAACCCGAACCAGCTGCTACAGTTTGTGTGTAGAGATTGAATAGCCCTTAACGAAGACCCATCAAAGCCACTCCAGACACTCCAGAGTATACCTTGAGGAACTCGGTCGTATGCCTTTTCCAAATCTGCAAAACAACTATAGATCGGTTTAGATTACTCCCAAGCCTTCTCGAGTACCATTCGTAGAGTGAAAAGCTGATCGGTTGTATTTCTGCCGAGAAGAAAGCCGCACTGTTCATCCCTCATCCTGGATTCGACCATAACTCTAGAAAGCGCCTCCAACACCTTAGCGTAGACTTTACCGGGGAGACTTAAAAAAGATATTCCCCTGTAGTTGGAGGACTCTCTTTTGTCCCCCTTTTTGGAAAAGAGGGACAATCACCCCAGTCTCACCGCTTTCACAAGCCGCCTTAATGACACGAAAGTGCCATAAAACTCCCTATTTACTCATTGCCCTAAGCATTTCTGGCCGGATTTCATCCACACCGGCAGTTTTTCCAACTTTTAGCGATTCAATCGTCACAATGATTCAATCCTCCACGGTTGGAGTACTCTCAGCCCCTCTCAAGACTACAGGTCTGTCACCCTCAGGGCCCTGTTCGGAATTAAGCAGCTCCGAAAAGTGCTCGCGCAAGATGTCCACCTCAAAACACCATCTTTGGATTTGACTTCTTCGATAATGTTGAATTTCCTTCCTCTAAGCCGGCGAATGGTTTGCCAGAAGACCTTGTGTTATATAAATGTGTTACTTGGTCTTTCGGTCTTTCAATTGCCTCTTGAGCCCAATGAAACAGCGATCGGCAAGAGTAATTCCACGTTTGATTTCGGGACTGATGTTAGGACTACTATTTACTTCACAGCCAAGATAGACAGTCCTTAACTACCTCGAAGTTTTTGCTGCCATGTGTGTCTCTCTGTTCGAAGCGTCGGTGTTGTGTGTCCTTTCTCGACGACAGCATGTACTTTTTTAAACCTTTTTTGACATTAGGTCTCGGTGAGTTCGTTGCCAACCTTAATGAAGCAGCGAGAGTTCTCCATCGTCGTTCAACACAATTTGACGAGTTTGGTAGGTATGTCGAAACTAGACGTGGAGCTGTATAGCTCATCTCTATGCACGCTGTCATATGCGGCCTTGAAATCCACGAATAGGTGGTGTGTGTCGTTTAGCATTTCTTGCGTCGTTTCCAGGATCTGCCGCAGTGTGAAAATTTGATATATTGTGGACTTCCCTGGCCTGAAACCACGGTTGATTGATAAGGTGACCGTCAGGTCCCTTTATGGATCCTGGGGTGTGGGGATCGCGTACTACGTTAGGTTAGGTTAAGGGGCTGCTAGTGAATTCACCAGTACACTTAGACCATGTTGGTTCATTGTGATACTGTAAGAAATCCGCGGCTTTCTTGTTATCTCTTAACAGAAAAGATTGCAGACAACTTAGCGGCGTACTAACGGGCAACTACACCTTCGTCAATCATCCAAATGTGCTTGGCCTAAGCGATGAAAACCTCTGCGACGCCTGTGGAGAAGACGATGACACTCCAGAGCACTTCCTCTGCCATTGTCCCGCCTTTGCTTGGATCAGGTGCCAGTTATTCGGTGCTGATGAGGTGAGCGCTGATGATGTAGGCTCCTCATCACAGAAGCACCTCCTGGTCTTCCGAAGGAAATTTCAGCAAAAGTAGGTTGCTGCCCGGTAGTACAATTGACCAATTTTTGAGTCTGAGTGCTCCAGTATAGTGTTACAAAAAAAAACTCCGACAAAAAAAAAATGTGATACCCACAATACCACTAATCGACCGCTCCAATGAGAGTGCCGTTAATTTGATCCCAACGGCAGATAGTGACTGGACCTAATTTGGAAAACCGAATAAAAGCGTATTAACTTTGCTTTCACTGAGATTCGAACCTGGGGCCCCTCTAACTTAGGGCAGGGACTCAACCAACTGCACAATCTAGTCGTTAATCGCGTTCTAACCACAGAAGGGTTCCGCCCGAGGAAAAGTCCACCATCCTGATGTGTCGTTTCAGGATGTGTTGTCCTGCAAGCTGTGTTTTCTGATGACTCCAGCAAAGATTTCTTCTCTTCCCAGCTGTGCGTTGAAATCTCCTAGAACGGTCTTGATGTCGTAGCTGGGGCATTGATCGTATGTTCTTTCTAGGAGATATTAGAAGTCATCCTTGCTATCGTTATCTTTGTTGTCCGTTGGGGTGTGGGCGCTGATTAGGCTAATGTTGCCGAATGTAGCCTTGATGTGAACTGTTGATGCGCTCGCTTATGTACTTAAGACTTTTTGCCTAAGTCTGCCTTGAACAACAAATCAACATTCAAACAAGCGCTGCCTTACCTCTCTGTAGCAATCGCCGTAGTAGAGATCGCAGTTTCTCATCCTCCTTTTGCTCGGCCCATCCCATCGTACTTCCTGGATTGCGGTAATGTCTGTTTTATAGCAATCAAGGGCCTCCGCAAATTTAAAGCAGTCAAGGGCCTCCACACGTTAAGGGACCTCACATTCCATTCAAATCCCAGAAAATGCAACAATTTTTCAAAAAAGAAATTGTTCACGGCTCTACCTCTTTGGAGTCACTAAATCATTGCTCAAAGAGTATAACTGTCTAGAAAAAAACTTTTCAATCTCGCCGTTCGGAGTCGGCATTAAACTGTAGGTTTTCCACTCTTGAGGGAATAATAATACGCACAACACGAGTGGTTGGTGAGAAGCTAGGCCCAGGTCCACCTCGGACTGTAGCGTCGTTCTGCTGTTGGAGTTGACATTTTCGGTACTCAACCACACGGTACCATACCCTGAAGCGCAGTTCCGACAATTTGTCGGGAACAGTGCCGAAACGCGATTACAAAAGGCTGGACCCGGGCAGAAGCTTAATTAATTAGATTTAAATATCACACGAAGTCATTCTGAAATATCATAGAATTGAGTACGTCTAAGAAACATTAGCTGTCGATTTGAAGGGCAGTTTCCTTGATGCTTGAGGAAAGCGAAGAGCGTTACAAAATAATGCCTAATACCCGGTTGCGGGTTTGTGTAGGAACCTTCCTCTTCTTGGGTGGTTCTACCGCCCAAGTGAACCCGGCCTTAAGGCAACGAATAGATCTGGTTGGCACGATCTTACGCTGTCGTCGATTTCATGTGACAAGTTGATTTTCTGTTGCGTTGTGACGCTAGCGATTCCCAATTCACCTAAATCAACATTTCTGAGTCTTCTTCGATAGCGGCTATATTTTCTTCATTTCGCACCGATCTCTGTTTAGTTGGTGGAGTGTAGTCACGCTCCAACTTTTCAACGATGTGACGATTTGCCTGCATACTGAAGCCATGATAATTCTTTACAACTGAGTCTAACATTCTTTCTGCTGGAGGATATGGTCTTCATAGCTTAGCCACCTTAAGGACCTGCCTACACTCCTAAATGCAGTCTTTAAGGTTCGTTGTTCAAGTTTCGAAATGTAATTTGGTTCTATCGAAGTTCCCACAAAGAATTTTCTTTCGATACGAACAAGAGTTTGATAATCTTTCTTTGAGTCTGTTACGTAAGGATGAACTTGGGCGGTGAGAGATGTTCAGACAAAGGATAGCTCCTTTACTCAATTCCCTCGTGACTTGGAAGTAATAATTTAAATTTTCCGATATGACGGTTTGAGCTTCTGGTCAAGTCATCGATTGTGGGCCTACTTTTCAAATGTTATCTTTGTCTCGTTTACCTCAGATCCATTTTCGACACTTTCACTCTAACAACTATTGTCTAGACGCTTGTTGCTCCTGTGGGCGTCGGTAGGTGTACACTTGGAAGATTGTGGACGTAACGAAAAATCAGATTTTTGAGACCCGACGATGCGGTTAAATGCAAGCTTGACCGTAAAAAATGGCGGATATTTAACAGCTTTCTTAGACAATTCTGAGGGAAAAGTTCGGTAAGGAATTCATCGCAATATGCCTAAACAAAGTAAAGTCGACTCCCTCTAAGTCGAATTTTTACGGGATATCAAAATTAGTTCGAGTTAGAGGGAGTTCGACTTAGAGAATGAGTTTTGTATGGAAAATTAGGGTAATCCAAAAATAAATATGGCGAACAAATTCGAGTTAGAGGAAAATTCGACTTAGAGGGAGTGGACTTTACATACATAAGAACGTTTTTAGCAGATGCATCAAAGACATACTCAAATGCTAACCGAGACCGATTGCAAAAACGTGCCAATAAAGCTGTCACATCTCCCACCGGGTGTGAGGACGCAAATCTTCCTTCAGACAGCATTTGATGATAATGAACATGGACACAGCACAGTCTAATGGGAGTAAATAATTGAAACGAATGTTTGTGAATTAATTTCCCGACCCCTGCCGCCACCGAACGATGCCATGTGCAAATGTATTTGCGTCTCAATTCAGCGGCCAACTGGCAAAAAGAACCGAACCGGCATAAGAGTCCTCTGTTTAGTGTGGCTACACCCTTTTCCACTACATCCACAAGGAGATTCCTTCGAGCAGCCGCATGCGCCATGGAACACACTATTTTCTCTCCGCCGAACCTTGGGCTTGGCGTTCCTCTGCTCGAATTCATTGAGACATCGTCACCGGGATACATACATTCTCCTGGCCCATATCCCACACACACACCCCCGCCGGTTTCATCGATCAACCTAGGCGGCGTCTTCGTCTCGTTGAATTTCAATTGAAAGGCAAAATCAAATAAAACCGAGATAGACGAGCTGCACCGACGGTGACGCCGGAGGGGGACTGATAGACTGACACTGTCCCCCACAGCGGCGCACACCCACACACACACCTCTGCAGCTCGTGATGGATGTTCGCAAAATTGGGGGAGATAACAGCGCGCAACGCAGACAGAGATGAGGACGGCGGCAATAAGACGTCTGGTGGCCTTCACCAAAATTATGTATCCCCCCCGGTCGGAAAGGATGGGCACGATGATTATAAGTGTGGAAGGAAGTGATAAATTATTCAAACACCCTGTGCCGTGACGCGTTCGCGTCCCCCTTTGAGGAGAGCGCATCTGACCTCTCGCGACAACGCACTGGTAACCTCGGTGCCTGCAAACTTGAATTCGAATGTGGCCTAATAACCTTGATCCTGGTGGCGATAGTCGATTGTGTTTTGTGTGGTTCCTTGTAACTCGTTCTTTCGTTAATTTGGCTTCGTTCACGAATTCCGAATTCGCTCGCTTGTGTGTGTCATTTCATTGCCACCGTGACGTGGCGTGGTGTCCGAACGCCAGTGGGGTGCGGAGAGGAAAGGTTCGGTGCTCTTAATTTGAGGGCAATCGAGTTCAGATATTCCTTCGTCTTCTTCGTCGTCGTCGTCGTCTTGTTCGATGTTTTCTCGTTACTGGGTCAGGAGCACCAGACAAAAGAAACGAGAAAAGAAATTCGCCGTCGAAATCGGGCGAGTGGAAAGCAGACATAAGCTCGGAGCCAAGCGATTGTTGTGACAGTGGCTCGCTGATCAGGCGCTCGTTCACGATGCATCCGGGCATACACTCTGCTCTGGTGGCGATGTCGGTGTTCGCTGATTTGGGCACAGTTGTTGGCTGAACGTATGCTCGTGTATAAATAAATCAAGATGAACCTTGGTGGCTAACCTACTTTCGTATGCGTTGTCGTTGTGGCAAGGACTCGGCGGTTGACAAGGGTGTCAGTGTCTTTAAATGCTGCTGTGCGCATATTTGGCAACTGGTTGTCTGCCTTTCAGTGGTGTGGGGTTAATGACATCAGCTCTTTAGAGAAATTTTAAGTTCAACCATGTGGTCAACTCGATTTCATGAAAGACGTCTGCGTCTAAGCGAAATTGAGGCCTCTCGCAACGAAGATGCCAGAAAGACCATATTGACGTTTTAGATGAACCGGTCTTCTAATCACGTTGCACTTTGTGGGGTGTGTTCACTTGAGGTTCATCTGTCAAACCTATTTTTCGCACAAATGACATTGACTCTGTTGCATTTTACTACCAGTGTCTGGGTTTGTCTATTTTGATTTAAAGCTCGGTTGGCCTCACCATCAACGGCCAACAGTGGCAACAATGCGCAGCACATCCGTCAAACTTGAATAAAAACTGTGGACCAAGTGAAAACAGATCCATTGGGCATTGGGCATCCATTGGGCATGCTTTTGCTTAGAACACATGTTTGAACGAAGCTGAGGGTGTACAGTAAGTAAACGACGATGACTCGGCGGCTACGTTAATCAGTAAATTTGCATGACTTCGAGTTCTGAGCACCATTGAGACCATCTTTTGCTAACAACGGGTGAAAGGTTGATGTGCGCTTTCGACTGGTGAAGCATTATTTTTAGCTTGGGAGACGCTACTGTGAACAGCGACTTTTACGCTCGAAATGAAAATACAGTGGAATCTCGAAAACATGAACACAGTAGACTCGCGTTAGGGTGAGCACACGACGACACCGAAGAAAGTTTCTATGAGCTCTTAGGCAAGACATACAAGCAGTGCCCTAGCTATGACATTAAAATTGTCATAGGCGATCTTAGTGCTAAGCTAGGAAGACTGAATGCCTTTCGTGGTACGGTTGGAAAGCACAGCCTACAGACACAAACTTCGATAATGGATTTATCGACTTTGCTGCGGTGCGAAATGTTGTACACGGTTCCCACATCTCAATATTCACAAAGGAACATGGAGATCTCCTCCAGTATTATGGATGTCCGAACGTTTCGAGGTTCAACATCGACTCGGACCACTACCTTGTTGTAGCCAAGGTAAGGTTGCGGATATCCCGAATACCGCCAAGACAAGAAAATACTGTGAGGAAGTTCGACGTCGGACGGCTACAATCGCAAGAGATCGCCGAATCCTTTTCCGATCGAGTCTCTCTCAATCTCAGAAGAAGTTCTTTGCCGCCAACACCAAGTATTGAAGACCAGTGGCAACATTGCCAAAAAGCTATCAGAGATGCCGCCTTTGATGTGGTGGGTTTCACTCGGACACCATAACAAAACCCCTGGTTTGACGACGAGTGTCGGCAGGCGAATGCAGCTAAGCAGGAGGCCAACAAAGCGGCACTGCAAAGAAGGATAAGAGCTGCTCGCGGGTTCTACGAGCAGAAAAGGAAGGAGTAAAAAGAAGGAGTATGAGAAGCGCGCGATCGGTAGAATAGAGAGCTACCACTGCAGGAATGAGGTAAGGAAGTTTTACCAAAGGGTAAAATTAACCAGCCAGGGTTATGAAGCCCGAACTGAAGCCTGTGCAAGGATGATCAAGGGAACATCGTAGTAGAATCACAGTCGATGCTGAGAATATGGAAGAACCACTTCTGCAAACTGTACAACGGCGATGAAGAACCGTATTCCGCTGTCAGGCAGATTGAACCATTCAACTCGAATGAAAGGGACGATGTAGATCAACCTGGATAAAGTGAAGATAGCTATATCGAATCTGAAGTCCAACAAAGCTGCTGGAGTTGACGGCTTCGCGGCTGAAGTTTTCAAAGCAGCAGGCGACGACTTGGCAAGGAACATGCACGAATTTATCTGTAAAATATGGTCGGAAGAAAGCATGCCCGATGAATGGAACCTCAGCATTGTTTGCCCGATCCACAAAAAAGGAGACCCTCTGAAATGGGCCAACTATAGAGGCATCAGTCTTTTGAGCAAGATCCTATCTGCTGTGTTGTGCGAACGCCTAAAGCCATTCGTCAACAACCTGGTCGGTCCATACCAGTGTGGCTTTAGGCCAGGAAAATCCACCATCGACCAAATATTCACACCGCGGCAGATCTTGGAAAAAACCCAGGAACAACAAATCGATACCCACCACCTTTTCATCGATTTTAAGGCCGCGTATGACAGCATCTATAGAGACGAGCTATGCAGAGCAATGTCTAGTTTTGGCATCCCTATCAAACTCGTCCGTTTGTGTAGGATGACGATGGAGAATGCACGCTGCTCCATCAAGGTCGGTAAAGACCTAACCGAGACCTTTGATATAACTTTGAGGTAGTCAAATACTTTGTCTACCTAGGAACCGTTATCAATTCAGACAACGACTCCAGCGCTGAAATCAAACGAAGAATAACTCTTGCTAATCGCTGCTTCTTTGGGTTCTTTGGATAAACAAAACGCTCTTTCGAACAACCAAGGTAACCCTATACAAGAGCTTTGTCGTCCCAGTCCTGCTATATGGCGCAGAAGCATGGACTTCGGTTTCATCTGCGAGTGGAGGTTGAGTGGAGGAGAAGATATAACAACGAACTGTACGAGCTTTTCAGCGACATCGACTTAGCCAGAAGGACGAAGATCCAGCGATTAAGATGGCTAGGTCATGTAGAGCGAATGGAAACCAATGCTCAGGTCCGGAAAGTAGTAGAGGAAGATCGCGACTCAGGTGGCGCACGCAAGTGGAAAGGGACCTCAACCAACTGAGCGTGCGAAACTGTAGGCAGCAATTTAAAGATCGAGCTGGCTGGAGACGCTTGTTGGTTGAGGCCCAGGTCCACACCGGACTGTAGCGCCACCTTAGGTAAGTAAGTTACTTTACCTAATAGTAAAAACTTATTATTTTAGATTTTTTAAATAAAATACGCGAAGAACTTGCAAATTGGCTGTGCGAGCAGCTAAAGAGCAGACTTGGAAGGAGTTCGGCGAGAAGTTGGAAAGCGACCATAGATCTGCGAAAAAGGTGTTCTGGCAAACCATTTGCCGGCTCAGAGGGAGAAAATACAACACCATCGAAGGAGTCAAATCCAAAGATGGCGTTTTGCTTTCCAATGAGGTGGACATCTTGCGCAGATGGAGCGAGCACTTTTCGGAGTTGCTCAATCCCGAACAGGGCACTGAGAGTGACAGACCTGTAGTCTTGAGTAGGGCGGAGAATAGTCCAACGGTGGAGGAAGTCATTTTGGCGATTGAATCGCTAAAAGTTGGCAAATCCGCCGGTGTGGATGAAATCCGGCCAGAAATGCTTAAGGCTATGGGTAAAGAGGGAGTTTTATGGCTCTCTCGTGTCATTAAGGTGGCTTGGGAACGCGGTGAAACACCTGGTGATTGGCAGACTGGGGTGATTGTCCCTCTCTTCAAAAAGGGGGACAAGAAAGAGTGCTCCAACTACAGGGGCATATCTCTTTTAAGTCTCCCAGGTAAAGTCTACGCTAAGGTGTTGGAGGCGCGTTCTAGAGCTATGGTCGAATCCAGGATGGGGGATGGCAGAAATACAACCGACCAGCTTTTCACTCTAAGAATGGTACTTGAGAAGGCTTGGGAGTACGCCAAACCGATCTACAGTTGTTTTGTAGATTTGGAAAAGGCATACGACCGAGTGCCTCGAGGTAAACTCTGGAGTGTTCTGCAGGAGTATGGGATTGATGGTTCTTTGTTGAGAGCCATTCAGTCTCTATACACAAACTGTAGTAGCTGTGTTCGGGTTAACGGTAGTAAATCAACACCTTTCACCGTGGGCGTTGGACTTCGCCAAGGGTGCGTTTTGTCACCTCTCCTTTTCATTATATATATAAACTGGAGGCGAGGAATGTTTCACATTGGGAGAGTTGAGGGTCAGTCATCTTCTTTTTGCAGATGACTTAGTCATCCTCACATCCTCCCAGATGGAATTCCAGCGCGCGCTAGATAGGTTTGTGGCCGTATGTGCTGATGCTGGGATGAGGGTTAACGTGGACCAATCCGAGGTTATGGTTATTTCCAGAACCCCTGTTCAATGCACTCTACATGTTAGTGGAGTCCCATTGAAACAGGCGGAGAAGTTTGAGTATTTGGGTCTTATTCACGAGTGATGGGAGGAATAATGCTGAGCCTTCCTGTAGGATTGGTCAAGCTGGGTCAATTTTGAAACAGCTTGGTCGATCTGTAATCAGGAAGGCCGAGTTTGGTGTCAAAGTCAAGTTAGCGGTTTTTAACGCAGTATTTGTTCCAACTCTCACCTATGGTCATGAAATTTGGGTAATGACCGAAAGAATAAAATCGCGAATACAAGCTGCCGAGATGAGATTTCTTCGTGCTGTTGTGGGAATTACTCGCCGGGATAGGGTGAGAAACATGACAGTGCGCGGGGAACTCAATGTTGGGCAGCTGCTTCTTCGAACGGAAAGGGCTGTACTTCGATGGTTTGGTCACGTGCCACGAATGTCCCCATCATCACGACTTCCGAGGCGTGCCTTGAATGCGATTCCATCGGGTAGGCGACCGCTTGGCAGACCTAGGATGAGATGGTTGGACCAAGTCCAAACACTCGCCTGGTTGCGCTTGGGCATAGCTCCTGATGAGTTAGAGTCGATGGCGGAGGATCGAGTGGCCTGGAGATCTCTCGTGCATGCATTGCCCCCGCGACCCCTTTAGCGGGTCATTGAAAATGAGATGAGATGAGATGAGATACGTTCTTAAATGAATATCTACCGTAGGGTTATCGTATTCTTTTGTTAAAATCCAATCTTTTAATAGGTCGTGTTTCCGCGAGTCTACTGTAGTTCTTAAGCATGTACAATTGAGAAAGATGAACGGGGTATGTTCTATACCTGATCATCTTTTCGAGATTCTACTGTAATTTTTCAGAGTCACCCAACAAGAGGTGTAATTTTAAATCAGAAGAAAAATAAAACATTTCCATGAAAAGAGGAGATATTTTTATTTTAATCTAAAATACGACTTCCGAGATTAATAATGGAGTGCAATAACTGCCAAATGTCTGACTCGGTTTTCGCTTCATTTTCATTTTGCAGCTGTATTTTGCGATACTTCTGTTGTGCATTAACTGTTTGTGAAGCATTGACGTTGACTTTGTCTTTAGCATAAACCCAGAGGAAAAAGCCTCGTGGTTCAAGATCCTATTTCGAGAAATCATACAGGAAATTGACAAAAACTAGCTGCGCACCGAGTGACGTTATTGCACAGAAAAGAAATGTCGTTCAATGTTCAAAAGATTTACTGCAGAGAAAAGACATATGTTCATTAAGGGCATTATTCGTACCCAAAAAAAAAATGTCGGTGCTTGTTTTGAAACACATAACTTGAATGATGCTGAAATTATTCAGATCAGATCAGATCAGGGGTTCGCTACAAATTTGGTGGGCCACACTGAAGATAGCTAGCGACTGAACCTGTGGGCTGAAGATTGAAGTCTAGGTTTATTTCGAATTGCAGCTGCAACAAAATGTTGTTTTAGACACCAACGACTTGTTGAGAGAACCGACGTCTTGATGTCATAACGAGCAGTTAAGCAGTCAGACTTGACGAATGTGTGAAGCCTAGTTTGCCGAAAACGGATAATGGCGCCCATCAAAAGACCAATAGTGAACATCTTCTTTTCCCTATTCATCGTTTATGTGACAGGAAATGTTGCCACAAACTCAACCAACTCCTCAGTAACGATACACAAATGCACCACCCCACCATAACAAGGAGAAAGCCCTTCGCACACCTTAGCAATTATCTCGAAATGTCCGCGTTTACGGGGGAATAAAAAAAAAACCAAAATCATGAGCTGGCTCCGAATTTAAGATACAGCCCCGTAATGTTTAAACGACGAGGCTATACGTGCTCCTTACATCCATCAAAAGCCAGAAAACGTGCATAAAGCATCCACACACACAATTCACTCTCATTCATCGCGAATTTCATTACAAAAATCGAAACAGCAACAACAACAACAAAAAAAAGAAATTCCAAAACAAGTGTTAATTTATTTATTTTTTATTACCCTGCCTTGAGAGGCATTCACCTATCCATCTGTGATCGACCATAAAATACGTACACTCGCGCAGGCAATCAAAACCTACATTCAAACAGCCGTGCATACATACTCACTCCTCCTTACAGTCGAACACACATGCATACATTAATGGCAGCAAAACACATGACTCAAGGTGCGGACGAACTGCTTTGTGGTATGAGTTTGGTCTGACCGGCTTTTTGGCAGATTCTTTGACATGCAGTAGTAACGTCGCGGTTTCACACCAACACACGCAAATACACACACACAGATGCACTCGTCAAGGTAAAATAAGTTTTGTATCTCTTTCGATTTCAACCCGCTGTCACATGTGGAGTCGATGCAAAAGGAACGAAAGGGATAGCTGACATTCGGTGGAAAGAAAACAATCGATTCGAAGAGAATTCACTGCTGAAAGTAAGAGAATTATGAAAAGCTTTCATAAGCTTTTAGGTACACGGAAAGAAATTTTGTTTTGTGTTCGCGGTTTAAATTGAGTCAGAAAAGTGTCACGTAATGGAGGGTGTCCACAAATTCAGGAAAAATTTTAACTTGATCCGGTAAAATGGTGCCAATGTGCCAATCTCTCGAACAACTAAGCTAATTCTATATAAGACCTTAATCGTCCCAGTCCTGCTATTTGGCGCAGAAGCATGGACTTTGTCAAAAGCGGATGAGGTTGCTCTTGGCTGCTTTGAGAGCAAAATTCTTCGGCTGATTTTTGACCCCGTCTGCATAGAGGCTGATTGAAGAAGAACATGTAACAACAAACTGTACGAGCTGTTCAGCGACATCGACTTAGCTAGAAGGGTGAGGGTCCAACGATTAAGATGGCTAGGCGAATGGAAACCAATGGTCCGGCCCGGAAAGTCTCCGAATCCACCCTCAAGGGATGGCGCAGTAGAGGAAGACCGCAACTTAGGTGGCGCACGCAAGTGGAAAGCGACTTTAACCAACTGTGCGTGCTAAACTGGAGGCAGCTAGCTAAAGATCGAGCTGGCTGGATACGCTTGTAGGTTGAGGCCCAGGTCCAAACCCGACTGTAGCGCCACCTTCAGTAAAATGGTGCCAATAAGCATGACATATGGGTAATCAAGAATTAAGCGCTATTCGAAGGAACAAAGCTATGTCCGGAAAGCAAAGATGCATCGACTAAACTGGCTCGGCTAAATTAAGCGAATGAACTCCAATGCTAAACTTAAAGAGAGTCTTCTCCTATGCATCGGTAATTTGGTGGAATAAGCTTTCGCGCAGATACATAACTGCTGCTTTCACCAAGCTTCAAAGAACGGTCTGTCTCGGCTGCATAGGCAACTTTCCTAGTACGCCTGGCTCTGCTCATGATACACTGCTGAAACTACCCTATTGATATCTACATCATGGGGTGCACCCTCAAGGCCATTTTCCGCTTCAAAAGAAATGGTACAAATAGCACTGGAGCTTCGATAACCTTGTTTTATGGATATCCTGTCTGACGCACGGATACATGTAATGCAGCTACGACGTACATACAAAGCCGACTTTTTCTGCACTCAGGATTGGCTGGCACTGACCAGAATCTGAGCCAAAAAAGGACTGTAGTCGAATCTTCACGAACGAAGGAGAGCGACAACATTAGACTGTATACCTCGCTAGGTAAATTTGCGTCGGTTTTCCAAGCGGATGCCTATGCAAGCCTAATAGCCATGAACTATACTGCGAAAAAAAGGTGGAAGGGACGAAGTATTTGTGTCTGTAGCGACAGTCAAGTTATGCTTAAGGCCTTCCACTTCCAGGATAGTTTAGGAATGCAAGTCTTCTCTGAATTTGATCGAGGGCCTAAATTCGCTTATTTGGATCCCGGAAAAACACGGGAGATCACCAACAAATTTGCTAAGCAAGGAAGCGGTGCTCTCAGGACCTGGACCTACGAAACGTACCACGAAGCAGGAAAAGTAAGTTGCTACCTGGTAGTGCTGCAGTCCAGTATTAAAAACCTCCGAAAAAAAGAGTCATCTATTTCGACCCTCTAGGCTCGAGGAGAGGATGAATAATCAAAGCCAAGTGATCGCGGATGTAAGACAACTTGCTCTCGAAACTCTTGGAAGCAATGTGCCCGCAATGGTCAATGGTGAAAGGCGCCAATTGATCAAGCTCAGGCCCTCTATTGGCCTAATAGGTAGCTTCAGAAAACCTCACAAGAAAAAGTCTAATAGGGTTAACAAATTGCATGATCTTGGTGAACAATTCGCATCACGTGAGATGACCATGCCCTTGAATCGCTCGTACAGAATTTTCAATGCGGCGTGAGCTGTGTGCCACGTGGCGCCGTCTAAGTCCTGTTGAAATCACATGCCTTTGGTGTCCATATCATTCAATTCAAGCCAAAAGAAGTTGGTAATCATCGAGCTATAGCGCTCGCCGTTGACGGTGATGTCCTGGCCAATGCCGTTCTCAAAGAAATATGGACCGCCGACGCCGCCAGCCCAAAATCCACAAAAGAGAGATTTTTTCGGGATGCTTTTGACGTTCTTGGATCTCATGTGGATTGTATACCAATACCGTCCAAAATTCGACATTTTTGTTTGTTGACGTACCCATTCATCCAGAAATGAACCTAATCGCTGAAGACGATTTTTCGATGAAGATTAGGGTCAGTTCCCAACTGCTCCAGCTCCAGGTCCATTCAGCGAAAACACGTCGTTGTTTATGGTCGTTTACCTTCAGTTCCTGGGTCAGTGGAATTTTGTGCGGGTGCAGGCCCAGGTCACGACGCAATTCACAAATTCGCCAAGTTGTGGTCTGACCGAGTTCTTGTGAGCGACGCCGAAATCGAGTGCTCGACGACGGTTTCTCCTGCACTCTCTCATGGACAGAGGCGATGTTTTCTGCAGATATTACATCGACGTACGGGTTGGTTTATCGTTTACTGAACCAGTGGACTCAAATTTATCCACCACACTGCAAATAGTCCTCTTGGTGTGACGATGTGGCGACCGTTAAATGGGCGAAGCGCGCGGAACGTCGCCCGAACAGAACACCCATTTTAATAAAACAATTTTATCATTTGAACGTGTGCTATGATTTGGTAAAACAGACTGACTAAATGACAGCCTATTTGACAGATATAGCTTCAATAATATTGCCGCTATTATCTGTCAAACTTCGGAAGTCCCTAATGGAAGACCCTTTATTTGCATCATCAGGCGAGTTGTAAGCGGCGACAAGTCAAAAAAAAGTCGTTAAGTGAACGCAAGTCGTTCTCACCTAGTCGAGAAACTAACCCATACCATCCACCCAAAAGCAATTCCATTGTCCAATCATGATTCTTTCACAAGAACATTCTCAAAGTGTAGAGTTGATTCCCTAAATCAATTCTCACGCGATAAAAGCTTTCGCTCAATCAAAAGAAACATGAAAACGAAAACGAAAACATAAAAATAACAAAAAACAAATATGACGACATCTACTGCAAAATCGTGGAACTGGATTTGAAGCTTTTCATTATTCTTCGCATTCCACACGAAAACGAGTCTATTCATCGCTAGATGGAGACGTATACCCCTAGGAATAAAATCGAACGAAACGACTGACGGTTTCAAGGTAACCAACTGCAAGTGCAAGGTAGGAAATGAATTTTGTGATGGTGACTCCAATTGTTGTCTGAAGTCTGAAGTGAGGAGAAAACTTGATGGTGAGTGGGGAAGTGTCACGTTTGTCTTCGCTTGGTTCGCAAAAAATGGCGGTTTCGACAAGTGGCACATGTCTTTCAGGGCTATGATAATGATGATGATTATGGACTATTCAACTTTCACAGTAAGAAGGTAGAACGAGAGAGTTTCTTAAAAATGTCGCCTTTTTTAAAATGTTGTCTATAAATACAGTAGACGCTTGATATAGTGAACTAATAAAAACCGGGCCTGTTCACCGCATCGAGATTGTTCATTGTAACGAGCGTGAACTGCTTGGAGCAAATTCCATAAAAATGCGTATGTTTTGAAGTACAATTTTTTTTCTCTGCAGTTACTAAAAAACAAGCCAATATTTATAAGAAAGAATATTTTATTTTTACCAGAAAAAAACTCATACGTAAAAAAATGTAAAACGCAACAAAATAATACATTCCACGTACAAGCAACGCGCACTTTGTATTTGCTTCAAACAACCCCAAACTATGTACCGTATACAAACGGTAAATTAGGACGATTGTATGGACACTGCCCACTGCATACCACTAGTGAGTTTTAGACGTGTTTGTGCTTTCTGAAAGGTTCAAAGAAAGAAAAAAAACATTGGTTCACTATAACGAGATTTTTTTTTGTTCACTATTTAGAATAGCCTGTATAAAATTGTATGTGTTCGCTATATTGGATTGTTCACTATATCGAGCGTCTACTGTAGTTTTTTTTTTAATTTTTTTTTATTGGGGAACAAAAATACGTAAAACTTCACATTTATAGAAGTGTTGAGCCCGAATACGTTCGCTGCGAAGGTTTACTTCTTTGATGAGACATCATTTCGGAAACCTGATTTTTGACCGTTTTTGGCCTGAAATCATTTGTCTACAATCTTAATGATTCTTGCCAAGTTTTAGGTCAGGGAACTTCAGTATACATCAGATTTTCTCGTAAATCCTTTCGTCGATTTCAAGGCAGCATATGACAGATTAGCTACACAGCGTCATCTCTATTTTTGACATTCCTGTCAAACTCATCAAGGCCGATAACGAACTCAGCCAGCCAATTTAATCCACTGATTGGAGCAAAACAGTTAAAATCTCCCAAGTAAACAGTACGAATATCATCATTACCGAGACTAAATGCAGAATAACGCCTGCCAAATGCTGCTTCTTTGAGATCAAGAGGCAATTGTGTAATAGAGCCCTCTCTCGGAAGACCAAGTTGACTTTGTATAAGACCTTGATCATCCCAGTCCTGCTTTACAATATCCCAAGCGGATGAACAGTCTCTTGGTCTTTTCGAGAGAAAAGTTTTGCGTGCGATCTTTGGTCCAATTTGCGTTGATGGCATTTCGAGAAGCAGATTCAACCACGAACTGTACGGGCTGTACAGCGACATGAGTCAAGCCAGGAGTCAAAGGACCCAACGCCTGTGAACAATTCGAAAAGATGAACGGGGCCTGTTTTTTTAATCTGTTCACCTTTTCTAGATTCTACTGTACGTCAAGTACGCTAGTGAGAAGGTAACGCTGAGGCAAATACCGCTTTCTCGAATGCTTTAGACGGTCAGTTGGCATAGATATGCATGTGGGACTCTGAAGGATCAAGGTCTGAGCGGACACAGTTAATGAAAACTGAAAACAAATGCTATAGAATCAGAGCTTTCAACGGCTTCAGGGTGTTTTCAGGCTTTGCAGCATGATTTCAAATCGGAATGGCACGACAAATGACATTTTTCATGACTCTGGTATACTCCTAAATCAGGCTGAATTTGATAGATGGCATGAGGTATGTTGGCTTTAAGGGCCTCTTTGGTTTGTGGTTTATTCGCGTAGACCTGCGAATTCTGAAAACCCCGCAAGAAAAATTCGAACGTGGTCAAATCGCACAATCTCGGTGGCCAGTTCACATCACCTCCACGTGACCATGCCCTCGAATCGTTCGTGCAGAATTTCGAATGTGGCGTGAGCTGTGTGGGACATAGCGCCGCGCCGTCCTGTTGAAGCCACATGTCGTTGGTGTCCATATCATTCAATTCAGGCCAGAAGAAGTTGGTAATCATCGATCTATAACGCTCGCCGTTGACAGTGATGGCATGATGAAAATCCACATCAAACAGTGATTTCTTCGGGATGAATTGGACGCTCTCGGATCTCATGTGGATTGGATTGGAATCGTCCCAAATTTGACAATTTATCCAGAAATGGGCCTCATGAAAATTATGGTCAGTTTTGAATTGCTCCAGAGCCCATTCAGCGAACACAAGTCGTTGTCTATGATCGTTTACCTTCATTTCCTGGGTCAGTTGAAATACATATGTACAGATGCAGGTCTAAGTCACGACCCAAAATTCGCCAAGTTGTGGTCTGCGAAAGGCCTAGTTCTTGTGAGCGACGTAAAATCGACTGCCTCGGATTCTCCTGCACACTCTCACTGACAGCCGCGTTATTTTTGGCAGATTTCACGCTTCGTCACCGTACAAGTGTTGGTTTATCGTCAACTTAACCAGTCGACTCAAATTTATCCTCCACATTGCGAATAGTCCTCTCGGTGGGACGGTTATGGCGACCGTAAAATGGGCGAAGCGCGCGCAACGTTGCCCAAATAGAACACATATTTTGGTAAAACAATTTCATCATTTGCACGTGTTATTGAACGCTGTGTCCGTCCATGGTGATTTGGCAAAACAGACTGAATAAATGACTGCCAATTTGACGGATTTGGTTTCAACAAAATGGCCGCTATCAACTGTCAAAGTTCGGAATTCCCTATTGGAAGGCGCTTTATGAAGCGATGTGGTTTTGGCATGCAAGCGCAAGGTCTAACACTCGTAAATCGTGCAGTCTAGAAGTCCGGGTGCTAGTATCTTTGGAAGAATCGGCCTCCATCGAATCACTCGATAAAAATAAATCCACATATGAGGGATGAAGGAACCACCACGCTGTTCGCTTCATAGGACATGCATATCTTGAAGTGCCTTCAAATCGAATCGTACCCCATTCACAGACACGTCACATTCACTCTGCTTCTCCGAATGGAATAATAAAATGTCTCACATTTAATCCGCTTCGTAAAGATTGCAATTCTGTCCGGCCCCGGTGCCGACGACATTCAACACAAACCACAATTGACACTTTTCTTCCTTTGCAATCCGCATCAGTGACTTACATTCATGTGAGCAGAACGGATACACATTTGGAGTGACATTCAGCATTTTCCAATCTGTCAAATCTAATACGATTCGACGGACAGCAAGGGAGAAGGTGGTAAGTAGAGCAACAGAATACACCAACGGCTGTGCTTTCAAAGGCTGAGGGAACGTGGAATGTGGACTAGACACTTTGTCTGCCCCCTACACAATAACTTGAGTGGTGTCCTCATCAGGAAAATCAATCAGTCCTTTTTTTCAATGGCGGACAATTGAATGACGTTCTGTTCCACACTTGATGCCATAAAACGTTCCTTCAAACAAAAAAATTGGTGGATATCTCACGCAGAACTCTTTTTATTTACACTTCAAAATCGAGCGTCCCTGTCGAAAACCCTGGTAACAATTAAGAAGCAGAGAGTTGCCTCCCGTTCTTTGAATGAGGCGGAGGAGGAGAAAAGTCCCACCAGAGACCGATCATCCCCATCAGCTACTTTCTCCGCCAGACAATTCAAGATACAAACGATCGGATCACAAAAAACAGAGAAACTTTCAAGTGAACTTACCCATTTTTCCATTTGGACTGTACGGATCGTAGCTTCCGGTTGACATTGGTGATGCATATCCGTTTGACATATTTGTATTATAATTATGACTTTGCGAGCCTGGCGATGGGCTCAGAGGCGGAGCCGAACTGGGTACACTACTAGGACTGGGCGACGAGATCCAATCGTCAGGTCTGGAAGTAAACAAATCAAAAAGACATCAAGCATGAATGCGTGCACGATGGCAGAAGCAACTACTCACCCATCGAGACGTACTCTCTTCGTGGGCACGAATACCAAATGACCGTTTGTTGAATTTGCACTTGTTGAGGCCGATGCGCTACTCGATGAACCATTGTTGAGGGCGCCGCCAGTGTTGAGGACCACACTACCATTTCCAGCGACGCCCACCGCTCCGCCGCCAATGCTGACGACACTCAAACCCGACGGTCCACCACCAGAGGGGACTGCTGGCAGGACAACATCGTGCATCGGTTCCGATTTGATGGCAGTGAGAATTTTCAAATCATCACCGTTCGCATTGAGACCTCCGCTGCCGTTGATGCCGCCCGCGGCACCTCCCCCACTGCCGCCGCCACCGCCGCCTCCACTGTCCCCACTGAGGAGGTGCTGACCGCCGGCTTGCTGAATGATTAGATGCTGATGACTATTGGCAGGTGAGAGCTGTTGCGAAGACGATGACGACGACGAATGCGGATGCGGATGCGAATGCGAGTGCGAATGCGTTTGAGCTTGCTGCTGATGCTGATGCTGATGCTGTGGCGGCTGCTGAGGCTGTGATTGTGTCGGATGCTGGACATTGAGTCGGTACATCATGGATGACAGATTCATTTAAATCGAGTTGCTGCTGACTTGCGAATGCTCTCCTCACACTCTCCAAGGAGGACCTCTTTTGGGTGTCGGTTTTTCAGTTATTTTTTCTTGTTTTTGTCGGTGTTTCTTGTTTTTTCCTTTGCGTTTCTCCAGATGTGCGCACTTTTGCGGTCACATTATGAACTCTCCAAATCCAGCTGCTTGACCAAGCCTGAAACGAGGGCAAAGAGAGAGAGAAAATCTGGCTGAGTTCTATTTTGAAATTGGAACGTCCTAGGAATGAGGTCATTTGTCAAGGATTTCAGGTCAACGATTCGTTTACGGAAATAAATCTCAAAGTAAATGAAATGCTCCCCCACTCCCACCGGGCTGTCGGCACTGTTTGCGACGACCTCACTCCATTGAGGACATGTGCATGTGCACCAGATTGAGTCCTTGTCGGCGCTCCCCCACACCGGCAGTATCTGCTCACAATTGCACTTGCACTTGAGCTAAATTCAATGCACATAGGCGGCGGTAACACCATCACCGTCGTCGAGAAGAGAGTGACATTTTGTGTGCTCTTGCAGAAGGGAATTGAGAGTGGAAGAGCGAGGGAGAGAGGTCGGAGGAAATGTGTTGAGAGAGACTGTTGAAAGGGCGCAGTAATTCTTGTTCGCGGTGCTACTGAGGGGGTGTGTGGACAAATTGGGTTAGAAAAGAGCTTAGTTTGGATCACGACTGAGCAGGACAGTGAAAGGTCACTGAGCAAATATTGGGAATCATCAATTTGCGTCCTGGATGGGAGACAGTAACGGGGGCGTCCTGAACCTGGATTTATGTCAGTAGATTGACCAGATGTTGAAACGTCCATTTGGAGCGACATGGGAGCTGATTGCTCGGTAGAGATCTAGGACATGTACAAATGACAGGGAGGTCGGTCTGAAATGGATTTGAGGACCAACATGACGGTTATAACTGAGTTTTGGGTTTTCTTTGGACGGCGGATGAGCTTGGTCACCCGTACAGGGTCAAGTCATACGTCGGCGTATTCCTTCATGTGGACATTTTGTGATGTAAGTTCTTGGGTGAGTTTTATGAATGAAACGTCTCTTGCTTCTGAGTGATTTTAGACAAAAAACTCAAGGCGTTCCTTTCTGAAAATTTTCAGTATAACCAGTTGGCTGAAAAAAAAAACATGGGATTCTTTAGATGGAGTGCATCAAATTGAGAACATTACTCTTAAGATTCTGTCACATTTTGATGGTGTTGCATTGTCCGTCCTCACAAAAATCTAGAGAAGATGGACCACAAGGAACTGTTGTTATAGGCTGCGGTCAACACAAAGTTGAGAAGCTAGGCCCAAGTCCACTTCGGACTGTAGCGCCGCCAATATTATTGTTATCAACACAAAAATTAATCATTTGGTAAAAAAACGAATGCAACGAAACAAACGAACAAGAATTATAACAAGGCATACATAATTGAGGAAGCAGAAATGTGTCCAGACCAACAGAACAAGTGTGGACTCGCTGTCAATGCTGTGAAAAGGAAAAGTAAACACTTTGTTGTCAAGGCGAATATTCTGAGGGCAGACAAAAAATCGATCCCCGAGATGAATGAGGTCCAAATAGGATCAATGGCTTTCAAAACTATTAAGTCCGCTACATTTTTCGAATACACTTTGCGTCAAAAGTTGGTGAACAGTCAGATATCTGCTGAAAGTCAAAATTCAAATTTGTCGGAATGAGTTAAAACAAATGTTGATGTATCCACATTTGTTTTAACTAAAGATCCAAATTCATTCTTATATATAAGTATACTGTATTTAATTTAACATTAGCATAAACAATTAATAAAATTTAAAAGAGAAAAATGCTAAAAACCTCATTCAAAAGTGAGTGTACATATGGTTGTAAGACATAACGACTAATTTTCATTTTACATTTGTGGGAACACTTAGACTCGCAGATACAAAAACTGGAAACACTGGTAAAGGCATTCTAAGTGAGATCTTTTTCCAATAAGATAATTCTTTTAAGAGATAGGTGAACACACTCACTTTTCACGCCTGTTTTTAGCAATTTTTTCTTTTGAATTCTATAAACTGCTTTATATTTATTATGTTAAATAAAATATACCGTGTTTTAAAGTATGATTTCAGAGCTATTTGAGGTAGCAAAGTCAATTTGGTCAATTATAATTAGGAGGATAAACTTTCGTTTAATGACTGGTCAGTCACTTTTAACGCTGACTGTACGATCAATAATTGTCAAATTTGATTAAGAATAAGAACCGTCTTGATAATTTATATCATATTTGATTTAATTGAGACGTATAAGTTCAACCATTCAGAACCTTAGATTTCTTGTAAACACAATTTTCAAATGCAAATTAACGAACCTCCTCAAGTGATACATATATCAATCGACAGATCTTTGAAATGAGGTGGAGGTTTGCAACACTTTTTGATCCAAAGTTCCAAAGAAAACTATGGATCTTTTTCCCACTTGCCATTTCTAAACCAAAGTGTTTAAAAATCTGAAAAAATCACAAAAACTTGGCTTGATTGAGTAATTTTCGTTAAAATAGTTCCAAATATTCTGGCCCTAATAGTTTTCGAGATATTGGCCAAAAAGGTCATCCATCGACATGCGAGTTTTAAAGATCTGAAGGTCTGATCAAATGGATAAAGAAGTGATAAATATCAAAGTATCGATTTATGTACAAATTTCTAAACATCAAAGATTTAAAATTTCAGAGTTTATCATATTCACACATAATTTCCATGCTGCGATCGACTACTCGATACGATGACGAGTGTTATCGCAGATCCATTTGAACCCCTAAATGGTCAACAGTGATGTACACACCGCATGCATGAGCAGTGATTGGGAATGGTGGAAGGGATTTTCTGTGTTAGATAAACTTGGATATAGACATTCGTATATTTATGGATGGGTGTTTGTTTGCTTGTTTGTTTGTATGAACGGTCACTTTCCACTCTAAGACCTCCCTAAATTGCCGCCTATCTCTTAAGGAGATGGATGAGCATTTTAATATTCCCCTCATGTGGGTTCCGGGACACAGTGACATTCCAGGGAATTGTGAAACCGATGATCTCGCCAGGAGCGGTACGATCCTCCGTCTATGCCATTCGCTACAGCTAAACTTCTTTTAAAGAATCATACTACTAAAAACACCAATTCAAGATGGTCAGATGGCACTACGTGCCTCATCACAAAGCAAATTTGGCCTAAACTTGATCTAAAACGTTCACTCTATCTTCTTAGAATGGACAGGTCATCCCTAAGGACTCTCATTGGCGTTATCACAGGACACTGTGCCATTGGCACTCACGCCTCAAGAATGGGACTTCCTCACAATGATTTCTGCAGAAGCTACACAGACGAAGAAAAAGAGGAAAGCATAACGCATCTCCTCTGCACTTGTAGCGCTCTCTCCTCTCGCAGGAAGAAACACCTTGGAGCGTACTTCTGCAACGACTTGAGCGAATTGCGCAACGTCGGCATTAATCAACTAAAGAGCTTCGTTGAAAGCACCAAATGGTTTTTTGGATAGGTAACATCAGATCCGCGTGGTATCACAATGGGTCTAAATTGGCCTAAGTGTGACTGTTATCTACAGTCAGCCACTTCAACCTAACCTAACCTTGTTTGTATGAATGTAGTAATGAAGTTGATTTAGGTTGAAATTATAAGAATATTTAATTAAGTTAAAGCTAAAACTCGCCGCTAGACACTCTCAAAAAATATTTATGCGACGGAACCTTCCCCGTGCGAGTACAACTCGCATTTTTGTTATGTCAGAATATTTTTTATTAATTTTTATTTAATAATTTAATTAATTTTAATTTATTAGTATTTTTCACTTGCCTATAGTTTATACTAGTAAATAATACTTATTATGTATTTTCTAAGAATTGACCAAAAGAGAAGACATTTTAGCCGTATGTCCCCAAATGGGTCCAATGGGCTAATTGCACATGTTTTTTGGTTTATTTTTCATACAAAATATAAAGTTTTGTGTTTTACTAAAACATTTTTTTCTTCGTTGTATACGATTGGGCTAAGCATATTTCACATCCCAGTGGGAAGAACAGGTTAAAAAAGTTATATCGGACTATGGAAGATCTTTAATATTAATCTCTTGTTTTTGTGATTACTTGGTAGATTTTAACTTTGCTAACATAAGCATATGAAGGGTGTTTCAGTAAGCATTTAAATTAAATGATAGGAATTAAATTTAAATAAACCAAAGTATGTAAAGATATATCATCGACAATTTTTTTTATTCGTTTGAAATGCCTCTCGATGCCATTATGTACGATATAAAATATACCATCGTTCAAATGTCCGCAGCGGCTTCTCTGGGTGGCACGCATCCGAAATGTACAATTTTTCATGACTGGCGCATATATCAGGCTAAATTTGGCCGATGGCATGTGTTATGTTTGCTTTGGGGGCCTCTGTGGTTTGTGGCTTATTCGCATAGACCTGTGACTTCAGAAAACTCCACAAAAAGTCTAACAGGGTCAAATCGCACAATTTCAGTGGCCAATTCACATTACCTCTGTTGTATACATTACTATAGTTATAGATTAAGTTTACATTACCACTCTATGTTACACTGCATTACCACTGTTGAGAATCAGACGTCAAGAAGATAACACAACCTCCACGTGAGATGAGATGAGACCATGCTCTCGAATCGCTTGTGCAGAATTTCCAATGTGACGTCAGTCGTGTGCCACGTAGCGCTGTTCTGTTGAAACCACTTGTCGTTGGTGTCCAAATCATCCAATTCAGGCCAAAGGAAGTGGTAATGGTCCACCTATAATGCTCACCAACGTCGTTCTCAAAGAAATATGGACCGATAACACCCCAAAATCCACACCAAACAGTGATTTTTTCGGGACGCATTGGACGATCTTGGATTTCATGTAGATTGGATTGGTATCGTCCCAAATTTGACAGTTTTGTGTGTTGACGTACCCATTCATCCATTATACAGATGATTTCGATTTCGATTAAAATTAGGATCAGTTTCCAACTGCTCCGGAGCTCATTCAGCGAACACATGTCTTTGTCTATGGTCGTCAACCTTCAGCTTCTGAGTCAGTTGAATTTTGCGCCGGGTGCAGGCCCAAGTCACAACATAAAATTCGCCAAGTTGTGGTCTGTAAAAGACAGAGTTCTTGTGAGCGATGCGAAATCGACTTCCTCGGATTCTCCTGCAGACTCTCACGGACAGCGATGATGCTTTCGGCAGATCTTGCGTTTCATTGACGTTCGGTTGTTTGTTTATGGTTTACTGAACCAGTGGACTCAAATTTATTCACTACACGTCAAATACTCCTCTCGGTCGAACGATTATACTAATAATAATAATGGTGGCGCTACGGTTCGAGGTGGACTTGGGCCTAGCTTCTCAGTAACCACTCGTGTTATGCGTGTTATTGTTCTCTCAGGAGTACAGGGGACCTACAATTAAATGCCAACCACGAACGGTGAAATTGAGAAGCTTTTTCTAGACTGAATCAAAAGCGGTGGAACCGTGAAAATATTAAAGGTGTTTTTTTGGACTCGAACTCAGACTTCGAGCGTAGTAGTCGACACATTTAATCACTACGTTACGGTGCGGAACATTATGGCGATCGTAAAATGCCTAAACAGAACACCCATTTTGATAAAACATTTTTATCATTTGCACGTGTTACTGAAAGTTTTGTCCGTCCATGGTGATTTGGCAAATTAGACTGAATAAATCACAGCCAATTTCACAGATGTAGCTTCAACAATATGGTCGTTACCAACTTTCAAAGTTCGGAAGTTCCTATTGGGCACCGTGGCGTATGCAATACAAATTTTAATTTTACTTTCGCCAAGATGGCGGAGAAATCAGTTTTCGAAGATCGGAAATAGGTTTTAAGTCGAATTCACCAAACACAACCAAAGAATCGTAAAAGAATGTAAGCACAATATGCAGAAACAGACGCCTCGAAAAGAGTCACAGCTGAAGCATTGAAAGCCAGAAGTTTTGTTGCTATACCAGTAGTTCAAGAGTTTTTCTAGGCTCTTTCAAACAAAAAACCCTCCAAAGATGACTAGAATTCAAGCCAAAAGGGTGCACAAAAGCCACATCCACTTTCTCCATTTCCATTCCTTCGAGCAGCATTCATTGAATTGCAACCCACAAACTTCACATCGTAGACGCATACCATTACCGATCGTTGAGTGCTCGCAAATGCATCTTAACTGAGAAATCGATACTCCTTTGACAAGAGCCTTCAATCCACCACGTACAGCACAAGCCACGAACAGTACCCAACAATCGGCCTAGAAGAACCATTCTTTTAATGGACTTTCTGAATGAACCTACCCCACACACACACTGCACAGATTCCCTTGTCGTTGCATAACCGTTTCCCTTTGGCATTTGCACCATCCCTTGCTGGCAAAGGAAATACGAAAAGAAAAAAAGAAAATCACAAACAAATTAAAAACGGGAAACGTGCACAACAAAAGGTTTTGCTACAATTCCGCAATCCATCCCGCTTTGCACACACAGCTCTCTCTCGCTTGAACAGCCACCCACCATCGCCTGCTGTGTACGGTCACTTTTAACTGGGTTTGCCTTCGATTGTGTGCAGCAGTAATGGCAGCAACTTAGTTAGAGGAACCCAGAAGGCCTTAACCCCTTTTCTGTTGTGTTTGTTCTAAAGGGAAGCTTAGGATTAGACAGCGCTGAATAATAACATTACCAACTAACCGTCGTCGTTACGTGCGGTAATACTTGCCGTTCACCCCACATTTTCACATTCCCAAACCCCCGGCGCCCGCCGCCCCTTCCGCAGGCCATTTGCATTCCAATGACATGAGAACGGGGGATGGTTGCAGGGCGATTTGCCGGATTACAAGTTCCTCGCTTGCTGACAAACACGAGAAAAAGCTGCAATATAACGTGATTATGGGATGGAAAAAACGACACAAAAAAGCTTTAAGCTGAGGAAGCGGTTCGACGCCCTCGTTCCAAGTTGCACTATCATTCGCTCGGCGCATTTGGTCGATTGACGCGTTCCCTCGTGTCTATTTCTTGCGTTTTTTTTCGCTCATTCTCCTCTTTTGCTGGTCTTGTTGGGGTTGCATTTGGGGGTGGCGGTTTCAAGAGCCATATGCATTAAAGTTCAAAATGAATCGCTGGCTGTGTACGCCCGCGCTTGTGTGTGCCTGTGTGTGACTGCGTGCTTGTGTCGTTATAGAGGCCATTGCACATGCGAATTGCTCTAGTGTACGTTTGCAGTGGCAGGAGCAAAAAAAAATCAGTTTTTGCATGCCCTCTAGATGATACTCGAGGTGGGTGGGTGGTAGGCCGCATTCGGCGAAGGGGTTGCATCGGCAAAAAATACACTCTCTCTCTCTCTCTCTCTCGTTCCTCTTAGCCGGGGGCTCTGGGAACTCACAATGAGGCACTCATGGCGTTGGCGATGGCGATGGCTCCATAATGTCGACGAAGTCGTGTTGTCGTTGTTGTTGATGTCGTGTCGGGGAGCTTTTCTGGTGGCGATGGTGGTGGTGGTGGGACGTTGTACAATGCACTTTAGTGCAATAAACTGCTGCATTGACCTAGTTTAACATTGAGGGTCGCAATCAATTCATGCGATAGGCAGGAAGGGTGTGTTCGCCAGTCTATATGTTAGACTCCTCTTTGGTAGTGGTAGCGATGGTGGTGGTGGTGGTGCTGTTGGATGTCATTTTCATGAGCGCATGTAGAAAATATGAAAAAAAAACAAAATGTTGAAAAGAAATTTTTGATTCAGCAATTCACTCTGGAAATAGAGTTGATGAATATGTTGGTTGTGCGCCATCCACCACCGTCACAAGCGTTATTACCACCCGCCGACCTCACCCTCGAAAACTGGTTTCTGTTCTCTGCTTTCTGTTGATGTCCTGCTTTTTCATTTCATAAAAATGGCTTGACATTAAGGATGTGAAATGCTCTTTGCATGCAGAACGTACAAAGGAATACAATCGCACGCATTTGAGGTTCATGGAGTGGAACTGTTTGACTTTGGAGTGGACACGCTTTTAGTTTGAAATTATTCATCACTTTGGCAGCCCTTGTGAGAGCACTTAAGACGACGTGAATTGTAACACCTGGGAGTCTGGGAGTACCTCAAGAATGCATTAAATGAGGTAACGGCGAGGAGTTCCTCTTGTGCGATCGCAGAAGTGTACGCAGTTCGTAATTAAATTCGAGCAACGTTTTGTGTTTTGGTCTAGAAATTAAGCACATACGAGAAGAACTGTTTTTAGAGCTGCACTTTGGGAAGTGCTAAAAAATAATTGAATGATGCCTAAACATAATTTCGACAAGAGGCCTAAAATTGCACCCAGAAGCCTAAAATTTCGACAAGAGGCCTAAAATTCCGCCCAGAGGCCTAAAATTTCGGTCAGAAGCCTAAAATTCCGACCAGAAGCCTAAAATTCCGCCCACATGCCTAAAATTTCGGTCAGAAGCCTAAAATTCCGACCAGAAGCCTAAAATTCCGACCAGAGGCCTAAAATTCCGACCAGAAGCCTAAAATACGGACCAGAGGCCTAAAATTCTCAATCTAACCAAAGACTTTGAAGTTTTCTTTCCTTTTTTAACGGAGAAGCATGCTTCGAATATTTTTGTTGGCAGGGGCAAAATTATAGAAAAAAGGAGTCTTAATATGAGAGCGGATTTTCGGACGTCTTCAGTCGCTTAACATTCGAAACAAAATCAGACCCAAAATTCCTCTAAATATGTAGCTTTTAGTTTCCCTAGAAAATACATTCATCAGTCTGTTGCAACCAGATTCAGAACCTGTGCAATGCAGAGATCTTACACGTATGCGCAGGCGCTGAAAAATTATGCCTTAAGCCGAGCCGAGTTACTTTTATATCAAACCGAGTTGACGAAACTACAGGATTGGCCAAATACGATCTGCCAATTTTACGCAGCAGGTCTATAAATTTTCCAACAGTGAGCGCCGTCCCTTGTTGGAACCAAAATTAGGATGCTGCTCCGCCATTGGCCGCAAAAAGTTGTCGATCATTGTTAAGAAAGTCCTGGAAATTTCTGGCGTTTCATCATAATTTTCGAAGAAGTATGAGCCCATAACTTTCTCGGCCATAACACCCCGCCGAGTTAGCGTAATCGTGTTGTGCGAACTAACGTTCTTTCACGACGATTCCGAACGGCGAAATTGAGAAATTTTTTTTTAACCATTGTCAGTGACTCGATAGAGGTGGAAATTTGTTTTTAAAAAATTGTTGCTTGTGCTGGGATTTGAACCTAGACTGTGAAAATCTAATGCGTATGGGTCAACACACAAACCGGAGACTTCTTCTTCTTCTTAGGGCGCTATTGTCCGAGATGGATCTGGGCCTCACTCAACATGCCTCTCCAGCCAGCACTATCTTTCGCCAGCTGTTTCCAGTTTCGCACGCCAAGCCGGCCGAGGTCCCCCTCGACTTGTGTGCGCCACCTTGTACGTGGACGTCCTCTGTTGCATTGACTCTTCGGGCCGGAGTTAAGTTGTCCGTACGCCTAGCCATCTTAGTCGTTGGATCCCTAGACGCCTGGCTAGATTCATGTCGCTGTACAGCCCATACAGTTCGTGGTTGAATCTTCTCCTCCAAATGCCATCAACTCAAACAGAACAAAAGATCGCGCGCAGAACTTTTCTCTCAAAAAGGCCAAGAGACTCTTCATTCGCTTGGTATATCTTCCATGCCTCTGCGCCGAAAAGCAGGACTGGGATGATAAAGGTCTTATACAAAGTCAACTTGGTCTTCCGAGAGAGGGCTCTGCTACTCAATTGCCTTTTGAGCCCATAAAAACAGCGGTTGGCAAGAGTTATTCTGCGTTTGATCTCGGTACTGATGTTGTTTGTACTGTTTACGGCGGAGCCAAGGTAGACGAAGTCCTTAACTACCTCAAAGTTATAGCTACCTATGGTTCTGCCCAAATCTTCGATGTTATGCGTCCTTTCTCGATGACAGCTTATACTTGGTTTTACCCTGGTTCACCGCCAGACCCATTCTAGTCGCTTCCGTTTCAGTGCCAGCAAACTGATCATTGATGGTTCGCTGTGTTCGCCCAATCACGTCAATGTCATGTAAGCTAGCAGTTGAACAGACTTTTGGAAAATCGTGCCTCTTGTGTTGGCCAGTAAGTTTTGCACGATCTCCAAAAGAACGATGTTAAAGAAATCACATGATAGCGCGTCGCCTTGTCTAAAACCTTTTTTGACATTGAAGGTCTCGGTGAGTTCGTTACCGAATTTGATGGAGCAGCGAGAGTTCTCCACCGTTATCCTGCTCAGGCTCAGTCTCTCAGACGAGTTCGGCAGGGATGTCAAAACTAGACATGGCGCTGTATAGCTCGTCTCTATGCACGCTGTATGCGGGCTTGAAATCGACAAATAGGTGGTGTGTGTCGATTTGCATTTCTTGGGTGTTCTCCAGGATCTGCCGCAGTGTGAAGATTTGATGGTGTATGGTATGGTGGACTTCCCTGGCCTGAAACCACACTGATAAGGACCTATCTGTGTAGTGACGAAAGATTTCAGGCGTCCACACAGAATGGCAGAAATGATCTTAAAGGCGATGTTAAGGAGACTTATCCCTCGATAGTTGGCGCAGTCAAAGGGGTCTCCCTTCTTGTGGATCGGGCGACTTAGTTTGCTTGAATTTCAACTCGGATTAACTCGAGAAATTTTCGGTTTGCGCATAACTAAATTCGGTTCCAGAGGGCTAGGCTAGGGCATAGACGAATTACGTACCTCCGGCCCCAAAAATTGTCGACTCTTAATAATAATAATAATAATGGCAGCGCTACAGTCCGAGGTGGACCTGGGCCTAGCTTCTCAGCAACCACTCGTGTTGTGCCTGCTATTGTCCTCTCACGAGTGGAGGGGACCTGCAGTTTAATGCCGACCCCGAACCGCGAGATTGAGAAGCTTTTTCTAGACAGTTATACTCTTTGAGCATTGTCAGCGACTCGAAAGAGGTGCAGTCGTGAACAATTTTTTTTTGAAAAATTGTTTGTCTGAACTTATTTTCGAACCTAGACTGTGAAATTCTAATTTCGTTGTGTCTGACCGTCCGTCAACGGTTTCCACGTGAATTTTTGGCATTTATCTCAGCCTACTGTTTAAATATTCAGCTGCAGGACAGGCATATCGGCTACAAACATCATAATCTTGTTTGCAAACAGGCTCCTACCGCAGCGCAGTTGCTTCAATTAAGGCAATGAGGAGCACCCTCATTTTACCAACCGAAAACCATTTTCCTTTTCAAACCGAGTCGAAAAGTTCCCAGTATAACTCGATTGGTCCCGTTTCAGATATGACTCGGTTTATGAACTGGAGTGGATATTTCACTACAAAGTATATGATGTCGAGCAAGAAACGATCCGCCGCACACCACCTAGGGCAAAACATCAAAATCGACAGCTACAATTTTGAGGTAGTGAGGTGGGAGTTTGTCTACCTCGGGGCAGACGTGAATCGCCCTTGGCAATCGATGCTTCTTCGGTTTGTCAAAACAACTGGCCTCAAAACTCCTGACTCGAAGGACCAAAATCATGCTCCGCAAAACTCTTATTCTACCAGTCCTGCTATATGGAGCCGAAAGCTGGACACTAAGCAGAACAGCAGAGCTGATTCTTGGTGCCTTCGAAAGAAAAATTCAACATCGGATATATTCTCTTTTTTTCGGATTTTTTTCGAAACACTACTGGAGCACTCAGACTCAAAACTGGTCCATTGTACTGTCAGGTAGCGCCCTACTCCAGTACCGTTAATTTGATACCAACAGCAAATGGTGACTGAACCAGATTCGATTTCACTGGGATTAGAACCTGGGACCTCTCTAACTTGCGGCAGGCACCTAACCAACAGTCGTTACGTCAGATATGGTCCCGTCTGCGAGGAAGGCTAATGAAGGAGAAGACACAACCGCGAACTCTATGAGTTGTACCAGGATGTTGATGTAGTCCGGAAGGCAAAAATCCGCCGACTGCACTGGCTCGGCCACATCGAGCGCATGGACAACAACGCTCCAGCTAAGACGGTCTTCGAATCCGAGCCTCCTGGTTCGAGAAGGAGAGGAAGATCGAACCTCCGGTACAAAGACCAAGTTATAGCGGACCTAAGACAGCTTGATCTTGATGACTGGAAGTAGCGTGCCCAGGACCGTCAACGATGGAAGGCAGCGATAGCTCAGGCTCAGACCCTCCATGGGTCGTAGGCCTGTTAAGTAAGTAAGTAAAGTGGATAATTCACCTTAGCCTCAACTCACTTGGTGTGCTCAATCGGAATAAACTCCAAACTCCAGGTTCATTCTGCACTTAAGCGCCACACAAAAGAGAGATCCAGGCTTATAAGATTTTTAGTTTGTTTTAGCGGCACTAAGGCTAAGACATATTTCTGAACTTTGTTATCATCGCAATCTTTTTAATGGCTGTAGAATATGACATCCCCCGTGGATGACATGCAACTATTTAATGCCGCCTTCTGTCCTTAGCGTTCCTAGGCATGCCGCTTCCACTTAAAGAGCTCAACTGTTGTGTTAACCTTGATCTAAGTGATCTTCTTACCAATCGATAAATGAACCACCCATTTTTGACTCATGATGCCGGAATTCAAAGCATCTTTTAGCTGGAACACAGATGTTTATGTATCCACTGCAACTGAGCCGATCGATTATGTTTATATTCGCACGTGCATGCATTATATGTAGCTCGTAGCGTTTCTTAATTTTTCTTTCTCAGACAAGACAAATCATCATAGTTTTGACAGCCTTCGCCTATTTTGAGCTTCATGTAACAAAACCTATTTTCCATGTCAAGAGCTTAAACCAGATTGTATTAGACAAACCGAAGTAGCAACGGGTTCCAAGGGGAATTGGCTACGCACTATCAGTTTTTCGTTAGCCCCGAGAAACGCAAAAGCACTCGAGTTATTAACCTCGAAAATGCCGCAAAAAGACAAGTAGGGATAACAGCCACGCACTGCATAAACATTTGTATCA
The DNA here is from genome assembly GCA_930367185.1 of Myathropa florea. Lineage (NCBI taxonomy): Eukaryota > Metazoa > Arthropoda > Insecta > Diptera > Syrphidae > Myathropa > Myathropa florea. The sequence continues at coordinate 110,913,636 of OV884002.1, forward strand.
ATGTCAGTCCCATTCTAATATAAGGAGTTGGTGGAGGGCTCTTGTTAAATCTGTCAACTGCAACATTCTCAACGGTGTGCATATGTCGGCAAGCATTTGCGTCAACCTACATTATCTGTTGGACTGAGAATACTTCAGCATCTTCCTGCATTGGGCATATAAAGCAGACAAGTAGCAGCTAGTACATAGCACTTGTGGTCCGGACACCGCATCTTTTTCAAGACACTGACCTCTCACTCATTCAATCTCTTCAAGAAATACTTCTCAACTAGAATTCCCTACAGATTGGATAGGAAGAGACGAGTTTTCATGGACGAAGCCAAGGCGAATTAGGGAGTGGGTTATTCCTATTCTTCTCGAAGGACCTAAATGTGATTTTATTTTATTTTATTCACAAGTTGTCGGACAAAGGTAGTCCACGTAGCGCAAAACGAAGAAATCTTCGTTGGACATCCGATACATTTGCGTATCTTGATAGGGATACCAGACTTGACTAGCGTATTCAAGAATAGGTCTAACAAAAGTACAGTACGTAGGGGTTCGAGAATTTTTTCGACCAGAGTTTCACGAAACCGATTGGAGACGCTACTGCCGAAATAACGCCGGACATATTGGGCCGAGTCATCAAAAATTGGACCATTTGAATGATGTGCTATTTCATACGTAAGAGCATGAATGTGCCTTCAAAATAAAGGCAGAAACAATTGTATATCTCGCATCGTTGTTCTTTTATTGTTTTCATGTCGTTCTTATCTGGCCACCCTGTAGAAGCCAGCAGGTATTTCGATCCAACCTTCAGATCTCAGACGGCACATAAATTGCTCTCCGAATCCAGCAGTCCTTTTCGAAAACATTCCCTAAGCCTGCGAGAAAAAAACATGATATTTCCATAGTGCCAGGCTAAAACGTCACATTTTCAAAAAGCTTTCAAATGACAAGTATTAGGAGGTCAAAGTCCTTTCTCCCGTTCCCAAAATTGATGACGGCAGCAAATTGAGAATAACAAATGCCACCACAACCCCAATCCATTTTGATTGAGTACCACTCGTCTGATTCATCTTTCACGGTTCAAGGTCAACAAAATCCAACCCAACACCCTCCGCCGATTCACGCCGCCCTCAAATAAATGGAACACCCATAAAAACCAGGTGTGGATATAAAATCATTTTTTCCATCTCAAAACGACATAATCAAAGACCTTTACGCCGCACAAGTCCAACGACTAACCGAAAGTACTTGGCAGCACTCCCCGCAACGAACAAAACAGAAAACACGAAAAAAGCTACCCTCTGTCTGTGCCCACGTCAATACAGTCAACGTGCACCTAGGCCAACCCAATAGTAGACAGATCTTAATACGCCAGAGAGTCTCTCTCCATTCTCTCCCATCCACTTTCTCTTGCGTGTTTCCATGTCTGTCTGGCCTTCTCTTGCTGCCCGTGTGGCTCTCTCAATCGCTCTCGCTCACACCATCCTGCACCGGGGATACATATTTACTGACGTGACCTGACCTATTCAATTTTGCTGGAAGTAAACAAGGACTATGCGTCGTCTGTAGCCAAGTATTAGTTCATCAAACCATCGCAACAATGCCAAAAACTCACCCTCCCCCATTCGCAGCACACACACACACAAACACCGGCCCCGACAACAGACTAGCCACCGCAGCCCAAACCACATGTACATTAGCCTGGACTGGATTTTTGTCTGTGATGCCATTCAATTGTGGGGGGCGACAGGACGAAGGGGCATGGTTTTGGGGGTAATGAATCCCCAGCGCCTTCTCATGGTCTCTCAGGCTGGGGATTCACGTTTGTATTTTATCCTCTTTTTGGTTTATTTGGCTTCATTGTGGGCGGGCGCTGTTGAGGGTGGTTTCGTGAATTTTAAAGGCCTTTTCTGCAATCGTTGCTATTTTCGGTGTCATTTTGGTTTTGTGCACAGATTTATGAAGTGGATTTGGGAAGGTTCTTGCGCCGTTCTTTGACGGATCAATATTCAGGTGAATGTACATTCTCCATCGTCGGCGGGCGTTGAAATGCTTGAGCACGCTTGATGGCGAGGAATTTTGATTTCGATTTGAAAGGTGTGAGGTTTGTTCACTCAGGGAAGGGGATAGCAGTTCTTCGTCTGCTTAGAGAAACATCAACGAATTCTTACGAAGTCATCGGTTATCCTTAACCGATTATCTCATCGGTAGTCTTAGCATGCCAGGCTGTTTGGTGATAAGTTACTTTTCGATCGATTTGTGGGAAATGTGCCAGAGCTTTGCAAACGAATGTTTCGAGCGCAGGTTAAGTTGCTCGTCATTAGGACATGTCAAGCGCATGTAGGCCTCTAATGTTCAGCAGAAAGTGCTGTAGAGCGCTGCATGAGGGTTGTCTAAGATAAGGATGTTAATGTATTACCTACCACTTTCACGTACGTGGCACAGAGAGCAGACTTAAGCCAGTGGATATGGTCATAAGATGAGGTGTTGAATGTAAGCGCCACGAGATTTTCTCTGAGCCGCGAAATACCTTCTCTATGCCCAACGGCAGGAGTTGTTGGTTACGGAGTTTGTAGGTGATGAGAAGGGTCGAGGCTATAAGAAGATATGGTTGCTTAGAGAATTAAGTTGGCGTTTCATTGTCTGCGAACATGTCAAGAAACTCGCATGTGCCTTGTAACTATGTATTTCTTTTAAAAATGATTCTGTTTGAAAGCTTTTGACCACCACTGTAAGGTTCATTCTAACGTATGGCATTGTGTTAACTTCAGGGGCATTGACAACTACAGGGTGGCTCATCTGGTGTTTTTTTTAAATCATAGGTTAGTTAACTGCCTGCCTCAAGTTCGAGGGGTCCCAGGTTCGAATCCCAGTGAAATCGAATCTGGTCCAATCACCATTTGCCGTTGGGATCAAATTAACGGCACTGGAGTAGGGCGCTACGTGGTAGTACAATGGACCAGTTTTGAGTCTGAGTGCTCCAGTAGTGTTTCAAAAATCTTCCGAAAAAATAGGTTATTTTGACACTGACAGCTGTTTCCCGCTCGAAATTTTGACAGAAAGTCAGTATCATAACTCCGCAAAACGAAATGAGCCGATTTATGCTTCAACAAAATTGGGAAATATTGAAAACTTATTTCCAAAGTGAGTGCTGTGTAGCCCAAAAAGTGCGCTTTTTGAAAATAAGTTTTGGCCGCAATGATGCACCCACCACGACTGCTGCACGCAAGATTGTGCAAAAAGTTCGTGAGACTGGTTGCTAGTGGACAACACTCATGGTCCCCGTCGTCGTACGGTGCGCACAGATGAAAATGTGGTTGCTGTGGCCGAGAGTGTGCGACTCAATTCACGAACATCAACTCGCTATCGATCTCAACAGCTCAACATTTCACGCACTAGCCTGAGGAGAATTCTGCACAAAGATCGCGGATTCTTCGCTTTCAAGGTCCAATTGACTTAGCAATTGAAGGCGCGCGACCCGACCATCCGCTTCGTTATCGCTTCGCAGTTTGGGCCTTGAAGAGCAGCTTGAATTGGACAACGATTTTGGGCGAAAAAAATCATCTTTTCTGACGCTGATGAGGCACATTTTCATCTCGGCGGCTACGTTAAAAAATAAAATTGCCAAATCTGCACGTTATTGTCGAGAAGCCAATGCATCCACAGAGAGTGACAGTTTTGTGAGGATTGTGGAGTGGTGACTTTATTAGACCAATTTTCTTCGAAAATTAGGCTGGGACCAACGTTTCGGTCAGCTATGGGCGTCACAGAGCCATGTTAACCGACTGTTTTTTACTGAAATTGAAGACATGGATTTGGACGACCTCTGGTTCATGCATGATGGCGACCCATGCCACACAGCCCATGCCACAATCGATCTTTTGCGCACCAAATTCCCAAATCGTGTTATCAGCCGTCGTGGCGATGTCAATTAACCGCCTCGCAGCTGCGATTTGACCCCTTTGGACTTTTTTTTGTGGGGAACCGTGAAGGCCGATGTTATGCCAACAATCTGGAAACGACTCAAGCACTATATCATCCAAGCAATCCGTGAGCTACAATCCGAAACCATCAACAAGGTCTTAGAAAATTGGGGTGACAGAATGCGTTACTGCGAGGGGAAGCCAGCCGAAGCAGCCACTTGAACGACGTTGTATTTCATAATTAATGGGAAAATACATGGAAAACATTTTGCTCATTATTCATTTTTTGTCGCTACACAAACCTGGGCACAGATTGGTTTTGCCCTTTGACAAAGTCCACCAGCATGAGTCGGATTTCGTACTTGTTGTGCAGACTGTGTTTTTTAATGACTCCAGGGAAGACACAGCTTTGTATTAAAATCTTCTAGAACTCAACTAGCGTTTTTGCGATTTCTCCGCAAAAAGGCTCATACCAACCGCTGTTTTTTTTGGGCTCAAAAGGTAATAGAGCCCTCTCTCGAAGGAGCAAGCTGACTTTGCATAGGACATACACACTGTCACGGAAGTAAGTATGTACCGTAAAAAATAACGAATCTTGACCGAATCATTAACTAGAAAGCGAAACTGCATAAACTTTAGGTAACATGTTATACATATTTATTTTGCTATTTTTAAGCTCTTTTCAAAAAACAAACAATAAAAAATATGGGAATAACAATAACAAAAATATTAAGAAACAAAGTAAGATACTGCTAAAATTATTCATTTTTCGCCAAACCTTATGGCGTCCATCGGAACCGTGAATGTGAAATTTACTCTCGTCCGCGTAATATTCTCACGCTATTCCAGAAACCCCTTTGTGAGTGAATTTTGGCGAATTCAACTCGTTTTTTGGCCAAATACGCAGTAAGATCTAAAGTACATGGCTGGTACGGTGAAGCATGGTGGCGGATCAGTAATGGTTTGAGTGTGTATGGCGGCATCTGGTGTTGGCATTTTAGTATTTATTGAGACGACAATGAATCGATATGATTACCTCAGTATACTGAAAAACAATCTCCACCATAAGTTGCAGAAATTAGACTTGAAGGATTCATTTATATTCCAACAAGACAATGACCCAAAGCACACTTCCCTGGTTGTGAAGGAATGGTTGCTGTACAATGTGCGAAAACAGCTCAAAACACCACCTCAATCACCGGATTTAAATATTATCGAGCATTTGTGGGATCATCTCGATCGTCAAATCCTAAACCATGACATTAGGACCAAATCCAAGCTTAAGACTATTATACAGGACTAATGGGAAAATAATAAGTCTGGAAGTACCTCAAAAGCTTGTTACCTCCATGGGATCGAGAAAAAAGGCAGTTATTACTGCTTAAGGATATCCAACTAGGAATAAATTTGAGTAATTTCCGATAAATCTCTCTTTTTTAATAGCGTATACTTACTTTTGTAAGATGAAATTTTAACAGTATCTTACTTTGTTTCTTAATATTTTTGTTATTGTTGGTCCCATTTTTTTTATTGTTTGTTTTTTGAAAAGAGCATAAAAATAGCAAAATAAATATGTATAACATGTTACCTAAAGTTTATGCAGTTTCGCTTTCTAGTTAATGATTCGGTCAAGATTCGTTATTTTTTACGGTGTATACTTACTTTTGTGACTGTGTGTAGATCATCCCAGCTCTAGTTTACGGCGAAGAGGCGTGGAAATGCGTGTGATCTTTAGTCCTGCTTGCGTTGATGGCGATTGGTGGAGAAAGTTAAACTACGAACTGTGCGATATGAGTCTAGCGAGTGGTCAACGGATCCAACGACTAAGATGACAAGGCCTGTAGAGCGCATGGACAATTTTGCTCCGGGACCTCAACTAGGTAGGTAGGTAGGTAGGTAGGTATGGCGGCTTCCGACGTATGCACATTGGATTCACTTAGACCCATAGGGTCCATTGTGTTGCCACATCCGGCTTCCTGCCGCTCATTTCTGGAACCATTTCGATTTCTGGATGAATATCCATAATTTCTTGACGTCCTTTTCGGATATATCAGTTAGTGAGCTTGGATTATATTCTCCCAGGGTTTTCTTCCTTATGGAGGCTAAGGCTGGACAATTGCATAGTAGGTGTGAGGGGGATTCCTCTTCGTCTTCATCCATGCATCTACTACAGTATTCGTTAAATGGTAACCCTAGTCTTGCGTCGTGCCTTCCCATAGCGCAGTGTCCTGTCCTGTCCTGTCCAGATTGTTCCTGCTTAGGCTAAGGATGGCTGTGGTTTTCCAGAGATCCTTTTTTGGCCATGTTTTCCTTGCATGTTGACAGGTATGTGGGTTTCTCCATCTCTGGTTGCTAGTTCAGAGACTTTGGTTTTCAATGTACCTATTGGCACAGAGATATTGATAATGTTTGGGTCACTGATTATTGTACCCCTTTTGGCTAGCTCGTCTGCTTCGCAGTTACCTGGTATGTCTCTATGACCAGGAACCCAGCACACCATGAGGCTGCATTGTTTCGATATCTCGTTTAGAGATATACGGCAGAGTCTTACCAATTTTGATCTTAATATTGGTGATTCGAGTCCGTAGGTTCCTCAAGAAAGTTATACAACTTAAGTATGTGTGCATGACCTACGTTTTGGTTTCTCCACTGTAAGATTTCTTCGAGCCGTAGTGCCGTTACCTCAACTAACTTGGCATGCGAATTGGCGGCTGATCTACTGATCGTGAAGCTGAAGAGGTTTGTTGGTCTAGCACGAGAACTAGAAGAACACAAATTTTCTTGATTTCACTGGGCACGGCTCGCATGATCGCATGTAGGAGATCATAGAATTCATTCATGCAGTTGTCATCCATATTCCCTCGTAGAGAGCAGGCGCAAATCAGGCTGACGTTTTCAAATGAAGCCTTGATGCAGATTGTTATGAGGTGCTCGCTTATATGCCTCAGATTTTTGCCTAAGTCGACATAAATCCACATCCTTGCTGCCTTGACTCTAGCAATCACCGTAATAGATGTCTTCCTCTTCTTCTTCTTAGGCCGCTATAGTCCGAGGTGGACTTGGGCCTCACTCAACATGCCTCTCCAACCAGCACGATCTTTCGCCAGCTGTCTCCAGTTTCGCACACCAAGCCGGCCGAGGTCCCTCTCGACTTGTGTGCGCCACCTTGTACATTGACGTCCACTGTTGCGTTGTCCCACAGGCTCAGAGTCGAAGACTCTTCGGGCCGGAGCTAAGTTGTCCATACGCTCTACATGGCATAGCCATCTTAGGCGTTGGATCCGTAGACGCCTGGCCAGACTCATGTCGCTGTACAGCTCGTACAGTTTGTGGTTGAACCTTATCCTCCAAATGCCATCAACGCAAACAGGACCAAAGATCGCGCGCAGAACTTTTCTCTCGAAAACACCAAGAGACTGTTCATCCGCTTGGGACATTGTCCATGCCTCTGCTCGCAGGACTGGGATGATCAAGGTCTTGTATAGAGTCAGCTTGGTCTTCCGAGAGAGGGCTCTACTACTCTATTGCCTTTTGAGCCCAAAAAACAATGGTTGGCAAGAGTTATTCTGCATTTGATCTTGGTACTGATGTTGTTTGTACTGTTTGCTGCAGAGCCAAGGTAGACGAAGTCCTTAACTACCTCAAAGTTATAGCTGCCTATGGTGACGTTCTGGCCAAGCCGTCGATGTTGTGCGTCCTTTCTCGATGACAGCATATACTTGGTTTTGCCCTCGTTTACCGCCAGACCCATTTTAGCCGCTTCCGTTTAAGCTAGCAGTTGAACGGACTTTTGGAAGATCGTGCCTCTTGTGTTGGTCAGTGAGTTTTGCACGATCTTCTCAAGAACGATGTTAAAGAAATCACATGACAACGCGTCGCCTTGTCTTGACATTGAAGGGCCCGGTGAGTTCGTTACCGACCTTGATGGAGCGGCGAGAGTTCTACATCGTCATTCTCAGTCGGACGAGTTTGGCCGGAATGCCAAAACTCCACATTGCGTGTCGATCTGCATTTCTTGGGTCTTCTCTAGGATCTGCCCCAGTGTGAAGATTTGATCTATGGTGGACTTCCCTGGCCTGAAACCACACTGATAGGTCCCTATCAGATTGGTGACGAAAGGTTTCAGGCGTCCACACAGAATGGCAGAGAAGATCTTCTAGGCGACGTTAAGGAGACTTATCCCTCGATAGTTGGCACAGTCAAAGGGGTCTCCTTTCTTGTGGATCGGGCAAACGATACTGAGATTCCACTCACCGGGCATGCTTTCCTCCGACCATGTCCTACAGATGAGCTGGTGCATGCGCCCTACAAGATCACCTCCAGCTGCTTTAAACATTTCGGCGGGCAGACTATCTGCACCAGCAGCTTTATTAGACTTCAGTCTCGATATCGCTATCTTGACTTCGTCTAGGTCGGGGGGACGGTATTCTCTTCTATCATCGTCCGTTGTGTTGAGTGGAACATTGTGCCTGACAGCGGTATTTGTGTCCTCGTCGCCCTTCAACAGTCTGCAGAAATGATTTTTCCAAATTCTCAGTATCGACTGCGAATCTACTACTAGCTGTCCATTCTCATCCCGGCAGTCTTCTGTCCGAACTTTATACCCGTTCGATAAAAGCTTTACCCTTTGGTAAAACTTTTGGACATCATTCCTGTCATAACACCTGTCCATCTCCTCGATCGCGCGCTTCTCGTGCTCTTTCTTTTTCTTCCTGAGAAGCCGGTTCTCTTCCCTTCTTCTCTGTTCGTAGAGCTCACGAACAGCTCTCGTAGTTCGATGCAGCGTTGCCTGGTAGGCTTTTTGCTTTTCTGCATGTGCCTGCCTGCACTCGTTGTCAAACCAGGGGTTTTTCCTTGTTGGCGTTTTAAAACCCAGCACATCAGTAGCGGCTTCTCTGATGGCTCTTTGACAACGTTTCCATTCTTCGTTTATTTTTAGTGCAGGCGGCGTCGAACTTTGGGCGAGTTTCAGGGTGACTCGATCGGCAAAGTTCCTGGCAGTCTGTTGCGAGTGTACCTTTTCGACGTCAAACCGTGGTTGTCTTCCTCGACTCCGTTGTTCTCTCGATATCCGTGTCCTTGCCTTGGCTACAACAAGGAAATGGTCCGAGTCGATGTTGTAATAGATGTCACAGTATCTCATATTCTTCTTACCCGGCCCATCCGACTGCATTGGATTCCGGTAGTGTCGGCTGGTTTGTAGCATTCGAGAGCCTCTGTGAGATCTCTGGCTGCACACGTTCTATTAAGGGATCTCACGTGTCGAACCGAAAATTCCCTGTATCAAAACAATTCAAATTTAAGACTATTCCCGTAGTCATGCAAAGCACTTTTTCAACTGAAATAATATAAGCAATGAAGGGCATCCATAAGTCTGACACCTCGACAAGGAAACGCATTCAAGAGAGAGCACAGTCAGCGCAGAGTAAAGAAACATGTCACTGTCGTGGACTGACAGCAATCATCTAGCCACAAATTCCCGGGAGTTGCATCAACAAAAACATTTCACAAACAGTGCTCTAAGTCAGCCCAGCAATGGCTACCTTGGATGTATCTATCAAATGTCCACCTAAAAATGCGACAACGCCAACAGAAATTAATTCAGAACTAAGAATGACGCAAATCATTTGCACTTAGCATTCAGAAACCGACCTGGTTGAGAGAAGTCTCCGGCTGGAGGTGACTACGAGTTTTCGTGTCTGCCCAATGAGAATAGGACAAGCGGACACTCCGTCCCTTGACAATCCGTGCCACAAATTCTGCATTTCTACGTCAGCACTCGACTGAATAAATTCGAGTTCCAGGAGCCGGGCAGTCAACAATTCATGAAACCTAACAAATATGCCACCTGCCACGTCAGATGAAGTGTGATGAAGGAGTGCAAGCGAACTTTCACCTCCAAATCCAATCCAAACGGGCCCACAGCCATGAGAACAACGAATGAACTAAATTATAGCCAGGGTCTGCTAAAGATGAAATCAAGTGCATGAGGGCGGGAGGCTGACTTCACATAAACACCGACTGCGGCCGACATGCACACAGGCGAGCAACGCCTTCGTGCGAGTGGTGTGTTCAGTAAAGCCCATTAGGGAAAGCAGCTGAAGCTGAAGGGCAGTGGGTGTTAGTTCGTTTCACCGCCTTTCTCTCACCCATTTCGTGGGGGTGGCGCAATGTGGAATTGACCTGAAATCGCATTATAGTAGCGACAACAATGCGATGACATAGATTGTCCGAATTCCAGAAAACTCGTGCCGTCAGGGATTAGCCTTGAAGGGCGTCTTTGACACCGATACTGTGCGCTGTGTTGGCATTTTGGGGCCGACGAGCGCTCTTTGGTCTGCGGTGTCAGACAACCGAAAATTGCAATTTCTTATTCTGATTCGAAAATCACAGACTGACACACAAATGTCAAAGGACCGTGCATGAGCAACGTCAGGCTAAAATTAGTAACGCCAGGAGTGCGATGGGCGATTCGTTGGAACTTCTTAAAGGTCACTCTAGTAAGCAATCAATGGGCTAACGTTGTAATGCGGGGTTCAAAACACAATACACACGCTTGAACCCCAATTGCTGCACCAGTGGGTGGCGGTGCCGGCATCCGCACACCTTCAGACGTGGCACGACAGGAGCTCCATCATTTATTTATAGACCACTTTACACACACGAATAGGCTCTTTGAGTCACACACTCGTACGAAGTTTAGATTGTTTCATATAATAATAGGTTTTGTCTTACTTTTTGGTGAAAGACTAAAGAAGTTTTTCTGTCCATCTGGAGCGAGTCTCTTGGGTTTATGATGGATGGAGAAAACCTTCTTTTGGCAAGGTGCCAGTTCTGTGTTATTCAGCCACCTTCAAGTTGAGACGCAATCCAATGTAATCTAAAGCCAGGGGGTTTCGAAAATACTCACCTTTTGTCTTAAAAGTTGTGGGAGTTTGAGGAAAGATAAACTTAACTTGTGGTCAAGAGAAAACTTCTGAAACAACATTCTCTCGGCCATATTGTTGAAGCTACATCTGCCAAATTGGCTGTCGTTTATTCAGTCTGTTTTGCCAAATCACCATGTACGGGACATAGCGTTCAACAAAACGTGCAAGTGATAAAATTGTTTTATTCAAATGGGCGTTCTGTTCGGACAAGGTTCCGCGCGCTACGCTCAGTTTATGGTCGCTCTCGAATCGTCCTACCGAGAGGGCCATCGTAGTGTTGTGGATAAATGTAAGTCCACTGGTTCAGTAAACGAAAAACTAACACTCGTACGTCAACGAAACGTAAGATCTCCCGAAAACAAAGCTGTTGTCCGTGAAAGTCGGTCGGGCAGTCGATTTCATGTCGCTCAAAAACTCGGCCTTTCGCAGACCACAACTTGGCGAATTTCACGTCATGACTTGGGGTTGCATCCGTACAAAATTCAACTGACCCAGGAGCTGAAGTTAAGCGACCATAGACAACGACGTGTGTTCGCTGAATGGGCTCTAGAGCAGTTGGAAGCTGAGGTGCCGTGACATTGTGCCAAATGACATAATGACGCTTTTGAAAGTGTCACTGGGCCGAATATTAACATTTGGCATAATGTCGCTTTCAAAAGCGTCGTAGGGCCAAATTAGTTTGCGACATTATGCCAAATTTAGCCCTATGACACTTTGCAGAAGTGACATTATGCCAAATGGCGGAAGATCGTCTAAATTTGCAGCAAACTAATAAACAGTGGAATACGTATGGGGGCAGCATGCAACCCCCTGCCTGGGTCACTATAGGACACTTTCACAAGCGTCATTATACCAAATTTTTCCATTTGCCACAATGTTACGGCACCGAAGCTGACCTTAATTTTTATCGAAAAATCATCTTCATTCAATTTGAGACGAAACCAATCCATATGAGTTCCAAGAGCGTCCAATGTATCCTGAAAAAATCACTGTTTGGTGTGGAAATTGGGCCGGCTGCGGCGGCGTCATCGTTCCATATTTCTTTGAGAACGACGTTAGCCAGACATTGACTGTGATAGTCAACGGCAACCGCTATAGATCGATGATTACTAACTTCTTTTGGCTTGAATTGAATGATATGGACACCAACGACATGTGGCTTCAACAGGACGGCGCGGCACTATATCGCACACAGCTCACGCCACATTCGAAATTCTGCACGAACGATTCGAGGGCATGGTCACGTGGAGGTGATGTGAACTGGCCACCGAGATTGTGCGATTTGACCCCGTTCGACTTTTTCTTGTAGGGTTGTCTGAAGTTAATGGTCCACAAACCAAGGGGACCTTTAAAGCCAACATAACTCATGCCATCGGTCAAATTCAGCCTGAATTGCGAGTATGGCAGAGACATGGAAAATTTGACATTTCGGATGCGCGCCACTCAGAGAAGCCGCGGAGAACATTTGAACAATGTTATATTCCATACATAATGGCATCAATATGCCTTTCAACCGAATAAAAAATGTCGATGATATCTCAGACAGACTTGGTTTTATTTAAATTTAAAGATAGGAAGCGCTTAATGAATGGCCCTTTGAAATTGAGAGATTCATTAGCTGTGACGGGATCTGAAGTACTGTAACTTGAGAGGAACACATGGGAAACGGCTACATAGTTCTCCGAAAAAAAGGAAGTTCAACCGGATTAGAGATTCGATCAAGACCGGCGGAGGATGCAGTGTTTGTTTGTGCTTCCCTCTCGTACTCGCTTTCTAACAAGCCAAAGTAAGAAGTTTGAAATGGTTTACACTCGGGCCGGAACCCAAGAAGCTTTTGCCTCTGCTAAAAGACTATTTTATAACAGCCAACTCAATGCGAGGGTGAAGGTAATCTGCTACGTGGCTCTGACCTCGCTAACGATCACCTGTAACGAGGTTTAACGTGGGAGCACACTGGAAATGATTAGGCTGTTTGAAAGGGCATGTCTTCGCTTATAAGGAACTCCACGGTCAGAGCACAAACAATTATCCTCCAATGTACTATACAACAGGGCGAACATGACAAGCGTGGATCATTTCTTGATAAAGTTGATTCGAAGGCATACATCAAAAGCAATGAACTCAACTAACAGCCTGATTTCCGGGACATTTTACCCAATCAACAATATCACAGTAGGTTAGGGCATAACCGCTTCGTACCTTCAGAAGCGTTCATCTTCTTAGATAGAATTGGCCTGGTACAGGATTGAAAAGCGGTACCGCGGATATTCCACTTAGACCGCACGACTGTGGATGGGCGACTGAAACCTCGTACAAAGCACGAACGTCTCGGAGTCAGCAGCGATATTAAAGATGGTTAAAAGCAATAACAAAGATTTTGGTGGCTAGGGAGAAGAACACCACCCATAAAACCCTGCCTTAGACCCTAAAGTGTTCGCGGGGGCAATGCATGCGCGCGAGATCTCCCGGCCATTCGATCCTTCGCCATCGACTCTAACTCATCAGGAGCTATGCCCAAGCGCGAGATGGATGGTGCAGTTGGTTAAGTGTCTGCCCCAAGTAAGAGGGGTCCCAGGTTCGAATCCCAGTGAAATCGAATCTGGTCCAGTCACCATTTGCCGTTGGGATCAAATTAACGGCACTGAAGTAGGTTGCTACCTAGCAGTACAATGGACCAGTTTTGAGCCTGAGTGCTCCAGTGTGTAGGTTTCAAAAATTCTCCGAAAAAAACAACTTCTTTGACGAACTGAGGGATCGGAACAAAATGGAGCTGAAGCGTCTTCTGAGATATATACAATAATCTGGGTAATTCTTATCCTTCTTCTTCTTCTTCTTCTTAGGGCGCTACAGTCCGAGGTGGATATGGGCCTCACTCAACATGCCTCTCCAGCCAGCACGATCTTTTGCCAGCTGTCTGCAGTTTCGCACACCAAGCCGGCCGAGGTACGCCTCGACTTGTTTGCGCCACCTTGTACATGGACCTCCTCTGTTGCGTTGTTCCACAGGCTCAAAGTTGGCTCAGAGTTGGCCGGAGCTAAGTTGTCCATACGCTCTACATGGCCTAGCCGTCTTAGGCATTGGATCCGTAGACGCCTGGTTAGACTCATGTCGCTGTACATCCCATACAGTTCGTGGTTGAACCTTCTCTTCCAAATGCCATCAACGCAAACAGGACCAAAGACCGCGCGCAGAACTTTTCTAATCATCAGTGGAAATATAGGTCTCACGGGCGCAATGGTTCCAACTATTGGTCCTAGTTAACAGCGACACTAGTCGCAAGGGACACCCAAACCTACCTAGGTTAAGTTAGGTTAGGTTAGGGGGCAGCTAGTGAATTCACCAGCACACTTAGACCATGTTGGACTATTGTGATGCCCACAGTCAGACACTTACCACTGATCGACCGCTCTAGTGATAGTGCCGTTAATTTGATCTCAACGGCAAATGAGGGCTGGACCAGATTTGAAAAAAATGATAAAAGCCTATTAACTTTGCTTTCACTGGGATTCAAACCTGGGACCCCTCTAAATTAGGACAGGCACTTAACCAACTACGCCATCCAGTCTACCTACCTACAAAATGCACAAATTCTTGTTGGCCTCCATGGTTGTAGACAAAATATATTTTGGAGGCTTACACCACGAGGCTGATCTGAAAGCTAGACTTTCGCAGCCCGATAAAGTTTCTTTTACATCCGATTTATTGACGCCACATTCCGACAGCGACAGCTTGATGGCATGAGAGAATGGCGTGAGAGAAATCGAAGACGAATTGAAAACAAACATTCCTCTAAGCCGCCGCCAATCACACAAGTCACAGCCGAAAATTCAAAAACCCAAGATAAATAAAACAAGAGACAAGATGTACGACGTCGTCGTCTCCCCAAGCCGAAGCCCACCTACCAAACGCCTGGTATGCGAGTACAGCCACAACCCAGACGGCGTACAAGACAAAAAGAAAACTCAAATCTCAAATCAAATTGCAAATCTCCGTCCGTTCCGCGAAGATACAAACACGTCTTCTCCCAAAATACAAAACAACCGTCAAGTGGTAGATGATACAGTATTCATCCATGAAATCAGTTAACAAAACGAGAAAAAAAAGCTTAACTAATGGATGGGATGAAGCATGGAAGGGAGGAGGAGGAGGAGAGACCGACTAATGTCGCGTGTTCGTGTGTCTGCATCTGTGTGCGGCGTACGTACAACTCAGTTGACTGGGTCAAGTTGAATTCGGGTGTTGGTTTGTTTTAGCTGGTTGTTGGCTTTTGTACCTACATTCGTTGTAAAAGATTATTCCTCCTCCTCTCTCAAGATCGGTCTACTTTTACTTTGACAAATAAAACGGTCAACAAACAAAACACGCATGCACACACAACAATCTATCGAACGAACGCGGTAAATGTGATTAATTTTTGCACGTGTGTATCCATTGAGACACGGCGGTGACACTCACACCATACGCGCGAGAGTTGAAACTTTTACTTCCATTTCAGATGCATCTGCATGCACTAGATACAAATTTGAAATATGTTTATGCAATAGGAGTCTATATAGACTCACTTTTCACTGAAAACACACTGCACTCTGTACACCAATACTACGCGCGACACCGTTCCTCTATGTACTACACACTTACTCTCTATCCACCCAAACCCCGGTCTCACTCTCTCTCTGTCCTCTCACACCATCCACCATCCACCTTCTACTTCTTGACGGTGTTTGGTTGGGTTGTTTCTTCTTTTTTTCTGCCTTGCTCTATGCAAGTGTACACAGATTCATTTTTTGTATCTTTTCTCTTTTATTTTTCTGGTTCTCCGAGCTAGAGATGGGTTACTTTACTTTAACTCTCGCTTGTCGACCGAAGAATTTCATTTCTTTCGTTTCTTTAGTGTTGCTGCTGGTGTTTGATGACGATGATGATTCTCACTGAGGACCTCCTAAGCACCAAAGAACACAAACACACACACATTCACAGAGAAAAATGCAAAACCCACACAGAAAGAGAGTGAGGTTGAAATAAGAGAGACGACTAGTGAGTGGTGGTTGGGTTGGTTTTGGGGAGCATTGCATATACGAGGAGCTTGCACGACACTGACCTGTGTCATAATAACAAAACCCGTTCGCACATAAGAGCGAGCGCTCACCACTCATGCACTGTATCTAAATGCGATTGTATGGGTTTTGTTTCTTTTTTTTCTTTTTGTGATTTTCTTTATCCATATATTTTTAACTTTGTTTAGTGCATTAAATATAAAAAAATTGAAAAAAAAAAAACTGCACACACACCTCTTCTTTCACTTAACACACATGGCGACGACAACGATGATGATGACAACGAGGGGGAGTGAGTGGGTGAATGGAAGCACAAAACAAAAGACTCTCCTTCTCCACCTTCTCCGCTGCTTAGCCGGATCGCCGTAATGGAGCTCTGTGAAAACGCATTGCACATCCGTGAATTGTTATTGTATCTTCTTGTTTCTTCTTATTTTTCTGACTGATTTAATAGATCTTTCCTCACGTTTGCAATAATTTTTTCTAAAGTGGGGCACAGCCCTGCATCAATACACACGAACGCACACACATGCACGAAGCGCGACGGGAAAGACGAAAAAAACAAAAAAAAACGCAGCATGCACGCAGCACAATTAATTATAGGCACACACCACGGAATTGATATTTTCCCGAGACACACAAACTAGACAAAAAAAAATGGATATATCCAATGGATACAAAAATATCTATTTTGGTTTAGATACAAAAAACAATTACAATTTATTTAGTTTACGTTGTGGTTGTTGTTGATTTTTTTTTTTTTGATTGGTGTTTACTTCATAAAATGACCGTCAGAATGCGCTTGCCGATGACTGGTTCTCTTCCTCGTGTGTCCCACTAAACGCGACCGATAATAGCCAAGGGAAAGAAGTCCGATTTATTTCATTCTTCAGCCCATTCAACGAGAGAGTGAATGAAAGAGAAAACCCGAGAGAGAGAGAGAGATAGAATGAGTTGTTGTTGTTGTTGTATTTCTTCTTCTTTTTCGTTGCAAATATCTATGAAATACGAATCTATCTATGCGAACTTTGAGGGGCCTTCTATGCGGTTTCGTTGATGGTCACAAGAAGCATAGGGAAACGAAGACATGAAAAAATGGAGTTTCGAAAAAACCACTCTCAGACTAGACTCTCTTGTGTGGGGGGGAAGGGGTAGTGACGATGGGGCCAGGCACTCTCTGAGATCGCGGCGAACGATTGCAATCAAAACACACACACGAGAGCGGGAAAAAAATAAAAGACACACTTTTTTGTTGTTGTTTTTGATTTGTCGTTCTCCTCCTCGGATATGTCGGATTCGGTTCGGATTTTATGTAAATATTGCAAGTTTGACCGGTTTAAATTTTTAAACTTTTTATCGTATCCATTGGATGCACTTAAAATTTTTTTCAAAATTGCAACAAAATATTTTTTATTTTTTTTTTTTTTTGAAATTTAAGTGATTTTTTGAGAGAAACTCATGGTTGGTGTTGACTTTCTTGCGTTTTTTTTTTTTTTTAGTCGACAACGATAACACACACGATGTGGAGACGGGCGCGCGAATATATTCCACTCGTTCGACCAATTCACAAGTGATACTGAAAAGCTTTTTCTCTGGGATTGTACACTGTGCGGTGCATTCGGAGACGAACGATGTGTATTTCAATAGAGCAGGCAGCAGCAGCAGCAGCACAGAGTACTGAGTATAAAATAGCAGCAGAGGAATACCACCATCTCAGCGCTAGAAGCATTTTTGTGCTGTGGTCTCTGTATGCGCAGCAACCGACGGGCACACTTGGTGCAGTGGCGGGTGATGGTTATATGCGCGCCAGTGTGTGCCTGTGTGTGCATGTTTGTGGAGACTTGGCGTCGAACAAGTGAATTTAACAACAAAATGTGATGTTTAATCCGTTTTGGAGCTTTTGACTTATTTTTTTTTTCCTTTCGTATTATTTTCTTTGGAGAGAACAATTCGTGCGTGTGCTTGTGCACCTACATAAACCTACATCCATACGTTCGGTTTTGATGTGAAATGTTTGGCTCGGTTGTCGTTACCATGCACAGTCTGCAGAGAGCTACCGGCTGTTGGTGGGAGGAGAGACAAAGAGAGAGAGAGAGTGGATTCATTTGTGCATCTGTGGGAATGTCTGTTCTCTCTCATTTTTTTTTCAAAATTTCAGGGCGCATCATCGAAAGGTCAATGAGGGAGGCATACAAAAAAGCTGCTCCATGTACAATGTTTTATGTCGTATCTTTTTGAATGCAAAGATGACATGGTAAGGTCCTGAATGAATAGAGAAAAGCTCGACTGTATAAATAGAACAGGCGGTGGGAAGTGAACGTAGCATGACTGATTCGATTCACGGTCCTTCTGCAATTCTACAGTGAATCAAAAGTTCTCAAGTTGAATCAGAAACACTGAAAACGAAAGTAATGCCATGAAGTCACACCCAGACAGTGTCGCACATCTGGGACTTCCAGCACGATGGGCAAAGTGTTTTCAAAGTCCTTTTGCAATTCTTTTGAATTTCCTTCGGGTGGATTTGCATGTGCAGTTGTCATCAAGGAACGAGTTGGAGAGAAGTCATTCACAGCAGAACATGCTGCGTGGGCACACATACCGCCCACTTTGAATGTCCCAGCGATCAGAGGGTTGAAGTGTTAATTCATAACAAAGTCACAAGGACGCAGGCTCAGACAACTTAACGTTCTTTGAAGAGTCATAAAGAAGGCGCTGAGCCTGTGGGACAAAGCAACAGAGGACGTCCACGTACAAGGTTGCGCACACAAGTCGAGGAGGACGTCAGATGTTTTGGTGCGAAACTGAAGACATCTGGGGAGAGATCGTGCCGGTTGGAGAGGCATGTTAGGTGAGGCTCAGGTCCACCTCGGACTATAGCACCCAAAGAAAAAGCAGAAGTCTTGGGAGGACGAAAGTACAGGGTTCGCCAAAAATTTTTTTGAATAAATTCGACATTTATCAACCAATGAGTTGACATGTTTTCAACACAATTTCAACCATTATCCGCTTCATACCGAAAAAACTCGCCGAAATAGTGACGATGTACATTGAAAGTAGTCGTTGAGTTGGCTTTGAAAATATCGTGTCCAACGAGGACCGTCTGACAGCACTATTCGCTGTTTGGTGTCGAATTTTGATGAGCACGGGACTGTGAGATATCGTCGACATGCCACTCATCAACGCCCAAAACGTTTCAATGAACTGGTGGAAGAGGTAAGAGAGAGTGTTGCCGAGAACCCACATGCGTCGTATGGTCACTGCGCTCAAAATGTTGGCGTCAGTAAAATTACCTTGTGGCACATTTTGAAAGATTATTTGCATTTTTTTTTCTGTATAAGGTACAATTGACTCAAAGAATATTGGGGACAGATCGTCCTCGTCGCCAGACAGTCTCATACCGGCATAAAAGCACCCTGTACGTCCGTTGACTGGAATATCAGCTCAGTATACCCCACCCAAAAGAAAGGCGATCAAACGACTGGGGTTTTGTAAAGGGTGTTCTTTTTTAGAAGTTTGGTTTTTAAGCTGGCAACACTGTTTCTAAGTGGGCGCCGTAGTGTAGTGCGTCGTTAGGTGCGTCGACTCCTACGCTCGATGTTCTCGATTCGTTTCCAGAAAAAACACCTAACATTTTTTTTACAGCTTTACCTCTTTCGAGTCACTGACAATGCTCAAAGAGTTTGTCGGAGTCGGCATTAAACTGTAGGTCCCCTTCACTCGTGAGAGAACAATAGCACGCACAGGCGAGAAGTTGCTGAGAAGTTAGGCCCAGGTCGACCTATTATTATTATTATATTATATTACCCTATACGTTCGATGACTGGTACCTATATCACCTCAATATGCCCCGCCCACAAAAAAGGTGATCAAACGTTTGGTGTTATGTATGTAAAGGGACGTCCGAACTTTGACAGTTGATAGCGGCCATATTAATGAAGCTACATCTGTCAAACTGGCTGTCATTTATTCAGTCTATTTGACAGACACAGCTTTCATCAATACTTGCAAATGATAAAATTTTCATCAAAATGAGTGTTCTGTTCGGTCAACGTTCCGCGCAACGTTCGCGGAATCCTTTCGCAGTGTGGTGGATAAATTTGAGTCCAATGGTTCAGTAAAACCAACACCCATACGTCGATGAAGTCCAAGATCTGCCGAAAACATAGCCGCTGTACATCATCGTGCAGTCGATTTCACGTTACTCTCAAGAACTCGGCCTTTCGCAGATAAGATCACAACTTGGCGATCACCCGTAAAAAATTGATCCAGGTGCTGAAGGTAAGCGACCATAGACAACAACGTATTTTCGCTGAATGGGCTCTGGACCAGTTGGAAACTGACCCCAATTTTCATTGGAAAAACATCTTCAGCGATGAGGCCCATTTCTGGATGAATGAGTACATCAACAAACAAAATTGTCGAATTTGGGACGATACCCATCCAGTCCACATAAGATCTAAGAGCGTCCAGTGCATCCTGAAAATATCACTGTTTGGTGTGGATTTTGAGCTGGCGACGTCAGATTTATGCACCAGAGTTATGGAGAATTTGGCGCCCCACCTGGAGAAGTCGCCGCGGACTTTTGCCCTATGTTATAACATATAACATTCCATACAAAATGGCATCGATTGGCCTTTCAAACGAATAAAAAATCTTGATGATACATCACACACACTTTATTTTATTTAAATTTGAAGATAAGATACGCTTAATGAAACACCATTTATTTCTCTACTTCATGTCCACATCCACATCCAATCCTATCCAGTGAGCAACTCAATTCTTTTTACAGGCGCTTACTGTACCGGAAAATTGTTTTTATATCAAATTCTCACACTTCGTCAAATCCTGAAAATGTTTAATCTCATTTTCTATTTTAGGATAAGCAACATATAACAGCATTTATCGACAAGAGCTTTAAAGAGAGGTGACTAATTTTGAATTTTCAGGAAAGCTGATACAGTTGTGTCGCGCCAAAAAACTCATGATGTACCGTGCAATTGGGTCTCCAGACTTGCACCGACTTCAGCAGCAAGATAAACTTTCATGTGACTTATTCAATCTAGTGCTGAAATAGATAGTGCGACATGCAGGTGATAACGCGCAAGCCACTATCTTTAACAAATCAGTCCACCCAATGAACTACGCTGACGGAGTTGACACCATTACGCGTAAAAAAAACGTCGTTGGGGGGAAGACGAAATATATGTTGAGCAAAAGCACATTCAACGCTGATTAATAAGGGCGATAGCCACATATCTGCATTTAAAACTATTGAACAGAGGACGTTGACGATTAAGGTGGTGCAAAGAAGTGGAGAAGTACCTGATTCAATTTAGTATACGTAACTCTGTCTCCAGTTAGCAAAAGATCGACTGGAAAGGTCTGTTGGTTAGAGCCCGGGTTCATCATAGACTGTAGCGTCATACTAAGACGAAGAAGCTACTCCTTTGAAAAGGAGCCCATCTGCTTCCAAGCAATAACGAACTCCACAAAAAGGCACTCTGGTGTAGATAAGAAAGAAATTAACTCTTGACAATCAGTGTTCAACAAGAAAGGAGACCCCCTTGACTGCGCCAACTATCGAGGGATATGTCTCCTTAACATCGTGTACAAAATCTTTTCTGCCAGTCTGTGTGAACGCCTGAAACCTGTCGTCACCAAACTCATAGGTCCCTATCAGTGTGGTTTCAGGCCCGGGAAGTCCACTATCGATCAAATCTTCACACTGCAGCAGATCCTGGAGAACACCCAAGATATGCAAATTGACACACACAACCTATTCGTCGATTTCGAGGCCGCATATGACAGCGTGCATAGAGACGATCTATACAGCGACATGTCTAGTTTTGACATTCCTGCCAAACTGAGACTGAGCAGGATGACGATGGAGAACTCTCGCTGCTCCATCAAGGTCGGTAACGAACTCACTGAGACCTTCAATGTCAAAAAAGGTGTTAGACAAGGCGACATTGTTGTGATTGGTCGAACACAGAGAGCCGTCAATGATGCGATTGCTGGCATTGAAACGGAAGCGGCTAAAATGGATCTGGCGGTAAACGAGGGCAAAACCAAGTATATGCTGTCATCGAGAAAGGACGCACAAAATCGACGGCTTGGCCAGAACGTCACCATAGGCAGCTATAACTTTGAGGCAGTTAAGGACTTCGTCTACCTTGGCTCCGCAGTAAACAGTACAAACAACATCAGTACCGAGATCAAAAGCAGAATAACTCTTGCCAACCGCTGTTTTTTTGGGCTCAAAAGGCAATGGAGTAATATAGCCCTCTCTCGGAAGACCAAGTTGACTTTGCATAAGACCTTGATCATCCCAGTCCTGCTGTACGGCGCAGAGGCATGGACAATATCCCAAGCGGATGAACAGTCTCTTGGTCTTTTCGAGAGAAAAGTTCTGCGCGCAATCTTTGGTCCTGTTTGCGTTGATGGCATTTGGAGGAGAAGATTCAACCACGAACTATATGGGCTGTACAGCGACATGCCAGGCGTCTGAGGATCCAACGCCTAGGATGGTATGACATGTAGGGCGTATGGACAACTTAGCTCCAGCCCGAAGAGTCTTCGACTCTGAGCCTGTGAGACAACGGAACAGAGGACGTCCACGTACAAGGTGGCGCACACAAGTCGAGGGGGACCTCGGCCGGCTTGGTGTGCGAAACTGGAGATAGCTGGCGAAAGATCGTGCTGGCTGGAGAGACATGTTGAGTGAGGCCCAGGTCCACCTAGCACTGTAGCGCCCTAAGAAGAAGAAGAAGACGCCGCCGCCGGCCCAAATTCTACATCAAACAGTGATTTTTTCGACATGCATTGGACGCTCTTGGATCTCACGTGGATTGGTATCATCCCAAATTGAATGAAGATGATTTTTCGATAAAAATTAAGGTCAGCTTCGGTGCCGTGACATTGTGGCAAATGGAAAAATTATTATTAGTTTCCTGCAAATTTAGACGATCTTGTGCCATTTGGCATAATGTCACTTCTACAAAGTGTCATAGGGCCAAATTTGGCATAATGTCGCAAACTAATTTGGCCCTATGACGCTTTTGAAAGCGACATTATGCCAAATGTTAATATGCGGCCCAGTGACACTTTCAAAAGCGTCATTATGTCATTTGGCACAATGTCACGGCACCTCAGCTTCCAACTGCTCTAGAATCCATTCAGCGAACACACGTCGTTGTCTATGGTCGCTTAACTTCAGCTCCTGGGTCAGTTGAATTTTGTACGGATCCAACCCCAAGTCATGACGCGAAATTCGCCAAGTTGTGGTCTGAGAAAGGCCGAGTTTTTGAGCGACGTGAAATCGACTGCCCGACCGACTGTTACGGATAAGGGCGATGATTTCGGCAGATCTTGCGTTTCGTCGACGTACGAGTGTTGGTTTGTCATTTACTGAACCAGTGGACTCAAATTTATCCACAACACTGCGATGGTCCTCTCGGTAGGACGATTCGAGAGCGACGATAAAATAAACGTAGCGCGCGGAATGTTGTCCGAACAGAACACCAATTTTGATAAAACAATCATGGTGATTTGGCAAAGCAGACTAAATAAATGACAGCCAATTTCAACAAAATGGCCGATATCAACTGTCAAAGTTTGGAAGTCCCTATTGGAAAGCCCTTTATTAGGTCTACAAACTTGAGATTATCTCCGGCAGTCGAAAGATGT
Source organism: Myathropa florea (assembly GCA_930367185.1). Taxonomy (NCBI): domain Eukaryota; kingdom Metazoa; phylum Arthropoda; class Insecta; order Diptera; family Syrphidae; genus Myathropa; species Myathropa florea. The sequence goes on from OV884002.1 coordinate 110,937,219, forward strand.
AGTTTTATATTTTCGTGTGAAGGGGCCGATACCAGCGAACCACGAAACGTCAACGTTTTTTGTGGTGAATTCGCATGATTTTAATGAACTGGTTTAAAGAATTTGGATAGACCGTGAATTGTCTAACGCCGCCAAGTGCTGTGATACACTGATCTTCCTATCAGTGTTGCCACTGTACGATTTAAGAGTTCGAACATTTTTATTGATACACCAAAATCGTTGACTCAGAGCGTGTGGGACAAAAAAACAGAAGTCGTCCTCGTTAACAAGTGAAGAGGGACCTCAATCCACTTGGTGTGCGAAAGATTGTGAAGCTTGAGCTCCTCTTCGGACTGTAGCGCCAAAAAAAGAAGAATTTTTTATGTTTGTTAATTTTTGGGGGAAAATCACTTTGCTCTAAAAAAGTGGAACAAACTTTAGTCCATTTTCATAACTTCCCCACTTCAACACAATTGATGCCAAGGATGCCTCTTCTTATGAGAACTCTCCTCTGAAAAACTCGAAATTGAGTCCCAATTGAATCCTTTGTATAGACAGAAAAAACCGTCAATTAAATTCGAACTTAAAAGTTTCCCTATGCACTCTGATCTTTTGCGAAATAACAGAAAAAAAGAACAAAACCCACTAGTCGCCAATCTGGCAACAGTGTCCAACAGGCAAAACTTTAAAAGAAAAGCTCAAACTTTTAACGGGGTTATGAATGCTGGTACTGCCACAACAGTGGCAAAATAGTCGCCCAATTTCGATATGTATTCCATTGTGTTTAACCCTCTTAGCCGCCTACTGTCAGTCTAGGCCAGTAAGGTGAGTGTGTGTGCAGACCCGATTTATCTCTGTAATGATTCCTCTCCCCCCTACAAAACACACACACACTCATGCAACTATTTATCTATGTTGCATGGCACTATCGAGCTTGGGTCATCCGATTTACAGAAGCCTGCAAATGGGATTCTGGGCGACACAAGTTCGCCAATTGCACGCCCCAACCGAGTTCCACTTGAGTCACAGGGAGCTTTTCGTGTTTCCCTTCGCACAGCTGAACTTTTCTGTTGAATCCACCCTCGAACGCTTTTCATCTGAGCAGTGGTGAGTTGCAGCAGACATGCACACACTGCCTGCAGTGGGGTGGGAGGAGGCGTGGAGTGGAGCTTTTCTTTTTTTAGGTGATGCCAATAGATGCGATACGATGAGACGACCCAACAACGATGACGACGACTACGTCGGCGCTTTGTGCACGCGAGCCACAGACGTTTTTATTATTAAACTCGGTTCGAAGGTGGCAGGCGGTGGCGGTGGTGGTGGTGGTGGCAGGGTGGAAGGTGGTTAGCAGAAGGGGGATTGAATGGGGGGCAGCCGTTGAGCATCGTTGATTTTATGAAGATGTATGCGGCACGACAATCGCGTGAACTCTCTTTCCTCTCTCTCTCTCACTCGCTGTGTGTTTTCATACAATCGGATACATATTGAGGGCAGGCGGCGGATGCGCACACACTCGCAGCCCCATGCACACAGATGGGCTATATGCGCGCATGTAAAGTGAAAATTATTCATTTTCTAAGGTTCAGTCTTAGAGTTGAAGGTCAGTCGATGTTTTATGTCATTCAACTTGCCTTTTACTGGTAGCAGCGGCGTGTGGCGGCAGCGGCAGCGGCGGTGGGTTTGCTTTGTTTTTTTCTTCTTCTTCTTTTTCGTTTGGTTTCAGCGACGACGACAACACGATGTGATGTGTCCGTGATGTGCGCTCGCGTTTGTGTGCATGTACGTCTCTGACGGTTCGGTGTGGTGTAATTTGTTCGATTTGATAAGGGTGACGCGGCCAGCGCGGAGGGTATTTGTGGGGGTGTGGCGGCGGGTGGGGGGCATTATTTTGTTTTGACGGAAACTTTTGTTGTTGTGCTCTCGTGCTCTCTTGGTCTGTATTCGTTTTGCTTGCTTTTTCCATCTGAATAACGAACAACAACAGAAAAAAAATGAAGAACGCTCTCGCTTGCACGCGTGTGGGGCAGTGTAATGTTTTCATCTGCGTTTCCTTTTCGGTGAGTTTTCCATTTAATAGGTTATTGCATGCTCACCAGGCGGAGCAAATTGCCAAGTTTTAATGGCTCCAAATGGCCGGATGGGTGGCGGGTGGCGGGGGAGATAAGTTTTTTAATTTCCATTGCAGACAGCTCGAAGGGGATCAAGCGCGCATTTGGGAATGATGGGAAGATTTGCTCTTGGACTGTGGTGCGATGGTGGAGGGGTGTTGGGTGGTCCTGCTATCTGCGTGGAAGCAATTTGTTGTGTTGTGTGCCGCTTTTTTTCATGGGAGATTAGAGAGTTTTACGACCCAATTTTTTGGTTAATTTCGATATGGTTCTCATTTACGAAAGTCAAGTTCAGAGGGTCAAGGTTGGTTTGTGTGGAGATAGGCACATGTGCTGTGGACGACCGTGAAAGCAGGGAAGTGACTGTTTTACTTTTTTTCGGTCATCCTTTTGGAGTGGCAACAGCTTCTGACTTTATTTGTGTTGCGTGTTGCGAAATACGCTGAAGTATCCTACCGTATTCTGCATCGCTGTAACTTTTGCATCGTGTATCGAATTTTACTATTCACAGGTCTTATTGAAAATTATGTAACAATGGAAAAGTTTCTTCAAAAAAATGTTACCTCGAAAATTTTAAAGTTCATCTTTTTGCACTTTTACTGTACATTTCGAGGCGAAGGTAACTACAGTCGCCTCCCTCTAAGTCGAATTTCCCTCTAATTCATTTTCTCATACAAAAACCATCCTCTAAGTCGAACTCCCTCTAACTCAAACTAATTTAGATATCCCGTGAAAATTCGACTTAGAAGGAGTCGACTGTAATTCGATATTGAATTTCATCGATATTGTAGGTGACCATTTACAGATGACTTAAACTTTGGATACATCTCGAACTTTGGAAAGATGGACGATATTTTTCCCATCTTTCTTCCGGGCGACAGTTTACTATAGTCGAACTTTCTGTATACAGGGTGGCGCATAAGTAGGCCGAACAGACGTTCTCCTTTAAGAGGACAGGTCCTCTTATTGTTTCATAAAAAAATGCCCGGTAACTTTTTGAAAAAAAAACATGCAATTTGTCCTCTTTTTTGGTTTTCTCAGTTAACTTACATTTTTCGACATCACAAAGTTACAACAAAACTTTTTTTTTCAACACTAATTTAGAAATTTTCTGCATCTTTCTGATGCAAACACGACCTAAAATATATTTGTACCAAAACTCTTTCACTTCTGAACACAACGCCATCTTTTGCGTTTTTTTTTTTAACAATCGTCTGTTTAAAAATGAATACACCGTTTGTTTACCGTATTTCTGTGCGCTTTTCTAATGTTAAAAGAAGTGAGTCTTCAATTTTTATTTGAGACTGTTCAAAGTGTGCTCTTTTTCATGCGCATAGGTCTGGTCGCCCTATGCAAAAATAACGTTAAGATTTTATTTTTGAATACTTTTTTTGTTTACGCATTTTTTTCAGAATTAATTTTGAAAAACTTGGGAAATTTATAATGGAATGAATCAGCACAGAACATAGAACCAAAGTGGTTCAATTTTATTTTGGAAGTCGACATTCAATTATTCAGACACAAAGATTATGTGGAAATTTCTTCCAAGTTCGAAATGCGCCCAGTGCTCCAAGAATTTACCGATTGGTCCGTTTTTTAGCTGTCTGTGATCTTACGCGTGGGCGCCGTAGCCGTGTGGGCTTGTGCGTCGACCCATACGCACTTGACTTTCACAGTCTAGGTTGAAATCCCAGCACAAGCAACAATTTTTCAAAAAACAAAATTGTTCGCGGCTCCACTTCTTTCGAGTCACTGACAATGCTCCAAGAGTATAACTGTTGTTTTCAATCTCGCCGTAGGGAGTCGGCATTAAACTGTAGGTCCCCTCCACTTGTGAGAGAACAATAGCAAGCAAAACGTGAGTGGATGCTGAGAAGCTAGGCCCAGGTCCACCTCGGGCTGTAGCGCCGCCATTATTATTATATTATTATGATCTTTCGCGTGCTGGAAGACCTCGTATAGTTCGAAATAATGTGAACATTGCTCGGTTGCAAGCAAGTATTGAGGAAAACCCCGAAACTTCCACCAGGCGACGACGTTCTCAGCAGTTTTTTTTTAGCAGAATTTTAAGGCAGTTACACATTTTTCCGTATAAATTCAATTGGTTCATGAGTTGAAAGCAAATGATCCACAAATATGCATTCGAAAAGCTCGGCGTTTCGAGAGAACAACGAGTTTATTCAGAAACTCATAATGAGCGATGAGGCCTATTTTCGCCTCAACAGCAAATATTGAATATATTGAACAACAAATAATAATAATAATAATAGTAATAATGGCGGCGCTACAGTCCGAGGTGGACTTTGGCCTAGCTTCTCAGCAACCACTCGTGTTGTGCGTGCTATTGTTCTCTCACGAGTGGAGGGGACCTACAGTTTAATGCCGACTCCGAACGGCGATTTTGAGAAGCTTTTTCCTAGACAGTTATACTCTTTGAGCATTGTCAGTGACTCGAAAGAGGTGAAGCCGTGAAAAAGTGTTTGATGTTTTTTTTTCGGGATTCGAACTGACGACCTCGAGCGTAGGAGTCGACGCACCTACCCACTACGCCACGGCGCCCACTAAACAACAAATGCACTCACTTAAATGCACACTATGGCGTGAAATCACCCGAGAAAGAATCATTGGACCAAATTTTTTCGAAAAGGATGAACAAGTTGCGTTTTTTTTTCGGAAGTTTTTGAAACACTACCTACTAGAGCACTCAGACTCAAAACTGCTCCATTGTACTGCCAGGTAGAAACCTACTCTACTTACTTACTTACTTAGCGGGCTACCGACCCGTGAAGGGTCTCTGTCTGAGCCTTTCATGCCCTGCGGTCCCGGGCACGCTGCCTCCAGTTATCCAGACCAGGCGCTCTGGCATCCGCGATACCTTGGTCCTTGAAACGGAGGTTCGGTCTTCCTTTTCTTCTCGAACCTGTGGGCTGTGATTAGAAGATCATCTTTGCTGGAGCCTTATTGTCCATTCGCTCCATGTGGACGAGCCATGCACATCTTTGTACAGGTCGTAGAGGTCGCGGTTGTATCTTCTCCTCCAATCGCCCTCCTCGCATACGGGACCGAAAATTCAACGAAGAATTTTTCTCTCAAACGTACCCAAAATGTGCTCTGCTTTCCTGCTTATCGTCCAACACTCGGCTCCATACAGTAGAACTGGCAGGATTAGCGTTTTGTAGAGCATGCATTTTGTCTTTCGAGTTAGGATTTTTCAATCCATTTGTTTCGCCAAACCGAAGGAGCAGCAGTTTCCTAGGGAAAGTCTTCATCGAATCTCCACTAAGGTGTCATTCGTGGAGTTGATATTGATATCGAAGTAATTGCTGCCAACAGTGACGTTTTGTCCTAGGCGGTGGACCGATCATTATTTGTTTGTTGACAGCAAATACTTGGTCTTGTCCTCATTTACTTCAAGACCAACTCGTTTCGCCTCTTCTTCAATGGCCGTGAAAGCTTCTATAACGGCTCGCTGGGAACGACCTATGATATCAATCTCGTCTGCGTAGCCCAGCAACTGTACGGATTTGTTGAAGAAAGCAACCTACTCCAGTGCCGTTAATTTGATCCCAACGGCAAATGGTGATTGGACCAGATTCGATTTCACTGTGATTCGAACCTAGGAACTTGGAGCAGGCACTTAACCAACTGCGCCATCCATAACAATTCAGAATTGTAGTTCGAACAAGATGAAGCAACAGCTCGTCCAACAATAGCTCTTCTGAGGAAAATTTTTGATGATCGGAGAATATCGCGTTTTCCTAATTTTAACTGGCCACCTCGTTTTCTCGATTTAACGGCTCCAGATTTTTTTTTTGGGGCTAGCTAAGAAGTTTACCTACAACATTTTAAGGCCAATATCCGAAAAGAAGTGATTGCTGAGACCTGAAATTCTATGAGGTAATCGAAAATGCTTTGGAAATCGCACGTCAGGTCGAAGCAAGCAAAGGCACCATTTGTGAGATAATATAATAACAATAATAACAATTGCGGCGCTGCAGTTCCTGGGGCCTAGTTTCTCAGCAACCACTCGTGTTGTGCGTGCTATTATTCTCTTAAGAGTGAAGGGGACCTTCAGTTTAGTGCCCACTCCGAACGGCGAGATTGAGAAGCTTTTTCTAGACAGTTATACTCTTTGAGCATTGTCAGTGAATCAAAAGTGGTGGAGCCGTGAAAAAATTTTAGGCGTTTCAGATTCAAATTTAGACATCGACGGTAAGAGGTCGAAACATAATGTGAAAATATTTCCAAACCCAATGCCAATATTAAGAATGTTACTCATCTATGGGCCAGCGAAGCTAGGTGCCGATTCTGGAGAGCTGGGCAGTGGCAAAGCAGATGTTGGATCGTCTCATTCTCTTCCTCATCTCCGCAACTCCGGCAGAGATAGCTGGATTCCACATTTCATTTCCGGAGCATTGTTCCGATGGGACAGTGTCCTGTAATCACTCCGACGAGCATACGGATCGAGTTTCGGTTCAATGCCAGAAACTTCTTCTTTTTCCCGTAGTTAAGCTTTTGCCACGTTGATCTTGTCGTGTGACAATCATTTCTTGTAAGCCACATCGAGTCGGTCTCTTTTTGTATTGTTTCGCTTATGATTCGGTACATGCACTGATTGGTGGTCGCAGTGATGTGTCCGCTTCGCTGATGTCCATTTCAGACCCTTGTCTGGCCAGTTCGTCCGGTCTTTCATTCCCAGCAATTGAGCTGTGGCCCGGGACCCAGCAAAGTTTGACCTTGTGGTGGCTGATGGACCTCAGTGAGTCGCGGTAATTCATAACAGCCTTTGATTTCGTTGTACAGGATCCTATTGGCAATCATATCACTGCGCAACAAAAACCAATTACACTGGTACAAAAACCGAAACAATTTTGAATGTTTTTCCTTTTTCTTTAAAATTCCATCAATCATTTCACTAATTTTTACGAACACAAAAATGAGTCAGAGTCAGTATTAATTCACAATGCTAAAGTTACGTCACTTAAGAGACTTCGAAAAGAAAAAGATGCCAACATTTTTAAAAAATTTTCTTACAATGGCGCCCGATGGTGATTCAAAAAAAGACACGGTTGCGGTCAAGAGGACGGAATTCCAGCTAATCATCATCCGACTTCAGTGGAATAGCCTGCCTGTCGACAGTGTGCGGAAATCGTTTTTCAATGTTCTCAATATAGACTGCGACCCTTCTACCACTTGTCCCACCTTGTCCTGATAAGGCGTTGTTTATGTCCTGTATCCGTGAGATCCACGCCCTTCCTTCTCTTTGAACGAGAATTTCTTATGACATTCCCTTCCATTCCTGAGCAACACGGTACCCTCCCGTTTTCTCACTTCATAGAGCTAACAAATCGCTCTCATCCTACGTTGCACTGTTTCCTTGCACGCTTTAATGCTAACCTGCATTCGTTGTCAAGAGGTTATTTTTGGACGGTTAAGCGAGAAACCCGTGAGAGTGCAGAAAAAATAATAGCTTTTGATCTCAGATTGTTAAGGACTTCTAAGAAGGACTCCGCTTTTGTTCTCCCATTTGCTCGTAATAGATTCAATTTAAGTAATTCAGACTTATATGCCTTCATTGTTGGCCCGTTCACAGGTAACAAGCTAACAGAAGTTGGATTCCACGAAAAAGTGGTTCCACCTAGTAAACATCAAAGGGAATTAAAATAACGCGCGGCACAAGCAAATATCTATCGAGACGAGACGAAAATAAAGCTCTTTGATTTCAAACGTTCGAGCAACCAGAAATTAAATCCTAAACTCTCCAGGATTCATGATTATTTTGTATTGTTCTTTTTGGCTTTGATATCGTTCGTCTGGATGGGATAAGAAACAAAATTGGAAGGATATACTAAAAAGCATGTGCTATGATTCTGCGTGGGATGTCTTGAACCTTAAAGAAAAATATGAGTACCTTAGAATTTGAATCGTTTGACTTTGAGAGGTATAGGCGCAACGATTTTCAGCGTTTAAAGGTGTGGATGTAGTGTAGTGCATCATGTGAAGTTCTTGAAAATAAGACTACATAAATTAGTAGAAAGTGAAGAGAATTAAATAAAAGTAAGTAGTTGCACTTAAATTTGGTAAATGAAGCCTCTGAATAGCTGATTACAAGTAAAATCTCAGTCTTGACAAGCTTTAGTCTTGTTTCAGTTGTCGTACCCTAGGTAATTTGTTTACGTTTTCGAGATTCTACTGTATTCTGCTTTAAGTTTATGGTGTTTGGGGGTTTAACTTGAAATGCTGATGATTTTCGAAAAACTAGGGAGTGCGTCAGGATTTTGAAATCATACTGTGGCCAGAATCAATGGAACATCAAAGTAAGACCATTAGCAGTACTCTTCTCGAAACCGCGCCGCAGTATTCATTTCTATCAGGATTCGTGTTCGATTCGCAAAATGTGCTGTTTATGGTGAAGACAATCGACGACACGAACGATTTTTTTCTGTCTGCTTCAAAATTTTGAAATGACAAGTTGTCAAAGTCGGACTAGAATGTTCATGGTCTGGTGAAAACATTAAGTAATAGAGTCCTTAGAGTTAAAGTTCACCAGATATTGTCAATGCTTCTAAGAGGGATGGGGTGAATACGCGTTTGGCAATGCTATTTCGCTTTGGGATAAGCACCTTCCTCCATTAAGAGAAATTATGCAAAATGCTCTCTCTTCACTCTTCAAATGGACAAAGAAGAATGGTTTAAGTGCCAACGCTCAAAAGACCGAAATTATCTTCTTTTGGGAAATATAAAGTTCTTCACATTGCCGCCCACCTATAAATGGAACAAACTGTACAAATTGCCAAATATCTGGGCCTTAATCTGGGTAGGCAACTCAGCTGACAGCTTAATCTAAAAGAGTGTGTACAAAAAGCTATTAGCTCTTTATAAAGGGTCTTCCAATAGGGACATCCGAGCTTTGACAGTTAATAGAGGCCATATTCTTGAAGCTACATCTATCAAAATGGCTGTGATTTATTCAATCTGTTTTGCCAAATTACCATGGATGGACATAGCGTTCAACAACACGTGCAAATGATAAAATTGTTTTATCGAAAAGGGGGTTCTGTTCGGGAAGAGTTCGACGCGCTTCGCCCTTTTTACGGTCGCCATAATCGTCTTACCGAGAGGACTATTCGTAGTGTGGTGGACGTCGCACGTCGACGAAGCGCAAGATCTGCCGAAAACATCACCGCTGTCCGTGAGAGTGTGCAGGAGGATCCGAGGCAGTCGATTTCGCGTCGCTCACAAGAACTCGGCCTTTCGCAGACCACAACTTGGCGTCGTGACTTGGACCCCCATCCGTACAAAATTCAACTGACCCAGGAGCAGAAAGTAAACGACCATAGACAACGAGGTGTGTTCTCTGAATAGGCTCTAGAGCAGTTGGAAACTCATCCTAATTTCATCGAAAAATCATCTTCAGCGATGAGGCCCATTCCTGGGTGATGGATAGATGGGTACGTCAACAAACAAAATTGCCGAATTTTGGACTATACCAATCCACGTGAGATCCAAGAGCGTCCAATGCATCCCGAAAAAATCACAGATTGGTGTGGATTTTGGGCTGGCGGCGTCATCGGTCCATATTTCTTTGAGAATGGCTTTGGCGAGCACTATAGATCGATGATTACCAATTTATTTTGGCCTGAATTCGATGATATGGACACCAACGACACGTGGTTACAAAAGGACGGCGCGGCGCTATGTGCCACACTGCTCACGCCACATTGGAAATACTGCACGAGCGATTCGAGGGCACGGTCATCTCACGTGGAGGTGATCTGAAGTGGCCACCGATATCGTGCAATTTGACCCCGTTAGAATTTTTCTTGTGGGGTTTTCTGAAGTTGCAGGTCTGTGCGAACAAGCAACAAACCACAGCGTACCTCATAGCTAACATAACCCATGTCATCGGTCAAATTTAGTCTGAATTTATGCGTCAGAGTCATGGAAAATTTGACATTTCAGATGCGGCATTGAATTGAATTGAATTGAAGAAAACGGGGTGTGTCATGTATGTGACACTAGTATTGCGACCATAAAGATCTATTGTACCCCCTTCTTTTAACCCAGGATTTTAGTGCTGCCTTCAAAAATTTGACAACTTCTCTAGATGGGATTTCTGAAAGTCTTTCCCTGTTACGTTTGTTTGGTTTGACATTTTAAATCTTTCTCGGACAAGACTTGGACAGACAGTCATAGTCAGTATATGCTCCATAGTTTCTTTGGGTTGTCCACATCGCCTACAGATTTCTGTGCTGCTGAGACCCAATTTGTGAAGGTGGTAGTTGCATGCTCCATGTCCTGTTAGTGCTTCACTCTTAGGTCTGCTTTATTTAGTTCTAGAGCTTCTTTGGCTCGCTTGGGATTGTAATTTTGTTCCATGAACATTCTTGAGTGTTTAATACCCTCTTGGCTGTTCCAGAACTGATTCCTTTGTTTTATGATCCAATTGTGTAGATGTAAGTTTGTGTCCGCCGTTTTGAAGCCATAAAGGGGTGAAAGCCCCGTAAAAGGTACCTGAGCACCTTTCTTGGCTTGTATGTCAGCCTTTTCATTTCCTTCATGGTTTTCATGGCCTGGCACCCAGCTCAACTTTAACCTGTTGTTTCCTGCCACTTTGTTTAGTATTTTGTGACATTCCCAGACAGCCTTAGAGTTGAATGTGTAGCTCTTTAGAGCTTTAAGAACCGCTTGACTGTCTGAGAATATGTATATTTTGATATTCGTGGGTTTTCTGTCGTTAATGCGGTGTGCTGCTGCATTGTGAGAGGAATGTGTAGCCTGCATCTTGGTCCTATCACTCCGGCATACATTTGAACGATCTTATATTCCATACACAATGGCATCGATAGGCCTTTTAAGCGAATAAAAAATATCGATGATATGCCCCACGCACTTTAGTTCATTCAAATTTATAGATAGGAAGCGCTTAATGAAGGACTCTTTACAAATAAACTGATTGCTCTAAGAAAATCAGTTAAATTGGCTCTAGGCTCACTCAAAATCCTCGGCGATTAAGGTCTGTTCCTTTCCAGACTTCTTCTTAATGTGAATTCAAGTGGAACAGTTATTATGTCATCCCTTTCTCTTCTGAAACAAAACCAGTTGAGCTTCTCGAGTTTTTTTTTTGTCAAGTATACGCCCACGCTGACAATCTTCAAAGCAAATATCTCAGAAGTGTCGTATTCAGTCTGTCAACTTTAATGTTGTTTGGAGGCCTGCGATCTTTGTGTTCCTAATCACCCAGAACATAGGTCAAGAACATAAGCCGAATTTGATTTCAACTCTTATCGCAGTCGTGCAGCTATTTGACGAAATATTTGTGCTTACGACCTAGGAATACACTGATAAGCTTAATGAACGTCGAATTCCAACATCTTCAACAAATGCGAGACATCCGAATTCATTCAGAAAAAAACACCTTCCTCGCCTTTAATCAAAAATGTCAACATTTCTCTTTTTGCTCGCCGTCTTCCCCCAAAAACATCCTGCCTTCCACTTCACTAAAATTCCACAATAAGGAATTTATTCGGGGAAAAAAGGGAGCAATTTAATTTGCATAATAAAACAGCACACGTCCCACACTCCAGACGGACCCTGCAGCAGACAGCATCCAGCCAACAACACCATCGTCTCCGAGAGACGGAGCATGCTTATAACACAGCCCGTCAAGGACGACGGCACTTACTATGACGACTAAGACACTGAAACCCGGGAATAGTATGTATGTGCGTCTGGGCATTGGGGAGAGACACAGAGACTTTTGTGGTACACTTCACAAAGCCCTCATCTCCGAGAAGAAGCCGACTCCCTCCCCCACATCGCGCACCTGAATGGTGTCCTTGCCCTTGCTCACTTCACTCTCGAATTCAGAAAAATATGTATCCACCCGGGAGCATGTGTGTGTGCTCAGCCTGAAGGCTAATTTGGTTGTCAGGTGAAGGACCTTTTTTTCCAGTCTGTGTCTGGCCTACATATACGTGCGGTTGAACCCTGATGTGGATATGAAATCCATGCTCTCTCTCTCTCTCTCTCTCGATCTCGTTCCTCAGCCCGCATCGGGCGTGGACACTGGAAGAGGAAGAGCGAGCAGGAGAGCGAATAAATCAATACACCCAACTCGATACAACCACATGTTTGTATGTGGGTTTGTGTGTGCGTGACATACTAAACAATTCAGCGGGCCTCTGACATTTCCCAGCCATCCCCGGCGTTACCGGGACCACATCCACCCGGCTTCCATCAGAATCGTATCCTTTTCTTGCGCACAGGGTTCCCCGGCTATCGGAAACCCCGATGCCAAATAACAGCCGATTGCCAAAATAATACCCCCGTTGTCTGTGTGTATGCATGTACGTGCCTCTAGATACATTGATACACGTGCAATCAAGTTCGTCTGGGAAGCAACGAAATGAATGAATCGTCGTCGTCGTTGTCGTCGCCGTCGCTGCCGTCATCACTGTGTGTTGTTTTTGTTGTGTTGTTGTTGGGGCTCTTGTGCTTTTTTTTTTTCGTTTTCATTACTCTCTTCGGGTTATTAATGGATTCACCACGATGATGTTGACGACGACGACGGCGGTGGTGGTGGTGGCTGTGTTGTCAGTGACGGTGGTAGGAGGTGGGTGAAGGAAATTTGGGTTGAGGAAGGTCTGTCTGGTCCTATCGATCCTGCGTTTGTTTTATTCTGTTTTTCGCTTCTCTTTCTTCTCTCTCTGTACGTAAATGATTGTGTGCGTTTGTGTGTGTGTGGCTGCGAGTTGAGTGGATGCGTGTACTTTTACCCTAGACGCTGTATGATACGCAATTTTCATTCGCATTTATGGCATTTTGCAGACGGTGCTATATATCTTATGCGTGTGTATACAGCTTGGGCGGGTGTATGATACCCAGACGGACTGTGAGGAAAAAACATGCCTCAGTTTTTTTTTTTTGTTTTGCCGACGTCGGGTGTCAAATAAATAAGGGGATGTTTTGAGCGAGAGGGGCTGGACATTTTAAAGGTTTACATTTGTTATCTTTAAAGAGCGAAACCAATTTCCCCGTGGGCAGGCATTGAACTTGACAAATGATACGGAATGCGCGGTGGTTAAAGGTCACTTGGGATGTTATGCCGCATACAAACACATATAGTTGGTGGCGTTGGTGGGCTAGAGTGGATTTGCATATTCGGGAGAGAATACTACGTTCAGGAACGTTGTTGAGGAAAATTTTCTACTGGAAAATGTTCATTGATCGTTTCCAACGTAGGTGAAAAAAAATAAATTAAGCGAAAATAACTCAACGAACTTAACGAAAGAATCATCAATCAATCATGGTGGCGCTACAGTCCAACATGTACTTGGGCCTAGCTTCTCAGCAACCACTCGTTTCGAAAGTCAAATATTTCGTTGTAAACACATTAATTTCCACAATCTTTCACCTCACACTGCAGTGAATCAAATCTTGACAAAGTTCTTCTGGTACATACAAAGGTGACCAAATAGCAATGACATGTTTTCCAATTGTTATGTTCCAGCAGTCAAAGTTACCAATGACATCCAGCTGTCAAAATATTCAGCAAGGTTTGCCATTTTATCATGCATCGATTCACCCTCGTCGAACCTGCGGAAATTACCTTCAATCTCTTAAATATTTGAAAAGGCTATTAAAAAGAGAATGTGCGGTTATTTGAATAGTTTAAACTTTTTTTGTCCAGTACAATTTGGATTTAGAGAGGGCCTTTCCACTGAAGATGCTCTTCTGGCTTTTTTGCTCCTTTATAAACAAAGGCCTTGATGCCAAAAAATATTGCGCCGGTCTTTTCGTGGATATTACTAAGGCGTTCGACATGGTCAATCACAACATTCTTTTGGACAAACTCTATGGTGCTGGCTTTCGGGGCTTTATGTATAATTGGTTTGTTTCTTATCTTAAAGACAGGACGCAAAAAATAAGAGTGGATAACTATTTAAGCGAGCCCAAAGTAATTTCATTGGGTGTACCGCAAGGGTCTGTCCTTGGCCACATCTTATTTTTGGTCTACATCAACTCTCTGTTTGACCAACCATTTGTTGGAAAAGTCACTGCCTTTGCAGATGATCTTGGCATTGCCTATGGTTCGAATAATAATCCTTTGGATTTGGCTGCTGACATAAACCATGATGTAGATTTGCTAAGAATCTGGTTTGCGAAGCACAGCCTTAGCATGCAAGAGTCTCCTGACTTCGAAATATATTTAAATGGATTCGGTTGCTACCTGTAAAATCATGTATAATGACAGCGTAACTTGCATTGTAAACTGTTTTAAAGTTGAAGTCGTAAAACAGTTTAGGTACTTAGGTTTTGTTATAGATGAAAATCTGAGTCGGCGTGAACACATTGTGGTCTTAAAAAACTGTCTGCGTTCGGCTATTCGTAGTCTTTCTCGACTCAGAAAATTCTGTATGAATAATACTTTGAAAACAGTTTACTACACAATTTTTCATTCGAAGTTACAATATGGTATTAACGGTTGGGGGGGTACACACATCACCAATCTCCAACCACTCGTTATGTTGGAAAAGTGTGCCGTCCGAAGAATATGTAATGCTCACCGCTTATCCCATTCTATGGTGCCGTTTAGGTCCTTAAAAATTCTGCCTGTTAGGCATTTATATTATTTTAAAGTTTCAAAGATCTTTTTTATAAGGGGTGGATATATGCAAAGCCCACTCTATTACACATACAATTTAAGAAGTATTTCCCGTTCTGTTGTCGAAATACCTCCTTTTCGTACCACCCATTTTACAATTTTTTTTGTGTAGTATCTTGTAAATTGTTCAATAGACTCCCTGTAGACATACGTCACATTAGAACATTAAACGCGTTAGTTTTGCTAAAGTTTTGCTGTCCTACACTGTTTTATTTTTAATTTTTTGTACGAGCTCTAAAGCTTCCTGTTCGTTTATTTTTTTTGTTAAGTATTCAATTGAATTTTTGTTCACCACACAATAAATAATTTAGTTTTGAAGTGGCATTTATATCTATTTATATTGTTTAATATTTAATGTCACTAACTATTCTATTGTATAAAGCAATTTCTGTAATATCATGGTAAGATTTAAAATGTTTGTAAAAACAGAATAGAGAAATAAAGGAAAAAAAAATATTTAAAAAATGTTATCGAAATTCCGACTCAGTTGTAATGACGGAACGTGAACCGTGAAACGTCGGTCGTCGTCATGGCTTCAGTCCCACCGTGGAAAGGTTTGAGCTCCGAACGGCTAGATTGAGAAGCTATTTCTAGACAGTCAGACTCTTTGAGCATTGTCAGTGGCTCGAAATAGGTGGAGCCCTGATAAAATGTTAGGCGTTTTTTCAAGATTCGAACATTAGACCTAGAGCGTAGGAGGTCCCACTACCCACTACACCCACGTCAAGTCGTAGTCTACGCTAACAAGACAACTCCAATTACTTTGGACGAGCTCGAGGGCAATATTCAAAACGCTATTGTCGGAATATCGCCGCACGAATCGTCAAAAATTGGACCGACCTCTTGAAGCACTTCCAGCGAAGCTGAGGCAGCAATTTAAATACGTGCTATTTCATACGAAATAAAATGAATGTAACATAAAGCCAGTATCAATTTTATACCTCGCTCTGTTGATGTTTTATTTAAATTTATTTTCCTATCGTTCTTATCCGGTCACCCTTTCGTACACGGATGATTGTAAAATCCAGTGACTCAAACATAAATAAAATAGATTCAGTTCAATCACACTTTATCCAGAGTATGTATAAATAGCAAAACGTAAACAGATCTCCACACAGTTTCCACCTTCTCTCACTCATTCCTTGCTCATTTGTTGACAAAATTCTTGTGAAAAATTGAATACGTATTCAGACAGCGCCAACAATTCCATTGCACTGAATGCAATTTCCGGCTGTCAAGCTGACGTGGAAGCACTCCGTCCTACCAACAGAACGACGTGTTGATGTCATGCACCAAATGTGAAAGAACTTTGAAGTATGGTTTAGCCATATGCATGCATTGCTTCAATTTGCAACGACTATATGAGGTTGTATTAAAGGAACTCATTTAAAGTACTTAAGGAGGACCTCCCTTTTTTGAGTAGGAAATGGGGAAATATTTTTTAAAGAATTAGAAAGCCCAGAAAGTCTTGCTCGATCTTCTCAGGCAGGATGTTAAAGAGATCTAGTGACAGCGCGTTGGCTTGCTTTAGACCTTTTTGACGATCAAGGTCTCTGTTAGCTGGATACAGACCTTGATGGATTAACAAGACTTCTCTATCGTTATCCTGCACAGTCTGAAGAGTTCGGCAGGAATAATAAAATTTGACAAGTCACTATATGAACGCTGACATATGCGAAATTAAGATTGACTCAGATCTAAAGCTAAGCTCAAATTAGATGACAGAAGACTGCAAATCCTTAGAGGTTACTTGCTACTTTAAATTATTCTAGTTGACGAGTCCTGAAAACTGGGAAAATCCTTGACAGGAATAGACAAAGCTGGAATAAAGTTGTTGATTTGATTGTTTCAACACGAGTATTTTCTAATTTTGATATTAATGCTTACCGCAAACTTTCGCTGTTTACTCCTTTCCCATTGATTGACAGTTCGTAAAATTGTTCGTCTTCCTGCGAAATAAGAAAATGTTCGTTAGTTAGATTGGTACAGAAACTAGGCTCACAAATTGATTTGAGTGTCAAATTATTTATTTTTCTGTAGGTTAGTTGAATACTTTCTTATTCAAGTTTAAAGGCTTATCAAAGGTTTGCCTACATTTTTTTTTTGTCGGAGGACGAGGCTGGAGTACTCACACTCAAAAACTGGTCTATTATACAATCAGGCAGCAACCGACTGCCTTCCTCTGGAAGACCAACAGTCGCTTCTGTGATGAGGAACCTACATCATCAACTCCCACCTCATCAGCACAGAATAACTGTCACCTGATCCAAACAAAGGAGGGGCAGTAGCAGAAGAAGTGCTCTGCAGTGTCGTCGCTTTCTTCACAAGCGTCGCGTCGTAGAGGCTTTCATCAGTTAGGCCAAGCACATTTAGATGTTTGACGAAGGTGAAGTGACTCTTTAGTACGCCGGTAAGTTGTCTGCAGTCTTTTCTGTCAATAGATAACCAGAATGCCGTGGATTTCTTACAGACGTTGGGGAGCATGCGCTTGGTCTGTTTACATCCTGGAGAGTTAAGTTAGGTTAGGTTAGGGTTAGGCTGAGCCTCACATAGACCGATTTTGGTCCATAGTGTTGCCACTTACAGAGTACACCTAAGTGTTGACCTAATAGCCTTTATTGAGACAGAAGGATTTTGAAGTTATTGCAAATTTGATGAGAAGATGTTGCTTCACGGAAGCCATAACGTTTAGCGATTTGAAGAAAAGCTGTTCTAATATTTTTTGTCTAGTTTAGGCCAGAGCAGGGCAAAAACAGAGAAAGTGTTCCAGTGTTTCACTGACCGGTGAATCTTTGCAGTTCCTACACATGTCGGTAGAAACTAGGCCAAGTTTGCGAGCATGGTAGCTCAACAGGCAGTAGTCTGTAACGATACCAACCAGTGTGCTGCAGTGCACTCTGGGTAACGAGATTAAGAGTTTGGTTTTGCGGATGCTTAGCAAGTTCGTCAGCAGTTTCGTTTCTGGAATTTCTTCATGTCCAGGAACCCAATATAGAGAGACTATGTTATTCACACAAAGTATTTGTAGCGAGTTGTAACACTTGTATACGGTCTTAGATTTTATAGTGTTGCTTTGAAGAGCTTTGAGTGCGGCCTGACTATCCACATAAATATTGATATGAGAAGATTCAGGTTTGTTAGATAAGCTTTCCGCTGCTTTTTGTATAGCAACGAGTTCGGCTTGAGAAATGCTGCAACTATCATGCAATTTGTGGAAAATTTTGTGGTTGAGCGTGGCGTTTGAGACTTCAGCACCAACGCCTTCATTCTGCTTAGAGCCATCAGTATAAATGTTGATTCTATTTTCTGGATCAGCACTGCGTATTATCCAGTACTCTCTTGTTGGAATGATGATTCTAAATCTACGATCAAAGAGGGTGACGGGCTTGTAGTAATCTGTATTGAATCCTGGAGAGTAATGTTGCCTCCGGTTGTGCTCTCGAGAGGTCCAACCATCGATGGAAGCCTTAACCAAGGACGCAGGCAGTTATAGCGCAAGTTCAGTTCCTGAAAGTACGTCCTCTAATTCTTGCCTAGCAAGTTCATCGGCGATCTCTCTTCACAGACTTAGCGAATTTAGACTACCGACCAAATTTAGAGAAGACTTGCATTCTTGAACTATCCTGGAAGTGGTTAAAGGATTGAGCAAGGCCTTAAGCGCAGCTTGGTTGTCCCTACAGACACACATATTTTGACCCTTCGCCTTGTTCTTAACAACATGGTTGTAGGCAATTAGGATCGCATGGATTTCTGCTTGAAAAGCGACGCAAATTTGCCTAACGAGGTGTGCAGTCTAATGTTGTCGCGCTCTACGAAGGCGCCAGCGACAGATCTTTCATTGGTCTTGGAGCTGTTCGTGAAGATTCGACTACAGTCCTTTCCTGGATAGGGCCAATCCTGAATGCACGGAAAGTCAACTTCGTATGTTCGTCGCAGCTGGTGTACTGGTGTCTGTGCGGCAGACGGCATATCCATAAGGAAATGCGGTGCGCACCACTTCTTTTGAAGCGGAAGATGACCTTGATAGTGCACCCCTTACTTACTTATTTAATGTGGCGCTACAGTCCGGGGTGGACCTGGGCCTCAACCAACAAGCGCCCCCAGCCAGCTCGATCTTTAGCTAGCTGCTTCCAGTTTCGCATGCACAGTTGGTTGAGGTCCCTTTCCACTTGCGTGCGCCACCTGAGTCGCGATCTTCCTCTACTGCGCTGTCCCTTGGGGGTGCATTCGAAGACTTTCCGGGCCGGAGCATTGGTTTCCATTCGCTCTATATGACCTAACCATCTTAAAATTCCGAACAACATTTTTTATTATCTCAGTTTAGCACGTATATACGGTAGAATCTGGAAAAGATGAAGAGACAGAAAGCAGACCCCGTTCAGATTTTCGAATATTTTATCTTTCCAAGCATCAAAAGTTAGTTAAAGTTAAACAGGCCCCGTTCATCTTTTCGAGATTCTACTGTATTTTCATTTTACATGCAATAAAAATTCACGGATGTGTCATGTTCATCTGACATCAAACAGCGATTTCATTGCGAGAATGACAAGACAGCCTCACCCTCGCCGTGCTTGCGGCGGCATTGTGATACGGCCCTGCAAGTTCTTACATTTGCTCAGCCACTATACAACTTGAAAAACAGCAAAACAAAAAATCATCAAAAACACTCATAAATTACCCGCTCTTAAAGCTCAGTTTCTACTCCATGATAATGCTAAACAAGCACTATTTCCTATGAAAAAAAAAAAGAAAAAAAAATTAGAATCGATCCTGCCAGGAGTCGAACCTGGAATCTTCTGATCCGTAGTCAGACGCGTTATCCATTGCGCCACAGGACCACACAAATTTTTACCCGCAAACTCACCCAATCACACATCTCCCAACCGAATAGTTCCCCTCATAAATAATGCAAATTAAAACGACCTCGACCAGAGGCAGAGATAACGCTCGCTAGAAACCACTGAATAAATTGTTGTTGTGTGTGGTTGTAGAGATATCTTTTTTTTTTGTTTTTTGCTTTACTCATCTATTAATTGCTCCCTCTTTTGTACAGAGGGCCCTCCTATTCATTACAGGTCGAGTGTAATTTGCATAACCAACGAACCAGCCAAACAGCCAACAAACCAACAAACCAACAAACCGACAAACCGACCAACCGACTTAACACAGAGCATTGTACTTTCAAGTGGTTGCGATGTGCTCGTTCGCTGAAAGATGAGTTTGACTATTACGACTTTACGTTGGAGATACATCTCTCATTTTAGCAATTCATTCACACACTGCGCGAAGGTGGGGTGCGCGGAGGAAGTTGATGAGAATACGTATATAGAGACATTGTCTTTGGCATTAAGCCGGACAACGGATGGGGTCTAATGGTTGAGTGTACAAGTCATTATTTTCAGTACCAGCGGCACTGAAGATTTACACCTGTAATTACTTGCACACGCAGATGTTGATTATACGCGGATGATGATTGTATCTAGACGTTTGCATGTACATTGGTACAAACATAAGTCCCCGCAGACCTACACACATGTTCGAAATAATTTAGAATTACACGGGCATCGACCATGGCACATGATTGCCGAGCGCGTGAGTAGCACAGTCGATGTTGGTGGCGGCTGGTTGAAAGAACGGATTTGGACCACTAATGCCGTCTATTTGAGTCATAGCTCAGATTTGCCATTAAAACTACATCCCTTTTGGAGGCAGGGGCTCCCATTTGAGTCATAGCTCAGATTTGCTGTAAAAACTATATCCCTTCTGGACGCAGGATAGCTCAACGATAGGAATGAGTTTTATGATTCAAGTAAAAATGGCTTGAGAGAGGAGTTGTTTGCTCTGATTTAGAGGTTGTCTTGGGGAAAAGTCAAAATGTCCATTAAATCACTGGCACAGAAAACCCAAGGGATCTTGCACTCAAAGAGAGTCATTAAAATCGGGATCTTGTTTTTCTCTTGTCTCTTGTTTTTACTGCTTTATGGACGCAGGCACCTGTTAACTGAGGTTTCGAAATGATCAACTCGTCCTCAACGAACGTACCTGAAGTCTGGACATTTATCACCGCTGGGCGAATTATACTCTTATACATCCGGCTTTGCCATTAAGTACTGACTTTTTCCTCTCTTAAAACAAATAATTTTAAGTCCTGTTGATGTTCAAAAAAAATTCTAGAAGACAACTCTATGCTGTCGCCCTCAAGCATAGGAGAGGAGGAATGCGACTTTAAGTCAAGCGGATTCCAGTTTAAACTAGTCAGCATTTCCAATGGAATCCGTCAAAGGCTTGGTCCAGCCTGCTTTTTCTCACTTCATTCACTTCTGTTGTGTCTTTTGGTCGTGATGCAATAAAATCCAATATTCAAAGTAATTCAAAATTATATAATTTTATTGTACAAATACGTCGGTCGGTCGAGGCTACACACAAGAAGAACCAAAAAGTGAGACAAAAAAGAAAACAAAATGGAGTAGAGAGAAAATACATAGAGTTCAGATCTGTTACGGCAGGCTGCATATGCAGCAGTTTATCTGTAAGAAAAAAAGAAAGACTTTAGTTCGAATACATATGTATATATATAACTTACCATGTGAATACCCGTCCCACGATGTTGTCCTGTCCAATCCCAGTTGCCTGTGCAATAGAGATTATTATAAGTGTTTTGTTCACAAAAATATAAATATTGAAATTACACTTACCTCGTAATGAAATTAAAATAAAAATTAAGTTGCTGACAAATCAAAACACACTTGTTTTGATTTGCAGCTTTTGACAATTGACACTTGACACTTACAAGCCGCACACATGCGCAAATAGGACGAGACTCGAAAGGGAGTTCCAGTCAGAGAGTTCAGGCAAATAATATGCAGGAGGATGATGGAAAATAACGAAGGTTTAGACAGAGAAATTCAGTGGTTAAGTGATTTGGAAGATAATCACTTTTCCAATTTGGAAAATTTTGCGGAAGAGAAGAAAAAGAAAGATTCTTGGTGAAAAAGTGAAAGCGATCGGAGTGTTTGTAAAAGTGGCGAAATTTAACTAATCAATAATATTTATTAATCAAACTTGGAATTTAAAAACAATCACAGTGGTTTTGTTTTAAACGAAAAAAAAACAGAAAACATTAAAGTTCCGCCTAATTAGGCTACTTTAAACGAAAAACTCATAGACGTGTGTACATATATACATACACTTAATAATTTTGTTAAATACGCAACAACACAAAAGAAAAAAAAAAGTGGATGATAAGCTCAATAATTATACATATACGCGTAACAAATTAACATACAAAAGAAAATATAAAAAAAAAAAAAAGACTGTATGACTGAAGTGTATTTGCCACAAGTGCTATATTCGCCGCAATTAATCAAACACGTACATATATATATATAGACAAGAGTGCCAGTTCACATTACGGCTTTCTTAGGCCCAAACCAAGACGATACCTGACGACAAGAGACTTTTAACATAGCCATCCGGGGAAGCTGAGGAAAAAGTGTGTGCCAGGAGTGTGCAGTGCCCTGAGACATCCAGATTAGTTTTTTTTTATTTAATAATTTTGATTGTCGATTAAGTTTCTTTGGTTTTGATAATATTCCTTTTTTTTTGGTTTAAATTTTAGTTTTTAATTTTATCACATCTTGTTTAGTTTTTTTATTCTAGTTTAATTTTTTTTATTAATAAAACAGTGTTAGCTAGTTCTGGCTTTAGTGTTTTGGTGTGAGTGTGCGCGGGTAAGAGGGATTTCTCCCCAAAATTTTCGTTTTTTACTTTCCACAGGTAACATCCTTCACCGTGCTGCGCGCAGGACGTCGGGGGATCGCAGAGAACTGTGAGTCACAGGTTTCGTTTATTGGAAACCTTTTTATGTTGTGTGACGTCCGTAGCCTTTAGCCAGGGTTAGAACCCTTTGTTCAATTAAAATTTTCTTTTGATTTTATTCTGAATTTTCATTTTTTTGTTATTTTGATTATAGGTTAAGTTTCTATCTTTTTTGAATGGTTTTCCTTTTTATTTTGGTTGAATTCCTTTTCTTTGAATAAAAATGAATCATATTGTTTTAATATGAAAAGTATCATGTTTTATTTAATGGCATAAGTCGTTTCGTAGCCGAATGTGTGTGTAGGGTGAGGGAAGGCCGTCCTTCTTCGGGGTAGTCGACAGTGGAACGTTAGGCTGTGGCTAACGTCTCCGCTAAGGGGCTATCTCCCACAATATTTCGCCTAGGGAGATAGCGAAGGTCATGTCGATTGGCATGAGGGGTGGGCAGGTGGACTTGTGCCAATACCAACAGGCACCCTCGGGTTCTTGACGAACCTGCATCGCCAAACGACACTGGAAGGGCGTTGTTTCGTGTTAGGGCTAAGCTAGGTAGTTTTAAGGTAGATTAGGTTTAGTTTAGGTATAGTTTTAAGTTAGGTAGGTCAGATTAGGATTAGTTTAGGTTAGTTAGCTTAGCTCCGCGATCTCCCTTCCGGTCTCTTTTGGTGGTAAAGGCATAGAGCTTGAACACCTTTCATTTCCTCTTTCCTGTCTTTTCTTTCTCTTCCCTTTCCTATCTTTTTAGTTGTCCGTCCGTGGTCTGTTAGGGTATTAGGCTTTCATCTCTTTCTATCTTTTCACCTCTCTCTATCTTCTCTTAGCTAGCTTTAGGCACGATATTTTTTGTTTGCAACTGGTGGTGTACGAGTGGGAGGACAAGAACCGCCCCGTCCGACGAGCTAAGCCGTGCAACCGCAAGCGTGCCGCCGTCCTACTCACCGTCACCGTGGCCCAGCCAACCATGCTTGTAACAGATCTTCTCTGAATGTGGCGCCACTTACTCGTACATACGTATTTGGGTTGCGTTGGTTAATACACGACAGTCCTCCCCTCTAATTGTATCCTTAATAGTACTTTAATCGATGAACAGGTTTCCTTGTTCTCGTACTTCTACGAACAATTTGTACAACACCTGATTCTTCCGCTAAGTTGCGATGTTCCTCTTGGTTCTGTTTTTGAGTCGCTGCGTTTTCCAAGTCTGCAGGAATATCATCTTCCGGATTTTTATTTCCACTAATCGACTTCCGTACTTCGGCTCTTGTTTGGGTACCGGTGCTCGGCGTTATCGTTTCTAAATATGGGTCTGGTTATCTATCTACAGTGTCTATGTCACACGTGAGTATTTGATCCGAATGTTTCCCATGTACGTTAATATAGTAGTGCAAAGATCCATCTCGTCTGATAATTCTTCCGAACTCCCACATCTTGTCCTTGTTAGTGTAGTCTCTTACTTACACTGTTTTCCCAGAATGAAAGGTAGTCCCACATAGGTATGCAGCATCCAGTTTCTCCTTCATGATGTCTTCAACGTTTAATCGAACCAAGTCCAATACGATGCGTATATCACGTTTAAGGAATAACATGCAAGGTGCAACTCCAGTTGTCGAGTTGGGTATCTTTCGATACCTTAGAAGATAATTTGACAGTTTCTGACTCAAGTTACCAGGATCATTTATCATTTTTCGCAATACCATCTTCATGTTCTGCACAAATCGGTCCACTTGCCGGTTCGTCACTGGATGGTACGGTGCTGTAAATTTGTGATAGATTCCGTTGGCTTTGAACTCTTGGAACTCCCTCGACGTAAACGTTGGTCTATTGTCAATGACTACTGTCACCGGCAATCCGTATCGAGCAAAAATATCCTGCAATAGTTTCTGATGCTGTCATGCAATTCATTGGAATAATCTCCGGCTATTTAGAATGGGCATCAACAACAATCAAAAAATATTGGTTCATAAATGGACCCGCGAAGTCTATGTGGATGGGTTGCCATGGAGAAGATGGGAGTATCCATCATGGGTGTTGTACACCCTTAGATTGCTTCTGCACCATTATACATGCATGACATCCGCGTACAGTAGATTCAATTTCCAAATCAATCTGCGGCCACCATACGTAGCTTCGTGCTAACGCGAATTATACAATTCCAACATGCGCAACATATAACGTGACGTTTGATAATTAAAATTGTTCATCTTTACCAGGTACGCTTATTGTCTCCCCCACCAAAAGCGAATGATATACTCGTACCATTTTCAGAACAGAACGCAGAACTTTTCTTTTGAAAAAACCAAGAGCTTCTTCATCCAGCCCCTTTGCCGGAAAGCAGGACGAAGCCAATCGGCTATACAAGAAACATTCATCGAGATCCAGCGAGCGACTCAAGCTGAGATCTGATATACGGAAATGGTGAAGTATAGAGTCATCCGGCAAGAGGTATTATTTTTAGTCAGTACAAAACTGCAATAGATTCATGAGGAGTGGTGATATCTTTAATTTATTTTAATGTACATATCCAGAGATTAGCAATGATATACAGGGAGTTTCAATTGGACATCTTTCAGCTTTCACTATGAACGCACCCTTAAACCAATGACCAAACTGTCAATGTCAAAACATTCAGTAAAAAAAAAACATTTTCATGTCGATTTTCACGAACAAGGAATATTTACACATAATTAAAATTTATGACCGAAATTTTGAGTCGGTGACTGAAACTTTAAGAGCTTTGACACCAATATATGGTCTCGTCTCAGTAGACAAGCAATTTATAGTCTATGTAGTGAACAAATTTGAGTCTAAATTTTCGCCACTGGACGTTCCCGTGCCAGTGAGACAATTCGGTGAAGGGATTACATCGAAGAAATGTCCTGTCGATTCCTTTTTAATGGAGCTACGATAAATCAATGTGTGCGTCGTGGCCGTGTGGGCTTGTGCGTCGACCCATACGCACTTGACTTTCACAGTCTAGGTTCAAATCCCAGCACAAGCAACAATTTTTCAAAAACAAAAATTGTTCGCGGCTCCACCTCTTTCGAGTCACTGATAATGCTCAAAGAGTATAACTGTCTAGAAAAAGCTTCTCAGCCTCGCCGTTCGGAGTCTGCATTAACCTGTAGGGTCCCCCCCACTCGTGAGAGAACAATAGCAAGCACAGCACGAGTGGTTGCTGAGAAGCTAAGCCCAGGTCCACCTCAGACTGTAGCGCCACCATTATTATTATTACGCTAAATTAATGGTCCATGTCAAAAAGGCGGCCAATTGAACCAAGCCAATATTGAACGAGAGATCAAAGACCGGCCGTTTCATTCGAAATGTGTGGCCGAGTTTCATGCATAAATGTTTTGTTTGTAACTCAAACCACTTAAGATTGGGCATAGCCTCAACAGCAACCACTCTTCTTGTGCGCGCTATTTTTCTCTCACGAGTGGAGGGGATCTACACTTCAATGGTGACTCCGAACGGCGAAGCTGAGAAGCTCAGTATTTACACTGCTGTATCCACTTCGTCCAAGCCGAGTGTCAAAACTCTGGTCTATCAGTGTCCACATTTTATAAAATACTTAAGATATACAGAAACGTTTATTAATCGGAATCTCTGGAGAACCTTAGAACAGCAGCGCCATCGAAGGAAGAAGAAACAGAAATCATGGAACAGTCTCCATAAAACAATTTTGAAATGACGACAATTGTGTACGCACTACATGTTGAAAAAGTGCTATCCTCTATTAGGTTCAATTCCCAGAACTCTTTTGAGTCTCTGGCAATGCTCAAAGGATACCATCCCCGCTTGGAGTTGACGTTAAACTATAGGTAGCACGCACAACATGACAACATGAATGATTGGTGAAGAAGCTAGACCAAAGTCCACCCCGGACTGTAGCGTCTGCATTATATTATTTTTTTATTATTGTCAACTCAACACTCAACTCTCAGTGACACCTGATTGCAAAAACCTTAAACTTCCGCTCAAAAATGTTGGTCGCTTCATTCATGAAAGGCCGCTGTATTGGTTAAAGTTTGATGCATGAGTAAAACTTCACTTTTGACGCAAAACTGACCACTCTCTTAACAACCTTCACTTTTCCCCATCATCCTGCTTACACCCAGTTCGATGCCCCTACCAGCGGAAACCATGAATACGCAAAGTTTTGACCAACTTTTGAACTATCCCGTGCTGTTATCGAGAAAATGTCGCTGGGAATACCGAATACATTTTCTGTGTTTATGTATGTACACCTCGATTTCCGAGCTGTTAAATGTTTGATAGAGTTACCTTTTCAATGTGTACGAATATATGTATGCCTCCTGTCATTATGCATGAACGGCCTAGGTTACCTCCTGAATAGCAGTGATGACAGTGATACAGATTTGATGTGTGTGGTAGTTAAAGAACACTGAAGTTGGCCTTAACGGAGACAGATTATGTAGTCTGTCCCAGTGTGCGAGATGACAATGCGATTAGAATCGACTGCCTTTTCTTCTACTGAGACTCAAACTTAGAAAACGTTTTATGAAGGTTATTTAATGAGATTTTTTTACATATCCCATTTGGAAGCAAGAAAATTGTACAATTTTGTGAACTGACCAAGCCGTCTATGTAATGTTAACTGAACGTCGGACAATATGTCATGATATCGAGAGGAATATGATGCACTTGCGAGGAGAGGATATGACAGAACATTTAGGCAATTTTTAGAAAAATATAAGTTTATCTGCTTCCGCTTATATAAACCAATTAAATTTATTTAAAAAAAAAAACAAGAAACATGAAAATTTAAAAAGAAATTCACGTAAGAGAGAGTTCTAATATGATTTGAAAAACGATCGATCAATTTTAGAACTGTTCAAATTATTCTTATTGTAGTTCATGATAAGAGATAAGGCTTTAAACGCGTAGACAGTTTTTTGAGTGTAGGAGATTTAAAAAATTTAAAGAAATTCATCTGTTATGTTTCTAAAAGGGAAAACTTGGCTTTTAAATGGTCTTCCGAACTTTGATAGTTTATAGCGGCCACATGTTTTTTTGGGCTCAAAAGGCAATTGAATAGTAGAGCCCACTCTCGGAAGACCAAGCTGACTTTATATAAGACCTTGATCATCCCAGTCCTGCTGTACGGCGAAGAGGCATGGACAATATCCCAAGTGGATGAACAGTCTCTTGGTCTTTTCGAGAGAAAAGTTCTGCGCGCGATCATGAGTCTAGCCAGGCGTCTACGGATCCAACGCCTAAGATGGCTAGGCCATGTAGAGCGTATGGACAACTTAGCTCCGGCCCGAAGAGTCTTCGACTCTGAGCCTGTGGGACAAAGCAAAAGAGGAAACTGCTTATTAACTGTCATTTATGGCTGAAACACATCAGTGCGTCAGTGCCAGCGTTGTCTTTCAACGCACACAATTCAATGGACATGCACGAAATACTGCGTCGACCTACGTAAGTGAAAAATGAGAGAGATGAGAGGATCGTAATAAAACGTAAAATGTAATCCCAAAGCACGTCATTATTCAACATGTTGGACATTTTTTTGACAGAGTGATGCGCTGTGAGAAAATTGAGAACATTTTGTGGCAACTGACATTTGAGACATGAAAACAGTTAACTAAAATTATTTTAACGACAAAACTAATTTGAAATCCGTGTATGCTTGGAAGCATGAATTCGCCAAATTAGCAGCAAGAAGCACTTTTTTAATTTTTTTAACTTTCTTGGCATTCATTTTCCGCAATTAACTTCTTTAACGTTCAATTATTTGACCAGAATATTTTTTGATTTGACATTTCAGAAATTAAAATAGCTGACGGAATATTTGTTATTTGGTACTTGGGAGAGAGAGGGAACAGCTGATTAACGCAGTGCGTTAACGCACACCCTCCGTACCATGGAGTCGTCTAGCGCAACGCACTGTTGTGTTTTAGCCATTATTCAGTCTGTTTTGTCAAATCACCATGGATGGACATACCGTACAACAAATCGTGTAAATGATAAAATTGTTTTATCAAAATGGGTATTCTGTTTCGACAACGTTC
The DNA here is from genome assembly GCA_930367185.1 of Myathropa florea. Taxonomy (NCBI): domain Eukaryota; kingdom Metazoa; phylum Arthropoda; class Insecta; order Diptera; family Syrphidae; genus Myathropa; species Myathropa florea. The sequence goes on from OV884002.1 coordinate 110,965,820, forward strand.
GCTCATAGTCTTGTTACCGAGAGGACTATGTGCAGTGCGGTGGATAAATTTGAGTCCACTGGTTCAGTAAACGATCAACCAACAACCGTACGTCCGTGAAACGCATGATCTGCCGAAAACATCGCCGCTGTCCGTGAGAGTGTGCAGGAGAATCTGAGGCAGTCTATTTCGCGTCGCTCAACAGAACTTGACCTTTCGCAGACCCAGATCACAATTTGGGAAGTTTTGCGTTGTGACTTGGACCTCCACCCGTACAAAATTCAACTGACACATGAGCTGAAGGTAAACGACCAAAGACAACGACGTGTATTCGCTGAATGGGCTTAAGAGCAGTTGGAAACTTTTCATCAAAAAGTCATCTTCAGCGATGAGGCCCATTTCTGGATGAATGGGTACATCAACAAACGAAATTGTCGAATTTGGGACGAAACCACATGAGATCTAAGATCGTCCAATGCATCGCGAAAAAATTCAATGATTGGTGTGGATTTTTGGGCTGGCGGCATCATCGGTCCATATTTCTTTGAAAACGACGTTGGACAATTCTGATGTGCGCCACCTAGAGAAACCGCGGCAGACATTTGATATCTGTTATATTCCATACATAATGGCATCTATATGCCTTTCAAACGAATAAAAAATGTCGATGATATATCAAACAAACATTGTTTTATTTAAATTTAAAGAATGAAAGACCCTTTACAAGACTTTGAACATCTTATGCCTGCTCTATAGAGCGGAGGCAGGGCAATAACGAATAAAGATAAAGAAAGAAGCCTCTTTCGTTTCGAGAAAAAATTCTGTGCGGAAACTTGAGTTCTATTTGTGTTGATGACAATCGGAGAAGGACATCCAACCACAACTTTACGGCATGTACTGCGGCATGCGTCGACGTAATCAAAGCCTAAAGTGGGTAGGACATGCAGAAGGCAAGAACAACTTAGCTCCGACTCGCAGAATCTTCGACTCTGAGCCTGTTGCACTACGTATCAGAGGGAGTTTCTCGAAAAAAATTGGTATGATTCGTTTCCTTTGAGTCTGTTGGACTCTCGTTTCTCTCGACTCTCGTTTCCCAGCTTCAAATTTCTTGTTTTGGTGATCAGAATTGTTAAAAGAAATGTTGACACAAAAGAGCATATGAATATGTAGCACCAAAGTCGCGGAGGCCATTAACTCGACATCCTATTCTATACATGACCCTATATTTTACATTTTGTGGATTAATAAAAGAACCAACAACTCTTAATTAAAAACCCGTATTTTCTATCAATATTAGTTCTGGTTTTATTACGCATATGCAGAACTTAAAGTCCCACTGGTCAACGAGTGAATCCATTCAAGAAGAAACTCGGACTCGATGAAAATGACTTTCATAGACAGCCCGTCGTGAAGCCTAATTATCTTAAGCAACATGATCTTGGAAACTATTGACCAGAACCGCATTTCCTTGAAATAACTTCCTACAGCGTTAGACTCTCACATTCTCGCCGCGACCACCCATTGGCATTGAATCGGAAAAAAATAAGCAACAAAATATGTTATTGAAGCACTAACGCACATCACCCGACCATCCGCCAGCAGCGCACCTAGTTTATTCTCGGTTTACACCAACTCGCCTAGGAGATGTTCAATGGAAACCAATATTTGCTGCACAAACCGACTACACATCGGAATGCGAAGGGTGCTGGATACGAGTGGTACACACTCATCGGTGACCTTGCATTGGCGTCTGCTATTCCAGCTATAGAGCCATCCAACCAGATCATCGTTGCACTTGGATATGCGATAATGGCGGCCTCTTGCCAGTACGCATCCTCTTGTAGTGCGGCTAACTGTATGTGAAAATCGATAGCAATAGGACGGGGAAAAAAGCAGAAGAGACAGAGAAGAAGAGAAAGGGAAATCTAGAAACTGAAGTTCTGATTCGATTTTATTTATCATTTCCTCTGTTGTCTGGCGGCTTGCGCTCGTACTTCCACTCAACTCATGGGCTTCATGCGCGACCACCATAAATATTGGCTTTCGCCTTCATTGTGCGGAGGATTGAATTGCAGGCCGCATAACAGTAGAATGCAGTAAATTGTTATTCTACACCTTGTATGGTTGCATATCAAGGACATCGGCAGTCGGCGAGGCATTTCATAGAACAGTGCGCTTCCGTTCTGTGGGTTTTTCAAGGTACAATTCATTTCTTTTCTTTTTGGTTTTCTTTCATATTTTAGATGTGGAGAAGATAAGTGGTCAAACTTATGGATACGATCTCAATGACTGGCCAGTCGGGTGAGCGATTGTTTTGGAGACACAAATGCTCGACTTTTATTTAAAATATGGATTTCATGGTTCCGACAGAGGTTATCGGAGATATCGTACCATGTGAACAATTCTTATTATACCATAAAATAAAATGTCAATATCTATCTGACGAGGTCCTTCTACTTGATATGTACTGTCAAATTCGGTTATGATGACTTTCAAGGGATTGACGAATTTGATCGTTATAAGCGATAGATCGCTGTGAACGATAACTGGAAGAAAACAGAAGAACGAAACTGTGTCAACTACAGAGGGATCAGTCTCAGAAATATCATGTAAAAGATTTTCTCTGGCGGCCTGTGCAAGCCCCTGAAACCCTACGTCAATAGTCTGATTGGTACTGGTTCAGTCCAGCGAAGTCCACCATGGACCAGACATTCACATTGCGGCAGATCATTGAAGAGACACAGGAGTTTTAATACCCATCATCCGTTTATCGATTTTAAATCCGCGTATAACAGTGTTTAGAGAGACGAGCTATACAGCGCATTGTCTGATTTTAAGACTTCACTGAGACTTTTGATGTCAAAAAAGGGTTTAGACAAGGCGATGCACAGTCATGTGATTTTTTTTTAAATCAAACTTCAAACTTCAACCCCAAAGACACGATCTTCCACAATAACATTAATAAACGCAAAACAAAAAGAATAACATGCCAACAAACGGTAAGCTGTAACATATCCGAAATTCTATGTATACAGTAAGGTACATCGAACGAGTAAACAGAAAAAAATGCAGTCGCACCAACAGCTGCGTCGATTTGAATCGTTGTAACCAATATTTTACTTCAAAAAATGGAAAGATCAGTAGTTTTAAGAGATGGTGTGTACATTGTACAGTTGGGCATTTAGGGTTTGAAATAAACTCGAGAGATCACCGTGTAGGGGTGTCGATCACGGTATGGACTTTTTGTGTGAAAATGAAATTATTTACAATTTTTGATCTTTGATATCTCAAAATTTGCATATAAGTCGATATTTTGAAATTTATCATTTCTTAATGCTTACGCCGAGGTCTTCAAAACTGCGTTTTCAGATCTTCAAAATTCGCATGTAGAAGTTTTACCGTTTTGGCTAATACAGTCAAAATCGGATCGGCTGACTTGAAACTTCAAGGGACCGACGAATTTGATCGTTATAAGCGATATGTCGTTATAAACGATTTCTTATGCTATTGGATTACATATAATGGAGCTCAGGCGGGACCTAAGAATTTTGTCGTTATAATCGATGTCGTTATAAGCGATTTTGACTGTATCTCCAAAACTATTTGGGCTAGAATGCTCCAAATTGCTCGCAAAGTACTCATTGAAGCCAAGTTTCTGTGGTTTTTTTTTCAGATTTTTTAATTTAGAAATAGGAGGAGGGACGCATTAAAAAAATTGTCGAACTCCACATTTTTCAAACTGTACCTTCAGATCATTTCAAAAGATCTTTCGATTGATTTATCACTCAACCTCTTCTTCTTCTTCTTAGGGCGCTACAGTCCGAGGTGGGCCTGGGCCTCACTCAACATGCCTCTCCAGCCAGCACGATCTTTCGCCAGTTGTCTCCAGTTTCGCACACCAAGCCGGCCGAGGTCTCCCTCGACTTGTAACGAAATTCGATGGGGTACGTCATTGTTTCAAAATCCATGGACACTTTACCCATACGGGAGCCATCCAAAAATGAACCCGCTTTTTCAATTTGTGTGTATGAGAAATGATATCTGGCCCTAAACTACTTAATTTAAGAATTTAATTTAAAAATTGTGACAGACAGACAAACGGACGGACGAACACACCAAAATTATAAAGGTTCCGGAACTTTAGAAAGATTGTAACTTGACTTCTAAAAGCATGATTCGAGACCAAAAAAGAATGCCCGATTATCGAAACAATTCAATTGGCCTGCGTAAAACTATCCATAAAATAAAATGGGACAATTGAATCCGTTCTTCTCGAATCGATATTGATCGGTCGCAGGTCGGATATCGAATAACACATCTGATTTGTTGAAAAATTCGAATAAATTGAGGCGCCAGTTCTATGAGGGGGGACCTCGGCCGGCTTGGTGTGCGAAACTGGAGACAACTGGCGAAAGATCGTGCTGGCTGGAGAGGCATGTTGAGTGAGGCCCAGGCCCACCTCGGACTAAGAAGAAGAAGAAGAAGATGCATCAGTTCGGAGATACAAATAGTCAACGCAATTCATCACCCATTCTGCAGTACATGTTTACAAGCAGTAGACAATGATTTCCTTCTCAAGCAAGGAAAAATTTGCATACAAAATCTGCCTGCGAAAAACAACAAGCAAATTCAACCCTTAATTCTCGGAAATCGAAGAAATGTGCGAGACCTGTTTAGTGAGTATTTAGGACTTCTAGGTAATTATAAGAACACACCATAAAAAACATGAGATATCTCAATTTCAATTCCCGCTAGATCTGCAAAAACAAGAAATAAATCTCAATGCGCTCAAAGGATAATGTATCATTTTGTGTCGATACTTCTTTCAGTTCGGATCAATTTTATCAGTAATTTGTGAACGCAGTTATTTATTTTATTTTTTCGAAGTTTTGTGGTGAGTTCTGCTTCTCGATTTCTTTTTTTTGTATATTACTGTGGACATTTAATTACAAATAGTTACTTATTTAATAATATGATAAATAATAATTATTTTAATTTTTTTTTAAATAAATTTGTTTAAAAGTAGGAGTGCATATTCTCGACTATCCTTTTTATTCTCTAAACAAGTAACAGAAAACAATGGCAAGTGAAGAAAAATTGTACATTGCCAATGGCATGCAGAGGAACTCAACATCTAGCTCAGCAAACCACCAAGATACTTCAAAGACGATGTTGAAATATTTGTTCATACCTTAAAAGTATATCTTGAATTTACCTCAAAGTTACATTGCTTGACACTTTTTGAATAGGACATGCAGTGGTGTGCAAAATAATATGTGTTATTAAAAATTGTGCAAATCTCAAATAAGGAAGTAATGAATTAATTGTGTGAACCAAAAAAAAAAACTCTTTTCCTCGGGGAGTCATATAAACTGTCTGCTACTGTCTGACCCAAATATTGTAAATTTAACTTTGACTCATTAGACCATAAGACATCTCGCCAGTTTGCAACTAGTCAAGCTAAGTGCTACTTGGGAAAGGGTTTCGTCATTGACGGTGTCGAAATGTGAGCTACAGAGATTTTCACGGGCTTCTAGCAGAAGCATTTAGTCAATGAGTCTTCTTCCTATTCATAAAGTGTTATTAAACTGTTTATCTGTAGATGCGATGTATTTGTGCACATAGAATTTTGGATATGTTACAGCGAACCGTTTGTTGACATGTTATTCTTTTTATTTTGCAATTATTATTGGTTGATATTATTGTTGAAGATCGTGTCTCTGCTGTTGACGTTTGAGTTATGCACGATCTTCGTAAGAATGACATTAAAAAAATCGCCTTACGGTGCGTCGCCTTGTCCAAACCTTTTTTTGACATCAAAAGTCTCGGCGAAGTTTTAACCGACCTTGATGAAGCAACATCCATTCCCCACCGTTATACTGGGGATGCTAGGGTTAGATAATACGCTGTATAACTTGTCTCCCTAAATACTGCCTTAAAATCGATAAACAGATGGTGGGTATCGGCTTGAAGCTCCTGTGTCTTTTTCAAGATCTGTCGCCATGTGAATATCTGGTCGATGGTAGATTTCGCTGGCCCAAACGTGCATTGATATTGACCAATTTGACGTAGAGTTCAGGCGCTTACATAACACGGTAGAGAAGGTCCGATGTGCGATATTCAGGAGACTGATCCCTCTGTTGTTGGTACAATTTAGAGGGTCTCCGTTCTTTATCTGCTTTTATCTTCGAGTTATCGGTTACAAAGACTTATCGCTTATAACGAAGAAATTCGTCAGTCCATTGAAGTTCGTTATATCCGATTTTGGCTGTTCGTACATAAGAAACATTTTTTCTTATATTCATTGTTTGCATATAAAAAAAACACAAATATAAGAAATAAATTTCTTGGATTTTCGAAGTTTCTTATATCCGTGGAGTACTATACACAAATGGAAAATTCGCTGTTCTGCACTCTGCAATTCAATTTTATTTGTAGCATTTCTTTGCAAGTTTGCGGAAAAAATATGATAGTTGTAAAATAAAGGCATTGCTCCTATTATTTTGCAAAACACTGCTATTTCTATAATGCGACGAGCAGGTTTCTTTCCTCCCGCCAACCCGTTTAGTCGCCTATTACCATTTCGTGTCACTTAAACCAAGGACTGAAAACTTTAAGGAAATAACAAGGAAAACAATTAAAAAAAATTTGAACATTTTAAAGCAGATCTACGGTGAATAGAAAAGTGCATATTGCATTGTCAGGAAGCGTATTTGTAAATGTTTGGTAAAAATGTAGCCTTTATTTATCAAAAGAGCTAGATCTGTCCCTAAAACTACAACAAAACAGTTTGATTAACTCAAAAACGACAAGAAATTAAAGCACTCATTCATACAAATTACTTTTTGCAATTCTGTTGTCCTGGGATTTTTCCTCTGTGGTCATTTTCAAATTTCATTCGTCACATTTCGAAACAGTTTTGGATTGCAAATAATTTGACCTGTTTCGGGTTCTGCAGCTGTATCCTTTCCGGAGCAATAATTTTTTATTGGCATCCTCCAGATTTTATGGCACCATCTGTCTCGTATCTTCTAAAATAAATCCTAACCACATTTTCATGCTCGGTTGAAAGATTTGTGGTACCAAAATGGGAGACGTCGGACTTAATAATTTTACGTCGTCGTTTGTTTCGCTATCTTTTTGTCGTAATTTTTATTGCTCCGAAATTTCTGACATGATGGTGCTTCTCCTCACCCACACAAATTTCTAATCCATTGGAAAAAGTTATAGATCGGTGGCAAAACTATCGCATGAATGAACATCATTTTAAAGGGGATACTATTTAGATTCTAAAAATTTTATTTTGTCTGTCTTTCAGCAGGCGCAAAACTCATTCGTTTTAGAAAACTTCAAAAATTTCACTAAAAATATGAACAAAGATGTGACTTGCTCAAAGAAAGTTCCAAGTAAATATTGCGGACAAAACAAAATTAGTCTCATACTTACAGTGACTAGCATAATTGATCACACGTTACATATTTCTGCAATTTTCTCTCATGTCGCCGTTACTCGATCGTTTATATGTTCAAGTCAGCTATTTACGCAACTGGTAATTTTATTTAGTTTTCGGTAAAGTAGTGTGCTGCATAGAAGTTTTTGTTTTTTTTTTGCATTCAGTAATCAATTCCGATTTTTTTAACATTAAAGTCCAACGAGTTTGTTTTAAAAAATACATTCTTACTTTACTTTGTTAAAATATGTGATCAATTATGTAAGTGGAAAAATACATTTATTTCTGTAAACTAAAAATTTAAGCCCATCAGAGAGTTACTATTTGAATATATCTCGCAATAACCTGGAGGTCTTGCAGTGATTTTTAGATGATTTTAGGTTCTGATGTCCCATTTTTAAAAAATTAGGCTTCAAAGTAGCAGAATGCAACAAATTGGGCCAGATGATAGGGAATTTTTGACGTTTCATCGATAAATAAAAATATAATAAAGTAAAGTGGAAAATTGTGAATCTGTCCAGCTGCACATTCATAAACAGAATCTCAAAACAGTGGCTTGCGTGTAATGGTACCTAAGACCAGTTTCTATTGACCCGTACACTACAGTGGTGATCCAAATGTGAACCGGTTTAGGCACCGACCTAATCTGATGGTCTATATGACAAAAAAAAAAGAAAAGTGAATCGATCCTGCCAGGAGTCGAACCTGGAATCTTCTGATCCGTAGTCAGACGCGTTATCCATTGCGCCACAGGACCCACATGATGCTCCCCATCACAATGCTCTGTCGATTGTGCACAGCTCACAAATGCTGAAGACTTTCAATGATGCGAAGGCCCACTCAACTCAAGAGAGCATAAATATTCAAATGTTGAGCGGCTCGAGGGGAATATTTATTCACATCACTTGAACTGACATACATTTTTTTTAGAGATAGAGCAGAGAAATTGCGTATGAAGAGAAGAAACGTCGGTCAATGGCAATATAGTGTGTGAACACGTAAAAGATTATAGGTTTGATTATTTGTTTGTGAAAGATTTTATTGGATTTTAATGGGTTAGTAGTGGAAGCAGCATTAAGGGTGTTATCAAAATTAAGTCTCTTAAACGGTCACTCAAGAACGTTTCACCCATTAATGCATAGAAGAAAGAAACATTTCTGTGCGCAACAAAGTAAAGTAAGCTTACCCAACTATTTTTTGAAGGATTTTTATTTAGCTCTAGGGTATTATACTGACTAAGAGTAGCAAAAGCTCTTCTTATGCTAAATTACAAGGTTATAAGGTTTTGAATTCCGTTCGCTACACCTTTTACAAGGCAAGTCACATATGATGAGGAGAAGAGAAGATGAAGATTATTTCAGTTCTGATCTACGGCTTGTACAGAGTGCGCCTGTATGCCTGTATGTAACTATTTGCTCTGGACGTGGACGGTCTGTTAGCAATATTCTTTGAATCAATTGCACATATGTAAATAAAATGCTCCGTAAAAAGGTTCCATTGATGACGTACTTTGTATGTACTTGTACTTTCAGTGCTACGATAGTTCCCAAGTTTTGATGGGAACTTCAACCAAATTAGCGTACGTAACTGAGAACGGCTAATTAAAAAGGTTTGTTGGTTGGGACTTGCGCTAGGCCATAGTGTCATCCAAAAAGAACAAGAGAATTTGATTTGAGGCAAATTATTAGTGGAACCTTGAAATTCTTTAGAAATATGCCTATTCTTGATTTGAGACCGTATTTAAACACTTGGGTCAAAAACTCATCATTTGACGTCAAGGAATACTTTTAACATAGGCTTCTCCACCTCGCTGCAGCTATTGACAGTTTGTCAAAATTCACCATCTTTAAGTGCCTGACGTCATCCATGGTAGTTTTTTGTAGAATTCCTTATAGGGACCATGCACTGCACAAACACGTTTGCGCAAGCATGTATATTTTGCTGTTGTCCACTTGTCTGAACTGTGTGGTGTGTATCGATGTTGTCTGTTTGCGCCAACTGTTGGCGCGAATTCAATGTATTTTGAGATTTCCTTGTTTGCGCATACATTTCTAATCATCATCATAATTTTCAGTTACCCGCATGTTCCACTAAAGGGGTCGCGGAAGTAACGCACGCACGAGAGATCTCCAGGCAACTCGATATTCCCCGATCGACTCTAACTTATCAGGAGCTGTGCCCAAGCACAACCGGGCGAGTTTTTGGACCTGGTCCAACCATCTCGTCCTAGGTCTGCCCAGCGGTCGCCTACCTGATGGAATCGCATTCAAGGCACACCTCAGAAGTCGTGATGATGGGGGCATTCGTGCCACGTGACCAAACCATCGAAGTACAGCCCTTTCCGTACAAAAAACCAGCTGCACAACGTTGAGTTCCTCGCGCACTGCCGTGTTTCTCACCCTATACCGGCGAATGATTCCCGCAACAGCACGAAGAAGTCTCATCTCGGCATCTGTATTCGCGATCTTATTCTTTCAGTCATTACCCAAATTTCATGATCATAGGTGAGAGTTGGAACAAATACTGTGTTAAAAACCGCTAACTTTGACACCAAGCTGACCCAGCTTGACCAATCGTACAGGAAGGCTCAGCATTATTCCTCCCATCACTCGTGAATAAGACCCAAATACTCAAACTTCTCCGCCTGTTTCAATGGGACTCCACTAACATGTAGAGTGCATTGAACAGGGGTTCTGGAAATAACCATAACCTCGGATTTGTCCACGTTTACCTTCATCCCAACATCAGCACATACAAACTGCGCATACATTTCTATGCTGAAAAATATCTATCTACTGTGCATTACGAGGCGGGAAGGTTATTTTTTCTATGAATTTCCACTTTCAGTACTTCTTGTAACCTACCCTGGATGACGTCACACATCGACTCGGCAAAGTTGTCAAGCACCATTTCCAACCCTATATCTCTATGATTTGTCTTAAGTCAATCCCAATCGTTGATCATTTTCAAAAATTAAGTAAATTAGTGTTCGTTTTTTAAAAATCTCTTTCAGATTTCAAAAAAGAGAAATCAAAATAATGGCGAACGTTGAAAATGGAAAGGTATTTCAAAGCAAAATTGTTTTCTGATCAGCATTCATTCACATTTTTTATTTAGTTTTTGAATTTAGTGCACAATAATTTTCGGAATACTCAAAATATACTTTCATACGTGACAACAGACTCCAGTTCCAACAGTGACTCTGATGAATCAGACTTCCAGGAACCCCGAAAGACCTCAAACTTTGTGCAACGAATAGATTCCTTTGATAACCAAGAATTTCAGTTGCACATGCGTATGAAGCGTAAGACTGTCGAGTACCTCATTTGTAAGTGCCTTTGGTTTCCTTAAACGCAAATGACCTGTTTTAATATTCATCCATTCACAGCGAGACATTCAGAGTCGTTTACGTCAAGTTTTTTCGCAGAGCCAAGGAGAATTAATTCCAGAACGGCAGTCTACATGTACGTCTGGTACATGGGCACCACCGGTAGTTTTCGGCGACTTGGACAATTGTTCGGAGTTTCAACGTCCTCAGCATGGATTGCAGTTCGGCAGGTGACTGCGTGTATTACTAAATTCGCACATGAGTTTGTTAAGTGGCCACGAGGGGCGCATGTAAAAGACAGTCATGACAAGTTCCAGAAGGCGCAGGGAATCCCCAATGTTATCGGAGCTATCGACTGCATGCACGTAGAAATAAAACCCCCAAAAATTGCCAGGCAATTTTACTTCAACAAAAGCCAATCCTACAGCTTAGTTCTCCAGGCAGTCGTTGATGCTGACAAGAGATTTATCGACATCACCTGCGGAGAGCCTGGATCTCTGAGTGACACCGAGGTGCTGCAGAGATCGGACATTTACAAAAGAGCACAGACACATTATGGAGAGACGTTCCCTCATAACTCGTGTGTCCTTGGTGATTCCGCTTATCCACCAACGAGCTGGCTAGTGCCGCCTTTTGATGATTGTGAAGCTCTGACAGAGTCACAGTACAAATTCAATGCAATCCATAGGGCAACCAGAATGGTTGTAGAGGACACCTTTGATCTACTCAAACGCAGATTCCCGCGATTGGTGAAGTTCACGGAGCAGATTAATCTATGTGCAACTACGAGTATGATCGTAAGCGCCTGCGTTGTGCACAACCTTTGCATTCTCCACAATGATTCTAACGACGACTTAAATTCTGTTCAGGCAGCTGGCATCAGTTCTACCACGCCCGAGCAGAATTCTAGAGCGGATGATGTGGCTGACAAGGGAAACAACCGGCGAGAAGAGCTGTTTGACTGTTTGCGAGAGAAGCATTTAATTTAATTAAAATTGTCAAAAACCTTAAAATAAGTATTTATATAATAGAATACATTCTTCTTAACTTATCTTAACTTATTTCGTTTTCTCTGAGCGTCAGATTTTCCTTCGAGAGATCTTCCATTATTTTTGAGACGATGTGTTAATTTTTAATTAAAAAAATCGATAAAAAACCTACAAAATCAAGAGACCTCGGCTTACCTTGAGGGATTAAAGGGTAAAAAAAATAATAAGAAAATGATAAAAAAAATAATAAAAAAATAATAAAAAAAAATAATAAAAAAATAATAAAAAAATAAAAAAAATAATAAAAAAAATAATAAAAAAATAATAAAAAAGTAAAAAAATAATAAAAAATATTAAAAAAATATTAAAAAAATAATAAAAAAAATAATAAAAAAGTATAAAAAATAAAAAAATATTAAAAAATATAAAAAAATGGAAAAAATAAAAATAAACTTTACTGATTAATTGGAAGGTATTCCAAACTAAGTACATATATCAAACTGGTTTAATTTCATTCATTCACTTTAATATAAAGCGTTTCTATCTACACGAGGCAACCGTCGAAGCAACGTGTTGCAGCAACGTGTTTTGTTTGTTCACTACACGCGTGGCGACTATCGCCGCAACCTCACTACTGTGTGTAGCTGTGGTACAGGAAAGACACAAGCGGAAGAAAAGTAAAATTAATTTTTTGGAATAAATGACGTTATACGTGAGGTCTCTGCAATTATTATAATTGACGAACTTTTGTACGAAAATGAGGAAGAGGAGATGCAACCAAAAATGAAAATGACTTTAAAAAAAGTGGAATTTTCGAACGAAAGGCTACTAAAAGAACTGAAAGAAAATGAGCCCGAGGATGTAAAAGCCAAAATAACGAAAGAAGATACCATAATGATAAATGCAATTGCCATTTTCCTTTTTTTCCCTACTTAATTTTACTTCGCACGAACCTTCTTATTCGCTTGTTTCCGACGAGTAAATGCTGTGAACAATGATACACACGAAGCAACGGTTTCGTCAACCGATCCAAAATATCAATAGTTTTTAATATTTCTGGCAACGGTTGCTTCAATATGGATGCGTTGCTGCAACGGTTGACACGTGTGTATCAAGTAGAGCTCTTGATACCCGGGTACCCGGGAAATTTCCCGAATAGCCGGGTACATTTTCGGATATTACCCGCGAACCATCATTTCGGGTACCCGTAAGTTGTTGGATACCCACCATCGCTTTGGGTACCCGGTACTTTTTCTTATTTCACTGATTATTGATATTTTTAATTCAGCTTAAGACACGATAACAAAGAATGACTTAAAGAGGCGGAAGCGAGCCACACATTTTCAAAACGAAGTTTAGATAGAACCAAACAGTAAACTGAAAAGAACATTGTGAACAGTGTAAGACAACATGTAGACATGTAAACAAGGATTAAATAACGTGGCTTTCTGTCTGCATGCTTGATCACGGACACCGATCGCATGAGCAAACTTAGTAGGATGGTTTCTTAGAGCACCACAAAACTCGACCTCGACATCATCCTTCATTTGGCTTAAAAAATGCTTCTATCGTTACTGTTTCAATTCCCTCTGCCTCTTCCCTTGCCCATACTCATATCTCTAAGTTGTGACTTGGGTACCCGGTAGCCTTGAAGTGAAGTTGGTCGTTACCCGCAATTACCAGGTACCCGGTAAAATGCAGAATTGGGTATTACCTGGGTAAAATCCAGAGCCCTAGTATCTAGCATAAAAAAGGTCTTAAGTCTGTATACACGGGTACAAACGGTATACAATTCTGGTGTTGCACCAAAGCAAGCAATGGACTATTTATACAGGGTGGACAGATGGCCCACCCAATGGTTTTTTTCAAATCAAAGGTTATTTTGAGAAAGTCAGTATCATAACTCCGCGGAACGAAATGAGTGACTTTACGCTTAAACAACGTTGGTAAAGAGTGCGTTTTTTGAACAGAAGTTTTGGCCGAAAAGAACCACCCACCGCTGCTGAAGCTGCCGACTGCTGTACGCAAAAAGTTCGTGAGACTGGTATGCTAGTGAAACAACACTTACGGTCCCCGTCATTGTACAGTTGAGAATATGGCTGCTGTGGCCGAGAGTGTGCGACTCAATTTACGAACATCAACTCGCTCAGTATTTCACGCACTTGCCTGCGAAGAATTCTGCACAAAGATCTCGGATTATTCGCTTACAAGGTCCAATTGACTCAGCAATCGAAGACGTGCGACCATCCGAAGTTTGGGCCTCAGAGCAGCTTGAATTGGAAAACTATTTTGGGCGAAAAATCTTTTTTTCTGACGCTGACGAGGCGCATTTTCATCCTGGCGGCTGCGTTAGCAAACCAAATTGTCGCATCGGGCTCGGAAAACTCCCACGTTATTGTCGAGAAGCCAATGCATTCACAGAGAGTGACAGTTTGGTGCGGATTGTGGAGTGGTGGCATAATTGGACCATTTTTCTTCGAAAATGGGGCTGGGAACAACGTTTCGGTCAACGTTGGGAGTTACAGAGCCATGTTAACCGAATTTTTTTATAACTGAAATTGAAGACGTGGATTTGGAGGACCTCTGGTTCATGCAGGATGGCGCCCTATGCCACACAGCTCATGCCACAATCGATCTTTTGCGAACCAGATTCCCAAATCGTGTTATCAGCCGTCTCGGCGATGTCAATTGGCCGCCTAGGAGCTGCGATTTGAACTCTTTTGACTTTTTTTTGTGGGGAACCGTGAAGGACCGATGTTATGGCAACAATCCGGAAACGATTCATGCACTTAAGGCCAATATCATCCAAGTAAGCAACAAGTGAGCTACAGCCCAAAACCATCAACAAGGTCTTGGAAAATTGGGGTGACAGAATGCGATACTGCGAAGCCAGAAGTCACTTGAACGAAGTTTTTTTTCATAATTAATGGCAATGATTCTTACTAATAAAGCCATAATACATGAAAACAATTTAATTTTGTTGATTTTATTGCATTTTTAAAAAGAAACTTGTAATTGGCGCACCCTGTACAATGTTTCCAAAATAAATTTATTAGAGCAATTGTGAATGCTCTCTATTCATTGGATTCATTCCATTTCACGTATTCATCGCAAAATCCATGGGGATGATGATATTTAAAAAAATATGAAATGAAATGAAAATATGAATGAATGAAAATAAAAAAAATATTGAAGGTGAAGTGAGGGTAATTAGACTGAGATTTACTTTATCTAGCTCTCTGCAGTCTTTTTCAATCCGATGGCCAAATATGTACATAATTAAAACGTTCAAGAAGAATCAAACGTCCAAGAACTTTACTTCTCCTGGCATCAGATTTGAGAGCTATTCTTTGATCATGAGTGAACAAGTGCCTCCGTGGCGCAATCGGTTAGCGCGTTCGGCTGTTAACCGAAAGGTTGGTGGTTCGAGTCCACCCGGGGGCGTATATAAATTTTTTTTTCATTGAACTGCCTCCAAAATGTTCCAATTGAGTTTCCACCTTCAAACCCCGTGGGATATTTTTTAAGGTTCGATAAATTAACCGACAAGAAGACGTAGTAAAATTCCATTTTGAGTGAATCTCCATTCGATTAAGTTAATGTCATCTGATATTCCTCATAAGCGAACAGAATGAAACTCTGTTTCAGTTTCTTTCAGTTTTTATGTGAACTTGAAGTAATGAATACTTCTCACTCTTCCAAAAGATTACTAAAAATCAAGAGGAAACACGATACAACGACGTCCAACACAGACAACGACTTTGATACTTCACGTCAAATGGGGTTATAAAAAATGAAACTCTTAACTGAATTCGTACGTTTATGCTAATGGATGAGATAGTTGCGTAGAGAAGCAATCGGAAAAGCGAACAACAAAGATGACGGATGGAAGTGTGAAGGGGAGACTTACAGCAGTTTCAAGGGCATGATGTTATTTTGGTATTGGAAGTGGAAAGTTAGCTAATAGCAAGTTTGGCTTGTGAGCATTGGTCGACAGAGAGATGGCACGCGGTCCTGTGGCGCAATGGATAACGCGTCTGACTACGGATCAGAAGATTCCAGGTTCGACTCCTGGCAGGATCGAATTTTTTTGTGAATTGTCTGTTTTGTTTTGTGCTTGCGGAATTTTGACTTTAAGCAATCATCAGAGAGGTTTATACATAGACACGTGACTATAAAAATTAGCAGGTAAATGCGGTTTTCATAGTTGAAATGTGAGTCTTACAATCTTTGAAAGATCAGGAAAAGTTGAAAGAAAGTGTGACCTTTTTATGTAAATTAACAAGTTAATGACAAAGGGCGTGTCAAAAAAATGGGTCTAAAAAATACTTTTCTTAAACTTCACTTCAGACTAGAGGTGTGACAAATATTCGGCAAGTATTCGGTATCCGGCCTATCCGGCTTCTGTTACAATATCCGGCCGGAGCCGAGTAGTCTTTTGATATCCGGCCGAATACCGGATAGCCGTTTTTTCAGTAAAAAAACAACAAAATAAAAAACAATTTAATATTGCCAGTTTACGTTTATGGTGAATGAAAAATACGTTTTTCTGCATTCAGATGCAATCATTTATTACGTTTGTTTTCGTATACGATGCATACTTCAGAAAAGAATCTCTCACTGTATAAACTGCTACATGGAGCTGAAAAATAAGTTTTGGCAAATTTGGGCAACATTGGGTACTGTCTTCCATTTACTGACCACCAAGCTCAAGGGTCACTATTCCGTTCAAATTAATCTGTTTTGAGATATAAGTCAAGCTCGTTGGTGGTATTTTTTTTGGCAGAAAACGCAATCTTACTTGCCTTCAGCAACCATCTTCAAAAATGTCCCAAAAACTTAGCTGTAAAAAAATCTTGTGGAGAAGAAGGAAAAAAACATTTTTAATTTGGTTTTACTTGTACCGGCCTGATTTGAGTATCAGACCACCATTACTCGTATACTTTTAATTTGGGCAGATATTCGGTCGCCGAATATTCGGCTATCCGACCTATCTGCAGGCTGAATATTCGGTATCCATTATCCGGCCAAATCACTATTCGGTACAACTCTACTTCAGACTAGTAAATTCATCAACAAGTATATAACACCATAACTTTGCGAGGGAGCACAAACTAATCACTATCACTGCTAAAAATGCCATTGAAAGAGGGAGTTCTACAAGGCTCTGCTTTGGGACCATTTCTATTTACGTTATTCAAACTAGACATATGCAGCTCTACAAAGCATACTCAAAATCTGAAGATTCAGTTGCACTTGTTGATCTAATTAAGGATCTGAATTTGGTCACAAAGACATCACATATGATTTCAAAAAATGGATATTTTCTTTATAAAAATTTGAAAAAGTCGTTCTTTGATCACGGGTAGGTTGAACAACGCAACAAAAGAAGTTCACGCTTGAGGTGGCTAGCGAATGGTGGCGCTAGCTGGAGAGGTTTGTTAAAATTGTAAAAAACTCAATTTCATTCAAATTCTTCTCTGACTGGCGCGGCCGTTCGCCACCTGCTATGAGATTCTCCAGCCCTATGGGGAAGGGGACTGCTAACACTAGGCAGTAACTTCTTCGAAGAGCTGGAGGATCTGAATAAAATAGAGCCGAAGCACCTTCTAAGATATATACAACAATCTGTGTGGTTCTAATCAGCAGTAAACCCCCCCCCCCCCCACACCCAGTGCACAATGGACCCAACTGTTGGTCTCAGTGACCCGCGACATAGTCGCAAGGGCGCCCTACTTGTCTACCTACCCTACCCACCTGACTGGCCCGCATCTAAAATGTCAAATTTTTCATGACACTGGCGCATAACTCAAGCAGAATTTGACCGTAATGTCTCATCCTTATCACTGTTTTATCCCTATTTTAACAAACAATGCTCAAGTGAGCTAGCCAATTGCATTCCTCCCCTCCATGAATTCACCCGCAATATTCGTCTCGCCAGGAATGCTCATGAGTTCACCCTTAAGCCTGCTTTCGGACGTTCAGTTAAATTTAGAGAGTCTTTTTTTAGCCACACCACACGAGAATGCTCTTCCCAGCACAATATTTCACACTCACTACAATCCGCAGACATTTAAGACCAACGTGCACAGGTACCTCCTCTTCCTTTCTGCCTCTATACCTTCGGCCCGTGCTGTGATTTGATTCCGGACTCTTAAGGGTATTCGTAACCCCATTTGCGCGCGCGAATTATAAAAAAAAAAAGAATTTGACCGGTGGCCTGAGTTATGTTGGCTTTGAGACCGACTTCAAAAAACGCCACAAGAAAAAGTCTAACGCGGTCAAATCACAGGATCTCGATGGCCAGTTCACATCACCTCCACGTGAGATGACCATGCCCTCGAATTGCTCAGGCAGAATTTCCAATATGGCGTGGGCTGTGTCGTTCCGTCGTTAAAACCACATGTCGTTGATGTCCATATCATCCAATTCAGGCCAAAAGAAGTTGATATTTATCGACTCATAGCATTCGCCGTTGACATTGATGGGCTGGCCAACGTCGTTCTCAAAGAATTTTGGCTTGATGATGCCGCTAGCCCAAAATCCACACCAAACAGTGATTTCTTCGGGATGTATTGAACGCTCTTGGATTGATATCATCCCAAATTCGACAATTTTGTTTGTTGACGTTCATCTAGAAATAGGCCTCATCGCTGAAGATGATTTTTGGATGAAAATTAAGGTCAGTTTCCAACTGCTCCAGAACCTATTCAGCGAACACACGTCATTGTCCGTGATCGCTTGCTCCTGCGTCAGTTGAGGTTTGTATGGTTGCAGGCTCAAGTCACGACGCAAAATTTGCCAATTTGTGGCCTGCGAAAGGCCGAGTTCTAGTGAGCGACGCAAAATCGACTGCTCGACTGGATTCTTCTGGTCTCTCACGGGCTCTCACGGACAGCGGCAATGTTTTCGGCAGCGGCAGATCTTGCATTTCGCCAACGTACAGATGTACGTTTAACTGCAAACCAACTGCGAAAAGTCCCCTCGGTGGACCGATTACTAGTATAGCTAGCGTAAAATAAGCGAACATGTCGGTGTTTCAACGTTTTTTAGTCAATATCAAAAACTAGTCAAAGCTATAAGGGCGAGAATGCTCGAAATAATACTCACTGAAGCCAAACATCTAAATGCACTTGGCTTAACCGATGAAACCCTCTGCGACACGACACTGCAAAGCACTTCCGCTGCTGTTGGCCCACCTTTGCAGTTATACTCAGGTAGGAGTTATTCGGTGCTGATGAGGTGAGAGCTACTGGTGATCATAGAAGCACCTGCTGGTCTTTCTGTGGAAGACCAAGAAACTCCAGCAAAAGTAGGTTGCTGCCTGGACCCGAATTTGAGTCTGAGTGCTCCGGTGTAGAGTTAAAAATCTCCGACAATAAAAAGTCCACGGAATGAACTCTCCTGCTTTGGTTATCGTCTAGTCTTCGGCGACTATTTCAAGCTATTTCAAGAAGAGTAGGACTACACTCTCAACTGACCTATCAAGTTATAGATATATAGATATACAGCCTTGGCCAAATGTATTAGCCACCATTATCTTTTTGCCTTTGCTTCTAAATGACTTATCGGAAGTAATTAGTTTGAATTTTATGGTTTTCGCGACACTATCTGAGTTTGTAAACAATTTTTATTTTTTCCTCTCATTTCATTAATTTTTTTTGCTTTACGAATCTTAAAGGGTGCCTAATACCGTTGGCCAAAGCTGTACATACTCCTCAAGACCGCAGAAAAGTGAGCTAATGAATACAGTCCCAACCCAAAGCAAGAGGGTAAAGTTGTAGCTCGTCTAGGAGGATGATTGTACGATGGGCGAACGAATCCTCCAAGGAAAAGTACAATCGTTTTAAAAAATCTACTTGAGTCGGAAATGACGGCTTAAAGAAAAAAAAACACAAGGTAAAGAGATGTTTTCTGTTCCCAATTGTTTAGATCTGTCATTAAAAAGGGGGTGGAAACTGTGTTCTCATTTTAGATTTGATGAAAGAACTTAAAGACACTCAAATGAATGAAGCCTGTCGTGTGACAGATACTTGTTCATGCTACGAAGAAATTATTGAGGATGACATCATAAGGCGGGCAGAAGAACACGTCAAACGTTGATTTGAGAAGGAAAAGTGGGATTGTTAAGTGGGAAGTCGTCTGGCAAAGATCTAGCTAGAACATCACTCCTAAACATTTACTTCGTTTCGATATCATAAATACAATGTACAATATAACCATGAGACGTTAATGACCATTTAATGTCAATGTAAACACACTGAATAGCTGCAACCGCAAGCGGGCTTCCTCAGATGCACACAATTAGCGAAAGTCTCTATGCACTCAAACTTCAAAGCTGCAACAGTATTTTATTTGCCGGAAATCATCAAAGCATCCACTAGACATTCAGATGCACACAACCGTTTTGATGCACTCAACTGAACCGAACAACAAAGATCACTCCGCTCAAGGTTACCCAAACGGCCGTCGCACTCTCGCGTGTAACTTATAACCCCGTTAACTTACCAACTGCCCCGCTGAGCTAATAAAACTACCAAAGCCTCTACGGATTCAGCGGAAAACAAATTCATCAGAGGAGCTGAATGAAATTGCAATCAAGCGCGAACTTTGTCTTCGTTTTGCGTTTTGTTTTGGTTTTCGCTTCGTTGCAGCTGAGCTTTCTGACTCAAACGCCGCGCCGGCTAAACTTATCGCAGTTGTTGCACACACAAAATGACGCCACCGAGAGCGGCTGATGCGATCATTTGAAAAGTTCAAGGCGATCGTTTGCCAGCGAACACAAGCTGCGCCGCACCACATATTCCCCATAAACGACGAGCGGCATTCAAAATAGATACGAGCACTATTCAAAATTGATTTGGGTTGGTTCCCCAGTGCAGCAGATCCATTGCACGGAAACCGTGCATCGGTGAGATACACGTTCGGCAAGGGAACTCGTTGCCTTGCTGACGTAGTTCATAGTGTACAAGTTCAGTCATTAAACTTAACCCCGGCAATCTGAATGGGGTTTGTGGGAACACAGCGCGACTGCAAACTATTCGCACACACATGCGAGTGCGATTGAAGGGATGGACGGAAAATGATTGTTTTCCGACCCGCCCCACTCTGACAAGGGCTACGTGATGGCTGAACATGCGAAAATAAATTAGAAGCGAATGACTCGTTCTGAGTCGATGTTTTGTGCGGCTGTCTAATCGATTTGCATTCGAAATTGATTGCATAAATCGACGACAAAATCAAGCGGTGATGGTCAACGAACCTTGTGGTGCATGTTGTTTGACTTAGTGCGAGCGCTTCTAATCGAAGTTGTTGGTGTGTGCATGAGACATGCAGTAGTAATTTTAAGTTGCCACTTAGCGAGTTGTGGGAATTCTATTGTATGAGAAGGGGGGAAATAGAGTTGACCGCAAAAATAGAGTTGACTTGCAAAAGAGTTACTCTCGAAAGTTGTTACAGAATATTCCGCGACCAGTTCAACTACTCGAAATGGGAATGTATGTCTTTGATCCTCGGAGAATATCATGTGGAATCTGCTTATCCCTGAGGTTGGAAAGCGTAGATTTGTTTAAAGCAATCTTAGATTCTGCGCGCGATCTTTGGTCATGTTTGCGTTGATGGCATTTGGAGGAGAAGGTTCAACCACGAACTACATGGGCTGTACAGCGACATGAGTCTAACCAGGCGTCTACGGATCCAACGCCTAAGATGGCTAGGCCACGCAAAACGTATGGATAACTTAGCTCCAGCTGAAAGAGTCTTCGACTCTGAGCCTGTGGGACAACGCAACAGAGGACGTCCACGTACAAGGTGGCGCACACAAGTTGAGGGAGACCTCGGCCGGACATTCTGGAGACAGTGGAGTTTGAGCCATAATTAGTACGGTGTGAACTAACGCGGAATAGAAAAGTAGACCTTAGGTTGTGGGAATTGGTGCTAAAGGAGAAGAGTTCGAGTAGCTGGGGGCAATCTGTGTGACCAGTTTGCAGTTTCACGACGGTTTTCAAGAGATTCGAGACGTATAAGTTTTAGGCGTTCCGAATAAGGAGGCAAATTAATTCTGTCAGCCCACTTGAAATCGCGAAGGGCAAACCGTAAGAATCTGCACTGGATAGCTTCTATACGTTGGATGTGAACAAGATAGTAGGGATGACCAGACCGGACTGGCATATTCAAGAATAGGTCAAACGAAGGTGACGTACAGAGATTTAGTGACATCGGGGTTTGAAAATTCTTTTGACCAACGTTTAACAAAGCCTAGTGCAGAGCTAGCTCTGTTATCGTTATATAACATATCGATATGGGAACGGAAGTTAAGCTTCCGATCGCAGATTACACCGAGGTCACGCAGAGAAAAGACGGAAGGAATTAATTCATTGCATAGGAAGTAATTTCAAGCCGGTTGCAGGCGTTTTCGGGAGAATGTAATAGATTGACATTTGCTAACATTCAACTGGAGAAAGTTCTTCTTACACAAAACGGAGAATCTATTGAGATCACGTTGAAGGGGTATAAAGTCGGAGGATGAAGAGATGTAATTAAAGATTTTCATATCATCGGCGTAAAAAGAAAGTTGAGAAATCTTGATGATGTAGACAACATCAGTCGTAGTAAGGACGAAAATTAAAGGACCCAGGCGGATACCCTGTGGAACACCTGATGTGGCGTTAAAAGGCTTGGAGACAAAAGATCTAAATAAAACTTCATATTTTCTTCCTTCCAAATAAGAAGTTATCCATTTGACGAGACTTGGTGGGAAACCTAGAGCGGTTAGTTTGAACAAAATAATATCATGTGGTATTTTATCAAATGCTTTACTGAAGTCGGTAGCTATCACATCGACTTCTTTCCCATGTTCAAATGCGCGTAGTGCTTCAGAGACAAATTGCGTGGGGTTCGTCGTGGTCCACCTGCCTTCGAGAAAATCGTGTTGTGAAGAGGAAAACAAAGACTTGCAATGAAAATACATTAAATCATAAACGATGCTTTCAAAAACTTCAGGAATGCAGGAAAGTTTGGCTATAGGGCGGTAGTTATTTATCTCATTTTTTGAGCCTTTCTTATGTATAGGAACAATGAATGAATTCTTTCAAAGCAGTGGTAAGGATCCTTGCAAGGTGGACATAAGGAAGAGAGACGTCAGAGGTTGGGCCAAGAGTTTTGCGCATGTTTTTGAGAACTATTGCTGGTAACCCATCGGGACCAGGAGTGTAATCGTCCTTTAGGTTATTTAACTTCTCTTCAACGATGGGGGACGGTGATGTTTATAGAAACTAGTGAAGTTTGGGCGCAGTTGTTCATGTAGGAGAAATAATCAAGATCGACGTCAGCGGAATAGTCGGAGTACGACTGAATGAATAACTCCGCGAACAGATTTCAAATGGTTTGCGTGTCGGACAAAACTGTATTTTCGAATTTAAGAGCTGCAGGATAGTTATCACATTTCCGTTTGGTATTAACAAAATTATAAAAGCTTTTGGGATCTGAAATGAGATTAGATTGCATTCGGTTGATGTAGGTAGGTACTCTTGATAAAGACGTTCATCCATTTTGGTTGTTAACGTAGTCGCCTCGTCAGAAAAGATGATTTTTCGCCCAAAATCGTTGTCCAATTCAAGCTGCTCTAGGGCCCAAACTGCGAAGCGATAACGTCGCGCGCCTTCAATTGCTGAGTCAATTGAACCTTGTAAGCGAAGAATTCGAGATCTTTCTGCAGAATTCTCCTCAAGCTAGTGCGTGGAATGTTGAGCTGTTGAGATCGCTGGTGAGTTGTTGTTCGTGAATTGAGTCTTACACTTTCGGCCATAGCAGCCAGATTTTCATTTGTGCGCACCGTACGACGACGGGGACCATGAGTGTTGTCCACTAGCACACCAGTCTCACGAACTTTTTACACAAACTTGCGTACGGCAGTCGCGGTGGGTGTTTCATTTCGGCCAAAACTTCTTTCCAAAAACGCATTGTTTGACCTACACAGCACTCACTTTGAAATAAGAAATAAGTTTTCAATGTTTCGCAACATTGTTAAAGCGTAGAGCGACTCATTTTGTTCCGCGGAGGTTTTATACTGACTTTCTGTCAAGATTTCCAGCAAGAAACAGCTGCCAGTGTCAAAATAACGTATGATTTAAAAAAAAAACCACTAGATGGCCCACCCTGTACATGTGTCAGAAAGTGTAAGAACGACCACCACACTTATTTTTGGGATTTTATTTTCTTTGGTTCATTTTATCACACTTTGGGCTTCGTACACATCTTAAGCCACCTAAGGCCGTCATGTTAAACTTCAATTCATCAGAAAAATTTTAAAAATGGGGCTCAAAAGTCAAAAGTTTTTCATTTGACAACAGTCAGCCGTGACAGAATTTTCAAAAGTTTAGGTTAGCATGGAGGGGGAACTGTGGTGGTCTGGTGTCACCTTTTTTTGTCATGGGATAGTTCAAATTTACAACATTTACGACATAATAGATCGTTGTGTATACAGTGATGTATCACAGAACATGACATTGCCCCGCGCAGAGGAAGAAAAAGAATTCAAATGGATCTTTCAAAACAACTACGATTCAAAACACACTTCTTGCATTGAAAAAATGTGTCTCTCTCTCAGTAAAGGTTGCTTTTTAAGTGGTATTTCTTAATCCTCTGGTCTCAAATCTCACAGATGATCTATGTTTGACAATTTGTAGATTCGAGAATTGAACGGGATAGCTACTCAAATAAGGAGCTCCTTTTGTTAAACTTGAAATGTCGTGAAAAAGGATTTCTGTGACTGTTGTCAGCACAATGGATACTCACTCAAATATGAAGTTCGACCGAAGGTCAGTTTTTCGGCCGAAGCCGAAGTCGAAGCCGAATATGATGATATTACAAAATGCTAAGAAATCTACAAAATTATTGTTTGTTTTTTGGTAGCGAACTACAAAGTGACAGCTATTTGGAACATATTTTGCAAGTTGCTTGCGCATTTTTTACTAAAATAGCTCCAAATTGGATTTTTAGCTGCTTTTTTTTATGTTTTTTCTACCTAAAACCAGTACAAATAAATTGAATGCTTTTTTACAGACCACTTAATAGTTTACCAACTTGGAAATGGGCGCAGTGCCGTAGTGGGTAGGTGAGTCGACTCCTACGCTCGAGGTCGTCGGTTCGAATCTCGAGAAAAACATCAAACATTTTTTCACGGCTCCACCTCTTTCGAGTCACTGACAATGCTCAAAGAGTATAACTGTCTAGAAAAAGCTTCTCAAAATCGCCGTTCGAAATCGGCATTAAAACTGTAGGTCCCTCCACTCGTGAGAGAACAATAGCACGCACAACACGAGTGGTTGCTGAGAAGCTAAGGTCCACCTCGGACTGTTGTAGCGCCGCCATTATTATTATTATTAACTTGCAAATGCAAAATCTTTTGATTTTAAAGCTGTAAACAATCGCACTTTCAAAATACAAAATATTCGACAATAACAAAACAAGAAACACAACGTTCCATGCAATTTCTATTTTTACAGAAAACAGAAAATTCAACATTCGGCTTCGGCAAGTCTTCGGTCTCATTTGACCGAAGCCGAATGTTGTGCCGAAGGTGATATTTTTAACCGAAAGTGACCGAAGCCGAAGCCGAAGCCGAATGTTCGGTCGGACTCTACTCAAATATTATCAAAAATTATTAAAATATCTCAAGTACAAAGAAAGATATTGAACAAAATGTCTATACAGACTATTTGGTGATATTGTTTTGACCGACACTGTATATTTTCATAATTTTTAATGAAGAAGTTCGATTTCAGAAACACTCAAAAACTAAACTGATATCAGGCACTGGGGGCTAACATGTTAAGCTTCCATAAGCAAAGGGGATCTATGACTCCATTGTTAAGAATCAGGTCTCCGCCGCAAATATCGGGACGCCTAGTGCCTAAGTCCAATGACACCGCCACATTTTCGAGTTTGTGGTGAAGTTCAATGACAGAGTCCATACCCAAAACCAGCTATAGAACCTATTTTTCGTAAAAACAAAAGATAAATAGCTTCAAAAAAAATACCCGAAAACAAAGCATTAAGAGCTAATTGTGATAAATTAGGTACAACGATCCCAATAAATACTATCGATTACAGCCAAATTCTCACGAGCTTAATTATCATCTACAAACGACCCAACTTTTGATAAACGCGTCATTTTAAAGGAACGTTAAAGCGAAATACCCGCGTTTTCTGTTGTCCCCATCTACATTCGTGCACAAAAAATAAACCTCCCATACGTCAGCGTAGACAGATTGCTGGAGAACACAACCCAAAAAGAATGACAATCTCCGTAAGCAATTGTCAGCGCACAAAAGGCACGTAATAATAAATGAGATTTCAATTCCGAATTGAATGCGAATTGATCAAATACTTTGGGTCCCAATAAGGTGAGCCCATCAATCAAACACCTTGTTGGCAATTTATTTATATTCAATGGCCTGTTAACGTCGTTGGTGTTTGAATAACTTAAAGCAGCTTAGGGCGTTCAAGTTGCGCATTTGAACACAACATTGTATGGGGCACCAAACAAATGCCCACACTTAGCATGGGATAGTGTGATTCTGATTTCTGACGCAGGTGTGTGTGTGCTTGTGTGTGAATGAAGTTGAGTTTTGGAGGGGGGAAGATATAAATATTTGAATTTGAAGTAGTTTCCACTATTCGTTGTGTCATGTGTGTTGTTGGAGAGCGAAATCTTCAACGGTCCTGTGGCGCAATGGATAACGCGTCTGACTACGGATCAGAAGATTCCAGGTTCGACTCCTGGCAGGATCGCAACAAGTTTTTTTTTTTCTTTTGCTTTTTTTTATTTTCCATTTTTATCAACATACACTAAATTTGATAACTGCTGTGCAAGAAATGTACTTTACTGGTAATTACAGTCATAGATTTGTTGAAAATGATCTGGAGTTTAACACAGATTCCTGAGGCAGTATGGGAATGCGTTATGTTAACCGAAACTAAAATGAATTCGTTTAGTTCAGTTGGACAAAAGTTTTAAAATTACTTTTCAAGTGGAAGTTGTGTAAAATAGTGATTCAAATTTTTTCAGTGGAATGCGTTACCAGGCTGCCTAAGGGGCGAGTGGGTGACTGCAGATTACAGCCTCACTTAGACGCATTGAAAAACCATGCGGATTCGGATACCGCGAACCTATTAAACCATTCTGAGCTTGCTATGAAGGGATAGAGTTAAATGATACTAATGTTGTTGAGCTCAATAATTGTCGATTTTCGAAGAAATATGCCCCAGTTGGGTTTACTGTTGACCGAGAAGGCGCTAGAAGTGCAGAGTAGATAATAACCTCCGCCTTCTCATCATCTCTGCAATTCCTACAGAAGTGCATGCTTGTCAATTCCAAAGATTTCTGTTATGACATTACGACAAGTACCCTCAATACTGGCATGGCTGGCCATTAATTCCATTCAAGCAAAATGATCGTTTTAGATTTAGTGTGGGACAAATAAGTTTTTAAGGTTCTGTCTACAAAAACGGTACCTTTACAATTTCGGACGGACGCACCTCAATCGAAATTCAGGTCAAAACCACACAAGAAAGCATCATCCGTCCATCTATTACATTTTTTAACTCCTACATTTATAAAGACATCGGTATAAAATTTTAGAGTTAGACAATTTTTAGCCCACAAGTAAATTTCAATGCACCCAAATTCAAAAATGGGGCCATTTCAAGGTGGCTCTCGTATAGGTGAAGTTGCCATGGATTTTGACGCATCCAATCGAGTGATATATCAATCGACAGATCTTTTGAAATGTGGTTGGAGTTTGCTTCAACACTTTTTTTTATCCAGAGTACCGTTTGAAAAATATGTAGCTCTAAAGCCGGCTTTGATGCATTGTATTGCCAGGCAGCAACCTACTTTTGCTGGAATTTTATGGTCTTCCGAAGAAAGAATAACAGGCGCTTCTGTGATGAGGCGCCTACATTATCAGCTCTCACCTCATCAGCTCCGAATAACTGCCACTTGATAGGAGCAAAAGCGGGACAGTAGCAGAGGAAGTGCTCTGCAGTGTCGTCGTCTTTTCCACAGGCGTCGTAGAGGGTTTCATCGCTTAAGTCAACCACATTTAGGTGTTTGGCGAAGTGTAGTACCCCGTTAGTGATGTGATTTCTTTAACATCGTTCTTGAGAAGATCGTGCAAAACTCACTGGCCAACACAAGAGGCACGATCTTCCAAAAGTCCGTTCAACTGCTAGCTTACGCGGATGACATTGACGTGATTGGGCGAACACAGCGAGCCGTCAATGATGCGTTTGCTTTGCGAGAAAGGACGCACAACATCGACGACTTGGCCAGAACGTCACCATAGGCAGCTATAACTTTGAGGTAGTTAAGGACTTCGTCTACCTCGGCTCCGCGGTAAACAGTACAAACAACATCAGTACGCAGATCAAACGAAGAATAACTCAAAAGGCTCAAAAGGCAATTGAGTAGTAGAGCTCTCTCTCGGAAGACCAAGTTGACTTTGTATAAGACCTTGATCATCCCAGTCCTGCTGTACGGCGCAGAGGCATGGACAATATCCCAAGTGGATGAACAGTCTCTTGGTCTTTTCGAGAGAAAAGTTCTGCGCGCGATCTTTGGTCCTGTTTGCGTTGATGGCATTTGGAGGAGAAGATTCAACCACGAACTGTATGGGCTGTACTACGGATCCAACGCCTAAGATGGCTAGATCATGTAGAGCGTATGGACAACTTAGCTCCGGCCCGAAGAGTTTTCGACTCTGAGCCTGTGGGACAACGCAACAGAGGACGTCCACGTACAAGGTGGCACACACATGTCGAGGGGGACCTCGGCCGGCTTGGTGTGCGAAACTGGAGACAGCTGGCGAAAGATCGTGCTGGCTGGAGAGGTTTGTTGAGTGAGGCCCAGGTCCACCTCGGACTGTAGCGCCCTAAGAGCAAGAAGAAGAGTACCCCGTTAGTAATACGTCGGTAAGTCGTCTGCAATCTTTTCTGTCTAGATATAACAAGAATGCCGTGAATTTCTTACGGACGTTGGGGAGCATGCGCTTGGTCTGTATTCATCCTGGAGATGAAATTCCAGAACATATACTGGTATTTGGTGAGGCACTAGCCCACAAAAGAAAAAGAAGTCTGGGCAAGTACCTACTATCAGAAGAAGAAATGCAATCACTAGAGCCATCTCTCATTCCTGGCTTAGAGAGAATAGTCTAGAGCAAGATTTTTTATCTATGCGCAATAGGAGTACATTACCCTCAATACAACTCTGAAATAAACTGTTTTTGAGGGGAACTCATAGTTGTGCTAAGGTATTGAAAGTGGGCACAATAGATCTTAATGGTCGCGGTGCAATATACAATCAACCATAATAATAATAATGGTTTTTAGCCCCTTTTTTCTTTTGAACTGAATTATCTGCTTTATGTTTACGGTTATGTTGAATGAAATATAGCTTATTCTGAAGTATGATTTCAGAGCTTTTATTTGAGCTATCAATGCCAGACGTAAACCATTCCGGTCAATTATAATTTTGAGGTATAACTTTCAGCTAATGACTGTTTACTCACTTCTATATATAAATGCATGGATGTAGTCTGGAAAGCAATACGTCGGCTGCGAAAGGAAGAACAGTAAATTCTCCGAACTTCGGAATGACTTAGAATTCTTGGATAAAGAAAAAAAACGAGAAACCATTTCATTTCGGATGCAAGAGTGATTCCAGAGGAATTTAACCAGCGTACCCGAACAGGGCAGCTCTAGACCTAGAATGGTTTTTATACTAATTTAGTAAGACAAAGTAAAGTCTGCTGACATTAGGCAATATGAAGGGTCTTCCAATAGGGTCTTCTAAACTTTGACATTTGATAGCGGCCATATTGTTGAAGCTAAACCTTTTAAATTGGCTGTAATTTATTCAGTCCATGGACGGACATGGTGTTCAATACCGTGCGTCGCTAAAAAGAACTCGGCCTTTTGCAGATCGCAACTTGGTGAGTTTTGCGTCGTGACTTGGGCCTGCAGCCGTACAAAATTCAACTGACTCAGGAGCTGAAGGTAAGCGACGTGTGTTCGCTGCATGGGCTCTGGAGCAGTTGGAAACTAACCCTAATTTTCATCGAAAAATCATCTGCAGTGGTGAGGTCAAACAAACAAAATTGTCGAATTTGAATCGATACCAATCCAATCCACATGAAATCCAAAAGCGTCTAGTGCATCCGAAAAAATCACTGTTTGGTGTGAATTTTGGGCTGGGGGCGTCATCGGTCCATATTTCTTTGAGAACGACGTTCGACAGGCCATCACCGTCAACAGCGAGTGCTATAGGTCGATGATTACCGATTTCCTTAGGCCTGAATTGGATTGGATATGGATACCAACGACATGTAGGGCGCTACGTGCCACATATCGCACGCCACATTTAAAATTCTGCACGAGCGATTCTAGGCCATAGTCATCTCACGTGGAGGTGATGTAAACTGGCCACCGAGATCGTGCGATTTGGTCCCGTGAGACTCTTTCTTGTGGGGTTTTTCTGAATTCGTAGGTCTATGCGAATAAGCCACAAACCACCGCGGCCCTTGAAGACAACAAAACCCATGCCATCGGTAAAATTCAGTCTGATTTATGCGCCAGAGTCATGGAAAATTTTACATTTCGGATGTGTGCCACCCAGAAAAGTCGCAGCGGACATTTGAACGATGTTATTCCATACATAAAATGGCATCGATAGGCCTTTCAATCGAATAAAAAAATGTTAATGATATCTTACACACACTTGGATTTATTTGAATTTAAGGATAGGGAGCCCTTAATGAAGGACCCTTTATAAACTCTACTATATACTTTAGTACAGGTGCGACGCAGAATAACCCTATGATAACCGGGGTTTGTCAAAACAACTTGAATCAAAGGGGAATAACAATGATGTCTTATAAAGCAATTAAAGTCTGCTGATACTTTTTCCACCCCAAGGAAAAGTCTTCGCTGGGTGTTTGGTCCTGTGTGCGAGAAAAGTAAATTGATGAGAAAACAGAACAGCAATATCCAAAAACTCTACAAAAACATGGATGTAGTCTGGAAGGCAATGCGGCGGTCATGACGGTGAGAACTGTAAATGGTAGGGCCAAGAATAACTTGGAATTTTAGACTCCTAAATAAGGAAAGTGGGCGCCGTGGCCGTGTGGGTTCGTGCGTCTACCCATGGGCATTAGACTTTCACAGTCTAGGTTCGATTCCAAGTTCAGACAAACAATTTTTCAAAAAAAAAAATTGTTCACGGCTCCACCTCTTTCGAGTCACTGACAATGCTCAAAGAGTATAACTGTCTAGAAAAAAGCTTCTCAATCTCGCCGTTCGGAGTCGGCATTAAACTGTAGGTCCCCTCCACTCGTGAGAGAACAATAGCACGCACAACACGAGTGGTTGCTGAGAAGCTAGGCCCAGGTCCACCTCGGACTGTAGCGCCGCCATTATTATTATTATTATTATATAAATAAGGAAAGAGTGATATTAGCTCCAGTAGAGAAAGCATTTCATTTCAGACAAGAGTGATTCTAGAGAATTGTAAGCAGCGTACACAGAACATCAGATTGAAGGGCAGCGATCTTGTACTAACTTAACAAATGTCCCAGTCCTCAGTCCCAGAGATGCAGCAGTCGGTGTTAACCTTGATGTTGTTTGAAATATTAAATCATTGCAAAGATTTTGACGAAGATAAGGACAATCCGTCTTCAAATAGAGTCTCAGCTGGACGCCCCTGAAGATTGGGTACACAACTGTGCAACTGTCAGTCATGGCCGTGCAGTAGAACCGCCTGCTGTTCATCACCGCTGCTTATCGAAGGAAAGTACGTATTTGCCTCTGACTCATTTCACTCATCCCTCGAGAAGGTGTTCAATTGAAATGTAACTCACCGTTGAGTTCTTTGTGCCCGTAGATTTGCTGTTCTCGTTTCATTCCTTTCTTCGCACCCGCAATCTTCCAGCCACAGATGGAGAAGAAAGAAAAAACGACATAAATTGATGTGCAAACAAAACGTGTCTGCCTCTCTGACAAGGTACACATCATCCAGATTGACAGCCATTCGCGAAGCACTCACTTGCGAGGCAGTCAGATAAATATTTGCCCAACGCAACAATGTGCAAATGACAGGCGGACGTCTGTGCTCAATGGACGCCTTTGAGTGAATTGTGAGCAGTCAGATCGCATGTGGCTGCAGATTCTCATGAAGTCGCAATTGTCCGCCCCTCAATCAGCCATCAGCCATCCACGAGGTGACAATTACCAATCAAATTCAATTATTCCCTGGAATCCGTGATGTGCGCAACAGGAAAAAATCATCTCCGTCCACGCCACAATCAATCGACATTCTCTCTCAATTGGGAGTTTATCGCATTTTGAACGTCTTCGGTGGTTGAGGACACAAAGTATCTCCTCGCTGCAGTCTCCTCCATCTGAACTTGCAATTTGTGGTTCGAGTTCGCCTGCACCACCACCAGCATACTCGGCATCATCATCCTCTTCGTCATCATTAACATCATCATCCTCTTCGTCATCATTAACATCTTCTTTATTGCAGACATCGACATCCTCGCCCCGGGGCCCGGCGGTAGGGGGCAAGCAAATAATGGCAAACCACATCCCAGTCATTTGACACCACAAGCAGCAAAGTGGTATTTCCAGAATTGCAAGTTCTCTTCGGTATTCGGAGCACGCACAAGGCAGTGTTCGGCTCTCTGGTGCACAAGAGCTCTGGAGCAGGGAAGCATCGCTGTGATATAGGAAACGAGGTTAGCAGGCGCTGCCTATCGATTTGTCTCCATCCCCTGCTCTCGAGCGAAAGTGGTTACAGCCATGTTTTGAAGGATTACAGGTTTTAATGACTTCAATTAGAGATCACAAACGCAACGTTCTTCCGTCGGGGGATGGTTCGGGGATTTAAACTGAACTAGCAGCGCTGAGGGTCGTTGGAAGTCATGATACATAGTGCGCCTCGTGCGAAATGGAAGTTCAAAGGCAAAGGGCTGCTGAGTGAAATTATGGGAATCAGGAAAATCTATGGGGAATTTTTAAGTGCGATTACTTTCCTCGAAATGGGCTGCAATTAGTTCTGCGGAAAACGCACAAATTGGTGAACTCTGAAGAAGTTTGGGTGGTTTTCATCTGAAATTTGAGAGGAGAGTGTCTCTTCGGGATACCGAGTTACATTTGAATCTTCCTCAAATCTCTGGAGACTATTGCGTTGGTCGATGTGTATCAAGATAACTACCATGCACAGGGTGCGTCATCTTTTATGTCGGTATGTGAATATTGAATAACTTAAAATGTGCAATTTTTATTGCGTTTTCCATCACTTTTTCGAGCATCTCGGGTGGTACAGCGATGATGTCTGCAAAAATGTTGGCCTTGAGCTCGTCAATAGTCATTCGTCAGCTATTTCAGCAATAAAAAACTCAGGTATCAGACTGACGATGGTATTAAATACTACGACTTCTCGGCAGGCGTTCCACAGGGTTCAGTTGTTTGACCCCTAATGTACGACGGAGTACTGAGACTCACGCTGCCACATGGCACATCTACGAAGTGGAAACCGCCACAAACGAAGCAATCGCCAGGATCAAAAATTGGCTGGAATCCTCAGAACTTGAACTAGCGGACAACAAGAAGGAGGCTGTTTTAATAACCAGCCGAAAGATTGTGGAATACGCA
Source organism: Myathropa florea (assembly GCA_930367185.1). Lineage (NCBI taxonomy): Eukaryota > Metazoa > Arthropoda > Insecta > Diptera > Syrphidae > Myathropa > Myathropa florea. The sequence continues at coordinate 110,999,277 of OV884002.1, forward strand.
AACTTCCGGGTTGTTTTTTTTTCGGAGGATTTTTTATACCCTACTGGAGCACTCAGATTCAAAACTGATCCATTGTACTGCCAGGTAGCAACCTACTCCAGTGCCGTTAATTTGATCCCAACGGCAAATGGTGACTGGACCAGATTCGATTTCACTGGGATTCGAACCGGGGACCCCTCTAACTTGAGGCAGGCACCTAACCAACTGCGCCATCCAGTCGTTCCGGGTTGGTTCCCAGCTAATTAGATCCAAGGAGGCTCTGAATTACTTAGGAGTGAAGCTCGACCAACGATTGAATTTCAAAAAGTACGTCGAATACTGCAGCACAAAAGCTTCAAAGACGCAGACAGCACTTTCCGGTATGCTGCCGAACATCGGAGAACGCGGATACCCAAGAAGGATCTCGTTTTCCAGAGTGGTAAGTTCGATTCTTCTATACGTTGCGCCAGTCTGGGCTCTTTCGGTAAAGGAGACAGCAAAGAAGCTTTCGTCAGCATACAGGCTCTGCGCCATAAGAACAATCAGCGGCTTCCGAACAATTTCGGACGAAGCACCCGGTGTGATCGTGGGTATGGTCTCCATTGACATTCTCGCCAAAAAGATGCACAGGGTCTACCTAAGGTGAACGGCAAATCAAGCGGAGACTAGCGCAAGATTCCTGAAGAAGGAAAAAAAGGGCAACATCTATGGCACTGTGGCAAGCCCGATGGGACACCACAACTAAAGGCAGATGGACCCATAAATTGATCCCCGCGATAGAAGCCTGGACATCGAGAACTCACGGGAACTGCAACTACAACCTCACGCAGTTCTTGTCGGGCCATGGAGGTTATCGGAACCACAGATTTGGTCACGACATCTCACCCTCCTGTCTAGAATGCGCGAGCGAAGAGGAAGACACAAAGCACGCAATATTCCATTGAAGACGTTTTGCCGCGGGGAGAACAAATTTACCAACTCCCGAATTCCTAGTTAGCCATATGATTGATTCAACTGACAAATAGCTGAAGATTTGCTCCTTTATAACGAGCGTCCAGAACGAGCTAAGAAGCCTCGAAAGAGTAAGGACATCCGAATTGGACAATATGGAGCACATAGTGTGATAGGCTATCCAGCCCCGCGAAGTAATACCTAACGGCAGTTCCGCGGGGAGAGTGGTTGAAGTGTGCAGGGTGTGGGTTAGTACGTAGGCGTATTCCCGAAATCGAGTAGGTACTCGGGTTTGCGAATCGTGCCTTCTGGTAGCCCGGGCTATCAGCATCCATAAAAGATCCACATCCAAAAAAAAGCTCGTCAACGGTCTGAGGTTTACGGGCGTTCACTTTTCTTTTCAAATAACCCCACAAAAAGGGCCTGCGTCAAAAAGAAGTCCGGAGAGCTCAAATCTGGAGATCTGGGCGGGCAGTCAATGTCGCCTTTCCAGGGAACGCTTAACTGGGTAGACATTGACGCATTTCTCTGAATAAGACATCACAGTATCCGGACGCTATATTGGATTTCTTGTCAATCAGATATCTCAGGCAACTCTGAAGTTGATGAGTTGGTCAAGACAGAAATACAGAGAACTCTTGATTGTTACAGGAGAGACCCACGTCCCAAGTCAAGTCGACCCGACTCTATCGGCAACAGAATAGACCTTTCTGTCTAACTGAACGCTGCCATGCGCAGAGGATAACCACCTCATCATTGTGTGTGTGAATCAAAGAGCACGATTCTGCAAGGCACCTCGGTGATGGAACCGACGACGGACGGACAATTGGGGGATTAAAGGAAATCTGGACGGTACGAGACTACGAACTATCAACTACACGACAAGATGACTGACGTCACTAATCTTAGTGACAAGATTGGAGACGATGACGAGGCCATTAACCGCCATTTTAAGAAGATGATCTCGACAGCGGTGGAGAAGAGCCGAGAGGAATTGGTGTCGGCCTTCACTGGTAGTATAGCCCAGTTGATGGAGACTTTCCAGGAAAATATGGAGATTCTGAACTCCAAAGTTGAAGATCTCAATGACTAAGTGGACGCAACAAACATAGAACGGAGACAGGACATTCGACATAAGTGGCGCGAAGAACGTTGCGGCACTTGGCAGCAGCAGTTGACTCCCCACAAAATATGCTCAAAGGTGGATATACATAAGTGGGGAGTCAAATTAGACAGAACAAATAAGACAATGCCAGTGGACAGCTTCATCTTTAGAATGGAGATGTTGCAACAAAAAAACGGGCTGTCCACCGAACAGCTATTCACCAATTTCCACCATCTAGTGACGTGCCCTGCGGAGCAATGGTATTGGCAGTATATGGAAGAAACTACGACCTAAAATCTGAACTTATCAAACAGTTCGTCTTTCTTGAAGGACCACGAGATACTTCGGGACATCATGGAGAGAAGCCAACAACCCCAAGAGACCTTCGACGACTTCTACGCGGACATCAGAAGTATGGTTCTCCGGATGAGGAACCAACCTCGGGAGGAAGACCTCGTCTCAATTTCGAGATAAAAAAAAGACAGCAAAGGTCATGTCGATTGACATGAGGGGTAGGCAGGCAGACTTGTGCCAATAACAACAGGCACTCTCGGATTCTTGACGAACCTGCATCGCTAAACGACACTGGAAGGGTGTTGTTTCGTGTAGGGCTAAGCTAGGTAGTTTTTAGGTAAATTAGGTTTAGTTAAGGAATAGTTTTAAGCTAGGTAGGTTTTTTTTTCGGATGATTTTTGAAACACTACTTCAGCACTCAGACTCAAAACTGGTCCATTGTACTGCCAGGTAGCAACCTACTCCAGTGTCGTTAATTTGGTGACTGGACCAGGTTCGATTTCACTGGGATTCGAACCAGGGGCTTAACCAACTGCGTCATCCAGTCGTCTTAAGCTAGGTAGGTTACTTTAGGATAGATAGCTTAGATGCGCGAGCTCCCTTCCGGTCTCTTGATGCCCATCTTCGATATTTCTTCGAGAGTTTTGATAAAAGGTACTCCCAGAGCTCGATCCTTGGCTCTTGCAAGTGCTGGACACGTGCAAAGAAAGTGGGACAGGATCTCCGTTTTTGATGCGACATCACAGCTACGACAGTGGTCATTATATCGGCTGCCCAATTTGGCAGCGTGTTCGCCTATTGGCCAGTGACCCGCGATGATTCCTACTAATCTTGCGACATCGGTCTGAGTTCTGTAAAGCATGTCCGTTGTTCTGGTCAAATTGTAATCTGGCCAAGTTTTCCTAGTTGTAGCACAGTTATTTAAACTGGTCCATCTAAGGCTGGCCATCTTCAGGAAATACGCTGATATTCTTGCCTTGACCAACCCGAGCGGGATCGGCACATCCATTGCGGTCGAACGGTGCAAAGCGGATCCTAGTCTTGTGAGTTCGTCAGCTTTCTCGTTCCCCAGAATGTTGTGTCCAGGAACCCAAAATAGAGTGACGTTGAGCTGTTCCTTCAAGGTAGCCCTAAACGACGAACATGTTCGTCGAACTTGCTCGTGCTCGCCGCATTTTCGTCGTGTATGGGCTGGTTCGTGAGCCGCTCGCTGTTGGCGAAAAATTTCGATTTTGTCGTGTTCGTTGGCTTTGATGTTCGCCGTGTAGGGCCAGGTTCGCGAGCAAACCTCATTTTTGCTGTAAACGTCGCCGAGGGCATATCGCGGATTAAGCACAATGTCAACAGTTAGCCACGATTTTATCAAGGAATTCGCCACTTGCGCTTCCCTATCGCAAAAGTTGACGGTTTGAAGAAACAACACGAAATTAATGTTCGCGTGTAAGGGATAACGCAAACGAGCAAACTGAGCAAAGCGGTTATTATAGTCACAGTGTATCATTTTTGTGTATTCGCTCGGTTGCTTCAGTTCTCTCGACTAAAACGTCAATGCTGCCAACGCATGAAATCAATTATGCCACTTCTCTATCCTGATGGTGGAAAAGTGTCAACAATTTAGTAGATGATTGTGTTCCAAGCACGCAATTCGTTCCTCGCCTAAGCCTTGTTCGTGGACACGTACGTATATGAACTGCAGCATTAATTCATTCAACCATTCATCGCAGACAAAGTGACTCTCTGTCATTTAAGAAGCGCCTATCAACATCCTCAGAGTATTCTAATTATTCCCATCCGGATATTGCAAACTCAATGAATACCAAAGTAGAATGTTCACTCAGCACACACTGTTTCCCACACACATCTATCAAGTGCACCCGTCATCCTCTTCCATCACTCAGTCGCGAAATACAAACCCCAAACCATGTGCCCTCCCCATGGAATGTATTCTGCGGATGTTCGTTCACATGGCGACCGCCACAAGAGTTATATTTAAATGATGCCAAAGGCAAAGGGGCGGGCCAAACATTCCTCCTTCAGCGAAACTATCTAGATCTGCCAGCCAGGAATAGAACACGTTCTCAAAAATAGAGTACTAGCCCAACCATGACCTCCGACAAATGAAATTTATTTTTAATTAAAGCGCGCTGATGTCTGTCGAAGCCGAAGCAGAAGCAGAGGCAGACATTCACATAGAACCTACACACAAGAGCGTCTTCAATTGAAACGAGGTAAGTTTTTCGACGATGGCTGAGGGATATGCGTAAGAGCTCGCATTTGAGATACATTTGCTGTGCTTCGTTTCGTTTTGATGGAAGATAAATTCGTGTTTCTATTGCGTTTTGATTGAGATCTTCCGTTTCTTATTTTTTCTGCGAATGTTTTTCAGTTCAATTTGAATGTAAATGCGTTCGTTCTCATCCATAGGCAGGGGAGTTTAAGGGTGTGTGGTGGCTACATCGGTGTTATATTGGAGAGAGGTGAAGTATGGTTTGATGAAGTTTTAAATCAAATCCCTTCAACGGGGTATCAGTTGGAGGAAACGATGCTGAGATGACAGTTCGACAAGAATGAAGGACTAATGGCAGGCGTTTTTGGAGTTTAGCAAAAATTGAAGGTTTGACAGTACTCGTAATACGAAAACCAATGACTTTTCCTTAAATTTTTTTTTATAGAATTTGCACGCGCAAATGGGTTTAGGAATACTCTTAAGTGTCCGGAATCAAGACACAGCACGGGCCGAAGGTATAGAGGGAGAAAGGGAGGGGAGGTTCCTGTGCACATTGGTCTTAAATGTCTGTGGATTGTAGTGAGTGGGAAATATTGGGCTGGGAAGAGCATAAAAAAGGGCTAAAAAACGACTCTCTAAACTTAACTGTACGTCCAAAAACAGGCTTAAGGGTGAACTGATGAGCATTCCTGGCGAGACGAGCATTGCGGGTGAATTCATAGAGGGGAGGAATGCAATTGGCTAGCTCACTTAAGCATCGTTTGCTAAAATAGCGATTAAACACTGATAAGGATGCGACATTACGGCGATGTTCTAGCGAGTCTATCGACCTCGCGATATTACTGTCTCCTATAAGTTTTATCGCTCGCTTTTGTATTCTATCAAGTAGATGCAGAGAGGTCTTAGGAGCACCAGATCAGATATGAGCGTTGTACTCAAGCTTGGGGCGAATAAAGGCCTTATAAATTGAAGCCAAATTAGAGGGGGTGAAGTATTTCTTGCATCGTTTTAGGAAACCTTGACATTTCGGAGCATTTTTGGCGACCTCGAATATGTGTTGAGTTGATACACATACCGAGGATGGAAAGTTTTTAGGTTTCGTCGATGCAAGTGCCATTCAGGGATAATGGCTGATTATTTTGGGGTCACTTAAGTGACAGTAGACAGCATTGAGTTTTGGAAGCATTAAATTCCACTCTATTGTTTTTACCCCACTTAAATATGCTATCAAGGTCGGAATTTAATGTGTTGAACATACGCTGCCGCTCCAATTCTACGGCCGAAGGACAGGGTCGTGAGTCTTGGAACGAATATGAAAAGCTGAGAGTACTGTCATCAGCGAAGGAGTGGATTAGATTAGAAGTAGCATACAAGAGATCATTTATAAAAATGAGGAAGAGAGTCGGAGCCTTGGGGAACACCAGCATTAATTTGGTGAATATCAGACCTGAACCCACCCAAAACAACTTGAATTGAACGGTTCGAAAGGTAATTTCTAATCAATAGAGTCAAGAGACTCATCGATACCATAAGCACGCATTTTCGACAAAAGATATATCAAGCGTAATATCAAGCGCAACGATCTTGCTTTCTCCTGCATTGTGCAAGGATTGGTTCCACTTTTCGGTGAGATATGCCATCAAATCACCAGTGGACCTGTTGCTGCGGAAACCGAACTGCCGGTCATTAAGAAACTTCCGCGATTCAAGATATTTCATAAGCTGACGGTTTATCAGCGTTTCCATGACCTTGGAAAGAAGGGACGTTAGTGTTATGGGTCGGTAGGATCAGGGTGACGAAGATTTGCCCTTTTTAGGGACGGGCTGGACAGATGCTGTTTTCCATTCACTCGGAAAGAGACCAGAAGAGTAGGACAGATGAAAGAGCTTACGCAGTGGTTTTGCCAGCGCAGAAGAACACCTCTTCAGAAGTATCGGGGGTATACCATCCGGGCCAGCGGATTTATGCACGTTGAGATCCTTTAGTACTCTTGCAAGTGTACGAGTGCGAAAATGGATTTGTCCCATGGTACGATTGACGCTCTCAAGTACAGGCGGAGACAAGGTCGAATCTGGAAGCGTTGAGCTGGCGACGATATTCTCATGCTTAACCCTCACTATGATAGCTAAATCATCAGCATATCCAAAGGTTGTAAAGTCATTTGTCTTAAGTGTATCGTGAAGTTCATCAACCGTAAGAGGCCATAAGAGAGGTGATAGAACTCCCCCCTGAGGACAAACCTTAATGGTTTTAATAACTATATCTGATGTACCAAGTCTGGCTGTTATAAGCCTTCCTTTTAGCTTGACGTCTGTCCATCTCGAGATTATGGGGTCGGCTCTCTTCTTAATAAGGGTATTGGTTAATGAAGTGTGGTCAGATTATCAAACGATTCTCTATATTTGTAAAGTCGCCAACAGAGGGCGGTCTTTAGCTTTAAGGGATTTCTCTATGATCCCCGTAAGTTTGTGTAGGGCAGTTGTTGTAGATTTCCCTTTTGATAGACAATTTGCAGCTTGTGCAATGCCTATGCCAATACCGGTGCTTATTTCGAGTTCTATCAGTTGAACACTCAATAATCTAAAGAGTAAACGAACAATGCTTTGATAAAACGCCCAAAAATGAGATACAATTTCTCATCTCTAAGTCGTCAACACAAATCGATTGTGACATGTTCATGATTCACTGACAACTTGCTCAATATCTGAAAAGGAGAATGTTATACGTTCATCCCCCGCACACTCGCGTTGGTAATCCTACCCGTATTGAATGTGAAAATCAATGACAACCAAAGTAGACCTATCCCAACTCGTGTGACATTAAGCTGTCCTTCCACTTCACCGCGGCTACCACTTTAACACAATTTCGGTGTTTTTTTGTTTGCGCTATTATTTGTTCTACAGCTCGTCGTCCTTTAGTTGTCCTTCCATTTCATTGTTTTTCGATCTCACAAAAACGAGGATGGGATGGGATTACCACTAACTCCTGTCGCAGACCGCTGTTTTTGTTTTCTTTTCTCTTTTTCGTCTTCTGTTCGTCGACAATGTAAGTACGAGCAGACTGAATGTGCTTCCCTTCTTTTCAGACAGTTGGAGTGGCTTATTTGCATTCACACTGTCCAACAATTGGAATAATCTGTGTGTGTACGTCCTTAGGTAGGTATGTAAACTGACTTGTGGATAATGTCTGAAACAGCGGATATGAATAAGCGAACATGCCCCAGTTGGGGGATTCTTTATTTTCCCAAGAAGTCATTATGCATATGAATGTGTATGAACAGCTGACAAGGACTTAGAACGTGAGTGAACAGCTAGAAGGGGACTTAAGTTGAACAGTCTTACGAATTCAGTTTATCAAAATCACCTCTCGACGCAATGCTTTTCGTTTAATGCTGAAATCTATTGAAGTATTTTTGTACGTCTACAAATAGATGTCAGAATTTCTGTTAATTTTTTTTATGAAATATGTTCCACAAGAGTGCACACGATAACCGAAAAATCCTTCAAACCGTTGGTTGCTGTACTGTCTTGTCATAGGACCACCTGGAGTTTGTCATACAGCCTTGGCAGAAATAGATAATCTTACGACAGAAATGATACAAATTATTTTGGGCACGCATTCAGTGACCTCAATTTTCGAACAAAAATTGCGCGAAGAACATTTGAATCGGCATTTTTTTTGGCAGAGCAAAAGTCATTCACATCGATTACCTTAAAGATCAGCGTTTGAAATTAGAAAAAGTTAAGATTAGCTAGGATATCAGCTGGATCTTCCCGCATAGTGACCAGATGTTTCAAGAGCTTAGGGTTCGGCCATACGCCACGTAGATGTCAAATCGTACATGACAGCCGACGTGGCTCTATAGCATTGGTGCAAGGTCTCCAGATCAGACAACAGCAGCCAAATAAAGAGTTTTCCAATAGGGACTTTCGAACTTTGACAGTTGATAGCGGCCATATTGTTAAAGCTATATCTGTCAAATTGGCTGTCATTTATTCAGTCTGTTTTGCCAAATCACTACGGACATAGCGTTCAACAACACGTGCAAATTATAAAATTGTTTTATCAAAATGGATGTTCTGTTCGGGTGACGTTCCGCACGCCCGACCATTTTACGGTTGCCATAATTGTTCTACCGAGATAATTATTTGCTGTGTGGTTGAATTGGATAAATTTGAGTCTACTGGTTCAGTAGACAACACCCGTACGTCGACAGAACGCAAGATCTTACACAGTGGTTTTGCCAGCGCAGAAGAACACGTTGATATCTTAAAGTCACGTTGAGATCTTTAAGCACTCTTACAACTTTACGAGTGAGAAAATAGATTTGTCCTATGGTACAATTGACGCTCTCACGTACAGGCGGAGACAAGGTCGAATCTGGCAGCGTTGAGCTGGCGAAATGCTGGCGTGAAATGCGCAGCAAGCAGATTGGCCTTGTCTAAAGAGATGACAGCTGGAATGTCATTGTAAGTGAGCGTGGAAATTAAAGATCAGGCTGAATTCCTTATATTTTTAACAAATGACCAAAAGTTTTTGCTACCTTTGGGACATTGTAGCACTTTTTGCCTCAACTGTTGGTCATAGGAGAATTTCACACGTCTTATTACTGCATTGCAGTCATTTATGGCCCATTTAAACTTTTTCCGCTTTTCCTCAGTAGGGTTGGCTTTGTAACTCCGGAAACTCAACTCCCTCAACCTGATAGCCTCTTGGCAACTCGAGTCATACCACGCATTTGCTTTGGGTTTGATGCTCTTCACGCTGTGAGGAATGAAGGATCTCATATCCAGCAGAATGATGTTCGTGATCGTATCAGCAGTGACATCAACGTTACTGTCGAGGAAACATAGTGACCAGTTAAAATTCCTAAAAAAGTCGTTAAGGCCGCTTCAAATGGCTTTCTCGTATAGCCATACTGTTCTCTGAGGAATTTGTTCTCTAACTGTGTAGGGTGAATACGAGAAATTAGCTGATACGATACAGTGGTCAGACGAGTCTAGAGGCGACAGTATGTCAATAGAATATTTATCAGGATGAGAGGTGAGACACAGGTTCAGGGTGTTGGCGGAATGATCTGCAATGTCAGGTATTCGTGTAGGCTCATTCACAAGCTGGGTCAGATTATTTACCTCAGCGAAGATCTCAACATACCGTCCTTCGGATGCTGGCTGGCCCGAATGTCGAAGCCAAGTAGAATTGTGTATATTGAAATCGCCCGCAATGGCAATTTCAGTGTGAGGATACAGGGATACTATTCTTGTGATGGAATCGGATAGCATATCAAACTCATTGAAAGTTGAATTGCTATCCAGGTTTGGACTTCTATAAATGAAACAGTAGTGGATTAAATGCTTACGGACATGGACTTTTAACCGCAGAAAAGTAAATTCCACATTGGAACAGAGGCCGTATTGTGGTTGAACTTGGTAAGCCACATCACTACGTATGTATAGGGCGAGACCGCGGTGAGAGAAGAAAAGAGGCACTAAGTTATATCCAGGCAGGTTGAAATCCGATAAATCGGTATTCTCACCTACCTGTGTTTCACTCAGTGCAAAACAGCTGGTTTATATCGAGAAAGGTGGACGTACACAGCGAAGAGATTCGCTCTTAGATCACGAACGTTGCTCACGCTTCTCAGAAGAAAGACAGTCGGTAAATCTGTCACGTCTAAAATACCACTTCAAAAGACCACTCGTATGACAACTTCAGACAGTAAGTGAAGTGAAATGTGCTCATTTGTGATAGCTGTACAGGAATACAGGAACGAAGAGCAGAAGCATAAAAAAGGGCCCATGATGCTGCCTCCTTGAATATAGCATAATTATTGCTAACCAGCCCCGCGAAGTAATACCCAACGACAGTCCCGCGGGGAGATTGGTTGAAGTTGTCGCGTGCGGCACGACTGGTGGTCCCAATAGACCATTATACCCGACCGCTCAGCTGGGGCGGGTCCACAAAAATTGGCACAAAAATGTTCCCACCAAAATTTTCTCAAAAGTTCCAAAGCGAACCAACTTCCCAAAACAAGTAGGCGCCACGTCGTCTTTTGATAGGAACGACGAAACCCTGGGGCGCCTATGCGCCAACAATAAATACCAAAGAAAACCAACGCTGATAACCTCCCCAAAGGCCAGAGAACGCGTAATAGCAAAAAAGAAGGGGAAAACCGATTTTTCCGGCCTTGGTTCTACGAACTTTGACTGACACGTCCTTTCAAATGAATCGACCTTTGACCAAATTGCTTGGGCTCGGTGGCCAACTGTCCCCGAAAACACACAAGGGTCTGGGTAAGTACGTAGGTGTATTCCCGGAATCAAGTACTCGGGTTTGCGAATCGGGCATGCTGATAGCCCGGGCATCAGTATCTTTAAAAGATTGCCACATCCTTGGACACACCAAAAAAAAAAAGTGCGATTGTGAATTTGATCACTGCGTGAAGGTCATTTGTCGCCAATTGCTGGAGTGTCTAGGTCAACTAGGCCCTGACTACTTCTAGGCCCTTCTAGCCAAGTCATCGATTGTGGTTCGTCTACCGATAACACATGCTATTAAAAGCCTTAACTCAGCCATTTTAAGCGAGTTCATGGGAAAAGCAAAAGGAACCTCTACTCATACCCAGTTTCACATCTACAGCGCTTTCTATCCTCAATGAAAAAGTGCTTTGTACATTCGATAGCGTTCAACCTTTTGTGACATTCGAGATAGATACTTTGGACCGTAGAAAAACAAAACTCCCCTCAATCAAAAGTCTTGCTAAAGAAAATACCAACAAAATAAAATATCTTTAGTGCTTATTAAATCTTGCAGACATCTTTTATCCGAGAAAATCCTTACACAGTCTGTTACCCGTATCTCTGCATCACGTCAGATACAGACGACTGTACTAATGTGATTTTATTTTCAAGCGTAAAGCATTTCTCACTTAATCCGACAAGAAAAGTTCTCCTCTCCTCTAAAAATAAGCAACATTCAAACGACACCTACACACGCATCTGATGCATTAAGTCAAATGATTCCATGTGCCAGACACCGGATCCATGTTCATAGATACAGATACACATGCCAAAATCCGACGCAATAAAAAACTTTGAAGCGGTAATAAATTTTGAATGAAAAAAAATTCGCAAAAACAAGGAGTCCCCGCGACCAAATGCATGCACAAGATCCGACAACGGCCGCGGCGGCGGTTGTCGAAAGGAGGCACAAAGAATTTCGTACGCAAGTCTTATGTCTGCTTAATGTTTACGATTGCCAAATGTCTCCTTTTTCGAGATTCACAAATTTCAGCAGAGTTTGTGTGAAAAATTATGTTTTGCATTAAAGTGGGAGTGGAACGGATAATAATTTTTATTTAATTGGAATTGTGTGCTTGACGGCAGTTTGGTGTGGTTTCTAGCAAATGCTGTCGGATTTTGTGTTGGAATGGTGTTTTGGACGCACTCATGCACATCTTCCATTAGCAGAGCAGATTTTCCCAAAAGCGGATTTGAAATAGTGAAAGGTTGTTGCTCGAGATTTTTGTCAAAGGGCCCAGTCACGTAAAAGCTAATACATACATCATTGTGTCGAATTTCTTTTGTATAAACAGCTTTGGAAATGATTCTTGACTCCTACACTACAAAACTCTTCATTTTCTTCCCCGCGTGGCGCTACAGTCCAGTGTGGACCTGGGCCTCAACCAACAAACCTCTTAAGTTAGCACGGTCTCTCGCCAGCTGCCTCCAATTCCGCACACTAAGTTGGTTGAGGTCCTCCACTTGTCCCAATGGCTCGGATTAGAACACTGTTCGGGCCGGAGCTGTGTTGATCATACGCTCTACATGGCCTAGTCATCTTAATATATGACTTTAAGGAGATCTACAAACGAGATCAGTGTGTTCTTTAGTTTGAGCCGCAGATGTTGCTCGAAGGTCCAAGGAAACACATTCAATTTTAAGTCCCCAGTATAGATCACTTTTCTAATGAGATTCCCACTCACAATCCCTATGCTTTAACGAGAAACCCAATAACGAGCACTTCTAGAGGCTTCTTAAAATAATTAAACAATCGCATCCCCCAAAAGTACTTCGATTCCTCGCATTCATTGCATATTTCCGCGTTTAACTCCTCTCTGACGCAAATTTGAGGATAGTTCTGCAAATGCAGTATTCGCAACTCTATTCCCTTCCACGAGTAAACATCGTTTTATAGCTCAGCATCTGTTCGAGCCTAGGGCACCAGAACAATCATTGTTTGACAGCACCCCCAGTCATTGTTGTGCCTCAGCGGAGACGTGCGGCCTCCCCTTGCGATGTTTACACAGACTTCTGTCAATTTTGATGACTGACAGATTCAATTGTCATAAAATCCACCCGACAGACCAGACCGTTGCACACATGCCGGTCGTTTGAATTTAATGCTTAGACCCTCTTTAACGCGCCAGTCAGTCGGCCTGGGATACCCCCGTCCTCGATCGGAGCCAACTAGCCGCACACGACTTCAACTAGTTGAAACTGTCTGACGGTGATGGAATTGGAATTTCATGAGATTGGCAGTGCGCTGGTGTTGAATGCGGTTTAGGGGGTGATGCAGTGGACTGGATGGATGGATGAATAAATACCATGAATTGGTGGCAGTTCTCGTTGGACTCGATTTCAGAACTCCAATTGAAAGGGCAACCGGACTGTTTCCTTCGGCGGGTGGGGATCCCTTGTCTTGTGTGGTAATTAGCCTACAGGCCCATGAATGTACTGAAACTCCCATTAAAGTCGCTCATTAAACACGACAAGAGGTCTGTTGAAGGTCAGTTCAAGAAAAAAAAATCCTTGGCAACTATTGTCACAATTATCTTCAAGATATTCTGTGCACAAAACTGCACTTCACTTGTGAAGTTTTTTCGCGGAAAAATAAGAAAAAGGATGTCCATAAAATCAACAAGGCCAACCCGGCGGAGTTGAAAGCGTTTTCGTTTTTACGACCAACCCGAGGGGAAACGAAGTCAGTACTTTGTAGCCGATTTAATTGCCAGCGATTGGCAGATGATTTTATTGAAAGTGACCATGCGTAGGGAGTCACAATTAAGACATGATCTTTGCAACAGTGTTGCTAATGCAAGTCGATTTAAATGGTACATTAAGCCCACAGCAAGTCAACTTTGTATGCAATGTGCAATGTACTGGATGATGGTGCATCAGGTTCGAATGGTTCACATGATGGGAATGTGGGACGCATAAAGGACTCATGCGTTTGATGAAGAAAATTCAGCTGTTTTATCTCTATAAATAAGCACATAATTAAAGTACTAGCTAACAAAGTTGACGCCTTCAAGGTTCAACTACATTACAACTACACGGTGACCAGATAAGAACGATAGAATAAGGAATATAAATAGAACAACAACGTTGTGAGATATAAAATTCATTCTAGCTTTATATTGAACCTCGCAATCATGCCATTATGTGTGAAATAGCACATCATTCAAATGGGCGCCTCAGCTTAGCTGACAGTGCCTCATGCGGTTGAGTCAATTTTTGATGACTTGGTCCAATATCTGCAGCATTATTCCGGCAATAGCGTCAAGAATGCTGACCTTGAGCTCGCGCAGAGAGGTTGGCTTGTAAGCGTAGACTAAGGACTTGACGTAACTGCAGAGAAAATAATCGAGTCACTTGATCGCAGGTGATAACTGATGAACGTTCGCCGTGAGATGACTCAGTCGCCAAATTTCTCCTTCAACTTAGACCTTAGCGTCGCTTGTATGGCATGCGATGCCGTATGCTTGGAACCACAGCTCGGATATATCGTTGTTGCCGATCTCTGGTCAGAGAAAGTTGGTTAACATAGCTGTATACCTGATACCATTGACAGTATCGATGTTTCCTTCCTCATTTTGAAAGAAATAAGGCCATATGATGCCATGCCATGCCGTCAAGAGTCTCATCCCTCCGACTTAGACGAGGTCAAGATGGCAATATCGAGACTGAAGTCGAATAAAGCTGCTGCAGCGTACGGACTGCCCGCGGAACTGTTTAAAGCAGCTGGCGATGTTCTGGTTGGGTGCATGCACCAGCTCATCTGTAAGTTATGGTCGGAGGAAAGCATGAGCGACGAGTGAAATCTCAGTGTCGTTTGCCGGATCCCGATCCTTTGACTGCACCAATTACCAAGGGATCAGCCTCCTTAACATCGCGTATAAGATCTTCTCTGCCGTTTTGTGTGAACGCCTGAAACCTTTCGTTACCAAACTGATAGGTTCCTATCAGTGTGGTGTCAGGCCAGGGAAGTCCACCATCGATCAAATCTTCACACTGCGGCAGATCCTGGAGAAGACTCAAGAAATGCAGATTGACACACAGCACCTATTTGTCGATTTCAAGGCCGCATATGACAGCGTGCATAGAGACGAGCTATACAGCTATACAGACTTTTGGAAGATCGTGCCTCTTGTGTTGGCTAGTGAGCTTTCCACGATCTTCTCAAGAACGATGTTAAAGAAATCACATAACAGCGCCATGTCTGACATACCTACAAAACTCGTCAGATGGTCTAGGATGACGATGGAGAACTCTCGCTGCTCCATCAAGGTCGGTAACGAACTCACCGAGACCTTCAATGTCAAAAAAGGTTTTAGACAAGACGACGCGCTGTCATGTGATTTCTGTAACATCGTTCTCGAGAAGATCGTGCAAAACTCACTGGCCAACACAAGAGGCACGATCTTCCAAACGTCCGTTCAACTACTAGCTTACGCAGATGACATTGACGTGATTGGTCGAACATAGCAAGCCGTCCATGAGGCGTTTGTTAGCATTGAATCGGAGGCGGCCAAAATGGGTCTAGCGGTAAATCAGGGGAAAAGAATATATAACATATATGCAGTCATAAAGATACATTGACGCCTCGGACAATAAGTCACACTTTGCAGCAAAAACTTCGAGGTAGTCAAGGACTTCGTCTACCTCGGTTCTGCAGTAAACAGAGTCAAAAGCATTAGTACCGAAATCAAACGTAGAATTACTCTTGCCAATTGCTGTTTCTTTGGGCTCAAGAGGCAATTGAGTAATACAGCCTTCACTCGAAAGACCAAGTTGGCTTTATATAACACTTTGATCATCCCAGTCCTGCTCTATCGTGCAGAGACAAGGACGTTATTCAAAGCGGATGAAGAAGTTCTTGGGGGGCACCGTGGCGTAGTGGGTAGGTGCGTCGACTCCTACGCTCGAGGTCGAAGATTCGAATCTCGAAAAAACACTTAACATTTTTTCACGGTTCCACCTCTTTCGAGTCACTGACAATGCTCAAAGAGTATAGCTGTCTAGAAAACAGCTTCTCAATCTCGCCATTCGGAGTCGACATTAAACTGTAGGTCCTCTCCACTCGTGAGAGAACAATGAGAACAGTAATAGAACAACACGAGTGGTTGCTGAGAAGCTAGGCCCAAGTCCACATCGGACTGTAGAGCCGCCATTATTATTATCATTAAGAAGCCCTTTGTTTGTACGAGTGAAATTTTCTGCGTGCGATTTTTGGTCCCATTTGCGTTGATAGCATCTGGAGGAGAAGATTCAGTAACAAATTATACGGGTTGTACGGCGGCATGAGCCTAGTTAAGCGTCTACGAATAACACGCCCAAGGTGGCTAGGCCATGTAGAGCGTATGGATAACACAACTCCGGCCTGAAGAGTATTCGAATCCGATCCCTTGGGACAACGCAACAGAGGACGTCCGCGGTATAAATGGCGCACATAAGTGGAGAAGGACCTCAAACAACTTGGTGTGCGGAATTGGAGACAGTTAGCAAGAGTCCGTGCTAACTGGAAAGGTTTGTTGGTTGCGGCCCAGGTCCACCCCGGACTGAAGCGCCATACAAAGATGAAGAAGATGCCTCCATGCCATAAACCGCAATCTTTGTGCACGCATTAATGCCAACCCTTGTAGATTCTGTTTGCGCAATGCAATAATAGCAATTTTGCTTGGTTACATAGCCGCTGAGCCACATGGGCTTCTTCCGAGGAGATGGTTTTTTTGGGTAAAATTCGGAACTCCGCCCAACCTTTCTAGCGGCTAATCATCGAACTCACGGCGCTTTCTATGGTCATCCGGCTTCAATTCTTAAATCAGCATTATCTTATAAGGATGTCGGGTCAAATCCAACTGGAAAATAAGTCGGGTCGACTCTCTGACGATGCCCATTTTAACTGATCGGCTCTGAATCGACATTTCTGGATTTTCTTCATTTCGTACCAATCTCTGTCTGGTTGATGGCTTAAGGTCCAAAAGAGTGTACTCGCGCTCAAACATTTCCACCATTCGACGAACTGCCAACGCACTTAAACCAGGATGATAACCGCCCTGATGACGAAAGGCACGGTGCGTATTTATAACTGAGCCGGAATTTTGATAGAACTTTTTAATAATTTCCGCGAAATGAAGGACAAAGAAGACGTGTCGTCTGCAGACGAAACATTCATCAAGTGTCTTGGCGAGAAATGCATAACTACACAGCCATTATTGAACATTAGTTCAATAAACTCTGTGGTTAAAAGTGTCCCTTTTAAATTTGCTTGAAATATAACACCTTTGGAAACACTCGAGGCATCTTTAAGTCAAATGATGGCTTACTAAGGTGCACATTTCCTGTTCCTGATTAGAGTCTTTAAAATCAGATAAATGACCAACACACATCTAGAGAGGATAAGAAATGGAAGGATTCTACGAATCCATTTAAGGTAATGAAGGGTTCAACCTCACGCAACATGATCAACTGTTTGGTATCGAAAAATCCCCGTCGATAATGAGTACTTTCGCCTCATCATCAAATATTTACCTTGCTCCACTCATCCATCACTCAGCCTTTCGAAGATCGTCATCAACATAAGTGAAAAAGCACACCTCCTAATTGTGCAAACATTTCATCTTCACCTTCAAAAAGAAGTTCAAACCAAAACAAATTTAAACTGAAAACGGAATAAAAAAAACAAAAAAAAAAACTTGTGATTGGCCCATGGGGGGATCGAACCCACGACCTTCGCGTTATTAGCACGACGCTCTAACCAACTGAGCTAATGGGCCTCACGCCCCTCTTACGTCAAATTTCTCATACGAACACTAGAGTAATTTTATTCTGGTGCTTGTTCTAATTATGGGCTTCCTTAACTCCCTCATCATAATCATTCTAATTGAACGTCAAGTCATTAAGCAACGAAAGCATGTGAGCAGCCATTTCAATGGGTGCACGCAAATGTGTGTATCTGTAGTTGTAGACTTGAAATAGAGATACTTTCACTTCAGCATGCAGTAGCGAATGTGTGTGGAAATGTTCAGCAGGGAACATGAAAATTACTCAACCGATGAACGATGGAAAATTCTGAGCTCAAAATAAAACAAAAAACAAAGAGAATCCAGCAAAATTACTCTTTTGTGTCGAATTACACTCGGCGACATTTTCATAGATTCACGTGAATGGAATTACAGTCAAAATCGGTTATAACGACGTTCAAGGAACTGACGAATCTGGTCGTTGTAAGTGATATGTTGTTGTAAACGATTTCTTATGCTATTGGATTACATATAAGGGAGCTCAGGCGGGATCTAAAAATGTTGTCGTTATAACCGATATCGTTATAAGCAATTTTGACCGTATTATATTTCTTGATGAGACTGGATGTCAATACTTAGGACATGTAGAAAATAATTAAGGGAATATGAATCTTTGCAAATCTTGTAAATTTGAAATTTGGTTTGTTTGTTGAATGCGACAAAATCAAAAATGAAAATAACACTCAATTGAAATGAGCAAAAGTTAGCGCAAACATCAAAAGGCTAAAGAATAACTAAAGGCAGACTCAGATGGTTAGCCACCAGAACTCTTCAAGGAAGGCGGCAATGTTCTGGTAGGGAGCATGCATCAGATCATATATAGAATTTTGGGGAGACAAAAACATCAGGGCACAAAGGTAAGGTGACCAGATCCATGGGCATGAAAAAGAGGACACCTTGAACAGTCTAATATAAACATTGAAGACTCACTTCTTTTACATTAGAAAAGCGCACAGGAATACGGTAAACAAACGGTGTATTTACTTTTAAACAGAAAAAAATAGGTATGAAATGAGCTGTCAAATGAGTGGGCGTGTTCAGACGACTGTTAAAAAAACACAAAACATGGCGTTGTGTACAGAAGTGAATGAGATTAGGTACAAATATATTTTAGGTCGTGTTCGCACCAGAAAGTTGCAGAAAATTTCTAAATTAGTGTTGAAAAAAAAAAAGATTTGTTCTAGTTTTGTGATGTCGAAAAATGTAGTTAACTGAGAAAACCAGAAAAGAGGACAAATTGCATGTTTTCCCAGAAAAATACCGGACATTTTTTATGAGACGAAGAGAGTACATGTCCTCTTAAAAGAGGACGTCTGGGTAGCCTACACAAAGGGCGATCCTACCTTGTTCAACAACTACAGAGGTATATCCCTGCTCAATGTCGCCTACAAGATCGTTTCCAGCGTACTGTGTGAACGCATGAAGCTGGTTTGCAGCGCATCAATCGGCACGTACCACTGCGACTTCCGTTCCGACAGGTCGACTGTAAAGAAAATCTTCACACCCGGCCAAATCCTGGAGAAGATCAGCGAGTTTCAAATTAATACCGTCGATTTTAAAGCCGCATACGTCAGCATTCATCGCAAGACATTCTATGCGATGGCCGAATTCCGAATCCCGGGAAAATTGATCCGGTTGTGTCGCGCCACGGAACCGTAGATAAAATGTCACAATCGATAGCTACAATTTTGTGGCAGTTAAGGAATTCGTTTACCTCGTGGAAAACATCAACTCCACAAACAACATTTTGCTGGAGATCCGCTGGAAAATTGCCTTTGACAACCGCTGCTTCTTTGGTTTGTCCAAACAACTTGGGTCAAAACTCATGATTCGAAGGACCGAAATCTTCTTCTTCTTCTTAGGGCGCTACAGTCCGAGGTGGACCAGGGCCTCACGCAACATGCCTCTCCAACCAGCACGATCTTTCGCAAGCTGTCTCCAGTTTCGCACACCAAGCCGGCCGAGGTCTTCCTCAACTTGTGTGCGCCACCTTATTCGTGTACGTCCTCTGTTTCGTTGTCTAACAGGCTCAGAGTCGAAGAAGGACCAAAATCATGCTCTACAAAACCCTAATCCTGTTTTGCTATATAAAGCCGAATGGACAACTGGCAGGACTGCAGAGCTGACCTTGGTACCTTCGAAAGACAAATTCTGCCTGGAGCAGCTAGGAGTGAATAGGAGGGAACCCGTCGTATACACAGAGGGCTCAGAAAACGAGCGAAAAAACAATTACAGTTCGACTTAGAGGGAGTCGACTGTATTCTTTACTTGACCGTCAAATTGACAACAATTTACTGCGGCAAGCAAGCAACCATTAAAATCATAGTGGCGGATATTCTGACATCGAAAGTGGTCAAGTTATAGAGATTAATCGCACATGACATTTTGAATTTAGGCACGGTTACCCTGTTTTGCAAATGAGAAGTATTCGCAAACATTTTTTCAGAATTTGAAGTCTTTAACTTTAATCTATGCCAGTACGTCCATAAACATTCTAGCGAAAATATTTATTCAAGAAGGGGGCAAATAAACTGTGGCTAAATCTGAATATAAATGCAACGACGAGATGTCAAAAGCACGATGACATGAGAAGGTAGTGCAAAAAAAAAATTACAAATGTACGGAATAGATTTATCAATCGAAGTCAGTGTATAAGGATCTGTTCAATTATGCAACAATTACCCAATCAAGACAGCTATAAAATACCATTCCAAACAACTCCCATTCTGTCAAAACAAAAAAAGAAAACACAAAAAACCACTGTGGTGTTATGTCATCTCGCCCCCAGTGTATCATCTGGGATATGCACGTATTCGATGAGTCTTGTCGGGAGCAAAATGCAATAATGACTGCTGTTCAACGACTATTGCCATCCAAGATTGGAATAACGTGTCTCCTTCCATATCCCATCTTCCATGCGCTCCCAATGTGCGTTGCTTCGTTAGAGGGGGTTTTTCCTTTCAAGGTAAATGGTGCCTACGGCAGCATGAAACGGGCTCGTGTGCAATTTCTAGGTCACCCAACAAATGATGACTTTCGATGAGGCGGCTGGATGTTCGCTGTTGCTCTGTGTGCGCATTCACATGCATATGACTGCAGGCAGATGTGCACATCTCCTAGATATTGGAACCTATTGCTGGTTGCCTCGTGTGCTATTAACTTCTGGCGATGACAGTCGGGGCAGGAAATCGAGTGTTGCCAGTGATGACTGGGAATGAATAATAATTTAACGCTTGATGACTTACATGCTCTAATCGAGGTTGACTTTGACACACGTGTGATGTGGAGTCGATTTGAGTAGGTTACCTGGATCAGTTTTGGAATACCTGTAAACACAAGCCCGGCTAGCTCAGTCGGTAGAGCATGAGACTCTTAATCTCAGGGTCGTGGGTTCGAGCCCCACGTTGGGCGAAGACAATTTTTTTTCGAAAAATTGTTTATAGAATATATAACAGGCGGTCATGGTATTTATAGAATTCAGGCAATATTTATAGTGCAAGGTGAATGAGTCGTCTGTCGTCTCGAATTACATTATGTCACAGTTCTCAAATATCTCAACAATCAATAGTTTTTGACAATCACAGGCGCTTTTCTGACACAATATTTGCTCAGATCAGGTCTACACGGCATACAGCTTAAAACAGAACTACTAACCCATTAATTTTTAAAAAATTTTAAGGCATTAGTCCGCGTGCTCCACATTTTTGTATGTCCAACCGACATGAACAGGTTTCGGTGGACTTAATCAAATTTGTCATTTCATTCCATAATTGCTAGTACAAAACATAAAGTATTGGTCCTAGAACATTTCCTTGGGTTAATCCGTGGGAAATTAGAAGCAAAATTCAAACATAATAAAAAGTGTTAGAAAATAAGACATCAGAAAGGAAAGTACACAATGAACAAAAGCAAAAGAAAAATTGTAATCAAAATGGATAAGGGATAAATAATTTACAAATTTTGTAAATTGTAGAGTACTCTTTTGTCTTGAAGATGGTAGACAATCTAGAAGGCATTGGATTTATCAGGTTTGAGGTAACATCTGGTCCGATTTTTGACCCCTCATCCTGCAGAGTACGTTTCAGGTCGTTTTTTGACTCATACTTTCTAATTTTCCGCTCCAAATGTTCCCATAGGTGCTCAATAGAATTTAAATAAATAAATTTCGCTCCCACATAGACTATATAATCAGCAAAGCCGCTTGGCTTTATCAAGCGATAGTCTAAACCCTTATGCGTTAGACCCATTCTTGAATATGCTAGCCTGGTCTGGTCCCCTCACTACGCTGTTCATATTCGACGTATCGAAGCTATCCAGCGCAGGTTTTTACGTTTCGCCCTTCGCAATTTTGCCTGGACTGACAGGTACAATTTGCCCCCATATTCAGAACGCCTGAAATGTATTCGCCTGCTGTCCATGGAAAACCGTCGCAAGTTAGCCGATGTTACTTTCCTCCACCAACTCATATCTGGCGAGATTGACTGTCCTGCGCTTCTTCAACAGGTATCATTCAACGCCAATCCCCACGACCTAAGGCCCATCTCCCTCTTCCATATTCAACAACATTGAACTTATTATGCTTTGAATTCGCCTATGTCCAGAACTTTGCGCCTGGCTAATGCTATGGAAGAGATTTTTGACTTTCATTTAAGTAAAACCTCTCTGCGCCACTCTCTCCAAACCCGCTCTTTTCCCTCGTCTTAGTGTTTAAGTTAAATTTAAATTGTAAGTATAGATTGTTTAAGACCCGTTCTTTTCCTCCTTATCCTTGCCTTAGATGAAGTATTAGTTTTTAAGTTTAGATTAAATTCCAAGCTTGTATTAAGCGCAATAAATGGGGATATTGCCCCCACTAAACTAAACTAAAAACTAAATAGGGCGACTGGGGTGGTGTTCGTAGCTGTTTTTGAACGTTGTAAAACAACCTCAATACCCATGCCTGGCTAACGTGGTGTAACCCCCTAAATGACGAAGAGAAGTAGAACGGCCTCAAATACCGCCTACCTTGTTGTGCCAGAGCCCCATTCGGAGCCAGGCCTAAATGGTGGCAGTGTGCGAGCGTCTGGTGGTCCGCCTTATGAGCCACTACGGCGGTGGTTGGATATCGTAGGCATGTATCTCTTCGACGAAGCGCAGATGAATGATCTAGAATTGTTGACCTTTCGGACGAGTGGAAACTCTTCCTGTTGAGAATGTCTACACAGACGGGAGTGGGAATACTCACAGGTTCCAGGCTGGCAGACAGGGTATTGGAGTCGATACAGTTAGGAGGAACAGTCGGGATCTTAAAAATCAAGCTTGAAAGATCAACATTGGCTCTAGTACAGGTGTATGCCCGGAATCTAGAGTCAGAGTATGCGGCTTTTCTAGATGAAGTTGATGCTGCCCTTGATAGGGTGGCGGAGATGGATTCTTATAGTGTCTCCATCATCACGACTTCCGAGGCATGCCTTGAATGCGATTCCATCAGGTAGATGACCGCTTGGCCCGTGACCCCTTTAGTGGAACAGGCGGGCCACGGAAAATGTTTGAATGAATAAAACAACCACTCCTTAACCAAGAACGAAGTGAACTTAGAGTCTTGCTGGAAAATAAATTATCCATCTAAGCCTAATGAGTTGGTGCACCTACTCATCTGTAAAATATGGTCGGAAGAAAGCATGCCCGATAAATGGAACCTCAGCATTGTTTGCCCGATCCACAAAAAAGGAGACCCTCTGAAATGCGCCAACTATAGAGGCATCAGTCTTCTAAACATTGCCTATAAGATCTTATCTGCCGTGAACGCCTAAAGCCATTTGTTAACAACCTGGTCGGTCCATACTAGTGTGGCTTTAGGCCAGGAAAATCCACCATCCACCAAATATTTACACTGCGGCAGATTTTGGAAAAAACCCAGGAACAGCAAATCGATACCCACCACCTTTTCATCGATTTCAAGGCCGCGTATGACAGCATCTATAGAGACGAGCTATACAGAGCAATGTCTAGTTTTTTCATCTCTACCAAATTCGTCCGTTTGTGTAGGATGACGATGAAGAATGCACGCTGCTCCATCAAGGTCGGTAAAGACCTAACCAAGACCTTTGATGTCGAAAAGGATTCAGACAAGGCGAAGCGCTGTCATGCGACTTCTTCAACATCATATTGTACTTGAAAGAATTGTGCAAAACTCGCACGCTAACACCAGGGGCACAATCTTTCAGACGTCCGTCCAACTACTTGCATATGCCGACGATATTGACATAATCGGAAGAACACAGCGTGATGACAATGGCGCTATTGTGAGTATTGCGACGGATGCCGCGACGTTTGGTTTGACGGTAAATGAGGGCAAGACCAAGTATATGATGTCAACCAGAAAGGACACCCAACACCGACGTCTCGGACAGAACGTCACAGCAGACAGATATAACTTTGAGTTAGTCAAAGACTTTGTCTACCTAGGAACCGCTGTTAATTCACACAATGACACCAGCGCAGTGAAGAATAACTCTTGCTAATCGCTGCTTCTTTGGGCCAAGAAAGCAATTGATAAACAAAGCCCTCTTTCGAACAACCAAGGTAACCCTGTACAAGAGCTTTGTCGTCACAGTCCTGCTATATGGCGCAGAAGCATGGACTTTGTCAAAAGCGGATGAGGTTGCCCTTGGCTGCTTTGAGAGGAAAATTCTTCGGGTGATTTTCGGTCACGTCTGCATAGAGGGTGAATGGAGGAGAAAATAAAACAACGAACTGTACGAGCTGTTCAGCGACATTCACTTACCCAGAAGGGTTTTAATGGTTAGGTCATGTAGAGCGAATGGAAACCAATGTTCCGGCCCACAAAGTCTTCGAATCCACCCCCGAGGGACGGCGCAGTAGAGGAAGACCGCGACTCAGGTGGCGCACGCAAGTGGAAAGGGACCTCAACCAACTGTGCGTGCGAAACTGGAGGCAACTAGCTAAAGATCGAGCTGACTGGAGACGCTTGTTGGTTGAGGCCCAGGTCCACCCCGGACTGTAGCGCCACATTAAGTTAGTATCTAAACCTAATCTTTCGATGCTCTTGTGTAAATGTTCAAATAAACATATCGGTCCATTTTTTCCTAGTGGTGCAAATGAGCCTGTCTAGTGTTTTGAGTAGGGACGATGATAGGCTAGTAGGTCTCAAGTGGATCTTCACTTGTCTCCATCTTAAAGGGATGTGGGACAGGTTTAGGCAACCCCTGAGTATGATTTCTAATCAGGGGAGAATCAGGTCTAATTTGTTTGTGGTTTCGCTGATATTATTTCATCGGGACCATGGGATTTATATGGTTTGAAGCTACGTATAACCCATGCTATTCTCTGTAGATAGATTGAAAGAGACGCTTACGGGATTCACACTACCTTAATGCACCGAGGATCATCATAACTTCGTTCAGTAAATGCATTTTGCGCCACTTAGACCGGCGTGTTCATTAATTCATATGCCACAGGCGATGCTGTTTCTAGTGACTGCTATCGAGACACGTTGGAAAACGTTCTTTAGATGGAATTGAATCTATTAGGCATACAGAACAAATGGTTCCAACAAAACAGTGCTGCAATACACATAATACATAGATAGTGAATATAGCAGGGTTCCCTGTTTTGACCCATCTCCATTTCTGCCTATGAAGGAAGTTGCGCACGTATAAATTGGCAACACTAGTGCTTTAGAGCAACATTCGAAACGGAATTTGATAAAATAACATCAGAAGTCTGCGAAATTTTGAGGCGCCAAGGCCATAACCGGCCATTTGACCGACATCAAAAAGCGTACAAAATGTCAAGGACCATATATTTGATCGAAGGAATATAAATTTACATTCCACTGAAAGTTGTTAATAAGAAACATTGACCTGGAACATAGAAAGCATCCTATAAATACAGTGGCGGACAAAAGTTCTCACACAAAGCTTTTTGTTATTGTTTTTGGATGAAAGCATTTTTTGTCTTATTTTGTGATACTAAATTGCTTTAAAGGGCGTAGTGGGTAGGTGCGTCGACTCCTACGCTCGTGCTCTAAGGTTCAAGTCTCGAAAAAACATCTATCATTTTTTCACGGCTCCAATTCTTTCGAGTCGTTGAAAATGCTCAAAGAGTTTAACTGTCTAGAAAAAGTTTCTTAATCCCGTCGTTCGGAGTCGGCATTAAACTGTAGGTGCCCTTCACTCATGAGAGAACAATAGCACGCACAGCACGAGAAGTTGCTGAGAAGCTAGGCCCAGGTCCACCTCGGAATCTAGCGCCGCCATTATTATAACATTGCTTTAGATTTATTACTATACTATTTCTAAAGGATTTAATTTTAAAGGATTTATTTTCTTTAAAAATGACTTCGTGTGAAAACTTTTGTCCACCACTATACCAGAACCTCGGGTCTGACAAATCTGTACATTAAGTACAAAAACTTGATTCCGAATCATAGACCGATATGTCGATGACGTTCTTAGTACCCCGGAGCACTTGTTTTGAATTCGCAGGTAAAAAACCCCGTTCACAATTTAAAAATGACGCAATCAAACAAAAATTCTCACCTAGTACTCGTGACAACAAACATTTTACGATGTCATGATTCCAACTTCAGACTCAGATGGCCACTGCAAAATATTCACCAAGCTCTGACGTCTGAAACCATCTCCCACAAGCACCGTGAATAGTAAGTCTTCAATCGCATTCCTAAAAGCAAACGCCCTAAAGTCCGTGAACGTATTCCACGACCCCATCTGGCGGTGGGTGGTGCACTGCCAAGTGAAATGGCATTAAACCTGCAAGTTTCGTTCGAGTAATCCAATTTGCATTGCAGCAGTGAAATATTTCATCAGCCCATCAGTTGTTCTTTGTCATGTTTGTTGCTCCACTAAGGTGCTTAGCACACACGTATGCACACACACAACAAACCCCTAATACACTAGGCAGTGACCCTCCTCGATGGGGTTTCAAATGAAGTCGCTCGACATTTGTATTTCATTTTCTCTTTAACAACTTAAGGTACATGAAATAGGTAGGAATTCAAACGAACTTACATTGATTTTGCATCCGATATTTCCTTTTCTTCTTTGGACGTGGGCGGTATCCAAGCGCGCCGTTGCTTCGTGTGCTCGGTGATTGTAATTCGCTTCTGTTTAATTATCTCTTTTACACATGCACCTTAAGTCGTTCGCGACTTCGTATTCACAGAACGCTTCGAAATAAATTTGAGTAAACAAAAAGAACACACCGAAGGGGGGAATATGACGATTCGAGGTTAAGTAGACAGCGGATTGAACTCTCGCACTCGCGCGCTTACAGAAATTCCAACCGCGATTATGATTTGAGTCTCGCGTATAAATATCGTCTTTTCGTGTAAAAAAAACAACAAAAATGGCAGTAGAGTATTGAGATTGCGTTTCCTTAGTGGAGTTTTGTGTTAAAATCAGCTTGGTTGAGATGATTTGTCCTTAGCAGTGGGTATCTAAAAGAAGGAAAGAGTTTAAAGTTAGTACGGGATAACTGAGGAGTAGTTCTTAATTTTCTTAATTTGTATAAAATATAATCATGTTTTGAATTTTTTTCGACTACATGCTTAGTTTTAGAAAATAAAATAAAAACTTTCGTTTGTGAAGTGTGAATTGAGGCGGTAGAGTGTCTTGTCTCTGCCTCTGTCTTCGATGCGTTTTTGGACTCAAAAGTGATTGGGTCTTAAAGTACTCTCTTAGAGGACCAAGTTGGGGTAATACAGATCATTCCAATTCTGCTTCATGAAGAGCTTGGGGAAAATGGGCATGAAATTAAAAGAAATCCTTGATAGACTTTGAAAAAAAAGTTCTGCGTGCGTGATCTGTTGATCCTGTTGGCGTTGGTGCTGCGTTGATGGAGAAAATTAAGCCACGACCTATACAAGCTGTTCGACTGCATGACTGACCATGCTAATGAACATAATACCATCTTTTTTTGAAAACCGAAAATCTTCAATCAACACGCAACGACCACTACACTTCCTCGTACAGCATTTGCATTGTGCGCCATTTGAACGGGCGTCATCGCTGCTCCATATTTCTGTGAGGAGACCAAATGCTATGAATTTTCTTCTGTGCAGCGACATGAGTCTAGTCAAGTGTCTACAGCCTAAGAACCTTGGGTTATGTGTACCGAGTGGAAGCAGCAGAAAGTTGAGTTGATGTATGTAAACTGTTAAAAAAGCGGTTAAATCAACACGGGAGCTAAAAGAAGCACGCCGTATTCAGGGTTCGACATGATAGTGATAATTCATCTCCTTCCTCTGGACTTATTCAAAAAGAGCTCTCAGATTAAGAGAGTCCTCCTGGTGAAAACAAGCACAACTATGGACATGCGACCATAATCAAGATTATAGATGATCTGGGAAAGAAAATATGATTTCAGCAGCCTAACAGCCACAACGAACTATGAATATATATATCCCCCTATAATGACTTCTCCCTTAGGGTAACAATTCTATTTCTCAGTAGGGACGAGTGGTAACCGAATGCCGTTATCAACGAGCACGAGATTATCGTATTCACTGACTGGTCTTCGGCCGAAGCATAAGCCGAATGTTCGATCTAACTCTACAGATAACCAATGACACTTGGAAAAACAAACAAAAAATCAAACTACGATCACAAACCTAGAAAAAAAATGACGCTATTGTCGAATCTCCCCGACGGGGAATTGAACCCCGGTCTCCCGCGTGACAGGCGGGGATACTGACGGATGTTGAAAACTTGATTGCTCTAATATAAAGGTAACTTGTTCCCCAAATAGTTCTATCTAAAGGCGAATCATTGGTAAGAAGTAAACATTTTTAAATAACGTCACACATCACTTCTCTTCAGGTTTTATGGCTAATTCCTTGTCATAATTTTCATAGCTCTTTTCTGGGTCACGTCATTAGGAATTGAATTCTTATAATGTCGCCATGTGTCCGACTATCGTTCGGTCTATACGTCCGTCCGTCCGTATGTTTGTCCATCTGTCCGTCTGCATGTGCTTATAGCGGAAAGGGTGATGGACAATTTTGCTTTTGTTAGCTAAATCTTGTTCGAGATATTTGAAGTACTTGATTTTGGTAGAGGTTAGTACTGAGAATGAAAATGAGACTGACAATATAAATTCAGCGGCTTGATAAACCACAGGACTACACGCTAAAGAGGTTAAGGAAAGTAATGATCTGGTTCTTGATCCTACGAAAACTTATCCGTTTGCGAATAATGTCGGAAACTAGCCAAATAAATCGACTCCACGCAATTTTTAAATTTTTTATTATTTTATTCTCATTTTAAAATTGAGAATCTCTCAGCTCACAGTTGCTGAATTTAGCGTAAAGATATTGGCCTACACCCTTACAAGATTAAACGAACTCAACAAAAACATATTTTATTTTATGGCGCAAGAAGTGTGAAAATGATCGCCAATCAATGGAGTTCGCTATATATTGACTATTTTTGGCCAGACTTGAGCATACTTAACATCTGCTATATGTCCAGCAAGTTGCACCTGGCTTGATTGGTTTGTTTTTATGCGGCGAATATGCCAACAGGCTAACAACGTTAGAGGAATTTAGAAACAATATCAAAAGGGGAATGCCAACATTACGACCGATATATTGGGTTGTACATCATGAAATGTCCGATTATATAGTAAAAATTTAAAAGCCAATATTATTTTTCCTTAAATTTTTATTCAGTCAAATATTTCCTCAAAGGCTTTTTTTTGTAGATTTGTTTACAAACTGTTTTATTATCTCAGGCATATCAGAACAGTTAGAAGTCGCGTTCGATAATCCTTGCTTCTGCGCCAGTTCCCTCGCCTTTGCGCGCTCAAGCTTGGCGATGCGGGCCAAACTCTTTGATCCCGAAATACCACCTCCCCAGTGCTTCCGGATCTCGTCTTGGCGATCATTGTAGTTGGTCTTGACGGCCTTCAGGATTTTACCAAGGTTAGCTTTGTCATTGGCCTCGACACCGGTCAAAGCGAGTGTGGTGCAGGTTTTGCGACGGACCAAGAGTCCCAGACGGACCTTGTCCATCTTGCGGTACAAAGATGGAAGGAACAGCACCAACTCCAAAGGATCACCATAGTGAGCGATGACGACCAATTGAGCTTTCTTCTGCTCGACCAACTTGGTGACAGTGTTGGTTCCACAAAGGTTGGCTACTTCTTGGGCTGGACCTCCTTACCCTTAACCTTGGCTTCGGCGAGCTTCTTCAATCGCTGCTTCTTCGTCAATACAGATTTGGGCCCGTATTTCTCCAATACCTTGAACATTTTGACAGCGGTGGTCTTGTCCAAGGTCTGGGTGAACTGGTGAATTGGTGGGGGCACCTTCAGACGCTTCTGGAGGACAGCCTTTTGACGTTGTACACGAGTGTACTTGGGCCATCTCACGAAACGCGATAAATCTGGCTTGGATTGAACGTTTTGACCGATGCCAAAGTTCTTTAGCCTCTTTTCGAAGAGCTGGTTCACAGCCTTCTTGACGACGGGCTTCATAACAGCTAGAGGAGCTGGGGCCACTTTCTTGGTCATTCGCTTCTTAAAAACCATGTTGAATGGTTATTTTACACAACGATGTTTAAGTAAAATGCAGATTATCGGCATCTCTGTAAAAAGAGCTTTTATGACCTCTGCTCGGTTCCGGAAGACCTTCTGCTGGCAAAATGATTTCAGGTTGCGATCCGTTGGGGAAATAAGGAGAGTACAGTGGATGCGATAGAATTTTAAATCCAAACTGCAACAGTTTTTCCACCATGACTTGTGAGATATAGGGTCTAGCATTATCATGCAAAAGGATCGGACTGTGCCTATTAAGACAACGCGGGTTGCTCTTCAGCCAACTTGTCATGCAATATGACGATTTCCCAACAATATTTGATGGCGTTTATCGTTTCTCCTGGTTGAAGAAATGAAAAGTGGATTAGTCCTTTCGACGTCCGCCAAATTGTCGTCATAACCTGCTTTGGGTAAAGATCGGGCTCGGGGTGTTTTTTTTGGTGTTTTATCTGCATCCAAGATTTTTTACGATTAGCATACAGTATCCACTTTTCACTACAGGTGACTCTCCGGTACAAAAACGATTTAGTTTGGTTTGTTAATGTAAGCGAAGAGCAGATTTCCAGTCGTCGTAGTTTTTGAGATTTGTTTAGTTTATAGGGTACCCATTAATCGAGTTTCTTTGCCTTTCCTATGAGAGAAAGGTATAGACTTATTGTCATTGAGGATATTTCCGCGCTTTGCGCAATCTCGGGTTTCGTTGCTCTTAAAACATCGTCGTCAACTAACGTTTCCGTCTTTTCACATGATTCGTTTTCGAAGCTAAAACCTCCCGAACAGAACTTTCCAAACCAACGTCGTATAGTGTCTAGAAAAAGTTTCTCAAACTTCACTGTAAGAAGTCTGCATTAAGCGGTAGGTCCCTTCCACTCTTGAGGGAACAATAGCATGCACGGAGATGATTCCAACACTGTATTAAATATTATATTTGTACATTCTTATAGAAAAACGCAGTGCAATATTTCTTCTTATAAAATAATTACTTTTCTTAATACATTTTTTTGTTCGATTTGATATTCTTTTCATTTCTTTAGAATTTAGATTTCGGCGTTTAAATCCATAACTGTTTGACTTTTTTATTCGGCACAAAATACAACTTCTATAAAAAAATGCGACCTTTAAGTACATATTTTTCTTTAATTATGATAACTGAATGTCCAATCAGCTAATTTGCGCGCCAGTAGTACAACAACCAACATCGAGCGTATTTTGAAAAATATATTTTTTTTTTCGATACTAAAAGTCGACACTTGTTTTGTTGCCAATAAAAGAACCCCATAAAATTGTGTGCGTGGAATTTGATTAGTGTAAGCCATCTTTCAAGTACTCTATGCGTGCATGTAGATCCGGGTGTTGCTAATTTTTGACACCGAATGCCTTGCTTGTATAGGAACATGTTGCCAATTTCTAATTTAATCAGCATTTTACCTCGACCCGTCATAATTTTTAGAATGCCACAAAAATGTCAATAATTTTAATCAATTTTAAGAAGCAATAAATTAGAAGATGATTTTATTTCCTCTAGGGAACCATGTGCCTCAAATATTCTTTCGCACAAACTGATGCTGATAATCAAATGTCACGACCTGTGACGAGAAGCGCAGGACTGAAAATGTGAATTTCTGGGTTTTATTCGATAGATTTTTAACTTTGCCATAAGACCGGAACAATTTTATGATTTATGTCTTTTTAAGTGACAACTGCCTCGTAGCATATCTTTCCTTTGGAAGAAATTGATGAATTAATGGAGTTTTAATTTTGGATATTTAAAAAGTGTCTTTAATGGCTGAAACACAACAGTACGTCACCGTCCGCATTGTCTTTCAACACACACAATTCAATGGACACGCACGAAATACTGCGTCGACCTACGTAAGTGAAAAATGAGAGAGATGAGCGGATCGTAATAAAACGTAATTCCAACGCACGTCATTATTCAACATGTTGGATATTTTTTTGACAGAGGGATGCGCTGTGAGAGCGAAATTGAGAAATGCTTCCCAATTTGAGAGTTTTTTCCCAAATTGAGAGTTTTTTTTTCCAAATTGAGAACATTTTGTGGTAATTGACATTTGAGATATGAAAACAACTGACTAAAATTATTTTAACGACAAAACTAATTTGAAATCCGTGTACGCTTGGAAGCATGAATACGCCAAATTAGCAACAAGAAGCACTTTTTTAATTTTTTTGACTTACTTTGCATTCATTTTCCGCAATTAATTTCTTTAACGTTCAATTGTTTGACCAGAATAGTTTTTGATTTGACATTCAGAAATTAAAACAGCTGACGGAATATTTTTTATTTGGTATTTGAGAGAGAGGGAACAGCTGATTAACGCAGTGCGTCAACGCACACCCTCCGTAACATGAAGTCGCCTAGCGCAACGCGCTGATGTGTTTCAGCCATAAATCAGGTTAAGAAGAAATTTGAAAAGAATTGAACAAGGAACAAAAATACGCTACTTAGGGATTTGCTCGCCCCTGAGGTACCAAAATGTACTGCTAAAACTTAGTTTTAGCGACCCGAACCAAAATAATAGTTTTTGGTAGTAATCTGCTGGACATTAAAAGAACCAATTCTCTTTCTACATACAGTGGTGGACAAAAGTTTTCACACAAATTCATTTTCAAAGAAAACGAAGCGTTTAAAGATAACATGAGTCAAAAGCTTTTTGTTATTGTTTTTGTATAAAAACTTTTTTTTATTGCTTCTCATTTTATTTTGAGCTACTTAATTGCTTTCAGTTTATTATACGTTTTTAGAGGATTTAATTTTAAATATCGCTTAGGTTTAAACGATTCATTTTCTTTGAGAATGATTTTGTATGAAAAGTTTTGTCCACCACTGTATTTCTTCAACCAGATGCTACAAAATATTGTGAGAATATAATATTTACACATTGACTGTCATTTCTATCACATTTTATAGCCGGTAATGTCACCATAGATGCGGTGATAAATGTGATAGCCAGGTCTGTATTAAAAAAAATGCTACGGCATTTGAAACTGATAACCGCCCTTGGGCCCAACACCAGGTAGGTAAGTTAAAGGGTGTCATTGCGACATGGCGTGGCTCAGTTAGACCAGCAGTTGGGTCCATTGTGGCCTGGGTGTGGAGGAGTGAGATCTCAACTTGTACTGCTGATTAGAACCACCCAGATTGTTGTTTATATCTCAGGAGGTGCTTCAGCTCTATTTTATTCCGATCCTCCAGCTCGTCAAAGAAGTTACTGCCTAGTGTTAGCAGTCTCCTTCCTCGTAGAGCTGGACAATCGCAAAGCAGATAGCTAACGGACTCTATTTCCTCCTCGTCCTTGCAACTTCTACAGTAGTCGCTATGGGGGATACCTAACCTTCTGGCATGGGTGCCTATCGAACAATGTCCGGTGAGAACTCCCATCACCGCCCGTATATCCTTGCGACTTGGGCTAATCATTGATAATGATTTCCTCCTGTTCAACACCGGTCATAGGGCTCTCGTCGTTGACCCAATGTCCAGATTCAGCCATCGCGTATTTCTCTTTCGTCATCGCCACGAACTTTTTCCCCGACCTAGAAATTAGGTTAGCTATTAAACTGTCTGCTGTTCCAACAGTGGCCTTGACAGAGTTTTTCTTTGTTTAGTCGATGACATCTGTTATTATTATCATTTTTTGTTTGTTTTTTTAGTTTCAGATAAGCAGATAAAGCATTTGTATTCAATTCTGCTGTTAAACGAAGAGCGCTACATAATATACATAAATCTCAGTTCTATTTATGACAGCTACTTGCGTCCATCGGTAAAATTCATGACATTGTATTAAAAGTCTGCCTATATTCGGTTTTTAGTCAAAAAGGTAACTTAACTCGTTTACAACCTTTAAACTACACGGGGTATCACAACCACCACTGACATTCACTGCCAACGCTAACCATGACCTAGGGTGAAGCACTTTTGGCATTCGTTAGCTTATCACCCACTGAATTAAGTTAATTATTCCCAACTCTGATGCATCACTGGTGTGTCCATCCTTGTGCTCACCACACCCTAATGACCTTCTGCCAGCCAAATCGTCCGTACCTACCCCAATACAACACATTTGTGACACAGCGCAGATGTTCGTCCACCACGCTCAGCACGGTTGGGGCCGCGACCACTTACATGACATAATTTCATTCGTACATTACACCACAGAACATGAAAACACTAAGGCGGGCCATTAACATTCGTTCGGATGCATGCGTTGCATGCAACACTGCTGGTACCAGTGAAACGTGCAAAACATTCAAACCACAGGTGTCTCCGTTGCACTTCCTTTCATTCACTAAAAGTAAATTATTTTTGTGCGGGAAGCATGTGCATTCACACGTTGAGTTGGTGGGAAGGGTTTCACGTGAGCCCGAGGCGGTTTGAGGAGAAGTTAAACTCATCATCGTTTGAGTTGATTTCATTATGATTTCTCATTGATGAGTTGAATTATCTTCAGGAAAAAAAAGAGGAAGAAAAAATCGGCTTCCCCCGTGTTACTCCCCGACGGGGAATTGAACCCCGGTCTCCCGCGTGACAGGCGGGGATACTGACCACTATACTATCGAGGACGTCGAAAACTCGTTTGCTTGATGTACACAGGGTGCCACAGTGTTCTAAACTCTTGTTAATACATGCAAGTTGTACACCTTTTGGGGATATCCAATAACGAAACGAAATCCGTTTTTAGAAAGAATTCTTGTAAAGACCTGATGAATTCTGTACTGACCTTATTTTATATCTTTGAGTTAACATCTTGTTAAACCTTCTTCATGGTGTTGTGACTGGGAAACTGATGAATTTTTAATTGAAAGCAAAGAGGTTTGAACGAGATTGAAAACATTCGAAATTTATGTTCAAGCCTTTTTCGGTGTAAGGAAATGAACAAGCACATGAGATATACAGTGGATCAATAAAGAATTCGGACACTTACATTCATACTTTTTGAAAGTGAAAAAATTGATAAGACTAAATTTAGATTATTTAGATCCTATGGTCGATGCAACGCTGCATCTACGAGAGCTGTTCGCGAGCTCTACGAACGGAAACGAAGGGAAGAGAACCAGCTTCCCAGAAAGAAAAAGAAAGAGCACCAGAAGCGTGCGATCGAGGAGATGAAGAGGTGTTATGGCAGGAATGATGTCCGAAAGTCCGAAGGCGCTGTCAGTTTTCTGGCAGTGTAAGGGAGTTTCGGGTTTTCGGCAAATCCTGTGGTCTAACACCAAAAGATCCCTTTGGATCTACACGGCTGTGATTAGGCCCCTTCTCTCCTATGCATCGGTCGTTTGGTGGAATAAGCTTTCGCGTTAATACGTAACTGCTGCTTTCAGCAAGCTTCAAAGATCGGTCTGTCTCGGCTGCATAGGGGCTTTCCCTAGTACGTCTGGCTCTGCTCTTGATGCCCTGCTGAATCTCCACCCCTAGATGTCAACATCATGGGGTGTACTCTCAAGGCCATCTTCCGTTTAAAAAGAAGTGGTTATTGGTACAACTCGCACTGGAGTTTCTATGACCTTGCGCATCGCATCTCCTTTGACCCCAGTCTTATGGATATGCCGTCTGATGCACGGACAGCTGTGTTCGAACATACAAAGTCGACTTTCCCTGCACACAGGACTGGCTCTGGCCAGAATCTGAGCCAGGAAAGGAATGTAGTCGAACCTTCACAGACGGCTCCAAGACCAATGAAGGATCTGGTGCTGGGGCCTTCGTGGAGGCCGACAACTTTAGACTGCACACCTCGTTATGGGTGCGTAGATTTTCCAAGCGGAAGCCCATGTGATCCTAATGGCTACGAGCTATATTGTGAAGAATAGGTGTAAAAGGCGAAGTATTTGCGTCTGTAGCGACAGCCAAGCTGCGCTTAAGGCCTTCCTCAACCCCTTAACCACTTCAAGGATTTTCTTTTTTCGGATGGTTTTTGAAACACTGCTGAAGCACTCAGATTCAAAACTGAGTCCATTGTACTGCCAGGTAGCAAACTTACTCCAGTTCCATTAATTTGATCCCAACGGCAAATGGTGACTGGACCAGATTCGATTTCACTGGGAATCGAACCTGGGACAGCTCGAACTTGGGGCAGGCACTGAACAACTGCGCCACCCAGTCGCTTTCACTTCCAGGATAGTTCAGGAATACAAGTCTTCCCTGAATTTGATCGGAAGTCTAAGTTCGCTAAGACTTGTGTGGGTCCCGGGGCACCACGGGATCACAGCAAAATGAGATCGCCGATGAACTTGTTAGGCGAGGATCAGATGAGGCATTCTCAGGACCTGAACCTACGCTGGGACTGCCTGCGTCTTTGGTTAGGGCTTGCATCGATGGTTGGACTTCTCGTGGGCACAACCGCAGGTAGCATGACTCTCCAGGATGTAGATAGATCAAGCGCATGCTCCCCAACGTCTGTAAGACAACCGCGGCTTTCTTGTTATCTCTTAACAGAAAAGATTGCAAACAACTCACCGGCGTACTAACGGGGCACTACACCTTCGCCAAACACCTAAGTGTTCTTGGCCTAAGTGATGAAAACCTCTGCGACACCTGTGGAGAAGACGGTGACACTGCAGTGCACTTCCTCTGCCATTGTCCCGCCTTATTCGGTTATTCGGTGCTAATGAGGTGAGAGCTGATGATGTAGGCTCCTCATCACAGAAGCGCTTTCGGACCATGAAATTTCAGTAAAAGTACGAGTAGGTTGCTGCCTGGAAGTACAATGGAGCAGTTTTTGCGTCTGAGTGCTCCAGTGTAGAGTCACAAAAACTTCCGCCAAAAAAAAACCAGAGAAGCCGTGGCGGACATTTAAACGATGTTATCTTCCAAACATAATGGCATCGATAGGACTTTCGAACGAATAAAAAATGTCGATGATATGTCAAACACACTTTGTTTTATTTAAATTTAAAGATAGGTAGCCCTTAATGAAGGAGCTGTTATATTGCAGGAAAATCCCATTTTTTGTCGCGGTCTTCATGGTCACCCACCAAAATGGTCTAGAATTTACTCTGCTCATTGGCTATGGAGCACTTTGTCAGTAAATGTCAACGATGCGCAAGTTTTTTTAGAAGACCTATTAGGGAAAGTGTTAGATGACTCGTAAGAATGTGGGTCTACCTTCCTGACTTGTATGCTATTTCTGACAAAAGCAAATGCGACCAAAAACAGGCTGACACCAAACCAACCAAGTTTATGTGGAGTTGAGCACTAATGCTGAAAATTTAGAGAGATAACCATAAAGGCCGTACAAAAAACTAAGTCTATGTGACAACGGAACGAAAAGTAACCAGAAACATCGTCCAATTTTAAAGTGCTTATAGAGACTTAAGGAGCATTCTGCTGTCAACTAACATTTCCTTACATGGGGAGGAATTCATTTCGTGGGCATTTTGTGTATTCGTGAATTCATTCCGCGTAAGTAGGCAAACCCGACCGAAGTTATCGAAACTGAGCGAAGCAGTTACTATCGTCACATCGTATCATTTCTTGTGTATTCGCTTGACTGCTCAAGTTCTCTTAAGTTTCTGTACGAACATTTCGGTTGGCCCTTTAGTCTCATGTCAAGAGCATGAGCTGAGATTGAGACAAGTGATCGCTCAAAAAGTAGAAGCACGTGCCTTTGTTTCATCCTTGCCACGAGGACGATTAGGTGACAAACATCAATGACCTTTTTGAAGAAGAAAAGGTGCTGAATTCGGTTAGGTAACAAGACGTCTTGAAGGCAGACACAAAATGTTACTTAACGAGTGTATCGCTTCTGATATTGGGTTTCATAATTTTCCATTCGATGTCTCGTCCCATCATTTCATGCGTCACTGAGTTTTAATTAAATCTCGCAGTGTGAGGTCGTTTCGAGGGGTTATGTGGATTTGAATGATAATCTTGCTTGGAGCTCAATTAGTGGACGAACTTCTCAAGAATACCTCTAGACAGACACTGAGACTTCGAAGCGTTAATACGCGAACCATGCAGACACAAGCGTCTGCACCTAGCCTCTATTAACGAACTCCTACTCTCACCTCGCCGTGGTGAAATCCGGGAGCCGAGTACCCTCGACAGAAGATGGGGTAACCAACCCTCGTGGGACGTCTGGGCGGCTGCAAACGAGAGAGGGGGGAGTGTGAGTCTACCAGGGCTCATCACTCTTTTTAGGATGGCGGCGGAGGAGCTGGTCAACTGATTGGCCAACGGCGGCATCCACAACTCCAGTCAGCAGGAGCTACCTGGTTTCCATGGTAAGGTCGGGACCTTGGAATAGAAATGGCGGCGGATGAGCTCTTCTTTTAGGGCCAACGGCGGCGCTCACAGCCTGCAAGAGGCTACCGACACCGGATCCCTCCGGACCCCTTTGTCCGGGGGCTAAACAAATGGACCTGTCCTCCCAGTTGGAGGTTGTGCGTGGGGTTAACTTCCTCACCACGTAAAAAATATACGAGTTGAGAAGCAACAATATGCCTCGGATACGGACGGATTTACTGTTGACGACCCCAGCAAACGGAATAAGGACAATGACTTTCGGTTCTGCACGTGGAATGTGAGGTCCCTGAACAGACCACGTGCAGCCGATGAACTCGCGGAGGCCCTAGACTGCTATAAAGCAGACGTTACCGCAATCCAGGAAGTGCGATGGGATGGGCCTGGCAAAAAGAGGATGAAAAACTGCGATATCTACTACGGCGACTGTTACAGAGATCGAAGCCAGCGATTATTTGGATGTGGATTTGTTGTTCGAGGCAGACTTAGGCAAAAAGTCTTAAGCTTTAAGTACATAAGCGAGCGCCTCATAACAATCCGCATCAAGGCTAAATTCGGCAACATCAGCCTAATCTGCGCCCACCACCCAACGGAGGACAAAGATGACGATAGCAAGGATGACTTCTATGATCTCCTAGAAAGAACGT
The DNA here is from genome assembly GCA_930367185.1 of Myathropa florea. Lineage (NCBI taxonomy): Eukaryota > Metazoa > Arthropoda > Insecta > Diptera > Syrphidae > Myathropa > Myathropa florea. The sequence continues at coordinate 111,038,379 of OV884002.1, forward strand.
ACGATCAATGCCCCAGCTACGACACCAAGATCGTTCTAGGAGATTTCAACGCTAAGCTGGGTAAAGAGGACATCTTTGCTAGAGTCATCGGTAAACACAGCCTGCACGATACCACGTCCGAAAACGGACTCAGGCTGGTGGACTTTGTTACGGGGCGAAACCTCTCTGTAGCTAGCACGCGGTTCCCACACCTCAACATCCATAAAGGCACCTGGCGGTCCCCTGATCATTCAACCGTCAACCAGATTGATCACGTTGCGATCGACGTCAGACACTCCTCCAGTATTCTTGATGTCCGAACGTTCCGAGGCGCCAACATCGACTCGGACCATTTCCTTGTTGTAGCCAAGGTAAGGACACGGATATCGAGAGAAGAACGGAGTCGAGGAAGCCAACCACGGTTTGACGTCGAAAAGCTACAATCGCAACAGACTGCCAGGAACTTTGCCGATCGAGTCTCCCTGAAACTCTCCCAAAGTTCGACGCCGCCTGCACTAACAATAGACGAAGAATGGAAACGTTGTCAAAGAGCCATCAGAGAAGCCGCTACTGATGTGCTGGGTTTTAAAACGCCAACAAGAAAAAACCCCTGGTTTGACAACGAGTGCAGGCAGGCACATGCAGCAAAGCAAGAAGCCTACCGGGCACCGCTGCATCGAACCACGAGAGCTGTTCGTGAGCTCTACGAACAGAGAAGAAGGGAAGAGAACCGGCTTCTCAGGAAGAAAAAGAAAGAGCACGAGAAGCGCGCGATCGAGGAGATGGAGAGGTGTTATGGCAGGAATGATGTCCGAAAGTTTTACCAAAGGGTAAACTCAGTCGATACTGAGAATTTGGAAAAATCATTTCTGCAGACTGTTGAACGGCGATGAGGACACAAATACCGCTGTCAGGCAGAATGTTCCACTCAACTCAACGGACGATGATAGAAGGGAATACCGTCCCCTCAATCTAGACGAAGTCAAGATAGCGATATCGAGACTGAAGTCTAATAAAGCTGCTGGTGCAGATAGTCTGCCCGCCGAAATGTTTAAAGCAGCTGGAGGTGATCTGGTAGGGCGCATGCACCAGCTCATCTGTAAGATATGGTCGGAGGAAAGCATGCCCGATGAGTGGAATCTCAGTATCGTTTGCCCGATCCACAAGAAAGGAGACCCCTTTGACTGCGCCAACTATCGAGGGATAAGTCTCCTTAACATCGCCTATAAGGTCTTCTCTGCCGTTTTGTGTGAACGCCTGAAACCATTCGTGAACAAACTGATAGGTCCCTATCAGTGTGGTTTCAGGCCCGGGAAGTCCACCATCGATCAAATCTTCACACTGCGGCAGTTGCTGGAAAAGACCCAGGAAATGCAGATCGACACACACTATCTATTTGTCGATTTCAAGGCCGCATATGACAGCGTGCATAGAGACGAGCTATACAGCGCCATGTCTAGTTTTGACATTCCTGCTAAACTCGTCAGACTGAGCAGGATGACGATGGAGAACTCTCGCTGCTCCATCAAGGTCGGTAACGAACTCACCGATACCTTCAATGTCAAAAAAGGTTTTAGACAAGGCGACGCGCTGTCATGTGATTTCTTTAACATCATTCTTGAGAAGATCGTGCAAAACTCACTGGCCAACACAAGAGGCACGATCTTTCAAAAGTCCGTTCAACTGCTAGCTTATGCGGATGACATTGACGTGATTGGGAGAACACAGCGAGCCGTCAATGATGCGTTTGCTGGCATTGAAACGGAAGCGGCTAAAATGGGTCTGGCGGTAAACGAGGGCAAAACAAAGTATATGCTGTCATCGAGAAAGGACGCACAACATCGACGACTTGGCCAGAACGTCACCATAGGCAGCTATAACTTTGAGGTAGTAAAGGACTTCGTCTACCTTGGCTCCGCGGTTAACAGTACAAACAACATGAGTACCGAGATCAAACGCAGAATTACTCTTGCCAACCGCTGTTTTTATGTGCTCAAAAGGCAATTGAGTAGTAGAGCCCTCTCTCGGAAGACCAAGCTGACTTTGTATAAGACCTTGATCATCCCAGTCCTGCTTTACGGTGCAGAGGCATGGACAATATCCCAAGCGGATGAACAGTCTCTTGGTCTTTTCGAGAGAAAAGTTCTGCGCGCGATCTTTGGTCCTGTTTGCGTTGATGGCATTTGGAGGAGAAGATTCAACCACGAACTGTATGGGCTGTACAGCGACATGAGTCTAGCCAGGCGTCTACGGATCCAACGCCTAAGATGGCTAGGCCATGTAGAGCGTATGGACAACTTAGCTCCGGCCCGAAGAGTCTTCGACTCTGAGCCTGTGGGACAACGCAACAGAGGACGTCCACGAACAAGGTGGCGCACACAAGTCGAGGGGGACCTCTGCCGGCTTGGTGTGCGAAACTGGAGACAGATGGCGAAAGATCGTGCTGGCTGGAGGCATGTTGAGTGAGGCCCAGGTCCACCTCGGACTGTAGCGCCCTAAGAAGAAGAAGAAGACACTGAGACTTTGTTTGGGTGCCGTGTCTGCGTGTACTTCTTGGAATTTGTTTTGGAATCTTGGGGTATTTTTAGCACTTGTCTACTAGATTCAATGTCGTCTGCAAGGGTTGTTTCTCTGTCGTGTTGGATTAATAAATACAAATCTCGTCGTAAATCATGACCTAGAAAGTACCCCCGTGAGTATGGGACCTTCAGGTACGTGTTTACATTTTTTTCAAAGCCAACATACGGTTCACAAAAGTGTATATTTAGCCAGTCTCCCACCATCATTCCCACGACTCTCACAAATCACACGAACTTACTAGCAAGCCCCCAAACAAAGGATTCGCCTCTCACATTCGCGCCCGCAACTTTTATTCCCAATAAAGCCATTTAAAGCAATTCCATATGACATTCATTGAACCACTAAAGATGGCTATCAGTCAAGTCAAATCTCTCGAGGGAAAATATACGAGGGGGTGCCTTAGGAAACCGCGCCACCGCCTGCCATATGGAAATTTTATGAGATACTCCTACCATCTTGCGCCGGCTCGTTGCCCACAAGGAAATTAATATGTTCTCTCCGTGTGGCGTTATCGCATCAATAATCGAATTGTCTGGCCGGCTTCTATTTATCCTCTGAGCTCACCTAATGACTGAATGTGGCCAGTTATCGGCACTCCTTTTCCGTGCAAATTAAGAAATGGGTCTGTGTCGCTCGTCACTGGCGGGGCAGCAGCAGGAAAAGGTTAACCGACGCCAGCAACGCAATATTAGGGATGTTGTGCTGGGTGTCTACAGCTACCGCGGCTAATTGTTGGACATTATAGCGAAACGAAACCAGCCACCACGAGTGTGCTTGTGGCGGAAATTCACTCATTTTTTCTTGCTCAGTTGATTTTATCTGCGATTAGGTTGAGTTGTTACAGAGGAGGGCCAGGGAAGCAAAAAAAAAGTGGTGAACTTTTTGGTGTTTCGTAGTGTGTCATATTTTGGCCTTGGTATGCTTTTTTGGTCTTTAAAGTTGACGTAGGAGCTTAATTTTGGATAGTAAGGGCGGCTGGGTTGCAGAGTTGGTTAAGTGCCAGCCCCAAGTTAGAGGGGTCCCAGGTTCGAATCCCAGTGAAATCGAATGTGATCCAGTCACCATTTGCCGTTGGGATCAAATTAACGACACTGGAGTAGGTTGCTACCTGGCAGTACAATGGGCCAGTTTTGAGTCTGAGTGCTCCAGTAGTGTTTCAAAAATCCACCTAAAAAAAAGGAAAGTTTCTGACCCTTTGCAAATGAATTGTTCTAGCACTTTAACAGTAACTCCGTGTGGGTGCTAGAGTGCAACATCACAAGTGATAACGACCAACTGTTCCCAGACAGTAGTCTGCATGTAGTCTATGAACTCCCTAGCATCTGTTGGGAGAGTATTCTTACATAATCTAGAGTATCAGAGGAAGGAATCAATCAACTCGGAGTACGTACGGCATAGGGTACTAGTTAACAAATCATCTTCTTCCTCTTATGGCGCTACAGTCGGGGGGTGGACCTGGGACTTAACCAACGAACCTCTCCAGGTAGCGCGATCTTTTGTTAGCTGTCACCAATTGGGCACACCAAGTTAGTTAAGGTCCCTCTCCACTTCTATGCACCACCTTAGACGTGGACGTCCCCTGTTGCGTTGTCCCACTGGTTCAGAGTCGAAAACTCTTTGGGCTGGAGCTAAGTTATACAGGGTGGGCCATCTAGTGGTTTTTTTTTAAATCATAGGTTATTTTGACACACAGCTGTTTCCCGCTCGAAATCTTGACAGAAAGTCAGTACCCTACCTCCGCGGAACGAAATGAGTCGCATTACGCTTGAACAGCGTTGGGAAATATTGAAAACTTATTTCCAAAGTAAGTGCTGTGTAGCTCAAACAGTGCGTTTTTTGAAAAGAAGTTTTGGTCGATATGAAGCACTCACCACGACTGCTGTACGCAAGTTTGTGCAAAAAGTTCATGAGACTGGTTGGTAGTGGACAACACTCATGGTCCCCGTTGTCGCACGATGCGCACAGATCAGAATGCTGCTGCTGTGGCCGAGAGAGTGAGACTCAATTCACGAACATCAACTCGCCATCGACATCAACAGCTCAACATTTCACGCACTAGCCTGAGGAGAATTCTGCACAAAGATCTCGGAGTATTCGCTTACGAGGTCCAATTGACATAAAGGCGCGCGACCATCCGCTTCAATATCGCTTCGCAGTTTGGGCCTAGACTCGCAGCTTGAATTGAACAACGATTTTGGGCGACAAGATCATCTTTTCTGACGAGGCGCATTTTTATCTCGGCGGCTACGTTAACAAACAAAATTGCAGCATCTAGAGCTCGAAAAACGGAAAACCCGCACGTTTTTGTCGAGAAGCCAATGCATCCACAGAGAGTGACAGTTTGGTGCGGATTGTGGAGTGGTGGTGGTGACATCATTGGACCATTTTTCTTCGAAAATGAGGCTGGGAACAACGTTTCGGTCAACGGTGGGCGTTACAAAGCCATGGTAACTGACTTTTTTTTTTACTGAAATTGAAGACATGTATTTGCACGACCTCTGGTTCACGCAGACGTGTCATGTCACACAGCCCATGCCACAATCGATATTTTGCGCACCAAATTCCCAAACCGTTTAGCGATGTCAATTGGCCACCTCTGAGCTGCGATTTGACTGACCCCTTTGGAGTTTCTTTTGTGGGAAACCGTGTTGATGACTGATGTTATGCAAACAATCCGAAAACGATTCAAGCACTTAAGACCAATATCATCCAAACACTCCGTGAGCTACAGCCCGAAACTACCAAAGAGGTCTTGGAAAATGCGGGTGACAGAATGTGTGACTGCGAAGCCAGGCGAGATATCCACTCTAGATGACCTAGCCATCTTAAATGTAGGATCCGTAGACGCCTGACTAGACTCATGTGGCTGTACAGCTCGTACAGTTCACGGTTGAAACTTCTCCTCCAAATAGGACCAAAGATTGAACACAGAACTGTTCTCTCGAAAAGACCAAGAGCTTATTCATCCGCTTTCGATACTTTTCATGCCTCTGTGCACCAAAGCAGGACAGGAATGAATAATGTCAACTTGGTCCTTCGAGAGCGGGCTCTGGCCTCTTGAGCCTTTTGGGCTCAATTGATTGGTAACAATTAGTCTGCGGTTGATGATGATGACGAAGTCCTTCACTACCTCATAGCTGTCTATGGTGACGTTTTAGCCAAGTCATCGATGTTGTGCGTCCTTCCTCGATGACAGGATATACTTCCTTTTGCCTCGTTTATCGCCAGTCCCATTTTGGCAGCTTCCGCTTCAATGCCACTAAAGGACTCGCTGAGTTCGAGCAATCACGTCACGACCAATCACGTCAACGTCATCCGCGTATGCAAGCATTTGTATTCACTTCCGGAAGATTGCGCCTCTAATATTGGCCAGTGAGCTTTGCACAGCAATCTCAAAAACGATGATTTGTTAACTTAATGGCTTTTTTTTTCTAAATATTTTTGAAACACTACTGGAGCACTCAGACTCAAAACTGGTCCATTATACTGCCAGGTAGCAACCTACTCCGTTAATTTGATCCCAACGGCAAATGGTGACTAGACCAGATTCGATTTCACTGGGATTCGAACCTGGCACCCCTCTAACTTGGGGCAGGCACTTAACCAATTGCGCCATCTAATCCTTTTAATTTAATGCCTTAATTCAAGTTTCTGTGACCTGCTAAGATTAAGAACTCCTGGAAAAATGATCAGTCAAATCCAAAATTTCACCACCGATGCAAAGAGATGACACTACCGTCGACCCCACAGCAAGCCGAACAACGCTTTCAAGGTCAGCCATGTGACTCGTGAGCACTCGTGCCTCAACAATCGTCGAAGTTCAACACTCAATTACACTCGAAAATTGAAGGCTTCTGAAATAGCATTTCTATACATCTCAACCGAACCGCCCGCCCCAGGCCCAGACACCGTGGCTGTTCGTCACGCCATAGGACATTGACATTTCTGCTGTAAATTTAAATAAATTCCCTCCGCCCTCCGGTCTGCACTGACCACCTCTCACCATCAGTTCTCCCCGTATAATTAGGTGGAAAATAGAAAACAAAGGAATTTATGATTGCTTTTCATAATTAATTATATTTTCGTCTGCCATTGCATACCTTCGGGGGTACACATTTGGAGGTGCACCTCACCCCCTCCTCCGACAGGCCGTCATGCAAGGCATGCAACAAAACGTGGCCAAGGTTCATTAGCTTTCGTGTAACCTACGCAAGAGTCTCAGTGGCTTTTGTTCTGTTTTTTTGAACGTAATTTTTGGCAACGGCCTCACTATCTGCTTCGTGTCACCACGCCGATGAGCGTGGATCTGAATTAACGGGCGGGAAAATTTGTTTTGACATCCATTTCACGCTGAAAACACTTTGCGTGCTAATTATTTTGCGCGTGATTAACGATCGACGAGTGCAGCCTGTGCGCGATTTGGGCGTATATCCCTTCCACTAATGGAATAATCTGACAATGATTAATCGGCTGGATGGTGAAAGTTTACGGCGTTAATGTATTCTTTTGGAGATTAACCCAAGACGAGGAGCATGAGGATTGCCTGCTTATGGATTACTTAGTTCACCTTGATATCTGTTGTAATTTTGTCATCCTTATCGTGGGCACTACTGCGGCAAAAAGGTTCCGCACTAGAACGCGAATTGTAGGTTGCAGCTGGAATTTTATGAAGATGATGAGTAATCTTTAGGTTTGCGCTGGAGAGCAACTCCATGAGATGCACTTTTTTACCAGTTGGCGACAATCTACTCAATTCATTATAGTTGAGAGCTCAGTTTTAGCCTTTAGGACTTGCCTCGCTGATTTGTAATAACCGACTCTGGAGAGTAACGATTGGATGGCGTAGTTGGTTAAGTGCCTGCCCCAAGTTAGAGGGGTCCCAAGTTCGAATCTTTATCAGTGTGGTTTCAGGCCCGGGAAGACCACCATCGATCAAATCTTCACACTGCGGCAGATCCTGGAGAAGACCCAAGAAATGCAGATCGACACACACCATCTATTTGTCGATTTCAAGGCCGCATATGACAGCGTGTATAGAGACGAGCTATACAGCGCCATGTCTAGTTTTGACATTCCTGCCAAACTCGTTAGACTGTGGTAGGATGACGATGGAGAACTCTCGCTGCTCCATCAAGATCGGTAACGAGCTCACCGAGACCTTCAATGTCAAAAAAGGTTTTAGACAAGGCGACGCGCTGTCATGTGATTTCTTTAACATCGTTCTTGAGAAGATCGTGCAAAACTCACTGGCCAACACAGGCCAACACACGATCTTCCAAAAGTCTGTTCAACTGCTAGCTTGCGCGGATGACAGTGACGTGATTGGGTGAACACAGAACACAGCAAGCCATCAATGATGCGTTTGCTGGCATTGAAACGGAAACGGCTAAAATGGGTCTGGCGGTAAACGAGGGTAAAACCAAGTATGTGCTGTCATCGAGAAAAGACGCACAACATCGACGACTTGGCCAGAACGTCACCATAGGCAGCTATAACTTTGAGGTAGTTAAGGACTTCGTCTCCTTGGCTACACTGAAAACAGTATAGACAACATCAGTAACGAGATCAAACACAGAATGACTCTTGCTATCCGCAGTTGTTTGGGCTTAAGAGACAATTGATCTCTTCTAGAAGAATCTGCAGACTATCTAACCCCGATCTTAGATTTCAACATCGAATATAGAACTATTATCCCCAACAGACAACAATGGGAAACGAACATGGTTCTAAGCAGTAACAACGCCAAGGAAATCTACACCGACGGATGAGATATCGAGACAAAGCAGCCTTATGGTGCACTGGGTACCCGGACATATAGATATTCCAGGAAACTGTGAAGCAGACGAACTAGCCAGGAAGGGCACAATAATTACTAACCCCACCATTATCAATGTTTCTGTGCCGATAGAAACCTTGAAAACCAAGATCTCAGAACTTGCAATCAGCAGGGCTTGTGAGAGATGGAGAAATCTTAACATCTGCCTACATGCGAGCCAAACGTGGCCAAAGATGGATCTTCGGAAAACTACAGCCATCCTCAGCCTTAACAGGAATAAATTGGGTAACCTAATAGGAGTCCTCACAGGACACTGCGCTAGGGGAAGACACGCCGCGAGACTAGGCCTGCCTTACAACGACTTTTGCAGCAGATGCATGAATGATGAAGAGAACGAAACACCCTCGCATTTTCTCTGCAACTGTCCTACAATCGCCTCCACACGGAAAGAAACCCTAGAAGTTTTCTACTTAAATTAACTAACGGACATACCTGAAATAGGTGTCAAGAGAATCAGGATTTTCATCCAGAAATCAAGATGGTTTCAAGAGTAGCGGTTGGAAGCCGACTCAGTGGCATCACAATGGACCCTTTGGGTCTAAGTGAATTCTTCACCTGTGAGGAAAGCCACCTTACCCACCTACATACCTAGCCTCTCTCGAAAAACCAAGTTGACTTCATATAAAACACTGATCCTCCCAGTCCGGCTTTACGGCGCAGAGGCATGAACAATGTCGAAAGCGAATAAAGAAGCTCTTGGTCTTTTCGAGAGAAAAGTTATGCGTTCGATCTTTAGTCCTGTTTGCTTTCATGGCGATTGGAGAAGATTTGACCACAAACTGAATGGGCTGTACAGCTACATGAGTTCATCCAGACGTCTACGGATCCACCGCTTAAGATGGCTGAGACATGTCATGGTCCGGCCCGAAGGAATCTTCGAATGTGAGACTGACAACGCAAACGTCCACGTTTCAGGTGTCACACACAATTGGAAAACGTACTTAATCGACTTGATGTGCGTAATTGGAGACAACTTACAACAGATCGTGCTGTCTAAAAAGGATTGTTGCTTAAGGTCCAGGTTTACCCGGATAGCGACGTCATATAAAAAAAGAACGAGAAAAGCGTTTGTGGTGAAGTTGGAACCAGATTTTTTTCTATAATACGGCACATTGTGTCCTCGGACCACCTACTATTGGTGGGACTAAATCAAACTATTGTGTCCTTTTTTGTGTGTCACATTGTAGTTAAGCTTAGGCAAGACTTTTTTTTTGCTATAAACTACGCCTGAAAAGCGCTACAGTCACTGATGGCAATAGAACAATGATAATTTATGACTGACTAATGGACTGAAAAACACCATGATTTTTGTAACGTGTCTACGGGAACAAGACAACAGAGGACGACTCAAAATAAAAATAAAACTTATTGTTTGTGTATTTATTGTTGGTAAATTTATAAAGTACATACTACGGTTGTGGTGTACCGTAGTAATTGAAAACAAAATATAAATCGCCAACCCCGAGATTTGATTCAGAGACAAGGAAGATTAAGGCCCAACTCTTTCTTTAAAATTTTTGAAATGATGACCATTTTTTTTTGTCTAAGAGCTAGATTTAAAAACATAAACGGAGCTGGAAATGGGTACTATAATTCAGGAAAAATTCGAACGAATTCGAACACCAACTGACAAAAAAATCATGACATCCGTTTTGTGGGGCAAAACTGGGTCAAATCTTAAGTCTGAGAGCATACAAACAACCATCCAATGGTTTAATGACAATTTTACTACTAACATATCAGAAAGACTGCAGTTGACAGTCCCATAGAACCATTGCAAATCGAATCTAAAAGACAAGTTTTCATTTGCCATCTTGCAAAATATGTTTTCTGTCAATTCAAAACAATGCCGACATAAATGATAAACGTCAGATAAAAACATCGCATGTGTCGCCCCCAGTTGACAACATTTGTAACATTTTTGTTCACTGCCACAGAAAAGTATTGAGAACTTTGACACAATTTTGATAACCTTACCTCGTGTCCTTGCAGCAGTAGGCACCACCTAGTGGTATACAACTTTCCTTCAAATCGGTGTGACACGGTATCCACGTTAAGCGAGAGGTGTCGAAATATCCTCCCAAACCACACTGACTGGCCTATCAAGTTTCCAACTTGCCTCCATGCAGGCCACTCGTTCAGTTTGACAATTGCATTGCATTCGCATTCGAATTCGCATATCCACGCTCCAAGTCCACGGCAGCGTCAACGGTGGCAGCGATGGAACACACTGGCAGCACGGCGATTTGACCAAAAAAAAACAAAAACAAAAACAAAATTCTGTTGCTATTTTTAACTGGTATTTGTTGTTTGTCGCGTTTTGTTTTCTTTTTCAGTTTCTCCTCTCGCAGGCTTTCCGATTCTCAGCGTTTCTCGTTTTCCACTTGCAATTATTGGTATTTCTCTGTTTTGCCTAGTTTTACACATTCACCGCTCCCGCGCTCACACTTATCACACCGCACAGCAGCACAGCAGCACGGCAGCACCGTGCAAATAGCATAACACGACAAAATCGACGAAACGATGTGAAATGTTATGGTAAAGCGGAAAACACGAGAAAGAAATGAAAGAAGAACCAACAAAACGAGAGGAAAAAGAGGAGACGAACTTGTAATGGAGTAGGCCGCACGAAACCGCGAAATCAACAATACAACCGCACACAGACACTATTAAGCAACAACCATCGACTGTGTGGTGGTGCGGTGGAGGTTCGTTTTCACACAGATCTAGCTTCGAACCGAATACAAATCAAATCAAAATCCTAAACCGGGCACCGGGCAAGGAGGAGGCACGATTACGTCTTCTGAATTTAATTGACCCGCCGCGGCGACGGCTTCAACCACGACGACGACAACGACAAAGGCGGCGACGGTAACGACGACGACGACGATGACGATAAAGACGGTAAAGACGGCAACGATGATAACGACGTTCCCATGAGGAGCACTGTCGGTCGATTTGTTGGTTGGCTGACCAGGCTAGCAACCGGTTTTCACCTGTATGCGCAAAATTTCCAAATACCGGACTTAATTAACGAAAAAAGTTTTTTGCGAAAGATACTCTTTTTTCCCCGTGTCTGTAGCGCGCGCGATTTTTGACTGAGGATCCCCGGCTGCACTCGAGGATGATGACAAACTGAACGGAAGCATGTAGCTTCGTGATCGTCGAGCACAGGACGAGCACGACTACGACGACGACGACGACGACGATGATGGTTATGATTACGGCGTTCGCGTTTCGATTCTGAGAGCGTATCGCCACGATAGTGAGTGTGAACAAAAACGCAACAACCAAACTCTCTCATCGACAACGAGAGACTGGCAATTTCTCGCCCCGTCGTCTGTCAGAGTTTGTGAATTAAACGCCAAGCCTTCCCTTCTTCAGCCATCTCCTTCGCATCGTCACACCACTGGTGTGTGTATTCTTTCTTCTTCGCCAGAGTCTCTGTTTACGAGGTCTCTCCACCGTACCCTACTCTACTACGAGGCTAGCAGCACACCAGTGATGTGTACAGACGGGAGGGGACCTGGCTTCGCCTTCGAGAGTACCTACCAACAACGGGCGAAGCAAGAAGGTGGTGCTGCTGCTGCTGGTGGTGGTGGTGGTGGTGGTGGTGGTGGTGGTGGTGTTTCGTACACTTGCTGCATGCATTTCGCTAGCCCGATAGATATCCGCCCGTCGTCGTCGTCGTCGTCAGCTCAGCGAAGGGGGATGACCGACGGCAAGGAACATGCCAAAGCACACACAATTCGCATCCCAAACGATTGGCTTGCCTTGCTGCACAGTATGACCACGACGAAGACGACGCGCAGAGCTAGATGTTGCAACATACGGCGCGCAAAATGCTCTTGTGTGAGTGTGGCTGCGTAAAATTGGAGGAATAGCACCATGACGGAGGAAGGCTATAAAAAGCAACATCACCATCATGGCCAAGCACAGATGACTCTGACAATGAGAGACGACGACGGAGGGGCGAGAACGCAGAAATGCGCGCAAAACCCGTACCAACCGAGTGCAGTCGACGCGAAACGTCGTTCCCCATTCGCCAAATGTCAAAACACAAAAATTCAGCTCGCAACTCAAAAACTCTTAAGGTATCTATGCTCGAGCTGTGGTCGGTCGGGCGGTCGGCGGCGGCGGTTGGCGATAAATTAAAATGCAAAGCAGCCTTTCGCAGCGACTTGACTCTCTATGCAAACGAGGGAACGTGATTTCTGGACAGAAAACATCAGTAGCAACGGATCAGGCAAAACCGATTTGTAGTTGCTGTTGTTGCCCGGTCGCTGCTTTGGTGGATACCGAAGTTGTCTGTGCACATGGGACGACCGATCGGCTGGTGTTTGTGTGCATATTTTCTCGTTTTTTTGGATTTAGAGATTCTCCAAGAGCCAAAACAGGGTGGTTCAGGGGAATGCTTTCATTTGACGAGATTTAGCCATTTTGGGAGATGCAGAGTAAATGAGGGCTTTCAAGTAGGGAATTTTGGTGCTCCGTAGAGGTTTTTGCAGCCGCAGTTGGTGAACACAGGCTCCCAGACGAAATGATTTGACAGATATGGAGCTAAGATGGAGGGTTTTTGAATAGATTTCAAGCGATGTGGTGGTATGAACTTAAAATAGGGCTTTGTTACAAATCTTTATTGAGCAATAATTCCTAGCATGAAGTGTAGGGGAAAGTGTTTTAGGATTGAAAGGAGATGGCTTCGAAAGCAGTTTTTACCATAAAATTAACAAAACTTGTCTGCGATCAACAAGTTGTGCATGCAAACATGTCGAACAACTGCAGAATTTTAAGTCTCTTAAAATTAAGTGCTCTCTCTGATACACGGGCCTGTTGCTTGTTGCTCCAATTTATGATATTTTTGGGGAAAAAGCTGAACATATTTTTCGATTTAAGCTTTGAGACGCTTGCATACGAAAGTTTATTTTTTGAAAAAACTTGAACATGAACATCCTAGAAACGAGCATATCCAGCATTTAAAAAACAAAAATGCTTCTTCAATCCAAAGAAAGCGCGATTCTACGTTCGATCTTTATGCCGACGTTACACCTAAGGTTAGGTTAGGTTAGGTTAGGAGGACTTTATGCTGTTACCAGTAATTACACCCAGAGGTCGTCCATTGTGTAAGCCCTGTAAGGAATGCATTCTTTCCGAGAATTAACGCAGGGTCAGCATGCAATTACTAAAACCACCCCGTTCTAGTTAAAAATTTCCTTAGGTCAGGGATCTGTACCTTCGCCACATCACTGAGCTCGTGAAGGAATCCTGCTTTCAAGTGAGTGAGCCGTCGTTCTTCTAGAGCAGGGCAATGGCAAAGGAGATGCTGCACTGATTCAATTTCTTCTTCATCCCTACAGCTCCTACAGAAATAGGTCGCCGGGAGGTTTAGTCTTTTAGCCATCGCACCTATCGCGCAGTGGCCAGTGAGAACCCCTGTTAAGATGCGTATGATTTTCTTATTGTTGGATATGAGGGATTTGGTCTTGTTGATATCGTATCTGGTCCATAAGCAGTGGCATATAACGCAGCCTGGGTGGATTTGCCACTGTTCGTTTGCTGATGACTCAGATACTTGCTCAACGATCCTTTGGCTGAGCTAATAGGAGGATGGATAGCATTATCAGCCGATTCTGCGCCTGAACTTGAAATTGTCCGTGCCAGTTCATCTGCCTTTTCGTTTCCTTCCAGGAACCCAGCACAGGAGGATTTTGTGGCGGTTCAGGTAAATTTAGACGTTACACCTAAAGGGTGTTCCAAAATTCAAAAAAAAATTGGATTTTGTCATTTATGCGGTAAAATGTTTCCAAAGAAAAACTCGGGGCGGTCAGGCATATCACATCATGAATTGAATTCGGACAACATTCTCATTGAATTGAAGAATGGCGGAACAACATCTCTGCTCGTTCCCTCGGATTTGGAAGTTGCTTGGCTGATAAACCACACGGACACACGAAGTTTAAGTATGACATTGGTAAGGATGGTAAAGCAGCACTGATGGCGTCAGAAATCGTTCAGGTCCTTTTGCTATGTTGAATTACACAAAATCCGATTTTTATGTATGCAGAGCAATTGTTTTTGAGATACAAGGTGGTTGCAAAATTAATCATCCTATCGGAAGATGTTATAATTTTTGCAAATGGCGTCGTACGTCAATCATATTTGACATTTGTCATCTTGACAGGCGCAGTATACAAACAGATAAGCAATTTTGTTCACCAATAATCGGTCGGTGGTGTTAGCGCAGCGTAAATTTCGACGTCGATTTCCTAATCAAGTCGCGCCAACTGGGCAAACATTCCGGCGCTTAGCTACTCTACTCGAACAGACTGGCACCACAGAAGACCATGCAGGGCGTGGCTGCCACCGGAGTGGTCATTGGGTCGAGAATATCGCGGCTGTGGCTGCCGATGTAGCTGAGAACGAAGGAACGCTATAGGGCCGTGATAAACGACTTCTTACTGCCTGTTGCAGTAGGCCTTTCTGTAACATGCCGGAATTGGATGAGCAGTGCTTGGTGATCATGTGGTTGCAGCAAGACAGTGCAACCGCACTCACAGCAAGGGATACAATCAATATTGTGAAGGAAGCGTTTCCAGGTCGCGTAATCCCCCGTTTTGGCGATTTTACATGATCAGCAAGATCACCCGATTTAACCATCCCAGACTTCTTTCTTTCGGGCTACTTGAAGTCGCGGGTTTATGCCAAAAAAACCTCAGACAATGGCAGCCCTTAAGGAGAATATTCGACAGGAATGCGAACAGTTATCACGATCGATCAATCACATTGATCACAGTGCAATCGACACAAGGCATGCCTCCAGTATTCTGGAAAAAAACCCAAGAAGTCGAATTCGATCGACTTTAATGCGATTTTAAAGCCATATCTAGTTTTGGCGTCCTTCATTATTAATATTGTTGAGGGTATATTGCACCTCGCCCTTTAAGATTTATTATGCCCCCTTTCAATACCTTAGCTCTATTACGAGTTTCCCTTAAATACAGTCGTTTTCAGAGTTGTATTGATATTTGAGGGTCATGGACTCCTGTTGCGCATAGATGAAGAAATCTGTTCTAGAGTATTCTCTCTAAAGGTAGCCCTAAACGTCGAACATGTTCGTGCTCGCCGCATTTTCGTCGTGTATGGGATGGTTTGTGAGCTGCTCGCTGTTGGCGAAAAATTTCGATTTTGTCGTGTTCGTTGGCTTTGATGTTCGCCGTGTAGGGCCATGTTCGCGAGCAAACCTGATTTTTGCTGTGAACATCGCCGAGTGCATATCGCGGATTAAGCACAATGTCAACAGTCAGCCACGATTCATTCATTCAATTCGCCACTTACGCTTCCCTATCACACATGTTGACGGTTTAAAGAGACAACACGAAATGAATGTTCGCCAAATTTGTAGGGGATAACGCAAACGAGCAAGTTCGGCGAGAATGTTCGTCGTTTAGGGCTACCTTTAAAGAGAATACTCTAGAACAGATTTCTTCACCTATGCGCAACAGGAGTCCAGAACCAAAGTAAGGCCTTGCTCAACCCTTTAACCACTTCGAGGATATTTGATGAATGCAAGTCTTCTCTGAATTTGATCGGAAGTCTAAATTCGCTAAGACTTGTCTGGGTCCCGGGGCACTACGGGATCTCAGGAAATTAGATCGTCGATGAACTTGCTATGCGAGGATCAGATGAGGCATTCTCAAGACCTTAACCTACGCTGGGACTGCCTGCGTCCTTGGTTAGGGCTTCCATCGATGGTTGGACCTCTCGAGAGCACAACCGCAGGTGTCATAACTCTCCAGGATGTAGACAGACCAAGCGCATGCTCCCCAACGTCTGTGAGAAATCCGTGGCATTCTTGCTATCTTTTGACAGAAAAGACTGCAGACAACTTCCCGGCGCATTAATGGGGCACTACACCTTTGCCAAACACCTAAGTGTGCTTGACCTAAGCGACGGAACTCCCTGCGACGGCTGTGGAGAAGACGATGACACTGCAGAAAACTTCCTCTGCCATTGTCCCGCCTTTGCTCGGATCAGGTGGCAGTTATTTGGTGCTGATGAAGAATGCAATCAGAAGGGCAAAGATCCACAAGTGATTAAATAAATTACACCCTTTGATGAATTTGAAATGAACTGTCGGTTGATAGAAGAAGATTTGGAAACGTCAAGAAACTGATAACGTGAAAACCGTACTAATTAAGTTGCAAAATGGTCGACGTCTCGGGTATTAGAGTTTCGCAATCACAACAGAGATTTCCAAAGCACTCAGTCTCCCAGAGCACTGCAATATTTTGCAGGTAAAAATAAAACCAATTTATGAGTCCTTGACGTTGGTAAAAGGACCTTATTGCACAAGGAAATTCAAAATCTTTATAAATACACTTGTGTATATTGCGCAACTTCTTTTTACTTGATCCACTTTTTTGGACGGATGAATCTTTGTAAATTAGAATAAAATTGGAAAAAGCTAGTTTCGAAGAGATAACGTGGAATTTGAAGACTTTTCCAGAAGTTACAAAGGCTGTCTAGGACTGGTCGCATTGAGGACATGTGAGGTTAGTACTTTTCTATGTATCTCTGCTTTGAATTTTGAATGCAAGCTTAGATTGAGACTGGGAGACGTTTATTGTAATGATTCTCGTGTGCGTTCGAGCGTCTTCAGAATAAGAGGCATGAGTACAATTTACCCTCTAGTTGATCATATGAGTATCTACTCTAACACAGCCCAGAACGCAGCCAAGCATTGAAAGCAGATAAACGCAAACTATAAACAACTTATTGAAAAAGTTCCGTGAACAACGAGGTTCAAGCCGTTTATCTTCAACAGGTTGCCGAACGCATTTAGGAAAACTTTATTCCCGAGGCAATAAGCAAATCTCATCCCTACCTTTCAACAGGTGCATTCAGCTAACTAAAGCCCTTTGAACAACCCATACCTTGAGAGTGTAGTCCTTGCTAAAGGACCAGCCAGTGCGCATACACCATCACGACGGCAACAAGTAGAAAATGCATACCTGTTTGGGATCCCAGAGACGACATGTCCATCTCTTAATTAAATGGACCCTATATCACTTGCACTAAATGCTTTTGACAAAAACTTCGTTTCATGCAAAATTATGCGTCGAAGCACTCTTCTGCAAATGGCGCGCCTTTGTGCAAACGAAAGGGCTATTAAAATATTCCAAGCGGGGACCCATCGCCCACCCAACGAAGACGGTGATGCTTCTCTCCCTTAGTATCCCCTTGATGGCAATAAAATCCTCGACATGATATTCCATTTCAGTCAGGGCTCGAGGCTTTACGAAAAACATGTTGAGCCGGGTAAGTTATGCGACGGCTCAGTGACTAGGTGAGTATGTTGCTGCGCGTCCCAGGAAAGCAACCAGACCGCACGATGTGCTATTAAGCCCAGTAATTACGGTAAGCGGGTTACCCTGCCGTTCGCGCGGATCCATCCGCCATCCGCCGTCCGCCGTCCACCGTCCACAATCCACCAAATGGCGTACAGTTGTATCTGTCGTCGTATTTTATTACCTGTTTTATTGGCATGAGATGCAAGTTGTGAGGGTTGCTTTTCTCACTTGTTCCACTAGTGCTCGGTAATCCATAGCCAAGGCTGCAGTCTTGTGGTGGAGAAGAAGATTCTCGTCGCCTTTCGTTTATGTTGTTTGGAATGGCTTTTGTTTGCCATGCGGCTGCGGCGGCGGCGACGGGACGTGCTGAATGTGGGGAAGTGGACGACGAAACCTTGCACAAGTGCAACTGTACCGAATCTGATTCCTTCTCTTCACTCTCGCATTAGTGTTGCTTTTTCGCAGTGCCTCTTTCGCATTACTTTTGATTTCGTTGTGTGTTTTGTTCGTTGTGTAGTTGACGTTGCCCCAGTCCCCGGTTCTGAAGGCATACACATGTTTGTGTACTCGTTTTTTTTTTCTTATTTTTACTGTGGATACCAAATAGAGTGGTGAAGGGAAAAGTAAAGTGCTGTCCTGTTAAGTGACGGTTGAACTTTAGAGAAATTATGCGGAGAGGATTAGTGGAGTTACTAGTCATTTACGAGATGATCACAAGAATTGGCCCCATTCGAAGGCATTCATCACTGCATTCTGCATAAATACATATCTAGTTTTTTCAGGATTAGTTATTCGTACACAAACTTTGCACCAACGATTTACGAACGATTCGTCCAATCAGTGAACATGTCAGGGATGTTATTCGCTCAATACAGACACAATCATGCAAAAATTTGATGAAAAATTATATCAAACAACGCCTGTAACAGTGACCGAATTGCCGATGGCGTCCTCAAAAAAATACGGTCCAAGGACTCCTCCCGCCTGAACGTGATACCCAGAGTCAGACTACTACCACCGCTCCAGTGATAGTGCCGTTGATCCAAACGGCAAATGGTGACTGGACCATATTTGAAGAAAAAAACCGGATAAAAGCGTATTAACTTTGATTTCACTGGGATTCGAACCTGGGACCCCTCTAACTTAGGGCAGGCACTTAACCAACTGCGCCATCCAGTCGTTCAATCTAGAATAAGTCCTAAATGTGCTCCGCCTAAGCGATGAAACTTTCTGCGATGTCTGTGGAGACGACAACGACGCTGTAGAGCACTCCTCTGCTACTGTTCCGCTTTTGCTCGGATCAGGTGGCAGCTATTCAGTGCTTCCTCCTCTGGGTTGGTCGCTACGAACAGAATAGAATGGTTGATTTACCGAAGGCGTGATACTATGTTTCTTTTGTTCGCCAGTCCGTATTGTAAAATTCGATGAATCGTTAATTTCATTGATACTGTGAAATTGCCAAGATATCAAGCATTAAGACTAGTGACCAGAAAATTATTCACTTAAAAACAATTATGTTAAAATTTTAGTGAATCTTGCTTCTGGGTGAATTCCTCGACTCCGAAAGAGCCTTGAGTTAAGTAAAGCTCTGTTTTGTATTTAAATCAATTATGAAGATGTACAGCGTCGAAAACTAAATAATTTTAACGACTCCGAAAATACTCCGAAAAAACTCCGAAAGTGTGAACAGTCTTTGATTTTGAGGAACAATAAAATATATCAATATTTCATTACTTCAGCGAATTCGAAATAACTTCCTAAAGACATTCATGTGGGAAATCGATTATTCTTGGGTTTTCTATTGCATGTAAACGTACCTCATGGTTTACTCGATTTATTGGCTAAAAGCAGTCAAGTCAAGTTTACATTTATTTCAACTAAGAACATATCTCTCCAATCTGAACACATTCCTTGATATACTCCTATTCATAATACTCTCTCCGGTATAGAGAATCAGCATCAGTGTTCACGTGTTACATTTATCTGGCTCTGAACAGTATATAACTGGAAATATTCTTCAAGATGTATGTCTTATTATCACCAGTGAGGAGCACGTCAATCCGATCGATCATTCGATAAATCCCACCATCTTTGTTCTTGCTTTAAAATCTTCATAATTTGCAGCCACAGAACGTCTGTAATTGGTCACACTCTCTAGTTAGCCCTGATATTATGAGGTACATAACAGATTGCTTAAAGTGTAAGAGTGTCTCTGATTGTCATGAAACGGTCATCACGAAATTATGTAGCAATGAACAGCTGCAACACAATTCGGAATCAAGAAAAATCCTGCTCCTTGAAATGCAGGAAGATAACACAACGTCTTAATAACGCCGTTGACTTTTGAATAGAAAATCAGACGCATTTCCAAACGACCATTGATTTAATTTATTGATATACATATGTTCATTAAGATAAACATATTTTTTATTGGAGAAAAATTTGGCGGTGTTGCAGTAAATTCAGCATGGCCCCGAGATTCTTTACAACGTGTTTACAACGAAGATGACCCGTTTAGTTGACTGGAGCTGCACGAATCATCGATCTACTGCTCAGTTAGTGGAAAGCGAATTAGTTCCAGAACAAGTCATAAAATTACTAGTTGCCACAGCAAAAAGGCTCCCTGAATGAACCCTGCCTTTTCTAGCAACAAACACAGTTCATTGACCAACACTCTAAGTCAAGACTTTTTTTCTACGCAGCAGAAACATTATAGCGTTCAAGTGACAAACATTTCATTATTTTTCATTTATGCTTCAATTATTCTGAATTGCAAGAGTAAGCGAATTTAGTGTAGAAAAAGAGGAAGAATATTTCGGCAGAGTTTAGCAACCAAACGCGTTTCAATTAGACAGTCTTCAACAGTGAATACGATAAAGTTATTGTTACACAATTCGACTAGGAATGCTTCATATCCATTTATGAAAACATTTATGAAAACGCAAGCGCAAAGAAGGACCTCAACGAACTTGTACGTAAATGGAGAAAGATTAACACAAAATTGTTTAGTTTCACTTGGAACTCATATAGTATGACAAATGGCAAATGACAAGAGTTTATTGCACAAATTGATTGATACAAGTAAATGAACTGTCACCAGTCCAAGCTTTAAAGATACAACCAAGTTTAAGGAATCATATTTAATCCCAGTCTAGGAATGTGAAAATATTTCATTTACAGCAATGACATTCAGTGCCATCGCAGACTATTTAGTCGGCAGAATCTTCATCCACACCATAACTCTGGGTGGACGGAATATTCTTTCAAAAATGCTGCTTTTAAATCTGGGGTTATCTAAGGTCAATATGGCAGCCTTAAATTCTCTCTGTTTTATATCGGGTTACGATGGTAGGATCAAAGTCTTACACGACTCATGCCCAGCCTTTAGATAGTGCTTAAGAAGCTTATCTGACCCGGCAGATATCATATGTCTTACAAACGCGACTTCAAGATCTTCATATGTGGGTACACACGCACGCATTGTAAACATACAATTTGTACCAAAGAACCACACATTTACCCTCAACATTCAGATGTTATTCTGATTATACGGTAAAAATCATATACTTAAGTATGTGAATCTATATTTATACTTACAGAACCATCTTAACAACTCAAAGTCACAGCTCACCTGAAACAAAAGAGAAAATAGATAAGACAAGTGAGAAAAATGAAATGAAATAGAAAACTATAAAATTATATACGTAATCTAACACAGTCGTTAAGCTCACAGAATTTCAATATCCTCGATAGTATAGTGGTCAGTATCCCCGCCTGTCACGCGGGAGACCGGGGTTCAATTCCCCGTCGGGGAGAAACAAGTTCACAATTTTTTTTCTTTTTTTCATTTTTTTTTTTCATATTTTTTTACAATTTGTTTGTCTTTATTTATTTTTACGTTATTTACTTAGGCAAGGAATGAAGCATCTACTCTAAGGGCTTATTTCCTGTTGGAAGTAAAAGTCAAATTTGTACAGTAAGCATCACAAGTGAGGGAACAGTGTGTCAACTGCTGAAAATTCATCCACTAAATTAAAATTCACCGGAATGAGTTAGAACAGATATGGATACATCGACTTAGACACACTTTAAGATATATTTTATTTTATTTAACATTAACGTAAACAAATTGTTTCTTATGTTGAGTATATAAAGTATTTTGAAGTATGATTTCAAAGCTTTTATTTAAGATATGTGTTGCACGACAACACAAATAATACGCAAGCGAAAGAAATTCGAGTTATTAATTAATTAAATAGTTTTCTATTTCAATTACAAATTTAATTCAAAACCGCACTTCACACACTTGAACTAATATAAACAACTTTGAGAACTGTCAAGTTTGCGAAGTGCGCGAAATAATCATATGCTCTGTCTCTTTTTAATACATGTAACATTCGATATTGCGAAAATAGAAGAAAACCAAGTTTAAAAGGCAGAGCATATCAAAATGTTTATAAACATAATTGTTAAACATATAGATTGTTGCATTGGAGTCTTCAACCCATCTCTTTGGGAAGAGTTAAAGTAAATTAGGTCAAAGATCTCTCCCCAAAAACTAACAAAAGCTTAACAGCTGACCGAGGTGACGAGTGATCGAAACCGAGGTACAATCAATTAATACAAAATTATCAGACCAAATAAAAGGTCACATTATAACGACACAAATCAAGTGTTTTATTTTTTGTGTGAAAGTACCAGCGACAAAGGGGTGACGTCACCAGTCACAAAACACTTACACAGTACACATTATCAAGGGTCAGTTTTAAACACATTTAAGGAGCGCTTCGGGACATCACACAATACGAATGCCTGGTGTAGATCCGGTTCATTTTAAACTAAAGTACAACCCTCTACAACCCTCTTTCAAGCTCTCCTCCTCTCTTTTTAAGCTCTCCACTCACTTTAGATGCCGACTGTAGTTAAAACTGTATGAAACTGGTGACGGGTAACATGTGTTTTTTGAAGCTAACACTAACATTGTTCAGTTCAATTTATTTGCAGTTCGATTGTAAAGTTTTATATATGACATACCTTATTTTAGAGATATAGAACAACATTTTTATGCTAAGATAATTCTGTTCTTCTCCATCAAAAAATTGCACGTACATAAATTAAAATTGAATGATGTTTTGAATGTTTTGTGAATTGTAACAAATCGCTCTTACTTTTTCGCTGTTTTTTTTATTAATTTCTATTAGTTCTACTACATTTAAGAGGTTCACAAAAAATTAGCAATTTTGTACTGAAAAAAATATTTTTTTTTTAAGAAAAGGGATTTCTGTCGATTTCAAAAAGCTGCACGTACACCTACAGTCAGCAACAAACATGAGTAAACAGTCATTAGCTGAAAGGTATTCCTCTAAATTAAAATTAACTGGAATGGTCTACGTCTGACATTGATGCCTCAAATAAAAGCTCTGAAAACATACTTCACAATAAGCTTTATTTCATTTAAAATAACAGTAAATATAAAGAAGTTAATTTAGTCCAAACGAAAAAGGGGCTAAAAACATTCGTCAAAAGTGAGTGAACACAACTCTTTAAAAAACAGTATCTTATTGAGAAAAAAATTGTACTTTGTATGTGCCTTTATGTCTTACAGACACTGACACAACCATATATACACTCACTTTTCAATGACGTTTTTCGCACTTTTCTCTTTGAAATTCAATTAATTGTTTTATGTATAGACTTATGTTAAATATTATTTACCATATTTCAAAGTATGACTTTTGAGCTTTAATTTGATGTACCCATGTCTGTTCTACCTCATTCCGGTGAATATTATTTTAGTGGATAAAACTTCAGCAGATGACTGAATGTTCACTCACTTTTGACGGTACTATTTTGTTGTAAATTGCTACGAACATTTTCAGTGAAAACTGGAGCGGTCATTTAATGTACAAATAGTTTAGTGTTTCCAACAATAGAGAAGTTCTATGGACTATGGTCGCAATAATGGACTTTATTAACCCTAGTGCCACCTTTGGTCTAATTAATTTCAAGTGGGTGCAAAATATCACTACCAAAGTGGATATTGAAAGTCTGTTTCTGACCATGGCTGGGCAACAGCAAAATCCATGCTCATGTTTTCTTCTCATCATATTTTGTATAGCATAGTTGGCAAGAAGAGAGACCCAATTTCTGTTAGTGATATTTGATGCTCTACTGGTTAGTAAACAGGCTATGTTACAGTTTGAGATGCTTTCCTCCTAATTCAAGAAGTTTACTAGATTTCTGTCGGCCTGGGTAGTTAAAGAGTATGGACGGCATTAGCTTGGAAGTAGGTCCCTGTATCTTATATAACTAGCTTACTGCTCATGGTGGTCATTGTTTCTAATTTCCTTCTTAAGGTGACAGAGTGCCCCAAGGGACAGTCATATTCCAAAAAAAAAAACGATTTCTCTCTTTTTGCAACCAATTTTTTCTTTCGTTGCTATCGAAAACATGTTGTGGTCATACTATTCTTTCTAGGGTCATCTAGACGGTCTGCGATTATCTTGGGCCTTATCGGGCAATAGTGCTTGGATTTTAGTGTAGCCTAGCTTTGATAACCATCACGTCGGCGTAGGTACTCTCTCATGCAGATTTCTATAGCATTAACTTCCGTCTGAGAGATGGTTTTTAGAAACCTGGTCCCGGTTTGTCCGGTGTCAAGAGTTGACTTCAATCAATTATTAATTATGTTCAATTCTTAAATAAATTCTCACATATGTTTACATTGCGTTTTGTGAAAAAAGAGTTTCCGTTTCAAAATATCTGAGAAGCAAGTCAACCTGAAAAAAGTCAAAGAGCCCTGTAATTTTCGCACCAAGTACGTAACCTCAGGGCTAATGCTTCTTTTAAATGCCAGTGTGGTGTGGGATATTAGCAAGCCGAGAATACTAGTACCGCGTATGTTGGCAATTGCTGCAGCCTCCACTGAAATCATTTAAAGTCCTGTTTGTGGCAATTCACAAAAAAATAGTACCGTTAGGTGGTGGTAGGTTAGTGTTATAATAGGTGTACGTTCAATTTTTTGATGGAGTGTATGGTTTTGGTAGAAATCATCTGCCGGTACGTTAGCTTTCTCCTTTGGAGTAATATACATACATTTTGTGTTGACATAAAAGTCAAAGTTGGAATATTGTAACCTTTCTTACGTTAGTAGTTTTCCAGAAAGGTCCAACTAGAACTTTTTTTTTTTAAACCACCAAATAAGGAATTCCATTTTCTATTACGAAAAATAAATATTTCGTTTTTGATAGCACCGTCTAGTAGCTTCAGTTTTTCCTTGACATGATGTAACGCTGCTCGACCATAATGTCCGGCATTGTACATACAGAACATGTCTCTTTTAGCGATTGAGTTAAGTACTCTAAGCTGAAGAACCATTCACTCTAAGAAAACCATTCACTACAAACAATATACCATGGCCGCCTTTCTAGACATAGAATAATAACAATAACGTCCACACAGAAGCTATCCAAGAATCTCTTATCACCCAGGGGGTAGAAGAGATGCTAGTAAAATGGATAGTTTGTTCAAAACTAGAATTATACAATCCACGCTAGGAAATAGCCAACAAACAAAATATGTAACTTGGGGAACTCCTCAGGGAGGCGTTATCTCCCCATTGTTATGGATACTAGTCATTAACAACCTATTAAAAGAACTAGACCGGGAAGGAATCAAAGTTGTTGCGTATACGGACGACGTTGTGATTTTAGTATCAGGCTGGTTCCTCTCAGTAATTAGTGAAATCCTTGAAGGGGCGTTGCAAAAGGTTAATAGGTGGGCTACTAGTTGCGGCCTAAATACGAAACCAATCAGAACCGAATTGATGCTTTTTACCACGAAAACCAAAATACCAAACTTTCCCCTTCCTAGACTAGCCAATCAAACCCTCACTCTGTCTTCAACTGTCAGGTACTTAGGCACTATTTTTGACCCAAAACTAAATTGGAAAGCTAACATAGAGCAAAGAGTTAAAAAGGCATGCATAGCCTTATACGCTTGCAACAAAACTCTTGGCAAAAGCTGGGGACTTCGACAGAAGATAACACTTTGGATGTATACTGCCGTGATACGTCCGATTCTTACCTACGGCTCCTTAGTCTGGTGGCCAGTTTTAGCCAAAGGGTAAACATCAGAAAACTAAACAAGGTACAAAGAACTGCATGTATAGGAGTCACTGGCGCCCTAAGAACAACTGCGACAGACGCGCTTACAGTTATTATGCACCTTCTACCTCCAGATCTACACGCAACGTTCATGGCCGCATGCAGTGCACTTAGACTCAGAGAGTCAAACTGCTGGAACAACAGAACTTATGGACATTGTAACATCCTTAACTCACTACCACAACAGGCGATACTGAGTCATACTGACTACCTTATCCCAAAGCTAAATTTCAATAAAAACTATAGGGCATACTTTAAAACTAAAACTGAGTGGAAAAGCGATAGAGTCATCCAAACCCATGACAGCCATCTTCACAGACGGTTCGAAGATGGACTCTGGTGTGGGCGCTGAAATCTTTTCCGAAGCCCTCAAGATATCAAACTCACTCAAGGTACCAAGCTTTGCAAGCATTTTCCAGGCAGAAGTGCTTGCAATATATGATGCGTGTCTTGAAACTAAAAACAAAACAGAACCAGCACAGCGGATAGAAATCTTTTCAGATAGTCAAGCTGCTATCAAGGCTCTAACATCCATAACCACAACGTCAAAACTAGTGGATTGCTGCTGCAAGGAACTATCCATTATAGGTGAACGGAGCCCGGTCTCTTTGATCTGGGTTTCCGGGCACACGGGTATAATAGGAAACGAAGCAGCAGACGAGCTAGCCAGACAAGGATCCAAGCTCGATAGTCTCGTTGTGGAACAAATCCAGGCTCCACTAGGCTTCGTAAAAAAATAACATCTACAATCACTTCCTCAAGATCGCCAACGAAAGATGGACCAAGCTGGAAACATGTGTCCTATCCAAAAGCTTATGGCCCAAATACAACCAAAAGAGAACAAAAGACCTGCTCAACAACAGTAGAAGAAATATATCCAGTATCACAGCGGTCTGCACTGGACACTGGGCTGTTGGCAGGCATGCTGAAAGACTAGGCATACCATTTAACTCGCACTGCCCCAGCTGACGGGTGGAAATCGAGCCAGAAACCCCCGAGCACTTTCTGTGCAAATGTCCGGCTCTAGCTAGAATTAGACAACGCACTCTGGGCAAAGCCTTCTTTAACACCCCTAAAAACCTCTCGGCGGCAAACATTCATAGTCCGCTGGCCTTCATAAATTCCATAAAGTGGTTTTAAAAAAGTTTAGGCAAATCTGAGAGAACACACACTCCTTTCACCCCCTTCACACCAATTAGGTATCCCATAGGATGTGGTATCAAAACGGCGCTTTGAAACACGATCTGTATGTCCACCGCCACTTTACCTACCTACCTACCTGCTCTAATGTGACCCACCAGGTCGCCTGGATTAGCGCTCTACAATGCACGCTGTCATATGCTGATTTAAAATTGAAGATTAGTAGGCGGGTATAGATCTGCACCTTGGTCTTTTTTAGTGGGTGTCACTGGCTTGAAAACACACTTATGAACAACTTGTAAAGTGACTGTTAAATGTCATATCTAGACGTCTGACTGCTGAAGTCAAAAAAATTGTTGTGCTGTTAATCCAGCTTTGCGCAGTAAAAATTAACAAAACCCGTAAAATCCTTATATCTTCCGACTGGTTCCCGAAGAGGTTGTATGTGAATTTAAAATGAGTTATATATTTGCCAGAATGCGTTTTAAGGTGACCTCGTCCTTCTAATTCCTGAAACTTATCCAACAGTCTAGATGAATGCAATTTCGACAAGTGCTTGCATGAAGGAGTTCAAAATTTATCCATCTTCATCCAAAAAACTGTTAAAACATAATCGAATAATTTACATTCGCACATAAACGATTTTTTTTTTTCCAACTCGGACAAATATTTCGCTGATTCCGAATTTTATTTCATTTTTAAATTTATTTTCAAATGCGATAGTGCGGTCTGCGTGTTTTTCACTCAATGCCAGCACTGAGTGCGTTTGTTTTCCTTCGCATCAAGGATGAAATATCATAAGGGAGCAAGCAACAAGGCTATAAAGCTAAAGGAAGTGGAAGAACTTCAGGAATGGATGGTTAACCCCCCGCATCTGAATGGGACATAAATGTGAAAAATTGACACCGTCATTGAAAAATGGAAATGCTTGCAGTCGCAGTAAGCGGTCTTTGATTTTCCTATTGAAGCCATAAAATTAAAATTATTTTTCCTTATCTTCCGTTTTGCGGATCTGGGGTTGAATGCGTTGCCAGCGGCGGGTGGAGACTGGGGAACAGGAATTGATTGGAAAATTTGCATTTAGACGCGATATGAGCGAACTCATCGAGCGAAGTGAAGTCGGGAAATAAAACTGATTTACTGCTCTCGGGTGAGAACTCCTCTCTGAAGTCGTATAATCTCCTTGGAGGTTAAAGTGATAATTAGATGAGTATTCTGTGCAAAATCAATGTTCTGAAGGTGAAACTTTCGAAACTAAAGAGTGACCAGATAGCAATGATGGTATTTCCAATTGTTATGTTTCAGCAGATGTCAAAGTTATCAATGACATACAGTTATCAAAATATTCAGTAAGGTCTGCCATTTAATCATGTGTCGTTTCACGCTTGTCGAATTTGTGGAAATTATTGAAAAATATTTAAATTCCGGCTCAGTTGTAAATAAGCGACGTGGATTTCGTTGTGAGGTCGCTCGTCATTATGGCGTCAGTGTGCAGGTCATTCGTCGCACAGTGAAAGAGCCTGAGAGTGACTAAACTCTTTTGGACCTTGAGCCATACTGGACCAAGCATAAATTAATCCACAAATAATGGTGCGGTTTACGGCAAGGCCGTATCATCGGACCTTATTTCTTTCGAAACGAAGGAAGGAGACACCGTTCTCGTCAAAGGTCTCAGGTAAACAGCGATGTTGAATGACTTTCTGTGATCAGAACTCGACGACAGCAATATATCCGGGCTGTGGTTCCAATAAGACGGTGCTAAACGCCATACAAACAACGCAGTGCTTGAATTTGTGAAGAAGAAGTTTGGCGACTGTTATATCACGGCAAGCCGTCATTAATTGGTCGCCGCAAGCATGCGACTTAACACCACTCGATTATTTTTTCTGGGACTACATCAAGTTCTTATTGTACGTGTACAAGCCATCCAATTTGGACGAGCTCGAGGCCAACATTGGAGACGCTAGTCTCGCAATACTGCGCACATATTAGACCGACCGCTTGAAAAACTGCCTGCGAAGCCGAGGCGGCCATTTGAATCCTATTCCACATACGTAATGGGATGAATGTAGCTTTAAAATAAAGTCATCAATTTTATATCTCACACCGTTGTTGTTTTATTTAGATTTGATTTCCTATCGTTCTTATCTGGTCATCTTGTATTGGATTGGATAGGTTGAGATGGTAGTACAGGGTGGGCCAAATCCAAGTTTCTTTTCAAAAATGCAATAGAATGAACAAGATTACATTTTTTCAATATATTATGCCCTTATTAGTAAGAACAAACTTTCCCATTAATTATGAAATACAATGCCGTTCAAGTGGCTAACTCCGCTGGCTTCGCAGTAGCCCATTCTGTCACTCCAATATTCCAATATCTTGTTAATGGTTTCAGACTGTAGCTCACAGATTGCTTAAGTTCTTGAATCGTTTCCAATTTGTTGGCGTAACATCGGTCCTTCACGGTTCCCCACAAAAAAGTCCAAAGGGGTCAAATCGCAGCCCCGAGGCGGCCAATTGACATCGCCAAAACGACTTATAACACGATTTGGGAATTTGGTGCGCAAAAGATCGATTGTGGCATGGGTTGTGTGGCATGGCGCGCCATCCTGCATGTACCAGGGGTCGTCCAAATCCATGTCTTCTATTTCAGTAAAAAAAAAAGTCGGTTAACATGGCTCTGTAACGCCCACCGTTGGCCAAAACTTTGTTCCCAGCCTCATTTTCGAAGAAAAATGGTCCAGTCCATGTGCCACCACTCCACCAAACTGTTACTCTCTGTGGATGTATTGGCTTCTCGACAATAACGTGCGGGTTTTCCGAGCTCCAGATGCGCCACGTCAGTGTCAGAAAAGATGATTTTTCGCCCAAAATCGTTGTCAAACTCAAGCTGCTCTAAGGCCCAAACTGCGAAGCGGAAGGTCGCGCGCCTTCAATTACAATTGCGTCAATTGGACCTTGTAAGTGAATAATCCGAGATATTTGTGCAGAATGCTCCTCAGGCTAGTTCGTGAAATGTTGAGCTGTTGAGATGATGGTGAGTTGATGTTCGTGAATTGACTCTTGGCCACAGCAGCCACATTCTCATTTGTTCGCACCGTACGACGACGGACGACGGGGACCATGAGTGTTGTCCACTAGCATACCAGTCTCACGAACTTTTTGCACAAACTTGCGTACAGCAGACGCAGTGGGTGCTTCATTTCGGCCAAAACTTCTTTTCAAAAAACGCACTGTTTGGGCTACACAGCACTGACTTTGGAAATAAGTTTTTAATATTTCCCAACGTTATTCAAGCGTAAAGCTACTCATTTCCTTGTCTACGGATCCAACGTCTAAGGCTGCGGCCACGCAATGAGCGACGAGCGATAGAGCGACGCAAACAAATTAAAACACATGAAATCATATGGAGGCAGCCACGTAAGCACTGAGCGATTTGTGATTTTTTAAGCGACAGAGCGACGTCGCTTGGCAACCAAATCTGTTTTAATTTTTTAGTCAATCGCTGAGCGACGGAAATAAGAATATAGAGAAACTAAACGTAGAAAGTTTGATCTCAGCTGTTCAAAACCGCCCAGTTCCATGGAAGGACAGCCACAAGGATTATAAAAATAAAAATGTCACCGAAAAGCTGTGGAATGAAGTTGGATACATTTGTAATTGTTTTTTTTTTTTGAAATTATGAGCTTGGTAAAGCAGACAGTTGTTCCAGATCCAACTGAAGGGAATCTGCGACATCCAGAGGATTATTCATATGAACGCGACGTTTAACTATGTAAAAGACTACGACGAACTGAACTTGAAAATTACATTTTCGCAACTAATCGCTCAGTAAATGGCCACCCATCGCGCAGACTCATCGTTCATTGCGTGGCCGCAGCCGAAGGTGTCTAGGCACTGAAGAGTATACAGTTAATCAAAAAAGTAAGTATACACTACCTCCTGAACTATATTTTTCTAAAGAAAACTAAATATTTGCAACAAAAATCAACAACAATTTTTTTTTCTGTTTTCACAAACGTAATACTATTTTTAAAAAAGAACCAACATAACAAAATAACAAAACATAAACAATAGAATTCAACTTAAAGTAATATGAATGGAAATTTACATCAAAAAAGTAAGTATACAAACAAAAAAGAATACTTTCTGAAATGTTTCTCTGCTCTCTAGTCTTCTTATCAATATTTCGTTGGGTAGCCTTTGGCTTTTATAATTGCTTGCATTTGATTTGGCATCGAGTTAACCAATTTTGATGTTACTTTTTGGCTTATTTTAGCCAACTCTTTCTGAAGCACTCTTTTCAAGACTTATTTTGTCTTGACACCGTGTTTTTGAACTTCCCGTGTAAAATGTTCCCATAAATGTTCTATAGCATTCATGTCGGGCGATTGGGTGGTGTTCTCAGCTGGTTACGAACATTATATAACAACTATTCCTTAACAATATGAGAGGTGTGTTTTTGGTCATTATCTTGTTGAAAGATAAATGACACTTCTTGATCCAACTTTCTGACGCTTTCAAGTAAATTAGTTTTCAATATGTCCAAATAGGCATATTTGTCCATTGTACCATCAATGAAAACTAAATTACCGACGCATTTTTGCCGCCATACACCCCCATACCATTACGGAGCCACCACCGTGTTTTACAGTTCCGTCATAAACGATTAAATTTTGCAAAAGCTCATGTAAATTGTGATCCAGCTTTCTGGAATAAGGTCGTATTCTCAAATGAAAGCAAATTTAACATTCATGGATCCGATTCACGTGCTAAAGTTTGGCGTAAAACAAACGCGGAGCTAGATCCCACAAACATGGCCGGAACTGTAAAGCAAGGTGGTGCCTCCGTAATGGTATGGGGGTGTATGGCGGCAAAAATGCGTCGGTAATTTAGTTTTCATTGATGGTACAATGGACAAATATGCCTATTTGGACATATTGAAAACTAATTTACTTGAAAGCGTCAGAAAGTTGGATCAAGAAGTGTCATTTATCTTTCAACAAGATAATGACCAAAAACACACCTCTCATATTGTTAAGGAATAGTTGTTATATAATGTTCGTAACCAGCTGAGAACACCACCCAATCGCCCGACATGAATGCTATAGAACATTTATGGGAACATTTTACACGGGAAGTTCAAAAACACGGTGTCAAGACAAAATAAGTCTTGAAAAGAGTGCTTCAGAAAGAGTTGGCTAAAATAAGCCAAAAAGTAACATCAAAATTGGTTAACTCGATGCCAAATCAAATGCAAGCAATTATAAAAGCCAAAGGCTACCCAACGAAATATTGATAAGAAGACTAGAGAGCAGAGAAACATTTCAGAAAGTATTCTTTTTTGTTTGTATACTTACTTTTTTGATGTAAATTTCCATTCATATTACTTTAAGTTGAATTCTATTGTTTATGTTTTGTTATTTTGTTATGTTGGTTCTTTTTTAAAAATAGTATTACGTTTGTGAAAACAGAAAAAAAAATTGTTGTTGTTTTTTGTTGCAAATATTTAGTTTTCTTTAGAAAAATATAGTTCAGGAGGTAGTGTATACTTACTTTTTTGATTAACTGTATGTATAATCGTTGACTCGAAACTTGTAGAACAATGCAACAGAAGACGTTCACGATTAATGTGGCGCACCTAAGAGAGGAAGGACTTCAATCAGTTTGGCGTGCGCAACTGAAGGCAGCAATAAAAAGTTGTCATGCTGGCTGGAGAGGCTTTTTGGTTGTGACCCAGGACCGTCCTGGATTGTAGAGCCATTTAAGAAGGAAGAAGTGACTGCATGTTGACATGTGGCCGATAGAAACTCTGAATGGTTCAGAAGTCCCAGAATTTAATGGCACGTTGCATCGCCTATTTTCAAGCATGGGACGGAACAACCGCGTCAGCTTACCTCTACAGTTGTTGCAAGAGATTGGTTCGCCTTCTTGTTCTCGCACAACTGGATGTTCTAAGATTGATCAATTTACTCAATGAAGTACAAGCCCAAATCTTCTTCACCAGAAGGCAGCATTTCTTCCGATAAAGAAACATTTAATCTCAACTTTACAAACCAAACTCAACCAGAATCATGTCTCACCTAACAGGTGTTTGAATTCCCACACGACTTCAGGTACAACATCAACACAAGCAGTTGATTGAATAACAATCAGTCAAAGTTTATCGATTGGATCGGTCATAAGTAGCCACAGTTCTGTCGGAGGTGAGGAGCCGAACATAATTCGATGATGAACCAATAACCAATTCAACTCAGAATCATTGTAGTCTAAGCCTGTTGTGACTCGAATTACAATGAAGGAGCAGTTCCTAGAACCCTTGCATGACAATTGGATGCACAAATGCGTGACGAGACAGTTTCGATTTTGAATGGAGCCCATGGATGGCGGGAGTTAAGGGAACTTTTTGCAAAGTAAAATTGGATTCCATGGGAACAAATGTTGTGTTGAATAATTTTTAAGTGCGAACAAGTGGATGTTCTTAGTGGACACTGATCTTTCCACATTTTGCTTTAAGATGCAAGGGCGGGGACAACATCGAATTCAGAGCAGAGGGCCCATGTCGGGCTTGACAGAATCGTTCAGCTTGAGAGTCTGGTTGAAGGAGAAGATTCAAACACGAACTATACATAGTCCATGGGCGACATGGGCAGAGCCAAGCGTATCAAGTGGATAGGTCATATAGAGAGCATAAACGGCGACAGAATACAACCACGACTAAAGCAGTTCAACGACTTGAGGAGCTTGCATGGGCTCCTGTTTAAAAATCATACTGTCGGCGGAGGATTCTTAGTTACGGGCCAAATCCCTAACAGATTGCAGCACCATCCAAAGACAAGAGAAGTATAAATGTCGTTAGCATAACAAACGTTAAGATTTAATTATTAATGTTCGAAATGCGTCCAGTGCTCCAACAATTTACTGATTATAATAATAATAATAATAATAATGGCGGGGCTACAGTCCGAGGTGGACCTGGGCCTAGCTTCTCACCAACCAACTCGTGTTGTGCGTGCTATTGTTCTGTCACGAGTGGAGGGGACCTACAGTTTAATGCTGACTCCGAACGGCGAGATTGAGAAGCTTTTCCTAGACAGTTATACTCTTTGAGCATTGTCAGTGACTCGAAAGAGGTGGGGCCGCGAACAATTTTTTTTTCAAAAATTGTTTGTCTGAACTTGGTTTCGAACCTAGACTGTGAAAGTCTAATGCGCATGGGTCGACGCACGAACCCACACGGCCACGGAGCCCACAATTTACTGATTGGTCCAGCATTTTCAGCAACAAGGGGCTTTCCGTGATCTTCCGCGTGCTGGAAGACCTCGTACAGTTCGAAATCATGTGAACATTGCTCGGGTGCAAGCAAGTATTGAGGAAAACCTCGAAACTTCCACTAGGCTACGTTCTCAGCAGTTGATGATGTCTAGGCGGTCTTTGCAAAGAATTTTAAGTCAGTTACACCTTTTTTCATATAAGATTCAATTGGTTCATGAATTGAAAGCAAATTATCCACAAATACGCATTCAGTATGCTAGGCGTTTTCAAGACTTGTTCCGAGAGAACAATGAATTTATTCACAAACTCATAATGAGCGATGAGGCTCGTTTCCAAAGATCGAAAATCCTGTACAGCGACATGAGTCTAGCCAGGCGTCTATGGATCCAACGCCTAAGATGGCTAGGCCATGAAGAGCGTATGGACATCAGCTCCGGCCCGAAGAGTCTTCGACTCTGAGCCTGTGGGACAACGCAACAGAGGACGTCCACGTACAAGGTGGCGCACACAAGTCGAGGGGGACCTCGGCCGGCTTGGTGTGCGAAACTAGAGACAGCTGGCGAGAGATCGTGCTGGCTGGAGAGGCATGTTGAGTGAGGCCCAGGTCCATCTCGGACTGTAGCGCCCTAAGAAGAAGAAGAAGGAAAGCAAGATTTTGGTACATCAAGTGCGGGCCGGTATTATATTATATATTATATATTATATTGTATTTTTATTATATATTATATTATATATAGACCGACAACGGTCTTTCAGTGTTGAACTGTTAAATTCGAATTTAAATAAAAGCATGACGTTGCGGAGTTTATCACACCCACAATCTTTCCCAGTCCAAAACAAAGAAGTAACAGTTGAATTTATCTTCGATATTATTGCATTCGAACATTCTCCCAGAACGTTTACTGGCTCAGATTTGTCGTTTCTCCTTCAGCTCTTGGCACTTCTGTGACCTCTATCTCTGTACAACGGACTCGTCTCTAATTACTGCTAAAATTTGTCCTCCGTCCGTCATTGCAGTGCTCAGTTCATTTTTTCACCACCCCATCCTCGCGGATTCCTTCTTCCGTTGCAAATCCTCGCTTCATTTAGTCGTGTCCAATATTTTATATCTCCATGTCTCCATTTAAGCAGGCAAAGCCAAGCAAGAACAAAAACGAATTAAGTGCACAAGAACATCGGGGTATCATCCCTCCGTAGAGCAATAAAACGACATCCTTCCGTTTCATAGTTCTTCGACTCAGTCAGCGGGTGTGGGAGCAGCGGCGACGCTGCCTGGACTGGCCCCCGAGTCGTTTAAGTCCCCCGTTTGAAATTTATCTTCCGCGTAACTTACACTTTTCCCTCATGTAATGCCACGGATAAACGAGCTACGAAACGAGCAGCAAAAAGGGAAAGAATTAAACCGAAAAGCAAACTATTCCCGATATCGGTGGCAGTGAAGCTACCATTAGGGAGTCATCGTGCGCTATTCATTTTTATCTCCGTGATTATGTGACAGGTCCGCCAAATGCACAAATATATTGGACACGGTTTCAGTGATTTCGATGCGAACGCAGCAGCCCCGCCAGCATTGGAGGCGACGATAAAATCCCGTAAAGAATGCATTTTGGGGATAATAAAATCGCTGGGGGTGATACAACTTCGAAGGGTGCGCGCTCTGGAGTGGATGCGAGAGAGCTCTGCAAGTTGAGATTTATTTCCTGTTTAGTGTTCGAACGTAATCCTTAAAGATAATCGAAAGCATAAAGTGCGGTGGATTCGTGGATTTGCTGAATCTAGACAGAGACAATCCCGAGTGTCCTTACGCGACGCGCATAAGATTCATGGTCGTATTTAATTAGTCAATGCGTGATGGATGGTGGAACGCATTATCGCTCAGAAGGGGTGATGGTGCTTGCTTGGAGATCTTTAACTTCGGCGGTAGTCTTCGCGGAACCTGGAAAGGGCATATCGTTGCACACTATTCCTTGGTCGCTTTCAAGGTCATTTGGAACCTGGAGTGTCTGCCGTCAACCTTGAGCGCATCGAGGGAGTTCTGTATCCGAATTCCTGTGAGAAGAGAGTAGCAGTAGCAGGTGGCAGTGAGTAAGAGGGAAATGGCCGTATACATTGACAGTTAAAATACCGCTATAGAAGTAGGGTTCCTCTGCAATCTCTTTGAAAAATCTCTGACATTAAGCGACTACCTCAGCGTCTTTTAGCAGGAGTGGCAGCACCAAATGCAGCAGCATTGGCCAAAAACGTCCTTAACCTAACCATTAATCGTTGTCTATATAATTCAACCAACAATTCAACGCTCATTGAAGGCGTAGCGTAGGGTATTGACATCAAATAAAGTGCATTAAGAAACGACTGGATGGCGCAGTTGGTTAGGTACTTGCCCCAAGCTCGAGGGGTCCCAGGTTCGAATCCCAGTGAAATCGAATCTGGTCCAGTCACCATTTGCCGTTGGGATCAAATTAACGACACTGGAGTAGGTTGCTACCGGCAGTACAATGGACCAGTTTTAAGTCTGAGTGCTCCAGTAGAGTCGCAAAAAAATCCTCCGAAAAAAAAGCCGGATTAAATTGAAGCAAAATGCGTGCAAGCTGGAGAGATTGCCCCCATCTCCACACCAAACTGTCGATCCTCGTTAAAGACAAAAAAGCATTAATTCGTCGTGCTTTGGATCTTTAGTACATGATGCTCTGTGGGAAAGTTTACTTTTTTCTTTGGTCGTCATTTTTGTTGGCAAAATATTGTCATTTTGCATTTGATATACCTTTGTGTTGTTGGTCTTTAGATGGTCGGTCCAGGTCCTGGATTACGCAGATGTCACGCATTCACTGCGGATCGTTGTAGAAGCATTCGCGGCGATTGAGAAGAAAGCCAAACAAGGTGGTCTTAGAGTAAGTGAGGAAAAGACGAAGTGCATGCTGTTGAGTTAGAATCGATCCGTCGCCCATCATTTTGGACAAAATATCACAACTCTGTCCACATCATGGTGGACCGCCGCTACTTCGGTTTGTCCAAACTATTTGGGTCAAACCTCTAACTCGATGGACCAAAATCATGTTCTACAAAACCCTAACCCTGCCAGTTTTGCTACATAGAGTCAAAAGCGGATCGATAAGCAGGACGACAGAACTGATTCTTAATGCCTTCAAAAGATACGTCGGATATGTAGTCAAGTCTGCAAGGAAGGCGAATGGAAAAGAACACACAACCGCGGATTCCAACAGCTGTATAAGATGTGAACTTAGTGCGGAAAGTAAAAGTCCGTCCACTAAATTGGCTCGACTACATCGATCGAATGAATCCTGTGTTTCTCCAAACACTTAACACTTAAGATCGATCTGCACGAGAATATCTAAGAAACTATGGGCAATTGAGCACGG
This sequence comes from Myathropa florea, assembly GCA_930367185.1. Classification (NCBI taxonomy): domain Eukaryota; kingdom Metazoa; phylum Arthropoda; class Insecta; order Diptera; family Syrphidae; genus Myathropa; species Myathropa florea. The sequence goes on from OV884002.1 coordinate 111,076,081, forward strand.
TCATAAAGAGTGACCAGATAACAATGATGGTTTTAACAATTGTTACGTTTCAGCAACTGTCAGTGTAATCAATGACATTCAGCTGTCAAAATATTTGGTAAGGTTTGCCATTTCATTATATCGTTTCACGCTTGCCGAATGTGCGAAAATGATAACAAAATATTATCTAAGTCTCTGCACAGTTGTCCGTCGATCGTCATCATGGCTTCAGTGTGCTGCCAGTTAGTCGCACAGTGAACAGATTGAGCGTGAGTAGACCTTTTGCACCTTAGGTCATCAACCAGACAGAGATTGGTGCGGAATGAAGAAAACATAGCCTCTGTAGCGGCCAGTATCGAAGAAGACCCATAAATGTCGACATTTCCGCGCTGATTAGCTGAATTGAGCATCGCCAGAGAGTAAGTGCTGCTTATTTTTTGGTTGGATTTGGGCCTACATTCATAAGATTGTTTTGAAGAACACTTGAAGTCGGGGACCATATGCGACGCCATGAGTTCGCCAATCGGTTTATGAAATGCCGGCAGCATCAGACCTTATTTCTTTCGAAATGAGGAAGGAGACATCTTTACCGTCAAAGGCATCAGGTATAGTGCGATGTTAACCGACTTTCTGTGCCCAGAGCTCGACTATTTATCGACGATTTATCCGAGCTGTGGTTCCAACAAGACGGCGCTATATGCCAAGCAAACGGCGCAATGCTCGAAGTTGTGAAGGAGAAATTTGGCGACTGCATTAAGTGTAACTGAACGACAGCCAATTTGACTGATAATATCTTCACAAAAGCCAACAAGTTAATTCATTAAGCGCTTCCTATCTTTAGATTTAAATCAAACAGAGTGTATGCGAGATATCATCGAAACTTTTTATTCTTTTGAAAGGCCTATCGAAGCCATTAAGTATGGCTCTATGGGTGGGGCGCATCCGAAATGTAAAATTTCCCATGAATGAGGACCGCTGTGGTTTATGGCATATTTGCATAGACCTGCGACTTCAGAAAACCCCACAAAATAATCGAATGGAGTCAAATCGCACGATCTCGGTGGTTACCTCCACGTGAAATGATCATGGTCTAGAATCGCTCGTGCACGATTTCCAATGTGGCGTGAGATTTGTGTTACGTAATGCCGTCTTGTTGAAACCACATGTCGTTGGTGTCCATATCATCCGATTCAAGCCAAAAGAAGTTGGTAAACATTGACCTATAGTGCTCGCAATTGTTGGTGATGGCCTACCCAGCGTAGTTCGAAAAGAAATATGGACCGATGGCGCCATCGCCATCCCAAAATCCACACCAAACAGTAATTTTTTCGGGATGCATTGGACGCTTTTGGATCTCAGGTGAATTGGCATCGTCTCAAGTTCGATATTTTTGTTTGTTTTGTTTGTTCATCCAGAAATGGAGAAATGAGAAAGATGATTTTTCGATGAAAATTTGGGTCAGTTTCCAACTGCTCCAGAGCCCATTCAGCGAACACGCGCCGTTGTTTATGGTCATGTGCCTTGAGCTCCTGGGTTAGTTAAATTTTGTACGGGTACAAACCCAAGACAAGACGCGAAATTCGCCAAATTGTGGTCTGCGAAAGGCCGAGTTCTTGTGAGCGACGCGAAATCGACTGTCCTCTCACGGACACAGCGACAGTGGGGATGTTTTGGAAAGATCTTGCGTTTCGTCGATGTACGGGTGTTGGTTTATCGTTTACTGAACCAGTAGACTCAAATTTACCCACCACACCCACCACGAATAGTTCTCTCGGTGTGAGGAATATGTTGCCCGAACAGAACACACATTTTGATAAAACAATTTTATCATTTGCACGTATTGTTGAGCGATATGTCCGTCCATGGTGGTTTGGCAAAACAGACTGACTAAATGGTAGCCAATTTGACAGATGTGGCCGCTATCAACTATGTCAAAGTTCGGAAGTTTCTGTTGGAAAAGCCTTTACAAATCCCGAAGAAAGAAATTGAAATCTCAAAATCGAAGATCATCAGACCAACGTATAAAATGTCAACGATGCCTGTAGTGCACTTAAAAGTAAGTCGTTCTGTCTAAAAAAAAAACTTCATTAAAAACAAGGAAAAATGATGTAAAATCCAAAAAAGGAATACCCTACAAAAGCTTGTTGATTGTCAAGTGCAAAGGCAACTAATACCCAACTCTTTAGCAAGTCACTACTTTCTCACTTCTCACAATTAGAACTCAGCATTTATTCAAGACTTGCAGGCAAATTTAAGTTCACATGGTGTATGTCCTCTAAGTTCGTTACATTCGTTTGTGTGCACGAAAAAAAAATTGTTCCTCTAGTGTACAATTTCCGTCCACAAATCAACACATCTGTGAGCAAAGTACACAACAAAATCATTTACTCAAGGCACGTCCCGTAAGCACTTGCAACTTGCTCGCAAGCCATTCCCTCTAAAGATGCTTACCCACGAATACAAATTTATGTACGAGTATGGAAGCCATCAGGACCCAGATGTGCCGCACATTCCTATCCCTCTCTCGCTGTGGCACATTCCTTCGCGCTGAAACTCGCTGCACACCACAGTGAATAGAAATATGTTCACGTGTACACCCCAAATTGGTTAACTAGAAGAGGATTACTAGTGTTGACGTTGGGCGCCATTGTCTTCAACTTTCCCCCCTCGGTTGTCCCCATTTCCCGCCTGACTTTCAATGGCAAACTGCTGTGCAGGGAACTGTTGCTGCAGCGCATCCGAGGAAAGGATAAAGTGCATCAAGGACACTAAAGGTGAAACCGTCTTCGTTAGTTTCGCTTTTTTTCCTCTCCTTCATTTTCCCCCATAAAAGGATTGCCACGGTATCAGCCATAGAATGTGATTACATTTCGAATTGACTTTGGTAACTATTAAGGAGTGGATTTCAGCGAAAGTTCCTTAATGGAAATTGTTTCTGCATAATTTACGTTTGTGTTAATTCCCCGAGAACGCACACATAAACGCAATGGATAGTGCTTGCATAATGATCTGAGCTTAAGCGGAATACCTTTCGCTTGATGGGAGTTAATAACGATAAAGGACATTTCGGATGCACTAATGATGCGCACGGAATTCTCTTTCGGCCCCGCAGTGGTAGGGAGCTTAACGGCAGCGTATAGGGTGGCTTATTGGTGGAATTAGTCCGAAGCAGTGCGGTGGCAATGGTCTTTGATTAGTCAGCGGGTTCGTTTTGGAATTATCTCATCATTCGGATGCGTATTATCATTGCCCCTAAGGATCGTCTTAGATGTTCAAGGATTTCGTCGAACATTAGGAGGGAATGTACCATTTTTTGATTTGATTTCATTTTGTATGAGGTTAAGGGCTTAGAGAATCTAGTTTTTCCTCCTGGGAAATATGGTGTCAGGGTCTTGCATACCTTGCTGTTAAAAGCAGAAGAAAAATGTACTGTTTTATTACAGCCAAACTTCAGAGCTCCTAAGCGAGTATGCCTACGTCGAATACAAACCTCAACAACATGGCGTTGTTTTGCTGCTCAGCCATCCAAGAGGTAGCCGGAACCACCCTGGGCTACCTGTCACCTCCAACAGGAAACCCATGGGCAAGTGTGAGCAGAAAAAACGTGCAACAGACGAGGCATACCGACTGGTGCTGCAAAAAAAAAAAACTAGGGCAGCGCAAGTTGAGGGGATAAGCATACAATACGGACCTTTTATAAAAAAAAAAAAAAAAGTCAAAAATCGGGCAGCAGGTTTTAGGAAAGGCACCCAGCCTCTTCGAAACTGTGAGGGTAATCTAGTTAGTGACCCACAGGGAATTGTGGATGTAAAGGGTCATTCATTTTTCGATTTTGAAAGTAAAGCTAAATAAAACACACAACGATATATTTTTGGTGAACATTTTAATTCATTATAAAGTTTGGACTTTGCCATTAAGTGTGAAAAACAATACCATACAAATGGGTGCCGCGGAAAGGTTCTCAACATGCGATTCTTTTGAGGTATTATTTTAACCACTTTTTCGCACTTTTCGGGCGGTATCTAGGCCATAACTTGAGTAATGTTGGTTTTTAATGCGTCTAGAGTTCGGGGAAACACGGTCTTTTGCGTAGCTCCACAGAAAAAAATCGAACGGTGTCAAATAGCATGATTTTGGTGGCCAATTGACGTCGCTAAAACGTGAAATTACGCGGTCAGAAAACTTCTCACGCAATAAAGCCATAATTGGTCGTGCTGTGTGGCTTGTTGTCCTGTCTTGTTGGAACTACATATCGTCCAAGTCATGATCTTCAATCGCCGGGACACGCGGGGACAAAACATCACGATCGACAGCTACAATTTTGAGGTAGTGAAGGAGTTTGTCTGCCTGGGGGCAAACATAAATTCCGCAAACGACATCCTAGTGGAGATCCGACGCAGAATCGCCCTTGTCGTTGTTATTTCGGTTTGTCTAAACAGCTAGGGTCAAAACTCCTAACTCGAAAGACAATCATCATCATCATCATCATCCTCTTTTTATAATCCGCATGTTCCACTAAAGGGCGCCGTGGCGTAGTGGGTAGGTGCGTCGACTTTAAATAAAAATACGTTAAAAAAAAACAAGAAAAAAAAAGATGCGCTCGAGGTCGTCGGTTCGAATCTCGAAAAAAACATCTAACATTTTTTCACGGCTCCACCTCTTTCGAGTCACTGACAATGCTCAAAGAGTATAACTGTCTAGAAAAAGCTTCTCAATATCGCCGTTCGGAGTCGGCATTAAACTGTAGGTCCCCTCCACTCGCACAACACGAGTGGTTGCTGAGAAGCTAGGCCCAGGTCCACCTCGGACTGTAGCGCCGCCCTTATTATTATTATTATGTTCCACTAAAGGGCAGCGCACACAGGAGAGATCTCCAGGCCACTCGATACTCCGCCATCGACTCTAACTCATCAGGAGCTATGCCCAGGCGCAACCAGGCGAGTTTTTGGACTTGGTCCAACCATCTCGTCCTGGGTCTGCCAAGCGGTCGCCTACCTGATGGAATCGCATTCAAGGCATGCCTCGGAGGTCGTGATGAAGGAGACATTTGTGCCCTTTCCGTTTGAAGAAGCAGCTGCCCCACATTGAGTTCCTCGCACACTGCCGTGTATCTCACCCTACCCGGGCGAGTAATGCTCACAACAGCACGAAGAAATCTCATCTCGGCAGTTTGTATTTGCGATCTTATTCTCTCGGTTATTACCCAAATTTCATGACCATAGGACCAACATCATGCTCTACAAAACCCTTATTCTGCCAGTCCTATTTTACGGAGCCGACTGCTGGACGATGAGCAGAATGACAGAGCTGATTCTTGGTTCTTTCGAAAGAAAAATTTTGCGTCGGATATACAGCCTAGGCCAGTCGTATTACGCACCCATATCTTTTTTTCTGTGCTGCCAAATCACTTATCGCAAGTAATTAGTTTGAATGTTATGGTTTTCGGCGACATTATCTAAGGTTGTAAACAATTTTATCTGTTTCGTCTCATTTCATTAATTTGTTTGCTTTTTGAAGATTTTTGATCTTAAAGGGTACCTAATACATTTGGCCAAGGCTGTATGGTCCTATCTGCTTGGAAGGTGAAGGAAGGACATAACCGCTAACTCTATAGGCTGTACCAAGATGTGTACGGAAGGTAAAAATCTGTCGACTACATTGGCTCGACCATCGACATCGAGCCAATGCACAACAATGCTCCAGCGAAAAGCGTCTTCGAATTCTAGCCTCCTAGTTCGAAAGGGAGAGGCAGACCGAACCTCCTGTTTAAAGATCAAGTCATCGCGGACGCAAGACAGCTTGGTCTCGACAACTGGAAGCAGCGTGCCCGGGACCAAAGATGGAAGACAGCTATATGCCTGATAAGCAAGTAAGTAAGTTAGGGATAGGGTGTCTACAGGTTTGTTGCCAGTGACATTTTATCTAGCCTGTCAGCTCTTTTGTTGCTTGCAGCACGGTGCCGTGACATTGTGCCAAATGGAAAAAATTGGTATAAAGACGCTTTTGAAAGTGTCATTAGGCCGAATTTTTCCATTTGGCATAATGTCACTTTGGTAAAGAGTCATAGAGCCAATTTGGCACTATGTCACTTTAGGCGGAATAGGTATGGGTGGGCATGCTGCCCCACTGCAACCCCACTTTCCTGGGTCACTATAAGATTTCGAGTAGGTGCGAGGTCCTGTGCGTGGAGATTTTGGTAAGGTCTATGGAAAACACGTATAAAAAGAAACTTTTAATGCACAGAACCTCGCACCTACTCCGAATCCTATAGTGACCCAGGCAGGTGGGTTGCAGGGGGCAGCCTATACTCTCTCATACCTATTTCACTGTTTATTAGTTTGCTGCAAATTTAGACGATCTTGTGCCATTCGGCATAATGCCACTTCTACAAAGTGTCATAGGGACAAACTTGGCATAATGTCGCAAACTAATTTGGCCCTATGACGCTTTTGAAAGCGACATTATGCCAATTTGACACAATGTCATTTGGCACAATGCCACGGCACAGAACAGCACTATGCCTAGGGACCCAGCATTGAATTGAATATGCAGGCTTTTGTACATATTTGTGGATCGTGCCTCTGGTGTTGACGTTGTTGACGACCTGGATACAGGCCTGGTTACATTTTGCGTGCTCTTAATTTTACCCAAATCTGTTACTCTTGCTGAAGAACTCGACATTAAAGAAGTGCTTGACTGCCTCAGTTTGGAATAGCAAATAACACGTTACATCACTGACCATCCATGATGCACAATATCATCTTACAACCCCATTCGCCTACACTTTGCACATGCCCTTGTAATGAAGCAATCGTTTCCAATAGCCAATTACTCTTCAATCCAATTGCTTGTTAACGTAAATTAACCTCTCATCCATCACACAAACGTCAGCAGATGCATCCTTTGTCACTGCGATGCAGCAGTATTCAATCAAAGTGAAACGAAGCGTAGTGCACTTTACACAGGGTTTGCCCCCATTCGCCTTTCACATCGCCCCTGCAGCAAGGACACGGGACACTACAAATTCCAGTTAATTAAAACATTTTGTCATGGCGAAAGGAAGACGAAACCCAAACGACCGTATCCTGCGTTGCCTGGAGATTCTCTAAACAGATGCACACGTATCAATTACTCTCAGGAGCGACCGCGTTTGACAGGAAAACTTTTACGCTACCAACTACAAGCACGGCAACTGAAGATGGATCACTTAAGCGATAAAACAAAAAAGGAATCAACCTAGGGTGCAACGTATCCAATCCAATCCGACCCAACCAACCCACGTCGCTCTCAAAGGAGTTTGCTCAGGACCAAGGTGCGGGTGTATCCTGATTTCCCCGAAGGTTGATCTGGATCGGATAGTTGAATTTTTACATTTCACCCCGTCTAATTAAATGGGGGCAAGACTGAGGGGAATTCCTGCACAAAGACGGAATGATGCAACAGGAGCATAAATTTAATTTTATAACCGAGTATCCTTCACGATGCGAACCGGGGAAAAAAGACATCTTTCAGCTCCTGTTGAGCGGAACGACCCTCAATTTTTTCCTTGGCGGGGCGCTCTCTCTCTTTCACACCCCTCACCAGTTTCCTTAGTTAAATTAATTTACAATTACAATTAAAAATAAAAAGCCCGACTGTGGACCGGAGCCATCTACTTTCGCTTCGGTGTTTGAGTTTCTTGTTGCTTTGTTTCTCATTTTTCTATGCAAATTAAGTAAGCTGCTGTTGTGCTTTCTTTTGTGTGTATTTGTTTTGCTTTTGTTTTGAAGGTCTTTTGCTAAGTGAATGTAATACATTTTTTCTGCACTCTGTGCTCTGTACCATGATGAGGTTGGACTTCAACTCGCTTAATTAACAGGATTCCTTTTATTTTGCTGGAAAGTTATTTAAGTGCGTTGCATGAAATGCAGTCGAGGACGCTTCGTAGACGAGGTCAATCTGAAAAGTTTTAAGTCTGTACATGAAGATGGCGTTACGCATCAAAGGCATCCCAAAGGATGTTCCAAAAACTTGCGCAGATGTGACTTTCGTGCCATTTGTGCGTTGCCAAACAAAAGAAGACATCATGAGTATTGATGAAGGGTGACCTGATTGCAATGATAGTTTTTCAAATTGTTATGTTTCAGCAGCTGTCAAAGTTACCAATAACATCCAGCTGTCAGAATGAATATTCAGAAAGGTTTGCTAGATCTTCATGCATCATTTCACGCTTGCCGAATGTGCGGAAGTTGTTAAAAAATACTATCGGCTCAGTTGTACATACGCAACGTGTATTTCGTCGTGAGGTCAGTCGTCAAAATGAATTCAGTGCGCAGGCCATTCGTCGCACTGTAGAAAGGTTTAAGCGTGAGTCTACTATTTTGGACCTTAAGCCACCAACCAGACAAAGATTGGTGCGAAATGAGGAACACATAGCCGCCGTGGCGGCCAGTATCGAAGAAGACCCATAAATGTCGATTAAGCGCTGATCGGCTGAATTGCGCATCGCTGGAGAGTCAACCCCGCTATTTTACGGTTGGATTTGGACGTACTCGTACATCTGACGAGAGAACTGAAGCCTTAAGTTCGCTAATTGGGCGCTGAAAATGCTGGCTGAAGATCCGGATTTTGGCCCAAAAATTATGTTCTCGGACGAAGCCCATTTTTGGCTCAGCGGCTATATCAACAGACAAAATTGTTGTTTTGGAGTGAACATAATCCACAAGTGCTGGACCACGCAGAATGACTGTTTGGTGTCGTTTGCTGTTTTTTCTTTAAATTCCGGAGTTTACAAGCCCGCATATTAACGAGGTGGAACTTAAATTTTCGGGGACGGTTAAGTATCTGGGTATAACACTTAATTCCAAACTAAACTGTAAAGAGAACATCGACGAGCGAATCAAAACAGCGTATGTAGGTTGCTAGGTGGTCAGGTGCGGACTCTTAGGGTAAAGTCTATGGACGATCCTTATTGAGAAACCGTTTCAAGAAGACATACTGCCTCCACGGGGCGGCCACCGGGCAACGAATGCTGCAGCGAGACTATAGGTCTGGTATCTCAGGCTCGCACAATGAACAAATGGTTCTTGGCGCCAACCTGCGATGCACGACCTTAATTTCTCAACTGTATACATCCGGCCAAAGTATGCGACGGGAGGAGTAAACCTCCTAAAATAATCTCTAATCCAATGGTGGAACAGCATACGCCGAGGGATGCGTGGCTAAGAGAGAGCTTAGTCTCTAGTATGCGAACTCCGAATACCTGGCGACCTTCGGTTTTAATCTAGCCTTCCCTAGGCATATCGGGCGCTACCTAGGGTGACATATATTTCCCGAATACTCGTGGGATCATAATTTCCAAACAAATTTCAAAAAAAGATGAGTATGGTGAAGCTCCAAATTCACCAGCGTCTGTTCATGCTGTGGAGCATGCAGACGGCAATTTTCGGGACGCTATTGAGCCTCCGACGGCCGCTCCACCTTCGGCCATAGTCAACCAGCTCGAAAGCGAGCCAGCTACAGTCCTAGCTGACAAGGAGATTGGGGCCAAATGGGCACAATCCTTGACAGCTACCAGCGCTAGTGTCAGTTCAGAGGAGTCTGACACATCCACGGTCATAGACACTTGCAGTGTAGTCACGGAGAAATCCGGATGTTCTTCCATTGGGAAGAAACTTGACAAGCTGCGTCTAGGACCAGGTGGATTTGTCAAACTGAACTCAGCTGAAAAGAGAAGATACAACCAAGCTATTCGCAAGGGCGAAACTAGGGAAAATGCCCTAGTATATGCGAAATCTCCTCTTGGAAATGAGTTCAAAAGGGTGAGATCAAAGGATCGCACCCCCTCTGAACCGGCAGCCAAAAAGGCAAAAGCAAGACATGCGCCTGACGCGCCCACCTTCAGTCAGGTTGCTAGTACTGTCAGACTAGGAATCGTCCCAGCTGACATAGATAAACAGCCTCTGTCAGCAGAGCAAATGGCTCTAATACAGGAGGCAGTCATCGACGTGTCGATTGACCTGAGAAACAGGGGCGTGTGGCCACATTTCTCAGGCTCTCAACACAAGTCGGGATGGCTAATTTTCATCTGCTCTGACAGTGCTACTGCTGAGTGGATGAAAAGCAATTTCGATGCTATCAAGGCCAAAAGTGGTCTTGATATTGTACTTGTGGAGGAGGGATCTTTTCCCAAATCTCACATAGTCCGTGGTTTCTTTCCACAGAGCACCGAATTGCCAACGACCAAAGTCCTAGCGACGCTTGAAGCACAAAATGAGGGCCTTCAAGCTTCTTCATGGAAGGCAATGCAAAGGATGAAAGAAGGTTCGCTCCTTCATCTCGTCTTTGCCGTTGACGATGCGTCCATGAAGACCCTGAGCAAACTAAACAACAAGGTTTGCTATAGGTTTGGTCAGGTCAAGTTGATCGTCTCCCATAAGAAGGTCAACGCAGATGATTCTCCATCTGCTTGTGCAACAACAACCTCATCTGCAGTTCCCACTTGCAGCGCTGCAGGGCATGTAAGTGAGGAAAGTACTGCCTCAGCAACTAGGACCGCTGACAGCGAGCCCATTGCTAGCACCAGCGGCCTTAGTGCAGTAGGAAAGAAGGTGACCAGTGTTGTTGCACATAACAAGCAAAAAGCCGGTTCAACAACAACGTCATCTGCAGTCCCCTCTTGCAGCGCTGTCGGGCATGCAAGAGAGGTCAGTACTGCCTCAGCAACCAAGACCGTTGACAGCGAGCCAATTGCTAGCACCAGCGGCCTTGGTGCAGCAGGAAAGACGGTGACTCGTGTTGTTGAACCGAAAAACCGTAATACCGGCATAAAGCCCGGAGTTCCGAGGAAAACAACCGGCGCCGCAGGGCACGTTACTCGGAAGGAAGAGTCGGGGGGGAATTCCAAAAAAGGTCATCCCTCAACGGCTGCTTGTCGCAAAAAGAAAGGCCCTAAAAAGGCCCAACTGATGCGGCAGGCCAGATCCTCGATGGAGGATCAATGAGCTCCATCAAGGTGCTACAGGCGAACCTGCATCACGCGAAGGGCGCGTCCGCTACCCTTAGCAAGCGGTTCGCCGAAGAAAATATAACCCTTGGACTTATCCAGGAACCTTGGGTTAGAAGCGGACATGTTAAAGGTCTCCGGAATGGCAAAAGTAAGTTAATCTCTAAATGTGGAGACCCTGCGCCAAGAGCGGCCTGTCTCATCAGCAATGATATTAACTTTCTTCCCATTCCCAATTTCATTAACAGAGACCTGGTGGCCCTACTACTGGAAGTTCCGACGGAGAGGGGAACACATAACATCGTGTGCGCCTCGGCGTATTTCCCGGATGACAACAGCGTCATACCACCTAAGGACGTCCAGGACCTCATCAGCTATTGCAAATCAGGCAACCTGCACTACATCATCGGTTGCGATGCCAACGCGCATCATGAGGTCTGGGGTAGTAGTGACACCAACAGAAGAGGTGAGTGTCTTTTAGAATATCTTATTAGTAGTGAAATAGATATACTAAATAGAGGCTCAAAGCCTTTGTTAATAGAAGAGTTAAAAGTTTATCTGGAAAAATTTTCAGTACAGATAAGGTTGAATGGGCTGTTGGCACTTTCGATCCCTTCAAAGCTCCCGGTGGTGACGGTATATTTCCTGCACTATTGCAAAGATCAATAGACCTCATCCTACCGGAACTGACAGCTTTATTTAGAGCCAGCTACAACTGGGGTTACATACCAATCTCCTGGAGAAAGGTCAACGTAATATTCATTCCCAAACCGGGTAATAGACCTAGTGAGCTGCCTAAATCATACAGACCTATAAGTCTAACATCATTTGTACTCAAAACGATGGAGAGACTAATTGATGTTTACATTAGAGAACGATTAGAGTTGTCTAACCCTCTAAACTCGAACCAGTATGCATATAGGAAAGGTAAATCCACCATAGGTGCCCTTCATTATCTCGTCAAAAAGATAGAAGGCGCACTTGCTTCCAAAGAAATAGCCCTATGTGCATTCCTCGACATTGAGGGCGCTTTCGATAACACTGGCTACGACTCGATCGCAAGAGCGATCAGTAGCAGAGGTATCGAAGAATCGACTAACAAATGGATCAGAGCCATGTTGGAAAGTCGTTCGATTACATCTTCTTCCGGAGGAGTGTCGGTTTCTGTAACCGCGGCAAAAGGTTGCCCACAAGGGGGGGTTCTTTCCCCCTTATTATGGTCACTAGTTATCGACAAACTGTTAGTAGATCTTCAAGGATCAGGCTACACCACAATTGGTTATGCTGATGACCTGGCGATTGTTATAAGGGGTAAGCACGACACGACTATTTGCAATATGATGCAAAGTGCGCTACTGCAAGTCGTGGAATGGTGCAACGCAGAGGGTTTATCGATCAATCCCTGCAAGACCGTTCTAGTGCCCTTCTCAAGGAGGACTCGTATCAACCTTGAACCCATAATAATCGGCAACACCACACTAGTTTATTCCAGCGAGGTAAAATATCTCGGAGTAATCCTGGACAGACGACTTAACTGGAATTCACATATTAAGTCCGCCATAGAGCGAGCTACCAGAGCACTGTGGGCCAGTAGACGTCTTTACGGTAGGACTTGGGGTCTCTCTCCCAAAATTATTCATTGGTTGTACACAATGATGGCGAGACCCATTATCACATATGCGGCCATCGTATGGTGGCCAAAAACCCTTCAACAGTCATCGGCAAACAAACTGCAAAAACTGCAAAGGGTTGCCTGTCTTGGCATAACAGGTGCCATGCGCACCTGCCCCACAACAGCTCTCGAAGCTATTATCGGGCTGACACCTTTACCCATCTTCGTTAGGAAGATAGCTGCCACCTATGCCATTAAACTGCAGCTAGAATATCAATTCAAACCAGGTGACCTAGTGGGTCACCTTAGGATACTCAACTCAATCCCTAATAGAGACATGTTTTGTACAATGCCGGACACTATGGTCAGGCAGAACTGTTTCGGCAGGTTATTTGAAGTTGAAATATTGGACCGGGTAGACTGGTCCAATGGTGCCCCAACACTAGACCCCAGAAGTCTAGTTTGGTACACAGATGGATCGAAAATGGATTCTGGAGTCGGAGCTGGTGTCTGTGGACCCAACACTGGGATCTCTGTACCGATGGGGTCTAGTCCCACTGTGTTCCAAGCCGAAATCCATGCCATTGAGATCTGCGCGAGACATAATCTTGGTAAAGGTATCAAGGGCGCAATTATACAAATCTTTTCTGATAGCCAGGCAGCACTTAAGGCCTTATCGTCCAGTCAAATAGACTCTAAAGCCGTCAAATGTTGCCACGATGCTCTGCAATCCCTAGCCAAACACAACAAAGTGAAACTTGGTTGGGTCCCTGGGCACAAAGGGATTGCAGGTAACGAATCAGCAGATGAACTCGCTAGAGCGGGTTCAAGTACTGCGTTCATAGGCCCTGAACCATACTGCAGTGTCAATTGGTCGACGGCTGCAGCGCTGATTAATGAATGGGAAAACAAACTTCGCCTAGATCATTGGACCAATGGGTCAGGTCTCAGGCAATCCAAAAAATTAATCAGACCCTATTCCTACAAGGAAATCCTTAGCTTAGATAAGGAGAGCATAAGAAAGCTAACGGGCTTTCTTACTGGCCACTGCGGCTTGTATTACCACCTTAACAAAATGAACTTGTGTCAAAACACGGAATGTAGGTTCTGTCTTGAAGAAGACGAAACATCTCAGCACATCTTATGTGAATGTCCGGCACTACATTGGTTAAGGAAACGTATTCTCCACAGGGAAATACTGACTTCAGTGGAATTGAAAAACTCCACTACAAAAGATATACTATCTTTCATAAGGAAAGTGGTAAATCTTTTGGATTAACTCCAGCCCGTCGATACAATAGATCTTTTTAGGTCGCAGTGTCGCAGCCTTTACGGCAGGGTTGTACAAGAGGAAAAAAAAAAAAAAATGTAGGTTGCTACACATGTAAGCGATCCTCCGGAAACACCTGGGGTCTTAGACCACGTGTGGTATGCTGGCTATACACAGCGGTAGTAAGACCCATCTTAATTTACGGATCAACAGTCTGGTGACAAGCACTGGAGAAGAAATCCCTTCTTTTTAGCTTGACGAAGGTCCAAAGATCGACCTGTTTAGGAATCACGGGACAATCAGGACAACGCCGACAGCAGCGCCCGAGGTCCTACTCTATCTTACCCCTCTTGGCATCTTATGAAGTAGCAGACCGACTAATCCGCAATGAGACTCAGGGAATTCTTTCACCTACCTACCTACCTAAAGCATTATTGCCCAGATACGACTGGTTGGAGCTCTCACTGGTCATAATCGTCTTATGAACCACGCCATGAAAATGGAACTCACCACCGACTACATTTGTAGAGACTGTGGTGATGAAGAGGATACTCCTCACTACCTCTGCCATTGCGCCATTGTCAGTTGAGCTACAGAACACCGGGAGAATACTATTTACAAGATCTTCACGAAGTTAGTCATTCGACACTGAGCATTCCAGGTGAGAGGAAGCGTTGAATTAAAAAACAAAAATCAAAACAAAAATTATCAAAAAATCAAGAATTTCCGAAAAAGGAACAAAATTGAATGAAAATGGATGCGGAGCCGTCACTGATTCCGAGTGACAACTCAGAAATTGGCAGCGGCGAAAATATAAAAAAGAAAAAACTTAAAATTTTAAAGTCGCAGCCGAAGAGGCAGCAGCAGAGACAAACAAAGCTGCCAGACAATTCCGGCAAGAAAAATGATGAAGACGAAGCCTCGTACAGCGGCAGCGTTACGGGGAACTGGCTTTTTCCGAGGCAGATCAGGCCGAAAATGAAGTCGAATTGGACAAGAAAATTAAAGAGAAGGGAGAGCTGGAGGAATTAATAAAAGCCCTCCAGTTGAAGTTAGAAAAAAGAAAAAAATGAAGAGAAGACACATCAAAATGGTCAAGAAAAGGACAATAGAAAGTTGCCACAAACCCAACAACAAGAGCAGCAGCAACAGCAAAACAAGCAGCAGCAGCAACAACAACAACACCATCAGCAGCAGCAACAAAAGAAGGAGAAGAAGGTTAGACTGCCTCTAATCAACATAACCGGAATGGATGCCGAAGACACTATCCAGGTATGCAAGTTGGCCGTAAGGAACAACTTTTATGTAAAAAATAAGGCCTTTCGCAGGCAGGCCATCCCTTATTAAGTAGTGAAAGAGAAGATGGCGTCAGCTGGGGCTGATTTTTAAGGTTCCGTCTACAAAAACGGAACCTTTATAATTTTGGTGTGTCTGTCCGTCCCTCCGTCCGTCGTGTCTGTCACACTTTTTTATCTCTGAAGTTGATAAAGATGTAGGCATGAAATTATGGAATTAGGTACTTCAGGCATAGATGTCATTGCCCATGTTTAAAAAGTGGGGCCATTTGGGGGTGGTTCCAGTACAGGGGAAGTTGCCATTGATTTTTAAACACTGTCGCATCCCATCGAGTTATATATCAATCGACAGATCTTTTGAAATGAAATTTTTTTTTTGAAATGAGTTCAACTCGCTCTTGCCCAGTTTATTTTCATTTACTCCCCAGGGAGAAAAGGCTCAGACCGTTCACCTCAAGGGATTAAGAGTCTCTGCTGAGCCGGAGGACATGTTAGTCGTTGCGACAAGCGAGCGTCGCCAACGTAGAATTTTTAAGAGTCAAGCGCTTCTGTCTTGTCCAGAATGGAACCGGTGCGTGTGCCTCCCCTCTTCTTGGTGCAGGTGACACCAGAGAGCAAGCTTGAGAGTCTGAGGAGCATTAAGTTCCTCGACTTTCAGGCCGTCTCTTGGGAGAGGTTGAGGAGGAGCAATCAGATGCTTCTCTGAGCAAGATGACAGAGATTCGGGCACGCTGCAGGAAACTGCAACATGCCTACTCGATGCAGTAAATACGCGGGGGGCCATCTGTCTGCGCTGTGTCCTCTGGGTGAGGGAAAGGTCGAGGACAGATCTCGACTGAAGTGCATCCATTGCATCCATTTTGGTGCCAATAGACATCCTTCCAACTATCGGGGTTGTCCGAAGGTGAAGGAAATGGCAAAAAGAAATATGGAAAAAAAACAAAGGTGGCGGATTCAAAGCCGATGTCGAGAACTCCTGCCACTCCTGTTACGCCGGTTGTCTCCTACGCCCAGATGGCGTCTCGTAGACGACTGGCAAAACAGACAGCGCCAAAAGTAGCTCAGGCTACAGTAGAGGCTTCAAATGTGGGTTTCGCGGAACTGCTGTCAATGATGGCCTCAATGCAGGCCCAGATGGCACCGTTCCAAAAAGACCTTGCGAGGATGGACCAAGTCCTTTCGTCGATACCCGCTAGGTCAAGTGCGTATCCAATATAATGAATACGCCGGCAACTGGAGACCTTTCAATCCTGGCGGTGAATGCGGATTCACTCGTCAGGATCGAAAGAAGGTTGACTTTACTCAACCTGTTGGAGACCCATAACCCTCACGTGTTGATGGTTGCAGCCCCATCAAACTCCTCAGCTGGCGTCAACTTAATCAGATAACTGTTGATCCCTTACGGCCAACTTGCATTTAGGTTAGGAAATTAGATTAGGGTAATTTTAAGAAAAAAAAATATAACAACCAAAAAAATATACAAAAAAAACAACAAAAAAGTAAAAACAAAAAAAAATTCCACCAGTCTACCCACATACCTACCCATCTACCTAATGTCCACTATAAAACCTAAATACCAATTAAAAATAGTGCATTTAGCTTTGGTGGACTCAGATGGATCCATTCTGGTCTAAGTACATACTGCAGCCACCTTTAAACTAGCCTTGGTGGACTCAGTGGTGGTTTGTAACGCTTGTGAACAGGCCGAGCTCTGTCTAATGTCTGGACTAACGAATTAATGATCTTCTGATACCACCACGTTGCACAAGTCTTAAGATGGCATGAAAAATGGACTTGTATGAACATTTTTTATTTTGGACAGTTTGATTCCTTGGGCGCACTTGGATCCATGGCACTACACAGAAGATACAGAGCACAACCACGACGGGCACAAAGCTTCCCTTTCGAAGCTAAACAAAATTTCCTTCTCTGTGTGTACCAAGATGCCAATAACTTAATCTTAACCCACAAGAAAGACTCCCATTCTTCGTTGGAATGTGCACTTTTGCAGAGCATACCCCCGAATATCAGATAAAACCATCAGATGACCACCAAGAAAAATTGAGTTGCAACAAAGACCAAGGACTTCTAAATCTTGACCCAAAGGAGACGTATGGGTTATGATCGAGAATTTCGTCCAATCATGACCCGGTAATAAATTTTGATTGCCACCATAAACGGTATCGATGAAGAAGCTTTTTCGTACGCGGAACCCTATTCCAGAGATGCGAACAAAAAAAGTCACAACGGTCACTCTCCCCATACACACATGCACACAAGGACGCATATGTGAAGCGCTGGTTTTATGCTTATTCATGGAACCCTCGTTCATTGTGCCCCCATCCTATACAGTGTACATGCGGATTCAATGAAGTCATCATATTTCCACGGATTACACTGGACGGGGGTTCGATTGGATACGTTTGCGTTTCTCAGAAGTGACATCACACACACACACACACAGAGAGAGACTCGCGCCCCAAAACCAATCAATTGAAAATGATGGACACTGTGACTTGGGATGGGATAGGTCAAGGACTTGACTGATAAACCCCTGGCACATGGGCACTCCTCCTTTCCGTTGCCCCACTTTCCAGAATAACTGTGATGGGCTACAATGTTGTTTGCATACTTCATGCGAAACCATTGTCCGATGTGCATCCAAGTGCACTCAGTCTTAAGATGTGGGTCCGCTTATCTGCCACTGAAATGGATACCATTGTATTGCATTCAGCACACAATCCCGTGCAGCATATCAAAAAGGATCTCTCACACTTGAATGGATTCAGCAAATGACTTTCATTTCCATTCCCACTCTCGGCGGGACCTCTCGCAAAAGTACAAATGGCAGCAATTTTTGTTTCTTTTTCGGTTTAAATTTTTATGTTCAATCATCGCAGGGCAAGCGGGAGAGCACAAGGAGATGTGATCCCCTATCAAAATTCGCATCGACTTTGAAGGATATGTGGGAGGGGGCACAAATGCACTTTATACGCAATAAAGAGCACAAGTTTCGTTTCCAGGATTCCCGGGCGCATTAAGGTTGCGAGGGGGAAACAAATGCAAACAACACTCGAGTGTGATTGTTTTCTTTGTGATGGGTTTGCAGAGTAACGTCCTTGGCTTATCCTGGGGAAAGGTAAATGCAGGGATTTTCTGTTACATCAAATTGCGTGTGCACTTGGATTTCGGTTGGAGTTGTTAAATGGTAATCGTTCAGGGTTGGAGATGATTTTGACATTGATTTGGTTTGAGGGCGAATCACTGAGGACGACGCAGTTTATGGAAATGACGCGGATGAAGAGGTGGATTCTGAACCAATTCAAATGTAACGAATGCAGCAAAAGCATTCTATGCATTTACTGCGCTTTTTTTAAGTCATTTTCAAATGGTGGCGCTACCAATCAGAATTCTTCGTCAAATTCCTTGGGTTTTTAAACTGGCTACACTGTTCTTACAGATTGTCAATTTGACGATGAACGGATTAACGCCAGAACAACGCATGCGAATTGTGCAAACTTATTTTAAAAACCATGGTTAGATTCGTCAAACATATTGTGCGCTACGTTCAATTTATGGTCGGCATTAATGTCCATCCGAGCAAGTTAATCATCTCCAGCTGCTTTAAACATTTCAGCGGGCAGACTATCTGCACCAGGAGCTTTATTTGACTTCAGTCTCGATATCGCTATCTTGACTTCGTCTAGGTCGGAGGACGGTATTCTCTTCTATCATCGTCCGTTGTGTTGAGTGGAACATTCTGCCTGACAACGATATTTGTGTCCTTATCGCCGTTTAACAGTCTGCAGAAATGATTTTTCCAAATTCTCAGTATCGACTGAGAATCTACTACTAGCTGTTCATTTTGTCCCGGCAAGCTTCTTTCCGAACTTTATATCCATTCGATAAGAGACATCATTCCTGCCATAACACCTCTCCATCTCCTCGATCACGCGCTTCTCGTGCTCTTTCCTCTTCTTCCTGAGAAGCCGGTTCTCTTCCCTTCGTTTCTGTTCGCTCACGAACAGCTCTCGAAGTTCGATGCAGCGTTGCCCGGTAGGCTTTTTGCTTTGCTGCAAGTGCCTGCCTGCACTCGTTGTCAAACCAAGGGTTTTTCCTTGTTGGCCTTTTAAAACCCAGCACATCAGTAGCGGCTTCTCTGATGACTCTTTGACAACGTTTCCATTCTTCGTCTATTGTTAGTGCAGGCGACGTCGAACTTTCGGAGAGTTTCAGGGAGACTCGATCGGCAAAGTTCCTGGCAGTCTGTTGGGATTGTAGCTTTTCGACGTCAAACCGTGGTTGTCTTCCTCGACTCCGTTATTCTCTCGATATCCGTGTCCTTACCTTGACTACAACAAGGAAATGGTTCGAGTCGATGTTGGCGCCTCGGAACGTTCGGACATCAAGAATACTGGAGGAGTGTCTGACGTCGATCGCAACGTGATCAATCTGGTTGACGATTGAATGATCAGGGGACCGCCAGGTCCCTTTATGGATGTTGAGGTGTGGGAACCGCGTGCTAGCTACAGAGAGGTTTCGCCCCGTAACAAAGTCTACCAGCCTGAGTTCGTTTTCGGACGTGGAGTCGTGCAGGCTGTGTTTACTGATGCCGTAGCAGGACTCAGGGCTTAGCAGACTATTTTTGTTAAAGAGGGTGGAATAGTTTAAGAAGAAAACCAGTGCATTTCAATTTTAGTATCTTCTCTTCTGTTCTCATGAAATACATTTACTTCTCAAGCCTGAGATTCAGCTGACGCTGCTTTGTCCGGCTTTTTGAAATGAGGGACAATCACCCCAGTTTGCTAAGTTTGCCAGGTGTCTCACCGTGTTCCCAAGCCACCTTTATGACACGAGAGAGCCATAAAACTCCCTCTTTACCCATAGCCTTAAGCATTTCTGGTCAAATTTCATTCCCACCGGCATATTTGCCAACTTTTAGCGATTCAATCGCCAAAATGACTTCCTCCACCGTTAGACTATTCTCCGCCCTACTCAGACTACAGATCTGCCACCCTCAGGGCCCTGTTCGGGATTGAGCAGCTCCGAAAAGTGCTCGCTCCATCACCATCCAATACACCTTCTTTGGATTTGACTCCTTCGATGATGTTGAATTTCCTTCCTCTGAGCCGACGAATAGTTTGCCAGAACAAATTTTTCGCAGATCTAGGACCGCTTTCCCACTTCTCGCCGAACTCCTCCCAAGTCGACTCTTTAGCTGCTTAGCAAGTTCAACCAATTTGCAAGTTCTTCGCGCCTCCGTGTCATGAGACGCAGAATTCCAGTCTCCGTAGGTGTTCTTCTTCTCTCTGATTCTCTCTTGAACTCCGGATGTTTTAAACCACGCAGTTCTTTTCTCACCACCAGCCGTCGTACCAAGCGGCTTCACTCCACAAACATCAGGTGCAGAAGCAATGACAGCTGTTGAAAACAGTCGTCATTCTTTCTCTACATGCGATGGAACAGTTGGAATTTGCTTAAACCCTTCTGTTATGCGCCGTGCAAAATGTTGCCGCGCCTCACTGTTCTGTAGTTTCTCCCACCGTATGCGTGTAACTCCTCTTGGTTTCCGCCTTGGCAGGAGAGGTACTTTGGCAGTAAGATACAGCGTGCCAGGTGATGATCAGTTGACAGTTCAGCGCCTCTCAACACACAAACGTCACAAGCCATTCATTTCACACACGATGGTATCACAAAGAGATCTACCAACGATTTCTATTGAAGACTCCGACGGTGGCACGTGTATTTATGGATGACTTTGTGTGGAAAGAAGGTGTTCATAATGGATATGCCAGCAAAAATGCAACATCTTCTCTCCGTTCGTGTTTTGATCAGGATCACCATTCCTCCCAATCACACTCCCTCATGTCGATGAAGTCACCCATCAGAATATAGAAATCCATCTCAGCCATCCTGTCAAGGGCACCATCAACTTCATCCGCATACTCTGACTCTAGATTCGGTCCATGCACCTGTACCAGAGCTAAAGTCGATCTTTCAAGCTTCAGCTTTAAGATCCCGACTCTCCCACGTGTATATTTTTTTACCAAAAACGATTTTTTCGGGAATCATTTCACATTACAGATCAACTTTTTTGGACCTTTCTCTTGAGCATATACATCTAAAATTTAGTGACACCACAAAGTGTTGGAATAAGTGACATTTTCAACCCATTTTGAGAGTAAATAGCTCAAGCATCCACATTGTCACACAATCCAATTGATACCCCGTCAAGAGAATGTCATAAAACATTCATCCCCTATGGCGTATGTGAAACCTTATTTTCGATCTACATTCTTCCCCACTGGCCACTGCCCTGCCATTGACTTAATTGAAACGCAACTTTCTCATTTTCCACCACTTCCAATAATCATTGAAAGCAGGATATGGTCAAGGTTGCATTTGAAGTGATTTAGCTGACTGCATTTGAAATTAATTATCAACAGAGACCGAGGAGAAATTGAATTGAAGTCACAGGAACGAGTTCAATGAAAAAAATAAATTACTTCTGATTTGTTTTCCCAAGGACACACAATTGATAACGCGGTTGAATTTCAGTACAGGCACGTCGACTGCATTGTTGAGAAAGTTACAGTTCTATTCAAAACATCGATCAGAACGTTTTATGGGAACTGAAAGTGAATGGATTGAGTTTTAATACGTTACAAATTCAATGAAATTATGATAATTACAAATTCAATTCTCTGTTCACTTGACTAAATCACAGCGTATTAAGTATTCAGAAATAGAAAGATTTATTGCATATAGTGAGGGAGACATCTTTTTGTCATTTTAGATTTGACGCCATTGCGATCACTTTTGGACCGTACTTTTTTTCAAAAATAATGCTGATCCCTCGGATTGAGTTACCGAAATATGTTGACAGACTTTTTTGCATGAAATTGATGCTGTCTTGAAAAATTCCAGGATGAGCGAGACTGGAAACTTCAACTGGTTGCCAATACTGACCGTATTAACACACTTACACTTTTTTCTTCGGGACAAACAAATTAATGTTGGCAGGAGTAACACAACTGCGATCCCAAGGTGGACAGCCATACGAACTCTACGACAACGTCTTATGAACTGCATCCAAAAAAAGCATTTTTCGAGCATTTTTTCTACCTCATCCCACGACTGTTTCAAATCATTGTTGCTCAATTTTAATCAATGACTTGAAGTACTCCCAAAAAAAAGTAAACCAATAAAATCAAGATTTTGTAAAATACCAGCTGTTAGTCATTTTCGTTCAATCGAATCTTGATCTCGATCATTAATTTTAAATAAAACTTCAAGTAGATCTAGGTTCGATCCAAAGAACCATGCAATTGTCATGATTCATTACTCTGCAGAATTGAAAGCAACTAATAGAGACAGCATTCGAGACTCATAATTAAAAGGCGAGATGACAAAATATAGAGAAGAAATGAAGCTACAAAATCACAGCATTCGTCAGAGTGCGAAAGGGTTGTAATAATTTGCTTTTGAGTTATTGAGTCCAAGCTGTGAAGAGCAGATGGGAACATTGAGAGTGAGAATGCTTGGTTCGTAGCAAAAGATTACTCTTAAAAAAATATATTATATACGTTGTCTGTAGAATACACTTAAATTTGATATCTTCTTGATGGGTCTGTCTTATGAAGAGACTCATATAGAACAGCAGGAAAGATTCTTCCGAGGAGAACTTGGACCTATATAAAATCTTAGCAACCACTCGTGTTGTGCGTGCTATTGTTCTCTCACGAGTGAAGGGGACCTACAGTTTAATGCCGACTCCAAACGGCGAGATTAAGAAGATTTTTCTAGACATTGTCAGTGAATCCAAAGACGTGGAGTCGTGAAAAAAATCGAATTTGTTTAAGATCTGTCAATGTCAAAACTTCAGTCAAGGTCAAGTCAAGTATAGGAACGAGGAATATTTGGAAATGATTTACAAATTACTACCGCCCGGAACTCTTTATCGGCAGTTGCAACTTACAACAATGTTCGGTCGTAGTAATCCTCCCTCTAAAGAAGCTGTGCTTGCTATAGTGGATAAATAAGATATATGTATTAAATTTTGAATGCACCTATGCTAGTGAGACAAAGCAACGGTGGAGTCACCACAAATGTCGCAGCCGTAAATGCTTCAATTCAGGCAAAATTAACCAAATTAGTTAGTTAGTTAGTTTGTTTTAATGGACATTTTTATTTCTTATCTTTTAAAAAAAACTTACATTCTAGAAAAAAATACTTAAACTAGATATACAACAATCGGGTTATTTTTATATCTTACTGGCCCTATGCGGGCACTCAAAGTTTATCTATGAATTTATAATTTACTGTGCCTTTCTTCTTCTTTTTGTATATTTTACATATATTTTTAATAATACTAAAAATATACGTATACTAGGAAAAATTAATTAAAAACATTTTTTTTCTATTGGGAATATCTCAGTTCCCATTTTACCCTTAATTCATTATAATAATAATAATAATGGCGGCGCTACAGTCCGAGGTGGACCTGGGCCTAGCTTCTCAGCAACCACTCGTGTTGTGCGTGCTATTGTTCTTTCACGAGTGGAGGGGACCTACAGTTTAATGCCGACTTCGAACGGCGATTTTGAGAAGCTTTTCCTAGACAGTTATACTCTTTGAGCATTGTCAGTGACTCGAAAGAGGTGGAGCCGTGAAAAAATGTTGATGATGATGATGATTTTTTCGAGATTCGAACCGACGACCTCGAGCGTAGGAGTCGACGCACCTACCCACTACGCCACGGCGCCCACGCCCCTTAATTCATTACATCCCCAAAAAGTGACCGTGTGGTGTGAGAGATGCGATTTTTTTTTGCCAATGAAATTGATGGCTATGCTACGGTCAATGGAGTTTGCTAACGTTTCATGTTGGAGAACTGTTTTTGGAGTGGTGGAAAATTGGCTCCAAAGAAGCAATGCAAACGTGATCGAACGAGATCGACTGCCGTAATTTAATTTTACATGTATACTACATCTGGAATACATTTCAAATAAACGAAAAATCGAACCCATTTTATTAGACTTTTAATATTTTACCACGTAGGTGTACACTTTCTTTTGACGCTCACAGTATATTCACCTCGCATCCTATTGCATCAACCACTGTCATCTTTTGTGACAGCCAAAGGTCAACATTTCTTGGACATCGATTCCAACTGTCGCTTCATTAGTGAGGCTATAGAAATTTACGTTATGGCATTGTTATATCTTTAGAATAACAATATGGCAGGAGATACTTTGATCACAACAGTTTCAAAACAAAACACCTATTCATTGATTTATTTGCTTCTTTTTGAGAAAGTTTCTTAGAGCCGCGCCTCCTGCGCTAACCTCCTCTACGTCAAGCGGATAAATTATACAAGATGTGCATGTAAATTTTTCTGAGTCTATGACAGCCCAATTCCAAATAATCCACCGAAAATCATTAACTATGTCACGAGTTTACTTTATCCAACAAATGCATCGAATAATCTTTTCTTTTCATGGTTAAAGAACACGTTATGAGGACACACTCCTTAAATTACATTCGATTAGAGTTTATTGAGGGTAAAATCTCACCCCATTTGATTTGATTGACACACGTGTGACGCAAGAGATACTCGTACTTCATCAGTAAAATAGCTCGCAAAACTTTAACGTTCCTTAATTAACCGAATGAAACTGGAAAGCAGTCGTTCTTTGTGAACGAGCGGAACTGCAGAACAGCTCCTTCCGTTCCTGATAAAGATCCTCAATTCAATTCATAACTTACAACACATTCCTCGCTCTGAAGGAGAGAAATCACTTTCCAACGAGTTATGCAAAATGGATGCACATTAAATTTTGATGCACCACCAACCCCCGCCTTCTGCAGCCGGATTTGTTGGATGTCCTTAAAGAGCGAAGCCGTGCACAGCTAAGCATGTATTTAATTTTTGATTTTATGAAAATTAATTCAGAACTTTTAAACATTCACCCGCAGCTGTTGCTTGAGATTACTTTCAAGAAACCCGACCAAGTAAGTGGGGGCCACAGACACAGGAAGCCGACTTTGAAGGCAAAACAAAGAGCAGCAGAAGAGGGGCGGCGCAAGTTGTGGAAAACGAAAACTTACAAACATGACCTCTATGGGTTTCCATTAAATGAAGCGAGTGCTTGCAAGTGACCCGCCCCCAAGGATGACTCCTCCCCGTGGATAAGTTCCCAACATTGCACAGCACAAGTTAATTTGATTTATGCTTCGCAAGCGAGAGGGTCCCCATAAGGTTCACCCTCAAAAACGGGATAAATGAAGGGAAGAAATTCCTTGAATCGAATTGAATCAGAAAGTGCAATAAATTACCAGTCCCGGGATGGTGGCTGGAAACCTTCTGGCTCCTGGTTTTATGACACATCTCGAAACAATGTCGAATGAGGTATCGAATGTCCTTTGAGTGGGTGAATGCAAGGAGATGTAGTTAGCAGTGTCGATTTATTATTTAAGAATGCCATCAGCGGGAAGTCTGAGTGAGGAATGAGGAGAACTTCAACTTCAAGGAGACAACTCCAGGGGGGTTTCTCTGTTGATAAAGGATATGATATGTTTGCCTGCTGTGGGTGCACAGCTGAAGTGCAAAGCTAGCAAGGTGACATTTAAGGATCAATTGCTGTGTGTGTCTCCTTGCTTCGAGCCGTGGGAGGTGGTCGAAGTGGTTAGTTGGTGGCATTGATGACTTCAATGGCATTCACAATGGCCCTGATGGAATTTGTCGATGAAACACGAACTCAATAACAAGGAATTTTCGAATTCTCTTGGTGTTCTCTGTTGAGGGGAATAATACGTCAGTAAGTGCACGTCAATAACGTACTTAATTTGACTGAAAAACATGGAATAAGACCTTAAGAGAATGGAAGTTATTTCAGGCTAAATACGTCTCTCAAGGACATTCGCACAGCATTTTTTTGTTTGAAAAGTGATAGTTTTGAATTCACCTAAAATTATCAACATTTATTTTTTTTTAATTTATCTTTTTTAATATTTAGCATTTAATGATAAAATCAATTTTATGGGCTACTATCTGTTTTCGAATAGAAATTCAATTAAAAGGATCAAATTCGTGTTTATTCAAAAGAAATTCAAAAGCACGACTTAGTTGATGTACCACGATGATTCGTTAACGAATAAATAATCATCAGACAAAAGGTTAATCTTCCTGACTTAAGAGGTTTTAGATATTACTCGCTGTCGCCAACTTAGAGAAGGAATGGTCCATTATGCTGAGGTTAAGAGCTTACTGCGACAATTTTTTCAACAGACTCCTATGTATATAAACTTTGCTAAGAGTTCTAATGAATTTGCAAAATATTTAGCCAATCCACTAATACAATTAATATCTTAACTGTTGGAAGGTGTTGTGAATGATGACAACGTCAAAATACACACAACAATACCATGGGAAAATACGTATTACAAATCATAGCATAATCACTCGACAAAATAAGTGCAATGTCAACATATTCAGCACCAAGCTCTTTTTACAATTTGATGCGAAGCGTTTACAGTAACAGAAGTCAGTTTTCCAAAGTCATTCTAGACTGCAGTGAAATCAGTATTCGTTTTTATGAATCCACCCATTGAACGATGCTGTTAGCTCCAATGGGATACGACTAAGAAAGTTTTAATTTCTATTCTCCACTCAATTGTCCCACTCCACTCCACTCCCATTCATTTCAAAGTGAAGTGAAAACTTAATTAAAAAAGAATCTGATGTAAATTACTCGAGTTAAAAAAAATGTCATCTTCAGTATCAAATAACTGACATCTCAAAACTTCACTTTTACACTGCTACTCTATAATTTTGTTGTAATTTTGATTGTTATTTAGTTAAAGCAAACTAATTGCAAGATTGCTAACTGTCAGTGTCATTTTTAAGGTTTCCCTCACCAAATACTCCGTTGAATGTATTTTGGGGTGTTTTTAGCTATTAGTTATTTATTGTGGCAGAAATGTTTACATTTTTCTTTATGTACGATATATTGAAGAGATATGGTTCATTTATCTTTTTTCTTTTTTTTGAGGCTTTTTTTAAACGCTACTGGAGCACTCAGACTCATAAGTGGTCCATTGTACTGCCACGTAGCAACCTACTCCAGTACCGCTAATTTGATCCCAACGGCAAATGGTGACTAGGCCAGATTCGATTTCACTGGGATTCGAACCTGGGATCCTTCTAACTTGGGGCAGGCACCTAACCAACTGCGCCATCCTCCATTAAAATGGATTTTGGGATGGATTTTAAAATTTTGACGTACGAAATCAAGTTATATATCAATCGATATGTCTTCTGAAACAAAGTGATGCTCGCTTCACGTTTATTTGATCCATTTAATTTAAGTTTAAAAAATATGGAGTCGGTTTTAATGAGTGCCTCTCCGTCCCATTTCTAAAGCAGTGTTTAAAATTCTGAAATAGTCACAAAATTGGATTCAATGAGTACTTTTGATTGAAATAATTTCGAACATTCTGGACCTAAAAGCTCTACAAAATTTGGCCGAAAGCGATAAAACATCGACATTCGAATTTTGAAAACGCAATTTTGTGGACTCGATCGAAGGCATTAAAAATTTAAAAATTTTAAGACATCAAAGATTTGAAGACGCAGGGTGGTGCACGACTCGTGCTACAAAAACAAAACGGAACAAACTTTTGTTCTGTGTGAGTAATCGTTTTTTTTTTATTTGGCAGGATACTAAAGGGTGGTCCATCGAAAACGCACGATGATAATTGTAAATAAAACAAAAAGTTTTTAGAGAATTATCTTAATATTTTTATATAGTAATAGTAATTTTTCTTCTTCAGCGTGATAAATTTTACTTAAAAATACTGGCAGCACTGATCGCGACTTCAACCCTTCAGGTCGCAATGAATAATTTTCTGATCAGTTGTCGCATATGCGTGGATGAGGATAGAGGTCATTTACGGTCAATCATCTTCAAAAACAATTAGTTAAATAAAATATAATTACATTTTTTAAAATTTAAGGAATACATTATAATAATAATAATGGCGGAGTCCGAGGTGGACCTGGGCCTAGCTTCTCAGCAACCGCTCGTGTTGAGCGTGGTCTTGTTCTGTCAGGAGCGGACATTACTATACATTATTTTGTGTTCCTTTTTTTTTGACTTCCTTGCATAGATGACAGGAAATTCCTGCAAACTTTTTTTTTTCTCCTCTCCTCCTCGCAAGACGCTGGCTTTACTATTTATGCCCAATGGGATTTTTATGGGGTATAGGTCTGTGCTTTGCTGTGGCCAATCCACAATTTTTGTTCTATGGTCTTCCAAACACGACTTTACGATCCACCATGTTTCGCTTATCGACAAAATCGCTATTTTAATGTGTGGTTTTTGTAGGTTTTTTTTTATTTCATCTTTCCATCAATCTCTGTTAGAGGACATCCTCACACCATGACTAAACCACCGTAATGCTTAACGGTCTGTTTCGTGTATTTGAGGTCCAATGTTTTGCACGGGGAACGTCTTACGTACGGTTTACCAACGCTACCGAATATGTTGAACTTTATCGTTCCAAAGTATCAAATTCCAGAACTGAGTTCTTTTAGCATGTTCTTTGGCAAAATTCAAACGTTTTATCCGGTTTTTCTTTGATGCGTTGGACTTTCTTTTGGAGTGCGTTCATTTAATTTATTTTCTTTCAGCCTTCTTCGCATGGTTTGCGGTGATCTTGCATCACATTTCCATATTTCCAGTGAGACAAGAATCTATCATTCTTGTTTAAACGGACGATTAGTCTATCCTTAAGAGGAGTAGTTTTCTGAGCCTTACATCTTGGCAAAATTCTCAAGCTGTTTATTTTTTTTTGTAAAAATTTCTTTTTTTCGCACGGAGTAGTATTCTTATCTGTACCCATTTTTTTAAACTTTTAAAAATATTTTCTCACACTGTAACTTACTGTTCAGCAAACTTGTAGGACCCAATTTTTCAACGATTAGAAAAACGATGGCTCTTGCTTTGTACGAAGTTATGAAGCCAAGATTCGCTGGGGAAAATGCTGCTACAGCGCCTGTAATGCCTAACTTTGTGACGCGTTGTGTTTAAGCAAAATTTTTTTTACAAAACTGTGCAGCGAATATTTTCCTCAGGAAATCTTGGCCCCACGTTCATGTTCAAATTCAATGCACATTCCGAATCAAGCCGCAAAACTCTTGTTTGTCCGCGAAAAGTGATGTTTCTCTTTTTTGTAGATGAGTACATTTTAAAAATGTCCTTACCCGAATCTTCAATTACATGCCAAGGGAAATGCACTTCTCTTCATGAATAACTTCCTTGTAATTAGCACCAGCAAAAAATAATATATTCAGGATCACCGGTGATTTAACGCCGCACCTTTCAACGAACAATAACTCTTTCTATCCGCACCTCAGACATAGTATCCGGATGTCCCGATTTAACGAGCATTGTCACTCACTGTCACTCCTCTTCTCTGCATCATCGCTTCCCTCAAAACGCCCAAAACAAAATTAAGAGCAACCCCCTTCCCGTCTGCTAGTGTCACGCGGACATTCGGGTATTTATCAGCCCGTACCCTAGCATTTATCGACTTCAGCTAGGAAATGTATCGCTTATAGCGTACATTTGCGTGTCCCCGAATAAGCCATCATCCACTAAAGATCCATCCGCCGGACAGGGAGCACACACACACATAAGATGAGTTCATTGTCCACTCGAAGCAAAAGCTAGGAGAAGAAACTAAATTTCCTGTTTCTCATTATGCCATTGTGTATGAGGACACCCGAAAGGTTGTTCACATACCCACACCGCACCGCTGCGCATATCCTTGACGATGTAATTCGAGATGACTCACTAATTGCTTCCCTTTGGAATACAAATAGAACTACGTCCCATGGAAATGACAGGAGCATTCGGTTGACCTCCTTTTTGTAGCGTCCTCGCGATAGTCCCCTAATGAAAGATATCCAATTTGTGTGCGCTTAAAACTTTTGCGTAACTACACCGGCACCATCTTCCGATGGGGCAGAGATATTGTTTTGTTCTCGTTTCGTCGGTTGAATTTGAGCGCAACAAAAAATAACTTCACTTTGTTACAAAATTTCCTTCATTAAGTCGAATGGCGGTCCAAATGGGGAGCGCTATGGGGTGAGGCAATACAGACGTTTGCTAGTGCTGCACAACAAAAGGACTGTTGTTCTGGCACCGAATAATTAAGTGAACTATATCGCCTCCCCCCAAACTAGAAGTGAAATAGTTGAATCCAGCGGAGGGGTGGTTGCGAGCGCGTGCTGAAAGTTCATGAAAGTTTTTATGACACAGAAAAGGGAACGACTGGGAATTGGTGGTGGTAAGTGGGTAGAGTTCAATTTGATTTATCGCGAAATGGCCAATCCATCTTGGTTGTGTTTATATTTCGTGGGGTGGATGTTAGGTCAGGAACTTGAGCTGTCGTGAATTGGATGCAGACTTGTGATAACAGACAACAGTAGTTCTTGGCTTATTAATTGCTGCTATCAAAAGGAATGCATTATAATAGTTGCTTGAGAGGCAGATGCTTTGTACACAATGATCGGCCCGTGTAGATGTACAGGGTGGGCCAAATATAAGTTTCTTTTTAAAAATGCAGTAAAATTAACAAAATTAAATTTTTTCCATGTAGTATGGCTTTATTAGTAAGAACAAACATTCCCATTAATTGTGAAATAAATTCAAGTGGCTGCCTCGGCTCGCTTCGCAGTAACGCATTCTTCTTCTTCTTCTTAGGGCGCTACAGTCCGAGGTGGACCTTGGCCTCACTCAAGATGCCTCTCCAGCCAGCACGATCTCTCGCCAGCTGTCTCCAGTTTCGCACAGCAAGCCGGCCGAGGTCCCTCTCGACTTGTGTGCGCCACCTTGTACATGGACGTCCACTGTTGCGTTGTCCCACAGGCTCAGAGTCGAAGACTCTTCGGGCCGGAGCTAAGTTGTTCATGCGCTCTACATGACCTAGCCATTTTAGGCGTTGGATCCGTTGACGCCTGGCTAGACTCATGGCGCTGTACAGCCCATACAGTTCGTGGTTGAATTTTCTCCTCCAAATGCCATCAACGCAAACAGGACCAAAGATCGCGCGCAGAACTTTTCTCTCGAAAAGACCAAGAGCCTCTTCATCCGGGACATTGTCCATGCCTCTGCTCCGTAAAACAGGAGTGGGATGTTCAAGGTCTTGTATAGAGTCAGCTTGGTCTTCCGAGAGAGGGTTCTACTAATCAATTGCCTTTTGAGCCCAAAAAAACAGCGGTTGGCAAGAGTTATTCTGCGTTTGATCTCGGTACTGATGTTGTTGTCCCTATTTACCGCGGGGCCGAGGTAGAAGAAGTCCTTAACTACTTCAAAGTTATAACTGCCTACGCTGACGTCGTCGATGTTGGTGGCCAAGTCGTCGATGTTGTGCGTCCTTTCTCGATGACAGCATATACTTGGTTTTGCCCTCGTTTACCGCCAGACCCATTTTAGCCGCTTCCGTTTCAATGCCAGCAAACACATCATTGACGGCTCGCTGTGTTCGGCCAATCACATCAATGTCATCCGCGTAAGCTAGCAGTTGTACGGACTTTTGGAAGATCGTGCCTCTTGTGCTAGCCAGTGAGTTTTGCACGATCTTCTCAAGAACGATGTTAAAGAAATCACATGACAACGCGTCGCCTTGTCTAAAACCTTTCTTGACATTGAAGGTCTCGGTGAGTTCGTTACCGACGATGGATGGAGCAGCAAGAGTTCTCCATCGTCATCCTGCTCAGTCTGACGAGTTTGTATGCACTCGTCTCTATGCACGCTGTCATATGCGGCCTTGAAATCGACAAATAGGTGGTGTGTGTCGATCTGTATATCTCGGGTCTTCTCCAGGATCTGCCGCAGTGTGAAGATTTGATCTATGGTGGACTTCCCCGGCCTGAAACCACACTGATAGGGACCTATCAGTTTGGTGACGAAAGGTTTCAGGCGTTCACACAGAATGGCAGAGAAGATCTTAAGGGCGATGTTAAGGAGATTTATCCATCGATAGTTGGCGCAGTCAAAGGGGTCTCCTTTCTTGTGGATCACATTCTGTCACTCCAATTTTCGAAAACCTTGTTAAACCTGTCTTTGTGCAGAATTCGAATTCTCCTCAGACTAGTGCCTGAAATGTTGAGCTGTTGAGATCGATGGCGAGTTGATGTTCGTGAATTGAGTCTCACACTCTCGGCCACAGCAGCCACTTTCTCATCTGTGCGCACCGTACGACGACGGGGACCATGAGTGTTGTCCACTAGCCTTTCAGTCTCACGAACTTTTTGCACAAACTTGCGTACAGCAGTCGCGGTAGATGCTTCAATTCCGCCAGAACTTATTTTTAAAAAACGCACTGTTTGGAACACATAGCACACACTTTGGAAATAAGTTTTCAATATTTTCCAACGTTGTTCAAGCGTAAAGCGACTCATTTCGTATGATACTGAATTTCTGTCAAGATTTCGAACGGGAAACAGCTTTCAGTGTCAAAAATAACTCCTTTTTTTGCAGGCCTTCGACCCATGTAGGGTCTGAGCCTGAGCTATCGCTGCCTTCCATCGTTGACAGTCCTGGGTACGCTACTTCCAGTCATCAAGACCAAGCTGTCTTATGTCCGCGATGACTTGGTCTTTGTACCGGAAGTTCGATCTTCCTCTCCTTCTCGAACCAGGAGGGTCGGATTCGAAGACCCTCTTAGCTGGAGCGTTGTTGTCCATGAGCTCGATGCGGCCGAGCCAGTACAGTCGACGGATATTTGCTTTCCCGACTATATCCACATCCTGGTACAGGTCATAGAGTTCGCGGTTGTGTCTTCTCCTCCATTCGCCTTCCTTGCAGACGGAACCATATATCCGACGTAGAATTTATCTTTCGAAGGCACCAAGAATCAGCTCCGCAGTTCTGCTTAGTGTCCAGCTTTCGGCTCCATATAGCAGGACTGGCAGAATAAGAGTTTTCTAGAGCATGATTTTGGTCCTTCGAGTCAACGCGCAACGATGTCGATGTCATCTGCGTATCCCAACAGTTGAACTGACTTGTAGAAGATAGTGCCTTCCGTGTGTCAAAATAACATGTGATTTAAAAAAAACCAGTAGATGGCCCACCCTGTATATTTTCATATTCGTTAATGAAGAAGTTCGATCACAGAATTGTGCGTTTCTGTGATCGAACTTCTTCATTCAAACTAAACTGATGAGTCACTGGGGTCTAACATGCTTAGCTTCCATAAGCAAAAGGGATCCATATTTCCATTGTTAACAAAAGCATCAGGTCTTCGCTGCAAAAACCTTTAAATCGGGACGCCTAATGCCTAAGAGGACTCAGTCCAACGACACCGCCACATTTTCGAGTTTTGTGGTGATTTTCGATGACAAAGTCCATACCCGAAACCAGCCGACTCATTTCGTTCAGCGGAGGTATGATACTGACTTTCTGTCATGATTTCGAGCGGGAAACCGCTGTCAGTGTCAAAATAACCTATGATTTAAAAAACACCACTAGATGGCCCACTCTGTTTGCTGCTTGCTTCACTGAATGTGCTTTGTGAGTTGACCACTTTTTCTTTTGTTGAAACATCCGCCTACTTCAGAATGCTTTTAAAATGACGATTAATGTGTACCGCGAAGAACTTTTCGTAATTTATGGTGTTGAATTTTACATGGTCAGCAAAACAAACAATTTCCGACACAATCATAAAATCCTCATGGTTTTTGGTCTAACGATCGATAACCGCAGACACGTCCTTCATTCATTTCTTTGCTGTTAAATCTGACAAACCCTTACAATCACAAGTTGACTCATTCGTTAGACGCTGTAAATGTCGCACATAGGAAAAGAGACAAGCTGTTCAGCAAAATGACGTAACTCCTCAGACACAGCGACAGTAAAAATAAAACAGAAATCCCATTAATTCAACACGTGCTGGTCCGCCTTGTCTCGGGCTACGTAAGTATTAATTTGACCCAATCACTTTGTCTGGCCTAAGGCATTCTTCATAATTTTGGTCGAATGCGTGTCCCCACATGCGTTGAGTCTGAAATGATTCAACAACCATATCAACAGACGTAGACGAACACATTTCACAAGGACTTCTCACCCATTCCCCATTTGCCTCTTCAACCAGTCGTCCTTTTTGTCTCTGCAGGGACATGAAACAAGTAAAAGTATTTCTCCCACGAGTCGGAATCTCGAATTTTGATTTTCTTTCGGAATGTGATCTGTGACTTGTATGTCCTTGACACTGGAAGCCATTGAAACGGTCACTTATGATTAAACAATCTTGTCGCAGTGGACGCCCGAGACGCACTTAGATGCATCATTGTACGGCAGCTCGTTTAGCCGCCACATACTCGTATGTGTGTGTGTTTTGTTGCAGCTGAATGAGTCGGTGAATCAAAGAACAGCACTCTCGTGCGTCGTCTAAGCATACCCACGACTTGACTCATCGACAAGGGAGGACGATTGTTAATTGTTTGCTTCACATTCGCTTTGCACTGAGTCATAGAAAGGATTTACTGTCAGGAACTAGGTTTAAACAAAACGGAAACTGCACGTAAAAACTAAAGACCCTCGCAACGTAACAATATCGTCGTACGAATCTATTCCCCTGACATAAGCAGTTTTGACAGAGTCCTCGCTACAAAAAAAGAGCACATTGTGTGGGTCGCTGGGTGTAGGTTAGGCAAAATGGGGTCCAACAACTTTTATCTTGTTTCTCTGAGTCAGCCAATAAGGGTTCACGAATAAGGAGAAGGGAAACTGTAAGAAATGTCATACTTTTTGTCCATCAAGGACTGTGCCATAGTCTTTGTTCGAAGAGGAAGAAGAAAAAACTGTGCAGGAAATGTGTCTCCCTTGGTTGTGTAAAACATCCCGTGAAGTATGAGGGGTAATTTGAAGATAATCTTCAAAGTTACGTTTTCCATTTATCCTTTCGGTCGGGAAGGAGGTGGAGATTTTCATTTTTTCGTGCATGATTTGGGTTGTGTGACCTCTCGCTAAGGTCAGTCTTATTTACCCAAATTTGGGTACAGATTTATTCTGATCGGTGGGGTCATTTGTTTTGTGCCTATTTTTGAATTAAGCCATGATGCGTCAAGGTGATAGATTGTGTGCGGTGATGAAGCGGGATAAGATTACAGCAGAAGAGATCAGAAATTCTTAACTTTTTCCTTAACGCACAGATGTACGATCGAATTTTGGTCAGGAGATTGTTGTGACGAATCAAGTGTTGTGTTGTAACTAAGCTTTAATTGATCGAAAACTAAGCTGGAAGCCCAACATCAGCTGTGTTCAAACTTGCGCACAGCAGCCGCGGTGGGTGCTTCATTCCGGCCAAAACTTCTTTCCAAAAAACGCACTGTTTGGGGCACACAGCACTCACTTTGGAAATAAGTTTTCAATATTTCCCGACGTTGTTCAAGTGTAAAGCGACTCATTTTGTTCCAGGAAGGTATGATACTTTCCAGGAAGGTAAGATTTCGAGCGGGAAACAGCTGTCAGTGTCAAAATAGGCTATGATTTAAAAAAAAAAACACTCGATGGCCAACCCTATATATAAAAGCACATCACTCAAATGGACGCCTCGGCAGTGGATCAAGAGGTCGGTCTAATTTTTGATGGCTCGGTCCAATATGACTGGCGTTATTCCGGCGTCTCAAATTTTAGCCTCGAGCTCGTCCAAAGGCTTGTTAGCGTAAACTAATGACTTGACGTAGCCGCAGAGAAAATAATCGATTGGTGTCAAGTCGTATAATCGAGACGGCCAATTGATTAATTCTTGTCGTGAGATGACCCAGTCGCCAAATTTCTCCTTCACATCTTCGAGGATTGCGTCGCTTGTATGAAATATAGTGCCATCTCGTTGGAGCCACAGCTCGGATATATCGATGTTGTCAGTCACAGAAAGTCGGTCAACATTCCTGATTATCTGAGACCCTTGACGAGAAAGCTGTCTCCTTCCTTCATTTCGAAAGAAATAAGGTCCGATGATGCCGCCAAGCCATAAACGGCAACAAAGAATTAGTCTTTTTGGATGCGTTGATGCTTGGACGAGCACTTTTGAATTGTGTTCGCTCCACAACTTTGCTTTTGACAAAGCCAATGTGTCAAAAATGGGCCTTGTCCGCGAAGATGATTTTTTTGCCAAAATCCGAATCTCCGGCCAACATTTCCAGCGCCCATTTGGCGAACTTAGGGTGTTGTCTTTGGTCGTCCGGCTTCAACTCTTGCGTCAACTGAATCTTACACGATTGTAGGTCCAAATCCAATCGGAAAATAAGGCGGCTTGACTCTCTGGCGATGCCAATTTAGCTGATTGGTGCGGAATCGATATTTCTTCTTGGATACTGGCAGCTACGGCGGTTATGTTTTCTTTATTTCGCAACAATCTCTGTCTTGTTGATGACATCAGCTCTAAAAGATTGTACTCACGCTCAGTCCAAATTGCCTGCAAATACCAGTCAGGCTGGAAACGCTCAGGAGACCTTACCTATACCGGTAACAACAACTCAGACCCTTAGCCTCATGATAAGAGACTTATTTTACACGTAACCAGGTCACAACCAGCTCCTATTCCTGTAACTGTAGATGAGCTGATTAATATTTCTCCCCGAGGGTAGTTTGTTTCATCGCTCGTTGTGACGGACGAGGCTATCAAGTACACTGTTGCGTCCTTTGATACCTGGCGACTTGAGCCAGGAACCGATGGGTATAGACCAGGGTTTAAAAAATAATTATCAATGCCAGTCTGGCACTGGCCTATATCCTGGCGCACACTAAGGGTAGCCTTCATACAAACAGTCGGTAAGGGGGACTACTCCCTCGCCAAGAACAGGAAATGGACTGGTCTGACTCAACTAGTACTAAAAGGTGTCTGATGGAGATCGAAAAAAACACATCAAGGCGAAAATTGCCAAGGCGCTGTCATTTTTCTGGCAGTGTAAGGGCATTTTCGGCAAATCCTGGGGTCTATCACCCAAAAGATCCGTTTGGATATACACGGCTATGGTTATGCCCCTTCTCTCCTATGCATCGGTCGTTTGGTGGAATAAGCTTTCACGTAAATACGTAACTGCTACTTTCATTAAGCTTTAAAGAACGGTTACTCGGCTGAATAAGGGCCTTCCCTAGTACTCCTGGTTCTGCTCTTGATGCACTGCTGATTCTCCTCGCCTTGATATTCACATCATGGGCCGCACTCTCAAGGCCATCTTCCGCTTCAAACGAAGTGGTCTTTGTTACAACTCGCACTGGACCTTCGATGACCTTGCGCACCGCATTTCCTTTGACCCCAGCCTTATGGATATGCCATCTGAAGCACGGACACCTGTACTCCCGCTGCGACGAATATAGAAAGTCGACTTTCTCTGCACTTAGGACTGGCTCTGGACATGGAGCACTAAAAACTGGCTCTATATTTGAGCCAATAAAGGACTGTAGTCGAATCTTCACGGACGGCTTCAAGACCAATGAAGGAGCTGACGCTGGCGCCAACATTAGTTTATTATTATTAGTTTATAACATTAGTAGCGAAAACATTAGCCTGCGCACCTCGTTAGGTAAATTTGCGTCGGTTTCCCAACCGGAAAGCAATGCAATCCTAATGCCCTCGAACTATACTGTGAAGAACAGGTGAAAGGAGCCAAGAATTTGTGCCTGTAGCGACAGGCAAGCTGTGCTTAAGGCATTGCTCAACCCTTTAACCACTTTAACCAGGATAGTTCAAGAATGCAAATCTTCATTCCTCCGGAAGACCAAGAAATTCCAGCAAAAGTACAGTCAAAATCGCTTACAACGACATCAATTTGGACGAAAAAATTCTAAGGTCCCGCCTGAGCTCCATTATACGTAATCCAATAAATCGTATACAACGACATATCGCTTACAACGACCATATTCGTCAGTCCCTTGAAAGTCGTTTTTACTGATATTGACTGCAATTTACTGCCTGGTAGTACAATGGACCAGTTTTTGAGTCTGAATGCTCCAGTGTAGTGCTTAAAAAACCTCCGACAAGAAAAAAAGAAACCTTAATCTCGCGAAGTCAAAGACTTTTATCAACGTAGAATGGAACAAGTGAGTGCTAGTAAAACAAGTGGATGACCGTGCCAGAAGGAGGTTTTCAGAAGGAGCTGCGTGTTCAACACATCTTACTATGTATAACCGGCTTAACCACAACCTGTGGAGCAGAAATTATTTCAAATACATGCAGTAGAATGTTCAAACTTCGTGGAGAACTCCTAAGACCATATTTCGTTTCCTAAAGAGAAGCACTTCCGTCTGATCAATAATTGAGACTCTACTTTTTCAAACCCCAAACAACTGCTGCCACAGATGGAAAGCGTAGGCGATTCGCCGAACACAAGACCATTTTCAATCTCTGTAGTTTCGTATGAAAAAACAAACCTTATGTCAGCAAATTGGTAAAACCCTTGTATGATACAACTGGACAAAGTTCCCCACCAACTTTTCCCTCTTCTTCTTCTTTGTGTGGCTCTACAGTCCGGGGTCGACCTGGGCCTCAACCAACAAACCCCTATAGCTAGCACGGTCGCTCGCTAGCTGCCATCAAGTTCGCACGCCAACTTAGTTGAGGTCCTTTTCCACTTGTGTGTGCCATCAATAACGAGGACGTCCTCTGTTGGGTTGTCCCAACGGCTCGGATTCAAAGACTTTTTCTTTTTCTTCTTCTTCTTAGGGCGCTACAGTCCAAAGTGGATCTTGGCCTCACTAGACTTTTCCTTCTATGACAAAAATGTCAAAGGCAGTGCCAGTCTCTTTGTTGATTTCAGGACCTCATATAACAAAGTACAAAGGCAAACCCTTAAACACCGACATCCTATCGTGTGATCTTATTGATCACAACAGAATGTAAAGGATGGCAGTGGAAACCCTTCGGAAAAGAATTACTCGAGACCATGTACACAAAATATGTTCCCAAAATAATTCAATAATAAAAATAATAAAAATATGTTCGTCGTATTGGGTATGTCAGTCAGCTCTTACGCTCTTACGCCAATTCTAAACAAATCACTTTCATTTTCGCGATATCACTTTCGCTTCAGTGACAAAGGTCAGAGAATTTAATCAAAACTTCGCCGTTCGCAGTCTGCTTGAAACTGAAGATCCCTCCCAATCGTGTGAGAAAAATGGCACTCATAACACTAGTAGTTGCTGAAATTGTTAGGCACAAGTGTACTTCGACTTGGGCGTCACTCAAAGAGAGAGAGTAGCGAATCTCAGAGGCTAACAATTTATACGTAATCTTAGAAAAATCTGTTAAAACATTTGGTAACGTGGATGGCACTAAATTTACTTGAGTACAACGAAAAGACAATTAATCACAACGAAACTTCAATGAGTCGTGCAAAATTCATATGGTCCTCTCATCTGCATTAAAATCGATTGAATTGAAATGAGAGACGTTGGTTTAGCTAAACGTCTTCATAACAAAAAGTCATAAATTGTTAGGCTATGAAAGCCATAGCTTTGACCCGAGGAGAAGACAAAGCTGGAGTTCAGAAATGCTGAGGGACTTAATTCAACTTGGTGTGCAACACTGGGGGAATCTAGAAATAGAGGCCTAAATCTATGTACATAAATGGAAGTTTAGGCCAAAGAAATAAGAAACCACAACCTTACACAAGATTTGAGAAAACTTACGAAGCAAGCAACACTGAATAGCTTTAGTGAGACAAAAATGCCTGTCGTCAGATTATTCTACAGAAAAACTACAAAAAATTGCACGCATTGGGAGTACACATAGAAAAAAAAAACACTTCTGTTGACTGTCTTCTTTTTGGAGCGTCCACAAAACCAAGCGATCACAATCCAGACACAATTGAGCAGTGACTGAGGAAAGAATGAAAATAACACATCGCCGACCGAATTTCCCCGATCCACGTTAATCTGGCGAATTTGATAAGGTGCTCGGCTACGAACCCTCCTGTCATTCATACTCATCGTCAATTTATCGCTTAACCCAGATTCACAATCAAAACCACGCCAATAGTCTACTTATTGAGACATCACCGGCCAACTCGGCGGCATCTTGACAACTGTCATGTGTGTAAACATGAGACCGTCCCCCTCATTCCCAGCTAAGTCTACAGTTCCTCCGGGTCTTGCGTAACTCGACCGATATCTACGCAGCCGATGACGCTTTTATATGCGCCCACATAGAAGAATAGATTTGATTGACAAACAAAAGCCAAGTGTGACATTAATTACCTTTATTTTATGAATTTGATCGATCTCCGTTGCTGCGGTTGACAATCGGATAGAGGGGAACAACGGTTCGTCGACCGCTTATCAGTCAGCTCTACGCAACAGGTTCAACGACTGCTATTGATAGTAGGTCAACGGGCCAAAGTAGATCGATTGCCGCGACTACAGCGGCTCGGGTTCTCCGCACCGAACGCGGTCAGATAAACACAACACTCTCGAGTATTTTGGGACACCTGTTTCGATCGCTTGAGATCGACAGTGACACGCGACGAAAACGACAACTGCGGGTGATCGTCAAACACTTTCAACCGACGTATGCGAAACTCCAATCGGAGGTGATTATGACAAGATGCCAGGCATCTTTGGCGTGTTAGAGGTACCGGTTAATGAACGCCCGCAGTCACGGGTAAAAGCATCTCCAATCGAACGCCGAGCAATTATTTAAAGGTTTTCCGAAGGGCTACTAATGTTATAGACATCTAACGAGGGTGTCAAGAATAAAAATCAAACATTTTCACCCACATCAAGATGTTGGGAAGTGTTTTTTTCGTTTTCGTTTCTATTGCTTTGCCGTTTCACACGTATTCCATGGCACTTTTTCACACGACGTTACCGATGATTGTGGGTCGTTTCCGAGCGGCCGGACGCAGGTTCGAAGGGATTTTACACATCACCTTGTTTGGATTTGCATTTGTTTATAATTTGAGGTCGAATTTGCACTTTCATTTTGGCGTTTTCAGTCAGACACAACAAAAATAAAATCTTGTGTACACGGCGAATACGTCAATTATCAGTAATTGTAACCACTTTTGACGTTTCCTTTTGTGACGTTGTTTTATTTGAGTTTTGCTTTCGTTGTCATTTGGGTTGGGATTCGAATGGCCGATGTGTGAGACATCTGATGGGAATTTCCAGTAAGGAACTGTGATGAAAAATTTGACCTGTAGATGGCAGTTAAAGTGTTAAGGGAAATCTGAAGAAGAAATTCTTGTTTAACCAAATAATTTGTTCGCTTTAAATTGTTGATGTATGGAGAACGTCGAAAAGAGGTAAATGTTTGTAAAATGTTAAACGATTCTTGTTTAGTGTACATTTCAGTTTGTTTTTGACGCAAACAGGCCGACCATTGGTTCCATACAGTGGAGCAGTACAAAGTGCAATAGGAGACTCGTTAGGTAGGCAGCTATGGTGGCTTCCAACGTATGCACATTGGATTCACTCAGATCCATGAGGTCCATTGTGCTGCCACATCCGGCTTCCTGCCGCTGATTTCTGGAACCAGTTCGATTTTTTGACGAATTCTTCTTTCTTGACGTCCTTTTCGGATATATCAGTTAGTGAGCTTAGATTATATTCTCCCAGGGTTTTCTTTCTTGTAGAGGCTAAGGCTGGACAGTTGCATAGTACGAGTAGGTGTGAGGGGGATTCCTCTTCCTCTTCATCCATGCATCTACTACAGTAGTCGTTATATGGTAACCCTAGTCTTACGGCGTGTGTAACCGTAGCGCAGTGTCCTGTGAGAACATTTACTAGGTCACCCAGATTGTTCCTGCTTAGGCTGAGGATGGCTGTGGTTTTCCAGAGATCCATTTTGGCCATGTTTTCCTTGCGTGTTGACAGGTATGTAGGTTTCTCCATATCTCTGCTGGTTACTGGTTCAGAGATTTTGGTTTCAATCTACCTATAGGCACATAGATGTTGATAATGTTTGGGTCACTGATTGTTGTACCCCTTTTGGCTAGCTCGTCTGCTTCGCAGTTACCTGGTATATCTCTATGACCAGGAACCCAGCACACCATGAGGCTGCATTGCTTAGATATCTCGTTTAGAGATATACGGCAGAGTCTTACCAATTTTGATCTTAATATTGGTTATTCGAGTGCTTTTATAGCTGCTTGACAGTCGGTGTATATTACGATATCCTCTCTCGATATCATGTTCAATATCCATTCAGCGGCTTCCGCTTGGAAGACGCTACGGTGATTCGGTAGTCTAAGGGACTGGCTGATTTGGAGTTGTTCCGAGAAAATTCCAGCACCTACTCGACTACCAGTCTTAGACCCGTCTGTGTAGATCTCCTTTGCGTTGTTACTACTTAGCACCGAGTTTGTTTCCCATTCTTATCTATTCGGGATTTTGGTGCCGTATTCAATATTGAAGTCCACGACTGGGGCTAGATAGTCCGTAGATTCCTCAAGAAAGTTATACAAGTTAAGTATGTGTGCATGGCCTACGTTTTGGTTTCTCCACTGTGAGATTTCTTTGAGCCGTAGCGCCGATTTTGTCGCAAATTCCTTGTCTCAGATGTCTGTTGGGGTGAGATGTAATATCGTTTCAAGCGCTGCGGTTGGAGTGGTACGCAATGCACCTGTAATTGATATACACGCCATCCTCTGGACGCTGTTGATCATTTTTGTATAAGTTGACTTGTCTAACACCGGCCACCAAACTAGTACACCATATAGAAGTATGGGTTTTATGACGGCGGTGTATAGCCATCTCAAGATCTTTGGTTTTAAGCCTTTGGTCTTACTCTCAGGTGGCAATAGATTAGAGACTAATTTATCACCAGGTTCTGAGCCATCACGTGTAGGAAATGAGATCGCTGATGAACTTGCTAGGCAAGGATCAAATGAAGTACTCCCAAGACCTGAACCTGCACTGGGACTGCCTGCGCTGGGATTGCCTGCGTTCTAGGGCTTCCATCGATGGTTGGACCTCTCGAGAGCATAATCGGAGGTGGCATGACTCTCCAAGATTTACACAGGCCAAGCGCATGCTTCTCAACGTCTGT
This sequence comes from Myathropa florea, assembly GCA_930367185.1. NCBI lineage: Eukaryota > Metazoa > Arthropoda > Insecta > Diptera > Syrphidae > Myathropa > Myathropa florea. The sequence goes on from OV884002.1 coordinate 111,119,280, forward strand.
TTAAAATCAGCATTCGGCGGCATTCTTGTTATCTCTTGACAAAAGAGACTGCAGACGACTTAATGGCGTACTAACGGACCACATCCTCTGCTACTATTCTACCTTTGCTCCGATCAGTTATTCGGTGGTGATGATGTAAGCTCCTCATCACAGAAGCGCTTGCTGGTCTTCCTGAGAAAGACTAAGAAACTTCAGCAAAAGTAGGTTGCTGCCTGGTACTACAATGGACCAGTTTTTGAGTTTGAGTGCTCCAATGTGGGGTTTAAAAACCTTCGACAAAACAAGCTTTATCGCTCTACAGAATGCACAGTCTTAGTACTAAGACCAGCTTAGTCCCATTGTGCAACCTCTGGCGTTCTCCAATCTATGATGCTATAATACACTCGTTATGAGGCGATTAAATTGGCTGTTGCGTGTGATTTCTTCCTCCTCTTTATCTCTGCAACTCCCCCAAAAGTCGTTTTAAGGTAGACTCATCCTTGCAGCGTCTTATAGCAACTTCTTGATGATTGCCCAAAGTGCTGGCATGTTTCTTTCACCAAGTTTATTTTGTACAAGACCTTGACCTGGGATGAGTTCTGCTTTATGACGCAGAAGCATGGACATTTTCTAAAGTAGATTTTTCGAGAGAAAATTTTCGCTTGCGTTATTTGATTCCGTTTGCGTTGATGGTGTTTCGTTAGATGACGATGAGATAGACGGTAGCATGCTTGTGATTGCCGGACTGGCTCGTTGAGTCTTTATCTGGTGTCCCTTGGGATGTTAAGAAAACATAAACAATATGAAACTTCTGTTCTGGGTGGCACTGGGCCTCAACCAACTAGTCTCGAACCAACCACGATCATTTCCAGTTACGCACAGCAAGTCGGTCTGGCTCCACTTTCGTGCGCCACCCATGTTGCGTTGTCTCAAATTAGTGGTTGAACTGCAGTTAAAACTGGAATGGAACAGTTAAAATCTGGAGCATATTCATCTGATAAGTAAACAAAGATGTTTGGTAAATAACATTAACAACCGAACAGATCCGACCCAAAAAGTAAAACATTTCGCAAGTTATGAGTGGCAGAATCCGTGTCATTTTTCTATGGAACTCTACTTCAGATTAAACAAACACTGTTTCCAGATTTCACTAGAATCGTGCATCAATCTGAATAAAATCACTCTAAACTGGTCACTTTCTGGTCATATTCACTGATGCTACTTCCGAAGTAAACAATCCATTTATCAGCAAAATTACAGAAAGTAAAAAGTGCCAGGCACCGTGCTGTAATCATTCGTTGGGTAACGACACGTTCAGATTAGGACTTACAAAAAATGTTCATACGGTATTCCCGACTGACCAAAGTCAAGGCTGATTGAAATTAAATGATTTATTCTCTTATCAATTTCACTGGTTTTGAAATCGAAAACAATTCACAGTACTTGGGTGAGAGTGCCCTAAATGAGACTTCATTGACGATCTATTCAGAAAAAAAAAATTATGACTGGACTTAAAATATCAGTCAACTGGTGTGAAAGATGCACTTGAAGTTTGCACATTTCAGTTTCCATGACGTTCCCAGTGGATATTGTTCTGATTTAAAAAAAAAGAAACAATAAGAAACAAGAACTCTGTTCATCAGGGGTTTAGAAAGCTTAGAAACTTTTGGAGCCAAATTGTTACCTTTCTGGTGATATGGCTAAAAGAGAAGAGAGACGATCTGTTTTGACTTCTTCTTCTTCTTAGGGTGCTACAGTCCGAGGTAGAGATGGGCTTTACCCAACATGCCTCTCCAGCTGGCACTATCTCTCGCCAGCTGCCTCCAGTTTCGCACAAAAGACGTTGGATCCGTTGACGCCTGGCTAGACTCATGTCGCTGTACAGCCCATACAGTTCGTGGTTGAATCTTCTCCTCCAAATGCCATCAACGCAAACAGGGCCAAAGATCGCGCGCAGAACTTTTCTCTCGAAAAGACCAAGAGCCTCTTCATCCGCTTGGGACATTGTCCATACCACTGCGCGCAGGACTGGGATGTTCAAGGTCTTGTATAGACTCAGCTTGGTCTTCCGAGAGAGGGCTCTACTACTCAATTGCCTTTTGAGCCCAAAAAAAATGCGGTTGGCAAGAGTTATTCTGCGTTTGATCTCAGTACTGATGTTGTTTGTACTGTTTAACTAACTCAAAGTCATAGCTGCCTATGGTGACGTTCTGGCCAAGTCATCGATGTTGTGCGTCCTTTCTCGATGACAGCATATACTTGGTTTTGCCCTCGTTTACCGCCAGACCCATTTTAGCCGCTTCCGTTTCAATGGCAGCAAACGCATCATTGACGGCTCGCTGTATTCGTATAATCACGTCAATGTTGTCCGCGTCCGCGTAAGCCTCTTGTGTTGGCCAGTGAGTTTTGCACGATCTTCTCAAGAACGATGTTAAAGAAATCACATGACAACGCGTCGCCTTGTCTAAATCCTCTTTTGACATTGAAGGTCTCGGTGAGTTCATTACCGACCTTGATGGAGCAGCGAGAGTTCTCCATCGTCATCCTGCTCAGTCTGACGAGCTTGGCAGGAATGTCAAAACTAGACATGGCGTTATATAGCTCGTCTCTATGCACGCTGTCATATGCGGCCTTGAAGTCGACAAATAGATGGTGTGTGTCGATCTGCATTTCTTGGGTCTTCTCCAGGATCTGCCACAGTGTAAAAATTTGATCGATGGTGCGCTTCCCTGGCCTGAAACCACACTGATACGGACCTATCAGGCGTTCGCACAAAACGGCAGAGATATATGCGATGTTAAGGAGACTGATCCCTCAGTAATTGGTGCTGTCAAAGGGTTCTCCTTTCTTGTGGATGAGACAAACTGAGATTCCACTCATCGGGCATGCTTTCCTCCGACCATATCTTACAGATGAGCTGGTGCATTCGCTCAACCAGAACATCCCCAGTTGCCTTAAGCAGTTCCGCGTGCAGTCCATCCCGTCTAGGATGGACTTTTTTTTTGCCATTTTTGACCTCGTCTAGGTTAGATTAGGTTAGGGGGCTGCTAGTGAATTCACCAGCACACATAGACCATGTTGGTCCATTGTGATACCCACAGTCAGTCTACTACCACCGATCGACCGCTCCAGTGATAGTTCCGTTAATTTCATTCCAACGGCAAATGGCGACGGGACCAGATTTGAAAAACCAGATAAAAGCGTATTAACTTTGCTTTCAGTGGGATTCGAACCTGGAACCCCTCTAACTTAGGGCAGGCACTTAACCAACTGCGGCATACGCTAGTTTGACCTCGTCTAAGTCGAGGGGATTCTGGTCCATCGTCGTCCAAAGTGAGTGGAACATTCTGCCTGAGAGCGGTATTTGTGTCCTCATCGCCGTTTAACAGTCTGCAGAAATAATTTTTCCGAATTTTCAGCATCAGCTGTGCCTCTACTACCACCTGTCCATTCTCATCCAGGCAGGCTTCCATCCGAGATTTAAATCCTTCGGATAATTGTTCTAAAGCGTGGTCTAACCATAATGCATGAATTGTGAGTCACACCTTAACGTCAAGATTTTTTGCCCAACTTAATTTGACATTTCTTTGTTTCAGTGTTTGACAAATTCAACCATGGAGAGGTACACAATTGAGCAGCGCGTTAAGATTGTTGAAGCCTTTTACGAAAATGGGCGTTCAAATCAAAATGCATTGCGTGCATATCGTGATTTTTTTGGTCAGCTTAATCGACCAAATGTGTGCACAATCGGTATAATTGTGCGCAAATTTCAGCAAAACGGGTCTGTAGGAAATGTGAAAACACAAAGAGTGACTGTTTGGTGTGGCTTATAGGCTGGCGGCGTCATCGGGTCGTACTTCTTTGAAAATGAGGTCAGCCAAGCAGTTACCGTGAACGGTGTTCGATATCGCGAGATGATACCGGACTTCTTGTGGCCAGAAATTGAGGACGACATGTGCTTCCAACAGAATGGTGTCACTTGCCACACAGCCAATGAAATTTTTTTGCTCTTTTGCGCGAGAAATTCAATGGCCGTGTTATCTTACGTCGTGGCGATGTCAATAGGTCGCCACGATCATGGGATCTGACTCCGTTGGACTTCTTTCTTTGAGGATATTTAGAAGAAAAAGTGTACGTTAATAAGCCAAGAACAATTAAAGAGCTAAGGGATGAGATAATTCGGCACATTAACAACATTGAACCTCAATTATGTCTCAGAGTCATTGAAAATATGGAGCATCGGACAGAGATATGCCACCAAACCCGTGGCGAGCATTTGGCCGATATTTTGTTTCACACATAGTTGTCATAGATCCTTCTATCATAAAAAAAAAGTATTAAGATAATTCTCTGAAAACATTTTGTTTTATTTACAATTATCATCGTGCGTTGGACCACCCTTTACCTTTGGGTAAAACTTCAGGACTTTATTCCTGCCGTACCAGCTCTACATCTCCTCAACCGCGCGCTTCTCATGCTCTTTCTCTTTCTTTCCTTGAATCCGGTTCTCTTCCCTTCTTCTCTGTTCATGAACAGCTCTCGTCGTTCGATGCAGCATTGCCTTGTAAACATGGCTTGCCTTTACTTGTCGTAAGGCCATGGGTTTTTCCCGGGTGATGTCGTAAAACCCAGCACATCGGTGGCAGATTCTGGGACGACTTTTTGACAACGTTGCTACCGATCGTCTGTTGTTACGAAAGGTTGCGCTGCTCTCATTGCTCTCATTTATTTAGCAAGCTACCGATCCCACGCATTTTTAAAAATGAGAGCAGTGAGAGCAACTCAACCTGGACTTTCTCAACATGTTAAAAAATTTGCGTCTGTTTTGACGTTTCTGGCAGAAATTTAGATTTCTTTGTGCCTGTGTTTCTTATTTGATATCCAATTCTAAAATTTGAGAAAAAACAGCTGGGAAATATGGAAAAGTTTGCCTGAAGTATCACCAACGCAGTATCAGCGCAATATTGTGTTTCAGGCATAACGATCACACGCAGAACCTTTCTATCAAAAAGCGCCTTTGCCAGTTTTAATCAAACGCATTAACCCGCATTTCTTTTCATAAATTAGTTTTATTTTCTTCGCTTTACATATTTTACGCACAGGTATGACTAAGAATTACTTTATACATACAACACACTCTGTTCAAAAGTATTCATATACAAAAAAAAACAACAAAAAAAAAAAAACATATTTTAACAAATGCACCGTTTGGTCATTCAGACTAAGACTTGTTTTATATTTGTTTTTAAATAGGAATCAGTTAATTAAGTGTCTTATTGTAATGGCCGCAAATATTGTTGCCACTGAACCGCTTAGATTTATTCCACCACCACCGCCGCCGTTGCCACCTTCTTCCGGTTTCTCGCCAACCCATGTCACCCGTCCTTCAAGTCCCGGGTACACAAACTTACGCGTCTTAATGAAGTCCGTCAGTGTTGCGCTGTCGATTAAGGGTAACCGCTGACTAGATCCAATCTCTTCATTGAACTTATGCCCATCGCCACCATTCAAAAGGAACTCTGGCAGAATCACATTGTACATCTCATCGTCGTCCAAACTCACATAGAATGGCACCTCACATTCGGTACACAAGGCCTCTGCGCTTTCAACCCGCTCACCCACGGGATTAGTCAGATTGTATACCACTCGAATGCCGGACATTTGCAGGAAGCCTCCGTTTGAATCTGTATCGAAAATCTCAGCCGAACGCTCGAGGGCATTGCGAATTGTTTTTCCCGATACTTTGGTCACGTAGAGATCATTGCCAAACGGCAGAACGGAGAGGATGTCACTCTCGGTGATTGAACCATCGGAGCGTTTTTCAATTGAGTTGCGAATACCTTAAAAAAATGGTTGTGTCTCGATCATTTTCTGTGGACTCTTTCGAATTTTGTGTACATACCTCCACCCTGAATGAAGGCAATTGCAGTATCGGACCAGTATTTGCCACCGGCATCTTGAAGGGTCCTCGCATACACCATACTGTCGGCAATCAGGTTTCCGAGATTGCATTCTGCTACGCGACACACCGTCCTGCTGCCCTCCAAACGGACCTTTGTATAGCCGACAATGCTGGTTTCCAGAGCTGTGATATTGGGCCGGTACACTTCCAATAATTCCAGGATGTCAGAGTCTCTGGGTATGTCAGCATTCAAAAGGATTGGTGAACCATCGAATTCTATCAGATTTCCCTCTTCGTCAAACTGGAAAATAAACAAAATAACAAAAGTGTTAATTCGGCAAATGATCGACGAGGGATGATTAGAGTCTGTAGCTCTCTCTAGAGCTCTGTCTACAGATACAGAGTAGCTACAGAGAGCGCTACAGTCTCTACTCATCCCGCTTCAGTTGTATGACAAGAAAGATAAGTTCGAACTATGTATATCACGGGCAGTCTTGCCAGAAGACAGATTGACTTTAAGTTCCAACAAAAGATGAAGGCTTAACATTAAATTGTTCGAGACGTTTAAATTTGATTAAATTCACTATTACTGTGCGAAAAGGCACTTGATGATGAATAAATGCAGAACGAACCATTTCGACCATATTTTCACCGCTTTTTTTGGTGAGTTTTCACTATTTCAGCACTTTCTGCGAGTATGTATCGGACCATATTTAACAACATTTACTGCTGATGGTATAACGTCGAGGAAGAGGTTGATTGCTGGAGTATATAAAGATCAGAGCGAATACCGTTAGTGTGACGCAAGTCTTCACTTTTGGATTTTATTAATTCCGAAAGCACTGTGAGCTTTTTGTCTAGCTTATTTTGTGTCAAATAAATCATTAATCTCCTTGGCCATAATGTTCCGATTATCAGAAGCAATCGATATGCGGCTCAGTATGATTTTCGAAACAAGATTGGAGATCATCGATGCATTTGGGAATAAGCTCTAAAGCGGAGAGCTTTTTTAAAGGTTTTTTTTTTGAGGTTTGACAAGTCAGTAAATAATGTTCGTCATCGCCTCATGATAGCATTTAATCGCTAGCAATATGTGCTATAAAGGCAGTTCTTTACAGTCAAACGAATTGCATAACTGTTGAGAGTTATTTTAAATAGGTCAGAGAATGACCTTTGAGGCCAATGCACGATTTTTGACACAGACTACTCGAAGTAATTTATTCACTCACAATAACCACACCGAGTTCACACTTGTCATTTGCACAGCACTTATCCATTTTTGAAGTAGGCTGCGATGAATATCATACGAGTATGACGGTAAATTGCACGCACAGCGAAAATTAGAATGGAGTACAATTTGCAGTAATAATTTAGGTGCCGGAGAGTAAACGAAAGTGTCCGAAGTACAGAAGAGTCAAATTTAAACTGATATATGATAGTTAGACGTTGACAATTCGAAAAAAGCTCGATTTAAAGTAGCACTCCTTGCTGGACGACCCTGTACACAAACGAGAGTGCCATTGAATAGATGATCTACAAGAGTTGCGTCTAATTCCTGAAGAAAACAAATTCAATGCAAGGAAAAGAACTTATGGCATAGTTTCACCGAGTGAATAGAGTCAAATAGAGAATCATCTCGAGTAAGGAAGGTACTGGCAACGACACACAAGTTCTGATGGAAATGGGATTGAATTTTAGCTGAGATACAGAGACGTTGGGTAACTTACTTACTACTCACATAACTCTATTGACAACCGTCCATCCTACCACAGTGGACAGCTCCAAGACGGAATAAATGCCATCAACCTTGGGCCTTTCGAGGAAGTTTTCCATCAGAATTCTCGATACGAGCGAGTGTTGGATAGAAGTATCACTAGATAGAAGGGAACTCTCACTAAACGTTCGAAAATTAGCCAAAGAAGAACAGTAGCAGGTGACTTTTGTGACTACTATAAAAAATCTGTGACATTAAGGCCAAACTTAACCGTCTCTTCAGGGAAATGGCAGTGAAACGACACAATTCATAAAAGACTTTAATGTGATCTAATGATCTGTAGCTTCTAACGCCAAGCCATTACATCCGTAGCTATGATCCAAATTGATATCCACTGCAGCACCATGGCAGCTAAGACTGAACTAAGACTAAGAGAAGCTGGCCTATGAAAAGCCAAGCCCTATGGTCATGCCTCAATTCTGAACAGATAGAATATATCGAGACTTCGGACGGAAGCGGACTATATCATACCACGTTTAAACTATGAGCGGAGATTCTCTTTTAGAATTCCCAGCAGGGAAGAATGGGATATGGTCTTTACCGAAAATGAACTTGCCATCTATGCTGACGGATCCAAGATGAATGTTGGTACTGGTGGTCTATTGTGAGTCTCGGAATTCAAATCGGTCCTTCAGACTTGAGGATAGTTGTAGTGTTCTTCAGGCGGAAGTTGCTGCAATAAAACAAGCTGCGGATATGATTGTGAGGAAAATATTTCAGGACAAACAATCAGAGTCTATGTTGATAGTCAAGCAGCCGTTACAGTCAACATCGATAAGATCCAAGCTCGTAAAAATGTGCACAAAAAGACTGGACGATATTTCAGTAGCCAATTAGGTGACCCTCTGTTGGATGCCCGGCCATATGGAAATTTCCGGTTAAGAAAAGGCAGATGAATTGGCCAGGGTTGGGTCACATCTAAGCTCTTCGCGGGCCCTACCTGAGGCCGGCACATCGCTTAGCACCTTGCACTGGGAAATAGAAATTGAGTCTAACGAGGCAGCAGGTGGTGTCGATTAGACACATGCGCTACAGCTAAATCGTTATGGCCAGTCTACGGCAAGAGGAGTTTTACCGATCGCATAAAACTAAGTCGAAGGGATATACGAATAGCCGTTGAGGTCGTGACAGGGCACTTCGCGATAGGAAATCACGCAGCTGGGAATACTACATAACGACTTTTGTAGAAGCTGTAGAAACGAAGAAGGAAATAGAATCTATTCGCCACCTACTATGTGATTGTCCTGCACTAGCCGTTAGGAGGAAGGAAACCCCAGGCAGATTCTTCTTTCCGGAGCTCGATGAATAAAAGATAAAATTGAGTTAAAAGCCTCATGAGGTGTCTTAAACCATCCATGGAAACAGACGATGCCCACGGTGGTAGGTTTTTGATGTCCTATACCCTCAAAGATTCAACAAAAAGTTAGGAAATTATTCAACTCTTACCTGCACATGAAGTTTTCCAAGATATTTCGTGTAGGCATAGGCCTGCACCACCGGGACATTCTTCCCACTGTTTTGTGTGACGATCTTCGGATAAGGACCCTCTGGCCTCTCTGCATCGGGTTGAGTACCGGTGAACAGGAATGTGTTAGTATGTCCACCAATGACGATATCAACTTCAGGACATTGCGCTGCGATTTCCTGATCCTTTTGATAGCCCGAGTGGCCAAGTGCGATGATGATATGTACTCCCTGAGCCGTCAGTTGCTTTGCCTCTTCACTGTAATCAGTTTAAAAGGAGCTTTAGACCTGAACTTTACGAAAAAGTTTAAGTTACGAACTTGATGGCGTCTATTTCCGGTTTGAACTCAACGTTGTTGGGTATCGTCAGATCCTTGGTTTCGGGTGTCACGTAACCAATGACACCAACCTTGTGGCCGCCAACGGTCAGAATGGTTGACTTCTTCAAGCTTTTTGTGGCCTCCAGTTCGGGTTCTTTTGCGAGATCCAAGTTGGTTGCCAGCACTGGAAATGTGATTTCGTTGAGAAATGGGATGAGTCCGCTAACACCCTCGTCGAACTCGTGATTTCCCAAGGACTGCAAAGAAATTCAATCTTCAGAAACGTAAACTAACTTGGGGACTTATAGACTTACAATTGCGTCGGGAGACAGTTTGTTGAGGAATGCCGCAGTTATGTTGTCCTCGAACACTGTGAACCATGGAGTTCCGGTGTAGGTGTCACCAGCATTCAGGTAAAGCACTGGTGGCCCGGTGGTTTTTGCCTCCTCACGGAACTTGCGAATCCTGAAAGAATCAAACAAATTATAGTCTGAATCTGTAGACACTGACTTCTCGTCTTACTCATGGGCCGTCCTGGCAAAGCCACCATAGCACTTGTTTGTGTTTTGATCTTCAATTACACACTTGGCTCCATTGACGTTGGTCTGTTCAAAGCGAGCATGCATGTCGTTGTTGTGGAGAATAAGAAACTCTGCAAAGGCTGACTTGACGACAGGATTTGCCTTGACAAACACTAGCTGAAACCCAACCAAAGCCAAAACGAATAAGAATTGGTTGTTCATTTTGATGGAAGTTACGCTGGAAACGAAAGTAAAATGTGATTAGATATGGTACAGAAGTTGAAATGGGGTGTGCTTAATCAGACAGTTTTGGAATACGACCAACTTTACTGTAGTCATCTGCGGATTTTCAATTCTGTGAGATTTTCAATTTTGTCTTTGATGTTGTCAAAACTCTTAATTAAGGCAAGTCGGATTTAAAAGTACAAGCAGAGTGCAAAGAAACCATTGAACTACTTTGAAGTTGATGAGCTTGTGCCTTAGATTGAAAAGAACAGACCACATAAACGACTGGATGGCGCATTTGGTTAAGTGCCTGCCCCAAGTTCGAGGGGTCCCAGGTTCAAATCCCAGTGAAATCGAATATGGTCCAGTCACCACTAGCCATTGGGATACAATTAACGGCACTGGAGTAGGTTGCGACCGTTATTTGAAAGTTAGCTTTTAAGATCAAAATTGACCGGAATTATCCACGCCATACAGCACCTCAAATAAAAACTTCAAAATTTGATATATTTTTTAACACATAACGGTAAACATAAAGCAATTCATTTAATTCAAAACAGGGCTCAAAACAAGCGCCAAGTACAGTGTAGTCTTTTTTTTCGGAGGATTTTTTTGTAACACTACTGAAGCACTCAGACTCAAAACTGGTCCATTGTACTGTCAGAAAGCAACCTAGTTCAGTGCCGTTAATTTGATCCCATCCGCTTCGTTATCGCTTCGCTGTTTGGGCCTTAGAGCAGCTTGAATTGGACAACGATTTTCATATTTTCTGACGAGGCTCATTTTCATCTCGGCGGCTACGTTAACAAACAAAATTGCCACATCTGGGACTCGAAAAACAAAAAACACGCACGTTATTGTCGAGAAGCCAATGCCAATGCATCCACAGAGAGTGGCAGTTTGGAGCAGATTGTGGAGTGGTGGCATCATTGGACCATTTTTCTTCGAAAATGAAGCCATGTTAACCGGATTTTTTTTAACTGAAATTGAAGACATGGATTTGGGCGACTTCTGGTTCATGCGCGTCATGCAACACAGCCCATGCCACAATTGGGCTATTGCGCACCAAATTCCCAAATCGTGTTATTAGCCGTCTTGGCGATGTCAATTGGCTGCAAGGCTGCGATTTGACCCCATTTTTGTGGGGAACCATGAAGGAGCGATGTTATGCCAACAATCCGGAAACGATTCAAGCACTTAAGGCCAATATCATCCAAGCAATCCGTGAGCTACAGACCGAAACCATCAACGAAGTCTTGGAAAATTGTGGTGACAGAATACGCTACTGCGAAGCCAGCCGAAGCAGCTATTTGAACGACGTTGTATTTCATAATTAATGGGAATGTTTGTTCTTACTAATAAAGCCATAATACATTTTGTTAATTTTATTGCATTTTTAAAAAGAAACTTATATTTGGCCCACCCTATTTTTGATCTGGGCAATACAACGATGCATCAATAATGGAAAAAAGTAAACAGTGGCTCAAAGTAATAACCGGACAGACCGGTTAGTGAGCGCAATCGAAAAAAAAGGAAACAAATTGCAAAGCAATACAAAAATAAAGGTTTTTCGTTCTGGAAGGACGTCCTTTTTTGTGATGAGAGCAAATTTAATATATTTCGCTCAGATGGACAGTCACATGCTTGGAGAAAGTCCAACACCGAGCTAGCAAAACAAAATTTACGACCCACTGTAAAGCACAGTGGTGGCTCTGTAATGGTATGGGGATGTATGTCTGCCGCTGCCGAACCACATGATAGTTAAATATTTTAAAGGCTAACCTGAAGCAAAGTGCAGAAAATCTGGGGATTGGGGACTGCTACAATTTTTATCAAGACAACGATCCAAAGCATAAGGCTTTAAACGTTCCTCTGTGGTTGATCTATAATTGTCAACACATACTTGAAACCTCATTCCAGAGTCCGGACTTAAACGTAATCAAACATTTATGGGTTTATTTAGACAACAAGTTAAAAAGCTACAAAATTTTTAATAAACAGCCTTGACGGAGGCTTTAAAAGAGGAGTGAAACAAAATAGAACCATCTAATTGCAAAATACTGACTTCTTTAGTGACAGACAGGCTTAAAGCAGTTTTAAAACAAAAAGGACTGTCTACAAAATATTAAAAAAAATTATGATGAAATCTATGTCTTTTAATTTTTATGAAATGTTGTATGTGAATGAACTGTCCGGTTATTACTTTGAGATTATTTTTTGATGAATTTACTATTTTTATTTTTAATGTTATTTAAATGAATTAATATTATTTTTGTTTTTATTGTAGTCCACCTTAAATACGTCTAGTTAAAAAAAAATGCATTTTGAAGTAATTGCCTTTTATTGTTTTCAATTTGTACACAAATAATACGAAAATTAAGGTGTCCGGTTATTACTTTGAGTCACTGTATTCTCGCATATATTTCGTTCAAATGTACGAGTAAATAATGGAGGAGTTACGAACACGGAAGAGGAACTGACATATTTGGAATCTAGAAATTTTCAGCGTCTTCTCCTTTATGTGGTGATACAGTTTTGAGTAAATCTGGACTTCAACCAACTACATACTCTTAATTTTCTCTTTAAGTCTACGCCATAGATCTTATTCCATCCAAAACACGGAAAAAAATTATTTGAAACTGATGAGACTCACCGATGGGTCATTAAGTAATTCACAAAGTAAAATACTTTCAAATTGTTCAACAAACTCGAAAAAAGCTAATTATTCATTTCAGTGAATTCCGGTTAACAACAATTGATTGAAGCAGCAATTAACCAAACCGCGCTTTCAGTGATCCATAAAGGACAATTGGAAAACTCTACTAAAGATTCCCGATCATTAAACTCAATTCTAAATTCGGCCTTTACTCATTTCGCGTCGAAACGGTTTTATAAATATTCTGTTGCAAATAGTCTGTTTTTGTGATTTACTGCGGGTTTAATAGTCGAACGCAAATAATGGCAACGATAAAGCTGCAAGCCAAAAAATGATGTATGTTCATTTCGTTGATTGAATTCTTTTGAGTAAAAAAAAAACAAGCCAAAAAATGATTTATTTTTTCGTTGATTCAATTCTTTTGAGTAAAAAAAAAAACAAAAAAAACAGCTTGGTTGGGTGACATGAAATTGTTTTGATTCTTCCCAAAACTTTCAAATTATGACGATTACCAATTTAAATCCCACAGTAATGACGGCATTAGAGCATACGGACATACGCCGCAATCTGATCATCCATCGAAAGTAAACAGAAGACACTCAAATCAATTTTGTTGCAAATTAACTTGATGTAATATAGTAGCCAAAGTGCTCACTTTATTAAGGCATAACTAAATCACTATTTGTCTACTTTGTTTCACAAAATATCGTTTGCCGGGCTAAGGCTGACTTGGACTCAGCGAAAGGTCAGTAGGACTTGACTGAACACTGATGCCAACCACGTTAGCAACGAATTCGGTCGGACATTTCACATTTAATGATTGCCCACATCCCACAATTATGGGACGTTCTGGCTTTCTGTACATTTCTTTGTCATGCTTCCAATTTCTGTATTTAAAACTGAAAGCAATTAATGACCACAATCAAACGTAGATGTACGTGAACTCTTACGTGGAGAAGAGCGACATGTTAACCTAATATTACTGGAAAATCCTGTAACAAGAGAGGGCATTTGACTTTTGCATTAGCTTTCTCAATTTGGGTCGACGGATGAGAGTTACCTTCTTATGAAATTTAACTACAGTACGTCCCATTAAGTATATATCAACCACATCAATACAAGACTGTAGTCATTAGTCAATAACCTGATTTATTTTGGTACTTCTTCGAGTTCATGTTCATAAATAGATTGCTTAGTCACATCTAATCATACGTCGTTTGGATATTGAAAAAAAAAACCGTAAGAAACTAGTTTTGAGACATCAAAGTTATCTTATTGCGATGATCAGATTGTTAAATTGGCTAACTTCGGAAGAGAATTCGTCGCTGACGATGAGATGACTAGGCAAAACCAAACTTGTACACATGTACATTCATAACATTTCATTTAAATTTTTGTAGGACTTGTGATAATTGTCCAAAAAATAAAGGGGTTCCCAAAATGCACGCCATATTTAAATGTTGCGCTGTTTGTGCGGTAAGGTGTTGCTAATAAAAAAAAAACTGGGCAAGTGCGAGTTGTACTAGCACGGGGAAGGTTCCGTCCCATAATATTGATGGATGATTTCTAAATATCAGACGACGTTTCCGAACTATTTCAGTTGAATTTTCTTCTAACTAAAACCCAAATCAACTATTCATTCATACATTCATGCATCCACACAAACAAGCATCCACCCATATATATACCTCTACCTCTATCCAAGTTTATCCAACACAGAAAATCCCTTCCATCCCACCCAATTATTGTTCATACCTACGATGTGTGTGTGTACATTTCTGTTGGGCATTTAGGGGTTGAGATCCAAGAGATAGCACTCATCAACGTATAGAGTGGTCGAATTAGTTCGAACACAGCACGCAATTTATTTGTGAAAATGAAAATATTTATTATTTTAAATCTTAAATATCTTAAAATTTTGAAATTTATAATTTCTTAATGTTTACGCTGAGGTCTTCAAAACTGCGTTTTCAAATCTTCAAAATTCGCATTTCGATGGTTGACCGTTTTTGGCCAATGTCTCGAAAACTATTAAGACCAGAATGCTTAAAATTATTTTAAATAAAAGTACTCAATGAAGCCAAGTTTTGTAATTTTTTTCAGATTTTTAAACGCTTTGGTTTAGAAATGGCAGGGGGACGCATTAAAAATAACTTTGGAGTTCCATATTTTTCAAATGGAACTTTGGATCAAAAAATGTTGAAGCGAACCTCCACCTCATTTCAAAAGATCTGTCGATTGATATATCACTCGAGAAGGTGCGCTAATTTTTCAAAATGAATGGCAATTTCACCAATACGGGAGCCAGCCCTAAATGGCCCCACTTTTTAAATTTAAGTGCATGGGCAGTGACAACTAGGCCTGAAGTACCTAAGATTTCATGTCGATATCTTTATAAACTGAGCGCCGTTGCCGTGTGGGTTCGTGCGTCGACCCATGCGCATTAGACTTTCACAGTCTAGATTCGAATCCAAGTTCAGACAAACAATTTTTCAAAAAAAAAGAAAATATTGTTCACGGCTCCACCTCTTTCGAGTCACTGACAATGCTCAAAGAGTATAACTGTCCAGAAAAAGCTTCTCAATCTCGCCGTTCGGAGTCGGCATTAAACTGTAGGTCCCCTCCGCTCATGAGAGAACAATAGCACGCAGAACACGAGTGGTTGCTGAGAAGTTAGGCCCAGGTCCACCTCGGACTGTAGCGCCGCCATTTTTATTATATTATTATCTTTATAAACTTGGGAGATAAAGTGTGACAGACGCGACGGACGGAGGAATTGACCGCCGAGGTCATGCGATTAATCGTTCCAATTGACATTTTTTTTTCTAGAGCCAACTACAGTAGACGTGCGAAAGCTTAACCTTATGTTAAAAGCAAAAGAAAACTAAACAAAAGCATCGTCAAATTTCGAACTGCCCATAATTGCTTATGGAAACTTGTCAACTGACATTTGTATACGTAGATAGCGATTCAATTCACTCCCACGTAAGTACTCAAAAGTGAACGAACTAACCGAAATGGAGCGAAGCGATTACCATAGTCACAGTGTATCAGTTTTGTGTATTCACTCGGTTGCATCAATTCCGTACGATCATTAAAGTTATAATAATTATTGCTAGAATTGAGCTGGAAGAGACAATACAGTCTAATGCCGATTCCAAACGGCCACATTGGCAATCTTTTTCTAAACAGTTTTACTCTTTGGGCATTGTCAGTGACTCGAATGAGGTGGAGCCGTGAACAATTCTTTTTTAAATTGTTTGTCTGAACTCGGAATTGAACCTAGACTGTGAAAGTTTAATTCGTATGGGTCGACGCACAAACCCACAAGGCCACAGCGCCCACCATCATTCAAGTTGGCTCCTTTTTATTGCTCTTACACAACCCTTTATGACAGCGACATTGCGATCTAGAAAGATCTATTGTATCTAAGGCTTATGCCAAAATGCTCACGACCACCCAGGATTTGAAAGAACAAAAGAGTATGAATGTGTTAGCAAATGGGTGGAAGGCATTCAATCGAAAATGGCATTAGGTGGCATAAAATATCCTAAGCAGAAA
Organism: Myathropa florea; assembly: GCA_930367185.1. Taxonomy (NCBI): domain Eukaryota; kingdom Metazoa; phylum Arthropoda; class Insecta; order Diptera; family Syrphidae; genus Myathropa; species Myathropa florea. The sequence goes on from OV884002.1 coordinate 111,135,682, forward strand.
AAGGATCATTCGAAATCTTGCGGTCGTTAAGGAAATACCTGTAATTTTCTGTCTGTGAAGTATTTGTAGGAGACTTGAATTCTTGATATTCAGATGCAAAATAAAGTTTGTTTTGTGTATGAATGTCCTTTGAGGATACGTTATTGAAGCTTTGGGAACATTTATCTGTTTGAAGTTTGAGGCCTTGTTAAAAATTTCCAATTCAAAGCTCTGTTTTCTGTCCAAATGATTTTCTGAATTACTTTGTGAATTTTAAGACCTCCTTTACTTCCCATGCAGTCTATTTGGATATACGGAGGCGCTGTCGCAGCTGCATCAATGCAGCTGAGAAAGAAACCACTTTATATCCCTGCAGGCGAACGCGCACTAGAATACGTACATACATATACTAAATAAACCATTCTCCAAGGTGTTGGAAAAAGATGAAAACAACTATCTTTTTTAAATTTGAGATAGTTCTGGTAACGTGTCGGTAACTTGTCGGTAACACACAAAAGCCAGTTAAATAAACCGTGATATTAAAACTGTACCAAGTGTTAATTGGGCACATAATCGAATTAACACTTCCAGAAGTCAAAATGAAACACACCTGCGCTTCTTCACACTTGCTACTTTTGATTTGGTTTCCTTTGCTAAACAAGACTATGGAAGAGAGGGGACATCCATTTCAGTTAATTCCACAGCTGCTTCTGATATTAGCAAGCCCTTCCAAGAAATGTACGACAGTAAGGTGAGACTACTTCTGAAGAAAATTAGTTGTGTGATAATGAGATTGTGGTTCTTTGTGAATTGTCGTGAAAAATTCACAAAATTGGTAGATATTTACCTTGAAATTGTTTTCCTTGTATATTGAACTTCACATTTTGTAGTTTACTATTTCGAAAAATCATTTGATCAGTGTGATCACGAAAGTAGTCCAATTATCTTGTGTAAATTTAAATGACTTAACGAGAATGAATTAATGAAAAAACTGCGACTTAATTGTCAATATTCGGCAGTTCATTGACTCATAAAATTCATGCCCATTTTCGCAAAGACGCCTCTGATGTCATAATCGTTAAAGTATTTGCTGCTCTTATAGACTAAAGTCATCAGAGGAGATGCTTCAAAGCCATTCCCGAAGCCAAACAATCTCTCTGGACCAGTTCGATCCCAATCTATTTAGCAACGCCACAAGCGTATTGATCTATGGCCACACAATTGTCCAGTCATTAAATAATGTGCAGTAGTATGTATCTTCCCGTTCAATTATTTCCTAGCAGAACTCTGAGTGAATATGAGTCATGAACTCTCGTTTATAGTACACAGAAGTGTCAGTCTATTGACACCACTAAAGCACAATGAATCAATTAGCGCTATTGTGCATTTGGAAGTGCCAGAGGGTAACTCGATTGTGTGTACTACTGATTTCCATCGTCACACTAAGGCCGTGTTCTAATGCATTCTGAAAAGATTTTTATCTGAAGTTTCAATGAAATTGAATTAATTGAATCTTTCTAGGATTGCTGAGATTGCTCAGATTGCTGGAAGAAAAGTTGATATTGAGAAGAAGTTGCTACGAATTCAGATTTTCGGAACTGTGTCTCGTAAATATTTTTCAAATCAGGTGAAGGACTGTTTACTCCTCCTCTTCATCTGCGGAAAGCTGCCAACAGTGCTGTGCCACATAATCACATCTATTGAGGTCTTGCCCTCATTCTGTTCAAATAAAGTGAGCGCGTAAGATCTAGTGGCTTCCAATTTTATTCTGTATTTTAAGATGGCCGAGGGGCGTACATACGACAACAGCACCAAGATAACACGCAGAATAACTCTTGCCAACCGCTTTTTTTTTTTGGGCTCAGAAGGCAATTCCCTCTGTCGAAAGACTCAGCTGACTTTATGAATGACATTGATTATCCCAGTCCTGCTTTAAGGCGCAGAGACACAGACAACGTCGAAAGCGAATGAAGAAGCTCTTGGTCTTTTCGAGAGAAAAGTTTTGCAAACAATCTTTGGTCCTATTTTGCGTTGATGACATTTATAGAAGAAGATTCAACCACGAACTGTATGGACAGTACACCGGCATGGGTGTATCCAGGCGTCTGCGGATCCAACGCCTAAGTTGTCTAGACTATGTAGAGCGCATAGACAACTTAGCTTCGGCCCGAAGAATCTTCAACTCTGAATCAGTGGGACAACGCAACAGAGGACGAAATGAACGTCTCTGATGACACACCCAAGCGGCGTTGACAGCAATTGGCGAAAACTATCAAAAGATCGTGCTAGCTGGTGATATTTGTTGAGCCCAGGGTCCACCCCAGACTGTAGCCACACAAAGAAGAAGAATAAGAATAAGAATAAGAAAAGGCGCAAGAGCCAGTTTCCCAGTCTGATCTGGGTAGAATGCTGAATAGCTCTTTGGTGAAGTGCAATACCCGCAGTTTGTCCGTGTCCTATGGTAGGAAATCAATAAGAACTCTGGAGTGTCCATTCCGAAGACTGACTTCAGACCCCAATTTGCCGAAGTGGTTATACTGAATATTGCTATTCCAAATTATATTTTTATTATGTTCGCATAGCACCACCACGTATGGAGCTAGTAAGGTAGGCAGACGACTGGATAGCGCAGTTCGTTAGTGCCTGCCACAAGTTAGAGGGGTTCCAGGTTCAAATCCCAGTGAAATCGAATCTGGTCCAGTCAACATTTGCCGTTGGGATTAAATTAACGGCAGAGGAGTTGGTTGCTAACTGAAAGTACAATGGACCAGTTTTGAGTCTGAGTGCTCCAGTAGTGTGTCAAAAATTCTCCGAAAAAAAAGGTAGACAGATAAGTTAAAGTGGCTGAGAAGTGCACTTAGACCAGTAGTGGGAAAGCATTTGTAGCTATTGATATAGCGCAGTAGATTGCTAATGAGAACCTGACTGAGTTCGCGAATGCCATCGTAGAAGTAGGTTCCCAAAAATTGGTGTCAAAGGGACGCCAGCGCCGGGAGGTGCAGAGGAGATGTAGAACGCTCTCCACTTCTTCCTCATCTACGCAGCTTGTGCAGAAATCGTTAGCCATAATGCCATGTCATCTGAAGTGAGGCAGTTTCTTTTGATGACACTGACGATTGGGAGATCAAATCTTTAGATCGTATGAGGTATAGCTTGGGCCAGATAATTCTGGAGGTTTGGCACGTAGTTCTCCTCGCCCATTTGTTATTCGGTTTTTTTAGTCGCGTCTGCTCGTAGCAACAATTTGTATCTGCATTGCTGCGTTTTGTTAAGAAACTAATAATATGGAGCCGGTAAACGTGGAAATAAATGTTCTGAAAATGGCAACGTCGCTCGCTTTAGCGTAGACAACAACCGGAGGTGGCATGACTCTCCAGGATGTAAACATGTCAAGTGCGTGCTACCTAACGTCTGTAAGAAATTCGCGGCATTCTTATTATCTCTTGACAGAAAAGACTGCAGACGACTTACCGGCATACTAACGGGCCACTATACTTTCGCCAAACACCTAAATGTGGTTGGCCTAAGCGATGAACCACTTTTCGATGCCTATGGAGGAGACTAGGAATGTCTGAGTGCTCCAGTGTAGTGTCAAAAGCCTCCGACAAATAAAAAACAAACTCTATTCTCATCAACTGTGAAGAGATTAGTTCAAAAATTCATGAAGCCCTAATCAATTAGGGCCATAGACTCTTTCAACGAGTCGTTCAACACAAAACCTTGAAGAAGTTTCTGAAGTTGGTGCTTGAAAAACAAGTCAGCACCTAAGTCGAGAATTTAATATTTCGAGAAGCTCTTTTTAGAGTATCCTCACGAAAGTCTTGCGTCTTTTTTTTGCAAGCAAAGTGGAACTGACTCTAAATCAGAAACCTGCTGACCACGCAGAGCAGTTTCATTAAGTGAATTATGGAACAACAAAAAGTGGACGCTTATTTTTCAAATGAAATCACCTTTATTCATTTTGGTGGCTTTGTTGACCGACAGTGTTACTCACACAGTAGTCCCAGTCTGCTGTAAACAACATAATTTCCATGCAATCAGCAGTATACACGGGACATTAAATGTGTCATATGACCGTCTGAGTGGTTGTCACCCAAAACCTGTGTGACCAGACGATGAAGGTATATTGTTTAAGCACTTACTTTGCTTTGAAAACATTTATATATAAAACTGGACTGTATGTCCAAGAGTCGCTGATTCGTATTCGGTTTGAAGGACCAAAATGTTATGGTGACCAAAGTAATTTTTGATTCGTTGATAAACTATAGTACAAGGTGTACGTTTATTGTCAGGCCCCCTACCAGAGATAATGCTCACATCGTATATAATTCACTTCAGTCATCAAAACCGATTAAACTTGCTGATTAGATGACCTACGCGTGTCACTGCTTAATGCGAATTCTGTCAAGGAGGCGACATAGCATTCTTTGAAAATTTGATTAGTTAGGTAATATCAGCTAATGGTGCTTGTTATCGCAACAAGAGAATCCAGTTTTTGTGCCAACATGGGCGTGGAATAGGAAACTCAGATCACGCTGTTTACTGCTTTTGGACTTTTTTTTGGGGAGTTTTCGAAGTCTACAGCCAATAAGCTCAGATCCACCCAACGTCTTAAAGATAATTGAATGCTTTGTCAACGGAGGTCCTCTAAGTTTTTTCAAAATCACGAACATTTAGACGAAAGCGTGCGTCTGTGACGCAAAAACCGTGGGGCCATATACTCGACGTGCTATTCATAACATAACCCTATATCTTGAGAACAAAATGTACGATACAATCGTTGTACCAACGGTTGGACAGATTTGGTATTGTGTACAACAATTGTGTCATGTCACTCCATAAAACCGACCGTTGTACCGATATTTTTTGGTCGCATGCTTTTGAGTGAACAACCGCAGTCGAATGCAACAGATTGTACGGAAGTTGTATGGTGTGTATTTGCACATACAATTGTTGTATCGATTTCAGTTGTGTTTCGGGTATGCTAGTAACGAGTTAAGTAATTGATGACCAAACAAAATGTCACGTTGTATGTAAATTGTACATAGATTGTACAATGGGGCGCAAAATTAATCATCCTTTCGGAAGATGTTGTCGTTCTTGCAAATGGCGTCGTACGTCAATCATATTTGACATTTGTGAACTAGACAGCTACAGTATACAAACAGACAAGCAATGGAGCGCTATACTTCGCAAGAGCGTGGAATAATTGTGCCAATTTGTTTACCAATAATCGGTCGGTGGTGTTAACGCAGCTTGAATTTCGACATCAATTTCCTAACCGTGTCGCGCTAGCTGGGCCAACATTCCGGCGCTTAGCTACTCGACTCAAACTGACTGGAACCACAGGAGATCATGCAGTGCATGGCCACCACCGTACCGGTCGTTTGCCCGAGAATACCGCGGCTATTGTTGCCGATGTCGCTGAGAACGAAGAAACATCAACCAGACGACGGGCCACGAAATTGGGCATGACCAAACAGACCCTACAGCGAATTTTAGTGAAAAACTTACACATGTTCCCATACAAAGTGCAAACAGTGCACCAGTTAACGCTTCCTGACCGTCAGTCGCGTGTGAATAACTGTCAAGCCAACCTCAATCTCAACAATGGACAGGATGATTTTGTGTTGAAAATCATCACGAGCAACGAGGCGCATTTCCACTTAAGCGGTTACATCAATAAACAAAATCTTCGTTTCAGGGGGACTGAAAATCTGCGTGTGATGCACGAAGAGCCATTACATCCACTCAAAGCCACTGTGTGGTGCGGTGATCACGCGGGAGGAGTGATTGGGCCGTTTTTATTTGAGGATGTCATCGGCAATACCGTCAGTGTTACTGGTGAACGCTGGAGGGTCATGACAAACGACTTCTTACTGCCGGAATTGGATGAGCGGTGCTGGGTGAACATGTGGAACATAAATAGGCTGACCAGACGTACTCTTTTAAGAGGACATGTCCTCTTTTTGTCTCGTAAAAAATGTCCGCTATCTTTTTGGAAAACATGCAATTTGTCCTCTTTTGTGGTTTTCCCAAATAACTACATTTTTCGACATCGAAAAACTACAACAAAACTTTTTTTTTTCAACGCTAATTTAGAAATTTTCTGCATCAACACAACGACATTTTTAGTGTTTCAACAGTCGTCTGAACAGACCCAGTCATTTGACAGCTCATTTCATACCTATTTTTTTCTGTTTAAAAGTAAATACACCGTTTGTTTACTGTATTCCTGTGTGCGTTTCTAATGTAAAAAGAAGTGAGTCTTCAATTTTTATTTGAGACTATTCAAGATGTCTTCTTTTTCATGCCCATGGATCTGGTCACCCTAAACATGAACCGCACACACAGCACGAGCCACAATGGATATTGTGAAGGAAGCGTTTCCTGGTCACGTTTTGGCGATTTGACATGGCCAGTAAGATCGCCCGATTCAACCATCATCTCAGACTGCTTTCTTTGGAGCTATTTGAAGTCGCGGGCTTATGCCAACAGGCCTCAGTCAATCGCAGCCCTTAAGGAGAATATTCTACAGGAATGCGCACAGATGTCACCAGAAATCTTGTGGAAAGTCATGGAAAATGCGATAAAACGGGCACAAACTGGCGGCAGCCACTTGGTGGATATCATCTTTCTACTTAGCAGAAAAAAAATGTAAAGGTCCAAATAAAGATTTCTATCACTAAAAATTGTTATTTTGATTTAGTAAAAAACTAATTCAAAAACCAAATTGGATGATTAATTTTGCGCCACCTTGTATAATGTGTATGCTGCATACAATAGTTGGGACGATATCGGCACAATACAAGTCGATGCAACCATTGTATCGTCCTTTATACGATATGTTTTAATAAAAAATTTACAAATTTTAACTAAAAACCTTTTCTTTGGGGCACCCTCTAGTTTATCTTTTAGATTATCCGTCGCTTTGCGATCAAGATTTACTTATCTGCTAGCATTGACGTTTACGATTAATTCGAATACCAATAAAAGCAGGAAATCGCCTATAAATTATCAATGACCTTTTCTACAAGAGCTTAAGGCAAGCGTGTTTCACGAGCCAGTCGTTGATAGATAATTGTGGCCAACAGCCAATTAATCACCAACAACTTCTTTCGATTACTAACCCACTTTTGTGAAAGTATCCACTCGGCTTGTAATTATTTAATCAAATCGAAAGATTTTATCGTTTCGATAGTTTTTCAATTAAAAACCATCGACTCGTCAAGCACCACTGGATTACAGACGTTCGAAGCTAAGAGCATTCTTAAGTGTTTCATTGTCTTGAAGACTTCATGAATGAAACTACATTTTCCTTTCGCTGAAGTTGATCTGTTGTGTAACTTTTGCCTTCTGTCGTGTCCAGCTGCGCACTTTGTTGCAAATTCAACTACGCACGCATGTACTCGTGGACTGACAACTGATTAGTGCTTTCTCGATTTTTCATTTCAGATATATTTAGTGATGGGAAATAGCTTATCCACTAATCAATCTGCTCGATAATCTTTTATTAAATGATAATCTTTTCGCGTGTGTGGAATGAACACACAAAGAAATTGAACTAGATTCCAGATAAGAACAACTTGTTGTTGCTAGTGTTCACACCAATTTTGAAAAGAATTCAAATCTAACTCAGCTATCGCTGGAGACAAATTGTGGCGGTATTCCATAAACCTGGGTAATTTGACAAAATCGTATGTTCGTGCGGGTAGACTCTTTATCTACCACATCAAAAATAGCAATTAAATGTGTTAGAGTGACTAAGCCTTTGTTCTTTATAAACCACAAGTTCAAAGTGAATAAGTGGCTCATTACATGAGGCGGAAGAAGGCAGGATTGAGGGAGATACAATATACGATTTTCACAAGCGTGAGGCTGATGGGATGGATGCGCCAAAAATCGGCCTTCTTCCACCGAAAATCCATTTTCAAAGTGGATTCTCGGGTAAAGCAGGTATATTTTCATCCCTTTTCGTTCCGTTTTCGACATGTTTTCCTCACTTTATGGTGATCGGTCATCGAGCAACACCTCACGCATGCTGCGTTGCATTTTACACAAATTGATTATAGGGACAAATTAAATGCAAGTTTAATGTTTTTACTGCATACATATAGTACTACATCCAAACGTTGCTGCTGCATCTCAAGTAAAAAGTTTTTTATCCGTAATTCATGAAAAATACGAACTTAAAAGAGAGCATTACTCAATTCCCTGTAGAACATTACTGGGTGAAAACATGATACAAGTGAACCGATTCGCGTGTTCCACTCGCAGAAAATCTTGCCTGCCCAGTCGGATTTCCCAGTCGTTTGTAAACAGCAAGTAAGTATGTAGACTACTGTACAGAGGGTCAGGGATTCGAATCGATGGGCCAGATGCATTTGATATTCTATTGAACCTAATCCTTTCTTTGGCAGAAAAATGGTGGTGTGCTCTGCTAACGCCCTTATTGCCTCTCCTTAGTGCTTAAGCGTAATCTACTCACTCGGCATAAATCAGAATGCCTATCAAAGAATTTACTCGTAGACCACACCAATTTATACCATTTTCTCGAAAATCTAGTACAGAGTACAGCCATGGTACAGGGTGCGCCAAAATTTCGGTACTTATATAAACATTGAATGACTTTGACATTTCTGTGGCCAAAAACCCTAACCGCATAACTCGAGTTAGGTCAAAAATAAGTTATAAGTACCATTATGTTCAGCGTGTTTAAATCTACTTTCACTACATTTTTTATGTCTGTATCTTTTTTTAAACAGAAGTTATTCCAAAAAAAACTAGAGGCCTAAGTACTAGTAGCAGTGCTGATTTGAAACGTTGACCGTCTCTCTTGAAAAAGTATAAAAACCGACTTAGGCGGTTATGCCTTGTTACCACAGATTTATCACCCGCTGAACATTAAAAATAGTTAGTGACGCTGGGCATTGAAAATAGTGGTTCAGATGTTATAACTCAATGTGCCTATCGTCGAAATTATCGTGATCAACAAGCACCGTTAGACAACAGTATTCGTCGTTTGGTGTCGAATTTTGTTTAACACGGGACAGTGGGCAATCGTCGACATGCCGTACGTCAACGCCAAAGATGTTGCAACGACCTGGCGGTAAGAAGCGGTAAAAAAGTGTTGCCAAGAACCAACATGTGGGCGCCGTGGCGTAGTGGGTAAGTGCGTCGACTCCTACGCTCGATGTTGAAGGTCCTCTCCACTCGCGACAGAACAATAGCACGCACAGCACGAGTGGTTGCTGAGAAGCTAGGCCCAGGTCCACCTCAGACTGTAGCGCCGCCATTATTAATATTATTATTACAAGAACCAACATATGTCGTGTCGTATCGCCACCGCGCCCAGCGTTTTGGCGTCAAGCAACCACCTTTTTTTCGGAGGTATTGAAACATTAAACTGGAGCACTCAAACTCAAAACTGGTCCATTGTACTGTCAGGTAGCAACCTACTCCAGTGCCGTTAATTTTATCCCCCAGTCGCTCCAGTCATCCTGTCGGGGAACCACCTTACGGCACATTTTGAAGGATGATTTACCTTTGTTTCTGCATAGAGTGCAATTGACTCAAAGAATATTGCCCACAGACCGTCCACCTCGTCATGGCCAAACAGTCGCATACCGACGTAAAAGATGGCCCACCCTGTACATATTTCCCCCTCGATAATTCCATACATATCCTTACGAATGAATCCCGTTACCCAGGACAAAACGTCACAATCTACATCTACAATTTTGAAGTAGTTAAGCAGTTTGTCTGCCTCGGGGCAAACGTGAACTTCACAAACGACGTCTTGTTGGAGATCCGACGCAGAATCGTCCTTGACAACCACTGCTACTTCGATTTGTCAAAACAACTTGGGTCAAAACTCCTCACTCGAAGGACCAAAGTCATGGTCTGCAAAACCTTAACCCTGCCTGTCTTGCTCCGAAAGGAACCGAAAGCGGAACGATAACCAGGACTGCAGAGCTGATCCTTTACTCCTTCGAAAAATATTTCCGTCGGATATATGGTTCCATCTGCAAGAAAGGTTAATGGAGGAACTCTATAGGCTGTACCAAGATGTAGACATAGTCCGAAAGGCAAAAATCAGTCGACTACATTGGCTCGGCCACATCAAGCGAATGGACAACAATGCTTCAGCTAAGAGAGTCTTCGACTCCGAGCCTACCGGTTTGACCGAACATCCGGTTTCAGAACCAAGTCATCGCGGATGCAAGACAGCTTGGTCTAGACGAGTGGATGCAGCGAGCCCGGGACCGCCATGGAAGACAGCTATAGCTCAAGGCCAGTCCCTCCATGGGACGAACAGCTGATAAGTAAGTAAATAAGCAACAGAAACTTATGTACTCTGCGATAAGCATAATTTTCGTACCAATTAAAAGAAAAATCGTTCTTAACTTGATGAAGCATTAAGGGAATGTACAACTCTTGAGTCGCGCTTGATCGCTGCCAATTTTATTTAGTACCGGTATAGTAAGAGCGTCCAAACATCCGGAGAGAAAAGAGATGCATCGTTGCACTGGGCAGCTCTCACATCGTCTTTATAAGGCCAACGATCCCCAGAGCGTCTGAATCTGAGGTATGGCTGCTTTTCTTCCCCAAGAGACTAACATTTATCTTGACCAAGTCATTTTGTTTTCGCGATGGCTTGTTGTTCAGAGGCACCGCAAATTTATCAATTGATTTCGAATAAATGGACTAGAAGCCAAGCAGATATTATGATATAGACAAAAGAGAGCACATTTAGTTTGTACACATCCATACTGACGAAAGAAATACAAACAACGCTTTAAGCAAATATTTAGTGTGTTATTTAGCGTCTTCTGTTTGAAATAGAAATTGGATCTAAGTAGTGCGTCACTATGTCTCAGTTGAATGATCTCAGTTAGTTTCCCTAAAGAATAAAAAGTGATTTTGAATTAAGGAGACATATTGGACCTGAGACAAAAATCGCAAAATTTTCTCTATTAAAATTTAAGTAGCTTAGTGAGAGTGTACAATTCTTTTGTGATTATTTATGCAGCATGATTCGAGTTTTTGTCAATCAGCATACTTGTTCGATGATCCATTCGATGTCAGCTTAGTCATCGCCACAATTATCTGAATGAATTTTCTGCTTTCCAGAGGAAGGTATGTATACATGTAGGTGTCCTAGCGAGTTATAGTCGCGGCCCAGGTAAACCGATAAATCGATTGTGCCTTCATATGCTTTCTACAGGGTTTCATCCTTCTAAAACATAGCGTCGCACATACGGTATCCGCAGTGTCATCATTTTCATATTGGAGATTTCGTTGGCGTTCAGTCTATATAACTGGACTATTTTCTATGTCACAATATCCGACACCCAGCTCTTCAAGGCTGTAGACGATGTTCTGGTAGGGAGCATGCACCAGATCATTTGTAAAATTTGGGAGGACTAAAGCATGCCCGACGACTGGAATATCAGCTCCATACGCCCAATCTTCAAAAAAGGCGATCCTGCCTCTTGCAAAAGCTATCGAGGTATATCTCTGCTCAACGTCGCCTACAAGATCCTGTCTAGTGTATTGTGTGAGCGTCTAAAGCCGTTTGGTACCGCACTAATCAGCGCGTACCATTGCGTCTTCCGGCCCGGCAAATCGACTATGGACCAGATCTTCACACAAGTTTCAGATCGATACGCATTTCCTTTTCATCGATTTCAAAGCCGCGTACGACAGCATTCATCGCTCATCATGGCCGATGGCCGAATTCGGGATCGCGGGAAAACTGATCCGGTTATGTCGCACCATACTAAAGGTGGTGCACGATGCTCCGTGCAGTTCAGTTCCAAGCCTTCTGAACCATTTAAAACCTGCACCTGATTTCGGCTGGGGGATGCGCTGCTGTGTGATTTCTTCAATCTTGTGCTGGAGAAGATAGCGCGGCGTGCAGGTGTAACCAGGGATGGCACTGCCTTCTACAAATCTGCCCAATCTACGCTGATAACATCGACATCATCACGCGTTCCCAGCGTGCCGTTGTTGAAGCTTTTACGGCGGTTGAAGAACAGGTGAAACGAGCTGGTCTCAAAGTAAATAGGAACAAAACAAAATATATGCTTTCGAGTACAAATCGATCTATTGCACACCACCTGGGACAAAACATTTCGATCGACAGCTACAATTTTGAGGTAGTGAAGGAGTTTGTCTACCTCGGGGCAAATGTAAACTCCACAAACGACATCCTGGTGGAGATCCGACCCAGAATCGCCCCTTGGCAACCGTTGTTACTTTGGTTTGTCTACACAGATCTGGTCAAAACTACTAACTCGAGGGACTAATATTATCATCATTATCATCATCATTTTCAGTGACCCGCATGTTCCACTAAAGGGGTCGCAGGGGTAACGCACGCACGAAAGATCTCCAGGCCATTCGATCCTCCGCCATTGACTCTAACTCATCAGGAGCTATGCTCAGGCGCAACCAGGCGAGTTTTTGGACTTGGTCCAACCATCTCGTCCTGGGTCTGCCAAGCGGTCGCCTACCTGTTGGAATCGCATTCAAGGCACGCCTAGGAAGTCGTGATGATGGGGACATTCATGCCACGTGAGAAAACCATCGAAGTACAGCCCTTCCCGTTTGAAGAAGCAGCTGTCCAACGTTGAGATCCTCGCGCACTGCCGTGTTTCTCACCCTATCCCGGCGAGTAATTCCCACAACAGCACTAAGAAATCTCATCTCTGCAGCTTGTATTCGCGTTCTTATTCCTTCGGTCATTACCCAAATTTCGTGACCATAGGACCAACATTATGCTCTACAAAACCCCTATTCTGCCAGACCTGCTTTACAGAGCCGAACGACGTACGATAAGCAGAACAGCAAAGCTGATTCTTGGTTCCTTCGAAAGAAAAATTCTGCGTCAGATATATGGTCCCGTCTGCGAGGAAGGCGAATAGCTGAGAAGGCAACCGCCAACTCTATAGGCTGTACCAAGATGTGGACGTAGTCCGGAAGATACAAATCCGTCGACTACATTGGCTCGGCCACATCGAGCGTATGGACAACAATGCTCCAGCCAAGAGAGTCGAATCCGAGCCTCCTGGTTCAAGAAGGAGAGACCGAACCTCCGGTACAAATACCAAGTCATCGCGGACGTAAGACAGCTTGGTCTTGATAACTGGAAGCAGCGTGCCCAACGATGGAAGGCAGCGATATCTAAGACTCGGACTCTCCATGGGTCATAGGCCTGTTTATTTATTTATTTTTTTTTTCGGAAGTATTTTTTAGAAGACTCAAAACTGTTCCATTGTACTGCCAGGTAGCATCCTACTCCAGTGCCGTTAATTTGGTCCCAACGGCAAATGGTGACTGGACCAAATTCGATTTCACTGGGATTCGAACCTGGGAACCTTCTAATTTGGGGCAGGCACTTAACCAACTGCGCCATCCAGTTGTTCCAGGACGGATATATGGTCCTATCTGTGAGAAAGGTGAATGGATGAGGAGGCACAACCGCGAACTCTGTAGGCTGTAGGATGTAAACGAAGTCCAAATGGCAGAAATCCGTCGACAACACTGGCTCGGTCACATAGAGCGTATAGACAACAATGCTCCAGCCAAGAGAATCTTCGAATCAGAGCCTCCTGGTTCGAGAAGGAGAGGGAGACCGAACCTCCGGTTTAAAGACAAAATTATCGCGAATGCAAGAACGCTTGGTCTAGACGAGTGGAAGCAGCGTGCCCGGGACATTCAAGGATGGAAGACAGCTATTGCTCAGACCCGGTGCCTCCATGAGACGCAGGCCTGATAAGTAAGTAAGTAAAGCTATAATTGCTCGGTCAAGTTAGGGTATTCTAACGATAGAGCTGCTTCGTTTATGTCCACCACTTTCGCTTTGAAGACACAGCAGTCGGCGTTTTGAGTAATAGGTTTTTTGAAGAGATTACAGAAGATCCCCTCTTCTGCATCTGGGAAACAGTTAAGTGATCTATTCTCCCATCGGGCTATTCAAGAAATCTTTCAATCGATCCACTTTTACTCTCCAACCTCAATATCCTTTTAAAGTTAATTTATGGCTGAGAAATGCAGAGATATTTTCGAATAAATTAGATAATTTAATACTCAACAAATTAAATGATGCACCTGCTTATTTAAGCAAAAATGTTTATATTGAATTTTTCTCACAAAATTCTGACGCAAACTACACCCAAAAACAAAAAGAGTTTTTCAACATCTCCCTCAGACTGAATTTATGCGTCACAAAACACCAAAATTGTTCGTATCGAAATCGAAAAATTGGAATCTATCCCAAAAAGCCCAAAAAAAAAACACTCACAAAAAGCTGAATCATTGTGCCATTAATTCGACTTTTCATTGATAAATTCAACTGCACATTTAATGACCTTTTCTAAGTGAAAATCATTTCGTTTCAACCTTTTTCAATTTTATCGGAAACAAACATTTCAGACAAAACTTCGGCTGCCAAAAAAAAAAAATCCCCCGACATTCGTAATGAAAGCATTATAAATTTTAATAAACCAGAACACTTGGCACTTTTCAGAATTACTTCAAATATGTGCACGGTCAGATGTGTTGTGGGTACACTTGGCACGTGACAGAAGCCAATTATTGCAGTAATTCACCGTGAAGAAACACATTTAATATTTCACCAAAACCGCATTCAGAAGTGGTTCAAGAAACGAGAACACTCTCACAATTTATGACGATCCACGGTGCGTGGAGACAAGATAAATAAGCAAACAGATAAGACCGACATTTATTCGACAGATACGTCGTCGGAGCTCGATGGATGACGAACGCACTCACAAATTGAGACAAATCTTAATTTAGCACCACAAAGAAAAGCACTGCACGAGGAAAAGGCGTCAGCAAGTGCAAAACCCGTCGGCGCACAAGATCGTCAACCGCACCGACAAACGCAGATCTGTCAAGAGGCAATAACTTAGGTCGCGTGCCGCTGTCAATCACGTCGTTGTCACATCCAAAAAAAAAAAACTTTAAAACTTATTTTTAGCCTTTGCAGATGGCACATTCAACCTACCTGACGTTCAGATTCAAATTTTACAAGCACAATGCACAACAGATACAGCAAAACATGCACACTCTCGTCGACGCTTTGTTGTCTAGTTTAACCGGTTGTCTTTGAACGAAAATAAAAAAAAATACAAAAAATCTTTCCGCGCCTCAACAATTCAGTGTTAATGATGCTAAATGGATCATTTCTGCGGCATTCACTGATTACCGAAAAGCAGATCACAGTCACGAAAATTTCCAACCGACCGAGACGACAGACACTCGCTGAAGTGAACCTCAACACTGACGATCGACACTGAAACTGAACTGTTGGGTGATGTTTCGATTTGGAATATGGCCATTTCAATGAGAGACACTCGCGTTGACTTTTCATCATCGCATTCAACTTAAGGTGGTCGTAGTGGTGGTTGGTGTCGTTTTGTGGCCGCTGAGAGAACAGGATTATCGCATGAAAATCGCTTGTACGACGCGTTATCGCGCGAACAATAGAACTGAGCAATAAATTTGTACACTATTTCGTTTTTTGCTGATAAAACATGTAAACTAGAAGCGATTAACTTAACGAGTGATAAATAACTACAAGCAATTCCCTTAATATTGGCAGCAAATTATGTTCACAGATATCAGATGACAAGCACTAAAGATAAACAATTTTTCCTCAACGTGGGAAACTACGTGGGCACTCGGTGAATGTGTCGTGTTATGCTGAAGTGTTTTATTGTCGAGCTTGGACATTGTGGGAGCTGTGAGTGGATGTACGAGCTCAAATTAATTTATAAAGAGAATAAGTACCATTTTCACGGCATTTTCACTTCACTTGTGCGCCTCTTTGAACAGTTGGTTCTCTCTCACATTTGTTTGTTTGCGTGGAAGCCATTCGCTGGTACAGATATTGATTCGAGATTTAACTTGTTTATCGGCCAGATAGTGTTGGAAGTGAAGTATCAAGCGTGTGGGATATTAAGGAATGAATAGGTAAATGAAATACGTGCTTTTTAATGTATTTTTACTCTCGGATACATTTTCATTTTCGTTCACTTTCATGAACGTGGGCAAACACTTGTTCAATTGTGGGTGGAAAGGAAATCGGAGAAGATGAGGACTGTGTATATCCAGTTTTATGAATGCTAATCGACTTACAAAGCATCGTGGGAGCAGTGTTCCTCGATTGAATTTGTTCCTAAAAAAAACGAGCAAGATGGACTACAGTCCAGTAGTGAACTTAATATCCACCATAGAACCCAGCATAGGGTCGTCGGGGACTTTCGCCGACAACTGTTATCATCGGTTGGTCTGTGACCAATCAAGAAAGTCTGAAACAAATGCTTGGATGAAATCAGATTATTTGATATACAAGGTGGCGCAAAATTAATCATCCAATTTTGATTTTGAATAACTTTTTTACTAAATAAAAAAAAATTATTTTGAGTGATAGAAACCTTTATTTTGACCCTTACAATTTTTTCTGCTAAGTGGAAAATATGATATCCGCCATGTGGCTGCCGCCAGTGTTGATACACATTTTTTTACAGCATTTTCCATTACTATCCATAATATCTCAAAAGAATACGGCCCAATCACTCCTCCCGCGTGAACGCCTCATACACATTGGCTTTGAGTGGATGTAATGACTCTTCGTGCATCACACGCGGATTTTCAGTGGCCCAGAAACGAAGATTTTGTTTATTAACGTACCGGCTTAAGTGGAAATACGGGCTGAGTTCGTAAACGTCAACAAAATGCGCATCACTGTGTATGTGATGCGACGCAACGATATTTTGATGTTGCAATGCATCACGATGCTTTAATTTTGTTGGCGTTTCGGAACGGTTTATTATTTTGTATTTCAATTGTTTATTTTTATTTGTCAAAATGTCAAAGAACTTTATGACAATTTTTTAAATAATTTGGTTAAAAATGTTGGCAATTACAATGCCAGTATACTCCAATATATTTTAGACAAGAAAAAGAGACAATTGAGTCGGAAAATAAAAAAAAATCACAATAATCTATGATGCGCTGGTTGCTTTTGTTTGCGCATCGTTGATTTAATGTTGCATTTTAGAACGTGATGCAAAGCAGCATTGCAACAATGTTTGCAATTAAGAACGCTTGACGTTGCAGTACTGCTCTAATGTTGCGATTACGAACAAAATCAACACAAAATCGTCCTCTCCGTTGTCGAGATTGAGGATGGCTTGATATTTGTATACTGCAGCTGTCTAGTTCACAAATGTCGAATATGATCGGCGTAGGACGCCATTTGCAAAAATTATAACATCTTCCGATAGGATGATTAATTTTGCGCCACCTTCTATAAATAACCGTCAAATATTGATGGCAATTGGTTTCTGGCACTTCATTTATTCGAATCACTTTAGGTCTCCGTACCTTAGTTATTTGTTCAACTGAAACAAGATCTGGTGTTTTGACTCGATAACTTGTAAAATTTCCATATTTGGAAAGTATGGTAACGGCTACATGTTTGTCTCACATCAACTCCGCCGCAGTGCGATTCAAAGCCCTACACGCTGCTAACGTAACGTAGAACAGTCAAGAAGGAATTCCGGTTTTTGAAAACAAGTCAGTGGCAGCCCATATGCATGCTAGCTTTACGAGAGAAACACAATACTGCGTTGGTGCTAACGTTTCTGCTTTACGTAGATAGTCCTTCAGATATACTTTTAATTGAAAATCCACATTTATCAGCTGTTTTAATTTCCATAAAGCAGCACCGATAGAGGATAGAGTGGAACAATTGCAGCTTTTTTTTCTGATTTTCTTGATTTTTAGCTCTGCACTGGAGCAGTTAGAATCAAAAACTGGTCCATTGTACTACCAGGCAGTTAGCTGTAGCCGAAAAGCCACACGTGGTGTAGAACTACATTTTTGCCAGACATGTTTCAACATTCGTTTTGTTTCTACATGGTACCTCTTACTTTAGCATGCATAACAGTTATTATTATTATGGTTGAGGGTATATTGCACCGCGACCTTTAGGATCTATTGTGCCCCCTTTCAATATCTTAGCACAATTACGAGTTCCCCTCAGATACAGTTATTTTCAGAGTTGTATTGAGGGTAATGGACTCCTATTGCGCATAGGTGAAGAAATCTGTTCTAGAGTATTCTCTCTAAGCCCGTTTCCTTCAGGAATCTGAGAATGAGAGATGGTTACAGTGATTGCACTTCTTCTTCTGATAGTAGGTACTTGCCCAGCTTTTTTTTCTTTTGTGGGCTAGTGCCTCACAAAATCCCAGTATATGTTCTGGAATTTCATTAATTCTCCACAAAATCTGCAGAGACCTTCTTCTGATACCCCTAGTTTCCTTAGATGCTCCCTGAGTCGAAAGTGCCCCGTTAGGAAGCCTGTTAGGATACGGAGGTTATTCTTGCTCATTTTGATGCATGCCTCGAATCTCTTCCGGTTATATTGCCCTAGGAGTTTCTTGGCCTGCTTCATTCCACGAGCGTTATTCCAAGTTTCTATCCGATTCTTTCTTTCCAGTTCCCTGAATTCTTCTCTGAGGAGATGGTCTCCTACAGCGCAGAATGGTTCAGAGCCTATGAAGGGTTCTGATGCTCCTTTCCTTGCTAGGGAATCGGCCATTTCTTTGTCTTCTATCCCCGTATGGTCAGGTATCCAGCAGAGTTTTACTCGGTTTCTCTTACTCAACTCTTTGAGCTTTTGCAAGCATTCCCATACAAGTTTGGATTTGATGGTGTAGGAGTCCATAATAGCGGCTCGACTGTCCGGCATTATTGCTATGTCGCAGTTGGTATAACTCCTTTCAAGATTGATCTGAACGCATCTGTCTATGGCATAAATTTCCGCTTGAAAGATGCTGGTACATTTGCCCATAGATTCGAAGTATTTTGTCCTGGGTCCAAAAACTCCTGCTCCAGTTCCTTCATCAGTTCTTGATCCGTCTGTATACCATTTTACCGTGTTGCTGCTCAGTCTGTGGACCATGGATTTATTGCTCCAGTCCCTTTTGGTGCTGAGCTTGCTGGTAAATTTCTTTTGGAAATTGAATTTCCTAATCACGTCATCCTTCGGAATGGCCAGGAGTGGTAGCTTTTTGAGTAGTGCGTCGAATTGCCTCGATGTAATGCACCTGTCTTTACCTATCCCTTCTCTTGCCATTCTCATGATTGTTTTGTTTGCACACTCTGCTACCACTAGATGCAAAGGAGTCAGCTCCAGTAGCACCTCCATGGCCGCAGTTGGGCAAGTTCTCATGGCTTCTGTAATACAGAACCATGCCAACCTTTGAACTTTGCTGAGTGTCTCCCTCGCGCTGATCAGATTGGTTCTCTTGGTTCGTAGGTTATTGTAGGTCGAACAATAGAGATGTACATCCATCTTAGAATACTTGGACTGCATCCCCAGGATTTGCTCGCCAAGCATCGACAAATCACCAGAGCTCGCGTCGCTTTCCTGGTTATCTCTTCTGTATGTTTTTTTTCCAGATGAGCTTGCTGTCCAAGATTACTCCCAGATATTTAACTTCTTTTACCGGAGTCAGTGTTGTACCCGACAGACTTATTGGTTTTAGTCGTTCCAGTTTTCGTTTTCTTATGAAAGGTACTATGGTGGTTTTTGCCGGATTTAGGCTTAGCCCAGCCGACAGGCACCATTCCTTAGTTAAAGTTAGCTCCCATTTGATAATATCGGAGGGTATGCTGGTAGAGGAGTTTTTCTCAAAGACGAGATGAGGTAGTAGGAGGTCGGAGTAGTGCGGTAGAAACTCGAGGTTATCTAGAATGGTGAAATGACCTGTATGGTGGTTATTCCACAGGTGCAGTGTTCTGAGCCTTACCGCTGTGCAAGCTGCTACTTGTCTGGCAAACAAGTGGAGGGAGATGCAATATAATATTTAATGCTTCGGATGGTGTCGTCCTTAGCACCCCACTGATAACCTCCTTAAGGTCCGATGAATATTCGATTTAGAGCCTGTGACACAAGGCAACAAAGAATGACAACGATTTAAAAAAACAACCTGACGGACGCCAATAGAAGCAACTATTAAGGAGTCATATTCAGACTCATCTTCAACCGAGCTGTATTGCCATCCAGTGAGGAATAAAGAATATGCCCAAAGTTGACAAATTTCTGAAAATAGAGAATATAATTTTAGAGAGATTGAGAATAATTTTAGGTTTTATGATTCAACTGACACTTCGAAGTTTTGAAATCGTTGCATGGCCTTCACCGTGATTAAAGTGTAGACAAGACTTCTTGCGCACGATGGGATTCGAGCTGATAAACGTAATCACCTTGAACTTAAGGCGGTAAATCAAAAAAACACACTTCTAGTTGATAGGAGAGGTTAGGCAGTCTACCTAAATTCATTTTAATTCCTCTATTATCTGACACAATAAAAAATATGTAATAAAAATTCACCATTAACAAGCGATAAGGGAAATAAAAAGTAGAGCAAATAAAGAAAAAAAAGGTGCCGGGAAAGCATCACCAAAATTAATTGATCAGCCGATAACAGAAGTTCCCCGTTTGCGATGTTTGTTACGAGGGGATATTTCAACACAGATTTGAAATGTAAACAGTTGACTGGGGTAATAGCTAGCTGGAGAGGTTAAGTTGGTTGAGGCCCAGGTCCACTCCAGACTGTAGCGCCACACAAAGAAGAAGATGTGCATACGCACCAACAATATGTCTATTTACACATAATTGATCAAAATTCATAGTTAATGGTTTGTGTTTCGATGTTTTAGCTTAAATGAGATAGCGAACTGTCGTCTACATAAAATGTGCATATTCTGTACTAAATACAGAAAGTTCCAAATCCGGGAATGTATTCCAGTGATAAACAAACCATCTAAAAACCAACTTCAAATGAGGGCCGAAAAATGACTGAACTCAACAAAATAGCTGTGCCAGATTTAACTGTCATCGATACACAATCATACATCAATATTCACAGAAAGGGTTCGGCATAAGGGTGATAGAGCTTTGAGATATTAGAACGGAAATGTCAAATTTATGTTTTTTCAGTTCTGACCATTAGTGCGTGACAAATTAGCATGGTAAAGTACACGCTTCAAAGCAATGTACATCCGTACAATTACCCTTTCAAAATTGTGTTTCGTTCATTCCAAGAAATTTAATTCGTTGCTTTATCGACAAATTTGAATAAATAAGGTGAGTCAATGACTACAACGACTGTCAATTGTGTGCGCGCAAAATGGGTTACAAATACTCTTAAATGTACGCAATCAAGATACAGCACGGCCGAAGGTATAGAGGGGGAAAGGGAGAACAGGTACCTATGCAAATTAAACAATCTTTTGTGTAAATTTTTTTTAATATTACCTCCCAACTTGGGATTTATTTTTTGGCTGAACTAAATTTAATATCTTTATTTAAAATTATACCTCGGCAGATCAGTGACAGTGACAGCTTGACACTACATGTGGGTTTGTCCTACCAGATGTGACACGTGAAACCCTTGTGATTTCCCGGGTATTTCGAACTTTGTTCCCACATGTTATTATTGAGTGGGAAATATTGTGCTGGCAAGAGTATTCCACGTTCGTGTGGTGCGACTGAAGGAATATCCTCTTAACCAACGAACTATATGGGTTGTATAGCGACATGAGTCTAGCCAGACGTCTACGGATCCAAGGCCTAAGATGACTAGGCCATGTAGAGCGTATGGGCAACTTAGATCCGGCCCGAAGAGTCCTCGACTCTGAGCCTATGGGACAATGCAACAAAGGACGTCCACGTACAAGGTGGCGCACACAAATCGATGGTACCTCGGCCGGCTTGGTTTGCGAAACTGAAGACAACTGGCGAAAGATCGTGCTGGCTGGAGAGGCATGTTGGGTGAGGCCTAGGTCCACCTCGGACTGTAGCGCACTAAGAAGAAGAAGAAGAAGAAGAAGAAGAAATCGAAACTGGTTTGGTCGCACTTCAGGAGCTGAAGGACGCTTGGAACTGAAGTCCCAGCCCGTGAGTGAGCACCGGTCTCATAGGTCACACGAGCTGCGAAGAAGGGAAGCTCCGGTTGGCCGGAGCTAAGGCTAATTGATCAGAAAGGTCGTTTCGGTTGGTTCTCAAGCAACTGTGCGTGCGAAACTGGAGGCAGCTAGCTAAAGATCGAGCTAGCTGGAGATGCTTGTTGGTTGAGGCCCAGGTCCACCCCGAAATTTCTTTCTTTGGGGCTACTTAAAGTCGCGGGCTTATGCCAACAAGTCGCAGACAATCGCAGGCCTTCAAGAAAATATTCGACAGGAATGCGAAAAAGTTATCACCGAAAATCTTGTGGAAAGTAATAGAAAATGCGATAAAACGGGCACAAATGTGTATGAACACTGGCGACAGGCACTTAGCGGATATCATCTTTTCCATTTAGCAGAAAAAAATGTAAAGGTCCAAATAAAGATTTCCATCACTCAAAATTATTTCCTTTATTTAGTGAAAAATTAATTCAAAAACTAAATTGGATGATTAATTTTGCGCCACATTTTAGAACAATTTTGATCCATCAAAGAATGTCAGAAGACCAAGTCGTACGACTTGTAGTACAGTGCGAACGCGCCGAAATATCCTGGCCAAAAATTTAGTTCACATTATCAACGGAACACCGGAACCGATAATATTTATGACTGGATTGAAAATGACAAAAAAATGCTCTCATAAATAAAGAAATACGAAATTGAAGAGCTACCAAACCATGACTCAGGCCAGCTTCCCCCATAAGTAAACAACATCGGATTTAATGCTCTTCTAAAAAACCACCGTGAAAAACTAAATCTATGAGACAGTATATCAAACATTCTCCGGGTACGTCTGACAATTAACCAAAAGAATGAACTTATATATTTAATTATACAATCCCGTCGTCGCAGCATATCTGTCCTCAAATATAGCTTTTTAGTATTTTTTAAAAGAAAACAAATTTTAAAGTCTAAATAAAAAAAAATTTTGTTGATGCCACTTGTTTATCTGTTCGAAACACAACGTCTAGTGGTAAAACATTGATTAAACTTTTTTTATAATATTTTTCTGAACGAAAGCCAATTCTGAGATTTATCCAAGACACAAGCGGTTTAGTAACACACACGATAAATTATTTTTGTTTTTCTATGTTACGAGTTTAATCGTAAAGAATTTTGACAAAAGTTTCTGTTGGGGTAACTAATAATTTAATGAGTAGATTCGATGGGCGGCAATAGTTCTTTTTAAATTCCTGAAAAAATTTCATCATGATGATGGGGTGAGAATGAGCAGAACGAGAAATACCTTCTTATTTATTAGAGTAGGTTACGAAATTCAGTCTGAAGTATTATTGCACTTAAAATGGAATGCTACTTGACTTTTGCGTGGGATGAGAAACCTGGACAGTTCTTAGAATATTTGCAGGGAAACATAGGTGTTACTAATGATGTAATTCAATCAAACCACCACCCAGCAGCAGTCTATGCTCGGCTCAGTAATATAAAAGATGGATGGAAAATTGTGAATAACATGCTTAATAAAACTTCGGTCCGGAGAAATATGTCTGCTATTTGTGACGATGGTTGTATTGTGACTGATAAACTGGTAATTGTAGATGATTTTAAGTATTTTTTTTCGGAGATTTTTTTGAAACACTACTGGAGCACTCAGACTCAAAACTGGTACATTGTACTGTCAGGTACCAAACTACTCCAGTGCCGTTTGTTTGATCCCAACTGCAAATGGTGACTGGACCAGATTTTATTTCACTGGGACTCGAACCTGGGACCCCTCTAACTTGGGGCAGGCACTTAACCAACTGCGCCATCCATTTTAACAGTTACTTTACAAACATATCTGATAGTTATCAATTATCTGGTCGGCATTTTCAATGGCTTTGTTGCAATTCAGTATTATTATTATTATTATTATTATTATTCTTTATTATTCATAAAATAAGTTTACAAGTTTTTTAAAAAAAAGAAAAAAATTAACATGGCATTTTGCCGTCTGTTTGAGTTAGATTGACATAGCATCAAAAATATATAAATATATAGAAAAAGTGTATAATTCATAATTCTTATAGTTTGCACAAATTTTATGCGACGTATATGTAAGACAACACCAAAAGAAGCAACTAGTTAAAGCTATTTCGGTAATTCAATGCATGATTGCAAAATCGGTAAAGCACATTCCAGCCCAACCCTCCATTAAGTATGTGCTTGGTTTCATCAAGTGTGAGAGATCCTTTAAAGAAGTAAAGGAAACGTAGTTCTGACAAAATGGGACAAACTGCGATAAAGTGATATATATCTTCAACTTCGTTGCGATTACAAAGGGTGCATACAGAGTGGAGATCATTTCTGTGCGGGATGTAATTAAGTCGTAAAAGTTCTGTCCTCGCTCTAAATATTAAGCCTACTTTACTGGTTGTATGCTTATTATTAAAATAGCTATTGGTACCAAGGAAATGATTTAGGGCTTTATAAACATGTCTCGATGTGGAGAGTTGTGCTCTGCTTAAAGATTGTTCGTACATATAATCGTCGTGTTTTCTTATGCACTCATAGAACTTGTCTTTCCATTCACAGGCATTAGACTCTGTGAGACCTAGCACTATGTTATGTGAAGAGGCAAGTTCATTCCATTCTTTGATAGGCGTAAGGTTAAGTTGCAAAGCGATCTTGAGTAACCTCTTTTGAAGGTTATTGTTTGGCCTGTTCATTATCTTCCCTAAGTAATCTGCATTTGCTTTTAAGTTCCGTAGATATATTTGAGGTAGACCTGATTCGAGGTGTATTGCGTAAGTGGGTGTTGATGCAGGAAGTTTGAAGATGCGCTTAAAGAAGTACCGCTGAACCATTTCACATTCCTCAAAGTATTTGCATCCAAAAACTTGGTTCGCATAGCAAAGGCAAGAGTTGATTGCCAAAAAATTGTTTCCATAAACGGTTGATAGCTGCTTTTGCAGCAACTGCTTTCTCATGAACATGTGGTTGGATGTCTAGATTTGACGTAATAAGAAAACCTAGGTAATTAAATTTTTTAACAACTTCGAGTGTCTCGCCTTCAAAAGTCCAACTTTCTCGTAATGATCTATTACTTCGGCCAGAGCCGAAAACCATAACTTTTGATTTAGAAGTGTTAACCTTAAGGTTCCAAAGGTCGCAGTAGCATTTTAGTTTGACTATTTGCAACTGGAGAGTAGTCGGGTTATCAGCCAAAATAACTAAATCATCCGCATACATAAGAACCTTGACCTCCAGACCTCCCATTCTAACTCCACTTGGTAAAAAGTTTGTTATGTCGTCGATATAAAGGGAAAATAAGAGCGGACTAAGTACACAACCTTGCGGAACTCCTGTGCTAGTATCAAAAAAATCTGATAAGACACTTCCATTCCACACTGTGGCAGACGTTTGTGTAATGAGTTCTCTATAAATCCTTAAGAACTTGCTTGAAAGACCAATAGTTGATAATTTATACAGTAGTGAGTTCCTGTTTACTGTGTCGAAGGCAGCCCTAAAATCTACAAAAAAAGCATATAGCCTTTTTCCTCTTTCCTTAAATCTATTCACAATGGATGTAAGAGCAAAAATTTGATCCACAGTAGAGAACCCGGATCGGAAACCTGCTTGAAAAATACTGAGTTTATTATTCGTCTCCACCCAAATCGTCAACCTATGGTATAGAATTTGTGTGAAAACTTTCCTAAACGTGCATAGAAGGGAAATGCCTCTGTAATTTTCGGGTAACATGCTATCTCCTTTTTTAAAAAGAGCGACTATCACTGACTTCAAAAAAATCTCTGGTATTAGTTCTTGATCCAAAATTCGGTTATAAAGAAGTAGTAAGATTTCTAGAATAGCTGGAGTGAAATGTTTTATAAACTCGGCTGGAATACCGTCCACACCAGGAGATTTATTATTTTTAATCTTACCTAGAGCACTTTTCAGTTCCTCTATCGTAAAGGGCTCATCAAGTTCCGAGATTCTGATACTTGGCAAAGCAAACTGAAAGTCTATTTGATCTGGATTTGCAGTCAACAGATTTTTGAAATGATTTGCCAATATTTCTGAATGAATAGCACACGAACTAATTGGGTTAGAATCAGCTAACATTCTGAATATTTTCCAAAATGATTTCGTATCTTTGCAGGACTCGATACTTGCAGCAAGATTTTTGTAATATTCTTTCTGTTTGATCTCGCATGTTTTTTTATATGCCTTATTTGCTTCTGCGTACAACCGTCGAAATACATCCAGATTAGTTTTTCGAAAAATCTTGAGAAATCTAAACGACTTTTCCCTTAGTTTTTTACAAGCACCATCAAACCATAACGAAGTACTGGCAACTAAAGACGAAGGAGTAGAAATTGGCCCCGCAGCACTTTTGACACACTGTGATAGAAATACCAAAATTTGTTCAGGGGAAGAATTAGTTATGTCATTGACAGCATTTGCATGACAATTAAGTCTTGCCATATAAAGCGCTGCACGATTTGGTTTCCACTTTATTCTCTTTAGGACAGCCTTAGGTGGGGCAGGTTCATTGTATGTAAAGTTTAGGGTCGTTACTATGGGCTGATGGGTCGAATAATTGGCTGTTGGTACCTCAAAATCCCTCACTATACTATCCCAGTAGCCTTTAACCAGACAATAATCAATCACCGAACATCCTTGACCCGCCACAAATGTAAGATTCCCCTTGCAATCACCCCTTGTCACACCATTTAGCACTACAAAACTAAAATCCTCAATAAATTGTATCAAAAGTCTGCCACTACTATTAATAACTTCATCCATAGACTCTCTCACACTTGTCAAATGAAAATCCGCAAGCTCTAGGAGTGTAATTGAATTTTGAAATTTGCCGATTCGCGCGTTCAAATCACCCATAATCATTATGTTATCGTAATCTAAATTATTAATAAAATTTTAAAAATTCGAAAATTCTTGCGACCAGTTATTACAATTGAGATAAGTTGGTATAATATACAAGCAATTATGCCTATCAACTATCTTAAAAATTATTTGCTCTTCTCTTGTCTCAAATGTTACAAAGTCTTTAATATTATTTCGTATTGCACATAACATTCCACCACTAGCTCTTCTATAAGTACTACGTCTTACTGCAGGCAAACATTTAACTTTATAATCAACAAAATACTTTAAAAATTGGTTTTCAAATCTCGATTCAATAAATGTTTCTAAAAGTATTAAAATATCATAATTTAAAATAAATTTAAAAAAATCTGGGTATAAAAGTTTATTTTTAAGCCCTGATATGTTATATGACAAAATTTTAATACTTGCACAATTGCTGAAACAGACGGCAACCCTATCCTATATACGCTGAGTACGACGTTGATAACGGAGGGTTCTACTGCTTCCTACTCTTTCTTCCACATGGTCCTCGATATGTTGTTGAGTGAGTGGCATCTCCGTGTTGCGCTGATCAGCTGTTGTGACGTTGGTCATGTCAAAATATTTAAGCCCGGCTTCACCAAACGTCATTTTGATAAAGTTCCACTCTTCGTTTGTGTTTATTTTAATTCCTCGTGACATATCGTACATAAAAGATAAATTATTTATGTGCAACTTAACACCTTTTATTGTAACGACTGCCTTCGAGTTTAGAGCAATCAGTGCGGATTTGATTTTGTAAAGTTGTCTTCTTTTGTGGCGAGTTATTATTGATTGCTCCCGGTGTATAGCAATGCCCGAACCCTTTAGCTTTGGTGCAGCTGAAAGAATCTTGCTGGCGGTTTCTCCGGGTTGGAAATTTAAGACTACAGTGGTTTTTTTTGTAGTTTCGTTTGTGAACTCTCGTGCACTTTTAATGGGCAGTGTCGCATTTTCTTGTAGGCTGAGAAGGCCATTGCAAGTGTGTTTTGCAAAGTCCACACCATTGGTTTTCTCTTTTGCTGGGAAATGCATAACTACAGTATCCTCCATATGCTTGCGTGTGAAGAATTCCAATTGCTTCTCTAGAAGGTGGCAGTAATTTTCCGTTGCAGTCAACCGTTCGGTCAGAAAGGAGTTTTGCGACCTTAGTGACTGAATCTCAGATGAAATTATCTGCAGATCCTTTTTTGTTGCCAAATCTTTAAGTTTAGACGACATACAATTATCCAGCAGAGATTTGAGCTCTTCAACAGACATATTTCCTACAGCCATAATTTAAACTTGGTATAGACTCTTCCTTCACTTCGCCTTTGTAGATCAAATTGAATTTCACAGAAGTTCCTTATTTTGAATGTTTTTTTTTTTTTTTTTACGTAAATAATGTCTTAGGTTATATTGACTTTGTTATTAAGTGTTTTTTCACAGAGGATAACTTTTATTTACGCAATTATTTTTAAATTAAATTTTAAGCAAGAGGACGGAAAAATTAGTGTATATCACTTTGACAGCTGTCAATCTACTCAATTCAGTATTATACGCTGAACAAACGGCTTGCAACACCTTTGCATTTGAGCCCATAACTCCCCTTGAAATTTTAAAAACCATTGGCACGTTGAACAACTCCAACTCTTGTATTGCTGATGGAATTTCAAATATTGCCCTTAAAAGGGTTGCATGCTTTGCAATCGATGGGCTCTCTCATATTATTAATCGGTATTCTAGAAGAAGTTTTTCCAGAAGAACTTAAGAGTGCGGACGTCGTACCGCTTTTTACAAAGGGTTCCAGTATAGAAATGGGTAGTTATAGGCCAATATCTCTCCTTCCAGCAAGATAAGTAAAATCTTTGAGAAGCTGGTTAAAACTAGCTCAGTCCTAGGGCCAATTTTATTTCTTATTTATATCAACCCCCATTTTACACGTTTTTAAAGGAAAATCTACAGCTTTTCCTGATGACGTTGACTTCTCATCTGGATCAAATAGTCGCCTCGATCTATTATCCGTGTTAAACTCCGACCTGAGAACTTGAAGATGGTTTGCTGTACACAAATTGGTTACAAAGTCATTATTATGTCTATTTCCTGTTCCTGATTGGAATGTTGATGTTTTCTTTCATTCAACTGATTACCAAAAATTTAAACTTTTAACTTTCGACTGCTTTCCTACTGTATGTTCAACTACTTTTGATGACAACTTGGTATGCAGCGATAAATGTTTTCCGATTGAAGTTGCTGACCAGTTTAAATATTTAGGTCTTACCATTGACTCAAACATGAATTTCGGTAAATATATACACAGACTCTTTCACACGGATTTCTTCTTAAGAATCGAACAATTTCTGCATCATAAATTTTTGATGTTGTCCTTTTCCTGCCTCTTCCACTTTTATTTTGTAGATTTGCAAATTCCTTAAATTTTGAGACTTGGTTGTGAATTGTTTTCCGGCTGCAACCGTATTTTTGCGCAAGTTCTGTGGCCGAAGCACCTCTCTGAAACTCTGCCACAATTGCAGCTCTTTTTTCGATTGGAAGATCGACAGTTTTTGGCATCTCGTACCTTTCTTAAAAAACCTTACTGTAGTGACGGCAGCAACTGAACTCTACATAGAACATCAATTTACCAAACAAAATTAGAACCGTTACTCTCCAAATGCAGTTAATTACACTTGTGTAAATAATTCTGCCATCGTTCAATGGGTTTGTAAATAATTGTGCCACTTATTTTTTTATCATTTTAACAGTTACGTGTTGAAATTGGATTATTTTTTTTGCTTACTTATTAATTAAAATAACAAAGATTAACACTGGAAAAAATTATGAATTGCTTGTCGTCATTTTAAAAGTTCCGTAGCTTTGAATGCTATTCAGGACGTAAGAATCATAATGTGTAAATAATGTTGCCACTGAGTGTACATATAAGTCCTAAGCAAATATTTCCGGTGTACACATAGACACTGACTACAGCAGTCTTTTTCAAGCGGCGATCCTGACTGTCAAAGAAGCTGCCAGAATGATATCAATACCATCAGTTGATATTACCTTTCCTTTTGATAGACAGACGGCTATGAAAGCAATCCGCAACGGAAATCAAGTCCAAGCTAGTCGCATGCTGTCGCGAAGAACTGAAGGGTCTTCGCCCAAAGAACTTAATTAAACTATCCCTGGGCACAGGAACATAGCCGGCAACGAGGTAGCTGATGAACTTGCCAGAAAAGGATCAGTGACTGACCTGTCATAAGCAATACATGGGATCAAACCGCCCTTCTCAGAGTTGAAGGTGGACAATAGGATTCTAGAACTAGCAAACGTCTTAAAAATCCCACTATGAAAATGGGACATACCAACGAGAACATATGTATATAGAGAGGAGGTGATTAAGAGGAACGAGAGGACACTCCTCACTACCTCTACCATTGCCTGTGTGTCAGTTGCATAATAAGACACTGGGAGAGTACTTCTCCCAAGATTTTGAGGACGTATCAAGTGAACCTCTAAGCTCTCTTTGCAGGTTCATAAGAACAACAGGATACTTGAAGAACGACTAAGGATAATGAGTGCGGTACGGAAAAAGGGGGCATCACAATGGGTCCTTAAGAACCTAAGTGAGACGTGGCCTCCTCCCTTCTACCCATCAACCTAGCTATCTACATAGAATGGGTAATAAATATAAAAATTGGATAGAAAGGATTTCAGAAAACCCAGAAAGGGCTAGGGGTTAGGTTAGGTTAGGGGGCTGCTAGTGAATTCACCAGCATACTAAGACCATGTTGGTCCATTGTGATACCAACAATCAGACCACTGATCGACCGCCCCAGTAATAGTGCCGTTAATTTGACCCCAGCGGAAAATAGTGACTGGACCAGATTTGAAAAACCGGATAAAAGCGTATTAACTTTGCTTTCACTGGGATTCGAACCTGGGACCTCTCTAACTTAAGGCAGGCACTTAACCAACTGCGACATCCAGTCGTCTCGGAAAGGGCTAAGTGCAAAATATGCAACATCGAGCTAGCTTGTGGAAAACCAGGGCTCTATAGTCATTTCCACACATATAATAATAACAATAATGGGGGCGCTACAGTCCGAGGAGGACCTGGGCCTAGCTTCTCAGCAACCACTCGTGTTGTGCGTGCTATTATTCTGTCACGAGTGGAGGGGAAACATACAGTTTAATGCCGCCTCCGAACGGCGCGATTTGCTGTTTCTAGACAGTTATACTCTTTAAGCATTGTCTGTGACTCGAAAGAGTTTTTGTCTGAACTTGGATTTCAACTTAGACTGTGAAAGTCAAGTGCATATGGGTCGACGCACAAATCCAAAAGGAATGAATTAGTTCGAAAAGGATTTCTTCTGGCAACCCTGCAGTCACTACGTGAAATTCTGTAGCCCGGATTCATTCTCATTCATAACAAACATGCAGTATTCTGCTACGTGCACGAATTGTATATACAAGTATGTAGTTTCTAAGGAATAAGGCAATTTATGTAAATACATACTCAAATCTTCGTTGCAGTCTCACTCATTGTGCTCACGACAACTTGACTAATTTCTCATTAATCTTTGAATTAAATGCTGTCGACTTAATATTCTAACAGGTGCTCATTTTGCAATACAAATCTGAGAAAACACCCGGTTGTAAATAGTCTGAGTATTCATTCAGGTCGGTTATTATTCTATTCACGAGAAGTTGTGCAAGTATTCCTCGAACAAGTTGTTACAGCTTTAATTCGTAGTACAATGCATTATAAACTAATTACATCGAAAAACAATCACGGCGACTAAATGGAAGTCCCAGAGTTAATAAGAATCGATAAATAATTGGTTTGACCTTTACTTTGAAAAAAAAACAAAACTGATTGCAATGGAATTACCCCGAGCTAAATGCGATGCTTTAAAAAGTGAAATGAATGACAAAAATGATTTTGATGCAATTAAATGCATTTAAAAGAAGATTGCACAATTTTAAAACGGGTTTAGCTACATGGATGAAATTAATATGACTTTTGGCAGGTAAGAGGGAGCCCGTCTTTTAAAATTCCTTTTGCCATCTTAATTTCCAAGGCATTAAATTGAAGATGGATTTCCTTACTGGTTTTGATGAAAATGGAGAATTGCCGCTTCTCCATCAAGATTGGAATCGAATGTGCGAAGTCTTTTGATTTCGAAATATCCACTCAATTGCAAGTGATTTTATTTGACGACACGAATAAAAAAAATTAATCTTACGGTCGTTTTTTTTTTTATAATTTGCGCGTGCAAAAGGCGTTAAGTGTCCGGAATCAAGACACAGCACGGGCCGAAGGTATAGAGGGAGAAAGGGAGAGGAGGTGCCTGTGAACATTGGTTTTACATATCTGCGGATTGTAGTGAGTGGGAAATTTTGCATTAAGATTTTGACCTATAAGCTTTTAAGATCCAGTTGACAAAAAAATTTAAAACCGTCTACGAATAATACCAAAACCTCTCCATTGACAACGAGTAAGAGTTTGGTGTGATTTTTTGGCTGCTTTTTTTTTGTTGTTTAGGATTCCCTACCAGAATGGTACAAACGGAACCCTTATGGGTTTACTTTTGTCAAAAAAGCATTAAAAACGATCGAACCATCTTAACACTTTTAAGTCTTTCATTTCCTATACATTTTTTTCTCTTTTAAAAGCCTGTGTAGCGTTTGTCGTCATAGTACTTCAAAGTATAACGAGATTGTATTGTTATTTGAAAATTTGCGTATGTTTACAATGTTTCAAACAACAGTACCCACATAATTCATTTGTTGAATTCCAACACGCTTTAAACGATCTCTAGTAAAAATAGCAAGTCATCTTAAATACCACAGAAAGCAATTAACTGACGAAATGTCATTTAGTTTTCTGTTTGCGTAACCGCGCATCAAGCAATCAGTCATAAAGATAGAACATTTATGACAGCAAATAGACACACTACCACCGAACTGAACGTCTAATGAGCTTCTTCACCCCCATAGTCATTATCATCTAGTAAGTAACTTTCCGTACTTGGCACAGATCACAGCAATAGGATCGGAGGAAATGCTCGAAGTATACAAAGAGATAGGAGACAGCAAAGCGCCAGATAAATTGGAAGCCAGTCTGAAAAAGATAGCCAGAGCGTCGGTCACACTATCACCAACGACGAGAAAGTGTTTAAAGGAAGAAGTAAAGATCTTGGAAGTAGAACAACTCATCCGACGAACCGTCGTGTGACATCACCCAATGTGATTACCTAGGAAAGACGTTGTAGCTGGTTATACCTTGAAAGTTGATTACGGTTAGGGAGATATATTTATCTGGTCAGCAATATGACTTAAAAAATCGCAGTCTACTACGGGTGTAATAAAAACCTAAATATAGAAACTGAAACAAGATAAAGAGGGATGAAATGGGAGATGGGATGAGCACCTAACGGAAATATGGCCGAAGATGAGCCAGCTCGGAAAGCTCTTTGTAGAAGATTTAAGAGATGCCCAACGGGATGTCATCGGAGAGACTTGTTGAAGGAGGACGGAACCAGATCTCGGTTGTAGAGCCGATGATAACGATGATGATTTGGAACTTTCTATGTAGTGGGCTCCTAAATATGTGCCTCTGAGAGACAACAGAACGGCACATGTACAGAGGAGGTAGTAGAAATCCACTTCCTCCTCGTCCAGCTCCTATTGAAGTCGCGCAATAGTCCAGAGTGTTCAAATAAGGAGTGGAATTCGGAATCAAGTAGATTATATCAGAAAATCGAAGGCCGATTGGATGGAGAATTGCTTATTTAAGGCCGTATATTGTAACAGAAAATTTTATAGACTCTACTAGAGAGGTAATGAAAACATTTCTGTCAGCAAAGGTGTAAATTCAAATTCCTAAAAAAACACTTTTATGATTTTATCGAGGAAAGTTCTACAGAGTGCGCTATCTTTTATATCGGTATTTAAGCATTGAATATCTTTGACATTTATCAACCGATTGAGTAAACATGTTTTTGAAACTTCAATTCAGTACAATTTTTAATCGCTTCATACCGAAAAAGTAACGCTGCACTAAGTGATCCAATTACAAGTTTCGTTCATTCAATAAAATAAACAAAATTAAACTTTTTTCGTGAATTATGCCTTTACTAGCAAGAACAGACATTCCCATTAATTATGAAATACAACGTCGTTCAAGTGGCTGCCCTGGCTGGCTTCGCAGTAGCGCATTCTGTCACCCCAATTCTCCAAGACCTTGTTGATGGTTTCGGGCTGTAGTTCACGGATTGTTTGGATGATATCGGCCTTAAGTACTTGAATAGTTTCCGGATTATTGGCATAACATCGCCCATTCACACAGCCCCACAAAAAAAGCCCAAAGGGGTCAAATCGCAGCTCCGAGACAGCCAATTGACATCGCCAAGACGGCTGATAACACTATTTGGGAATTTGGTGCACAAAAGATCGATTCTGGCGTATGCGGTGTGGTATGGCACGCCATCCTGCATGAACCAGAGATCGTCCAAATCGATGTCATCAATTTCAGCAAAAAGAAGTCTGTTAACATGGCACTGTAATGCCCACTGTTGACCGATACATTGTTGCCAGACTCATTTTCGAATAAAAATGGTCCAATGATGCCACCATTCCACAATCCGCACCAAACTGCCATTCACTGTGGATGCATTGGCTTCTCGACAATAACGCGCGGTTTTTCCGTTATTGCCCCAGATGCGGCAACTTTGTTTGTTAACTTAGCCGCCGAAATGAAAAGAAAATATGATTTTTCGTCCAAAATCGTTGTCCAATTCAAGCTGGTCTAAGGCCCAAACTGCGAAGCAATAACTAAGCGGATGATGGCGCGCCTTGAATTGCTGAGTCAATTGGACCTTCTAAGTTAATCCGTGATCTTTGTCCGAGAGAGATCTTTAATCCGAATTCTCCTCAGGCTAGTGCGTCAAATGTTGAGCTGTTGAGATCGTTGGCGATTTGATGTTCGTGAATTGAGTCTCACACTCTCGGCCACAGCAGCCACATTCTCATCTGTGCGCACCGTACGACGACGGGATGACCGACCAGGGGTATTGTCGACTGGCATACCAGTCTCACGAATTTTTTGCACAAACTTGCGTACAGCAGTCGCGGTGGGAGTTTCATTTCGGAAAAACATTTTTTTCAAAAAACGCACTGTTTGGGCTACACAGCACTCACTTTGGAAATAAGTTTTCAATATTTCCCAACGTTGTTCAAGTGTATAGCGACTCATTTCGTTCCGCGGAGGTATGGTGCTGACTTTCAGTCAAGATAACGGGAAATAACTATCAGTGTCAAAATGACCTGTGATTTAAAAGAAAACCACTAGATGGCTTACCCTGCATATGCCGATACATATGTCATCATACTGATATAGTGGCAAAGGGCCTGTCAGATAGCTGCTAAAATCCATTTAGATATATTCCGACGCCCAGGATGTTTTGGCAAAGACGGCGCGATACATACGTCTCCAACACGGGCAATGGATGTGTTCCCAGGGCTGCTACCCTTTATTTAGAAAACAGAGACATTATCGTCACTTCGAATGCAGCAAGATGCCAAATTGATTTCACATGGTAAAGATTATGGACACGGGACGATTCTGGATTTAATGAAAAAACAAATTAGTGAACTAAATACATATGCCCACGGATTAAATAACTAGAGTGTGTTGCACCAAAAGGTATCACAAAACGAACGTTGACTATGAATCAGTATTGGAAAAGAAGACTGGGGGTATAGTCATCTTTAGGGATGACTTCATGATAGAAGAGAATAGAGGCTCTCTGTACCAGGCTAGTTCAGTCTCTGAGGAATTTGTATATTAGTAACCACAATTATTTCCTGTGAATCGTGCTTGATAATACCAGACGCCTTTGATTTCTATACAGATTTTAAAACTGTCTGCTGCAAGACATAAAAGAAACACAATAGACATACATATCGTCACGTGCCCCCAAATTAATCTTCTCTCATTTCAATTTAAGTCCCATTAAACTTAAAAAAAAATATATTTTCTTTCAATTCGAATTGTCAGCTTTATTGCGATTTTTACGTTCAATGCTCCGCGGTTGATTAAGGTTGCCATTTTTAGATACATAAATTATTTGAATTCTGTGACAATCAAAATTGCTTGATGAAGTGGTTAAATGCAAGTCAATTAAAACCCTGTTCTACGAGAAGCAGGATAACAGCTCTGACCGCTTTCGGGGCTTTCCAGTTTACCGTGCCATGTACATTATTTTTATTGTCGGCGATTGAATTTGCGTTCCTCAAGTGAATGCGATAATTTGGTTGCAAAATCAGTGACGTCAATGCGCGGTCGTGGACCGCAAGTCGGCCGCCTTTGAAGTTTAAATCTAATTTTGAGCATTAATCGTGACCTCGTACATATTGACTCATTAATTCTAGAGAAGAATATCTGATGCTGATGCACATGATTCGAAAAATTTGAAAATTAAACTTACAACGTGCTATGACTTTTCTTTTTTTTTTCGGAGAATTTTTGAAACACTGCACTGAAGCGCTCAGACTCAAATCTGGTCCATTGTACTGCCAGGTAGCAACGTACTCCAGTGCCGTTAATTTGATTCCAACGGCAAATGGTGACTGGACCAGATTCGATTTCACTAGGATTCGAACCTGGACACTAACTTAGGGCAGGCACTTAACCAACTGCACCATCCAGTCGTGCTATGACTCAATAGTTGACAAAGGAGCTCAAGCATGGCAAATTTTGAAATGAAAATTATGCAGAAACTCGTCTCTGTTAACTGAACTAAATTTTAAAAAAAATGGGCCCTAGGGATCTCTCCGACATATTATTTAAGATATCCTCCCATTGAACCGGATAACCATCTGTGATGGACACAACACCTCAACCCACTACAGTTAAATTGGAGTTACAATTAAAGTTAGATAAAGATTTAGGGCGCCGTGGCGTAGTGGGTAGGTGCGTCGACTCCTACGCTCGAGGTCGTCAGTTCGAATCTCGAAAAAAAACATCAAACATTTTTTTCACGGCTCCACCTCTTTCGAGTCACTGACAATGCTCAAAGAGTATAACTGTCTAGAAAAAAGCTTCTCAATCTCGCCGTTCGAAATCAGCATTAAACTGTAGGTCCCCTCCGCTCGTGAGAGAATAATAGCACGCACAACACGAGTGGTTGCTGAGAAGCTAGGCCCAGGTCCACCTCGGACTGTAGCGCCGCCATTATTATTATACTATTAAAGATTTAGATTAAAAGGTCTAAAGTTCTGAAATAAGTAATTTCAATGGACCATAAAGTGTTTTTTTAAATCATAGGTTATTTTGACACTGACAGCTCTTTCCCGATCGAAATCTTGACAAAAAGTCCGTACCATACCTCCGCAGAACGAAAAGAGTCGCTTTACGCTTGAACAACATTGAGAACTATTGAAAACTTATTTCCAAAGTGAGTGCTGTGCAGCCCAAACAGTGCCTTTTTTTTCAAAATAAGTTTGGGCCGAAATGAAACTCCCACCGTGACTGCTGTACGCAAGTTTGTGCAAAAAGTTCGTGAGACTGGTATGCTAGTGGACAATATCCCTGGTCGGTCACCCCGTCGTCGTACAGTGCGCATAGATGAGAATGTGGCTGCTGTGGCCGAGAGTGTGAGACTCAATTCACGGACATCAACTCGCCATCGATCTCAACAGATCAGCATTTCACGCACTAGCCTGAGGAGAATTCTGCACAAAAATCTCGGATTATTCGCTTACAAGGTCCAATTGACTCAGCAATTCAAGGAGCGCCACCATCCGCTTCGTTATCGCTTCGCAATTTGGGCCTTAGACCAGCTTGAAATGGACAACGATCTTGGACGAAAAATGATCTCTTCTGACTCTGACGAGGCACATTTTCATCTCGGCGGCTACGTTAACAAACAAAATTGCTGCATCTGAGGCTCAGAAAACGGAAAACCTGCACGTTATTGTCGAGAAGAAGTCGAGAATGCATCCACAGAGAGTGACAAATTGGTGCGGATTGTGAAGTGGTGGCATCATTGGACCATTTTTCTTCGAAAATGAGGCTGGGAACAACGTTTCGGTCAACGGTGGGTGTTACAGAGCTATGTTAATAGACTTCTTTTTGCTGAAATTGAAGACATGGATTTGAACGACCTCTGATTCATGCAGGATGGCACGCCATACCAGCCTGCCCATGCCACAATCGATCTTTTGCGCACCAATCCAATCCCAAATAGTGTTATCGGCCGTCTTGGCGATGTCAATTGGCCGCCTCGGAGCTGCGATTTGACCCCATTGGGCTTTTTTTTGTGGGGATCCGTGAATGGGTGATGTTATACCAACAATCCGGAAACGATTCAAGCACTTAAGGCCAATATCATCCAAGCAAACCGTAAGCTACAACCCGAAACCATAAACAAGGGCTTGGGGAATTGGGGTGACAGAATGCGCTACTACGAAGCTAGCCACGGGAGGCACTTGAACGACGTTGCATTTCATAATTAATGGTAATGTTTGTTCTTACTGCTAAAGCCATAATACATGGAAAGTGTTCATTTTATTGGATTTTTGAAAGGAATCTTGTTTTTGGCCCTCCCTTTACATCCAGTATGCTTAACTTGGTGATATTCTCCAGTGGTGTCCACTCATTTGTACTGACATCGTCTTCCGAACATTCTCTTCGACGTAAGTGTTCAGTATCTAGGTAAACTCCCAGATTCTTACATTTCATCTTTACCATGATCATGATCGTCTTTATCTAAGATCCAAAAGAAGTTAAGGGTTGAAATTCAAAATTTGACGCACTCGCCTACTAAATGACGACACGGTTTGTATTTGGTGTAACCAAAGATGTCTCCTTTCTTGCAGCCACATTATTCTCGTCTCTTCAAAAAATAAGAAAAAACAGAAACTCCGACTGAATCATTAGGTGCTTCACCCACAGGGAACATGCAGAACAAAGTACCGTCATACCGTATCAGACTTCCTTTTCTTTGAACGTAGCACTTCGTCAGACTGTTCCACTGTATCAGTCCTACTACATATCGTTCCAATTGTTTACTTTCTTGCTAATCAGCATTAAGCTATACGTCACGTCAATTCCCTCTCATATTCATTAACCTTGACAATGGCATCGAGGGTTACTGATCCACATATAAGATTACGCAATCCGTCGTATAATTTTTAAGACTCCTTTGAGAATTATTTTGCAAATTTTTGGCAATAACACAGAGCACTTCAGCCTAAAATAAATCTTTTGTCATGAATCAACTTTTGTCAAAACGATCCAACATCAAAGGCATTTAATTCACACTTTCCACGCCAAGGCCGCGATCAAAGATATCAGCACATCCAACTCGAAGAAATCTCGTATCTGGGGACCGCTGATGTCTGCATTTCTTAAATGTTTTCGCTTTAACTCTCGATATGAAGGTCAGAAACCTATGTTTTTATGATTGATAATAACGACAGCAACTTATGATTAAATTGCGTAGAAGAAAGTAATCTGAACAAACAGGACGTGGTGTGTTTTCCGAGAATGTAAAGGAAAAGTGGGAATGAATTGTAACCATTTAAGTTCTTATCGAGCATTTACATGCTTGCATGTACGTGTTGTTGATTACAAGTTCAAGTTCAATGCGTTTGAAATGAAACATTCTTCATTTCTCTTCTGCTGTGGTCATTCGTCTTCGAAAATACATGAAGCTCCTTTGTTTCATTTATCTTACCAACGAAGAAGTGAAGTTCAATTTGAAGTGAAATGGGGAGCTGGTGAAATCTATCGAGAGCTCACGAGTAGTCTTCTTGTCGACCGAATTTAACTCCTAAAATTGCAGATAGATTGAGCAAAAAAATTTCACACCCGCTCTTTCTTAGGTCCTGAGCCGATTTCTTTAAACCTTCTGCCTTGACGGTCCTTAGCTAGATCAAGCAACGATAAAGTGATGTCGAAGGGACGGTCTTCTTCCCGAACCGGGTGATCGGAATTCATAAACACTATTCTTCCAGACTAATGTATTACTATTCATGCAAGCAACACTGACGTGTCATAAACAATGAAGTCATTTGATTTTTACATTTCGAACAACATCCACTTTAGTGTAGAGTCTGACTAAAGGTAGCCCTAAACGACGAACATGCTCCTTTGCGTTATCCCCTACACTGTGAACACATTTGGCGAAGATTCATTTCGTGTTGTTTCTTCAAAGCGTCAACATGTGTGAAAGGGTGGTGAATTCCTCGATAAAATCGTGGCTGATTGTTGACATTGTGCTTTATCCGCGATATGCACTCGGCGACGTTCACAACAAAAATGAGGTTTGCTCGCGAACATGGCCCTACACGCCGAACATTAAAGCCAACGAACACGACAAAATCGAAATTTTTCGACAACAGCGAGCGGCTCGCGAACCAGCCTATACACAACGAAAATGCGGCGAGCACGAGCAAGTTCGGTGAGCATGTTCGTTGTTTAGGGCTACCTTAACTCGCAGACAGGACCATACCCGACGATAAAATTATCTTTGGAGCTCAGAGTCAGCGCCTGAGGCAAGGCGACGCACTATCATGTGATTTTTTTCAAGATCCTTCAAGATTCACTTGCCAATACAGTACAACTGCTACGTGATTGGTTGAACACCACGAAATGTCAACGATAAGTTTGGTGACATTAAAACGGAAACGGCTAAAATTAGTCTGGCGGTAGAACAAGGAATACGAAGTTTATGCTGTCATCGAAAAAGAATGCAACGACATGGCCAGAACGTCACAATGGGAAGCTACAACTCTTGAAGGAGGAGCAAGGAATTAAATGGCTTCTATCTCGGCTTCGCGGTAAAAAGCCTTAAGGGCTTAGGAGTTCCGAAAATCCAAGGGCAACACACTAACATCGTTACACCCAATATAACAGTTTGATGCTTTTGTGCAGTACAAGACCTTAAACTTATAATCTTCGGTCGATTAGTATTTTAGAAACATCGTGGAACGAGAAAAACTTCAATAACACTTCAACACCTCCTGAAAACCCCGGACATAACTACTTCATAGAATAATCAGAGGTAAGAATAGACATGTTTGGGCTACTTCTAAATGTCAAAGCAATGAAAGAACATCTGTCAATAAAGCTCGCTCTAATAAAGGCCCAACTCAACTTTGAAGGTTTCTGAAGGAGCTGATGAGGAATTTCTGGCTGAAATTCGGCGTTACTGTAACCTTTATACGACAAAAATGAAAAGAATGTCTAAGATGACATGCAGAAAATGTAAAAAGGC
This sequence comes from Myathropa florea, assembly GCA_930367185.1. NCBI lineage: Eukaryota > Metazoa > Arthropoda > Insecta > Diptera > Syrphidae > Myathropa > Myathropa florea. The sequence goes on from OV884002.1 coordinate 111,176,820, forward strand.
AGTGTGTGGTGAACATAAACATGAAGCTTGGCGATTAGATTGTACGGCGACATAAGTCTACCCAAGCATCTGCGGATCCAAAGCTTAGGTTAGGTGCCCTTTAGTGACATGAAGAACATGTCACGGCTCACTTAGACTTAAAAGCTTAGACTATGAGTCCATTGTGCCCAAAAAGTTGAAAACCGTGGAAAACCTAAAAACTTCGATGTATTAACAGCTAAGTTAAAGCCACCCAAATATAGATATGTATCTCAGGAGTTTGCTTAGCTCTATTTTCCCTAGATCATCCAACTCCGAGAAGAGCTTAGATGTGACCCAACCCTGGCCAGCTCATCCGCCTTTTCATTACCGGCAATTCCCATGTGGCCGGGCATCCAACAGAGGGCCACCTTATTGGCTACTGAAATATCGTCCAGCCTTTTGTGCACATTTTTACTTTAGCTTTGATCTTATCGATGTTGTAACGCTGTAACGCTTTAATGGCTGCTTGACTATCAACATAGATACTGAGTGTTTGTCCTCAACAATCATATCCGCAGCTTGTTTTATTGCAGCAACTTCCGCCTGAAGAACACTACAACTATCCTCAAGTCTGAAGGACCGATTTGTATTTCAAGACTCACAGCAGACCCCAGCACCAGTACCAACATCCATCTTGGATCCCTCGGTATAGATGGCCATATCCCATTCTTTCCTGCTGGGAACTCTGATAGAGAATCTCCGCTCACAGTTAAAATGAGGTATGATATAGTCCGTTTCCTTCCGGAGTCTCGATATATTCCATTTGTCCAGAATTGAGGCATGACCATACGACTTGGCTATCCATAGGACAGATTCCCTTAGTTTTATTGCAGTGGATACCAAGCGGAAGAAGATTCAATATTGTTTCCAGAGCTGCTGTTGGTTGGTGTTGATCTTATCGATCCTGTCACCGCCAGACAGCCTGCCCTTTGAATCTTTGTCATATTTCCAAGGTGGTATTTATTTGCCAGTGCTTTCCACCAGACAAAAAGCTTAAGGTAGCTAAACCATGAAGAGCACAGAGACGACTTATCTCCGGGCTCGAGATAGTATAACAACATAACAGTTTACGATTGAGATTGTGCACACCAGTGGAAAGGTCCTAAATCAACTTGGGGTTCAAAATTGAAGACAGGTAAAGAGGGATCGTCCTGGCTGGAGAGACTTATTGAGCTCAGAGAGCGAGGTCGGCGAAAATTTGGCGTTGATCGCTGGCTTCAATTCACACGTAATTTGAACCTAATAAGCATATCGGCCAAAATATTTACACAACGGTTGTGTACAGCGGTATTGAATGGTTCGAGTTTCTACGAATGTGTCGAAATGGAGACGCCAAGATTATAAGTCAAACTCCTTGCTACGGCGTCGATATTTTCATCCGACCTTGTTGAAGACCGTGGGCGCAGTGGCATAGTAGATAGTATGTGCTTCGATTCCTATACACTCGACTTTCTATGTATAATTCCCAGCACAGAAAAAATAATTTCCAAATTTTAAGGCTCCAACTCTTTCGGGTCTCTGACAATGTTCTAGAAAAGGGTTCTCTCTTCTCTCTAAGACCTCCTCTGAATTGGCGCCGATATCTTGACGAGATGGCTGAGCATTTTAACATTCACCTCAAGTGGGTGTTCAGACACATTGGTATTGCAGGGAATTGCGAAGCTGATGAAGTCGCCAGGCGTGGTATAGTCTCATTACTCTTATCCAGTGAAGAACAGTACAGTAAAACGTCTTGTGAAAGAGCATACAATTAGAACCGCTATTCGTGGATAGCCGTTTGGAGTCGGCTTTAAATTGTAGGTCTCCTCCACTCGTGAGAGGACAGTAGCGCATACGAATGGTTGCTGTTGAAGCTAGGCCCAAGTCCACTTCAGACTGTAGCGTCACGAGCTTGCGACTTAACATCAGGAACCTGTCTAAGGCGTTCAGCTGGAAGCCACTGTTTCATGACAAAAAGTAGTGCAAATTTGAAAAAAACATTTGTTGCTCGATATTTGTACATTGTTTGTAGACGATTTTCACTATTTGAGCACGTTGAGCGAGTGTTTGTCAAAAGTCATCGCAATGAGAGTCACTTGTTGTTGACAGTTTAACAATGACGCGAGATTCAAACTGACACCTCTTGTTGGATAACTATTTAATAATAGTGGTGGGGCTACAGTCCTAGGGTGACTTGGGCCTAGCTTCTACAGCAACCATTTAAAAAAAAAAAGCAAAACAATTCAAAACTTCAGTCCCGATGGAGTCGAACATATGGGAAAAATTCTTGTACCTGACTTTCCACGACAGATTTGGCCAATATTTGTTTCAAAATAAAAAAAAGCAAATTGCTTTGAGATACAAATTTGGAATATAAAACGCTCTTCTCAGTCCAATACTTCTCACTGATCATAATCCGCAAAGTTAAAATCATAGTGCACCGGTTTCAACTTTTCCTTTTCACCACAGCACACTCTGTGTATTAATTTGTAATATATGAAGAACTGTCTGATCCTCTAGTGTGCACCCTGCATACAAAAAAATAGCCCGTGCAATTTAAGTGCACATGCCACAGATAATCATTAAACCAGTCGAATCGACTCGGTCATTGACCCAAAGACGAAAACCTGCAGCCACTTCCAAAAATCAGTACGGACCGATCTGATACTAATGAATATTCAGAGGACACAGATACAGCAGACAGATTGGGATACTATTTCCTGGTGATTTACAAAAAAAAACAAGTTGAATTGGTCGGTATATTTAACCTTGCACATGAATCTGTATACACAACAAAATCTTGAGACCGATAAACTGGGTCATTTCACATCGAATTAGTTTGCTTTAAAGAAGGAACACTTACCAGTTATTCAGTCAACACCAACACAAAACCTTGCAAACCAAAGAAAAGGAGTTCAATGTGCAACGGAGACCTTTAAGGTATTCACTTCACTCTTACAGATATCACCAAATTCCACAAGTTGAACACTGCTCTTCGCGGAACCGGTTTAAGAATCCGAACTCAGCTTCCGTCTGCTCAGTTCAAACGATGAAACCGAACTGAATTTTAGTGAACCGTCTTGATGGCTATACATCTGAGGTAAGAGCAATTTTTTTCCATAATGTTTTGGTAAAAAAAGAACCGAAATGTTCGGCTACTTATGCGGTGTGATAAAAATCATATGTTGTAGATTGCGTACAGAAAAAAACACACAAAAAGATACTAATTTGTTTTGCAGGAGTAGTGGCTGCCACTATGTCTGAGTCTGATAGGAGAACATTTTCTGATAGCTGGGCCCAATGAAAAGATAAAGAGTTGCAAGCTTTGACAAAGTGCGAAAACTTGTAACTTCAAACTGCGAAATTCTAGTGAATGGCCACCTGATGTCCTACAAACATAGAGCTTTCTTGGAATTACTCTGAAGGAGAAACATTTCTTAAGCTCTGTTCAGACGATTGCAAGATCTGCAAATATTGTCAGATCTGTTACTGTAAAAATTGTCGTAAATGTGTTACAACCGTCTGAGCTTACAATTACAATTACAATGTCAGGTCATTGTCAGATCCTCAACTGACAATGAATTTATCAGGTAACTGGCAATCGTCTGAACACACAATTGTGCAATTGTCAGACCATTGTCAGATGTTTAGAACAATTGCAGACAATTTTGCTATTGTCAGATGTTGTTTGTTTATGACGTCTAACAATTTTTTCATTGTCAGATAAATTTCTGGAATTAAACATCATTTTTTGTGCATTTATGTGTGCATTGAAATTAATTTACGTGAAGATATTTATTTGATTGATTGATTGAAGACCTTCATTTGTACATAAATTATTAATTTACAATGTTTTACCTGCAATTGCAAAGCAAAGTGCTTATCTGCAGGTGGTCGACGAGCACTTTGTAGAGCACTGGAACTTCTGGAATGATGGATGAGATCGTTGGCACAGGAATGCAGAACAGATATAGCATAGGCTGAAAATGTTCGCCGGTAGCTAGGTATCGTAGCGTCAACACAAGTCGCTCAGCCGCTGAAATACTCGCACGCATATTCGTTTCTTGCTTTTGGATGTGTAGAGTCACCAAACCTAGAAGATCATCGAATTGTTTAGAATCTATACGCAAAAAATTAAGATACAATTCCGGCTCCTCAGCTCTTAATTCTCAACTCAAATCCCTCCTGCTGACAGCGGGCAACTCAATCCTTCGTCCAAACACGCCGACGTTTTTGTGGCAATTCATCCTCCTCGCTGCTTTTCAATACGTACGCGGCCAAAACAATCGACATGGACGTTATTAAAATCGAATGAAGGTCTTGGTCTGTTGGAGAGAAAAGTTGTGCGTGCGACATTTGGTCTTATTTGCGTTGATGGCATCTGTAGCAGAAGATTCAACAATAAACTACACGGGTTGTACGGCGCCTAGTCAAGCTTCTACGGATAACAAGCTTAAGATGGCTAGGACATGTAGAGCATATGGACAACACAGCCCCGGCTCGAAGAGTCTTGGAATGCGAGGAGCCATTGGGACAACGCAACAGAGGACGTCCTCGTTATTGATGACGTCAACCAACATAGTTTATGGAATTGGAAGCAACTAGCTTGAGACAGTGCTAGCTGGAGAGCTTTGTTGGTTGTGGCTCAGGTCCAGCCCGGATAGCGCCACACTGAGAAAAAAAATTGTGCACTGTATGTATGCACATACAAGACAAAGTTGTTGGCTGCACCTTGGCGGGATGCCACCCTGTTATTGCGCAGGTCAAGTTGACATACAGCCTCCCAGCGGCGCCCCCTGGATAGCCATCACAACAACCGTTGTGAGGTGAACCAATGTATGCAGCGAACACCCTAGGCAAGAGGGTGCACATCCACCCCGACCAGGCCGGCGGTTGTGCGGAGGGCAAACAACCCGCCCACGGAAAAAAAAAATGATTATGGAAAAGAATCCTGCCTCGGATCAACGAACGGACATTCAACATCGTCTGCGAGGAAGGCGAATAGAGGAGAAGACACAACGAACTCTATGAGCTGTACCAGTATGTGGATGTAGTCCGGAAGGCAAAAATCCGTCGACTGCACAGGCTCGGCCACATCAAGCGCATGGACACCAATGCTCCAGCTAAGAGGGTCTTCGAATCCGAGCCTCCTTGTTCAAGAAGGAGAGGAAGACCGAACCTCCGGTACAAAGACCAAGTCATCGCGGATGTAAAACAGCTTGGTCTTGATGACTGAAAGCAGCGTGCCCAGGACCGTCAACGATGGAAGGCAGCGATAGCTCAGGCTTAGACCCTACATGGGTCGTAGGCGTGCTAAGTAAGTAAGTAAGAAATGTGTTCAGTTGAATCACCGATGACGCAACTCAAACAAGTCAAATCCATTGAAACATTAACCCTCTGCACTGACGCAGCGAATATGAATACTACAAATATCGGATGCATTATTTCGCAGTGGGTCAAGCCAACGATCTATTATGCTGACCGTGCATTGCCGGCATTCTCAACAGTGAATTATTATTATATTAAGAAATAATTGTATTTTGTAGTGTAAGCCAAATTTAAGTATATAAGATGTAAACAATTATGAATAAAACGTCAGTCAGTTAATCGAACTCGCTGGACTCTTTTTTTTCTACCTTCCATCTTTCTTACAGCAATTTGCTCCAAGTTTAAGTGCTTGGTGCATGATCAATAACCACACCAAGTTTAAGTGCTTGGTGTCTTAAATTTACTACCTGCTCCAATTTTATTTGGTTGGTGCAACACTTCAGGAAAACGCTCCTGAACACACTGTATGTATCCACTATAAGTTTCCAAGAACACAGTTATAATCCACAAAAATGAAAAAAAATTATATTAGAAAATAAAAATAAGAAAAATATATAAGAACTTGAGGATTTTCTTTCGCTATGGTCTGATGCTGGTGGATTTGCGGTACCTCTTCTTCTTCTTTTTCTTCTTCTTCTTAGGGCGCTACAGTCCGAAGCGGACCTGGGCTCAGTCAACATGCCTCTCCAGCCAGCACGATCTTTCGCCAGCTGTCTGCAGTTTCGCACACCAAGCCGGTCGAGGTCCCCCTCGACTTGTGTGCGCCACCTTGTACGTGGACGTCCTCTGTTGCGTTGTCCCACAGGCTCAGAGTCGAAGACTCTTCGGGCTGGATCTAAGTTCTCCATACGCTTTACATGGCCTAGCCATCCTAGGCGTTGGATCCGTAGACGCATGTCTAGAATCATGTCGCTGAGCAGCCCATATAGTTCGTGGTTGAACCTTCTCCTCCAAATACCATTAACGCAAACAGGACCAAAATCGCGCAGAACTTTTCTCTTCAAAAGACCAAGAAACAAAAAAAGAAAAGTTCATCCGCTTGGGATATTGTCCATGCCTCTGCGCCATAAAGTAGGACTGGGATGATCAAAGTTTTGTATAGAGTCAACTTGTTCTTCCGAGAGAGGGCAATTGCCTTTTGAGCCCAAAAACAGCGGTTGGCAAGAGTAATTCTGCGTTTGATCTCGGTTCTGATGTTGTTTGTACTGTTTACCGCGGAGCCAAGGTAGACAAAGTCCTTAACTACCTCAAAGTAGCTGCCTATGGAGAAGTTCTGACCAAGTCGTCGATATTGTGCGTCCTTTCTCGATGACAGCATACACTTGGTTTTGCCCTCGTTTAACGCCAGACCCTTTTTAACCGCTTCCGTTTCAATGCCAGCAAACGCAGCATTGACGGCTCGCTGTGTTCGCCCAATCACGTCAATATCATCTGCGCAAGCTAGCAGTTGAACGGACTTTGGCACGATCGTGCCTCTTGTGTTGGCCAGTGAGTTTTGCACGATCTTCTCAAGAACGATGTTAAAGAAATCACATGACAGCGCGTCGCCTTGTCTTAGTCCCCTTTTGGCATTAAAGGTCTCGGTGAGTTCGTTACCGACCTTGATGGAACAGCGAGAGTTATCCATCGTCATCCTACTCAGTCTGACGAGTTTGGCAGGAATGTTAAAGCTAGACATGGCGCTGTATAGCTCGTCTCTATACACGCTGTCATATGCGGCCTTGAAATCGACAAATAGATGGTGTGTGTCAATTTGCATTTCTTGGGTCCTCTCCAGGATCTGCCGCAGTGTGAAGATTTGATCGATGGTGGACTTCCCTGGCCTGAAACCACACTGATAAGGACCTATCAGCTTGTTCACAAATGGTTTTAGGCGTTCACACAAAACGGTAGAGAAGATCTTATACGCAATGTTAAGGAGACTTATCCCCCCGATTGTTGGCGTAGTCAAAGGGGTCTCCTTTCTTGTGGATCGGGCAAACGATACTGAGATTCCACTCATCAATACCTAATAATATTATCAAATTAATACTCTGCAACATTTTGGCTTAGCTTACGCCAAGCGTAAATTTCTCTACATATTCCAAAGTTTTTTAAAAGCACACTTATAGCGCATCACACTTTTAATTTCAAGTTTGTAGCGTCAATAGCTTTCATTTAATGTGTTTACTTTATGCGAAGAATCAATACTGCACCTTTGGTGTATTGCCTTGCTTCGAGCATAATGAAATAAATTAGTGGATTCTTTCCAAAGAATCCATCCATACACATAAGCTCATGGATAATTGTCGAACAATGTAGCTGATTTTTTTTATTCGATAATCTATAATGAAATCCAAACTCCTGCTTGCCATCAGTGAGAGATTATGCAATCTGTTCACTTGATTCCTCGCACCTGCGTAGGGAAACAAATATTTTTTTTTATCTTTTGAGAAATGATACATACTTCAAGGAAAAGTGTGTATATGCACACACAATCTATTTATAAAATCAACAAATAGGCAAATTAGAGTGCTTAAGAATCGCGAGTGCAGAAAACAGAAAACATAAAAAATAGAAGGTAGACCTTGCCTTTTTACCCAATCGGTTACAAAGAAAACAACAGATATGTAGTATGTTTTAATGTAAATAAACAGTTTTTGAGCGCCGAGGCCGTGTGGGTTCGTGCATCGACCCATGAGCATTAGACTTTCACAGTCTAGGTTCGAATCCAAGTTCAGACAAACAATTTTTCAAAAAAAATTGTTCACGGCTCCACCTTTTTCGACTCACTGACAATGTTCAAAGAGTATAACTGTCTAGAAAAAGCTTCTCAATCCCGCGTTCGGAGTCGGCATTAAACTGTAGGTCCCTTCGACTCGTGAGAGAACAATAGCATGCACAACGCGAGTGGTTGCTGAGAAGCTGAGCCCAGGTCCACCTCGGACTGTAGCGCCACCATTATTATTATTATTATTATTATTATTATTAAACAAGTTTTGAACAGTGTTGCTTGTCATTGACAGGAGAAGCATTTAACACCACCTAGAAAAAGAACTAAAACTACAATATGCCTTCAGTAGATGAGCACTCAAAAATATCTTACTTACTTACTTGTCAGACCAATCCATTCTGGGTTTGGGTCTGAGCTACTCGCGCTTTCTTTTGTTGCGGCTGGTCCCAGTCATCAAGATGAAGTTGTCTTGCATTCGCGATCACTTGACCTTTACACCGAAGGTTCGGTCTTCCGAACCAGGAGTCTTGGATTCGAAGACTCTTTTAGCTGGAGCATTGATGTACATGCGCTTGATGTAGCCGAGCAAGTTTTGTCAACGCATCTTTGGCTTCCGGACAGGGTAGGCCATCTAGTGTTTTTTTTAAATCATAGGTTATTTTGACATCGACAGCTGTTTCCCGCTCGCAATCTTGAGAGAAAGTCAGTATCATATCAGCTTGAATTGGACAACGATTTTGGGCGAAAAATCATCCTTTCTGACGAGGCGCATTTCATCATCCACTGATCGACCGCTCCAATGATAGTGCGATAGCGGACCATGTTTTAAAAACCAGATAAAAACGTATTAACTTAACTTTCACTGGGATACGAACCTGCGACCCTTTTAACTTGGGGCAGGCACTTAACCGACTGCGCCATCCAGTCGTCCAGCGTGTCCTAACACACTTGTTCAATTTATCCAGGATTCCGCTTTCAGTCATCGTAACGATGCGATGAACGCTGTCTTATGCGGCTATGAAATCGATGAGAATGTGATAAGTATTGAATAAAACTCCCTGGTCTTTTTTTACAGTCGATTTGCCGGGCCAGAAGGTGCACTGTTGTGTGCCTATTAATGCTGAGCATAGCTTAGAGTGCCTGTGAAGGGCCAGTAGGTTATAACTGAAATATCTGTCCTTAGTATAAACTAGTTTAAGCATTTTGTGGGCGCCGTGGCGTAGTGGGTAGGTGCGTCGACTAGTACGCTCTAGGTCGTCGGTTCGAATCTCGAAAAAAACATCAAACATTTTTTCACGGCTCCACCTCTCTCGAGTCACTGACAATGCTCAAAGAGTATACGAGTAACTGTCTAGAAAAAAACTTCTCAATCTCGCCGTTCGGAGTCGGCATTAAACTGTAGGTCCCCTCCGCTCGTGACAGAACAACACGAGTGGTTGCTGAGAAGCTTGGCCCAGGTCCACCTCGGACTGTAGCGCCGCCATTATTATATATTATTATAAGCATTTTGTTCCTAGTATGTAAGATATTATAAATGAGAATAAAAACAAAAACTGCAAAAAGAAAAATTAATGCTGAGCAAAAAGTCTTTATACGTACAAGACAGACTAGACTAAACAGGACAGGACAGGCTGTATTGACATACATGTGACGGATATCCGGCAAGTGGTCGGTGTCCGGCCTATCTGGCTTCTTTTGTCATATCCGGCCGGAGCCGAATAGTCTTTTGATATTCGGCCGAATACCGGATAGTCGTTTTTTCAGTAAAAAACAACAAAATAAAAAAAATAATTTAATATTGGAAGCTTACTAAAGGCAAATTGTGGTGAATGAAAATTAGTTTTTCTGCATTTAGGGGTAATAATTTATTACGTTTGTTTTCGCATACGATGCATGCTTCAGAAAAGAGTCTCTCAATGTATACACTGCTACATGGAGATGAAAAACACCTTTTGGCCAATTTGAACAAAATCGGGTAGTTTCTTCCATTTCCTGACCACCTTCACTATTCCGTTCAAAGTAAATTGTTTTGAGATATAAGTCAAGCTCGTTGGCGATATTTTTTTTGACAGAAAACTCAATCTGGCTTGCCTTCCGCAACCTCTTCAAAAATGTCCCAAAAACTTTGCTGTGTAGAAAGTAAGAATATCTTGTGGAGGAGAAGGAAAAAAACATGTTTAAGTAAACTATTATACTTTTAATTTGGGCAGATATCCGGCAGCCGAATATTCGGCTATGCGGCATAGCTGCAGGCCGAATATTCTGTATCCGGTATCCGGCCAAATCACTGTTCGGTACAACTCTAATACATATACCCCTATAGTGGTTGTGCCAGTTAGGACAGCCTTTTAGGTTAGGTTTCCTGTGTGTGGAGCACAGATGACGCCACGGACATTCCAAGCCACCGATAGTCAAAATCGCTGCAAAATACAACGCATTCGTTTGCAGTCGCGTTCCGTACTTCATCGAGTGCAGTTTACCTTTGTTTTCAATTCATTATAACGTAATGGAACAATAGATATTTTTCCAATTCAATAAATCATTTAATCTAATACTCCAATCGTTTGTTTAACTTAACATGAGTAGCTAAAAGTCTCTTATTTTTCTCTTATAAAGCAAATATATTCGTTGTTTCATCTTTTATTTTCTCTCGTCTGTTAAACTGAGAGTGAATATGAACTGAAAGTAACTTTACTGGAAAATTGAATTTTTGAAATGTATTGCGCCATCTACTATACCATAGAAAAACGACGGCTGCGAATATTTGAATTTGATGAAGTGACATCTACACATGAAAATTTATATTAAGACAATTTCAATATCATCTACCCTAGACACTACATGTCACAAAATTCAATATAAACTGGTGAACGTTAAAGTCATTTGAGAAAGTATGTCCTAAGAAGTAATGCCGCTCTAATGATAACATTGAACAACGTTTATGCCTAATTGATGCGCTATTCTTAAAGCGACTCATACACGGTATATTTGTGTGTGCACTTGTGTTGCTGCGTTGATGTGTGCGGAATAGTCCACGCACCTATATTTTGGTGTGCCGCAGTGGTGTCTTCCGAATTGTGATATGTCATAAATCTCCACACACTATAGAGCAGCTTTTTTTGTTTTGGTTACGTCCAAGGATGTGGCAATCTTCTAAAGATACTAATAGCCCGTGCTATCAGCATGCACGATTCGCAAACCCAAGTATTCCATTTAAGGAATACGCCTACGTTCTAACCCACACCCTGCACACTTCTACCACTCTCCCCGCGGAACTGCAGTTAGGTATTACTTCGCGGGGCTGGCAAGCAAATAATGCTACTCCTGTGCTTCACTATAGAGGAGCTGAAACTCAACATTCGAGAAGGAATCGAGCAAATTACGGCGGCAACACTTCAAAAAGTCATAGAAAGTGTTATCAAAAGAGCCCATGACTGCCTGCATTCTAATGGCGGTCACTTAACCGATGTAATTTTCCGCAAATAATAAAAAAAAATGTCCATGAAATAAGCTTTTATTTGTAATTTATTTCATTAGTTTTTTATCTTTCATTCAAAAGTTGTCCCAGATTTACACAGAAAAAGGACTTTTCGCCCACCCTGTACAATGTTCCACTAAAAGATTGAAGAAGTCACGTCACGTAACAGTGAATCTCTTTGTCGAAGTCCGGTGCAAGCTTCGATTGATTACTTACCATGTTACTTATCCCGCGTAGATGCTACTTACAAGTAGAATCCGACCGAACATTCGGCTTCGGCTTCGGCTTCGGCCACCTTCGGCTATAAATATCACCTTCGGCAAAACATTCGGCTTCGGCCAAATCAGGCCGAAGATTTTGCCGAAGCCGAATGTTGATATTTCAGTTTTTTGAAAAAATAGAAGTTGCAGAAGAACGGTGTGTTTTTTGTTTTGTTATTGTCGGATATTTTGTATTTTGAAAGTGTGCTTGTTTACAGCTTTAAAATCAAAAGATTTTGCATTTGTAAGATGGTAAACTATTAAGTGGTCTTTATAAAAGCATGCAATTCATTTGTACTGGTTTCAGGTAGAAAGAACATCAAAAATGGCAGCTAAAACTCCAATTTGGGATTATTCCGTTAAAATGATGCGAAAGCAACTTGCAAAATATGTTCCAAATAGAGTCCGACTGAACATTCGGCTTCGGCTTCGGCCGTAAGTGATGAAAAAGCCGAAGTTCGGCTGGCCTTCGGTCGGACTCTACTTACAAGTCCATTCTCAAACCTCAAAAATTAAAATTATTAGAAATGTTAATTTTAGGCAATATTTAAAGTTTACTTATCCAGAAACTGAACTATTTGTATCTTTTTTGTAAATCAGAATCAAAACTCGTGTTGATTCTGTTTACATGAAAGTGCCATTATGCGTGTGTAGGGTGAGGGAAGGCCGACCTTCACGGGGTGGTTGACACGGTGGAACGTTAGGCTGTGGCTAAAGGGCTGCCGCTAAAGGGCTATATCCCACAATATTTCGCCAAGGGAGATAGCGAAGGTCATGTCATTCGACATGAGGGGTGGTCAGGCGGACTTGTGCCAACTACGACAGGCACCCTTGGGTTCCTGACGAACCTCAATCGCCAAACGACAGTGGAAGGGTGTTGTTTCGTGTAGGACTAAGCTAGGTAGTTGTAAGATAGATTAGGTTTAGCATAGGTAAAGTTTTAAGCTAGGTAGGTTATTTTAGACTTAGTCTAAGTTAGTCAGCTTAACTCCGCGAGCTCCTTTCCGGTCTCTTTTGGCGGTAAAGGCATAGACCTTGAACACCTTTCTTTTCCTCTTTCCTGTCTCTTCTTTCTCTTCTCTTTTCTATCTTTTAGTTGTCCGTCCGTGGTCTGTTAGGGTATTAGGCTTTCTTCTCTCTCTGTCCTTTCACCTTCTTTATCTTCTCTTAGCTAGCTATAGGCACGAGATTTTTTTTGTTTGCAAACTGGTGGTGTACGTGTGGGAGGACAAGAACCGTCCCATCCGACGAGCTAAGCCGTGCAACCGCAAGCGTGTCGCCGTCCTACTCACCTTCACTGTGGCCCAGCCAACCATGCTGCAACATATCTACTCGTAAGTTTGGTTAGTATCATTGGATCTCGACGGTATTTTACAAAATTCAACAAAATGTAAAAAGCTTGTGCCGATTTGTTATATGTAAAATACAACGTACACTGGATGGGGGCGTATTTGCTCTGTAAGAAAAAGTGATAAAATTTAATTTTTGATGGATGGAGCAAATTTTCAGCTGATATCCCAGTTGTTGGGCATGTTTTTATCCCAGATCTTAAAGATAATCTGGTGCATACTCCTGCTTTGTATTGTCAGAAAAAAAGGCACATGGCAGTTGACAATTCAGGTTTTATTAAAAGTGGAGGGCTACTCCAAAGAAAAACTCGTAGTTGAGCAGTATTTTAAGAATTATTGAACAGGTAAACGGGATTAATACTCCTAGGTGACGTTCTCGCATTCCTTCAACAAATCGTTCAAAGCAAAATATGGAAGCAGTTTGTTCTGGATTGTGGTTTGGGTTCTCTATCGGACTATTCTTCTTTGTTAAATCGGACTGGCTTGGGTCACATGATATAGAGTTTTTTGTGCTTAAATTTTACGGCGCACTGCCGTATTTCCCGGCGAGTAATTCCCACAACAGCACGAAGAAATCTCATCTCGGCAGCTTGTATTCGCGATCTTATTCTTTCGGTCATTACCCAAATTTCATGACCATAGGTGAGAGTTGGAACAAATACTGCGTTAAAAACCACTAACTTGGCGTTGGCACCAAGCTCGGCCTTCCTGATTACAGATCGATCAAGCTTCAAAATTGACCCAGCTTGGCCAATCCTACAGGCCAACCTCAGCATTATTCCTCTCATCACTCGCGAAGAAGACTTAAACTTCTCCACCTGTTTCAATGGGACTACACTAACATGTAGAGTGCATTGAACAGGCGTTTTGGAAATAACCATAACTTCGGATTTGTCCACGTTAACCTTCATCCCAGCTTAAAACCCCTATTTCCTATCAAAATTACATCTTGCTTCAATTTTGGGACATACTGTTGAATTAAGCTTTTTTTTGGAATCAAGCTTTAAAAAAGAAGACAGCCGGTAAATTCCTACGCTGGTGTGGATGGGTTTTAATTCGATCCCGGATCCCAATTTTCAGTGTTTACTGCACCACTTTTCTCAAGCGCTGAAAATTATCAGAGAGTACAACTTTCGGAAGAAAAGGTTCTTAAAGTTCGCCGTTCGAAGTTCGCATAAAACTGTTGGTCCCCTCCATCCGTAAGGGAGCAATAGCACGAACAATACGATTAATTGCTGTAGAAGACAGGCGCGAAGAAGTTTGTCAAAAACGGTTACATATCTTAAGGTTCGTGTTTTAAAACAGTCTTTGGAGAACGCTTAATATTCAGAAAAATACAATAAATTCTTAATTGAATTTAAAAATTTCAAGGGTGAAGTGTTTTAAATCACAGACCCAATTTGTACCAGGAATTTCCTAACCTCAACTTATGAAAAAAAAAAATAAAACAAAGTTTTGATTTGAAGCAATGATTTTTTTTTTATCAAAGCTTAGTTGTTTTCTGTTTGCATTCGAACGAAGTGATTACATCCTCCACTGCCGATAGCCAACAACTTCAGATTTCATTTATCCCACACAACAAATTCCCCGCACATCTGGACGCAAACGATCTTTTATTAGTTTTATCTGGAAGCGAACACCACACATGTAAGCATATATACATATACGCGGGGCAGATATGGCATTCAATTCCAACAGACCAACTGCTAATTTAATTAATCATCAGTGTCGTCTTTTTGTACGCTTATCACAGTCAGCAAGAACAAGGCTGAACGCAAGGAGGAGGGACCGGACGAATGTGATCAAACAACAAAAACGAAAGAAAAAAGTTTGAGTGAGTACGCTGGAGCCACTCAAACGGTTCACCCCTTAATTGTGGGACTTGAGTGAGTTCTGAGCTGACCGCTTGTTCGGATTCATGGAATTGAATGGGCTATTGGGTAATCGGACTCCTGCATTGAATGCGAGGAAGGGACGAAAGTGTCATTCAATGATGGTTTCGTTTTGTATGCAGGGAATCGAAGAGTGTTGCCGTGAGCAGGAGTTTTTTGTTTACTACAATTTAATACGTTTATTGTATAGAACTTGAACTCAAGTTATGCCTATACTATATACATACATACATACGTAGTCTATGCAACGGCGTACGTAGATACATAAGTAGGCCCACCCTCGATTTGGTTTGAGAAAGTACACTGTTTTACTTTTACCAGCATGACTGGTGGTGTCTGTAAATTATGCAGGGCTAAATTGGTCAAAGGATGATGCAAGAACCATTTTGAGCCGTCGAGTGTAGTTTAACATTCTTCTTCTTCTTCTTCTTCTTCTTCTTAGGGCGCTACAGTTCGGCCTCTCTCTCACGATCTCTCGCCAGCTGTCTCCACCACACCGCACACCAAGCCGGCCGAGGTCCCCCTCGACGTGTGTGAGCCACCTTGTACGTGAACATCCTCTATTGCGTTGTCCCGCAGGATCAAAGTCGAAGACTCTTCGGGCCGGAGATTAGTTGTCCATACCCTCTACATGGCCTAGCCATCTTAGGCGTTGGATCCGTAGACGCCTGGCTAGACTCATGTCGCTGTACAGCCCATATAGTTCGTGGTTGAACCTTCTCCACCAAATGCCTCCAAAGACAGCGCGCAGAACTTTTCTCTCGAAAAGGCCAGTACACTGTTCATCCGCTTGGGATATTGTCCATGCCTCTGCGCCTCAAAGCAGGACTGGGATGATCAAGGTCTTGTATAGAGTCAGCTTGGTCTTCCTAGAGAGGACGGCGGTGTTCGCCCAATCACGTTAATGTCATCCGCGTAAGCTAGCAGTTGAACGGACTTTTGGAAGATCGCGCCTCTTGTGTTGGCCAGTGAGTTTTGCACGATCTTCTCAAGAACGATGTTAAAGAAGTCACATGAGAGCGCGTCGCCTTGTCTAAAATCTTTTTTTACATTGAAGGTCTCGGTGAAGTCGTTACCGACCTTGATGGAGCAGCGAGAGTTCTCCATGGTCATCCTGCTCAATCTGAAGAGTTTGGCAGGAATGTCAAAACTAGGCATGGCGCTGTGTAGCTTGGCTCTATGCAAGCTGTCATATACGGCCTTGAAATCGACAAATAGGTGATGTGTGTCGATCTGCATTTCTTGGGTCTTCTCCAGGATCTGCAGTAGTGTGAAGATCTGATCGATGGTGGACTTCCGCGGCCCGAAACCACACTGGTAAGGACCTATCAGATTGGTGACGAAAGGTTTCAGGAGTTCACAGAGAACGGGAGAAAAGGTCCTGTATGTGATGTTAAGGAGACTTATTTCTCGACAGTCGACGCAGTCAAAGTTATCTCCTTTCTTGTGGATCGGGCAATCGATACTCATCGGGTATGTTTTACTCCGACCACATACTCCGACTACATACTACAGATGATAATGCGAACAACGAGGCTGTTTTAAAGATTTCACCAGAAAGTCTAATCGCACCAACTGGAAATTACTATCTTGACCTCGCTTTATTCGGGGACGAAATGCTCGTTCAAATTGAGAGAAACACTCCGCCTGATAGTGATTGTTGTGTTTTTATACCCGATTAACAGTCTTCAGAAGAGATTTTGTTCGACTCGACTACTATTTGTATATCCTTGTTCCAACAGGTTTCTATTTAACCTTCACATCCATTTGATAGTCGTTTTCTCTGTCAAACGTTCGGACATCATTCCTATCGTATCACGATCTCCTTGATCGTGAGATCTTCATGCTCATCCTTTCTTAGACGATGATAACATGAATAGAAGAAAGAAGAAATGTCGGAGAGAGAGCGTATGATTTTCCAAACAGTAGGAAAGAGATGTCTTTACGGCGATCCAACCCATCTCTTTCCAACCTTTTGGAAATATATGTTCTTTCACCGACATTTCTGCCTTCTTCCGATCATGCAATCTTCTTCTTAGGGCGCTACAGTCCGAGGTGGACCTGGGCCATCATGCAATCATCGTTTTTTCGTTCTTTTCTGATCTTAGAGCTCAGGGTTCTCACGTTTCTGCCTGCATTCGTTGCTAAACGAAGGGTTTTTCCCGGCTGGTGTCGTAAAACCCTTTTTATAAAGTAATAAAAAAGGAAATTTTACCTGTAAATATCACAATTTTAAACTTTTTTTAATAAACTACCTTTTCGGCCTTGAATTTCAAGCTGGGTGGGTAATTACCGTTTTACGACACTTTCCATTACCTTAAATAAAAGTACCTCGGCAACACTTCTTCTCGGAATCGAAAGGGAAATCCCTCAGATTGCCAGGAAATGTCTCACGTTGTATGCAGATGTCTGTATTTTTTTTTCCTATTCTCCCTTTTCCATTGATGTTCGTTGGCTGCCGTAGGCCCCTCGTATGAGCCCTTTCACAAAAACGAGTCCTGTGCGTTGAGTACCGCGCGACGCCTTCCGTCTGGTATTTCACGTTCGTTGAACTCAATTCACATGCGTTTGAATTGTTTTGAGTGAAAATGTGGAAATTGACATTTCATCCGTTACATGCATGTGGCCCTCTCTCCCAACAAACTCCAGGTAAAAGGCGCCTATTTTGATCCCTATGCCTGCTTCCCAGTTCCCAACGGATGAATATGAATTGTGATGTGTGCTTGCTTCGTGCCGCCTCACTCGATTTGGTAATTTTTTTTTCTTGTGCCATAGTTTCCCCCATAGGGAACGACGACGACAACGACGGCGGCTGCTAAATTGAACTCATTTTGAGTATTATTGTCGTCATTGTGAACAGCGAACACTATGAACGCTACCGATTTGTGCGCCGGTCATTCGACGTTGCAGTACTTTTGTGTTGTTTGGGTTATTTTGTTGTGCATGTGAGACCGACGGACGAGACGGCTGTTTGTCGAGCACAGAACATATGTTTTTGTTTGGCGTGCTGCTGGTACTGTAATCTGTGTTGATTTCTGGCGGAGGAGAACTGCTGCCGCTGAGCTAAAGTGACTGGTGATATAGTAAATCCAAATAGCAACGGAAGTCTTGACTGTGTGTTGTCGCTGTGCCATTGTGGAATCGAGTCCACTGGAGATTATAATTTAAGGATTGTCACTTTTTTTTTCAAAAAACCTAAAAGTAAGTACATTTGCAAACATTGTTTTGATTAACTGATTCCGAAAATAGATTCGTTTCTCTTGTGAGTGTATCAGTGTGTGTTTCATCATTCAGTTCAATTTACTTAATTAATTGTGGTCCTGCGCAGTGTTACGAGTTCTATGAATATTTGCTTCAAATTCACTCAATTTACACTGGATGTCATTTGTTGATTTTAGTTTATTTTTTATTAAGAACGTTGTGTCTGAGTATGCCTCAGAATGTGCAAATATCTAACATTTTCAGACAGAACTGCTCTTATTCCACCTCCTTTGGTGTTAACTTTGCTACAATTTTTAGTTGTACTTGCTTAGACCTGGAATAACAATCGATTCTAATTAAAGTTCCATTTTCCTACCATGATCCATATGTGTCTTGCAAAGACAAGAGGCTCGCTTCTTTATGTCACAATGATCAGAAGATATCCAACTGTGCACTTAGATTCTTGAAATCCCGGAATCTCTCCTGGATGTTGGCTCCCTGGAACAGTATGCCATCAAACAGATGATTTTAGCTCACCTAATTCACGTTCTCATTGCAAATTTTATTTTGTTTTCAGTAAGATCGTATTATTCACGTTGTTAGGAAAGCGCGAAACAATATGGATGCTGGTTTGAAGATTGTGTGTAATTTTGTTTACTCATTTATGAAACCATAAGATAACTAAAACTACAATTTGCCCGCTTATTTTGAGTGCAAAACTCTTTTTCGCAGAAACGCCGTTGGGTATGAAATATTTAGTTCATCATTGATACCGCCTTGTAGCAAATAAAGAATTTAATTTATGTAAGTTCACTTTCAATTACTCTAGACTTGGGCTTAGCTCCTCAGCAACCATTCGTGTGCTATTGTTCTCTTACGAGTGGAGGGGACCAACAGCTTAATGCCGACTCCGAATGGCGAGGTTGAGAAGCTATTTCTAGACAGTTGTACTCATTGAGCATTGTCAGTGACCCGAAAGAGGTGGAGCAGTGACAAATGTTTGGTATTTTTTTTCGAGATTCGAACCAGACCTCGAGCGTAGGAGTCGACGCACGTACCCACTACGTCATGGCGCCTACGTTACAAAATATTGTCTATCGAGTTAAGCCACTCTTACAACAATGTTCCTGCATCGAACAACCAGATCAAATACGAAAAAACTACAAGACTACACTCACCCCAGACTTTGATCAAAAATCATTTCTTAAAATCGGTTTCTTAATCCTTCAGTGGTGCCACGGTCTACGACTGACCTTTTTAAAATGATTTATCATTTTTGGCTCGTCCCCTTCAATAGCTTCCTAAAATCCAACTGAATAGTGTGTAAATTGCTGTTGTTGAAGACAGACATCGGTGTTATAAGATCACAAATTCGGCCTTTTGCTTAAAAAAAATACTGCCCACTGAAGGGCTAACTGCATTGTCACTGTGTCCCGGCATCCACATGAGGTGATCATCAAAATGCTTAACCATCTCGTCATCGGTGGCAATTCAGGGAGGTATTAGAATGGAATAGAGGTCTGCAATGAATGTCTTAAACCCAGTTTCAAATGAATGCATTCATGCAGCTCTCTAGAATGGAAAGTGGCCGAGCTCAGGGTTTTCATTGTTGCTTGCTCTGTCCGAACATATGGTGATATACAATCTAGATATCTCATTATTCTTAAGCCAAGACAGTCTTTTATTGCCATTGTCTCAGCCTGGAAGACTCTAAAATAGTCCGGAAGATAGAGCGATATGCTGATGTTGATATCCTAGGAGTAGACACCAAACCCTACTCCCTCATCATCTTTGGATCCTTACTTAATATGGCGCTACAGTCCGGTGTGCACCTGGGCCTCAACCAACAAACGTCTCCAGCCAGCTCGATCTTTAGCTAGCTGCCTTCAGTTTCGCACGCACAGTTGGTTGAGGTCTCTTTCCATTTGCGTGCGCCACCTGAGTCGCGGTCTTCCTTTACTGCGCCGTCCCTCGGGGGTGGATTCGAAGACTTTCCGGGCCGGAGCATTGGTTTCCATTCACTCTACATGACCTAGCCATCTTAATCGTTGGATCTTCACCCTTCTGGCTAAGTCGATGTCGTTGAACAGCTCGTACAGTTCGTTGATATATCTTCTCCTCCACTCACCCTCTATGCAAACGGGACCGAAAATCACCCGAAGAATTTTCCTCTCAAAGCAGCCAAGAACAACCTCATCCGCTTTTGACAAAGTCCATGCTTCAGCGCCATATAGCAGGACTGGGAATGATTAAGGTATTATACGGGGTTATTTTGGTTGTTCGAGAGAGGGCTTTGTTTATCAATTGCTTTCTTAGCTCAAAGAAGCAGCGATTAGAGTTATTCTTCGTTTGATTTCAGCGCTGGTGTCATTGTCTGAGTTGATAGCGGTTCCTAGGTAGTCTTTGACTACTGCAAGGTTATATCTGTCTGTTGTGACGTTCTGTCTGAAACGTCGGTGTTGGGTGTGCTTTCTGGTTGACAGCATATACTTGGCCTTGCCGTTAAACCCATCTTCGCGGCCTCCTACTCACAAAAGCGCCATTGACATCACGCTGTGTTCATCCAATTATGTCAATATAGTCGGCATATACAAGTAATAACATCTATGGATCCATCTGTGAAAATACGCAGAGCACCGTATTGGACCTACTCTACTCTGTGTAAATAACTATTGTATTTTCTGCAATCCAATTCTTGTGTCAGAAAATATTGTCCAACTTCAGTTTCTAACCATAGTTTTCCAAGTTAGTTTCAGTTTCAATACAAATTCTAAAACTACGGTATAAAACCCGCTTTGTATTTGTATATTTTGTATATTTAGTAGAGGTGTGACGGATATCCGGCAAGTATTCGGTATCCAGCCTATCCGGCTTCTTTTATACTATCCTGCTGGAACCGAATAGTCTTTTGATATCCGGCCGAATACCAGATAGTTGTTTTTTCAGTAAAAAACAACAAAATAAAAAAAAACAATATAATATTGGAAGCTTACTAAACCCAAATTATGGCGAATGAAAATTAGTTTTTCTGCATTCAGGGGTAATAATTTATTACGTTTGTTTTCGTATACGATACATGCTTTAGAAAAGAGTCTCACTGTATACACTGCTACATGGAGATGAAAAATACATAGGTTTTGGCAAATTTGAGCAAAATTGGGTAGTATCTTCCATTTACTGACCACCAAGCCCAAGGGTCACTATTCCGTTCAAAGTAAACTGTTTTGATATGTAAGTCAAGCTCGTTGGCGGTATTTTTTTTTTTTGCAGAAAACTCAATCTGTGTTGCCTTCCGCAACCTCTTCAAAAATGTCCCAACAACTTTGCTGTACAGAAAGTTAAAATATCTTGTGGAGGAGAAGCAAAAAAATATGTTTAAATTGGTTTTACATGTACCGGTCTGATTTTAGTAACTCAGACCACCAAACTATTATACTTTTAATTTGGACAAATATCCGGCCGCCGAATATTCGGCTATCCGGCCCAGCTGCAGGCCGAATATTCGGTATCCGGCCAAATCACTATTCTGCACAGCTCTGCTTACAACAGATAGGCGAGAAGCGCTACGTGCCACACCTCCAGAATGATCTGATCCAAGCTAGACCTCAAAAGATCTGAAGATATAATCTCCCTCGATAGATCCAAAATGAGTAAAATCGTCGGTATCATTACAGGACACTGCCTCGTAGGAAATCACGCCAGAAGACTAGGGACTCTGGGTAATGATTTCTGCAGAAGCTGCTTAGATGAGGAGGAAGTGGAGAGCATTCCACATCTCCTCTGCTCCTGCCCGGCCCTGGCGTCCCTTCAGAAGTATTTGTCTAGCTATTTCAGTCGCTCATAGACGGTATCCCTTTTATCATGCTCAATGTCCGTTATGTTTTTTAAGCTAAACTAACTTCTTTTGAACGGAACTTTTTCATCGGACTGATTTGGTAGTCGATGCTTAGGGCGTAAGTGCGTCGATTTCTACTCTGAATTTCCGTAGATTAAAGCCCGATCGACACATAATTTCGATCATTTTTACACCACCACCTCTGTTTAGTCACTGGTAATGCTCAAAGAGGATGACTATCATGTAAAAGTTCTGAAACTTTGCTGTTGATAATCGGCATAAAAGTATAGGTTTCTACCCCACTTCTCAACAGGATGAGTTACTGGAGAATCTAGGCCTAAGTCCACATCGGAGATTAGTCCCACTCGAAGAAGAAAGTAGAAGATTTGGGGCTAAAAATATTCCATCATTGTCACCGGTTGTTGATTATAGTTGATTTTTAAAATGGTTCATTCACCCATTTCCCCACAGTGGTTTGGTGAAAACAATAAACCTGAGTAACCCATATGTTTGAAAATAGACAAAAAAGTAGTGGTTTCTTTCCTTGAACGCAAAGAAAGATCTAAACACTCACCCGAAATCATTTCTGCGTAAGTAGTCTTTGGATTCCTTAATAAATCGAGTTTCTCTGAATCAAACTTCCCCACTTCAAGCCATCCCTCGTTTTCAATGCAATCACCGTTGCGAATTCCGTCATCAGGGAATTCCTCTAAAATGTAAATTACACTGAATTTTGGGCTATCGATATACTCCCGGTTTAATGTATGTTTTTGGAAGCATTGGCAGTGAAATAGTGGAAACTTGAATTGGTCATCATCTATTATCGTATCTGAAACAGTAAGAGTGAATAAAATTATGTGTCAGAATCACTGCCTATTTTATAGCTTTTTTTTGGCGTTCGCCCGTTCGCGTGCAGGTTCCAAAAAGTTGAATGGTGTAGTAACTTGTTTGAAGTTCTTGCGCCTCGAGGGCGTCTATTCTAGCAGTCTCTAGTAATCAGTGTGTCAATAAGATAACGAATTCCTCTGCCACAACTCATTTTATTTATTTTGGGGCGTGTGACCATAAGTTTGCTTTTACTGCTGCGACCCGTCTGATACGAGGTTAATCATGTTTGCACACAAAAACTAAGTTTTTGACAGCTGGTCCTATGGAAGGTGTATGATCGTTTTCGAATTATTTTTTTGTGACGGCGAATGTAACAAGATCCTGTCACCACTTTTTCGTTGATGTTTTCGTCAGCGTCTGTTGCTTGCTTTTGCTGTTACATGGATCATCATCATCTCGTCATCATCCTCAGTGAACCGCATGTTCCACTAAAGGTGTCGGCGGGGATAACGCATGCACGAGGGATCTCCAGGCCAGTCGATCCTTCGCCATCGACTTTAGCTCACTAGGAGCTATGCCCAAGCGCAACCAGGCGAGTTTTTGGACTTGGTCCAACCATCTCGTCCTGGGTCTGCCAAGCGGTCGCCTGCCTATTGGAATCACATTCAAGGCACGCCTCAGAAGTCGTGGGGACATTCGTCCCACGTGACCAAACCATCGAAGTACATCCCTTTCCGTATGAAGAAGCAGCTGCCCAACGTTGAGTTTCTAGCGCATTGCCGAGTTTCTCGCCCTATCCCGGCGAGTAGTTTCCACAACAGCACGAAGAAATCTCACCTCGACGGCTTGTATTCGCGATCTTATTCTTTCGGTCATTACCCAAATTTCATGACCATAGGTGAGAGTTGGAACAAATACTGCGTTAAAAACCGCTAACTTGGCTTTGACACCAAGCTAGGCCTTCCTGGTTACAGATTGACCAAGCTGTTTCAAAAATTGACCCAGCTTCACCAATCCTACAGGAAAGCTCAGCATTATTGTTCCCATCACTCGTGAAGAAGACCCCGAGATACTTAAACTTCAACAAATCTTTTCTTTCCTATACGTCACATTTTCTTTGCTAGGGAACCACTGCAACCAAAGAGTACGATTTTATAAACGACACACCCTCGTCTTTACAGAAATATTAATAATTGTTCTCTCCTCTGTTTAGATGCTCCCACCATCGAATGAATCACTGTTCAACAGTGCCGACAGTAGCGTCAATACTCAACGACACGAACCACATCACATCGAATCAAGTTCATGTGCTCGCCCGCAGATGGCTTGGCAAATGTATGAACAGCTGCTTCGCATCGCCAGTCAACAATCAGCCTCAAAGGACACGAAGGTAGACCCGAAACGAGTGTGGCTGGCTGCATTCACAGGACCTAGTTTAATATACCGACAAGGGGTAGCAGCAGGTGCTGCAGAACCCCTCTAAAAGCAAACAAACAAAACAAAAATACTGAATCACTGATGGCACCAGCGGATATCCACTTTTGCTTTGAATGAGTGTGGTGTCCCTCTGCCGTCGGTGATGCTGCTGCTTCTGCACTGATTCCAGGTGCAATGTGGAAATGTGTTTTTCTTTTTCTTTATTTAATTTTATCTTACGTTAGTGTAGTGTAACTCGAATTCGTGTACCAAAAATGTATTTGTTCTTCAATTAACTAGTCAACTGATATTACAAACGAAACGCCATCGAAAGGTTTAGATTTTTTTAAGTTTATGCCATTCTTTATATTCTGTAATGTTTAATGTTATATGCAATAAAATTTAAATTAAAACAAATGCCTCTGGGATTTTTGTGTTCTTTTATTGATTTGGTTTGTAGCGCTATGTACACACTTAATGCCTATGACTAGAGTTTGTTTGGGACTAGATGCTGCGGTTTGGACTGCGTTAGATGGGGATGCCTTCTTCTACTTGTCCAACAAGCTTCTCGCGAAGTGTCTGGTAGACCAGACTGTCCTGGGGGATGCCCTCGCGTTGAAGGAATAGCAGAGTTTCACGAGCACACATCGCAAAGCCGAGAGCTTCTGCTTCGTGCCGTTGGCATTGTCGTTCCACTTGCTGTTGATGTTCGTCGAGATAGAAGGAAATCTCCGAGTCGTCTTCCTCGGGCAGGCCATGCTCGTCGTTGTAGTCCAAATCGTGCTCGAAGTCGTCCAATTCCTTCTGAAGCTCCATAATTTTCTGCAGAGCTTCGAGGAGAATTTTATTCCTAGTGTTTGGCACTTGATCACAATTGATATCTGCGGCAGGTGGCGAAGGAGGTGGAGTAGTAGCATGGTGCTCACTGATCACTGGTGGTCTCTGTTGATGTTCGATTTCGTATCGTTCACGTTTTGCATTCTGCAACTGTTGTTCTTCACGTTTTCGCTTAAAAATCAATTTCCCGTTCATTTTGATAGCACTTTTTAAAGACTTACTGAAAACACGTTACACAAATGGAACACGAAAACTCATCACAGGTACGAATGAAAGAGTTTATCAAGAGAAGAAGAGGAGCTTGAACCGGATACGACGATGTGATCGCGTCGAATGCCGAAATCGGTTTGATGCAGTTCGTTGTGAACTTGTACCATGGAACCGACCACGACCCCTACTGAAAGTGACTGACACACACCAGACAATCTTCTTTTTTTTTTGTTGGTCGTGTGCGGCTGCTGCAATTTTAATGTGCGTGCGCGCGTTTACCACTACCGAATACCGAACGTGCACGCTTCCTATTTCGGAACAAGTTTTTAAAATACACGTTGCTATATCAAAAGGGACGGGAAATGGGGAGGATTTCAATCTGTAGGGGAAGAAGTGCTCTTGTTTTTGTTTTGGAAACCGAACGTGTACGCACATCTGCCGGAGGTGTGTGTAAGGGCAGAACAGGAAAAATCAATGCAGCGAAAAGGGAAAGCAACAGAACTAAAATGTATATATGGATATTTTGGACAACAGAAGCAGACACAGTGTGTTGAGCAAGTGAAGGGAGACTAAAGTGATGTGCATGTGAACCGCGATCAACAAAATTCAGCACAATATCAACAAGAATTATGACTCCCTCGAAGTTAGAGAGATTTCGTCCTAGAGGATTATTTTTGTATGGAAAACTGTAGGAAATGCAAAAAAGGTTCGAAAGGTATGATTTGGAGGCCAAATTCGACTTAGAGAAGGTTCGATTTAGGGGGATCTGATTTGCAGATCGGGGTTCATTTGTACAGCGCATGACACATCCAAAGAGTGTGCTCGGAAGTCTGTAATGATCGAATTTTTGTTGCTAATTTACCAAGTTCGTTACGAGGGAAGTAGAGGGTTGCTCATTAAGCGCTTCCTATCTTTAAATTTGAATAAAAAAAAGTGTGTGTTAGGTGTCATCGAATTTTTTTATTCGTTTGAAAGGCCCATCGATGCCAATATGTATGGAATATAACAAAAGTCCACCGCGGCTTCTCCGGGCGGCGCACATCCGAAATGTCAAATTTTCCATGACTCAGGCGCATAAATCAGGCAGAATTTGACCGATGGCATGGGTTATGTTGGCTTTGAAGGCCGCTGTGGCTTATTCCCATAGACCTGCGACTTCAGAAAATCGCACAAGATTCTAATTCTATTGGTGTCAAATCGCACGATCTCGGTGGCCAGTTCACATCGCCTTCACGTGAGAACTCGAATCGTTTGTCCAGAATTTCCAATGTGACGTAAGCTGTGAGGCACGTAGCGCCATCCTGTTGAAACCACATGTCGTTAGTGTCCACATTATCCAATTCAGACCAAAGAAGTTGGTAATCCTCGAGCTATGGCGCTCCCCGTTAATGGTGATGGCCTGGCTAACGTCGTTCTTAAAAAAATATCGACCGATGATGCTGCCAGTCCAAAAACCACACTAAACAGTGATTTTTTCGGGATGGATTGGATGGACGTTCGTGGATCTCATGTGGATTGGTATCGTCCCAAATTCGATAACTATGTTTGTTGACGTACCAATTTATCCATCATCCAGGAATGGGTCTCATCGAAGAAGAAGAAGAAGATTTTTCTATGAAAATAAGGGCCAGTTTCCAATTGCTCCAGAGCCCATTCCGCGATCACACGTCGTTGTCTACGGTTTACATTCAGCTCCTGGGTCAGTTGAATTTTGTACGGGTGCAAGCTCAGGTCACGATGCAAAATTCGCCTTCGCCAAGTTGTGGTCTACGAAAGGCCGAGTTCTTGTGAGCGACACGAACTCAACTGCCTCGGATTCTCCTGCACCTGCACCTCTCACGGACAGCGGCTATGATTTAGGCAGATCTTGCGTTTCGTTGACGTACGTCGGAAGTTGGTTAATCGTTTAAGGTAGCCCTAAACGACGAACATGCTCGCCGAACTTGCTCGTGCTCGCCGCATTTTCGTCGTGTATGTATGTGTTCGCCGTGTAGGGGATAACGGAAACGAGCAAGTTCGGCGAGCATGTTCGTCGTTTATGGCTACCTTTACTGAATCAGTGGACATAAATTTATCGTCCTCTCGGTAGGACGAATATGGCGATCGTTAAATGGGCGAAGCGTGCGGAACGTTGCAAGAACAGAATACCCATTTTGACGAAACAATTTTATCATTTGCACGTGTTGTTGAAGGCTATGTCAGAACACTATGAAAAGACTGAATAAATGACAGCCAATTTGACAGATGAAGCTTCAACAAGATGGCCGCTATCAACTGTAAAAGTTCGGAAGTCCCTATTGGAAGACCCTTTAGGATCGAGTCATAAGGCTTCTTCTTCTTCTTGTGGAGCTAAAGTCTGGGCTGGACCTGGACCTGGCACGATCTCTTGCTAGCAGTCGCCACTTTGGCGTGGACGCCCTCTGTTACGTTTTTCCACTGATTCAGAGTCGAAGACTCTTCGGGCCGTAGCTAAGTTGTCCATCTGCTCTACATGGTCTGGCTATATTGGGCATTAAATCCGTATACGGCTGGCTAGACTCATGTCGAA
The DNA here is from genome assembly GCA_930367185.1 of Myathropa florea. Classification (NCBI taxonomy): domain Eukaryota; kingdom Metazoa; phylum Arthropoda; class Insecta; order Diptera; family Syrphidae; genus Myathropa; species Myathropa florea. The sequence continues at coordinate 111,204,715 of OV884002.1, forward strand.
TCGCAAGTCTAGCCAAAGTTTATTGTCACGTCAGATAACGTATCGAATCCCGAACTGATCTCTTTCTTCCCACACAGAGTGTACACGTATTATTAATCGGAAAACATTAGGGATAAAAACATGTGCAACCGTGGCAATTGTCATCACTACCGCACGGATCATTTGAGTTGCCTGCTGCTTCCTACAGACAACCTTCCTGCCAAAAGTCTCTTCCACTTTGCTGTGTGTCCGGGTGTTTATTCAATTCACACACACAGCCACGCAACGACGTCTGATGTAAATGCATTTGTGAGTGAAAATGTTCTATTAAAAATTTAACACGAGGGTTTCTTTTCCTCCTCCTGCGGCATCAGCACGGGCACCCCTTCCCAAATAACCATAGGCGACGGCGCACGACCAAAATAAAAATTATTCAAACCAAGTGCCGAGGCGTACTTTTGTGCGGGCAAACTCAGTGCGCGGTGCTTTACTTATCTTTCTATCGTTCGGTATAAAATTGGACCGTGCTTGGATAAGAGGAATTTATTAAGGGATCGGTTAATGTCTGTGTGGGAAGGAGGGTTGCAGACGATTTTAATTCACGTGCTCATGGGAATGAATCTGATTCGACACGGGAATAGGGTTCAATGCCAATGTCTGATCTTTTGCTTGAATGGGAAATTCAAAGTTGGGATCAGTTCGCTTGAAAAGAACTTGAGTTAAGCCGATGTTCGATTTTTTTTTAAGCAATTGCAAGAACAGTTGCGTGTGTCTAGTAAATTCAAACGATTTTCTTGGTGTGAACGAGTCAATTTATTTAAAAATCAATCCGTCGCCTTTCTTCTAAGGCTGCGGCCACGCAAGCGACGTTAAAAAATTAAGCACTGAACGATTTGCGATTTTTTTAAGCGACAGAGCGACATCGCTCTGCAACCAAATCTGTTTTAATTTTTTAGTCGATCGCTGAGCGACGAAATAAGAACATAGAGAAAATAAACGTAGAAATTTTGACTCAGATGTTCAAAACTGCCCAGTTCTATGGAAGGGGACAACCGCAAGGACTATAAAAACAAAAATGTCACCGAATAGCAGTGGAATGAAGTTGGACACATGTGTAATTGTTTTTTGAAATGATGATCTTCAGGAGACAGTTGTTTCAAATCCAACTGATCGGAATCTGCGACAGCCAGAGGAGTTTTGACCAGACCAGTTTTGAGTCTGAATACTTCAAAAGATTTTTCAAAAAATCCTCCAAAAAAAAAAAATCTGACTCGACCACATTGAGAGAATGAACACTAACGCTCTAAGAGGTTGGTTGAGGTCCCAATTTGCGCCACCTTGGACGCGGACGTCTTTTGTTGCATTCTCCCATTGGTTCAGAGTCGAAGATTCTCCAGGCAGGAGCTAATTGATCCATACACTCTACATGGCCCAGCCATCTTAGGAGTAGACGCCTGGCTAGACTCGCTGTACAGTCCATACAGTGGTGGAATCTTCTTCTCCAAATGGTGACAAGGCAAATACGACCAAAGATCGCACATTTCGCACATTTTAAGGAAGCAAAAAGTTTGGCTAGTCAAGTTTACACGGGTGTACTGGTCTACGTCATCTATTCACCAACAAGTTCTTTTCTACAGAGTGACCAGATAAAAAGAATAGGAAAAGAAATTAAAATAAAACAATAAGGGTGTAAGATATAAAATTAATTATGGCTTTATTTTGAAGTGGTTGGCTTGTTAGTACAAGTGAAGACTTTACTTTACTCTAGAAAAAAATAATCGATTGGTCCCAAGTCACATGATCGCGGAGGTCACTTGATGAGCTCTCGCCAGTGGCCAAATTTCTCCTTCAGAACTTCGAGCGTTGCGTCGCTTATATCGCCGCCTTGTTGTAACTACAGCACGGATATATCGATGTTGTCAGGCACTGTCCACAGAAAGTCGATTAAAATCGCTCAATACCTGTAACATTGACGGTAACGGTGGCTCCATCCTCATTTCGAAATAAAGAATATCCGATGATACCGCCATACCATTGACCACACCAAAGAGTCAATCTTTGTGGAGGTATCGATGGTCGGTCTAACACTTCCGGATTGTATTCGCTCTAAAAACGGCAATTTTGCTTGTTGACAAAGTCGCGAGCAAAAAATGGACCTCGTCTGAGAAGATGATTTTGTGGCCCAAATTCGGATCTCCGGTCGAGATTTCCAGCGCCCAATTAGGGAACTCACAGCGTTGTCTATGGTTGCACGGTTTCAATTGTTCCGTCAGCACAATCTTATACGAATATAGGGCCAAATTCAGCCGTAAAATAAGCCGGGTTGACCCTCTGGTGATGCTCAATTGAGCTGATCGGTGCTGAATCGACATTTCTGCGCCTTCTTCGATACTAGTCGTTACGGCGTCTATGTTGTATACCTTTCTCTGTTCGGTTGGCGGCTTAAGATCTAAAAGAAGGTACACACGCTTTAGGTTAGGTTAGGTTAGGGGGCTGCTAGTGAATTCACCATCACACTTAGACCGTATTGGTCAATTGTGATACAAACTGTCAGACTGCTACCACTGATCGACCGCTCCAGTGATAGTGCCGTTAATTTGATTCCAACGGCAAATGGCGACTGGACCAGATTTGAAAAATCGGATAAAAGCATATTAACTTTGCTTTCACTGGGATTCGAACCTGGGACCCTCTAGCTTAGGGTACGCACTTAACCAACTGCGCCATCTCGTCGTCTAACACACGCTTTAAATTATTCCCGGTGCAATGAGTTGCCTGTACACTGAAGTACACAGACGACCGAGCTTAAGACGAAATTCACCTTTATAACTTTATAGTCAGAATTTCGATAATATTTTTGATGATTTCTGCACTTTTGACAAGCATGAGACGATGCAAAATGGAATGACGAACCTTAATAAATATTTTGATAGCTGGTTGTCATTGGTAACTTAACAATAACAATAACAACTGGAAGTACTTTCACTGCTATCTGGTCACCCTCTAGCAATAGCTTAGATTAAATGCGCTCATATCATTGGATTTTGCAGCCACACCCATTTCTTCATGCATGTTATTATCAGGTTCCATTATTGACCTAAGGCATTTGAAGAAGTAAGCAATTGACGGTGTATCAGGGTCACAGATTGTCTGATTCAGCTACAAGTTGAAGAGGAAGTAAGCCAACCAACTTAGGGTGCTTCAGAAACTTTTATTGGTTTTCATAGCAATTCGACAAGGTTCAGAGCTGTTATCTTAGTCGTGGTCCACATACTCTCAGTTCACTCATGACATTATACAGTTCTACTCTGATTATTCGATTGTATGCGATTTGTTTATGAGTAGGTGAAACAGAACATAACTTTCCAGACATTTATCCACGCCATAGAGTGTTACAGCAGGGGTTACACGTCTAATCTTTCAAGTTGATGGGAGTATATTTAAAAACTAACAGTCTGACTGTATGGAAGTCATGATGGTAGATCACAATTGACGGTTCTAATTATTATAGGTTATGGCATTTTCCAAAAATTAATCAACTTACTCATTCATATTATAATTTTAGCCCTGAATTGATAAGGCATCTATAACAAGAAAGCTTTTATGTATACTGAAGTTTATGCAAACGATTCATAATAATTTGTAGTCAATACCTCACTTGGTAAACGAGCCAATACGTTCAATTGTGACTCATCAAATCAGGTTGTCCGAAAACTAGTTTGCCTTATTGTTAAACTCATTGGCAAGATTAATTATCTTCTTCACTGACAAGTGGTTTTCTGTAGAGTGTATATGAGTTGTAGCTGAATCTATGAATGAATCTTTGCACAGTATATTGGCAGTGTTTTATTGAAATATAATATAAGCGTGCCCGGCGTGCTTAGCTTCGCCCGCTTCTGGGAAGCTGATTCAGTGGATCTGGTTATTCACGGGGGCACTTACACTCACTCACAAAAGTAAATTGCATAACCCAGTGTCGAAAATTTCGAAAATTCGACTTTCGCTTAAGCATGGCAAGTAGAAAACTCAAAATTATGACATGAGGTTGGTTCTTCCTTTTTAAAAATTTCAATGAAAGTCCAAATTTCAAAAAAATATGTACTTAATTAGCAGGCCTGCGATCCACGGAGGAACTGAGCCTAAGCCTTTAAATTCAGGAGATTTGAAGCATGTCTTGCGTCAATAAATCCATGGTTGATTTGATTTATCGCTTCGACCATCCGGGAATCGCCAAGTTGCTGTGTGGATTCTTTTGAGGAAGAATCTCGTGCCTCTTGCTACCATATGACAAGCTGTCGTTAACGGGTCAACCATAATGTCTGTACAGGAAGTGTTCTCTTTACTTTCTGTACAGCAATCAAGCGAATACACAAAAATTATACCATGTGACCATAGTAACCGGTAGTTCGGTAAGTTCGGCCACTTTTGCTTACTTACGAGGAAGCGAAATGAATCGCTCTCTATGTATGCAAATGTGAGTTGATAGTTGAATTGTCCTTAATTTTCTATGGGCAATTATGGACACTTTGAAGTTAGACGATGCTTCTGGTTAGTTTTCGTTTGGTTAGGTTAGGTTAGGTTAGGGGGCTGCTAGTGAATTCACCAGCACACTTAGACTATGTTGGTCCATTGTGATACCCGCAGTCAGACTACTACCACTGATCGACCGCTCCAGTGATAGTGCCGTTAATTTGATCCCAACGGCAAATGGTGACTGGACCAGATTTGAAAAACCGGATAAAAGCGTATTGACTTTGCTTTGACTGGGATTCGAACCTGGGACCCCTCTAACTTAGAGCAGGCACTTAACCAACTGCGCCATCCAGTCGTTCTTTCGTTTGGTTACATAAGCTTAATTTTTTGTGCGGCCATTATGGTTGTCGTGAGTTGGAAGCAGCTGTCTGTTGTCGTATGTTGGAGACTGTGATTGTTATCACTCCGCTGCAAATGTTCTCCTTATCGACTTTGGCATTGAAGTCCCCAAGTACGATCTTAACATCGTACTCCGGACAGTCTCCGTAGCCACCGTCCAAGAGGGCATAGAAATCATCTTTGATGTAGCCTCAGACTCGTTGGTAAGAGCGTGTGAACATATGAGGCTGACGTTGTAGAATCTGTCATGGATGCGGATTACAGCCAGGCGATCAGTTGATCGAACTCGATGACTTTCGACCTTAGCCAACTTTCCACTATGAGATCACGCCAGGTTAGGAGCAATCCATAACTTTGCTCTATATAATAAAATACGAACTTGCCACTTGGTTGCTGCACGTCGACCGAAACGAGAATCTGGACCAGGAAAACACAGTCCGACTGCACGCTGTTGAAGATGTGCAGAGTTGCACTATAGTTTTCCTGGAAGCGATAAGTAACCCACGGACGCGCAAAAACAGACGAGGCAAAAGTGTCAACAAATCGAGAAGCATCAACGGGTGATCTTGTGACCGATGGAATGTTCTCCATGATAGACACAAGCTGCCTACTTAAGCGGGCCGTATGTCACTATATAAAAATGCAAAAATAATAATTCAAATTTAAGATTGGCTTGATTTTTTATTTGATTGATCAAAAACGTATAAAAAAGTAGTCTCACTCTTGACAACTTCCTCTTCATGTCTGCATAGTTTCATCGAAATTTGTGCAGCAGCTTCGGAGATTAGCGCGAACAGATAGACAGACACTGCAGATGTAGATGTTTGAATATTTGCAGTTACTTTTGTAGCACTTTTGAATCGATCTTTATGAATGCAGCTATTATTTTCCATCTATCGCATGGTACAAGGAAAGCAGAGTGTGCTTGACAACTTGTCAGAATTCTTCATCTGTAAATTCACATCTGGGTAATTTTTGACTTCCTGTAATTATAATTTCATGTAAAAAAATAAGAAACCAAAAAAGTAAAAATTTAAGAAAGTTGACCGAATTTAATGCTTTTTTATTCGTTTTAATAAACAAAATTAAAAATGTTGTAGTGAAAGGTTTTAAAAGCTAGAATATGTGAGCTGATTTTAAAGAAACAATTACAGGAATTGCAAAATATGTTCATTGCTTTCCAGTATTCACGTTTCTTTTGAAGTGAAACTTCACGCAATGTCGTCATGCGTCGCCTCTGCAACACTGTCAAGCACACTTTGTTTTCCTTCCATCATGATTTGCCATTTCTTGTGACAATCTTACGTGGGCGTTCAGACCTCGGGTTTTCCTTTATTCTATTATCTTTGTCATGAAGGTCTATTACCATGTCTATTATTGACTTAGTTTTTTTCCTAATTTTTCAGAAATTTTGAAATGAGATTGTACTTGTTTGTGACAGTTTATAATTATTTCCTTGTTTCCTTGCTCATTTTTTATTTTAAATTTTTGTCCATTTAGTTGTTTGACTGAGAGTTCTGCTCTTCGTACCTTTTATTCATCAATCAAAATGTCTGGTAGCTCTTCGCACAGTGGATAGAGATAGAGATATAGATAGAGACAAATAAGAGAACATCAATAACCCTGCAATGTTGTTGCTTTAAATCGCTTAAATGTAATTTATCTTCTTATGTTTGATTAAAAGAATACATTTCAAGGTTCAGATAAGAGCTGCATTTTAATCATCAATTTCTGAAACTTAACGCGGGGTATCATGACTTATGCACTATACTGTATTTTATGTTATATTCGAATAACGAACTGACGATCGGAGATGAGGGTTTCAAAACAGAATCTTGCACTTAAAACTTAAAAATAAATTTAAAAATTCAGTTCAAACAGTTTTAAGTTTTATTTTATATTTATCAGAAATTTCGAATATTTTTGGTAATAAAATTACAGAATTCAAATGTTCGACATCGAAATGGATGTGCATTTCACTGTTGGTGCATTCTATTATTGGCGTCCGATAGTTCACCAGTTGAGTGTATAAGTCCAAGGTTTTTTACACGATAGATATTTCATGGCATTGATGATGGAAAGTTATTTCGAGTATGTGGGGTGAATCAGATAAAGCATTCAAGGGTTTCGAACTACGACTGTTTTCGGGAGTTTCAATTTCCATTTCAAATAACTTCACCGAAAATATTGTAGTACAGCGACATTAATTCAAATGATCCAGTACGCTGTACGCTTACAGTATTGTCCGAGGTGATGAAGCTGATGAAGGTGATGATGTCTGTCCGACATTTTTCATAGCCTAGGCAGGCAAACTCTTTCTGGACTGTGAACTTAAGTGAAATTCAAATACAATGAAAAAGTTTTCATGATTTCGACAACAAACCCTTACAATTACAGGTCAGAGCTGATGTATCGTCGATTTTAACAGCTCAACATTTCACGCACTAGCTTGAGAAGAATTCTGCACAAGGATCTCGAATTCTTTGCCTACAAGGTCCAATTGACTCAGCAACAGAAGGCGCACGATCATCCGCTTCGTTATCGACTCGGAGTTTGGGCCATAGAGCAGCTTAGATTGGACAACGATTTTGGGCGAAAAATCATCTTTTCTGACGAGGCGTATCTTCATCTCGGCGGCTATGTTAACAAACAAAATTGCCGCATCTGAGGCTCGAGAAATCCGCACGTTATTGACGAGAGAAGCCAATGCATCCACAGAGAATGACAGCTTGGTGCGGATTGTGGAGTGGTGGCATCATTGGACCATTTTTCTTCGAAAATGAGGCTGGGAACAACGTTTCGGTCAGCCGTGCGTGCTATTGTTCTCTCATGAGTGGAGGGGAGGTCGACTCTGAACGGCGAGATTGAGAAGCTTTTAATTATTTTTCTTTTATTCCTTTCATTTTGGGTCCGCCTCTTTAGAGTCACTGACAATGCTCAAAGACTATAACTGTCTAAGTGACTCAAGAGAGGTGCATCCGAAATGAAATAAGAGAAAATAAGAATAAAAATAAGAGAAGGGTGTTATTTCGGGAATTAAACCTAGACTTTGAGCATAGTAGTCGACGCATCTACTACTTTGGTTTATAATGGGAGGGGGGACGCATTGTAACCGAATTTGGAGATCCGAATTTTTCAATCAGTGTTCTGGATCAACGTGTTTAAGCAACCTCATTTCAAAAAATTTGTCGATTGAAACATCACTCAATGGCATACGTCAATATTTGAAAATCCATGGCAACTTCACTTATACGGGGGGCACTCTCAAATTGCTCAACTTTTTAAAATTGTGTGTAAAAATGATTTCTAGGCCTGAAGCACCTAATTCAAAAATTTCATGCCGATATCTTTGTAAATGTAGGAGACAAAATGTGTGGCAGACACAATAGACGGACGGATACACTGAAATGATAAAGGTTCCGTTTTTGAAAACGGAAATTTAAAGAGAAAACAGGTACTCCAACTTCTCAAACAATGAAATGTGCAAATCAAGAAAATTACCTTCATGGCTGTTCTGCACTCGCAATGAGACCATAATTTGTAAAGTGAAGGAAATTCCGAAAGAAGTCCATCAGGTGCATCCTTTTTAAAATCTCAACTGGGATTAAAGGAGATTATTGGAGATCCTGAGCTCAGAAAAGGGGTTTAAGTAAACCTTAGATGGTATCACAATAGTCCACCAGCTGTAAGATTGTACCTGCTAATCTGCATGCTGCACTGTATGCATATTTGTCCATTTCAGCCCAACAATTAAATGTTTGTCTTCTCAAGAAATGAGCCCAATGAAAATGTGAGCAGTCTGAAGAATAAACTCGCCAAGCAGTTCTGAGCTGATCGGAGCTGATCTACAGTATTCCATACGATCAAACAGATATGATAATCTCCACTCACATGGTAGCTAGTTTCATTCAAAGGCACCCCTCAATCGCATGCAACATGTCGTTTCGTTGCCATGACAGCTGCAACACTTGCATCCCTACAACATCGATGGCAACCACCAAGATAGCAGTTGATAAAAAATTCACCCTTAGGGGTAGAAATAGTGTTAGGTAAGCATATGTTCCAATGGAGGGGCTCACTTCTTACTTCAGGAACTTGTATTGGTGCACTGACAGATGCATTTGATTCCCCCGTGGCAGGGATCCTATGTCTCACTTGTAGGGGATGGAATTTGCTTACCTGAATGTGCATAGGCATACGCATGTACATATTCATGATTGTGCCACATTAATCAAATTGATCAGGTCCCCACATTCCATCTAAATAAGGATGGGCCATAGGCGAAACTGCTTAATCATTGGAGCATTCTGAATGTCCTTCCGAAGAGTCATGCTGTCCATTCAACCAGGGAAGGGGCCACATTTTGTTCAAGGCACTTCTTTCCGCATCGAAAGAAAATGACACGCAATAAGGAACACATGATCCTTGAGGACATGTCATAAATATTGGCTTCCGTGGTGTACTCTTCAGCAATGGCAAGACATTCGGTCGTGAAACGCAGACCAAATATCAAGAGCCTCCATTCAGAAAACGTGGTATTAATATGCGGAGATTCAAAGTAATGTTCCACTTGAAACTATGATTTCAAGTAAAAGGAAGTGTGCACAACGCCATCGACTTTAAAAGACGTATGTACAACAAATTCTCCTCGTTCTTGTAAATTTCTACTTTTGGTGCTTACAAGTGGTCACACAATTGGGTAAGCTAAGCAAAAAATGGCATTGTGTAAGTAGCTCTACAGTCCGGAGGGGAATACGGGTTCAAGGAAAACTCTATCCATCTGACCCTGAGACTCTGAGACCCTGAAACCCACAGCGTTTTCGATTTATACATTGACATCATTGAGAGGAATTCCTGGGCTGTCAATGGGACTATTGTGAGCACCGGGAAGGAACCGCGGTTTTGCGGTGAATGAGCATAAGACAAAGTATATGTTGTCTACGAAAAAGGTCCACCAACACTGACGTCTTGGACAAAACGTAACTATTAACAGCCACAGCCTTGAAGCAGTGAAAGACTTTGTCTACCTAGGCTCCGAAGTAAACCTCTTGCGACTGGATGGCGAAGTTGGTTAAGTGCCCGCCCCAAGTTAGAAGGGTCCCAGGTTCGAATCCTAGTGAAATCCAGTCCAGTCACCATTTGCCGTTGGGATCAAATTAACGGTACTGGATTAGGTTGCTACCTGGCAGTACAAGAAACCAGTTTTGAGTCTGAGTGCTCCAGAAGCGTTCAAAAAAATTCCCCGAAAAAAAAGAACCTCTTGCCAGTCGCATTGGGCTTAGAAAACAATTAAGGACTGAAATCCTCTCTCGAGGAGCAAAGATATTTCCATATAAGGCATTTAAAGTCGTAGTCCTGCTGTATGGCACACTAACCAAAGCGGACGAGGAGATTCTTGGTCAAGTGCATTCATTTTCAAGTACATTTATGCATATAAATGACACGTTTTTTTTAATGCAAATGGACATTTTCTTACTCTTCTCTATGTAAAAACAGTTTGAAAAGCGTTAAAAAAAAACTAATTTTGTTGCATACACTTAGGCTGCATAGTTACAATTTCAGAAGGCATTTTGAATTGAATATGACAAATTCAAATGGAAACTATGCGGTGTTGTGGACTATCGTGGAAAATAGCTTTAAAAAATCTGGAAGATAATTTTATTTGAAACAACTTCACGTTTAATGTTTAAAATTGAAAATTATTTTGGAGCTATCTACATTTTTCTTATCAAAGATTAAGTGTGACAAATCATAAAATAATTTTAAGTTTACTGCATACTTTTAGTCACAAAAATGTGGAAGGTGTGGTAAAAAGGAGCATTAGGTTAGGTTAGGTTGAAGTGGTTGACTGTAGATAGCAGTCACACTTAGGCCAATTTAGACCCATTGCGATACCACGCGGATCTGATGTCACCTATCCAAAAAAAATCATTTGATGCTTTCTACGAAGTTCTTTAGTTGATGAATGCCGACGTTGTGCAATTCGCTCAAGTCGTTGAAGAAATAGGCTCCAAGGTGTTTCTTCCTGCGAGAGGAGAGAGCGCTACAAGGATATCCATTATGCTTTCCTCATCTTCTTCGTCTCTGCAGCTTCTGCAGAAATCATTGTGAGGGAGTCCCATTCTTGAGGTCTGAGTGCCAGTGGTACAGTGTCCTGTGATAATGCCAATGAGAGTCCTTAGGGATGACCTCTTCATTCTAAGAAGATAGAGTGAACTTTTTATATCAAGTTTAGGCCATAGTGCCATCTGACCATCTTGAGCTGGTGTTTTTAATAGTATGGTTCTTTAAAAGAAGCTTAGCTGTAGCGAATGACATAGGCGGAGGATCTCCACTAGGAAGGTTTGTGCTTGTTGCTAATTTGCCGTATTCATGCTTTTGTTCATAAAATAATTTTAGTCAGCTGTTTTCATGTCTCAAATGTCAGTTCCTAAAAATTTACTCAATTTGGTAAACATTTCTCAATTTCGGTCTCACAGCGCATCCCTCTGTGAAAAAAATATCCAACATGTTCGACAACGACGTGCGTTGGGATTACGTTTATGTTTTATTACGATCCTCTCATATCTCTCATTTTTCACTTACGTAGGTCGACGCAGTATTTTGTGCATGTCCATTGAAGTGTGTGCCAAATAGTGGGAATATCGACGGGCTCGCACTATACCCTGATACGATCACCCCATCCACCGATTTATTTCCATGGGGGTCCTGTTGGATTAACGAGGTATTTTCGGCAAATTACATAAATATCCATCCATGCACATCTCGACTGGTGTGCCGTTCGGCTTCACAATAACATACTTTTAGGGGCAAAATAGTTGCAAGAGTTTAGCTCAGACTTTGCATACTTTAAGAAATAAAAACCCATCATACAAAAGTGTCGTAAGTCATCAGCGTCAAACTGTGGAGAAACGAGACGAAGTACAAGTACTCGTATAAGAGTCGTTAAAGAATGCCAATACCAGAAATCAAATAGTATTTGATTTCAATACATTAGCTCAGTATGTAGATGTGGAGAGACACCCAAGAGAAACTGATATGTTCATCAATTTTGTTTGCAAGATATGTTTCAGCAACAAATATAAAGTTTTCAAAGCAGTACCACTATCGATGATGTCCCATGTTGAGGAAGTTTGGGAGTTTAGAAAGTGGGATACAGTTGGAAAGTTATAATAAAAGTTTTTGCTTCGGCAGAACATATACTAAAATTGGAACGATACAGAGAAGATTGGCATGACCATGCGCAAGGATGACACACACGCACTAAGAGAGTTCATGCCTTCCACATAATACAGGTTAATGACTGAAACAGACCACTTCTCCACTGTTCCTAAAAGACGAAAACGGCTAGTTGACTACTTACATCCTGAAGGTATTGAATATGTCAGGAAAATAAGCTCAACAAGTAAAGCAGTAGAGAAGAGTATGATGGTAGACTGAATATTTAAACCTAATTTATTTTCTAAACTAACGGGAAATACAGACGGTAAATGCTTTATGCAGTCAATCAATAAAACGGTAACAGACAACCCCTTCGTTTTGTCTATTCATTTAACTAACATTTGCTTGTAGTTCACGAATTTACGTAATGGATTCATTTGCATTTATACCTACTAACCCCTAATTAAATCGATTATTATTTTCTTCGTATCATATTTACTCGTACTGTTTAAAGACAGGAACTTGTTTTACAGCTTTTGTATGTAATTTGCCGCACCGGGAAGAAGTTTATTTAAATTTTTTAATTCCCTTTTTCCCTACAAGTTGTCTGGTGTTTCCATCATGATTAATATAATAATAATGGCGGCTTCTCAGTAACCACTCGTGTTGTGCGTGCTATTGTTCTCTCACGAGTGGAGAGGACCTACAGTTTAATGCCGACTCCGAAGGGTGATTTTGAGACGCCATTTCTAGACAGTTATACTCATGATTACCTGCGAAAAATCACAGATCACGGTCTATCACCGTTTTCTACCACGAGCCGATGACATCCAGTTGGACACTTTTAAGCTCCGGGCATCATGTTCTACGTTTTGCCTTTGCTGTGTCATCGTCTTTGGGTGGTTCATAGGGTTCCTACTGGGAGGTCTGGGAGGACAGTCAGTTGGACTGTTGGACAGTCAAGATCGGGTATAACGACCTTCAAGGGACTGACGAATTTGGTCGTTGTAAGTGATTTGTCGCTGTAACGACTTATAATGCAATTGGATTACATATAATGGAGCTCAGGCGGAACCTAAGAATTTTGTCGTTATAACCGATGTCGTTGTAAGCGATTTTGACTGTATTAATTTTGTGTGTTACTACTCTCCTTCACAGATGCACAAAAGAGGACATTCTTATCATTTTCAAGAAACAAACAAAAAACGGAAAGAATGTCATAAAAATGTATCGAATGGAGCTGGATAACAGTTTGCGATTCATTCACAATAGCAGAAACCAGATGACAGAACTGAATTATTCAAACTAGTGCTGTCTACTTTTTGCGTTTAACTAATTTAGTACTGAAGAAAGTACTTTACTGTGTAGATCATACAAAAAAGTTTTCAAAGAAAAAAAGGACATTAAGAGGATAATTTAATAAAAAAAAATACAAATAACTGTCCTCTTCAAGAAAACAAAAAAAAGGACACGATACCGAAAAAGAGGACGGATGGTCACTGTAACTGTTGCGTTCATTAAGACTATAGTTTCAGAAAGAACAAGTCGATGACGTCGAATTTTAATGAAAAAACACTTGAATGCTTTTGTTTTCCAAGAGAAAAATTGACCGAATACGTGTTCAAATTCAACTTTCAATGAGTTTGATATGCTATCCGATTCCATCACGTGAATTCTTTCACGTTAGGTAAAAAGGTTTTAAGTCGGAAACTGCTGTTTTTCGTAAAACCAAATTGAAAATATATTAATAATTTGCAAAGTTCGAAAAAATGGCAAATAAGTTCTGAAATGAAGTTGTACTAGACTTAAGTAGTTAATACCAAGCGAAAGAGAAAAAAAATAATTTAACCCAAAAGTTTTTTGACTTAAGACCTTTTTGCCTAACGCCAAAGAATTGTATCCCTGTATCCTCATACTGAAATTGCCATTGCGGGCTATTTCAATGTACACAATTCTAATTGGCTTCCATATTCAGGCCAGATAACACCCGAAGGACGGTATGTAGAGATCTTCTCTGTGGTAAATAATCTGACCCAGCTTGTAAATGAGCCTACACGACTATCTGATATTGCAGATCATTCCGCCAAAACCCTGCACCTGTTTCTCACCTCACATCTTGATAAATATTCTACTAACATATTGTCGCCTCTTGGCTCATCTGACCACTGTGTTGTTTCAGCTAATTTCTGGTTTTCACTCCACAAAATTAGAGTACAAATTTCTAAGAGAACAGTATGGCTATACGAGAAAGCCAATTGGAGCGGCCTTACCGACTTCTTTAGGAATTTTAACTGGTCACTATGTTTCCTCGACAATGACGTGGATTCCGCTGCTGATACGACCACGAAAATCATTCTGCTGGGTATGAGAACCCTTATTCCTCACAGAGTGAAAGGTATCAAACCCAAAGCAAATGCGTGGTATGACTCGAGTTACAAAGAGGCTATCAGGTTGAGGGAGTTGCGTTTCCGGACTTATAAAGCCAACCCTACTGAGGAAAACCGGAAAAAGTTTAGACGGGCCAGAAATTACTGCAATGCACTAATAAGACGTGTGAAATTCTCATATGACCAAAAGTTGAGGCAAAAAGTGCTACAAATTCCCAAGGGTAGCAAAAACTTTTGGTCATTTTTTAAGAATATAAGGAATTCAGCCTCATCTTTAATTCCCACGCTCATTTGCAATGACATTCCAGCTGTCAGCTCTTTAGACAAGGCCAATCTGCTTGGTGCTCATTTTGCGGCGAGCTCAAGGCTGCCAGATTCGACCTTGACTCCGTCTGTACTTGAGAGCGTCAATTGTACCATAGGACAAACCCATTTTCGCACTCGAACAGTTTCAAGAGTACTTAAAGATCTCAACGTGCATAAATCCGCTGGCCCGGATGGTATCCCCCCGATACTTCTGAAGAGTTGTTCTTCTGTGCTGGCAAAACTGCGTAAGCTTTTTCATTTGTCTTATTCTTCTGGTCTCTTTCCGAGTGGATGGAAAACAGCATTTGTTCAGCCCGTCCCTAAAAAGGGGTAAATCTTCGTCACCCTCCTCCTACCGATCCATAGCACTAACGTCACTTCTTTCCAAGGTCATGGAAACGCTGATAAACCCTCAGCTTATGAAATATCTTGAAACGTGGAAGCTTCTTAATGAACGGCAGTATGGTTTCCGCAGTAACAGGTCCACTGCAGGAGAAGGCAAGATCGTTGCGTTTGATATTTCAAAGCATTTGACAGAGTTTGGCATCAAGCTCTTTTGTCGAAAATGCGTGCTTATGGCATCGATGAGTCTCTTCTTCAATGGATTAGAAATTACCTTTCGAACCGTTCAATTCAAGTTGTTTTGGATGGGTTCAAGTCTGATATTCAACAAATTAATGCTGGTGTTCCCCAAGGCTCTGTTTTGTCTCCGACTCTCTTTCTCATTCTTTCTCAAATGATCTCCTGTCTACTACTTCTAATCCAATCCACTCCTTCGCTGATGACAGTACTCTCAACTTTTCATATTCGTTCTAAGACTCACGGCCCTATCCTTCGGCCGTAGAATTGGAGCGGCAGCGTATGTTAAGCACATTAAATTCCGACCTTAACAGCATATTTAATTGGGGTAAAAACAATAGAGTGGAATGTAATGCTTCAACTCAGTGCTGGCTACTGTCACTTAAGCGATCCCAAAATAATCAGCCATTATCCCTGAATGACACGATTGGATGGCGCAGTTGGTTAAGTGCTTGCCCCAAGTTAGAGGGGTCCCAGGTTCGAATCCTAATGGAATCGAATCTGGTCCAGTTACCATTTGCCGTTGGGATCAAATTAACGGCACTGTAGTAGGTTGCTACCTGGCACTACAATGGACCAGTTTTGAGTCTGAGTGCTTCAGTAGAGTTTCAAAAAATTCCCTAAAAAAAAAAATCTCTGAATGACACTTGCATCGAAGAAACCGGAAAACTTTCCATCCTGGGTATGTGTATCAACTCAACATTTAGTTGGATTGATCACATATTCAAGGTCGCCAAAAATGCTGCGAAATGTCTAGGTTTCCAAAAACGATGCAAGAAATACCTCACCCCCTTTGATTTGGCATCAATTTATAAGGCCTTCATTCGACCCAAGCTTGAATATAACGCTCATACATACTATCTGGTCTGGTGCTCCTAAGACCTCTCTGCACCTACTAGGTAAAATACAACAGCAAGCGATAAAACTTATAGGAGACACTAATATCGCGAAGTCAATAGACTCGCTCGAACTCCGCCGAAATGCCTCTTCCTTGTCACGGTTTTATCGCTATTGTGAACTAGCCAATTGCATTCCTCCCCACAATGAATTCACCCACAATACTCGTCTCGCCAGGAATGCTCATCAGCTCACTCTTAAGCCTGCTTTCGGACGTACAGTTAAGTTTAGAGAGTCGTCTTTTAGTCGCATCACAGGAATATGGAATACTCTTCGCGGCCCAATATTTTTCACTCACTAACATCCACAGACATTTAAGACCAATGTGTACAAATACCTCCTCTCCCTTTCTCCCCCTGTACTTTCGGCCTGTGCTGTGTCTTGATTCCGGACACTTGAGGGTATTCTTAACCCCTTTTGCGCGCGCAAGTTATAAACAAACAAAAAGTCCGTTTCCTTGTCTCCGTCGGTTTTGCTTCCATTGAAATCTGTCTCATTCACATATTTTTGGTCTCCTCCATTGCTAAAATGCTCTGCTAATGTCCCACAAGGTTATTAGATATAACCCAAAGCATACATTTAGCTCAAAGAGAAGATATTCATGTTGCATCACAGATATGCAATCAAATCAAAAACGCATCTAAGGACTTTACAACCTCAATCACCGCCCACATGTTTTAATATTAATTACCTAAGAAATGTTAACTAAGCTCTATAGACTATCTTTGTTCATACACTCAAACGCAAGTAAATTGGAGAAGCATGTAAGTGTACACAGTATCCCTCAGACATGATGACTTCGACAAACACATGATTACGCAAATTCACCTTTTGTTTACTCAAATAAATTTAAATCTACTCAACTGAGTGGTGTGGGGGAACTACATTTCATCAATTGCGTGTGAGCCGACAGAAAAGGAAGTTCAATCCCACTTCATGTGATTGTTTTCACAGTACACTAATTTCTTGGAACGTAAGATGAACAGAAGATAATTTTTACGAATAACTTCCTAATTGCGTTAATTTACGTGAGGTATAAACTGCTGTGCTTAACTATTCAATATATTTGAAGATGCTAGTGCACTTCTTAGTTGTTGTTGTAGGACATCGAAAGTGAAGTGTGTCCACTGAAAGTGAGAGAGATATGTATGTACGCAACGCCTGATACTAACCACCTGAAATATTCTGGATAACTATGTTCTGATTTGGGATACACTGCGCGGATTGTTGGGTTCTTAATATGCGCAATTCATTCAGGGATGATGCATACATATCATGTGCGCAACTAAGTTCTCGCTGTTTTTTGATAAAAATGCAAATGAATCATTCTAAGTATTGCCCATCGCTAGCTACGATTTTTTTCCCATCTTTCGGGCAGAACTCGATACCGTTACGATGAAAGTGTTCATATTTTGAGGCTATCCACGAATCAAGGTATTTTTTGATGTCTTCATATGAGCGGAACTGCTGATCAGCCAGACCATGTTATAATCGGATTGCGCAACATCTGGGGAATATGGCGGGTGGGGAAGGACTTTCCATTTTAGCGTTACCAGGGAGATTTTAACGGGTTAAGGTAGCCCTAAACGACGAACATGCTCGCCGAACTTGCTCGTTTGCGATATCCCCTACACGGCGAATACATTTGGCGAACGTTCATTTCGTGTCGTTTCTTCAAACCGTCAACATATATATGATAGGGAAGCGCAAGTGGGGAATTCCTCGATAAGACCGTGGCTGACTGCTGACATTATGTTTAATCCGCGACGTTCACAGCAAAAATGAGGTTTGCTCGCGAACAAGGCCCTACACGGCGAACATCAAATCCAACGAACATGAAAAAATCGACATTTTTCGCCAACAGTGAACGGCTCGCAAACCAGCCCATACACGACGAAAATGCTGCGAGCACGAGCAAGTTCGGGAAGCATGTTCGTCGTTTAGGGCTACCTTTAGGCAATGTGAGGCCATGCGTTGTCATGCTGTGTAGAATCAATTTTTCGTGCCTCTTCTCGTATTCTGGCCGTTTCTTGCGCAGTGCTCGGTTTAATCGCATCAATTTAAATCAATAC
The DNA here is from genome assembly GCA_930367185.1 of Myathropa florea. Taxonomy (NCBI): domain Eukaryota; kingdom Metazoa; phylum Arthropoda; class Insecta; order Diptera; family Syrphidae; genus Myathropa; species Myathropa florea. Next base: position 111,222,968 of record OV884002.1, read on the forward strand.
CGTTACTCTGTGATGGTTTCGTTGGGTTTCAATGGTTTATATTAAAGGACACCGACCTGGTCCCACCAAATACACAGGATAATCTTTGCAGCGTGAATATTCGACCCAGCGGACGACTTAGAAGCATGACCGGGCAGTCCCCATGACTTTCTTTTCTTTGGGTAATGATGCTGTAATGAATAATGTAATGAATCCATTTTTCACCCCCCATTACGATGCATGATGAAGAAAACCCTTCAATTTTTTGCCGCTGGACAAAGGTAGCCTGGCTTCAAATCATAAGAACCCCAAGTTCCTTGTGTTTTAATAATTCTCAACGCATGCAATTGCTTGGAAATGGCTTTGTGGGTAACTCGTAATGCTGAAGCAAGCCGCTCTAGATGGCGCAGTTGGTTAAGTGCCTGCCCCAAGTTAGAGGGGTCCCAGGTTCGAATCCCAGTGAAATCGAGTCTGGTCTAGTCACCATTTGCCGCTGGGATCAAATTAACGGTACTGGAGTAGGTTGCTACCTGGCAGTACAATGGACCAGTTTTCAGTCTGAGTGCTCCAGTAGTGTTTCAAAAATAGTCCGAAAAAAAGCCGCTCTTGCGTTTGGCATGGATCCTCATCGAGCAATGCCGCCATATCAGCGTCTTCGAAGGATTTTGACTTTTCTTCATGCCGATGTTCGTCAACATCGAAATCGCCGTCTTTGAAGCGACGAAACCTCGTTATTTCACTTAAAGCAGTATCTCCGTAAATTTTTTGGAGCTGTCGATGCGCTTCAGCCGCCGATTTCTTGGCGATTATTTGGCACAAAATCATTCATTTTCACAATACCAAAAGTATATGACAGAAAACAAAAACGCTAATGGGTCACAACAGTTTGTTTACCATATGTCTAATATGCTCGGTTCATGCCGTTTTGGATATGTCAGCACTTACTAGCACAGCACTTAGCCATCTATTGACAAACACTATGCACTTAGTTGCGCTAATATATATTTATAAACTCGGATATTCAAAAAAAACTCAAAAGCTTTAATCTGAACTGGCCTTGACGAATCTGGGGGGCTCATTATGTACATCTTTCTGTTCTTCTAAAATTAGAAGGCTGGAATTTTAAGACGTGCTTGGCCGGGATAGTATTCGTATCTTTCCTCCGACCATAGGTTACGTTAGGTAAGGAGGCCTTTATGCTGTTGCCAGCTATTACACCCAGAGGCCGTGAAGGTCCATTGTGTATGTCCTGTAAGGATTGCATTCTTACCGAGAAATAACGCAGGGTCAGTATGCAATTACCAAAACTACCCCGTTCTAGTTAGAAATTTCCTTAGGTCAGGGATCTGTACCTTCGCGACATCGCTGAGCTGGTGTAAGAACCTTGCTTTCAAGTGGGTGAGCCGTCGTTCTTGTAGAGCAGGGCAATGGCAAAGGAGATGCTCCACTGATTCAATTTCTCCTTCATGCCTACAGTTCTTACAGAAAGCGTTCGCCGGGAGGTTTAGTCTCTTAGCCATTGCACCTATCGTGCAGATGATCTGGTGCATGCACCCAAACAGATAATCAACAGCTGTTTTCCATCCTCGTCCCAATAGGTTTCTGTCCGAAGTTTATGTCAATCCTTTGCAGATAAGAAAGAAAAAAATAAAACTTAAGTCGAAAAAAGCGAGGAATAAAAAAACAAGTATAGAGGTCAATGATATTTGAATTTGTTGAATTTGTTAATCCGATTTAATACTCATACCTACCTGCCTAAACTTGGGCTGTGTAGCAATGTTCCATACTGACTCACAGGCCTTGTTTGGAGATTAATTCCTCAGACTCCACATTTTTCTTAAATCATTTTCATATTAAGATTGTTGATTGCTGACAGAGACCTCGTCACCACATGCCCAATGTGGGAAATCGTCATCATACAAGTCATCATGAGAGTAGTTACTGCAGCATCTGGCCGCTTATAGGAGCGTTTATATTGTGAGCACAAATACTGATTATACATATTGCTTATTTCTTGTATTACATCACAAGATGAGGACGGCGCTCTTGATGCTGACAATCACAACACATTTTCTTCCAAATTGCTTTCCATTTGGACGACTGGTACACCCTTCACCTCGAGACTGACCTGGTATAGAGATTCTGGTTGATTCTAACCTAAATTGGTCTAATCGATAGTTATTGACCATAGTATTTGGAAAAAGTATGGCTAGCCATGTAGTAGGGGACACACTAAGTGGACAGGTTTTAAGCAATTTTGTTTATAGAATCAGCCAATCTTCAATAAATTCGTTACCACTTAACCCCCATTCAATATAAAAAGTTCACACCTTCGAATTTAATGATTGTCTACCAACTTATTACAATAAAGCTTTTTTTGATCCACCTAAAAATGAACACAAGCAAATATTTTGATGTGCCTATGCTTATAACAAGCAATTGACTCTTAAGTTTTCACCGTCCTCGATAGTATAGTGGTCAGTATCCCCGCCTGTCACGCGGGAGACCGGGGTTCAATTCCCCGTCGGGGAGATACGACATTCTTTTTTTTGATTTTTTTTTTTACATAATTCTGAATGTAAACATTTTTTATCATAAAAACATGATTACGAGTACAATTCTTCACAAAATTTACCTTCGGAACAAAGAAAAACAATCAAAGAGTTTGCTCCCCAGAAGGCTTTTTGGAAAAGTTGTGTTGTGTTTTTGAACAGTGATGTTAACTAAAAAAAAGTACCTAACGACGATGAAAAATCCGTACTTCTCCCTACACATTCGCAAAGTTTTCCCTACAATTCCCCCTACGTGGTTTTTTAAACATTTTTTATAATGCTGGTACAATTTTTTCTGAATCTGAGACAAGTGGAAGTAAATGTGGAAGCAAATGTTTCACAATTTGGAGAACGACGTTATGCTCCGCGAAAAATATACTTAATTTAATTTCAAAATTGTGTACTTTCCCTTCAATACTTTTAACTGTCTGTTTTGTTTGGAAAAACGACTTTTGGTCGTAATTCTCGTCCCAGTAGACAAGCAATTCATAGTCTAGTGAACAAAATTGAGTCTAAATGTTCGCTACTGGATGCTTCCGTTCCAGTGAGACAACGAGTTTATCGAAGTGTCGAGAATATTTCTACCGTTCAAGTGTCTACCACGGGGACGTTTGCAGCCAATATCCTTTTGCAAAATTCGCCAGAGAGTAGTGCAGGAGTACCAGAAAATACGGGAGAAGTATTAAAATAAGTTGTCCAGAGCACATCTCTACAATCTGAAATCTAAAAATTGTTATTTCACTGAAAGCAACTAGTATAAATCCTGCTCGACGGAGAGGCATGTTGACTGAGGCTAACTGTACCCCGGGCTGTAGCACCAATTGAAGAAGAACAAGAATCATTTTCCTTCCGGGATATAAAGGATGGTCCAACCATAATGCACGATGTTAATTGTGACTCACACCTTAACGTCAAGTTTTTTTGCCCAACTTAATTTGACATTTCTTTGTTTCAGTGTTTGACAAATTCAACCATGGAGAGGTACGCGCGCGTTAAGATTATTGAAGCCTTTTACGAAAATGGTGGTTCAAATCAAAATGCATTTCGTGTTGGTCATCATAATCAACCAAATGTGTCCACAATAGTAGAATGGACAGGCAGACGGTAGAATTGCGAGCGAATTTCAGCAAGCCGGGTCTGTAGGAAATGTGAAAACACTAGTGCATGCTCGCCCAGTTCGTTCTGCGGAAAACATTGCTGTTTATGTGCTGGCGGCGTCATCGACCCGATGCACTTCTTCGAAGATGAGGTCGGCCAAGCAGTTACCGTAAACGGTGTTCGCTATCGTGAGATGATAACGGACTTCTTTTGGCCAGAAATTGTGGATATGGACCTGGACGACATGTGCTTCCAACAGTATGGTGCCACTTGCCACACTACTAACGAAACAATGGCTCTTTTGCGCGAGAAATTCAATGGTCGTGTTATCTCACGTCGTGGCGATGTTAATTGGCCGCCACGATCATGTGATTTGCCACCGTTGGACTTTTTTCTTTGGGGATATTTAAAAGAAAAAGTGTACGTCAATAAGCCAAGAAAAATTCAAGAGCTAAAGGATGAGATAATTCGGCACATTAACGACATTGAACCTCAATTATGTTTCAGCCTCATTGAAAATATGGACCATCGGATAGAAGTATGCCACCGAAGCAGTAGTTTCATTTGTATGGGAAGGGCGGTCAAAACTCAAAATTTAATTTTAAATAATAGAAAATAAAACAAATGGTTAAAAAAGTGATAAATTTTATGTATTAGAAGAACCTTAGCATAGCTTAGAAAAATATTAAAAATATTAATATTAAATATCAATCTTTTGGGTTACCAAGTTCCTGATAACTTGGTACTGATGTTTTGACAATTTGGCCTCAACCAAAAGTTTTAAAGCATCAATTCAATCAAGTTGTTTGGCTTGAAGATTGTCTGTGGACTGACAATGCTTTAAAACACAAGGAATATCTTCATAGATTTCAACGATCTTAGCAATTCGACTCCTTTTAGTTCGAGACGAGCTTTCTAAAAAATGTTTTTTTGGTTTGCCTTGATTATTTGGCGACTTTTTTTCTTCTATTTCGAGGACGCCTCCCACTTTAAATGAAAGGACTTACAAAGCGTATTTATCCTTTTTTTTCCGTCTAAACTTTCAATTTGCTAAGTTTCCCTAAAAATTGCCCATGTTTCATTAATTTCGGTAATACTGCGACCTTTCTTCGCCATATGCCAAATATTAAAAATATCAATGCGTTTGATCATGTTGCTAGAATCCAAAAAAAGGAAAATAGTATTTTACTTCGGATCAAAATTTTACGATTTGCGCAAAAAAAGTCGTACCTATTCGTAAAGAGGAAAGATAACGCTAAATTATTGCATATAAATTATCATGGGATTTTGATGTTTTGGCTCTTCAGAAAAACACGAAATATGAAAAAAAAAAAAACGCAAATTATGCACCATTTTCAATAGAGGACAAAATAATAAAAAAAATATTTTTTTTTAAGAAAATTATTCAAAAGCTGTCGTTTAACATTATTTTATTACTCATCACCTTTTTTCAAAAATAAACTATAAAAAACAGACCAAAAATGGTTAAATCGCAATGTCGTATTTTCAGATTAACTTTTCTTATAAAACTGCGAAAAACACTCAACTTCGCGACTGACTGCCCACAACTAATTTTGGAGGAGAAACCTGGCTGCCACTTTGTTCTCCCGTTATAATAGATAATAATTGCATTAAAAAAAACTAGTTTGTTTAAACTTAACATTTTGACTTTTGGCCTATGGGAGAAACCACTGTGCGAAGCCATGGCGAGCATTTTGCCGATATTTTGTTTTTCCTTCTAACATAATAAAAAATATTAAGATAATTCTCTGAAAACTTGTTGTTTTATTTACAATTATCATCGTGCGTTTTCGTTGGACCACCTTTTATAAATATTACACGATACACGAAAAGGAGAAGGAGAGAAAACTTAAGGGTATTGATAACCCCTATAGCCGTGCAAATTATAAAAAACAAAAGCAAATTTCATCAAAAGAGTAATGTTTTGTAGAAAGGGCTGATGCGAATATTTGACAGATCTTATATTTTATTACTAACCCCAGAGTTTGCACTTTGGATGTAAATACATATATCACCACATTTCATAAACAATGTTGCGTTTTTTATTGAAATCAAATGACAATTATTATTTAATGAGCATATATAAGAAGAAAGTAAATAATATTTTTGTGAGAGTTATCGTCAAACCTTCCTAACTCAGAAACATCCTCTGACACCTATGAACGTTAGCGCGGTTGTTGATGCTTGGTGTGTGGTAGCTCAGAAAGGAAATCTAGATTCTAGAAAAATCACTTGTGTTTTGCGTGTTGTTGTTCTCTTACGAGTGAAGTTTGAGTTTAATACCGAATCTGAACTTCCAGATTGAGAAGCTTTTTCTAGACAATTACACTTTTGAGCATTGTGAGCACTGATTCAAAAGAGGTGGAGACGTGAAATTTTAAAATCAATTTTTCTGTGCTGCCAATTGAACCTAAACTGAAAATGTGGTGCGCAGAAGTCGGCGCACATACCAACAACGCCACGGCTCCACAAATGCTTAGTTTATGATATATTATGAAAAAATCATCAGAAAATGCAGCCTGAATTGAGGTTGTTGTTGGCGAAGCATGACTGCGCTTTGATGGACCGTCAGAAACTGCGAGTACTTGGCCAGGAAATGTAGCTATTGTAAATTCCAATCACACAACTTACCAGTTGCATGAACATGCTTTTCATTTCCAAACCGCAAACGTTTTTCACCGATGGGATCATGATTTTGTTTGGAAAATAGCAAGTGACAATCACAATACTGACACATAATTGATTTAAATAAATTTAATTAAAAATTCTGAGAACACCGCTTGGATTTTATTGAAAAACCGCACATTGCTTGACACAACAAAAATTAAACGGACTTTTTTGTGGCCCAAATTTGAGTATTGTTTTAATCTGATAGCGTTGCATATAATTAACCCTGGATGGTTAAGCCTAGCCTTAGACCTAAAATTTATAAATAGGCTCTTAGATGAATTTTTTTAAAGATTAAATAAGATTTAGGCATTGACGTTTTGTATCCTTCAAAAGTTAGAATTCGATTTTTTCAATAAAATCAAAGAGGTGTTTGTCGATTCGACGAAACAAATCATCCAAGTAAGACAATCGCTTTTTAAATGAGTGTCAAAGACAATAAAAGACATATAAATTAAATTCATGTAAGTCTTATAATAATAATAATAATAATGGCGGCGCTACAGTCCGAGGTGAACCTGAACCCTTCTCAGCAATCTCTCGTGTTGTGCTTGCTATTGTTCTCTCACGAATGGAGGGGACTTACAGCTTAATGCCGACTCCGAACGGCTAGATTGAAAAGCTTCTTCTAGACAATTATACTCTTTGAGCATTGGTCAGTGGCTCGATAGATGTGGAGCCGTGAACATTTTTTTGAAAAATTGTGGCTTGTACTGGGTTCTTGTGCGCACATACCTAAAACGCAGGTCTGCTCATCTTTTCGAATTGTTCATCTTTCTAAGCTTCGCCATTTAGTTTAAGAAGAACCTATGTATTCGACATATTTCGAAATTATAATTCATTTTTTAAGGTTCCGTCTACAAAAACGGAACCTTTATAATTTCGGTGTGTCCGTCCGTCCGTCCGTCGTGTCTGTCACACTTTTTTATCTCCGAAGTTTATGAAGATATCGGCATGAAATGGAATTAGGTACTTCAGACCTAGATGTCATTGCCTATGCAGCGATTTTAAAAAGTGGGGCCATTTGGGGGTGGCTCCAGTACAGGTGAAGTTGCCATTAATTTTTAAACATTGTCGCACCCCATCGAAATGTATATCATTCGACAGATCTTTCGAAATGAGGTGGAGGTTTCTTTCAACACTTTTTTATCCAAAATACCGTTTGGAAAATATGGAGCTCCAAAGTTTTTTTAAATGCGCCCCCCCTGCCATTTCTAAACCGAAGTGTTTAAAAATCTGAAAAAATTACAAAAACTTGGCTTCATTGAGTACTTTCATTTAAAACAATTTCGAGCATACTGGCCTTAACAGTTTTCGAGATAATGGCCAAAAACGGTCAATCATCGACATGCGAATTTTGAAGATCTGAAAACGCAGTTTTGAAGACATCAATGTAAGCATTAAGAAATGATACATTTCAAAATATCGACTTATGTTGAAATTTTGAGATATCTAAGATTTAAAATGAGAACGATTTTCATTTTCACACATAATTTCATGCTGTGTTCGGCCACTCTATTCGTTGATGAGCGTTATCTTTTCGATCTCACCCCTAAATGCCCAACAGAAATGAACACACACACACCGCAGGCATGAGCAGTGATTGGGTATGTGTATGATGGAAGGGATTTTCTGTGGTGGATAAACTTCGATAGAGGTATAGGTATATGTATGGATGAATATTTGTTCGGATGTATAATGTTGATTTAGGTTGAAGTTAGAAGAAAATTCAACTGAAATAGTTTTGAAACGTCGTTTGATATTCAGAAATCATCCATCAATATTATGCGACGGAACCTTACCGTGCGAGTACAACTCGCACTTGCCCAGTTTATTCTCCATTCATCTTGCTCGCAGACAGGACCAGATATCCGACGTAGAATTTTTATTTCGAAGGCACCAAGAATCAGCTATGCAGTCTTGCTTGTTTTTTTTAAAACTGCAGTATACAGTGTCATTCATTTCGTTGTTTCAAGTTGGTAGCGCTGGCATTTGACACCTGGCAAACTCAGCTGTCTTTTGAAGTGTCATAGTTGAGTGTTTGCCATTTAATACAATTAATAAACAATAACGGATAGCTTAAAAATCGAACAACGCGTTAAAATCATTAAAACTTACTACAAAAGTGGTGATTCAAACGTAGCCACTTTTCATGCATTACGCGATGGTCTTCGTAATCGTACGCGTACGCAAGTTTTTCTTTTTTTTTGTGAGGGTAGGTGAAAATCTTCAAAAGACACTATGGGGATCGGTTTCTCATAGCGAAAGGGATTTTTACCCAGTAAAAACACCTCCCTTCAAATAAAATAAGATATATTTATACTACAACTAAGTTAGTCACTTATCCAGCAGTTTACATTTCGTAATTTAGAGACATTTGGCAGATGACTCTCCATTGAAAGTTCCTGCTTACACTGCAGATATACGCGGGTTGATTTCACCGTGCTAGTTCAAGTGGTTTAGTCCTTTGAAGACGTCGAAAAACATTACTTCCATTAAGAATCGGCAGAACTACAGGGTTAATGTGCTCCTCTTGGCGGCGCTTTTGCTTACGAGCAAAAGTCTAAATTTCATCTTGGACTGTTGTAATTCCAAGATCTCTGTGAATATCGTCGTTTCTTATATACCAAGGTGCGTTGACGATGGTTCTTAGAACTTTGTTTTGAAAAGTCTGTAGTATGTTTCTATCACTTGGTTTGGTACAACCCCAGAGTTGTATACCGTACGTCCAGACAGGTTTTAGCACTTGCTTATATATAAGCAATTTGTTGTCAATACTTAGCTTTGAATGTTATCCAATGAGCCATATCTCTATATCTCTTTTCGTTTCTTTTTAACGTGCTCCTTCCACTTAAGTTTAACATCTTGCGTACGCAAGTACGCAAGTAATCGGTAAAATTGTGAAGAAATTTGAAGAGAGTGGAAGCGTTATTGATTTCGTAAGGCCTGTGCAACATCGTAATGCACGCTCAGTCGAAAATATTGCTGCTGTAAGTGCAAGTGTAACTGATGATCCGAATTTACCGATTTCTTGGTTACGGTCTGTAGCCGGAGCGATATGGTTGAATGATAACCGATTTTTCTTGGCCGGCGATTTAAGATCATGACTTGGACGATATGTGGTTCCAACAAGACGGGGCAACAAGCCACACAACACGACCAATTATTTCACGTTTTGGCAACGTCAATTGACCACTAAGATCATGCGATTTCACACCGTTAGATTTTTTTCTGTGGGACTACGCAAAAGAACGTGCCTACGCGAATAATTCCCGAACTCTAGGCGCATTGAAATCAACATTACTCAAGTTATGGTCGAGATCTCGCTCGAAAGGAGAGAGAAAGTGGTTAAAACATACCTCAAAAGAATCGAATGCTGCGAATCTTCCTAAGGCGGCCATTTCAATGATATTGTTTTGATGTGTGAATTAAAATGAATTAAAATGTTCATCAAAAATATACCGCTGTGTGTGTTTTCTTTAGCTTTACTTTTGAAATCTAACAATGAATGAACCTTTAGTAGACTGTCCGAAGAAAGCTGGGGTAAAAATCGTTCCGAAATCTTTCCGAACTGTTCATGTTATTGAACCGTACATGTTTTCGGTATACTACTATATAGATGCTTCTAGGAAGGTTGGATTGATATTATTTAAGTTTTAATTTATATTTTTGAATAAAGGTCCTATGTACTATGTATATTGTGCTCTTGAACTATTGGGACACATTTTTCCTATGCCAACTGTCGTAGCCTTAAGTCCCTATTTAACGGCTCCCTCATTACTGCGCTAACTACGACCACCATAGACCAATCTACGGATTAAAGTCCTTGACATCTTCTATAAATTACTAACCAAGTTACTGCTGCCCTTTATTACAGACAGTATACGGACACCTTTACCCGGTCGCTATCCGTATTTATTCATTTAAACTAAAGAATACCAACGCATCCCACATCACCAACATATTCAAAGAGATTTATTAAAGGAATTAATATGATTAGCTCTTAACTCTTTTTCTGTGATCCACATAATTCGAAGTCGCGCTTCAAAATCACCGCTCACAAGCCACTTTCTTCTTTGGAAATGCCGAAGAATGCACCGCTCGTTCGGATGGCAAAGTGCTTTCCAGGAAAAAAATTCTTTAAACACTCATCAGCGCCGCTTCACCGGAAATCAAGTCCCACTTTTATCGTTTGAATCTGTATCCGTTTTCATTGCTATCCACACATCAACTTGCTGGGGACTTTTGCCTGTTTCACTACTGCTTCTCACGACTCGAAGTGATTCAGATGTTTACGATCGAAGAAGGAAATCGACTTCCACACGAAGCGATTGCAAAGCTTGCGGCAAAAGCGTTTTTCAGTGATTTTCCCCGTCTTACGGCAAATCATGCACACGCGCACACAGATTCACTGACACAGGCATTCATACAGAGATACACGCCCCAAACCACAATCCAGTAAATAACTATCGGCGGCTATAAAGAGCAGATGTTTTCAGTTTCAGTAACTTACAACAGCGCTAACCCCGTGGAATCAATAGTTGGCATTAGATCATTGATTGATCACGGTTCGCGTTAGAACAGTTGCTTTAAGAATTTTCGCGCAGTCACCAATCGAGCGGTCAGCACAGTAGCTCAATTAAAAACGTGAGCGGCACTCAATCGTAATTTTATTGGATGACATCACGAGACCTGTTTGTGCGACAGTACGGAGATAATGACGGACCTGGTAGCAGGTAATTGTGCATCCATGAATGGTACGCGATGTTGGTTTGACGATTGCGGATGTACTTGGCTACTGTAGATAATGAATGAATTTTTATTGCCGCACTTAACGCGTGACTGTGGCTGATCAAGGGCTGAGCAAACATTAATTTACGTTATTTGTATGTTTTTTTCTCTCTTGGCGGCGGTATTCTTTGCGATGAAATACCAATTAGGATTAATTTTGATAAGATAGGTCGGGGATTAACCGAGAGGGATTGATTGAAAATATTGGAATGGACTTGTATGTAGTGGCGCCGTGGCATCGTGAGTATGTACATCGACCCATACGACCTAGACTTTCAAGTGTTGCTTCAAATAGCAGAACAAGCAACAATTTGTAAAAAAAAATTGTTCACGGCTCCACCCTCTCTCGAGTCACTGACAATGCCCAAAGAGTATAACAGTCTAGAAAAAAAACAATATCACCGTTTGGAGTCAGGATTTAACTGTAGGTTCTGCACTCATGAGAGAACAATAGCACGCATAACTCGAGTGGTTGGTGACAAGCTAGGCCCAAGTCCATCTCGGACTGTAGCTTATTCTTCTTTGTTTGGCGCTTCAGTCCGGGGTCGACCTGGGCCTCGAGCAACAAACCCTTCCAGCTAGCACTGTCTCTCGCTAGCTGCCTCCAATTTCGCATACCAAATTGGTTGAGGTCCTTCTCCACTTGAGTGCGCCATCTATTACGCGGACGTCCTCTGCTGCGTTGTCCCAATGGCTCGGATTTAAAAACTCTTCGGGCCGGAGCTGCGTTGTCCATAGGTTCAGCATGGCCTGGCCATCTTAAGCGCGTTATTTGTAGACGCTTGACCGTACAATCCGCATGCCGTCGTACAATCCGTACAGTTCGTTGTTGAATCTTCTATTCCAGATGCCATCCACTCAAACGGGACCAAAAATCGCCCGCAGAAATTTGCAGACCAAGAGCTTCTTCATTAGCTTTTAATAACGTCCTTGTCTCTGCACTATAGAGCAGGACTGGGAAGATCAACGAGTTATATAAGGCCAACTTGGTATTACGAAAGATGGCTCTATTACTTGCCTCTTGAGCCCAAAGAAGCAGCGATTGGCAAGAGTAATTCTAAGTTTGATTTCGATACCGATGTTGTTGTCCCTATTTAGTACAGAGCCGTAGACGAAGTCATTAAGCGCCTCGAAGTTTTTCTTGCCAAGTGTGACGCTCCGTCATCGACCCAATGTCCAGATTCAGCCATCGCTCATTTGCTCTTTCTAACTCTTCGTCCTCTATTTCTTTCCTTAGGAAACTTAGCGGCATGTTGACATAAGGTAGTGCTAGAGATTTACCTAACTCTGTGCCCTCCTTCGCTAATACGTCCGCTCTCTCGTTTCCTTGAACTCCTGTGTGTCCCGGTGCCCAGCAGAGAGTCATCGTAACACTAGAGATTTCGTTGACGTTCTGTCTGCATAGCTTGACTAGTTTTGCCAAGCGCTTTGGCATCCGCGATAGCTTGGTCCTTGAAACGGAGGTTCGGTCTTCCTTTTCTTCTCGAACCTGTGGGCTGTGATTCGAAGATCCTCTTTGCTGGAGCTTAATTGTCCATTCGCTCGATGTGGCCGAGCTGGTGTAGTCCTCATTTTTTTTTTGGCTTTTTGAACTACATCCACATCTTTGTACAGCTCGTAGAGTTCGCGTTGGTATCTTCTCCTCCATTCGCCCTCCTCGCATACGGGACCGAAAATTCGACAAAAAATTTTTCTCTCAAAAGTACCCAAAATGTGCACTGTTTTCCTGCTAATCGTCCATGTATTCCATATGCTGCATATAGTAGAACTGGCAGGATTAGCGTTTTGTAGAGCATGCGTTTTGTCTTACGAGTTAGGAGTTTTGAACCCATTTGTTTCGCCAAACCGAAGTAGCAACGGTTTCCTAGGGTAGGTTAGGTTAGGTTAGGTTAGGAGGGCTTTATGCTGTTGCCAGCTATTACACCCAGAGGCCGTGGAGGTCCGTTGTGTATGCCCTGTAAGGATTGCATACTTTCCGAGAATCAACGCAGGGTCAGTATGCAATTACCAAAACCACCCCTTTCTAGTTAGAAATTTCCTTAGGTCAGGAATCTGTACCTTCGTCACATCGCTGAGCTCGTGAAAGATCCTTGCTTCCAAGTGAGTGAGCCGTCGTTCTTGTAGAGCAGGGCAATGGTAAAGGAGATGCTCCACTGATTAAATTTCTTCTTCATCCCTATAATTCCTATAGAAATCATTCGCCGGGAGGTTTAGTCTTCCTAGAGTAAATCTTCGTCGAATCTCCACTAGGGTGTCATTCGTGGTGATATTTACTCCGAGGTATGTTAACTCCTTAACCACCTCGAAGTTATTGCTGCCAACAGTGACGTTTTGTCCTAGACGGTGGACCGATAATTCTTTGTCTGTTGACAGACTGTTGACTTGGTTTTGTCCTCATTTACTTCAAGACCAACTCGTTTCGCCTCTTCTTCAATGGCCGTGAAAGTTTCTATAAGGCGAAGGCGACAACATTTAAGTAGAATATTTTTTCTTTCAAAAATATGAAAATTCTCTTTATTTTCTGAACGCACCTCGTACTTTTGAAAATAAAAATTAGTTACTGATCGATTTCCCCTCATTTATTCATATTTGTTTCCTTTCGGTTTTAATGATAATTTTTAGAAGTATGGCTGCTTTTTAGTGCGAAATTCATCTTTTATCTAATTCAATTAATTTTACTGGAATGGACAGACAACACTAACTAGATAAATTAGATTGTTGATGTATGATGAAGAAAACTATTTATTTTCTCAATTTCTTCAACTCCGTCATAACTTGTTTTCAGTTTTATCCAATCACCATGACTAATCCGTCATAGGTTAATTTTTAGAAGCTGCATGTCACTATCTTTCTAGCTAAATACTCGATTTTGAAACCATTAATGATCAATTACCTTGGGTTACGGGGATTTTTTTAAAAATGTTCAAGACTATGCAACTGAAGACGAATGTTCAAATCCTTTCCTTATATCTTAATCACACCGATTAGTCGCGTGTATACACTCATTAACCGATTCACTTGAATCTGTCACGGTCAGATACCGATAAGGCGACAAGCTCAATACGTGCACATCATTCAAAAGACGCCATACTAGGAAATAATGTACTCGCACAAGAAAAATGTTTAAAATCATTTTTACTTTTAATCTGAATTTGGAGAACAAATTATGGTCCAAAAATATTAGACTCACCTATTAAAGATATTTGTGACTTTGCTTCGCTCATCAACACAAGTTTGCATTGGCCTCCAACTTTCGAAAAAAAAACATCAATGCAATCGATAAAAATATAAACAGAAATTAATTTAAAGGTACTCAAAACCTGAGCCACTCCATGGGGATTTTTCTAATCTTCGTTCGAACATTAACATACAGTACAAGTACAAGTGCTTAACAATAAAATAGCTTTTCTAGCGATAACACTGTTCGCGAGTGTTTTTCTTTTGACGGTTTTTCACTTTGATATCGCAAACATTTTCGACCACAAGAGGTGTGTACTTGAAATTGGGTCAACATTTGTCAGCGGCCAAAAAGAAAATCCCCCCAAAAAAATGATTGCTTACACATAGTGCCATTCACGAGCAGATACAGGCGTATCTAACTGACTGACAGCCCTGATAAAGCTAAGGTGTGAATCAGTATCGCCTGTTATTTATGCGTAGTCATGCTGTAGTTCGAGGGCAAGTGCGCGACAAAGATGGCGTTCGTTTAATCGAATTTCATTGGAATCGCATGAAAAAATCCCTTTTGTTTTGTTGCATCAGAAAATGAGGTATATTACATATGCGATCTACATATATCGTCATGCTAGTGTGAAAGTTCTCACCGCCAAAATAAACGGGGGCTCAGTCAGATAAACAGTTTTCTCGGATATGGCAGGGGGTTTCTCATTTGCAGTGCTGCAAGGTGATGCAAAATTTGTCATTTTTCGAAATTCCGACTCATAAATTTGGAAATGGCATCTTATCGAGACTTTGATACTGAATCTGAATAAAGAAATGGATTACTATATTTATTTAGAACTCTAAGTACTTGGGTTATGCCAAATTTCACAGTACAAGCTTATGATTCACTTCGAGTAGGGTTCTTTAACTCATTATTTGAGGGCGATTGAGCTAAAGGAAGAGCTAAGTGCTATTGTGAATTACCTTTTCCTCGCTACGAATAAAAAGTGAAATATGTAAATATCTAAATTCTTGACTCTGAATCAGTAGGACAACGCAGCAGAGGATGTCCCAAGCGGAGAAGGACCTTAACCAACTTTGTGTGCGACAGCTAGCAAAATATCGTGTTAGCAGGAGAGTCTTGTTGGTTGAGACTCAGGTCCACCCCGAATTTTACTGCCGAAGAAGAAGAAATACGTGAAGGAATACTCATCAATTTCGTATCGGTTAAAATGATGAATGTAAAAAATGAATAATTGTTGATTCTGAACTTAAAATCAAATAGATACTTAAGCGAGCGGTATGAAATCTGGCATTAATAATATTAAAGACTATTTGCTCGGTAATTGCAACTTAAAGTCGTAATCGTGGACAAACACTGCGGTATTCACCAGTTTGCTTCGAAAAGAACTAGCCCAACATGCAACAGTATGGCTGTAGCTGTAGAATTTAAATACATCCTAGGGATCTTATACATAAACTACACGACTGCGAGTACTTCCAAAACAATGATCACCTTACTGCTAGGGTTGATTCGATCCAAGTAAATACGAGTACATACTCGATACTTTTAATTCGATACAAGTAAAATTAGTATCGATACCTTTCTGATTCGATTAAAGTAAGTATCGAATGAAAGTACTCGTATCGTATCGTATCGAATGTATCAAAAATATTATTATTATACTTTATGCGAAAATACGCTTGCCCTTTATCTGTATAGGTGTGTGTTTGGATTACTACAGTGTACACGGTACACCACGTTCAAGTGTGCTTTAATAGCTTGTCTTCTCATTTATACATAACCAAAACAATAATAAAAAAAAAGAATTTTCGTTTCAATGCGGTACTCTATCACTTTCAATCCCATTTGCAGTTCACACTCTATCTCTTTCAATCCCGTCCAAAATACTCACAAAGAATTCGCATATTTGGTGCTTTGCTCACATGTGTGAGCTTGTCTCATTTTGCAGTGCAGTTGGCTTGTCATTCACGCAATCGCAGTAAGAAAAAAATAAGTTCTCATTTGTTTCGATACGAGTAAGTATCGATACTTTTGATTCGATACTACATGGGTATCGATACCATGTTGCAAGTACTGTAATTAGTACTGATATCAGTAGTGACCTGGTATCGAATCGACCCTACTTACTGGAATATATTCGAAAATTCGGTTTTGAGAACTTAGAAGTTTAGTAGGATGTTGGAGTCGCATGCATGGCACAAACAATAATGGGCATTTTCTTCCAGAAGCTTCTATGGAGCTTCATTTCTTGGATTAGCACTTCTCGAAAAACTGACAATTCCAAACTTCTTTTTAAAATCAAGAAGATTATCTTTTATTTCCTTCAAGGTTAAGTTCTTTGCTATATACGGCTACAAGAGCCATAGCGTCGGATATTGTAAAGTCGAAACTAGCTACGCTATCCAGACAGAACGTCAACGAAATATGCAGGCTAAATACGGTGACTCTCTGTTGGGTACCGGGACACACAGGAGTTCAAGGAAACGAACGTGTTAGCGAAGGAGGGCACAGAGTTAGATAAATGTCTAGCACTACCTTATGTCTACATGCCGTTAAGTTTCCTAAGGAAAGAAATAGAGGACGAAGAGTTAGAAAGAGCAAATGAGCAGTGGCTGAATCTGGATATTGGGTCAACGACGAGAGCCTTATGGCCGGTGTTGAACAGGAAGAAATCATTATCAATGATTAATCAATGGAAACTAAATGTATGACCATATAAGAGAATTTTCCACTTTCAATTCTGTATTTGGCTGTCTATTGTATTTACTGTTAGCAATGTTCTTCGTGCACAATTCATAGAAAACCCATACATCGTTCTTCTTTTCTACCCAGCTTACAACAGTTTTGTGGTCATGGACAAACCTATATATACGTTTAAAATACCACATCACGGTGCACGAAGAAGATGACTATCTTGCAATTCGTTACCAAGTGCATTTTCAGTCAGTTTCTAATAGCGGACTTGGGTGTGTAGTTTCGTATCATACATTTTCAAGAATATTTGTCTTAACGTGAAAAACACATTTGAAAGGAGTGGCATTTCAACTGTCTCTAAGAGGTTTCTTATAGCATTTATTTACTGTTAGGCTAGCGCCAGTTGCGAACATGATTTCACACGCTTTCTGGGATTTCTTACACCTCGTAGTTCACCCATTTGGGGAAAACTGTCTCACGCAATGGTCGAAATATGTATTTTACAAAACAAAAAAAAACTGTTCAAAATAAATCTCTTAGTCATCATTGATTAAGCGATTTCTTATCATTTGGAGTCGAGAGATAGTCATGAATTGGTGGCCAGATTTGCTTGATCCAATTGAATGTAAACATTGAATTGAATTGGATTGAATGTAAACATTCGCAATTTTAAACGTTATCATAGCAACATCTTCGGGTGTTAATTCCATGGTAACCGCTTCCATCCATTCGGTAAGTTTGTTCATGAAATGAATCGCTCTCTACGTATGCAAATGCTAGTTGACAGCTGAATTTTCGTTGTTTCTATAAGCAGTTATGGGCACTTTTCAATTAAACGATGCTTCTGGTTACTTCGCGGTTATTTTTGACGTAAGTTTAGGATCGAACGACTATTATACAGTCCCTGGCCATATTATTAGACGCACTGTAGAATTTTTATAATTATTAGATTATACGCAATGTTTTTAACTTTTAAAGTTACAGAAACTAAGATCACTGACGAGATGAGATTTCTTCTTGATAATAATAATAATAATGGCGGCGCTACAACAGTCCGAGGTGGACCTTAGCTTCTCAGCAACCACTCGTGTTGTGCGTGCTATTGTTCTCTCACGAGTGGAGGGACCTACAGTTTTAATGCCGACTCCGAACGGCGATTTTGAGAAGCTTTTTCTAGACAGTTATACTCTTTGAGCATTGTCAGTGACTCGAAAGAGGTGGAGCCGTGAAAAAATGTTTGATGTTTTTTTTTCGAGATTCGAACCGACGACCTCGAGCGTAGGAGTCGACGCACCTACCCACTACGCCACGGCGCCCACATTTCTTCGTGATGTTGTGGGAATTAGAGATAGGGTGAGAAACATGGCAGTGCGTGAGGAACTCAATGTTGGGCAGCTGCTTCTTCGAACGGAAAGGGCTGTACTTCGATGGTTTGGTCATGTGGCATGAATTTCCCCATCATCACGGCTTCCGAGGCGTGCCTTGAATGCTATTCCGTCAGTGAGGCGATCGCTTGGCAGACCCAGGACGAGATGGTTGGACCAGGTCCAAAAAATCGCCTGATTGCGCTTGGGCATAGCATAGTCGA
Organism: Myathropa florea; assembly: GCA_930367185.1. NCBI lineage: Eukaryota > Metazoa > Arthropoda > Insecta > Diptera > Syrphidae > Myathropa > Myathropa florea. Next base: position 111,241,545 of record OV884002.1, read on the forward strand.
TGGCGGAGGATCGAGTGGCGTGCTTTGCCCCGCGACCTCTTTAGTGGAACATGTGGGTCACTAAATATGAGATGAGATTTATTTTCTTTATGTTTTTATTTTGATAAGTTGCATTGTACATGCATAATGTCAAAGTATGGTAAATAAGTACAGACTTCTTTCAGTCGCATTTTCGCATAAAATCTATAGTGCGTCTAATAATGTGGCCAGGGACTGTAGTTGGACCTTAAGTTGGTATGTTCAAAGTTTATTTTTCATGGAATCGTCTTAAAATCATCAAAATTATGATAGGTTGCTTTACAAAACACACATTGGATTTCGAGGGATTTTATTTTCAGTGCTGTGCAAAAAAATAAGAACAGGGAAATAGGAGACCCTACTTTAGAATATAAAAATAACTTTCCTATACAAAAGTTGCATGTTAATATATAATATATATATATAAAATAAAATTATATATAAATATATAATACTTCACCGTTAACTTCAAAAAATAAAAATAAAACATGAAACAAATTCTTTCGCTTTTAGAGCTCAACAACTGTAGAGACGAAACACCTGGGAAGAAAGGTGTGTTCTTAAAAATTTGCACAGCACTGTATATGAAAGAGCAATTCATATTGCTACGCGATCAACCTTTCAGAATGAGCTGCAATCACCCTAGTTACCAACCAACTATTCTGGTCTCTATTCAATTCGTGTGACTCCCATTGTCGTTATTCAGATTGATGGCCATAACTAGATCTTTATTGAATTAAGTTGACTTTCCGTGCAATGTGATAAGTGGGACCATGTGATTGCACACAGGGGATTCCGGGCTTGCCTGTAAGAAAATAATATTTCCATTAATAACCTTATAAATATTTTAATTATCACTTTAACATCGAGGTTGTCGCATTGACAGTTTAATTAAAAATAAATCCTTTGATGAGATAGGGCGATAATTGTTTTTAATTTACTCGGGAGTGCTGTTTTTTGTTCATATAGAAAATTAACAAATGGTATATGAGTTGTCACTGGATACATACATTTCATTTGGATTGGAGACGACAATATTTTCTGCAGAGGTAGGATTCATTTAACACTTAAAGAAAATAGGTGTGATTCCCGCACGAAATCAATTCATTCATCATATCTCTGTGTAAACTACACAGTCTTCAATGCCCTTTAGGAAAATGTTATTCAATAGATCATTTTATGTCACTTTATGAAATGAATCATAAAAGTCTTAGGAGCTCGATCCTATAGCTTTAATTCTCGACCATTTAAGGCTGGATCTCATGAAAGATGTGCTCGATGTTGACTTCCAGATGGGGTCGTTGTTTTCTTGTCATCACAAACAAGCAAATACTCTACTGGTAATCGTAAGATATATGTTAAATGTCATCAAGAAGCTCTTACCATAACATATGTTTGCTTGTATCGCGTATGACCATCCTGTTCGATTCTAATGTTCAATATCATAATATTATGTTCAATATAATAATCATTGGGCGCCATTTGGGACGACATTTTGATACTATTCATTTTTGAAGATATGCAGGCCGCATGGTCGGCCACCAACATGCTTTTGGTAGCTATCACTTTTTTTTTCATTTCGTATGAAGCTACTGAAGCAGAAAACAACCTCACTACAGAACAAAATTTGGTAAACAAGTTTCGACTTCACAAATTCAATGTAGTAAACCGCCTTAAATAAATATCCTGCCCAAATTCTTCTAAAATATTGAGAAATGTAGTTAAAGTTCCTTAGTGCATTGAGGTATTACTTCATATGAATATTGACTTCATATCAGCGGAGCGCTGAAAACCAAATCGTCGAGTTGGCTGTATTAGACCCACTCTCCCTCCTTCCTCTGTAAGATATACAGAGCAAACAATTTGGGGCCTCCACAGTGTTTACACTGAAAGAAAGGAATCAACTCAGGCGCTTTTACACTTAATTGCACAAGACACAGATTAGGCTCTTCATCATTTCGTCAAAAGGTTTTCCACCAGCATCCCACTGAGCGAAAATTCAGTTATTTTCCATCAGGTGCTTAGGATTATATTCTAAAATTGTTCACAGATTGTTCAAAAATCGGGAATGATCTGGGAGTGTATTTCACGGACCTTAAGATTGCAGCGTCTTTTGGCAATTTAGGAGCCAATGTCATGGCTGAAACACATTTCGTTACCTAACATGGATATTATCGTTTGTGCCGTCAGCCAAGCTGCAGTCAAATCCCCTGATTCAGTTATTTTATGCTCAGAGACGGCTCTAAGTTCCCGACTATCTCATCGAGATGGCGAAGCACTTCAACATTCACTTCATTTTGATCGCCCAGGCACAGTGAAATTCCGAAAAGTTATAAAACCAACAAACTGCACACCGCACCCTGAGGGAGAGAAACCACGTTTCGGTTTCCATCAACTGCATGTGGCCAAAATGCACTACGTACTTTACCTAAAAAAAATCAGTCGCAAAGATACACGTATTATGTTGGGAGTCCTTACCGTACACTGTTCAGTATCACGCCACCTGTATCGCGATTGTCCTGTTTCACGAAATGAAAATGAAATTACAGAACTTATTTGACGAGCTGTAAGACCGTGTTGTCTGTCGGAGTTGGAGTCAGAAATTTTTCGGGCCGCAGCGTTGATGTCTATTCGCTCTATATGAGCTAGCCATCTAAGGCCTAAAATAATTCGGAGGACCTTCTTCTTGAAGCAACCAAGAATCTCCTCATCCACTTTGGTCAGTGTTCATGCTGCGGCGCCATACCCCTTAGTCTTGTGCCTTTATAAAACGCTTAGCTACAATTTGAATCTCGTGAGCATATTTGCTGAATATTTAAACATGCACTGTTTAGTCTGACTTCCTGAAGTGACTGAGGTCCTGGTATTTAAAGAAGCGACATGAATGAGATCTGTTTTAACAATACCACCAGGTGATATATTTATTCAAATTGAAGATCAGGAAGACAGATAAATCAAAAGAAATACTCGTAGAGTCCAAGCGAGCCCCATTTTGTCGCGAAGAACTAAAGACTCTTGTCTCACAGCACTTAATAAATTTATGCTAGGTCCCCGGCCGCAGAAACATAACCGGCAATGAGTTAGGTGAACTTGTCAGAAAATGGTCAGAAACCGACCATAACAAGCAATCCGATGGATCACTCTCTAACTTAAGAAAGAAGATGGAGATTGGAGTGAGCAAACAGAAGATGGTGATCCTTAACCACCGGTAAAACTACTCACACACTATGGTGCCGAGGCACATTGAAATTCTGAGAAACTGCGAAGACGACAAACTCCTTCAGGGCGACAAGGAGTTTTTGATGAGGGTTGTGCGCTTATCGTCCATAACCGTCTGAGCAAAAAGTGGGTGCAATTCACCGCTGCCCTAGTCTGAGCTATCAGAAACAGAATATTTTGAGATCACTTCCTGCAAGACTTTCAAGATATGTTAATAAACTCCTTTCGAATGTTTGCAGGCTTATAAGAACAATGGTATGGCTGGAGAACAATCTGTGGTACGACGCTACGGTGAGGGAGAAAAAGAGATACTATTCACCATCATGACATTAGAATGTGTACAAAAAGACCTAAGTGGGACGTGGCTTCTGCTGCATCCAGTCACTAACCTGCCACCATCGCAAGTGTCTTTTGCATAGAGACAGACACCTTCCCGTTTTTTGCTTTAAATTGTTCGGTATTTTGTTTGGGGTTCAGAACACAGAAAGACAAACTTATTAAAATATAGGCAAGAAATGCTTAATATTTAACATTTGCTTGTCCTGGTAAAAATTGAACAAAAATAACAACTTTATCCTGAAATAATTTATGACATTCCATCAAGTTGATCTGGAGCACGTATATGGGGCAAACTTCAATGTGATTCACTCAGAGTAAACAAGTCACTTCATTCAATAAAACCGATCTGTACAGTACAATTCATTCGAGATTCTCTGAAAAACGTATAAGTCATCAAGCTGTACTTCGCAATAACATGAAGACGATAAACGGTTCTCTGATGGTTATGAGATAATGTTAACAGTTCAAAAAAATAACTATTTGCTTCTTGTTCAGTTCATAACTTTGAAAGTTCAAACACACAGAATTGACCCAAATTTAGTCATCGCTTTTGTAAAGCAGATTGCAAAGGAATTCCTCTCGCGCTGTGACTGTCAAACTATTTCTATGAAAAGCTATTAATGAGATCACGATCATCTAGGGGATTCTTCATGACTTCCTGTCATAAAATATCACACAAGTTTAATGAGTTAAATGACCTCAAATATGAGCATTTTTGACACTTCGCCAGATACCTTGAATTGTTGACTTAATTCTGTGGAAATTTATATAAAATATGCAACTTAATACATAAATTCAATTTCCAGTTTTTCAGGCAGTATATTTGATTGTCTCCGAAAAAAGGGTTGCTTTGAAGAAATAAATGCTATGACTAATGAAGCATCTCATGCGAGTTAGGAACAAAACTAGTTTGGTTACAACAACAGTTGGAATGACACTTTAAACACGTACAAATGAAGAAGATGTGGTTGAAATTATTACAAGTACGCAACTTATCGTACAATCGAACTTGGATAACTCGAATCTTATACTAATATTATAAAGGTGAAGAGTTTGTTTGTGCGGTTAAACGCAGGATCTCAGGAACTACTGATTTGAATTGAAAAATTACTTTTGTGTTGGATAGGATATTTATTAAGGAAGGCTTTATAACATCACGCTGTGACCAATAGGAGCGAAGTATCAATGAAAAATGTTGCAAAAACTGAAAAAAATATCCCTTTTTGAGAGCTTCTGTTGTATAACGTAATTCGGTATAAATTACGCAAAAATCATGTATGATGGAATTGTTTCACTTCTAAAGTTATAAAAAAAAGTCCGTGACGGCATATGTCTATCCTTTAAGACTCACTAAAACGTTTTTTTTGGTTCCGTCTACAAAAACGGAATCTGTATAATTTCGGTGTGTCCGTCCGTCCGTTCGTACGTTCGTCCGTCGTGTCTGTCACACTTTTTTATCTCCGAAGTTTATAAAGATATCGGCATGAAATTTTGGAATTAGGTACTTCAGGCCTAGATGTCATTGCCCATGCACCAAATTTAAAAATTGGAGCCATTTGGGGGTGGCTCCCGTATAGGTGAAGTTGTCATTAATTTTGAAACATTGTCGCACCCCATCGAGTTACGAGTATATATCAATCAATTTCAGATTTTTTGAAATGAGGTAGAGGTTTGCTTCAAAAGTTTTTGATCCAAAGTACCGTTTGGAGCTGCAAATTTTTTTTTAATGCGTCCCCCCTGCCATTTGTTTTTTTTTATTAGACCTCGAGCGTAGAAGTCGACGCACCTACCCACTACGCCACGGCGCCCACCCAGGTATTATAATTTTAAAACAACTCCGCAACAAAATAGGTACGTTCGGGTTCTCGCGCAAGACGGTGGCCGCGGGCGAAGGGGAAGGACGCTGGTCGGTCGCCTTGAAGTGGAGAATTTTCCCATTTTCTATTCATGAACGTTTTGCGGCTGTAGTTCATTTAGCAGTTCATGATTGGCTTATAATGATTGGAGATAAGATTCATGAGATGTGTAATAGATCTTTAACTGATTTTGGGCTTCCAGCATCGAAATAATTCAAATAACAATTTGGATCCATTAGAAGAAGCTTTGCGGAAGCCGTATGATTTAAATAAATTAAGTGAATATATAACTGAAAATGAACCCGAATTAGTAAATGACCAGCTTATTATTATTGTATTTTGAACAGTGTTCGTTTTAACGAAGGAAAGATATTTTTTTTTGATGCTCCAGGTGGAACCGGCAATACTTTCATTACTAATTTGATATAAGCAACGTCGGGTATCGCTGCGACTCTGTTAGCAGGTGGACGCACACCTCATTCAACTTTTAAACTGTCTCTAGCTGTTTCGTTGCAGAAAGATAGCGTGTGCTGTATTCGTAAAAGTGGACCTTTGGGAAAAGTTTAGCAAGATGTTAATATGGGATGAATGCACCATGATTCATAGAGCTCATGTAGAAGCTCTAGATGAGACTCTTAGAGTCTGTAATAAAATCACGGGTGGAATCACTGTCATATTTGCTGGAGATTTTCGACAAATGTTATCGGTGACAGTTAGGGGAACTAGAAAACTTGAAACACCAAACTTGTGTAACGGGACTACGCTACAAGTTAAATTTCTGTGCAATAACGTGATCGTTGCAATTGTTTTGGCTGGTCCAGCAGTTGATCAAAAAGTGCTAATAACTCGCGTCCCAATGATTCCCAATGATTTACCTTTTAATTTTAAACGAATTAAATTTTTCGTTAACGTATCGTTTGCCTTAACAATTAATAAAGCACAGGGGCAAACATTTAAACATGCAGGAATCGATTTACGTCAAGACTGCTTTTCATATGGACAAGTACACACGGTCACAAAAGTAAGTATACACCGTAAAAAATAACGAATCTTGACCGAATCATTAACTAGAAAGCGAAACTGCATAAACTTTAGGTAACATGTTATACATATTTATTTTGCTATTTTTATGCTCTTTTCAAAAAACAAACAATAAATAAAATAGGACTAATAATAACAAAAATATTAAGAAACAAAGTAAGATACTGTATTCGGTTTTCGCCAAACCTAATGGCGTCCATCGGAACCGTGAATGTGAAATTTACTCTCGTTCGAGAATAATATTTTGATTTTTGGCGAATTCAACTCGTTTTTGGCCAAATATGCAGTAAGATCCAAAGAACATGGCTGGTACGGTGAAGCATGATGGCGGGTTAGTAATGGTTTGAGGGTGTATGGCGGCATCTGGTGTTGGCATTTTAGTATTTATTGAGTAGTATGAATCGATACGATTACCTCAGTATACTGAAAAACAATCTGTACCATAGCTTACAGAAATTAGGCTTGAAGAGCTGATTTATATTCCAACAAGACAATGACCCAAAGCACACTTCCCTGGTTGTGAAGGAATGGTTGCTGAACAATGTGCGAAAACAGCTTAAAACACCACCTCAATCACCGGATTTAAATATTATCTAGCATTTGTGGGATTATCTCGATCGTCAAATCCTAAACCATGACATTAGGTCCAAATTCGAGCTTAAGGCTATTATGTCCTGTAGAATGGGAAAAAAATAAGTCTGGAAGTAACTCAAAAGCTTGTTACCTCCATGGGATCGAGAATAAAGGCAGTTATTACTGCTTAAGGATATCCAACTAGGAATAAATTTGAGTAATTTGCGATAAATCTCTCTTTTTTAATAGTGTATACTTACTTTTGTAACATGCAATTTTAACAGTATCTTACTTTGTTTCTTAATATTTTTGTTATTGTTAGTCCCATTCTTTTTATTGTTTGTTTTTTGAAAAGAGCATAAAAATAGCAAAATAAATATGTATAACATGTTACCTAAAGTTTATGCAGTTTCGCTTTCTAGTTAATGATTCGGTCAAGATTCGTTATTTTTTACGGTGTATACTTACTTTTGTGACCGTGTGTATGTCGCGCCATCAAGATCAGGTTGCGAAGAAAACCAGTATGTTCTTCTGCCACAAGAAAAACAAATTAAAAATATCATTTACTCATAAGTACTTTAAAATACGTTCTACAAAAATGCTACTAATTATATAAATACCTCCATAATTTAGTGTAACATACTCACTTTTTATAAGACCCCCAGTACTTTTACCCAGTGTTCCTTTATTCCTGTTCCCATGACATTTTTTACTATAGTTCCATTTTTTGTAGATTTTTTCAACAAAGCGCTTGTGAAACTGCTGTGCACAGCTACGAGTATGTTATAAAGTTTTTGAAGTAACTCTGCCTGTCTGTCTCTCTGTAACTCTTTCACGGCTAAACTACTGAAACGATTTTGACGAAATTTAGTATAGAGTAAGCTTAAGTCTCAAGGAAGGACATAGTAATATTATTTATCCAACCGCGATAACTGATATTCACGCGGACAAAGTCGCGGGCAACAGCTAGTTATTGATAAAACAGCAGCGTTTATTTTTCCTTCAACAAGAGAAAGACATAAAAGAATGAAATTGCTGACATAGTACCAAGAGACTACAAAAAGATTATCTTTTGACCGACATCATATTCCAAGCATAATGTATAGAATGATATTTTCGATCAATCAAATGGTCTTTCAATAATAGTTACTTCCCAATCAATCCAGTTCTGATTTATTAGCAGATAACCTGAAAGTCAAACTACTAGAAACGATCTACAAACGTTTAGTTTATTTCAATCAATAAATCCTTTCAAACTCCAAACGTATCATCAATCACCAATCTGATCTCCAATCTGAGTCATTACATCAAAATTGTCAGTCTCATGTAATTATTCCCCATGCCTCTCAACAACTCGACGTTACCCCTTTTATAATCGAATTTTCTAGCTCGGTCATAGCGTGGCAGATGGCTGCGCAATTTCAACTAACTCTGCTACACCTCGATGTACTCACGGGGGTTTTTTATTCAATTTTTTATCAAAAAAATTTGAAAACATTTTTTTTTTCCTATAGATAGAGCATTGTTTATAGTATACAATCGAATGCAGATTACAAATGTTTAACAATGTGGTCCGATAGTCCTAAATGGAATAATTCGGTGGTGTCCGGGAGTGGTATCTAATCAATCGATGAACTCTACGTGGAACCCCCGAAGAAAGAAATTCAAACAAAATAAATCACCGGATATCTGGTTAATAGCACGTTACCGATATCTGGTTTTCGATATAGGACAGGTGATCATAAAAAGAAAAGCAAATTACAATCTTGTATTAGAAGAGGTTTCTATAATGTTGGATTGCATTTTGTGCGACGCGGGGATTTCATTTTGGATTTTCTACACCTTGAGTGGCTCTATGGACATGAGTGTGTCGATGAGTACGACGAGATTATGCAAGCCCAAACATTCCAGACCCACGTACGTGATTGAACTGTTAACATAATGGCACACAGTAAATGAGTTTATTAACTGAATTATTTAATTACATCAACAAAATGTAATTGCCATTGCTGTTGAATTTTGACAAACAAATTTAATATTGCACTCAAAAGATTTATGCTTAACTAAATAAGAAATTTAAATACATATTTAAACTTAAGACATTTTTTAAGCCTAGCATAAAATCATTTGTATACCTCCATTAGCCAGAAATTTCTCAAAAATGTAATTCACTGCCAATTATTGTGTAAACTATCAGTTTTAAAATCAGCCAAATTTTTTTCCTTCTGTGCCCATAGTATGCGCAGCTTTTGTTGATACTTTAAAACCGCAGCAGTGCCTTTTACACTTCATGAAGGAATACAAGTTTTGGGATTACAAAATTATTTATATAAGCATTCAAGACAAACGCTGATGTGTTCAGCCAGATGGCTGTGCATCCATTGCCTAAGTTGTACATGCTATGTAAGGCATACAAACAAACAAATTGACCACGAGTAGAAGAATCTTTGACCTCGAATTTGTGGGACAGAATAATAAAAGGTGTCCACGTTTAAGATAAGGAGGTAGGAGGAAACTCGAAGTTTAGTTTATAATTTACTTTCCTTCCTTGAAACAATTCGCGTTTTACAAGTTCACCATTTCCAGAGAAATCTCGTCTCAAAACGGTAAAGAAGGGGTAGCTTCCATGAACGTTATGCTGTAAGAGTTTTGTCAGTGAGTGAGCAGCAACCGCGAATTGAATTACCATCAATACTTACTAGATTCCTAATCGAGAAACAGCGACGGCACTCCGGTGCTAGCGTCACCATGATTTGAAATACAATCAACATTTTTAGAATCCCTCGCTGTATTAGCTTTTCTCCAAGGTTTGATCTTCGCGTCACTTTGAACTATATTAAACAAAACTCTCTTTCAGAAATCAAATTCCCCTTTCAAAATATGAGGTGAACCCTTATGGTTTTACACATTTCGAATGTTTTCAATAAATAAATTTTGAACTCTCTGAAATTAAGACGAGAAATTTGAACTGAACGTGTATTTTAGGAAGCCACAAACTCACTTTTTTAATTTGAAAAAATAATAGACTGATGAAATTTAGTACTAAAACTACCGCTTTTATTATTTTAGACGTCTAGATTCGTCTCGATTCCAAAAATGTCTATCCGTTTGTCATAAGACTTTCAGGTATTTGAAATTTGTAGCTTCTACATCTACTACTACCACTAATTACAAATAAACTGGGCAAGTACGAGTTGTACTCGGGTTCCGTCTTTCTGAATATCAGGCGACGAATTCAAACTACAGTCAAAATCGCGTAAAACGACATTGTTAAAACGACGTATCGGTTATAACGACAAAATTCTTAGGTCCCGGCTGAGCTCCATTATGATCCCACTGAATAGCAAATCGTTTACAACGAGATCGCTTACAACGACATATCGCTTATAAAGGCCGATTTTTTGTTTTTAGATGAAATATTGGTTACAACGGAATCTCGAAGCGTTAACAAGCAAACCATGCAGACACAAGCGTCTGCACCTAGCCTCTATTAACGAACTCCTACTCTCACCTCCCCGTGGTGAAATTCGGGAGCCGAGTACCCTCGACAGAAGATGGGATAACCAACCATCGTGGGACGTCTAGGCGACTGCAAACAAGAGAGGGGGAAGTGTGAGTCTACCAGGGCTCATCACTCTTTTCAGGATGGCGGCGGAGGAGCTGATCAACTGATTGACCAATGCCGGCATCCACAACTCCAGTCAGCAGGAACTACCTGGTTTCCATGGTAAGGTCAGGACCCTGGAATAGAGATGGCGGCGGATGAGCACTTCTCTTAGGGCCCCTTTATCTGGGGGCTAAACAAATGGACCTGTCCTCCCAGTTGGAGGTTGTGCGTGGGGTTAACTTCCTCACCACCTAAAAATTAACGAGTTCAGAAACAACAACCTGCCTCGTATATATAAAAAAAATATTCTGGAGACAGCTGGCGAAAGATCGTGCTGGCTGTAAGGGCATGTTAAATGAGGACCAGCTCCACTTCGGACAGTAGCGCCCTAAGAAAAAAAAAGAAGGAACAAATAATTTGAGAAAAAGGGGTTGATGGAGATTTAATGAAGATAACATTCGAATTCGTATAATAAATCACAAAATGTTTGTTTTGAAATTTTTATCCACTGATTCGAAAAACTATATTATTTGTTTGCTTCTACCTTTATCCAAAAAAATATGTATTAACATAGAAATCCTAGCCCTGCTTATTACATATGACATACATTTGAAATTATCTTTTTATTTGTTGGCCCAAATATATTCTACAATGAGAATTAAAATGCTTTTCAAAACAATAACTCAAGAATCCCAGCTTCCTACTTGCATAATTCTCTACAAAACTCAATTCAGCTTCCGAATAACCGGCTCGATTTGGGCAATATATTATATCTTCTGCCATTTTATGTATTATAATACATTTTAAGTCCATCGCAATATCACCTTCTTGACATAGTCTACCATTCTCTTTACTCCTAAACAATGAGTACACTTTTCCTTTGTGTATCCAATAGAATTGAAGGCTGTCCAATAAAAAAAATAATTTAAAATAAATGAAAAGAAAGATGATAAAATTATTTTTTATTATTTTGTAAACTTATGTTATTCTTGATATATTTCTTAAAAATATTAATTATATAAAAATACTAACAATAGAATAATATTTATAATAATAATAATAATTGTTCTAGACGAGCTAAGATGCTATTTATTTCCGTTTAGGTAAAGTTTTAAAAATGTGAGAAAAAAAAACAATTTTCAAACTCTAAAAGCGAATTCATGACTTACGTCCAGATTGTGAAATCAAAGGTGTTTAAGCAACGAATTAGCTTATAAATGAAAGATTGTAAAATATTCGACTATAAATAGATCGAAAATCGTATTTGAACTTACAATTAACACTATAATATAACAGAAACTTCTCAAGACATCTTGAAAGAAAAATAATTATTTTTATTAATACCGTTTTAATCACGAGCTGCGTGAAAGAATGCAGTGCTAAACCATAATAATTTGAATGTTTAAGAGGGTGAGAATGTGGATGCATTTGTTTATATAAACATATTTATGCTAAAGTATTCTAAAACAGTTTGTAACTAGTAAGACGAAATGAATAAATAAATAAAAATATTCGAAGGCATACACACCGATTAGAATGAGTGATGTCTGCGACCTTATCAATTGTCAATCATTGAACAGATTCAGTGATTGTGTTCGCTTTGTTGCTCCATCTAATGAGAAAATGACTGCAAATTACCCCGAGCAAATGTGTAAACTCACACGTGTAACAAGACATGTTGAAAGTTAAGTAGGAAATTACGTCATAAACTACGACTGCCCTAAGAAATTCTTGGTGTTGTTTCAAGCCCAAAATCAACTCCCAGAGCAACAACAAATTAATTACTCAATGCATTCTTTAGCGTCCTGTCTCTAATTTCTCTTCCTTGTCATTTTGTGAACACAGACACATAACATCATCATTCACATAACATCCATTAAAGTAATTTATCCAAGCAAAAATCCCCCTCGAAAACTTGTCGCTCTTTGTCAGAACTAAATATCCATTCAACTCAGATTAAGTTGTTAAAGCGATTAACATAATCGATTCATTTTCTGCAGCCGACAAATGTAGACAAGACTTCACGTGTGTCTCCACATATGACTGAATACATGTGTCTAAAATATGACCGGCTGTCACGCAGTGCTTATCAAGACCTTGACAACAAAAATACAATGGATACTTGTGCCTGTGTTTACACACGATAGTTCAGATCTTCCACTCGACGTTCGGAAACCGATATCAAATGATTACGATTCGATTTAAAAAAAAAGGTAACACATACGCCACAGTGACCTTAGTGAGCGATGCCATAATCTTTTGCATCTGCTCTAAAAATACAGAAAACAAATATCACTGCCCTAATATATTCGTGTATGCCCCGCGCGTTAGCAGTATCTCATCTTTCGAGTCACGCTTGCCTTCCTCATTCCCATTTACGTTGGATTCTTCCAAATCTATTCGCACGCCTGTAACCACTCGCGGCCAATTATCAACAACGAAATACAAACAAATACCGTTTCATCTATCGGAACGCCATGTGGAGGCCAGATCGTTCAGCTAAAGTTCAGAATGATGGGAACAGAGAAAAAGATTTCACATCGAATTTTTGGGGGTTTCCCTGGCGGGGTCATTTCAGTCTTATTAGCGCTTTTGAATTAAATCCCACACACACGCAAGCGTGTGTGAGCTTTGAGTTCACGTTTTGTTGTCAAGCTGGGGGCAGGTTTGGCTTCTTTTGTTTGATATTTAATTAACTCTATTCCAGTGATTGATTGGTACGTAAGACTTCTGTTTTCAATTGAACGAGATTCGCACACTTGTGAAGGGCTTAAAGTGACGGTGAGCACTTGTGTGTGTCTTGCTCTGTAGCAGTTGGCGTTTTCTCAACACGTTGTCTTGACGACGTCTGAGACAAGTCATCACGTCATAATCGAGCTATTTTGCAAGTCAGCAAGACAGACAGACTACGGAATCCCAAGCAGATATGGTTTCAGACAAGCACCTTAAAGGCACGTTGTTGAGGAGACGGGTTTTTTTGTGTCAGATTTTTTCTGGATTTTACATTATTTTATTTTTTTATTGTTTCTTTGTAGTAATTTAAATTGAAATTTTCTCCTAGATTTAAAGGAGTTACACATCTATATATATAAACTGCACAAAAACTGTGAATGCGCGTATATCACTTAAAAAAGCGACTGGAAGGTGCTGTTTGTTAAGTGCCTGTCCCAAGTTAGAGGGGTCCCAGGTTCGAAACCCAGTGAAATCGAATCTAGTCCAGTCACCATTTGCCGTTGGGATCAAATTAACGGCAATGGAGTAGTCCTATCATCGAGAAAGGACGCACAAAATCGACGACTTAGCCAGAACGTCACCATAGGAAGCTATAACTTTGAGGTAGTTAAGGACTTGGCTCCGCGGTAAACAGTACAAACAACATCAGTACCGAGATCAAACGCAGAATAACTATTGCCAGCCGCTGTTTTTTGGGCTCAAAAGGCAATGGAGTAATAGAGCTATCTCTCGGAAGATCAAGCTGACTTTATACAAGACCTTGATCATCCCAGTCCTGCTTTACGGCGCAGAGGCATGGACAATATAACAAGCGGATGAAGACTCTCTCTCAGTCTCGAGAGAAAAGTTCTGCGCGCGATCTTTGGTCCTGTTTGCGTTGATGGCATTTGGAGGAAAAGATTCAACCACGAACTGTATGGGCTGTACAGCGACATGAGTCTAGCCAGGCGTCTACGGATCCAACTCCTAAGATGGCTAGGCCATGTATCAATTAATGTCAGGATTTTAAAAACGTTTTTTTTGTGCATAAGGTGGTTTGAAATCTTTTAATGACCACTGTGATTCATTCGAGTGTGATTTTTTTTCTCATCTCGAGTTTCATTTGGGACAACAACCTTGAATTCCACTTTCTTGACGTAAATATACTTAAAGTGTAAAGGAGGAGGAGGAGAAATGTTATTTCTCTTCTTATTCTTTCGTTCAAAATGAACTTTGAACGAAGTCATTGTCATTTTAATGTTTTGTTACGAAGCGCACAAGGAAGGAGAAGTATTCAATTGAGTGTTTGTTTACGCATGTCCTCATATCGCTTTCCAGATGAATATCAAGTTAACCAATGCCAGATTCATTAACAATCTAAGATCGTCGGCTTTGTTCTTAATCAACGTCTGATTAGCTACTTATTTCTAAATTATTTCCAGTTTTATCTCAAAGCTTGTAGTTCCATTTTTTCAGATTTGCTAATTAATCAGCAAGATATGGGTTTTGTTGAACATTTAGTTGCGATATAAGAATCACAGATGGAATTCTAGAAAGCGTATGCTAACAGGTGGTTTTGTAACTACTGTTCTTTTGAAAACAAGAAAGATGAGAGAACAAAACCTTCCTTGTGTCTTCTTTGGTCATAAAATTATTGCGAGGTGTGACATCACGTGTATTTACATAAAGATAGAACTTCGAGAGTTACATGATTTATTGAAATTTGTGGTTAGAGCTTTTACGCAAAAAAAGTCATATATTTTCAACAAAACATCTTTACTTCCGGTATGAGAAAAAAGCTTTAGAAAATCGAAAAATTTCTGATGGCTTACCATCAGAGCTCTTTAAGGTCAATGGCAATGTTCTGGTAGGGAGTATGCACCAGATCATTTGTAGAATTTGGGAAGACGAAAGCATGCCCGACGACTGGAATATCAGCTCCATATGCCCCATCCACAAAAAAGGCGATCCTACCTCTTGCAACAACTATAGAGGTATATCCCTGCTCAATGTCGCCTACAAGATTCTGTCCAGCGTACTGTGTGAACGTCTAAAGCCGTTTTGCACCGCACTAATCGGCGGCTTCCGGCCCAGCAAATCGACTATAGACCAGATCACACTAAGGCAAATCCTGGAGAAGATCAGTGAGTTTCAAATCGATAAGCACCATCTTTTTATCGATTTTAAAACCGCATACGACAGCAATCATCGCAAGGAGGAACTATAGCGATGGCCGAATTCGGGATCCCGGGAAAACTGATCCGCTTGTGTCGGACCACGCTATCACATACGCGATGCACCGTGCAGTTCGGTTCGAGGACTTCCGGATTTCGACAAGGAGAAGAACTGTCGAGTGATTTCTTCAATTTGGTACTGGAGAAGATAGTGCGGCGGGCTGCTGTAAACACGGAAGGCATTATTTCCTACAAGTCAGTCCAACTGTTGGGATACGCAGATGACATCGACATCGTTGCGCGACATCGTTCCCAACGCGCCGTAGTGGAAGCTTTCACGGCGGTTGAAGAACAGGCGAAACGAGCTGGTCTTAAGTTCAATGAGGATAAGACAAAATATATGCTGTCGAGCAAGAAACGATCTGCCGCACACCACCTAGGACAAAACATTACAATCGACAGCCACAATTTTGAGGTAGTGAAGGAGTTTGTCTACCTCGGGGCAAACGTGAACTCCACGAACGACATCACAGTGGAGATCTGACGTAGGAAGGAGTTTGTCTACCTCGGGGCAAACGTGAACTCCACGAACGACATCACAGTGGAGCCCTTGGCAACCGATGCTACCTCGGTTGGCTCAAAACTCCTGAATCGAAGGACCAAAATCATGCTCTACAAAACTCCTATTCTGCCTGTCCTGCTATATGGAGCCGAAAGCTGAACACTAAGCAGAGCTGCGGAGCTGATTCTTGTTGCCTTCGAAAGAAAAAATATACGTCGGATATACGGTCCCGTCTGCGAGGAAGGCGAATGGAGGAGAAGATACAACCGCGAACTCTATGAGCTGTACCAGGATGTGGATGTAGTCCGAAAGGCAAAAGTCTGTCGACTGCACTGGCTCGGCCACATCGGGCGCATGGGCAACAACGCTCCAGCTAAGAGGGTCTTCGAATTCGAGCTACCTGGTTCGAGAAGGAGAGGAAGACCGAACCTCCGGTACAAAGACAAAGTCATCGCGAACGTAAGACAGCTTGGTCTTGATGACTGGAAGCAGCGAGCACAGGACCGTCAACGATGGAAGGCAGCGATAGCTCAGGCTCAGACCCTACACGGGTCGTAGGCCTGCTAAGTAAGTAAGTAAGTATAGAATATAATAAACAACACGACTGGATGGCGCAGTTGGTTAAGTGCCTGCCTGTGGTTTGAATCCCAGTGAAATCAAATCTGATTCAGTCACCATTTGCCGTTGGGATCAAATTAACGGCACTGGAGTAGATGCTACTTGGCAGTACAATGGACCAGTTTTTTGTCGCAGTGCTCCAGTAGTGCTTCAAAAATCCCCCGAAAAAAAGTATAGAATATAACATCGTCCAAATGTTCTCTGCGGCTTTTCTGAGTGGCGTGCATCCGAAATGATCAATTGTCCATGACTCTAGCGCGTAAAAGGCCGATGGTATCGGTTATGTTGGCTTTGAGGGTCGCTGTGATTTGTGGCTTATTCCTATAGACCTGCGACTTCATAAAATCTCACAAGAAAAATTCTTCTTCTTCTTCTTAGGGCGCTGCAGTCCGAGGTGGGCCTGGGCCTCACTCAACATACCTCTCCAGGCAGCACGATCTTTCGCCAGCTGTCTCCAGTTTCAAGTTTCGCACACCAAGCCGGCCGAGGTCCCTCTTGACTTGTGTGCGCCACCTTGTACGTGGAAGTCCTCAGTTGCGTCGTCGCTCAGAAAAAAATTCTATTGAGGTCAAATCGCACAATCTTGGTGGCCAGTTCACATCACTTCCACCTGAGATGATCATGCCCTCGAATAGCTCGTGCAGAATTTCCAATGTGGCGTGAGCTGTGTGGTAAGTAGCGCCGCACCGTTCTGTTGAAACCACATGTCGTTGGTGTCCATATCATCTAATGTAGGCAAAAATAAGTTTGTAATCATCGAAATATAGCACTCTCCATTGACAGTGATGGCCTGGCCAACGTCGTTCTCAAAGAAATATGGATCGATGCCGCCAGCCCAAAATCCACACCAAACAGTACAGCGTTTCGTGGACATACGGATGTTGATTTATCGTTCACTGAACCACTGGACTCAAATTTATCCACCGCACTGCGAATAGTCCTCTCATTCGAACGATTATGGCGACTTTAAAATGGGTGAAGCGGCTGGAGCGCTGCCTGAACAGAGAACCCATTTTGATAAAACAATTTGAACATTTGCACATGTTGTTGAACGCTAAGTCCGTCCATGGTGATTTAACAAAACAGACTGAATAAACGACAGTCAATTTGACAGATGTAGAATGAATGTGGCCGCTATCAACTGTCAAAGTTCAGAAGACCCTTTCGTTACTAATGGTATTAACAAGCTCAGAACAAAAATAAAAATATAAACAACTTTATTGCACAAAAAAATGGCCTCCAAATTCGACGACCCTAAAAAATTATAACCACTTGAGTTTAAAAATATTGGGCCAATGTGGTACAACAACGAGATTACCTTAATAAATGATATCTTATTAGATTACGTCTCTCCGAGTGTACAAAGGTGTTCACGCGTTTTCGTTGAATTTCGCGATATTTCCAAGAACGCTAAACTACGTTACTCATATCGCATTCATGGTAATTTTCCTACAGATAAGCTTGTCGATGATTATAACAGACGATCTGGTATCTAAACCACTTAGCACTTGATGCATGCTGATATCGAAACTCTGGCCGTAGCACGTATTGTCGTTTGCACCAAAAAAGTGAGCGAAATCATTTTTTTTGTGGTGGTTACTCTTAGTCGCTTAAGATGGTTAGGACATCTGGAGCGAATGGACAAAAATGCTGCGGTAAACAGCAACAAAACAACAAAATTTCTCATCACATCCTCGTCCACTCAACAGGATATCAAATTTGTTGAATTTTAACAAACCATGAGACGCAGCAATCTATGATTAAAAAGCCATTTGAGAAAAACAAAGCTTGGGAAAAAGACAGACGAGATCGACTCAACAAAACCTTTGATGAGCTAGCAAAACTTCAGTCCAAATACAACGCATCAATTGTTTGGAGTAAAGTCGAAATAATCCAGAAAGTAATAGGATTCATAATCGAGTTGCAAAACAAGTACGAAGACTACCTAAAAGTGCAAGATCCTTAACTATTCTGAGAATATGTGGACTTTGTGGATTGTTAATAAATTTTACAAAGAACGGAATGCTCAGCTGACCGAACAGTTGAAAAAGGCAAAGGTTACATTGCTGTCGGTTGTGTTATCTCAGTTGGTCACGTTTGACTAGAGCTCCTGTCAAACTCAAGCTATTGGTCACGTTTGACTAGAGCTACTGTCAAACGTGACCAATACAGAAGCTGTTTGCCTGCAAATGATGACGAGACAATGAATCAATGCAAGAAAAAATTATGCTGTTTCTAAGATGTCCGAAGAAAACGAGGAGGTTGCAGCAAAGTGCCTGTCAGTGGGGACTAATGAAATGAATCCTATCAAAAATCCAGACAACCAATCTCAGCTGATTCCAGTGGTGAAAGATAATGTAAAGGAAAATGTTTCTGACGATGAACTCCACAATGCTGCCTTTAAGGAGAATCCACTCCAAGAAGACATATTGCCTCACGTACCATCTCTACCAACAAAATCAATTTTTCTTCGCCTTATGGAAGGGCGAACCACAGCCGATTTGACAAACAATTGTGCGAAAATGCTTTCCCCTCCCCAAACAAGCTGCTTCACTGGAGTGGGCCAAAAAACGCTCAGCAAAAAAGAAATATTCTCTAAAAAAGTGTATGAAAAAGGAGCTCAAAGTTGTAAGTAACCCACTTCATCCACTAAAAGGACAACCTGAGTCGCCAACGGTTGCGTTCCTGTTGTCATTCCCCGTCATTGCATTGCCCGCAGTTTGTGACAAAATTGTGCAAAGTCCTGAGAGCTCAGTAAGCTTGGAAAATTTGAACAACTTCTTCACCTCGGAGGAGTACAACCAGTTCTGTGATCAAAATTCTGCATCTGATGTGAAGTTGAATGGCATAGTTTTAGCGTTTATCCCACTGCGGACTGAGGAAAAGGCTTTGATCATTAGTTAACCAATGACTTCATTTTCCGTCTCCCCTATGACACGTCCCAGTTCTCCCAAAAAGCGTCCAGCTACTTATGAAGATCAAGTGGCTTCCACACGAAATTATGATACGGGATTGGTAAATATAAAATCTAATTAAGTGTTTAAATAACTTATTTATTCCCTGTTTTATTTAAACAGGTGGCGCACACAATTTGAAGGGGACCTCAACCGGCTTGGAGTGCGCAACTGGAGGCAGCTAGCTATGGACCGTGCTGGCTGGAGAGGCTTGTTAGTTGGGGCCCAGGTTCACTTCGAGCTAAGTAAATAATAAAACTCCCATTTTTAATTTTATACCTTTAGTCGTTGCGACCCAGCTCCTTCTCTTAAAGTGCTTTTCTTGTCTACACCAAAGGAAAAATCCCTCGGCCTGTTGACCATGAGACGTCTAAAAAGCTCTATTTACTTTAACTTTACTTTACTTGACGTGTTCTTGTTTACATATATGTGTCCCAAAACAACCTCTAACTATTCCCTTTCTGTAGGAAAGGGAATTTTGGATAAAACTAAAAGGCGTGCGGTAGCCTCGAGCACCATTTAAAACATTCAATACCTCCTCTAGTTCCAGTGTGTCGCACCAGAAGTATCTACAGCGGAACCCGTCCATTCTGCGATAATGTACAACACATCCTCTTGTGATTTCAAATTTCAAAAGTCACGCGGAATTCGAGTTCCGAGTAAGATTATCGATCTCCTTCAGAATTTAAAAATGTTGATTTATTTTTGCATAGGGTGGTCCAACCATAATGCACAATGTTAATTGTGAGTCAAAACACCTTAACGTCAAGTTTTTTGCCCAACTTTATTTGACATTTCTTTGTTTCAGTGTTTGATAAATTCAACCATGTAGAGGTACACAATTGAGCAGCGCGTTAAGATTGTTTAAGCCTTTTAGCGTTCAAATCAAAATGCATTTTGAGCACTTCGTGATTTTTTTGGTCAGCATAATCGACCAAATGTGACCACAATTGGTAGAATTGTGCGCAAATTTCAGCAAACCGGGTCTGTAAGAATTGTGAAAACACCTGTGCATGCTCGCCCAGTCCGTTCTGCGGAAAACATTGCTGTTGTTCGCGATAGTGTGGCAGAAGATCGGTCAACCTCGACTCGTCGTTGTGCCGTGTCTTCGCGAGATGATAACGGACTTCTTGTGGCCAGAAATTGAGGATATGGACCTGGACGACATGTGCTTCCAACTGGATGGTGCCGCTCGCCACACAGCCAACGAAACAATGGCTCTTTTGCACGAGAAATTCAATGGCCGCGTTATCTCATGTCGTGGCGATGTTAATTGGCCGCCACGATCATGTGATTTGATACCGGCCAAATTCTTGAAAGAACCTTATATAATCTCTAAGGTGGTAAAAATTTGCCATTCAATTCTATAATAGATGGTAGTCAGATGCGACCTTAACCTATGCTAAGTTCTTTGGCATAAGAGTATTTCAAGCAATGAAAGTGCTAACGAGTTAGCTAGATCGGGGGCAGATCAATTTTTAACCTCTGTCAGGAAGAGAATATAGGAAACCAAAAGAAAATCAAACACACCATTTAATGAAAAAGAAAACAAGTCTCTATTATATTTTGGAGTTTGGAAATAGATTGTGGAAATAATAAAAGAATTAACAAAATAGGGTTCCGAGATGTTCTACAATCAATGGACTGTGTTCCTTTCGGAGATCGCCACACTCTATACATATATTGCCATTATCTATTCCTATTTGCTTGCGTTGTTTGCGCACGTGCATAGGAATAACAAACAGATAAGGAAAATATTGTGGAATACTGCTCCCGTTCTAATTGTGTTCATGACTCATTTACCGAAGGATCACCTCTACACCTCTACACACAATTTGGGTGATTAAATCACAACTATTAGCAGAACTTATCAATGAAACTAACCACCACCAAGGAGCGGCATGGACTATATCTCAAAAAAAAATAATAAATAAAAGCTCTTAGTCATATACAGAGCTAAGAGCAGCATTGTCATAGGGGTTATCACCGGACACTGATAGTAGGAAATCATGCCAGATGAATCGGATTTATCTACAATTACTTTTACAGAGCTTTACAGGAATGAAGAGGAAATCACCCTTAACAAGGACCACCCTTGCAAGGACCAGTCTATGATTATTTTGCTTTAACAATTTAAAAAAATTCAGAAATAAACATCAAAAACTTTATCAGATTCAAATGCTTAATTCGTAAGCAAACGGGTACAAAATCACAAGAAAACCTTCCCATGCTGTTTATTTACAGGTTTTAGAATTTGTGGCATCAGAAATGGTTTGAATAATACTCCAGAGTATTGAATAACGTATAGGGAGAAAGAAATCGTACGACAATGTTAATTTCTTGACTTAAAGGTAAATCTGAGTAAGTTTACGTTGTAGAAGATCGTGAATAACTTATGGAAACTTTGTCATTGGATAGTAGTTCGGTTTTTAAACATTTCATAATTCGTAATGCCAAATGCAAAAAAAAACAGTTTCAGTTTAACTACCGTTAACTTTTGTAGACAATTTTGTTGCCTTGATGTCGCCTTTTTTTCGTACTTTTTTGTTCTATTATATTACGAGTTTCTTTATTCTTAGTTCACAAGCTCCATTAATTCGTATTTTTATGTTTCCCATCTCGTCAAATCGAATTATCGGGACTAGACTGTCAAAGGTTCGAGATATATCGAATCACAGTCGATGCTGAGAATTTGAAAAAAATCATTTCTGCAGACAATTAAACGGATGATGGACGACTATGGACAAAGATGTCGTCACCCCGACTTAGACTAGGTCAAGATGCAATATCGGGGCTGAAGTCTAATAAAGGTGCTGTTGCAGATAATCTGCCCGCGGAAGTGTTTAAATCAGCTGGGGATGTTCTGACTGGGCGCATACACCAGCTCATCTGTAAGACATGGGTGGCGGAAAGAATGCCCGATGAGTGGAATCTTAGTATCGTTTCCTCAATCCACAAGAAAAGAGACCCCGTAGACTGCGCCAACTATCGAGGGATAAGTCTCCTTAACATCGCATCTTCTCCTCCATTTTGTGTGAACGCCTGAAACCACTTGAAACCTGATAAGGACTTATCAGGCCAGGAGTTTCAGGCTAGGGAGGTCGAAACACACCACATATTCGTCCACATATACCGCATATGATAACGTGCATAGACGAGCTATACAGCGCCATGTCTAGTTTTGACATTCCTGCCAAATTCGACAGACTGAGCTGGATGACGATGGAAAACTCTCGCTGCTCCATCAAAGTCGGAAAAGAACTTACCGAAACCATCAATATCAGAAAAGATTTTAGACAAAGCGACACGCTGTGAAATTTATTCAATTGCAAAACTCACATGCACACACTAGAAGCGATCTTCGAAAAGTCTGTTCAAGTGCTAGTTTACGCGGATGACATTGACTTGATTGATCGAACACAGAGAGCCGTCAATGAGGCGTTTGCTGACATTGAAGGGGACGTGATCAAAATGGGCGTGGCGGTAAACGATTGCAAAACGAAGTATATGCTGTCATCGAGGAAGGACACACAACATCGACGATTTGGCTAGAACGTCATAAAAGGCAGATTAAATTTCAAGTTAGATGAGGAATTCGTCTAACTCGGCTCCGGGGTAAATAATACAAACAACATCAGTGCCGAGATCAAGAGCAGAATAACTCTTGCCAACTCTTGTCAGACCTTGATCATCCCAGTCCTGCTTTACGGCACAGAGGCATGGACAACCTCAAAAGCGGATGATCTGGCGCATCTAAGTAGGAAGGGACCTCAACCAAATTGGTATGTGATTTTGGTGACAGCTAGCAAAAGATCGTTCCAGCTGGAGGGGTCTGTTGGTTCAGGCCCATTTCCACCTTGTACTTTAGCGCCACATAAAGAGGAAGAAGAACATACCGAACCAGACGGCCCTATTGGTTCCCCTTTCGTTGATTTTCCACGATTTATCTTAGTCTGAAAATCTCTCTGAATTCCTCCACAGTTCTTCTCGAACATTGATTTTTCATGTTAAAGCTGGAATCTAATTAATGTAGATTTTGCTCATTGACTGAATTTATTTATTCTATATCGGAATTAGACAAGTCAACTTATGCAAAAGTGGTCAACAGAGTCCAGAGGATGGCGTGTATATCAATCACAGGAGCAGTGCGTACCACACCAACAGCAGCGCTTGAAATTATCCCACACCTCACTCCAATAGACATCAGCGGTAAGGAAATTGCAACAATACGGTTAAAAAAAAAGATACTAAAATTGGAGAACACAAAATACAGACCATGCCAAAATTACAAAATTACCTATATAGTTTTTCAGAAGAAACTACCGACGGCTTAGCCCCGATCTTAGACGTCGATATTGATTCCAGTACCAAAATACCGAGCAGACAGGAACGCGAAACGAACTTAGCGCTAAGCACTAACAATGCAAATGAGGTTTATACTGCAGGGTTGTAAAGGTATAATAGTTGGAGTATTATACATACTGTTTTACATGTATAAAAGTGTGAATTATACATCTGAAAAATAAAAGCAAGGAACAACTAAAAAAATGTATAAAAGTCAAAGAAAAAAAAAACTTTTTCCAGTAAAAATACGGTACTTCACCATTTGGTTAGGTACCCTGTTTCCTGGTATCTGTTTGTTGCTCTTGCTGAGAAAGTGAATAGACGTAGGTACTTGTAAAATTTTATATACTTTTAGATACTATTTTACAATTTTATACCCTTTTATACATTTAAATACAGTTTAATACTTTTCAATGCAATTTTATACACTTTAATACACATGCGTATAAGAGTGTATTACGGTAAAATGTATAAAAACCAAAAAGTGTGACATTAAGCAACCCTGACACTGACCGATCTAAGACTGGGAGTGGAGTAGGTGCTGGATTCTTTTCGGAACAACTCCAAATCAGTCAGTCATCGAAAATTAGGGCTACTCGCGAAGCTGTCGAATGACTGTTGATGGTAATGATATCGGAATTGAGTATCGAAAACTCTCGAATCTCCAATAGTAAGATCAAAATTGGTAAAACTTTGCCGTATGTCCCTTAGTCAGATATCGAAACATAGAGTCAGTCAGATAGCAAAACAAACAGCATTATGGTGTGCTGGGTTCCTGGAAAAAGAGACATTCCAGGAAACTGTAAAGCAAACTAGCTAGACAGAAAGGGAACAACAATCAGCTAACCATGTATAGCGAATTCTCTCATAAGCGGACACTGAAGGTACCAAGAGATTTTTCCGCTTATTAAAGGTGTCCGATTATGAGAAAAATACGACATTGACAACATTGAAAAAAGAAACACATTAGAAATGCATATAACATTTTATTTTAAAATAGAATTAATTTTTTGTGATAATTCTTAGTTGTCAACTTTTTCTTTCAATGTTAACAAATCCTTCACTTTTCCCATGATGATGCTATTTGACCAAATCACGAAAAAATATTTGTATCTATAGTATTCAAGCTTCACTTACACACAAACCTACGTATTGTGACGACGTAGAATTATACATAGTCGGATAGTCGACAGACGTCCGCGGGCGCCGAAGCCTGCGGTTTCTAAAATTCTATTGCGGTTATGAAAATTGGTGCCCGCGTCCGGTTATAGGAGAGTCCGTTTATGGGAGAATTATTTCCATGAAAAATCGTGTAGATAAATTCGTTTTTTGAAATTTGTCCGATTATGGGGGGTGTCCGTTAGGAGAGAGTACACTGTATCACTAAAGTTTCTGTGCCACTTGAAAACCAAAATCTCAGAGCTAGCAATCAGTAGGGCAAAAATGGAAAATGGAAAAATCTCAACACCTATTAATACGCGAGACAAACATGGCCAGAAATGGAACTTCAAAAAACCACAGCCATCCTCGGCTTAAGCAGGAACAATCTGTATTGGTAAACAAGCTGCAAGCCTAGGGCTACCTGATTATTGTAGCAGGTGTATGGATGAAGAGGAAGAGAAGATACCATCTCATATACACAGCAATTATCCATAAGAAAGGAAACACTGGGAGCATATCATATTAATGCTCTACCGTACATATCCGAAGTGGGTGTCAGAAAGACATGGCTATTTGTCCAGAAATCAAAATGGTTCCAGGAGTAACGGCAGGGAGCCGGCGGTGGCGAAACAATGGATCTCTTCGGATCTAAGTGTACCCAACGAATTTATGTTGGAAGCCATCATACCTATCTACCTGTCTATATCCCATACTGACCCAGAATCTATTTTATTTTGTGGGATAATTCTGGCCGTTGGGATATCTGTGCCATAGGCTTTTCTTCCTCGAGGCATACTGTTCAAGTATCATCGCCAAGAAGCTCCATCTTCGTAAGATAATGCTTGAAGTTTCCACGGCCTATGACGCCATCATGCTCCTCACTCCATTATTCTATAACCCGATAATACAAAATTGATACGGTACACAATAAAATTAACATTCTTAAAGTGCTTAAAATAGAAATTTACAATTTAAAATAGAGTAAAAAATAAACAAAATATATAGGAACCAATTTTTGATCTTCTCGAAAGGCCAAATTCCGATAGGGATCCCCCGAAATTTGAACACATGTGTACATACGTCAGCATGTTTCATATATTTGAACACGCTTATGCTATCAATGAGGCAATCTCGCCGTGAAAGAAACCTTAGAATATGAAAAGCTAATAAGATAATTAAACAAAACATTCTTTTAAGGGAAATACACTCTCATTTGCGACGTATACAAACGCAAAGGCATATTTTGACTTTAAATAACTTCACAACAAAATTTTAATCTTTATTTATCGTTGACAATAAAATGTTAATTCTCCTCCCCACAAGGTGAACAAGCCTTGTCCAGTGAAATCGAAAGTGACACCGCTGTGCCCTCTTTTGAGATGTAACAAATTCCTTAGCACTGCTGTTCGAAGCAAAAACACTGTAATAGAACCTGTAACAAACAATAGTTTTGCAACTTCATAAAAATGGACACTCAGTGACAAAGAAAATGCTTCAAACGTCTCGGTCGTAATTTAAGTCTGATGACGATGCGAAAAAATTCGGATTTACGAGTTCAATGAACGGGAAGATTCAGGCAATACCATACGTTTGAGTGTACAACGAGTTAGAAAAAAAATTATATTGACTAGCTTTTAATGATCTCCACTTGAAGCAGAAATGAGCAAAAATGAATAATTAAACATACACACACTCACAGCATGAAGCGAAAACTACAACAATTACCCACCAACTGAAATGAATAAACTACGAGATTTAACCTGCTAACCTCATTGAATCGATTCACCACTAATTTCATGAAAGAATGTGTCATTTCCTCGAACACTAGCCAACATCAATCATCATCTCCTGCCAAACATGGCACAAGCGCACGCAGATTCTATCATTTGATCAGCACACACTCCAAAGTCCTCATCTACAACGTTCCACAAAACATCCGAACATCGTACCGGTATTTATCTAAAGTCATTCATTATCATTCAACACGCACAATCAACAGCCGATAACACTTCCCCATTCGCCCACTGGGTATGTTCGAGAGACGCAAGTGAAAAATTGTTCGTTTTTTTCGTGTTTCATTTTGAAAATGCAAACAAACGTAAAACAACAAAAACACGACCGTGTCGAGAGATAAATTGCGAAAGCCCTCCGCCAATATAAACGCCCTCGGATACTCAAAACAATAAAGCGAAATGCAAAAAAAAAAAAAACAACACAAATCTAGCAAAACCACCAAAAAATCGCGGTACAATAGGTTGAGAGATTCGTTGCCAAAACCCCCGTCTCAAAGCTTTTCAACGCTACCTCCGCTGATAATGTCTATAAAACAACTTTAGCCCTGCATTCAGTTATTCATTCACACAGCGAACCTCATCGGAGGTGGCCGCGTACGGAGTAAGAGCAGAGCTTAGAAGAAAACAAACGCCGCAAAGCTTTCTCGCTTTTGAGATACTTTAGCAAATACACAAACAACATTGTAAATCACCGCGCCGCGCTGAAAATCAAATCAATAAAAGCAGATACGCGTTCGTTCTGAAAAAGAAGAAAATAATCAAAAATGGGTGTACCGATAGTGGACAAAGACAATGTGACGCCAAAGAAGGATAGTGAACCAAGTGAAAAGCAATCCAGATCCTCGCAATTCGAAGCAAAACCCAGAAAGGATCTGATTGGCAATTGCAAGGAGTTTCGGATAGACTGCAACAAGCAGAACCTGCGGATTATTGGCAACGGCAACAAGATACGCATCAACCAGAACTCGGGGAACCTCGACATCGTTGGCAATGGAACTCGTGTAAAAATCACCAACAACAGCGGTGCGATCAAATACACAGGGAATAGCGGTCGTATCTATCTGGGAAGTGACTCATCGGAGCAGGATGTAAACTACATCGGCTGCAATGGAATACTTAAAGTGGTGAACGCCACAGAACTGCGATCCAGTCGTCCCACTGATCGCCAGGAAAAGTGTAAATCATCCTCTTCCACTTACTCATCGTCTTCGTGCAGTGATACCGAAAGTGGAAGGAAGCAAAAAAGCACCACCTCGACAAGTTCAACGTCATCGTATTCTGGATTTAACATCAAAAACAACATTTCATTGCCAAATTTAACGCACACTGGCTGCCGCAAGTCTGCAAACATTACGAACTGTATTAACTTCTCCAGCAGTACCGGAAATATTATCATAAAAAATGCTATTAATGTTGCTATCTAAGCCTGTGCATGTATCTAATCCATTAAAGCACACATGCCGTGCTATGTGATACTGCTTAATCATTATCTTGCCCTTCACCGCGACACCATTCAAAAGAAAACCAATCTACTAGTTAAGTGTGATCAATGTTCCTATGAGAAGAAGAAAATCTAAACCTAGTTCGCTCACCCCCATTGTAAACGTGAAAGTATTTCTCCTAATTTATAAACCTAGATTCTAAGTGAAACCTAAGTTATTTGTGAAGACGTAGTCTCTTGTATCATTCTGTGAATGAAAAAATAAAAAATATTATATGACTATTGCTATAAATTCAATGAAATCCATGAGTTTTTTACATTTTCGGTTCTACTATTTGCTGATGCGCGATTGGTGGATTATAAAGGTCGATCAGTGTCCCCCGGCTGGGGGATTGGGTTATTGTCCATGACGGGGGATTTCTTTTTTTCTTCTTTTGGCTCATCGAGTGTACTTTTTTTTGTGAAGAACAACTCTGTCATCGACGATGAAACGAATCTTCAAGAAACAATTATCGATGATCGTTGTAAAAATAAGTAAGTTTGAGCGAAAAACTTATTCGTGATGAGAGCGAATCTTTAACCCTTTGATCGTGAGTAAATATCGCGTTTTTAGGTGCAGCGGAATTGAACTTCCGTGAGAAATTGTAAACACCAGGAATTTAAGTGTCTAATAAAATGGTTAATGACTGAAGCGGCGTATGACGATCTCTTATGATCACAGTCAAGAACTTTCAAAACACATACTTTCGTCAATACCTTAAAAAAAGAATATTCGAATCGAACGAACTATCGGACTTTTTATTTCGAATTTCTTAGGTCATTTCCAATGTTTTGACAAACTAGTTTGTCACCTCTAGTAAAATTGCTCTACAATTTAAAAGGTTAAATGCATTCGTCTGTTCAGAACTGTAAAAATGTACGAAAAGAATGACTATGGAATTTTAGATTTCGCAGTTTTATAAAAGAGGTCACCCACGAGACACTAAGAAATGTCCCCCAAATTCTGTGAAATGTATCGCAAAAAATTTCTTTAGGCCGTGTGACAAGTTCTGTCAGGTCGCTGAGCACTGTCAACTGTTATATGCAGTCGGCGTAAAACCGTTAGTAAACAGTCATTACTGAAAGTCGATCCTCTAAACTAAAATTAACCGGAATGATTAACGCCAGACATTGATTTTCCCCCATTTTATCTCAAGAAATGTTTTTAGGCCTGAAAAGCTAGGCCCAAGTCCACCTCGGACTTAGCGCCACAATTTTATATTATAATGTCTTGAGGCTGTTTGATAAGTTCTCTTAAGTCGCTGAGTTCAACTGTTATGTGCAGTCAGCGTAAAAAGAAAGTGAGTCTTCTTCTTCTTCTTCTTCTTCTTAGGGCGCTACAGTCCGAGGTGTCAGCACGATCTTTCGCCAGCTGTCTCCAGTTTCGCACACCAAGCCGGCCGAGGTCCCCCTCGACTTGTGTGCGGCACCTTGTACGTGGACGTCCTCTGTTGTCCCACAGGCTCAGAGTCGAAGACTCTTCGGGCTGGAGCTAAGTTGTCCATACGCTCTACATGGCATAGCCATCTTAGGCGTTGGATCCGTAGACGCCTGGCTGGACTCATGTCGCTGTACAGCCCATATAGTTCGTGGTTGAACCTTCTCCTCCAAAAGCCATCAACGCAAACAGGACCAAAGATCGCGCACATAACTTTTCTCTCGAAAAGACCAAGAGACTGTTCATCCGCTTGGGATATTGCCCATGCCTCTGCGCCGTACAGCAGGACTGGGATGATCAAGGTCTTATACAAAGTCAACTTGGTCTTCCGAGAGAGGACTCTACTACTCAATTGCCTTTTGAGCTCAAAAAACAGCGGTCGGCAAGAGTTATTCTGCGTTTGATCTCGATACTGATGTTGTTTGTACTGTTTACCGCGGAGCCGAGGTAGACGAAGTCCTTCACTACCTCAAAGTTATAGCTGCCTATGGTGACGTTCTGGCCAAGTCGTCGATGTTGTGCGTCCTTTCTCAATGACAGCATATACTTGGTTTTGCCCTCGTTTACCACCAGACCAATTTTAGCTGCTTCCGTTTCAATGCCAGCAAACGCATCATTGACAGCTCGCTGTGTTCGCCCAATCACGTCAATGTCATCCGCGTAGGCTAGCAGTTGAACGGACTTTTGGAAGATCGTGCCACTTGTGTTGGCCAGTGAGTTTTGCACGATCTTCTCAAGAACGATGTTAAAGAAATCACATGACAGCGCGTCGCCTTGTCTAAAACCTTTTTTGACATTAAAGGTCTCGGTAAGTTCGTTACCGACCTTGATGGAGCAGCGAGAGTTCTCCATCGTCATCCTGCTCAGTCTGACGAGTTTAGCAGGAATGTCAAAACTAGACATGGCGCTGTATAGCTCGTCTCTATACACGCTGTCATATGCGGCCTTGAAATCGACAAATAGATGGTGTGTGTCAATTTGCATTTCTTGGGTCTTCTCCAGGATCTGCCGCAGTGTGAAGATTTGATCGATGGTGGACTTCCCAGGCCTGAAACCACACTGATAAGGACCTATCAGTTTGTTCACGAATGGTTTCAGGCGTTCACACAAAACGGCAGAGAAGATTTTGTAGGCGATGTTAAGGAGACTTATTCCCCGATAGTTGGCGCAGTCAAAGGGGTTTCCTTTCTTGTGGATCGGGAAAACGATACTGAGATTCCACTCATCGGGCATGCTTTCCTCCGACCATATCTTACAGATGAGCTGGTGCATGCGCCCTACCAGATCAACTCCAGCTGCCTTAAATATTTCAGCGGGCAGACTATCTGCACCAGCAGCTTTATTAGACTTCAGTCTCGATATCGCTATCCTGACGTCGCCTAGATCGGGGGGACGGTGTTCTCTTCTATCATCGTCCGTTGTGTTGAGTGGAACATTCTGCCTGACAGCGGTATTTGTGTCCTCACCGCCGTTTAACAGTCTGCAGAAATGATTTTTCCAAGTTCTCAGTATCGACTGCGAATCTACTACTAGTTGTCCATTCTCGTCCCGGCAGGCTTCTTTCCGAACTTTATACCCGTTTGACAACATTCCTGCCGTAACACCTCTCCATCTCCTCGATCGCGCGCTTCTCGTGCTCTTTCTTTTTTTCCCTGAGAAACCGGTTCTCTTCCCTTCGTTTCTGTTCGTAGAGCTCACGAACAGCTCTCGTGGTTCGATGCAGCGTTGCCCGGTAGGCTTCTTGTTTTGCTGCATGTGCCTGCCTGCACTCGTTGTCAAACCAAGGGTTTTTCCTAGGTGGTGTTTTGAAACCCAGCACATCAGTAGCGGCTTCTCTGATGGCTCTTTGACAACGTTTCCATTCTTCGTCTATTGTTAGTGCAGACGACGTCGAACTTTCGGAGAGTTTAAGGGAGACTCGATCGGCAAAGTTCCTGGCAGTCTGAGAAAGTGAGTCATTAGCTGAAAATCGGTCCTTTAAACTAAAATTAAGGGGAATGATCCACACCAGACATTGATACCTCAAGTAAAATAAATAATACTAATATATAATAATAAATAATACGCTATACTTTATTTAAAGAGACTGTAAACATAAAGCAGTTAATTTAATTCAAAAGAAAACGGGTAAAAACACCTAATACCATCCTCTTATCGAAACAAAAGTCGTACTTGGTATGCATTTACAAACGTTTCCAGATTTCTTATCTACCGCTCTAGGTAAGGTTGGGCTATAAAAGGAGAATGTGATAGTGGAGAAATCATTTCCACTCGGATGCCTTAAGACTCATTGTAAATCCTTTCAATTTTTTGTGGTACACACATTTTATAGACCTATCCTATCACTTGGTGGATGGAACCACCCCGTGCTCTTTATAATGCCTGAAACACAATAGTGCATCAGCGCTGGCATTGTCTTTCAACGCACACAATTCAATTGCCATGCATACAATATTGCGTCGACCTGTGTAAGTGAAAAATGAATGGGATGAGAGGATCGTAATAAAACGTAAAACATAATCCCAACGAACATGTTGGATATTTTTTGACAGAGTGATGCGCTGTGACATCGAAATTGAGAAATGTTTCCCAAATTGAGAAGTTTTTGTGGCAACTGACATTTGAGAAATGAAAACAGCTGACACAATATTTTTCATCTGGTATTTGGGAGAGAGAGGGAACAGCTGATTAACGCAGTGCGTCAGCGCAGTCTCTCCGTAATATGAAGTCGACTGGCGCAACGCACTATTGTGTTTCAGCTATAAATCTTCGAAAATCCAGTATGTGTGTGTTCGTTAAGTCCGCAGTCTCTGTGAAGAATTTTTCACTCAGCAAAGCTAGGCGCGGGTTCTGAAGAGCTGGGCAGTGGCACAGTAGATGTTGTATCGTTTCCGTCTCTTCCTTATCACCGCAGCTTCTCTAGAGATTGTTAAACTCCGCATTTCATTTTCGAAGCATAGTTCCAATGGGGCAATGTCCTGTGATTACTCCGACAAGTACGCGGATCGAGATTTGTTCCAACGCCAGGAACTTCTTTCTGGTTGTCTGACGTTCCTCAAAGTCAAGACGTATTAATAATAATAATAATAATGGCGGCACTACAGTCCAAGGTGGTCCTGGTCTCAGCAACCACTCGTGTTGTGCGTGCTATTGTTCTCTCACGAGTGGGGGGGACCTACAGTTTAATGTCGACTCTGAACGGCGATTTTGAGAAGATTTTTCTAGACAGTTATACTCTTGGAGCATTGTCAGTGATCAGAAAGATGTCAAGCCGAGAACAAATTTTAGGTGTTTTTTCGAGATTCGAACCTTAGACCTCGAGCGTAGGAGTCGACGCACCTACCCACTACGTCACGGCGCCCACTGCCAAGGCGTGTTAGCTTCTGTATGTATTATATAGTTTATGATTCGGTACAACGCGCTAATCAGTGGCCGCATAGACGTATCCGCCTCACTGATGCCCATTTCAGACCCTCGTCTAGCCAATTCGACTGCTCTCTCATTTCCTGCGATTAAGCTGTGGCCAGGAACCCAGCAGAGTTTGACTTTGTGATGATTGATGGACAAATCAGTGAGTCGCGGCAATTCATAGCAGCCTTTGATTTCATTGTACAGTATTCAATTGACAGTGTAGCCTGGTTGTCTGCAAAAATGGTTATATCCGATGGAGGGATGAAGGTTTCGTGAATGCATTTGGCTGTCTTCGCAATCGCCAGAATTTCTGCCTGGAAAACACTGCACATGTTAGGAAGTCAAAATGATTTCTGTTTATGCAGGGTGTCTGAGTAGATTCCGGCCGCCGTACCTGTGTCCGTTTTTGACCCGTCAGTAAAAAGGGTGATCTCGTGCTTGTTGATAATGACATTCGATGATCACTCGTCTCTGCTGGGGTATTGGTATCATAAGGGAGAAGTCATTGTCATAGGAAGATATATAGTCGATTGTGGCTGTGAGGCTACTGGAACCATATGTATTTCTTTACCAGATCATCCATTATCTTGATTAAGACCGCACGGCCACAGCAGCCACATTCTCATCCGTGCGCACGTACGACGACGGGGACCATGAGTGCTGTCCACTGGCATATCAGTCTCACAAATGGATGGCGCAGTTGGTTAAGTGCCTGCCCCAAGTTAGAGGGGTCCCAGGTTCGAATCCCAGTGAAATTGAATCTGGTCCAGTCACCATTTGCCGTTGGGATCAAATGAATGGCACTGAAGTAGGTTGCTACCTAGCTTTGTTTTGAGTCTGAGTTCTCCAGTAGTGTTAACAAAATCCTCCGAAAAAAATATAAAATAATAATACAATAATAATAATGGTGGCGCTACAGTCCGAGGTAAAGTTGGGCCTTGCTTCAAGAGCCACTCGTGTTGTGCGCGCTATTTTTCCCTCACGAGTGGAAGGCTTACAGTTAAATGCCGACTCTGAACGACGAAATTGAGAAGCTTTTCCGAGACTGTTATACTCTTTGAGCGTCATCAGCGACTCGAAAAATTTGGAGACGTGAACAATTTAAAAAAAAAAATTATCTGTCTGTAAATCATCGACGCACGTACTCATAACGCCACGGTGCTCATTCATTGTATATCGTATATAAAACGAGCTTACGAGTATGTACAAGTTGCATTATTCCGTTGCACGTGATCGGTTTGCAAAGTTCATGTTTTTGTTTAAAGACTTATGGTTACGTTCTTGTGACATGCTACAAAGAAAACAACCACACTTAGGCCAGGCCACTTACTACAAATTAAAGTTTCGCTGACGTAATACTATTCAGAAGCTTGGAATAAAGCGATTTAGCCGATTGGGGCTAATGATGATAAGCTCGCTCGAATTATTGAAGAAGGGGGATTTTTCATCGAAACGAGAGAGGCTGGGAGGTTATAACTATCTCTCTCTCTCTCTATCTCCCGCTCTCTCTATCTCTCTATTTCTCTATCTCTCTCTTCCTCTCTATCTCCTTCTCTCTCACCCCCTATCTCTCTCTCCTTCTCTCTCTCTCTCTATGGCTACGCAGATATCGTGGACAGGAAGCTGGTCTATTACACTACCGGATGTAAACACTAAGTAAGAGAGACCCCAAGGCATTGAACTGTGCATGAAATGACATCTTATCAAAAGACCACCGAAGCGGGTAAATCACATGAGAAGTTCACTTTAAAAGATTGAATTCGTCATCATTCTTTACAACCCTTAATTTAAATTTATTTCTATTTATATCTGGTGAAAACATCCATCAGGGTCTTTATTGCGAATCCTCTCATTCCGATCAAGCGAAGTCAGCATTTATGGTTCAAGAAAGTTAAAATTTAAGGAGTCAATGGTGCTTCCTGCCGACCTGTGGTTAGTAAAATTTGCAGCTTGGGTTTTGAGTTTCATAGTAGCAAGTGGCATACATAGCTTTTCTCCATCGGGATATAAAGGGTGGTCCAACGAAAACGCACGATGATAATTGTAAATAAAACAAAAAGTTTTCAGAGAATTATCTTAATATTTTTTATTATGATAGAAGGATTTATTTACAATTATGTGTGAAACAAATTATCGGCGAAATGCTCGCAACGGCTTCGGTGCCATACCTCTATCCGATGGTCCATATTTTCAATGACCCTGAGACATAATTGAGGTTCAATGTCGTTAATGTGCCGAGTTATATCATCCTTTAGCTCTTGAATTTTTCTTGGCTTATTGACGTACACTTTTTCTTCTAAATATCCCCAAAGGGAGAAGTCCAACGGTGTCAAATTGCATGATCGTGGCGGCCAATTAACATCGCCACGACGTGAGATAACACGGCCATTGAATGTCTCGCGCAAAAGAGCCATTATTTCGTTGGCTGTGTGACAAGTGGCACCATCCAGTTGGAAGAACATGTCGTCCAGGTCCATATCCTCAATTTCTGGCAACAAGAAGTCCGTTATCATCCCGCGATAGCGAACACCATTCACGGTAACTGCTTGGTCGACCTGATTTTCGAAGAAGTACGGCCCGATGACGCCGTCAGTCCAGAAACCTCACCCATGTGTGCACAGGTGTTTTCAAATTTCCTACAGACCCGGTTTGCTGAAATTTTGGGATTGTGGACACATTTGATAGATTATGCTGACCAAAAAAGTCACGAAGTGCACGAAATGCATTCGTAAAACGCTTCAATAATCCTAACGCGCTGCCAGCACAAATTATGTTTTAGACCAGGAGAAGGAAGACGCTGTAATGATTAAGTTGACATCTGGATATGTGCCTTCGACTTCCCGGATGGGTATTACAATGAAACAGAGGAAACCGATGGCGCACACAAATGGAAAAAGACCTAAGGGTTAAGGATCATGCTTGTGGGTTGAGGTTCAGATCCACCCCGGATTATAGCACCATCAGAAGAAAAAGAGAAAGGATCTGTGTCTGTTAAGATCACCTGAGTACACTCCTGACTCCATTTTTGGTCTGTTTCTAAAGAATTTTGGAGGACCTATTACCCTTGGTCTGGCGAGTGTCCTCTGGGTGGAAGGCTGGTAGGCATTTGAATTTTTTTGGAACTACGAGGAGAATGTGGTCTGTGTCCATATTGAGTATTTCTACGAATTCAAATTCTTAATTAACGCAAAAAGCAAAACCAAATATTCGTAAGCAATTCCATTGTTTTTAAACACAATTACCAAACTAGACGGTATTGAGCGAGTCAGCGAGTTTGGAGCGACTGTAGCTGTCCACGCTGAGTTAAGAATTGTTAAAATATATCACACATCTCCATTAGATAATCATTAATAAATGGGTAACAAATGTGTGTACAGTATGTTATTCGTGAGGTAATGACATAAAATATCCCCAATCACTGTCAAATTAATTTACTCATGAGATAGACTTTCGTTTGACATTTACCCACAAGTCAAACTGGTATTTAACGTGCATTCGAATAAAAAACAAACAAACATCCATATCTGGGGAGCAGCTCCCATGGTGTCGGCGGGAGCTTTGGCATCCTGTCCCAATAAATTCAATGATCACTTGCACTTAATTTTCTGTTTTGGTATTTGAAATGCAAATAAACTCAAACAGAAATTTAGGAAATTAATGACATTTAATTGCTGTTGCAAACAAAGGAGTGCCATTGACCGACCTTTTTCGAATTTATTATAGCAATTTATGTAGCTTCAGATAGTCATTCGGGTACATAACTTCACGGATGTTGGGTGTGTGCTTGGTGGCTTAGAGTTTAGAAAACATATTTAACTATAGCAGTTCCCACGATCCCTGCTGAATTTTTGATCATCAGACAACTATCTGAATAATCAAGACACATTCACTCTTTCAAACGGGCTATATGTTGATCAATTCAATATCTTTAACTTTGCATCAAAACTAGTAAGTCTCACCTTAGAGCAGTTTGTCGTGACTCGCAATCTTTGCTAAATTCAAAAAATCAACTTTATTCACATTGTTCTTGGCTTAATTTGGGACTGTCAGCGGGTTTGGTTATTCTTAATCTGCCAAGTGCTCGGAGCACAAGGAGGTAGGTAGGAAATGCGATAGCGGCTTGAAACAGCGGGTCACTTAGATCAACAGATTGGGGTTATAGAGTCATTTAAGGGGGGAGGTCCCACCATGGGAATAATTTTTTTGGTTGGAGATTAAAATTAACCCCTTTCGCTTTCCAGCTGAACTTTATGCAGATCTTGAATCTCGTCAAAAGAAGTTTTTGGCATTTCGCCGTAGTTAATGGGCACCGTGGGTAGATGCATCGTCTCCTATGCTCAAGGTCAAAGGATCAAATCTCGAAAAAACACCAAAACAGTTCTTTCGAGTCACTGAAAATGCTCAAAGAGTATAACTGTCTAGAAAAAGCTTCTCAATCCCGCCGTTGGGAGTCGGCATTAAACTGTAGGTCCCCTCCTCTCGTGAGAAAACAATAGCACGCACAGCAAGAGTGGTTGTTAAGAAGATACCTCGGACTGTAGCGTCGCCATTATATTATTATTATTATCATTAATGGACGAATTTTATTTCTTTCCCTGCACACACAGTAGACCCGTTTGGTGGTGGCTTAGTGGCTGTTTACAAACAACTGGGAAATCCGAAACCGGTTCACTTGTATCATATTTTCACCCAGTAATGTTCTACCGAGAATTGAGTAATGCTCTCTTTTAAATTCGTATTTTTCATGAATGACGGATAAAAACTTTTTTATTGGAGGTGCAGCAGCAACGTTTGGATGTAGTACTATATGTATGCAGTGAAAAAATATTAAAATTGCATTTAAATCGTCCCTGTGATAAATTTTCCGAAAATACAACGTAGCATTCGTGAGGTGTTACTCGATCAGCGATCACCAGAAAATGAGGAAAACATGCTGAAACCGGAACTAAAAGGGATGAAAATATACATGCTTCACCCGAGAATCCGCCTTGAAAGTGGATTTTCGGTGGAAAAAGGCCGATTTTCGGCGCATCCAACCCATCTTCCTCTGGCTTGTGAAAGTCGTATATTGTATCCCTCTCAATCCTGCCTTGTTCCGCTCATGTAATCAGGCACTTAGCGCCTTGCCAGGATATATTGCATACCGTCCGTACTTCGTACGTCAATACTCCTACTACCATATATTTGCGACTGAGTTTGGTCATTATCATTGAACTCCTTTTGTTTAACGCACTAGTATCTAAATTAAGTTTGGCAGCACTTAAGTCTTAAGCACTTATCGTTCAATCTAATGGACTCCAAAACCATCAAATGTTGCTACAAAGCACTGCAATCCGTCGCCAAACACAACAAAGTCTGGGTCCCTAGACACAAAGGGATTTGCAAGGAACAAATCTGCAGATGAACTCGCTAGGGCTGGTTCGAAAACTGCGTTCACAGTTCCTGAACTGTGCTGTAGTGTCAACTGAACAACAGCTACAAAGCTAATGAACGAATGGGAAAATAAACTTCGCCTAGACCGTTGGATCAATGGGGCAAGTCTTGGGCAATCCAAACAATTAATCGGCCCCAATTCCTTCAAGGATATCCTTAGCCTGGAAAAGGAAAGCCCAAGGAAGCTAACGAGCTTCTCACTGGCCATTGCAGCCTGAATTACCACCTTAACAAAATAAACCTGTGTCAGGATAAGAAATGTCGGTTATGCCTGGAAGAAGATGAGACATCTGAACACATTTTATGTGAATGTCCGGCACTCCTCTGGTTAAGGAAACGTGACAATGATACGGTAACCGCTACGCACAACAGACAGATATAACTTTGAGGTAGTCACAGACTTTGTCTACCTAGGAACTGCTATCACCTCTGACATTGACACCAGCGCTGAAATCAAATGAAGAATAACTCTTGCTAATCGCTGCTTCATTGGGCTAAGAAAGCAATTGATAAACAAAGCCCTCTGTCGAACAACCAAGGTAACCCTGTATAAGACCTTAATCATCCCAGTCCTGCTATATGTCGCAGAAGCATGGACTTTGTCAAAAGCGGATGAGGTTGCTCTTGGCTGCTTTGAGAGGAGAATTCTTCGGGTGATTTTCGGTCCGGCCGGCATAGAGGGTGAGTGGAGGGGAAGATATAACAACGAACTGTACGAGCTGCTCAGCGACTTCGACTTAGTCAGAAGGGTGAAAACCCAACGATTAAGATGGCTGGGTCATGTAGAGCGAATGGAAACCAATGTTCCGGCCCGGAAATTGTTCGAATCCACTCCCGAGGGAAGGCGCAGTAGAAGAAGACCGAGACACAGGTGGCGCACGCAAGTGGAAATGGACCTCAACCAACTGTGCGTGCGAAACTGGAGGCAGCTAGCTAAAGATCGAGCTGGCTGGAGACGCTTGTTGGTTGAATTCCAGGTCCACCCCGAACTGTAGCGCTACCTTAAGTAAGTAAGTAACCGCTACTCATGGAATTGACTGAACTTATAATTAACTTTATAATTATCCGCCAAAGGCTTAAAATGCGTACATATCTTCTTTTCTTTTCTTGGTCTTTTCTTGGTTCTCCACCTATTCTAAGTCTTCTCACTAACTTAAGAGTAGGAACATACATATGTATGTAGCTTCCTATTCTCGTATGATGATCATAAACAATACCGACATATTAAAGTTTGGTGATTGTGCGAGTAAATCAATCTGTTGAATCAGTCGAAAGGTAGACTAATTACACAATATAAATGCGACGCGCACTTGTTCATCGAGCTGTATCGAATAATGGCGAGGTATGCTTAATTTAAGTGTCGCTTTAGATGACATGTGGTATAGGCACACGCCACGAAGCGGGGCTACAAATGCTTTTTTACATAAATCGCGAAATAAATACTAATTCATAAAATTGTATATCATCATAACTAACAATAAAGTTTTTAATGTAGATATAGTTATATAGTGATGGTGTTGAAGTCTATGTTAGATTGCAGGGGAAGCTTTTACTCCCTTTTCTGAACACGTACGTAAGCTCTACTAAATGTAGTATGTTTTCTTCAAACAAAAATAATTTTACTTACTTACTTATCAGACCTGCTAACCTTGGAGGGTCTGAGCCTGAGCTATTGCCTTTTTCTATTGGTGACGGTCCCGGGCACGCTGCAAGACTAAATTGTCTTCCATTCGCGATCACTTGATCTTCATACTGTAGGCTCGGCCTTCCTCTCCTCCTGAAACCAGAAGGCACTAATTCAGAAACTCTCTTGGCTCGAGCATTGATGCTCATGTGGTTAAGCCAGTTTAGTGTAAGGATTTTTCCCTCTCGGTATACAAACAAATTATGTTTGACGTGCATTCAATTAAGTCGTTCTGAAAGCAAACAGAAGTCCTTCAGTTGATATTGACTTCATGACTATAGATTCAAATACAAGCAATTTATAGAAATTCTGAAACACCAAATTGAACGCATAAATTCTAAGGACTTAAAGTGCTTTTGGGGTAACGCCACTCTCATACGATAGCCAAGATGATAAAATTGCTACCTTTCATTGTAAAGTTAAGTTATTCACTAGAACAGGAAGCAGATCGTCAAATTATTTATTCCTGAAGGGCAGTTATGTAAACCCAAGAGAATGAAAACAGAGCTAGTAACACATTAAAATCATGTGACATTAAGCTTCTAGCAGTAAACAAACGACCACCAAGCGACTTCACTTCAATCGCATTACAAATATCTCCCAGCAAGTTAA
Source organism: Myathropa florea (assembly GCA_930367185.1). NCBI lineage: Eukaryota > Metazoa > Arthropoda > Insecta > Diptera > Syrphidae > Myathropa > Myathropa florea. The sequence goes on from OV884002.1 coordinate 111,282,574, forward strand.
CCAACCACAACGACAGGCGTTGTATCTTTAATTTTTCTACACAACTAAATTTATTCAAGCACGAGGTGAATCGGAAAAAGTTCGAGTATATACAAAAATTCGTGACAAAAGCTGAAGGAATGAAAATGTTATTCGTTACTTCGTCACAAAATCTTTGCCACTGGAGAAGTTATCCCCCTTGAACGGAAACCCATAAGGAAATACATCAAATAAATTAATAGTTACTCATTGTAAGTTCCTCTTTCAAATCGTATTACCAGGTTTCCAGTGAATGAATTCAAAAGAGGATATCCGAAATTTAAGTGTTGATTGTCCACGGATAAAATGCTTTGCGAATACATTAACGGCGAGCTTTACGAATTTCATGCTCGCGTCTCAATAACTTTCGATACACCTTCTCGTCTTGACTAATCCAGTGGGTCTGTGCATACAAATGGGGTGTCGCGGTATTTGGGGATGAGTTTAGCGAAATGGTTATATTTTTTCAGGAATTGTTGTTGAGTTGACATCAAGAGAGACGCAATTGACTAAATGACGTATTTTCTGAAGTGCCTCACTTTCATTGACTGTGCAAATGGAGTTGACAACGATAAGTAGGGACACATTTTAGGGTTGTGCACCAAAATGGTACAAATAAATCCTTACAAATTCACTTCGGAATCTGTTCTTCTGTCGGCACTTTTAAAGATCCGTTACTTTCGAATTGTTTGAAAGAAATCTTTTCCAGTCTAAAGTGAAATTTTAGACTTTCTTTCTTTTTTGTTTTTGATACGGTTATTACTTGAATGGAGGTGTTGTCTAGCTTCGAAAAAAATATATCCAGTTAGTCACAGTCGTTGACTGTAAGGCGTAACATATTTGAGGAGAAGACGATGTGCCGAGCTCTATGGGCTGTACAAGGATGTGGAGAAAGTCTGGAAGGCAAAAATGCGTATATAAAAGTGGCTCCGCCAAATCGAGCGAAGAGAGTCTTCGAATCCAAGCCTCCTGATTCGATAGGAATAGGAAGACCAAACTTCCGGTATAAATACCAAGTGATTGTTGATGAAAGACAACTTGAAGCGTGCCGAGAACCAGCGGATCAGCAATAAAAGGCGGAATAGCTCATGCACAGACCCTCCATTAAGTAAGATAAGTAAGTATTGCATACGACTTTGCAAAATTAAGGTCCCAAATTGAATTTTAAGAAAAGCTACTGATTCACAAAAAGTCCATACGACGACTAAAAGTTGAAAATTATTTTTTTTTATTTATTGGTATTTACTGTGCTCGTTTAATAGCATTTTCCATTAATTTCCACAAGATTTCCGGTGATAACTGTTCGCATTCCTGTCGAATATTCGCCTTGTAATAATAATAATAATAGCGGCGCTACAGTCCGAGGTGAACCTGTGCCTAAATATTCGCCTTGAGGGCTGCGATTGTCTGAGGATTGTTGGTATTGGCATAAAACCGTGACTTCAAGTTGCTCCAAAGAAGGAAGTCTGGGGTGGTTAAATCGGGCAATCTTGCTGGCCGTGTTAAATCGCCAAAACGGGAGATTACTCAACTAGGAAACCCTTCCGATGGCGTCAATAAAATACGGCCCAATTACTTCGCCGCACCACACAGTGGCTTGTAAGAGTGCATGTAATGGTTCTTCGTGCATCACACGCAGATTTTTAGTGCTTCAGAAACGAAGATTTTGTTTATTGACCACTTCCACTTAACCGCTTAAGTGGAAATGCGCCTCGTCGCTCACAATAATTTTCAGCACAAAAACGTCTTCTCCGTTGTTGAGATTGAGGATGGCTTGACAGCAATTCACACGCGACTGGCGGTCAGAAGGCATTAACTGATGCACTGCTTGCACTTTGTGTGGGAACATGTGTAAGTCTTTCACTAAAATTCGCTGTAGACGGACCGGTGATGCCGATGATGGCCTGTTGTCTGGTTGATGTTTCTTCGTTCTCAGCGACATCGACAGCCACAGCCGGGATACTCTCAGCCGAACGACCAGTCCGGTGGCGGCCATGCCCTGCATGGTCTCCTGTGGTTCCAGTCTGTTCGAGTCGAGTAGCTAAGTGGCGGAATGTTTGCCCAGATGGCGCGACACGTAAAGGAAATCGACGTCGAAGTTCACGCTGCGCTAACACCATGGGAAGATTATCAAAAAAAATCTACACAATTATTCTACGGTCTTGCGGTGTATAGCGCTCCATTGCTTGTCTGTTTATACACAGCAGCTGTCTAGTTCACAAATGTCAAATATGATTGTTGTACGATGCCATTTGCAAAATTTATAACATCTTCCGATAGGATTATTAATTTTGCGCCACCTTGTAGTAGGTGTAGTAGTAGTAATAAGTAATCTTGTAGTAGTAAGCCACCTTGTATGTACAGGCCCTAGATGGCCCTAGTGTTTTTTTAAATCATAGGCTCTTTTGACATTGATTTGCTGTTTCTCGCTTAGGAAATATTGAAAACATATATCAAAGCGAGTGCTGTGTAGCCCAAGCACACGTTTTTTGAAAAAAAGTTTTGGCCGAAATGAAGCACCCACCGTGACAGCTGTACGCAAGTTTGTGCAAAAAGTTCATGAGACTGGTTCGCCAACACTCATTGTCCCCATCGTAGCACGGTGCGCGCAGAGGAGAATGTGGCTGCTGTAGCCGAGAGTGTGAAACTCTATTCACGAACATCAACTCGCCATCGATCGCAACATCTCAACATTTCACGCACTAGCCTGAGAAGAATTCTGCACAAAGAACTCGGATTGGATGGTCCAATTTACTCAGCAATTGAAGGATCACGACCATCCGCTTCGTTATCGCTTCGCAGTTTGGGCCTTACTGCTGTATTATGCTTAAATTAGGCAACGATTTTGGGCGAAAAATCATCTTTTCTGACGAGGCGCATTTTCATCACGGCGGCTATATTAACAAACAAAATTGCTGCATCTGGGGCTCGGAGAATCCGCACGTTGTTGTCGACAACCCAATGCATCCACAGAGAGTGACAGTTTGGTGCGGATTGTGGAGTGGTGCCATCATTGGACCATTTTTCTTCGAAAATTATGCTGGGAATAAAGTTTCGGTCAACGGTGGACGTTACAGAGCCATGTCAACCGACTTTTTTTTGTAAAAAAATTGAAGATATTGGACGACCTCTGCTTCATGCAGGATGGAGCGTCATGCCACACAGCCCGCGCCACAATCTACCTTTCGCGCACCAAATTTCCAAATCGTGTTATCAGCCGTCTTGGCGATGTCAATTGGTCTCCTCAGAGCTGCGATTGGACCCCTTTGGATTTCATTTTGTGGGGAACCGTGAGGGACCGATGTTATGCCAACAATCATATCAACACGATTCAAGCACTTAAGGCCAATATAATCCGAGCAATCCGTGAGCTACAGCTACAGCCCAAAACCATCAACAAGGTCTTAAAAAAATGGTGTGACATAATGTGCTATTGCGAAGCCAGCCGAGGCAGCCACTTGAACGACGTTGTACTTTATAATTAATGGGAATGTTTGTTCTTACTAATAAAGGCAAAATAATATATGGAAAACATTTCATTTTGTTTATTTTATTGCATTTTTAGAAAGGAACTTGTATTTGGCACAACCTGTGCATATGCGCCAGATACATCTTCAGTCCAAGTTTATCGTCTTTATTTTAATGGTCGTCGGAACAATCCTGGTACCTAAATATGAAAGGAACTCTAATGGATGACGTCAACTAAGCCATACAGAGCTTGTTTTAACTCAAACAATAAATTGAGCTGGCAACCGATTTTTTGGATATATTTAATGAAGAGTACCTGGACTGTAAAGGATTATATCTCCAATGAAAAATATAACACTCGTATTTTGAGTCATAAAAAAATAATTAAATTAATTATTCAAAACAAGAAAACTATGCATGCAATTTAAAATGACTTCATTTGAGTGTAACTACATAATTATTTTAAAATTATTAATATTAAAAGTAATTGAATTTACGCATTGCTGATTGATTTGAAAGCTGAAAATATGGTACGCTTGTCACCCTTTCTTATCCATCAAATCCATTCATCTAAAATTAAATTACATGTAGTCAACTGCAATAAAAATACATGTTTAAATGCTATGAATACAAAGCGTGTGGATAAACATAAACAATTCCTTCACCCGTTTCAGATAAACAATTTCATTTCACGTAAACAAAAACAAGACTAAAGTTCGACCTCAAAAAAAAAATCCACACTTTTCCGACACATGTGATTCCGGGAGCCTTCCACCCGACAGAGGAAAACAAAACTGCAATTCGATTCACATGATGTACACACGATAATTACACAAACACTAGACGGGGAGTTTTACTCGCTCACTATCAGGAATTCAATAAAATCGTATCTATCGATACGATACTGTTAGCATCTGTAGATGACTGTGAGAAACCAAACGTCATCATGGCACGTGTAGGCTTGCAACGGCGTGATTTATGAGTCAGCGACTGCATCATGGATCAAAGTTCATTCGAAGTCTTAATCACACAAAAACTATTCATATTTTTTATCAGATATTCATTGGATATACATAAGTACATAGAGATTTCAGATTTGTATTACAGTATGACGCAATCGTACGAGACTTTTTCACAATCGCCGCGTTAGCAGTTCAATGCAGAAGATCTTCATCTAACAGTGGTGATAAGCATTCAACATGACAGACAAAGAAGATCCACAAATTTACATTTCTGTGGTTAACCGCTGGCGAATTCTGAGAATTTTGGTTCTTTTCACAACAAGAAAATAAAATAAAACTATAAAAAATGTTGTTTTGTTTCCTCACGTTTTATTTAACAGTGTCGTCAGGGTCTTACTTACGGATTAGAGTTTAGGCCTTTGAGGAAATATTTGGATTTTGTAATCTATCAAATCAAGACTCAATTTGCTTCAAACTTTCGACAATTTCTTTTTTACGTTAATATGACATTTGCAACAGAAGCATGTTAAGAGTTAAGAACGTACGCACGTAAAGTGTACGTTAGAATGAAGTTGCTCGCTATCTTGAATTTTGCAACGCAATATTGTTTATGGAGGTTTTACGTATAAATTAAAACAGATATGAACTTCGTGCCTTGAATGCGATTCCATCGGGTAGGCGACCGCTTGGCAGACCTAGGACGAGATGGTTGGACCAAGTCCAAACACTCGCCTGGTTGCGCTTGGTCATAGCTCCTGATGAGTTAGAGTCGATGGCGGAGGATCGAGTGGCCTGGAGATCTCTCGTGAATGCATTGCCCCCGCGACCCCTTTAGTGGAACATGCGGGTCATTGAAAATGAGATGAGATGAGATGAGATGAACTTCGATATATTTTACTTTGGAGGTAATCGCTTCGGAATCCTTCCTTAGCCCAATTTTTTGATTTATTCTACAGGGGGAGTAACTCCTTTTACGTTTGTTTGTCTTTTTCTCTACAGCTATTTTACAGCTATGACACTACTATGATATACAGTCAGCGTACGTAAATAAACAATCATTAGCTGAAAGTTTGTGCTTTAAACTAAAATTGCCTGGAATTGTCTACGCCAGAAAACCATACCTTAAATAAAAGCTCTGGAATTTTACTTCAAAATACGCTATACTTTGTTCAAAATAACGGATAACATAAAGCAGTTATTTTTATTCAACCTAAAAAATGGCTAAAACCAAGCGTCAAAAATTAGTGTACCTCTAAAAAGAATTATCTTATTGGAGAAAAATGTATCATTGTAAGCATCTACCAATGTTTCTAGTTTTCGTATCTGCCAGTCTAAATGTGCTTGCAAATGTTTAATGAAAAAAAAATAAGCTGTTATGTCTTACAATCATTGGCACAGCCATATACGAGTAGTTTTCAAAAAATAACAGGAATTTTAATTTTTTGAAAAAAAAATTTATTTATTCGTTTACATTAATGTTGTCGCCTTTAAAATAGTCCCCAGTAGATATTATGCTTCTTCCAATCCACGGAGCACTTCTCAAACTCGACCTTTGGAATAAAGACTATTCCTCTTTCAGCGATGCGCTTTTAATGTCATCGATGCTTGTAAAACTAAGGCCCTTTAAGGTACTGTTTACTTTTGGACGTCACATGGAGCCATGGGTGGCGAATATGGAGGCTGGAGCACCGTTACAGTATTTTTTGACTTCATTTGATAACACCAGAGCAACTTCCATTCGCCGCTGTTTTTAGTTCAAAATTCAACAATTTTGTTGCCACGAGTTTCATACCCAAAACATTCGAAAAAATTTCATGGCATGATCCAATCGACATGCCAACATCATCAGCCATTTCTATGATTGTAATTCGGCGATCGTATAGAACCATTTCTCTTTTTTCCACGTTTTCATCGGTTGTTGATGTGTTCGGGCGTCCGGTGCGTTCATCATCTTCAACGACTTCACGGCCATATTCAAAACACTTATACTACTCGTAGAAACTTGTCTTACTCTCGCAGACTCACCATAGGCCTTTGTTACTATTTCACACACTTTGTTGAAATTTATTTAATTGTTTACTCAAAATTTGATACAAATTCTTTGATCCATAATCTTTTAACAAACGAAAATCGTCGAGCTCATAAAAACACGTCCAAAATGTTATCATACTTCAGGGACATGTATACCAATATAATAATATAAATTTGACAATAGGAATCTCCAAAGGAGCGAAATTTAAAAATTCCCGTTATTTTTTTAAAACACCTCGTATATACTCACTTTTGATAACAGTTCTAAGCAATTTTTTCTTAAATCATCATCATAATCATCATTTTTATTGACCCGCATGTTCCACTAAAGGGGTGGCGGGGGCAATGCATGCACGAGAGATCTCCCGGCCACTCGATCCTCCGCCATCGACTCTAACTCATCAGGAGCTATGCCCAGGCGCAACCAGGCGAGTTTTGGACTTTTTTTTGGTCCAACCATCTTGTCCTGGATCTGACAAGCGGTCGCCTACCTGATGGAATCGCGTTCAAGGCACGCCTCGGAAGTAGTGATGAAGGAGACTTTCGTGCCACGTAACCAAACCATCGAAGTACACCCTTTTCCGTACGAAGAAGCAGCTGCCCAACGTTGAGTTCCTCGCGCACTGCACAACAGCACGAAGAAATCTCATCTCGGCAGCTTGTATTCGCGATCTTATTCTTTCGGTCATTATTTCATGAACATTTCACGAAAGATCTAATCCAAGACACGGATGGTTTACCTATAATCTTCAACGTCGCACGCCGAACAGTCGACAGGCGGCTCCTGTACGTCTCGAATATCGCTCGCAGCGAAGAGAGTCTTATTCAGTTTAGCGGGGCGGTCTCTGCCCGTGATAGGAAAGAGTCCGCAAAGGAGCGGCAGTCTTATTTGTGGTTTTAGCGGCACCTGACACGTCCGCCGTCGCTAAATTTTAATTTAAAGTAGCTTTGATCGGTTGGACATGTGGCCAACTAAACCTTAATCCTACTACTTAGCAGTAGATGCTCACTAACTTTTGATGCTTGTTTATAGTCCTTTTTTCTTTTGAATTAAATTAGGTGCCTAATGTTTACCTTTATGTTATGTCAAATATAGCGCTTTTAAGTTTGATTTCTGAGCTTTTAATTGAGGTATACTAATTTATACCTCAATACGTCTGCAATGGTTTTGAAACCAGTTTCAAGTCATTCTTATTTTATTTCAAACACACTTCACTACTCTATTCAAAGATTGAATAGTGAAATGAATGAATCGAGTAATATTTGAATACTTTATGAGTGTTTCACTCGTTTTAAAACAAATACTTACTGCAGTGTATTCATATGGGTACTCATAAAACAGTGTACACTACACTGAGTACACTGAGTAGTCTGAGTTTCTTGTTGGGACGTGTTTTTCTTCTAACATTAACACGAATAATCCTGTAGTGTTACCAAAAAGAGGGGGGAGTGTGTTGTAGAATAGGTGGTGGGTGTAGGATAGTGATTTGAACAAAGCACAATAAACAAGTCAAGACTCGTTTACTAAACTATGCACTCATTGTATTCAGTGCACTCAGTGTGCTCAGTGTATTTTGTGCAGTAAACATTGCACTCATATGAAATCGGTCAAAACATTTACAGTACCTCACAAAAGTATTCGGAATTATGTTTTCTCCTGGATTTGAGTATTGTTAAACAACAAATAATTATTATAATTATAATAAAAAAAAACAGTTTCAATTCAACATTTATTCTCTGTTAACAAAAAATCAGAAAAAATAATGCATGTTTTCTGTCCGCAACAACAACAAAATGCAACAAACTAGGATCCAGGAAAAAACATAATTCCGAACATTTTTGTGAGGCACTGTATATGCTTCAGAGAGAGTGAGTAGTGCACTCATTTTGCTGTCAGGTGATCAAGCAGTGTACAGTATTTGTCTCTCAGTTTGTGATATTCAATTTCAGCTTGTTGAAAAATTATAATGAATAGTGTACACTGCATTGCACTGCACGATTTTAGAAAGGGGAAAAGGAATGCATTCATGCAGCTCTCTAGTATAAATGTCTGGCGTAGATCATTCCGAACCTAATGGCTGGTCACTCACTTTTAATGCTGACTGTACATCTGACTTATACTTTTTTTCTACACGACATATTGTGGGTTATGGAGAATAAATCAGAAATTGTTGCAATGCTTACAAAATCCACATTATTTGTGCATGACTTTGTAGTTTCAAAACTGACTGAGTAAGAAACAGTTTTAATGAATTTGTGTTGAGATCATTGAGTCTGACACACAGGAAATGCAGTTGGGTATTTGTACAGCTTAGAACAATGCATCTATGAACTCTAACGAACTTAAGGTGTCTCCATAAACGACTTACACTGCTGTGCAAAATAATAAGCACACATGGTACCTTATCTCTCCCGCTCTCTCTAAGGCTTTGAGTGATAATGCAGAAGGCTCATTTTGCATTATTTTTGTTGGGATTTAATAACAGTTAAAATAAGAGTAAACAGATGCCTCCTAGTTTGTTTACTTTAGTAGTTCTGATCAGTTTGTGCAAGAAAGTTTATTTTCACGTGTTTATTTTCACAATTGATTAATAATAATTAACAAATAAGCACATACAACTTTTCTAGGTACTATTTTCTGCCGTATTCTTTTTTTGCATTTTTCCATTGTAAATTATAGTAATCTAATTATAAGAGTTTATTTAACAATTGAAAATGTTAGGGTTTTTAAAGAAAAATGGGTCGGAAGAAGCATTGCTAATCAGAACTAAGAAACATAATAAACCAGCTTAGAAACGAAGGGCAATCAAAATTCGGCGAATTTTGAGTTATTGCAAAAAATATTTCTTGTGCTGTAGGAATGGTAAGAAATGCTTTAAAATTTAAATATTCGGAAGAAACTTTGGGTCGAAAGTGCATAACATCTTCTAAAACTGACCTTCGAATAGTTCGATGCGCCAAAAAAGATCCGTTTACGACATCGAAACAAATCAAAACGGATTTGAACTTAAACATCGATGCGTCAATAATTAGAAGAAGATTAATAGAACATAATCTAAAAGCTTCCCATTAAAAAAAAATGTCCGCTTCTATTAAAAAAAATATCAAGGACCGTATCAAATTTGCTGAAACGAATTGCAAAAGGGTACCTGAAAAATGGCGAAACATACTTTGGTCTGATGAGACAAAAATTAATTTATTTTAACCAAAAATTGTACTGTTTGAATTCCATATTTTTGCTTCTAGTTTTAAAGTAAAATTAATACAGAATAAGTAAAAAATAACTACTTAAGTATAAAAACCTTGTTTTGGCTTTAATAACTGGAAATCAATTTTTCACCAAAGTGTTCTTATTATTTTGCACAGCAGTGTATAGGTAGGTAGGTAGGTATGGTGGCTTCCAACATATGCACATTGGATACACTTAGACCCATAGGGTCCATTGTGTTGCCACATTCGGCTTCCTGCCGCTCATTTCTTGAACCATTTTGATTTTTGGACGTCCTTTTCAGATATATCATTTTATTTATTTATTATAATATTAATGTACAATTAAAATTGTAATCAATATGAACTATAGGGGCCAAATAGTGGCGATGACTTACGGCCCTTCAGATATATCAGTTAGTGAGCTTAGATTATATTCTCCCAGGGTTTCTTCCTTATGGAGGCTAAGGCTGAACAATTGCATAGTACGTGTGAGGGGGATTCCTCTTCCTCTTCATCCATGCATCTACTACAGTAGTCGTTAAATGGTAACCCTAGTCTTGCGGCGTGCCTTCCCATAGCGCAGTGTCATGTCAGGACATTTACTAGGTCACCCAGATTGTTCCTGCTTAGGCTAAGGATGGCTGTGGTTTTTCGGAGATCCATTTTGGGCCATGTTTTCCTTGCATATTGACAGGTATGTAGGTTTCTCCATCTCTCTGTAGCCCTATTGGTTGCTAGTTCAGAGATTTTGGTTTTCAATGTACCTATTGGCACAGAGATGTTGCTAGTGCTTGGTCACTGATTATGATACCCCTTTTGGCTAACTCGTCTGCTTCGTAATTATTTGGTATATCTCTATGACCAGGAACCCAGCACACCATGAATTGCATTGTTTAGATATCTCACAGCAGTGTATAAATAATTTGCATTATGTTCGCATTATTGACATGCGTTTAGACCGGCGCATGCTATTGAGTGTACGACTGATTTTTGTAAATGCCGCCTGCAATTGAACCATTTTTTCATTAATTTTCATTTACCATTTTCAAACGTGTCCCCTTTGTTAATCATCTGAAGATGACTAAGAATATATAATGCGATTGGCACAAGTGCTAGTTTTCATAATACATTTTCAAACATTTTGTAAAAATCCTAGTTACTTATTTTGTTGCTTACATTTGTTTGAATTCATTACATTCTTTCAATTCTATCATTTTCTCTCTTGATGAGAGTTTATTTGATGTAACTTAACACATGTTGGAATGTACGATGATTTAGTTCTTAAAGAGCTATAACACTGGATTCCCTTGTAATTGCTTGAAATAAAGCTTGTTGAGGGAATTGCCTGGTGGCATCCGTCTACAGTTGGCAGTCGATGAACATATAAAACTTAATTTGATATTACTTGCTGCCGCATTAAGTTATTCAACTTAAAGACATGTCTGCGCCGAAGCATATCATTAAACACAAATTATATTGATTGAAGCTGTAATATACTCGTATGTATGTATTTATTTTCCAAATATATTAAGTATTCATCGATCATCAGATTAGGAATCCATGCAACTATGAAAAGGTATTTGGAAATCAATTAAGTGGGCTGTCATGAGACACCTCATGCGATATTCTGACAGTCGACAAAATGTTTACCGATGTGCTACATTGCTTGGGTGACACATTGGAAGTTGATACCACAGTTTCAAAAAAAAAAGAAACATGAATCTTTGCCTTGACTGGAGACCTGTAACCTTTTCAAATTTCAAATGGTCATCATATTGCTGACCCTTTCCATTTTCGCAACTCTTCTTTGACTCACTGGTGGAAATATGTCGAACGGTATGGTTGTTCAAACAACAGGTGAGGCCGATAAACTTGAAAAATGTGGATCACCCAATATTTCCTTGGAATTGAACCAAGTCACAAAGGTAGAATACATTTGATGGTAAAGTGTGTAAAGAAACCGGTGGAATGCTTGTGAGAAGACGAGTTGAGTGAATCATTTCATTTTATCGATGGCAAGCACTCAAACAAGTATTCCGGTCTATTACACTACCGGATGTATATAAACACTTTAAGAGAAAACCCCAAGGCACTATTCAACTGTGCATGAAATGACATCTTAACAAAAGACCACCGACGCGGGTAAATCACACGAAAAGTTCACTTCAAAAGATTGAGTCCGTCGCCATCCTTTACAACTTTTTCTTCTTTATGTGGGATGGGTTAGGTTCCAGTGGCAAGCTGTTAATGAATACAACCACAAATAGGCCAAGTAAAGTCCATTGCGAGACCAAGCGGATCAAACTTTCTCCTAGCGCTAATTAAGCCACTCGGAGTTTACAACGCAGCGAGTGAGCTGGTTGATGATGATGTAGCTTAGATCGCTCAGTTTACTGGAAAAATGTGCCCCGAGGTGGGTTTTACTGCGGAGTGAGAGAGAACTACAAGGGCAGAGATTTTTTTTTCGGAGTATTTTTGAAACGCTACTGGAGCACTCAGACTCGAAACTGCTCCATTGTACTGCCAGGTAGCAACTCCAGTGCTGTTAATTTGATCCCAACGGCGAATGGTGACTGGACCAGACTCGATTTCACTGGGATTCGAATTTGGGACCTCTCTAACTTGGGGCAGGCACTTAACCAACTGCGCCATCGAGTCGTCAAGGGCAGAGATTGTGGGAGAATACCCAATCTGCTGGCGTGTCTTCCAACGATACAATGTCCCACCTATCCGGGTTCTTTTTCTCATTCCCAGCAATTAGATTGAGCGTGTTCAGAAAGGGTAGATACATATATTGAATAATATGCAGTACCTTCGGTCGACGTGTGGTTGCAAAAATTTGTAGATTGGGGTTTTTAAGATTTTTATTGTGACGATTGGCGTACATGATTTCTCTCCACTGGAATGTAGTGGACAGTTTGTTGGCTTCGCAACTTTTCAGAATGCCACACTGCCCCAGTATATTGATGAATTGGATGTGGAAGTGCACCTCGTTGGAAGACAGTCAATGAATTGAGCACTGAATGACTGTCAGTAAAAATAATTACATCTCAGTTAGATACCACATTGTGTTTGAGCCACTACATTACACCCTCCTAATCGACATTGTTTCACACGTCTCGAAATGATTATGTTGAGGTACCTTAAGTACACTTCCAGTCTCAATTTCCAATCAGTCTTTAAATAGCAGTCCATAACTGCTTTTTCAGAAAGAAATTGTTTACAGAGGAAATAATAATAGTTTAGGGTTATATATCCACGGATTTGGTACATATTTATTTTTTATTTATTTAATTCATCAACAAATAAACAATATTTTAACTATTTTATAATTTAGTTTTTGCAAAGTCTAGTCAATAATCAGTAATAATCAATAATTAAATAGACCAAATATAATGTTTTTGAAGCACTCTCTCGAAATGTGAAAATCAAAATGATTACAGACTTCATTAAAAGATTTCAGAGCCCTAGAAATTAGTTCATTCATAACCTAGTTTGTTCTATGCCTCATTTTAACAAAAAGATAGTGAGCTCTTAGAGTTCGTTCTGGAGCATAAATAGGGACCTTTGACAAAAGTATATAAAAAAAATTGTCTGGCTTTGTAACAAGACTAGAAATTCCAACGCATTTTGAAGAAAATATATTTTGTAAAATGTCTCTGCACTCTTTCAACCCTATCCGAGTGGATTTGATTAACTGGGCTAAACTGACATCAACATATTCAAGGATCGACCTTACAAGTGATATAAAAAGCGATATTAAAGAAAGGGGGTTAGAAAACCCGAGTAAGCTTTTGCAACTATGTACTCGATATGTGCAACTTAAGTGAGCCTTGTATCAAGAATGACACCGAGATCTTTAATTTTGTCAACTCTTTCTAGAGGCTTGAGTTCAATACAGTAAGGGTAGGACTCCTACCGTAGGAGTATTGTAACTTAGCTCTTGAGAAAGATATAACAAAACATTTTTTCATATTAAGGTTTAAGCACAATTTCCAATCAGTCTTTTTCATATTAAGGTTCCACTCAATACAACAGACGATGATAGAAGAGAATACCAGACGACGAGAACAGACGATGATAGAAGAGAATGATAGAAGAGAAATCTAGACGAAGTCAAGATAGCGATATTGAGACTGAAGTCTAATAAAGCTGGTGGTGCAGATAGTCTGCCCGCTGAAATGTTTAAAGCAGCTGGAAATGATCTGGTAGGGCGCATGCACCAGCTCATCTGTAAGATATGGTCGGAGGAAAGCATGCCCGATGAGTGGAATTTCAGTATCGTTTGCCCGATCCACAAGAAAGGAGACCCCTTTGACTGCGCCAACTATCGAGGGATAAGTCTCCTCAACATCGCCTATAAGATCTTCTCTGCCGTTTTGTGTGAATGCCTGAAACCATTTGTGAACAATCTGATAGGTCATTATCAGTGTGGTTTCAGGCCCGGGAAGTCCACCATAGATCAGATCTTCACACTGCGGCAGATCCTGGAGAAGACCCAAGAGACGAGACCTTCAATGTCAAAAAAGGTTTTAGACAAGGCGACGCGCTGTTATGTGATTTCTTTAACATCGTTCTTGAGAAGATCGTGCAAAACTCACTGGCTAACACAAGAGGCACGATCTTCCAAAAGTCCGTCCAACTGCTAGCTTACGCGGATGACATTGACGTGATTGGGCGAACACAGCGAGCTGTCAATGATGCGTTTGCTGGCATTGAAACGGAAGCAGCTAAAATTGGTCTGGCGGTAAAAGAGGGCAAAACCAAGTATATGCTGTCATCGAGAAAGGACCCACAACATCGACGACGTGGCCAGAACGTCACCATAGGCAGCTATAACTTTGAGGTAGTTAAGGACTTCGTCTACCTTGGCTCCGCGGTAAACTGTACAAACGCCATCAGTACCGAGATCAAACGCAGAATAACTCTTGCCGACCGCTGTTTTTTGGGCTCAAAAGGCAATTGAGTAGTAGAGTCCTCTCGCGGAAGACCAAGTTGACTTTGTATAAGACCTTAATCATCCCAGTCCTGCTGTACGGCGCAAAGGCATGGGCAATATCCCAAGCGGATGAACAGTCTCTTGGTCTTTTCGAGAGAAAAGTTATGTGCGCGATCTTTGGTCCTGTTTGCGTTGATGGCTTTTGGAGGAGAAGGTTCAACCACGAACTATATGGGCTGTACAGCGACATGAGTCCAGCCAGGCGTCTACGGATCCAACGCCTAAGATGGCTATGCCATGTAGAGCGTATGGACAACTTAGCTCCAGCCCGAAGAGTCTTCGACTCTGAGCCTGTGGGACAACAGAGGACGTCCACGTACAAGGTGCCGCACACAAGTCGAAAGGGACCTCGGCCGACTTGGTGTGCGAAACTGGAGATCGTGCTGGCTGGAGAGGCATGTTAAGTGAGGCCCAGGTCCACCCTGGACTGTAGCGCCCTAAGAAGAAGAAAAAGAACAACTTGCAGCGCACCACCCGGTTAAGTAGTTTAGGTCCAACTGCAGTTTTTTACAATCATTTATGCTTTGTATTTTTAAAAATAATTTCAGGTCATCAGCATACGTTAAGCAGTTGCGAAAACTTAAACCTTTAATCATATCATAAAGCATAAAAAGCAAGGGACCTAAATGACTACCTTGTGGAACTACAGAGGTGCAAGAGATAGGCCTTGAGTAGTGGTTATTAAGGGAGACTTTTTGTACCCTCCCCACTAAAAACGATGAGATCCAACTCAAGACATTCGAATGAAAACCAAAGCTTTTCAGTTTCATAAGCATTAGCTCTGTGAACCGAGTCAAAAGCTTTGCTAAAGTCAGTATATATTGCATCAACATCATAAAAGATTCGTAGTCATTTCGAAAAGTTTCAGAATGGCAGATAATTTACAAATTCCTCTGTAGTTTTCCATATTGTTTTTTGAGCTGGATTTATGGATAAGTACCAGTTGAGAGACCTTTCAATCCTCAAGAAAAATACCAGGGGCCTTATTTTGTATTGCTATAGTATCGGAAATCGATTCGAAAATCGGAAATTGGTATTTTGTACCTCTATAGCAAATACACACAATCCGCATTCGAAAATTAAAAGTCATGCCAACTCATTTACGGAAATTTGGTATTTTGTATTGCAAATTTGGATGTCTTGCCAAAGGATTTCTTCAATCTGCAGATGCAAGCCAGAAATCCAATCAGCTTTGACATCGGCCCAGGTGCGGAATATAAACGGCGGGGGAGGTTCAAGTAAATACGCGCAACTCATGCAACTGGAAGAAAAGTGATATTAGAGTTATTACATCTCACTTTTGCAATAAGTGGCACTCGAAATGAACAGTCGTTTTGATTATCACCCGCCCAACCACATAAATCCTTGAAATATACTGGCGAATCGAGAATTTCAACTTATCAATGTGCGACAATGAAGAATCATCCTGCTCTGAACCATCTTCAAACAAAAAACAACAACTAAACGATATGTTACACTGTGAAAGAATAAAATTGAATTCAATTTATTTGCAACTGGCTTCTATTTGAATGATTATTTTCTGATTTGACAGTTTCATTTTCGGAAATTATTGATAAAAATTTGGCAGCATTCAAACCCAATCCGAAAGTGATACAAAATACGAATTGATTTGGGTATCGGATTTGATTTCCGAATCCGAATCCGAATCCGAAAGTGATACAAAATAAGGCCCCAGAGAGGAGCGATAAATTAAATATTTTTAGCAAATGTTTAGCCAAGGAATGACTGCAGTTTCGTAAAACTAATGCTGGAATACCATCCGCACCTGGTTTTGTATTAGGTTTAAGTCTAAGTCTTAGTTTAAGTCATAGCAACTTCAATGTCATGAATCTCCAAAGTTAAGTGGCCAACGTCTATTTTGGACTTGAAACAAGGTTTGAAGCTGACAGGATTAACTGAAGGGCAGAAAAGTGACTCAAAAAATTTTGCAAACAGCTCAACAGAATCCAAAGTACTTGTGGATACTGAGTCTTTATAAAACATTTGTAAAGGTAGCCCAGTTGAACATCGCTTCTGATTTAAAAAAAAACTTACAACGTATTCTCGTGGCACTTTCCTTACCGGTTACACTGTTGTGACTTAGTCCATCCGTTTATCCGAGACAGCCAGCTCGTTCTTTTTAAACATGGGCGGTTAGTAAGCTCTTTCAACCACCTGACTTAAGACGGTCGCTGCATGCATTGGTGCACCTCTTGACAGTTGTTATAAAGGCAATCCAGAGGGCGCCGCGGGGAGGTTGTCTGTCAACTTGATCTGTGAATTTACTGCCATCCTTGCTGGGATCTCGCCAGTCTGGGAGTGGTCAACAACTTTGTTGTTGCAAAATCCTGCCCCAAAAACCTTTGCGCACCACCTGGTACCCTGGACACGGAGGACACCTTCGATTTTGAGGTATGAATGAAATTGCTGACTTTATCCCACCCGGGAAAATGGGAACTCCATAAACGACATCTTTATGGAAATCCGACGTACAATCGACCTTGGTAACTAGTGCTTCTTCCTAAATTTTCCATTTTAAGAGTGTATAATTTAAAAATATTTTTTTCTTAAGTTGCACAACTTTATTGAAATCACACTGTGTAAGTGCAAGGAATTTGATGACTACGCTTGCCCGTAAATACGAAAACTACTTAATTGAATTGGGAAATTTGTATTTTTTGGCATATTTCATTTTCGAAACGAACGCAAGCTAAACGGTTATCTGGTGTGAAAACCCAAGGCTACATTAATCATATCGACTCACAATGTGCCAGATTTCAGTCGATTATTTGAACTGTATGTCTTCAGTGAATTTGCTGTTGGAAAAACCATTTGGAGGGACTTTTTCTTTAATTCGAGATATTACATTAAAGCGCCCACGTGACTATTCATAACGCAGACATAAACAAACATTAAGTTTAAGAGAAGTACATATGTCTTATGTGTATTTTGTGTTGTTTCGGTAATAAACGATCGAAGAAAAAATTGGAAAATCACCGCTTTCGATCTGCAAAAAAATGTGTGGATGATTTGTTGTAATAATACTGATAATAATGGCGGCGCTACAGTCCGAGGTGGACCTGGGCCTAGCTTACCAGCAACCACTCGTGTTGTGCGTGCTATTGTTCTCTCACGAGTGGAGGGGACCTACAGTTTATTGCCGACTCCGAACGGCGATTTTGAGAAACTTTTTTCTAGATAGTTATACTCTTGAGCATTGTCAGTGACTCGAAAGAGGTGGAGTCGTGAAAAAATGTTAGGTGTTTTCTTCGAGATTCTAACCTTTTACCTCGAGTGTAGGAGTCGACCCACCTAGCCACTACGCCACGGCGCCCACTCGTATCGTATCTAGGATAAGACCCAAATATTTCGCGGTGTCCGAGAAAACGCAGATGTTTCTGTTAATGATTGGGGGTTGATATGAGAGATTTTGCATTTTCTTGTCAAGAGGACGGTTTCCTCAAAAATATCTTAGTTATAAATCATTTGCTTGATGAAGGTTTCAGTCATTGACAGTCGATCCCAATATCAGGCATTACGGTGAAGGTTCAACGTTTGAACAGTGAAAAGAAGAAAACTGGAACTGAAGCTTTGCTGGTGATAGCGTTTGAAAGAAATCGGATTTTTTTCATGAAATTGTAAAGTTCTAAATTAAGGCTGCTTGTGTAGCTAAGGGCATATGCACATCAAAAAAATGAGTCTGTCACTTATTTCAGAGCACCAAGTACTGTAAGCTGGCAGTCAAGCAAGCAGCTGGCAGCTGGCCTTAAACCCGGAACGCAGGCTCTTCGAAATAGTGAGGAGAATCTAGCGCAGGGAATAGTAGATGTATTAAAGGAGCATTTCCAGGAGCTTCATAATGGGCATCACGTAGAGAGAGTGATAGGGCAACAAGAGAACCCACTTCCAATCAATGAAGAAGCCATCCCCCCTCCCAGTTTTAAAGAGGTCAGCTCGGCCTCTTTAAGCTGAAGAATAACAAAGCCGCCGCCTCTGATGGCCTCCCAACGGAACTTTTCAAACATGGTGGTAATGTTTTGGTAGGGTGCATGCACCAAATCATCAACCAAGTATGGGTGCCCATGCCATGCCCGATGACTGGACTATCAGCTCTGTATGAGTCATCTTCAAGAAAGGCGATCCTATGTCTTGCAAGAACTACCGAGGCATAGCCCTGCTAAATGTCGCATACAAGATTCTATCCAGCGTACTGTGTGAACGTCTGAAACCTTTCTGCAACACACTAATCCGCACGTACCAGTGTGGGTTCGGGCTAAGCAGATCGACAATCGACCAAATTTTTACACTGAGACAAATCCTAGAAAAGACCAACGAGTTTCAAGTCGAGACTCATCACCTATTTATCGACTTCAAAGCAGCATACGACAGCATCCATCGTCTTGAGCTCTACAAGGCGATGGCCGAATTCGGGATCCCGGGAAAATTGATCCAACTGTGCCGTGTGACGCTGGAAAACACGCGGTGCAATGTGCAATTTGGGAACAGTTCCTCCGAACTATTCCAAACATGCACCGGATTTCGGCAAGGAGATGCGCTGTCGTGTGACTTCTTCAACCTTGTACTGGAACAGATATTGCGCAAGGCAGGCGTCAACACAGAAGGCACTATCTTCAACAAATCCGTACAGTTGCTGGGCTACGCAAAAACGTCACTGTTGGCAGCAATAACTTCGAGGTTGTTAAGGAGTTTACATACCTCGGAGTAAATATCAGCTGCCGTGTCTCAGGCAGAGACCCTTCACGGGTCGGGAGCCCGCTAAGTAAGTAGTAAGTACTGTAAATAT
Organism: Myathropa florea; assembly: GCA_930367185.1. Classification (NCBI taxonomy): domain Eukaryota; kingdom Metazoa; phylum Arthropoda; class Insecta; order Diptera; family Syrphidae; genus Myathropa; species Myathropa florea. Next base: position 111,302,066 of record OV884002.1, read on the forward strand.
ATCCTATTCCGTTACCATTATAGACGCCGCTTCTATTTCGAAAAGCTAATTTATATTATGTCAACTTAACGTACATACATTAATTTTAATTTGCTCAAAGGAAAAGAAAATAACTGCACTCATTGCTTAAGTTATCGAAAAATCGAATGCTTTGCCTATATCCTCAATAAATTGTTATTCGACTCTGACATTATCTTCTATCTTTGATCGTTAATTGGTCAATATTGTTTCGTCTTAGTGTGACACGCCGTTGCTCTGTTTTATAGTGAACTACCGACTGGAAAATACACTGAATTGTGGGAATTATTTGTTCGTTATCATTGAGATTGTAAAATTATTGCCTCAGTCTCTCTCTTATGTTCGCCCTCCGTACCACTATCAACGTCAATATGTCCTCAGTTAGTCCCTTTTCGTTTTTGAATTAATTTTTCAGGACGTATCAACACTTGCAATATATTATGATGAAGTGTTACAATAAATGAAGCAACTGAAATCACAAGACGTTAACTTCTCGCGTCTTTTTTGAGTTGACGATTTCACTTTCAAGGTTTTATCCCAGGAACCGGTCATGAGACAAGTGTAGGCAGATCCCTTGACCCAGTGACAGGTTTTGACTGGAGCATCGTGAGCTGCAACATGCAGCACCTGATCAGATCCCAAATCCCAGCATTTCACTTGTTTGTCACACTATGCCATAAAGACTTTTGTCCCATCGTCAGACCAACAAACATCCAAAGCCGGTCCACTCAATGTTTTCATGGATTTCGGGACGGTTTTCCCTGTGTGCTCAACTTTCCAGCATCGTACCTGAAAATGTAAAGTTTGTATGAGACTAAATGAGTTCAGAGCGTGCGTGCTTGTCCATACACTGCTGTCCCAACTGCCGGCAATCAGAAAGAAAAAAAATGTGCAGTCTCCCTTAAACCGCAGGAGACACGTATTTTGTACTGTTATGTGGGCACTGTTATGAACAACGCACTTAATATGTGTCTTTAATTACATTGTAGCCTTACTTTCAACGAGGCTCTCGCCTAATTTATCCTAAAGATTGTGGACAACTTCCCGTCGCATTATTGAACAACAATTACGTATTTTTTATTCATCCAACAACATCAACTATTGCACTTAAAAACAGCGAAAGTTCTTCAAAAGAAAGCTCCGTACGTTTTTCGAACGATCTCCAAAATGACGGATAAATTCTTCGTTTTCGACTGAGTTGTAGACAATTCAGCACAAAAGACTTCTAAAATTGTATTCAAACATTTGAAAGATATGATATTTTCACATCTGATAATAAATAAATAATATTTTTTAATTTGTTTTCAATTCCAGGGCTGAGTCAACTCCTCGATTAGCAAGGACTCTTAACTGCAAATTTTGAGTCGAACAGTTTATAATTTGGTGAAATTTCATTTCGACATTCTTCTTTTATTTTCGATTGAACAGCGTATATCCGAACGCGCCTACTACTTACCTCCGACAACAATCAAAATATTCCCCATGAACATATAAAATTGCTACCACCTAATCACCAACAGCTTCTTTTGAAATACATAATCCAAGGCCAACACATGTCACAAATATTTACTTAACAGAGTGGTGAATAAACAAATGAACCTCTCTTGAAGCTTTCTCCACATTTCTACCAGATTACCAGCCTACAAAAAAAGCTTTCAATTTCACCACTTAAAGTATGATACATAATTTTAACGAATTCTGCCAAATACAAATGAATAGTCAATTTGTGAATAAAAACAGGGTTTAAAAAATATATAAATCTATTCAATGATCACAAATCAGTGTTGTTTGTAGATAATTTCTGCTGCAAATTCAACATCACATTTCAACATCAAGCCGCTGTACACCACAAATCCACTTAGAATTTGCGACATTCAGATGTCAGCACCAGTCATCAACAAAATTCTGTTCTCCATGCTGAGACAAACGTCAAACAATACAAAAAAATAATATACATCCGCGATTTCATGATTTGTGCAAAGTGTGATTATACGTTAATCTTGAAAAGAAACTAGTCATAGTGCTTATTAATTATACTGTTCTTATTCATCGCCGCACATTAAATATCTACGTATTGTTAAAATCGAGAAAAAATCTTTTCTAACCCGCCAAACATTCGAGCGGCAAAAACTTATTTCGTAAACTTTTGTAACTATCTCATCGAAGTACTCACGGTCAAGTGAAAATCATGTTCGGGACATCTACTATAGGTGGCGGGAATACCTTCGGTGCCACAACCACAGCAGCAACTCCCAATCCGATGAAAGACTTCGAAGTGGTCTCGCCACCAGAAGACTCAGTTTCAGCTCTAGAATTCAGTCCCCCTACATTGCAACAAAACTTTCTGATTGCCGGCAGTTGGGACAGCAGTGTATGGACAAGCACGCACACTCTGAACTCATTTAGTTTCATACAAACTTTACATTTTCAGGTACGATGCTGGGAAGTTGAGCACACAGGGAAAACCGTCCCGAAATCCATGAAAACATTGGGTGGACCGGCTTTGGATGTTTGTTGGTCTGACGACGGGACAAAAGTTTTTATGGCATCATGTGACAAACAAGTCAAGTGCTGGGATTTGGGCTCTGATCAGGTGCTGCAGGTTGCAGCTCACGATGCTCCAGTCAAAACCTGTCACTGGGTCAAGGGATCTGCCTACACGTGTCTCATGACCGGTTCCTGGGATAAAACCTTGAAGGTGAGATCGTCAACTCTGAACAGACGTGAGAAGTTAACTTCTTGTGATTTCAGTTCTGGGATACCCGCAGTCCAAATCCCCTGATGGTTATCAATCTCCCGGAACGCTGTTACTGCGCCGATGTTGACTACCCCATGGCGGTAGTGGGTACTGCTGGGCGCACGTTGATTGTCTACTCGTTAGACCAGAAGCCCACAGAGTTCAAGCGCCAAGAGAGTCCGCTAAAGTACCAACACAGAACCATCTCAATCTTCAGAGACAAAAAGAAGGCCCCTACAGGTCTGTCCGCGCCTCCAGCTTACAAACTCCATTTGCTTACAGTTTACATTCGCAGGATACGCTCTTGGAAGTATTGAAGGGCGTGTAGCGATTCAGTACGTGAATCCGCTGAACCCAAAGGACAACTTCACGTTCAAGTGCCACCGGATGACGGGCACCGCCGGCTACCAAGACATTTACGCAGTCAACGACATTGCATTCCACCCAGTGCATGGCACCCTGGTCACAGTTGGATCCGATGGTACGTTCAGTTTTTGGGACAAAGACGCCCGCACCAAACTGAAGTCCTCCGAAATGATGGATCAATCGATTACCAAATGCGGTTTCAACGCAAACGGACAAATCTTCGCTTATGCCGTGGGCTACGACTGGTCAAAGGGCCACGAGTACTTCAACGCCGCGAAGAAACCCTCCATCTTCCTGCGGCCCTGCTACGAGGAACTGAAACCCCGCATCAACTAAGTAAAACACTTTCAACTGGATATCCCACTTGCGTATATTTTATCATTAAACAGTAGTCTCCGCTGATTTGTGGATCACAAATGCGTTTATTTTTCTAATCTAATGGTGCTCCTTGTGTTCGTCGTGTCCCTTTCCTTGGCTGAGAGCGTATTCAATGCCGACGGTCGCTACGGCGGCAGCGAGTCCAAACACAAATCCACGCAAGAAGAACATTCTAGCCCGCTGCGCGTGTGTGCCATGCCTTGCATCGTAACGCCAGGCTTCATTCCTGTTTTTGGAGTTATCCATTACTAAATGTTTGTGGAGTTGAAAGCGTTTGACTTACCTTAGCCATGGATCTTTCAAGCCTAGTCTGGCTAGAGCTGTTTGAACTTCTACCAGTTGAGGAGCTTCGATTTTATAAATCTTTGCATCGGGCACCTTGTAGGGATCACCATGTCCATGTCCATGTCCACCCATTATGCACAATTCTATAGGAGGAAAAGAATGGTCACCAATGAGCTAAAAGTCGACTAGCATTGTTTTGTTGTATCGAAGATAACCTGCACGTTACATAAGTGCGAAAGTTTATATGTTTATTTAGCGAAATATGTGCAAACCATCATTGTTGTCTTTTAGGGGAAATATTTGAATATTGTTATTTAAATAATTACCAGATCAAAGGCTTGCAGAAGAGACCAAATGAGTTAAATTAGTTGATCAGCGAAACGATATTTTTGCATCTGCAAGTTTTGAATGACACTTCGCTGACAGCAGTGTCGACGTATGTTGTACAGCGGCTTTTTCAGAGATGTTCGTGTTCGAATAATTAAATGATTGCATTGTTGTTAAAGGTTTATATTTGGCTCCATATATATGAATTGTGTTTAGAAATAGTTTTATTTTTTATTCTAAAGCTAAAACAACATATTCATTAATTTATTAATTTACTTTTTGGAAATTATTTTGTATGAAGTAAGTGCCGAAATTAAGACAAGACACGGGAGTTATTTTATGAGGCTAAAGTTTCAGCCACCGAGTAATTGTTATTCGTAAATAAAGCCTCTTATTTATAAGATCTAAAACCTCCCCGAAAGTTTTACACCGTCTGTACATTTGCTGGGTTTTATGACACCACCTAGAGGCACATGCAGCAAAGCAAGAAGCCTACCAGGCAACGCTGCATCGAACTACGGGAGCTGTTCGTGAGCTCTACAAACAGAGAAAAAGACGAGAAGAGAATCGGCTTCTCATGAGAAGCGCGCGATGGAGGAGATAGAGAGGTGTTATGGCAGGAATGATGTCCGAAAGTTTTACCAAAAAGTGACACTTTTATACAATGGGTATAAAATTCGGACTGAAGCCTGCCGGGACTAGAATAGACAACTGGTAATAGAGTCGCAGTCAATACTGAGAATTTGAAAAAAATCATTTCTGCAGACTGTTAAACGGCGATGAGGACACAAATACCGCTGTCAGGTAGAATGTTCCAATCAACACAACGATCCTCCGATCTAGACGAAGTCAAGAAGATCTAGACGAAGAAGAAAGCTGCTGGTGCAGATGATCTGCCTGCAGAAATGTTCAAAGCAGCTGGAGATGATCTGGTAGGACCAGCTCATCTGTAAGATATGGTCGGAGGAAAGCATGCCCGATGAGTCGAATCTCAGTATCGTTTGCCCGATCCACAAGAAAGGAGACCCCTTTGACTGCGCCAACTATCGAGTGATAAGTCTCCTGAACATCGCGTGCAAAATCTTTTCTGCCCTTCTGTGTGAACGCCCGAAACCTTTCGTCACCAATCTGATAGGCACGTATCAGTGTGGTTTCATGCCGCGTCTAGCTTTGACGTACTTACGAAACTCGTCAGACTGAGCAGGATGACGATGGAGAACTCTCGCTGCTCCATCAAGGTCGGTAGCGAACTCACCGAGACTTTCAATGTCAAAAAAGGTTTTAGACAAGGCGACGCCCTGTCATGTGACTTCTTTAACATCGTTCTTGAGAAGATCGTGCAAAACTCCCTGGCCAACTCAAGAGGCACGATCTTTCAAAAGTCTGTTCAACTGCTAGTTTACGCGGATGACATTGACGTGATTGGGCGAACACAGCGAGCTGTCAATGATGCGTTTGCTGGCATTGAAACGGAAGCAGCTAAAATTGGTCTTGCGGTAAACGAGGGCAAAACCAAGTATATGCTGTCATCGAGAAAGGACCCACAACATCGACGACGTGGCCAGAACGTCACCATAGGCAGCTATAACTTTGAGGTAGTTAAGGACTTCGTCTACCTTGGCTCCGTGGTAAACAGTACAAACAACATCAGTACCGAGATCAAACGCAGAATAACTCTTGCCAACTGCTGTTTTTTTGGGCTCAAAAGGCAATTGAGTAGTAGAGTCCTCTCTCGGAAGACCAAGTTGACTTTGTATAAGACCTTGATCTTCCCAGTCCTGCTGTACGGCGCAGAGGCATGAACAATATCCCAAGCGGATGAACAGTCTCTTGGTCTTTTCGAGAGAAAAGTTATGTGCGCGATCTTTGGTCCTGTTTGCGTTGATGGCATTTTGAGGAGAAGGTTCAACGACGAACTGTATGGGCTGTACAGCGACATGAGTCCAGCCAGGCGTCTACGGATCCAACGGCTAAGATGGCTATGCCATGTAGAGCGTATGGACAACTTAGCTCCGGCCCGAAGAGTCTTCGACTCTGAGCCTGTAGGACAACGCAACAGAGGACGTCCACGTATAAGGTGGCGCACACAAGTCGAGGGGGACCTCGGCCGACTTGGTGTGCGAAACTGGAGACAGCTGGCGAAAGATCGTGCTGGCTGGAGAGGCATGTTGAGTGAAGTCCAGGTCCACCTCGGACTGTAGCGCCCTAAGAAGAAGAAGAGGCTGTCTGCTGTCAATGTAGACTAGTGCCTAGGGTGAAGTAAAGCCAGAACGAAATGTTCTCTCATGGTATTTTTCATTGGGGTAATAAGTCACAAAGATCAGACTATTATCCACAGCCATTGCCCTTGCAATGTGCCCACGATTTATTTTGATTGTAATCCTATTTAGTCGCTTGTGAATTCAGCTGCTTTTTATGGAACCGTCATTTGGGTTCCCAAACTGCTACCGATGTTGCTCTTTCCTCTTCTTTCACCGCTTTTGCCTCCTGCTTTCTTTGTTGGTCGCCTGATGTATTCTAATTTTAAATATTCCATTAGATGAACATGTTTGGGTATCGTACCAGCTCTCAGGTGAAGCTTAGTGTTTGATATCAACTGTGCAACAACAATCCCAAAATGATACGCTATTTTGTGAACCAGCCTATACACCACGAAAATGCGGCGAGCACGAGCAAGTTCGGCGAGCATGTTCGTCGTTTAGGGCTACCTTTAAAGTTTACGTTGTAGAAGACGTGGTCTATTACGTTTTGCGTAGTGTCGAGAAAGTTAAGTACAATCTCAACTGGGAAGACAGGTCCGATTTTTTGGGCACGAAATAAAGGAGTACGGATGTATTCACTGTCAGTAGTCTCTTTGAGGTTATGAACGTTGAGCAATCAAGAGTTTTATCCGCCTCCGTCTCTATTTCAAAGAACCCGACCGTACCTAGGAGAGGCTCTTCAGACCTGAGTTATTTTATTGTATACCTTTCAAAAGAGGCATGTACTAAATAGCTCCTACTAAGTGGAGCATTGAAACTTTCCTGCTATTCAATAAACCTCTCCAGCTACCACGATATCTCGGGAACTGTTTCCAGTTTCGCGTGTTAAGTTGTTCGAGTTCCACTCAATTTGTCTGGCCATCTTACTCGCGGTCGCCTTCCATTCCCATGTCCAACAGGATCGGAGTCGATGACTCTTCACAACTTGTAGTTTGATTAAAATTCAACCAAAAGCATGCATAGTCACTACATAACTGGATATCATTCGTCTTCCTTCCACTTAACGTAAGCCTATTGTTTGAAAAACTATTCTGAACAAGAAACTTTCAAGTCAAAGTTTTTAACGCACAATTTAACCACAGACTCTGCGCTTAATCCACTTTCAGAGGAATTCAATCTTCCGTGCCTTGGTGGTGGCAATAAAGAAGCTTACAGACTAAGCTACTTTTATGGAAGGCAAAGCGGGAATCACCTAATCCCCCATCTAATCCGGTCACAATTCCGTGCACATACGGAGTCCTTTCGACCCGAAAACTTTCTCACCAAGACACAACACAACTCTCGTTTTTTAAACCACCCTCACAGAGCCTACGTGGTGAGGGATGAGCTAAGGAAATGTAGGTGAGGGTCTGGGTGGCATAAGTAAACTTCTGCTAAATTAAGAAAATTGCTATTGACTGAAAATGGGTCGCCGGCCGCCTGGATTTGGCCATAAAAACTTGCCTTCAGTTTGTTCCCGAACGGAAATAGTGTATGTCCTAGACACACCCTTGGTATTCTTCAACCGGATGCAGAGAAAGGCACCGCAGTGAAAGTGGGTTGCCCTAATTTTGTTCCTTTTTTCGTTGCTGCCTGACTCACTGATTCTGTGGGCGTAGGGGGATGGGGGCCAACCGAAGTCGAAGTTAAGTGTATCCGTTTGCGTGCACCCCGAAGTTGGGGTGGTGTTCTCGGTGGAAAAGAAAGGATTTTAATGAATCGAACTGGGGTGAGTGGGAGCTGGTTTATTGATGATTGGGTCAGGTCAGTCGGACCTTCTTTTTATTTGGGTGACTGGACAATGGTAGACTGCAGGTTTGTCTATACCCATTTGGAATGTGCATTAACAATGATTTTACGGTCACTTCCGATTGTTTGTGTTAATTAGGGGCTCGTCTGCAATTAAAGTGTGGCGCGGAACGTGTAATGGGAAATAGAACCCATGTTCGAATTGGGGTTAGGGAGTGTTCTATGAAACTTACGGGTGGGTTAGGTTAATGCACTCGATAGGTGTAGAAGAAGCAATGTGACGATGTATATTTTGTGCATAAAAAATTTAACTTTCGCGTTTTTACCTTATATTTGTTACATCACAAGGATAGTGTCCTCATTTAGAAAAAGAATAATCGACTTAGGGGACATTTTGCCAACTGCGGTGGAGGACAGCAACATATAATAATAATAATAATTATGGCGGCGCTACAGTTCGAGGTGGACCTGGACCTAGCTTCTCAACAACCACTCGTGTTGTGCGTACTATTTTTCTCACACGACTGGAGGGGACCTTCAGTTTAATGCCGACTCCAAACGGCGGCGAGCTTGAGAAGCTTTTTCTAGACAGTTATACTCAGTGACAATTATTGTCAGTGACTCGAAAAAGGTGGAGCCTTGAAAAAATTTTTGGTGTTTTTTCGGGCAACATATATTTCCGCTCAATTCCTTGACTCCAGTAAACCTATCACAGTGACGTGTTGTAGCAAATTACGATTGACATTTAAAAAAAAAATTATTTTGTTTGTTTCGAGTTCATCCAGCAGACGATGGGAACTGCGTATTTCAGGGCATTCTACGCTGGGAAATGTTACCACTTTATTTTTGCACAACTTTACAGAAAATTTAAATGAATGATTTGATGTTGTTTTAAGCACTGTACATTTCATGTGACAGTCACGGCTTCACCTCTCTCTGTCAGTCGTTGAATTTTCAAGAAAGATCAATTGATTTCGGCGGGTTATAGCCAATTTTTTAAGGTTCCGTCTACAAAAACGGAACCTTTATAATTTCGGTGTGTCCGTCCGTCCGTCCGTCCGTCGTGTCTGTCACACTTTTTTATCTCAGAAGTTTATGAAGATATCGGCATGAAATTTTGGAATTAGGTACTTCAGACCTAGATGTCATTGCCTATGCAGCGATTTTAAAAAGTGGGACCATTTGGGGGTGGCTCCAGTACAGGTGAAGTTGACATTAATTTTGAAAAATTGTCGCATAACATCGAAATGTATATCAATCGATAGATCTTTCGAAATGAGGTGGAGGTTTCTTTCAACACTTTTTTATCCAAAATACCGTTTGGAAAATATGGAGATCAAAAGTTTTTTTAAATGCATCCCCCCCTGCCATTTCTACATCAAAGTGTTTAAAAATCTGAAAAAATCACAAAAACTTGGCTTCATTGAGTACTTTCATTTAAAACCATTGCGAGCATTCTGGCCCTACTGGTTTTGGAGATATTGGCCAAAAACGGTCAACCACCGACATGCGAATTTTGAAGATCTGAAAACGCAGTTTTGAAGACATCAATGTAAGCATTAAGAAATGATAAATTTCAAAATATCGATTTATGTTGAAATTTTGAGATATCTAAGATTTTAAAATGAGAACAATTTTCATTTTCACACATAATTTCATGCTGTGCTCGGCCACTCTATTCGTTGATGAGCGTTATCTTTTCGATCTCACCCCTAAATGCCCAACAGAAATGAACACACACACACCGCAGGCATGAGCAGTGATTGGGTATGTGTATGATGGAAGAGATTTTCCGTGGTGGATAAACTTCGATAGAGGTATAGGTATATGTATGGATAAATATTTGTTCGGATGTATAAATGTATGAATGAATAATTGATTTCGGTTGAAGTTAGAAGAAAATTCAACTGAAATAGTTTTGAAACATCGTTTGATATTCAGAAATCATCCATCAATATTATGCGACGGAACCTTACCCGTGAGAGCACAACTCGTACTTGCCCAGTTTATTTAAAGGATCCACACAGTTATGGTACTGTGAAACATTCTGGAGGAAAAATAAACCCAATTGCCTGGAGAACAGCGGATAATTGCTAAAGCCGCGAGCAATTCAACTACGAATTGCATGAAATTAGCAACGCTAGTTCAGACAAGAGTGTCTAAAACCACGGATTCTGAATCGAAGATGAATCGCGAACCACTACTTTAAATTGTTACAAGGTTGCTAGGCTGGAATTCGCCAACGGATTGGACCACAGTAAGTTTAAATAAAGAGATACCATAAATTCTTTGGATAATTCTTTTTTATTACTTGCTTTCATACATTATTTTTCTGATGAAAAAATGGAGTTTAGACGGTCCTGATGGATTTTTATTCTTATTGGTGCTGAAGGAACCACAATATTTCCAAAAGCGCATTTTGTGTGGCGACTCGGTGGTGATGTGGGTCGCTTCTTTATCAAAGGGGGTGCCTTTATATGCAGTTAACAACATCAAAAATGTTTATTTGGGCTATATCCATGTACTCCAACGATGCTTAATTCCGCTTTTAGGTGAAAACCGCGATATCAATCGGATTTACCACGAGGACAATGCCCGAATACACAGTAGAGAAACAACCAAGTGGCTGAGGCAGAATTTAATGAACTGGTCGGCATGCTCTACCGACGTAAATCCCATCGCGAACCTTTGCGGAATCCTAGTGAGGAGAATATACGTGGAAGCAAAAACATATGCGTTGGTAGCAGAGCTTAAGCGAGCTCTCAGGGAAGAATGACTGAAAATTGAGGCAGAGATCTAGCAAAACTTAATTTCATCCAAGAAGAAAAAGGTGTTTGATTTCATCCTTGCCAATGGCGTTCAAATTAATTATTAGCCTCCGTTTTTTATTGAATTTTATTTGGAAATTAAGTGATGGCTTATAAACATGAAACAACAAAATCTGTGGTTTTGACGTTTTGGAAAAATTTCTTAAATAATTATCAGGCAGTAGTATTATTCTCCATAAATGTTTATTGATATTGTATATGGATTTGCGATTTTTGAAATGGGCTGTACAAGGTGGCGCAATATTAATTATCCTATCGGAAGATTTTATAATTTTTGCAAATGCAGTGTACAAACAGACAAAAAAGCAAGAGCGCGGAATAATTGTGTCAATTTTTACCAATAATCGGTCGGTGGTGTTAGGGCAGCGTAAATTTCGATGGGCAAACATTCCGGCGCTTAGCTACTCGACTCGAACAGACTGGTACCACAGGAGACCATGCCGAGCCGCCACCGGACTGGTCGTTCGGCCGAGAATATTGTGGCTGTGGCTGCCGATGTCGCTGAGAACGAAGAAACATCAACAAGACGACGGGCCACGCAATTTTCGATTTACCGATTCATTGCACTGAATTGACGTATCAAAAACATGTGTACTCAAGTCAATCTGGTTGGCTCTTACTGGCTAGATGGTTGGCTGGTTAGCTCTTGCTGGCTGGCTGACTGGCTGTCTGGCTGTGTATGTATGTATGTGTGTCATGAATCTTTGAAGACTGTTCAAGAGGCAAGCATAGAAATGTCTAAATAATTTTGCCACTGACTGTGTGTTCACGTTTCTTCTTCTTGGCCTCAATTTATAAGGTCTACATCCCCCAAGCTTTAATATAACGCCTATATTTGGTCCCAAAACCTCCCTGCACGAACTAGATAAAATTCAAAGAACGATAAAATTTATAGAAGACAATAATATCGCGAAATCAATAAACTCGCTTGTAGACCGACGCAATGTCTCTTCCTTGCCACTGTTTCATCGCTATTTTAAAATACTATACCCAAGTGAGCTATCCACTTGTATTCTTCCCCTCCATAAATTCACCTGCAATACTAATCACGCTAGAAATGCTCATCAGTTTACCCTTAAGCCTGCTTTCGGACGTTTAGTTAAGTTCAGGAACTCGTTGCTTAGCCGCACCCCACAAATATGGAATACTCTTCCCAGCCCAATATTTCTAACTGACTACAACCCACAGTGCATAGGTACCACTTATCCTCTTCACCCTCTACACTTTCGGCCCGTGTTGTGCCTTGATTCCGGAAACTTAAGGGTATTCTTAACCTCCTTTGCAAACATAAAAGCTCTTAAGTCCGTCTGGACTTACAGTCTACAACTCTGAGATTGTTACAAGAAAGTAAATTGAAAATGTTACAAATGTTTCAAGATAAGATATTAGGATCCATCGTGAATGCACTCTGATGTGTCAAGAACGATGATATCCCAGAGACATTAAGGTTTTACGAGTCGAGCACGAACTCAAAGTTTTTATGTTCCAAACTTCTCTTTTTAATTTGAGAAAATAAAACTGGTGGGTGGTGTTTTTAGGACAACATTGTTGATTGTAAGGATTGTCATCTACCCCCGGGAAAGAAAACTTCAACATTTACTAGAGAATAATTTTAATGCTTTGAACTGAATATTTTTGTGGAACCAATCAGATTGTTGGCTAACGACATCAACCACCTACAAAAAACATAAGATCCCATAAAAATGTTAAGGTACCGGTGGAGTTGAGATAGCAATCATTGTCTTGTAAGGACTGAATGATGATCAGATTCAATTCACTCTGCATTTTTTTAGGGACTGGTGAATGGGTTTATGTTTCAGCCACTCAATATTTAAACAGCTTGTCTGTTAAACCATCAATAGCAGTTGATGTTGACGTTGTTTTCACTTGATTGTATTGATATGGTTGTCTCGATTAAGTGCGAAATTCTGTCTGTTTTCATTGAAAGCCATTATATTGCTCTCGGTGAAGTCTCCCTATGGATTCAGAAGATGTTTTATGGGCAAAATGATATTTCTTTGCTACGAAGGCTGTTCGGTAAGTCAGTGAATTTGATGCATGATGGCGAACGGATTGTATAGCGTTTTTTTCTTTGCTTTTTTTTTGAGCTTACACAATCAAGATATTTGATTTATTTTTCTGTCAAACATCGTCAAAACCGCGATTTTTACAACTATCGAAAAAACTTTCATTTGTAAAATTTTGTCAAAAATTAAGTTTATTATTTCAATAAAGTACGACATTAAAATCATTAAAGAGACTGAAAACAGACTTAAATAATTTTGTAGAGACTCACATGGAATGATGCACAACTTGTTCATTGCGTGCAAATCCTGCATAACCAATCGGCCAATGATAGTTTCAGCAGTTGTCGAAGTTAGCAATGACATGCAACTGTCAAACTATTCAGTAAGGCTTACCATTTCATCATGCACCGTTTCACGCTTGCCGAACGTGCAGAAATTATTAAAAAATATTATTGAAACTTCGGCTCAAATGTACGAGGGTGGTCCGATAAGTATTTTGCCCGCAAAAGAAAAACGAACATTTTGGAAAAGTGAAGATTTATTTCTCAATAGTCTCCTTTCACACTTGACCGAGCGATGGCTTCTTTAACCCGTCTGAAAAATACGTTTTCTGGAAGTATGCAAAGTATGCATCCGTGGCAGCGATAACCTAAAATTTCTGCCCGGCGAGTGACTTTTTCAAGTTTGGGAACAAAAAGAAGTCGCACGGGGCAAAATCTGGAGAATACGGTGGATTGGGCAACAGTTCATAGCCTAATTTGATCAATTAGGCCGTGGTTCTGAACTGGTCTCATGGTTACGCTGTTGTCCGGATCGAGCAAACGCGGAATCCATCGTGCAGACAGCTTTCTCATGATCAATATTTCATACAGGATATGACCCACGCGGTCTTTTGAGATGTTTAGTGTCTCAGCTATCTGGCGCACCTTCAATCGGCGGTCTGCCAATGCGAGATCGTGAATTTGTTTATCCTCCGTGGTAGCCATTTTCAGGGCACCTAAAAAAACCGACTTGTGATGACGTTGAAACTCGTTAAAATAATTCTTGATGGTCGCCATCGGCCGCGATGCGCGATTTCTCTTGCAAAAAATCGAATCACCGACCGTTATTACTCTTTTTCCATTCTTCTAAAATCCGCGGACACGCCCGCTTCCACTCGCGGTCAATACAAAACTACGCCGTCTACAATAATGTACTACGCGATAGTAAATTTTTCTTGCGATAGTGGCGCAATCGGGCGGTGAGGGTACTCGAAAACACGCAACGCGAATTTCGTCGTGAGATCGGTTGTCATCATGACTTCAGTGTGGCGTCATTTCGTCGCACCGTGGAAAAGTTTGTTTGGACCTTAAACAAAACTAGACAAACTAGGACAAACTAGACAGAGATTGATACGAAATGAAGAAAACATAGCCCCCGTAGCGGATATGTATTGAAGAAGAACCAGAAATTTCGATCAGCTCAAAAAGTCATCGGCATCGAGCCTTATAAGATTGTGCTGACATAAGATTGAAAGCCATGCAACCATAGACAACGCCTTGAGTTCGATAATTGGATGCTGGAAATGATGACCTGAGATTTTTTTCCAAAAATCATCTTCTCGGACGAGGCTCATTTTTGGCTCACCAGCTATGTCAACAAGCAAAATTGCCATTATCGGAGTGAACATAGTCCAAGAGTGTACGGCCAAGCATCAATGCATCCTGTATTGACTTCTTGGTGGCATCGGACCTTATTTCTTTCGAAATGAGAAAAAGACACGGTTTTTGTCAATGGTTTAAGATAAGAGCTCGATAACATCGATATATCCAAGCTGTGGTTCTAACAAGACGGCACTACATGTCATACAAGCGACGACAAGGGTCGAAGTTGTGAAGGAGAAATTTGCCGAATGGGTCATCTCATGGCGAGCGTTCATCTATTGGCCACCGCTAACTTGCCACTTGACACCACTCTATTATTTTCTCTGGGGCTACTTCAAGTCCTTAGACTAAGCTGACAAGACAAACATTTTGGACGAGCTCGAGACCAACATTCAAGACGCTCTTGCTCTAATGACGCGTATATATTAGACCAAGTCATAACGACTGGATGGCGCAGTTGGTTGAGTGCCTGCCCCAAGTTAGAGGGGTCCCAGGTTCGAATCCCAGAGAAATCGAATCTGGTCCAGTCACCATTTGCCGGTGGGATCAAATTAACTGCAATGGAGTAGGTTGCTATCTGGCAGTAAAATGGATCAGTTTTGAGTCTGAGTGGTTTAGTGTAGCGTTAAAAAAAAAATTGGACCGAACGCTTAAAGCACTGCAAGCGTTGCCGAGGCGCCAATTGATTGATGTGCTATTTCATTTGAATTGATTAAAATAAATAAATAAAATAAAGCCAGAATCAATTCTATATATTGCACCGTTTTTATTTAATTTAAATTTAATTGTTTTATGTTTTTATTTAATTTATTTAAATGTTTTGAGAGTAAATAAATTTTTTGGTATTTAACAAATTGAGTTATTTTAAGGGACTGTACTAATAAAAAACAATTTACAACAAAACTGCATCATTAGACTTCTTCATTGTGGTTTTGGACACGTCATTGTGGTTTTGGACATAGTCAAACTTCAAGCTACGTTTAATACTTTCATTGGCATCTGTGTGGCCGCATAATGGCGAATACTATTTTCCACTCCGCTGCAAACCCTTCGTCCACCCCTCCATTTATAGCAAGTTCAATTTAATTACAAATTCCCCCCGTCAATTTGTTTTTTAAAATGTTCACCTCATCCACACAGATTTCATTTTTCACTTGCACATGTGCTCGAGTATGAATGTGCACCTCGTAACATCCAGATTACACATCCTTTTAAAGTATACCACATCCCTACAGCTGTAGCATATGCGAAGTAGGTAACATTAGGTGGGTACGATGTGAGAAACTTTTATTTCCATGCTACGTCGGGTAATGCACCCGTCCCTTGGGGATCCTTGTTGGTTGCCTCCTGAAACCGCAATTGCGGAGAGTTAACATAACTTAACCACAGATGTTGATAATGAGACTTTTTCGAGGTAATTTTGTCAAAAAATTGTGCAAAAAAAAATCCGTGGACATGACCGAGAATGCCAGGCCTTATCGCTAATGAAAGTGGGTTCCATGTGATGGCACGATTTACAGACGACGATAAAGTTCCTAGTCAACTCAGCGATGGGTATTCATGCCTTTGTAACAGTGTTTGTATTGAAACTATGTTCAACTTGTTAAGTTTGCTAACGAAGTATAAAAGTTCAGTGCATGCTTGCAGAATTGAGACAAGATGTGCTGCTGTATTCCAGGAAATTAATGTTTGTATTGTCGCTAGAATGCATTAATTTAAGAAATTTTAAATTGAGGCTTTAGTTTGAGGGGGGAGTTATGGCTTCGTGTGGATGATTCAGTGTCATTTAAGAGAAGTTCATGTGATCTAATTTACTTCAATTCTTTGGCTAGAGTCCAATTGAGTCGATTACATTTTTGGGTTATTTACAACTGACTGGAGCATCAAATATTCGTAATCAAACGTGTTTCCTTACACCACAAATTATTCAAAATTATTCGAACGTCTCATTTTAATTAACTTCTCGGACCAAGGCTCGTTAAGGAAAAGTCTCAATAAAAAGCCCACCCACCCACAAACCTCAGAGACGTTGGTACAGGGAGAGTGTTTATTTGAGGTGGTATATCGAAAACTCCCATTTATTCGATCTCAATTATCCTGTCTGTAATTATCTGTGGAACAATACGAGGAAGTTGCTACAGATACTGTAGTTGGACTGGATTTGGGCTTTTAATCTCACGACAGAACCATTTTAAGGTGGTAAGCAAAATATTCTTCGTGCGTTGTGTCTGCCTCCATACTTTCCTCCAGATGCTCACCGAGTAGCTTTCCAAGTTTCTTATTTTCATCGGTAGATAAGGTTATGGGAAGCTGTATTCGACTTAAAACTGACCGATAAATCGTTTGTTATACATGTACAGTCGCCTCTCGATAATTCGAAACTCAAGGGACCTCACAAAAAATTCGAATTAACGAGAGTTTAAAATATCAAGTGTTTCGAAATTTTCGAGAGAAAAAAAAATTAAATTTCGAATTATTGAGTAATAATCAGTTATTATTTATTAGGTGCTCATTTTTTAGCAAAATCAAAAGGTTTACGTACGTTTATACATGTGCATTCATATGTACATAATGTGATTTAATTATTAGTTTTTCGGAAGAAGTCTTTAATCCGTAAGCAACGAAAACTGAACTAAACTAACCAAACTGAAGTGTGTGAAACTACTCATTTCAAAAACAAATGCTAGTGCAACGATGAGACAAGTTTAAACTTGTCTCAAAATGTATCTCTATGCTATCTGATAACTTTGAATTGTCGAGTGTACAACGCCCATGAGTTCGAATTAGCGCGCCGTTTTGTTACGTAGCGATGATTTTTTGTTCGAATTACCAAGTGCTTAAAAATGTATAGATTTTTTTCAAAATATCGAGAGATTTTCCAGGGAACTCGTGAGAATTTTGAATTATGGAGAGGTTCGAATTATCGCAGGTTTGAATTAACGAGAGGCGACTGTACATCGAAATAGATAACGTTGTGCAGATTAAGCGTCTATGCAATTTCAACGATGTACGAATTGCGGTGGGAAACCTTTTCAATTGGGATTCAGGAAAAGTACAGTGCCATCGCCCCACTCACTACTGTAAAAGTTGCAGCGACGAGGAAGAATCGTTTAGCCATTTGTTCTGCGACTGACTGCCTTGAATGAGAAGGAGATTACAAAACTGTGTCGAATAAATGTTTGATCTCTGTACAATTTGAGATTTTTTACTAAAATATGGTTAGGTTAGGTTAGGTTAGGTTAGGTTAGGGGCTGCTAGTCTGTTCACCAGCACACTTAAACCATGCTGGTCCATTGTGATACCCACAGTCTGACTACTACTACTGATTGACTGCTCCAGTGTTAATAAAAACAACAAAAATGGAGGCACTATTGTCCGAGGGGGACCTGAGTCTAGCTTCTCAGCAAACACTCGTGTTGTGCGTGCTATTGTTCTCTCACGAGTGGAGGGGACCTACAATTTAATGCCGACTCCGAACGGCGAGATTGAGAAGCTTTTTCCAGACAGCTGTACTCTTTGAGCATTGTCAGCGACTCGAAAGAGGTGGAGCCGCGGACAATTTTTTTGAAAAATTGTTTGTCTGAACTTGGATTTGAACCTAGACTGTGAAAGTCAAGTGCACATGGGTCGACGCACCAACCCATACGACCACGGCGCCCGCTCCAGTGATAGTGGCGTTAATTTTATCCCAACGGCAAATGGTGACTGGACCAGATTTGAAAAACCGAATAAAAGCGTATTAACTTTGCTTTCACTGGGATTCGAATCTGGGACCCCTCTAGCTTGGTCCAGGCACTTAACAAACTGCGACATCAGGTCGTGTTAAAATCTGTTTTGTTTTTATTTTCAAAGGAAAATATACGGTTCGCAGAGTGAAGCTTTTAAGAAAATGGGTCCAATCTGTTTGCCCTGTATTTATTGAAGCTTAATACAAGCCATAAAAAATACTATACCTTAAACAATTTTAACTTAACCTATTTAACTTAAACTAACCTTAACTAAGTGTGTGGAGGGGGGATCATAAGGAGTAAAGAGAATTTCTAAGAGAGGATAAATTACGGTGATAGTCAAGGGAGTTATGAGCATTGTTGGCCAGCCTCAGCATTCTGGAGATTGGTTCGAAATGGCCATAATTGGTGCGGTGAAGAGGGAAAGCTGTTGTTATAAGCTGCTAGGGCACTCTTTTACCTACAGTCGCGTGCAAAAGCATCGGGCCAAACAAATCGGCTTGGTATTTACCTATTTGATTAAAGCAAATCGAACTAATTTGTTGTCATAAATATATTATTCTTCTTGTAATTATTATTGTTAATGTTAGTACTATTACTATTATTCATCTGCTTTTTTTGCAAAAATAAATTGAGTCGATTGTGCCTCCCAATATCCGCATATATTTTGTGTGCAAAAGTATCAGGCCATTTTGGCCAAGGACTGGATGGCGCAGTTGGTTAAGTGCCTGCCCCAAGTAAGAAGGTCCCAGGTTCGAATCCCAGTGAAATCAAATCTGGTCGTCACCGTCGGGATCAAATTAACAGCACTGGAGTAGATTGCTACCTGGCAGGACAATGGACCAGTTTTGAGCCTGAATACACCAGTGTGGGATTTTAAAAACTTCGAAAAAAAAGTCAGGCCATATTATTTCTCAGAAATTTCGGTCACTATTCTCATTCGTTTCTGATCAGTTCTCAGTATAAGTTGATATTAGTTAATTCACTACTCAATATGACACCTTACACACCCGGACCTAAACCCCATCAAAAATTTATGGGACGAGTTGGGAAAAAACTTGTACGCAAAAAAGCATTCAAATAAGATTGATCTTTTTGCATCTTTATGTGAAGAATAGAGAAAAATGTATATTGAGTACCTGACTCGCTTAATAGATTCAATGCCCCTCGGTGTGCTGTTGTACCAGCACTACGAAGGGAGTAGCAACAAAATACAAAATCTCTAAGGTATACAGCTTTAATTCTATTAATTTTATTTTATTAAAATATTTCTTTTTATACCCAGTTTCAAGTACGATCAAAATGGCGCGATACTAAATACACCATAAATATTGAATTTTTGCAATAAAACTGAATTATTTATGAATTACAAAACTTTTGTTTGTTTTTCTTTTATTTATATGAAATAAACTTTATTTTATACTAACCAACATTTTGAAATATTTTTTTATTTATTGCGATTTTCATTTAACTATGTTTGGCCCGATTCTTTTGCATGCCACTGCACGTACCAAGCTCAAGTTAAGTCTATTGTGTTATGGCGCTGATAATGTTTTCACCTAATTGAATCTGTTGGAATTTGCAATGAAGCTGATGAGCTGATTGATGTTCATGTTTCTAAGTTCGTTGAGATTATTGAAGGAGTACGTTGTCAGGTACCCCCCATATGGCCGCCGCACAGAATGGCCAAAAAGCGGAAGAATCTCTATCCCAGCTATAAAAAAATAATTGTTAGAATGTATTTGCAAGAAATTGATTTAAATTCTCTTAATTCATTGCTCCGCGTGCGCATGGAGAATTAAATCATTCTGTTTGAATTGTTAAAATAATCTCTGTTTTTATGCCTGATGACATTTGTTTTTATGACTTTATTTCCACAGTTGTCTATAGTCGTCAATAAAATTTATAGGAATGTTTGGTATTGTCAAAAGCTTTCAGAAAATATCGAGCTTTGACTGGAGCTTTTTTTGTAGGATTAGCCAAATCACATGGTCTAATTAATCGTCCCTCTATCTCTCTATAATAATTCTTTACGGTGACATACTATGATAGCGCGTCGCCTTGTCTAAAAATGTTTTCTGATGAAAAGCAAAAGTTCTCCATCGTCATCCTGCTCAGTCGGTGCCGTGACATTGTGCCAAATGGAAAAATTTGGTATAATGACGCTTTTGAAAGTGTCAAAGGGCCAAATTTGGCATAATGCCGCAGATTAATTTGGCCCTATGACACTTTCAAAAGCGTCATTATCATTACAATGTCGTTAGGCACAATGTCACGGCACGGCTCAGTGTGACGAGTTTGACATGAATGTCAAATCTAGACATGGCGCTGTATTTATTATCGCTATCATAAGCTGCCTTGAAATCGACGAATAAGTGGTGTATGTGAATCCCCATTTCTGGGATCTTTTCTTGCATTTCTTCCCTGGCCTGATAAAGACCCATTAAATTGATAACAAAAGATGACGAAAGGCAAACTTTTAGCAAAAAGTAATATTCAAAAAGCAATTAGCTAGCACTCCAATCAATAAGTTCATACCTTTTCTCACGCAGCTCTTGATGACAACTTAGTTGGCATGACATTACAAAGTTCAAGGTTTGTTCATCGCTTGCATTCAATTTAATACTGGCCCCAATCACACCTCACCAAGATAATTATATGTGCATACAAATATGCTACCTCCTCTAGCCTCAAGTGACTGAGTGACGATGAGGCAATTTTCCCATTCCTCAAAATTCTTTCACATCACGCCACTTAGAATACAGAAAGCAATAGACAAACAGAAGCCACATGCCAGGTCTACCATTTGCACTGAATGTTCATTTCCGCATCCCTGACAGCGTAGCTGGGTGGCAATCACAAATGGTAGACAATTGGGTCACAAATCAGCGACCTTCCAGGTGACAAAGCCATGGGAATGCTTCGCCGATCGCTGAGTGCAGTATCCACTATCCATGCGGTTGATGTACCTCATAATAGCCAGCCTATAGCCAAGCACATGAATCTCTAGCCATCCATCCCTATGCACCGCACTTGAAGTGCAGTAAACAAGAGTCCGAGCGAGAGATGCATTAACCACAATCACGGTGGCTGAGGCTGTGCCCCAGAGGAGCACGTTGCCATGTGAATGTTCTCGAGCGAGATTCAACTGCCGGTGGACTTCAACGACAGTGGACAACATTGAAAGGCTGCGACATAGTTTGCAGCCAATAGATGGGACCGTCTTGGCAGAATGATTCTCGCAGTTCAAACAGCCAGGAAATGCATAGATGTGGTCTGCTTTGCCATTAGGCAAATCTGGTGACTGCTTTAGGTTGATCTTCGAACAAAGGGGAGATTAGAGTGTGCACTCGATATAAATATCTGCAGTGGAAGTTGACTTACATTCATTGTGGGTCGGATGACCTCTTGCTATGCGCTACGTGCCGGTGGACCGATTTGTGTTGCCTGGATGCACAGAGTCAATGCGAGCGAGAAGGGAGGAGTATCCAGATGAAAAATAGACAAGGCGACCTGAGATACTTTGCGTGAAATGGAGCAAACTATCCACAGGAATTTACGAGCGGAAATCCGTTGGGATTAGAATAGAACGTAAATATGAATAGGTACTAGATGCACACACCCCACCCATCTGGCCCATTTATGACTAGTTATGTGTGTAGCTGCGATGCACGAGATGAGCAAGGGAGAGGTTTCTAATTAACAGATTACTTGCCAACCCTGGTCTGGACGTACAGATTAATTCATAGGCTTGCACAAGCAGGCATACTTAGAGAACAAATGTTTTCGATGAAGAGAAGGTGACTTGACATCATGTCGTGGGAAGTCAAATAGTTTCGCTGCCTCTGTTGACTCTAAGAACGAGGCAGAGCAAAGCATTACTAGTTAACTAATAAGTTACTTAATTAATGTAAGTAATCTATCGTTTAGGTTAACGTAGCAAAAGTGAAATACGGTGCAATCTATATATCCCAGTGAAGAGCTGCCTAACTGCTTTTCCCAAATATTCAAAGAGCCCGCTTTCTAAATAATGAAAACACTCTGACATCCATAATCTTGACCTTTTGGTCTAATCAATCCAGCCATTTCCAGTAAAATTCGTTGTCTCTTACACTTGTGCACACTTCCCTATCGAAATCTTTGTCTATTGCTATATCCCATTGTGTCATGGTCATAGCCTGGTCATCTTGTTTTGCTTCCAATTACTGCCAGATTCATTTAAGTTGCTTCGTTTGAAACCTGTTTCATTGACGGCTGGCTCCATAGCGTCAATTCACGTTAACGAGTACGATCATGCATGTAATGTAAAAAAGTGCTGCCCGCACAACCCTAGATCCAATCATGCACTCCACCCAGAGAAGTCGCGGCGGACATTTGAATGATGTTATATTCCATACATAATGGCATCGATAGGCCTTTCAAACAAATAAAAAATGTTGATGATACCTTCGAGCACTTTGTTTTTTTTACATTTAAAGATAGGAAGCTCTTAATGAATGACCTTTTACTACAAACTATCAAATATCAAATTTTCCATGACTCTGGCGCATAAATCAGGCTGCATTTGACCGATGGCATGGGTTATGTTGGCTCTGAAGGCCGCTGTTGTTTGTAGCTTATTCGCATAGACCTGCGACTTCAGAAAACCCGATCTCGACGGCCAGTTCACTTCACCTCCACGTGGGATGACCATTCCCTCTAATCGCTCGTGCAGAATTTCCAATGTGGCCGTAGCTGTGTGGCACGTAGCGCCGTCCTCTTAAAACCACATGTCGTTGGTGTTCATATCATTCAATTCAGGCCAAAAGAAGTTAGTAATCATTGGATCAGTTTCCAACTGCTTCAGAGCCCATTCAGCGAACACATGTCGTTGTCTATGGTCGTTTACATTCACCTCCCGGGTTAGTTGAATTTTGTACGAGTGCAGGGGCAGGCCCAAGTCACGACACAAAATTCGCCAACATGTGGTCTGCGAAAGGCCGAGTTCCTGCATGCGACACTAATCGACTGCCTCGGATTCTCCTGGACACTCTCACGGACAGCGGCGATGTTTTCGGCAGATCTTGCGTTTCGGCGATGAACGGGTGTTGATTTATGGTTCACTGAACTAGTGGACGCAAATTGATCCACCATACTGCGAGTAGTTCTCTCGGAAGGACGATTATGGCGACCGTAAAATGGGCGAAGCGCGCGGAACATTGCCCGAACAGAATACCCATTTTAATAAAACAATCATTTGTACGTGTTGTTGAACACTATGTCCGTTTATGGTAATTTGGCAAAACAGACTGAATAAATGACAGCCATTAGACAGATGTGGCTTCAACAATATGGCCGCTATTAACTGTTTGGAAGGCCATAGTGGAAGATAGTTTCGCTTGTAATTAATTTTTTTTAAGTCATTCTTGTAAGAACATTAAAAACATAGTCTAAAGACACAACAGTGACTTAAGTTAAGCTTATCGGTAAGATAACAGCAGGCTTTGACAGAGACTCTGCAGGAAAGTTTGACGAATTTGAAAGACATTCCAAAACTAGACATGATAATAATGGTGGCTCTACTACCACTCGTGTTCTGCGTGCTACTATCCTCTCACGAGTTCTGGGGTTGTTTCAAAAATATTTTATATTACATTTCTTAAACGGCAAAGAAGATTGTGCTCCATATTAGGGAAATTATCATTCCATAGTTTTTGTAATAGGCTACAGTGGCGTAGTGTATAGGTGGGTTAGGTTAGTGTTAGGTAGAGGTAGTAGGTTGGAAGGCTCACTGAGGCGTACATAGCCCCTTTGTGGTACCACGCGAGTCGAGTATCTCATGTCCATTAAACCATTGGGCGTTGTGTTGACTGACTTGTTTAGGAAATATGAAATATCAAAATTTTGCTTAAAAAATACGTAAATTGTTGTTAATTTCAAAGTCCCAACTTACAGCTAAAGGCACAATAAAACGGACCATTAAAAATCAACAAAAGTTCGTCGTGAATCTGGGCCTCAACCAGTACGCCTCTCCTGCTAGCACGAGAGTTGGTTCAGATTCCTCTCCACTTGGGTGCTCCACTTTACACGTGGATATCCTCTGCTGAGTTGTGCCACTGGTACAGAGTCTGGCACGGAGCCAAGTTGTCCCAGCGCTCTACATGGCCTAGATATCTTTGGCGTTGGATCTGTAGACGCCTGACTAGACTAATGTCGCTGTACAGCCCATATAGTTCGTGGTAGAACCTTCTCCTCCAAATGCCATCAAAGCAAACAGGACCAAAGATCACACACTTTTCTATCGAAAAGACCAAGAGACTGTTCATCCGCTTGGGATATTGTCCATGCCTCTGCGCCGTAAAGCAGGACTGGGATGATCAAGGTCTTGTATAGAGTCAACTTGGTCTTCCGAGAGAAGGCTCTATTACTCAATTGCCTTTTGACCCCAAAGAAACAGCGGCTGGCAACAGTTATTCTGCGTTTAATCTCGGTACAGATGTTATTTGTACTATTTACCGCGGAGCCGATGTAGACGAAGTCCTTCCCTACCTTAAAGTTGTGGCTGCCTATAGTGACATCCTGGCCAAGTCGTCAATGTTGTGCGTCCTTTCTCGATGACAAATTATACTTCGCTTTTCCCTCGTTTACCGCCAGACTCATTTTAGACGCTTCCGTTTCAATGCCAGCAAACGCATCATTGACGGCTCGCTGTGTTCGCCCAATCACGTCAATGTCATCCGCGTAAGCTAGCAGTTGAACGAACTTTTGGAAGATCGTGCCTCTTGTGTTGGCCAGTGAGTTTTGCACGATCTTCTCAAGAACGATGTTAAAGAAGTCACATGACAGCGCGTCGCCTTGTCTAAAACCTTTTTTGACATTGAAGGTCTCGGTGTGTGTTACCGACTTTGATGGAGCAGCGCGAGTTCTCCATCGTCATCCTGCTCAGGCTGACGAGTTTGGCAGGAATGTCAATACTACATATGGCACTGTAGTGCTCGTCTCTACACGCTGTTATATTCGGCCTTGAAATCGACAAGTAGTTGGTGTGTGTCGATCATCATTTCTTGGGTCTTCTCCAGGACCTGCCGCAGTATAAATATTTGACCGATGGTGAACTTCCCTGGCCTGAAACCACACTGATACGGACCTATCAGATTGCTGACGAAAGGTTTCAGGCGTTTGCGTTTGTTAAGGAAACCAATCCCTCGATAGTTGACGCATTTAAGGGGGTCTCCTTTCTTGTGGATAGGGCAAACCATACTGAGATTCCACTCATCGGATATGCTTTCCTCCCACCATATCTTACAGATGAGCTGGTGCATGCGCCCAACCAGATCATCTCCACCTGCTTTAAAGATTTCAGCGGGCAGACTATCTGCCCCAGCAGCTTTGTTAGACTTCAATAAGCTGTCAAGAAACTCCATCAAATTTTTAAACCACCAGAAAGACCCTTTATTTACGATTTATGCTCATGTTTATCTTTCCTATTCTTTAACAAGTAAAAACCCTCGCGACTCTTCAACAACTCGCTTCCTTCGTGGAAAATTTCTTACTCCTACTGCATGTAAACATATCGATTACAGCTAAGCTTACACTGTTGCGTAGTTTTGTGCTCGAAAAGTGGACGTAAACTGCTTCCTGCAGTCAACCTCACTTAACGACATCATTCCGTTGGCAACTGATAACCGAAAGTAGTTTCATTTACATTTTAAATAATAATGGGACTTATCTCGAACTCTGCCTCACAGTTATGAGACTGAATGGCAGAGCATAAAAACCGACAGCATTCAGTCTGTTATTGATTTTCCAGACAAACTATACGTGCGCTTTCATTGGCTATCCCCGCCGTTAAACGCCGACGCTTCCATCGACCATTGCAATAACTACGGATTATCTTGGCGGTTATCTATCCCAGAAAAGGCTGAAAGGACTTTTACATCTCGCACAAGATATGAATCCCACCATAAACCGATGCTACAGTTGCAAATACCATTAAACTTCCCCACAACGTTTCTCCGTCAATCATAATGTGCCACATCTTACCGGAATGCTACACCCAGTGAATTACAATTTCTGCTGGAATTGCAAGTCCTCCGATGTTGATTCAAGTTCTCGGCGTCAGCTCTTCCCACATGCAGTCCCTGATGCGATTCAAATGGGACCAGCGAAAGTGCAAGGGTAAGCGCTGGAAGATTCCAGAAACAATCCCTCTTATCCGTATTTAAACTTTTTTTTATGACATCATCCCCTCTTGCAGGTCCTTCTCGGTTCAACCAAGTCGACTCCATTCAATAGTGCGGAAGTAAGTCGCAAGGAAACATAAAGATCACCATTAATCCATGGCCCAGGCCAAAGCCAAAGCCAAAGCACATAGCCAGCTCTTCTCTAACTCCCATTCTGTTTCTTTTCACATTTATTCCAGCCTGCTCCTGTAGCAGCAGTTGCCACTCACACTTCCCATGTCCTTCGTAGGTGCACGCTGCACTGATGATGCAATTGTACTCGTGCATGGATGAAAGACGATGACTCCTTGGCGCCAATGTTGATTCAAAGTGCAGTCTGATAGCGGCCATTGTGTGGCGTTGAAAGAAGAACTTTCCACGGTACCCCACGACCGTTGATGTGGTGCGGAGCGATGACACTGCTGGTGTATCCTTTGAAAAATCCTGCAGAATGCTTTCTGTGTGTGACTTTTGAAAGTGCTCTCAAGAAAGAGTTTTGCAGACAGAGAG
This sequence comes from Myathropa florea, assembly GCA_930367185.1. Lineage (NCBI taxonomy): Eukaryota > Metazoa > Arthropoda > Insecta > Diptera > Syrphidae > Myathropa > Myathropa florea. The sequence continues at coordinate 111,329,103 of OV884002.1, forward strand.
GTTTGATAGTATCTATGGATTTGGTGCACAATCCCACACTCGTCGTGACACTCGAATGCAAGTTTATCCACTGGTTATGCGAGTAGCTATGCAATTAACATAAAACTGAGGGGCATGCGACGCAGTAGTAATTATACGATGCATCGTTAAGTGTGTTTGTCCTGGTTGGTCTCAAGGAGCTGGACTAGTTCAGCGACGACGAGTCTCAGGCATTGACATTTGCAGAAAGAGATTCAACAAAATAGATACAACTGCACTCGGAAAAGGACGGAATCGACTTCACAAGCATAAAAGAACGAAGTGGGACTTGGCTTAACAACAGCAATTTTGAAATTACATTGAGATTTGTTCTCGAATCACAAAGTTTGTTGGAGAGGATTGTTGAAAGGATACTTTGTTACTCACTCCTTTGTGTTATGCAAACATTGTGTGCATTATTTGCACGAGGCGAGGATTGAAAGCACAAGGTCGTACATATCTGAGTCCTTATTTAACTTTCTTTAGCTGCATTATGCATATTTATGCAGTAAATCAACACAAATTCCAGATGTTCTTTAACTGTTGCCTGCAAAATTGTGCAACCCCTGCCGACATGGTAAATGACAACGCGACGGGATCGACAGCGCCGAGATCTGTTGTATCGAAGGGTCGGAGTTAATCTAAAAGACTTCCCTTACAAAAAAAATAGTATGTCTTTTGTAGTGGAGCTCTTAAGTTTCACTGAAGTGAGTGTCTCCCTATGGAAAATACGTTTTCTTAACCAGAGTAGTGCCGGAGATTTACATAAAACGTGTTCCGATGTCTTATTCTCTTCCAGGCATAGCCGACATTCCTTGTCCTGACTCAGGTTAATTTTGTTAAGGTAGTAATTCAGGCTGCAGAAGCCAGCAAGAAAGCTCGTTAGCTTTCTTATGCTCTCGTTATCTAGGCTAAGGATATCCCTGAAGGAATGGGGTCTGATTAATCGTTTGGATTCCCTAAAACTTGCCCCATTGGTCCAATGATCTAGGCGGAGATTGTTTTCCCATTCGTTAATCAGCGCTGGAGCTGTTGTCCAATTGACACTGCAGTACGGTTCAGGACCTATGACCGCAATTTCCGAACCAGCTCTAGCTAGTTCAGCTGCAGATTCATTACCTGTAATCCCCTTGTGTCTAGCGACCCAGCCAAGTTTAAATTTGCTGTGTTTGGCGAAGGATTGGAGCGCATTGTAACAACGGTTTTGGAGTCCATGAGGTTGAACAATAAAACCTTAAATGCTGCCTGGCTATCTGAAAAGCTTTGTAATCTTGCGCCTTTGATACCCTTAAGGAGATTGTGAATGGTAGGACTCGTCCCCATAGGGACAGGGATCCTCGTGTTGGTTCCAAAGTCTCCAGCTAAAACTCCAGAATCCTGTGTACCGTGCTAAATTTCTGGAGTCTTGTGTTGGAATCTGAAGCAGACTGTTGAACGGCGATCAGGACACAAATACCACTGTCAGCCAGAATGTTCCACTCAACACAACGGACGATAGAAGAGAATACCGTGTCCCCGATCTAGACGAAGTCAAGATAGCGATATCGAGACTGAAGTCTAATAAAGCTGCTGTGGCAGATAGACTGTCTTCCGAAATCTTTAAACCAGCTGGAGATGATCTGTCGCATGCACCAGCTTATCTGTAAGATATGGTCAGAGGAAAGCATGCACGATGAGTGGAATCTAAGTATAATTTGCCCGATCCATAAGGAAGGAAAACCCTTTGACTGCGCCAACTATCGAGGGATAAGTCGTCGTTTAACAAGGATACATATTCTGGTATTATCGCGGGGCATTGTCTTATGGGCGCCGTGGCGTAGTATGTAGGCGCTTCGACTCCTACGCTCGATGTTCATGGTTCGATTCCCGAAAAATCACCTAACATTTTTTCACGGCTCCACCTCTTTCTTATTACTGACTACCGTTCGGAGTCGGCATTAAACTGTGGGTCCCCTCCTCTCGTGAGAGAACAATAGCACAATAGCTGAGAAGCTAAGCCCAGGTCCACCTCGGACTATAGCGCCGCCATTATTATTATTATTATTGTCTTGTGGGTTACCATGCTCATAAAATTGACCTGACCTCCACTGACATCTGCAGGAACCTGCAGCGAGACAGGAATCAGTGAAACTATAGGACACCTACTCTGCGAGTGCCAAGCTCTTGTCAGGACTAGATACGCAAAGTTAGGTAAACATTTCTTCAACTCACTAAAAGACGTGGCGGCTTTGGAACCACGTCTACGCCTCAAATTTTCTCACGCCTCCAACAACTTAAACACTAGTTCTTAGGTTTATTCGGTGTTGTGGTTTTTCACTATGGACCTGTGCGGTTTATGCGAGGCTCAGCCACCACCAACCTAACCTAAGGACATTTCATCTCTATTCATACGAATGTCGAACGAAACACATCGGTGATCAAACAGCTTACACTGCTTAATATTTTGGATATAATTTTCTAATTTATGACTCATGCGACTCGTGTGTGATTGATTGATAGCAATTTAACTCAATTCTCTCTGGAAAGATATGTAGTTACTCCGCAGTAATAAGTTTTGTAAGCTTATTATGTATAGTCCATTACATAGCCAAAGGGCTTCAGCCACCACAAGGTCAAACTCTGTTGGGTTCCTGGCCACAGCTCAATTGCTGGGAACGAGAGAGCGAACGAACTGGCCAGACAAGGGTCTGAAATGGACATCAGCGAAGCGGACACGTCACTACGATTACTGATCAGTGCATTGTACCGGATCATAAGTGAAACAATACAAAAAAAAAGCCGACTCGGCGTGGCTAACAAGAAATGATTGTCACACGACAAGATCAACGTGGCCAAAGCTTAACTACGGGAAAACGAAGAAGCTTCTGGATTTGGACCGTAACTCGATCCGTATGCTCGTCGGAGTGATCGCAGGACACTGCCCTATCGGAACATCGCTCCGGAAATGGAATGCGGAATCCAGCGATCTCTGCCGGAGTTGCGGAAATGAGGAAGAGACCGAGACGATCCAACATCTGCTTTGCCCTCCAGAATGGCTTCAGCCATAACGTGACGTAAGGATACGTTTTTAGATCGTGTACTCCGCAATTGAAGGGATTCACAATGGGCCCATGGACTTCGAGTGGAAGTGATGCTTTAACCATCACACTCTCCTTCCAAAACCAAAGGGCTCATTTCTTTTAGTCTTCTTAAAAGTCTTCGAAACCGTGATCATGTACAATTCCGTACTGAGTGCTGCCAATACGAAAGAAGCAGATCAATGTCGATACACGCCTGTTTTATGATGAGGCAACATGGCAACATTTTTACCTGACTCTTCAAAGACATATGCTTTCAACTTATGAGGTCTCAAAATCGCTTGATTATTTTCCTTAAGCACATATAAGTAGCATTCTTCCTTTTTTCCTAGAGGGTAGAATGAAAGCTTCATCCTACACCCAATGCAAGATCAAATGATCACAAGATAATTCTGAAAGGATTCGAAGCAATTACCAACCAACTGAGGAATAATGCAGATAAATCATGAGAAATTTTTAATTGTCAGATCTCACTCCCACAGATGATGTCATTTGCCCTGAGTTGAAGCACATCGTCTTCTCCCTCCTTGAAAAATGTCCATCACTTCTCCATGAATTCAATCCGTCCGATATTCGTTTTGAATTCATATGTAGCATGACACCAAGGAAATTGGATCACATTTATGGTAGAAACACATTCGAAGTTCTTCAACAAAATGTCGATCCCCGTACGAGATAAGTGATCAACTCGTCGTCAGTCTGACACACAATTGAAGCACATGCATACAAAAACAAAACACACTTCGTTCGCACCTTTCCAAATGTACTGACGTTTTCACAAACGCTTAATTAATTTGATACACTTCCTCTCGAGACGAGCAAAAATTCAGTGAGGAACGTTGCGTTCGACTTATTTCCCACACTTGCGAAGGCAAAACGTGCCTTTGGCCTAGAATCTCATCTTGCAAAAGAATTTTCTGAAAAATACCATAAACTGAAGTTAGAAACAGACTGAAAAAAAAACTAAAAGGAAACGCTGCAAAAATTTTAAGAACAATTTGATGCGTTCTATGTTATGAACAATAATAATAATGGTGGGGCTACCGTCAGAGGTGGACTTGGGCCTAGCTCCCAGCAACCACTCGAGTTGTGCATGCTATTGTTCACTTACGAGTGGATTGGGGGACTTGTCAACTACAAACGACGAGATTGAGAAACTTTTTCTATCTTTGAGCATTATCAGTGATTCGAAAAAGGTAGAGCCGTGAAAATATCAAAGGTGTTTTTTCGGGAATCGAACCCAGACTTCAAGCGTGGGAGTTGGGACCTAAAATAGGACCTAAAATTTTCAAGACATGTTGTGCTCAATCTGTGGCATCCCACCAAACAGTGCAATAAATACTCCTCCATGAATCAAAACTTGTCCAAAAGACCCAATTGGACAATTATAAGAACAAGCAGCAGAATCATAAAAAAAATATTTTAGGAATGTAAGTAGATAAGTAGGTTGAAGTAGGTAAATGCTGCACTTACACCTGTGCACTACAATTGCTGCAACGCGGGTTACCCAACGGGTTAACGGATTAACCGTTTGTCCACAAGTGGTAAACCATTTGGAGCTTTACACAAGGTGCACCATATACTTCTTTTTAAAAAGCAATAAAATTAACAAAAATTAATTTTTTCCATTTATTATGACCTCATTAGTAAGAACAAGCATTCCCATTAATTACGAAATACAACGTCGTTCAAGTGGCTGCCTCAGCTGGCTTCGCAATAGCCCATTCTGTCATCCCAATTCTCCAAAACCTTGTTGATAGTTTCGCGCTGTAACTCACGGATGGCATGGGTCATATTGGCCGTAAGTGCTTGAATAGTTTCCTGATTGTTGGCATAACATCGGTCTTTCACTGTTCCTTACAAAAAAAAGTCCAAAGGGGTGAAATCGCAGCTCCGAGGCGGCCAATTGACATCGCCAAGACGGCTGATAACACGATTTGGGAATTTGGTGCGCAAAAGATCGATTGTGGCATGGGCTGTGTGTAGGGATGCAAACGATACATCGATTTTTGCAAAACATCGATGTTTCGTTCATAAGCATCGATGTTAACATCGATAACAACATCACCCTCAAGGAGACTGGATATCCAACTCCTATTGAACTGTGGGTCGGTGGCTAATCGGAGAGGGTTAATGTTTCGGCATATTTTGGTTGAATGCGAAAGCATAGCAGACCTTGTGTCAACAGCCAAACTATCGCCTGTTCACCAAAGCGAATCGCTATATAAACGTGCATGAAGGGCCCGCTCGGGAACCCAAATCCCGAACCGCAGGATCCTCCAACGTCACTTTGGGTTTTCGTAGGCCCGATAAGCCGCAAAGTAAAAATCTAATCATCAACGAAACGGAAGACAGGGAAGTTTTTTTGGGTTGAAACTGACAAGACTAGTATATTTTGTTGTTTAGGTACGTCGTAAAAATAGCCACCAATTTGTGTGATGGAGAAGATAAATAAAACATCGGAAAACCATCGATGTATCGTTGTTAATACCGATGTTTTTTAACATCGATTTTTGTCGCGGAACCATCGATGTTTTCAAACATCGATGTTTTTAAGAACGATGTTACATCCCTAGCTGTGTGGCATGGCGCGCCATTTTGCATGAACCCGAGGTCGTCCAAATCCGTGTCTTCAATTTCAAAGTCCGCTAACATGGCTCTGTAACGCCCAACGTTGACCGAAACGTTCTTCCCATCATCATTTCCGAAGAAAAATGGTCCAATGATACCACCACTCCACAATCCGCACAAAACTGTCACTCTCTGTGGATGCATTGGCTTCTCGACAGCGACAATAACGTGCGAGTTTTCCGAGCCCCAGATGCCGCAATTTTGTTTGTTAATGCAGGCGCCGAAATGAAAAAACGCCTCGTCAGAAAAGATGATTTTTCCCCCAAAATCGTTGTCCAATTCAAGATGCTCCAAGGCCCAAAGTGTGGAGCGATAACGAAGCGGATGGTGGCGCGCTATCAATTGCTGAGTCAATTGGACTTTGTAAATGAATAATCCGAGATCTTTGTGCAGAATTCTCCTCAGGCTTGTGTGTGAAATGTTGATCTGTTGAAATCGATGGCGAGTTGTTGTTCGTGAATTGAGTCTCACACTCTCTCCACAGCAGCCATATTCTCATCTGTGCGCACCGTACGACGACGGGGACCAAAAGCGTTGTCCACTACCACACCAGTCTCAAGAACTTTTGCACAAATTTGCGTACAGCAGCCGCGGTGGGTGCTTCATTTTGGCCAAAACTTATTTTTAAAAAAACACGCTGTTTGGTCTACGCAGCACTCATTTTGGAAATAAGTTTTCAATATTTCCCAACGTTGTTCATGCGTAAAGCGACTCAGTTCGGAGGTATGATACTGACTTTCTGTCAAGATTTCGAGCAGGAAGCAGCTCAGTTTCAAAATAGCCTATGATTTAAAAAAAAACACTAGATAGCCCACCCTTTATTTAATAAACGGGTATGTACTTTGTTAACGTTGTTAAAAACTGGATGGCGCAGTTGGTAAAGTGCCTGCCTCAAGTTCGAGGGGTCCCAGGTTCGAAAACTGGGAATCCCAGTGAAATCGAATCTGGTCCAGACACCATTTGCCGTTGGGATCAAATTAACGGCACTGAAGTAGGTTGCTACCTGCCAGTACAATGGACCAGTTTTGAGTCTGAGTGCTCCACTAGTGATTCAAAAATCCTCAAAAAAAAAATGACTTTGTTAGTGTTGAACGTTTTTCAAAAGAAGCAGTTTGAGTTTGTTGGTTGGTATCGAGAATTGCTTATTTTAAATATTATTCACAGGGCGGAACCCTCACTACTCACACTTTTTCATCTGCACCTCAAAAAAAGACTTGTTTGCTGTATTTCTCAAAAAATGAGAAACATCGAAATTTCGTCCATGATAATGATCAATGGTTTATTGGTACCAAAGGAGCCTGAGCATGGTCTGCTCGACATTTGGTTCAATTCGACAGTACCACTTGCCATACTATCAACGGTACCATGGAGATATTGAAGGGGAAATGGACCATTTTTAAAATACAACCTCGGTTGCTCAAAAAAGTCCTTGTCCTTAATTTTATTTATTTATTTATTTAAAATATATTTATTTATAATTAAAATTACAAGTAAGGTAAGAAGCCGTGAGTGCCAATCATTTTAAATGAAAAATACAGATCACAAAGCTCTGTTTGCAAAGTGATGTGTTTTATGTACCTTTTATATATTGCTGCAGAATATAAAACGCCTTTCCAGTTTAAGACTCGAACCTGCAGTACAACCGAAAAATGTCTACTCGTTCTTCTTGTTAATAGTCATTACAGTTGCCCATGCGATTTTAAGGACAAATCAACCCACATTACCCTATAAGCATTTTCACTGGCGGGATAACTTGTTCACATAATCTACTTCGAACGTCGCTCTGATCCACATTTACCTTGTCAATACACCGGTCTGCCAAATCAAATAAAAACAAAGTCCAAGAGACCCCCACTGCCTTCCTGTCACCATCCATTTCCTTAGCTCGTCTTTTAGTGAGAAAATTTGTTTATATAATGGTAACTTGAGCGATTTCGTCGAGTGTCAAATTTTTCCAAGTCCCTTGGCTGTAGCTGCTGCTTGTCCTCAAAAGTGATCAACATACACTTCAACTGGTATTTCACAAAACAAAACAAAAAAAAAAAATACTGAGACAAAAAAATTACTCGTACATCTACAAGTGCAAGTATCACTTAAAGTCCTAATCAGCAAAATTCTGAATTCTGTTACTTCAGAGCTGCTTTAGAAGCGGGAAATTTTCCAAAGAACCTCGCTTAGAGATTCAGTAGGACTTCAAACGTTCATCGAGTGCAATCGGTCCGTGCATTTTAATTCGTATTGCAGCGGTTAAAGTCAAGAAGTGAGAGTTAGTTTTAAATAAAATGATGTAAGTTAAAAGTAGTGTTGAAGTGTTTTCCAAATACATGTTTTGAGAAGAAATTCGAAGAGATTTAGAGGGAGACGAATTTGGAGTTGGAAAATGTAAGTATTTTGTTGTAAATTTGAATTAATTTGTCATTGAATGGGTGGGTTTTCTAAAAGATTTAGCCATGTGTCAGTTTTGGCGGCAGTTTTAAAGTTTTTTAAAGTTTTTTTCTTCTTTTGACATTTGTTATCCTTTTGCTTTGCTTTTCATTATATGATAATGACTGATAAGTTATTTGTTCTCTCTATTTTTTTAACTGTTATGTACCATCTTTAATTAGTGTAATAGTTTTCATTAAAAATGTGAAAGTGAAGGTCTTTGACCACTTTCGACATAAAAATGCCTTCTTCCCTTTGGTCCTGTTTTCCATGCCCAATGACTGTATTTCATACTCTCCAATTGTAAATGGAGCTTCAATATATTCATGGGCTTGTAAAATTAACTCCTAGGTAAAAAAAATCAATAGCATTCTTATTCCTAAAGTCCATGCCACTTATGTGTCTCCACATTATCCTGTCTTTGGTCTAGCGTGATTCCTATCACGCACGTTTAGCGGACTATGGTTCCTTTCCAGCAGAATGTGACACAGGGGATGGTGTCTGTCTTTACTGCCTTGGCTCCCTACAGCTGCAATCGAACAATTTCCAAATCGCTATACTCGTCCTCCGAAAAGAAGCTCAAATTCGTCTAAACAGATCAACGTTGCTATGCTGTTCTTTTAGTCCAGGGCTTTGTTTTGTCTCCTATACTAAATTTCCCAAGATACGTGGGACCAAAATAACATTAAGGACGAATATAATAGACGACTGGATGGCGCAGTTGGTTGAGTGCCTGCCCCAAGTTAGAGGGGTCCCAGGTTCGAATCCCAGTGAAATCGAATCTGGTCCAGACATCATTTGCCGTTGGGATCAAATTAACGGCACTGGAGTAGGTTGCTACCTGCCAGTACAATGGACCAGTTTTGAGTCTGAGTGCTCCAGTAGTGTCTCAAAAATTCTACGAAAAAAACAACATTTTTTATTCGTTTGAAAGGCCTATCGATGTCATTATGTATGGAATATAACATCATTCAAATGTCCGCCGCGGTTTCTCTGGGTGGCGTGCATCCGAAATGTCAAATTTTCCATGACTCTGGCGCATAAATCAGGCTGAATTTGACCGATGGCATGGGTTATGTTGGCTCCGAAGGCCTCTGTGGTTTGCAGCTTATTCGCATAGATCTGCGACTTCAGAAAACTCCACAACAAAAAGTCTAACGGCGTCAATCAGTGGCCAGTTCACATCACCTCCTCGTGAGATGACCACGCGCTCGAATCGCTCGTACAGAATTTTCCATGTGAGGTGCGTTGTGTGGCACGTAGCGCGGCTGTCCTGTTAAAACCACATACCGTTGGTATCCGTATCATCCAATTCAGGCCGAAAGAAATTGGTAATCATCAATTGACGCTGCCTGCACAAAATCCACACCAAACAGTCATTTTTTCGGGATGCATTGGACGCTCTTGGATCTTATGTGGATTGGTATCGTTCCAATTTCGAAAGTTTTGTTTGTTAGTTTACCCATTCATCCAGAAATTGGTCTCATCGCTGAGGATTGTTTTTCGATGGGTCAGTTTCCAACTGCTGCCCATTCAGCGAACACACGTCGTGTTCTGTTTCACTTCGTCAACTTTTGGTGCCATGAATATTTCTACGCTATAGAGCAGGACTGAAACGATTAAAGTCTTAAAGAGATCACTTAATTTTTCGAGGGACTGCTATATTTCTTGATTGCTTTATAAACCCGAAGTCACAGAGGTTGGCAATATTGATCCTATCCCCCGCAGTGATCCTATCATTAACCGCAACACCAATCTGAGCCATTTCCTGAAATCGTGTTGGCGCACAAGATAAATTACATTCAAATTCACTAGGACCTGAAATCATCATCAAATCTGCTCCTTTTTGTGGCACTACAGTCCGGGGTAGACCGGGGCCCCAACCACTTTTACACTTTTGTTTGTGATCTCGATGAGTCAACTTCAGCGCGGAAGGAACCGTTTGACGTTCAATTTTCTTCATAAATTTACGGAGAAAATTAATTAATTTCTTGTCTAGGTTTTCATAAGCGTTTTTTTTTTTACTATTTTCTCTAATTGTCTTTGATTTTAAACCAGTTATGACCAGTTTCTGTCATAAATTAAGTCCCTCAAGCATGTAGTACAGTGTGAATGGAAGGCATGTTTTTGTAGTATAATCAAGTGTGAACACCCTTATTGATTGCAAGGTTCGGTCTCGTAATTGGACAAACTGTTTCACTACCCCAACGTTGTAGGTGTTTAAAGTGACGTTTCGAGTCGAGCACTCTTAGATTTTCCTTCATTAATTCCAACATCCGTCGGAGATGTTTCCTTTTCAAGACTCACAATCGCACAACCGAAACCCGTTGTGTCTTTCTGATGATGTCAATGTCATCGGCGTATGCGAGCCGGTGCACAGTTTTGCGAAAGATCATGGCAATCGTTTTGGCGCACAAATAAACCGGCATTCAAATGCACCAGGACCTGGAATCTTCAATAAATCTAAGTCAATAAAAGTAAGCGCTACAGTCCGATCTGCACCTCATCCAAAAACCTCGTCAGCTAGCGCAATCCTTTGGTCGCTGTTGCCAATTGCGAACATCAAGTCCCTATACATTTGGGTCCATCAACTTAGATGTGGACGTCCTATGGTGTGTTCTCCCACAGGCTCAGAGTTGAAAACTATTCCGGCACGAGCTAAGTTGTCCACGCGCTCTACATAGCCTAAGATTCACTATACAGCGCATACAGTTCGTGGTAAAATGTTCTTCTTCAAATGCTATCAACGCAAACAGGACCAAAGACCGCATGCAGAACTTGTGTGTCGAAAAAAACAAAACCTTTTTCATTCGCTTTCGATATTATTAATGCCTTTTTGTTTTTTGAGCTAAAAAAGTAGTGGTTGGTAAGAGTTATTCTACGTTTGACTTCGGTGCTATCTACCGCGAAGCCGAGGTAGATGAAGTCCTTCACCACCTCAAGCTGCCTATGGTGACGTTCTGGCCAAGTCGTCGATGTTGTGCTTCCTTTCTCGATGACAGCATAAACTTTGATTTTGCCCTCGTTTAACGCCGGACCCATTTCAGCCATTTCCGTTTCAATGCCAGTGAACCCCTCGTTGACCGCTCTCTGAGTTCGACTAATCACCTCAATGTCATCCGCGTATGCCACCAGTTATACGGACTATTGTAAGATCGTGATTCTTGTGATGGTCAGTGAGTTTTGCACAATTTTCTGAAATACGAATTTGAAAAAGTCACTTACAGGGCCTTGTCAAAAACCTTTTTTAAGCATTGTAGGTCTTGGTGAGTTCGTTACCGACCTTGATGGAGCAGCGAGAGTTCTCCATCGTCATCCTGCTTAGTCTGAATAATTTGGCATGAAAGTCAAAACTAGACATGGCGCTGCATAGTTCGCTGTCATATGCGGCCTTCAAATCGACGAATAGGTAGATTGTGTCAATTTGCATTTCTAGCGTCTTTTCTGCCGCAGTGTGAAGATCAGGTCTATGGTGGACTTCCTTGGCCTGAAACCACACTGATACGGACCTACCAGATTGAAGAACGACAGAGAAGATCTTATACGCGATATTTAGGGTACTTTTAAAAGTCGCAGCTCCTTTAACCTTTTATTTAGTTCTCTTTTTTTCTTTCGCATATCAGCCAGTCTTTTTTTTTAGAAATAAAGGTCTCTTAAAAAATACTGGAGCGCTAAATGCTTTAGCTGATGATTATGGTTCCTGAGTTTGGTCAGCGATAGTTTCTTCTATGATTCCTTGCAGAGGTTTAACCCGAATAGTTTAAGCTAATACACTCTCATTCTTTTCTCATAGTTCTAGATTTTAGAGATCAATTGGTTCATAAAGCAATTGTCTGACGTCCGTCTTCTCACATTAATTAGCCCTTCCTCTTGCCTAAACTTCTTACAGATCATCAACTTAATTATATTCCTGCCTAAACATTGAGGACTTTTATCTTTATTAACCTCACTTTGGTTACTTCTTCGCCTTTCGGCTTACAAATAAAACGTCAGGCAATGGTCATCAATAAATATGGAATTTAACAGTTTAAATAATACCCTTTCTTCGTCTTCAAATAAAATTGCAGTTTGCAGAGAAGACTTTATACCTGTTGGGAGCAGGAGCACGAATCTTTCCTATTTTTCCCCTGGATCACTTTTGCTAAAAAGATAGATAATTCCTTCAAAAATACAAAGACTTCTATTTATCCTGGAATTTTTCACAGCCGGTGAGCAATTTCAGATCATATGAAAAAGCAGATCAAAGGACATCAGTTTTCCCTGCTTGGGGAATATTTTGGACACAACTAGCCTTCCTTGCAAGCAAAACCAGTATACTTCGCACCATACACCCCATCAATGCTATTTAAAGTACACATTCTTTCTCTTTTCCTTCCATAAAGAGGCGTTAAAGACCCTCAAAGCATTCCTTCTCAATCCACTTGCACTTTTCCCTCATCGATTTCATCAAAGATAATGTGATTAAAATGCCACACACATTCTCCTTTGCCGAGTAAAGTGCGTTTTATTATGAAAACCAAAAAACAAACAAGAAAATATTGTATTTCAAAGATACTCGCTGTCGAACGAAACCGCATACGTACATGGTGAGTTAAATTGTGTTTTTTTACTATTCGGCTCTTGCCTTTGTATCTGCATCTGCAGAGTGCATTTCAAAAGAATCTCTGCACCGATTTTGGTTCACTACACGCATTGACATAACTCTCCTGGCCAACATTGGCAAGCAGGCAACTGACGGGCAGCCCCCAATGATGCAACGTCCACCAATGTGTGTGCTCAATTGGATTGGTAGGTTCGTATCACGATCACCACTCACCACTGGAGACAATCCGCCGCAGATGTTTGCCCAGGTGAAGATGGCTTCACCTTTGCTTCGCCAAGCCGGCCAACTCGATGACTATATGCGTTGTGTGGCCTAGCCTATTGGCGGTTATTTCGTTTTTGGTGGATGCCAGCTCGCACCAAGAGCTTGGGAGCTCTTGACGATTATTAATGGGCACCGGCAACCATATCGAGAGCAGGTAATTCTTTAAATGCGTCGAATTGCAAAAAAAAATATAAAAATCATTGGAAATCCAACTGAAATCCATAAAGTCTTCGCTGCGCTGCAGATCCGGTTGTGGATTGGCGCACAAAGCTGTGAGGCAGTGCAGACAGATATTCAACAATTCAATCACGTAATGAAATTGTTTAATTTTTAATTGAAACAGCTGGCGATTACTGTGTGCCCAAGTTATTCGGGTAGCAAGCGACGGAAAGCGTATTGACATCTTGTGACTTATGGTGGTCTTGCTACTGACAGCGTCAATCGTCTCTTTACACGACTGTCAACCGTTTGTTGGCTTCTCTTGGTAGCCTATGCTTTGAGTTTTTAGTCAATCCTAACCGAGACTGATTTTGAATACGAAATCGAATAATTGAACAGATGTATAGATGAGCACGTGTAAGTTTTTCTAGCAAAGGTGGTATTTTAACAAACGATGCTCAAGTGAGCAGGCCAATTGCATTCCTCCCTTCCATGAATTCACCCGCAATACTCGTCTCTCAAGGAATGCTCATCAGTTCACCCTCAAGCCTGTTTTTGGACAGTTAAGTTTAGCGAGTCATTTTTTAGCTGCACACGAATATGGAGTGCTCTTCCTAGTCCAATTTTTCCCACTCACTACAATCCGCAGACATTTAAGACCCATGTGCACAGGTACCTCCTCTCCCTTTCTCCCTCTATACCTTCAGCCCGTGCTGTGTCTTGATTCCGGACACTTAAGGGTAGTCGTAACCCCCTTTGCACGCGCAAATTATAAAAAAGAAAGCAAAACAGGGTCATTTATGAACCTTAAGCTAAATGCACGCATGGTGTTCGAAAAACTTACTTAAACCATCATTTGTGGCGATTAATTTTTTTAATAAGCTTTAGCTATTTTCGTTTGTTCCAAATAACACACATTCCCTTTCAAAGTTAGGGATAATTTCGTCAAATTTCCGCAATTAATCGTCGCTGTGGACTTTTGATAAAGGTAGCCCTAAACGACGAACATGCTCACCGAACTTGCTCGTGCTCGCCGCATTTTCGTCGTTTATTGGCTGGTTCGCGAGACGCTCGCTGTTGGCGAAAAATTTCGTTTTTGTCGTGTTCGTTGGCTTTTATGTTCGCTGTGTAGGGCCATGTTCGGGAACAAACCTCATTTTTGCTGTGAACGCCGCCGAGTGCATATCGCGGATTAAGCGCAATGTCAACAGTCAGCCACGATTTTATCGAGGAATTCACCACTTGCGCTTCCCTATCACACATGTTGACGGTTTTAAGAAACAACACGAAATGAATGTTCGTTAAATGTGTTCGGCGTGTAGGGGATAACGCAAACGAGTAAGTTCGGCGAGCATGTTCGTCGTTTAGGGCTACCTTAAGCTACTGGGTAAAGAATTATCTTTGTGAAGCGTGCGTTTAATTGTAATTCAACTTATAAGTCACATTAGTTAGTTGAAACACTGTCTTAGCAACGTATTCCACTGCACAAAGTTTTAAGCTACCTTCTCCTTTCGAAGATGTAACTGTAGCGACAATAAGGCGATGCTTACACTTACACCAACCATTTTCGATATTTCATTGTTATTCTTAGGATGGTAAAATTTTACAGCATAAAAACAATTTCGGCGCTTAAGCTTCATTCACTAAATGCTGTTTTTTAGCCTGTTTCAAAAGGAGGATCCGGTAAGTATTTTGCTTTTATTCGCTCACAGACCTGGTCAAACCATCTTAAGGAATTATCTTCTTGGTGTCTATGTTAATTTGACACAAACCTGGGGAGGAGGTTGGTTGCTGATTTTCTAAGGATTATCGTACCTCCTATTTCAGCCTGTCATAGCTTGAGGATTTTATAGTTCAAGGCTTAGCTTCAAATTTTCGCCAACTTGCTGCAATGAATTAAGAGAATAGTTTCAATAGTTTTTTCCGTAATGCCCTTGGTTTCTTGTATGTTAAAGAAGTAACTGAACATTGTCTTAATGTTTTAAATTAACTTTGGAACAAATAAGCCAGTATCACAGGAAGAAATCTTTGACGTTAGGCAAAAAGGTCTTAAGTCGCAATGGCCGTGTGGGTTCGTGCGTAGACCCATGCCCATTAGACTGTCACAGTCTTTTTGCAGATAGGGATTAAGTGTGTTCGAAAAAAAAATTGCAAATAAGCTATGAAGTGAAGTTGTGCTAGACTTAAGTCGTTAATACCAAATGAAAGAGAAAAAAAAAAGCGAATTAAGCCCAATCAAAAACCGAAAATGCTTTTTGACTTAAGACCTTTTGGTCCAACGTCAAAGAAATAGCAGCTGCCAACAATAATCTTGAACCAGCGACTTATAAGCATTATTTTGCTTCGCTTTCGCATCTACATTTAAATTTGAGGCAAACACTGTACACTTGTAAGAGCGAAATCAAAGTGTCGCATTGTCAAGATTTAATACAATAAAATGACTTCTGACGCGTAAAATGAGGTGATCTTAAAGAATTTCTTATTGGATTTCTGTTATTGCGTATGCTTTGTTTTTATTGCCCTAAATTACAATATTTTTAAAAGAATAAGCAGTTTCTGAAGCCTTTATAACCACCTGACTTTCTATGAACCTATGGTGTTCCTTTGGCAGACGAAATGCGACGGATATCTCCGGTGAGGCTGCGAAGATTCTGTTGCAGGTGTTGTCGGTGTAAATTTCCGTGGCTGTTCGATTCATAACCTTCTAGGGAGACCTTTTTCCTTTCTATTCTATATGTTCGGTCTGGGAAGAGTCTCCATGCGTTCTTTACTATAGACTTTTTTTCTACTGATGACACTTTCTCAATTGTAGAGCTGCTTTGTTAACCATTAATTTCCCAAAGATGTCATTAACAGTCAAAATTTAATGCTATCTTTCAGAGGAATTTAATTTTCTTGTTCCGATACTAAATAATAGCTTCAGTCGATTGCTCTGTTTTGTATCGTCGGCGACGCGGTGTTATCGCAGATTCATACAGTTTTTGTGTTTTCTGGCACATTCACTTTAATTTCTGTAGTTGTTCTCGAAATGCACATGAACGCATATAGTCTCATTTAAGGCATTTAACCGAGGCACCTAGGGAAATGAAGCAACAATAGTTTCTTCACTGCAAGTCTCCACAACGACAGAGAAATTAATGCGCTAAAATGTTCTCTACCATCCCCTATAGTGTACCAGTAGATAAATTTTGTTATAGAGGAGAGTTTTAATCCTAATATTGTTCCATTGGTTAGTTCTTGATTTAGTGCAAAACGATGTAAGTTAAAGTTCTAAACATGTTATTTGGAACACGTCCGTAAGTGCGTTTAGTTCTAAAATTTTAAATAGTTCTTTCATTCTGCGTGCAACCAGAAGTCCACCAACTGCAACCTCTCCCCCTTCTCATTACTTTAAATTGCATTACATTATACAAATTTGCCTTCTTCTACTAACAAGAAAACGCAAACCTAAACTCGTTAAAAAGAAAATTGTCGCGATTTTAAATTGAATCAAAATCGGATTATCGGTTCTAATGAAATCAAGAATTCTCTGGGTATCTCTCGGTATCTTAAACATCCCCATACCAGTTGAGCAAAGTTTGTCAGACATTCGAAATTTATATTGTCTAGACTTTGTAAGGTGACTAGGCTCGGTACACAATTTAATTCGAATTTTTTGCGAGGTTATAATAATCTTATTTCTAGAGTTCTTGTAAATTAGATTTTCTTTTGACGAAAACGAAAGCGAATGGTGTCTATGGCCGGAGCATTAGAACATATTTTATAAACATTTTAACATGTGGTATATGTAACAGATATAGCTGTTCTTTCGACGCTCAGAGTATGTAAGCCTTTTTTAAGGAAAGGGTAGGTTAGGTTAGGTTAGGATAAGAGGGCTTTATGTTGTTGCCAGCGATTACACCCAGAGGCCGTGGAGGTCCATTGTGTATGCCCTGTAAGGATTGTATGTTTTCCGAGAATTAACGCAGGGTCAGTACGTAATTACCGAAACAACCCCGTTCTAGTTAAAAATTTCCTTAGGTTAGGAGTCTGTACCTTCGCCACATCGCTGAGCTCGTGAAAGAACCTTTCTTTCAATTGAGTGAGCCGTCGTTCTTGTAGAGCAGGGCAATGGCAAAGGAGATGCTCCACTGATTCAATTTCTTCTTCATCCCTACAGCTCCTACAGAAATCATTCTGGGAGGTCTAGTCTCTTAGCCATTGCACCTATCGTGCAGTGGCCAGTGAGAACCCCTATTAAGATGCGTATGATTTTCTTATTGTTGGATATGAGGGATTTTGTCTTGTTGATATCGTATTTGGGCCATAAGCAGTGGGATATGACGCAGCCTGGGTGGCTTTGCCACTGTTCGTTTGCTGATGACACAAATACTTGCTCATGGAAAGGGTAAACCCGTGCAAATGAACGTTGATTTCTTGTAGAAGTTAATTCTTTTATCAGCGTTTGTCTAAAGCGACATTAACAAAAAGGTAGGCCTTGCAGACACTTACGTTTCATCTTCGAAAATCAGTAAACCTGAATATTTTGCATCTCCTGCACTTCCTCGCCTTTAATATTCTGTTTTCATAAATAAATCAGTTCCTCGTTCTCCATTGACAGCAATGTTGCTTGCAATCGCTGCTCTTCTATGTGTACTTCCGGGCGCTCAATAAATGTGCCTGAAGAGAAACAAACAAACTTAATTCAAAACCGAATTCTCCCTTCATTGACTAATGAATGTGCAATTGCGGTACAATCAGCTTCTCCGATACGGAAATCATCAATCAATCATATTTCAAATTCAAGCTTTAAGCTAATAAATTGAAGGTTTCACTTCACTCTGGTATTAAAGTTGTGTGTGATAGTTGCGCAATTTCTACCAGCTGCTGTGCTCTTAACTAATTATAGATCCAGTCAGGCCCAAACGTTCTTTATAACTAGTATAGGAGGAAGGGTTAAAATTAATGGGGAACTACTAGATAGTTCGCCAATGTCTCAACTTGGCTCTCTTATCTCCTTCTTTTTATAAACTGACTTTTCTTACAGAATACCCTAGCAAAATGATTGCTTCCTCTAACGAAATAGAATGTGCTTTCATCATGAGTCTGCCTGAGATCTTTATAAGTCATAAAATGAAAGTCTTGAGGCATTCCTTCAAAATGCATAAGATTGTCACAATCAACAAACTCAACATGTGATTTTCTAGTTTTTGTTGTAAAGAAGTATACTACGGAACTTGACAGGAAACACATTCAAACTATGATAGATTTAAGATTTTCGAAAAAAAACTAACTGGCATTTTTTGAGACGCACTAGTATCCAGACAAATATTTTTTTCATTGGAACTGTTAAGATATTTAGGTAACTCTATTTGATTTGCTTGGCTATGAACTTAGTTGGTCTTTCCATTCCGATGGATAATAGTTAAAAAGTATCGTTAGGCTGCCACCAGTTTACTTTCTTTAAATATATTTACATATTTTGAGCTTCCCGAAAAATCACCTAAACATTTTTTCACGGCTCCACCTCTTTCGAGTCACAGACAATGCTCAAAGAGTATAATTGTATAGAAATAGCTTCTCAATCTCGCCGTTGGGAGTCGGCATTAAACTGTAGGACCTCTCCACTCGTGAGAGAACAATAGCACGCACAACACGAGTGGTTGCTGAGAAGCTAGGCCCAGATTCACCTCGGACTGTAGCGCCGCCATTTTATCATTATTATTATTATTATTATTCTCGAATTACGCATTTTCACTGCTAGTCTTTCACGGAGAAATCTCATCTCATGTTCAGCGATCCGCATCTTCCACTAAAGGGGTCGCGGGGGCAACACACACACGAGGGATCTCCAGGCCACTCGATCCTCCGCCATCGACTTGAACTCATCAGGAGCTATTCTCAATCGCAACTAGGCGAGTGTTTGGACTTGGTCCAACCATCTCGTCCTGGGTCTGCCAAGCGGTCGCCTACTTGATGGAATCGTATTCAAGGCACGCCTCGGAAGTCGTGATGATGGGGACATTCGTGCCACGTGACCAAACCATCGAAGTACAACCCTTTCCGTTCGAAGAAACAGTTGCCCACGGTTGATTTCCTCGCGCACTCCCATGTTTCTCACCCTATCCCGGCAAGTAATTCCTGCAACAACACGAAGAAATCTCATCTTGGCAGCTGGTATTCGCGATCTTATTCTTTCGGTCATTATCCACGGAGAAATGAATGTGGTAAATATTTTCTCTGCCATCCACTGTAGTGTACCAGAAGATGGGCTTCGTTATAGAGGAGAGTCTTAATTCTGATATTTTTCCATTGGTTTGTTCTTGATTTGGTGTTAAACTACGTAAGTTAAAGTTCTAAACTTGCTGTCTGACACCCCGGCAAGTGAATTTAGTTCTGAAATCTTACATTGTTCATTCAGTCTGTGTGCAACCAGTAAGCCACAAACTGCAACATCTCTCACTCTTTACTCTAAATTGCGTTACATTATGTAAATTTGCCTTCTTCCACTAACTAGAAAACGCAGACCTAGGCAAACTCGTTAAAAAGAAAATTGTCGCGATTTTAAATTGAATCAAAATCAGATTATCGGCTCTAATGAAATCAAGAAGTATACCTCTGGGTATCTTAAACATCCCCGTACAGTTGAGCAAAGCCTCTTGTCAGACATTCGCAATTCAGTTTGTCTGGACAGCTTCCTTGGCTTTTAAGGGAGACCAGACTCGATGCACGATTTGATTCGAATTTCCTGCGAGGTTGTGACAATTTTATCTCTGGAGTCCTTGTCGCTCCTGTAAATTTTTTCTTGACGAAAACGGAGGCGAATTGTGTCTACTTGTATATTTCATCACTTCCCACATGTCTGGCATTATTTACAACTTGCGTCAGTGGATTCGTCGACTCGGTGTGAGGAAGAAGTGACTTGTAGCATTTTCAGGTGGGACTGAGGAATTATTGATGGACTGGGTGTGCAAAACCCTAAAGCTATTCCGGAGTTTTAATGGTGTTTCATGTACGTACTTTTCTTTCTTTTACGGGCCTTTGTTAATTTACGCTTTAAAGGGAACGTTGAGGTATAAAGTGTCGGAGTTTCTTGAGATTGCTTTTTTATGAATTCTTAAGAAGAGATTTAAGGGAAAGTATTCAATACTTCGGTTTTTTTTCTGCATCTCGTGACAAAGTGGCTTAGAATATTTCAGTTCATCAAAATTACTAGATAAATGATTATCACCGCGAAAAGTTAGATCGTATATAAAATGTCTTTCACACAACATTTAGGCAAATACAAAGTTTTACTTGTAAATGAAGATTGCGATGTGAATTTCATTGAAACAATTTCGTTGGATTACTTTTTCTTTTTTTTTATTCGGAGGATTTTTTGAAACACTACTGAAGCAGTCAGACTCAAAACCGGTCCATTGTATTGCCAGGTAGCAACCTACTCCAGTGCCGTTAATTTGATCCCAACGGCAAATGGTGACTGGACCAGATTCGATTTCACTGGGATTCGAACCTGGGACCTCTCGAACTTGGGGCAGGCACTTAACCAACTGCGCCATCCAGTCGTCTTACTTACTTACTTATTTAGCAGGCTCCCGATTCGTGAAGGGTCTCTGCCTGAGACACGGCATCCTTCTATGCCCTGCGGTTCCGGGCACGCTACTTCTAGTTATCCAGACCAAGCACTCCGGCATCTGCGATAGCTTGGTCCTTGAAACGGAGGTTCGGTCTTCCTTTTCTTCTCCAACCTGTGGGCTGTGATTCGAAGATCCTCTTTGCTGGAGCGCTCTATGTGGCCGAGCCAGTGTAGCCGTCGTTTTTTTGGGTTTTTGGACTACATCCACATCTTTGTACAGCTCGTAGAGTTCGCGGTTGTATCTTCTCCTCCATTCGCCCTCCTCGCATACGGGACCAAAAATGTGCTCTGCTTTCCTGCTTATCGTTTAACTCTCGGCTCCATACTATAGAACTGGCAGGATTAGCGTTTTGTAGAACATGCATTTTGTCTTTCGAGTTAGGAGTTTTGAAACCATTTGTTTCGCCAAACCGAAGTAGCAGCTATTTCCTAGGGTAACTCTTCGTCGAATCTCCACTAGGGTGTCATTCGTGGGGTTGATATTTACTCCGAGGTGTGTAAACTCCTTAACCACCTCGAAGTTATTGCTGCCAAGAGTGACGTTTTGTCCTAGACGATGGACCGAAAATTATTTGTTTGTTGATAGCAAATACTTGGTTTTGTCCTCATTTACTTCAAGACCAACTCATTTCGCCTCTTCTTTAATGTCATTGGATTACTGTAAGGAGTTTTAGTTGAGGCTGTGGCTCTAAATATCTGCTCATTCTAAGCTACCACTTAAAAAGTGTGACCAGATAGCAATGACAGTTTTTTTTTCAATTTGCATGTTTTAGTAGTTGTCAAAGTTAAGAATGACATCCAGCTGTCAAAATAATTCACTACGCTTTCCCATTTTATCATCCATCGTTTCACACTTGCCGAAAGTTCGAAAATTATTAAAAAAATTCTGTCAAAATTCCGTCTCAGTTATGAATGCGCAACGTGAACGCAGATTTCGTCCTGAGGTCGGACGTCATCATGGCTTCAGTGTGCTGAAAGTTCGTCGTGCCGTGGGAAAGCTTGAGTGTGAGTACACTCTTGAAGACCTCAAGTCATCAATTAGACAGATATTGGTGCAAAATTAAGAAAACAAACATAGCCACCGTGGCGGACAGCATCAAAGAAGAAAGAACCAGAAATGTCAAGGCTAAATGTCGATCAGATGAATTGGGAATTACCAGAGAGTCCACCCGGCTTATTTTATGGCTGGATTTGGACCTACAGCCGCACAAGATTGTGCTGGGCCAAGAATTAAAGCCGGACAACCATAGGTAACAATGTGAGTTCGCTAATTATGCCACGGAAATGTTGGCCGACGATCCGGATTTTGGCCATAAAACTGGACTTAATGGACGAGGCTCATTTTTTGGCTCAAAAGCTATGTCAAAAACCGAAATTGCAAACAAAGTCCATAAGTGTTCGACCTACCGTCACTGCACTCACAAAGATTGACTGTTTGGTGCGGTTTATGGCATGGCGCCGACTGATTATTTATTATTTTCTCCGGGGCTGAGTCAGGCCCCTTTTTTCTTTCTTTTTTTTCTGAGAATTTTTGAAACACTACTGGAGCACTCAGACTCAAAACTGGTCTATTGTATTACAATTTGATCTCAACGGCAAATGGTGACTGGACCAAATTCGATTTCACTGGGATTCGAACCTGGGACCTCTCTAACTTGGGGCAGGCACCTAACCAACTGCGCCATCCAGTCGTTTTTAGGCCCTTAGTCTGCGCTAACAAGTCAATCACTTTGGACGATCTTGATGCCATCATTCAAGACGCTATTGCCTGAATAACGCCGCACATATAGGACCAAATCATCAGAAATTGGACCGACCGCTCGAAGCACTGCCAGTAAAATCGATGCGACCATTTGAATAAGAATGTAGCTGCCATGAATGTAGCTTACAAAAAAGTCAAAGTCAATTTTATATCTCGCACTGTGGTTGTTTTATTTTTTGGTCCAACTAGCCCCTCCAGCTGACACGATCTTTAGCCAGCTGCCTCGAACCACGCACTCCTGAGACCCGCAACGACCATATTAACTTAACACTCCTTAACATATGACAGAGAGATTAAGTCTACCAATGGAGTCTGACTGATTTTTCTGAACTAACAAACCAAACAGAACGCGATATAAAACAACTTGCATATTGCTACAGTGAGACGACAGGATGGCGCAGTTGGTTAAGTGCCTGCATCTACCATGAATCTGTAAGGGCTCCTGAATTTCCAGATCCATCTTTAGATCTTTTATTGAAAAAGTTATCGAATTCGCCCAGTATGTGCGAATGAACCAAAGCAGTATCCATATCAAAGGCCAGGAGGTGTCAATATCTAAAGGCCCATCAATGGCGAGCAAACACTATCGGATATCATGAATTCCATCACGAATATGCAAGCGGACTCATGCTGGCCACATAACGAAAGACAATGAGCCACACCCCGAGAACGTCATCCCACTTACACCGGTATTAAGTCCCTCAATAGGGGGTAATCTTCAGAATTACCTTCACTCCTGTTCATATCGCTTCAATCCCAATGAAATTGCTTTGATTTATGCGTCAATCCAATCCGTACGTATGGATGGTTGTGTGTGAGCTCCACTATCTAAGTGGAGACTTATGATTCATGGGACGGCTTCAAAAAGTGTGCCCACGTTCGTCAATTGGATTTCCTTGCCCTCGCCGTTGTCGTTTTTGTCATCAGCCTGCTTCATAGAAGAGAATATCAATAGGAATCGTATGCTTGAGGTAGACGTGCACATTCGATTGGGTTTCTGCTGGAATTCAAGAGCTCCAGTCTCTTCGAGGTCTGTGCAGAGGTTGACGAGTCACATTAGCAAGGCGTTGCATCCCATCGATTTGAAGCGAGTGAAGGTTACATATTTTCGTTAGGTGGTGGTGTGGGCCAAATAGAATTTAAATTCGGAATACTCGCCTGAAAAGTGGCACTCTCCGTGAGGATTGCGGTTCATTATTCGTGGAGCGGATACACGCTTAATGCGAGGATATTTGAATTTCAGAATGAAGGAGGATTTTAGACGAGTTGATTTGCACAAGTGACGGGATACGTAGGAAGCTCATTTCTATTATGCAAAGCAGTGTGGTGTAGATTTGGGAATGTAATCAGAGTGAGGATTTGATGCAGTGAAAGGAAGCCGAGGAACTTTAGTCTGCTATGAAGGTCGTAAACGGTGTTCATAGAGTATTCTTTAGATACAGATTTTGTGCTGGTATTAAGTTTTTATTTACTCGTAACTGAATAAGAATGGTTACCAATTGTGTGGTAAGCCTTTTTAAACTGTAGCAAAGTTTTTTGACACACCACTGGAGCACTCAGACTCAAAACTGGTCCATTGTACTGCCAGGTAGAAGCCTACTTCAGTTCCATTAGTTTGATCCCAACAGCAAATGGTGACTGGACCAGATTCGATTTCACTGAAATTCGAACCTGGGACCCTTCGAACTTGGGGCAGAAACTTAATCAACTGCGCCATCCGGTCACTCCACTCCAGTTGCACACTCTTATTGACGGCGGCGAAGTTTTCGGCAGACCTTGTTTCGTCGACGTACGGGTGTTGGTTTATCATCATCACTGAATTAGTGGACTCAAATGTATCCACCACACTGTGAATTGTCTTCTCGGTAGGACGATTATGGCGACCATAAAATGAGGGAAGCACGCGGAGCGTTGTCCGAACAGAACACTAATTTTGATAAAACAATTTTACATATCATTAGCATGTGTTGTTGAACGCTATGTCCATCCATGGTGATTTGGCAAAACAGACTGAACAATTGACACCCAATTTGACAGATGCAGCTTATGCAACAATATGGCCACTATAAACTGTCAAAGTTCGGAAGTCTGAAGGAGACCCCTTAGAAGCTATATATGTTTAGCAAATTTCATATGTAAGAAAATTCCTTATAAAAAGAATGTCTTTCGCAGTTGTTCTCCAAATTAGGGAACCGAGGGAGGTTCTGAATTAATCCAGTCCTTTACTTCCACTGCTTGCCTTCAAATCATATACTTTGATTGATTCTGAAACGTTCTCTTGAATTTTCTAAAACTGTACCTCACTTGCGTATCAGAAACAAGAGCGTTTTTTTTTCACGCTGGTGTTCATTTGTCTACGTCCAATCAGTTATAACGAAAGCATATTTTTTTATTTTCTTACTTAATTGATGCACTGATATTTCTTACATTTGTTTCATTCATTCATTTACAGTTAAATTTAAAAGCAAATCTCATGTTTCGGAGAATACCGAAGACACGGCTTCACACAGCACCAAACAGCACAAAAACGGCTCTGCTGCTGTTTAAAATCACCGGAAACCCTCAACCAAGAGTTTTCTGAGTGTTGTTGTTGCTATTCGTATGTACAAAACGAATGAAAATGTATCTTTTTGATTTCATTTGCAGGATTCACCTGGCAAGAGAGTGCAATACGCTTGGTTCTTCATTACAATTACAGGACGTGCTTCAAAAATTGGACGTGGGAACAAGCCACTACCTCGCTGTCACGTGATTCAATGAATTTTAAAATTTCATGTGATGTGACGTAGTGGAACATTCCTAACGTTTACCACATCAAACAGCACCGTCATCACTGTGTATCCACCATTTATTGTGTCCTTCTCCTTTTCTCATTTATATTCCAAGTCCTAGCCATCACTGGGGCATTACTCTTGTCTATTTACGTACAGCTCAGGTGAATGCAAGAAGCAATAAAGTATCTTGAACCCCCACCCAACCAATGGTCGAATGAAAAATGCAAATTCATCGTCACAAGATAACCAGCGCTCAGCTCAACACAACGTCTATCCACCAGAACGGCGAGCAAGGACAAATCCGCAGGTAAATCATTTTAAAATTGATATTCCAATGAATCATGCTTTAACTACTACCCATCCATACTATCGTACGACCGAGGTTGAGGCAGGTAACAAAATGAAATATTTTATCGTCGCAGATATGGAAAGAGGGACACGTTCAGCTCTGCAGCACGCAGCACATGTCTTGTTGTGTTGGGTTGGGAGGCAAACAAGGAAACCAGTCCATAGAAAGGAGTTGAGTATCGTGTCATCACCGATCCGACGGATCAGCGCGGTTGATTGAATCGATCGTGTCTCTAGATGTGTATCATAGCTTCGCGGACCGCATTTGGTATTCGAAACAAATGCAATCTGTCACTTTGTGGGTAATTTCTTGGAAAACGAAAATGCCTGAGGGATATGTCTGGAATCCTCAAGCTGCAGGACGATAAGATGCTCCATCTTTTAGATCGCATACAAAGAGATGCAAATATGGTATGTATTTGCATAAAATGTGGGAGTAAGGAGAGTGGATGTTCATACACATATTTACCGCGTATGTTCGCAACTTAAAGGAAACAAGGTGGCAACACATGATATTTCACTGCATATTTTAGAAGCGTTCCTCTTGCTCATCCATGAAATAAACGGAATTTTTTAAACAACATAAGTTAAAGAAAGTCTTAAGAAGAAAAATTTGTGGTCGCCGTGGCAAAGTGGGTAAGTGCCATCGATTCTCACCTTTTTTTCAATTCCAGGCAAAGCTGATTTTATTTTCACAGTACCAACTCTCTGGAGATACTGACTATGGTCAGAAAGTATTATTGTCAATTAAAGCTACTCTAACGTTCGGAGTCGGCAAAAAACTGCAACATCCCTTCACTAGTGAAAACGCAAGGCTAAGGTGATTGCTGTAGAGACCAGCCCCAAATCCTTACAGGCCTTCTAGCGCTACTCGAAAAATAAAAAAAGAAGAAATATTGGATATAACTGAGTGGACGAAAAATTACTTTTATCAAAAAATAATTTAAATTTTGCTTTTTGTCTTTTTTTGCATAGATAACAGTATTCTAGTGTTTATTTCTACAAATCCGCGATTTTACAATTGGTATTAAATTTATTTTGGATATGATAACTTTCACTAATGACAGCTTTTACTTAGAGATTAACCCACGACCAACCTGGCTTAGAACACAGATGCAACTAGAAGTCGGCAATACTAACAACAAACCTCTTACTGTGCTACTTTATCTAATAAAATTGATTTAACGAATAAAATATAAATACAATTTGGAGACAGCTTTGGAAAATTTTCAAATAAATAATAAGTAAAAAATAATTAATCTTACCTAACTGTTTTCAAAATTTAAATGTCTTTTATTTTTATATTATATTCTAAAATGTTGTATCTTAGGTCCGTAAGATATTAAAATATAAATTATCTGTTGTTCTAAGTTAAATCGAAGAGCACAATTTGTTATTGACTTTTTTTAACCAAATGTCTCTTACGTCATGTCCAATTTAAAATGGTCCTTAGTAAACTTAATAAAATAAGTATATAACTTAAAAACTCAATAAAGAAAACCCGAATTCGTTAGGATATTTCCAACAGTACGTATTAATTTTTGTATATTTTAAAAATAATTGTTAACAAAAAATCCCTTAATTAAAAGTCAATATTTATTTTTTATAACATTTTATTTAGTTAAAATATGAACTATTGACTTCTAAAACCTTCTTCTACCGTGATTCAAGGTTTGGTTGATTTGATTCCACTTGGTTGTGTCAGGTCCTCGGCCCCAAGATTGTAGTCACCACTCTGTGCGAATTATTTGAAAACATGCTTATCTCCTTACGCACACTTTCAATCACAATAAACAGAGCCTATCACTCCCCAGCAAAGTCTGGCCACTTTGAAATGCCACGCACGTCGTCAACTACTGCGAGTGCATCTTGAGTCTAAAAATAAATATGTCATCTGCCAGCCTTCACTTTGAAAGACTATTTTAACCAATGTCGCGCGAAAATGCAAAATCACAGAAAAAAATCGAAACTGGCGCAATAACAAAATGTCAAAACTCCTAGATAAGCCGCGTATCTTTGTTGTGAGCAAAGTTCACTCCATGGATGCAGATAAACAGCCATTTGTTACCCGCTGCCCCTGAAAAGTGCTCGGTTGTGGCACGGATGTGACAGCCAGTGCAATGTGAAGCCCTCTTTAATATTCATTTATGTGGAGGCGAATTTCGTTTGCATAATGAATGCATAATTTCTCCGATTCGATATCTATAAGATAGAAATGGAAAAAGTATCTAGCATGCAAGACACCGACAGGAAGAAGGGAAGATTGCGCATGCATGTGAGGTCTAAGTGGTTCGTTGCATGGAGTTTGGATAAGGTATTAATTTCAAAATCGGTGCGTGTATCGAGAGCAACGTGCTTAAAGTTTGATGTAGCGTAATTTTTTCTTCTTAGAATTATTGCATTCGATAAGTCATTTAAGAGTATCATACAATTTTTTTTTTGATCCGACCTTAAACAAAAGTCTGATGAAATGCAATCCACCATACTGGACTCGCATAAGTCAGAATTGGGCGAACGAAAGCTTGGTAGCATATGATCTTCACATCAGGTGCCTGGAGTAAAATAAATTTTTCAGTGACGTGAATGCAGCTCTTGCCTTTTGCAGCTGCGTATTTATGTGCTCATTGTAATAATATAATAATGGCGGCGCTACAGTCCGAGGTGGACCTGGGCCTATCTTCTCAGCAACCACTCGCGGTGTGCGTGCTATTGTTCTCTCACTAGTGGAAGGGACCTACAGTTTAATGCTGACTCCGAACGGCGAGATTGAGAAGCTATATCTAGACAGTTATACTCTTTGAGCATTGTCAGTGACTCGAAAGAGGTGGAGCCGTGAAAAAATGTTTGATTTTTTTTTTCGAGATTCGAACCGACGACCTCGAGCGTAGGAGTCGACATAGACACCTAAGTACCTTTCAACACTCTTTGACTCAATGTGGAGACCATCGCAACTCGTTATTCGCAAACTCTTCCAGTTTCGCCTCAAATCTGAATTACTGCGTCTTATTGAGGTGCGGAACAGTAAAGTTTCACATTTTGCATGGTTGATCTTTAGCTTCCATTCAGAACAGAATACCCGCAACTTATTAAAATTGTTCTAAAGCTCTCTCTGAATGTTCTGAATTTTAGAGCCGCTTGCATACAGAATAACGTCGTCAGCAAATGCTATTGAATTACTCGTTCCTCTTAGCACTTCAGAAATATAGATGTTAAAGAGGATCGGTGCGGAAACTGTGCCCTGTGGAAGACCATTCGTGACATTAAAAACTTTAGCCGTTGTGCATTGTCTATCTGTTACCACGAATTTCTTTCCGTACGCCATAGACATAATCATCTTTACTAGATGAGCTGGGAATTCATATCGCAGAAGTTTATATTCTTTCTTTTTTGTCTTTGTGGCTTTTTCGGTGTCCACTAGACAGGCAGCTGTACATCGTTTGGCGTTTAAATTCCAATTGATATCTGAGATCAGTTTTGTAACAGCGTGCACCGCCGAATGGTTTTTTGAACCCGAATTGATTCTGCGGTATGATCTCCTTTCTAAAATTGACTTATTAATTACTACTTTAAAAACCTTACCGACGTTAGGCAGGCAAACTAATTGGCCTCTAATTAGAGGGATCAGAGAGATCCTTCTTCTTTTTTATTATTGGAAAAACCTTCGATGTTTTCCAAAAATTCAGGAAGTAGCAGTTCAATGGTTCGACTAAGAAAGACGACGTCCGTGGAAAGCATTACCTGCTTCATTAAGATGTTGCAGAAGAAATGTGGATAATTTGCCGATCAATTATTTCCACCATTAAGTGACGGTGCTACTGGCAGGAAGTGCATGTGAGGAATTCATAATTTTTTTTTTGATGATTTTTTTAATCACTTCTGGAGCACTCAGACTCAAAACTGGTTCATTGTACTGCCAAGTAGCAACGTACTCCAGTGCCAAATAAATAATGAATTATTTTCGGTCAGATTCCATCAATTTTCCCCTTTTTTTGATTATCATATTTCACACATGAAATTATATTGCGATGGAAGCTGAAGAAACAAGTCAAAAATTACACAGAGTGAGGTCATAAATACATAAACAATGAATTTTGATAAGTTGTCATGTACACCATGGGCTTGACGTAAAAAAAAATCTTACGGCTGACATGTTTGAAGAACCTACATTTTTATGTCGTTAATGCCTTTTTTGTCTGATAAAAAATTTCCAGAACTTAAAATTTCCGGATATTGTCCACTCTTGAGATGACATTTAAGAAGCATTTCCGAATGACAAGGAAAACATTTCAAGTGCATAGCACTTATGGTTATTTTCTAATCAGTTCTGTTGCGGATTATTTTTGCGTCAATAAAGGCGTCAATTTTCGCAAAAGATTTAACGCCGAAGTCGCGTATGAAATGAAGTTGCTGTTCTGTAAATATACAGTCAGGAACATTCAGTTTCATACGTTTGCAATTTTGAATAATAAATTTGATTTAAATGAAAGCCTTAGAAGTCAAACACATTTGAATATTTTTTAATTACTTTTTGAAATATTTAGATATTTATATATATTTATAGAATATTTATTATTTTTTGAAAATAAGATAGAAACAACAAAAATATGGGAACATTCAATTTCATACGACAAAGAAATAGAAAAAACAAGTAAATAAACAAAAAGTTAAAAAAATCTTCAATATTTTGTTGGAAAGTAAGGGCACTTTCTACTTAAGGCTGTAAGTCGACTTGACATGTATTCAACCAATTTGTTAGTAATCTCTGACGGAATTTTGGCAGACTCTTCTGAAATTACTTGCTGTAATTGGCTTTTGGTTCGTGTTTGATTATTCAAACTAATTTGTTTGTCCAGATACTCGCATAAATGTTCGATCGGGTTAATATCTGGACTTTGAGGTGTTTCCGTCACTTTGGGACAGTTGTATAATAACCACGTTCGCACTAGCAAATACCTATGCATGGGGTGAATGTCCTGGTAAAAATGGAAAGTGTTTTCTGTCCCCAATTTTTAAGCACTAGGAACCAAATTTTTTTTAAATTGCCAAATACATTTCTTTGTTCATATTTGCATCAATAAATTCCAAATTTTCAACTCCTTCATTGCTCATGGAACCAAATACCATCATTGACTGACCACCATCCTTAGTACCCGTATGAAACTGAATGTTCCTGACTGTATGTGTTTTGGCGAATAATAACTTCATTCGAGGAAAAGCAGACAAATTCGGCTTGTTATTGGTGCTTAACATAAGTTGAACAAGTTGAATCGTCTAATCAAAATGTAACGAATTAAGCTACAAAAACGTTATTGCTTACATTGACGAAATTCAGATTCTAATCTATGCACCAAAAGCTGGCCTACAAAGTAATTTAAATAGGAGAGGACTTCAATCGCTTATTTTACAGGAGAATCATGAAATGTTTTTTATTTACATAAAGTACGAAATACCCGATGCAATCGTTGTACCAATCTTTGTACCAACGGTTGAGCAGATTTGGTGTATCGTGTGTTTTCAACCAACCCACTGTTGTACCGATATTGTACGATTGCATCCTATTGAGTGTAGAGCCGCTGTCACAAGCAACAGATTGCATGGAAGTTGAATAGTGTGCATTCTCACACGCAATTGTTGTATTGATTTTAGTTCTGTTTCGGCTCTTCTAGTGGCGGGTTAAGTCTAAGGTTAATCAATTTCGAATTAACTGCTGGATAATGACTAAATAAAATGCCCGTTGTACGTAAATTGTGTACAGATGTGTAGATGTGTTCTGCATACAATAGTTGGGCCGATATCGGTAGTCAGTACAACCATGGTATTGTGTATTCCGTACTTAATACAACAAATGGTGTTTCTGATAGTGAACTACCTTTTACTGACTTCTTCTTCGGATGGCCAAGACGTATATAGTTATGATCCCCCTGTTTGGGAATATAGTTGACTTGTTAGTCATTTGGAAAGTAAACGTGGTAGATCAATGAACATCCCACCGCATCCTGGATTAAGCCAATCCGGTCAAAGTACAAGAATGTTTCCGGCGGAATGAAGCCATTTCGGCAAGCGCTCTCATAATATGCTTCATTGAGGTAGTAAGCTCCAAATATCAGCTCGTTTTCTGAGGTCTTAGCTCGTGCAATGTGTCTTCGAAGCAGCTTATTATTAATTATTAAAATTATCCATTCTGTTTACGTTGGCTTCGTTATACAAGAACTCCGTGGGAGAGAATTTTTTGTATTCAGATTCTTGGAGTCTGTCCTTCTTGAGAAAAGCCCGGAGACACTGCCTCTCAAACAGCCTCACCTTTTCCATCTGGGAAGGACTCACGTTGATCCACACTGGACAACCGTACGGATGAGGACCATGTGGCAACTTGGTATCAAGTTGGCAGCTATAAAACAACCCTCTTGCCACAGCAGAGGTCTTTCCGTTCTTTGTCAGAGCAGTAGCTATATGTCTGTCGAAATATAGATACTGATTCAGCCAAATGCCTTGGTACCTTACTACACTTTTCACAGCTAACGGCTCCTCCTGCCCCAGTTTCTTTTCGTGTCCCTTGAGGACCTGTATAATGGAGTTCGGAAAAGGATGGTTTCACACTTCTGGTAGTTGATTTTCACCTTCCAGTCGTCGCAAAATCGTTGAATTTTCTCGAAGTTGCAGGATTATGTTGATGACCTCAACCTTCGACGCTGTCCTGTACGCCACCAAGTCTTCGGCGTTCGTTGTTAAAAATAGCGAAGAGGATTTGTGAGTTAACTGCACCATCCTGGAGCCCATTTTTATGCGGAAAACTTTGGTAGATGTCATGTTGTTGCTTTTAACAACAAAACTTTTACCTGTTATAATGTCATAAATCGAGTAAAGCAGTGACAACTTAAGGAAGAGGCCCCAAGTCGACGAGGCAGGCCCCGATGCACTGGGTTTTTGCTTTGTTCCATTAAATGTCGGACACCATAATTGTCCTTGTTTTTGTTTTTTTTTTTTTGTAAATGCATTTTTTTATTTTTATCTTTAAAAATCTTATATTCTAGGAAAAAAAATACTTAAACTAGATATAATAAATGGTTTCTTATACTATCTTACTGGCCCTATGCGGGCACTCTAAGTTAATTTAGGAATGTTTAATTTATTTTGCCTTTCGGCTTCTTTTGTAATTTTACATATTTTATTTTAATAATACTAAAAGAATATCGTAACCTATTCAGGTTCCCTCTTCTGAGCGAACCCAAATAATTGTCCTTGTTCTAATAGGAGTATGCTCAATTTTGTGAGGTACAGTATATCGCGAACTGATTTTACATTTTGAAAATGCTTTGTTTGACCTTTCTGTTTTTTCGGAATAATCAGGTTGGAGGAAATTTCAGACTCAGTTGCTATTAACTTAACCCTTCTGTTCTGTTGGGGTCATTTTATAACTCAAAATGATTTCAACTTGAAATATTTTGGTTTTGAGTAAATTTTTTTTTTCAAATCCTTCCTACTCAGTGCACAAATTGTAAAGAATTTTTGATAACTGTATCAATCTATTTAACATTTATTTTCCAGACATGACTTTAGGTAAGTATATATGTACACATGTTACGTTTCGGGTCACTTTGTGACCCAACGAACAGCGGTTAACAAAAGTAGGCTATTACTCTTTTTTTGCAGATATAAGTGTTTAGTGTCTTCAATTTATAAAAAAAAGTACATATGAAATATATAATATCTTCTTCTTCTTCTTTCTTCTTCTACAGTCCGAGGTGGACCTGGGACTCAACCAACATGCCTCTCCAGCCACCACGATCTTTTACTGATGTCTCGAGTTTCGCACATCAAGCCGGCTGAGGTCCCCTTGTTCGTGGACGTCCTCTGTTGCGTTGTCCCACAGACTCAGAGTCGAAGACTCTTCGGGCTGGAGCTAAGTTGTCCATACGCTCTACATGGCCTAGGCATCTTAGGCGTTGGATCCGTAGACGCCTGGCTAGACTCATGTCGCTGTACAGCCCATACAGTTCGTGGTTGAATCTTCTCCTCCAAACGCCATCAACAGGACCAAAGATCGCGCGCAGAACTTTTCTCTCGAAAAGACCAAGAGACTGTTCATCCGCTTGGGTTATTGTCCATGCCTCTGCGCCGTACAGCAGGACTGGGATGATCAAGGTCTTATACAGAGTCAGCTTGGTCTTCCGAGAGAGGGCTCGCACTCTGTCATATGCGGCCATGAAATCGATAAATAGGTGATGTGTGTCGATCTGCATCTCTTCTCCAGGATCTGCCGCAGTGTGAGGATTTGATCGATGGTGGACTTCCCCGGCCTGACACCATACTGATAGGGACCTATCAGATTAGTGACGAAAGGTTTCAGGCGTTCGCACAGAATGGCAGAAAATATCGTATAGGCGATGTTATGGAGACTTATCCCTTGATAGTTGGTGTAGTCAAATAGGTCTCCTTTCTTGTGGATCGGGCAAATGATACTGAGATTCCACTCATCGGGCATGCTTTCCTCCGACCATATCTTACAGATGAGCTGGTGCATGCGCCCAACCAGGTCATCTCCAGCTGCTTTAAACATTTCAGCGAGCAGACTATCTGCACCAGCAGCTTTGTAAAACTTCACTCTCGTTATTGCTTTCTTGACTTTGTCTAGATCTGGGGGACGAAATTCTCTTCTAACATCGTCCGATGTGTTGAGTGGAACATTCTGCCTGACAGCGGTATTTGTGTCCTCATCGCCGTTAACAGTCTGCAGAAATGATTTTTCCAAATTCGCAGTTTCGACTGCGAATCTACTACTAGTTGTCCATTCTCGTCCCTACAGGCTTCTGTCCCAACTTTATACCCATGGACATCATTCCTGCCATAACACTTCTCTATCTTCTCGAAATATATAACATGGCTGATGAAAATATCGAACGTGTTCCAGTAAGTTGTATCTCGAAAACTATTAGGGCCAGAATGCTTGAAAGGGCTCAATGAAGCCAAGTTTTTGTGATTTTTTCATATTTTTAAACACTTTGGTTGAGAAATGGCTTTAACTTTGAAGCCCTTTATATTTAAGACGGTACTTTGGATCAGAAAGTGTTGAACCAAACCTCCACCTCATTTCAAAAGATCTGTTGATTGATATATCACAGGAGGGGGTGCGTCAATGTTTAAAAATCAATCAATCAACTTCACCTATACGGAAGCCACCCCCAAATGGCCCCACTTTTTAAATTTAGTGCATGGACAATGATATATAGGTCTGCAGTACCTAATTCCAAAATTTCATGTCGATATCTTTATAAACTTCGGAGATAAAAGAGAAATTATAAAGGTTCCGTTTTTGTAGACGGAAATTTAAGAATAAGGTCTTTTGTAGATGAAAATTTGCAATACCCAAAGTGATCCATTCCGGGCTAATATGTATGTATGTGGTGTAAGCACTAAAATATGGGCTATTGAAGGTTCATATGTGCCCACGAACGAAATGAATCTCCTACCAAATCCATGAATTTGTTTTTTTATTGACTATTGATGACAATATTTTCCTCAGAACACACAACTCTCTGCCTGCTTGATGGTTGGTTTATGCAGTAAAGTGTATTGAGTGCGAAGCAATATCAATAAAAAGACGAATTGTGCGTTCAATTGGCTTATTGTATGAACAATAAAATCAATGAGGCGTTCTATGGTAGATTTGAGCTGATTTTATAACTGAATTCCCACTTTGCTGCAGTTTATATTTGTTCATTTTGTTTGAATGCGTGAAATGACTTACACTTGACAATTGTAAGTGTGAAACAGGCAATAAAAGATTAAATAAGTGACACATGAGATGGTTTTGAAGAACTGACACAAAATACACATATGCCACTTAACACAAAATATCTACTGTGGGTGAGAGTTAGGCTTTAAAGGTCCCTGTAGTGATGATTGACAAAACCTAAGTCTGTCGTTTATCTTCAATCCAAGCCACGATCAATTCCGGGCTGTGAGATGAGCTGTCAGTGTCGTACGTTACCGACGGCAACAGCACACGACACGCACCGAAATCATGATTTACTCCAACTGCTTGGTGATGCTCTGCTCTGTCACAATCATTTCCTTAAATGCTTTTGACGTCTATCAAGCTCCGCAGGTCTCCGCAGTCGTGTGCGAAAATGGTATCAAATCCTTTTTGGATGAACGTCAACCATAACAGACTGATCTCTCACCCGCGGATAGAGGCTTGAAACACCGCGCAGATATCTTCACCGAAGACACACTCTCCTTCGTAATTAATCCACTTAGCCTATTCAGATCCACAGGCACTATCCAGAGTAAAAGAAGCAGACCAGCCGCGTAGTCTGCGCGCATTTTCCAAAACGGGTGTGCAATCACAACCGAATCGCACGTCCACTTATGAATTATTAATTTGTGCCCCTTATGGTTCGGACAGGTCGTCGGATCGGTGGCCCGGCAGTGGCTGGCTGACTCTTCTCGAATTCCCTTCCATTTCATTTCAATAAATCCGCAAGTGACTAGGTGACAGACGGCGAGAGTTACGTGCGGTATGCGAGCCACAATGAATGGCGTCACGGCTGTATGTTGATGAAGCATGCTGCTTCTGCAATTTCCTGGCTTCGAGCGAAAGTGGTATGCCACGGGAAGAATTTACTGCACAAAGCTGATATGTATCCGACCGCTTAGGCTCTTCGTCTTCCTTGACTACAAGTCAATTGACCGTGTCGCATGGAGTGCTTGTATTTCGACTCTGCCGGGGAGGCAGCTTGGCACGATGCTCTCCTAATGAGCTGCTGTTCTCCAATAAACAATCCGTCTCACAGCACCTCATGCATTTGCAAGACAATGGGACGGTAGTACCTGGTGGTGGAGCTTGTTTTTTTTGTGAACCCGAATCCATCATCCGCGTGAGGCTTTTGCGGCCGAGCTGGAGTACTCTGCTCGTGGGGAAGAGTGAAAGTCCCACTAGACTGCTGTCTGGCAGCCGTTGCAAAAGCCTTAGATACAAATCTGGATCGTCGTTGAGGAAATTATTAATTATTCCCTTCGTTATGGTCGCTGTCTTTTGACTCCATTCAACAATGGACCAGAAACAGCGGTTGGAATACGCATTGAAACATTTCTCGGATGAACTGTCTGCTTGCATTTACGAGGCGGCAGAAAGAGGAAGAGGAATGTTTTGATCCAAAGATACACATCCTAACACAAGGTGTTGCATAGTTGCATACAGATCTGTGGTCCGGTAAGTGATGCGAGTCGTAGCTTACGTAACTGGCACGTGTACTTTGAATGAGTTATCTTACTTAGGTGGCGCTATAGTTCGGGGTGAACCTGGCTTGGTAGGTAGGTAGGTTAAAGGGTGCCCTCCCGACTAATGTCGCGGCTCACTTAGACCAACAGTTTGGGTTCTAACGAGCCTCTCCAGCTAGGAAGGTCCTTATCTAGCTGCCTTCTGTTGTGCACTTCAAGCCTGTTGAGGTCCCCTTCAATTTGTGCGCGCCACATAAGACCAGGTCTTCCTCTACTGCGTCGTTTCTCTGAGCTAAATTCGAATACTCTGCGGGCCGGAGCATTGGTGTCCATTCGCTCTATATGTCCTAGTCAACTTAACTGACTGATGCGCAGTTTTTTGATTAGGCCGATGCCGCTGTACGTCGTTGAATCACCTCCGCTTTTGACAAAAACCATGCTTCAGCGCCATAAAGGTGGACTGGAATGATCAAGGTCTATATACAGGATGGGCCAAATACAAGTTTATTTTTAAAAATGCAATAAAATTAACAACATTGGTTTTTTTCGATGTATTATGGCTTTATTAGTAAGAACAAACATTCCCATTAATTATGAAATACAACACCGTTCAAGTCACTTGGATGGCTTCGCAGTAGCGCATTCTGTCACATCAATTTTCGAAGACCTTTTTGATGGTTTCGGGCTGTAGCTCACGGATTCCTTGGATGATATTGACCTTAAGTACTTAAATCGTTTCCAAACTGTTGTCATAACATCTGTCATTCACGATTCCCCACAAAAAAAATTCCAAAAGGGGTCAAATCGCAGCTCCGAGGCGGCCAATTGGCGTCGCCAAGACGGCTAAGAACACGTTTTGGGAATTTGGTGTGCAAAAGATCGATTGTGGCACGGGCTGTGTGGCATGGCGCGCCATCCGGCATGAACCAGATGTCGTCCAAATCCGTGTCTTCAATTTCAGTAAGAAAGTCGGTTAGCATGGCTTTGTTACGCCCACCGTTGACCGAAACGTTGTTCCCATCATCATTTTCGAAGAAAAATGGTCCAATGATGCCACAACTCCACAATCTGCACCAAATTGTCACTCTTTGTGGATGCATTGGCTTCTCGACAATTGACAATAACGTGCAGGTTTTCCGAGCGGCAAT
Source organism: Myathropa florea (assembly GCA_930367185.1). NCBI lineage: Eukaryota > Metazoa > Arthropoda > Insecta > Diptera > Syrphidae > Myathropa > Myathropa florea. The sequence continues at coordinate 111,367,146 of OV884002.1, forward strand.
TTTGTTTGTTAACGTAGCTGACGAGTTAAAAATGCACCTCGTCAAAAAAGAAGACTTTTCGCCAAAAATCGTTGTCCAATTCAAGCTGCTCTAAGGCCCAAACTGCGAAGTGATAATGAAGCGGATGGTCGCGCGCCTTCATGTTCTGTAAGCGAATAATCCGAGATCTTTGTGCAGAATTCAAATTCTTGGCAGGCTAGTGACTGAAATGTTGAACTGTTGCGATCGCTGGCGAGTTGATGTTCGTGAATTGAGTCTCACACTCTCGGCCACAGGAGCATTCTCATCTGTGCGCACCGTACGTCGACGGAGACCATGAGTATAGTCCACTAGCATACCCGTCTCACGAACTTTTTGCACAAACTTACGCACAGCAATCGCGGTGGGTGCTTCATTCCGGCCAAAACTTATTTTCAAAAGGCGCATTGTTTGGGCTACACAGCACTCACTTTGGAAATAAGTTTTCAATATTTCCCAACGTTGTTCAAGCGTAACGTGACTCATTTCGTTCCGCGGAGGTATGATACTGAGTTTCTGTCAAAATTTCGAGCGGGAAACAGATGTTAGTGTCAAAATAACCCATGATTTAAAAAAAAGCACTAAAACACTGGGTACAATCAGAAGTGGCGAAAAATGTGGGAAGGTAAATACCCGCTAGGACTTAATTGAGACTGAATAACACCGCTTCAACTGAGTACAGTCCACCCGCTGATTCAGACAGACAAAGGTCCACAACTCATTTACCATTAGTAAACGTTCCCAGATCCATCTTTATGCATCATCCCCAGTCCAGGTCCACACAGATGGTGGTTCATTATCTGTCATTTCGGACTCATTCGAAAACTCTTAAAATTCCCTTAGTAACCCCCTTTCCGAGTGAAAAACGACGCCATCAGAGCACTCTCCGTCCATCTAATTTATTATGAAACCCGAAATCGAGTTCCACACAAATCCGCCGTCCATTAGTCCTAATATCCTGCCCACCACCCCGGTGTTCGGTTGAAAATTCTCAAACATTCCGGTGGATAACTCGGTCAGGCAAACCGTATCAACTCCTGTCCCTACCTCAGGTACCTCATAATCCATCGGTCAATGGTGAACTATCACGAGTCCTCACCGGCGCAGCATTATCGTTGGCAGTCGCCACCCATTTCGTCCATTTAAATGCTAACTAGACTTTACATGGTGATATCCTTGGCGCAGGCACTGGAATAGATACATTACCGGCAAGCTCCTGACCCGTGGGCGGAGATTAATCGAGCGTAGTGCACTCAGACCACCACCACAACACGATTTTGTTATTACGCCGGCAAAAAGGGGGTCAGTAGACCGCAAAGTCAGCCATAACCGTTCAGTGAAACACCACCCCGACCAACTCTGAATGCAGCCCACTGTTGAGATACATCCTTCTGAATGGAAACGAGGATGATTTTGCTCATAATTCGAGACAACAACTGAATCCCTGAGCCTGCATAATTTGCTGAATTGGAGGCACTGGCAAAAAACCGGGTAATCCTCGCCTAAGCAGCATGTGAAGACTCCAAGAACTAGAATGCTGAAACGCTGCCTGATTCGGGTGCATCTTGTATGCTGATATTGTATCTGCAGTGGATTTCGTGCTGTGCTCCACTTTTCCGTCGCTAAGAATGTCAGTACACTCCGCCCGAAGGGTACACGGTGTTGTTGGCTGGGTCTGGTCATGTGCGAAATTGCCTGCACCACACATAGCCTTCCGCTTGTGTGAGGGCACAATCCAAACGACACAGAGGACAACAAGTTCTGGGTCATAAAGTTTTTCGTTTTCCCCGGAAACTTGTTCCCCTTACTGCCCCTTGCTTACGGCGTGCACAGATTGAGCGTGGGTGGGTGGATGGGGCTGAGAATATGGCGCTTTTCAAATGCAGAACATCTACTTTAGTTTGGTGGGCCTTTGGCCTCTTTTCACTCGTACAGATGCGAAAGTCGGTTGCTTGAGTAAATAGTTTCCATGCCGATGGATTTTTAGATCGCTCTTTGAGCAAGGTAGGCCCATTCGCGTAGTTCTGATGCATTTACCGTCATTCATGCGAAAGACTTTTGGATACAATGACGCATTGTCGGTAATCAACGTTTAAGCCGCGGTGGTGAGGGTGAGATGACGGGGGCAGTAGTGCACGGCATGGTTACAGCATGAGGATGGAGGAAAGGAAGGCTACTTAATTTATTTTCCAGAGGATGATCAAGTTGGTTTAAAGTGAAATTGATTTTCTCATTTTTGTCATGGTCCTTGGCACATTATGACTCGATTCTTTTCATTCGTGGAATATTCATCTTTGGACAAACGATTCAAAGGAAACGCAAAGTGCCAGAAAGGAAAAGCCAAACTTTAGAAGCGACGACATCGAATTCAATAGGAAATTTACAGATCAATTTCTGTTTGAAGCATTCGCTGTCCGGGGTAGACCTGAGCCTCAACCAAAACTCTTTTCCAGATAGCATTGTCTTTTGATAGCTGTCCCCAATTACGTTCATGGGTAGGTGCCTCAATTAGGTCCTAGTGAACCCATTGGGATGCCAAAAGGGGAATCTCATCTCTTTTCTCCACGTTCTGTGCCAAATAAATCTGTGGTGTTCAGCCATCCGGCTATCTTATGAATCCGCATAAATTGGTGAGAGGTTTATTTGGAATCGTGGAGAGATGTGATCTCTCAGATGACAGAGACTGGGGCAGTGGCATATGTAGGTAGCGTCCTGTTGTTCCTCTTCGTCACCATAGCCCCTTCATACAACGCCAACGGTGAGCCCTACATTCATTGCGTGGCATTTTAGACGGTTATGACCGGTGAGTGGATGCCGTGACATAGTAGGTAAGCGCGTCGACTCCTACGCTCGAAGTCTGGTTTCGAATCTCGAAAACAATTTTTAATTTGTTCACGGTTCCGCCTGTGTCGAGGCACTGAAAATGCTTAAAGAGTATAACTGTCTGGAAAAAGCTTCTCAATCTCACCACTCGGAGTTGGCATTAAACCTTAGGTTCCCTAAATTCGTGAGATATCAATCGCTCGCACGACAAAAGTGGTTGCTGAGATGCTAGGCCCAAGTGAACGAACTACTCGTATATCATAACATTTATACACAGTTGGCCAAATACAAGTTTTTTTTTTTAAAAATGCAATAAAATGAGCAAAATGAAATGCGTGTCTATTAGTAATTAAAAACATTCCTATTAATTATGAAATACAAAGTCGTTCAAATGGCTGCCTTGGTTGGCTTCGCAGTAGCGCAATCTGTCACCCCAATTTTTCAGGACCTTGTTGATAGTTTCGGACTGTAGCTTACGGATTGCTTGGATGATATTGGCCTTAAGTGCTTGAATTGTTTCCGGATTGTTAGCATAACATCGGTCCTTCACGGTTCCCGACAAAAAAAAGTCCAAAGGTGTCAAATCGCAGCTCCGAGGCGGCCAATTGACATCGCCAAGACGGCGGATAACACGATTCGGGAATTTGGTGCGCAAAAGATCGATTGTGGCATGGGCTGTGTGGCAAGACGCGCCATCTTGCAGGAACGACAAGTCGACCAAATCCATGTCTTCAATTTCAGTAAAAAAAAAATCGGTTAACATGGTCCTGTAACCCCCACCGTTGACCGGAACCTGGTCCCCAGCCTCATTTTCGAAGAAAAATGGTCTAATGATGCCACCACTCAATACAATCCGCACCGAATTGTCACTCTCTGTGGATACATTGGCTTCTCGACAATAAGGTGCGGGTTTTCCGAGCCCCAGATGCTCCAATTTTGTTTGTCAACGTAGACGCCGAGATAAAAATGCGCCTCGTCAGAAAAGTTGATTTTTCGCCCAAAATCGTTGTCCAATTCAAGCTGCCCCAATTCCCAAACTGCGAAGCGATAACGAAGCGGATGGTCGCGCGCCTTCAATTGCTGAGTCAATTGGACCTTGTAAGCGAAGAATCCGAGATCTTTGGTCAGAATTCGAATTCTCCTCAGGCTAGTGTGTGAAATGTTGATCGGTTGACATCGATGGCGAGTTGATGTTCGTGAATTGAGTCTCGGCACACTCTCGGCCTCAGCAGCTACATTCTCATCTGTGCGCACCGTACGACGACGGGGACCATGAGTGTTGTCCACTAGTATACCAGTCTCATGAACTTTTTGCACAAATTTGCGTACAGCTGTCGTGGTGCGTGCTTCATTTCGGCCAAAACTTATTTTCAAAAACCGCACTGTTTGAGCTACACAGTACTCACTTTGGAAATAAGTTTTCAATATTTTCCAACGTTGCTTAAGTTTTGGTCCGCGACGGTATGATACCGTCTTGACTTTCTGTCAAGATTTCGAGCGGGAAACAGCTGTTAGTGTCAAAATAACTAAAGATTTTAAAAAAATCACTAAATAGCCCATCCTGTATAGAAAACAGCCCCGTTCATCTTTGCGAAGTGTTTATCTTTCTTTCATCGATCCTTAGTTATTTTAGGTTAGGGGGCTGCTGGTGAAATTTACCAGCACACTTATGGTCAGACTACCACCACTGATCGATCGTTGCAGTGGTAGTGGCGTTAATTTGTTCTCAACGCAAATGGTGACTGAACCAGATGAAAAACCGAATAAAAGCGTATTAACTTTGCTTTCGCTGGGATTCGAATCTAGGACCCCTCAAACTTGGGGCAGGCACTTAACCAACTGCGCCATCCAGTCGTTGTTAAAAAAGAAATGTCTTAGTGAAAAAAAAAACCTTCAGTAGAGTCGCGATATCGCGAACAATTAAAAACCAAGCCAGTTGACATTTGCGAAGGTTGAAATTTAACAAATGAATAGGATAATCTCACGTTGGATATTCTTCTAAAAACGTGTTTTATTTTACAAATTAACATTAATTAGATTTTTAATTAATATTTTTTATTTAAAGAGTCTTCCAACCATAATGCACGATGTTAATTTTGAGTCACACCTTAACGTCAAGTTTTTTTTGCTCAACTTAATTTGACATTTCTTTGTTTCAGTGTTTAACAAATTCAACCATGGAGAGGTACACAATTGAGCAGCGCATTAAGATTGTTGAAGCCTTTTACGAAAATGGGCGTTCAAATCAAAATGCAGTCCTTACGTAAAAAAAACTTGCAAATATCAGAAAAAACAATTCGTTTTATTTTTAAAAAACAGAAAACATAAAAAAATAAGAAAAATGTTCATAAGGGGTAATAAAACCGACTTATTAGACGTTTTCTTAAAAAACTCTCTATACAAGATTGTCGGCCTTAAGAGAGATGGGAACAAATTGTTACTATTTCCATACGTTATGGAACCGTTTGTTTTCGAGATTCTATTGAACTTCAAATACCACCAGTGCGCCTTCTGAAAACAAAACAACCATCACCCTATGCCCCCATACTGTCTTTATCAGTCTACGCCTAATCAGATCGAGCACGTTCGATTGATTGAAACTCCCTCTCTCTCTGGTCAAACGCAACTCAATCAAAGCCTTCGGTTCGGCTCTGCCACCAAAGAGAAAGTCGAATTGTTGTTATCCTCTCGCTTAGCACAAACACCTCTCGCGGAGTACCAACCGAGTGCTGCTCCACCAAGAAGCAGCAACATATGTATAACTCAACGAAATGGTCAAGTGGAATGCCCATGAACTGGAACGGGACGGGCGAGCGTAGATAAACAATCCATCTTCTGCGAATGGTGGTAACTTTGGGGCGAATGCGATTGGAATTCGGCGCATGTGCGAAGAATTTCTTTTTTTTTTTACCTCCGTCCATATCCACTTCATCTGCAAGAGGTACTCACAATCTCGACTGACAATCTTATCTCGATTCGGCAAGAATTTTTGAAATTTTTTTTCTCAGATAAGCCCGGTCTCAAAAGTGCCGATAAGAATATCCCCGGCGGTGGTAATCTAATCAGAATTGCAGACAGACCAGTGGACCCGTCGTTGAAGAGCACCCGCGATAGCAGTGGCGGGAAATTTTCTCTTCTTAACGAAACCACCCAATCCGGAGTGGAAATGAAACGAACACCACCACACTTGCCGCTGCCGGAGAGGTAGACACGAATCGGTTGGTGGTTCGTTCCCCCAGTTGAGAAGAAGACGTCGTTGCGTGTGGTGTTTGCGTCGCTATATTGGTGTGCAGTGTTTTTTTTTTACAACTGATTTTCAAATTCAAGTGGAAATTGTTGGAAAGGCATACCACCCTCCCGCTCCCCACTTGCCGGTCACTGACTAGTGTGTGGAAGAACCAGTTGCCCAACCACCCTCGGATAAGGGTTGAGTGTGTGGCGAAGGAAGGAAATTTTCCACGTAAAGTGCCTCGACAAACACAAAAAACGGATTAAATTTCGCGTTACATTCCATTGCTAGGGATTTTTTGTGATTCTTTTTTTTTTTTTTTGAATTTAATCCCAACTGAGACGACGGAGATTTTTTTTTGTGTCGTTTTGTGCTTATTCTCCGTTTTAATCCGAGACTTCGACTCCGGACTCCGGTGGAGGCTTGAAGAAGAGAGCGGCGCACTTGAGAGTCGCTGCGACGACGAGTGAGTGAGTGCTGTTGGTTTGGTTTTTGACGATGTTGTGCGGTTGATTGGTTTTATTTTTTTCTTTCAAAAAATTATAAGAAAAAAATCCAAAAAGAAGGGCCACCGATAAGCACTCAACGCGTGAGTGTGTTAGTGTTGGTGTTGAGATACTGAGAAAGTGCTGCTGCTGTCTACTGCGTCCAGGGAGAGGAAAGAATTTATATTTTTTCCTCTTGTGATACTCAAAACCGGTTTTTCTGTTGTGCTTGTTGTTGGTGGTGCTTCCTTCTCATCCACCTTCTTCGGTCGTTTTTTGTTTTTTTTCTGTGCAAAGATTTAGCACTGTCTCCGTGGAATAAGACGAAAAGTAAACCGAGGGGGAAAAAAGTTTCAAATTTATCGCTTTTGGTTGGTGTTTTTGAATCATCCTACTCCCCCGCTCCCACTCAACAACGAGGACATCCTTTCCGTGAATTGTGTGTGTGTTTTTTTTTTGTTCATCTTGCCTGTGTTCACTTTTCCTGCGCAGTGTGTTGTGAAGTAGTGTATTCATCGCCGCCGTCGCCTTCGCCTTTTGGTCCTTGCACTGTGAGTGTGGTGTGTGTGTGTGTGTATTCAGAACGACAACGACGACAAGTGGAAATCCTGTACTCTCTGGGGATTCTTTGTTCGTTTCGTTTCGCCCGTCCTCGTCGTCGTCGTCGTCGTCGTCCAATCGGTTATTGCGTTTTGTGTCGAGTTTCTCTAGTTGGGAAAAGGATGCTGCAGTGTAGTAGAATCCACAAGACGGCCGTGTTGGATCGCACAGAGTGAAACAAGAAAATTCCTGCCTCCTCTTTCAGAACCTGCCTCTCCGGTTTTTGTACACACATAAAGCAGCAGCAGAGAGAAAAAAAAACAAGGAATAAACCAGAAAAAAATAGATAAGCAGTCGAAAGGAGAAGTTTAGCATCAAGAAGTGCGCGCGTGTGACAGTGTGTGCGTGTGTTTGTGTCAGTGCTCTGGACCGGTACAATCTCCGGTGTGATGCGTTGTGAAAAAGAAAATAATCCCCCATCTCACTCTCTTCACTGAAACAAGTGCATGATTCATTCATTATCCTGCAAAACGAAAGCAAAAAAAAAAATTAATAAATAAAAAATATCCATACACATGATTTGAGTGCATTTTGATGTGTGAGTTTGGTGCGGTGTAGCTGCTACTGCAATAACTTGATTAAATATTCAAAACAGAACCAGATACAGGATACACATCTATCGCAGAAGAAGAGAGCGGGAGAGCCACAACTGCTTTGTGGAGCACATAAAAGGTCAGTATCCTAGTTTCTTGTTGTTTTTCGGTTCCCTTTTGTTCTCGGCTTCTTGCTGTCATTCATGTTGTTGTTGTTTGCGTTATCTATTTGGGAAAGATGTGAAAATATGGGTGTGGGTATGTGAATACCAAGTCAAGACAGGTACTCTCACAAATTCTGCTCGCCTTTTTTCAGTGAATCTTTTCACGGGATGCGATGGTGATTCATCTCAGTTAAGAAAAAAAAAAACAAGAAATACGAGTTATTAGGTAGTTTGAGGGTATTAGCGTTGTCCAGCTGAGTGCAGGACACAAAGGTCCATAATTAGATGGTGATTTCATTTGTCTGGCTGGTTGAGTGAAAAACGATTGCGAAGGCAGACATCTGTCGTTATGACGTGTGAAATTGTTATCGTTGCGTTAAGTTCTCATTGTACTATAAAATGATGTTGATTTTTGGAAGGATATCCTTTTGAAATCAATGGAATTATCTACCTCGAGGCAAGTGCTGGTCTTATAATGGTCCCTACTTCGGCTTGAAGGGATGAAACTTCGATTTTTTCTCATATATCCTCCCGTTTACAACACAGTCGACTCCCTCTAAGTAGATTTTCACGGCATATCAAAATTAGTTCGACTTAGAGGGAGTCGACTGTATTTTGGGGCAAACAGAGAATGTCCTTGTCAAGAAATATTGTTAAAAGATTGCTCCCAGCTCGGATGGACTACCTTTCTAAACTGATCTTGCTTTCAGTCAGTTTTGACAGAGGCGATGTCATCGGATCGTGCAAAGATCAAGCTCTAATTCCCTCAAATGGAATGGAAATTTATCAGAGAGAGGGAAAAATGCAGAATCCTTGGTAGCAATTTAAAAAAAAAGTTACTTTTTTGCGCAATTATTTGTCATCAAGCTCTGTTCCAGTTCAATACGACCGGATGGCGCAGTTGGTTAAGTGCCTGCCCCAAGTTAGAGGGGTCCCAGGTTCGAATCCCAGTGAAATCGACCAAATTAACGGCACTGGAATAGGTTCCTACCTGACAGTACAATGGACCAGTTTTGAGTCTGAGTGCTCCAGTAGCGTCCAAAAACAATCCGAAAAAAAGCTGTCAAACAATTTTTAAGAGTATAACTAAAACAGTGTCTGATGAGCGAACATTCAGGAAACGAGCACAGTGACATAAATAAATGGAAAAAATATCGAAAAACAACATAACCCAGCCGTGAGTTGTCGAGTTTCGAACCTGAGACCTCGAGCGTAGGAGTCGACTACAGCGTAGGAGTCGACTACAGCGTAGGAGCGTAGGAGTCGGTACAACTTTTTTTGTTGAATAGCCTTTGCTTTGTATTACTGCTTCACAACGTTAACAACGGAACTCATCGAGACCTTCAATGTCAAAAAAGGTTTTAGACAAGGCGACGCGCTGTCATGTGATTTCTTCAACATCGTTCTTGAGAAGATCGTGCAAAGCTCACTCACTCACCAACACAAGAGGCACGATCTTCCAAAAGTCCGTTCAACTGCTAGTCTGTCGTTAAACGAGGGCAAAACCAAGTATATGCTGTCATCGAGAAAGGACGCACAACATCGACGACTTGTCCAGAACGTCACCATAGGCAGCTATAACTTTGAGGCAGGTAAGGACTTCGTCTATCTTGGCTCCGCGGTGAATAGTGCAAACAATATCAGCACCGAGATTCTAACGCAGAATAACTCTTGCCAACCCCTGTTTTTTTTGGGCTCAAAAGGAAATTGAGTCCCTCGGAAGACCAAGTTAATGTTGTAGAGACCTTGATCTAATCAAGTCGAGGGGGACCTCGGCTTGGTGTGCGAAACTGGAGACAGCTGGCGAAAGATCGTGCTGGCTGGAGTGGCATGTTGAGAGAGGCCCATGTCCACCTCGGACTGTAGCGCCCTAAGAAGAAGAAGAAGACTCTCTTTAGTATCACGTATGAAAACCTGAAGATCACTTAGGTTGTCCCGTGTTATTTTTTTTTTTTTTTTATAAAAAGGGACTTATACAGGTTCTAACTGTACTGAATTTTTTGTAATTAGTCAATTCCTTCAGACGAATAAATCTTTGACTAGAACTATCTCTGTTTTTGAGGAACTTATTTACAGTGTCTTTGTGTTCATTCCAATTAATGCGAGAATCCTGAATATTCCTCTCTCAGTACCTTTGCGTAATTTGCTCAATACCTGGAATGCCACATCATTACTGTCATTGTATCATACTCCAGCATTTCCGAGAAGATGTGAGGCAAGCTTATTTGAAGGGGGTTCAAAGGGAAACTTCTTAATTTCCCTCAATGAAATTCTGTGAATAGAATACTAAATCAGTTTAAATGAAGAACTTTAACGTCGATATCGGACTACAATCCGCGGTGAAATAAGGCCCCTACCAACAAGCCAATTTCAAATAGCATAATCTGTTTTTTGCTGTCTTCATTTTCGTCGAATTTATAGTCGTCACAAATGTATTACAGTGCATGCTCGATATAGTGAACATCGATATAGTGAACAATCCAATATAGTGAACACACAACATTTTATATCGTTTCATCTAATTATCGTGTTGAGCGATGCACGATTAGTTATGTTATGTGTATGGTACACAGTTCGGGGTTCTTTGAAGCAAATACAAAGTGCTTGTTGCTTGTGATATGAATTAGTAAAATTTAAATGAAACACCGGTGGGTGGAGTTCAATGACTTTTATTGTATAGTACGTAATCGCGACTGTCTCGCACAGTCTCTGTCGCAGGCTTTTATACGCTGCAACGATAACGTTACACTTGTAAAAGGGATGTATTATTCTTGTTGCGTTTTACGCTTTTTTACGGTTGAGTTATTTTTGTTAAAAACAAAATATTTCTTTTATAAATATTGGATTGGTTTTTAGTTATTACAAGGAAAAATTGCAATTATATTCTATTTTTGATGAATTGTACTTCAAAACATACGCATTTTGATGAAATTCGCTCCAAGCAGCTCACGCTCGTTACAATGAACAATCTCGCTGCAGTGAACAGGCCCGGTTTTTATTAGTTGACTATATCGGGCGCCGTGGCCGTGTGGGTTCGTGCGTCGACCCATGCGCATTAGACTTTCGCAGTCTAGGTTCGAATCTAAGTTCAGACAAACAATTTTTAAACAAAACAAATTGTTCACGGCTCCACCTCTTTCGAGTCACTGACAATGCTCAAAGAGTATAACTGTCTAGAAAAAGCTCCTCAAAGTCGCCGTTCGGAGTCGGCATTAAACCCTCCACTCGTGAGAGAACAATAGCACGCACAACACGAGTGGTTGCTGTGAAGCTAGGTCTAGGTCCACCTCGGACTGTAGCGCCGCCATTATTATTATTATTATATCGAGCGTCTACTGTACTTCGAAAACTCGCATCAACTAAAGGTTATTGAATTCAGAAAAGGTGAATTAAGTCACGGTCCCGGGAAGAAAATTAGTTTCGTAAACGTTGTACAAATGACTTATTTGGTTCCTATCACCAAGATTCGACATGTAATCCATAGATTCTTTTATAAACTAAAGTGTTAATGATGCCAGCGACTAGACAAAGAAGTGGTCATCAAAGGATCTTAAGTCAAGTGAACGATTCCCATTCCAAATTCAATTGGAACGACTAGTTTGTTGCTTTCAAAATCCGTAGCCAGGATGGGCTGGTCGTAATATGTTCTAAAAGCTTTCTATTGCTTAAAATCTTTTATGAAAGAAGAAATTTACGTCACTCAGTGGGATTTTTTTTCGGAATGTTTTTGAGACTACACTGGAGCACTCAGACTCAAAACTGGTCCATTGTACTGGAGGTAGCAACCTACTCCAGTGCCCTTAATTTGATCCCAACGGCAATTAGTGACTGGACCAGATTCGACTTCACTGGGATTCGAACCTGGGACCCCTCTAACTTGGGGCAGGCACTTAACCAACTGCGCCATCCAGTCGAGATCAGTCAGTGGGATACTATACTAAAAATAATGTGGCGCTACAGTCTAAGGTGGGCTTGGTCGTTGCTTCTACGGCAAACACTTGTGTTCTGTGTGCTTCTGTTCTCTGACTCCGAACGGCGAGATTGATAGTTATACATTTACTAGACAGTTATACTCTTTGAGCGTTGTCAGTGACTCGAAGGAGGTGAAGGTGGGGGATATTGAACCTATACTAAATGTCTGGTGCGTAGAAATCTACGTACATACCCACAACGTCCGTAAGTTATGTTGTATTAATTGCCTAGTTAGTTGTTACAAAAAGATATACGAAAGGTGTCCCCAGAGGATTTTGCAACGTCATTCCGTTGAATATAGGAAAAAAGATATGGTGATTCTTCTGAATACAATTCGATTCAGAGTCATCATGAAAATAGATGTTCACATTTCCAGCGGAAACGTTTTGACTTCAATCCAAAATTGAGTCATAAAACAAAACACCAACCATCAACATTCACATGAAATAAACTTCAGACTTCAGACTCTTAACTTGCTTCCTCCCCTCAATTCAAGTTTAAACTCAGCCCACTAGGCAATTCTTCATCTCAACCACTTCGATATCAATTTTGGCAGAGAATAAACTCACACTAAAACTCAGAGGAAACATCCATCAGGCGTACTCCTCTGCAGACACCACATCATCATCATCAAGTGATGAATGATACTTCGTCGTTGACGCCCAGTCCATTGCGCTCCGATAGAATGTCCTTGAAATTGTGTAAATATCCAGCATTTATCGATTTTTTTGGGATCCACACGTCAACAAAACGAAACAAATTGCTTTTACCCCTCCGCTTCACTCGCATTATAACTCTCCTCGGACCTTGGCCGGCGCCCAGTTCACAGCATTTTAATGCTGTATCCATCCAGCTAATGGAATAGTCCCGTTCCTCGTGGGACACTTTGCGAATCGTCTTAAATGTCAACATTGACAAACGAGTAATTAATTCATTGTCATCATAAAAATTAGCATTTTCCTCTGGGCCGTTTTAAGTTTTGGCATAACCTTCGGCGATAAACAACAAAATGAAACAAATCGATTATGCGCTCGGAATAAGCCGTTAACGGTCATCTGCTCCAAGCCGGTTACAGCAACAGCACAAAAACTAGCTTCAGCATCGAATTGGACATGTTTCGTCGATTCATTTGCATTTTCCGTGATCTAAATAATCTTTTCCGCACACACTGCCGGCAATTAATCACCACAATCAACGTAATCCTCGCTCTGGCTAGCCGCTTATCGTCCAGAATCTCGTTTCGGAATCGATTTTCCATTTGAATGTCCATCGGCCTGCCATATTTTCCGGCCGCCATTCAACCTCGGTGAGGTGCACTTGAGCATGATAACGAACCTTAGCGGGCACGCAGATAAACAGATAAATCTCCAGATCTAAAGCCTGCCGGGCACAGGGGGGTGGAGCGATAAATCGCAACCCAGCACGTGTACATTCCGGGCTTGTGACAGGGCCCACACGCACGTACTCGCCAAGCAAGGAAAGGAATCGTCATGATAAAAATAATCGACTATTTGTCTAATCTTAATTGGATCCGTTAAGTCCGGATGCTTAAGCGATGTTTACTTCAACCCTTATCCGATGGTACACAGAGAGAGAGTGTTTGGGAAAGAACACGCGCAGCTGGGCACATCCCTGCCGACGCAGGATTTGACTCTGTGGTATCGCCGTCATCTCTGTAGCGCGATGAGGGTTTGCAGAGTGGTGCGATGATAAGGTGGGGTACTTCACTTTGGCGAAACAGCAAAAAGGTGTGTGCTCCTGTAACTCACCTGCTTAATCTGTCAAAAAGTATTTTGCTCTCTTTTGGGGGCTTTTCTTCAGCATTTTTGACAAATTGACAGCTTGACAGGCTGACAGGTCCCGGGCATGGTCAAAATCGATATCTTTTTTTTTAATGCTTTTATCTCTTTGAGGGGAGGATTTGGGAGTGGCCACACAGATAGACGACGACGTCGAGTGAGTGGCTTGAATTAAACGAATACCTTGTGAGCTGCCGATTTTAAAACTGATTTTCGACGGGGAGTAAAGGCACGTAGGATAAATTAAAGCTTTTCTTCAGTTTGCAGTTCATCCCTAGTGTTAGATGGCGTAACTTGCCTTCGACAAGTGGGAATGGAACACATACTTAGAAGTGTATTTATTGGTTTAAGGGCGTTAGTTAATGTTTGCTTCATCATAAATAACAGCTTCATTGAAAAGGGACTATTATTAACACGTTCAGTGCCACCATGCAATCCGAAAAACTGTCCCCACAGGCCACGGATTTTTTTTATTGACAGTTCGAATACACTCTGGTCTCACGCGGCACAGCAAGCCCAAATTCGTGTGAGACCAAAGTGGTCTCATATGGCACTCAACGTGTTAATGTTGGTAAACATTCCTATCATCATTAAATACTATCGCCCCACTTTTACTTAAGACTATCGTCGTTGAAAGGCTATGGAATTTGGTAAAAGAAAGAGGACTTTGATCAGCTTGCGAAGAAGAAGTTTTAAAAAAAATAAAGCAGAATGAAGTAGGGCTAAGGTTGATCACATCAAAATGTGCCAAATTAATAAAAGAGAGAAGATTGGAAATTGGCTTTGAAGGTTATTTGTTTGAACTGCAACCTGATTGAACTTGAAGCAGTCCAATGCTTCTCTTTATATCCAAATTCTGCTCACATTTGATCTATTTTATAGTGAAAATTCAGCTTAAGATGTTGTCATTGTTGAAGCAAAGAACATTGAAGAGTATGGACAAATGTCGATGCCACGTTAGAAGGATGCTTAAGAATATATTCGATATCGAGAGAACAGCAGGCATATGATCTTCGTTTTAGATGTAAGCGTCTATACAAACGATTCAAAATTGGACTGCGCAGTGGGCGTTTGTTCAGAATTCCTGAACATTTCTGAAATCTATAGGCTTCAGGACAACGCAAGTGCTTTTCATGCGTAAAGATTATCTTCAAATAAAATTACATCCGAAAACTGGATTAGATCAGATCGTAGCTATTTTCGTTGACAGCTGAGGTGGTGTTAAATTTCTTCGGCCATTGCATCCTCGAAGTAAAGCAAACAATGCTTTGAAGAGTTAACCAGGTAGTAACTAACTAGACTAATGAAAGTCTAATATGGGGACATAGCAGTACACTCGGGAAAGAAAAATCTGATGAATTGGGCCTACTGTCATTCATTGCTCGAATAAGGCAAAATTCTCTTGGGATGATTAATGCAAAAATCACACCATCTTTCTTAAAGCCTGACTTAGACGGATAAGGTTCAGCTGTGCAATATCTAGTAGGACATGGCCAATCCTAAACAAAGCATATTCGAATAATATTTCAATCATTTCAACTTCCGTAATTAATGATCACATGTTCAGATGCCTTATTCTCCTCCAATCAGAGTCGGCAGGATCACGGAAGCTTTTTAAATTTTTTAGGACCTGCATGGATGACGAATTTGAACTGCCTAATTCCTAAGGTTCGCTCTTTTTTTAGGTAACTCTTTTAGCACCAATAAAGTGCCAATAAAAATTCCAAGGCAATCTGTTCTTTCATTGGTTGATATTGCCGACAGGGGTGTAAACTCTAATTGCTTGATGATGATGTCCCAAGTCCTAAAAAAGCGTTTATCACACACATTATTACAATTCGTGAAAAAGTCAGCAATACCATCTTCACTCATCTAAGAACACGACAAGAACATAACAGAACAGAACCAATATAATAGGAAAACCCACGCTCACATAAATACAACCAAAACTACAGAAGCAAACAATTGTCCACCCTTCTTGCTTCATGTTACATTTTTGGTCATCATTTTCACACCGAGAGCTAAGGTCCAATAAAAAGACTCTGTCTTAAACGCTTTTAAGTCATTGTACATCAGTGTGAACGCCGTGGCCGTACGGGTTTGTGCGTCGACCTACATATATGCAGTAGACTTTCACAGTCTAGGTTCAAATCCCAGCACAAGCAACAATTTTTTAAAAACAAAATTGTTCGCGGCTTTTCTTCTTTCGAGTCACTGACAATGCTCAAAGAGTATAACTGTCTAGAAAAAGCTTCTCAATCTCGCCGTTCGGAGTCGGCATTAAACTGTAGGTCCCATCCACTTGTGAGAGAACAATAGCACGCACAACACGAGTGGTTGCTGAGAAGCTAGGACCAGGTCCACCTCGGACCGTAGCGCCACCATTATTATTATTATTATTATTACAGCAGAGGATTTCATAATTAAAATTTGATAAAAATGCCACCGTTGGATAGTGGGGAAGTGCGCTTACTCTTGCGCTGAATATCCATGGTTCGATTCCGGATACAACAACTCATAAAAACATAAAAGTTTAGTTCCCCTCCACATGTGAGAGAAAAAAACTCTAAACACAAGTGGTTTCTTCGACAGCTAGGTACAAGTCTTTCTTAGACTTTAGCACCCCCCGACGAAGGTGTTTGGTTTGTCTTTCCACATCTTGACTTCCCTGAGTCTCTAGTCTATTTGAAGTTTAATTTTAAACTTATCTGCTTGAGTCCGTGCTAAAATTGTGAGGTAACTTTTTGTATAGTTTCGATGACTTATAAAACTCAAGAATCGTTTCCCTCTTGTACACTGAACTGGGCTTACATGTGACTCTTGTGCAATATCTCCAGGGGGCTGGTGTGAAGCTATATTTCGATGAGAATAACAACTGTAAAAATGTATACCTATTTTAGGTATACACACATTCAAATTCTGTGTCCATTTTTAGTTTCCCAGCACAGCAACGCCAGTTCTGCTCGTGACAGATATATGTCTGGCATGTACTCGACCCATGTCATGACTTAACTTTGATGTCTATGTACCCAGAGCAATCAGATTCTAGCCATCAAAACGCGACCACACAAAAACAATATTTCACTTCCCCATCTTTCCCTCTTGCGCCGAACTAAACGCGATAAGTTATGCTGAAAATCTGAACAAATTTCCCGGCTGACAGTATCAATTAATTAAACAGCATGCCCGAGGGGGGATCAGCTACAGCAACCCCAGTCAAAGCAACCCATGTGCACCCATCAACCATTAAATCTGAGTGCAAACACAAGATAAGCCCTCCGACCACTAATTATCGCAGGGAATACAATATTTTCCTACACAAACTGTTTGCACTCACAAATTAAAAGCACCAACAAAACACATAAGTTCTCATCCATCCCCAGCGCTTGCTGAGTGACTTGCATAATATCTGCGAAGGAAAAAAAATGCGGAATTTCTTATGCAATCGCACAGTGCAGTGGCTGACAATGGACATACAATTGGCGGCTTTCGGCAGTCGACAGTCGACAGTCGGCAGCCGGTATTAACGCCCCATAATGCGTGGGCGGGGTGTGCAGCATTGAAACGTTTTGCTACCAAGCTGCCCAAGCATCTGCGCCGGACAAAGTTGCGGCGAAGAGGAATTTTTATTACGTTCCTACGAGGTGTAGACGTGTGCTGGTGTGTGTGTATTTAGTATTCCCATGCTAATGGTGTAACCTTGCCTGGGCTGATAAAAGATACAAATCCCAGCCCATAAACCGGTGTCATAAATATTTGCATGCCGAGTGCGCGGTTGGAGCAACTTTCTTCAAAATCCTCGCTCACGGCGTGGTGCTGTTTTGAAAATCTGCAAATCCCCCAGATTCACATTTCATGAGTTGCGCTAAAGTGGGTGCGAAGAATTGTTGGCCGTTCGTGGGATGCTGGTTGTGCATCATCAACCAACAGCCCCGCACGCATTTAACGACATAAAAAGCTTGTTTGGCGCAAGGGTGCTTAAGACGCCTATAAACTTATGTGCGGAGCAATAAAAAAAAAACATGCTTCTCTGGTGGCGGAGTGAACGTAACAGTGACTGCAGAAGGCTGTGTTCGCATACGTGCGTCGTGTTCGCTGCTGCAGTTTTTCAAAGAAACAGTCTCGTAAAACTTTAGAGCTTAGGCGGCTTTGGTAGACCGCCTGGGGGGCGTGCGATTTGTTCGACGGAAAGGCTGATGATATAATTGACACGCGCTAATGAGCTTTAACAGACACACGAGACCTAACTGAAGTGTCTTATGTAAAGGGCATATAACACCTCCAATTCACCATCGGCACGGTGTAGCTAAAGGGCTTAGATGCTGCTGAGTCTATTGAAGTCTTTGCCCTCAATAACGCTGCAAATTGAGCCCATGACTCTGTGTCATCCACTTATCTGATCATGACAGCAACATTTGTCGGTTTTCTTTTGTCTCACATGCGCCTTCTTAGGTCATCTCGATTCAATCATTAGCTTTGATTCGGGCGCATAAATGCTGCTGACCACGGAAAGATTGATTCATTGGTCGCATTACAGAATCTCAGTAGCTTTGGGGTGAAGCGGAAAGGCACAGGAAAAAATGTGTCGAAACCAAACATCCATTAGTTGTAGAGATAGAAGGGGCACGGACAAATTGGTAAAACCACTGCCGCTTTAATCAAGTTGAGGCTGCATGTGAATGGATGCTTTCATCGTGATTCGTGACTTCAAGTCCAGTTCCATTCGAAATGTCGGTGGCATTTCTAATTAAAAAATCACAGCGTTTTTACTTTCACTTGCTTAAGAGCTGCGTTTCGAAAGGTTTGAGATACAAGACCACTGCACCAACCTCAGGTTTTGCTGGTAACGAACTTTTGGGATTTTTTTTTCAAAGGGAAACGTCATTACAGCAAACCGTCATTGTGTAGTGGATAGGTGCTTTAACTCTTATGTTGCTGAACCATGGTTCGATTCCGGAGATTCTAACTTTCATTTTCACGACACCATTTCTCTCGAGTCACTGGTCATGGTTCGATCCCGGGGACATCAACTTCCATTTTCACGGCAGCACTTCTCGCGAGTCACTGGTCAGGGTCCGATCCCGGGGACATCAACTTCCATTTTCACGGCACCACTTCTCTCGAGTCACTGATCATGGTTCGATCCCGGAGACTCTAACTTTAATTTTCACGGCACCACTTCTCTCGAGTCACTGGTCAGGGTTCGATCCCGGGGACATCAACTTCCATTTTCACGGCACCACTTCTCGCGAGTCACTGGTCAGGGTTCGATCCCGGAGACTCTAACTTTAATTTTCACGGCACCACTTCTCGCGAGTCACTGGTCAGGGTTCGATCCCGGGGACATCAACTTCCATTTTCACGACACCACTTCTCTCGAGTCACTGGTAATGGTTCGATCCCGGAGATTCCAACTTCCATTTTCACGGCACCATTTCTCTCGAGTCAATGACAATGCTCAGAGACTGTAACTGTCATGAAATGCTTCGCAAACTTCGGTATTCGGAATCAGGCTTAAACGCTAGATCCCATTTATTTCTGAGAGAACCACAGCACATAAAGTTGCTGCAAGAGCTTGGTCCAAGTCGACTACGGACTGTAGCGTTTCTTCAAGTTTTTATATTCCAGCATAGGCGCTTAACGTGGGGGACAAATGTTTTGTGTACTACCTTGGTTTTGTCCTCGTTCACTCTAAGCGCTCTTCATCTGTTCATAGCCGTAAATGTGCCATGGAAGCAGCCAGTTATGTACTTGTACCACCTCCCTGCTCTAGGTCCCTTCTTCCCACTCATTTGCTGGTGACTTTAGAACTGACATACTTGCTTTTTGATAACCCGATTAAAATTATGACATATTAGCCCACTTGGTCGCAGAATTCAGGACTCGTCTTCGATTTTGCTCTCCTCAGCTGCACTAATGTCCACTGATACACTAGGCTCTGATTCATCCACCACCTTGTAGAGTTCAAGGCAATAATAGTTGCAAACACGACTGAATCGTTCTCCTTCCCAACAAAACAAAATTTCGATCTAAAACACTGTTGTCCTCCTCCAATCGCCTCCAAGCACCTGTCAACTCAATTGCTAAAAATGTTCCAGCCCCATTCGACGAAGGTAATTGCCATTGCAATGCTGAAAGCCACACTTGGCGTCTGTTCAAATTTCTTTCAAAAGGACACTTCTTGTGTGGCCTTGCTTCAGAAATAAAAAAAAAAACCTCTCTCCCTGTCTGAACACTTTTTTTCTTTGCGTTGAAAATTGCAATCGATGCTGATGGCAACGGAGGATAACACTTCACTACACTCCTGTGACAGGTGGACCTTTCTGTCTTTCTTTTCGTGTGACTTCTGGCATCCGTCTGTTATCTTGTCTGTTGCAGACGATAAAATTGTCGCCAATGGTTGTCGTTCACGGAGTGTCTTCTGTTTCGTTGTAAACAATACAACTGTTATCAGCTGAGATCTGGTGGCTTGTGATATTGAGGGCAGGTTAAGGGACAGCCTCAGCATCATGACGGTATATGGTTTCCTCGGTTTTCGGTATGGCATCGCTTTATCAGTGGTGATTTACTTTATCATTTATTTCATCGTGACTCTGTGGTGGCTTGCTGGTGAGGGAAACAATTATACAGAAGCAGCCGAAGGGTATTGGGTGATAAATTGGAAATGCCACTGTGAAATCTGTGTCATTAACCGATTTTTTTTTGTTGGTTCGTCGGAAAAAAGGGCATCGTAATTTATCCGAATTCAATTGATGACTGAAAATGATGTCCCGTGGATGAAATTGTCAGTGGAACGTGAATATTGTAGAATGGATTCAGTGATTGCGAGTATTTGCCTTTAAATGGTTCAATGCAACTCAACGATTCAAGGGTCAATCTCGACGATGAAGCTGACATTGGCTAAGAATTGTGTTAATTAAGAATAGACCTTGTCATCAAGACTTGACGCAATCATTCAGCGACTTGATACAAGTGATCTACAGGATGGGCCAAATTAGACGTACCAATTTCACGCAGCGCCGTGGCGCCGTGGCGTAGTGGGTAGGTGCGTCGACTCATACGCTCGAGGTCGTCAGTTCGAATCTCGAAAAAAACATTAAACATTTTTTCACGGCTCCACCTCTTTCGAGTCACTGACAATGCTCAAAGAGTATAACTGTCTAGAAAAAGCTTCTCAATCTCGCCGTTCGGAGTCGGCATTAAAAACTGTGGGTCCCCTCCGCTCGTGAGAGAACAATAGCACGCACAACACGAGTGGTTGCTGAGAAGCTAGGCCCAGGTCCACCTCGGACTGTAGCGCCGCCATTATTATATTATATTATATATTATAATTTCACGCAGCACGGGTATAGTTTGCCTAGCAGTGTGCGCAGTCGCTACATCTTGTTGGAATCACAAATTAGGATGCTGTTTCGCCATTGGCAGCAAAAAGTTGTCGGTCAGAAGAAGAAGACCGGAGTCGTTTCTGTCGTTTCATACTCATTCTCGAAGAAATATGGATCGATAACTTTTTTACCACGCGCATCAAAGTTTGTTCCCTTTGAACCAGTTGGAAACGGCAATTAGTCTATTAATGCCAATGTTCAGGTTATTAAAGAAGCACCATCCCTTGCACAAATTCCCTGACAGAAGTGACTTCTGGGCGCGCAAAGGTGAAGAATTATACTGGATAGGCCATCTAGTGATTTTCTTAAATTATGGTTATTTTGACAATGACAGCTGCTTCCCGCTCGAAATCTTGACAGAAAGTCTGTATCATACCTCTGCAAAATGGGTCGCTTTACGCTTGAACAGCTTTGGAAGATATTGAAAGTTTATCTCCAAAGTGATTGCTGTGTAGCCCAAACAGTGCGTTTTCTGAAAAGAAGTTTTGGCCGAAATGAAGTACACACCGCGACAGCTGTACGCAAGTTTGTACAAAAAGTTCGTGAGACTGGTATGCTAGTAGACTACACTCCTGGTCCCCGTCGTCGTACGGTGCGCACAGATGAGAATGTTTTTGCTGTGGCCGAGAGTGTGCCGAGACTCAATTCACGAACATCAACTCGCCTTCGATCTCAACAGCTCAGCATTTCACGCACTAGCCTGAGGAGATTTCTGCACAAAGATCTCGGATTATTCGCTTACAAGGTCCAATTGACTCAAATCATAGACCTAATGCCTGAATTTCGTAATTCTTATTTGGTCCACCCTACATAAAGTGTTGTTTTGAAGGCATAATTATCAACCATTCTCTAAAAAATGGTCTCAAAAGGAAACATTTTTTACTCCACCTGAGAATGTATTCTATCTCCGATGGTCAAAGATAATTTTTTTAAGAATTTCATTAAACATCTTAATGAAAAATAACTGAGGGTAATTTATACGCACATTTTTATTTTCTAAATTGAAATCCCACCCTAAACACACAACCGCTGTTTACCCAAAGGCCCGTGCAACAACGCAAATTCAATAACAATTATTTCCTCTTAATAGATACACGGAACCGGTTTTTTTTATCGTGTCAATTGTTTAAATTTATGCTGCTGTTGATTACACTGTTTTTTCACTTGTATCTATGAGCTCATCCAGGTACTCAATCAATCAGTTTGCTTCTTCTCTCGAGAAACAATAAGTGAATTGTGAACTGTGTTGTTTTTTCCTCTCAGACGAACTTCGTGTTTTTTCCTTAATCCAAGCGGTTTAAGTAGAAGGCACTTATAAGCGCGGTTTATGCAATTATTGGAACGATTTAGTTGTTGATGTTCACGTGGAAGTGTTTGTGGTTTCATCAGAACTCAACTTTTGACAGGGTCATGGGCTGGTGCAGAGTGACCTTTGTAAAGGGGCTTGATGAAGACTGCAGTCAGTGGTCAGTTAGAAAAACTTTTGGGAGTAATGCAGTCGATTATGCACCAATTTAAGGGTCACTCAGACTTGCATGTTATGATGATGTACATCTGGGTTGCAACAAGTGTTTGATGGTGCATACATGGTGTGTCTTATGAAATACTGTCTGCAATGACTATTGTTTATCACTCAATGTCACTGAATTTGGTGTGCTTTGCTGGAGTGGCTTTTCTGATCTGAAGTGCAATTTGTCGTTCGTTGTCAAATTGTGTTTTGTCATTTTAATATGTTTTGTTACGAAACTCTCAAATGTATAACCTTGCAAGCAAAATGTAGAGCTAATTTTTTTTGACGATTTTCGAAACTCTGCTGTTGCACTCAGACTCAAAACTGGCCCATTGTACTGCCAGGTAGCAACCTACTCCAGTGCCGTTAATTTGAACCCAACGGCAAATGGTGAATGGACCAGATTTGATTTCACATAATTTCACATTCTGTCATCTCAATTTATCAAGACATCGTTGATAGTTTTGGGATGCAGCTCTCGGATTGCTTAGGTGATATTGGCGTGATAAGTGCTTTAATGTTGGCATAACATCGGTCCTTCACGTTTCCCCATAAAAAAAAAGTCCAAAGGCGTCAAATCGCAGCTTCGAGGCAGCCGATTGACATCGCCAAGACGGCTGATAACAAGATTTGGGAATTTGGGTGTGCAAAAGATCGATTGTGCTATGGACTGTGTGGCATGGCGCGCCATCCTGCATGATCCAGAGGTCTTCCATATCCATGTCTTCAATTTCAGTAAATAAAATCGGTTAACAACATGGCTCTGTAAAGCCCACCGTTGACCGAAACGTTGTTCTCAGTCTCATTCTCGAAGAAAAATGGTCCCACTCCACAATCCGCACTAAACTGTCACTCTCTGTGGATGCATTGACTTCTCGACAATAACGTTCGGGTTTGCCGAGCCCCAGATGCTGCAATTTATTTTGTTAACGTCAAATGCACCGAGATGAAAATGCGCCTCGTCAGCGTCAGAAAAGATAATTTTTTGCCCAAAATCGTTGTCCAATTCAAGCTGCTCTAAGGCGCCTTCAATTGGACCATGTAAGGGAATAATCAGAGATCTTTGTGCAGAATTCTCCTCAGGCTAGTGCGTAAAATGTTGAGCTGTTGAGATTGAGTCTCACATTCTCGGCAATAGCAGTCACATTCTCATCTGCGCGCACCATACGACGAAGGGGACAGGGACCTTGAGTGTTGTCCACTAGCATACCAGTCTCACCAACTTTTTGCACAAACTCGCGTACAGCAGTCGCGGTGGGTGCCAAAACTTCTTTTCAAGGGCTACACAGCACTCACTTTGGAAATAAATTTTCAGTATTTCCCAACTTTCAAGCGTAAAGCGACTCATTTCATTCCGCGGAGTTAAGATATTGACTTTCTGCCAAGATTTCGACCGGAAAACACTAGATGGCCCACCTTGTATAGAGACGAGCTATACACCGCCATGTCTAGTTTTGGTGTATGCCAATCTCGTCAGACTGAACAGGATGACGGTGTTGAACTTCCGCTGCTTCATCAAGGGCGTTAACGGACTCACGGAGACCTTCAATACTAAAAAAGGTTTTAGGGAAGGCGACCCGCTTTCATTTGGTTTTTCTAACATCATTCTTTAAAAGAATCTCTCAGCAAAACTCACGAAACTCATTACACTAGAAGCATGATTTTTCAGATGTTCGTGTAATTTTTGAGTTTAACGTGATTGATCGAATACAGCGGGCATTCAATGAGGCGTTTGCTGACATTAGAACGGAATCGATTAAAATGGGTCAATAGTTGCCGATTGATTGCGTCCTGCTTAAGTATGTTTCAACTTAATTCCTTCAAACCCATCCGTACTTAAAACGTCACAAAAGGTATAGAGTTCGGTTGTTATTCAACATTTATACCAAAGTGACACCATCTGATATGAAAATGTGCCATGACTTTAAAATCAGGTTATCTCCTCCGTTTAAGTCGATCAATATGCTGAAAGGCGGGATTACCACTTAAGTTTTTCTTTATCTTTTAAGAACAGATGAAAAGAAGCGCAGGTCTCTTTTGTAACTTTATTAATTCGCTGATAATCCTGGAGAGGTGTTTTGAAATCGCCTTGATGATGGAAGTTTTTCCGGTTTATATTGAAACAAATCCAGAAACAAATTAAAATTGCAATTGTTCGTTTAGGTCATAAACAAAACGAAAAAGCAGTTTTGTTTTATGTGAAAAAGTGTCACATATTTAATCTGCATATTCGGTCACTAGAGTGAAGTCATTGTGTCATTGTGGTGATTAAAAAGAGGTATTCGAGTTTTACCGGTTTTCATCCCAAACGCTCAAGTATCCCTGAAAAGTGGAATGAAGTCATGGTAACTCTCTGAAGGAAGGACGCTTGTTGCCTTTAATTGCCTTTAAAAATAGCTTTGAAAATCTTTATATTGTGAAATACGTTCTAAAACAGGTCAGACGTGCTTCTAGTGACAAAATCGTACATCCACATTTAGGGCAATTCAGGGCCTACTTGGTGCCACGTTCATCATCCCCTATTCACCGAGCAACTTGATGATAACACTGAAGTGTTTTCGCTCATTAAAAGTGCCTAATAAGGGCCTTATCACTGATCTCCAAATTCTGCCTCATCGCTTAAGGTCCATCAAGGGGAAGATATGTTTGATTATGGGTCATGCTTTCTGTCCCTCTTTGTAGCTAGAACCATGCGGGACTTCTATTGATCGGTATGCAAGAGAGCACGCCTAGCAGACAGTTCTGGACCTAATAGAAAGGACCAGAATTCAAGGATTAAACTTTTTTTTCGAAGGATTTTTTTCAACACTGCTGGAGCTCTCAGACTCAAAACTGGTCCATTATACTGCCAGGTAGCAACCTACTTCAGTGCCGTTAATTTGATCCCAACGGCAAATGGTGACTGGACCAGATTCGATTTCACTGAGATTCGAACCTGGGACCCCTCTAACTTGAGGCAAACACTTAACCAACTGCGCCGTACAGTCGTATAGGATTAAGCCTTAATGTCAGTAAAAATTTCTTAAATTTCCTGTTGGATACCAAATTGTATCTGAGCCATGACGGCGCCTGCTTATTCGCCTTTATTTTCCTCTAGGAGGCCTAAGAACAGCAAGGAAGGCGTACAGAATTGAGAATTGAGAATTGAGATCATTGGAATTGGCACAAAATCGCACTCCCGACTCAACTTAAGATCTATCCGCCAGCAATTTGAGACCATTACCAAGCGCCCGAAGGCCAGTCTAACTGTCTGTTCTGGGTGAGCTGATTTTCGTGCATTTTTTAGCGAAGTGAAGTTTGGGGTATATGGTAAACCGTGCAATGTGGTTCTGTAGCAAAATCAAGAATATGATATGTTCATTCTGAAGATTGGTACGCAAGTAGAGTGCTTTAAGTCAGATTCCTCTGTGCATAACAGATCGCTACATCTGCTGTCAACTTCCATCGGGAGGAAGAAATAAAGTTCTCGTATGTTTAGCACAGCAGAGGATGTTCTTCGCTAAATCTGTTGCTCGTAATTGTGGTCTTGTGTGTGAAACAGAAACAACTTTGGACCATTTCAAACGACTAAAATTTACCCATTCAAGCCACATTTTATGTAATTTGTCTATTAATTAGTTTTATTAACAAACTCTTGAAACAAGTAACGTCTGTCATACAGAAAATTTCATGTATGTACCAGCCTTTATACACTTTGTGACGCTGAACCTAATTACTGTAGAATCTGGTAAAGATGAACAGTTATAAAAACTTGTTCATAAGAGGTAAAAAATAAGTAAGTACATATTATTTAGGCGTTTTCCTTAAAAAAAAAACTTCTTTATGGTAGACTGTCGCCTGCCCTAAGTTAAAAGGGTCCCAGGTTCGAACCCCAGTGAAGGCAAAGTTAATACGGTTTAACTGGCTTATCAAATCTGCTCCAGTCACTATTTGCCGTTGGGATCAAATTAAAGACACTATCATTGGAGCGGTCGATCAGTGGTAGTAGTCTGACTGTGGGTATCACAATATTCTAATTGTGCTGGTGAATTCACTAGGAGCCCCCTAACGTAACCTAACCTTATCCAAGTGGAGCGCTGTGTGATCCTAATTGTCGCGAACTATACTGTGAAGAACAGGTCACAGGGGCGAAGTATTTGTGACTGGAGCGACAGGTAAGCTGTAAATTTAGACAACCGATCAAATTCAGAGAAGACTTGTATCCTGAACTAGTGCTCAACCCTCTAACCACTTCCAGGATAGTTCAGGAATGCAAGTCTTCTCTGAATTTGATCGGTTGTCTGAATTCGCTAAAACTTGTATGGGCCCACGGCCACCACAGGATCACGGGAAATGAAACCGCTGGTGAACTTGCTAGCCTACGATCAGAGAAGGTATTCCCAGGACGACTTGAACCTGCGCTGGGACTACCTGCGTCCTTGGTTAAAGCTTCCATCGATGGTAGGACCTCTCGAGATCACGACTGGAGATGGCATGACTCTCCAGGATTTAGACAGATCAATTACATTCTTCCTAACGTCTGAGAGAATACCCGGGCCATTCTTGTTATCTTTTGACAGAAAAGACTGCAGAAAACTTACCGGCGTACTAAACCTCCCGGCGAACGATTTCTGTAGTAGCTGTAGGGATGAAGAAGAAATTGAATCAGTGAAGCATCTCCTTTGCCATTGCCCTGCTCTACAAGAACGACGGCTCACTCACTTGAAAGCAAGGTTCTTTCACGAGCTCAGCGAGGTGGCGAAGGTACAGATCCCTGACCTAAGGAAATTTTTAAATAGAACATGCAATCCTTACAGGGCATATACATTGGACCTCCACGGCCTCTGGGTGTAATTGCTGGCAACAGTATAAAGCCCTCTTAACCTAATCTAACATAACCGGCGTACTAACGGCCCACTACATCTTCGCCAAAAACCTAAATGTGCCTGGCCTTAGCGATGAAACCCTTTGCGACGCCTGTGGAGATGACGACGACACTGCAGAGCACTTCTTCTGCTACATAGGCCTTTGCTCGAATTATGTTGCAGTTATTTGGTGCTGATGAAGTGAGAGCTGATGATGTAGCCTCCTCACAGAAGCGCCTGCTGATCTTTATCCGTTAAAAACTTTCGCAAAATAAAAATCGCCCGGTAGAAAGACGGGCAAAAATGTTAATTTTTCCAAAAAAATTTTATGTTTTCGAGATCTTGCTGTATCAACATCCACACTTATACGTTGATTCCAAAGTATTGCCTTTCAATGACGATCTTTCTCCAGGATATGCCACACAGAAGATTCATTCTCCTTTTCCGACTCATCTTTGGCCAAATGTGACAAAATGGAACAAAATGGTGAACCAATAAAAATGTTCTCTTTCCATATTTATTTCCAGTTCAGTCCCCGAATGCATTTCCAAACGCCAAAGAACCCACAATCTTATCAGCAAATGACTCTAGGCATGTACTTGGACTGCCCCAGTTAAGAAACCAAAGCCATTGCTGCCGATGCATGCTTATCTCGTTCCCTTACATTTCCGTATTTGCTCTCATTCCCCGCCTCGAACCTAATCGCGTTGTGCCCCGTTATCGGTCACGATAAGCCCAAACGCATAACACACAAATACCATGTCCAGTCACAGACTCTTCTGTGCCACACACAAGACCGCAATCACTTATCACGAGTCCCACCAGCAAATATCGCGTAGTGCATGTCCTTGGCGGCTGTTTACACAAAGCCCCAGCGCGTCGGGTTCATTCGGAAACATTATGCAAAGTTTGCTCGCATTCACAAGTGACTGCGCGATACTTGCCGCAGAGTCATTGTCTGATCTTGTTAATTGTATCTCGGCTGTTTATTGTTGGTTAACGATGTTTGCTCGGTTTCTAACCTTGCGGCCAGGCCGCACATTGCATTACGCGCGTCGAGAGACACTTGCAAATTAAATTGTGTTTATGGCAAAACAACCAAAAAAATACATAAATGAGATATCTCTGAGGGTAGACACATGACGCGCGGTGTGGAATTTGCCACATAAAACGTTGGCTAGGCATAGGGAGGTACTTCTTTTTTGATGAGTTGTGCGTTTCTTTGTTTTTATGCGGTGGCTTTCGACGGCCTAGACAAAAGCGCGGGTTTCTACGCACTCGCGTGAAAGTTTTGTGGCGTGGCTGATGAAAGACAAACAGTTGCATCACATATCCTAATTGGATACAAACTGCACAGCTGTCTCTTGGCTGCAGTCTTCAAATTATTGTAACGAGATTGTGCTGAAATCCGGTTGAAATTTGCAATACCTGGACCAGTTTTGAACAAAGTGAAGCGACAACCACGTCGAGGCTTTAGACTTAATTTGGGTTGAAAATTTTGCAGCGGAGGTTGCTTGAGGTTGGAGGGTTTTCTGTGTCAGACAACAAACATATTCCGGATTGATTTTCAAAATGTAAAATATGGTTTTTAAGGTTTTTAAACTGGCAACACTGTTTCTACAGATTGTCAATTTGACAGTTGAAAGTTGATTTGTGGTTGGTACGTTTTGTCACTTTACGATAAATAGATTAACGATAGAACAACTTGTGCAAATTCTGCAAACTTATTTTGAAAACCATGGTTTGGTTCGCCATACTCGACATTATCGTCCATCTGACTAAGTTATTCCGAATTCCGAAAAACTGCGAAGGCACTGTCAGTTTTCTGGAAGTGTAAGGGAATTTTCGGCAAATCCTGGGGTCTGTCACTAAAAAGATACGTTTGGATCTACACGGCTATGATTAGGCCCCTTCTCTTGTATGCATCGGTCGTTTGGTAGAATAAGCTTTCGCGTAAATACGTAACTGCTGCTTTCACCCGATATGCCGTCTGACGCACGGACACCTGTAATCCAGCTGCGACGAACATACAAAGTCGACTTTCCCAGGGAAGGAATCGAATCTTCACGGACGGCTCCAAGACCAATGAAGGATCTGGTGCTTGTGCCTTCGTGGAGAGCGACAACTTTAGACTGCACACCTCCTTAGGTAAACTTGCGTCGGTTTTCCTAGCGGAAACCTATGCGATCCTAATGGCTACGAGCTATACTGTGAAGAATAGGTGGAAGGGGCGAAGTATTTGCGTCTGTAGCGACAGCCAAGCTGTGCTTAAGGCCTTGCTGAACCCTTTAACCACTTCCAGGATAGTTCAGGAATGCAAATCTTCTCTGAATTTGATCGGTAGCTTAAATTCACTAAGACTTGTCTGAGTCCCGGGCGCCACGCGATCACGGGAAATGAGATCGCTGATGAACTTGCTAGGCGAGGATCAGATGAGGCATTCTCAGGACCTGAACCTACGCTGGGACTGCCTGCGTCCTTGGTTAGGGCTTGCATCGATGGTTGGACTTCTCGAGAGCACAACCGCAGGTGGCATGACTCTCCAGGACGTAGACCGACCAAGAGCATGCTCCCCAACGTCTGTAAGAAATCCGTGGCTTTCTTGTTATCTCTTAACAGAAAAGACTGCAGATAACTTACCAGCTTACTAATGGGCCACTACACCTTCGCCAAACACTTAAGTGTGCTTGGCCTAAGCGATGAAACCCTCTGCGACGCCTGTGAAGAAGACGATGAATGCACTGCAGAGCACTTCCTCTGCCATTGTCCCGCTTTTGCTCGGATCAGGTGACAGTTATTTGGTGCTGATGAGGTGAGTGCTGATGATGTAGGCTCCTCATCACAGAAGCGCCTGCTGGTCTTCCTTCGGACCATGCAATTTCTCTAAAAGTAGGTTGGTACCTGGCAGTACAATGGAGTAGTTTTTGAGTCTGAGTGCTCCAGTGTAGTGCTACAAAACCTCCGACAAAAAAAAAGTGGTTGATGCGCATCCCAAAAGACGACAAACAGAGCGAACAGAAGAAGTTATTGCCGTTGTGGAGCGCAGTGTTGAGGAGAATCCGAATAAGTCGATTTGCCATCGTACACAGCAATACGAGCTATGCCCATCCACTTTGTGGAAGATTTTACGGAAAAATCTTGACTTAAAAGCTTATAAGATGTGCAAGAATTGAAACCACGTGACCATTATACGAGTTGTGGGTTCGGTGAATGTGCCGAAAACATGATTCAGCTCGTTTTCAAAGCAAATTATTGGGCCTCGTCGGCCCCAAAGCAAGAAGCCTACCAGGCAACGCTGCATCGAACGAAGTCAAGATAGCATTATCGAGACTGAAGCCTACCAAAGCTTTTGGTGCAGTTAGTCTGCCTGCTGAAATGTTTAAAGCAGGTGGAGATGATTTGGTTGGGTGCATGCACCAGCTCATCTGTGTGATACGGTGGGAGGAAATCATTCCCGTTGAGTGGAATCTCAGTGTCGGTTGCTCGATCCACAAGAAAGGAGACCCCTTTGACTGCCCCAACTATCGAGGGATAAGTCTCCTTAGCATCGCCTATAAGATCTTTTCTGCCATTCTGTGTGAACGCCTGAAACTTTTCGTCACCAATCTGATAGGTCCGTATCAGTGTGGTTTAAGCCCAGGGAAGTCCACCATCGATCAAATCTTCACACTGCGGCAGATCCTGGAGAAGACCCAAGAAATGCAGATCGACACACAACCCCTATTTGTCGATTTCAAGTTCGTTTATGACAGCGTGCACAGAGACGAGCTATACAGCGCCATGTCTAGTTTTGACATTCATGCCAAACTCGTCAGACTGAGCAGGATGACGGTGTAGAACTTCCGCTGCTCCATCAAGGTCGGTAACGAACTTACCGAGACCTTCAATGTCAAAAAGGTTTCAGACAAGGCGACGCGCTGTCATGTGACTTCTTTAACATCGTTCTTGAGAAGATCGTGCAAAACTCACTGGCCAACACAAGAGGCACGATCTTTCAGAAGTCTGTTCAACTGCTACCTTACGCGGATGACACTGACGTGATTGGGGAACACATCGAGCCGTCAATGATGGGTTTGCTGGCATTGAAACGGAAGCGGCTAAAACAACGGCAAAACCAGGTATATGCTGTCATCGAGAAAGGGCGCACAACATCGACGACTTGGCCAGAACGTCATCATAGACAGCTATAACTTTGAGGTAGTGGCTAAACATATAGAGGAAGTGGAGATTGCTACGAATACAGCAATCTCTAAAGTTAAATATTGGCTTCAAAATGCCGGTCTGGAACTAGCGGCCCAGAAAACGGAGGCAGTACTCATAACCAGCCGCAAGAAGGTGGAATACACGAGCTTCTTAGTTGGAGATCAGACGATTAGGTCCAAGGAGTCTGTGAAGTACCTAGGGGTTGAGCTGGATAGCAGGCTCTCCTTTAGGGAACGCATAAAATACGCCAGTGAGAAAGCGGCACGAACACAAGGAGCGCTCTCACGAATGCTCCCAAATATCGGCGGGCCCAGATATGCACGCAGAATCCTGCTCTCGCGGATAGTCAGTTCGGTCCTCCTGTACGCCACTCCAATTTGGGCTGGAGCACTCACGGTAGGACGACTAAATCGGATAATGACGTCAGTCTATAGACTCTGCGCAATAAGGGCGATCAGCGGTTTCAGGACCATCTCTGATGATGCGGCGTTCATCGTAGCAGGAACGCTGTCCATTGACATTCTTGCAGACGAACTTAAGAGGGTACACCATAGGAGAACTTCGGACCGGCAGCAGGCCAAAATCATAAAAGAAGAAGAACGGGCCACATCCATAAAAATGTGGCAAGCCAGATGGGACGTCTCCACAAAGGGAAGATGGACGCATAGGCTCATTCCCGTCATTGAGACTTCGATATTAAGATCGGTAGGAGACTGTAACTACCACTTTTCGCAGTTCCTATCTGGACACGGCGGTTTTCGAAAATATCTGAATAGATTTGGACACGACAGTTCGCCGCTATGTCCACAATGTCCAAACGACGAGGAAGACGCAGAGCACGCACTGTCCGACTGTAGTCGCTTTGTGCACGATAGGCGAATGGTGAATCTACCAAGCCTTGAAAACATGATCCCTTACATGAAGGAACGAGCAATATACGAGCATAATATTGCGATAGTCCAATTGAAACTACGGCAGGCCGAAGCAGAAAGAAATTCTCGAGAGGCTGTTCAGAATATAGCGTAAATCGCTAACCAGCCCCGCGAAGTAATACCTAAAGGCAGTTCCGCGGGGAGAGGGGTAGAAGCGTGCAGGGTGTGGTCTAGTACGTAGGCGTATTCCCGAAATCGGGTACTTGGGTTTGCGAATCGTGCATGCTGATGGCCCGGGCTATTAGTATCTTTAAAAGATTGCCACATCCTTGGACGCAACCAAAAAAAAAACACAAGTCGAGGGGGACCTCGGCCGATGCGGTGCGAAACTGGAGAGAGCAGGCGAGGGATCGTGCTGGCTGGAGAGATATGTGGAGTGAGTCCTAGGTCCACCTCGGACTATAGCGCCCTAAGAAGAAGAAGAAGTTGAGGCTCATTTTTGATTAAATGGATATGTAGAAGCTTTTGTCGAGAAGCCCTTACAACTAGGACGCTATAGAAACATGTTTTCTGACTTCTTCGTTCCTCAGTTGAATGGCATTGACGTGATAGAGCTTTGAAATTATGACTTCGCACTTGAAGCAAGCAGACATTCCAAAGTCGCTTTCAACAGAAAATCCTTTCAGATAATTGTAAACGAAGACCCACTTAAAAGGTACCTTAGACGAAAGTTCAACTAAAAGTTTGCGTAAACAGCACTGCAGCGGGCGCATCGTTGAAGTCTTCATACGATCGAACCACCAATCCCTCTTTCGGATTTGAATATTTTATCACATTAAACTCGCTTGTCATACCTTCAGCTCGGATAGAGAATGTAGGCGGCCCTCTGTGCATAATGCCAAAAACGTTAGACGTCAAAGTCTTTGTGGACCCTTTCCTCTAAGCTGATTCCACGATAACCCGGATTGGATATCAAATTCTAAATCTTGGATTTAAACTTCAAATCCTTATTCGAATTTCCATCAAAATGCTTGTCACATCAAAGTTGAACAAGTCAAAATGCATTCGAGCCAAATTCTGAGCGAACTCCCCTGTACACACCCTCGAACATGTTTAAGTCATAAGCTGTGCGGAATGGGTTATGAAATACGAAATATGTTGGCGCATGTATAGCGCTCCTCCGTGGAAACGGGAGCAACCCCAATTTGAAGAGTGTGGATGTCTCCTGCGGGCTGGATGTGCTGCTTTCTGTGTGATGTATTCGTTATATTTCTTCTGCGCTCGACTTCAATTTCATTTCTCGTCTCGTCGTGTCCCTCCCTCGTCGATCTCTATCTCATTACTGTTTACTTTATAACAGCATTCAACAACCCCTCCTGCCGCTCCCATTCACCGCCCATCTGTTCACATCTGTTATCCTCGCCCAGCCAGCCCCGATGGTAGGGAGAGCACTTGTTTATTTTTTGTGCTCCTTTCTTCTCATGCTTTTGGCTTCGTCCTCTTGTAATGAGAGAAACACAGTTATTAATATTTCATGTAGCAAAAATAATTCATACACACACACGCCCCCACGTGTGTGTGTAGTTTTTCTCTTGGAAAAATAAATTCCGTCTCTAATGTCCCCGTCAAAGTCCTTTCAACGTCGTCGTCCCGCCGTCGTTCGCTCGAAATTACCACCCAATCATCTAGCCATCTCTGCTGTAGACTCTAGGCAGATGTGTAACTGGCACCATCACGTCGTCGTCGTCGTCGTCTCCACTGGAGATACATTTTCAAGGATAAAATGTAGGCGGCTGAGCGTGGGTGGAACAGTGGTGCGGGGGCGACACCACAGTGACTTCGGTACACGCTTTCCTTGTCGTCCTCTGTCGTTGTCCCTTTTCCGATTCGTTCATTCATGGTTTCTGATTTCTTAGCCCAGACGCAGGTAAGCAACACACAACTGAAGCCATTCAATTTATGAACAGATAACGAGTGGGTGGATGGATAAGGTCTTCTTTCCATTTCGCACTCGAATACAGGTGATTGCTCGGTTATAGTTTAGCCGTGAACAATTCTTCCGAGCAAACAAACGAAAGTATTTTTCACCCGAACAAAAATATCCATGATATCATGGGCAGGAGGGAACCTGCCCTGGTTCTCTGGTAATTGGACCGTGACTGTAAAATCATGAAAAACTTATCGTTCTGGTTGCTCTTCTTTCACGAATTCTGCTTTTCTTTTCGACTTCTTTGAGTTTCTTCCTCTTTGTGGGTCGTCCTTTTTTCGAATTTAATAAGCCACCTCAAGGAGACTGCTTGAGAGGTTTTCCGTTCTGTTTTTCGTCTGTGGCAGCACTTTGACTGACAGAGAGTCACTGTAGATGAACCAATGGAAATTCTAGCAGCATACCCGTGAGCTAAATGAAAATAAATTTAATCAAATTCATGAACTGAAATGTTGTTTTTTTTTTGTATTCAAACTCCGCTCAACTGAACTTAATTGTAGACTTGTTTGAAGAATATTGATGCGGGAGAAGAATCCAATCGGTGTTCTGGTGAGGGTGAGTTGCCTTAACTTGGAGTTGTTTTAAAATGTGTATTGTGTGTTCAGAAAAACTGTGTGTATCCTAATTGGCCTTGCTTCTTCATTTTATTTTGACCGGAAAAGTATCGAGCATTTAAAGGTGCTCCAAAATAACCACCGGAACATACATTTTTTTCCTGATTTAAAATAGGCTCTCAGCAAATATGTAGGTCGTCCAGCAATGCGAGAGAAATGGAACATTCTGCCCGACAGTGGTATTAGTGTCCTCATGGACGTTTTATTGTCGGCAGAAATGATTCCTCCAAGTTCTCAGTATCGCCTGCGACTCTACTACAAGTTGTCCCGATAGCTTTCTGTGCGAACTTTTTACCCTTTCGATAATTTTCCGGACATCATTCCTAAAATATAACCTCTCCTTGTGCTTCTTCTATTTCTTCCTGAGAAACTGTGTCTCTTCCCTTCTTTTCTGTTCTTAGAGCTCACGAACAGCTCTCGTAGTCTCATCCAGCCTTGTCTTGTTGTCCTTGCTGCATGTCAAACCAGGCTTTTTTTCCAGGCGGTGTTGTAAAACCCAGAACATCAGTAGCAGCTTCTCTGATGGCTTTTTGACAACGTTTCTATTCTTCTTCTATTGTTTGTGCAGGTAACGTCGAATTTTCGGAGAGTTTCAGAAAGACTCAGTCGACAAAGTTCCTAGCGGTACGTTGCGATTGTACCTTCCCGACATCAAACCGTGGTCTTCTTCCTTGACTTCGATGTTCCCTCGACATCCGTGTTCTTGACTTGGCTACAACAAGGAAATGGTCCGAGTCCATGTTGGCGCCTCGGAACTTTCGGACATCAAGAATACTAGAGGAGTGTCAGACGTCGATCGCAACGTGATCAATCTAGTTGGCGGTTGAATGATCAGGGGACCGCCAGGTGCCTTTGTAGACATTAAGGTGTGACAACCGCGTGCTAGTTACAGAGAGGTTCCACCCCGTAACGAACTCCACCAGCCTGAGTCCATTTTCGGACGTGGTGTAGTGCAGGCTTTGTTTACCGACGGCTCTAGCAAAGGTGTCCTCTTTACCCAGCTTTGCGTTGAAATCTCCCAGAACGATCTTGGTGTCGTAGCTGGGGCATTGATCGTATGTTCTTTCTAGAAGATGATAGAAGTCATCCTTGCTGTTGTTATCCTTGTC
Organism: Myathropa florea; assembly: GCA_930367185.1. NCBI lineage: Eukaryota > Metazoa > Arthropoda > Insecta > Diptera > Syrphidae > Myathropa > Myathropa florea. The sequence continues at coordinate 111,403,293 of OV884002.1, forward strand.
TTTTGTGGGGGCGTGTGCTCAAATCAGGCGTTATGAGGCTGTCGCTTACATTACATAGAGCAGTCCGGGGCCTCCGCGACTTCTACTGCTGCACGTGGTCTTTTCAGAGACCTCACGTTCCACATGCAGAACCGAAAGTCGTTGTCCTTTTTCCATATCCTGGCGTTGTCAACAGTAGATCCGCCCGTATCCGAGGCTATTAGTTATCTCTGAACTCCGAATTTTTTATGTGGTGAGGAAATTAATCCCATGTACAACCCTCTAACAGAGAGGACCGGGTCCTCATTTAAATCCTGAACAGAGAGGCCGTTGCATATGTTTTACCTCTAGCGGTTGCTATAGAGGCTATCCAGGGGGCGCCACGAGGAATCTGTATATTAACTTGATCCTCGCATTCACAGGGATCGTTGCTGCCATCTCATCGGGTAGAGAGCAATCACCAATTTTACCCGGGATGCACAGGCCCAGCCCCCCGTTGACAGTTCAAAAACATCGTGAATGATACCCCTTGTTGAATGATCCTACACAAAGTTCCTAAAGGTAAGAATACGTCAACTACAGGTACTCAGTCACGTTAAGAATTAGAATGGCCTAGGGGGACTCCTGATTCGAACCTACTATTCGCATTTTTGGGTTAAGGGCTCAATCTCGTGCATTGACCTATTTGAGATTGAATTTTGTTCAAAAAACCCAATCGTCAAATGCACCATTTTTCTTGTTTTTTCTCTTAAAAAAATTATGTGTTACCAGTCTTTACATTTTGAGACTGAAGACATTATTTATCATACTTTAGAAGCAATGATAGAAGTGGGCGCCCGTGGCGTAGTGGGTTCGTCGACTCCTACGCTCGAGGTCGTCGGTTCGAATCTCGAAAAAAAACATCAAACATTTTTTCACGGCTCCACCTCTTTCGAGTCACTGACAATACTCAAAGAGTAAAACTGTCTAGAAAAAGCTTCTCAAAATCGCCGTTCGGAGTCGGCACTAAACCATCCACTCGTGAGGGAACAATAGCACGCATAACACGAGTGGTTGCCGAGAAGCTAGGCCCAGGTCCACCTCGGACTGTAGCGCCGCCATTATTATTATTATTATTATTATTATTATTAGAAGTGATTCACTGTGCCGAATGCGATTATCGGTTCGTTTTCCAGGAAATTAATCAATAACCCGCAGTAAACAATTTAATGTTATGAAACGAGCAGTGGGTGTGTCAAAAATTATGGTTCGGGATTAAAATTGGCATGACTCCCTCCAGACTGCTCCTGTCCTCAGACATAATTTCGTGCCTATTGTTTCGCTCAAGGCCATGCACCTTAACATTTTTGTCCACCTTGAGCGGTAAAATCTTTCGGTCGTTTCACGCAAAGAAATTTGTAAATATTTTCAATTTACCACACGACATCTTTATTTGCTAGTCCCAAGGTCTTAAGCCTTCCGTGTTATGTGCTTTGGATTCCACTTCCACAATTTGTTGAGGTTCCCATGGTGACAGCCATTAGTCTGCGAATTCTATGTTCAGGCATTCCAAAGTTTTGAATGCCTGAACAATTCACACACGTTCGTTGTCTAAGCATGGAGACTCAAATGTTAACTGACCTTGAAAGAGTGCCGAAAATTGTGAACAAAAATGCAACGTGATTTCATTTTAGTTTCCGTCAATGTCATTAGCAGAGTCTCTGCACATTGTCAGACGTAAACAAATAAACGTTTGTCTTCTGGGATTTCATTGAGATGAATGAGGTTATACTCTTTTCGGCGTTTTTTTCCGTACACTTTCGTTAATGGATTTGTCTTTCAAAATGTCACTAGTCGAAGTCATATAAAAATAAATTAACTAAATATTCGAATTTATGAGACCAGGAGGAAAAATTGCTTAGAGGTAATTGGTTTTTCAAGCCAACCAATTGCCTCTAAGCAATTTTTGTCAAAGAGGAGATATTTTAGTAAGTGCCTATCGCACTTTATGGCTTATGGTCAGCAAGCTAGGAAACCAGATCGAAGAGAACTGATATAAAGGGTCTGAAGCTACATCTGTCAAATTGGTTGCCATTTATTCAGTCTGTTTTGCCATGGATGGACATTGCGTTCAACAACAAAAGACAAAATTGTTTTATCAAAATGGGTTTTCTGTTCGGGCAACATTCTGCCCGCTCCGTCCATGTTGCGATTGTCATAATCGTCCTACCGAGAGAAATATTCGCAGTGTGGTGGATAAATTTGAGTCCACTGGTTCAGTAAACGATAATCCAATACCCGTACGTCGGCGAAGCGCAAGATCTGCTGAAAACATCGCCTCTGTCCGTGAGAGTTTGTAGGAGAGTCCGAGGCTGTCGATTTTTCTTCGCTCACAAGAACTCGGTCTTTCACAGACCACAACTTGGCGAATTATGCGTCGTGTCTTGGACTTGCCTCCGTGCAAAATTCAACTGACCCAGGAGCTGAAGGTAAAAGACCATAGACATCGACGTGTGTTCGCTGAATGGGCTCTGGGGCAGTTGGAAACAGACCTTTACTTTTGTCGAAAAATCATCTTCAGCGAACCTACCATTGATGAATTGGTACGTCAACAAACAAAATTCTCGAATTTGGGATAATACTCATCCGCATGCGATCCAAGAGCGTCCACTGCATCGAGAGCATGGTCTCATTTCATCTCACGTGGAGGCGATGTGAACTGGCCACAGAGATGGTGCGATTTTTCCCCGTTAGTCTACTTCTTGTGGGATTTTCTGAAGTCACAGGCCGCGAATAACCCACTAACTACAGTGGCCCTCAAAGCCAACATTACCCAAGCCATCGGTAAAATTCAGCCTGATTTATGCGCCAGAGTAATGGAAAATTCGACATTTCGGATGCGCGCCACACAAAGAAGCCGCGGCAGAAATTTGAACGATATTATATTCCATAATGGCATCAATAGACCTTTCAAAAGAATAAAACCTTTCGATGATATCTCATACACACTTTGATTGATTTGAATTTAAAGATAGGAAGCGCTCAATGAAAGGCCTCTTAGAATCTACAAGTCGAAAAAATTGGCTAAACTCATGTCTCGGAGGCAAATATCCAGAGTGTCCTGACCTCAATCCTGGACAGGGAAGTACTTTTTTGTCTTATTTGGAAACTTGCGTTACCATGTTGAAGTCGCAAATTTATATCGTCGATCTCTATGACCCTGCAACATTTAAGAACTATGATGCGGCATTAGACTTGTTGCGGCATTAAAGTTACGGCATCATCTTAAGGAAGACGAATGAATATTCACTGAGAAATTTAGCCTTGGGTCGTTATGGCAAATTCAAAGTGAATGGTTGCTTTTATGAATCTATTCTGAGAAACGTTGAATCATATTTATTTGAGGTCACCAATTTTGACTGAACAAGTGGTCAGGAACATGATGTGTGTTGTGTTTGATTCTTCAAACAGACGTTTGTTCATCTGACATGAATGATGCATTTACTTTACAAAAGGTCCCCTCAGCAGGTGCATACACAAATCTTTCACAAGATACTCATCGTGTAGAGCTTCAAGGTATTGAATAATACCGAGCCTATTGACAAACACTTTACAGCGTCTAACAAAAGTTTAATTCCCTCATTACGACTCTTCTGTCAGTAGGGTACTTTCTTTAGCCTCTCTTTCTCTCTCTGTCTCCATATGATCTCACATCATGACTGTATTGTGTGTTTCCTTCATCTTAAGCAAGTCATCTAATGAACAGTCTTTTTTTTGTATCTTTTCAGGTAATTAATTGTCGAAGGCCGGCTATGATACAATCACGTCATTCTCATGCAATTCCAGCGTCTGAGCGTAAACATTTGATAAATCGTTATCAGTCGGTCGGGTAAACGCAAGACGACGACGGCCTAGAAGGTAAATCTATAAACGTAGTGAAAGTAGATAATCGACTGTGATTTGAAGAATGAATTTAATTACCGAAATTAATTGCTTTAAGATTTGAAAAAAAACAAGTACTTTCTATGAGAGAGGCCTTTAAATGATCGTGGGCTTAAGTGCGTAATTGCTAATGGGTAACCCACTGCGCCTAATTTGACAGTTGGGTCCAGGAAATTATTCATTGAAACATTTATTCATCGCAGACAAGTCTCAAGAGTCTCAAGAGAGAGGCGAAGCTCGAAGAGCAGCAGAACTGAATTAAATTCATGCTGAAGGCCTGTTTAACTGGTAGTTTTTTTTCGGAGGATTTTTGATACACCACACTGGAGCACTCAGACTCAAAACTGGTCCATTGTACTGCCAGGTAGCAACCTACTCCAGTGGCGTTTATTTGATCTCAACGGCAAATGGTGACTGGACCAGATTCGATTTTACTGGGATTCGAACCTGGGACCCCTCGAACGTGGGGCAGGCACTTAACCAACTGCACCAGCCATCCAGTTACTGGTAGTTACCAATTTTTGTCTGCATGACAAGGTCTATATACAGAGAGGGCCAATACAAGTTTGTTTTTAAAAATGCAACAAAATTACATTTTTTCCATGTATTGTGGCTTTATTAGTGAGAACAAACATTCCCATTAAATATAAAATTCAACGTCGTTCAAGTGGCTGCCTCGGCTTGCTTCGCAGTAGCGCATTCTGTCACCTCAATTTTCCTTGTTGATGGTTGTAGCTGTAAGTGTAGCTCACGGATTGCTTGGATCATATTGGCCTTAAGTGCTTGAATCGTTTTCGGATTGTTGGCATAACGTCGGTCCTTCATGGTTCCCTACAAAAAAAATCCAAGGGGGTTAAATCGAAGCTCTGAGCCGGCCAATTGACATCGCCAAGATGGCTGATAACACGATTTGGGAATTTGGTGCGCAAAAGATCGATTGTGGCATGGGCTGTGTGGCATGGCGCGCCAGTCTGCATGAACCAGAGGTCGTCCATATCCATGTCCTCAATTTCAGTAAAGTAGAAGTCGGTTAGCATGGCTCTGTAACGTCCACTGTTGACCGAAACGTTGTTCCCAGCCTCATTTTCGAAGAAAAATGGTCCAATGATGCCACCATCCCACAATCCGCACCAAATTGTCACTCTCTGTGGATGCATTGGCTTCTCGACAACGACAATAACGCGCTGGTTTTCCGAGCCCCAGATGCACCAATTTTGTTTATTAACGTTGCCGCCGAGATGAAAATGCGCCTCTTCAGAAAATATGATTTTTCGCCCAAAATCGTTGTCCAATTCAAGCTGCTCTAAGGCCCAAACTGCGAATACGAGCGATAACGAAGCGGATGGTCGTCCGCCTTCAATTGCTGAGTCAATTGGACCTTGTAAGCGAATATTTCGAGATCTTTGTGCAGAAATCTCCTCAGGCTAGTGCGTGAAATGTTGAGCTGTTGAGATCGATGGCGAGTTGATGTTCGTGAATTGAGTCTCACGCTCGCGGCCTCAGCAGCCACATTCTCATCTGTGCACACCGTACAACGACGACGACGAAGACCATGAGTGTTGTCCACTAGCAAACCAGTCTCACGAACTTTTTCCACAAACTTGCGTACAGCAGTCGCGGTGTGTGCTTCATTTCGGCAAAGAGTTTTTTCCAAATAACGCATTGTTTGGGCTACACAGATCTCAGTTTGGGAATAAGTTTTCAATATTTCCCAACGACGTTCAAGCGTAAACAGACTCATTTCGTTCCGGGGATGTATGATGCTGACTTTCTGTCAAGATTTCGAGCGGGAAACAGCTGTCAGTGTCAAAATAACCTATGATTTAAAAAAAAGACCACTAGATGGCCCACCTTGTAGCTTTAAATTTTCCATATTGACCTAGCAAACCCATTAAGGGTCATCTTGCCGAAAAGGAATTCAATTTGTTAAGCTTTATGACGCATGACGATTAAAGCACTTTAAACCAGAAGCGCGTCCGTGTTAAGAATCTACATTTCCCACTGAGAATCGATCACAAATTCCTTGCGAACGAGGACAAGAGTTAAATTTGATGGACGATAACGGAATTTGGGTCAATTTTGACAAGAATTTAGAAAGGCCTTAATTTGATTTTTTTGCCTTTGTCCCAGTCCGCGACATCAGACACTGCATTGCATTCAAATCTGAATTGAATTTCATGTCGTTTCTGTCTCGAAAAGACAATTGATTTGTATGCAATCCGAACCGCGAGAGATATGAGCTACTCCCCGTGGTAAAGTGTCGACCTTGAACAGATTGCTCGTGCGAAATATTTGCCTTTCCTCAGTCTCTGTCGAAATTGTTGAATGATATCTCGTACACCTCCACACAGAAAGAACGTCAATATCAAGACTTCATTAAAAGCGAACGCGATTACACAGAAATTTTTAATTCCATACGATTGTTTAAATATTTATTCTTGAACCATTCGACTTGCGAATTCATTTTGAATTGACTTTGATGGGATTAAAGCCACGTAAACGTACACTCTGTACCTACTCATGTGTCCATTCACACACTCGCGCCCATACCACGTGAAGAGTATGACTAATGTATGAACACATCCCATAAAATATTTATCTTAATTCAATTAAGACGGTAGAATGATAGGCGGTTTAGTTTTTTTTTTCTTTCAGGAGATCTCTTGAATGTTTAATGAATTTTGAGAAAATGTTTTACGCCGTCATTCTGGGAGATCGATGTGAAAGCAATTGCCATGAGGGTGGTCGTCGGGCTTGAGTGTGACCTTCAGAGGTGGATTTGGATGCCATGATGGATTGATGTGACGCGAATTAAGGGTCACGTTATGAATTCAAAAGTGTTTGCTTTTAGAATTGATGGGATATGACAAGCAATTCGTTTCGATGTCGAAGGTATTGTTGCCTCGAGTCTACATTTGGCATAAACTGACAGATGAAAATGTATGACCGGAATCGAATGTCAAACAGTCGTCAAAATCAATGATACACAGTCGTCAATTGTCTCCGCTAATGGGGGGGACTTGTGACCTTGTTAGCAGCGGCGTGGTGAGATGTGTGTACTTCGAATTGGTTGCTGCAGCCGCTTTTCTCCTGGGAATTTCTGTCTTAGATCTAAGTAAACATGAGCATCGTTCACCTCCAAATTTATATGAGTCTAGTAGTTTTAGGAATGCGTCAAAAGGCCAAACTTGAAATTTGTTGATGATACTTTTCTTTTGCACTCGCATTGTTAAAGAGATTCTTACACTGATGTGATGTTTCTTCACTAGATTTGCTTACTTACTACTTACCTAGCAGGCCTACGACCCATGTAGGGTCTGAGCCTGAGCTATCGCTGCCTTCCATCGTTGACAGTCCTGGGCACGCTACTTCCAGTCATCAAGACCAAGCTGTCTTACGTCCGCGATGACTTGGTGTTTTTACCGGAGGTTCGGTCTTCCTCTCCTCGAACCAGGAGGCTCGGATTCAAAGACTTCTCAGCTGGTGCGTTGTTGTCCATGCGCTCGATGTAACCGAACAAGTGCAGTCGACGGATTTTTGCCTTCCGGACTACATCCACATCCTGGTACAGCTCATAGAGTTTGCGGTTGTGTCTTCTCCTCCATTCGCCTTCCTCGCAGACGGGACCATATATCCGATGAGAATTTATCTTTTGAAAGCACCAACAATCAGCTCTGCAGTTCTGCTTAGTGTCCAGCTATCGGCTCCATATAGCAGGACTGGCAGAATAAGAGTTTTGTAGGGCATGATTTTGGTCCTTCGAGTCAGGAGTTTTGAGTCCAGTTGTTTTGACAAACCGAAGTAGCTTCGGTTGGCAAGAGTGATTCTACCTCGGATCTCCACTGTGATTTCGTTCGTGGAGTTCACGTTTGCCCCGAGGTAGACAAACTCCTTCACTACCTCAAAATTGTGGCTGTCGATTGTAATGTCTTGCCCTAGATGGTGTGCGGCGGATCGTTTCTTGCTCGACAGCATATATTTTTTCTTATCCTCATTGACCTTAAGACCAACTCGTTTCGCCTGTTTTTGAATCGCCGTGAAAGCTTCCACTACGGCGCGTTGAGAACGCGCAACGATATCTATATCATCTGCGTATCTCAACACTTGGACTGACTTGTAGAAGATAGTGCCTTCCGTGTTTACAGCAGCTCCCCGCGAAATCCGGTGCAGTTTTCAAAGGGGGTCGGAGGTCCTCGAGCCGAACTGCACGGTGCATCGCGTATGTGTTAGCGTGGTCCGACACAACCGGATTCTCTGAACATAATTCTCTTCCTTTCTCCACTGGTACAATTTGTTAGACAGGTAGCAAAGCGGATTTTTTTTGTTTTTTTTGGAGGATTTTTGAAACACTACTAGAGCGCTCAGACTCAAAACTGGCCCATTGTACTGCCAGGTAGCAACCCACTCCAGTGCCGTTAATTTGATCCCAACGGCAAATGGTGATTCGATTTCACTGGGATTCGAACCTGGGATCCCTCTAACTTGGGGCAGGTACTTAACCAACTGTGCCATCCAGTCGGCGATTAGTTTTAAAACACTCCATTTGTTGCATGAACATCACACCGGGCACACTTACGTTCTCGACGAATTCGTGTTCCTTCGCCAACACACTGACCTTTTACTGCGTCAATCTTTTTTTTTTTTTAAGAAAAACTGAACCAGGAGATTCTCCTCCAAATCTGACTGGAAGTCTTGCTTTCAGACGTTGTGCGCTTCGGTGTATTCGAACACCCAGGGTGTGATTCTTCTTCTTCTTAGGGCGCTACAATCCGAGGTGGACCTGGGCCTCACCCTTCATGCCTCTCCAGCCAGCACGATCTCTCATTTGTGTCCAGTTTCGCACGCCAAGCCGGCCAAGGTCCCCCTCGACTTGTGTGCTCCACCTTGTACGTGGACGTCCTCTGTTGCGTAGTCCCACAGGCTTCGATCTTCGGGCTGGAGCTAAGTTGACCATACGCTCTACATGGCCTTGCCATCTTAGACGTTGGATCCGCAGACGTCTGGCTAGACTTATACCGCTGTACAACATATAAAGTTCGTGGTTGAACCTTTTTCTGAACTTTTTTCAGAACTTTTCTCTCGAAAAGACCAAGATACTGTTGATCCGCTTGGGATATTGCCCATGCCTCTGCGCCGTAAAGCAGAACTGGGATGATCAAGGTCTTATACAGAGTCAACTTGGTCTTCCGAGAGAGGGATCTATTACTCAATTGCTTTTTGAGCCGAAAAACAGCGGTTGACATGCGTTGTTCTACCTTTGATCGGAACCTGACGTATTCTTGGAAATCTTTAGTGGCCTGAGCTTAGAATATATCGAAGTAGCCCGAGTAAAGTGGTGCTTCCATTTGAAGCTGTGACATTACCGTTGACCCCGTCGAGAGAGTTCATCCGCTGTCGTCTTTATAGTGCTGCTATTTTCCCTTGTACTACTTATACTCGCGTACTTGTACTACCCTTATACTCGCGCCTATAACTTTAGCAAGTTGCGTCCGGATGGACATCAACCAGTATCCGATGGTTACCACTAGGAGGTAAAATAAGCACAGTTGATGAGTAGTAATAGTTACAACACAGGGCATCGCAGACCATCTGCACCAGCAGTTTCGGTAGATTTCAGCCTCGATATCTCTATCTTGACTTCGTCAAGACCGGGGGGACGGAAATTTCTTCTATCATCGACGGTTGCGTTAAGTGGAACATTCTGCCTGACAGTGGTTTTTGTGTCCTCATCGCCGCGTTCTTATGCGTAGCAAATTTGTTTCGATATTTGGCGCCGTGACGTTGTGGATATACGCGTCGAGTCTTAGGCACTAGTTTTTCAGTCCAAACTTGTTAACATCTTCACTTCTTTTGAGTCACTGACAATGTTGTATATGTAACTGTCGGGAAAGAGCTTCTCAATCTCGCTGTTCGGCGTCGGCATCAAACTCCATTCGTGAGAGAGCAATAGCGCGCAGAACAGGGGTTGCTAGATAGGCTAGGCCCAAGTCTACCACGGCCAGCAGCGCCATCTAACCTTTATTTAGGCAGCAAAAGCATGAATTTAGATTGCGATTGCAGTGTATTCATGAAGTCACAAATTACAGCAGTTTGGAATGCATACGAAAAGCACGCAATGAACTCCATGTGTCAGGGACTTAGGTCTTTGTTTGAATATGATCTCTATGTTAAAGATAAACCTCCTAACAATGACTTTCTACTCTGGACGTCCAATTACTCCCCAATCTAATGATATGCACATAGGCTTAAGGACTTTTTTTTAATTTAATAACTATTTCAAAATTACCTCTGACAGATGTGCATGAACCATGTAATTAGGGACCTTTTGGGGAATAAACTTCTGACATTTTCTGTCGGTGTTTTTGCAACATCAAAACATTTGCATTTTAAGTGGAAACCCAAAAAGGGAAAAGTTTTTAACTTAAAACTTGCCAAAACACAAAGTTTTTGCATTGTGGATATATTTTCAGATGAATTGATTATATTCTCATTTTCATTTCAACTGAACACGATGAGTAAACTATTTTTAAATTCCATAATTGTATCCAAAGCCAGTAGTGGTGGGTATACTTTAAGGTAGCCCTGAACGACGATCATGCTTGCCGAACTTGCTTGTTTGCGTTATCCCCTACACGGCGAACATTTATTTCGTGTTGTTTCTTTAAACTGTCAACATGTGTGATAGGGAAGCGCAAGTGGTGAATTCCTCGATAAAATCGTGGATGACTGTTGACATTGAACTTAATCCGCGATGTGCACTCGGCAACGTTTACAGCAAAAATGAGGTTTGTTCGCGAACATGGCCCTACACGGCGAACATCAAAGCCAACGAACTCGACAAAATCGAAATTTTTCGGCAACAGCGAGCGGCTTGCGAACCAGCCCATAGACGATGAAAATGTGGCGAGATCAAGTTCGGCGAGCATGTTCTTCGTTTAGGGCTACCTTTAAGGCTATTTCGAATCAATAGGTGTATTTTCTACGAATAATGGTTTGACATCAGATGTGTATCTATTGATTATTTATAAGGAACCGGCCAAGAAAGCGGTACTCGTTTGTTAAACAGAATTAACCTCCATGGAAATTCCAGTGAATTTGGTTCTAAATGAAGCCACCAAACACCTTTCCACCACTCCATAAGAAATTTGTAATTTCGGAACGTATTTAAAATTGATTTTCAAAAATGCTTGCAACTGACAGAATGCTGTCAGTGCTGCACTCACCAGGCGTCAGTTGAAAATCACTCTCCACGAAATATATTCAAATTCTCTTTTTGCGGCCTCGGTCATATTTGAGAGGGGCACCCCACTGTGTCATGGAACTGTCAACTTCACGGCAAAAAATACGAGGAACATTAAATTTATCGATCGGAAAATCAATAGAAAAGCCATTTGTACGCTGCTCTTCCAACCCCATGCCAGTGAGTCTGGGGAGTCCTTTCCCTTTTCGGATTCCTTCGAGGCACAGCACATACACGCGCTACCACAATCCGTGCTGGGTTGCTGATTACCAATTACGTAAGCGGTACATAATTCGACAAATTCACCAATAAAATTGAATAAATCCAAACAATCTGCTGTTAAATAATTTATTGTTACTCGACGCGGGCCTGCACACTGCTTCACCGCTTCTCGTTGCCTTTCCGCACCGCATCAGCGGCGGCATCGCTTTTAATGAATGAAATAGTGTCCACTTCGTTACGCTGAATCTGAGTCTCTTCGAGACGGACTAGTTTCGGTTGCGTTGTTGTTTTGTTTTCACGCAGTCCAGCAGTGAAGCCGACGTGTATATCTGAAGACAATTTATCGAGCCAGCGAAACCGGAAAATACGGTCGGGTGGTCTGTCGATTGGTTGTCGATGATGCCGCGGTGACAGCGGCAATAACCGCAAGATACGCCAAACCGTGCACAACCACACGAACAGACATGTACTTCAACTCGCCTAGGTTGAGTGAGTGAGAGAAGAGAGAAAAAAATTCGCGCTATTAATCCAGTTTGTGGCGCATAGCCCGCGGTAGTATGGTGGCGGACCAACTGAACCGTGTGCTAGTGCTCGTATCTCTTACTGGCGACTTGTTCGCCTACATATTGCCTTCGCCAGCAGCTGTAGCCAGCTTGAACGGCATCTCTTTGCGCGTGTAATGCGCATACAGCATGGGCTTTAGCCCGCGGGGTTGCTGTAAGTTGATCATCTGTAAGTTGATCATCTGTACCCTCACCCACCCACTTGGTGGGGCAGAAATTAATTTGCATTGTGGTTGCTGCCTTGGCTTGAGCAGGACGCGAACAAACGAGTATTCTATTGTCGCTGGCGGGTCTTGGAAACCGCGCTGTGCCTGTGGGCCTTCGCTGAGTCGGTGGGTGGATTGTAAATTTTTCGATTTGAAGCAATGTCAACATGTTGGTCGAAATTGACAAAGAAAAGGTGTCTGTGTTGGAAAGCATCTACCTACCCGAAGAGCGACATGAGTTGGTGAACACACGCTGGAGGGATACATCGCGTCACAGTGACACAGCCGTGTATGGTCATTCGAGCAAGAGGCCTCAAGGGGCTTTGTGCTCAGGCGTCTCTGACTGGTGTGTGTGTAAGGAGATGATGCTCTTGTGGCTCTAGTTTCACACTTGGTCGATAATTCTCTCCATCCCACAGGTCATTTGCCCGCCTGAGCATGGGAGTGGGGGAAGCGAATGTTGACTTCACCGCTATGACTCAGTAATGAACTGTAATTCTAGAAATTGGTGGTAATTTGCGTGAATTAGGAGCACTTAATCGCCAGCCACCTGCTTGACGACTTTGTTTCAGTTTGAGTCGACTGTGGAAGTGGTGCGAAGTCGTCACACGTCATCCAACCGATCGATGGAACTCGTTCTTTGGCTGTTAGTTTAGTGTATCAATTTTTATATTTTAGGGCATTTGTTTCTTGTCCGAAGACCGGAGGCACCTTTTTGAGAGACAAGTCATTCCCCATTGGGTGATTCAGTTGGAGGTTACACTTTAATTTGGGTGTGAAAATCATGTGGAAGGGGTCATATCTTCTTGGGTGGCACTGAAATCCATCAGATGTGTTGCCAGATGTGTTACATAAGCCCACAAATAATTGTTGCCCTTGGGGGGGTTGACAATTGTAAAGAATTGTCGAGAGTTGACTGTGGATCTAAACGATTTATGCATCATTTCCTTTATAGTCTTTTCCTTGAAAATGCATTACTCTCAATCGGTGTCAAGAATAATTCGATAACATGTTCTGATAGCGTTGGCTATAATTACATAGCATGACCTAACCATATTTTCTTAGAATTCGTCGCCCTTGTGAATGCCTGAATTGTTTGCTTGGTGTCCGTCGATTTTTATGCGACATTTTTGTTTGATAACACAGTCGCTTGTTAGCCGCATATCTGAAGATAAACAATCATAACTCACTTTCGAGCACCATAGCAATAGTGTTACGACGATGTTTATGGTCTATCGACGTTTGATACCTGTTAAGTTTAACTATGACGATCTTTCAAGAATGAAGATAAGGAATTTTGATCAAAATTAAATAGAAAACTGTCAACAATCGCGATTATAAGTCTGAACACCCAGAGCGTAAATTTGTCTCTTCTCCTTCAAAATTAAAAGGCTTCTGTCGGTTTGATTCACAGGTTCGAGACTGTTTGGCTTGTCCGGATTTTATGTGAATGAGTTTTCTTAGAATTTGCTTCATAAGCTTCTTACTTCGATTTTGGATAATCATCATAGTCAAATAAAAACCAAGCATCCTCACTTTTACCTAAGTTGGACGACGACGAAAGAGATACAAGAATGGGTAAATCCTTTAAAAAAAATATGCTTCATTTAGTTGAACACAACTAACAATTCTCGAGGATGTTTTTTTCATGACAGATTGTTAGGATCTGTGTTTAGAATGTAATGTCAATGAGCTCAGAGGAAAGTAAGGGAAATTAATGGAAGGGTATTCCAATTCAATGGAAACATAACAGTTTCTATGTTTGTTTTTAAGTGGTAAATTTTGAACGATATGATAATTTTTCTAATCTAGAGTGGTAAATTCCGCTTGAAAAAACTGGCAGCACTGGTTCAGAGTCGTAGACCTGGGCCATGGGCCTGTGCATCCAGAGTAAAGTTGTTGATAGCTCTCTACCTGGTGAAATGCCAGCAACGATCCCTGTGAATGCACTGGTCAAGTTGACATACAGCCTCCTAGCGACGCCTCTATAGCCTCTACAGCAACTGCTTTAAGCGAACAAACGCTTGCAGCAACCCGGTCCTCCAAGTTCAGAGGATATGCGTGGGGTTAACTTCTTCACCACATAAAAATTCTGAGTTGAGAGACTACTTATAGCCTCGGATATGGATTATTTTAGTCACAGTGTATTATTTCTGTGGATTCACTGAATTACTTTAGTTGACCTAAGTTTCCATACAGTCATTAGGTTGGACCTTTAAAGTTCACATTTTCTCAACGATAAATGGACTTTTCGTATTAAAAATGATTGCAAGACTTCTTATTCTCCTTGGGACGCTACAGTCCTGGGCCTCACCCAACGTACCTCTCCAGCCAGCACAATCTCTCGCCAGCTGTCTACGTAGACGCCAGTTTCGCACACCAAGCCGGCCGAGTTCCCCCTCGACGTGTGTGCGCCACCTTGTACGTGGACGTCCTCTGTTGCGTAGTCCCACAGGCTTCGATCTTCGGGCTGGAGCTAAGTTGACCATACGCTCTACATGGCCTAGCGATCTTAGCCGTTGGATCCGTAGACGCCTGGCTTAACTCATGTCGCTGTACAGCCCATATAGTTTGTGATTGAACCGTCTCCTCCAAATGCCATCAACGCAAACAGGACCAAAGATCGCACGTAAAAGTTTTGTCTCGAAAAGGCCAAGAGGCTTCATCTTCTTGGGATATTGTGCATGCCTTTGCGACGTGAAGCAGGACTGGAATCATCAAGGTCTTATACAGAGTCAACTAGGTCTTCCAAAAGAGGGCTCTATTGCTCAATTGCCCTTTGAGCCCGAAAAAAACGGCGGTTGGCAAGAGTTATTCTGCGTTTGATCTCGGGACTAATGTTGTTTGTACTGTTTACTGCGGAGCCAAGGTAGACGAAGTCCTTAACTACCTCAAAGTTATAGCTTCCTATGGTGACGTTCTAGCCAAGGCGTCGATGTTGTGCGTCCTTTCTCGATGACAGCATATTCTTGGTTTTGCCATCGTTTACCGCAAGACTCATTTTAGCCGCTTCCGTTTCAATGCCAGTAAACGCATCATTGACGACTCGCTGTGTTCGTCCAATCACGTCAATGTCATCCGCGTAAGCTAGCAGTTGAACGGACTTTTGGAAGATCGTGCCTCTTGTGTTGGCCAGTGAGTTTTGCACGATCTTCTCAAGAACGATGTTATAAAAATCACATGACAGCACGTCGCCTTATCTAAAACCTTTTTTGACATTGAAGGTATCGGTGAGTTCGTTACCGACCTTGATGGAGCAGCGAGAGTTCTCCATCGTCATCCTACTCAGTCTGACGAGTTTGGCAGGAACATGGCTGTATAGCTCGTCTCTATGCACGCTGTGTAATAATAATAATAATAATGGCGGCGCTACAGTCTGAGGTGGACCTGTGCCTAGCTTCTCAGCAACCACTCGTGTTATGCGTGCTATTGTTCTGTCACGAGCGGAGGGGACCAACAGTTTAGCGCCGACTCCGAACGGTGAGATTGAGAAGCTTTTTCTAGACAGTTATACTCTTTGAGCATTGTCAGTGACACGAAAGAGGTGGAGCCGTGAAAAAATGTTTGATGTTTCTTTTCGAGATTCGAACCGACGACCTCGAGCGTATGAGTCGACGCACCTACCAACTACGCCACGGCGCCCACGCTGTCATATGCGGCCTTGAAATCGACAAATAGGTGGTGTGTGTCGATCTGCATTTCTTGGGTCTTCTCTAGGATCTGCCGCAGTGTGAATATTTGATCAATGGTGGACTTCCCTGGCCTGAAACCACACTGATACGGACCTACCGGATTCGTGACGAAAGGTTCTTATAGGCGATGTTAAGGAGACTTATCCCTCGACAGTTGGCGCAGTTAAACGGGTCTCCTTTCGACCACTCTCTACGATTGTACAAGAAATCAACAATTAAATGCCTAAAAATGGGAAAATGTACAAATTTATTGCGAAAGCATTGAATGATCCCACAACATAGCAACCAAAGTATTGCAAAACTGAAGAAATGCCTAAAAGGACATCTTACACCGATCGCCATATTGGGAGGCTTGCTAAAAATGAGCCATTTTCCTCATCGACCGACATAAAACAAGACCTGAACCGAACCAATAAGAAAGGGGCTTATTAACCACGAAATTTCTGGTAGAAGTCTGCGAAAATATCAGTTGGTAAAAATATCAGCGGGCGCCGTGGCGTAGTGGGTAGGTGCGTCGAGTCCTACGCTCGAGGTCGTCAGTTCGAATCTCGAAAAAAACATCAAACATTTTTTCACGGCTCCACCTCTTTCGAGTCACTGACAATGCTCAAAGAGTATAACTGTCTAGAAAAAAGCTTCTCAATCTCACCGTTCGGACTCGGCATTAAACTGTAGGTCCCCTCCTCTCGTGACAGAACAATAGCACGCACAACACGAGTGGTTGCTGACAGCTAGGCCCAGGTCCATCTCGGACTGTAGCGCCGCCATTATTATTATTATTATTATTAATTTCTCAGCTACACTAACCTAACATATCTTCTCGATATCGTCAAAGACGACAACCCTTTACTCAAGTGCACTCAAAGTAGCCAGCTGCAAAATGGCAAAATGTCTTGTAGGCAAAATGCCCTCTGTTACAAGCCCGATCAACCAGAGCCCTTTCTACGGTCAATAGTTAATTTACACTACGATTTGGTACATTTGGAAAGACATTTGCATTTGCTCTCTCTTACAATCGGTTTTGCTCGGCTGCCTCCAAATTTTAGATTCCAATGAAAGGAGTTCTTGAAAAAGGAATTAAAAAACACAGATAAGGTTTTCAACAATCGTATTTTCAGTAGAAAAACGACACGTATTTCTGGCCGTCTAGAGAAGATAATTATTTCCGTGTTGATAGATTCAATTCCTCTGTCATTGAAACTTCTGGGCGATTTAGCTGTCAAAGTGACTGTGACTACCTCTTCTCACTAACACCTATCCCACTTTCATCTTAAAACCCTTTTTTTCGGCAATTTGCTACTAAATTCCGAAACTAGCAGCTATTTGCCGTGAAGACAACCAGCTTAATCACCAGAATAACATTGAATTTTGTCAAGCAAAACGCCGTTTTTCTTGTCCCACGATGTGAGAAGGCCACAAGTGTAACTGACACTATATCACCCTCCTGACCTAGATGCACAAAACATATCGTAAGCAACTGTTTGTTACCTTGCCAAGGAATCGATGTACGTCTGTCGGGTAGTTCTATGAACTTTCAATCGATATTGTGATAACCCTCATCACATTTGTACGTCCATGTGAGTCAAAATTTCTCATGGGACATCACTGTAGCCGCAGACTGCCTTAAAGTGAACGTTCATCAAAATAATTGACGGATTAAATTCCAATAGACGCTGATTTTCAAGAAACTGGTCAAGTAAAAATTCACAGGAATGACTCACTCGAAACCAGTTACCGCTAATTCGATTACCCAAGCAGACTGAATTGTGATTTCTTAGAAAACCGCTCGTCGGACACCGAATGCAACCTCAGCAAAATGTCACCCACCACTCGGCAATGTCTCCTTTCGAATTCATTTATCCACCTATCTGTCAACATGTCTGTTTGTTTGTCCTTCGCCTCTCACTCTTTCTCCGCATGCCGATGATTATTGAATTAAGACGAATCACAGACGCACACACGGCGGTGCGTACGTCCCCAGATACCCCGTTGAAAGTGTAATTACACTTGTCATTAAATATTTTCTTTCAGAGGAATCCGCACAACGTTGTCGTCGATTGTTGACGGCAATCAATTTAAATTGAAATATCTGTCGAAGTGAATAGAAAAATTGCCCGACAACAACATTGTCGTCGTCGTCGTCGTCGTTTGTCGATAGATTTGTCAGGGCTGTGCGTTCGTTTGACATACTTTGGCAAAGCGGGGCGAATTCAAAATCACTTAACGTTCCTTCAAGCAGCAGATAAAGACAGCAAAGTCGAAATAATTGCTGACGACTGGAGGAATGTGAAAATTAAAAACCAAACCAAAAACGAAAGATACAAGACACCGAAGTGGCGCGTTATGAAATATCCATGAGTTAGTTTGTTTTTTATTTTGGTTTCCTCTTGAGTATCTTTTTCGTTGCAATCGAAAATTGGAGACGAAAAAGTTACCTACATTGGAAGACCGACAGAGCTCCGGGCACGTCCTGGGAAGTGATATAAATTTAAATTTACAGCCGTGCTTCGGGTGGTTAGGGAGGAAAAGCAATTTGGAGCAATAATGTCACCGACACAGTTGCCATGTCCTTAAATAGGACTTCATTCGTGTGCTTTTCAGAAGTACACACGCGAGACCCACTGGGGTGGCAGTCAGTGTAATGCTCGAATAGGCTCCCGTCCCACGTTGATGATTTTTCTGATGAAAACTTCGCGTGTACAGAAATGGAGGAGCTATTTGGGCTTACAATTTTAACGAGAAACTTGGCGAGAGTGTTTTAGAGTAAAGACGGATGAAAGCCGCACCGTTTTAAGGTGACAATCTTCTGTTCTCTCAGAAACGTATTTGACATCTCCAATCGTTTGCCCGAAGAATCTTCGATGCAGAGCCTGTGGGACAAAGCAACATAGGACGTCCACGTACAAGTGGGCGCACACAAGTCGACTCGGCTGACTTGGTGTGCGAAACTGGCGAAAGATCGTGCTGGCTGGAGAGGCATGTTGAGTGAGGTGCAGGTCTACCTCGGACTGTAGCGCCCTAAGAAGAAGACGAATCGTTTTGCGATAATCATTAAACAGCCAAGAAAACGAAGATCGAATGTGCAACATCCTTGTTAGCTGAGTTTGGTGCTGTTGCCAAAGATGTTTCTTTCAAATTTCTTGCATGAACCAAATTAACGAAATCAGCAAGACTCACAAAAACTGCGCATTTGTTCAGGTTAACAGCAGAAGTTGCAGGGAGGGGGAAGAAATAGAATCTGTTAGCCACCTGCTTTGCGATCACCCAACTCTAATGAGAAGGAGAATTGTAATCAATGCACAAAAACTAGAAACAATTGTTGAAAAACCTTCAGAGATTCTTACTTAAGTCTTGATAGTTTTAATTTCCACCGGAAAAGGCTCACGGTTGTATGTAAAAAGGTGACCTTGCGAATGGTGTTGTAGCTGACTTAGACAAACAGTGGGTCCAGTGGGATGGCCATGGGTCGTACCCCATAAAACCTTCATTTCCACCGATCCACCATTCCACCATCCAATTTAGCAAACGCAAATGTGAACTCCACGAACGACATCACAGTGGAGATCCGACGTAGAATCGCCCTTGGTAACCGATGCTACTTCGATTTGTCAAAACAACTGGGCTCAAAACACCTGACTCGAAGGACCAAAATCATGCTCTACAAAACTCTTATTCTGCCACTAAGCAGAACTGCAGAGCTGATTCTTGGTGCCTTCGAAAGAAAAATTCTACGTCGGATATATGGTCCCGTCTGCGAGGAAGGCGAATGGAGGAAAAGACAGAACCGCGAACTCTATGAGCTGTACCAGGATGTGGATGTAATCCGGAAGGCAAAAATCCATCGACTGCACTGGCTCGGCCACATCGAGCGCATGGACAACAACTCTCCAGCTTAGGGGGTCTTCGAATCTGAGCCCTCTGGTTCTAGAAGGAGAGGAAGACCGAACCTCCGGTACAAACACCAAGTCATCGCGGACGTAAGACAGCTTGGTCTTGATGACTCGAAGACCCTCCATGGGTCGTAGGCCTGTTAAGTAAGTAAGAAAAGATTAGAACCATCCAGATTGTTGTACAGGGTGGTTCTTTTTAAAAATGCAATAAAATAAACAACATTGATTTTTTCCCATGTATTATGGCTTTGTTAGTAAGAACAAACATTCCCATTAATTATGAAATACAACGTCGTTCAAGTGGATTCCTCGGCTGGCTTCGGAGTAGCGCATTCTGTCATCCCATTTTTTTAAGACCTTGTTGATGGTTTTGGGCTGTAGCTGTAGCTCACGGATTGCTTGGATGATATTGGCCTTAAGTGCTTGAATCGTTTCCGGATTGACATTACATCGATCCTTCACGGTTTCCCACAAAAAAAAGTCCAAAAGGCTCCGAGGCAGTCAATTGACACTGCCAAGACGGCTGTTAACACGATTTGGGAATTCGGTGCGCAAAAGATCTATTGTGGCACGAGATGTGTGGCATGGCGCCCCCATCTGAATGAACCAGAATTCGTCCAAGTGCATGTCTTCAATTTCAGTAAAAAAAAAAAGTCGGTTAACATGGCTCTGTAATGTCCACCGTTGACCGAAACGTTGTTCCAGCCTCATTTTAGAAGAAAAATGGTCCAATGATGCCACCACTCCACAATCCGCACAAAACTGTCACTCTCTGTGGATGCATTGGCTTAAACTTCAGTAACGTGCGGGTTTTCCGAGCCGAGGTTTCCGAGGTTTTGTTTGTTAACGTAGCCGCCGAGATGAGAATGCGCCTCGTCAGCAAAGATGGTTTTTCACCCAAAATCGTTGTCCAATAACGAAGCGGACGGTCTCGTGCCTTCAATTGCTGAGTAAATTGGACCTTGCACGCGAATAATCCGAGATCTTTGTGCAGAATTCCCCTCAGGCTAGGGCGTGACATGTTGAGCTGTTGCGATCGATTGCGAGTTGATGTTCGTGAATTGAGTCTGACACTCTCGGCCACAGCAGCCACATTCTCATCTGTGCGCACCATATGGGACCATGAGTGTTGCCCACTAGCATACCAGTCTCACGAACTACTTGCACAAACTTGCGTACAGCAGTCGCGGTGGGTGCTTCATTTCGGCAAAGAGTTCTTTTCAAAAAACGCATTGTTTGGGTTACACAGCACTCACTTTGGGAATAAGTTTTCAATATTTCCCAACGGTGTTCAAAAGTAAAGCGACTCTTTTCGTTTCGCGAAGGTGATGATACAGACTTTGTGTCAGGATTTCGAACAGGAAACAGCTGTCAGTGTCAAAATAACTTATGATTTAAAAGAAAACCACTAGATGACCCGCCCTTTATAGAAAAACTGAAATTGCCTCTTTCAGAACTTTAGACCTTTTAATCTAAATCTTATCTAACTTTAATAGTAACTCCAATTTTGTTGGCTTACGACTGGATGGCGCAGTTGGTTAAGTGCCTGCCCCAAGTTCAAGGGGTTCCAGGTTGATTGATCGGGTACAGAAATATATTTAAGCACGATATTTTTTTATTCCTAAGTCTTCCCTCATTTGAAAGAAGACTGAAAACTTGTGATCAAGCTTACTGGCTCAGCAGATTTACCGAAAACTAGGTCAGAATTTGTCTCTTATTAATTCTTGTGAAGTTTTCCTTCCTGCCGGTTATGATGTCCGATGCTTAAAGAAAACGACAAATTTCAATAAATCTCTCCCAAAAGTAAAACCTTCATAAATGCTTGGAATGTTCACAATTAATTAGTGACATTCCTGAGTCACAGCAAGAATTTAGAGCAGAGAATTCATTCAGGATCCAAACTAAAACCGTGGTGGCGGCGCAGGTTCCCAAGACATTTTGACTTTCTGTTGTAAACCTGAAAATGCTGGTCTTGTTACCACATCTGCTCTCGCATATTTGTCTGGTTAAACGTTTGTTCACGACGGGATATCACTTTTAGCATCTTTACGCGGTCCCTTTCTTTCACATATCACCAACCGCTTTCGACAAATTGATCATTTTGCCGTGTTTCCGTTCTAAATTTCACTACATCGCAGCACCCAAGCACCCATGGTGTCTGTTGAAGTGGGACATTCAAAAGAAATCGCAGTGATATCATCCCACCTCATGGCACGTCATCGAAACGGTCAAACAAAATCGATCGATTTGATAATGAAAATTCTTACAAAATATTTCCCGCCTCATTGCACCGTTCGTTTAGATCGAAAATATTTCCAAACGATCGCGCAGAGCAGATCATCTGACACCAAACTCCCAACGTGTGCACACAGAAGACAGATATGTAGGTAAAAGCCGCCCAAGAAACGGGTTCAAGATTGTTCGAAACCAAATCCCAGGCATTCGGTAGCACCGATTGTAGGTACACATCATCATCATCATCATCATCCTCTTCTTCTTCTTCATCGTCATCGTCGTCGTCATGATCATCAACAAACCTGTTTCGGCCAACCTGGCATGCATCTTTTTTCTTTTTGGACGCGTCTCTAGCCAACTTTCAAGTGGAACGTGCGAAGAAGCGGGACAGAGCAGTCCCAAGATCTGGAATCGATTCCGATCTGGACGTCGGCAGCGGCAGAGAGTGTGAAGGGAGAAAAATTCCAAATAATGGTTAATAACGTCATTTAATGGTGGTTTCTTAGAATCGTGATTTTCCAATTAAAACCCAGATACCGATACAGATACAAATACTTTGGGAGCTCTCCCTCGTGCGACCGACCTGCTTCATTGATCTCTGCTGGTGGATGGCAATGAGATGCACAGTTCGATGTGGGCACATGGGTTCAACTCTCGTAACAGCACTCACTCTTGGCGCTTTAACGGCCTCTTGGAGGACGTGCCTCGTATGACCCAGCGCGTCATCCCATTAATGGGCGACCATGGGATGATGTGCAAATGCTGCGAAGACCGAAAAAAAGCAAAACGCAGAGAAAAATCCCAGAGAGACACTTTACAGACACAAGAGCCGAATGCAGTGTGGGACTGCCTTAATGGATTCACATCATCTCTCATAGACGAACCCGTGGTAACTACTGCAGTGCCGGGGCACTTGGAGATTTGTTCGCTCACTAGCTGAAAGATGTTTTCACAGAGCTGCTGCTGCTGCAGATTTGGTGTGCTGGCCGCGTCTCTTCAGTTGGGCGCTGGGCTCTCCGCAGCTATGATGGGTGTTAATGACCCTTGAGAAGGGCTGTTTTTCTCCGCCTTCCTCTGTAAATGATTTTTTTCCTACTTCTCTTATCGCTGCCTTTTGTGTCGACGCCGTGAGTTTGAGGAGACTGCGCGCGTCTCTGCATAGCACGACAGAGGCAAGGGATTTATTGTTATTACTTTTGTTGTAGTTGTTGTTGGGAGTTACTTTATAAGTTCGATGATTTTTTTCTCTTTGCCTACGCTGTTGGCGGGCATTAGGTTCTCCTCCTCGCCGCTGTGTGACCGCCACTGCCGGTCAGACACTAGAGCAGTGGAACATAATTGAAATTGATTTTTCATTTGAACCTGTTCGTGTGGAATCAGATGGTGAAAACTCACAGATGGCGGGTTTTCAATTATCGGCAGTCCCTTTCAGTTGCTGCGAGTGGGGACTATAATTAAATTATGAATGTGACAAAAGTGTCGGCGATGGCGGAGCGCTGTAACTGGATTTGGAAGAACTGTCTGTGACAGTGTCCAGCTGTGGGATGTGTTGCCCGGAGTTGATTAACACCAACCAACTAGGCAGAGTGGAGCTGATACTTTTGGTGGCACGTTGCTGCAATGAATCACGTTCGAATTCTGTTTGAAAGCACGTAACTTAGTTGCTTCGGGGACAAAATTTGGCTTTACGACTGTTCAATTAGCTGGTGCTGTCGTAATTGTGCTGAAGTTTATTTTAGACGAAAGCCTGGTCTGTAAATGGTTTTGAATAGGCTAACCTTTGAACGTGGGTAATGGCAGCTGGAAATAGAAACATCACGTTTCATAACTTCTCCCTTTTAATTTTCCTTCATTTCGATGACGTCAGAATAGTGTTCCGCTTCCAAATGTCCATCTTTTGACTCCGTTTTTTTAATTCCTTTACCAAAATTTACCATCGGGCATGTGGAACAGCTTAAAGCAAGCAACAAGTATACGTCGTTCAAAAAGAAGTGTCATCTTAAATTTAAAATTGATTGTTTAACTGTCAACTGTCATGGTGACGATCTTTGGTAAGTAAAAACTAGGCCATTTTTAAGAATGAATTGATACAAACATGCACAATGCGTAAAAGTAGTGAAATAATAATAATGGCGGCGCTACAGTCCGAGGTGGAGCTGTGCCTAGCTTCTCAGAAACCGCTCCTGTTGTGGGTGCTCACGAGTGGAGGGGACCTACAGCTTATAGCCGGCTCCGAACGGCGAGATTGAGAAGCTCTTTCTAGACAGTTAGACTCTTCGAGCATTGTCAGTGACTTGAAAGTGGTGGAGCCGCGAACAACTTTTGTTTTTAAAAAATGGTTGCTTATTCCGGTATTTGAACCTAGACTGTGAAAGTCAATTGCACAGGCGTCGACGCATAAACTCATACGGTCACGGCGCCCAAAAGAAAGTAGTAAAAATTAACTACAAAAACTGTAGAAAATATCGGGGAAACGTCTCATAAAGTTCATCATCAACCGCCTATTCGCACAGCTAAAACTAATCCAAACCATACGTTTTAACGTCTCGGGCTGTTAAGTGAGAATCATTGACTTTGAGCCTGTGGGGCACATCTAAGGTGGCATACATAAATTGAGAGCGACCTCAGCCAACTTGGTGAAGCCAGCGAAGCACCGCGCTAGCTGGAGAGCCATATAGTTTAAGGCCTAGGTTCACCCCGGACTGTAGAGCCATTCAAAGAGGAATAAGAAGGATAGGTTAACGAAATATGCAAATATCGCTCCCGTAGGTATTAGTTCGGCTGAAAACCCAGGTTTATCAAGAATTAGGCCTATTAGCAACCAATTTGCTCACATATTTTGCATAAAATCTTGTCCTCCTATGGTCCATTTGACCATGTTTTCGTACTTTCGTTGATTTGATGCTGAAAATGAGACATATTAAAGTTTCTGTTTAAAAATTTATGAGTGATGATACTCTTTTCTATTTGCTGTATATGTAACCAAACAAAGCTTTGGCATCTGGGCTCCAAAGAAAACCAAAATGGTTCAGGTCCTTCTGCAGCTGTGTACACCATTTTCATCGTGGAAGTCCTCTTTCGCGTTGTGCAGAGTTTACGAGTCTAGGGCACTCTAAGTGGCAAAAACACCTTAAGCGCTTCAATCTTATACACCTGGTTGGACTTATATCGCAGTACAGCATATATACAGGGTGGGCTATCTAGTGTTTTTTTTTAAATCATAGGTTATTTTGACACTGACATCTGTTTCGCCCTCGAAATCTTGATAGAAAGTCAGTACCTCCGCGTCGTGGCTGCAAGCACTGTCTGACAACACAATTCATCGTTTGGTGTCGAATTTTGTTGAGCACGAGGCAGTCGAAGATCGTAGATATGCCATTCATCAAATCTCAAGATGTTCCAATGAACTGGTTGAAGCGGTTCCATGTATTATGGCTTTATTAGTAAAAACAAACATTCCCATTAATTATCAATCGTTTAAGAGGCTGCCTTGGCTGGCTTTGCAGTAGCGCATTCTGTCACCCCAATTTTGCAAGACCTTGTTGATGATTTCGGGCTTTAGCTCTCGGATTGCTTGAATGATATTGGCTTGAAGTGCTTGAATCCTTTCCGGACTGTTGGCATAACATCAGTCCTTCCAAAGTCCAAAGGGGTCAAGTCGCAGCTCCAAGGCGGCCAATTCACATCGCCAAGACGGCTGATACGATACTTACTTACTTACTTACTTAAGGTGGCGCTACAGTCCGGGGTGTGCCTGGGCCTCAACCAACAAGCGTCCTCCAGCCAGCTCGATCTTAAGCTAGCTGCCTCCAGTTTCACACGCACAGTTGCTGCACCACATGAGTCCAGGTCTTCCTCTACTGCGCCGTCCCTCGGGGGTGGATTCGAATAATTTCCGGGCCGGAGCATTTGTTTCTATTCGCTCTACATGACCTAGCCATCTCAATCGTTGGATCTTCACCCTTCTGTCTAAGTCGATGTCGCTGAACAGCTCGTACAGTTCGTTGTTATATCTTCTCCCTCACTCACCCTCTATGCAGACGGGACCGAAAATCACCCGAAAATCATCCGCTTTTGACAAAATCCATGCTTCTGCACCACATAGCAGGACTGGAACGATTAAGGTCTTGTCCAGAGTTACCTTGGTTGTTCGAGAGAGGGCTTTCTTTATCAATTGTTTTCTTAGCTTTTTGGGAATTTGGCGTAGAATAGATCGATTGTAGCATGGGCTGTGTGGCATATCGCGCCATCCCGCATGAACCAGAGGTCGTCCAAACCGAAACGTTGTTCCCAGCTTCATTTTCGAAGAAAAGTGGTACAATGATGCCAGCACACCACAATCCGCACCAAACTATCACTCTCTGTGGACGCATGTGCTGTTTTTCCGAGCCCCAGGTACGGCAATTTTGTTTGCCACCGAAATGGAAATGCGCCTCGTCAGAAAAGATTATTTTTCGCCCAAAATCGTTGTACAATTTAAGCTGCTCTAAGGCCCAAATTGCGAAGCGATAACGTGGTGGATGGTCGCATGCCTTCAATTGCGGAGGAACTTTTAATTTCACTTTTCACTGGGATTCGAACCTGCGACCTCTCCAACTTGGACCAGGCACTTAACCAACTGTGCCATCCAATCGTCTTTGCTGAGGACCTTGTAAGCGAATAATTCGAGATCTTTGTGCAGAATTCTCCTCAGGCTAGTGCTTGAAATATTGAGCTTTTGAGATCGATGGTGAGTTGATGTTGTGATTGAGTCTCACACTGTCGGCCATAGCAGCCACATTCTCATTTGTGCGCACCGTACGACGATACGGACCACTTGTCCACTAGCATACCAGTCTCACGAACTTTTTGCACAAACTTGCGTACAGCAGTCACTGTGGGTGGTTCATTTCGTCCAAAACTTCTTTTTAAAAACCGCACTGTTTGAACTACACAGCATTCACTTTGGAAAGCAGTTTTCAATATTTCCCAACGTTGTTAAGGCGCAAAGCGACTCATTTCATTCCGCGGAGGTATGATACTGACTTTCTGTCAAGAGTTCGAGCGGGAAACAGCTGTCATTTTCAAAATAACCTATGATTTAAAAAACACTAGATGGCTTACTCTGCATTTAAAGTTACGGTGAAATGTGGTGAACCGATCTAGCCAAGATCTTGCTCGCAAAATTGAAGGGAGCAAATTTGAAGTAACTACTGCTAACATACAAATTCAAACCACAAAAGTACAGGGTGGGCCTTCTGGTGTTTTTTTTTTTAAATCGATGCTAATAATGGAACCATGGGTGAAGGCAGACACGGCAAAGGACGGCGTGTTGTCTGCAGTGATACAGTGATGCATATTTGACAGATGACACCTGATGCGAATGATTAAATGCATTTATGGGAAAAAAATTAATCACATAAGATTTTAACGCGTTCAAAGTCACGCCATGTGCTCGATATTGATCATTTATTTATCACCACCATATAACTCTAAAAGGCTATCATTCAAATTGAATTTTCAATATTACCCATCAGCCGTTCGGCAATCTAATCGGTGTCACCGTGATATGCAAATGCAATTCACACCCGCGCCAAATGAATCCAGATAACGATCCGAGCTAATTGAAATCTCTTTGTGCAGCGTAACACTGTCAAGGATCAACAATACCACCCTCCAACTAATGCACAGTTCGTGTCGAGTTTAATTAATCCCCCCGACAACCTTAGGCCCCTTTGAGTGCAGCAGCCGCAAATTATACCATACGACTAAGCCGACCCCCCATCGCACCGCTACTGAGAGCAGTGTCAATCGAATCCAATTTCAATCGTGTCGTGCCTCGGCGTATGTACTTACTCCCCCTTCAATGTCAATTACATAATCTCCAATCCAGTTCCAACTTTCTGATAAACCTTACGTAAGATCTTCGCAATGGGCTGCAGTGACTGCGTCTCCTGCCATCTGTCTGCGACCGTGGAATTCCCTTGGCAGTTATGGAACAATGCTCACCTGAACCAAAAACGGTTCGATGCGACACGGTACGAGAGCGTTTCCAGTTAAACGCCAAGCTGGGGCCGGTGATCTCTTCCAATGAATTGCAACTGACCCCAGTCCAGCACGGATGGACAGTCAGCAGCTGGGATCTGGGTTCTCATCAGAAACGATGACTCTGCAGACTTGGTGCCATAACTCTATTGAATCATGCGGTAATTGCAGACGGATAGTAGAACTTCATGGATGTGGGTACTTTTTAATTATCTCACCGAGCCCAGAGAAGAATGCACTGCTCGCCTCATCTCCCGCCCATTTAAAAGTCATTAACTCCCCGGCGGGAGCGATGCATTCCTCTTTCTTGTTCATCTTTGCTCTCGCAGTGTTCTGTTCAGGTACTTGCTGCACGTACCGTACCGCCCTGCGGAACATGATTTTTCAAGTTCACATGCCTTGGCAAGAAGATAAACGTTTCATCCGAGTGCAAGTGCCAGAGGGTAACCGCCCCGGCGGCGGCAGAGGCAGTAAAACTCAGCCAAAGCCATAAGGCGACCAAAGGGTCTCCTCCACGGTGCATCTTCGGCCATGAATCTATTTCTGTTTCCTGCGAAGATTGGAGAGATTTATGACACCTCACTTGCTCTGTAGATCGGATGGTTGGTCGGCCGATGGTTGTTGCTGCATCGGTTACCGCTGAAACGACTTCACTCGCTGCGGATGATTCCGGTCGGTTTTTCTCCGGAATCTTGTGTGGCTTCAGGTGGAAGATCAAATATGTGAGTAAGTTCGTTGGTCGCGCTATGGTTTCAATTGGTTTTTGGTGAGGGGAGGGTGGCCATTTGGTTATTGCTTCGGGTTACAGCAGATGAGGTCAAGTTAAGAGCTGCCGCTCGGAGAGGGTTATGCAAGACGATGATGAATTGAACAAACTATGGACGATTGAAATTGATGAGTCTTGGTTATAATCAAAAGTTATCTAATCTGCGGTATCGATTAATCGTATCGAACAACGTTTAACTAATTAGTTTCAAGATCTTGTGTGTTGATGTGATGTGAAGCAACGTAACGATGTGCGAGACGGGGTCTTTGGTAAGATTGGTTGCTTCATCAACTTAACGCGTGTTGTTTTTTGTGATTTTCTTGATGAGTCTGAAAGAAAAATGATGCTCAGCCATTATGTCACTTAATTGAAGTCTCTTGGAGGAACGCAGCAATGGAGTGCTTTCAGGTCTGTAATTAGCCATGAACGCAGGTTTCAACAGTTAGGTTGCATGTCTTAAAAGCTCAACGAGATTCATATCTTTCGGAGCATAAGCAAGGAGATCTTTCGGATCTCAATCAGACATCAGGTCATTGACTTTCGAGGTATGTACTGAATCACGGGGTTTTGTGTTGCTGGCCAAATTGGAAAGTTGGTCGTGAAATATGCTTCTGTTGTGTGCTCCCTCATTTAGGCTTCACAAGAACATCTTGGTCCCTCTTCAATCTGTAACACTGCGTAGAGCATATACAAATATTAGCAACAGTTCGTCCCAATTCCCGACTACGGAGACGACACCGATATAATTTTACGACGCCTATTTGCAATATCTCACTCGCATGCGACTCACACCTTCTGTAGGCATAGAGCAAGAGAAGTTTTTGTAATTCAAGCCTCGTCCGTTTTATGGTGCGCACACTGGGCCAAGTGAATCTTTTATTTATAAGCTTCGCACACCCGCTCATTTACCGGACTGACAACTGAACGTTTTGAGGAAAATATAACCGCTATAAAGTGAGCCTGGCTGGCAGCTTGAATTCATCGATTTTACGCAATGGACAAGACGTGAGACTGCTGCTGTTGACGTTTGTGTAAAAGAATCTTGAGCAGAGGACAGATGAAATGGACTTTGAGTCAAATGCTTGTCTTGAGGTTTTACTATTTCGAGCATTAATTAATTCGAAAATAAGCGTTTCAGAAAATGCAATACAATAATAGTTTTTTTTTTAAATTACATTTTTTAATTTTTTAAATTTTTTTTTTGAAATGAATCGAATACAGCCTTGGCCAAATGTATTAGGCACCCTTATCTTTTTGTCTTTGCTGCCAAATCACTTATCGGAAGTAATTATTTGGAAATCTATGGTTTTTGGCGACACTACTAAGGTTGTAAACGATTTTTATTTGTTCCCCCTACTTCATTAATTTTTTTGCTTTTTAAAGATATAACGAATCTTAAAGAGTGCCTAATATATTTGACCAAGGTTATATGTACAAGGTCCACCAAATACAAGTGTCTTTCTAAAAATACAATAAAATTAACAAAATTAAATTTTTTCTATATATTATGGGATTATTAGTGCAAACAAATTATGAAATATAACGTCGTTTAAGTGGCTGCCTCGGCTGGCTTCGAAGTAGCGCATTCTGTCACTTCAATTTTCCAAGATCTTGTTGATGGTTTCGGGTTGTAGCTCACGGATTGCTTGGATGATATTGGCTTGAAGTGCTTGAATCGTTTCCGGATTGTTGGCATAACATTAGTCCTTCACGGTTTTCCTTTTCACAACTCCGAGGCAGCCAATTGATATCACCAATACGGATGATAACAGTATTTGGGAATTTGGGTCGCAAAAGATCGATTGTTGCATGGGCTGTGTGGCATGGCGAGCCATCCTGCATAAGCCAGAGGTCGTCGAAATCCATGTCTTCAATTTCAGTAAAAAAAAAGGCGGTTGGCATGGCTCTGTAACGCCCAACATCGACCGAAACGTTGTTCCCAGCCTCATTTTCCGAAGAAGAATGGTGCAATGATGCCACCACTCCACAATCTGCACCAAACTGTCACTCTCTGTAGATGCATTGGCTTCTTGACAATAACGTGTGGCAATTTTGTTTGCCATCGAGATGAAAAAGCGCCTCGTCAGAATAGATGATTTTTCACCCAAAATCGTTGTCCAATTCAAGCTGGCCCAATTCCCAAACTGCGAAGCGATAACGAAGCGAATGGTCGCACGCCTTCAATTTCTGAGTCAATTGGACCTTGTAAGCAAAATAATCCGAGATCTCTATGCAGAATTCGAATTCTCCTCTGGCTAGTGCGTGAAATGTTGAGCTGTTGAGATCGATGCAAGATTGATGTTCGTGAATTGAGTCTCACAAACTCGGCCACAGCAGCCACATTCTCATCTGTGCGCACCGTAGGATGACGGGGACCATGAGTGTTGTACACTAGCACACCAGTCTCACGAACTTTTAGCACAAACTTGCGTACAGCAGTCGGGGTGGGTGCTTTATTTCAGCCAAAACTTCTTTTCAAAAAAGAGCTACCAGCACTCACTTTGGAAATAAGTTTTAAATATTTCCCAAAGTTGTTCAAGTGTAACGGTCAAACGACTCATTTTATAAATTTTCTTTTCTAAAAGGACTTCCTTAATTGACTTCAATTACCCGATTGAATCCGCCCCTCTATCCCGGATTCTTCTTCTTCTGCTTAGGGCGCTACAGTCCGAGGTGGACCTGGGCCTCACTCAACATGCCTCTCCAGCCAGCACGATCTCTAACCAGCTGTCTCCAGTTTCGCACACCAAGCCGGCCGAGGTCCCCCTCGACTTGTGTGCGCCACCTTGTTCGTGGACGTTCTCTGTTGCGTTGTTCCACAGGTTCAGAGCCGAAGACTATTCGGGCCGGAGCTAAGTTGTCCATATGCTCTACATGGCCTAGCTATCTTACGCGTTGGATCCGTAGGCGCCTGGCTAGACTCATGTCGCTGTACAGCCCATATAGTTCGTGGTTGAACCTTCTCCTCCAAATGTCATCAACGCAAACAGGACCAAAGATCGCGCGCAGAACTTTTCTCTCGAAAAGACCAAGAGACTGTTCATCCGCTTGGGTTATTGTCCATGCCTCTGCGCCGTACAGCAGGACTGGGATGATCAAGGTCTTGTGTAGAGTCAGCTTGGTCTTCCGAGAGAGGGCTCTACTACTCATTTGCTTTTTGGGCCCATAGAAACAGAGGATTAATGAAGTTGAATATCTGGGTGTTCTGCTTGACACCAAATTTTCTTTCAAAACTCACATAAATCGCGCATTGGCTGAAGCTTGTTCAGCGATGGGTTTCATCAAGAGGAACTGTAAAGGGTTCTCGGATTCGTGCTCCTTCTTGTCACTGTATTCCTCCCTTGTTAGGCCCGATCTTTAGTATGCTGTTATTATTTGGATCGAATTTAGCATGTTCGAAAGCGTTTCACTAGATTCATTTTTTATACAATGCTTTGGAACTTTATCCTCAATTCTAAAGCTAGATGCTTACTTCTTGGCTTGAAATTTTTTAAATCCAGACGCACTAAATAATTTTTGTTAGAGATTTGCTGTGTTACCACATAAGATGCCCTACTATACTGTCTAAAATTTGACTTTATGTCCCTGCAAGACCAATGAGAATGCGGCATCTGTTATCGGTTGAATTTCATAGAACTAATTACTGTGTGGACAAACCCCTAACGGGCACCGTCAAAGTCTTCAACGAAGCCAGTAATCTCTTGGACATCTTTTGGAATTCTTAAGTATCTTCTATGGTTCAATATATATGTTAGTTCAGTTCTCATCAGTAACTGTAGGTGAATAAACAACCTTTGATTTAAAAAATACCACTAGATGGCTCACCCTGTATATACAACTTGCATCGATGCGTGGGCTTATAAAGTCCTGTTCTTTAATTTTACTGCACCCATTTTGATGCAAGCATTAAGGCCTTTTTGACCATGCAGGCAAATTTTATCGAACCATACAGATGGCATTGCGTTATACGAGTATCTTATCTTTGCCGCAAGGTAACCATATTGGGAAATTCAGTGTCCTGAGGAAAAAACTGAACTTCAGAAATCTTTCTCACGATTGTCATTCTCCTTCATGCCCCACGCATTTCTCAGTCAAACGCGTCGCATTCTGACATGTGCCACCCAAAGGTCTAAAGACTTATGTCCGAAATCCATCACCTTGCTAAGTGCAATGAATTCCAGACCAACCCACCATATGACCGCTGAAAGTAAGAGTTGTTTCCATAAGCTCATGTCCCTTTTGCAACAGTCATTACCCAACACGTTGTACCAATCAGCATCTCCGCCCTTCGAACGTCGAAAATGTCCATTCGACTCTTATGACTGCCCAAACATGTTAATTGTGTTAATGAGAGGCCATACCATCACAACAAAATCCTTTCCATTCAAAAAAATTGCTTCATTTACAACGCCAGTACCTAATGAGCCTTTGTTTTCTCCTCTCTTTCCAGGTAGGTGACCAGAAGAAACCACTCCGAGCGAAAGATCCCCCGGCCGCCCACAGTAAGACTTGTGTTTGCGTTCACCTTTCATAATTTTTGTTTTCCCTCAAAAATTAGAGCTTTTGGCAGAGGCATTTGAAGAAACAACAAACCCACACGAACTGGACTGGTTTCCGATTTGGAAAGTCTGCTGGGGCCTACGCGAGCCATTCAACTCGGCGGGTAATGAGTGGCGAACATAATCGGCGCACTTGATGAAGCCATGTAGCTCTGCGTAATGAGACACTTAAGTGCCTTCCCGCTTTGATTGGCCTAATTTTCTAGACTTCCTCATCCCGAGACCAGACTGTGCAGCTCCTGGTGCTGGTGGTGGTGTGATTAAAATGATTTACGTCGTCACCGCGACACCCTAATGAAGTGCTACCACGACAGAACCCAGAGGAAGCCGTTTAGTTTTACGACAAGACAATGAAGGCGGTAATTTTGGTTCCGTACAATCGTCTCCCTTCCCTTCTTCCTTCCCGTCCGGACGGGAATCTATTCTGAATTAAAATTTGAATTAATTGTCAATTAGCAAGTGGTGGGGTGGCAGCGTGTGTAGCCAGCTTCAATTCCATCTCTCGGTTGATCCGAAGGTCAAGTGGCTTTGGTTTGGCTTTCAAGTTCGTCTATCGACCCACCAGGACTGCAAACAGATTTATCTTACATAAATTAGACTTGATTTGATTTTCATGAACTGTCAGCGCGGCTGACTGACATCAGATTGTTTGCAGCGGGAGCGGGACTAAATGCTGATTGATTGGTTGTTTTGAGATGATCCCGTACCCCTTCGGTCTGGGATTGAATCGCCGACATTCCCCGGGATGGACGGTGAGGTGGTAGAACTTGATTTTGAGACGCTCGAAAGCGAGTTTATTTTGGCTGGGTGGTCGGACAACTTGTAATGAGTTGTCTGACGGGTCTTACTCATGAATTTGTGTCATCGACGCTGGTTTCTGCAGACTAACTGGCTGCGGTTGGTATTGGCCAACTTCGGTATCGATGCAGACTTGAGTAATCATGTGTGACCCTTCACGGGCGATGGAGTGGACAGTGTGTTACTTCAGGAGGTAACGAGTTTGAGAATGTCGCACCGGTGAATTTATTCGAAAAGCTGGAACAGCAAAATTTTATTGACATCTTTGAGTGAAGAGTAAAACTCTTACTTTGAGCCAATGATAAGGTCTCAGGTTTGCCGCACCAGCAGTAAGCTAGCTGCTAGACAGAACAAGAGTAGGTATCTCTGTAGAACTGTGGCAACTTTCAGCAAATTGGGTAATCGGCAACCAGTTGAAGATAGTTGATTGCGGCCGCATCCTGTTGGAGGCACAATGGGATTTCTTTGATCCAACCCACATAACCTACATAAATATTGATGAGCTGATCCATATCAGATCGCCAATTTGGATTCTTTTTTGGCGCTTATCCTAAATGTCTATCTTCTAGCTCAGTGCGGCAGCTTCTCATGTTTGCTCTCGCATTCTCGAGCATAAATGCTTGGGAAATCAGATCGATTTTTTAAAGTCCACCAGTGATTGACTGGATCTACTTCTGAAACAAGGGCGCTTTAGTGGATTAAGTGGGCTAATAACCTTGATAACAGTTTTTGATTGACTCTCAGACCCTGTGGCATTGGCAAGAGTTCGTTGAATTTTCTGAGGTGTTGTCAGCAGTAAAGTCTGATTAGTTTTCAACGGTCGTGTGGTACTTGGAAGATCATAACTTACCGCCACGGATGAGTGATCGTCTTCAGTCTGTAATTTCAGATTTTGGTCATCGCACTTACGATTGCCACTAATCTTGTGCATTTAGAGAGATTTTGGCAAATCGACATTTTTATTGTATATACACTTACAGCTGTGTTCAAAATATTAGTAGTGACTTCTACTAAAGAACACAAATAGTTTCAAAAAATAATTTAATTCGTTCGTTTTTCTCTTTCTACCTCGAGTTTCCGCCTTTTCAACATATTTGATGGCATTGGCTATCATTGTTGGAGTACAAGTTAACAAATTTTGTATTTCGGCATAAGTTTTGCCTTCTCTTCTTAATTTTGTAGTGAGATCACGCTTTTCTTGGTTGAAGAATTGCAGCCTCTTCACACATCTTCCAGTGTACGAGTATATATTTTTGGCCAAAAAATTTGGTTTTTTATTTCGAATTTTAAAAAGACAAAGACAGTACTTACTTTTCTATTTGAAACAAATACAATTAAAATCAAATCTTTGATTAAAAATAGTTTTCTTATTACTACTACTATTTTTTTGAACAGCACTCTTTTCACTGAGATCACAAACTCGACTCACATGCCTTGATCTTTAAGATATTTGCCATGAATTCTACATTGATTTTGTTTGACATATTCCGTCAGTTTCTGGAAAGAAGGTGAAAATCAAATTTCTATGTGGAAGCAAGCTGAAATATTCATTCAAGTATTGTTGTGGTACGCACTATTATTTTGAACACAACTGTAAGTGCATCATCCACGGCGGCATCAAAGAACTACATCCTGGAGCTCAAATTTTCGTCTACTTTTGCTGTGCGAAAATAAAATTGTTATTCTCTTGTCCGTATATATCAACGACGATAAACGATGCAACAAAAATAGCGTCAAAAGTAAGTGAACAGTCATTAGCTGAAAGTTTGTCCTCTAAATTAAAATTGAAGAGAATGATCCACGCCAGACGCTGATACCTCAAATAAAAGCTCTGAAATCATACTCCTCCATTTATTGAACATAATGGCAAACATGAAGCAGTTGATTTAATTCAAAGAAATAAGACCGTGGCGTAGTGGGTAGGTGCGTCGACTCCTACGTTCGAGGTCTAAGGTTCGAATCTCGAAAAAACACCTAACATTTTTCATGCTTCCACCTCTTTTCAGTCACTGACAATGCTCAAAGAGTATAACTGTCTAGAAAAACCTTCTCAATCTCGCCGTTCGGAGTCGGCATTAAACCGCTGGTCCCCTCCACTCGTGAGAGGACAATAGCACGCACAACACTAGTAGTTGCTAAGAAGTTAGGCCCAGGTCCACCCAGGACTGTAGCGCCACCATTTTTATTGTTGAAATGGATTCATGATCTTCAGGCGATCTGTTATATTGGCAGCTTTAAGCGATGAAAGGCTAGATGGCCTCAGAGGAATAAAGCTCTGTATGCCTAGATGGGTTTTGATCTTGGTCTTCACAGTAACAAGGCATAGGTAAACAAGGCAAGTATTCAATTTTTGAAATTTTTGAAATTCACATACTCGTACATATTCACATAAACGCGGTCTTTCAACACCAGGGATTATGGGTTTTACGAGACGGTCCGTCCAAGATTCGGCGAATTCAGCATAAGTCAAGGACACTTTGACCAGTACGTGGCTCTTGCCTACATGAAGACGGTCTTGAGAAATAGATTCCCTTAGTCTGCTTACCTTAAAGTCTTGCCTTTCCCTTGCCCTCAAGGGCATCTTTTTTCTGTTTCGTGTATTTCAGTCGTCTGTCCGACCCATTTTAGGGTTTTGAATTATGCCTCTTACATCACTTGTCTTCCCTGTTTTCTTGTAGAGAGTATAATCCGTCACCCACGTGATGTTAATCTTCTTGAACACCATTGCTTTAAACTTAGCTGCTGATTGGTCAATTCAGTCTCATTGAAAAACATTTCTCGCAGATTCTATGCCGACAGAGGGCACTTGATTGCCCAGAGATGTCACGCACCAATTAAGCAACATTGGTCTCCTTGCCGCAAATCCTTTGATGTCAAAGTATCACTCGAAAATCAAGCGAGATCAAGTCGTCTCCTCCAAGATGAGCACATCCAGATAGCAAACCACAATCAAAGTGCCACCTTAAGCCATTTCAACAGTCAAGTGCACTGCGAAGCCTTGTCCCCGCACTTGCTCAACCCATACCCGCGTGGCAAGCCTATCCCACACTGCATCTCGTCGCGAATAATTAATGATTGTTTCGATATGTATCCGCTGCAATTCACACTTCACGACTTGGTTTACATTCGCGCTAATCAGCATCACTGCTCCGCCGAGCTGTCCCAACTACAAGATGACACCACCGCCCCTCGGAGTGGCAACTGAAGCGCCGCGCTGCACAGAGCTGCGACCGCGATTGAGATTTGATTTCAATTTCAAATCACCACCTGAAGACGTCAGTTGCCGAAGCGGGCGAAGAAGGAGTCTCACCGACGCAGTTGCCTGGAGATGCTTGTCATTGATATGCACCGCGTACGGCACAGAGTTGGAGTGTGAGAGGGAGAGAGAAAGAACGCGAGAGCGTCGGAAAATATCTACTTGACATGATTCCAGATTGCGTGTGGTTGAGGGATTCTGTGACATTCAAGGCCACGCCAAGCGGAGTGTGATGAAGTCGTTTTCTTGTCACAAGGCC
Organism: Myathropa florea; assembly: GCA_930367185.1. Taxonomy (NCBI): domain Eukaryota; kingdom Metazoa; phylum Arthropoda; class Insecta; order Diptera; family Syrphidae; genus Myathropa; species Myathropa florea. Next base: position 111,440,903 of record OV884002.1, read on the forward strand.
ACAGCGCACTTGCTGGCTTGAAACATGCACTAATAATGTAATTATGGTTTTAGATGAAATAATTCGTGTTCATAACTGCTTTCCGTTCCCCGGAGGCGCAGTCTTTGACGAGGAAACCCAAAACTTGGAACTGGGTAATTGGAGTAATTTGTAGAAGAGTCGTAATTGCATTAAAGTCTCTCACTACCACTGTGCTGTGGCGGTGGATGTGTGGGATGAGATTCTAATTGGATTGTTTTCTTGTGCATGCTTTTGGGATCAATTTACGACGGCGATGCTTCTAAGGAGTTTCAGCAGTTGTTCCAGAATCAGTTCAGTTGCACACTTCGGAGAAATATTTACTTGATAACTGAGATGTAGTCGACTCAAATTGCAAATAATGAGCTGCAAATGAACATCACTTAGAAAGAGAGACGACTTGCTAATGGAGTTCTCTCAATTTTGATGCTCCTCAGGCTTTCAATGAGTAAACTATATGCTTCAATGAGATTGTCTATTCTTCGCCTGTAGAGTTTTGGAGAGTGTTTTGAAAAGGACTTACAGAAGTTTATCAATAATTTGTTTAATCCTTTATACCAATCTCGGGCTGAGAGGCATCCTTCCGCTTTTCATCCTCTTAAAAAAGGCAAAGAACTAGGCTAAATTGAATACTTTGCAAAGTGATGGCGACTTTTTTAGTTGCGGGAGTGCAACAGAATTAAGTTGATTTTTTTGTCGTAGTTTTTCTTTACCAAATGAGAACGTTTTTTATCAAATCCGTGCTCAATTTTTCTGCTCAAAATTTCTGCACGGTTCGTGACGCTTACTGTTTCCTCTTCAATAGAAAGCAATAGTCACGTTTTCAATGAGATTTTTTTTGAACTCTGTTCTGTGGTGATGTAATAATACCAATATTGGTGGCGCTAAAGTTCGATGTCGACTTGGGAGTTGAACATAAACTAAAAGTTTAGTGCGTACGGATTGACGCACATACCCACTACGCCTCGTCGCCCACTGTTGTAATATAATAATAATAATGGCGGTGCTACAGTCCGAGGTGGACCCGGGCCTAGCTTCTCAGCAACCACTCCTGTTGTGCACGCTATTGTTCTCTCACGAGTGGAGGGGACCTACAGTTCTTTCTTTTTTTTTTGAGAATTTTTTGAAATACTACTGGAGCACTCAGACTCAAAACTGGTCCATTGTACTGCCAGGTAGCAACCTACTCCAGTGCCGTTAATTTGACCCCAACGGCAAATGGTGACTGGACCAGATTCTTGTGATCTCTTGTGCCCCTTTTAGTACCTTAGCACTATTACGAGTTCCCCTCAAATTCAGTTCTTTTCAGAGTTGTATTTAGGGTTATGGACTCCTATCGTGCATAGGTGAAGAAATCTGTTCTAGAGTATTCTCTCTAGTGATTGCATTTCTTCTTCTGATAGTAGGCAATTGCCCAGACTTTTTTTTTGTGGGCTAGTGCCTCACAAAATCTCAGTATATGTTCTGGAGTTTCATAAAATTCTCCACAAAATCTGCAGAGACCTTCTTCCGATACCCCCAGTTTCCTTAGATGCTCCCTGAGTCTACAGTGCACCGTTAGGAAGCCTGTTAGGATACGGAGGTTGTACTTGTTCATTTTGATGCATGCCTCCAACCTCTTTCGGTTATTTCACTGGGATTCGAACCTGGGACCCCTCGAACTTGGGGCAGGCACCTAACCAACTGCGCCATCCAGTCGTATTGGTGCTGGAAGTTGAATTTCCTAATCACGTCATCTTTCGGAATGGCCAGAAGTGGTAGCTTTTTGACTAGTGCGTCAAATTGCCTCGCTGTAATGCACCTGTCCTTTCTAATCACTTCTTTTGCCAATCTCATGATTGTTTTGTTTGCTAACTCTGCTACCACTAGATGCAAAGGAGTCAGCTCCAGTAGCACCACCATGACCGCAGTTGGCCAAGTTCTCATGGCTCCTGTAATACAGAGGCATGCCAACCTTTGAACTTTGCTGAGTGTCTCCCCCGCGCTGATTAGATTGGTTCGCTTGGTCCATGCTATTGCACTCTAGGTTATTGTAGGTCAAACAATAGTGATATGCATCCATCTTAGAATACTTGGACTGCATCCCCAGGATTTGTCCGCCAAGCTTCGACAAATCGTCAGAGCACGCGTCACTTTCCTGGTTTTGTGTTTGCTTTCCAAGATTACTACCAGATATTTAACTTCTTTTACCGGAGGAGGCTAATTGGTTTTAGCCGTTCCAGTTTTCGTTTCCTTGTAATGGCTGAAACACAACAGTGCGTTAGCGTCTGCGTTGTCTTTCAACGCACATAATTCAATGGACATGCACAAAATACTGCGTCGACCTACGGAAGTGAAAAATGAGAGAGATGAGAGGATCGTAAGAAAACGTAAAACCTAATCCCAACTCAAGTCATTATGCAACATGTTGGGTATTTTTTTGACAGGGATGCGCTGTGAGAGCGAAATTGAGAAATGCTTCCCAAATTGAGAACATTTTGTGGCAACTGACATTTGAAACATGAAAACAGCTGACTAAAAATATTTTAACGACAAAACTAATTTGAAATCCGTGTATGCTTGGAAGCATGAATACCCCAAATTAGCAACAAAAAGTACTTTTTTAATTTTTTTTACTTTCTTGGCATTCATTTTCCGCAATTAATTTCTCTAACGTTCAATTGTTTGACCAGAATATTTTTTGATTTGAGATTTCAGAAATTAAAACAGCTGACGGAATATTTTTTATTTGGTATTTGAGAGAGAGAGGAAACAGCTGATTAACGCAGTGCGTCAACGCACACCCTCCGTAACATGAAGTCGGCTAGCGCAACGCACTGTTGTGTTTGAGCCATAAAGGGAACTATGGTGGTCTTTGCCGGATTTAGGCTAAGTAAACAATGTAAGTGCTTGAAAACGGCTAAACTTTAAGCTAAGCTTGTTCACTCTTAAAATAAAAATGTTCTTTCTCTTTCGTGTATAGCCGTATGAATTTCATCTCTTAGAACACAAATAAAAATCTGTTTTACTAAAACAAAATTTCTCTACGTTTCTACGTAAGTTAGATAAACCTATGATATCAGCGATTTTGGTTTTCTATATGTGTAAATACAACCGAGTTCACTTGTTAAACAGTGTTGCTGTTTTTTTTCATCAGTGGAAAAAAATTGTCACTGGTGATTTCCAGCTTTTTCGTTTGTCTCTGTGCATTTTGTGCCCACAATTACCTCGCGAATGTCAACTGATTCTATGAATGTCATCACTTTTGCGTGCAACCATGCACAACTTCAGTGTCGTCATTATCGAGGTCGTTTTTATTTTTCAACACTTTTTTTTATGTCTTTTTTATGACCGAATATGAAAAGTGACTTCAAATATGGCCTCAAAATGAAAAAAACCCAATGGAAAGGGCTGGACAAAAGACATACTCTGGAAATTTGCCTTTCTCTGGAAATTTAGAAAGACGGTTCCAAGACGGGTAAAGGCACAGCACTAGGAGATTTCACAACTTCGCCGAAGGTTGCTCTCTCCCTGTCCCTTCGACTGCTTAATCATTGGAGTGTATTTCAGGCAGAAGTTAAAGCTATACCAGAGGCTGCTCCCTTACTGTCAATAAATTCGATAAATGGACAATCTTTTGCAATGTACATAGACAGTCAGGCGGCAATAAAGGCTCTTCTTTTTCTACATCTTCCGATGGCGCTACAGTCCGTGGTGGACCCGTGCCTCAACCAACAAGCCTCTCCAACTGGCACGATCTTTAGCCAGTTGCTTCTAATTATGCCTGCCAAGTTGGCTGAGGTCCTTCTCCATTTGTGTGTGCCATCGGTTTTATCAAACCTTAGACGTCGTTGAATTAACCTGGCTAGACTCAATTCTCTATACACTTCGTGATTGAATCTTGTTTTCCAAACGCCATCAACGCAACCAGGACCAAAGGTTGAACGCAGAACTTTTCTCTCGAAAAGACCAAAGGCTTCTTCATCTGCTCTTGTGATTTTCCATTTCTCGGCGTCATTGAGTAGGAGAAGGATGATCAATGTGTTATATGTAAATTATAAATACCGATTAATAGATACTTTATTAATAGATACTCGGCTCAACACCGCCAGCTTACTAACTAAACATATTTTAATTTTCCAGTGACATCTTGGTTCTTCCAGAGAAGCGTCTACTACGCAATTTCCTTTTGAGGCTCTGGACACACCGTCAATTAAATCTGAGATGGTAAAACATTACCAACTATCTCGATAAGAATAATCTGACGCTGTCCGAAAATTTAATCCAAGATGGAATCTCTTCTCCTGCACCTCTTATAGTAAGTGCAAAGAGTTTTCCAGTTTTAAGCCCGAAGATGTTAGGCCAGTCCTTCTTCTCCTCATTGTCCGCCCTTCTTTTCTTCTTCTATCCAAATTTGACAGGGGACATTTTTGATTCGGTGAAATTTGAAAGACTATGGCCATGTTCATGACTCTATTCAATGCGTCATAAGGCTCGCACCCAATCTGGTCTTGAAGCGGGGTTTTGCTCGAAATTGCCAAAAAACTTTAAATCTTTTCCATTCTTATGACATGCTTGAATCTTTTGCCTCTAAAAACTCATTTATACTCAAAATGAACGCGGAATTACTCGTATGTGTTCATTTATCGTTTACAATGACCGGTGTCTTTTTTTTAAAGCTTTCGCCCTCAGCAAGCCCAATAGGTATGTGTGTGTGCTCTGATGACCTTTGAAGACAATTTCCCAAGTCAAAGCAAAGAAGATAACCGCAACTTGCCTTTCATAGGCATGTCTTTCCTTAATGAATTCATTTCCGTTCTCCACGGCTCTCACCACTTAACCACACACCCCATCATCCGACCTAACCACTTCCAAGCGTCTTCTTCCACAAAGACATCGATTTTTATTTTCATTTTTGTTTGAAATCTTTTCCTGTCGCCGACTTGGTCGTGCACCGTTTAACTCACGTGGGAATTCCAAGTTCAAACCGAAAGCAGGCGAAGCACTGCCGAAGAAGAAACGTGCATCCATGTGGCGATAACAATCATTTCGCTGTTGCTGCCACGATGAGCTTTCAGCCACCACAGTCGCTGTGCCAACAGTCAACCAACCTCTTGACTGCAATTTGACGACGAGTGGAGGCAACAAAAAGAGGTGGGCTTACCGCAAACAAACTTAACCGTCATCGTTCTACACCTCGTCTTCGTGACGTGCACCTCACATCCCACACCACCTGACCACCGACGGGTTGACTGACTATAAGTTGGCTTAAACGACTTGTGCCCTCAGCTTGAACCGACTAATTGACGTTAATACAAAAATTGAGTGATTTATTTGTCGTTTGCGACGGCCGGTGGTTGGGGGGAGAACTTTAACACTCAGATACTCAGAGATACCGATCCTGTCAACAATAAATGTCAGAGCGGCGATGAAGAAAACAACAAACACACACACACACACACACACACGCTCTCGCTCACAGACTAAATACGATAGTTTCACGGTTTGTTAGCCACGTTTACGTAATAAAACGTCAGAGAACCTCAGACCGATGTCAAGTTCAGGGCTGTATCTGGAGCGCAACGATTTTCATTCCACGCTGCGATGCAAAATTATGGGCTGTGCCTGTGTCATACTAAAAGCCCTATATACCGTTGCGCTATGCGCTTTATCTGCGTGTGGTCACAGATCATCGGATCGGCATTTGCGCAACGGGCTTTGTTGTGCTTTTGCCCACAATCACACTTGACAATCGCGGTAATTCAATCTGACAGTTGCGAGAGATGATGTTTGGCTTTGTATTGGTATCAGAGAAAAAGGCGCAAATTCCTCACTCTTCGGATGGGCTGTTAGATATGCATGGGAGGTGACTCTCGCAGTGGGCTTGAATAATGGATGCGATACCGGTTCGTATGCGCAAGTAATTCAAATCGACTTTGCTTGCCCACACGTGCAGCGTAAGCTCCCGATGGATGGGGATCGGCGGTGTGTTGGGTGATCACTGATCACATATTGAAATTCGAAAATGTTTGCAGTTCGATGAGGTGGTTGTGGGTGAAGAGCGGGCGACGGGGAGACCTTGAGAGGTACATGTGGCTGCGATTGAATCAGATGCTTATTGGATTGATTACGTTCGTCATGGCGATGATTATGTCAATTGATTTCAAGAATTGAGTACAGGGTGGTCGAGAATAAGTACTTTGAAGGCTGTCAGGGCTGGTGGAGGTTGTTCAAGGTTGGTAAAGGTACACACTTTACGCATCGGTGGGTTACCTTCGCTTACTCAAAATGTTGTACCCCGGAAACGAAAAGCTTAAAATCGCGTATCCATGCATCATCATCATCATCATCATTTTCAGTGACGCGCATGTTCCACTAAAGGGGTCGCGGGGGCAATGCGTGCACGAGAGATCTCCAGGCCACTCGATCCTCCGCCATTGATTCTAACTCATCAGGAGCTATGCCCAAACGCAACCAGGCGAGTTTTTGGACCTGTTCATCTCGTCCTGGGTCTGCCAAGCGGTCGCCTACCTGATGGAATCGCATTCAAGGCACGCCTCGGAAGTCGTGATGACGGGGACATTCGTGCCACGTGACCAAACCATCGAAGTACAGCCCTTTCCGTAGCCATGCATTTTAAGCAAAATCCGTGCGTCTGTGCGTCTGTTAGACAAAGTCTCTGTCATGGAATGCACTGCCTTCTTAATTTGTACTGGTGTTTGTCACGAGAGAGTAACCACGGGCGTTAACAACTCATGGTCTCACATATATTTGCAAGTAATAGTTCTCTTCCGACTGAAAAGTGAATCTCTGAAACGGTTGAAAGTTCAAAAGTAAAATACTTTTCAAGTGATATGATAATGGTTAAGGGTAATCACAAAGCGCGGATTGAAAAAATTTCTGCTGACGGTTACTTGTGTCAGTAGCATCTTTAGAGCGAGTTAATGGTGGACTTCTTACATTTATGTGGTGCACCAGACTGGTTGAAACCTAGTTAACAGACTATAATCAACACAATTTAATTGACTCATTTTGTCACGGTGAAAGTGGACAATTAATAAACCGCTTTGACGTCATAAGCGTTCGTGTCATTCATCTAGGAGTTTGTCGCATGGTGGAACCAAATTCAATTTATCAAGAACAATGCTCAAGATTGCGTGCGTTTAGGCACAGGTGACATCAAATAAGTTCGATTGATTTCGCATGTCTCCTAATTTTTTTTGTTCGTCTTGAGCTAGAAAAAATAGAGGGAATGAAATGAGATCGATAACTTGTCTAAGACGATACAATTTGACAGTTTCCGATTGCTCGTGCTGTTGGATTGAAGTACTGAGTGATGGGGATAGCTTAACTCACTATCAGCTCCACATTTTGTGCCGGATTTAGGGGCAACCAAACAATGCTTCAAAAAAGAAATGCGGAGTTCATCGATCTCTGAAAGAGCTGCGGCGATGAGGAAGAGACTGAAAAGATCCAAAATTTGCTGTGCCATTGCCCAGCTCTCCAGAACCGCCGCCTAGCTTCACTGGGCCAAAGATTCTTCACAGAGACTGCGAACTTAATAAACTCAGATGTACTGGATCTCCTAAAATACATAATGGTTTCAGCCATCACTTGATAGAATACGTTCGTAAAATCTGTGTACGTCAAAAATTAAGGGATTCACAATAGGCCTTAGGTTCTCTGAGTGGAAGACTTCTGCTGCCGATATTATTGGCAGCTATAGACTGTAGGACAGTGGGTGCCGTGGCCGTGTGGGTTCGTGCGTCGACCCATACGCACTTGACTTTCTCAGTCTAGGTTCAAATTCCAGCACAAGCAACAATTTTTCAAAACAGAATTGTTCGCAGCTCCATCTCTTTCGAGTCACTGACAACGCTCAAAGAGTATAACTGCCTAGAAAAAGCTTCTCAATCTCGCCGTTAGGAGCATTAAACTGTAGGTTCCGGATACCGGACATTTTTTTTTTTTTTTTGAGACAAAAAGAGGACATGTTCTCTTAAAAGAGGACGTCTGGTCAGCCTAGTATTGCTTGATTCGGTGCTAATTTACATTAAAATGATAGTTGCTTTCAGTTTTGATAGTGTTACTAACCTTATGTTTTTTCTCTATCTTTTCAGGGTAAGTCAACAATAAAGAAAAACGCAGCTTAGGAATGTTCATTTTTTGGCCATTTTTGCTTAAGAAAAAATCTTAAAAGGTCAAAATGATTTTATTCCAAACACGAAAACTTTTAATGTGTTCTTGGTGAGTTAAAATTTTGATTAATATTTAAAAATTGGGTTCAAATTATAGTGGCAGTGATTTGAGAAGAGCTACATTGTAGCTGGCAACACTGTAAAGGGTGGTCCCACGAAAGCGCACGATGATAATTGTAAATAAAACAAAAAGTTTTCAGAGAATTATCTTAATAATTTTTATTATGATAGAAGGATCTATGACAATTATGTGTGAAATAAAATATCGGCCAAATGCTCGCCACGGCTTCGGTGGCATACCTCTATCCGATGGTCCGTATTTTCAATGACTATGAGACATAATTGAGGTTGAATGTCGTTAATGTGCCGAATTATCTCATCCTTTAGCTTTTGAATTGTTCTTGGCTTATTGATGTACACTGTTTTTTTTTAAATATCCCCAAAGAAAGAAGTCCAACGGTGTCAAATCACATGATCGTGACGCCCAATTAACATCGCCACGACATGAGATAACACGGCCATATAATTTCTCGCGCAAAAGAGGTTCGTTGGCTGTGTAACAAGTGGCACCATCCTGTTGGAAGCACATGTAGTCCGGGTCCATATCCTCAACTTCTGGCCACAAGATGTCTGTTATCATCTCGCGATAGCGAACACCATTCACGGTAACTGCTTGGCCGACCTCATTTTCGAAGAAGTGCGGCCCGATGACGCCGCCAGCCTATAAATCGCATCAAAGAGTCACTCTTTATGGATGCATCGGCTTTTCATCAATCACTCAACAATCCCACAGACCCGGTTTGCTGAAATTTGCGCACAATTCTACCGATTGTGGACACATTTGGTCGATTATGCTGAGCAAAAAAATCACGAAGTGCACGAAAGTCATTTTGATTTGAACGCCCATTTTCGTGAAAGGATTCAAAAATCTTAACCTGCTGCTCAATTGTGTACGTCTCCATGGATGAATTTGTCAAACACTGAAACAAAGAAATGTCAAATTAAGTTGGACAAAAAAAACTTGACTTTAAGGTGTGAGTGACAATCAACATCGTTGGACCATCCTTTAGTATGAATATAAGCTTATCTACGAAATTCTCTTTGAAGTTCCAAGTATTTAACCAATAAACCCCTGAAGAGTTTGTGCCTGAGCTATGTCTCACCTCCAGCCAAAATGGTTCTAAGCAAATTATCCCTAACTTTTGAGGCCTTTTTGCATTCTCAATAACTTCTGATTTGATGTTCAAATAATAATTATAATAATAATGGCGGCGCTACAGTCCGAGGTGAACCTGGGCCTAGCTTCTCAACAACTGTTCAAATACTGATGTTCAAATACTCTTGGAGCGTCATTTACATGTGCTCAACGTCATCAATATATTCACCTTAACCCTACTTTCGGCCGAACTTCCTTATAGCCTCAGTCATAGCGAATTACAGTCTCTGCTCTTGTAGATCAAAGCTTGGGTCCATTGTGCCTGCTTCTCTTCCTTTGTTGGCTTTTTGACATAACGATTTAAAAGAAAAGAAAAGAGAAGTGTGGATAGGACCATTTTTACATGATTGTCAAATTCTCCCTTCAATAGACCATTTTTTTATCAGCAGTATGCCAATGCAGCACCATCCTGTTGGACCCACTTATAATTGATGTCAAGTCGATCTCATTATGGCCAAATACATATATCCTTCTAAGTTTCAGCGCATTAAATGATCAAGAGGCTTCTGCTCTCGAATTAATTTAATCTTGTGCCCTACGCCCTAGCCACGATCTTAACGCAAAATTGGGATACAATATTGACTTAGAGATTCTCTGTGAACGGGTGGGATGGAATTGATTGATTTGGCTCATTTTGAACTGAAGGACTTACGGCAGCTAATTTCACCCGGTGCACCGGTGTATCTCACTGGTACGGCAACCTTCAAAAGAGAATATGTTGAATCGAATTTATTCACTATGGCAATGAACTAATGTTGCCTTTCTCATAATTATGTCCTGAAACCTGTCTTGGGCCATATGGCCTCAACTACGAATCGGCGTCACCGTATTCGATTCCTGGCAGGGCGTCTTAGTTCTTCTCAATTTGTCGCCAACTACAGTGTTTCATTTTTCACTGCTTTCTTCTTTTCGCCAGTTCATCTGTCATCCTCTTTTAAAAGAGTTGCATTGCCTAACGTGATTAGCTATGCAGTTGACGATCTTTCATAAGAGCATATGTTGCAATATGTTGCACAGGCATACACTGACGAATATTTGTCTTCTTGTGATAGTGATGGATCCAGCACTGATTCAACAGCCCAGCACTGCATTTACCATCTGGCACGATTGATTCCTTAGGACTTTGTGTGAAGCTTGGCTATCAGTGAAGGGGACATTTTGGTACATAGATTCCCTAAGAAAGAGTGTCAATTTCACACGTCGTAATATACTACCCATTTTTATGCATCATCGGTCAATCTTTTCCACTCACATCAGAACTGTACCTAGGCCAACAGATTTTCTTGTTTCACTTCCAAGTCCCTTTTCAAACATCGATATCATTAGCCCTGCAAGTTGCCACACATCTAGATAAGCTCCCTCACTAAAATCTTTAAGGGGTGCGTCATCCCCGTATATTGATCATTTCTGATTTCATCTTCCCCAGCTGACTAGCGAAAGTAACTTAAATTGATTTAAGGTCATTTGATAGTAGACACGTCCCATTATCCTCGCCCACATTCACATAACAACCGCCCACACGCAACAAAAGCTCAAAACAGAATCAAATCCATTCGAAACTGCTGCTCTAAGCGGGATTTAATTCAGATTTCCATACTTGTCAGCATCTGCAAAACGGGAAATCGGCAACAGGAAAGCTGCTCACACATCTCTCACTCAACATGGGCGCTTATTCAACGCGCAATGTTCATCTTAAGGAAATCACCAATTCACCCAAAAGATACTCACACTTTCACGTGTTCAGTAATGGCTTCAAATTTAGGATCGTTTTGGCACATTTCCACTCATAGATACGCAGTGTACGCCTGTCGCCACGACTTAAGGTATTGCCAAGTGATTTGTATGCAAATGCGACACGAAATGAAATATCTTTTGTTATGTTTTGCGACTCGATATGGATACCATGGGATGTGTGTCACTGTGAAATGCCTGTTATTAGGTCGAATCTATATTTAGGATTCATCATTACTTCTGATTTGGCGAATATACTCGTACTCTGGTTGTTTGGCGTATGAATAAATTTGAATGTAATTGGATGTCGCTGTGGCCGGGTGTGGTTTATTTTTGTCTAGTTATGGGACGAATTTAACGAGCAGCGCTGGATGAGCAGAGAATTGAAGGAGAACTGTTGGTGGTTTCGTGTTTTGTAAGGGAACATGTGTATCTGTTGGGTAGTTTATTCTAGTCGTTTCTGATAAACTTATTGCATTTTAAAGTGTATGTTCGTGTTTTCAATTTTTATGATTCCTTGTTTATGGTCTCAACTGAACTGAACTGTGTAGGACATGCGGCAGTATGTGCTTTGGGAGATTTCGAATACATGTCACAAGTTGCACTAAATGTTTGTATGCAGAACCCTGGCTCCTCTAATTTTACATCTGTACATCAGTGCCATACAGCTAAATGCTTTTATTGAAGATGAAGCGTAAAGCACGTTAAATTCATGCAACATCACTTAGACGCCATTAAGACGGACTGAGTCGGCATCAAATGTCGCGATGCACGGTGTTTCTTTGATAGCCGTTTGGCAGTAATTGATTTGTGCTTAGATTAGTTTGTCGTTTTATACTCGTGAGTCAATTGTGTTCATCATACGTTTGGATGAAAGAATAAAAGATATGAGGGTCATATTGATTTGAACTTGGCGCGTGGATGTTTACGTCGACCCACATGCACTAGACTTTCAAGCTGAGACAATCAATTTTTCAAAAAAAAAAAAATTGTTCATGGCTCAACCTCAAAGCTTCTCAATCTCGCCGTTCAGGGTCGGCATTAATCTGTAGATCAACTACTTGATGGCACAGTTGGTTAAGTGCCTGCTCCAAGTTAGAGGAGCCACAGGTTCAAATCCCAGTGAAATCGAATCTGGTCCAGTCACCATTTGCCGCTGGGATCAAATTAACGGCACTGGAGTAGGTTGCTTCCTGGCAGTACAATGTATCAGTTTTGAGTCTGAGTACTCCAGCAGAGTTTCAAAAATTAAAAAAAAAACTGTAAGTCCCCTCCACTCGTGAGAGAACAATAACAAGCACAACACGAGTGGTTGCTGAGGAGCTAGGCCCAGGTCCAACTCGGACTGTAGCGCCGCCATTATTATTACTATTATTGATTTAAACTGCCGCTTCAAAAATTATTCCGAAGCAACGCCTACGACGAATTTTATTGAAAATATAGTCCTTTAATCATCACAATTTGTCTAAAAGAACCTAAGTGAGACCTTGTTTTTTGCTTGGTTTACTTGCCAAGCTAGAGTCCTTAAAAGATCCAGTCGTTCACTCAACAAAAGGAGTCCGAATGCTTAAAATGTAGTGTTTCCCATAAAAAAATATTTGGCACACACAGGATCGGTACAAGAGTTGCATTGAAGGAAAATTCCTACGGACTGTGGTCGGTACTTTTGCTGACGCGAAAACATATGTACAGACAAGTCTATGTTCCTGGTTCATTTTGTTAGCTGGAATTTAACAATCGTAGAGAGTGGGCGTTAACAATGAATTATTGAACAGCTAGCATTGATTTTGAATAAAACAACTTTTGAACCACAACTCTTTCATGCCGAAATATTCATAAATCATGACATATGTACCTCTAACTGCTAAAACCCCGATTAGGCTCATCTTAAAAAAAAAAATGGTCCTGTGCATTTTTCGAGATGTAACGGGGTTTCGAAAATCTGTTGTCTTCGCTCCAAACAACCGCAATAAGCAACAAATTCCTTATTAGGTGTTTTTTTTATTGTGGCAATTTTTGGAGTTGTCTTCCTCGGGACAAACGTGAACTCCACAAACGACATCACAGTGGAGATCCGTAGAATCGCCCTTGGTAACCGATGCTACTTCGGTTTGTCAAAACAACTTATTCGAAGGACCAAAATCATGCTCTACAAAACTGTAATTTTGCCAGTCTCGCTATATGGAGCCGAAAGCTGGACACTAAGCAGAACTGCGGAGCTGATTCTTGGTGCCTTCGAAAGAAAAATTCTACGTCGGATATATGGTCCCGTCTGCGTGGGAGGCGAAGAGAGGAGAAGACACAACCGCGAACTCTATGAGCTGTATGTGGGTGTAGTCCGGAAGACAAAAATCCGTCGACTGCACTGGACAACAACACTCCAGCTAAGTGGGTCTTCGGATCCGAGCTTCCTGGTTCGAAAACGAGAGGAAGACCGAACCTCCGGTATAAAGACCAAGTCACCGCGGACGTCAGACAGCTTCGTCTTGATGACTGAAAGCAGCGTGACCAAGACCGTCAACGATGGAAGGCAGCAATATCACGGCATCGGACCCTCCATAAGTCGTAGGTCTGTTAACAGAACAACAGATGTCGTTGCCAGCTGCATAGAGCAGTCAAAATCTAAAGTGCACTAAATGCCATCTTCTGTTTACAAATTAAACAACAATGAAAATCGAGAGTTTCTTTGGACTTCCTCCCGCGTATTTATACAAATGAAGATGCGGTCGAAAGAAGATCATCATTTTCTGGGCGAAAAGATGAATCACGCAGACGGTTAAGTTAGGGGTCTGCTAGTGAATTCACCAGCACACTTAGACCATGTTGATCCATTGTGATACCCACAGTCTGACTACTACCACTGCGACCGCTCCCAGGGATAGTGCCGTTAATTTGATCCCTACGGCAAATGGTGACTAGACCAGATTTGAAAATCCGGATAAAAGTGTATTAACTTTGCTTTCACTGGGACTCGAACCTGGGAGCCCTCTAACTTGGGGCAGGCACTTAACCAACTGGCCATCTAGTCGTCTATGGTGGAAAACTTGATTGTATCCGAATTGAATTAATTTGGCCTACAGAAGATGAGCACAGAAGACAGCACACGCCACGATACAAATTTGCTAAGAAATTTTTTCCGTGCAAAAATTGTAAAGAAGTGATGATATCGACTGATACCACGATCCATGTCTTCCCAGGGGGTTAAGGCAACCAGTCGAAACGAAATAATACCAGAAGTCTGCACAAAACAAGAAAAACCCCCTCTTTATGCAGATTTGTTTTATTTTCGGTATTAATTCAGTGGATAGGTGCGTCGGCTTCTAGTTGCAGTCTAGGTTCAATTCCCTGCACAGACAAAGCTGTGGTTGCAGATAATCTTGGAAAAATATATCAAGCTCTTATGTATATCTGATTTCAACATTTCTTAGTATGTTCGTAAGTTGCTTGTTGATACCTCTAACTGAACATAGGGGTTAAAAGTCAGGTGCCAAAATGTTGTCGATCTTATTGCTTAACGACAGTGCACTGAGATTTCCCTTAAGTCATTTCTCAAAAACTTGAGTCCAACGATTCATCCGAATCACAAACTCAATTCATTGTACTGTGGCATCTAATTGATGCAAATTTGACTGCTGCTTTATATCCTTTTCGTGGGCGCCGTGGCGTAGTGGGTAGTTGCTACGACTCCTACTTTCGAGGCCTAATGTTCAAATCTCGGAAAAACATCTAACATTTTTTCACGGCTCCACCTCTTTCGAGTCACTGACAATGCTCAAAGAGTATAACTGTCTAGAAATAGCTTCTTAAAATCGCCGTTCAGAGTCGGCATTAAACTGTAGGTCCCTCCACTCGTGAGAGAGCAATAGCACGCACAACACGAGTGTTTGCAGAGAAGCTAGGCCCTGGTCCACCTTGGACTGTAGCGCCGCTATTATTATATTATTATTTATATCCCTTTCATCAAAATCATTCATTTAACGATCAAAAGCGGCTACTGATTTAAGCCGACATTTTCCCACGCAGTCTTCTAATCAGTAAAATGATTTTGAGAAATACTGTGGAAAAATGAAAAAATTTTAATTTCTGTGCTCCCTTACTAACAAAAAAAGCTTAGAATTCGTGTGTCGCAATATGACACTCAATTCAAGTGGTTAACATTCCCCGCGAACATCCTTCGCCGACGATCCTACAAGGTTGTCAGGATTGTTTGAATTTTTGTTGAACCAGCTATCGAGATCGAAAAGTAGTTACTTTACGGCGAAAGATCACGTCCCACTCTTCACTCTCTATGCATTGACCTCCACATCCGTGTCAGGTGCTACAGTCCGCATCTACAATTTTTCAAATGATAGAAAAAAAAATAAATGAAATGTAAAATGTTCAAACTTCCCATGTGCATAGTGTTGGAATACTTTAGTAACCCACATTTCGTGTCGAAGCTAATAACCAACGCCACCACCGATTGCTCCACAGTCAGGCATGTATGTAGTTTGGTGTCGCTGCCAAACAAAAACAATCAGGCAACAACCAACAGATACAAGAAGCACAAGAAACCAGGTCACTTCGAATTAAAACCAAACATAACACGAATCCACTTCCCAGACCCCATTGCGCGAAATGCAATTAATGACGTCAGTGCCGCAACATTAGTCCGTGCAGCAGCATACTTTCGCTGCAATTGATCGCCAACAACCACCACACATTCATATTTATTGTGATTCAATCTAGATACGCTGGCCGTTGACTGAGACAATAGTGGTCCCCGATGCACAATGCGGCCTGAAGTTGGGATGCGAATTAAACTTAATTGCAGATACTCGTATCTAGATGCGTCCAAGTACACCCCATTGAAGGAGTGACTTCCTTGTCATTCACTCCAAATCGGAGCAGTTGAGAGTCCGTCAGACGAACTGCGGCGGCGGTGGATGTGGGATGCGAGAGTCAGGCGCTGGGTAATAAAAACACCAATCAAAGAGACCTGGAATTCGGTCGAACGGGTGTTTAGAAATATCCCCGAATACTCATGTGTGAACAAATTGTTTGCCTGCCAATTGGCTTCGTTTTTGTAAACATGA
Source organism: Myathropa florea (assembly GCA_930367185.1). Lineage (NCBI taxonomy): Eukaryota > Metazoa > Arthropoda > Insecta > Diptera > Syrphidae > Myathropa > Myathropa florea. The sequence goes on from OV884002.1 coordinate 111,457,120, forward strand.
ACGCATTGCTGCATGTACCTGCGGACGGTTACAAGCAAATGTTGCTTCACTTTTGGCATTCGGTCGGAAGGTGAACTGCGGCCGGGCCCAGGTGCCGGAGAAGTGCTTGTAAATTTAATTGAACACAAGAAGGGGAGTTTTACTCACTAGACTTGTTTACAGAGATATAAATTAATCAGAGATCGGTATCTGCATCTTGATTGCGATTGCGATTGCTCGTGCACTTATTTGGGATTTGCTTTGATGTGCTCTTGTGAAATGAGAGCTTAATGACTTTATTTGTGAGTCGCTGTGACGCAGTGCATGTAAATTGATTCGATTTAGTGAGCGCTTGAGTTTGGAGATATGTTTCTTCTTACTCGTATCACGTGCCATGTCAGTGAGACAGTGTGCTCAGTGTCTGTGGGCAGAAATTGTCATGATCTTAATCTTTTGTCGCACTTGAAGGATGTAGTTGTATTCTGCTCGAGTTAAGAACCCACGATATCCTATATTCCAGCAAAGAAGTTGAGTGTTGCTGTGAGGATGTGACTGATTCACAGCTTTACTCGTTGTTGGCTCGACTCATCTTACAAAAGTCCCCTAAGCTGGGCTTGGGTTTACTAAGAGCTAACAGAAAACAGCACAAAAATACAAATTCTGATGATTTGTTGGACCAAACCGAAGCTTATTGAGTATAACCCCAATTCATGAACTTCGACTAAAACCCGTTTTCTGCTGAGATGAACTATGAAGAAGTCAAACAGACTCCACATACAAAAGTAGAATAAGGCCATCATTGAATCTTAAGAGCCAAACAACGTCCGGATTAGTGAAGCGAATCGATTACTTACAACATATCTCATCGCAGGTATTGTTGACAATGACAAAATGTCGTTCAACCTTTGCAGATCTTCATGGTGGATTAGGGACAAGTTTTGTTTTGATTTCAGAAAGATCGTAGAAGACTGCCCATGAAGTAGACGTCATTCGACTGCTCCAAACTTTCGACATGTTTATGTCTAGGTTAGGTTAGGTTTTGGAAGGGGAGTGCGATGGTGATGGTGTGATGGCACTTCCACTCGGAGGCCATGGGGCCCATTGTGAATCCCTTCAATTGCGGAGTACACAATCTAAAAACCTATCCTGTCACGTGAAGGCTGAAATCACCCCGTGCTCCTTAGGAATTTTAGAAGATCCGATATATCTGCATTCGCTAAGTCCACAGTCTCTGTGAAGAATCTTTGGCCCAGCGAAGCTAGGCGCCGATTCTGGAGAGCTGAGTAGTGGCAAAGCAGATGTTCGATCGTCTTAGTCTCTTCTTCATCTCCGCAACTCTGGCAGAGATCGCTGGTTTCCGCATTCCATTTCCGGAGCAATGTTCCGATGGGACAGTGTCCTATGATCACTCCGCCGAGCACACGGATCGAGTTTCGGACCAACGCCAGCAGCTTCTTCGTTTTGCTCTGGCCACGTTGATCTTGTCGTGTGACAATCATTTCTTGTGAGCCACGTCGAGTCGGTCTCTTTTTTTTTTTTTCGCTTATGATCCGGTACAGTGCTCTGATCGGTGGTCGTAGTGAGGTGTTCGCTTTCGCTGATGTCCATTTCAGACCCTTTTGTGGCCAGTTCGTCCGCTCTCTCGTTCCCAGCAATTGAGCTGTGGCCCGGGACCCAGCAGAGTTTGACCTTCTGGTGGCTGATGGACTTCAGTGAGTCGCGACAATTCATAACTGCCTTTGATCTCGTTGTACAGGATCCTATTGACTTCAGTGCAGCCTGTCTGTCTACAAAAATAGTGATATCCGATGATGGGATATCGGTTACCTGTATGTGTCTAGCTGCTTTCTCTATTGCCAGAATCTCTGCTTGGAAGATACTGCACAAGTTGGATGTTCATGTCAAAAAAGGGGAACAGTTGGCTGTCTTCGAGGAAGAAGATTCCTCTGATGATGTCTTCTCATAAATACAGCACTTCATGAAATGTTTTTCAATCCACAAACGACTTGATTCTTAAAACGTGTTAATGCATGACAGTGTTTAGAAAAATTGCCCCGAATTTGGTTTGAAATAGAAAGAGATTGAAATAAGACATTGTCTGCGTAGTTACAGGGTGACCAGATAAGAACGATAGGAAGAGAAATCTAAACGAAACAACAGCGGTCTGAGGTATCAAATTGATTCTGGACTTATTTTGAAGCTAAATTCATGCCATTATGTGTGGAATCTCATATCAGTCAAATAGCCGCCTCAGCTTCGCTGACAGAACTTGGGGCGATCGGTCTAAATTTTGATGACTCCGTCCAATATGTGCGAGGTTATTCCGGCAATAGCGTCTCGAGCTCGTTCAAGGTGGTTGGTTTGTTAGCGTAGACTATGGGCTTGACATAGCCCCAGAGAAAATAATCGAGTGGTGTCAAGTCGCAAGATATATCTGGATGGCGCAGTTAATTAAGTGCCTGCCCCAAGTTAGTGGGGTCCCAGGTTCGAATCCCAGTGAAATCGAATCTAGTCCAGTCACTATTTGCCGTTGGGATCAAATTAACGGCACTGGAGTAGGTTGCTACCTGGCAGTACAATGGACTAGTTGTAAGTCTGAGTGCTCCAGTAGTCTTTCAAAAAAAAAACAAAACAAAAAGACTGGTCCTAGGGTAGATGAGGAAAAGACGAAGTACATATATGCTGTTGACTAAAAATCGATCCGTCGCACATCATTTACGACAAAATAACACACCCGACTGCCACGATTTTGAGGTAGTCAAGAAAAGTTTGTCTGCTTCGTCTTGGAGGGGTAGACCTGGGCCGAGGTGGACCTGGGCCTCGCCCAAGATGCCCCTCCAGCCGGTACGGTCTCTCAGTTTCAGTTTCGCACACAAAGCCGGACAGGGTCCCTCTCAATTTGTGTGCGCCACCTTGTACGTGGACGTCCTCTGTTGCGTTGTCCCCCAGGCTCAGAGTCGAAGAGAAGTTTGTCTACCTCGGGGCAAACGTGACCTCTACAAACGACGTCTTTGTGAAAGTCCGACGTAGAATCGCCCTTGAGAACCTCTGTCGCTTCGGGCGATTTGTTGGTTTGTCTAAACAACTTGAACTAAAACCCCTGACTCGAAGAAACAAAATCATGCTCTGGCAATCTTGCAATATGGACCCAAAAGCTGGACGATAAGTAGGATTGCAGAGCTGTTTCGTGGTGCTTTCGAAAGCAAAATCTACGTCGGATATTTTCTCCTGACTGCGAGGAAGGCGAATGGATGAGAAGACACAACCGCGAACTCTAAGAGGAGTACAAGGATCTCGATATAGTCCGGAAGACAGAACTCCACCGACTAAACTGGCTCGGCCACATTAAGCGCAAGAACACCAATGCCAAGAGAATCTTTGAATCTGAGCCTCTTGGTTCGAAAAGGAGAGGAAGGCCTAAACTTCGGTAGAAAGACCAAGTGATCACGGATGCAAGGCAACTTGGTCTTGATGACTGGCAGCAGCGTGTCCGGCAACGTCAGCGATGCAAGGCGGGAATTGTTCAGGCTCAGATCCAGTGACATTTTACGGACTATGTACACATCTTTGTATTTCTCATAAAGTTCGCGGTTGTGTCTTATTCTCTATTCGCCTTCCTCGCAGACGGGACCAAATATCCGACAAGATTAAGCTCCTGTTTTCGTCCAGCTTTTGACTCCATATAGTAAGACTGACAGGTCTGCACAGTGGATCAACTCTGGTCTCAGTGCACACCTTAGCCACCTCATACCTAAGACTGACAGGATTAGGGTTTTGTAGAAAATGATTTTCGTCCTTCTAGTTAGCAGTTTTGACCCCAGTTGTTTCAACAAATTGAACTAGCAGCGGTTGCCAAGGGCGATTGTGCGTCGGATCTCTACCATGGAAATTTGTGGAGTTTACGTTTGCCCCGATAAAGACCAACTCCTTAGCTATTTCAAAATTGTAGCTGTGCTGCCTCGGTACGTGAAGGTGTAAATATAGTAAGCGAACATTAGGTCCCATGCCAGGACAGTGCTTCACGAATTGTCATAATCTGTGCCTGAGAGAATCTAGACGATGAACGATAAAATAATTAAATATGGATGTCCCAGTGTTCGTCCCAGTGGGCCTCGACCAACAAGCGTCTCCAGTCAGCTCGATCTTTAGCTAGCTGCCTCCAGTTTCGCACGCACAGTTGGTTGAGGTCCCTTTCCATTTGCGTGCGCCACCTGAGTCCCGGTCTTCCTCTACTGCGCCGTCCCTTGGGGGTAGATTCGAAGACTTTCCCGGCCGGAGCATTGGTTTCCATTCGCTCTATATGACCTAGCCATCTCAATCGTTGGATCTTCGCAATTCTGGCTACGTCGCTGTCGCTGAACAGTTCTTGACAGAAGTGGAGAATTCATAAAATGACGCTGGAGTGGTATCAGCCCTTTTTTTCGGAGGATTTTTAAAACACTACTCGATAACTCAGGCTCAAAACTGGTCCATTGTACTGCCAGGTAGCAACCTACTCCAGTGCCGTTAATTTGATCCCATGGTGACTGGACCAGATTCGATTTAACTGAGATTCGAACCTGGGACCCATCTAACTTGGGGCAGGCACTTAACCAACTGACAATCTAGCCGTCGGTATCAGCTTTTAGTTAGCGTTGGTGTCATGTTGTCAGAACTTATGTAACTGACTTTAAACACGAAACATGATATAAAACTTCATACGAAGCTAATGACAAGCTTATAAAACGAATCAACAAAATATTGCTCCTTGTCTGACAGAATTCCACAAGTACCATTGCCTTCGCTTATCGTGCAGAAGACACGACGTGCGTCTGTGCCTTCCGTTACCACGACTGGTTATAAGATAAGGTCAATCACGAATGAAGCAACTGCTTGTCAGGGATAAGATCGTTCCAACGTTTTTGAGTGACGGGAAGCTTCCTACTAAATTTAATTTTAAGAGACCGTGTGATATTGTTTTATTTTTTTTTTGCGGTGAAGTTGTCACGAACTTGTTAATTTCGTTTAGCAAGTGTTTGGCACGTAAAGTCTTTCATTTCGATGTCCAGTACATTTGATCATGATTTACGAACAGATATGGCAGGCCCACGGGCACAAGTGAAACTCCTAAGCTTTATTTTCACTCGGTAACCACGATTTCACTTGATGTTGTTTTCCTGTAAAGAGATCAGTTTAATAATTAAGCTGCCCGTGTCCTGGTGGCAATATATGCGATACACGGGAAAGACAGTCTTCTGATAACAATTTCTGAAATAATCCAGATTTGTACAGACAGGGACCAAAATATTTATACAATTTTTCACTTTGTATTGTACAATCAGAGAGACAGACTTGTGGAAGCTTATTTGAATATTTGTTAGTGTCTTTGCTTATCGCTTATATTCACTGTTTGCACAACTTAGACGGAAGCACTTAAATTCTTCAGCACACTCCTCTGGTTCTCAGTCACTGTATGGTTTCAAACTCAGTCTTGTCACTCACGACAGCATTCCAAGAAACTTCGTTTGCTTACAGTCGTCTGATGAATAGGTAACTGAAATCCTTTACCAGTGCCCAGTAAACATATCCCTTTAAATCACAGTCGGCAAAGAAAAACGTAAACTCTAAGGCTTCTGGGGTTCGTTCGCCCTCATCGATTGACCGCCACTCTCATGCCTCGGGTAGAATCCTTCGATACGTCATGCGAACACAACCCCCTCTAACAGCAGCTGAAAGTAAAAGCCGGCCAAACAATGGCACGTGTGTGTTACGCGACAGAGAGTGGTGTCCCCTTCACCATTATCGACGAGATAAATTGCTTCGAACTCATATTGGATAGCGGCAGCACAACACCTTTGGGATACTATTTTGAATTTATGTTACAAACTGTTATCTGTCTCCCCTAACTGCACCGCTCCCCTATCATTTCTCACCGCCATGGCAGCAGCCCTGACCAAAGTGAATGGCCAATTCAGGTCCAGCCAACAAGTTAACCCTCGAATGCCGGCTATCATTGTCTCTCAGAGCCTTAACAATAAATATCCCGTGTGCAGAGCTTATGGTCGCATTTGTCTCAGTGCCAACCAACCACCCATCCACCTCCGCCCGTTGTCATTATCTCTGGCGGCTGGCCGTAACCAGATTTGAGAATTCAGAGAAATACGTGTATCGACTGGGGGTTAGGGGTATCCCCGGGCCGTTTGCGCGCTCGTGCAGGTATCTCGAACTGAAATGGAGACATTTCCCATTTTCCCACAAAGGACCTGTTGTACTTTCAATTCATCTTCGACGGTGTGTGCGCGCGTGTGTGTTCTGGGAACCGGCAGCTCCTCTGCACAAGTGCTCACATTTGATAAAGAAATTGATTTCCCTACCGTTGTCTAAATTTGATTTCTCCCCTTTTTGTCCTGCCGTTGGATCCATTGTCTTTGCTGTAACTTTGTATAGCACTTAAATTGATGTCGAATATTGATTTTGTGGAAGAGCACTCACAAAGGGAACGGGGGAATTGGGCGCCAACGGTGTAGGCACCAGACAAACTGGCGACAAAGTGGCGACGTTCCAAAAAGCGGAGACCTCGGTGGAATTTATGATTTATGAACGGCAACAACCGAACGGATTATTGCGGATATCAATTCACAAAGCGCTGATAAATTGCAGGAATGTGAACCAATAAATAAGACACGGTTGCAGCGTAAGCGGCTGCAGATGAGCAGGCAGTGGTATGGATGGAGTGTGGATGAGGGTTGACTTGATATGCGTTGTAATTATTTCATGCAGGGGAGACTGAATTGTTTCGCATACACTGAAGTTGACTACGCGAAGTGAGAGATGAAGTCTGAAATGTTCGTCATTTGTCTTGATTATCTCGTAAAAAAAATTTTCTGGTATTTTTGTGAACTGAAGGGTCATTCATTAAGCGCTTCCTATCTTTAAATTTAAATAACACAAAGTGTGTGTGATGTAACAGCGAAATTTTGTATTCGTTTAAAAGGCCTATCGATGCCATTATGTATGGATTATAACATCGTTCAAATTTCCGCCGCGCCTTTTCTGGGTGGCCCTCATCCGAAATGTCCAACTTTCCTTGACTCTGGCGCATAAATCAGGCTAAATTTGACCAATGCCATGGGTAATGTTGGCTTTGGGGGCCGCTATGGTTTGTGGCTTATTCGTAAAGACCTGCGACTTCAGAAAACCCCACAAGAAAAAGTCTAACGGGCTCAAATTGCACGATCTCGGTGGCCGGTTCTCATCACCCCCATGTGAGAAGACCATGCCCTCGGTCATGCAGAATTTCCAATGTGGCGTGAGCTGCGTGGCATGTCCTGTTGTCCGGAGTAGATCTGTGCCACGACTAACACGGCTCTACAATTAGCGTGATCCTTCCCTAGCTATGTCAATAAAATCGGCTAACTTCCAGCGTTGTCAGCAGCGTAGTTCACTAATCTCTTCGGTTGACAACTTATTTAACTTTTTCGTTAATTCGATACAACAGTATTCAGGGGTTGCTCAACTGATTCTTTAAGCATCACAAATTTATAGAACTGAGTGAACTTTATCATATCCTAACACAAATACATTGTCTTGGTCATGTTCACAGTACAGTGAACATCCCTTAAGCTTTTACCCCACCCCCACTCGAATGAAATGAATATCTTACCATAAAATGAACCCCCGCAATGGAAGCGGGAGCCATTAAACCATCTTCCACGTGCATGGAGCTCCCTACCTTTGAATTAAAAGTTCCTCGACGTGCATCATTCGTTTCGCCCATAAATTAGTCGAAACCCTAAGCTCTCATTCGTTCAGCGATTAATTTCATTTCCTCCCCTAATCCCCTACATAAGTTAGCGTATCGTCAAGATACCACCTACCTACGGCCCACTCCACCAAAACGAGCACTTTAAGTTGAAATTAAATTTGAAAATCCACTTCGCAAGGATAACACTTTGCTCCCGCATTCATTGCTTCTCGGATCATTAAAAGGACATAAAAATTTATTTACATGCCTTTCCTTTCAAGCATCCATCCGCCGCTGAGGAGTCAGCCGTGACACAGCATCCAGTCTGCCACCACACACCCTCCCACTGAAATCATTAACGATACACAAATGAGCACTCACGTCCGCCGTGTTTGGCTTTAAAGTGCAACCTTTTGTCCTTTTTGCGGCGTCTTCGTGATCAATGCCAGTGTCATCCGTTGCCTCTGTAACCCCCCTCCCAATCCATCCAAGGATGATGGCGTTGATCCGACATGGGGGCCAGTAGGCATATGCCTGTTGTCAGGAGGGTGGCTTAATTAATGTACACATGCTCTGCTCAGAACGCGCCGGAACCGCCACCAGGATTCACTCCCCCAGCGGGTCTCGCTGATGCATATTGAATGTGGATATTAATTAACTTTGTTTCCTATTAAATGTGTAATAAATCTCTGGACGCTGACGTGCGTGGGTGTGTGTGGGAGGTGGCGGGTTTGCATGGGACAAGGGGAGTCATTGGGATGGTAATCATTTTTCGTGTGAGACAACGACCTGAATTCGAATTACTGATGAGAGAATCATCTCTGCATTGTAATCAATTATTAAGACTTTGAGAAACTTTTGGACCGGCTTGAGCTTTGGGCACAACAGTAACGAAGAAGAATTACCACCTTGGGTTATGTTGGCTGGAGCAGGACGTTCCAATCGATCGATGGGATGGAGATGCAGTGCACTCCTCTTTGGGGGACAAGGTTTGTGCCCTGATTTTCAGAATGTTTTGACGACCGTCTTGAGAAATCGATTTTGTTTCGCTTTTATTTTTACCGTAAGATATAGCGGAAGAACGGATGAAGCAAATGAGGAAGAACTCGGTTATTGGACTCTTAACGAGAAGGGTGATTCAATTGGAGATTACACTTTCAATGTCGCATATGTTGGGTCTGTTCAAAAATAAATTTCTTCTGTTTGTCCTCAGCATTAGAGAAAACATCAGCATTTTTTCACAGAAAGAAAATTTGAAATCGAAAATTCAAAAGAAGAGATGTAAAGAAAAAATGAAGAACCGAACATTTCTGACCAAATCGATTTGCACAGCGAAATTCTGTGCGTACGCCTATCAAATTCGATAATAAACAATAAACGATAGAAGAGAACGTGTTCATGTTGTAAACCAATTCCCTTTAACCAATCTAGCCGCATCCACTCCGGCCACTTTGAACATTCGTCCAGTTTCTCTTCCTAGGTAATCTCGTCCTCAGCCATTCCCTGCAACACCTCATTCTCGGTCTTTATCACTTAATCTCCTTAGTAGAAGACCATCCATGCACATGTCTCACAACGAATCAGCTCACCTCTGCAGGGATCGGGTTCCCACAGCCGGAAACACGGCCAATCAATAATTGCATTCATAAATCAGATTACCTCTCGTTCATTTCACGTTCAACCATCCGTTTCTTGCAAACAAAAACCAACGTGCTAACCACCATCGCTTGGATATCATAATTCCAGTAATGCATCGCTAATTAATTTCGAACGCCGGCCTCCACTACAGCGCGGGCTGCAGAGGAGCTCACCTGCCAGCCGACCAGTCTAAGTAATTGTTTGTCCTAACGGTGCAAAATTGCGATGCTATGCATGGCGCGAAAACAATGCTCTCCCAGATTGCCGACCAAACGTAACAATCGCAGCCTCAGCGGGATTTTCTCATGCATTCCCCGGCGATCCGCACTGATACAGGCGCAGGCACAGACCCTGACTAAGGATTTGCATTCCTCACCACCCGACGGTGGACTATAATTTATCCATTACATCACTTTATCACGCCGAAACCGTAAAGCCTCGCTCACCTGCTAACCCGGGTGCACACAGGGGAACACGGCGAATCCACAATTTCCGATTCATAAACAAACCACCAGTACACATGTCCAGCCAGATAGAGCGGATAGGAGGTAATCATACACCAGGCTTTGAGGCTAATTAGCGAATGCATGTGCTCTCGAAAGTGCACACTATCCACGCAAAGCATGTGTGCGCTCCGTCTCGCGTATCCGCGGACGTGGATGCGCAGATTCAGCCGTTGCTAAGAGATTTATTTGAACGTTGTATCTAGGCTATGACGTGCTGACGCGGGCTGCACCTGATGGAGCCGCTCTTCGGCTCAGAAATAATAATGGGAAACCTGGTTCTGGGATATTTTATTGGTGTGCTCCGCGGATTGATGTGTATGCTGGCGTTCTGAGCTTTGACTTTGCGATAATTAGGCTTGCATTCTTGTTCTCGGCGGGGTGCTGCTGCCGAAGCCGAAGCTGGAGTCAGAGCATGGTTTCGTTTGGTTCCGAACCACTTAACAATAATTTTCTATTTCCTATGCTCTTTTTGATCGAATTAGCGGGAAAGTCACTGCTGGTGATGGCGATGGCGATGTTGTTGATGCGAGGAAATGAACACCGACATGTGTGTGTGCGGAATTAATGATTAACCTAGTGTTCTAGAATTCTAATTAGAGCACGCACGGACTGGGTTATTGTGTGCTGCTGATGGTGATTGGCCCCTAGAGTGGCACAAATCTGCAAATGAGAAAGAATTCTCTTTTTTTTGGGTCAAAAGCAGATGTGGTGGAGCTGCAACTATAGTTTTCCATCTACGGAAGCCAACCTGTTCCGGACTATGCCTTGAATAGTAGTTCCGGAAGTGTCCTGACTCCTAACTCGAAGGACAAAAATCATGTTCTACACAACCCCTATTCTCTCAGTCCTGCTTTATGGAGTCGAATGACGAACGATTACCAGAATGGCAAACCTGATCTTAGTTTCTTCGAAAGAAAAATTCTGCGTCGGAAATATGGTCCTGTCTGCGTAGAAGGCGAATGAAGGACAAGACTCAACCGAGAACGAGCTGTACTAAGATGTGGATGTAATCCAGAAGGCAAAGAACTGTCTACTACACTGGCTCGGCCACATCGAACGTATGGACAACAATGCTCCAGCATAGAGAGTCTTCGAAGCCCAGTCTCCAGGTTTGAGAAGGAGAGGAAGGCCGAACCTTCGGTATAAAGGTCAAGTGATCGCAGATGCAAGACAACTTGGTCTTGACGACTGGAAGCAACGTGCCCGGGACCGCCATAGCTCAGGCTCAGTCCCCCCATGGGACGTAGGTCTGATATATAAGTAAGTAAGTAAGAACTGTTCGTGAGCTCTACGAAAAGGGAATAGAACCGGCTTCTCAGGAAGAAAAAGAAAGAGCAAGAGAAGCTCGCGATCGAGGAGATGGAGAGGTGTTATGGCAGGAATGAAGTCCGAGAGTTTTACCAAAGGGTAAAACTTTTATGGAATGGGTACAACGTTCGGAGAGAAGTCTGCATGGACAACTCGGAGTAGATTCGCAGTCGATACTGAGAATTTGGAAAAATCATTTCTGCAGACTGTTGTACGATGAGGACACAAATACCGTTGTCAGGCAGAATGTTCCACTCAACACAACGGACGATGATAGAAGAGAATGCCGTCCCCCCAACCTAGACGAAGTCAAGATAGCGATATCGAGACTGAAGTCTAATAAAGCTGCTGGTGCAGATAGTCTGCCCGCTGAAATGTTTAAAGCAGCTGGAGATGATCTGGTAGGGCGCATGCACCAGCTCATCTGTAAGATATGGTGGGAGGAAAGCATGCCCGATGAGTGGAATCTCAGTATCGTTTGAGCGATCCACAAGAAAGGGGACTCCTTTGACTGCGCCAACTATCGAGGGATAAGTCTAATTAACATCGCCTAAGATCTTCTCTGCCGTTTTGTGTGAACGCCTGAAACCATTCGTGAACAAACTGAAAGGTCCTTATCAGTGTGGTTTAAGGCCCGGGAAGTCCACCATCGATCAAATTTTCACTCTGCGGCAGATCCTGGAGAAGACCCAGGAAATGCAGATCGACACACACCATCTATTTGTCGATTTCAAGGCCGCATATGACAGCGTGTATAGAGACGAGCTATACAGCGCCATGTCTAGTTTTGACATTCCTGCCAAACTCGTCAGACTGAGCAGGATGACAATGGAGAACTCTCGCTGCTCCATCAAGGTCGGTAACGAACTCACCGAGACCTTCAATGTCAAAAAAGGTTTTAGACAAGGCGACGCGCTATCATGTGATTTCTTTAACATCGTTCTTGAGAAGATCGTGCACAACTCACTGGCCAACACAAGAGGCACGATCTTCCAAAAGTCCGTTCAACTGCTAGCTTACGCGGATGACATTGACGTGATTGGGAGAACACAGCGATCCGTCAATGATGCGTTTGCTGGCATTGAAACGGGAGCGGCTAAAATGGGTCTGGCGGTAAACGAGGGCAAAACAAAGTATATGCTGTCCTCGAGAAAGGACGCACAACATCGACGACTTGGTCAGAACGTCACCATAGGCAGCTATGACTTTTAGGTAGTTAAGGACTTCGTCTACCTTGACTCCGCAGTAAACAGTACAAACAACATCAGTACCGAAATCAAACGCAGAATAACCGTTGCCAACCGCTGTTTTTTTGGGCTCAAAAGGCAATTGAGTAGTAGAGCCCACTCTCGGAAGACCAGATTGACTCTGTATAAGACCTTGATCATCCCAGTCCTGTTGTACGGCGCAGAGGCATGGACAATATCCCAAGCGGATGAAGAGTCTCTTGGTCTTTTCGAGAGAAAAATTCGGCGCGCGATCTTTGGTCCTGCTTGCGTTGATGGCATTTGGAGGAGAAGGTTCAACCACGAACTGTATGGAGTGTACAGCGACATGAGTCTAGCCAGGCGTCTACGGATCCAACGCCTAAGATGGCTAGGCCATGTAGAGCGTAAGGATAACTTAGCTCCGGCCCGAAGAGTCTTCGACTCTGAGCCTGTGGGACAACGCAACAGAGGACGTCCACGTCCCGAGGTGGACCTGGGCCTAGCTCCTCAGCAAACACTCGTGTTGTGCGTGCTACTGTTCTGTCACGAGCGGAGGGGACCTACAGTTTAATGTCGACTTCGAACGGCGAGATTGAGAAGCTTTTCTGCTAGACAGTTATACTCTTTGAGCATTGTCAGTGACTCGAAAGAGGTGGAGCCGTGCAAAAATGTTAGATGTTTTTTTCGAGATTCGAACCTTCGACCTCGAGCGTAGGAGTCGACGCACCTACCCACTATGCCAAGGAGCGCACGGGATTCGAGCCTGGGACCCCTCTAACTTGGGGCAGGCACTTAACCAACTGCTTCTTGTCTTAGTCTAAATTGTTGCTATAAGTGGGCGATAAGACTTGCATGCGAAGACTTTTATTATGACCCAATTTTAGATTTTCGCACAACTTGTTTAAGTGAACAATTATATGCCACTAAATTGGAATATCATCCAATGAGATGATTCGCATTTGTAGGTCTATCCTTGTGAACAATTCAAGAGAAGTGTCTCATGTTTTCATTTAAGTTTGCACATTAGGAGCAAAATTGCCCAAAACTATCTAATATCAAGTACGAACAAAACTCAGTTGTTGACGTTTATGAACGTGTATCATTTAAAAACTAAAAAAATTGTACTTTCAGCAAATTCACACCCACAACTAATGACCTTTTCTTATCCTCATCTGTAGTCGAAGACCCATGTTTGCGTCAAAACCAAGTTCATAAGCACCCCACAAGCAGTGTTCAAGTGCTAAGTTTATGAAAACAGAAAGTTCACCATGTGTGAGATCATAAACAGCAGACAAAAGAAAATTGTGTTTCCAACGGATATCCTTGGATACAATCAAAAACTCCTAAGCGACCGCCTTGGAAAACTTTGCCGCGCAGAATACTTAACGAGTCCGAACTTTTCTCATCCCACCGACAATGCCTCAGGCAGGGAGACTTCAAAACTCATCGCAAAACTTGGAAGCAAACACAAGTCCGTAGCGTGGCCCTGAGTTGGCCAGAATTGGGACCATCCACCAGAACATCGCGAAAAAAATCAAGTCCCAAGGCTGTCTGTCTGCCATGACCTCATCGACATTGTCTTAAGTTAGGTGCCGTCAATTGGTACAGTCTGTTGGGCTGATTTCACCCTAATCATCCTCCCCATGTTCACCTCCTTCACTTAAGGATTGAATGGAAACGGTGGCAAATGAAATCAAGGATGCAAATGTACTTTCGTGTTTGATAGAGTAGCAGGGAAAGGACCATGGAGTTGGGAAGTGGGGGGTGTGCTAACACAATATTTCACAAAGGAACGGCCGTTAAGTGAGGAAGGAGACCCGTTGAATACACAAGAAACGAGAGGCGATACAATAGGGAACAAAAGGAAAACCAATAAAACTCTGTTAAGAAAGCGAGGGGACGTGCTGCGCTGGTTGGATGGGGCAATCCTTGAGAATCGCAAATTGGATTTGATCATCGCCAGCATAAGCCCGTCCGCCCCTCACTGAACCGGGAGTAAGTCCTCAACAGGCTTTCAGATGAATTTCCCTCGATAAATCAGAACGGTGGCGCCCTACGGTCCCTGTGTCTGTGGGTATCTGCATCTTCCTGCTCAAGACATTTGTTTTTATCCGACTGAGGGGAACTTGAAAATGATTAATGAGAATTGAGGTCCTCTCTGAGGAGCTCGCCTCTGCCAAGGATATGGACGAGTCAGAGTTTAACAAGTTGATTGTGTTTCGTGTTTCCAGGTGCTATGCGCCTCGCCAGGTGCCTCAAACTTCCTCGCTTTGTCTTCATTTTGCGATACTTAAAGGTTAATTACTAGATACTTTCTGCGATAATAAATGGGACAATGTGCGCAATGCATTTGTCAGGGGGAAACAGCGGCAGCAGGAGAACTTACCGGGGCAAGGTCGTTCTTTATCTGGCTGTGACAGGCACAGTGCACACGTGAGGAGGTAATGGGGTTGATACCGCCTTAATTAAATGTTTAATGCTGCAGAGGTGAGTTAGTGCACCATTATGGGTGTCAACTGGTGGGGCTGTCACTGCGATAAGAAGTCGACAGGTAGTGGGCATGCAGCTATCGATGTCGTTAATCAAATGCAAATCAGCTCTATTGACGTATGCAGTGGATGATGGGGTGTGGTAACGACGACAACTGAAGTTTGTTTGTGATGCCGGGTGATTCAAGTCACTACGAGCAGTTGCCAGTTCATCAAGTGTAGGAGCTTTCAAATATCGATCTCTGACATCCTGATTAGTGAACTGAGTGACAGATTTCAAGCACTAGGTGGACAGGGAAAGTTTGTCTTGTTGGCTTGAACTTTAAATGAAGACAAATCGGCCGGTGTTAAAATCGATCAGCATCAGAGAAAGAAGAAATTGTTTCTACAGACATGAAATCTTTTGACGATGATGAAGAGGTCAATTTGCTGGAATAAACCTCCAAAAGCTAAAGATACCGTAGTAGTATCGAAAAAGCATCAATGATGGCTTATAACTGATCATCAGATTCGTTTCAGTCGTATGAATACGACTGGAATTCATGGCTTAAGATTGATCTAGTTAGTCCTTTGGGTAAGCAAAAGAAAACACCAAAGGATTATCTTCTGACATACGTGTGTACTCAGATGTAGTGCCACTAATGCAGAGATTTTATTTTGAGCATGACTGGGGTTCACAAACTACAGTCTTCAATTGCAAGCAAATACCAACACGGGAAAGTCGTTTTATTGTTGTTTTGCTGATATATACGATAAGCTTACGTGTATCATTTTTTTGGAAGAGACTGTGAAGTTTAGAACTAACGTGTTTTCAAGTAAAGCCGAAAACTGAGGTTTCCTTCTTCGGGCGACGCTACCGTGCGGCTTCTCTTGGAACTAGTCACTGCAGTAGTCACTCGTGTTCCCGTAATATTGTTTTCTCATAGGCTTACAGTCACGACAAAAAGTTGCAAAGGCCAAGAGTTGATTGTGCATAAATAAATTAGGTTATGAACGCATGTAGCCCTCCGGAACATGAATCAAACAAAACTATCAGTCACTGTCCGCTCGGCGTGATTGGAAGTTCAGATGAACCAACGTACTAAAATTTGAGTTAAAAATGTACAATCAGTGTCAAAAGTGAGTAAACAGTCTGTTGTCTGCTGAAAGTTCATGTACTAAATTAAAATTCACTCAACTGAGCTGGGACAAGTCATACTTTAAAATATACCGTATTAAAGTTAACGTAAGCCTACACTTAAAATAAGTAACCAAATTTAGAAGAGAAAAGTACTAAAAACGAGAGTCAAAAATTACTGTAAATATGGTTGTTCCAGTGATTGTAATACATAACGGTTCGATGTCGTTAGACATTAGTAGGAACAGGCAGCTGCAAAAACTGAAAGCAGTAATTAAGGCGTACAAGGTGACATTTTTTCACTTTCAGCTAATGACTGCTCACTCACTTTTGACGCTGACTGTATGATGGCTATGATATGTAGGTGCCAAAGAAGACTTCATGCACATTGATAGAATGCATTGCATGAGTTTAGTGTAGAGTAGCCCAAGGTGACTACTTTGAAGAAGGTTCAAAGCAGTTGTACATGATGTTACCAAAAGTCATAACCAAGGCTAGGGTCTAAAGCCATCGTTTTGTAAATAGAATTGTAGTGGAAATGAACAATTTAAAAGTACTAGTGAATATTCCATTCGGAAAAGCTTCTCAATCCCGCCGTTCGGAGTCGGCATTAAACTGTAGGTCCCCTCCGCTCGTGAGAGAACAATAGCACGCACAACACGAGTGGTTGCTGAGAAGCAAGGCCCAGGTCCACCTCAGACTGTAGGGCCGCCATTATAATATTATAATTATTATTATTATATTAAAATAATGATATTATTATAGTGAATATTCAACATCAAGTTGTTTTCGGGTAGGCTTCCGGACTGATTTCCTCTAATCCGAAAGATTATTGGATTTAACTTTTAAATTTTAGGAAGCTTCAAGTG
The DNA here is from genome assembly GCA_930367185.1 of Myathropa florea. Lineage (NCBI taxonomy): Eukaryota > Metazoa > Arthropoda > Insecta > Diptera > Syrphidae > Myathropa > Myathropa florea. The sequence goes on from OV884002.1 coordinate 111,473,957, forward strand.
AAAAGTCTAAACAATCAATACAGAAAGAGCTCTAACGAAGAACATCCGGCCAGAAGTAGGCAAACAATCGCTAAGAACTTTGTGAAAAATTGTGGAGAATGTTGCGAAACAATATGCATGAACTATTTGACCGACGCTCTTGTTAGCGAATTAATCAAAATAAACAAAGGTTAGGTTTGGTTAAGGAAGCTGTTGCTTAAAGAGGAAAGCACTTAACAATATATGTACATTCACTCACGAAAGTATTCGTACGATAGTTTTTTGGGGAACTAGGAAAAATAAGTTGCCAATTTTTATTTAAAGAAATTCGAATCTCGAAAAAAACATCAAACATTTTTTACGGCTCCACCTCTTTCGAATGGCTGACCATGCTCAAAGAGTATAACTGTCTAGAAAAAGCTTCTCAATCTCGCCGTTCGGAGTCGGCATTAAAATGTAGGTCCCCTCCACCCGTGAGAGAACAATAGCACGCACAACACGAGTGGTTGCTGAGAAGCAAGGCCGGCCCAGGTCCACCTCAGACTGTAGCGCCGCCAATATTATTATTATTATTAAGTTAAAATTTTAAAAATGTTAAAAAACAGTATTTTTTTTTACTTAAATTTTTTTTAAACTTAAAATCCACTTCGTACGGCAATTTTTGTGAGATGGCCTGGCCAATGACGTCCGAAATATGGACCGATGACGCCGCGCTGCCATCCCGAAATTCACCCCAATCAGTGATATTTTTGGGTTAGTTGCATTTTGTACGGGTGCAGGCCCAAGTAACGACGCGAAATTCGCCAAGACTTGGTCTGCGAAAGGCCGAGTTCTTGTGAGCGATGCAAAAGCGACTGCCTCGGATTTTTTTCGGCAGATCTAGAGTTTCGTTGACGTACGGGTGTTGTTTTATCGTTTATTGAACTAGTGGACTAAAATTTATCCACCACACTGCAAAAAGTCGTCTCGGTGGGGAGTCTGCTGGGCGGCAGCGTTCTGCCTTGAGATAGATGCAGTTTTAAGAGTTTTAGGTGAAGTTTGAACCATATTATTTAAAAGGTTTGGCATATGGGCCGGTGTTATTAAGCGGTAAAGCATTAAATTGTATCAGTGCTAGAGTTGTTGCCGTTAAATGTAAATTGCTTTTTAAACCGGAACTGAACCACCAGTATAATTGACTCTCGTCGATAACGTGAACAATTACAACCCAAGCAAACAACAGACAATTCCAAAACTAAATTTTAACAAATAAGTATGAAAATCCCACAGTAGAAATACACTTAGGTAGGTATGTAGGTAGGTAAGTGGGTAGACGGGCGTAAGCCAATTCTCCCTTAGGTCCTTGAGAACCCATTGTGATGCTCAGTTGGGGATTAGTGTCCCCTTATAATCCTTGTCGCACTCATGGCCCCTCGAAGCCATCCCGATTTACTTATGAACCTGTAAAGAGATCTTAGAGGTTTATTTGAAATTTCATGTAAGCCTTGGAAGAAAAATTCTCCCAGTGTTCTGTGACGCAACTGACAAAGACTAGGGCAGTGACAGAGGTAGTGAGGAGTATCCTCTCGTTCCTCTTCATCACCACAGCCTCTACAAATGTTGTCGTTGGAGAGTCCCATTTTCATGGCGAGGTTTTCAAGACGATTATGGCCAGTGAGAGCTTCAACCGCTATCGTTAGCAGCTCTTTGTCGCACTGAAGGATTTTGTCGGTTTTTGCTCTATCGTATCTGGGCCATAATGCGTTAGTAGTCACACATGTAGACAGACCGCGCCATCTACTGTTTGCAATTTCAATGATCTTTGTATCCAACTTTTTCCTCAGCTTTGAGAGGAGCGGTTTAATACCATGGAATGCTTGTGATGCATCGGTCACTGATCCTGTTCTGGCAAGTTCATCAGCTATCTCATTGCCGGTTATGTCCCTATGTCCTGGGACCCAGCACAGGTTGATCAAGTGCTGTGAGCCAAGAGTCTTTAGATCTTCGCAACAGCTTGCGACTAGCTTGGACTTGATTTCCGTTGTGGATATAGCTTTCATGACCGCCTGACTGTCAATAAGAATGGTAATATCAGCTGGTGGTATTGCCATTATTGATATCGTTTTGGCCGCTTTTTTGACCGCCAGTACCATCGCTTGAAAAACGCTGCCATAATCAGGGAGCCTGATTGAGCAATGTCCGAGAAATACACTTACAAAAGTTTTTATTTACAGTCGCTCCAAGCCAAACTCGATCGCTTCAAAAATGAAATAAAAATTCAATACTGAAAATTTCTGAAATAAAGCATTAAATAAAAAAAAATAATTAAATATTTCTACAAATTAAATTTCTGTAAAAATCAAAAATAGATTCTCGTAAGCAAGTTCTTTGTTTTTAACTACATTTACCAAAATTTACGGTATTGTCGCAAGAGTTTGGCTTGAAGTGACTATATATTCTATTGTATTTACTACAAGACTGCATTTTTAAATCATTTTTATCAAAACATTGTTACAATGAATAAGTGCAAAGTAATTGTAATAAAAATGGCGGCGCTACATTCCGAAATGGACCTGAGTCTAGCTTTTTAGCAACTACTCGTGTTATGCGTGCTACTGTTCTCTCACGAGTGAAGGGGACCTTCAGTTTAATGCCGACTCCGAACGGCGAGATTGAGAAGCTTTTTCTAGACAGTTATACTCTTTGAGCATTGTGACTCGAAAGAGGTGGAGCCGTGAAAAAATGTTAGATGTTTTTTTCGAGATTCGAACCTTCGACCTCGAGCGTAGGAGTCGACGCACCTACCCACTACGCCACGGCGCCCGCTACTTATACCATAAAATTTGAAATCTACTGAAAGTCTAAAGCGTAGAAGTCCACGCACTTACCGAATGCGCCACGGCGCATCTTGTAAACCGCTGTTAAGTATTTCTTCATGCAGTGCTTCCTCATCTTGTCGGATGCGTCTGCTACTCCCCTTCTTCTAAAGTCTACACTCACTTACATTCTACATTTTACACAGATTCACAATTTTGATCGTTCTCACACAGCATCCGCACTTCAGCTTGTTTCCATCGAACAAAATGAAGTGTCTGTGTTTGCTGCCTTGGTATTTGACTCTCGTTCAGTGTCTTTGACCACATTAAACCCCTCCCGTTTAATATGAAATGAACACCTTTGTCTGATTCCACTTCCTTCTTCCCATGTTTCCTTCTTTTGATGAGACATCAAATCAATCAAAGTGCAAAGCCCGGTTAAATCCTTAATTTACCCCAAAAATTAAAGAAAAAAAATCTTCTCATAAAAAGCAGCTCTCAATTGCAAAGCTATTCCCACAGTTCTCATATATTCAGCTTGTCAATTGATTTGGCACTTCTAACGGCCGTGCATTGAATTTTATTTGGATCTCCGTCCAATCTAACCAACAGTACCCGCAAATAAGTGGATTATATTGCAAAATCCCCCCGCTTTCTCGCGCACAGTTCCATCATGTGTCCCATGGAGACAACAAGCGACAACGAGAATTGGCTGACAACGCCAGCCCAACGACGTTGTCTTGTCATGTCTGTCTCGCTGACATTTTGTTTATTTTCGCTGTACCCACAGCCACCATCAGTAACTTGCCATAAAGCTCACAAGTGATATATGATCGCCACAAGTCTATTAGGAGCACAAAAGGTGCTTGAGTATGGCCTCTCTCTCACTTAGTGTGAAACTGCCTTACAATAGGGCTTCAGACTTCCCACGCAATCATTTCGCGACTGACTGAGAGGAGAAATTGCAAAATTCAAATTTTGAAAGGTAACTCGCTTTACAAATTTACTTCGATCTGTTGGCGGAACGCTGTCGGCTTGTATCTGCGGCTCCACATACGAGTATATCCCATTTGGAGGTTGTTGACTTTGTTCACCGAAATGTACGATCTGCGGCCTATCGAGAAGATTACATCCATAAATATGAGGTTTTGTATCCAATCATGTTGTGGAAGTTGCCTTGAGATGCTTGTGTGCATACCTTGGGCTCCTGCTCCAGCGGGCAGTTAGTCAAGATGACTTTCGTACTCATATGGGACTGAGGTGTGAATGGGAAACGTTTGAAAGTGAGGTGCACCTTCGATTCGGATTGATCTCTGTCGTAAGCTGGAATTGATCGAACAGATTGAATCTAAGAGATTACCAAACATCGATGGAGAAAGATGGCGGGGAGTTGTGTAATGTCAAATGTTGTCGTGGGCAGGCGTGTTGTGGCTGATTTTTACTGCTGCTTGTTGGCGATCGAAAAATTTGAGAATGGGCTACATCTGTGAATAGACCCGGTATCAACGGACGTATTTACGACGTGGTTATCTTTGATGAAGAGGACATTAACGAACTAAGTCGACAGCCAGCGATAAGTTGAGGGTCAAGGTTTTCTCCAAGACCAAGTTGTAGCAATGTCAATACAATAAAGCTCACGTACCCCTGTTACTTTAAATCGAACAACATCAGCAGAACAAAAATGTTCCCTCGCACACTTTTTGTTCACATTTCTGCCTGTCGCCGCTTATACTGCGACCATGACTTCGTTCTATTCGCTTTTAAGTGCCTCATATCTTGGGAATGTCGGCATGGACACGAACTGTGGTCCAATAAAAAAATCAAAAGCGGCCAAATCACACAATCTTTATGACCAATTGATCAAATCTCGAAATTATATGGCCGATAAAATTTTGTGCAATGAAGCCCAGTGTACCTGCGCTGTGTGGCAAGTGTCGTATCGAGTTCAGACGTTGTTCACGTCAATATCTATCATTTGATCGTAGTGCAGGAAGTTCATTATAACAGTTGGGGCTAAGACGATTTCAGGGAACAAAATTCAGCCATGATCAACCCACGCGATCATTTATAGCGTAAACCAACTTCTCACGCGGAATGTTGACCTTTCAGCAATCTCATTCGAGTTCTCGGAACTCCGAGTTCCGCAATTGTTGTTTTTTTTTTTTATGAAGCCGGCGACGGCGAGGTCGAATTTTCAAAACTCAGTTGACTCATTTACTAGGGTTTTATGTTTAGCCAGTGGTAACCCTTAGTTGTCATGTATTTAAAGATGACCTTTTAATGTTGAAGATGCAACATAAAAAAAGCGAGTCGGAAATAAATTATAAACAGTTCAACGCAGCATGGAATGACAAGAGATGGTGAACGCGACGACTGGCTGGCTGGCTGTTTAGGAGATTTTAGGGCCCCATCAGGAAACCTTTGCCGAGTATTGGTGTAAAAACCGTATCAACACGCTAATTTGCTCGCTCTATGGGTCGAAAACCGTCACCTAACCGAACCTTTATGAATATCAAAAGATAAAGACGTCTCCTCAGTTTCAGATGGATAGCAATAATTTTTCATTGGTAGCCACGGAGGACTAAGACCTAAAATAACGGACATTGGTCTGGTCTTTGAAATCGTTCTGTCTAAATTCATAATTCTTCAAGCAGCAGATCCCGCATTCATATCCTAACTAGACCCCTTAATGTTCACTTTAACCCCAGGGAGGACCATCTAGAGTTTTTTTTTTAAACATAAGTTATTTTGACACTCTTTCGCGCTCGAAATCTTGGCAGAAAGTCAGTTTCATACCTCCGCGGAACGAAAAGAGTCGCTTTACGCTTGAACAACGTTGGGAAATGTTGAGAACTTATTTCCAAAGTGAGTGCTGTGCAGCCCAAACAGTGCGTTTTTTGAAAATAAGTTTTGGCCGAAATGACGCACCTACCGCGACTGCTGTACCCAAGTTTGTGGAAAAAGTTCATGAGACTGGTATGCTAGTGGATAACACTCATGGTCCCCGTCGTCGTACGGTGCGCACAGATAAGAATGGCTGCTGAGGCCGAAAGTGTGAGATTCAATTCACGAACATCAACAGCTCAACATTTCACGCACTAGCCTGGGGAGAATTCTGCACAAAGACCTCGGATTATTCGCTTACAAGGTCCAATTGACTCAGCAGTTGAAGGCGCGCGACCATCCGCTTCGTTATCGCTTCGCAGTTTGGGCCTTAGAGCAGCTTGAATTGGACCACGATTTGGGCGAAAAATCATCTTTTCTGACGCATTCTAACGCGCATTTTCATCTTGGCGGCTATGTTAACAAACAAAATTGCCGCATCTGGGGCTCGGAAAACCCGCACGTTATTGTTGAGAAGCCAATTCATCAACAGAGGCTTACAGTTTGGTGCGGATTGTGGAGTGGTGGCATCAGTGAACCATTCTTCTTCTGCTGGGAACAAGAAATTTTCGGTCAACGGTAGGCATTACAGATCCATGTTAACCGACTTTTTTTTTTTACTGAAATTGAAGTCATTGACTTGGACGGCCTGCGGTTCATGCAGGATGGCGCGCGATACCACACAGCCATGCCACAATCGATCTTTTGCGCACTAAATTCCCAAATCGTGTTATCACCTGCCTTAGCGACATCAATTGGCCGCTTCGGAGCTATGGTTTTAACCCTATAGACTTTTTTTGTGGGGAGTCGTGAATGAGCGATGTTATGCCAAAAATCCGCAAATGATTCAAGCACTTAAGGCCAATATCATGCAAGCAATCCGTGAGCTACAGCCCGAAACCATCAACAAGGTCTTAGAAAATTGGGATGACAGAATGCGCTACTGCGAAGCCAGCCGAAGCAGCCACTTGAACGACTTTGTGTTTCATAATTAAAAGGAATGTTAGTTTTGGGATAATACATGGAATAAAATTAACAAAATTAAACTTGTATTTGCCCAATCCTGTACATTTTAGCTTAGATAATAATAATGGCGGCGCTACAGTCCGAGGTGGACCTGGGCCTAGCTTCTCAGTAACCAATTGTGTTGTGCGTCCTATTGTTCTCTCACGAGTGGAGGGGACCTACAGTTTGATGCCGACTCCGAATGGCGAGATTAAGAAGCTTTTCCTGGACAGTTATACTCTTTGAGCAATGTCAGTGACTCAAAAGAGGTGGAGCCGTAAAAAAACTTTAGCTGTTTTTTCGAGTTGCGATCTTTAGACCTCGATCGTTGACGGTGCGTATCCACTATGCCACGGCGCCCACATTTTAGCTTAGATGATACTACGTAAAGAAGATCTTGAAACCAAATCTCCATTTCATTTTAGAAGGACCTATTGATTGGATACTGGGCGCCGGCGTGGCGTAGTGGGTAGGTGCGTCGACTCCTACGCTCGATATTCTGGGTTCGATTCCATTTTTTCACGGCTCTTTCGAGTCACTGACAATGCTCAAAGAGTATAAATGTCTAGAAAATGCTTCTAAATCTCGCCGTTCGGAGTCGGCATTGAACTGTAGGTCCCTTCCACTCGTGAGAGAACAGTGGCAGGCACAACACGAGTGGTTGCTGAGGAGCTGGGCCCAGGTCCACCTCGGACTGTAGCGCCATCATTATTATTATTATTATTGTTTGGATACTACTTGGGAGGATGGGCTAATCCCAACAACCTTTTTAAATTTGTATCTAATGAATAATTCGAAAATTTCGTAAAATTTCGTTCGTAAAATTTCTCTATGGATATTCCGATTCTGCGAACGGAACCTTAAAAAGACCTTGACAAATGTCTTAGAAAAACAATTCCGTTGATGAAACGTACAAAAAACTGCCGCATCAACGTATATATTATGCACCATTCAGATGCAAAATGGTTTTGTGTATCTTGATTAACCACATTTGGTAGTAAAAATTCAGGGAATCAGTTAAACAGAATGTTACCCGCGTCAGAAATATTTTCTTCACCTATTTTGTGTGTTCCGGTTCAGTTCTGAACTGGATACTGTGAAACGAACAGAGTCTTCAACATCTTGCACGCGATCTCTCGTGCAGCTTGGAACAAGAACATCCGAAGAATTGCTAAACTGCACCGGATTTCGGAAGACACACATTTTGTTGCGTGACTTATTTCATTTGCTGCGAGAATACTGTATTGCGGGTATTTCCGAGCTAGATCAAATGCTGGGAGTTGAAATGCTTGATTCGTAGAAGACTTCTTCTAAATTCGTATCTTTTGTGTGCATAGATAAAGTGCTACTAGCAGAGGTGTGTATTTATCTAAGGTGTCTTGGCTACTTGGCAAGTCAGACTCAGTTGAATCATCTCAATTCCGAATTAAATCAACTGTTTACCCACAACTTGCAGCCTCTTTGTGTGTTTGTTCACGTGACAGTTAACAGACTCAAGGCCAAATGGATTCTATCCATTAAGTCCAACCGGTCTTCGTTGACAATCAGCATTTCATCTCTCGATCGAAACCACAGGCATTTTGTCTTAAAACAAATCTCAAGCATATTTAACTGAATTTAATTTCTTTGACCTTTTCGGTACGATATCATGTCTGACTGTCTGTAGTCACGTTAGGATAGTTATTATATCTCATTGCTAATAATTCCCGATTTTTAACGTTTGTATCCCGTTTTTCTTGGATTCTTTGCAGGCAAACACGATAAATCAAGTGTGACTTGAGTCAGCCGTAAAATATTTGAGGTAAGCATTGAATTTCGCCACGAAATCTTCACATTCTCGGAACCCGAAGCGAAGGCGAGCGCTTCCGCATCCATCGATCGATCCGCTGGTCAGCAAACAGCTTCGGAAACGAATGCAAATAAATTAGTCTGCGCGTGATGGTGGCGATTTTGGCATTTTGTTCGTGATGTTTGTTAGCGAATTTAACACTTTTTTTGTTTTGTTTTCTTTCGGCAAAAACCAAAAGCCTTGACCAGTGCATTGGGGTTTGGCTGTTACGTCATCGCACGTAGACAACTGGCGATGCTGCTGATACGCAGAATGGCGTACGTGGCTTGGAGTTGTCGTAAAATTATTTATTGCCAGCGTTTTATTTAATGCCAAAATGGATGATGTAGCTGTTATTTGACCTCATCTTTGCAGGTGAACTGTACACTCCGCAAGGGGAGTGTTTTTGTCTCTCTGCAAATACTGTGGTAGGTGGCATTAGTAAGTCATGACCTCTGTGGCGGCGTTTTATGTCGAAAGCCATAAAATTATTTTATTTTTATAGCCATGACAAAATGGTTGTTGGATTGTCTTATGGCATTGGATGCATTGAATGCGCGCTGGTTTCGGGATGCTTTCAAGTGATGTCATCGGAATGTCTTGTTTTCTGCAAAAATTACCGACAAAGATATTCACAGAAGACATAAGTAACTAATTGAAAATCCATCACATAGAGTGCCTCCCTTTCAATTCTCTTCACAACGATGTCTTTGTATGCTGGGAAAGCAAGCAGACTTACAAAGGTTCGTTCAATTTTTAGAATCAGTGGTCTAAGGTCAGTTGACCCGATCATGTCGGGAAAATGGCTCTCGAAGTTGCAAATCACGAGGAAGACAGTTTTAGCCATTAATGTACAGGACAAATTTCTACTGATTAAGTTGTTAATTCTTATTTTGTAAAGCGCAGTATTTTGTAACACGAGTAGGCGTGCTGTCTACGATCATAGACCAGACGAGTTTGAAGTCTTATAATACCAATATCTGCCTTCACTACGATTTCCACATTAATCGTGTGGAACAGTTAGGAAACTGTGTAAAAGGACTGCACAGGTGTCTTGACCTTTCAAAAGTGTTGTCTTCGATCGTTGATCGCACGATCACTGGAGGTTTAACTAATTCACGACGCCTGCTAAAGTCGAACAAATCGGCTAACAAATTCTCCACTGAGTAACCTAATAATAATAATAATAATAATAATGGCGACGTTACAGTCCCAGGTGGACCAGGGCCTAACTTCTCAGCAATCACTCGTGTTGTGCGTGCTATGGTTCTCTCACGAGTGGAGGGGGCCTACAGTTTAATACCGACTCCGAACGGAGAAATTGAGAAGCTATTTTATACTCTTCGAGCATTGTCAGTAGGTTTTTTTTCGGGAATCAAACCGAGAACATCGAGCGTAGGACTCGACGCATCCACCCACTACGCCACGGCGCCCACAGCCCAATGGATCAATAGCAACTGCGTGCAAATCTAAATAACCCCATGTCCGAACGATTGAAGGCAAATTATTTTTCATCATCATCGAGGGACGAAATTTAGTTCCCTTGTATAAAATGCGATGTAGCAAGGTCTAGAAGCAGTCGATGTTACAAAAATAAAACCAGTCTTTATCACAATGCGCCTAATGTGGCCTAGGTGAGGTTGCATTCTGCATTATGCGACAACATGAGAAGTCGACTTAGAGAGCTCTTTTATAGCAAGTAGACGAACTTTGCCTGAACTGACTATTGTATCGTATTCGTGGCAAAAATTAATTTCGATTAAGCCGGCACTGTTATTACTCATTAATTATTTCATTAAATCCCTCAAATATGTCACTCCTTTTATGCTCAAATACAGCTGAGTTTTCAATAGTCTCTGAGCAAGATTAACCTCAACTCGCCAGACGTGCCTCCAACTGCTCCTATATTTCGATGCCACGAATGACACTTTACAACAATACACTAAAGATCCACGCTACCATCTAGCAGTAGGTAAGAGCGTCGACTCTTTGTAAGTCTCCGGAACAGACTTTGTAAGTCTCCGGAACACACCAATTTCATTTTCACACCACTACGACTCTCGAATCACTGACAATGATCAGAGAGTGTAAATGTTGGGAAAAGCTTTTCAAACTTTAGCTTTCGGAGTCGGCATAAAACTGTAGGTCCTCTCTATTCGTGAGAGAACAATAGTACGCACAGTAATAGTAATTGCTGTAGACGCTAGGTCCATGTCCAGCTCGGCCTGTAGCGACACCCAAAGAAGAGGAATAACCTTCATGGTACAATTTGTACGTAGGTCACCCTAAGGGTTCTGTAATGCTAGGTCCAAGCATTACTGGCATGACTCTCCAGGATGTAGACAGACCAAGCGCATGCTCCCCAATGTCTGTAAGAAATCCGCGGCTTTCTTGTTATCTCTTAACAGAAAAGATTGCAGACAACTCACCGGCGTACTAACGGTGTGTGTGCTTGGCCTAAGTGATGAAACCCTCTGCGACACCTGTGGAGAAGACGATGACACTGCAGACCACTTCCTCTGCCATTGCTCGGATCAGGTGGCAGTTATTCGGTGCTGATGAGGTAAGAGCTGATGATGTAGGCTCCTCATCACAGAAGCGCCTGCTGGTCTTCCTTCGGAAGACAATGAAATTTCAGTAAAAGTAGGTTGCTGCCTGGTAGTACAATGGACCAGTTTTTGAGCCAGAGTGCTCCAGTGTAGTGTTACAAAAACCTTCGACAATAAAAAAAAAAAACATCACTCATCGAATCCAGCCCACGTTGAATCTTAGGCACTCATTTTACTTGATCGGAAGGTATCTTTTCTGCGTTTTTGTCAGACACACCACTAGACTACAATTCTGTCATATATGTCTAAATGGAGAAGGGGAAGGAAAAAATTCTTACCGATTCTGCTCTTACAATGTCCTCCCGCCCTACTGAAATCCACATGTAGGAAAATATTTCGCCAATAATTAGGGACCAACATTGGCATCAGCTCAACCGCTTCATTGTAATCTGTTTAGTCAGAAAAAACTTGATCCACTTGATATCACAATAGGGCCTAACTTGTGCTATCACTCTAGCACTAGAACTTAGCCTAATCTAACCTTGGCATCAACCGAGAAACCCGGAGCTTAGAAGTTCCCAACTGAATTACCTTTCGAACCGTCCAACAGTTTTGCTTCGGTTGTAGTCTGATATTCACTAAATAAATACTGGTGTTCCCTAAGGCTCTGTGTTGTCTTATCGGGGAGTATCGACTCTTTCTCATTTTTATAAATGACCTGTCTTTCACTACAATTTCCATTTTTCAATTTCCATTTCTTCGTAGATGACAGTACACTCAGCTTCTCATATTCTTGAATTGAAACGGGGGCGTGTTGAATTTGACCCCGAATGCATAATTAACTGGGTTAAAAACAATAGAGTGGAGTTCGATGCTTCTGGAACGTAATGCTGTCCACACTCAAGCGAACGAAATATTTCTCCTCATTTAATTTTGACTACAACTTATGAGGCCTATATTTATTTATATATTTATTGCTGGTCTTGTTCCCCCAAGACCAGTCTGCACCTGCTGGATGGAGCGCAAAAACTCTCGAAATCAATCAATTCACTTGAACACTGACGAAATGTGTCTTCTCCCCCATTGTTTCATCGCTATTTCAACAAACGATGTTCAAATAAAGTAACCCGTAACACCCATCTCTCTAGGAATGATCATCATCACTGCCTGCTTTCTGAAGCACATTTTAGTTCAGACACTTGTTGTTTATCCGTACCGAACGAATATAAAATGTTTTTCTCAGCCCTCTTCTTTGACTGACCGACTACAATCTCCAAACATCTAAAACCAACGTGCGTCAGTACCTTCTCTCCCTTTCTCCCTCAATACCACCGGCCCTTGCTATTTCTTAAGTCCGAACACTTAAGGGTATTCGCCACTCGTTTTGCACGCGCAAATCATAAGAACAAAGTTGGGTTAGGCTCTGCTTGAGAAACCACATCTCTCAGGAGGATTGAACACCAAATTCAAGTGCCAACGACTGGGGAACGATATGCCTTCTTTTCTGTGTCCTTCATCGATCCTTTATATTTCACAAGGACCTCTGAAAATGCCGTGTACATAGATCTATACCACCTCTTATCAGATCAAACGTTTTTTCTTTTCGCACGAGTTGTAAGGATCGCGACCACGTTAAATTTTGTTACAGGTTTCACAACAACATGTGGACGAACTGATCTCAAACTGGAGTCCAAGCAAAATGCTGCTCTTGTCCGCATTCCCAGGAGAACACCTCCCCGACCAGCTGTGCACCTCGTTGACACTCTTTCCAGAAATAGTGTCCGTCCCCTGCGCCGTACTGCCACAGGTACAGGTACCAATCTATTGTTAATCAATATTTCTGGTTTGTCTCCTCCGTACCTCATCACAGCACGACGAGTCCTTCCTTGAATATTAACCACGAGAGCCCGAGTCATTGCAAGACACGTCCATATGCTGGTGTGGTTGTTGGCGTGTTTGCGCACTTCCCACCCAAAGCAAGGCACTCTTTTGCTCTCCCTTCGAGTACCTTCTTGTGCGCCGTATCCATTCGATAATCGTACCGAATTGGAATTCTATCTCTGGTCAGTGGCAACGATCCGATAGGGGGTACCTGATGTTTCCCTCTCAACGGCTGGGAGAGGGACACGGTGTTCTAGGAATTGACCAAGACCACGCTGATTGAAACCGAACGTGACTAGAAAACCTGAGAATAGATTTCAGTTTTTCCATCGGAATCCGTGATGTGGGTGAGGGGGTGACGGCTCGGCGCTGGCAGCAGGACCGCCGCTGGTGGTTTTTCGCTACTGCACTTGTGATTGCCTGGCTGTGGAGAGTGAGTTCCTTGACGATGACGACGACCACGACTACGACCACATGCTGTCTGGGTGGCTTATGGTATGTGGTCTGCAGTGTGTGGCGCGTACAAAAGACACACAATTTGCACTTGATGAAGTTTGCTTAGGCTAATAGTATTTTGCTGAGCAAAGGGTAATCACCCCGATGGGGTTTTGTAACGAAGAAGTAAACATGGCTGGGCGCTTGATTGCCGGTTCCATTATTTCCTTGAGATGATGTGAATTGGAAGAAATCAGAGCTGTGGCGGTAGGGGGCGTTGTTATCGGCAGCATTAGGAAAAGGATGAGTGGGCATATGCATGGAAACTTTGTTTTGACTTTGATTAACTTTTGAAAGGAATTCGATGAGGATTTGTTCACTGAATCGAATCTATTGTGCGTAATCAACTTCATTTCTGAGGGTAGCTGGTAATCAGAATTTTTCAGCCTGATTGGTTTCAGGCGTGATGATGATTTATTCGTCGGGCGGAAGAGTGTTAGAAGGTGAACTGTGATGTATTTTTTCTTCAAATGCGGACGATATTGCTTTTGGTCAGCATCAATCGCTTTCTTGCACAATTACAGTGAATTTGAACGACTCGGACGTGTTAGTGGTGTGAAGGCTTCAAATCGTGTTTGCCAAAAAAGATCAGCTGAGAATATAATCTGAGTACCTGAGAACTAAAAATCGATTTCGAGACAATCTCAGAAATTTTGTCTGCAACCACAATTTGTTGACACAATATCCTTATTTTTAACACAAAATTATTCTGATTAATGAGGTTAATTTCCTCGTGCTAATTTCTCTAACAATTTGGCACATATACAGTTGTAAAATTTTCAATTACTATTTCCTTAGCCGAGATAAAATCTTCGATACAAACCCATTTTTGCAAAAGTTGTTATCCAGAAACGCTATCGTAAACTGATTTCCGGTCGATTTGGCGAAATGACAATAAGAGCAGGAAATCCGTTTGAAATTATGAAAACTTTGATTTAATTGCTTCTTTGGTATAAGTTTTGAGTTTCATATTCAATTGTTGCGCACAAGAAGTTTTGCGCTGATTAATAACATGCAATGCTGTGGCCGTGTGGGTTTGTACGTCGACCTATACGCACTAGACTTTCAAGTCTAGATTCAAATACCAGTTCAAAATGTTCACGGCTCCACCGCTTTCGATTCACTGACAATGCTCAAAGAGTATAACTGCTTAGAAAAAACCTTTCGGAGAGTTTAGTTTTTCAGTCTTCTTTTTTTGACAATTTACACGTGACGTGTCAAAGTTACAAATGCTTAATTAGCATTGCCATTTCATTATGAAAAGACACCCAACCAAAGTCTACAAATTATTGAATTTAATTATCAAAATGTGTGCTCTGTGAAAAAAATGTTTTTTCGTGCACCTTGACCATTTCATGGTCGTCATAATTTACCTAGTAAGCTTGCGATTCAAGCCATAGTTACCAAATTTTGCACCAATTTCACGCTATTGAACATCAAGTCAACCGTATGCGTAGAGTTGGCCAGGGGGAAAATATCGTTGCTGTATCCCACACTGCTAATGGAGACCGTTATTTGTCCATTGGTCACCGTTCGCAACAATTGGGATTGTGTAACTCGAATACGTGAACGATTTTATGCAAGGATCTTTGTTTAATACCGTACAAAATACAGGAAGATCTAACGCTGAACACGACTGCATGGCGCAGTTGGTTAAATGCCTGCTCCAAGTTAGAGGGGTCAAAGGTTCGAATCCCAGTGAAATGGAATCTGGCCCAGTCACCATTTGCCGTTGGAATCAAATTAACGGCACTGGAGTAGAATGCTACCTGGCAGTACAATGGATCAGTTTTGAGTCTGAGTACTTCAGTAGTGGTTCAAAAATCCTTCGAAAAAAAACACGCTGAACAACCTGTCACAGCGTCGAATTTTCAGCAATTACGCTTTAGAAGGAAGAAAGATCCGGTTGTTTTTATCGAAAAATTCCCTTCACCGATGAAGCCTATTTTTGGTTGAATGCGTATGTTAATAAACCAAACTGTAGTATTTGTGGCGATAAGCAACCTTAGGCAATACAAGAGCTGCGAACACACCCGGAGTAATGCGATATTTGATGCATTTTATGGTCGCCTGAAATCATTGGCGCGCATTTTTCAAAGATGACAACTTTACTACGAATGACATGCGCTATCGTTCAAAACTTCAAACATTTTTTTTGCCCAAAGTGCACAAGCTTGAACTGGTCGACATGTGATTTCAGCAAGACGGCGCTACATGCCACACAAGACACAAAACGGTGGACCAAATTAGAATTTAGTTCGGTGGGAGATTTGTCTCCTGTTTTCGACACCTAAAGGCTATTTCTTATGGGAGTACCCCAAGTCACCCGTCTGTGCCGATAAGCCGTCAATTGCAGTCTTTGAAGCCAACATTACACGTGTTATTAGAGAGAGAGATACTAGCCACGATCTAAACGGAGAGTTCAATTTTGAGTCATTTCTTCGAGTAGCACTTCTAGAAAAAAATAAAAGCCTTGTGTCAAAAGAATGCATCGAAATCGATCGAAGCTGCCAGGTACCGCGAACATTTTTTTAAGCAACAATAGTTTATGGCCTTAGAACTACATTCAATTTTCGGAAATTGTGGCTTATGCAATTACAAGTTGTTCTCAAAATAGGGTAAATATTTAGCCAAGAACACAAAAAAAAAAACAGTTTGGTACATGTTATTATGGCAGTTTGGTACATCAGATACAGGCAATCAGGAAGACCTGCCTTCAGATCTGTAGCGTTTAGAAGACTCCGAATAAAGTTGATACAAAGGTAGAAAATGTTGTTTTTATTATAATTGCTTGAACTTAAATTAATAATAATAATGACCGCGCTACAATCCGAGGTGGCATTGGGTGCTATTGCTCTCTCACGAGTGGAAGTCATCGAGTTTCTTCGGCAATTCGCCATCGACACGGATGCAACTAATCATCACTTGCATCTTCAAATGTTGCCTATGTTCGCTAGACTAGGCTTTGAATTAACTTTCTTTAATGGAAAGATAGCGATTTAGCCCTACTTCACAGGTGACCAATGTAGTGACGTTTTTGTGGGCAATATTTAAGCGGATATAATGTTCCGATGTAGCCGCCGTGGCGTAGTGGGTAGGTGTGTCGACTCCTACGCTCGATGTTCTCGGTTCGATTCCAGAAAAAACACCTAACATTTTTTCACGGCTCCGCCTCTTTCGAGTCACTGACAATGCTTAAAGAGTACAACTGTCTAGAAAAAAAACTTCTCAATCTCGCCGTTCGGAGTCGGCATTAAACTGTAGGTCCCTTCCACTCGTGAAAGAACAATAGCACGCACAACACGAGTGGTTGCCGAGTAGCTAGGCCCAAGTCTTCCTGAATTGGGCTACGATTTTTATCTGAATGTATCTTTAATTGAAGCTGGATGAACGCATAGCATCCAAACAGATCTCGAGCAGGACCCAGAATTGGTTAAATTGTAGATTTTTCTTTGTCTGTCGCTTAGGCGTCAAATGATAGAATGGGCTAATCTTCCTGACCTTTTGTGGAATACTTACTTACTTAACAGGGCTATGATCCATGGAGGCTCCGAGCCTGACATATCGCTGCCTTCCATCGTTGACGGTCCTAGGCACGCTGCTTCCAGTCATCAAGATCAAGCCGTCTTACGTCCGCAATGACATGGTCCTTGTACCGGAGGTGCGGTCTTCCTCTCCTTCTCAAACCACGAGGGTCGGATTCGAAGACCCTCTTAGCTGGAGCGTTGTTATCCATGTCACCGAGCCAGTGCAGTCGACGGATTTTTGCCTTCCGGACTACATCCACATCCTGGTACAGCTCATAGAGTTCGCGGTTGTGTCTTCTCCTCCATTTGCCTTTCTGGCAGACGGGACCATATATCCGACGTAGAATTTTTCTTTCGAAGGCACTAAGAATCAGCTCTACAGATTTGCCTAGTGCGCAGCTTTCGGCTCCATATATCAGGACTGGCAGAATAAGAGTTTTGTAGAGCATGATTTTGGTCCTTCGAGTAAGGAGTTTTGAGCCCAGTTGTTTTGACAAACCGAAGTAGCATCGGTTGCCAAGGGCGATTCTACGTCGAATGTCCACTGTAATGACGTTCGTGGAGTTCACGTTTGCCCCGAGGTAGACAAATTCCTTCACTACTTCAAAATTGTAGTTGTCGATTGTGATGTTTTCCCCTAGGCAGTGAAGGGGGAAGAAGAAATCACACGACAGCGCATCTCCTTGCCGAAATCCGGTGCAGGTTTCAAACGGCCCGGAAGTCCGTTCAAGCCGAACTGCACGGTGCATCGTGGGTGTGTTCGCGTCATGCGACACAACCGGGTCAGATTTCCAGGGATCCCGAATTCGGCCATCGCTTCAAACAGTTCCTTGCGATGCTGTCGCATGCGGCTTTAAAATCGATGAAAAGATGGTGTCTATTGATTTGAAACTCACTGTTCTTCTCCAGCATTTGCCTTAGTGTGGAGATTTGGTCTATAGTCGATTTGCCAGGCCGGAAGCCGCACTGGAACGTGTCGATTATAATAGTAATATAATAATGGCGGCGCTACAGTCCGAGGTGGATCTGGGCCTAGCTTCTCAGCAACCACTCGTGTTGTGCGTGCTATTGTTCTGTCACGAGCGGAGGGGACCTACAGTTGAATGCCGACGCCGAACGGCGAGATTGAGAAGCTTTTTCTAGACAGTTATACTCTTTGAGCATTGTCAGTGACTCGAAAGAGGTGGAGCCGTGAAAAAATGTTTGATGTTTTTTTCGAGATTCGAACCGACGACCTCGAGCGTAGGAGTCGACGCACCTACCCACTACGCCACGGCGCCCACACGTGTCGGTGTAAAACGGCTTTAGACGTTCACACGGTACACTGGACGGGGCCCGGACATAACGCCAAGCGACATAAGGCCAAATTTTAGCATTTGGTCTTATGTCTCTTTCTCAAAGTGACATAAAGCCAAATTTAAGAACGCCAAATTTTTTTGAGACAATATTCTACAATTTTTAATAACATGTAACATATACGAGTATGTAATTAAACTGAAATTGAACAGTGGAGTTAGTATTAGGGAACGGGTAAAAAGTGAAGTATGAGGGTTCATGCTGCCCCCTGAAAACCCCAGCTTGGCCGCAGATACGATTTAGGATAGGTGCGAGGTTGGTGGTATCCAATGTTTCCTTATTTTCATATTTAGAATGGATTTGAAAAAGTAACATATATCCAACTTTGCACCTACCCCAAATCCTATCTGTGGCCAAGCAGGGGGGTTGCAGAGGGCAGCATGCCCCCCCAAAGCATTTTCACTTTTTACCCGTTTCCTCTTAAATGTCTCAGAATGTTTAATGGAAGGTATATTTTAATAAGGTAAACCTAAATCAGATATACAGCGGAAAGCGACATAAAGCCAATTGGCTTTATGTCGCTTTCCGTCGCTTGGCTTTATGTCATGGCACCCACTGGACAGAATCTTGTAGGCGACGTTGAGCAGGGATATAGCTCTGTAGTTGTTGCAAGTTGTTGTTGTTTTGTGGATGGGGCATATAGAGCCGAATTGTGTAATACTCTTAGCAAAAAATATTTGCTGTTATCATTATTCTCTGAATTCCCTTTTCATATCTATCAACACAAGATGCTAATTGGCAGCTCTGGGCGTCTTTATTTAATTTCGTTCAATGCCTTCAACACAAAAACATTTTGTAAGTGCATGAAAATCATAGACTATTACTAATAAAATTGTTGAAAGCCGTGAATTCTTCATTCACACGACAACAATAAAAATATTTCATACGAGCATGTGCAATCTAAAAGTTGAGACTGATGACTTATTCGGTCGACATTTCCGTCAACATAAGACAATAATCTAAATTCTTTCAGCATGACACATCGAGATCGAATTCAGCGTCCTTCAGTTCTTTGCACAGACAAAGTTTTAAATGCTTTCAGAATGACTTGTCGTGAATCTTTCCGCGGAAATAGAAAAACCGCCACTAACATGCACAAGAAGTCACTTCCGCTTCTTGATCCAATAGATATGCGGGAGTCATCGTGTCTTTGAACATACCTTTCAACAATTACCGTCTCGACTATTTATAGACGATAAGCATCATGCATCATGATCACATCGCATCAAACGTCTGAAATGCACGCCAAAGGGGGTTGTCTGCCTTGTAAATTACTGCACGATTTTCGTTGGCAATTCGTGGGTGAAATCAACTTGAACATGTGTTCAAGTGCAAAGTGTCTTGATAGAACTGAAAATATCGTTTCAAGACTCGCGCCTCCCGGAAATTGTTTGCGCGTCCAACAAGTCGATCTGAAGATGAACATGAAAAGGGAGCGCACCGCACTGTCAATAGGCAAGCAAAATTCATGGAATCGTCTAAAATGTTCTAGTGGACTGGACTTTAGGCGCGACGGAGGGATGATTCATTTTGTGTTGGGGCGGTGATTTCCAGAAATCGATCGTTCACGCGATCAAGCGTTCTTTGTCGTGATGCGATAGTAAACTTTTATGGAGGCTATTTGGCGGTATCTGGCCATATACTTTTGTGTTTTTGTGTGGAGGCCTCAAGGCCACTAGAACAATGAAGATATTCTGGATTCTTGCTCATTGTTGTACGATCAACAGGATGTTTGAAGATCGGACTGATGAACGACAACATTTGTGTCAAGACATAACCAAGTCTTCTTCGAAATGTGGACGCATTCTATGCCTCTCACAACTCAAATCATTTGAAATAGAATCATTCGCAGTAGCGACTGACAGCAGACATACTCGTAATCCTAACAATCCAAATTTGCCCCACAAGATCCACGCCCTTTCGCGAAAGTGAGACATCTCCGTCAGGTAGTATCGTAAATTTAACTTTAGAACGCGGTGGCAGTGAGATGGAATGAATTGTGAAGGAATGTTGAGGACAAAGTGGCACAAATCCCACTTTTTCCTACTTTTTCCCACACCAGCTTCAGCGCTGATTCCTAACAAGCTTATGTCACATGACCCCCAAGAGCGTATTGCATTTACACCAAATTCCAGTGCCATGTTCGATCACTCCGCTGACATGTCCCACAATCCCGATTCAAACCTTACGGCCTCGCAACCCCAAGCGCAACACTAAATTCCAATCAAGAGCCGAAGATATGTCGTAGACTTTTTCAAAACCCATTCATTACCCCCTCAGCCTATTGCTGCCAACCCATTGATGTATGCATGGGGGCCTCCTTCGTACCCGTGGCTCTTTCATTTGATTTGATCTACGAGGCATTCCCATTAGCCACGTAGCCACCGCTATTCCATTAACAGTAGCAGCACTAGCAACAGCAATAGCATCTGTCGCAGTAGGAACTTTTCGCGTCAGGATACGTTTTTCATTTCGCTAAAAATTCAAACTTCCGACGCACCCCGGCATTAAGGCTGACGCCTCAGCGGTATAAATTACTTTCGAACTGAAAGGCTCCCCTCCCCACTCGCATTCGCGTCGAGCGGAGCTAGACACTCCGGCCCATCCGTGTATTTGCATGGAACGAACATAAATCACATTTTATTATGTCACGGAGCTGAAACATGCATTTTACATGACATGATCCTGGATGTGCTTTGGCAATCACTCGCGAAATAAATCAATTTGTAGGAGACCCCGAATGCGTGATGGTGTGCGTACGTGTGTGTCTCTGTGAGCTGGATGTGCAAGCCATCGGCATGTACACTGGCACAAAAAATTGTTGTGCAGTTCGGGCATCCACTTTGGATGCAATGCACACGGGGTGTTAGTTGCAGTTGACTTCACTTAAGCTTGGCTCCCATAGCAACTGGAGTGAACATTGAATTTGATAACTGGAGTCGAATGGTTTGGTTTTAGGGGTGGTTGTGGGGATACTGCAGAGAAGCACTTGCGATAAAGGTTCGCCATGAATGCAGATGGGTTGCACCAGATAACTAATTGGAAGTGAAAGATACTTCAACTAAGTATCAACGATTTATGAACTACGAGAGTGCATTGACTTCTTTCAGAGAATTGTTCGCTTGAATGGATTCATCTCCAGAGGGGATGCATAAACCAACGTGGGGGTGTTAAGCGTGTTCGCGCGTTTGTGAGGGAGGAAAGTTATGTATTTCAATCAAATCAATTTTTTTTCTGTTTTTGGCACTCGATTCATGAAAGGGACACTGTTTACAGCTGTATTTTGCATGTAGGCAGTTTCAATGTTAGGCCACTTTAATGGCCTCCAAAAAAGTTATGGTGCAAGAGTCAGTTAACAATATTCTCATCATAGAGAATGTATGTATCTTGGTGGGGGTGTGATTGGGAAATGAATCAAATTACTCTAAAATGAAAATAAACTTGAAAAAGTATTGCAAAACATCTCATTGGTGTATCAGGAATTATTATCACATTTCTTCTCTTTAAATGGTACGCAAAGCGGTTTGAACGATATACCACCTTACGCTCAAGAAGTTTCGTTTTCGTTTCTATTAATTGGCTAACAAGTTTGTAATGGCCTTTACTAAATTTCACAGAATTTGCATTTAGAAATCTTAGATTGGTTCGCTAAAAGACAACAATCGAAAAGCATTTGCCAACAAACATAAACCCTACTTGAGAACAAGTACATAAAGCCTTGGCCAAATGTATTAGGCACCCTATAAGATTCGTTATATCTTCAAAAACCCAACAAATTAATGAAATGAAATTAAGCAGATATGATAAAAAAATTGTTTTATTGCAAATTATTAATATTTTGTTGTGGTGCCTTTGGACTTTATTACTTTACTTTGGGGCATAGTGCTTACTAGCTCGCGATACTCCTCAAAAGAAATTTCACTCCACTCTTGCTTTAACAAATTCATGAGTGTTTCTTTTGAGGTAATTGAGTGGTCCCGAATCATACGCTTCAGAATACCCCATAGATGTTCTATAGGGTTTAGATCTGGGGACTGCGCAGGCCACTCAAGTAGGTCTACACTATTCTCCTCAAGCCACCTCATAATTAGCGCTGATTTGTGGCAGGGTGCGTTGTCAGTTGGAATTTGACATTTTGGATGCTGGTGTCTCCGAAAATGTTGGAAAAAGAAAGATAAAGTACATTTTCCAACACATTTATGTTCTTGCGAGAGTCCATCCGACCATCACACACATGCATTTCACCCACACCGCTGGCAGCCATGCATCCCCAGATCGTGGTTGTACTCTTCTCCAACTCTTCGTCTTACTAAAGTAACACCAGGGGTTCCAAATATCTGAACATTTAAAAAAAACGGTATTTAAAAATTATAAATTCGTCTAGAGAACATCAATTTAAAAGTGATTCATAAATAAAACGTACCTCGAAATTAGGTTCGTCTGACCACAGAATATTGGACCGATCTTCTTCAGTGAAATGCACATGTTTTTTCGCCCACTCTAAGCGTGCCTTTTTGTTTTTTTTCCGATATCCACAGTTTCTTCCTTGCTTTGCATTCTTTAAGTCCAACATCCCATGCATCCGTAAGTCTTCTTCTAACATTTCTTAAAGAAATTTTTTTTCCTCGATCCTTCGACAATCCAGAAGCAAGCTCAGATGACGTTTTCCTGCGATTTTTGAGCGAAGATCGTATTAAAAATCGGTCCTCCCGTTTCGTGGCAACCTTTTTCCTCCCGGATTTTTCGCGATTTTCGTGCGACCAGTCTCGCTGTACCGCTGAATTGCATTTTGCACGGCACAACGTGAACAATCCACTTTTTCGCAGCTTCAGACTTTTTTTTGCCTTCCTCAAATAAGAGCTGTATTTTAATACGTTTACCCAGACTAAGTTCACTTGTCTTTGGCATTTTAATACAAAAATTTACAAATTTCACTATTATGAACAGTAGAAAGCAAATTGGTCACGCGTCTGTCGATTTCGAGCAATGATCACACACTGATCCTCCATCGGAAAAAGTGCACAAACCCGCTTTTGCATTATAAAAGTGCATTAGTGACCTTTCTTGAAAAATAAAAAACGTTTACAACCTCAGATAGTGTCGTCGAAAACCATAAAATTCAAACTAATTACTTCCGATAAGTGATTTGGCAGCAAAGACAAAAAGATAAGGGTGCCTAATGCATTTGGCCAAGGCTGTATGTATATTGACGACAATATACCATCATTGCTTTGTCAATGGGTTTCGTCGCTTAAAACCGGCTCAACAATTTTTTTAAACAATATTTTGGCTATGGACAAATAACATCCTGGTTTTGAAACGGATGAACCGTAGTCCTGTCAGTCCAATTGTCTATTTTAGTATTTTTTTTAAAACTCTAGTTAACATTTGCAACAATCCCGAAAGTTTTTCTTACCTTTTATGAACATTTTTTCTTACATTTTGATGTTTCCAGTTTTTTAAAAATAAAATTAACCGTTATTTTGATATATGATACATTTTTATGTGTGGCTATAGGTTATTTTTTAACTAAATTTCTATACTGGTAAAATCGAAAAGAAGAACGGGTTTTTTTATGTCTGTTAATTTTTTCAAGATTCTACTGTGTAAAGAAATAATAAAGATTGGTCCAACGAAAACGGAAGCCCGTAACAAAGACTGCCATAGCAAAAAAGAGACCAGACCAAACCATCAGAGTGTTTTATCCAAAGAGACAGATGCAACATGAGTTCATTTGGAAAACTTTGTTACATCTTACATTGGAACACGATTTGAGTACGATTCCTCTTGGGTTGTTTTTTCTTGTGGCTACAGTCCTACGGCCGCGACTGTTTTGGTCTGCCCAGTCATGCCTCACTTCATGACTGCTCGAGTCGAACAGTCGCATTTTTCTTAATTCTCTTAATCTAATAGATTCACTGCTGACAAGGACTATTTTATTCACGATTAAACACCAGAGACCTTCTCTTTCGGTCTCCGGGTTCATCAAATGTCAAGCACAAATCAAGCCACCCGAGGCTTCGCGCGTGTGTCTCCTCCCCACCGCTTTTAAATTTGTCCTCCTAGGCCAGACGTGAATGTCAGCCCAACAGCAACATCCAAACATCAAGTTCCCATAAACTTTTCTGAACATTCCCCTGTGCCTGACAAATTGTCACCTTCCGCATTCCACTATAACCTTCATGCATCCAGACAAGTTCTCCATTCGGGATATCTCAAATTTGTCACCATCGCTCAAAAAGTTTCCAGGCTCCTCGCACCACCGCATCCGTCGTCGTCCCAGTGTCCCAAAACAATTTCTTTAATTTCGTCGAACACAAAAAAAAAAGAGCGATTCAGTGTCGCTACGGCCCCTCCCAGGCGACGGCTAACGTCACAGTCGCCTATCGTCTGCGACGCCCCGCACATCGATGGGTTGCCATAAAGTTCAAACTATGTCCTTGCAGTTCCATACTTAGATCCCATCGCCATGTACGTCTGCCGTAGTTGTTGTGGCGCTCGGGCTGCGAGATGGGGCGCAGGAGGTTGTGATTTCAGCGACTAACTTCCATTAAGTGTAGACTTTATTGTCGTGCACTGCCATAAGCGTTGCAGTAATTAAATCCTGCACTCTTGCACTACACGACGCCGCCCTGTGAAGTGGGTGACGGGAGAAAATATTATTTCACGGCAGCGCTGTGAGAGGATGTGCGCGGCATGAAGGCCGGAGTGCACTTGTTCCAACTGTGATGGCGTTGTGCGCCGGCACTTGTGCACATTCATTTCCTTCCTGGGTGGCTGTTCATAACTAATAACATTTGCTTCCCAGAGTTGGTCTAAGCATCGGGGCCTGTGCAGTGGAATGCTTATTGTTTGAAAGTACTGCTTTACTTAGCGCTAATGAGGTCCAACTAAGAGCACACTCAGGCGGGAGATACCTTCGAGTGGGTGTGGGGAGTGAAGATGGCCACACAAGCGCCAGCAGTCTGGGGGAGGCGTGATATGTGAGTGCATATGCAGATCTTGGGAGATGGTTTCGTTGTTTACCTTGTCCTTATCCTAGTTTGCCTGACCGCGCTACATCCACAATGGATGAGGGTATTGTTTTTTATTCATCCGGGCTGCAACAACAATTTATGATATGGAGGTTTTAAGCTGCTGAGATCTGAGTTGCGAAAAATTCCGTCAAGCTGTGTCATCTACCTTTTTGTCTAAAACAGTTGAATAATGGTGGCCGCTCTTCAAGCTTTTTTTCTTCCGTTCCGAGGTTTATGGAACACTACACTGGAGCACTTAGACTCAAAAACTGATCCATTGTACTGCCAGGTAGCAACCTACCCCAGTGCCGTTAATTTTATCCCAACGGCAAATGGTGACTGGACCAGATTTGAAAACCGGATAAAAGCGTATTAATTTTCGTTTTCACTGGGATTCGAACCTGGGACCCCTCGAATTTAGGGCAGGCACTTAACCAACTGCGTCATCCAGTCCTGTCTTCAAGCTCTTTAGTTTCGTAGATTTTGTAGTGGCAAATGTGAAAAGATTTTCCAATTTTTCGAAAGCCACTGTCGAGTGCTCCAGTAGTATTCCAAGAATTCACCGAAAGAGAAAGGTGGAGCTACATGTTCGTTATGACCAGGTTACTGTCAACAAGTGCTAACGATTGCATAAGCAACCCGCACCTTAATGCTGCCAACTGAAGGGCGTATTGAGCTCACCACATCGTATCGTCTGCAAACTAAAAAATACTTGCTTAAGTAAAAATGGTCTACATCAGAAAAGCTATCGACTTTCTAAGGTTAGTTGCCTAACTAAAACAAGGCGATTCACATCCAGGGGTAAAAGATAGAGTAAAACTATTTTTGGTTCCACCGAAAGAAAGATTCTTCGTCTGATTAAATAATTTTTGCCAAGAAGGATAATTGAGGAGAAGACAGGAAAGTCGCGAAATTTACGAGTTATATAGAGACAGCACCGTGGCCGTGTGGGTTCGTGTGTCGATCCATGCGCACTAGACTTTTTCATAGTCTAGGTTCAAACCCCAGTTCAGACAAACAACTTTTCAAAAAAAAAAAATGTCCACGGCTCCTCCTCTTTCGAGTCACTGAC
Organism: Myathropa florea; assembly: GCA_930367185.1. NCBI lineage: Eukaryota > Metazoa > Arthropoda > Insecta > Diptera > Syrphidae > Myathropa > Myathropa florea. Next base: position 111,500,343 of record OV884002.1, read on the forward strand.
ACTGCTCAAAGAGTATAACTGTCTACAAAAACCTTCCCAATTTCGCCGTTCGGAGGCGACATTAAACTGTAGTTTACCTGCATTCATGAAAGAACAATAGCACGCACAACACGAGTGGTTGCTGAGAAGCTAGGCCCAGGTCCACCTCGGACTGTAATGCCTGTGAAGTATAAATATTTGAGATCGGTTGTACTTGTTCGAGAGGATGAATGCTGCAGCTAACAGTGCCATCGCAACTGAGCCCTCTGATTCTTGGAGAAGAAAAAGACCAGTCCTTTGGTATGGGCAGTGAGTAATCGCCGATGAAAAAGGGTTTTTTCTAGAAAACAGGAAGACGTGTGCTCATCAAGGCTGTTTTAAGACTCTGTCATAGACTCTACAAAAGTGGTTGACCTAATAAAGAATGCATCAAGAAATGACACTTTAAGATTAAACAACTCTGAGTTTTCTTCATACAAAAACAAGCTGACTCTCATATTTTTGAGTTCTCTGATGTCAACTTTTAAGTTTTGAAGTTTTGGAATTCGCAAGACTATCAGCAAGTTATTGTGCCGAAACAAATACTTACATATGTGTTTACTGCAGGTGGCATGTTATGAAGATACAATACCGCCAAAGTTTTCAAAAACACGTTCGCGACTCTTTTACACTGAGTTCAAGAAAAATGTTTAGTAGTCAGCAGCTCTCGGGCGATGTAAGGATAATATGAATGAATGAAGTGTTTCCTTGTCATTAACATAGACAAAGTAGCCAAAATTATTGACAAACAAGTCGTGAAAATTAAGTCGTTTAGAAAAACGGTACTAGACTTTCACAGTCTAGGTTTAAATCCCAGTCTCCCGGTTCGAGAAGAAGGTGAAGACCCAACCTCAGGTATAAAGACCAAATTATCACGGATGCAAGACAACTTTGTCTTGATGATTGGAAGCAGCGGGCTAAGGACGATGGACGACGGCAATATTTCCGGATCAGTCCCTACATGAGTCGCAGGCCTGATATGTAAATAAATAAGTTGTTTCCAATCTATGCCTGGAGGAAGAAGAAACTACGGCATACATTTTATGCCAATGTCGGGTGTCGGCCAGAAAAGCCATTTTGGCTCTTTACTTGGTGTAAACTCAGTCGATGAAGCAGATCTCCATTAAACAGATTCTGATCCAAGACAAGAAATGGAGATCAGTGAAAAAAATGTAAAGAAATACAGAGAGTTTGCCTGTTTAAGAGGAATCGTGCAATAGGGTCCAAAAGGGACCCACAACCGTGGTCTGGCTGTACATTCTGTACTTTTCATTTTGCCTTTTGACCAATCTAAGTCGGAGCCAATACATTGTCGATATCAGTGTTTTAAGATATTAATTAAAGATTGTTACGATTAAGAAATAAGACAAAAACGGTACCTAACGGGTAAAATTCCTCAGTTGAATTGATTTTTTTTAGTGTACTTCATTAGATAAAAATTTTAATTTTTCAGCCATAAAAGATATTCAGTGCCACTGCCTTCACAAGAACAATTTTTTTTTTATCAAAAAAGAGTCTATGTATCAGCTCAAAAAATCAGCAAAAATTGATGTAAGCCAGAAAAGAGAATCCTTATTAAATGCTTCTTTTAATAGCCTTCAGCACCCATTGTGCCTTTCTTGGAGTATCTTGGTATGTAGCGTTAAATTATGGAAATCTTCATGTTTCATAACAATCCTGGTCACTTCTTTGACATACATTTGGTGTCTACTCACACTCAGCTATGTGCTTTATTCTCAAAGTGATTTACCACTCCCTGGGCAGTTATTCAATTTCAAACGTTCGTCACGTAACATCACGTTATACGCCCATTTCCCTATTGTCGCCGTAAATAACAATAAACAACAAACAATAACCGATCAATTCTTATCTACTGCGTCGCGTTCAGCTCCCCATTCGAAGCACGATTCCAAGCGATAAAGCAAATATTTCTCACACCGTTTTCAGTTCCAGAACAGGTTGCTCAGAACATTTCTCACCAAATCGCTTAATCATCTCCCATAAACCGTCCAAACACACACCTATGACATCACGGTGAACCTCTGCAGCAGCAGCAGCAGCACCAGCTCCTGCACCTGTGAAACTTAATCTTATCTGCCCGGGCATTTGGCAGTTGAAGTATCTAGGTCTCATCGGAATTACAGCTTGCTTGGCGGGATCAATTTGCGTAATTATATAGTCCGCGCGGTATGATTTAATTAGTGGAACCGCTACCCGACTGGCTTGTGAACTAATTCGAACATATGTTCTCTTGTACGGACACAAATATGGTTCGGTTCGCGAGTGTGCGTGGGCTTACCGCCATTCCGTGGCGGCGTGACCATGTAAGGGGTGTTTCACGCGGGTTACAAGAGATTTGCATTTTACTGTCGGATAACTTCAGTGAGATACACTCCGAGGGGGTTCTGAAGTGATCGACAAATTGATGAATGAACAGCCTCAAGGACGCAGTATCGTGCGGATTCGTTGAGTCATAAGTAATGAGTGGTGGTTGTGAAGTGTCTGCAGTGAAGCGTTGGCCGTAATCAGGAAGTGGGAGTGCTTAGGTATCTCATTTGAGTGGCTTCTGATATGGGGATTAGGAAGTCAAGTGAGTATTTGATTTGTAAGCAATTCAATGTATCCTATGTTTGGTTAGAATGACTTAGTGTCTCTGTAGAAAAGCTCTCGAAACATTAGAATGTTTATCTCTTATGAATTTTTATAAATCTGTTAGTGATAGGAGAAGCTTTTGGAGAATATTGTGCTGGAAGATAAAAACGTTTGGCGTAGGTGTGGGATATTTTACCTCGCGAATCGTCTGTCTTCGCGGATTACTGTACACCCAGAGAGCGACATTTTTATGTTCTATTGAGCAAAAATACTGACGTTAAAATTATCACGTTTATTTAGGTTCAACAAAATTTCAGAAAGTAATTGCAATGGATAACTCAGTCCCCATCTTTTAGGCAGAGGGCCTACCCAGGCGTACCAACAATCTAGTCAAGGCTAGTTTGAGACAATCTCCTACGACTAGACGAACTAAATAAAGGCAGTATGATCACTAAAGCAAAGGTTCCTGGCTACGAACATTTCGAAGGCAACCAATCGACGCACTGCTTCGGAAAAAGAGATGCAGCTGTCATTTGTTTGGACTAAAATTCTTCCTTGGTGCCTCTGCCACCTTGAAGCAGTCAAGAAATAGAAGAAGCAATTATATAAAAAAGTCTTAAAAAAGTCTAAAAGTCTAAAAAAAACTCCTTAATAACTGAGACAATACCAACAAACCTTAACGGAGACGTGAAATAACGCCGAGTGAAATAAAGCCGAGTTAAAAAATTCACTCGGCGTTATTTCACGGCACCAACAGGCTATTTCCCTGACCTAGACTGAGTCATGCAGAAGATAATTCCTGCCGGTCTTACTGCGAGGACGGAAAATATCTTAAGATGGGTTGTTCTACCATCCCGCCTTGGCCGGAAGCAGATTTCGTTACTTTTTCAGCTGCATTCTGTGTGAAACTCTAAAAACTAGACCCTAGCATGGTAGTCCATTAAGTACCTTAACCTCCAGTAGGGTAATCCACTGGCCAGTGCAGTTGGTTTCAAGGGACATAGTTCCTCCCTCGTCAATCTTGTGATGGATCATGCTCATCACTAGGTGAAATTTAAAGTTAACTTTAGTCAAAATCAACTTAAGTATTTTAACTAATTTGAGTCATCGCATCTTGTTGGCGTCAGCAGTGTTTTTATCGCAATTCATGGTCATTAATTGAATATTTAACCACTATCTTGGGGCTGAAAAATAAAATCTAGAGTTATAAATAAACGTTAAAAAATATTAATTTTTTTTATGCACAAATGTGGGCGCCGTGGCCGTCTGGGTTGGTGCGTCGACCCATACGCACTAGACTTTCACAGTTCGAATCCCAGTTCAGACAAACAATGCTTTCAAACAAATTGTTCATGGCTCCATCTCTTTCGAGTCACTGACAATGCTCAAAGATTATAACTGTCTAGAAAAGCTTCCCGATCTTGTCGTTCGGAGTCGGCATTAATCTGCAGGTCTCCTCCACTCCTGAGAAAACAATAGCACACACAACACAAGTGGTTGCTGAGAAGCCAGACCCAGGTCCACCTCGGACTGTAGCGCAGCCATTATTATTATTAAACTACAATTTGAATATTGCAGCAGTTACCAATTATTTCGACGTCTTTTTAGTTTCTATTCCGTGATCAATAAAAATCTTACTGCAACAAGATATTTATCAGAATGTTTTTACTTTAGATTTAATTTACATAACTGATCATTTCTGCACATTTTTTTAACCTCGCTTTTCTTTTTCTTTGCAGGGTAAGTTGACCGCAACGAATATTTTCGTAAGTATTGCTGAATAAGAAAAGTCACATTGAAAGGGATTTCAAAAGCATTCCATATCTATCCAAACGTCCGCGCTGTATTCATCTCATTCTAGCCCTGATCTCTTGTTGTTGTTTTTTTTTTCCGGATGATTTTTGAAACTCTTCTGGAGCACTCAGACTCAAAACTGGTCCATTGTACTGCCAGGTAGCAACCTACTCCAGTGCCGTTAGTTTGATCCCAACGACAAATGGTGACTGGACCAGATTCGATTTCACGGGGATTCGAACTTGGGGCAGGCACTTAACCAACTGCCCCATCTCGTTGTACTCGTATGTCTTGTAGTTAGTCTCGAGTTCTCGGAGTCACGTCAGAAAGCCATTTGAATTTTATTTAAAAAAAAATCAATGAAAGCAGCTGATATTGTCATTGATAAGACTTGGGTACCTGCAAATTTCGGTATATTAAACGACGAACCTCCAGATTAGAATAACATTGGATAGAAAGGGTTAGTTGACATAAAAAAAATACTACAGGGTGCGCCATCTTATGCCGGTATGTACAAAATTAATAACTTCGACAGTTATCGACCGATTAAATTGAATAGACATGTTTTTGAAACGTCAATTCAGGACAATTTTAGGCATGAATCGCTTCACACAGAAACAACGCGTGCCGAAATAGTAGCGCTGTACATTGAAAATTGTCGTTCAGTTGTTTTAACTTAATGTGCACCTCGTCGAAATATAGTGGCAAACAAGGGTGCCGTGACATTGTGTCAAATGAAAAAATTCGGCCTAATAACACTTTCAAAACCTCGCACCTACTCCAAATCCTATAGTGACCCCCCATACCTATTCCACTGTTTGGTTTGTTGCAAATTTAGACGATCTTGCGCAATTTGGCATAATATCAATTCTACAAAGTGTCATAGGGCCAAATTTGGCATAATGTCGCAAAGAAAATTTGGCCCTATGACGCCAAATGTTATGCCAAATGTTAATATTTGCCCCAATGACATTTTCAAAAGCTTCGTTATGCCAATTTGGCACAATGTCGTTTAGCACAATTTTACGGCACTGCAAACAAGCACCATCTGACAACACTATTTGTCGTTTGGTGTCGAATTTTGTTGAGCTCAGGACAGTGAGGGATCGTCGACATGCTGTTCATCAATACACAAGATGTTCCAATGAACTGGTTGAAGCGATAAGAGAGAGAGAGAGACGAGAATCCACGTCTTGCATCCTCACCGCGCTCAACCATTTTGGGGTGCATTTTGAAGGTTGATCTCTGGCGCCGATAACAAGCTAAATTGCCGTAATTGGGAACGCAGAATCCACTCGAGATCCATGAAATACCATAACATGACCAAAAAGTGACTGATTTGCCGGCGCGGCGTTTGCGGCAAAGCTTTCATTGGACCAGTTTTCTTCAGAGAAGACGAAAAAGTTAATGAGAATCGATATTGGGGGATGTTGGCTCATTATGTCTGCCCACAAATGTGTGAAAAATGTCTGTACGGTCGCTGGTTTCAACAAGACGGTACGACGTGCAAGACTGAATCAAATACCTACAGCAGTTTCTGCAAAAAAATTCCCTGGACGTGTGCCGTCAATAAAATGGCGACATTAACTGGCCACCCAGATCTCCAGATTTAACCCCTCCGGACTTTTATGGGGTTCTTCTTTAAAAAGCAAGGTGTACGTACGCCAGCAAGCCTCAAACCATTGACGTGGTCAAAGCAAACATTCGTGTAGAAATCATCGCTATACTCCCCGATATGATCGAAAAAGTGATGGAAAACCCAGCAAAAAGGGCACATTTTGCTATGATCAATAAAGGCGGCTACTTGACTGATGTTGTATTAAAAAATACTGGTCCAAATAGATTGTAAAGGAACAAATTAAATAAAAATTGTTCAAATATGGAATTCTTAATTCTTAAAGTTATTCACTATTCACATACCGACGTGACTGATGGCGCACCCTGTATATCAACATGTATGATAGCCAGGCTACACATGACTTGCACTTAACTTAGACACTTCTACAGTATGCGCGTAAAGATCTGTGACTTAAAAAAACAAAGACTTTAACAAATAGTTTTAGCTGAGTCCCTTTAGCCGACTAAGATCATTTCTTGAGGGTCTTTGCCTTTCGTAAACTGCGGCTTGTTGGCTGAGCATCCAGGCTACCACAGATTGCAATGAAATCGATGAATGAATACTGAGCCAAAGTAAACCTCTAAAACTTCGCACAAACTTCGATATCTATTGAAATCCCCCTCTACACAACAACAGTCTAAGAGCGTCACTCAAGGAGAATAACTTCAACTGTTAGTCTTGGACTTTGCGTTATTTCCTTTCCTCCACAAGTCATAAGCAAATATTGTAACACGTTCATCGCGACAATAATTACCCACTTCCATGCCACGAATGTCGTTTTTATCAGTTCAATTCAATGAGCAATTCATTATGTGCGTCCATAGCCACCTTATCTGCGGTGGGAATTTCACCTTCACTTAAGAGGCGCTATTGGATTACGTCAAGACTTCGCTGATATGAAGAAAGTCTGCATACATTTGCCAAGTAATCGAATGGGAATTCACTTAAGAAGATTTGCCATTTTAAATATTTCTAATTAAAGTTCATATTCAGCGGGGGGAAAAGTGGGTTTCGTTAATTGAATCCTAATTAAAATGGATCGGAGATTTGCGCCGACCAAATGAAAGAGGAATGCGATTGCGACAATTATCGTCGGCTCGTGGCTCATGTGACATGGAAATTATTATCCGGAGTCGATCTAGAGGGGATGAGGTGATACGGTGAAGTGAAAAGAAGGTGATAAGTATGGGAAGTGTATGAAATGAACTAACTTTCCAGACAAAAGCCGACAAAGGATTTGCACAGCAGACTGCAAATTATTGAAATTATTAACCACTTCGCTTTTACTTAAAGTCATTTGGCGGACTTGTGCTAATTTTTAATGGCGCCAGCTAAGAATGGTGGGTAGAAAATGTGAATTTTTAGCCGAAAAATTATTCACATTCGCATTAAAAGTCGAGGCATTTAACTTTCTTTAATATTGTCCATCTAATTCTTTATCTTTTTGAATTGCGGTAGAGTGCGGTATAGCTTAGGCTTTAACGACTGGTTGGCGCAGTTGGTTAAGTGTTTGCCCTATCTTAGAGAGATCCCAGGTTCAAATCCCAGTGAAAGCAAAGTTAATACGCTTTCATCCGGTTTTTCAAATCTGGTCCAGTCACCATTTGCCGTTGGGATTAAATTAGCGGCACTATCACTGGAGCGGTCGATCGGGTGTAGTAGTCTGACCTTGGGTATCAAAATGGACCAACATGGTCTAAGTGCTCTGTTGAATTCACTAATTGCCGCGATCTCTTCTTTCCTCGGTCCAGTTCTACAGTTCGGGGTGGACCTGGGCCTCAACCAACAAACCTCGTCAGCTAGCTCGATCTTTTGCTAGCTGTTGCCAATTCCGTACGTCGAGTTGGCTGAGGTCCTCCTACACTTGAGGTGCCATTGGTTTCGTGGCCGTCCCCTATTGCGTTGTCCCTCGAGTGCGAAGTCGAAGAGTCTTCGAGCTGGAGCAGTGCTATCCACGCGCTTATAGTGCGGTATAGTTCGGGGTGGACCTGGGCCTCAACCAACAAACCTCGTCAGCTAGCTCGATCTTTTGCTAGCTGTTGCCAATTCCGTACGTCGAGTTGGCTGAGGTCCTCCTACACTTGAGGTGCCATTGGTTTCGTGGCCGTCCCCTATTGCGTTGTCCCTCGAGTGCGAAGTCGAAGAGTCTTCGAGCTGGAGCAGTGCTATCCACGCGCTTATAGTGCGGTATGGCTTTAACGACTGGTTGGCGCAGTTGGTTAAGTGTTTGCCCTATCTTAGAGAGATCCCAGGTTCAAATCCCAGTGAAAGCAAAGTTAATACGCCTTCATCCGGTTTTTCAAATCTGGTCCAGTCACCATTTGCCGTTGGGATTAAATTAGCGGCACTATCACTGGAGCGGTCGATCGGGTGTAGTAGTCTGACCTTGGGTATCAAAATGGACCAACATGGTCTAAGTGCTCTGTTGAATTCACTAATTGCCGCGATCTCTTCTTTCCTCGGTCCAGTTCTACAGTTCGGGGTGGACCTGGGCCTCAACCAACAAACCTCGTCAGCTAGCTCGATCTTTTGCTAGCTGTTGCCAATTCCGTACGTCGAGTTGGCTGAGGTCCTCCTACACTTGAGGTGCCATTGGTTTCGTGGCCGTCCCCTATTGCGTTGTCCCTCGAGTGCGAAGTCGAAGAGTCTTCGAGCTGGAGCAGTGCTATCCACGCGCTTTACCTTAGATGTGGACGTCCTCTAGTCCCACTGGTTCAGAGTCGAAGTTCCTCCGGGCCGAAGACAAGTTGTCCATGCCCTCTACATGGCCCAGCCATTTGAAGTAGGCTTTGGATTGGCTTCTGCATGGCTAGACTCACGTTCCTGTACAGCCTACACAGCTCGTGGTGAAATTTACTTCTCCAAATGCCATCAACGTAAACAGGATCAAACATCGCAGGCAGAACTTTTTTCTCGAATAGAGCGAGGGCCTCTTTATTCGCTTAGGATATTGTCCATGCCTCCGGATCGTTAAGCAGGACTGGGATGATCAATGTTTTATAAAGATTATTTCAGTAAGCGCTTCCTATGAAAGGCCTATCGATGCCATTATATAATAATAATGGCAGCGCTACAGTCCGAGGTGGACCTGGGCCTAGCTTCTCAGCAACCACTCCAGTTGTGCGTGCCACTGACCTACGGGACCTGCGGTTTAATGCCAACTCCGAACGGCGAGATTGAGAAGCTTTTTGTAGGCAGTTATACTCTTTGAGCACTGTCAGTGACTCGAAAGAAGTAGAGCCGTGAACAATTTTTTGTCTGAACTTGGAATCGAACCTCGACTGTGAAAGTCAAATTCGTATGGGTCGACGGAAAAACCCACACGGCCACGGCGCCCACCAGGCTTCCATCGATGCCATTATATACGGTATATTACAGCGTTCAAATGCCCTTTGCGACTTCTCTGGGCGGCTTCTCTGGGCGGCGCGCATCCGAAATGTCCAACTTTCCATGACCCTGGCGCATAAATCAGCTTGAATTTGACTGATGGCATGGGTTATGTTGGCTTTTGAGTGCCGCTATGGCTTGTGGCTTATTCGCAGAGACCTGCGTCTTCAGAAAACCCCACAAGAAAAAGTCAAATTTACACGATCTCGCTGGCCAGTTCACATCACCTCCATGTGAGCTGACCACGGCCTCGAATCCCTCGTGCAAAATTTCGAATGTGGCGTGAGCTGTGTGGCACGTAAGGTCGTCCTGTTGAAACAACATGTCGTTGGTGTCCATATCATCAAATTCAGGTCAAAAGAAGTTGGTAATCATCGACGTATACCGCTCGCCGTTGGCGGTGATGGCGTGGCCGATGTTGTTCCCAAAGAAATACTCGGACCGATGACGCCGCCAGTCCAAAATCCACACCCAATAGTGATTTTTTCGGGATGAATTGAACGATTTTGGATCTCATGTGGATTGTTATAGTCCCAAATTCGACAATTTCGTTTGTTGACGTACCCATTCACCCAGAAATGGGACTCATCGCTGAAAATGATTTTTCGATAGAAATTGGGGTCAGTTTCCAACTGATCCAGAACCCATTCAGCGAACACACATCGTTGTCTACGGTCGTTTACCTTCAGTTCCTGGGTCAGTTGAATTTAGAATGGGTGCTGGGCCAAGCCACGACACAAGATTCCCCAACTTGTGGTCTGCGAAAGGCCGAGTATTTGTGATTCATCTGCACCTGCACACTCTCACGGAAAGCGGCGATGTTTTCGGCAGATTTTGCGTTTCGTCGATGAACGGGTGTTGGTTTATGGTTCACTGAACCAGTGAATGCAAATTGATCCACCACACAACGAATACTTCTCTCCGTAGGACGATTATGGCGACCGTAAAATGGGCGAAGCGCGCGGAACGTTGTCCTAACAGAACACACATTTTGATAAAACAATCATTTACATGTGTTGTTGAACACTATGTCCGTCCACAGTGATTTGGCAAAATAGACTAAATCAATGGCAGCCAATTTGACAGATGTAGCTTCAATAATATGGCTGCTTTCAACTGTCAAAGCTCGGAAGTCCCTGTTGGAAGACCCTTTATGTGGCGGCACAATGGATCAACTCTGGTCTAAGTGCACTTTCCTAGCCACTTTAATCAAACTCACCTTTGATGTGGATCACATGCTCTACTTCCGCATGTGAAATTGTTTTAAGTCCCGTTCAGCAGCAGCAAGTGGCTAGGCGTATGAAAACTCAGCTCCGGCCCGAAGAATCTTCGACTCTGAATCAGTGGCACAACGCAACAGAGGGGGTCCACGTCTAAGGTAAAGCGCGTGGATAACACTGCTCCAGCTCGAAGACTTATCGACTTCGCACTCGAGGGACAACGCAATAGGGGACGGCCACGAAACCAATGGCACCTCAAGTGTAGGAGGACCTCAGCCAACTCGACGTACGGAATTGGCAACAGCTAGCAAAAGATCGTGCTAGCTGGCGAGGTCTGTTGGTTGAGGCCCAGGTCCAACCCAGAGAGAGCGCATCAAGTGCAGGAGAAGTGGAGGAGAAGGATCTTAACCAAATTGGCGCGCGCAAATGGATACACATCGCCATAAACCGTGCTAGCTGGAGGGGCTTCTTGGGTGAGCTCCAATTCCACCCCTGACTGTAGTTTCGCACAAAGAAGAAAGAAGAACTGACTCTAATTAAATGTCAAGACCACAGTCATTAGCCATTTATTCGATTAGCACCCATCAAAGCTCACAACTACCTCTCCCTCTTACAGGAGCCGACTCTAACTCTGACCACACGAGCGTGAAACTTATTCTGTCATTGATTGACCCTCAGAATGTCATGTGTGCACTCGTTCCCAAACTAATGAAGGTTACATGACACTTATCAGCACTTATCCATAAGTCGGTCCGCTGAAGACACGCAATCGATTTTCAATTTCATTAAGTCCTCATCGCATCAGGCGAACCCACCAAAGAGTCATCCCCAATTCTATTCACTTTGAGTGCTTTACGACTCGAAACAGGTCTGCCGTTGTGACGGGTGATGACCTGATTTGTGAGTGACCTTCAGAAGGCCACACAAACTGACCGAGAATTCATGTGACACATGCCGTCTTAATTATCCAAATTAAACAGTGGAGACGGTTTGGAGCAGGTACTCGTTTGGGTGGGTACCTTCCTGGTCTCATGCTTCCACTTGACTGTCCTTTCTAAAGTGCACAACATGGAAGCCACTAAAACATGAATGGCATCGTGGGCACAAAAGGCAAGAGAAATTTACCACGAGTTTTATTGCCCATTAAGTGGCAGGGCTTTCTGGTTAGTTGTCGTTAGTATTTTGTGGACGAAAAAACAAACTGTGCCGAGATGTGTTTGCGGCGAGGTTTGCCATAGAATGCAGGATATATTGGCCGGCACAATACATGCGCGGAGATAACATCGACAGTTTGGCACGTAATGACGACGGTCTTATGGGTGTTCACGGGTAATTCGTTTCGGGTTTTTGATGTTGTTTTTGAAGTGAGAATAGTTCAATATTCATGCGAATTTCGGACGCACAGATAACACCCTTTGGGACTGGATGGGCGACGGTGACATGATACGTTCATCTGGCACTGAAGCTTTCATAGTGGAGAATAGAACGACTTCGGTTAATCGATTGTTGTCCAGATGTCACAACGATTATTTTCACTTCAAGAGTTACTTTAATAGGAAATTTAAACGCAAACGAGCATGTTCGTCGTTTAGGGCCACCTTTAGGTGCTTCTCCAAATGTGGCGCACACCAATCTTGGACGTATTCCGTGCTTTGTTCCACAGGCTCCGAGAAGGAGATCCGTCGGGTCGGAGCTAAGTTGTCCATGTGCTCTACATAGCTAAACTCATGTCACCGTCATACAGATCATGATTGAATTTCTCCTACAATCGCCATCACCGCAAACTGGACTAAAAATCGCACGTAGAACCCTTCTCTCAAAATTATCAAGGACTTCTGTATCCGCTTCAGTTGTTTGACATGTCCCTGCGACGTACAGTCAGACTGGGATAAACATTTTAATACTGAAACTTTAACATGTCTGATTTCTTGCTTAAGTGAAACAATTTGATTATTCTCTCGTAAAATCTTAGTAATCAGAGGAAATAATGTTAAAAAAACGAACAGCAGTACGCCCGTCTTGATGGCATTATCCCACACAAAGCTGTCTTAATGGAGTTCAAATCACGTGAATAGCTGATGACTCAGATCGGATCAAATCAAACAAAAGGAAGCACCAATGCGCACATTTAAAGCAATTCCTTGTTCAGTCTGCATAGTCATCGCAGCGCAGAACGCTGTTCAGTGAGAACATGAAAAGACTTTTTATCTTAAGCACGTCTTATCACAACAATACCGCAGTCAGCCTTGAGTCAAATCGCAAGACCTTCCATCATATCTCAGTCTATCCGAGGCGAAGTACTTCAAAAGTTAGATAATTCCGTGGCGTTTGTTTGCCTCCAGTCAATCACACTTGCCACGCATCGCTTCACTCTCAAGGTGATCCCTCACAAATATTTGCATTCCAATCGAGTGTATCTTACAAGCCGATACAGATACAAACAAGCTGAACAAACCGACCAAACAGAGCGAAACAAGCCGGCGTCATTTGACGGGATAAATCAAGCCGAAAACGTGTCAAAGAATTCACCCGACACCTACTCAGAGAAGATTGAGAGATCTCTGCAGGGTGTGCGACTGTCACATACCGTCTTGAACTTTATTCCGTTTCGAGACACACCCACAGGTTTATCGCACCTTTTCCGCCTTCCCTACTCGCTCGCGCACAAACGAAACGAATGCTAAACCGCCAGTTAGGGCTAGGCCTGTGGCGGTAATTGCCACTGTCTGACACTGAGGAGAAAGTGCGCGCGCCTCGGATAATGTATCTGTATCTTGAGCTGGAAATTATGACCATAACTTAATTGGGGGGGTAATCACATCTTGATGCGTGTGCGCACACCCATGGGATACAAAGAATGCCACGCTTGCCATGGCAACAGCCTGCAAGATCAGCGCATAGCGGCCACGTGCATTTGAATTTCGCAATGCGTGGCAAGACTGTCTGGCTTGGCTTGGCGATACCAATTGAATTTGAGATGCCGGCCTAGATGCAAGTCTGGGCGTCTTATTCAGCTGCAAGATACCCGGCCAACTCACTCACACACACACACACTCATGCACAATGAATGCTTGCTCGGTGTGAAGGCGTGGACACGTTCGACGGCTTGTGCGGCCGATTCCCTGAGCTGCAGCGTTATTTGAATGTAATCAGACAAATATGGATAATTTGTTGGATCGGCATCTGATGGAGATAAATGAGTTGGGAGTTGCGCATGATTTGCGTGAATTAAGTTAAGAGTAGGAAGCTCAGCTATTGTTGGTGTCCGCGATGTCACGTCGTGTGTGCGACTGCGTTGTGATGCAATTGGGATGGTTTTAGGAACCAGTTTGAAAATTGAATTTTGATTAGTCTAGGGAAGTGCACTTCTGATTGAGAGACTTCACTCTTCACGTGGGTGAAGAATCTTAAATTGACTTCGGATGATGGAGGGTGGCGTCAAGAAGGAGCAGGGCACTTTAGGCGTGTTCTTGGACGAGCACCTCTGATGACATCAGTTGATAAAAATGTGTCGACCCACCCAACATCAGCATGAAATGATGCCATTGGAAAGGAATTTCAGGCGAATCGGAGAATAGCATTGACGATCGATCTTCCTTTGAGATTTGACGGCTTACCACCGTAGAATGTCACTGCTTGTGGTCTCCTTTTCGATCGAGGCAATGACGACGGGAGACGGAAAGCTATCCAGGTAATGTAGGCCCATCGTGATATCAGGAGGATCGTGGTGTCTTCTACCAGTTAAATCAATTTTGGTGAAGCCTTACAGTTGACTAATGCTGTCGTCACGACTGGATGGCGCAATTGGTTAAGTGCCTGCCCCAAGTTCGAGGGGTCCCAGGTTCGAATCCCAGTGAAATCGAATCTGGTCCAGTCACCATTTGCCGTTGGGATCAAATTAACGGCACTGGAGTAGGTTGCTACCTGTCAGTACAATGGACCAGTTTTGAGTCTGGGTGCTCCAGTAGTGTTTTAAAAATCCTCCGAAAAAAAAATGCTGTTGTCGATCAGCTTACATACATCATCGAGGTCCTAGGTACTTTTCCTACGGTTGGAGAGAGCTCTGCGCGTGCAAAGGAGATTTGTTACCGTCTCCTCCCCTCCTCAGCAAGAGTCATTTTGAGGGATTCCTATTTCTTGAGCCATGTATGCCAATAGCACAGTGTCCTGTGATTACATCGATCAAGAGTCCTGATTTTACAGAACGAACGCCTCGAATTGAACCAGATCTGCTTTGAAATGAGGCACCATCTACGGTTAGTGATTCTGATAGAGGGTTCCTTTAGGAGATGTTTTGCTGTAGCGAACGGCATGGGCGGCAGTTCTCCGCTGGGCATTTGTGATGAGACTGTTCCACGCCTGGGGAGTTCATCGGCTTCGCAATTCCCTGCAATGTCTCTATGTCCTGGCACTCACATGAGGTGAAGTTTAAAATACTCAGCCATCTCGTCAAGAGGTCGGCGGCAATTCAATGATGCCTTGGAATGGAAGGTGAGCGAGTTCAGAGATTTGATCGCTGCTTGGCTGTCCGAGCATATGATGATATTCCTCATGCATATCACATTCTTGGATGGCGATACAATATTCCGGAAGATGGAGGGATATATGTACATATTTAGGCTGAGATCCTTAAAGGCAGCCCTAAACGACAAACATGCTCGTCGGACTTGCTCGTTTGCGTTATCCCCTACACGGCGAACACATTTGGCGAACATTCATTTCGTGTTGTTTCTTCAGGCCGTCAACACGTGTGATAGGGAAGTTCAAGTGGTGAATTCCTCGATAAAATCGTGGCTGACTGTTGACATCGTGCTTAATCTGCGACGACAAAAATGAGGTTTGTTCGCGACCATGGCCCTACACAGCGAACATCAAAGCCACCGAACACGACAAAATGGAAATTTTTCGCTAAAAGCGAGCGGCTCGCGAACCATCCCATACACCACAAAAATGCGGCGAGCACGAGCATGCTCGTCGTTTAGGGCTACCTTTAGGCCCAGTTTGGTCTTCTGTGAAGACCTCAATTTTCTCAATCGACTCCGATTCCTCTATACGAAGTTCAACCTCGTCCTGACAATATATTATTTCAACCTTAACGCTGGATCTTTCCCTGGAACGGTTGCTCAATCTGGTTGAGGGTTGTGTGATCAAGCGACCACCACACCCTGCTATGAATGCCTGGAAGCTCGTGCTGCCTACTGGGAAAGTTCGACACTTTTTGTTTCCACATTTCTTTTAATAAGCAAGCTGTTAAACTGAACAAATGTAACTACAAGAGAGAGGGAGCTCATTGCGGTGAACCACAATCCTCTACACAAGGCCTGCACCAAGTCCGTTTGCAAATTCATCAACAAGAAAGTTCTCAGTTTGGTGCCACGCAAGCGATTAGCTTGCTTTCCAATCGGATACTTTTGAATGAACTGCGCATACTTCTCCAACTGGGCCGAGTTGAAAAAGTCACCCTGAGTCCGGTTCCAAACTTTGTTATCTTTGGACACTAGCAAAGATCTACTCCTTACTCAGTTAAGGAATAAAATCTCATGAATCGATCAGGGTGTAGCAACTGGACTATTGTTCGTATGTAAACTACTGTGATATTAAATTTACCATTAAGAGCTTTAGGCCGTTTTGGTTGCTGAATCCTAAATGCAACTCCTATATCTAATAATAATAATAATAATAATAATGGCGACGCTACAGTCCGAGGTGGACCTGGGCCTAGCTTCTCAGCAACCACTCGTGTTGTGCGTGCTGTTGTTCTCTCACGAGTGGAGGGGACCTACAGCTTAATGCCGACTCCGAACGGAGAGATTGAGAAGCTTTTCTTAGACAGTTATACTCCTTGAGCATTGTCAGTGACTCGAAGGAGGTGGAGCCGTGAAAAAATGTTTGATGATTTTTTCGAGATTCGAACCGACGACCTCGAGCGTAGGAGTCGACGCACCTACCCACTACGCCACGGCGCCCAACGCCCAACTCCTATATCTATGTGATCGTATTTCATTTGACCATTTTGTTTCATCCCATCAATCAAATTGCCGCCGGGCTTAGCTGGAATTGGAAGTGATTTTTAAATGATTAGGTCAAATTTGTGTTTTCTGAACTCGTAATGTTTTTTTCTTGCCCGATCCACAAGAAAGGAGACCCCTTTGACTGCGCCAACTATCGAGGGATAAGTCTCCTTAACATCGCCTACAAAATCTTCTCTGCCGTTTTGTGTGAACGCCTGAAACCATTCGTGAACAAACTGATAGGTCCTTATCAGTGTGGTTTCAGGCCCGGGAAGTCCACCATCGATCAAATCTTCACACTGCGGCAGATCCTGGAGAAGACCCAAGAAATGCAAATTGACACACACCATCTATTTGTCGATTTCAAGGCCGCATATGACAGCGTGTATAGAGACGAGCTATACAGCGCCATGTCTAGTTTTGACATTCCTGCCAAACTCGTCAGACTGAGCAGGATGACGATGGAGAACTCACGCTGCTCCATCAAGGTCGGTAACGAACTCACCGAGACCTTCAATGTCAAAAAAGGTTTTAGACAAGGCGACGCGCTATCATGTGATTTCTTTAACTTTGTTCTTGAGAAGATCGTGCAAAACTCACTGGCCAACACAAGAGGCACGATCTTCCAAAAGTATGTTCAACTGCTTAGACATTGATGTGATTGGGCGAACACAGCGAGCCGTCAATGATGGATTTGCTGGCATTGAAACGGAAGCGGCTGAAATGTGTCTGGCGGTAAACGAGAGCAAAACCAGGTACCATAATGCTGTCATCGAGAAAGGACGCACAACATCGACGTTGGCCAGAACGTCACGATAGGCAGCTACGAGTATAACTTTAAGGTAGTTAAGAACATCGTCTACCTAGGCTTCGCGGTAAACAGTACAAGCAACATTAGTCCCGAGATCAAACGCAGAATAACTCTTGCCAACCGCCGTTTTTTTGGGGCTCAAAAGGCAATTGAGTAGTAGAGCCCTCTCTCGGAAGACCAAGCTGACTCTATACAAGACCTTGATCATCCCAGTCCTGCTTTACGGCGCAGAGGCATGGACAATATCCCAAGCAGATGAACAGTGTCTTGGTCTTTTCGAGAGGAAAGTTCTGCACTCGATCTTTGGTCCTGTTTGCGTTGATGGCATTCGGAGGAGAAGGTTCAACCACAAACTGTATGGGCTGTACAGCGACATGAGTCTAGCCAGGCGTCTACGGATCCAACGCCTTAAATGGCTATGCCATGTAGGGCGTATTGACAACTCAGCTCCGGGAAAGAGCTTTCGACTTTGAGCCATTGGGACAACGCAACAGAGGACGTCGACATTATAGATGGACCTAAATCAACTTGCTGCGCGGAATTGGAGACAGCTGGCGAGATACCGTACTGGATAGAGAGCCCCACCCACTGTAGCGCCACACAAAGAGAAGAATAATTACCAAACTCATGTTGTTGTCTATGGTTGTTCGGCTTCAGTTCTTACCCCAACACAATCTCATACGGATCTAAGCGCAAAATAAGCCGGATTGACTCTCTGGTGATACCCAATGCAGCAGGTCGCCTCCTAATCGACATTTCTGGGTCTACTTCGATACTGGCCGCTACGGTAGCTATTTTCTTCATTTCGTACCAATATATGTCTGGTTGGTGGCTTAGTTTCCAAAATAGTGTACTCACGCTGAAACTTTTGATAACGACCGACCTCAGGAAGAAATTCGCGTTGCGTGTTTCGATAAAATTCTTAAATAATTTCCGCAATTTCGACAGTGATACGATTTATGATGAATTGGCAGACCGCACGGAATACTTTGACAGCTGGATGGATGTCATGGGTAACTTTGACATCTGCTGTAACATAATTATTGGAAAAAAACTATCACCTCGTCACCCTTTAGAATGTCTAGACATAGATGACATCAGACCGTTCATTTACAATATCATTTCATTCCATGTGAATATGCCTGACAGTATTTAAGGAAAGACAGAGGACTACTCTAATGTTTAAACATTCAAATGGATGGAGACCACATTTGGGATGTTATTCTATCAAATAAGAGGAAAAGTAAAAATAAATTGCATCAAAAATATCCAAGGTCTTAAAAACATCGAATTAGTGTTTCATGCTTCTTCTGACATCATGTCCTCATATCCTAGTTGAGGCTGATGGTATAGCAAGCACTTGATTTTTATGTCAGTCGAAATGTTCCTCTTTAGAGTAGAAATTCAATATAATTTTGACCTATCTCCTTCAAGTGTTATAAGTTCAAAATTTAATTGATTTCAAACTCACATCACAGTCGCGTGCAGAACGTAAAATGCGAATGAGAATTGAGACGTCTGAGCCGACAGCATAAAGAACCCATCAAACTGTCTTCGGGCGAACCCAATGAAACATCATTGTCATTCACATAAATCAAGTCATATCGGGCTATTTTCACCAAGGAAGTGTGAGTAATTGAAAAATGCTTCATACCACAGCCAGAGACAAGGTCTTCTATAAAATCAATAAGACAATTCCGCCGCAGACTCGCTCACGAAACGCCATATTATCTAAGAGCTGTACTACATCAAACAGCGCCATCGTCGCAGACTCCCCAGAGTAGGTCGCATTTAATCCCGACAAGTGCACAACCGTGTTATCCGAAATTGAGCGTTAATTTTATTGCCAACCGTATCACATACGAACGTCGCCATGATAAACTGAAATTGAGTCGACCTTCGTTCTCATCCCGAAACCTAAATTCAACTCAACATCCCCGCGTGCACAGAAGTTCTGTTCTCCCTGCAGCAATTACCACGTTTGCCACACCTCGCACAGTAACATCCCACAGATACACACTCTCACTGCGATATGTGTTTGACTTCATTATCAAATCAAGGCCCCATCAGTCGACACAACCCCATCCATGCCACCCGTCAATCAGTTTGAAAGTGACACACAGCGACAATAACAAAAAACAGTAGGCAGGCATTCAGGCCCGTTAAGTGACTAAAAGGAGGGTGGGCGCCCCATTCCCCCATCCCCATCACCACACAGTGACTGCAGATAATGCCGACGGCAATGACGATGATGATTATTTTATTTTTGGCAGCACTGGCAGCGACCCAACACCAATCAACCGGCAGCCCAACTCGGCTTAATTCTGTCAAAGACTAGACCGACTCGAGGGACACGCGGCGGGGCGGACCAAGTGACATCCCTGGCTTCAAACGCAGGCACAAATTCTCATGTGCTTTCCTCGCTCTCAGATCCGGATATCCGCTTTCCGGCCGAGCTAGCAATTTTAGGAGAAATTAAGAGAAAATTGCTTCGTGTGTGCACATGTGACAGTTGACATTTTACCACTGTGGACGGGGCGCGGAGGTGGGTGACAAACTCATCCGTTTGCCAATAACTTTGCAGTCGAAGGGTGGGGGTTTACCCATCATTTGTCACACCAATTGTCTCATATTCCACTTGTGATGTGTAGCGCTTGTGTCACTTCCACACAAATAACTGCTGCAGACTCACAGGCACGGCACTGGGTCACCGTACAGCGGCAGTGACTCAAAAACAAGGCAATAAAGGAAAAATCATTAAAAATTTCCACAAAGCAAATAAATTTGTGGAACGAAAAAAGTTTGGCGAACGGAAGACGATGGAACTTCGGGAGAAACCATGAAAAATTGAGAAGCAGGACCCAAAGTTGTGCGCTCGATATCTTGGTGTGGCTGGGAGAGAGGGGAGGTAAAAGGTCTTTGAAAAGTTGGTTTTTATTTCGCAGAACAAAAGTTGCCAGTTACTATGATAATTCGATTACTTTTCGGTTGGGGTCTGGTTGGTGAAAATGTATGCAGATGGCTCACAAGGGAGCTCCACCCTTTGTGAGAGGGGGGAATGCCGTCTGGAGGAAGTGTAACTGTTGGGACTGGACGATTTAGATGGCGACAGATTGTCGTTATCATTCATTTTCCTCTCAGTCCCCCATTTCTGTTGCAAAATTCTTTAAAGTTTCTGGGCACCAACTGGAGTGGATGATGGGAGCCAAGGGGAGGGATGCTGAGGTTCAGTAGCCGATATGCATCAGACTGAGGTTAATGGGAGGTTGTTTTATTACTTCTTGTTACTTTTGACTTGTGGATGAACGTGGTAGCGAATCGCTTTTCAAGAAATAAATAATTTGAAAAGTACTTTCTGTGTCCCCGCAGGCAAACACCTCTCAGATTCAGAAGTTTGACAGACAAAAAGTGCACACAATCGGTTGTGTTATGGGGTTTTGTCTTTTTTGATATTAACTTTTATTTTTTCTCGCTTTTTTGACAATCCGTATGCGATTTCCATAAGAGATTGACTGATTCAACTAGAGAGCTAATTTGAACTGTCTGCAAGGCTTTCTTTAATATTCAGAGATTTCGTGCGACGAGTTTAGGTCCCCTTAAATTCGTATGCATCCATCTTTACCGTGGAAAATTTTTCAAAATCATGTTGGTAACTTTAAGATATTTTCATAAAGAGTCATACATTTTTCGATTTCGAAAGTAAGGCTAAATAAAACACAAACAGCGACAGATTTTTGATGAACATTTTAATTCATTACAAAGTTTGAACGTTGCCATTAAGTGTGCAAAACAATATTATTGAAATGGGCGCCTCGGGAAGATTCGCAGCATGCAAATCTTTGAGGTATTTTTTAACCACTTCTTCGCACATTTCGGGCGGTATCTTGGCCATAACTTGAGTAATGTTGGTTATTAATGCTTCTAGAGTTCGGGGATTATTCGCGTTTACAAGACCTTTTGCGTAACCCCACAGAAAAAAAAAACTAACGGTGTCAAATCGCATGATCTTGGTGGCCAATTGACGTCGCCAAAAAGTGAAATTACGCGACCAGGAAACTTCTCACGCAATAAAGTCGTAATTGGTCGTGTTGTGTGGCTTGTTACCCCGTCTTGTAATAACACATATCACTCAAGTCATGATCTTCAATCGCCGGCCAAAAAAAATCGTTTATCATTCGCCCATATCGCTCCGAAGAGGTGCTACAATAGGCACGATCTTCCAAAAGTCCGTTCAGCTGCTAGCTTACGCGGATGACATTGACGTGATTAAGCGAACACAGCGAGCCGTCAATGAAGCTGCTAAAATGGGTTTGGCGGTAAACGAGGGCAAATCAAAGTATATGCTGTTATCGAGTAAGGACGCACAACATCGACGACTTGGCCAGAATGTCACAATTGACACCTATAACTTTGAGGTAGTGAAGGACTTCGTCTACCTCGGCTCCGCGGTAAACAGTACAAACAACATCAGTACCGAGATCAAACGCAGAATAACTCTTGCCAACCGCTGTTTTTTTGGGCTCAAAAGGCCATTGAGTAGTAAAGCTCTCTCTCGGAAGACCAAGCTGACTCTATACAAGACCTTGATCATCCCAGTCCTGCTTTACGGCGCAGAGGCATGGACAATATCCCAAGCGGATGAACAGTCTCTTGGTCTTTTCGAGAGAAAAGTTCTGCGCGCGATCTTTGGTCCTGTTTGCGTTGATGGCATTTGGAGAAGAAGGTTCCACAACGAACTGTATGGGCTGTATAGCGACATGAGTCTAGCCAGGCGTCTACGGATCCAACGGCTAAGATGGCTAGGCCATGTAGAGCGTATGGACAACTTACCTCCGGCCGGTAGAGTCTTCGACTCTGCGCCTGTGAGACAACGCAACAGAGAACGTCCACGTACAAGGTGGCGCACACAAGTCGAGGGGGACCTCGGCCAGCTTGGTGTGCGAAACTGGAGACAGCTGGCGAAAGATCGTGTTGGCTGGAGTGGCATGTTGAGTGAGGCCCAGGTCCACCTCGGACTGTAGCGCCCTAAGAAGAAGAAGAAGAAGAAGAATATCGCTCCGAATACGGCCATTGGCATCTTCAAAGAAATATGGACCAATGACACCTTTCGACCATAGAGCACACCAAACAGTAACTTTGTCTGGATGCATAGGTCTTACGACATCAGTAACGCTACCATTCTCTTCAAATTTCTTCACAATTTTACCGATTGCTTGCGTAGTCCGTCGATTATGACGACAATCATAACCGCGTAATGCGCGAAAAGTACCTACTTTTGAATCACCACTTTTGTAGCGATCCATTATTGTAAATGGCAAGCACTCAACTAATATTATGACACTTCAAATGACAGCTGAGTTTGCCAGGTGTCAAATGCCAGAGCTACCAACTTGAAACTAGGAAATGAATGACCCTGTATAACTTGAGAATGAACTCAATTATTCCTTCCGTAAGTTTAATCGACAGCTGCTGTCAAATTTTGCTTAAGCTGCCGAAAGCAATTTTCAGCAGTTTAAGATTTGACGTTGCCTTCGCTAACATTTTACTCAGTTTTAGCATCCGTTTTATTATCCTTGGCCCTTTATTCACGAAGCATAGCATAGATTTTATTGCTGAAAAAGACTTGTTCTGAAAAATCGAAGATGTGCAATGGGTTTAGTTGTATAGGGGTTGGAACTCGTAAGGATAAACGTATGCAGAATACAGGGTGGATCATCTAGAGTTTTTTTTAAATCATAGTTTATTTTGACAGTGACAGTTGGTTTCACGCTCGAAATCTTGACAGAAAGTCCGTATCATACCTCCGCGGAACGAAATGAGTCGCTTTACGCTTGAACAACGTTGGGAAATAATGAAAACTTATTTCCAAAGTGAGTGCTGTGTAGCCCAAACAGTGCGTTTTTTGAAAAGAAGTTTTGCCCGAGATGGAGCACCCTCCGCGACTGCTGTACGCAAGTTTGTGCAAAAAGTTCGTGAGACTAGTATGCTAGTGGACAACACTTATGGTCCCCGTCGTCATACGATGCGCACAGATGAGAATGTGGCTGCTGTATGAGACTCAATTCACGAACATCAAACCCCCTTTGATCACAACAGCTCAACATTTCACGTACTAGCCTGAGGAGAATTAGAATTGCGCACAAAGATCTCGGATTATTTGCTTACAAGGTCCTCAGCAATTGAAGGCATGCGACCATCCGCTTCGTTATCGCCTCGCAGTTTGGGCCTTAGAACAGCTTGAATTGTACAACGATTTTGGGCGAAAAATCATCTTTTCTGACGCTGACGAGGCGCATATTCATCGCCGGCGGCTACGTTGACAAACAAAATTGGAGCATCTGGGGCTCGGAAAACCCGCACGTTATTGTCGAGAAGCCAATGTATCCACAGAGAGTGACAATTCGGTGCGGATTGTATTGAGTGGTGGCATCATTAGACCATTTTTCTTCGAAAATGAGGCTGGGGACCAGGTTCCGGTCAACGGTGGGGGTTACAGGACCATGTTAACCGACTTTTTTTTTTTACTGAAATTGAAGACATGGATTTGGTCGATTTGTCGTTCCTGCAAGATGGCGCGCCTTGCCACACAGCCCATGCCACAATCGATCTTTTGCGCACCAAATTCCCGAATCGTGTTATCCGCCGTCTTGGCGATGTCAATTAGCCGCCTCGGAGCTGCGATTTGACACCTTTGGACTTTTTTTTGTGGGGAACCGTGAAGGATCGATGTTATGCTAACAATCCTGATACGATTAAAGAACTTAAGGCCAATATCATCCAAGCAATCCGTAAGCTACAGCCCGAAACCCTCAAGAAAGTTTTGGAAAATTGGGGTGACAGAATGCGCTACTGCGAAGCTAGTCGAGGCAGCCACTTGAACGACGTTGTATTTCATAATTAATGGGAATTTTGTTCTTACTAATAAGGTCAAAATACATAATACAAAATTTAATTTTCTTCATTTTATTGCATTTTTAAAAAGAAAATTGTATTTGGTCCACCCTGCATAATGCCATGATTTGTTTTCCACATCTCTTTTTCTTGCACAGAACTTGTGCCTAACTACTGCAGAAGAAGGGTAGAGCTGTGAAAATGAATGACCGGGACTTTCAGTGTTAGAGTTGATGCACTTAGTCACTACGCTAAGTATATGGAAATGAATTATGTTCAGCAGTTTGTCTGGACTCGATTAGGCAGGAGTTCATACAAATTTAAGTTGCATGCAACTTGCTTTTGCAACTCTTATTTCACTTCCGGACCTGTAATGGAGAACAGCAAAGGCAAATGTATGAATAAATTAGTCCATTACCTCCTTTTCTTTGGACGGTGCTTCGTTTAATGGCCCGCAACTACAGTTTTTGTTGAAGGAAAAAAATAGTTAGATACTTTAATTTTTGTTTGTGTTTTTGTGAAAAATATGATGGTGTCAAATTAATTAGTGGTTAATTTAATTAAAAATTCACTAATGGCGGCAAATGGTTTTTTTTTTTTTTTATAGTTCTTAAGGCAAATGGTTTTTGAAAAATTGTCGTCCTGGTGTTCAACAGTTTTGACCAAAACTCGGTGGAAATAAATCCTCGAATTTTTTTACGGGCCACTGCAATATTAAAATAAAAACGTAGGTACCTAGCCTTTTGTGTTACATACATAAATTTTTTACATTCGTCAACAAAATTGATAAAAACAACTTTCGACTAAATTTTATACAGATTTTTTGAGAAACAATAATGCAACCAAGTAAAACATTCCTCCCGACTATTAGTCTGACACATTTTTGCAATTTGAGGCTTAAAATCTGTCGTGTCGAAATTGATGACTTTTTGTATGAGGTGATCGGGTTTAAACTCATTTAAACTCGAATAACAACCAATTGTCAAGCGTTGTCAATCAATGCTATCGTGAATGCATATCAAAACTGTTCCAATATTTAATGGTCTTCTAGAGAAAAAAAAACAAGAAGGGAATAGGAAATAAAATACCCATATAACTCTCACGGTGTTTCTGTTGAATGTATAGTCGTCTTATGTGTCATCTTTAACTACCTTTGACATCAAAGCTCTCGGAATACAAATGCTAGAGATGAGGAAGGTAAGCCTGATAGGTAGGATTGATAGCATTAAACTAAATTATAAGTTTATTATTACGATAGGCAAGAAGAGAAGACCCTTGTCTTGAATAATCATCATTTTGATGTCATGTCTGATGAGTTCATCGGTCGCATAGTACCTAGGAATATCCATATGTCTCGACACCCACTCGAAGTGAATATTGAATTACCTAAGCATCTCATTAAGAGGCAAACGACAATTTATTGGAAAGAATGTGAGGGGTTCGAATGATTTAACTGCTTGCAGCTTTTATCCTCTTGAGTACGAGTATTCATTGGCCATTCATTTTGTTTCAGATAACCATAAAATGGAAGTGGTTAATGTGATAAATCAGGAAACTCTGATTGGATCTTTAGAGATTCGACAAAATGATGAATGCACAGTAGAATCTCGAAACGATGAACAGATATAAAAAAGACCCCGTTCATCTTTTCGAATTTTGTGTGTTTCCAAGCATCGAAATTTAGCAAAAAAACGTGTACCCATACATAAGAACATTGCATGTCTCAACATAACAATTTTCTTTTAAGAAACATCAAAAAGTAAAAAAATAAATGTTAAAAAAAAAAAATTTTGTTTTACTTTTTTGTTCAAAAATAAACTGCTGTAGTCTGTTGCCCGGAAGAAAAACGAGAAATCAATCGTTCATCTTTCCGAACTGTTCATGTTAAAGAACCGTTTATGTTTTCGAGACTCTACTGTATTTAGATTTTGAGCATATTCAATTTTACGTCAAACTTCTTCTTTGTGTGCTGCTACAGCTGGAGGTGCCTGGGCCTCAACCAATGAACTTCTTGAGAAAGCACGGTCGCTAGCTGCCTCCAATTCCCCACACCAAATTGGTTGAGGTCCTTCTCCACCTGTATGCGCCATTTATAACGCGGACGTCCTCTGTTGCGTTATCCCAATGGGTCGGATTCGAAGACTCTTCGGGCCGGAGCTGTGTTGCCTATACGCTCTACATGACTCTACATCTTAAGCGTGTTATCCGTAGACGCTTGACTAGGCTCATGCCGCCGTACAACCCGTATACTTCGTATACTTCTCCTCCAGAGAAGTTGGAGAAGTTTGGTGGCAATGCCAACAGGATCAAAAATCACACACACAAGTTTCCTCACAAACAGACCAAGAACTTCTTCTGAGAAGAACGTATCAGGTTGTTTTATACGTTCACACAAAACATCTGAAAAGATCTTATATGCGATGTTAAGGAGACTTATCCCTCGGTAATTGGTGCAGTCAAAGGGGTCTCCTTTCTTGTGGATCGGGCAAACGATACTGAGATTCCACTCATCGGGCATGCTTTCCTCCGAACATATCTTACAGATGAGCTGGTGCATGCGCCCTACCAGATCACCTCCAGCTGCTTTAAACATTTCGGCGGGCAGACTATCTGCACCAGCAGCTTTGTTAGACTTCAGTCTCGATATCGCTATCTTGACTTTGTCTAGGTCGGGGGGACGGTATTCTCTTCTATCATTGTCCGTTGTGTTGAGTGGAATATTCTGCCTGACAGCGGTATTTGTGTCCTCATCACAGTTTACAGAAATGATTTTTTTCAAATTCTCAGTATCGATTGCGAATCATCTACTACGAGTTGTCCATTCTCATCGTGGCACGCTTCTGTCCAAACTTTATACCGGTTCGATAAAAGTTTCACCCTTTAGTTTCACATCATTCCTGCCATAACACCTCTCCATCTCCTCGCGCGCTTCTCTTGCTCTTTCTTTTTGTTCCTAAGAAGTTGGTTCCCTTCTTCTCTGTTCGTAGAGCTCACGAACAGCTCTCGTGGTTCGATGCAGCGTTGCCCGGTAGGCTTCTTGCTTTGCTGCATGTGCCTGCCTGCACTCGTTGTCAAACCAGGGGTTTTTCCTAGATGGTGTACTGTAGCGCCACCATCATTCATTATTTTGACTCACATTTTTTTGAAAAATTAAGTAAATAAATATTTTTTCTCTTTCAGTTCCGTGGATTCTCGTCCGTGAAGCACCACAAATATGTTCCCCAACAATACCGTAAAATCAGTTCGAGAACTTGAAATGTGCCCAAAGCTGCAGTTGCAGTTTCATCCTGACGTCAACGACTTTCCATAAAGTAATCAAAAATTAAATCAACTAAAGCAACAACAAAATTTTAACATAAAATTAAAAGAAAAACAAAAAACAAAAAACGATAAAACCAAATATTTTCGAATTTAAGTATCTTCGCGCACGAATCCGAAACGACAGAGACAACAAACGAAGTAACTTCCAGATAAAAACAGACATCGTATCGAAAAGAAAAGTGTGAACAGTAATCCCTTGTGTGCGTGTGTAACTTTTGTGCAGTCCTCACGTGCAATGATGGATAACAATGCGCCAGGATTCGATGATGATCCGCCACCAGAGCCGCGGGACGGTTGGCTTCTGGTCCGGATCCATGTACCCGAGCTAAATGTATATAAATGCCTGCAGTTTCCTGCCGATCGACTTGTCTGGGATGTGAAACAGCAAGTGCTGTCTTCGTTACCTAAGGTGAGTGAGACTGTGAATGAACATAAATCTGAACATAAAATCTATATCTTCTTGCATGTGGTTTACTAACAAATGTCATAAAATACGTCATGGTCGTGAACATATCCGAAGGATTTTAAAATTAAGTCGTGCCTGTGGGCACTGCATGGAATGCTAAGTGCTCTCTCATGGCAAAGGTGAACATTCGCTGGTGTGTGTCGGAGTGTGGTTCGATATCCGATTGCTTGTCATCTCGTAAAAATCTCATTTGTTCACGAGAATATGAGTTGTCATCGAATGAGTAAAGCTAATTACCTTGAATCGCTACGGTCGGGGTTTTATCTTTCGCCATCTGGTAGGTTGTGCAAGCTCAGGTTTTGTTCTGTTGTATTTTTTGTATTTTTTTCTCTGGCGATGGAATGATGTCACATTTAAGTGAACTTTAGTTTGCTTATTCAAAAGGCGTCTCTTGACTGTCTCATGGATTCTTTTTAGACTCCATTTCTATGAGAGTCTCGGCTATTAGCCCCAACGGATTTAGGGAGTAGGAAGTTGAGCACTTAATTTTAGTTCGTGTGAAAAGCGGAAAGTGTTTCAGAATCCCCTCACAGTAATTTCACCACGACAGGTCTATACATCGATCGTCAAACATCCATTTCATTCAGATCCTTAGGTCAACCACCCTCAACCCCCATGAACGAAATTGTCCGACCAAAAGCTTAGGACAACACGTGCGGCCTCATTAATGTGAGATGTCAAAACAAAACACACATCAACCATGCAATCTGTCAGAAAGCAGACACTTAATATTTGTATCTCCATCTGTGACCAGCGGATTAAACTAATTCACCGGACATCCGGCGACGGTATTGTTCAACAATAGCAATCATTTGATAGCATCTAAGCGTGCATTGTTGTCGAAATATTTGTGTACACACTTGTGTCAATTATCCGGCAAATTGAATGAAAATTATTTTGATTGCACCGAACTGATGTGAGTGTGGGACAATTGAACTGTAAATCGGTGGTTCATCCTAATCCCGCAAATGACCCAATCGTGTAAGTCACTTGGACGGTTCATTATGGGTGATGGGTCAGCAATTGAACACTTGATGGGGGTCCAAGTTGTCAATCAATTAAGAACGTTTCATTTGTGACACATGAATTCATATGTTATAACATCCTGGACGACGGTATGGGCAGGGTGGTGGCGGATGTGTCTAGTATGCTTCGGTCAAGGACAACAGGTTAGTTTTAATCCTTGAGAAACCCAGGTGCTATAAACAGAAATGGTGCATGATCTAATTACCATAAATCTAGACGGTCGATAACTGCATCGTTTTAGTACGGTGAGCACCAAGACGAAAAGCGAGTCGCGTTGATACAGTATTTAATGGTTTATTGTCGAAAATTGAGATGCATTAGAATATCAGAAACATGAACGATTCTATGACATGGATAGCTCGGAAAGATGAACGACTTTTTTTTCATTGTTCTTCTGGGAGACAGACTTTAAAAATTCTGTTTTTTTATCTCTTATGAAAAGTTTCTTTATTTTTTTTCTTATGAAGGGTGGTCCAATGAAAACTTTGTAAATAAAACAAAAAGTTTAATATTTTTTATTATGACAATTATGTGCGAAACAAAATATCGGCCAAATGCTCACCACGGCTTCGGTGGCATGCCTCTGCATCCGATGGTCCATATTTTCATTGACTCTGAGACATAATTGAGGTTCAATGTCGTTAATGTGCCGAATTATCTCATCCTTTGGCTCTTGAATTGTTCTTGGCTTATTGACGTACTCTTTTTCTTTTGAATATTCCCGAAGAATGAAGTCCCACCGTGTCAAATCATATGATCGTGGCGGCCAACTAACATCGCCACAACGTGAGATAACACGGCCATTGAATTTCTCGCGCAAAAGAGCCATTGCTTCGTTGGCTGTGTGGCAAGTGGCACCTTATTGTTGGAAGCACATGTCGTCCAGGTCCATATCCTCAATTTCTGGCCTCAAGAAGTCCGTTATAATCTCGCGATAGCGAACATCATTCGTGGTAACTGCTTGGCAGACCTCATTTTGGAAGCAGTTCGGTCCGATGACGCCGCCAGCCAATAAATCGCACCAAACTGTCAGTCTTTGTGGATGCATCACATTTCACATTTCCTACAGACTCAGTTTGCTGAAATTTGCGCACAATTCTACCGATTGTGAACACATTTGGTCAATTATGCTGACCAAAAGAATTACGAAGTGCACGAAATGCATTTTGATTTGAACGCATATTTTCGTAAAAGGCTTTATCAATCTTAACGCGCTGGTGTTACCTCTCGCGTGTACCTCTCCATGGTTGGATTTGTCAAACACTGAAACAAAGAAATGTCAAATTAAGTC
The DNA here is from genome assembly GCA_930367185.1 of Myathropa florea. Lineage (NCBI taxonomy): Eukaryota > Metazoa > Arthropoda > Insecta > Diptera > Syrphidae > Myathropa > Myathropa florea. Next base: position 111,530,789 of record OV884002.1, read on the forward strand.
GGGCAAGTTGACGTTAACGTGTGACTCACAATTAACATCGTGCATTATGGTTGGACGACCCTTTATATACAGACACAAATTTTAGATTGACTCACGTCGTCTAATACAATTTTCATATTCGTGACTCCGGGGTATTGTGTGTCGTAAACGGTCGTATTCTAATCGTTGCTCCCTAGACTCATCCGACTCATAAGCTCTATTAAATCTTCTGGCTTTTGGCTTCTCTTTAGGAACTGCTGCCTTGAAACATTTGATTCTGTCGCCCAAGGCGATTTGACTCCCTTTGTCAATTTTCGCGAAAGGTTTCGCTTAGTCATGACGAACAGAGAACTCTGAACTATGAGTTAGGTTACCTTTTCGTTTTGAAAAAAATTAAAGACAGTAGAATTGTAAAGATAATAAAGGAAATGTAATGTTGTCTCAAATTCTTCCTAAGGCAAGAAGCCATGCTTACTTAGTTAGCAGGCCTACGACCCATGTAGGGTCTGAGCCTGAGCTATCGCTGCCTTCCATCGTTGACGGTCCTGGGCACGCTGCTTCCAATCATCCAGACCAAGCTAGACCAGGCTTGGTCTTTTGTACCGAACGTTCGGTTTTCCTCTCCTTCTCGAACCACAAGGCTCGGATTCGAAGACCCTCTCAGCTGGAGCGTGCGAGCCAGTGCAGTCGACAGATTTTTGCCTTCCGGACTACATCCACATCCTGGTACAGCTCATAGAGTTCACGGTTGTGTCTTCTCTTCCATTTGCCTTCCTTGCCGACGGTACCATATATCCAACGTAGATTTTTTTTTTCCGAAGACACCAAGAATCAGCTCCACAGTTCTGCTTAGTGTCCAGCTTTCGGCTCCATATAGCAGGACTGGCAGAAGCCATGCAGTCCTCTGATTTTGTTGTCGCCGGTGTATTTTACACTCTTGAGTTTGGTTGTTTTGTATCCTTTACTGAGACCTGTTCAAAGCCCGTAACTACAATAGCAGTTCAAGGCTACAATGGGCGGAAATGTAGTAGTCTGTTCGTGGTCCTATGAGATATCTGAGAAAACAAAAATTATGTGGCAGAAACAAGAACCGCCAACCAACCCATTTTTGATAACTTCACATCCCTTGCAAGTTATGAAAAAACGCGCAAAAAAACAAAACAGATATAAGAAATTATTGTTTCTGACTTATTTCTGACACGATTCGAACAATGAACATTTTTTTTTTATTTTGCCAAAGTCATATCTACAATCGACAGCTAACTTCTGCAACTTCAGTAAGATTGCCACACGACTGGATGGCGCAGTTGGTTAAGTGCCTGCCCCAAGTTCGAGGGGTCCCAGGTTCGAATCCCAGTGAAATCGAATCTGGTCCATTCACCATTTGGCGTTGGGATCAAGTTAACGGCACTGGAGTGAGTTGCTACCTGGCAGTACAATGGACCAGTTTTGAGTCTGAGTGCTCCAGTAGAGCTTAAAAAAAATCCTCAAAAAAAAAAAATCATCTTTCAAGACTGTCCCCCTTACATTGCACAAATTTTTTCCTTGCACACCCCGATTTCCATCAGACCTCATTGCCTTTCAACGAATTTTCTCCAAAATCATGTTTCTCTGTCACCTTTTCATGGCCGATTTCGGATTTGCAACTTTCTTGTTGCTCTTGCAACGCCCACCGAAATCTCTCTGCAACGCGACAAGAGGTATTTTACTTTCTGCCCTCATTTGCCGAGATAAATGACTTCGATAGGCAAATTATTTGACTTCCATTGAGGGACACTAGGCTCCTCAAAATTAGCGCTCATTTTCACAATTCGCTTTCACACAATGTCGCCGATTTGACTGATATCAGCGGCAGTATGATCTTCAAATGAACACTGAAGTGTTTTTATGACCCCGTGACGCATCAATGATATCGTCGAGGTGAGACTCGTGCATGTCATTAATTTTATTTCTTGTTAGCATCTGCAATCGCCTCGCTTGGGTCAGTGACTGCTTCGAATTGATGTTGACAAAGATGCTTTTCACCTTCACCGACAGCGGATATCCCGTGACAGATCGCATGAAAGTTGTTCCGGGACTCTCCATTTTGTTATCAATGCTTTCGGATCGTAACTTCGTTTTGCAATTTCTCTGAAATCGGTTTGTGTCTTTTTCATTCACCGATTGGAGAGAGCTTTGACTGAATGATCATTTTGGAGTTTCTTCGGCATTAAAGAATGGGATGATGTTTACCTGAAAAACATTCAGCTTCGAATATTACCCAAAAACTCCGAATGGAGCCGAAAAAGCAGCAATGTTGGAGACTGCTTTTACGAGAGTTACAGGGACACGTTCCCAATAAAACATGGCTATCCAACAAAGAGCAGCCAGTCTTCCCTCACCATTGTCTCACCGTCATCATCATTCTCATCAGCACACATCCTTGTAAATTTAACCGCTCCCAAGGGACCCTTTCCCATTTCCATTCCACTTTAAGTGCGTGGCAGCTCGTGTCAATGATCACCGAAAAATATCGATTACAATTTGAATAAACAATGAAATTGTTTGTAAAACATGAAACAATAAAACAAGATACAAGCGCACACTTCCTGGGAAAACAGTCGGCCAAGCCTCAGCCACATCGCACCAAACACATCGATTGGTTACACGGGGCTGCCATTGCCACTGGCACTGGGGACCACCAGTGTTTCCTATTTTTCCCCGTTGACATAACAATTGCAATTGAAATTCAATTGACATTCGATTCAAATGCAATTATGTATCTGTTTACACACACACGCGCTGCTGTTCGAATAGTTTTTCAGACTTATCTGTGTATCCCGTAGATATCCGAGTGGCGGCCGGCACTTGAGCACACTTTTCTCGATTCATAACGATTCCAGCTATTACGGGTGCTTATGAGCGGTGATGGTCGTACATTTTTGTGTCTGTTTTGTGCTGAACTTTGGGTAAAACTTTTCTGATGTATTTCAGGAGATATTCTGCGTTGTTAGAACGGAAATGGTGCGGTCAAGTGGTTATCGATGAATGTTTGTATTGATTTTGCGACAGAAATGTGTGGCAGATGATTGAAGGATCCTTGGAGATGACTTTCTGAGTCGCTTCTCCAACCGGGCCTTTCTTCTTCTTCTTCTTAGGGCGCTACAGTCCGAGGTGGACCTGGGCCTCACTCAACATGCCTCTCCAGCCAGCACGATCTTTCGCCAGCTGTCTCCAGTTTCGCACACCAAGCCGGCAGAGGTCCCCCTCGACTTGTGTGCGCCACCTTGTTCGTGGACGTCCTCTGTTGCGTTGTCCCACAGGCTCAGAGTCGAAGACTCTTCGGGCCGGAGCTAAGTTGTCCATACGCTCTACATGGCCTAGCCATCTTAGGCGTTGGATCCGTAGACGCCTGGCTAGACTCATGTCGCTGTACAGCCCATACAGTTCGTGGTTGAATCTTCTCCTCCAAATGCCATCAACGCAAACAGGACCAAAGATCGCGCGCAGAACTTTTCTCTCGAAAAGACCAAGAGACTGTTCATCCGCTTGGGATATTGTCCATGCCTCTGCACCGTAAAGCAGGACTGGGATGATCAAGGTCTTATACAAAGTCAATTTGGTCTTCCGAGAGAGGGCTCTACTACTCAATTGCCTTTTGAGCCCATAAAAACAGCGGTTGGCAAGAGTAAATTTCGAAGCGTTAATACGCGAACCATGTAGACACAAGCGTCTGCACCTAGCCTCTATTAACGAACTCCTACTCTCACCTCCCCGTGGTGAAATCCGGGAGCCGAGTACCCTCGACAGAAGATGGGGTAACCAACCCTCGTGGGACGTCTGGGCGGCTGCTAACGAGAGAGGGGGGAGTGTGAGTCTACCAGGGCTCATCACTCTTTTTAGGATGGCGGCGGAGGAGCTGGTCAACTGATTGGCCAACGGCGGCATCCACAACTCCAGTCAGCAGGAGCTACCTGGTTTCCATGGCGGCGGATGAGCCCTTCTTTTAGGGCCAACAGCGGCGCTCACAGCCTGCAAGAGGCTACCGACACCGGATCCCTCCGGACCCCTTTGTCCGGGGGCTAAACACATGGACCTGTCCTCCCAGTTGGAGGTTGTGCGTGGGGTTAACTTCCTCACCACGTAAAAAAGAACGAGTTCAGAAGCAACAATATGCCTCGGATACGGACGGATTTACTGTTGACGACCCAACCGGGCCTTTACATCATTATTTTAGTCTCTTTATAGGTCTGCAGTCGAAGTAGTTAGTCGATGTAGTCGAACGAAACACAGACACGCTCCGCATGCTCAGCCGAATTCCTTAAGAGAATTCTGCGATTTATGTATTTAACGTCGCTTGTAAAATGATAACAAATTTGGCCCGCAATGAGCACAATATTCTTAGATTTTGATGCGATGCCGAGAGGAGAGTGCACCTCCTTTTATGACGGTATGTAATCATTGAATAACTTTGACAACCGATTGACTTAAGTACGTTTCAGTACATGAGTGTTTGTACGTCAGTACAAACACGAATCGGTTTAAACTGAAACTTACTTATCAAGCCTGCGACCCATGGATGGTCTGAACATGAGCAATTGCCGCCTTCCATCGCTGGCAGTCCCGGGCAGGCTGCTTTGAGTCATCAAGACCAAGTTGATTTGCATCCACAATCACTTGGTCTTTATACTGGAGATTCGGTCCTCTTCACCTTCTCGAACCTGGAAGTTCGGAATTTTTTGGCTGGAGCATTGTTGTTCATTCAGCCAGTTTAGTCGACTGAAACCGAAGTAGCAGCGGTTGCCAAGGGCGATTCTGCGTCGGAGCGACTTAATTTTGTGTGGTTCTTTGAAAAGCAAAGAGTACGCAAACAAGCCTCAGAACATTCAGCAGCTCAAGGGAAACATTCGTGCCTAAATCATCGCTATGCTGGTCGAGATGCTCGAAAAAGTGATGGAAAACGGAGCAAAAAAGGCACATTTTGCTTTGGTCAAAAGAAGCGGACACATGATTGATATTGTATTCAGAAGCTAGTCCAAGTAAATTGTAAAAGACCAAATTAAATTAAGATACCCTGTACAGGGTGGGCCATTTAGTGTTCTTTTTTCAATCATAGATTATTTTGACAGAAAGTCAGTATCATACCTCCGCGGAACGAAATGAGCCGTCTTAAGCTTGGACAACGATAGGAAATATTGAAAACTTATTTTTAAAGTGAGTGCGTTTTTTGAAAAGATGTTTTGGCCGAAATGAAGCAACCATCACGAATGCTATACGCACGTTTGTGCAAAAAGTTCGTGAGACTGGTATTCTAGTGGACAACACAAGTGGTCCCCGTGGTCGTCGTGCACCGTACGTTTAGAATGTGGCTGTTGTGGCCGAGAGCGTGAGACTCAATTCACGAACATCAACTCGCCATCGATTTCATCAGCTCAACATATCACGCACTAGCCTGAGGAGAATTCCGCACAAAGATCTCGTATTATTCGCTTACAAGGTCCAATTAACTCAGCAATTGAAGGGGCGCGACCGTCCGCTTTGATATCGCTTCGCAGTATGGGCCGTAGATCAGCTTGAATTGGACAACGATTTTGGGCGAAAAGTCATCTTTTCTGACGAGGCGCATTTTCAACTGGGCATTTTCAACTCTGGGGCTCGGAAAACCCGCACTTATTGTACGTTTCGGTCAATGGTGGGCGTAACAGAGCCATGTTAACCGCTTTTTTTTTTACTGAAATTGAAGACATTGATTTGGACGACCTTTGGTTTATGCAGGATGACGCGCCGTGCCTTACAGCCCATGCCACAATCGATCTTTTGCGCACCAAATTCGCAAATCGTGTTATCTTTTTGGCAGTGTCAATTGGCCGCCTCGAAGCTACGAACCGTGAAGGAGCGATTTTATGCCAGCAATCCTGATACGATTAAAGAACTTAAGGCCAATATCATCCAATCATCATCGATCCGTGAGCTACAGCCTGGAACCATCAACAGGGTCTTGGAAAATTGGGGTGACAGAATGCGCAACTGCGTAGCCAGCCGAGGTAGCCACTTGAACGGCGTTGTATTTCATAATTAATGGGTATGTTTATTCTTACATTAATACATGGAACAAAATTTAATTTTGTTCATTTTATTGCATTTAAAAAAAAAACTTGTATTTCGCTCATCCTGTACTCTTTGAGCACTGTAAGTGACTCGAAAGATGTGGAGTCGTGAAGGTATGAAACGTATTTTTTGGGAATCGATGCAAGACTTTGAGCGTCGACTACGCTGCAGTGCCCGCAAATTTACTGGATATTAGAACAATTGACCTGGTTCTTTTCTTTTAAGTGGAATTAGCAAATGTATTGAATGCATTTTAATAGGAATACAGATCTCAAAAAAATCACCTTAAAATTTATTGGAATCAATACCTGCAAAGAACTTTTAACCAAAATATCGTAAAAAATCTGGATCCTTGAAGATTATTTTCATAAAAAAACGCTCATTCTTTCAACACTATTCATTAACTAGTGAGCTGAACCCCAAAACGCTATATCATCAGACTGCCATAACTCCTTTAATCATTTCCCTTGAAACAACCCACAACACCAGTTAAAGTTATCGTCCCTGCACCCTTATTAGGGGTACTTGAAAATTTGTTCATCGTCCCGACCAACAATCAAAATAGGTTAAGAGCTACCCAATTGGCCTGTGCAAACGGGGAGCACAGCCAGAGGAATACGATGATATGGTTACGATGATTCGATTCCGATTTGCAATTGGATCCTGAACCGGTCTAACCACCACATACATTGTTTTAATCGGAAGCATGTGGTGTGATGTAGTGGATTTTGTCATGGTGCTTCGTTGTTAGTTGTTATAGCCTTGGCTTCGGAAGAGTTAGAGCTAATTAACGGTTGGAAGTGGAAATTGATATCAGCTGTGAAAGGGCTAAGGCTAGAGCAGGACTATAAATAAACAAATAAGTGGACGAAATTCACATGTTACATCTGAATTAAATTACATAGCTTAGGTGCATTCACTGATTATAAGAATTTATGTGGTTTGAGGATTTAGGAGTTTCAGAAGTGACCAGCAAATGGGTCTGACAGATTTGCTAGTTCTGATGAGTTACGAAGTCTAAGCGATTTTCTAGAAGAAACCAGACATTTGTGTCAAGTCGTGGTCCATAGGCTCAACAAAGTTAAAAGGCTTCATTTTCAGAATTCGCGATACTCTATGTGTGAAGATTAAGTTTTGCAACGGGTTATGATTCCCCTCAGAATTTTAATTCCGATCGACTGTAAACAAAACCCCTTTCTAAAAAACCGAATTTTTAATGAGTATCCAGGCTTAACGATCCCAAGGTTCAAAATCCACCTGATGACCCGAAACAACTCACTCCAGCGGGCAACAACTCCACTAGAATGCTGCTAACGCAACCCATAAAGCCACCAAAAATCAATTAACCTCTTAACATCGTGCGAGCGAATTACAATTAATCACCCTAAAGCCCTCAGCAAATGACTGCCTCTGACAATGAATACCATTAAAGGCCTCATTCGAGTCATTCCATCCTCCAATTACGACCTTTTCGATGGCACCATCTCTTGCCGCCCATTTCAACACCCAAACGACAGGTTCGCACTTAATGATCCGTCAACGGCAATAACCAGGCACGTGCCCCTTTGATGGCACACCACACATAACATGCGAAGAGGGCAAAGTCGCGAATCCAAGCAGACAAGGGCAAGGGCCCTCCGCTCGATGCCGCAGCTGACAACGAACAAAAAAGTCGTGACCAAAAATCCGATCGGTTTCAAGATAACTCCGCTGACTGACGTGGAAAATCTGAAAATGTGCTCGAGCGCCGTGCCAGACCTTACACTGTCGAAGAATGTTGACGATTATGTGGCAAAAATTGGTAAACAAATCAATGGAAGTCGTGTTCGAACGTTTTTGCGAGGCAACCGTCTCGTCGTCGCCGCTCCTAGATTCGATTGCTGGTGGGGTGAGCTTGGCTTTGAGTCGAATTCAAGTTCATGGCAGATGGCGGTAGGGTGGGCAAATTGCTTTTCTATTTGGAGCACAATTTAAGTACAAATTACTTGGTCACGTTGGTAATGTTTGCCGCCAGTAATTGCTTTTGTGATTTACATCGCGGAATTGACGGATCAAGGTTGACCCTAACTGAGAATTTGGAGGCGGCTGGAGATCGTGATTTTGTTGAAAATTGGAATGGAATTGTGTCTAGGCGTGGCTTTGAATGCAAATACTGATTGGAAGGGTGATAGGAGATGAAACAGAAGGTTTTCTCTTCTTTCTCCAAAACATGAAGGCCGGTCGTGCTGGACAAATCCTTGAAATATTAGAGGGGAATTTTACATAGTTTTAGACTTTCGAATGAAGATGCAAATTTTCGAAGACATTTTTCATTTAGCCATGTAAAATGAATTCCAAGGTCTGCTAGGGTCGAAGCCAGATTCCCTTGCAAAGCGTGGATCAACCTTGTTCCAGGATGGTCCGAAATCATTTGCTGCTTCAGCCAAAATAGAGGGACGCCAAAATAACCATAGAAGGATGTACACAGGCAAAGCTGCAGATCATAGGAACTTTAAAGTTTAATAGGCAATTTGAAGAAGACGCCAAAACGACTGCGACAAACAAATTGTGGCCGGTATTGTTCAGCAGATGAAAGGAGATTCTGCGTCATCGTTAGTGGGATATTCAGTCGATCTTGCTTAGGCAGATACTGACGCTAACACGAAGAATTGAGATTTGTCAAGAATCGTGAGGAATTCAAGAGAGTCTCCTCTATCTATGTCTAAGATGAAGCGGTAAAGGGGTCTTTTTGAAACTAATATATAAAGGGTGGGCCAAATACAAGTTTATTGTTAGAAATGCAATAAAATGAAAATTATTTGTTTTCCATATATTATGGCTTTATTAGTAAGAAAAAACCTTCCCATTAATTATGCATTAGAACGTCATTCAAGTGGCTGCTTTGGCTGGCTTCACAGGAGCGCATTCTGTCACCCCAATTTTCTAAGAACTTGTTGATGGTTTCGGGGTGTAGCTCACGGATTGCTTGGATTATATTGGCCTTAAATGCTTGAATCATTTCCGAATCGTTGGGATAATATCATAAAAGGTCCTTCACGGTTCCCCACAAAATTCCAAAATCGCAGTTTCGAGGCGTCCAATTGACATCGCCAAGACTTGGGATTTGGGAATTTGGTGCACAAAAGATCGATTGTGGCATGGGCTTTGTGCCATGGCGCGCCATCCTGTAAGAACCAGAGGTCGTCCAGGGTCATCCAATTTCAGTTAAAAAATAGTTTGTTAACATGGCTCTGTAACGCCCACCGTCGACCGAAACGTTGTTCCCAGCCTCATTTTCGAAAAAAATGGTCCAATGATGCCACCACTCCACAATCCTCACCGAACTGTCACTCTCTTTGGATGCACTGACATTGGGTTCTCGATAACGGCACTAACATGCGGGTTTTCCGAACCCCAGATGCGACAATTTTGGTTGTTAACGTAGTCGCCGTGATGAAAATGCGCCTCGTCAGAACAGATGACTTTTCACCCAAAATTGTTGTTCAATTCAAACTGCTCTAAATTGCCAAGTGATAACGAAGTGGATGATCGCGCGCCTTCAGTTGCAAAGTCAGTTGGACCCTGTAAACGAAGAATCCGAGATTTTTGTGCAGAATTCTCTTTAAACTAGTGCGTGAAATGTTGAGAAATTAAGATCGACGGCAAGTTGATCTTCGTGAATTGAGTCTCACACTCTCGGCCACAACAGCCACATTCAAATCGTACGTACGACGACCACAGGGACCACGAGTGTTGTCCACTAGAATACCAGTCTCACGAACTTTTTGCACACACATGCGTATAGCAGTCGCGGTGGTTGGAAACTTTGGAAATAAGTTTTTAATATTTAACATTGTTGTTCAAGCGTAAGGCGGCTCATTTCCATGGAGGTATGATACTGACTTTCTGTCAGTTGTCTGTCGGGAAACAGCTGTCAGTGTCAGAATAATCTATGATTTAAAAAAGCACTCAATGGTCCACCCTGTATAAGGTATCTTAATGTAATTTGGTCTTTTACAGTTTACTTGGGCTAGCTTTTGAATACAATATCAATTATGTGGCCGCCTCTATTGACCAAAGCAAAATGTGCCTTTTTTGCTCCGTTTTCCATCACTTTTTCGAGCATCTCGGGCAGTGTAGCGATGACACATGAACTTTTTGCACAAACTTGCTAACATCAGTCGCGGTGAGTACTTCATTTCGGCCAAAACTTATTTTCAAAAACACACACAGCGACTCATTTCGTTCCGCGGAGGTATGATACTTACTTTCCGTCAAGATTTCGAGCAGGAAATAGCTGTCAGTGTCAAAATAACCTATGATTTCAAAAAAACCAACGGACAGCTAACCCTGTACTTTAGACTGAAGTCAAAATATAACCACTTTTCATAAAAGTCTTAACTGTTGCTATTGATTTAAAATGACACCTCTTGTTGGATGTTATAGTTCAAACCTTAGCTATCAACTAAATTTGTCGTCTCTAGCCGGCTATTTTATAATCCCACAGAAAATTATCCGCACGTGTCATACCATCTAGGAGGACAATTAACAAAACCATTACGCGAACGTTTCCTTCAGTAAAATGCTTTTGAAACGACTGGATGGCGCAGTTGATTAAGTGCCTGCCCCAAGTTCGAGGGGTCTCAGGTTCGAATCCTAGTGAAATCGAATCCAGGTCCAGTCACCATTTGTCGTTGGGATCAAATTAACGACAGGTTGCTACCTGGCAATACAATGGACCAGTTTTAAGTCTGAGTGCTTCTGTAGCGTTTCAAAAATCCTCCGAAAAAAAAAAAAAATATTGTGGCGTTCGTTGTAAGGTCAGCTGTCTTGGCTTGTCAATCGATTGGAAAAGTATAGAGAAGTTCTCCCAACTCCATTTAACTGGTATGACAGCAGACATCATTCCAAGTCCTATTCTATTTCAAGTGACCGCCCAAAATGATTCTGTAAAAACTGCAAAAAATCGAAATATAACCCCGAGCTATTTACAGTAAAAAAAATCCCACTCAATCTCCTTTCGATTCACTGCCGACGGACAACGGTTTTGTTTCAAGAGTAACCTACCAAACACAAATGACTTAAGCTGGTGTCGACCAACACCAGCACCCGACTGCTGGGTTTCTTCGCATTACATTCGAAGCAAAGCAAACTCGCATCGCCCCACTTATGGCGATGTTCAATTGCTTCTGAAACGCCTTTGATGTCAAGAGTGTGTCCATCAGTCAATCTCACAAAAGTGCTAATGCGAAGAAATTATTGCAACGACTTCAAGTGGAAGACTTCCCTCTAAGCTCTGCTCCACATTGTCTTCGGACAGATGTCAACTCGAATCTCGTTAAAGACCACCACCACCCAGCTCCTCCGGCAGCACTTTAAATCATGTCATCGTAGAGCGCCTGCCGCCAAGACAAAGCAAACCTCAATTCCACTTTCAGCCGGTTGCCTCTCAAGTGAACACCACCCGCCATCGGTTTGCTTTTTAACCTCAAACCACAAGACACACGAACCAGAAATGAATTCATTACGAGCCGCAACTGAGTGTTCACACAAAACCAATCGATAACCAAATCGTCTACACAATTGACCCATCTACATTGTTCTCCTTTATTGCCATCCTCTCACCCTCGACCGCTGCCGCCACTCATAACCATAATCCTCGCCCTAAAAATGTCTGCCACGGCACCACCATCTCCATCCCCTCCTCACGTTTGTGCGACTTTCCTTTGATGTCTATTCCTGAGTGGGATAGTTTGCATTGAAGCCTCCCTCGCCGTGTGCTGCCATCCACACCCACAACCACCGCATGACACTTAACACACTTTCCGCAGTCTAAGATTACATACCTAATCGTTGTCTTAAGACGTTCTAATCAGTCGTTAAGCACGCACAACACATTCGCATACTAACACGATCCCTCTGCGGACGGTTTGAACCAACAAGGCCCCAACTTTTGTGACTAATAGCATGTCTCTCCCCACCCACCCAGCGGCCTCCGTCCGAAACTATTTCGTGCTCGCTTCGAATGCATTATTAATTTATCCGAGCGCAACCAGCAGCAGGCAGCCAGCAAACGAATAAGTTCAAAACCTAGTTTCGTAGTTTCGTCTTCATTCTCATCTCACTCTCGCTGTGTACGCCTGTAGATACGTTTGTGTCCTTTTTTTGGTTGTTTGCTTGTTTGCCAGCAACGACGAGTAGAAGACTAACACACTTTTGTTCGCAGCGATGAATTTTTTATTCATTTTTTATACACTTTTGTTCGCAGCGATGAAAATTTTTATTCTTTTCTTCTTTTTTTATTTTCTGTTGAATTTTATTATACAAGATTTTTATTTTCCTTTATCACTGTTTTCTCTTTTTTCTTTTCTTTTCTTTTTTTGTTCTCTTTTTCCGGGCTCTTCTGTGCTTTTTTGTTGTTGTATTGCTTATGAAAAAAAAAATCAATGTATCACACTTTATACCGCTTTTGTTGTTGTGTCCTGCACATTCATACACGAAACGTTGTTTTCATCATGCCACCTGATCCTGGACGCCACTGTGCTGGACTTGGACTCTGTGACGTATGTGCTCATGTTGTGCTCCTTCATGATGACGATGATGATGATGATGATGGTATTTGGAACGGACTACGGATGCAGGTGGCTTTTTGGTTTAAGGTTGGTGATGGTTTTTCCTTATATACTAGCATATATGTATTTATTTTTGTTTTCTATCTTTAAGTGCATATTCTTTTATGTCTTGTAGTGTGTAGTGTGTAGATGGAGTTCGAAAGATATTAAACTATCACTTGTTTTATTTTCCTTTTCATTTTTGTTGCATCCTTCATGAGTCAAGTCCTTTCTCAAACTAAGGGGAGTCTTTATTGCCATCAGCAAGCTCGCTTTTGCATCAAAAGGAGTTCCCCATAACCGGTAGTAGGTCATCTTGGGTGTGGCTTCTTTTCAGTATCCCTACAATTCTGCCGCACAACATTTATCGTCACAAGAGTAAATTCGCGATCTGTGTGTCGGTGGTGCCGTATAAACGCTGAATAATCTGTGTGCACCATAAAACTCGGTTCTATGACCTCCAATCCTTTTGAACTTTGCATTGGATTTTACCCAGAAGATACGCGGCGGTGTGACATTGACTTCGCCAATGCGCGCTCTCAGCAACCCTCGATGCTTTTGCGAGGACACGGCAGGGGTCTTAGAGCAATTAAGAAGAACATGGGATAAGGGATGTTCCAAAATTTGAATATTTGATAAATTGTTTTGTTTAATTTTTGCCAATGAAGGTATTCCGTTGTACAACATGAAATGTCAGATTTTTGCTCAGTCGGAAATAAGGAGTTCTCGAGTGAACATTTGTTCCAGAAAGATAAATTTTCTTTTTTTTTTATAAAATAAAGTCAGACTTTTATGAGCCAAAATCCTTCAGTTCTTCGCGACAGCATTCGAGTAGCTTGACATGTGCGGTGGTATTGCTAGAATCGATATCATTTTTGCCACTTTTTTGACTGCATGTATTTTGGCACTCACGCCTCAAGAATGTGACTCCCTCACAATGATTTCTGCAGAAGCTGCAGAGACGAAGAAGAAGAGGAAAGCACAATGCATCTCCTCTGCACTTGTAGCGCTCTCTCCTCTCGCAGGAAGAAACACCTTGGAGCATACTTCTTCAACGACGTGAGCGAATTGCACAACGTTGGCATTAATCAACTAAAGAGCTTCGTTGAAAGCACCAAATGGTTTTTTGAATAGGCGACATCAGATCCGCGTGGCCTAAGTGTGACTGCTATCTACAGTCAGCCATTACAACCTAACCTAACCTTGACTGCATGGACCTCCGCTTGGAAAACACTATTATAGTCAGGTAGTCTCATCAAGCAGCGGAAATTTAGTACATCGAAAAACATGTCCGCGAGACGACTGGATGGCGCAGTTGGTTAAGTGCTTGCTCCAAGTTAGAGGATTCCCAGGTTCGAATCTCAGTGAAATCATCGAATCTGGTCCAGTCACCATTTGCCGTTGGGATCAAATGAAGGGCACTGGAGTAGGTTGCTACCTGGCAGTACAATGGACCAGTTCTGAGTCTGAGTGCGTACCGTTTCAAAAATACTCCAAAAAAAAAGAAACAATATGCCCGCGCCTGTTGCTTTTTCCCTGCAAACCTTTATAGTCGAGTTTCTAATTGGGTCATTTGACTCTCAGTTGTCTGTAGAGGGGAACTGACAACGGAAAGGGTTTTCAAAGTCAAGGAAGGGAAGTGCATAATCATTCACGCTTTCAAAATGCTAGCATGACCCGTGGGGCTTGAGTTCCAATTACTGGGTTGGCTCAGTTTAATCGCATTCTTTGCAGTCGGTGCTCGCATGTGTAAGTGTAATAGAAGCAAATGGAGTATAGCTTCCATCTCTGCAATTGGAGTAGTACAGATTGCACCGCACATCAGGTTTTTTTTTAAATGCCTACCACCAAACCGCGCAACCAGATGTAAGTATTGGTCTGACAACCGCAGTATACATCCAAAGGATAGTTTTGGGGTTAGGTCACAATTTCTTTCCTATAGTTCTGTTGCAGATCTATAAAGCGCAGGTTGCCTTTTTAAACCTTTCACAAACGTTTAGTTTCTGGAAACGTTCAATGTCTGGAAGTTCGAATTGTGGAAAGGACTTTTTCCTCTTTGAGAGTACGGTTTTGGTTTTCCGAGGATTGACACCAGTCCAGTGCTTCTAGTCCAATTTGAATAAGCTCTTTGCTGCATTTCCTAGAAGATCGCTAATGATTGGCAGTAATGTGTCTCCCGCAATTATGACCACGTTATCAACACAGGCGTTTACGTTCGTTCCCGAATGCTTGAGTTTCTAGTATCTTATTGACGACCAGTGCCCATAGTAAGGCGGATATCACGCCACCTTGTGCAGTGCCCCTTGAAGCCTTAATTGTACTGTTGCCTAATCTCGCATTGATTACTCTTCTTTTGATTGTCTGGTATGTCAACTTCCAAACTGAGGTTGTTCAAAAAAGAAATTGGTCAAATATGTGGTCTGGTTTGCAAGTAGGACGAATGAATGGGAAGACGTCGATATCGCTGACTAGGCTACGTCGAACTCATGAACCACGATCCTGTAATCAAAATAATCCCAGGCTTTTGCTGGCAACATATAAATCGAATCGAATTTTTGTAGAAACAGCTGTACCCTAGACTCATGTTCCATCTTCCACTATCTCTAAACGAAAACTCTTGGGTTGGTACTTTTTCGAAAAGAAGTGATCATAAATCATTTCTGAATAAGGGCTTAAATGGTCAGTGTTTTGTGGCCAGTCATATTTTTATATTTTTTATGTCAGTGGAAAAAGTGTGATACTGCGTGTTCTAGGTATTCTATCTAAACCTAACTTAAGGTTGCAGCCAGATTAAGAAAAGAAAACATTTCGAACAAACAGAGCTATCCCATCAATAAAACTAAAAACCAGTCCCAAAAACAAAGAAATTCGAGCGCTTCGTTGCTTCCATCATTGATAAGAAATTTCGTATATGCCCTCTCCAACCGTATTGACAAATTCAATCAATTTTCTGTTCCATTCGCAGTCGCACGATGTCCACTGACTTTGTTCCTCTTGTAATTTAATGTCATATACCACGAAAAAGTCGATTCAATGGTTGAATCACTTTTGTGAAAGCATGGTTAATTGATTTATATAAATGCTAATCGATGGACTACGACGCTCTAATGGATAAACTGACAAGAAAATTATGATGATGACTATGATTGAAATAGCACCACTCTTGTCGAAAATTTGCACTTCATTGAGTGTCTTTTCTGCTCGAGTGGTATTTTCATTTGAGTCTATACCGCATTCAGGTTGTGGTTTACCCCAAGGTTCTGGTTTGTCACCCTTTTGTTTTTTTGTTAGCTTCAAAAGAAGATACACTGTCGACGACTTACATGCATCTACAAGATGGCGCAAAATGAATCATTTTATCGGAAAATGGTATAATTTTTTTCAAATGGCGTCGAAACTCAATCATATTTGACATTTGTGAATTAGACAGCTTCAGTATACAAACAGACAATCAGGCAAGAGCGTGAAATACAACTGAATGGCGCAGTTGGTTAAGTGCCTGTCCCAAGTTAGAGGGGTCCCAGGTTCAAATTTCAGTCAAATCGAATCTGGTTCAGTCACCATTTGCCGTTGGGATCAAATTAACGGCATTGGAGTAGGTTGCTACCTGGCAGTGCTGCAGTAGAGCATCAAAAATTCTCCGAAAAAAAAGAGCGTGTCGATTTTTTTGACCAATAATCGGTGGTGTTGTCGCAGAGTGACGTCGATTTCCTAATCGTGTCGCGCCAATCGACCAGAACCACAGGAGACAATGCAGGGCGTGGCCACCATTGGACTGGTCGTTCGGCCGAGAATATCGCGGCTGTGGCTGTCGATGCCGCTGAGAACAAAGACACATCATCCAGATGACGTCCCACGCTATTGGGCATCACTAGATGGACCCTACAGCGAATTTTAGCGAAAGATTTGCACATGTTCCCATACAAAGTGGAAACAGCATTTCCCGGCCGCGTAATCTCCCGTTTTGGCGATTTGAAATGGGCAGTAAGATCACCTGATTTAAAGATCCCCGACGTCTTTCTTTGGAGCTACTTGAAGTCGCGGGTTTATGCCAAGAAGCCTCAGGCAATCGCAGCCCCTAATATAATATTCGACAGGAATGCGAACAGTTATCAGCGGAAATCTTGTGGAAAGTCATGGAAAATGCGATAAAACGGGCACAAATGTGCATCAACGCTGGCGGCAACCACTTAGCGGATATCATCTTTTCCATTTAGCAGAAAAAATTGTAAAAGTCCAAATAAAGTTTTCCATCAGTCACTTTCATTTGTTTTTATTAAATAAATTGGAATACTGCGCACCGCTGTGGACTGTGGCAGAGCTGTTGGAGGGAGTCCGATTCTACTAAGACACAGATTCAGATACAATCTCAGGCAAGATTTAATGACTCACCGGTTCAAAAAAAAAAGGTTTTCAAAACGCCATCATTAAAAAACTTAAGATTGGCTTAACAACATTTTTAAAAATACAGAAAGTTCTGTTTCTATTTAGATTCCTTGTAAGTTTGATGTATTATATCAAAGCTATTCTCAGTACTCACAAAAAATGGACTTCGTCATGACTTGAGTTTCATGTTTCTTCCACAAGCTAAGGAATAGTCAATTGACTCTTAAGCCCATTTAAACCCTGATAAAAGACACCCTTCATTATTCATTTCATTTCATAGAATTTTTCGAACTCTAGTCTTGTGTAATTTTAGTCACTTAGCTATCGTATTAAAAAATATGATTTGTAGACTGCATGTTCTTGTAGCTATAAGATCAAAATGAATAAGAAATTAGATGTGTGATGTGCAAGTACTTTGTTTTTCAGTGATAAACGCCACAATCACGTTAATGGCCTTACTCATCTCTACATACATTATTTTAGCTACTGAAACTACTTTTGTTAGTTTCTACTACCTACTACTACTACTTTTGTTAAAATTGGCTTCCATTGATTTCTTTATTACTGTCATAACTCAATGATGGCAATGTTTGCACCCCGGCATTAAGAAAATGTGATATAAATTTCTTCTTTCATTAGGCATAAAAAAAATGGGAAATAATTCAAAAGACTTGGATGGACCGATCCTTTTAGCAGTCTGGATTTGTCCACACAATTATCTGTTAGCCTTGCAAAATTTCAATGAAACCAGAAAACTGATTCATGCAGTTGGGCTTAATTTTACCGACACCTTATTGTGCAATGTTTTAAGCAGCATTTCTGAACAAAAGTGACTCAAAACTCATAATGGGCATAATTGCTCTTATTACTGTCCTTCTTCTTATGCACACACAATCCGGAACACAACTGACAGCCACTGACAAGGCATTTACCGATGTGGCAAGAGACACATTTCATTCAGACGTTACAAATACCTTTCCTGTCTAAGGCTTGGTCAAGTGTTATTTTGTATTAATTACAATAAAAGCAAAGAAATTATGTGTTTCGTCGATAAATAAAAGTGAATGGGAGTGAATTAAAATACCATTAAAAGTCAAAGAGTCAATCCGTCCAAGAACTGCGGTCACTGCTCTATCGAACTTGACCGAATCTTCTGAATGAGCACTGGCCTTCAACCCCGTAGACGCATTTTCTTTCATGTTTTTTAGTGTCATAAAATGCCTTCCTCGAGGTGCTAATTTAAGCTTCGAGAACCGGAAAAATTCGTATGTGTCAAAATTGTGGGCTTGGCTCATGGACTTCGTTGGATTTTAGGACCAGAATTCCTGCATAACGATGTGACAAAAATCACGAACTTGTCTTTCACATACAGTCGCCCTAAGTCAGACTCGCTTGTACTTTAAAAGTACAATCAAAATTCTGTACTGAAAATTTCTAAAATTGTTTAATTAATGAATTTGAGTTACAAAAAGCAAAACTAGATATTCGCAAGCAAGTCTTTCTTTTTCTTTTTTTCGGAGGATTTTTGAAACGCTACTGGAGCACTCAGACTCAAAACTGGTCCATTATACTGCCGGGTAGCAACCTACTCTAGTGCCGTTAATTTGATTCCAACAAGCAAATGGTGACTGAACCACATTCGATTTCACTGGGATTCGAACCTGGGACCCCTCTAACTTGGGGTAGGCACTTAACCAACTGCGCCATCCAGTCGTTTTTGACCTTATTAAGGAAAAGTTGAGCTGAGTTGAGCGGCACTGAGCCTGTGGGACAACGCAACAGAGGACGTCCACGTAAAAGGTGGCGCACACAAGTCGAGGGGGACCTCAGCCGGCTTGGTGTGCGAAACTGGAGACAGCTGGCGAAAGATCGTGTTGGCTGGAGTGGCATATTGAGTGAGGCCCAGGTCCACCTCGGATTGTGGCGCCCTAAGAAGAAGAAGAAGAAGAAGGAAAAGTTGAAGTGAGCGAGCTTGGCTTGGAGCGTCTGTATCTGGCCGTTTTTGGAGAGTAGTCTGAATAAAACGCTTAAATATTATTTCCTGTTCATTCACTATTCGGTCCTCTGAAAAACATTCAAAATGCAGCACACAACGGTAATCGAAAAATAAAACTGTCAGCAAAACCTTGATCTTTGAGCGACTTTCACGGAGTTTTTTCGGGGTTCGACTCATTTTCAATGCGCCATTCTAAAGACTGTTGGCTTGTTTGCATGTCGTACTCTAAAATTATGTTCTGATGTGTTTCACCATGATGAAGTAGAAGTGGGAAATATCAACCGACTTCTGTTTTTCATAAAAACGTGTGCTTTATACACAAAAAAAAGCGGACTGGAAAGACAGGTTCCTCAACCATTTCTATTTTTTTAACGTTAGACTAATAAAGACAGATGCACTCTCTAGCTTTATCTGATACCACATTACAGTTAAAAAATCATAAACTGCTGTATAATTTTGTACACTCATCTCATTGACTAACCGAGCCATTTATGCTATTGAAACGTTATGAGACTTTATACATATCAACAAGCATTAAAATAACAGAATGGGTGCAAGAGCATCAATTCAAATTTCAAATTCAAAAGGCTAAACCTTACCAAGTCAGATCAATACCAAAAAATCTAACAATGACACCAGCTAAGATAAGAGGTTAGAGATCACACCCAACATAAGTAGTCATTGACACACACCAGAGATCGATTTATCAAAGTTTTGGCTCAACTTTTCTTTGAGTGAGTTATAAATAGAACGTATCTAGGAGATATGTTAGGCGATATCTTGTTTACATTTCACGGCACAATGCACTTTGTAAGTGATATTGAACTGTCATTAACTTGATTTTTTTGAGTGGTTACTCTAGACATCGTCGTAAGTCGGACACTTCAGATTGAAGAAAACTCAGTGTTATAGCGTAACAGAAACTTATCTTGACCATTTACACAGATAACGACGCTCAGGTAGCTTACGCAATTAACAGGCGAAGCCAATTCTGAATAGAACACATCGCTCAAATTCGATTAAACTGTCTTGAACTACGTGATCTATAAATCGACTTTTTAACTTATTTTGGTGGATCTGCTGAAGTTGCATTTAATTCTTAGCCACGACATTTGTCAGCTCACTTCCCCGGATTCATTTCCGAGTGCCTGCCTTACAACTGGAAAAGTAGAAAAGAAACCAAATTGCATAGCCATCTTAGCCGGTTGTCACTCTAACGGCGAGTGATTTTTTTTGGGGGGCTTTTATGAGTTTCGAATGGGCATTGGGAATTGGCCATCTTTTTGTAGTGCTGCTTGAGTCCTCTCAAACGAAACTCTAGCGCGCTTCTGAAAGCTTTGAATGGCGCTCGGATTGCATAGAAGATTTTTTTCTGATACTTGCTTTTTTCTTGGCTTAGACAAAATAAATCCAAACAGAAGTCTTCTGCAGATGACCGTACTCCAAAAAAAAGGCAAAACGGCTATTTTGCAGAGTTTAAAAAATTGTAGTTTTTTTTAAATGCTATAAAGTTGAAATCGACCTGAAAGGAGATGACGTTGGAAAATAAATTCAATTTTGAAAAAAAGCTTTAATTTCATTTCAACGTCACTGTTTTATCGAGCAGCTCTCGTATGTATTAAAGCGTAACCTGGTTAATAAGCGTTCGATGGGAGTCAACCCGGAGTATATAAGTACTTCTCTATTCTTCGGTGGTTTGGCCACACAGCACGAATGTGCCCATCACGTCTATTGAAACCTGACATACCATTAAGCAGTCCGGCGGACTAAGTACAACATCTTTCCTGGGCTTTCTTTGGCAAAGCACGAGAACACTTGAACAGTTATGGCCCAAGCCCATAGAATCCCTAAGCGAAATATAGAATATGTCGTATGGAATAGAAAACGTCGCGTGCGGATTCTATGGGCCGGGGCCTTTAGAGGTCTTTGTGGCGGATTGAATATCAATATGTACTTTACCTATGCGGCCTTCAAATGGACGAACAAGCATTTAGAGGCAGCCTCTTTTCTACCGTAGGCCCCATCTATGATAATACGCAACTGCATTCAAATATCCACAACGTGCCTCTACTTTCCCTCAAGTTTTTCAGTTTCATGAGTTGGAACTACCCTGTTTCACTCTCTTTTTTTTTCTAGACCGCCAGTTTCTCCACTTCAATGACATAAAACGGTTAGCCACGCAGCTGTCGTAGGCTGGTGTCTAACCTAATCACTGTCGCTTTCATCATGCTGGTGCCTATCAGTCACTAAGAATTTTTATTGGGCCAGAAAAACCCCAATATGTTGCTGAGTACATAGTTTTGATCGTTTCTTTAATAGTGTAAGTCACTTTTAATGAGCTAAAATAACATCGGAGCGGAACAGTTTAAGTTTCACGTTCTGAAACCGATAGCATTTCTCCGCCAAATATTGGAAGTTCTACATTTTCCCCCGACGCAGCTACTCGATGCCCATTTTTCACCCAAAACAAATTACGTGATGATAAATTTCAACCTTGTCCTATCCCGACTTCAGTCTTGTCATATTCCATGTTGGATCTCGAATTCCTGTTGAACAACCATCCCCTGTACCACACGTTAAATTGGCCTTAACTGTCAGAAGAGGGGAGGTCTTGCTTGCCCCTAGACCAACAACGCTGCGTCACCCGTTGATCTAAAAACGATTATAATTGCCCATTGGATGCCCACGTCTTTTATGACTCTACTCATATAATCCTCTAGACAACCACTCATTTCCTGAATTTTTCACGTAAGTCTTCGAATCGATGGTCTGGATGTACACAGTTGCTCTTCACATCTTTTCCTGACAATCATTTCAAACAACAAGGACAAATATCAAGCAGACAACAGCCTTCCATTCGTCATGGTTGTCATCCGGAGACTACCAAACGTCTCAAAACATATCTCCTTGGCTACTGTTTTTTCCCGCCACGCAATAACTCAACTCAACCAATTTGCTATCACAAACGAATGCGCAAGGTCTCAGTCTACTGACCCACAAACCTTAGACACAGAGGAGCCTTCGTCCCACTCGCGCCTTCGATACGCCGCATTTCAAATAAATTCATCAAAAACTTCAAACGAAACGCCAAGCACAGATACCAGAGTGATAAATCCATGCGAAGCACTTTAACCTTTCTTCCGCTCGTTGATTGTTATTCACTCACAGCACAGCACAGCACAGCGCCCCCATCAACTCCGCCCTCCATTTCGTCAGCCTCACTGACAGACTCTGCAAATATTTTAAAACTTTTCAAGCTCGAAACCTAGACATTTTCACACAAGCTACGCGCCAAATTGCCTCGTTGCATGCTAATTGTAATTTTCCCGCAAACGGACGCGAGGCGAAACGGAATGAAAAGCGATGAACAAACGAAACGAACGCACAAAAAATGCAAAACAAATCCGAACCTAAACTGTAGCAGAGGTATCAGCTCAACGCCAACCTTGAGCTTCACCAGATACAGATACAGAAACACATAGGTGGGGGTAATTACTTCGCATGTGCTCTGCTCACCTGAAGCGTTCAGCTTTTTTCCTCTGCCGACACAATGGAACGTTTCCGTTTGCGGAAATTATCACAACCAGCAACCAGATAATTGAGAAAATTAGTTAATGAACGGCTTGGGACGCGCGGTGGAAAGGGATTAGAGCGCGGGGCAGGAGGCGGGGTGATAGCTCTATTGGACGGGCTTAATTTGATTTGACAATGAAAACGACGGCAATGATGAGGCAGGCAATGTCACTTGACACAGAGCAGACGACGAGGTGAAAATGGATTCGTTCTTTGCCTTCCTGGACATACCGTGCGTATCAGGTTGTCATTGAGGCTGTCTGACGGGCTAATAAAGAACCCCAGAGAGGATTACAGACTGATGGCTCGTCTTTTTCCATGTAAATGTCGATGTCATTACCAGAGATTAAGTGGTCACAGAGCGGGTGTGTGTGGGAGAATTGCCAGCGGATTTGGGAGGAATCTCGTGTTTTTTCACTGTAAGCCGATCGAAGGTGTTTATGGGTGTCTGATGGCCTTTTCATTTAATACAGATTCGATGTGAGTAAATCGCATTAGAGTCGCGCTCTTTTGACGCCTTTCTGTTGGGCAGATTGATTCAGGAAAGGAGATATGAGGAGCAACTTCCACAATTGGTAACAACTATCCGGTTTTGTTCAGACACCCCGGGGCAAGATATTTATGTTTTGTGGCATCGAATCACATAATCATCATCATTTAATCTTCAGAAATTAAAGTACAACTCTGCTTGCTAACAAAGACTTTGCAATAGATGTCGAAATTTGAACAAATCAGTGATCTTGCAGCAACGACACAGCAACCCATCCAGTCCACAATGAAGTTCAATTAAGTTTTCTTTTTAAGACTCATTCGAAGACAAATTTCTACAAAAATCAAGTCAGAAACGCTCAAATCTGAGAGCAAAGTCAAGGGATCTGTAACCGTTTATCATTTTAAAGCTGCAATCAAAGGCGTTGCTGATTATCTTGCGGAATTACCGTCCCGAGTGGACCTGGGCCTCAACCAAGAAACCTCTCGAGCAAGCACGATCTTTTGCTAGCTATCGACCATTGCGCACGCCAAGTTGGTTGACGTCTCTCTCCACTTGAGTGCGCCACTATCGACGTGGACGTCCTCTGTTGCGTTGTCTCACTGGCTCGAGCTAAAGAGTCTCCAAGCCGAAGGCTAGTTGTCCATGTGCTCTTCATCGCCTAGTGATTTTAGGCGTTGGATACGTAGACGCCTTGCTAGCCTCATGTCGCAGTATAGTCCATAGAGTTCGCTGAAACGTCTTCTCCAAATGTCATCAACGTAATCAGGATCAAGGATAGCACGCATAACTTTTCTCTCGGAAAGACCAAGAGCTTCTCCATCCGCTTTCGATATTGTCAATTTCTCTGCGCCGTAAAGCGTCTTCGACTCTGAGCCTGTGGGACAACGCAACAGATGAGGTCCACGTACAAGGTGGCGCACACAAGTCGAAGGGCACCTCGGCCGGCTTGGTGTGCGAAACTGGAGACAGCTGGCGAAAGATCGTACTCTCTGGACAGCCATGTTGAGTGAGGCCCAGGTCCACCTCGGACTGTAGCGCCCTAAGAAGAAGAAGAAGTGTTACTCAATTACCTTTTGAGGTCAAAAACCAGCGGTTGGCATGAGTTAGTCTGCGTTCGATACGGATTTTTTTTTCCGAGAATTTTTGGAACCCTACACTGGAGCACTCAGACTCAAAACTGGTCCATTGTACTGCCAGGTAGCAACTCACTCCAGTGCCGTTAATTTGATCCCAACGGCAAATGGTGACTGGACCAGATTCGATTTCACTGGGATTCTAACCTGGGACCCCTCGAACGTGGGGCAACCACCTAACCAACTGCGCCATCCAGTCGTTTTTGATACCATTACTGATGTTATTTGTACTGGTTGCGGTGGAGACGAGGTAGACGAAATCCTTTACTACCTCGAAGTTATAGCTGCCTATTGGAACGTTCATGCCATCGATGTTGTGCTTCCTTTCTCGATGACAGCATGTACTTCGTTTTGCCCTTGTTTACGGCCAGACTCATTTTTGCCAGTCATGTTGCTCATGTTACACGACAAAATATAAAGTCTTTAATGCGGCCATGTATGGCGTTTCATGGTGAGTTAGTGCTGGCGACTCATTGGCTAAAGGTTTGTGGTTCGATCCTGGGCATACTAATTTTGACAAAACTTCGAATCACTGACACCGCTCAGAGAGTACAACTGTCAAGATGAGCATTTCTAACTTCGCCGTTCGAAGTCTACTTTTGAATGTGGCTACAATTTGCTTAAAGAATTCTTGACGCTGGACCACTTGACACTTTAATCTTCAATACTCTTGGATATTACCAGTATACATCAGCTTGCAGCCAATTATTCCCTGATATGATGTGCCTGTTGTGGGCGTCGTGACGTAGTGGGTAAGTGCGTCGACTCCTACGCTCGATGTTGTCGGTTCGATTCCCGAAAAACATCAAACATTTTTTCACGTCTCCACCTCTTTCGAGTCACTGACAATGCTCAAAGATTATAACTGTCTAGAAATAGCTTCTCAATTTCGCCGTTCGGAGTCGGCATTAAACTCTAGATCCCCTCCATTCGTGAGAGAACTATAGCACGCACAACACGAGGGGTTGCTGAGAAGCTAGGCCCAGGTCCACCTCGGACTGTAGGGCCGCCATTATTATATATTATAATATATTATTATATATTATTATGTGCCTGTGGCTAACGCTATGATTCCCATTTAGTATTCATGGCTGAAAAACAACAGTGCGTTGCCCTAGCCGACTTCATGTTACAGAGGGTGTGGGTTGACGCACTGCGTTCATCAGCTGTTTTTCTCAAATACCAAAGAAAAAATATTCTGTCAGCTGTTTTAATTTCTAAAATGTCAAATCAAAAAATATTCTGGTCAAACAATTGAACAGTATTCATGCTTCCAAGCATACACGGATTTCAAATTAGTTTTGTGGTTAAAATAATTTTAGTCAGCTGTTTTCGTGTCTCAAATGTCAGTTGCCACAAAATGTTCTCACTTTGGGAAAAAACTCTCCATTTGGGAAGCATCTCTCAATTTCGCTCTCACAACGCATCGCTCGGTCAAATAATATCCAACACGTTGAATAATGGCGTGCGTTGGGATTACGTTTTACCTTTTATTACGATCCTCTCATCTCTCTCATTTTGCACTTACGTAGGTCGACGCAATATTTCGTGCAAGTCCATTGAATTGTGTGCGTTGATAGACAACGCTGACGCTGACGCACTATTGTGTTTCAGCCATTAATGACGACACTTTTTCAGCAATGATGCTGTAAGTATATGTACAGCCTTGGCCAAATGTATTGGGCACCCTTATTTTTTTTTGTCTTTGCTGCCAAATCACTTATCGGAAGTTATAAGTTTGAATTTTGTGGTTTTCGGCGAGACTATCTGAGGTTGTAAACGATTTTTATTTTTTTCTCTCATTTCATTAATTTTGTTTTGCTTTTTGAAGATATAACAAATCTTAAATGGTGCCTAGTAGATTTGGCCAAGGCTGTGTATTCCATACAGTTCGTCACTTAAAGTCGACTTTCATTTGCTCTCAACTCAAACGAGATCGACATTGCACGCAATACTCGTAATTTGTCTAAAAATGAATGAACGTTTTACACCCCGTTTCCGATTAGGTCTACGCTTCAGCATTGAATTTGCTACTTAATTACTTCCTAACATCAACAGAAAGTTTATTGTGGTTTATGTTTGCGGTAGTGTTGTACTTTAATACAACTGCGGCACCAAGACAATGGAAGTTAAATTAATTTGATGCGTGTTGAAGTCAATTTTCTGGTCGCTAGCGTTTACTTAAATATGCGCCCAGTTATGCGACTCCCATATCAATTATGTCTGTGATTGTTAGTTTTTTTCGCAGCTGCATGGAGTGTTGACCGAACATACTGTCGGTTTTGGTAGGCCATCTTTAGAATTACGTTAAAAAATGCACTTCAGTTCCACGCAACAGCATGCTTAGATAAAGTACTCATGAAATCGAGCGTAAGCCACTGATAACAAAATAACTAAATTTCTTTAGACACCAAACAGCTGTGTTTGACTACATTTCTTGTTTGATAAATATTGGGTCCAAGATCGAAAAATATTTTGTATGAAGTTTTTCTCTAATGCCTGTCTTTTAACTGAGTACAGTGGGATCCTATGCATAGCTGGGAACTCAATATTCAACAGCGGTCTAGCTCGGCAAGTATGGCGGGTTCTACACGATCATGTTGGTTGCTTTAACTACACGTCATTTTATCTTGCGGTTGCCTCCATTTTTAAGGTTCCGTCTAAAAAAACGGAACCTTTATAATTTCGGTGTGTTCGTTTGTCGTGTCTGTCACATTTTTTTATCTCCGAAGTTTATAAAGATATCGGCATGAAATTTTGGAATTAGGTACTTCAGGCCTATATTGTTACTGCCCATGCACCCAAATTAAAAAAAATGGGGCCATTTGGGGATTGCCCCCGTATAGGTGAAGTTGCCATTCATTTTGAAAAATTAACGCACACCTTCGAGTGATATATCAATACACAGATTTTTTGAAATGAGGTGGAGGTTCGCTTCAATACTTTTTGATCCAAATCTCCATTTGAAAAGTATGAAGCTCCAAAGTTTTTTTTAATGTGTCCCTCCCTGCCATTTCTAAACCAAAATGCTTAAAAATCTGGAAAAAACCTCAAAGACTTGGATTCGTTGAGTACTTTCATTTCAAATAATACCAATCATTCTGGCCCTAATAGTTTTCGAGATATTGGCAAAAAACGGTCAGTCATCGACATGCGAATTTTGAAGATCTGCAAACGCAGTATCTTTCAAGCGGAAATTTATGCCATAGTCAGATGCGTTCAGATCAACTGCGACATAGCAATAATGTCGGAGCCGCTATTATGGCACTGGACTCCTACACCATCAAATCCAAACTTGTATGGGAATGCTTGTAAAAGCTCAAAGAATTGAGTAGGATAAACCGAGTAAAACTCTGCTGGATACCTGGCCATACGGGGATAGAAGGCAACGAAATGGCCGACTCCCTGGCAACCATTCTGCGCTGTAGGAGACCATCTCCTCAGAGAATAATTCAGGGAACTGGAAAGAAGGAATCGGATAGAAACCTGGAATAACACTCGTGGAATGAAGCAGGCCAAGAAACTCTTAGGGCAATATAACCGGAAGAGATTCGAGGCATGCATCAAAATGAGCAAGAATAACCTCCGTATCCTAACAGGCTTCCTAACGGGGCACTGTAGGCTCAGGGAGCATCTAAGGAAACTAGGGGAAGGTCTCTGCAGATTTTGTGGAGAATTTAATGAAATTCCAGAACATATACTGGGATTTTGTGAGGCACTAGCCCACAAAAGAAAAAGAAGTCTGGGCAAGTACCTACTATCAGAAGAAGAAATGCAATCACTAGAACCATCTCTCATTCTCAGATTCCTGAAGGAAACTGGCTTAGAGAGAATACTCTAGAACAGATTTCTTCACTTATGCGCAATAGGAGTCCATTACCCTCAATACAACTCTGAAAAGAACTGTATTTGAGGGGAACTCGTAATTGTGCTAAGGTATTGAAAGAGGACACAATAAATCTTAAAGGTCGCGGTGCAATATACCCTCAACAATAATAATAATAATAATAATAATAAACGCAGTCTTGAATCCGGCTAAGAAACGTGTGCGGACCACAGTAAGGTCCCGCATTCGATAGCGAATAATTTGATTGTGCCACCGATTGATACCGTCCCTTCCTTAAATTTTAGAAATTCCTTTTTAATGTCCTTTCCAATGGAGGAATAGAAAAGTGGTAAGGTGACTCCCTGGATAGACGCTACAACGCAGGCCTGTAAACAGAGACTATGATGCAACTGTACAGCCTTGGTCAAATATGTTAGGCACCCTTATCTTTTTGTCTTTGCTAACAAATCACTTATTGGAAGTAATTAGTTTGAATTTTATGGTTTTCGGCGACACTATCCGAGGTTGTAAATGATTTAATCTCATTTCATTCATTTGTTTGCTTTTTGAAGATATAACAGATCTTAAAGGGTGCCTATTATATTTGGCCAAGGCTGTATATAAGGATAGTTCAAAAATGGGCTATTATTTGGCGCAGCCATCTTCTCTGTTCAGATTTCTTTGCTAACCGACACATGCCAGATTTTTTCAGGCAGAATTCCTGGCAATGCGAGAAATGAACACTTGCCTTCAATATTAGTTCAAATAGTAATCAAAGGCATCAAGTCGGTAAATGTAACTCTTGTACTGGTGAAACAATGCCAGTCAGCTATGGGCAACCTTCAAACGTTACCCATGTCTGTATCCCCGAGTTTAAGGACAACAAGAGAGTAACATCAGAAAAAAAAGCGACTGGATGGCGCAGTTGGTTAAGTGCCTGCAACAATTTTGAGGGATTCCAGGTTCGATTCCCAGTGAAATCGGATCTGGTCCAGTCACCATTTGCCGTTGGGATCAAATTAATGGCACTGGAGTAGGTTGCTACCTGGGAGTACAATGGACTCAGTTTTAAGTCTGAGTGCTGCAGTAGTGCTTAAAAAATGCTCCGAAAAAAAAGAAAACATCAGAAAAACCCAAAACGATCAACCTGTTAAACAGATTTAGAGAATTCTCCTTCTGATGGCGCTACAGTCCGGGATGTACCTGAGCCTCAACCAACAAGCCTCTGCAACTGGCACGATCCTAAGTCAGCTGCCTCCAATTACGCTGACTGAGGTCCTTTTCCATTTGTGTGCGACATCGGTATATGATTTGAAGATTCTGCGGACTGAAGCCAAGTTGTTCATGGCCTAGTCATCTTAGGCATTGGATCCATAGACGCCTGGTTAGACTCATGTCGCCCATAGAGTTCGTGGTTGAATCTTCTTCTCCAAATGCCATCAACGCAAACAGGACCGAACATAGCACGCAGAACTTTTCTCTCGAAAAGACCAAGGGATTCTTCATGTGCTCTTCTGATTGTTGATGTCTCCTCGCCATAGAGCAGGACCGAGATGTTCAAGGTGTTATACAAAGTCAGCTTAGATCTTCGAGTGCGGGCTCTACTACTCAATTGCCTCTTAAGCCCTAAAAAACAGCGGTTGGCAGTAGTTATTCTGCATTTAATCGCGGTACTGATGCTATTCGTACATCGCACATCGATGGCTAGGCCATATAAATCGTAACTTTGTCCTAAAGAATCTTCAAATTTGAAGCAATAGGGTCGTTAAATGGCATTTAGTCAACCTGAACTTGGTTAAGACTTAGATCCACTCTTCGGCTTGTGCAATGAAACCTTAGGTTAGATTAGGTTAGGAGGGCTTTATGCTGTTGCCAGTAATTACACCCAGAGGTCGTGAAGGTCCATTGTGTATGCCCTGTAAGGATTGCAGGCTTACCCATAATTAACGCAGGGTCAGTATGTAATTACCAAAACCAGCCCTTTCTAATTAGAAATTTCCTTAGGTAATGGATCTGTGCCTTTGTCACATCGGTGAGCTCGTGAAAGAACCTTGCGTTCAAGTGTGTGAGCCGTCGTTCTTGTAGAGCAAGGCAATGACAAAGGAGATGCTCCACTGACTCAATTTCTTCTTCATCCCTACAGAAATCGATCGCCAGGATTTTTATGAAACCTTAAAATGTTCCCAAAATTATGGCTTAGACTTCTCATCTCATCTCATCTTCAGTGACCCGCATGTTCCACTAAAGGGGTCGCGACACGCGAGGGAAAGGCACGCACGAGAGATTTCCAGACCACTCGATCCTCCGCCATCGACTCTAGCTTATCAGGAGCTATGCTCAAGTGCAACCAGGCGAGTTTTTGGACCTGGTCCAACCATCTCGTCCCGGGTCTGCCAAGCGGTCGCCTGCCTGATGGACTCGCATTCAAGGCACGTCTCGGAAACCGTGATGATGGCGATGTTCGTGCCACGTGACCAAACCATAGAAGTGTAGCCCTTTCCGTTCGAAGAAGCAGCTGCCCAACATTGAGTTCCTAGGGCACTGCCGTGTTTCTCACCCTATTCCGGCGAGTAATTCCCACAACAACACGAAGAAATCTCATCTCGGCAGCTTTTATTTTATTCGGTCATTACCCAAATTTCATGACCATAGGTGAGCGGTGGAATAAATACTGCGTTAAAAACTGTAAACTTGGCTTTGACACCAAGCTCGGCCTTTCTGATTACAGATCGACCAGATCGACCAAAAAGAAATACTAGTTATTTGTTGAGCTAAGTAAAAACAATGAAGTCTAGCTGATCTCCCTCCATAAGCGTATTTTTAATGGAGCCGTTATACCCCTTGGAACATCACGGTATATACACTAAGATCAAAAAAGTTCCATTGTGCTGCCAAACTTGATAACAATGCGATTTATTCGCCAGTTCTGTCGCAGTTGCTGTCTGCTGTCTCGCCGACTGTCGGTGGAAATTTGTTGTGGGCCTCGAAATATTCTGTAAATATTCATCCTCAAGTAATATTTTAATAATCTTTTTCATACCCGAACTAGATATACACAGTCGGAAGCTATTGAAGCGAACGCCTGGTACTACTGACTGATTTCGTAGCAATCCTCTGACCACATTGCTCTCATTGCTCTGATGGGCTTTACAACAACTTCAATTTAAGATGATTATCCACAAAAAATTTGCTCCCATCAGGCTGTCAACAGTTTTTAAACTCGAACGCACATATTGTTCATTCCAAGGGCGCTCCAATTTTTCTGAAATTTTAGTCCGGCTTCCTATTCGTTTTCTAAAGAAGTCGCTTGCCTCAGTCTTTTCATTGAAACGAATTCAATAAAAAAAAAGTTATCAAACCCACATTTCCCCAAAGCTGTCCATTTCGACAACAAAACACTTCCCATCTCAATCAAACCACTTTCAACCACAATGCTGTGTACACAATAACTTCCCATCTCTGGAGATGAGATCCCTTTGCTCAATTAAAATTTCCAAACACAATTCAATTCCACATGAAAACTTTAAACCGAATTGAATTTACAAAAACTTTCCAAGGACCTCAATCAAATGTCTCTCCGACGTCGATTCTCTTTTATTTTCCTGTGTACTTCTCAACTCGGAATACAAATGAAATGTATCTCCTGCGATTGAACGGATGAAGATTAATTCAAACAAATCCCCAAGTAAGGCTATTACGCCTTCCCAGTTCCCCAGCCTTCGTGCCAACTCAAAATCATGATGAGATGAGTGAGCCACAAATTTAAAGGCGAAGAAAACTCCGACCCGCCAGCTGAATGTTTCAATTATTCATGTCACCATGTTTGACAGTTTGGTCTTTTTGTTTCTTATTTCCCCCGACGGAGTGAGATAATTGGGTTCACAGAGAGCCCCACCCACGGCGGCGGCGGCCGAGTCTGACATCACAGGATGTTACTTAAGGATTCAACGCCTCCAGTTGTCATTACAGAAATAGGACTCACCTTGACACGTGTTAACCCAACGACGAGAACAATTTTGAAAGACCACCTCGTGAAGTCCTTGAGTTGTTTCTAAGTGAGTGTGAGGGGATGTGAGTGGGTGGCAACCACATGAGGCGCGTGCAGACGAGTCTTTGACGTTGCCGTTCACTTTCGAAATCGATTTGGATTTGTTGTGGTATTTTCTAAGCCCTTTGTTGCTCACTCCTATTTTTGGAACATCAAGAGGTTGTAAAACAATTCGAATACCTTTGTGCGACTTATCGCAATCAAACGAAAAACGTCGGCGGACGACATCGCGATATGAGTTGTAAATTGCTTTCTAATCGAATGCTTATCCCCCAACCGCCGTCTGTGATCTTTTTCGGTGCGTAGTGCGACGCGTAGGGTGTGCGGTAGTCTTTCTGTGACGTCGCATTCAATTGCCCTCGATCTGGAGAAGAGCACAGGCTAGTGACCTCTGAGGAAGCTCAGTTGCCCGTGGCAAAATTTGGAGCGTGAATTTTTCAAAAAATAGTGACTCACATTCGCGTGCACAATTTATCTTTTCCTCTGTATTCGAACGGAAGATACAAATTGTTCACGTTCCAAAATCACAGTAAATTAGACGATGATTAATGGAGTTGGGTGCCAGAAAGAACAACGACTTTTAGATGAACTGTAGAAAAATCTAAGCAAATGAGGTGCTTCCATTCCGTTCCACTGGAGGGAAGTGGCAGAAATAATCTCGTGATAGATGGTGTGAACATCGCTCCTGAATATACAGCCTTGAACAGTTTCGGACACGAAAAGTGTTCTATTTGCAAGGCTGTTAAGCGACTATTTATGTGCCTCGATTCAAATGTCAAAACCGTCATGGAGCGTTGTTATGCGTTGTCCACGATGATAAGTTTGTTGTTGGGTAAAGATTCATGGCGTCCGTTTGCTTCTGTTTGTCTAGATAAAAGATTAAGATTAGCGTAGAAGTTAACTAAGTTTAACACTTAGATTCGCGAAGGGATGTCTTTCTCATCGCTATCATCGTTTCACCGTATCATCTATTGTGATTTCTTCAAGAACCTGAGGTCCTATAGGGGCAAATATTAACCTCAGTTTTTCAATGAATGAGAATACATCTTTATCAGGACTAGCTGCGATATCTGCTGATCGGGGATGTTCCAGTCAAAACTGAAGTAGTCGTTTTTTTTCCTGGTCCATTGCAGTGGTTAAAAATTAGTACAAAAGTTTTCTCGTAGCCATGAAATATTTCGTCAACTGCTTTTTCTGAAACACCAATTCTGTGCAAATGTTTCCATTTGTGGCGTCAGTGACCCATAAGGAACCCTATTAACAAATTATTCAGGCTATTTGTCTTCCCCCTTGGATTATCTTGGGATTTGACAAGAATTTCTTTGTTTGTCTGTTGCCTCCGGTTAAGTACAAATTAGCTGCGGCTCCCTTTGGAGGTAATTAATGACATACCGCAGAATAGTGTCAGTCCTTCGTTTTTAAGCAATTTTTAGTCAGCAACATTATTGTATGTGGACAATCCCATACTGTGTAGGATCCAGGGTGGATTGCGATGGTCACATTCAAGTTTCATGCTCTGCGTGGTGTGATTGTCGAATTTGTGAATCGCAAATTTGCGATCGTTTTCATCTGACAGCTAAATTGATGTCGTTTTCATATATCTTCGTCGGGTTCATATTCAAAATATACAGCGTGGGCTAAATTCAAGTTTCTTTTTTAAAATGCAATAAAATTAACAACATTGATTTTTTTTTCCATCCATTACGGCTTTATTAGTAACAACAAACATTCCCATTAAATATGAAATACAACGTCGTTCAAGTGGCTGTCTCGGCTGGTGTCGCAGTAGCGCATTCTGTCACCCTAATTTCCCAAGACCTTGTTGATGGTTTTGGGCTGTAGCTGTAGCTTACGGATTGCTTGGATGATATTGGCCTTAAGTGCTTGAATCATTTCCGGATTGTTGGCATAACATCGGTCCTTCACGATTCCCCTCAAAAGAAAAGTCAAAAGGAGCTCCGAGGCGGCCAATTGACATCGCCAGGACGGCTGATAACATGATTTGGGAATTTGGTGCGCAAAATATCGATTGTGGCACAGGATGGGTGGCATTGCGCGCCATCCTGCATAAACCAGAGGTCATCCAAATCCATGTCTTTAATTTCGGTAAAAAATAAAGTCGGTTAAAATGGCTCTGTAACGCCCACCGTTAACCGAAAAGTTGTTCCCAGCCTCATTTTCGAAGAAAAATGTTCCAATGATGCCACCACTCTACAATCCGCACAAAACTGTCGCTCTCTGTGGATGCATTGGCTTCTCGACAATAACGTGCGGGTTTTTCGAGCCCCAGATGCGGCTATCGTATTTTTAGCGCAGCTGCTGAAATGAAAACGCGCCTCGTCAGAAAAGATGATTTTTCGCCCAAAATCGTTGTCCAATTCAAGCTGCTCTAAGCCCCAAACTGCGAAGCGATAACGAAGCGGATGATCGCGCGCCTTCAATTGGTGCGTCAATTTAACCTTTAAGGCGAACAATCCGAGATCTCGGTTTCATTCAAATTCTCCTCAGGCTAGTGCGTGAAATATTGAGATCGATGGCGAGTTGATGTTCGTGAATTGAGTCTTACACTCTCGGCCATAACACCGTACAGTACGACGACGGAGACCATGAGTGTTGTCCACTAGCATACCAGTCTCACGAACTATTTGCACAAACTTGCGTACAGCAGTCGCGGTGGTTGCTTCATTTTGGCCAAAACTTCTTTTCAAAAAACGCACTGTTCGTTACACATCACTCACTTTGGAAATAAGTTTTCAATATTTCCCAACATTGTTCAAGAATAAAGCTACTAATTTCTTCCCGCAGAGGTATGATACTGACTTTCTATCAAGATTTCAAGCGGGAAACAGCTGTCAGTGTCAAAATAACCGATGATTTAAAAGAAAACCACTAGATGGCCAACCCTGTATATTCACAAAGGGGTGTTCATGGGCCATGAATGTTTAATTTCAGTGTGCAGCCATAATTAATATATGGTATATTAACAAAAAAACGTTTAACCAATTAAACAAGAGACAAAATAATTAACTACTTAAAATAAAAAGGACAACGATAAGGCATCCCATAATATTTAAAAATTTAAGTAATTTAAAATCGTCGCATATTTTTCCTGATCTCATTACGCAGACTTGAATATATTTTGATAATTAAAAGTGTTGATACCCCGATTTTGCTTGAGTTTAGCACTTCTACTGTCGGAAAAAATTAAAATACTCTTTTTTGATCTTCTCTAAACTTTGGTTCATTTATCGAAGTGAACATCCAGAAAGCTGTTTCAGGATTTATACCTTAAGCTCCTCTGAAAAAGACTTTGCCGGTATGGATTTCTTTATAATTTTGTCTAGATGTGAGTTCCATAAGTGGGTGTCATCAACACAGAGGCACTCTTAAGTCATCCAAGGTCCATTGTGCATTTAGAATAATTCCGGTAAATGTAAATTTTTGGTATAGTCAATGTTTTTACATAAGAGCATTATATTTTTAAGTCTATCTCTTCACGCTTGAACTACATGTTATTTCCAAATCGTTCTGACTTTAAACAGTTAACAGTTTCAGCATAAATGGAGGCACAATTTTAAATAAAGTCCAAAAATGTTGTCAACATGCCCACCTCTATTAAATTCAAAAAATTGTCTCTTTTTACAAAATTTGTTTGTCGCACATTTTTTATATTTCCACTATTGGTTATCTCAAATGCTTTTTTTTTGTTTAAATTCCATTTAAATTTTAAAAAATTGCTATGATGTTTTGTTGGTGGTATCGACAACATCAGACTGGCTTTCACCGTCTAATTCGCCAATAACTCCAAAGTTCGACAGAAAAACTTCTATTAGCTGTGTCCGGAGATGAAAAAATTCTGATATATCTTATCCGTTCCTTTTCTCTACGTTGATTTTTTATCCGCTTTTGTTGGAGTTATAAAGTCCGAATGCAAGGACTTATGTCCCCACCCGAAGCGGTGTATTCTTGATCCTTGAGTAGACCAATGGCTAGTTCTGCACGAATAGCTATCGGCACAGCTGGACATACATATACAGGAGCAAAAGCCGAGCACAAAACTTCCATCATACTTTTGGTTCCTACGAGATATTCTGTTAGGTCAACGCATATTCACTGCCCAACGAACTTTAATCAGGTTCAAGGAGACATCAATTTGATGCCATCCAAAAATTGAAAATCGTTGCTCGACAGACCGTAGAGCTTGTGTGTGTCAATGGATGAGGTCTCATGACTCCGTGTCTGAAGGGAAGGGCGAACGAATTATTTGAAATTGAATTCCTCCCACACTTGGACTGCAGCAGACAGTTGACAGGCATCTTCTGCTTCGATAATGAAATCAGATCTCTATCAAAGGCACTCCATTCGCATGACTTGATAAATCCCTCTCAACCCTCCTTCAGCCACATTAGGCATCTGATATGCCTCGCCGACATCTGTCAGCAGCCACACATCACCTTCGAGATTACTGTTGCCTCTCTAATGCTCATTCAAAGGATAATAATCTTCCCCCACTCGACAGCTCGGCCTCTCTATCTCTTGCTCTTCTATTTCCATTGAAGCAAAAGTTCACGGATGCCGTTTACGAGGAAGCGCATAAAATTTACCGACGTGACCCAACGGCTTTGTTCGGTGCGCCCATTGCGCTCTCCCGCTATGTGCACGTCCCCGGAAGAAGCGCCCAGATCGCGGTGGCAACTGCAAACGAGTCATGAACTAGTGAATCACGATTTTAATTTCGAATTTAATTTCTCTTCGTATTTACTTTGAACGTTTAATCGATTTTGTGATGAAGTCTTGTTATTTTTTGGATTGAATTGGATTTGGTGGGTGGCGCGCGGCGGTGGATTGCCACCGTCGATCTGGTATGCGGCGCATTCATGTGGGATATGTCATGCTCGGGTACATCTGTGTTTGGGCGACTAATGGTCGTGTCATCGTACATCAACTGGGACGCGAGAGAGGGGGCCAAACTAATTAAAGTTTCACCGGGTCGTGATGTTTGCTTTCGAAGTGACCGGTGCTTTCTCTGGAAGAAGTGAGTTGCTGGGCGGTCTCTATTCCCCCTGACCAGTGGTTTGTCTGCAAATGGCCTTAAGTCCTTCCATGGAACTCCAAAGTGGTAAAAGAGGCCACTCGTCCTGAGGCCTTTTGCACACATGGGCGAGAACATCATTAGTCTCAGCACACCTGACGACTGATGATGAGCATTCGCTGTTCTCCACTCCAGCTCTTGGATGAAACAATGCTCAGCGGCATTTACGAACCGGTGCACACCTAGCGTGGTTTACTATTCCCACACGAGGCGCTGAGCCGTGCGAGACCTTGAACTCGAACGCGCACAATTCTCACGGCAATCAATCAAAGCACTCTCCTCGCATATACTCCCTCCAAAGTGGACAAATGGGCGCATTTAAAGGCTACCGCCAGCTTAGTCAAAATCCCGGCACAGCGCCCATTGGGATTCCCAGCATCTGCGTATTGTGCTGAATTCCCACAGAAAATCGATTATCTCACCGCCGCCGCGGCCGGGATTGAAACGAGTTGCTGTTTAGCTAATTAGGCATCAATTCAGTCCCAAATGACTCGCCCTTATCCCGCAGCGAAGCAACCAACGTCGTGGACAGCCGCGAATAGTTCGACTTCACGCCCTGACACAGACCAGACAATCCACCATCATGACCCACTCCCTCTTTTGATGTTATGATTTATATGCGCTCCCTTTTGTCGTGACAATTGTCGGCTATGTGGTTCGTGTTCGGTGGCCATCGGAATGGGAATCCACGGCCCGGATGTAAAGCCAGCATTTATTTTAATTGCGACTAATTATGATGAATTTTTCATTGAGTCGCCCGTTCGATTTGATCTGTGCTGTGCTGTGTGCCTGAAGTTAATGGGCTAAGCGGCATGTTGTGAGCTATGGAAAAGTCTGAACCGGATGACTGTTCCTTTATCCTAGCTATATGGGTCACATTCGAGTGGGACGGGGTGGGGTGGCATGGCAGCCATCCTTGCGTGATTGTAATCCATCTTTTGTGCGACCATTGAGGGTGCTTCGGAACTCTACAAAATATTGAAATCAGGACTGTCACATCCCGATGTGTATTTAGGTCAACAGACCCTTTATTGCCCGATGAATGATGGTCCTATTTATCTGACATGACTTATTATCTTTAGGTCATAGGGTGTCGTGCGAGCAGCTTGTTTACCATCAGTTTGCTTCGCATTTTTCGTGAATTATAAATTGCTCACAAGTCGAATATGTGTTGACAAAAATAAGGTCCTTTATGGAAATAGCCCATAGCGGGACACAATTAGTTGGCCTAAATAGGCCATTGCATTTGGAATTTTCTGGTTTAGGACGTGATTTAGTTATTCGGACTTCTGTGTTGACTTAGCGCCTTTGCTAGACTTTGGGCCGGTTTCTCTCGAATTTCGACTGGCAATTAAAACAAATTTCTAACAAATTTGCTTTCACTCATTATCATGGCTGGTCAAGTGAAATTTGCCTGTTTTGGAAAGGGTGACGAGATAGTATTAATAGTCATCAGTAAAATAAATTTACTCCGAAAATGTTCGGAATCGACTTAAACAATTATGTTGCTCTACTTTACCAAAAACTTTTCTTAGACCTAAAATGTCTGTATCTGACCTACATCGACACCTAAAATCATCCCTTAAGATTTGAACAAAATAAAAGTTGTGCTTAATTGAATTTGTAACCTCTTACTGAATCACTCTTTTTTGAGACTATTTATTATTTCAACATTTTTTCTCCTCAACTAATTTCTTTATTTTCTTCTTTCGTTTCAGGTAAGTCTTCCACCCTGCTCATCACTGAAAAGCATACACAAGGTAATGGCAAAGCCGTACATCATTTATTGGCTCTGCTCGCTCACATGCCCCCATCTGGGGACTCAATTATTTAAACGAATTTATTGCTTGTAAACAAGGGGCCTAGTCGCCACACATGAGTTTTATGGCCACCCCCATGAAAACTGACATCGCCACGACTCTAACTAACCTTAATTCAATTGCCACCCCTCGTGTGTAACCCAAATGCGAGACATAACCACAAGGGTCCTACGCACCCCGTGCCGCATTGCTTACCCCAGCTCCTGGGAACATTTAATTAAACTTCTTGTTGCCTGCAATTGAATTTGCCAGCCACCACCATCATCATCATCATCGGTCAGTTGCGCCCTATAATCATGGACCCCTCTTTCTCATGAGCGTTAAATTGAGCAGAAACTACGGTCCATGGCAAGGGAGTGATCCTTAATTATTTGCTCACCACATGGACGTGCGGAGGATGCAGACTTGATCTGAATTGCTTTGGTGATGATCTGTTAAAGCATCGCACATCGCTCGCTTTAAGTCGGAGTACACCCTTGGGATGGATCACTTCCACGACGTCGACGACGACACACGACTTGGAGTGCTGCAGAAAACACTTATCGTCGTCCGCTCCCCCTGTGTCGTCGCGCGCGGTAGACGATTCGCAAGACGGGCTCCACTTTAGGTTGGAACACCATCCACTTAGTGCTTGTAGGCACTTTGCCTCGGGTAATCACTGTGGGTGGAGGATGATATCGTCGAAGATGATGATAGTGTCGGCTGCCGGCGGCGGCGGCGCTGATGCTGGCTGTGCTGTGATTATGATGATTGCTATTGATCTGGGCTCTGGCTGCGTCCAGTTTTGCATACGAGGAGGAGAAGAGAGTGCGTTGAACTATCTAGGAAGTGCAGAGAATTCTTAGAAATCCTGGAATGTGCGTTGGTTTTTTGTGCAGGTCTTTGCCAGATCTCCTTGCACATGTGTGGCGCACGCGCAGAGGCTGAACGCAATCATCGATAATCGATTATTTTTACTTTTCTGCTTCGAGGCTGGTAGAGACAGGTTGTGGTTTGGCTCTTCCGAATTAACGACCGCTTGTTCGGTCTGGATTTGATGGAGAATCGATGATGACTGTAGTGGCTGGGCATTTGCGTGAGATTAGCACTTGTGACATGTGTACACACGGTAGTTATGTTTGCCTAACAAATTGATTAACTCCTCTTGGGGAAGTTAGCAGCTGATACTTAGCACTTTTAATTGGAATCGATTTGTAAATGACTGTTCTTAATTCCTGACAGTGGATTGCGGATGGGTTGAACTAGTCTTTAAGCATTTGTGCAGTCATAGCAGACGTCTGCAAATTGTTAAGCAACAGTTTAGGCGTCTTACGGGTATATAATAATAATAATAATAATAATAATAATGGCGGCGCTACAGTCCGAGGTGGACTTGGGCCTAGCTTCTCAGCAACCACTCGTGTTGTACGTGCTATTGTTCTCTCACGAGCGGAGGGGACCTACAGTTTAATGCCGACTCCGAACGGCGAGATTGAGAAGCTTTTTCTAGACAGTTATACTCTTTGAGCATTGTCAGTGACTCGAAAGAGGTGGAGCCGTGAAAAAATGTTTGATGTTTTTTTTCGAGATTCGAACTGACGACCTCGAGCGTAGGAGTCGACGCACCTACCCACTACGCCACGGCGCACGGTCTTACGGGTATAGAGAATATATAAAGATTATTTTAAAGAGAACACATTCTGGCCTTATTAAGAAATTTAAATAAAATAATAACGGCGGGAGAAATAAAATTTATTCTGACTTTATTTTGAAACAGCACATAATTCGAACGGCTGCCTAGACTTCGCCGACACTGCTTCAAGCGGTCGCTCCAATTTTTGATGAATCGGTCCAATGTGTGCAGCATTATTCCGGCAATAGCGTCTCGAATGTTGGCCTTGAGCTCGTTCAATGTGGTTGGCTTGACTACGGATTTGATGTAGCCCCAAAGACATTATTCAAGTGGTGTCAAGTCGTATAATCGCGGCGGCCAATTGATGAACGCTCGCCGTGAGAAGACCCACTCGCCAAATTTTCTCTGTCACAACTTCGAGTGTTGTGTAGCTTGTATCATAACATATGGCATGTAGCGCCGTCTTGTTGGAACCAGGGCTAGAATATATCGATATTGTCTTGCTCTGACCACAGAAAGTCGGTTAGCATTGCTCTATATCTGAGACCATTGACGGTAACAGTGTCTCCTCCCTCATTTCCAAAGAAATAAAGTCCGATGACGTCGCTATGACATAAACCGCACCAAACAGTCAATCTTCGTGGATGCATTGATGCTTGGTGGAATACTTGTAGATTGTGCTCCCTCCAATAACGGAAATTTAGCTTTTCGACGTAGCCCCTGACCACAAAAAGGAGCTTCGTCCAGGAAGACAATTTTTTGCCAAGATCCGGATCTCCGGCCAATATTTTCAGGTGCTGGAACTCAAGGAGTTGTCTATGGTCGTTCGATATCAATTCATGCAGGCCCAAATCCAACCGCAAAATAAGACAGGTTGACTCTCTGACGATGCCCAATTCAGCTGATCCATGCTAAATAGAAATTTCTGGGAATTCCAGAAACTGCCTGCTGCGGCGGCTATGTTTTCTTCATTTGGCAACATTCTCTATCTGGTTGGAGGCATAATGTCCAAACGAGTGTACTAACGCTGAAACCTTTCCACGATGCGACGATTTGCTTGCATACTGAAGCCATTATGTTGACTTATCTCACGACGAAATTCACTTTGGGTATTTACAACTGAGCCGGAATTCCGATGGATAGTCTGCCCGCTGAAATGTTTAAAGCAGCTGGAGATGATCTGGTTGGGCGCATGCACCAGCTCATCTGTAAGATATGGTCGGAGGAAAGCATGCCCGATGAGTGGAATCTCAGTATCGTTTGTCCGATCCACGAGGAAGAAGATCCCTTTGACTACACCAACTATCGGGGGATAAGTCTCCATAACATCGCGTATAAGATCTTCTCTGCTGTTTTGTGTGAACGCCTAAAACCTAAAAATAAAAAATCACTTTGTGAACAAACTGATAGGTCCGTATCAGCGTGGTTTTAGGCCAGGGAAGTCCACCATAGATCAAATCTTCACACTGCGGCAGATCCTGGAGAAGACCCAAGAAATGCAGATCGACACACACCACCTATTCGTCGATTTCAAGGCAGCATATGACAGCGTGCATAGAGACGAGCTATTCAGCGCCATGTTTAGTTTTGACATTCCTGCAAAACTCGTCAGGCTGAGCAGGATGACGATGGAGAACTCTCGCTGCTCCATCAAGGTCGGTAACGAACTCACCGAGACTTTCAATGTCCAAAAAGGTTTTAGACAAGGCGACGCGCTGTCATGCGATTTCTTTAACATCGTTCTTGAAAAGATCGTGCAAAACTCACTGGCCAACACAAGAGGCACGATCTTCCAAAAGTCTGTTCAACTGCTTAGACATTGATGTGATTGGCCGAATACAGCGAGCCGTCAATGATGGGTTTGCTGGCATTGAAACGGAAGCGGCTGAAATGTGTCTGGCGATAAACGAGAGCAAAACTAAGTATATGCTGTCATCGAGAAAGGACGCACAACATCGACGACTTGGCCAGAACGTCAGCATAGGCAGCGAACACTTTGAGGTGGTTAAGAACTTCGTCTACCTTGGCTCCGCAGTAAACAGTATAAACAACATCAATACCGAGATCAAATGCAGAATAACTCTTGCCAACCGCTGTTTTTATGGGCTCAAAAGGCAATTGAGTAGTAGAGCCCTCTCTCGGAAGACCAAGCTGGCTCTATACAAGACCGAGATCATCCCAGTCCTGCTGTACGGCGCAGAGGCATGGACAATATCCCAAGTGGATGAACAGTCTCTTGGTCTTTTCGAGAGAAAAGTTCTGCGCGCGATCTTTGGTCCTGTTTGCGTTGATGGCATTTGTATAGAGCATATGGACAACTTAGCTACAGCCCAAAGAGTCTTCGACTCTGAGCCTGTTGGACAAGGCAACGGAGGACGTCCACGAACTAGGTGCCGCACACAAGTCGAGGGGAACTTTGGCCGGCTTGGTGTGTGAAACTGGAGACAGCTGGCGAGAGATCGTGCTGGCTGGAGAAGCATGTTGGATGAGGCCTAGGTCCACCTCGGATTGTAGCGCCCTAAGAAGAAGAAGAAAGATTTCCGTTAGAATTTCTTCTTCAAGAAAGCGTAAAACGATGCATGATGAAATGGCAAACCTTACTGAGTATTTTGACAGCTGCTGAAGCACAACAATTGGAAAAACTTTCATTGATATGTGGTCACCCATCAAGGCCATAAATGAGGCTCCGATAATCTTGTTAATCTCAACTCCTTTGGTGTTACAAATCCAATTGGAGGAACAAGCAGCATAGTCTTTAAAGACCTATCCTGCTCTGCATTTAACTGAAGGTCTGAGTTCGGTGTTACTTTTTTTCTTCATCTCAAAGTAATTAACGTAATTGATGAGAAATGCGACCTCATGCGCCCTCTAGATATTCGAATCTTTGCGTCCCGCACGCCAACAAATTCACCAAAGAACCACTCATTCGACTCTTCGTTGCGAAAAACTGACCTCACCAAAGGTCCAACGTGCTCACAAGGCAAGGCCATATCAGATCTCGTCGTCTACTGCTCTCCCAA
The DNA here is from genome assembly GCA_930367185.1 of Myathropa florea. Taxonomy (NCBI): domain Eukaryota; kingdom Metazoa; phylum Arthropoda; class Insecta; order Diptera; family Syrphidae; genus Myathropa; species Myathropa florea. Next base: position 111,574,444 of record OV884002.1, read on the forward strand.
TGTCATAACTTGGGTAAAAATTGCTTTTCGTGTTTCCTTTTTCACCAAGCAGGTGTTTAAAGTACAAAAGACTGCTTTGCAAATAAGCAACCGATATCCTCCATTCAAACTCAACCTCCAACAACAATCGCAAGACCTTCTCCACTCCACAAGCGCACCATTGTATCTAACAATTCGTGTGATTTATTACAAGGAAAACGAGGAAATTGTCTACAGAAAACTATTTTACAATCGACTTATCCAGAAAGCAAGCGCATGCAATTGCAGCACCCAACCACAGACCAAGTGCCAAGGCTGCTGTCTTAACCGCACACTTTTGGTGCACACGGCTGAATGGACACACATAACTTCACGATAAATTATCCTCAAAGTGGCACTGGCAGGCGGCAACGAACAATTTTCACACCTGAAGGAACATTTTTTGAGATACATTTGAATTTTAAATTTTCTCCTCCCCTCGGACTTTGGCCAAAATCCGGTTGAGTGCGATACAATTCGAATTTCAGACCACCGTTTGGGGGAATTTACATCTGGTCACTGGACATTATCGAAACTTGTCAATGAAACTTTGAGGTGGCTGTGGCGAAAGTTTTCAGCGAGAGTGATTGACGCCTCGTCGAAGGCGAAGGGCGTTGATAAATTTGTATCTCCGACAGGGTAACAAGCAATCATTGACATCTGGTGGAGGGAAAGAAAGAATGGCGTTGATGTGCTTGGAAATTACTCGGATCATAAAATGCTGAATGGGTGATGGGAGTTGAAATGGTGAATGTACGTCAAGCTTCGTGGCTATGAAGTCTTCAGTCAAAGCATCATGGGAAAAGCTTTCTAATTGGGGAAATTTACGAGTATAGTCAAAATGTCAGCACAAATTGACAACGCATTCGGGATGTTTGTCGGTTTTGAAGATAACTCATCAATCGGGAAAGTGACATTGGCTTGCTTTGGGTCAGTTTTGCAATCAAATTGCTCGTCTTATTCTTTTTCTACGGGTTGCGCTACAGCTCGATGTGGAGTTGGGCCCAACTTTTACACTAACCACCTGTGTTGTGCGTGGCAAACTTTTTCATGAGTGGAGAGGACATGCATTATTATGCCGACTTTGAAACATTGTTCCAGAGAGGTAGCGCCTTGAAAATCGAGGTTGGTGTCTCCGGGAGTGAGCAGTGCACCTTCAGCCCAGAAACCCACGTGGTTAATCACTATGCCAAGGCGGCATAATTAAATATGTTCAAATTAAATTTTCCACGCAAAATTAATTTGAATTTTAGAAAATCGAACGCGATAAAGCTCGTGTGTGTTATGGAGACACGGTGTTCAACTAGGAATTAGGGGATCAAACTAAGTCATTAAATAGAGAATTGTTCCTTGGAAAACCTGACCAGCATGAAGATTATTTTTGGAGCCTAAAAATGCTTCACCTACGATTTTCGAATATTATCCAAATGTACATAAATACATGTATAGCTATAACCCGAATAAAGCGTTTAGCTTTGTAGTTGCAGAAGACTCTCCTTTCAATACTTAGTAAGCTATATCAAGTGTTCTTTTATACATTCGGTAATCGTTTCGAAACATATCATGTTTTTACACCCAATTATGTATGCTAAAACAGCACATTTTCGACTCTTTTTATCCTTCATTTTATTTAATTATTACCAATTTAATTGAGTTTAACAATAATTGAGTTATCAATAATTTGTCATCGCTCAAGTATTCAAAAATTCAAATTATCCTTTCGATCTAATTTTTCAAAGCTAAACTCGCAAAAACGAATATGAATCCACTAATTGCACATAATCAGTTTTTTCAGTCTACCCTCATTTTTTATCGATATTATGAATTATTTGAAGCAAAGTTGAAATAACGAGTGATTTTTCAAACAAAAACTCTAGTTCACCACATTAGTTTGGGTGTATAGTCGAGTATTTGGATTTGATATCATGTATGCTCGTAAGTACACTGCTGTGCAAAATAATAAGCACAGGTTGGTGAAAAATTTAATTCCGGTCATTAAAGCCAAAACAGCGTTTTTATACTTAGGTAGTTATTTTTTTTCTTATTCTGTATTAATTTTACTTTAAAACTAAAAGAAAAAATATGGAGTACCTACAACAGTACAAACAGTATCTGATCCAAATAAATTAATTTTTGTCTCATCAGACCAAAGTATGTTTCGCCATTTTTCAGGCACCCTCTTGCAATGTTGTTTCAGCAAATTTGATACGATCCTTGATATTTTGTTTTGATAAAAGGGGACAATTTTTTGGATGGGAAGCTTTTAGATAATGTTCTATTAATCTTCTTCTAATTATTGACGCATCGATGTTTAAGTTCAAATCCGTTTTGATTTGTTTCGATGTTATAAACGGATCTTTTTTGACGCATCGAACTATTCGAAGATCAGTTTTAGAAGATGTTTTGCATTTTCGAACCCGAGTTTCTTCCGAATAATCAAATTTTAAAGCATTTCTTACCATTCATTCAGAACAAGAATCATTTTTGGCAATAACTCTCAGGATTGCCCTTCGTTTCTGAGCTGGTTTATTATGTTTCTTAATTCTTATGGTGAGCAATGCTTCTTCCGACCCATTTTTCTGTAAAAACCCTAACATTTTCAATTGTTAAATTAACTCTTATAATTAGATTGTTATTACTTACAATGGAAAAATGCAAAAAAATAATACTGCAGAAAAGTTGTATCTGCTTATTATTTTGCACACATGATCACAACTGATCAGAACTACTAAAATAAACAAACTAGGAGCATCTGTTTCCTCTTATTTTAACCGTTATTAAAACCCAACAAAAATAATCCAAAATTAGCCCTCTGCATTATCACTCAAAGTTTTAGAGAGAGCGAGAGAGATAAGGTACCATGTGTTATTATTTTGCAAACAGAAATCGTAGGCACAATTAAATTAAATATTTCATGAAAGGAGAAAAAAACATCAAAACATTTTTTCACGGCTCCACCTCTTTCGAGTCACTGACAATGCTCAAAGAGTATAACTGTCTAGAAAAAGCTTCTCAATCCCGCCGTTCGGAGTCGGCATTAAACTGTAGGTCCCCTCCGCTCGTGACAGAACAATAGCACGCACAACACGAGTGGTTGCTGAGAAGCTAGGCCCAGGTCCACTTCGGACTGTAGCGCCGCCATTATTATTATTATTATTATTATTATTATGTTTCAGCAAATTTGTCAATGTCAGTAAGGTTTGCCATTTCGTCACGCATCGTTTTACGCTTGAAAAACGTGCGGATGTTATTAAAAACTGAGCATTACTGAAAATCCAGCTCGTGAGGTCAGTCGTCATCATGATTTCAGTGTGCAGGCAATTCGTCGCACCGTGGAAAAGTTTGAGCGTGAACACACTTTTTTGGACGTTAAGCCACCAACCAGACAGAGATACTCGTAGGTGCGAAATGAAGAAAACATAGCCGCCATAGCGGCCAGTATCAAGGAAGACACAGAAATGTCGATTTGGCGCCGATCAGCTGAATTGAGCATGTCCAGAGGGTCAACTCGGCTTATTTTGCGGTTTGATTTGGGCCTATATCCGTATAAGACTGTGGTGACGCATGAATTCATGCTAGACGACCATAAACAACTCCTTGAGTTTGGCTGCAAATGTTGGCCGAAGATCTGGTTTTTGACCAAAATATCACCTTCTCGGACGAGGGACATTTTTGGCTCAGCGGCTATATCAGCAAGCAAAACTGCCGTTATTGGAGCGGACACGATCTACAAGTGACCAACCATAAATACATCCACGAAGATTGACTTTTCGGTGGGGTTTACGGCATGGGGGCATCATTAGACCCTATTTTTTGGAAGTAAGGAAGGAAACTTACCTTTAATGGTCTCAGGTATAGAACGACGTTAGCCTACTCTTTTTGACCAGAGCTCGACAACATCTATATATCCGAGCCGTGGTTCCAACGTGACGACTTCACAAGCGTCGTAATGCTCGATGTTGTGAAGGAGGAATTTCTCGACTAGATCTCATGGCGAACGTTTATTATTTTCCGCCGCGATCATGCGACTTCACACTAGATTATTTTCTCTGGGGCTACGTCAAGTTTTTAGTCTACGCTAACAAGCCAACCACTTTGGATGAACTCGAGGACAACATCCGAGGCACAATGGCAGGAATAACGCCGCACTTATTGTACTGAGTCATCAAAGATTGAATCGACCGCTTGAAGCACTGCCAACGAAGCCGTGGCGTGGCCAATTGAATGACGTGCTATTTCATACATAATGGCATGATGAATATTTGGGTATTTATTTAAAAAAAATGAAATAAGAAAACAGGAGCTACAAAAATACGCGTCTTATTTCGAGGTGATCTGTACTCGAAGTGTTCGCCATTCGTCGTGTAGCTACTATATAAACTGACGAATGTAGGCAACTCAAATGAGACCTTACATAACAATTAATTTACATAACAAATAATTTATATTTTCATCCCACATGAATGTAGCTTCAAATTAAAACCATCATCAGTTTTATATCACACTGTTGTTGTGTTACTTAAACTTCGTTTTCTATCGTTCTTATCTGGTCACCCTGTATTTGGCACAAGATACCTGAACTCCTTAGCTACCTTAACATTTTCGTCGTGCCGCTTTTGCTGAGGTCCAATTTCATTGAATTAATCACATTTTTTGAATTTTCTCGCGTTTGAAGCGACTGAAATGTCGAACGTTTAGATAAATAAGGTTTGCTTGCCTTTATGACAGTTTTCTCATCGCCAGCAGTAAGGAAGTGTGAAAATTCAAGTCTTGTCCTCAACACTGTGCTCTCCTTTCAAGGTGCTTAAATGAATTCCCATGATGAGTCTTAAAATAGATTAGATTCTCCACCACTATTGAGCCCTTCAATTACATCCCTGTTGTGTCATCGTTATCGACACGCGCAAACAGCCCGAATTTTATTGTGTCCACTAGCGTGGACTGGAACCAATGGTCATTCTTAATGAAAGAATTATAACTCAAAAGTTATTTTTCTTCTTCAGAGCAAACCTCCACTTCATTTGTTATGATTTCTTCTTCCCCAGGGACTGAATCTCTCTTTGTAAACCCCTTTTCAATTAATTTCCATTTTTTTGTGCTCCAAAACGAAAAACTTGTTCCTCTTTCTTTTGCTGATTCCTCCAGAGAATTCCAATTAAATTAAAAACAGTACAATTCCAAGTTTTTTGGGCTATCGTTGAAAAGTGTAAAAGATGTTTCACGTTTCACAGAACCACGGGATGCCGGGGAGTTGTGAAATATTTGCATATACACATCCACCAGGGGACCGAAAATAAATTTCACGTAAAATTTACTGAAATCGATAGAGAGGGAGAGAGAGAGAGAGAGTAGAAGCAGCTTACCGTCGTTTGATTTGGGGGAATATTCATTACATTCTTTTATCTGAGGGATGACGGGTGGGTAAACTCGTGTGCAAATATGTTTACTCCTAAGTGCGTTCACAGGATTCCCTGTTTATTTGTTTTCCTCCAAACGGCATGGAATTGATTGAACGCATGTCCGAAATGGAATTCTTTTTGTCTTAACGATGGAAGTGAGTCTGAATGTGGACTTTTTATGCGTTCATGCGGACTACGATGTGAAGAACGTAAATCACTGAAAAGCTGCAATAAGTTAAGGAAGAAGCTTGGGGACTTACGTACATTTCAATTTCATCCGTAAAGGGGAAAACAATCATTAAATAACATTTCAAAGAATTTATGTTTTCATCTCTTGACGTTTTCTTACAAATATTTTGACTTTTCTTGACTCCAAATCCGGTAAGTTTCCGACAACTGAAAATCATAGTTTTAGAAATAAATTCACACAATCCCACGTCAGTCTACTCGCGTCAGAATGGTACGACATGATGGCAACGAATCACCTAGCAATCAACTTAAATAGGCTCTTACTGCGAACAGTGCTGCCAAGTTAATTAATTTTTTTTGAAAAAAAACAAAAATTAATTTGGTGCGTGGTTTGAAAAAATGCTTACCTTATCCGTCGTTGCCTGGAAAAAACTACGTGACAGTAAGAAGATTACGTTCGGCAACAAACGTAAGCCAAAGGGATTAAATTCCTAGGCATCAAACTCTATTTCAAACTAAATTGGAATGAAAAATGAAAATACGACTGGATGGCGCAGTTGGTTAAGTGTCTGCCCCAAGTTAGAGGGGTCCCAGGTTCGAATCCCAGTGAAATCGAATCTGGTCCAGTCACCATTTGCCGTTGGGATCAAATTAACGGCACTGGAGTAGGTTGCTACCTGGCAGTACAATGGACCAGTTTTGAGTCTGAGTGCTCCAGTAGAGCTTCAAAAAAAAATCCTCCAAAAAAAAAAAAGTTGGAATGAAAACCTCGAGGATTGCGAGCTTTTGTAGCGCAACCGCGCATTTTTTACTACACGATGTATTGTTTATACTCAACCGTAGCTAGGCAAGGATTAGAAGCGGTGCCCTCACGACCTGAACTTGCGCTACGACTGCCTGCGTCCATCGATGGTTGGATGACTCTCAAGGATGGAGACAGCCCAAGCGCATGCTCCCTAACATCTGTAAGGAATTTGCGGCATTCTTGTTATCTCCAGGCGACTTACCGGCATACTGCAGAGCACTTCCTCTGCTACCGTCCTGCGTTTGCTCGAATTAGGTGGCAGTTATTCGGTGCTGATAAGGTGAGAGCTGATGAGCTCATCACCGAAGCGCCTGCTGGTCTTCCGGAGGCGATTGCTGGAACTCCAGCAAATAGATCGCTGCCTGCTAGTACAATGAACCAGTTTTCGAGTCTGAGTGCTCCAGTCCAGCGTTAAAAACTTCCGACAAAAAATAAGCCCAAACTTAACCTCTCCACGGGTCGTTGGCCTGCTAAGCAAATAAAGTGTAATTTGTTTGCTCTTTTGTTTTTCAGTGATCTATTTTTGACAGCTCTCACATGGTTCGTGACATGCATCAAAGTCAGACATGATCACTTAGTATTGCCATTTCCTCATGGAAGGACTTATACTTAAAATTCGTGAATTTGCTTCTACGAGTATATGCTGAACTAATCGATACTAGTCCAGATTTGGGTCTGGTTTTGATCCATGTTGAGGTCCACTCTTATCAGCATGTCTTCGACTTTTTCAAAATGAATGACCTTAACTTAGGCCCTACTCCAAATTGACTTTCGGTCGATTTAAAACCACTGCGTGCCTTATCTTAGTGTACCTCTTCATGATTGAATTTTTCAAACACTGAAACAAAGAAATGTCAAGTTAAGTTACGAAAAAAACTTGACGTTAAAGTGTGACCCATTTTTTCCAACTTTTCCAACTTTTTCCTTGGTTTTGCCCTTATTTACTGCAAAACCCAATTTGACAGCTTCCGTTTCGATACTGTCGAACGCAACAGTGACAGCCCGCTTTGTTCTATCAATTATGTCAATATCGTCGGCGTTGCACAGACTTTTGAAAGATTGGGCCTCTACCATTAGTCGAGATTCGGTTACCTGTTCTTGTCACAATACTTAAGATGGCGCTACAGTCCGAGGTGGACCTGGGCCTCAATTAACAAGCGTCTCCAGGCAGCTCGATCTTTAGCTAGCTGCCTCCAGTTTCGCACGCACAGTTGGTTGAGGTCCCTTTCCACTTGCGTGCGCCACCTGAGTCGCGGTTTTCCCCTACTGCGCCGTCCCTCAGGGGTGGATTCGAAGACTTTCCGGACCGGAGCATTGATTTCCATTCGCTCTACATGACCTAGCCATCTTAATTGTTGGATCTGCACCCTTCTGGATAAGTCGATGTCGCTGAACAGCTCGTACAGTGCGTTGTTATATCGTCTCCTCCACTCATCCTCTATGCAAACGGGACCGAAAATCACCCGAAGAATTTTCCTCACAAAGCAGCCAAGAGCAACCTCATCCGCTTTTGACAAAGTCTAAGTTTCTGCGCCATATAGCAGGACTGGGACGATTAAGGTCTTGTAGGGTTACCTTGGTTGTTCGAGAAAGGGCTTTGTTTATCAATTGCTTTCTTAGCCAAAAGAAGCCGCGATTAGCAAGATTTATTTTTCGTTTGATTTCAGCGCTGGCGTCATTGTCGGAGTTGATAGCGGTTCCTAGGTAGACAAAGTCTTTGACTACCTCAACGTTATATCTGTCTGCTGTGACGTTCTGTCCGAGACGTCGGTGTTGGGTGTCCTTTATGGTTGACAGCATATACCCATCTTCGCGGCCTCCGTCGCAATACTCACAAAAGTGCCATTGACATCACGCTGTGTTCTTCCGATTATGTCAATATCGTCGGCATATGCAAGTAGTTGGACGGACTTCTGAAAGATTGTGCCTCTGGTATTGGCGAGCGAGTTTTGCACAATTCTTTCAAGAACGATGTTGAAGAAGTCGCATGACAGCGCGTCGCCTTGTCTGAATCCTTTTCTGACATCAAAGGTCTCGGTTAGGTCTTTACCGACCTTAATGGAGCAGTGTGCATTCTCCATCGTCATCCTACACAAACGAACGAGTTTGGTAGGGATGCCAAAACTAGACATTGCTCTGTATAGCTCGTCTCTGTAGATGCTGTCATACGCGACCTTGAAATCGATGAAAAGGTGGTGGGTATCGATTTGCTGTTCCTGGGTTTTTTCCAAGATCTGCCGCAGTGTGAATATTTGGTCGATGGTGGATTTTCCTGGCCTAAAGCCCCACTGGTATGGACCGACCAGGTTGTTGACGAATGGCTTTAGGCGTTCACACAACACGACAGATAAGATCTTGTAGGCAATGTTCAGAAGACTGATGCCTCAATAGTTGGCGCATTTTAGAGGGTCTCCTTTTTTGTGGAAAGACTTATACTTATCAAATTTCTTGCATTTGCTTCTATATGCTAAACTAATCGATACCAGTTTTGATCCGTGTTGAGGTCCACTCTTATCAGCATGTCTTCGACTTTTTCAAAATGAATGGTCCTAATTTAGGCCCCACTCCAAATTGGCTTTCGATCGATCTTAAATTACCGCATGCCTTATCATAGTTATTTTGTTACTTACAAGTTGGCGCTACGCTACACTAACAAGCCTCTCCAGGTAGCACAGTCCTTAGATAGCTGCCTCCAGTTACGCACTCCAAGTCGGTTGTGGTCCCCTTCAGTTTGTGTCCGCCTCCTAAGGCGAGGTCTTTCTCTACTGCGTCGTCCCTATGGGTTAGATTCGAAGACTCTGCAAGCCGGAGAGTGTCCATTCGTGTCCATTGGTGTCCATTCGCTCTGCATCTCAGTCATAGTCTAGTCATCTTAAGCACCTAAGGCGCAGTTTTTTGACTAGGTCGATGTCGCCTTACAGCTCGTATAGTTCGTCGTTGAATCTCCTCCTCCAAAGTCCGTCAACCCAAACGGGACCATATATTTTACGAAGATTTTTTCTATCGAAACGACCGAGGATATCTTCATCTGTTTTTTTATAAAGTGCTTCAGCGCATAAAGCTGAACTGGGATGCTCAAGACCCTTAGTTGTTCGGGATAGGGCCTTACTACTCAATTGCCTTCTCAGCCCAAAGAAAAAGCAAGAGTTATTCTTCGTTTTATTTCTGCCCAGGGTTTTGCCTGAGTTTATTGCAGAGCCATGTTCCTCAATTTAAAGTCGCTGCAACAGAATTTGATCTGATTCGGCTTGTCAGCCGTACCTCACTTCCAAAGCAAGTGGAACTGTAAAACAGCTTTTCTGTAAAGTGATCATATGTATTCACTAAAGACTTCACCGTTTCAGCATGTGGAGACATGAAATCCCCTGCAGTCAAATGTTAATTGGCAACATTATTAATCAAAAATCGTTCCTTCATCAACCGCTGATGTGGAAAATTAGTTTTCATCAAACAACCCAGGAGCATTAGTCATAAATCAAACAAGACCGATATTCATGCCGGAGGACCAAAATCACTGTGGAAATAAAACATTCATCTTCATCCTTGATCCATTTTGACCCAGTTCTCCACTTTACCATATCCAAAAGCACATAAGCAAGTGCACAATCCACTGCAAGACTCCCCCCCCCAAATATTTGGCCAATTCTTCATCACTCTTTTTTCTGAAGCATATGCCAGTGTCAACAAGTTTATGCGGCATTACCGCACGAATCCGTGATTGTGCACCCTTTTCACTTGTCAATTCCTTAACATGCACTCAAGCATTCAATTCCAGTGCCAATACCAGAGAACTAAATCAAAGGACCACACCACCACCACCCTCGGGGGCACTGCCAACTCACATACCAATCTCAAGCCACACAGCTGCGATCGAAGGTTTTTCTTTTAATTTTCCACGAAGAGAAAAAATAAATAATCTCCGCGCTCAAGAAAACGTTCCAGATGTTTGCGCCAAGTGGACAAAAGTCTCTGCGGCCCAACTGCACTCGCCAAGTCGACGTATGTCGTGGTTTTATTTTCTTGTATGCCGTGCACTTCGTCTCGGTCCATTGATAGGAGCCGCAATTTGAAAATGTTGCAGTTACACATACGGCCTCGCTGCGCAGCGCTTTGCCAAAAACGAAACGAACACACGAGAGAGGGAGAGAGAAAAGCCCAAAACTCACATCAATTTATTTCAAGGCGGACAGCGGGAGTCCCCTAATCCTCCGCCAGAGCACTCTTGGAGCAGCACACACTCTTGGTGTGCACAGCTTCAGTTGTGCAGTTGTTCCACTGGCGGCTAGTCTTTTCTCGGATGACCGTGAGGAGAGGCGGAGGAGAGTAGCTTGTGGGGCAGTTAACCATCCAAGGCGCAGCGAAACCCCCTGAAAACCACCGAAAAAGTGACTGCCGAGCGCAAGGCAATCGATATCCGCCTGATAAACAGACCAGTTTTTGAATTTATGAACCTTTTTGATGACTTTTTGCAATTAGTTAGGATTTTGACTGAATGAGCCAGAAATTCCTGTTCCAATGCTAAGCAGCAGGCAGCGTGAGTGTTTGTTTGCATGCAGAAATTGGGGTGTGACAGTGGCACTGAATTCGGGCGCACATGGGAATCTGCATAGGGCGTGGATGTGAACCCCCACGTCCCCACTTTTCCAGCCGCATCGGCACTTCGTGTACGGAATTTGTTTTTGTAAGTGAATACACTGCACCGCAAATTGCTGCACATTGTGTGCCAAGCACTAATTAGTCTTAACCCACTTTTGAAGCCCAGAAGTGCCAAAGAGATGGTTTTGTTCTAATGGAACTCGTGTGAGATGTGAATGTGTGCCAAATTGAAGAGATCACGGATGCAGCAGAGCGGGTGTTAAAACGGGCATGAATACAAGACACAATAAGTGCTGATGCCTGTAATGGCTAGTGCAACCACTTCGGAGAACAGTCTGTGTGGCAGTAAATGGTTTTATGGGATTAATTTGCTAATGACGTGAGAGTGTGTACTGAGTGATGGAGGAGCAACTGGGTGGTCGACAGTATTCGGTATTTCATGGTTGAAGGAAGAGCCGAATTTGTGTGAGCCGCTTTCAGTTCTTTGAGAAAAATTATGGAAATTATGGAAATGTAGTTTACTTATGCATTTTTTTTAAAATTGAATCTTGATGTGAATACATTAATGGCTGGGCAACTCTTGCCAGTTGTCCACCCTCGACTACTTTGTGGATGTCTCGAATTCCAATGTAAACCAAGAGTATTTTTGAATCATACATTTTTTAGCTGACTTATTTATCCAAAAGTTTAAACCAAGAGCCAACTTATCGAAACTAAAGGTTGCTTTATTAAGCGCTTCCTGTCTTTAAATTTAACTAAAAGAAAGTGTGTGTGAGGTATCATCGACATTTTTTATTTTTTTTAAAGGCCTATCGACGCCATTAATAATAATAGTAATAATAAAGTCTGAGGTGGACCTGGGCCTAGCTTCTCAGCAACCACTCGTGTTGTGCGTGCTATTGTTCTCTCACGAGTGGAGGGGACCTACAGTTTAATGCCGACTCCGAACGGCGAGATTGAGAAGCTTTTTCTAAACAGTTATACTCTTTGAGCATTGTCAGTGACTCGAAAGAGGTGGAACCGCGAACAATTTTTTTTTTTTTTTTTGAAAACTTGTTTGTCTGAACTTGTATTCGAACCTAGACTGTGAAAGTTAAGTGCGCATGGGTCGACGCACGAACCCACACGGCCACGGCGCCCACGACCATCGACGCCATTATATTTGGAAAAAAAAATCGTTGGTTTTAGACAAGGCGACGCGCTTACATGTGATTTCTTTAACATGGTTCTTGAGAAGATCATGCAAAACTTACTGGTCAACACAAGAGACACGATCTTACAAAAGTCTGTTCAACTGCTAGCTTACGCGGACGACATTGACGTGATTGGACGAACACAGCGAGCCTGCGTTAACTGGCATTGAAACGGAAGCGGCTAAAATGGGTCTTGCGGTAAACGAGGGCAAAACCAAGTACCATATATGCTGTCATCGAGAAAGGACGCACAACATCGACGACTTGACCAGAACGTCACCATAGGCAGCTATAACTTTAAGGTAGTTAAGAACATCGTCTACCTAGGCTCCGCGGTAAACAGTACAAGCAACATTAGTCCCGAGATCAAACGCAGAATAACTCTTGCCAACCGCCGTTTTTTTCGGGCCAACCGCCGTTTTTTTAGAGCCCTCTCTCGGAAGACCAAGCTGACTCTACACGTACGGCGCAGAGGCATGGACAATATCCCAAGCGGATGAACAGTCTCTTGGTATTTTCGAGAGAAAAGTTCTGCGCGAGATGTTTGGTCCTGTTTGCGTTGATGGCATTTGGAGGAGAAGGTTCAACCACGAACTGTGTAGGCTGTACAGCGACATGAGTCTACCCAGGCGTCTGCGGATCCAACGCCTAAGATGGCTAGGCCATTTAGAGCGTATGGACAACTTAGCTCCGGCCCGAAGAGTCTTCGACTCTGAGCCTGTGGGACAACGCAACAGAGAACGTCCACGTATAAGGTGGCGCACACAAGTTGTGGGGGACCTCGGCCGGCTTGGTGTGCGAAACTGGAGACAGCTGGCGAGAGATCGTGCTGGCTGGAGAGGCATGTTGAGTGAGGCCCAGGTCCATCTCGGACTGTAGCGCCCTAAGAAGAAGAAGAAAATGGGCGAAGCGCGCGGAACGTTGCCCAAACAGAACACCCATTTTATAAAACAATTTAGTGCAGTTAACTTGATCCCAACGGCAAATGATGACTGGACCAGATTCGATTTCACTGGGACTCGAACCTGGGACCCCTCGAACTTGGGGCAGGCACTTAACCAATTGCGCCATCCAGTCATCTAAGGAAGACCCTTTACTTCACCGGCTTGCTGTCTCCCGTCGTACTCTTACTTACTCGTACTTAAGCAATGACAAAATCAAATGGCTTTCGCTGTATTGTCCTGAAGTCAGCTTCACTCCAAGAAATCCTGCAAAAAATTAGAGAAATGATAGTAAGTGGCTGTCTGTAGAGCCACGGAATTGCCTCGATTTGAGGTAATTTTCTTTCATTCTTCAATCAAAAGGATTGAATTCTTCACAAAAGAATTGATAATTAATCTTCTGATCAAGTATTGCAGTACGTAATTGTCCAGGGTGGACCAAATAAGAATTACCAATTTCACGCAGCAGGTCCACAGTTTGTCTATCAGTGTGCGCAGTCACTTCAACTTGTTGGAACTACAAATTAGGATGCTGTTCCGTCATTGGCCGTAAAAAGTTGTCGGTCATTGTTCTGTAAAAAGCCCCGGAAATGGTTTCTGGTATTTCATCCTCATTCAATACAAGCCTACCCAGCTGGTTGGCTGCCGCCAATTGCGCACGCTAAATGGGCTGAGGTTTTTCTCAACTTGTGTGCGCCATAGGTTTTGTGGGCGTACTCTCTATAACGTTGTGCTACGGACGGGGAATCGAAATCTCTTGGGTCTTGTCCATGCGCTCTACATGGCCTAGCCACCTTAGGAGTTAGAACCGTAGACGTCTAGCTAGACTCAAATCGCTGTACAGCCCATACAGTTTGTGGTTGAATCTTCTCCAAATGAAATCAACGCAAACAAGACTAAAAATTTAACGCAGAACTTTTCTCTCGAAAAAACTTTAAGCATATTGCGTACGTACATTGGTAAAAAGAGGCTCCACAAGGCGAAATGCTATCACCCCTCTTATATAACCTCGTTGTAAATGAGTTGCTGTTGATATTTTAGTCGCCTACGCGGACGTCGCCGTTGTCATTTCTAGTTGAACGCAACGATCACAGACCTCATGTTATATGCTCTCACTAAGCCCGTCCCATGTCAATCCACAGGAAACTGAGCTACATATATAGTTCTCTGTTCTAGAAAATATAAAAATCTTCGTTTCAACGACCCATATGTTTAAGATAGGCTACATTTTTGGCTTCATATTAGAAAAAATGAGGAAGCAACATTCTTTATCGCATCAAGGGGACCAAAGCCCTCTATCGCTGCAAAAACTCGTTAGGCTCTAAGTCAGATATTAGACCCATACAATTGGAGGGTGTTACTGTCTGGTGCCTGGATGGCGCAATTGGTTAAGTGCCTGCTCTGAGTTAGAGGGGTCCCAGGTTCGAATCCCAGTGAAACTACGCTTTTATCCGGGTTTTCAAATTTGGTCCAGTCGCCATTTGCGATCAAATTTGGGATCAAATTAACGGCACTATCACTGGAGCGGTCGATCAGTGGTTGTAGTCTGACTGTGGGTATCACAATGGACCAACATAGTCTAAGTGTGCTGGTGAATTCACTAGCAGCCCCCTAACTTAACCTGACCTACCGTCTGGTGATCATACCTGGGCGTTTGATAGTATTCTAAAATTGCTCAGAGATGGTTCGAAAACTGTGTCAGTTGCGGGTATAGTGGCTTAATAACAACATCTATAGCCGCCTGCCTTAGGTTAGGTTAGGATTTTGTGGCTACATAGAGGTAAGCAGTTTCACTCAGGTCAATACAGGCACCATTGTAGTACCAAGCGGATCGGGTGTCTCCTACCCATTGAGCCAATTGGTGCTTGCAGTGAAGCGTTTGAGTTGACTGATGCTGACTCAAATAAATCGGTCAATGAAGTACATAGGTTCCTAGGTACGTCTTCCTATGATTTGAGAGGGCATCTGCCTTAATGTTGCACATTTTTCTAGTCGAATATCGATTAACACGTTGAGTGCCACCATACAATCCGAAAAACTGTCCCCACAGGCCTCGGATTTTTTTTATTGACACTTCGAATACTCTCTGGTCTCACGCAGCACAGCAAGTGTGAGACCAAAGTGGTCTCTTGTGGCACTCAACGTGTTAAGGGGCTCTGTCAGGTTTCGGACGCAATGTGTTATCTAACAAGCATATCAAAATTTGTAGTAACACCCAGGTTGCAATATAATTCCTGGATTCAGTCACTTTTCATTCACAGCTGCGACTATCTCTCAGCAACATCTCCGAACACTTAATCACCACCACAAGTATCGGGGAACAGTCACATTTCGGGAAATTGCGAAGCCACGCTACAATCTGTCCACTTTATCCCGACAATGAGAAACAATTGACAAACAAAGCTTAACGCTACAAATTCCGCCAGCAGACCGCAGTTGGACCGAAGGTACTACAAGCCTTTCCTCCAAAACTCTCACACTGCTTGATCAGAATAAGTTCAGCAGATGTCTTCACGAGACAACACATCATTGAAATGGCACAACGGCTTAGCTTAGAGTCTTCCAAGGAGGCAGTGTTCCTCGATGCATCTGACGAGCCACTTATTGCCGATCTTTGTGTTTTGCATTGTGAAACTGCTTCAGATTTAGTTGATGTTTTACTGAGGACTCAGTAATGGATTGATTCAAACAAATTTCGCGTCAGGATTCTGAATGATTTTATATTCTCTCTAAGGCCGTTGCTAAAGCGTTAAGCCATTTCGACTTGATTTAGAATTTCCATCAAAGTCCTCGACCTCACAGGACTTCTTATCCAACGAACAAAAGAGTTGCATCAGCATTTTGTTGCCACATCTCAACGCCATCTCAGTCCCGTAACACTCCACGAGAATGTTTGTACATAACATCCCGCGATAGAGGCGAAGAGAATGAGAAAATGTAAGAAGAACCCAGAACGCCCCGTAGCGCACACTCCACCAGTCACGTACCACTCACACCAGTCTGCATCTCCTCCACCAAGCCACACGACCATGACCACTTAAAGGAAATCACAACGCGCAAAAAAGATCCCGTCTCGACCAAGACCTCATGCATTCCCCGGCACTCATTCGACCATTTTAAGATCGCCTCACGCAAGAATCTAGGTGGATCCAAGCGCTATGCCCCTCGCACAGGAATTCCTCAGCGCTCTTTCATCTGAAATCTAAACGTGGGCATCCACCAGCGACTCCCCTGTGATCGTCGAGAGTATCATAGCTGAACGGCTCTCGCCGTCGTGGTCGTGGCTGTTGTCGTTCGATGATGATGATCCGTGAACGATCGATTTTTCACAATGACCAAGCAGCTCATGGACCAGACATGAGCCCGAGAACAACTCGTCTATGATAATCATTGTGATGGTGGCTTACATGCAGTTTGCGGAATCTCTTTCGCGCCACCATACATCTCATCGCACTAATGGGACTCACTGGAGGTGGACAGCGTCCATTTCGATTGCCCCACAGTGTACGCCATTAGATAACAAATGGAGTAACAACGAGTTTATGTCTCGATATATGGCACAATTGATGCATCCTACAAGTTCTTGACCACGCAGGAAGGACGAGGAAAGTCGCTGTGGATAACTCGATGCTAACTAACTCATGTCATGATGGAGGCAATTTAAGTTTGTTGCTTAACGGTGTTCTGTATCGTGAATTCCTGATGAAAACAACTTTAACACATTCTTTTGGTTTGGTACAGTGTGTGCGACAAGTGAGTTCGTTGTTTTTTTTTGAGGATTTTCTTTTTTTTTGAAACACTACCGGAGGACTTAGACTCAAAACTGGTACATTGTACTGCCAGGTAGCAACCTACTCCAGTGCAGTTAATTTGATCCCAACGGCAAATGGTGACTGGACCAGATTCGATTTCACTGGGATTCAAACCTGGGATTCCTCTAATTCGGGGCAGGCACTTAACCAACTGCGCCATCCAATTGCTTGAGTTCGTTGTTTGTTTTGATAGGTGGATATCACAGCATTGTTTTCCAGTGAAAATGTTGTCCGAGGGATTAGTTGGCTTGGGAAATGCATCTTTTGCTGTCGAAAACGAAGATTTCTGGACGGGAACACCTTTGTTCTGATGGCAGATTTGCACTACGATCCACACGAAGCACTACGATCCACACGAAGCACGGGAAAAAAAACCAAAGGTGTGCTTCGATGTGAACCATTCACACATGATCAGAGATGATCAGAGAACCACAAAATTCATCAAAGGCTTTAAATACATTCTTCGCTCACGATTCTCGTCTCTCATTGCACAGGGAAACCAGCTCCGAATCTCTTGCATTCTCCCCTTCTCTCCTCATCCCATCAGCCATTCTGAAATACCTCACGAAGGTAACTCGAACCCCAGACCAAATTCAAACCGGTCTAATCAGAGTGATCTCCTTTTCCGTGAAAACCCGACCATTCTACCAATTTGGCAGCATTAGCAACTTATTTACTTCATATTCGTCAAATCTAACATCGATTGACTCGGAATATAGTTGTTTTCGGTGCATTCCATCGTACCGCATGCCTTAAAGACTCATGTGGGCTTGAAACACAGGCACGAACAAAACTGTTGCGTCTACACGAACTTGTCCGCCTTCAGTTTTGTCGATGATGACTTTACTTTGCACACATGCATTTGAAAAAAGACAACAAATCCGAAGTAATTACCGTCAACTGCAGACACGGTGTTTACGCAACGTACGCTGTTGTGCCATCTGTGTGTGGATTCTCTCTGTACACTCGCGTTGTCGCTGTACACCCGACTTCAGGTATGCACTACGCTCAACATGATTCACTGGAAAAAAATCGTATTTTCAACTGTATCCAGTGCGAAAAATGGTGTGTATCTGCGAGTGTCTAACCGAAGCCATGTCATGCGTTCACAAATTGTATCTGCTTTTTATTTTCCTTCAGTTTTCAATAAAGATACACAGATATTTGAATTTCATAATTTTGCGGATATCATCCACCCCATGTTGCGTTGGGGGGCAAGGAAAAGTTGAGTTTGCGCGATTTTCAAGTGGGATCTGTGAGTGTATCGGCTTTCAAACAGTAAACACACAGCACTTTGATAAATTTGTATCTTAATTTAAACAAATATCTGTCCTCTCACATGTCTCGTCGCCCGGGCAGACGACACACAGTTGCGGTAATTAGATCTTATGTTCGGATGACCGATCCAGTTTCAGTGTCCATCATCAGCAGTTCTCGTGCGTCTATCGGTGTCCGACGAGTCGCATATCCGGGGTGGCTAGATGGGACATTGGAGGTGGATTAGTGGGGGAAATTTAAGCCGAGAGATAAGCTGATACTGGAGTGATGTCCATAAAGCTTTGTCCACTTGAATGATGTTTAATTAATTGTTTGAAACTGAATCAAGGAGAGTTTTGATGAAAGGGGGAAACTATGGTCTACACATCAGGAGCACACTGCTCTTGTTTATTTTATACAGGGTGGGCCAAATACAAGTTTCTTTTTAAAAATGCAATAAAATTAACAACATTGATTTTTTTTCCATCCATTACGGCTTTATTAGTAAGAACAAACATCCCATTAAATATGAAATACAACGTCGTTCAAGTGACTGTCTCGGCTGGTGTCGCAGTAGCGCATTCTGTCACCCTAATTTCCCAAGACCTTGCTGATGGTTTCGGGCTGTAGCTCACGGATTGCTTGAATGATATTGGTGCTTGAATCGTGTCCGGATTGTTGGCATAACATCGGTCATTCACGGTTCCCCATAAAAGAAAAGTCCAAAGGGGTCAAGCCGCAGCTCCGATGCGGCCAATTGACATCGCCAAGACGACTGATAACACGATTTGGGAATTTTTTGTGTAAAAGATCGATTGTGGCATGGGCTGTGTGGCGCGCCATCCTACATGAACCAGAGGTCGTCCAAATCCATGTCTTGAATTTCAGTAAAAAAAAAAAGTCGGTTAACATGGCTCTGTAACGCCCATCGTTGACCGAAAAGTTATTCCCACCATCATTTTCGAAAAAAAAAAAATGATTCAATGATGCCACCACTCCACAATCCGTACAAGACTGTCCATCTTTGTGGATGTATTGGCTTCTCGACAAAAACGTGCGGGTTTTCCGAGCCCCAGATGCGGCAATTTTGTTTGTTAAAGTAGCCTCTGAGATGAAAATACGCCTCGTCAGCGTCAGAAAAGATGATTTTTCGCCAAAAATGGTTGTCCAATTCAAGCTGCTCTAAGGTCAAAACTGTCACAGGACACTGTGCCATTCGAACTCACGTCTCAAGAATGGGACTCCCTCACAATGATTTCTGCAGAAGCTGCAGAGACGAAGAAGAATAGGAAAGCATAACGCATCTCCTCTGCACATGTAGCGCGCTCTTCACTCACAGGTAGAAACACCTTGGAGCTTACTTCTTCAACGACTTGAGCGAATTGCACAACGTCGGCATCAATCAATTAAAGAGCTTCATTGAAAGCACCCAATGGTTTTTTGGATAGGTGACATCAGATCCGCGTGGTATCACAATGGACCTAAATTGGCCTATCTACAGTCAGCCACCTCAACCTAAGGTCCAACCTGCGAAGCGATAACGAAGCGGATGGTCGCGCGCCCTCGATTGCCGAGTCAATTGGACCTTGTAAGCGAATAATCCGAGATCATGGTGTAGAATTCGAATTTTCCTCAGGCTAGTGCGTCAAATGTTAAGATGAGATCGATGGTGAGTTGATGTTCGTGAATTGAATCTCACCCTCTGTTACCTCTCGGCCACAGCAGCCACATTCTGATTTGTGCGCATCGTACGACGACGGGGACCATGAGTGTTGCCCACTAGCATACCAGTCTCACGAACTTTTTGCACAAACTTGCTTGCAAAACAACAGTCGCGGTGGGTGCTTTATTTCGGCCAAAACGTCTTTTCAAAAAAACGCTCTGTTTGGGCTACACAGCACTCACTTTGGAAATTAAGTTTTCAGTATTTTCCACCGTTTTTCAAGCGTAAAGCGGCTCATTTCGTTCCGCGGAGGTATGATACAGTCGGTATCTGTCAAGATTTTGAGCGGCAAACAGCTATCAGTGTCAAAATAATCTCTGATTTAAAAAAAACCACTAGATGGCTCACTCTGTGTCCTCTTTCATACAACATCTCCCACCGAATAACCAATCGCCCGCTTCTTTTTCAAATCATTGACCTCAAAATTTAGCCGGTAATGCTCGTCATAGCGGCGGGCGCCGTGACGTAGTGGGTAAGTGGGTAGGTGGGTAGGTGCGTCGACTCCTACGCTCGATGTTGTCGGTTAGATTCCCGAAAGAAAACACCAAACTTTTTTTCACGGCTCCATCTCTTCCGAGTCACTGGCAATGCTCAAAGAGCATAACTGTCTAGAAATAGCTTCTCAATCTCGCCGTTCGGGGTTGACATTAAACTGTAGGTCCTCTCCACTTTTGAAAAAACAATAACACGCACAACACGAGTGGGTGCTGAGAAGCTAGGCTCCCCGCCGCCATTATTATTATAATTATTATTAATACTCGTCATAGTGGTCAATACCCCGCTTCTTTCAAAAGATCTCTAGAGCAACAACTCAAATCTAAAACGAGCTTCACCCAATACGAACGAGTTCCATTTGAGCTCGTGATAGTGAAGCCAATTTCAATTCAAACCCGTCGCACGTACTGCTTGTTTCCCCTCATTCACATCATTAAAACATAAAAATACAATGGCCCACCGTGTCCACACTTGTACAAGTGCTGACACAAGTATACCTCCCCTTCGAAAGCGAATTCATACCAATTCCGTTGTTAAGGATAAGTCAATGTTTGCCCAGCTTCCTGGCGTGTATTCATTAACACCTCACTTCCGGGACCGTGTACATGCTGCCATCACACGGGGCTCACTGTTTGCTTATCTTCACTGGGCCAATGATAAGAGGACATGCAAATAGGAAACGAAATGGCGAGACGACAACACAATCAGCTCGGCCGTCATCCCTTGTTGCTCTAATTTGAAATCCAATCACAAATGTTGTCCCCCAGTCCTCGAGCGGACTGATGGAAACTTCAATTAGGCGACAGAAGAAGGAAGGAAGACGAGAGGGAAAAAACGCTTTAATTACGACACAGTCAGGGTCGACAATGAGGTCTAGGAAAATTTTGGTAAATGAGTGTTTATGCCACGGGCGAACTGTCCAATTGACAGGCCAACCGAACGACAGAGAGCGGGAGCTGAATGTGTGCGCCCTTAAAGCCGATGGTGATGGTGTCGGTGTTAACGACCACGATGAATGTGCTCGAATGATGAAAAGCGTAGGGCTTGCAGTGAATTGAATGCGACAACCCTCTGTGGAAGGGATACAAGCAGAGGGATGCAATAACGGCCACATCACCTTACAGTTGCCATTTTATTTCAATTTCCGCTCATCATCAGGCTGCCGTTAGAAGCAGCAAGCAACCGCCCCCGGAGGCGGTGTAATCTAACATCAGGAGCGAGAGTGCAGCAGGAAAGGATATTCCAGGATCCCATTGTCCGCCCACCCTTGTAAGTGTCGCCCCCTTTTTCTTGAAGTAAGCACAAACCGAAGCATTTGAGGCTGATGCACAAGTTGAGCGGTGGATCCTTGTGAACTCTCCAAGGACTGGTGCACGAATATGTGTACATTTACATAGCCGTTGGTGATGTCGCACAGGAAATTGAAGGAATTTACAAATTGCCATTGACGAGACATGCCGGCCGGGTGGTCCATATGCATTTTCATTTTCATTCAGTGCCTTGCAAAGGACTCGCTTTTTTTCGTCTCTCTGTTGGCCTGGTGCTGAAAAAGGATTCTGTTTACTTTATGAGGTTCGTGGCGGTGTTTGCGGATGCTGATGGGGAAACTCCCGACAAATATCCGTCATCACTTGGGCTGATTAAATGGACTTACAGATGGTGTTTCAGGTTGTAACGTTCTTTTGTTTTTGGAGGTATGATTAAACTTTAAAATTTCTTACATTTTCGGTCAGGAAGAGATTTACTTTCACGACAGTGGTAGTCGGATTAAAGTCGTACTTATAATATGTATTTTAATCAACCATATCTCTCTCGATATATCTCAACTGATTTCAAAGGGAATTTCAACAAAATTAATCAATATTTCTTTGGGCGACCAGATCGTCTTTGACCGTGAGCATGCCTTTCTATTTATATTTTTATGTCCGGCAACGTTGAAAGAGTCAATAGCTTGAAACACATTCATTGATTTTTTCATTGAAATTTAAGGCAAGAGGAAGACTTTTCTTTTTTTTATTTCGCTACACTGGAAGACTCAGACTCAAAACTGGACCTTATTCGATTTTACTGGGGTTCGAAACTGGGACCCCTCTTACTTGGGACAGGCACTTAGTCAACTGCGCCATCCATTCATTCAAGAGGAAGACTTTATAAGAATAATGATGGCGCTACAGTCCGAGGTGAACTTGGGCCTAGCTTAAACCGCAACCACTCGTGGTGTGCGTGCCGTTGTTTTTTCACGAGTGAGGGAGCCTATAGTTTAATGCCGACTCCGAATGCCGAGATTGAGAAGCTTTGTCTAGGCAGTTATATTTTTTTAGCATTGTCAGTGATTCGTAAGAGGTAGAGCCCCGATTTTTTTAAGGTTCCGTCTACAAAAACGGAACGTTTATAATTTCGGTGTGTCCGTCCGTCGTGTCTGTCACACTTTTTTATCTCCGAAGTTTATGAAGATATCGGCATGAAATTTTGTAATTAGGTTCTTCAGACCTAGATGTCATTGCCTATGCAGCGATTTTAAAAAGTGGGGCCATTTGGGGGTGGCTCCAGTACAGGTGAAGTTGACATTAATTTTGAAAAATTGTCGCACCCCATATATCAAACGACTGATCTTTCGAAATGAGGTGGAGGTTTCTTACAACACTTTTTTATCCAAAATACCGTTTGGAAAATATGGAGCTCCAAAGTTTTTTTAAATGCGCCCCCCCCCCCCTGCCATTTCTAAACCAAAATGTTTAAAAATCTGAAAAAATCACAAAAACTTGGCTTCACTGAGTACTTTCATTTAGAACCATTGCATTCTGGCCCTAATGGTTTTGGAGATATTGGCCAAAAACGGTCAATCATCGACATGCGAATTTTGAAGATCTGAAAACGCAGTTTTGAAGACATTAATGTAAGCATTAAGAAATGATAAATTTCAAAATATCGATTTATGTTGAAATTTTGAGATATTTAAGATTTTAAAATGAGAACAATTTTCATTTTTACACATAATTTCATGCTGTGTTCCGCCACTCTATTCGTTAATGAGCATTATCTTTTCGATCTCACAGTAAAAAACCCAACATAAATGAACACACACACACCGCAGGCATGAGCAGTGATTGGGTATGTGTATGATCGAAGGGATTTTCTGTGTTGGATAGACTGAATATTTGTTTGTTTGGATGTATGAATTTATGAATAAATGGTTGATTTGGGTTGAAGTTAGAAGAAAATTCAACTGAAATAGTTTGGAAACGTCGTTTAATATTCAGAAATCATCCATAAATATTATGCGACGGAACCTTCCCCGTGCGAGTACAACTCGCACTTGCCCAGTTTATTTTAAATTGACTATACCAAAAGTTTAGTGCGTATCGGTCGACGCACATACCCAGCACTTTACAGCGTTCACGAAAAGGGCTTGAGACTGCTTTAAAACCAAAATTCCTCGTCCGATATTCTTCGCGTACAGATATCTGGAAGTTAATAGTTCGAAAGAAAGAACTCGTCACCTGGCCTGTGGAAAGATGGCGCAATATATTATGGACTGATGAAAGCAAAATTGTTCCTTTGGAGGATGTGACTCCCGTCATATGTTCGCCGTCCTCCAAACACCAACAAAACTCCATAAAACACGGCGGTTCAAAAATAATGATTTGGGGTTGTTTTGCTCATCAAAGTGTTGGGCTTATCCATCTGGATAATGGACCAGACTGTATATGTTGATATTCTTGCAAGGATAATGTTGCCTTATGCTGAATATGAAATGCCATTAATATGGGTCTTTCAGGAAAAAAAATCGTGGTGTAACTTAAAGAAAGCAGTGGCGGAAGCAATGTAGGTCTGGACAATCGCATAGCAGGTGGCGAACGGACTATATTTCCTCCTCGTCCCTGCAACTTCTACAATAGTCGCTATGGGGGATATCTAACCTTCTGGGATGGGTACCTATCGGACAATGTCCGGTGAGAACTCCCACCACCGTCCGTATATCCTTGCGACTTAGGCTAATCATTGATAATGATTTCCTCCTGTTGAACGCCGACCATAGGGCTCTCGTCGTTGACCCAATGTCCAGATTCAGCCATCGCGCATTTGCTCTTTCTAAGGCTTCGTCCTCTATTTCCTTCCTTAGGAAACTTAACGGCATGTTGACAGAGGGTAGTGCCAGAGATTTATCTAATTCTGACTCCTCCTTCGCTAACGCGTCCGCTCTCCCGTTTCCATGAACTCCTGTGTGGCCCGGTACCCACCAAAGTGTCACCGTGTTTAGACAGGAGATTTCGTTGACGTTCTGTCTGCATAGCTTGACTAGTTTCGACTTTACAATATCCGACGCTATGGCTCTTATACAGTCAAACTAAGCTCTTAAGCGTAAGTGCCGCCTCATTTATTGCTACAACTGCAGATTTTTTAAAGAGATCGCAAAAGACCCCTGCTCTTGCACTTGTTTTCGAGCCATCAGTAAATAGGGAGATACTCGTATCTTCGCCGCTACTTGCTGAAAGCTCTTCCCAACTTTTCCTGTCCGGAATTCGAGTAGAGAACTTCCTCGTGGTAGTCAATGTTGGTGGCAGATAATCCGATATTTTGTATTTATGTGATCCTGTCCTTTTTGAGAGGATAGACGCGTGCCCATATGGCTTGTCTTTCCACATCTTGACTTCCCTGAGTAATAGCCACTCTGCTACTACAGAAGATGTCAAGAGGGGTAAGATAGAGGAGGACCTCGAGCGCTGCTGTCGGCGTTGTCCTTAGGGCATCCGTGATTCCTAAGCAGGCCGATCTTTGGACCTTCGTCAAGCTAGAAAGAAGGTATTTCTTCTCCAGTGCTTGCCACCAGACTGTTGATCCGTAAGTTAAAATGGGTCTTACTACCGCTGTGTATAGCCAGTATACCACACGTAGTCTAAGACCACAGTTGTTTCCGAAGGCTCGCTTACATATGTAGAAAGCTACACACGCTTTTTTGATCCGCTCCTCGATGTTCCCTTTGGAGTTTATTGTAATACCCAGATACTTAGTCATCCTTGAGAGTTTGAGTTCCACCCCATTAATATGCGGGCTTGTAAACTCCGGATTCTCCTTTTTCTCGTGAAGAGCATCAGTTCTGTCTTCTCTGGGTTGACCGTCAAGCCTCAAATGGCAGTCTAATTGTTGACCAACTTCAATCCATGATTGAGGCGCTCGCTGAGCGTTGATAGAAACTTCCCAGATATCAGGATAGCTCCATCGTCTTCATATATGCAGTAAGTCCATCCCTTTCCAACGTCTTGATGATCTCGTCCATTACTAGGATCCACAGAAGAGGTGAGGGAACCCCACCTTGCGGCGTTCTCCTATCCACTTTTCTCTTACAGCACGTGTTGCCTAGAGAGGAATCTATTCGCACAGACCCTCATTGATTCCTATTATTTGATGGCTTGCTTGAATTGCATCGTTAGTAACATTGCTTAACGCTCCTTTTATGTCGAGGAACGCGCCTAGTGTGCAGGGATCTTTCTATTGTGGAGACCACGTTATGTAGAGCAATATCCACTGACCTGTTCTTTATATATGCGTGTTGTGATTTTCAAAGATAGTTTCCGCCCATCAAATCCCTTACATATATGTCAATGAGTCGTTCCAATGTTTTCAGGAAGAAGGATTACAGGCTAATGGGTATGACTTGGCTTCCCCGCTTTCGGAATAAAAATTACTCTAGGTTGAAGTTAGAAAAACATTTATTTCAGTCAAAGTTTGAACTCGTCGCCTGATACTCAGAAATGATTCTTTCAAAAAATATTTATGCGACGGAACCTTCCCCGTGCGAGTACAACTGGCACTTGACCAGTTATTTTAAATATAAGTGTACACTCACTTTTGACGCTAGTTTTCAGCCCTCTTTTCCTTTGAATTAAATTAACTGGTTTATATTCAGCGTTTTGCTTAGTAAAATATAGCTTATTTTGAAGTATGAGTTCAGAGCTTTAATGTCCGGTCAATTTAATTTTACGGACGAACGTTCAGCCAATGACTGTACATTGACTTATGACGGTGACTGTACATATATTCACTATCATCTATGACCCACGTCTTTTGCTACACAAGCACCACTCCTGCTTCATCATAACTTCAAAGGCTCCTCAAATCCTCGATGGCAACAATAAAGTCCTGACATAAATATTTATCACCGTCAAAGTCCCATCGTTTCAAATTGCTGAAATGATGATCCGTCGTGCACTCCCTTATCCAACGAATAGTGTAGGAAAAACCCAGAGCGAGGTATAAGAACCAACCCACTGTAGCATAGTAACTCGATACTCATCTCGAACCCAGTGTCAATAAAATGAAACCACTTTTTATGAGGC
Source organism: Myathropa florea (assembly GCA_930367185.1). NCBI lineage: Eukaryota > Metazoa > Arthropoda > Insecta > Diptera > Syrphidae > Myathropa > Myathropa florea. The sequence goes on from OV884002.1 coordinate 111,601,210, forward strand.
GCACTCTAGTTGTAACAATTACTTCGTCCCAATCTTAAGAGGTTCACCCAATGGCCGATATTTCCACTGCAATTATCCATCCATCTATCCATCGGACGACGGTCCATTCATTGGCCATGCTTAATGCATCACGGAATCCAGTCATTTGTGTGTTGCCCAGCTGCTCTCGCGAGCGGAGCCGCCTTGAATACGGCGCGCCATCATGCTGTTGCAAAACCTCGAAGATCTACGACCATCTCTAGCCATCATCCCACTTCGCGTTTCGAATCGGTTTCAAGTGCAGAGTGCATGCTCGTCTGTTGTTGCAGGAGACTCGGATTATGGATCATGAGACTGTCTGTTGGGTGTTGTTGTGTGTGAGTTTTTTTTTTTGCTTGCTTCAACCCGCTTGTCGGGGCTGTCGTCGTTTTTTTTTTCCATCGTTTGGATTGTATCTTCTGGATGCACGATGACAGTACGTAAGTCCATCCATCTTGGGCATTAATGTCGATTCATTTGCAGTACACGCTGAAGTGACGAGTATCTGCGGGTCGGTATCTGTGTGTGGGTCTGCGTCCGTGCTTATTGTTTGTTTGACTGGTTTGGGTTACAAATAGCGAAGCGCACACTCGATTGACAGTTATTTTGTGGCCCAGAAATCGGATTCAATTTCCTGCACTTGGACGCCGGTCGTCAGTTGGATTAATGGATCTGGTCTAGATGGGTTTTTGTGTTGTGCCGTGGATTTATGTACTCTGACTGGGTTAACGATGAGCATCGGGTTAGTCTTGGGTAACATTGGATCTGAGAGATGCAATGTCGGATGATGGGGTGAACCATTAGCGAATAGATGGTGGCGATGAATACGATTCGACGGAGGTTAAGATTTTATGGCGGGTACGGCTCCTCGATTGGGGACAGAAAGCTAATAAACGATAATGTTTGGGTATAAAAGTTAAGCGAGATGAAGGGTACGCGTGTTATTTTAAATGCGAGAGCTTTTGGGGATTAAAGAGAATAATCCAATCTAAGAGCGGATTTCGACGGGACTAAGTTCGTTGCAATGAATGGGACGCTTGAAGTATGATGTGGAAGAAAGAGTGTTGGGAATTAGGAGTCCAAACGTGTGGTTAGGAAAGTCTATGGATGCATCTAAGGAAGCGGACGAATGAAGTCGTTCATCCAGAAGATCGACAAATGGAAAAACTTCATGTTGGAGAACTTAATCAGTTAAATTTTTTGTTAATATTTTCGAAATCCTACTGTATATCCACACTTTTGGGACATTTTTATAATAAAATCAGTGACAAACGACTAGACAACTATTAATAGAGTCGCACTCGGTACTGAGAATTTAGAAAAATCATTTCTGCTTACTATTAAACGGCGATGAGGACGCAAATACCGCTGTCAGGCAGAATGTTCTACTCAACACAACGGACGATGATAGAAGAGAATACCGTCCCTCGGATCTAGACGAAGTCAAGATAGCGATATCGAGACTGAAGTCTAACAAAGCTGCTGGTGTAGACAGTCTGCCCGCTGAAATGTTTAAAGCAGCTGGAGATGATCTGGTAGGGCGCATGCACCAGCTTATCTGTAAGATATGGTGGGAGGCAAACGTGCCCGATGAGTGGAATTTCAGTATCGTTTGCCCGATGCATAAGAAAGGAGACACCTTTGGCTGCGTCAACTATCGAGCGATAAGCCTCCTTAACATCGCGTACAAGATCCTTTCTGCCATTCTGTGTGAACGCCTGAAACCTTTCGTCACTAATCTGATAGGTCCTTATCAGTGTGGTGTCAGGCCGGGGAAGTCGACCATCGATCGAATCTTCACACTGCAGCAGATCCTGGAGAAGACCCAAGAAATGCAGATATGACAGCGTGCATAGAGACGAGCTATACAGCGCCATGTATAGTTTTGACTTTCCTGCCAATCTCTTCAGACTGAGCAGAATGACGATGGAGAACTCTCGCTGCTCCATCAAGGTCGGTAACGAACTCACCGAGACCTTCAATGTCAAAAAAGGTTTTAGACAAGGCGACGCGCTGTCATGTGATTTCTTTAACATCGTTCTTGAGCAAATCGTGCAAAACTCTCCGGCCAACACAAGAGGCACAATCTTCCAAAAGTCTGTTCAACTGCTAGCTTACGCTGTTTCTTTGGGCCCAAAAGTCAATTAAGCAATCTTTTATGTAGGTATGTGACTGTTTGCCGTACTCCAAGCGACGTAGACAGTCTTTAGATAAATTCCACTGAATACGGAAACAAATGCAAATCACCCTTGAAAATGCACTCAAAGTGGTCCTACTGACGCCAAAATTCTGAGAGCCATGAAGATACGATACATTTGGGTTCTCGGCAACAGTGTCTCTTACCACTTTAACCAGGTCATTACAACGTCTTATAGATTGATGAACGGCATTTTGACGATCTCCCATTGTGTCCTGCTCAACAAAATTAGACACCAAACGGCGAATATGGTTGTCAGACGGTGCTTGTTGGCCACAATATTTTTTACCACAACTGAACGACCGTTTTCACTACTTCGGAGCGTTGCTTTGGTGTTGCTTTGGTGAAACAATTCATGTAAGAAAGCACTGAATTGGCGTTTCAAAACATATCCACTCAAGTCAATCGGTGGATGTCAAAGTTATTCAATGTTTACATACCGACATAAATTTTGGCGCAACCTGTATAAGACATTGATCATCCCAGTCCTGCTTTACGGTGTAGAGGCATGGACAATATTGAAAGCGGATGAAGAGCTCTTGGTCTTTTCGGGACAAAAGTTCTGCGTGCGATCTTTGGTCTTGTTTATGTTGAGGGCATTTGGAGAAGAAGATTCATCCAGACTGAACAGCGATATGACTCTAGCCAGGCGTCTATCGATCAAACGCCTAAGATAGCTAGACCATGGTCAACATGACTCCGGCCTGGAGAATTTCTGACTCTGAATACTTGGTACAACGCAACAGAGGAGGCCCACCCGTCTAAGGTGACGCACTCAAGTGGAGAGGGACCGCAACCAACTTGAAGTGCATAATTGAAGCCAGCTGACTAGGTTTGGTTAGGGGGCTACCATTGAAATCACCGGCACACAGTCAGGCTACTACCACTGGTCGACAGCTTCAGTGATAATAATTATGACGGCAGCGCTGCAGTCCGAGGTGGAGCCTAGCTTCTCAGCAACCACTCGTGTTGTGTTCTCTCACGAATGGAGGGGACCTACAGTTTAATGCCGACTCGGAACGGCGAGATTGAGAAGCTTTTTCTAGACGGATGTACTCCTTGAACATTGTCAGTGACTCGAAAGAGGTGGAGCCGTGAAAAAATGTTTAGGTGACTTTTCGGGAATCGAACCGACAACATGAAGCGTAGGAGTCGACGCAGCTACCCACTATGCCACGGCGACCTCTGTGATAGTACCGTAAATTTGATCCTAACGGCAAATGGTGACTAGCACGAAGCTGCTGCGAATGGACGTCTGAAACCGCTTTTATAAGTGCTGTTACGATTTCAAACGCCGATGTTTGAGAAACACTTTCTAGTTTCCGTCACCCGAAAGACGTGAAACCGTTTAGACTTTAAGCGTAGGAGTCAAGGCAATTACCCACCACATCCCGGGGCCCACATTCCAGGAGCTAACTTTCTTTTGTGGAATGGCTTAAGTCATCTGTCCTCCGGCCACACCTAAAATTGTTCCTGGAAATTTCAATTAGGTTCCCTGAGTTTCAAATACTCCTCAAAGAAATTAAAACCCTCCTGGAACTGTTCCCCCTCAACCCCTTCGACCACTCATGTTCCTTTCATGACTCAGACCCATTTTATTTCTAACTCCCATTCGGCTTTCCAGCAGCGAAACACAAACGTTTTCTCTGCCCAGGCACATTCCAGAGCACTGCTTCCCTTGATAGTGACCACCCATAGATTATAACCTCGCCGTTCTGTACCAATTCCATACACATGACACATACGCAAGCACCTAGGCACAATCCTAACGAGTGTCTTTTTCACAGAATTAATGGCCTAAAGAGATTAAGGAGCGCGCAAAGAGAAAGAATAGTCTCACCCCATGCATCGGCTCCTGCTACAGCAGTGTACACACCGCCAGAGGGCTGGGCCATCATCTCTCGAGCACGACCTGAACTGAACCCTTTGCTTCATTCGGTCTCCACCGAATAGATCAGCAAGCACCGCCCCGGGCTAAAATCATTGTTGGCTCCTCACTCGTTCTCTAAGTCACACACGGCACAAGTGCTCCTTGCCGAGCCACAGCCTAGAACAATGACGAACAGCCACCCAGCAATAAAATGCAAAAAAAAAAAATACTTGGAAAAATGAAATAGATTCAACGACGGATGGAATTTCACCTTGAGGTGGTTGAGCTGCTGCTGCTGGTGTGGAGCTCTGTGCTGCTTCAATCGTGTTCTTTCCCGGAATCTTAATCATCGAGGAGTGCAGTGTACTCTTGCCGCCGCTGTTTGAACCACCACCACCACCACCACCACCCCAGCACTGCTCCAGAGCCCAGCGTGGCTCTATATCGCTTCGAGTTTAGGAGGTTATTTATATCTAAACCGACTTGGCGCGCATGTGTAACAAATGAAGCGCTATTTGACGCACGAATGCAATTCATTACAGAGTGTGATGCAGGGAGCCGGACCGAGGTAGAGTTGTGTTAATTCGAATAGATTAAGGGAACGAACTTGGACCCTCTTTCAGAGTCGCTTGGTGCCAGGCTGACGAGCAAAACAAATTGCTGCGTTGGCACCAAATGACTGCCAGCGATACACAAATGCAACCTCCCTCTCTGTGCAGCCGGATGTAGTCGTGCACGGGGAACCTGCAGGATGTGAACTTTTAAGATGATTTTTCTTCTGCGTAATCTGTTTTGACAGGTTGTAATTTTTGGCCTGCAGCTAGTGAGATGCTCGCTTGCGTGTTTGTTTTGTTATTAAATTGATACCGCGTTGCAGAAGGGCCAGTTGAATGGGCGTCAATGCCATGTACGCGCAAGGGAGTTGTTCTTTATTTTTGATATTCCCTTGCCAGTGGGTTGTAAAAACGGATTTTGACGAGAGTGCACATGGTTGGTCGATGGTTGCTGTAAGAAGACGTTAGGAGTGGTTAGTAGCAAGTGGCTCGTAACTTAGCGAAACTTATGAAATAATAAGTGTTCACTGGTAAATGTTTTTACGAAGTTTGCTTATAAAAGAACTCCAACAGAAGAAGTTGGAGTCGCTCCTGATATACACGTTGCTTTGAAGCATTTGAAACCTGCACCAGATGTCGGAAATGCGCTGTCGCGTGACTTCTTTAATCTAGTTTTGGAGAAAATAATGCGGTGGGCAGGTGAAACATTGAAGGCGATTGGTGACATAGTCACAGTCACAGTCGTTCGAACCTGACCTTTGTAGAAGCATTTACCGCGATTGATGCAGGAGCTTAACAAGTTGATCATTTGGTAAATGAAGAGATCGATCCGCCGCCCACTATCTAGTAAAAATCGTCAGAATGGATAGCTAATTTTGAGGTACGAACGGCGAAATTGAGAAGCTTTTTCTAGACAGTTATAATCTTTGAGCATTGTCAGTGACTCGAAAGAGGTGGAGTCGTGAAAAAATGTTTGGTGTTTTTTTCGGGAATCGAACCGACAACATTGAGCGTAGGAGTCGACACACCTACCCACTACGCCATGGCGCCCAATGTGTATATACAGGTTGGGCCAGATACAAGTTTATTTTTAAAAATGCAATAAAATGAACGAAATTGAATTCTTTTCGTGTACTTTGGCTTTATTAGTAAAAAGAAACATTCCCATTAATTACAAAATACAACGTCGTTCAAGCGGTTGCCTGGGCTGGCTTCGCACATTCTGTCACCCCAATTTTCCAAGATCTTGTTGATGGTTTCGGGCTGTAGTTACGGATTGCTTGGATGATATTGGCTTAAGTGCTTGCATCATTTCCGGATTGTTAGCATACCATCGGTCCCTCACGGTCCCTCATAAAAAAAAGTCCAAAGGAGTCAAATCGCAGCTCCGAGGATGCCAATTGATATCGCCAAGATGGCTGATAACACGATTTGGGAATTTGGTGCGCAAAAGATTGATTGTGGCATAGGCTGTGCGGAATGGCGCGCCATCCTGAATGAGGTCGTCCAAATCAATGTCATCAATTTCAGTAAAAAAAAAAGTCGGTTAACATGGTCCTGTAACGCCCACCGTTGACGAAAACTGTTCCGTCTCATTTTCGAAAAAAAAAATGGTCCAATGATGCCAACACTCCACCACTCCACCACTCCACCACCCGCACCAAACTGTCACTCTCTGTGGATGCATTGGATTCTCGACAATAACGTGCGGGTTTCCCGATCCCCAGATGCGGCAATTTTGTTTGTTAACGTAGTCGCCGAGATGAAAATGCGCCTCGTCAGAAAAGATGATTTTTCGCCCAAAATCGTTGTCCAATTCAAGTTGCTCTAAGGCCCAAACTGCGAAACGATAACGAAGTGGATGGTCGCGCGCCTTCGATTGCTGAGTCAATTGGACCTTGTAAGCGAGGTAATCCGAGATCTTTGTGCAGAATTCTCCTCAGCCTCAGGCTACTGCGTGAAATGTTGAGCTGTTGAGTTAAGATCAATTTCGAGTTGATGTTCGTGAGTTGAGTCTCACACTCTCGTCAACAGCAGCCACATTCTCACCGTACGTTGATGTGGACCATGAATGTTGTCTACTAGCATACCAGTCTCAGGAACTGTTTGCACAAACTGTCGTGCAGCAGTCGCAGTGGGTGCTTCATTTCGCCCAAAGCTACGCACTGTTTGGGTTACACAGCACTCACTTTGAAAATAAGTTTTCAATACTTCCGAACTTTGTTTAAGTGTAAAGCGACTCATTTCGTTTCACGGAGGTATGATACTGACTTTCAGTCAAGATTTCGATCGGAAAACAGCTGTCAGTGTCAAAATAACTTATGATTTAAAAAAAACACTAGATGGCCCACCCTGTACATAGTTGGACAATGTAAAGAGAGCTACAAGCGCACAATGCCGCAGAGGATGATCTTAGCGCTTAGTTACTGTACATCAATGCAAAAGAATCTCTGGAGGTGGATATGAATTTTTAAATTTTAATTAACGCCTAATACTCTCGAATGCGTCAAGCTTCTTAAAACAAAATTTGCCTCTATGATACATATCTACTGTTTACATAGTGCACATGTGTTATTGTTTTCAATTGAATTGAATCTAGAGTCATTGTTTGAAGTCGATAATCTGCTTAAAAATCTTCGCCATTTTTTTCGGATCGAATTGAACACTGAACTGCGTCATTTTTCCTAAATTTTAAGCATGCAGCACAGCAGATACTCGTAAGAGTATAAAAAGCAAGAAAATTCCTTAAAATTATTCTCTTATCAAGACCATCGCATCCCCTGCGCTTCGGTGTTGTGTGTTTTTGTAATTATCTAGAAAATTGTCATCATTATCGGCTACCAACAAGACACTATCAATAATCAAACATTTTAGCACTTGCTATCTGCAGATGCTAACACACGCAGAAGCTGCTTCCCGCGAGGGTGATAACGACTCAAGCACGTGCCCAGTTAAGGGAACACCCTCTGCACCAAATCCGAATGTTGTCATCAACAGTAGCTACTAATGAAATATTTCTGTTGCAACTTACCAACCCTGACGGAAATGGAGATAGTGTGGCACAACCCCTCGCCTAAAGACGCCAACACGACATATAATTACTTAAACACGCGCACTGAGGTCACACCGCGTTCAGTCCTCCCGCACTTCGAAACCCCGGAGGAACACACAGCCAATGACCTCTGGGTGAGGTTAAGAGCCACCAAAATGAAAGCACCAGAACTGCTTGTCACCGGTTCGAAACATACCCTCCAGCGGAGAGGAAAAGGCGCATCCAAAACTGTGGTCACTATCGAGACAGGCCAGCCCAATCGTTGAATTAAATGAGGCATCCTCCTCCACAGGGACGTTGCACTCTAAGCGCGAATGTATAAATAGAAAAGTGCATAAATTAACAACAGCCCGTGGGTTGGGTGGGGTTGTGACAGGGAAATTTTAACACTGACGTGTCGCTATGGCGGAAAAGCAGAAAAAGGAGGAATCGTGACAAATTACAGTTCGCCGTGTCACCCTCGGAATTGTCATCACAAGGGGATGCGTTTGTGTTCTTTCGCCTTGTGGTGGGTTGGAGTGCTTCTCTTCGCTCGATATTCTGCAGAGATCCCCCATCGGCGTTATGATGCGATACACACCGGCACATGGACACGTACTTTTTTCTCCCTTATGCAAACGAAAGGGTGGGGCGCCGCTGTCTATATGCGGTGCAGCGGGCTCAATGTTTCTAATTAGGGTGCGTGAATACGGGGACGTTGTGTCTTGTGTTTTTCCAGAACGAAGAGGGTGACGGGTTGAAAATAAATTTCAAAGTGAATCAATGCGCATAAATCTCATGAAGTACTTTGTGTTGGGAATGAATTTTTGTCAGCTAAACGAGACCTCCCGAGGGGGTTGCGAAAGAAAGTCAGACCACACATGCATTGCAAGTAGTTGGGGAGGGGCACAGCGCCCTTGGGAGATGATGCGATTATCATTGACTGAATTTGGAAAGTCAAATGAAGGAGTCGACCAGATGCAGATCGTTGGCAGAAATTATGTGTAAACTTGAGGACAATGTATTGCGAGTGCCTGAGTTTTAGAGAGTCGAAGTTGAATGCGAGGAGTCTATAGCAAAGAGGCCTTGAGCTTTGTCAAAGAGACAAAGCTTACTTTTGACCGCCAAAAGGAAACCATAGAGGGTGTGGAACCTAGGAGTATTGATAAGTTCAAAGTTCACCAGACAAATGTGTTTACATTGATTTTCAAAGAACTCATTCTTCTTCTTCGGTTGGCGGAGTGATATTGAGTCCTGCTTCTACAGCAACCACTCGTTTTGTCCTTGCAAATGTTCTCTAACGAGTTGGGTAACCTACAAGCTCCAAAGTGTGAAATTTTAAAAGCTTTTCTTGACTCAAGAGAGGCAGTGCGCTGAAAATTAAAGTTTTTGTGTTCGGGATCGAACCATGGATTTTCAGATGCAATTTGACTGCATCTCAGCGGCCAATAGAAGAACCACTCAACCGCCGAAACGTTTACTACTGTCTCCAGAATCTCCTATGCCCATTTAAAGCACAAAAACAGCAGCAATTTTAAGTCAATTTATAAAAAAAAACCGAATTATGTGACTTTTCAATTTAAATTGTATTTCGTTAACAATACTTTTCAATTACCGTTCAAGGGACTGCATAGTTACTAATGTAATTATTGTGCTCCTATTTGAATCATGTCTGTTTCAAAAGTACACATATGTAGGACTTAATAAAATAAGAACGAGGAGATTAAGAAATCAACACAAACTCATTATTAATTGGATGTTTTTCGCAATTCGAAATAATTACCGTTGAATGCGGCACGTACGTGAACCAAATTATACACCATTTAAAAGAACTGTGTTCAGTGGGTAACAACGAAAGGAAATATGAACATTTCTCATTCAAACATGTAAACAATTTAAGATTCAACCACAATTGCTTCTGCTGGTTAAAGGTAAATTAAGCAACTGAAGAAATAGATCGCAATTTTATTTAGTTCAGGCTGAGTTCGTAAACGTCAACAAAATGAGCATCACGTAAGCATCACTGCCTATGTGGTGCGACGCAACGATTTTTTGATATTGCGATGCTTGCGGCGCTTCGGAACGGTTTATTATTTTGTGTTTAAATTGTTTCTTTTTTTTTTGTAAAAATGTCAAAACTATTAGGGACAGTTTTTTAATAAAATGTTGGCATTACAATGCCAGCTTACTTCAATATATTTTAAACAAGAAAAAGAGACAGTTGAGTCGGAAAATGAAAAAAATCCATCGCATCACAATAATCTATGACGCGCTGGTTGCTTTTGTTTGCGCATCGTTGTTTTCATGTTGCATTTTAGAACGTGATCTTTGCCAATTGTTTGCAATTAAAAACGCTTGACGTTGCAGTACTGCGCTAATGTTGCGATTACGAACTCACCCTCATTCATCTGGCAGTTACAGATCATAAACATCTTTGCTGAGCTTAGTTGGCAGCCACTTGTGTTGTCCGTGCTACTGCTGTCAATTTAATAGAGGAGTTTTAGCCAGATTTTGAACAGTCTGAGTCTAAGAAAATAACCTTGGCATAACAGAAAGTTAGTGACTCGCGAAAAGATGTGCCGTTGAATGAATATTGGTATTTGCCCCCATCGGAAATTGTTTCGTATATGAATCGTAACAGTGACTCCGCGACTCGGCGGAGATTTTCGAAAATATGTTTTCCATAATGCGATTTGAACCTAGACTGATAGTCTAGTGCGTACGGGTCGAAGGACCTACTCAAAAAGGCACGTCGCCCACCGACACAGAGACATACGAGTACAGGCTTCGAATTCACTTTTTTTTAAATAAAGGGTAATCCAATAGATGGATAGATAGAGGGTAATCCAATAAAAACGGTGATTTTTTTAATTGAATCCAAAATACCAACTCTGACGTTAGAAGTGGGATGAAATATCTATTAATTGTCAGCCTTGGCTCAGCCATCCTTTGGTTCCTGCGGCTGTAAATAGCATCTCTAACATTTTGTTTTAGGGCATAAGTCATCGTTGGAGCATTAGTGTGGACTTTGTTCTTTTCTTTCCGAGAAATCACATGCCCAGAAAATATATTCAACGGAAGAGTAATTTTTCACCAGGAAAGTGGCATATCAAACTGTTGGTGAAAACGTTTTTCGCATCCATTTTGTAAATTTTAGGAGAAAAAAGTCGTCAAAAAAACGGCTGCAAAAGCACAATTTTCCGACAACATATCATCCAATGACACTGCCAGACCAAAAACTTCATCAACTGTCAACAACTCGTTGCAAAAGGTGAGCCATCTAGTGGTTATTTTGACACTGACAGCTGATTCCCGCTCGAAATCTCGACAGAGGCCATTATCATATCTCAGCGCAACGAAATGAGTCGCTTTACGTTTGAACAGCGTTGGGAAATATTGAAAACTTGAGTGAGTGCTGTGTAGGCCAAAGAGTGCGTTTTTTGAAAAGAAGTTTTGGCCGAGATGAAGCACCCACCGCGACTGCTGTACGCAAGTTTGTGCAAAAGGTTTGTGAGACGGGTATGCTAGTGGATAACACTCATGGTCTCCGTCATCTTACGGTGTGCACAGATGAGAATGTGGCTTCTGTGGCAGAGAGTGTGAGACTCAATTCACGAATATCACCTCGCCATCGATCTTAACAGCTCAACATTTCACGCACTAGCCTGAGGAGAATTCGAAATCTGCACCGAGATCTGGGATTATTCGCTTACAAGGTTCTTAGCAATTGACTCAGCAATTGAAGGCGCGCGACCTTCCACTTCGTTATCGTTTCGCAACTTGGGCCTTAGAGCAGCTTGAATTGGACAACGATTTTGAGCGAAAAATCATCTTTTCTGACGAGGCGCATTTTCAGCGGCTACGTTAACAAACTAAATTGCTACATCTGGGGCTCGGAAAACCCGCACGTTACTGTCGATTGTCGAGAAGCCAATGCATCCACAGACAGTGACAGTTTGGTGCGGGTGGTGGAGTGGTGGCATCATTGGACCATTTTTCTTCGAAAATGAGGCTGGGAACAACGTTTAGGTCAGGCTCACCGAAAAAGTGTCCATAAAATGCAAAAAAGACAGTTGAGTTTAAAGAACATACACCACCCTCGATTCAAACTCAATCTCTTCTCGAAAAGGAACCTTAAATCCCTTCATCAGCAGATTCTTGAAATACCATTCGGCTTAGTGTTCCCGATTGAAATATTTCAGAATTAATTTTCGCCGACAATATGTACTTGTGTGCACACATAATCATCTCTGAAGCCATCGGCAGCAGCAGTCAATGGCAGAGAAATATAAAAGCAAAAAAAAAACCTTTAATAAACCCCAAGAATGACGAGGCCCATGTAACGAGAATCACAATAAGAAAACGGTCCGCACACACAGCACCTAGTCATTGACCTTATCTTGCACGTAGTAGTCTTCGTTGTCGCTCCACCTCCGTTTGTCGTCATCGTCGTCGAGTTCTCACTCCATACAGCTAGTCTCCTTCTCTGCCCATGGCGTCGTTGTTCTGCAATGTGCGCCTTTCCTGCATCGCAGTTTCCCTGACAGATAGATCTTTTCCTCCGGTATGCTGCCACCGTGGTATCTCTCACTCTTTTATACTCCAGCGAGTGACCATAACTGCGAGTATCTGCATTCAACAGATACTCTCAGGTAGAACCTCTTTCATAGATATACACTGCGCATTCCATTGAAATGCTGTTCGTCGGCTCGCAATCCATAGATGGATAGATTTCACGACGTTCTGCTTGGCGGAACTGGTTGCAGCTAGAATCTGTAAAACGAAACTTACAATCAACTTGGCCAATTGAAGATGAAGATGCATTTTTCTCGCTCCCTCGCGCTTGAAATTGCATCCCAGAGTCCTCAGCCAAAACTTTAAATTCAGTTGACACCATGAATTGTTGTCAACTGCAGGAGTCTGCGTCTAGATCGAAACAAATTACTCGTCCCGCGATCGATCTCTGCCTTCAGAACAATCTATACATTGGCGGTTTACCGTTGTGCGCCATCAAACGAGAGTAACAGAAGTCATAGATACAATGTCTCGTCAGCGTTGAAGCAATTAGGGTTTTTGTTCGTCAATTCTTGGAATTGACAGCACGATTACTCTGGCATCGGCAAAGACAACAACGATGATGACGACGACATCGATGGCGATGGCGGTGACCACGATGTGGACGTCGACCCACTTTGTAGGCGCAATTCCTTATAGTCCAAGTCCAGTTGTTTGTTGTGGGACTAGACCACACCGCCGCGCAACGAAGAGATGGACCCCCACCATCTCGGATCGGCGATGCGAGAATTAACCGATTCGATTTGTTTGTCTCTCTAAAAAAAAAAAGGAAAGACGGCAAAACAATCAAAGGCAACTCGGGCATCAGATACAGGCAAAGGAGGTACAACAAAAAGTGGAAAAAAGAATCAACAACACAAACCAGAACCAGCAACAGGAAGATGGATTGATTCTGATACAAATATGGTAGCCCTAGGATGGATAGATAGACGGGTTGCGGATGCCAGTGGAATAATTGGTAATAATAGCACAGATACACACACGAGAGAGTGAACCAGAATTCAGAGTACAGTTGGAAGTCAATGCTCGTCTGACAGTCGGATTGGCGATTGGCGGCTTGGTTCGCAGAGATAATCGTTGAATTTCATTGAAAGTATCTCGAGGTAATTATGCATAGTTTTGGTGAGTAATAGGTTCCTCAATTGTTGCGGAATGCCATTCGAATGGCTCGTGGATGTGGTAATTAGTTCGAATTTCATTCAGAAATTCCAGAGCGATTTGTACGCTGCACGATGTCATTGGGCTTGATGGTGAAGTACATAGTTGATGGATGAAATTTATAGCCGTTTGGCTTGTGGTATTTAGTGGATGATTTTGAAGTAAATTCTTTAAAAGAACGTACTTTCTGTGGCGGAAAGAGAAATTCTAAATTTGAAGGACTTTCGTCCTTCGAAATTTCTACAAAGCACAGGGTGGATCAAGCACAAAATTCTTTGTAGTCAATGAACAAAATACAATTTTTTCCATGTATGGCTTTATTAGTTAGAACAAACATTCCCATTAATTATGAAATATAATGTCGTTCAAGTGGTTGCCATGGCTGGGTTCGCAGTAGCGCATTCTGTCACCTCAATTCTCCAAGACCTTTTTGATGGCTTCGCGCTTTCGTTCACGGTTTGCTTGGAAGATATTGGCCTTAAGTGCTTAAATCGTTTCCAAACTGTTGTCATAACATCGGTCATTCACGGTTCCCCACCAAAAAAAAATTCCAAAAGGGGTGAAATCGTAGCTCCTAGCCGGCCAATTGACATCGCCAAGACGGCTAATAACACGATTTGTGAATTTGATGCGCAAGAGATCGATTGTGGCATGGGCTGTACGGTATGGCGCGTCATACTGCATGAACCAGAGCTCCTCCAAATCCATGTCCTCAATTTCAGTAAAAAAAAGTCGGTTCACATAGCTCTGTAACTCCCACCGTTGACCACAACGTTGTTCTCAGCCTCATTTTCGAAGAAAAATGGTCCAAAGATCCAATCCGTACCAAACTGTCACTCTCTGTGGATGCATTGGCTTCCCGACAATAACGCGCGGGTTTTCCGAGCCCCAGATGCGGCGATTTTGTTTGTTAACGTAGCCGTCAAGATGAAAATGCGCCTTGTCAGCGTTAGAAAAAATGATTTTTCGCCCAAAATCGTTGTCCAATTCAAGCTGCTCTAAGCCCCTGCTTAGAGCAAAGTGGATGGTCGCGCGTCTTCCATTGCTGAGTCAATGGGACCTTGTAAGCGAATAATCCGAGATCTTTGCGCAGAATTCTCCTTAGGCTAGTGCGTAAAATGTTGAGCTGTTGAGATCGATGCGTGCCGTTGTAGAAGCCTTCGCGGCGATTGAAGAACAGACTAAACGAGCTGGTCTTAAAGTCAATGAGGATAAGACGAAACTTATGCTGTCGAGCAAAAACGGTTCGCCGCACACCACCTAGGGGAAAACATCGCAATCGACAGCTACAGTTTAGAGATAATGAAGAATTTTGTCTACCTCAACGAACGTGAACTCGACGAACGACATCACACGTAGAATCGCCCTTGGCAAACGATGCTAAACAACTGAGCTCAAAACTCCTGACTCGAAGGACCAAAATCATCTCATCTCATCTCATCTCATTTTCAATGCCCCGCATGTTCCACTAAAGGGGTCGCGGGGGCAATGCATGCACGAGAGATCTCCAGGCCACTCGATCCTCCGCCATCGACTCTAACTCATCAGGAGCTATGCCCAAGCGCATTTTGGACTTAGTCCAACTATCTCCTCCTAGGTCTTCCAAGCGGTCGCCTACCTGATGGAATCGCATTCAAGGCACGCCTCGGAAGTCGTGACGATGGGGACATTCGTGCCACGTGACCAAACCAACGAAGTACAGCCCTTTCCGTTCGAAGAAGCAGCTGCCCAACATTGAGTTCCCCGCGCACTGTCGTGTTTCTCACTCTATCCCGGCGAGTAATTCCCACAACAGGACCAAAATCATGCTCTACAAAACTCTTATTTTGCTAGTCCCGCTATATGGAGCCGAAAGCTGCGCATTAAGCAAAACTGCAGAGCTGATTCTTGGTGCCTTCGAAAGGAAAATTTGAGAGAACTCCGTCTACCAATGCATACTCGTGTAAAAGTTGCCTAAGGGCAATACATCAACTAAACGTAGTCTTTTATCTATTCTGACCAGACGTCCTCTTATTGTCTCAAAAAATGTCCGGTATCTTTCTGGAAAAACATGCAATTTGTCCTCTTTTTTGGTTTTCTCAGTTAACTACATTTTTTGACATCAAAAAACTACAACAAATTTTTTTTTTCAACACTAATTTAGAAATTTTCTGCATCTTTCTGGTGCGAACACGACCAAAAATATATTTGTACCTAAACTCATTCACTTTTGAATACAACGCCATCTTTTGTGTTTTTTAACAGTTGTCTGAACACAACCACTCATTTGACAGCTCATTTCATTCCTATTTTTCTGTTTAAAAGTAAATACACCGTTTGTTTACCGTGTTGCTGTGTGCTTTTCTAATGTAAAAAAAGTGAGTCTTAAATTTTGTTTGAGACTGTTGAAGGTGTCCTCCTTTTCATACTCACGGATCTGGTCACTCTACTTTTATCGGGACACATTCTTTGTATTTTTTTGTGTGATAAATTAAAAAAAACTATGCATAAAAACATCTTTAATTTTCTTCATGAATTCATAAAAGTTTTCAAATTTTGCACCTAAACCTTACTGCCAGTCTCCTAATACTTAATCCAAGAAGATATCGCAGTATCCTCTTGGAAATTATTCCTCTGAAAGTGATCTATCACTAGTTCAATGAGACATGACATAAAAGCACACTTCATGTCACTTCCCAGCAAAAAATCTGTTATCGATTTTCTACGGAAAAATTCAAGAGTGCTAAGTTTTTCCAAAAAGATAAATTGAAATTTTAGTTCACTCACAAACCTGCTTCAATTCCAAATTTTTTTTTTTCCTTGATCCTTATCCACTCATCACTTCAAAACACACTCTTAAGCTCGCATTTCAGAAATCCATTCACCAACAAAACTTATATTACAGTCGCCCGCTCCCATTCTCTCTAAACAATCGACATATTTTCTGGAACCTACTCACAAGGACTCTTTCATCCATCATATCTTTTTCCATTATCATTACACACCAAGGATGTAATTACATCTCTCATCACTCATCTGAACATATGGAGCCTTTTAAACTTAAATAAAACCATCAACTGAGAAGTATCCTCCCGCATCCAACCGCCCCACGCCCGCCCGTCCGCTCATTGTTAAAGTGGCCGAAGACGTAAGCAGAATCCACCCAAAAGCGAGAAGAAAACTTCAAAACTTTATGGGTCAAGTGTATTAAGACAACGCCTATGGTATTCCGGGCAGAACGTGGAGGAGCTCTTAAAGTGTCCTCCGTTCTGAAATATCAGAATCCGGAACACAATGGCACTTCAAATGCATCTCCCCCGTTCATCAACCCCCCGGTGCAGCTGACAATGGAATGCTTTCCACATGAACTGCTGGGTGTGGGTCTGAATGGGGATGGCTGAGACTTTCAGCAGCACAATGCACAAATGAAATCCGGTCTCCTCCTTCGCCACGAGGCTGGGGACGGCTGCCGGAGGGTATTGTCAGCGAAAAACTTCTAGGGGATTGATGACTAAAATTTGCATTTCTTGATCGAATTTTCTTTGGAAAACTGAAGAATCTAACCAAATATTTCACCCCTTTCTTGTTTCAGGAACTTAAGGAAAGTTTCAACTATGGACTGTTCTGCCCGCCCTCAAATGGTAAAGCCGGAAAGTTTCTGGACGAGGAGCGACGCCTGGGAGACTATCCATTTAATGGTCCTGTCGGATACTTAGAGGTAAGTCAACGGTTTAAGATGCACGAATCTTTACGGGTGTGTGATGCTTAGATTGGAAGTTCTTGGAAACTTGCCGAAGGTGCGTGGCGGAAGTTTTGCCAATAAAAATGAAATTACCTCGGAGATGCCGAAAGGTGCTTAAAACTTCCAAAAGAAATGAATTAAATTTGTTTGGAAAGAAATTCAAAGCTTTTAGTTGGTTACGAGTGAATGGACCAGAGAATGAAACGCAGTTAGCTTATTTCTCTTAGAATAGTTTGAATAGATCTGTGAATGAGAAATTGGGGAGTGACTTTTGGGGTTTCTTTTTGGCGAGCCAATCTAGAAATCGAATCCATCAGCTGTCTTGAAATAATTCGTTTGATTTATCTGTGAATTGAGAAAATCTACAAGAGGTTTTTCAGCCATGATAACTGTAAATAATAGGTCTTGTTTAAGTTAAATTGTATAATAAATTTTCAAGAGTAATTCTTGGTTTTCCGTGGTGGTGTCATTGCTTAAGGTAGCCCTAAATGACGAACATGCTCGCTGAACTTGCTCGTTTGCGTTATCCCCTACAGCGCGAACACATTTGACGAACATTTATTTCATGTTGTTTCTTCAATATGTGTGATAGGGAAGCGCAAGTGGTGAATTCCTCGATAAAATCGTGGCTGGCTGTTGACATTGTGCTTAATCCGCGATATTCACTCGGCGACGTTCACAGTAAAAATGAGGTTTGCTCGCGAACATGGCCCTACACGGCGAACATCAAAGCCAACGAACACGAAAAAATCGAAATTTTTCGCCAACAGCGAGCGGCTTCCGAACCAGCCCATACACGGCGAATATACAGCGAGCACGAGCAAGTTCGGCGAGCATGTTCGTCGTTTAGGGCTACCTTTAGACTGCAGAGTGTTCCAATCTAACCCAAAGGAACGACGCAGTAGAGGAAGACCTCGTCTTAGGTGGCGCACACAAGTTGAAGAGAACCTCAACCGGCTTGGAGTGCGCAACTGGAGTCAGCTAACTAAGAAGAGGCTTGTTAGTTGAGACTCAGGTTCACCCCGAACTGTAGTGAACCTAAGTAAATAAGGTAGACAAAGTCTGTCACTACTTCAAAGTTTAAACTATAGTAACGTTTTGTCCAAGGCGTCGGTGTAGGTAGACCTTTTTCGTAGAAAGCATATACCTAGAACCATTCTAACCGCTTCCTTCTTCTCTCTTCAAACCGCACTGACAGTCTCTGACAGTCCGCTGTATCCTTTCGATGATATCAATGTCAGTCAGCAGTTGCACAGATTTTTGGAAGACCATGCCTCTAGTGTTGACGTTTGAGTTACGCACGATCTTCTCAAGAATGATATTAAAAAATTCGATGACAGTGCAGTGGTTTGTCTAAACACTTTTTTAACATCAAACATCTCGGATCTTGACCTTGACAGAGTAACGGGCATTCACCATTGTCATTCCGCAAAGACGCGGAATGTAGGAATGCCAAAACTAGACAATTACCTGTATAACTCGTCTTTATAAATGCTGTCATACGGGGCATTAAAACCAATAAAGATTGTGGTTGTCGACTTGAAACTGCTGGGTCTTTTCCAAGATCTCCCGCAATGTAAATGTTTGGTCGGTGGTGGACTTCGCTGCCATAAAACCGCGCTGATATTGACCAATCAGGCTGATGGCGTAAGGTGTCACGTAGGCTTGTGCATTTTTGTCCAGTCCAGAGAGCGCTCATTTTAGTTGAAATCTATTTATTGAACTAGTTCTTTCTTTTTAATTTAGTTCAATATAGTTCACTGCTCAATAAATTTGGTCTTATGCGATTTTCGCCGGTTATTCGTCATATTATCCTACCGCTACTACACCAATTACCAATATATATGAATTGAGTGAAATACATCAATAATAAGCAAAAATTTACTAGAAAAAAATTTCCTTACAAGTTCATCCATTCATCGTGCCAGAAAACCATATAACGCATATGTACATTGCATTTTTAAAATTCCCTTCACATACACCATCGACAACGCGACGATGCTCGATGGGCTGCGGTAGTTAAACCCCGATCCCTGATGCACACAATGCCCATAGCCACACAAAGCAAAGCACTCAATTTAGTTCAGTTTAGTTCGATTTAGTTCAGTTATTCTTACCGAATTACATGTATGCAGAGTTATACCTGACTTTGTTCAACTGCTGAAATGTTGGCAGTCTGAACTAGTTCACTTGTTAAAGCTCTTTTTTGAACTAGTCCGTTCGTGAACTACACAAGACTAATTTCAGGCGCTTACGCAAGACAACAGAGAATACAGTCAAAATCGATTACAACGACATCGGTTATAACGACCAAATTCTTAGGTCCCGGCTGAGCTCCATTACAAAGACTGATTCTTCCATTTTTAAGGTTCCGTCTACAAAAACGGAACCTTTATAATTTCGGTGTGTCCGTCCGTCCGTCCGTCCGTCCGTCGTGTCTGTCACACTTTTTTATCTCCGAAGTTTATGAAGATATCGGCATGAAATTTTGGAATTAGGTACTTTAGACTTATATGTCATTGCCTATGCAGTGGGCATTTGGGGGTGGCTCCAGTACAGGTGAAGTTGACATTAATTTTGAAAAATTGTCGCACCCCATCGAAATATATATCAATCGACAGATCTTTCGAAATGAGGAGGTTTCTTTCAACACTTTTTTATCCAAAATACCGTTTGAAAAATATGGAGCTCCAAAGTTTTTTTAAATGCGTCCATTTCTAAACCAAAGTGTTTAAAAATCTGAAAAAATCACAAAAACTTGGCTTCATTGAGTACTTTCATTTAAAACCATTGCATTCTGGCCCTAATGGTTTTGGAGATATTGGCCAAAAACGGTCAATCATCGACATGCGAATTTTGAAGATCTGAAAACGCAGTTTTGAAGACATCAATGTAAGCATTGAGAAATGATAAATTTCAAAATATCGATTTATGTTGAAATTTTGAGATATCTAAGATTTAATATGAGAACAATTTTCATTTTCACACATGATTTCATGCTGTTCGGCCACTCTATTCGTTGATGAGTGTTATCTTTTCGATCTCACCCCAAAATGCCCAACAGAAATGAACACACACACACACCGCAGGCATGAGCAGTGATTGGGTATGTGTATGATCGAAGGGATTTTCTGTGTTGGATAAACTTGGATAGAGGTATAGATATGTGTATGGATGAATGATTGTTTGATTGGATCTATGAATGCATGGATGAAGGGTTGATTTGGGTTGAAGTTAAAAGAAAATTCAACTTAAATAGTTTGTCAACGTCGTTTGATATTCAGAAATCATCCATCAATATTATGCGACCTTCCCCGTGCGAGTTCAACTCGTACTTGCCCAGTTTTTTTTTGGAATACATTTAATCCCGATTTGCAAATAATGAATCTATTTTCAATTTGGTTTTACGAAAAACTGCAGTTTCCGATGTAAGACCTTTTTACCTAACGTCAAAGATTTGTAAAATTTGTGAAAACGAAAGCGTACCCGACGATTGAAATATCAGCTTCATACGTACAATTAATTCATTAAATTTTCAATTAATTTAGTATTTAAATTGATCTAATGCCAACTGTTTTACGCATTCATTGAAGACAATTATTTGCCACTATATGTAATTATATTGAAACTTGCAATTGTTTTTCCGTGCACCAATTAGAGGTTACATTTACAAATCTACGCAAAGTGCTAAATTTTTTATACGATTTCAAAAATCATTTATTTTTTGTAAACTAGAAATACAGATTTTTCAGAAAATATATAGGATGTTATGCCTTTGAAGAGAAACTTTAATTAATTTGAAGAAATTGCTTGGTTTCACTTCTAGTTCCAAAGAAAATTAAGAACAAATAATTCATGACGAATTTTGATATGGAGGGTCTCTTCGAAATTTTCGTGTATGCATATATCACGCTTAATACCACCTTACGTGATGTGACTTGGCGCGGAGTTATGTGACATGGCGTGATGATACGTAATATGTGATATTATATGACGTGATATGAGGTAACATGACGACATGACATGACATGACGTGACATGACATGACGTGACGTGACGTGCCGTGACGTGACGTCACGTCAGGTGATGTGAGGGTGACGTGAGGTGATGTGAGGGTGACGTGAGGTGATATGAGGGTGACGTGAGTTTAACGTGAGGCGACGTGAGGGTGATGTGAGGTGACGTGAGTTTAACGTGAGGTGAAATGAGGGTGACGTGAGTTTAACGTGAGGTGACATGAGGGTGACGTGAGTTTAATGTGAGGTGACGTGAGGTGGTATGAGGGTGACGTGCGTTTAACGTGAGGCGACGTGAGGGTGATGTGAGGTGACGTGAGTTTAACGTGAGGTGACGTGAGGGTGACGTGAGGGTGACGTGAGGTGACATGCGGGTGACGTGAGTTTAACGTGAGGTGACGTGAGGGTGATGTGAGGGTGACGTGAGGTGATGTCACGTAACTTCGCATCACGTCATCTCATTTCATGTCGCATTACGTTACGTCATTCTAGATGAGATCTGAAATGGCACGTCTTTCGAAGCCATATATGCATACACGAAAATTTCGAAGAGACCCTCCATATCAAAATTCGTCATGAATTATTTGTTCTTAATTTTCTTTGGAACTAGAAGTGAAACCAAGCAATTTCTTTAAATTTATTAAAGTTTCTCTTCAAAGGCATAACATCCTATATATTTTCTGAAAAGTCTGTATTTCTAGAAGTGAAACCAAGCAATTTCTTTAAATTTATTAAAGTTTCTCTTCAAAGGCATAACATCCTATATATTTTCTGAAAAGTCTGTATTTCTAGTTTACAAAAAATAAATGATTTTTGAAATCGTATAAAAAATTAAGCACTTTGCGTAGATTTGTAAATGTAACCTCTAATTGGTGCGCGACAAAAAAATTGCTACGTTGACGTTGACCAATGACAATTCCATGCTGTGATCGACGATGTGATTTCTTTAACATCGTTCTGGAGAAGATCGTGCAAAACTGACTGGCCAACACAAGAGGCACGATCTTTCAAAAGTTTGTTCAACTGCTAACCTACGTAGATGACATCGACGTGATTGGGCAAACACAGCCAGCCGTCAATGATGCGATTGCTGGCATTGAAACCGAAGCGGCTAAAATGGGTCTGGCGTTAAACGAGGGCAAAACCAAGTATATGCTGTCATCGAGAAAGGACGCACAACATCGACGACTTGGCCAGAACGTCAGCATAGGCAGCGAACACTTTGAGGTGGTTAAGGACTTCGTCTACCTTGCCTTCGCAGTAAACAGTACAAACAACATCAGTACCGATATCAAACGCTGAATAACTCTTGCCAACCGCTGTTTTTTTGGCTCAAAAGGCAATTGAGTAGTAGAGCCCTCTCTCGGAAGACTAAGCTGATTCTATACAAGACCTTGATCATCTCAGTCCTGTTGTACGGCGCAGAGTTATCCCATTTCAACCCCTAAATGTCCAACAGCAATGTACACACCGCAGGCATGAGCAGTGATTGGATATGATGGAAGGGATTTTAGAGGTATAGGATGGCTGTTTGTTTGGTTGTATGCACGAATGTAGTAATGAATGGTTGATTTGGGTTCAAGTTAGAAGAAAATTTGACTCAAAAATTGAATTGAATTCTTCGCCCGATATTCAAAAATGCTTCCATCAACAAATATTTATGCGACGGAACCTTCGCCGTGTGAGTACAACTCGCATTTGCCCATTTTATTTTAGATAAAATATTGGTTATAACGACTAAAATCTACGCAGCTATTGGTGGGACCCTATTTTTTTAAAAAAGTAAACTGTTTATCTGTTATGATATGTTACAGCTTACCGTTTGTTGACATGTTATTCTTTTTGTTTTGCGTTTATTATTGGTTGATATTATTGTTGAAGATATTTTGGTGTTCATGTTTGAGTTACACACGATCTTCGTAAGAATGACATTAAAAAATCGCTCTACAGTGCGTCGCCTTGTCTAAAACCTTTTTTTTGACATCAAAGGTCTCGGCGAAGTTTTAACCGACCTTGATAAAGCAACGGCCATTCCCTACCGCAATCCTACAAAGGAGACCGAGTTTTGCAAGGATACTAGGATTAGACAATGCGCTGTATAACATGTCTTCCTAAATGCGCGGCCTTAAAATCGATAAACAGATGGTGGGTATCGACTTGAAGTTCATGTGTCTTTTCCAAGATCTGTGGCAATGTGAATACATATCTGGTCGATGGTAGACTTCGCTTACATAAGACGGCAGAGAAGATCTGATATACGATATTCAGGAGACTGATCCCTCTGTTGTTGGCACAGTTTAGATGCTCTCCGTTCTTTATCTGCTACCGTCGAGTTATCGGTAACAGTGACCCTTCCCGTCAGTCCCTTGAAGGTCGTTATAACCGATTTTGACTGTATCTCATATCCGATATTTAGGAGATATATACCTCTGTAGTTGGCAGAGCTTAAAGGATATCCTTTCTTCAAGATCTGGCAAAAATGCTGAGATTCCATCTGTCGAGCATAGTTTCATCCGACCAGATTTTGCAGATGAGTTGAAAAGCTGGGCAGGCAGTTTATCCGCACCAGCAGCCTTGTTGGACATTAGTTTGTCGATTGCAGCCGTAACTTCACTGAGATCGGGAGGGAGGAATTCTTGATAACCATGACCTATGTTAGATGAATTATTCTGCCTGACAGCGGGATTTTGTTCGTCATCGCCCGTATACAGTCTGAAGAAAATGTTTTTTCCATTTTCTCAGCACCGGTTTTGATTTCACTACAAAATTTCTATCCCTATCCTTGCAGGCTGGGTGGGCGCCGCCATGGCCGTGTGGGTTTGTCGACCCATACGCACTAGACTTTCAAGTCTAGGTTCGAATCCCAAAAAAAAGCTTCTCAATTTCGTCTTTCGGAGTCGGCATTAAACTGTAGGTCCCCTCCACTCGTGAGAGAACAATAGCACGCACAACACGAATGGTTGCTGAGAAGGTAGGCCCAAGTCCACCTTGCTCTGTAGCGCTGGCATTATTATTATTATTATCCTTGCAGGCTTCTGTTCGAGTTTTATGAAATTGGCACGTTCTTCTTACCTGTTGGTAGAGCTTCCAAATATCATTTCCGCAGTAACATATTTCAATTTCCTCGATCATGCGCTTGTCTTTTTCTTTCGCAGAAGCCGGTACTCCTTTTTTCTGCTCACAGAGCCTGCAAGCACCGCTTTGTATGCTTCCTGTTTGATTGGATGTGCTCGCTGGCAATCATCTTCGGACCAGGGGTTTCTTCTTGGTGGCGGAGTGAAACCTAGCACATCAGTTGCGGTTTTTCCGATAGCTTCTCGGCAATATTGCCACTGGTCTTCTGTACTGTTAAGGGAAGTGTGATGTTAAGGGAGACTCGACTGGAAAATTCTCTGGCGATCTCCTGCGATTGTAACCGTGCGACGTTAAATTTTCTCGCAGCACTTGCGTAGCGTCCCAGAAATCCTCATTCAGAGTTTGGCTGCTTATAGAATATGATCCGAATCAATGTGGGCGCTTCGGAACGTCCGGATGTCCAGAATAGTACTGGAATGTCTCGCGTCAATCGCAATCACAATATGGTCGGTTAGCCTAAGTCCGTTATCGGCGGTAATGTTGTGTAGACTTTGCTTTCCGACTGTGCTACCAAAGATTATCTCCTTGTCCAGCTACGCGTTAAAGTTATTGTAGGTCATTGCTCGACGATTTTGTCGAGGAGCTCGTAGGAGCAGTCCTTAGTTGTCTTAGCTTTCTCCTCTGTAAATGCGTGTGCACATCTGGGGTATATGTTTGTGAGTTTAGCCTTGATTCGGATCATCATTAAGTCTTCGTTTGTACACATAAAGCTTAAGACTTCCTGCCTAAGTCTGCTGTTCTGCCTAAGCCTAATGTGCACTGGCCTTACTCTTTGCAGCAGTCACCGTGGTAAAAATCGTAGAAATCGCAGTTTTTCGTCCTTCTTTTGCACGTCCGTTTTTATTGCATTTCTTGGATCCCCTCCCGGTTATGTCTGTTTTATAGAGGGGCAGGGCCCCGCAAGTTCTTTGACTGGACGTGGTCTGTTAAGAGTTTGAAGATCATCTATATTCGAGGCTCGTTGCTGCTTCGTAACTTAGGTTTCTTTTCACGGCTGGGTAGTTACGCGCAACCCTCAACCTGGAAAACCAGACTTTTAGTTGATCTTCTTGGGGGGCGGTTTTCTTGCCCTTATAGACCTGCGCTTCGAATTATTAGTAGTAGCTCTATAAAATCTTCGAATCCGGGCCTCCTGGTCCGAAAAGGAGAGGGAAACTGAACCTCCGGTTTAAAGACCAAGTCATCGCGGACGCAAGACAGCTTGGCCTAACCAACTGAAAGCAGCGTGCCCGGGACCGTCAAGGATGGACGACAGCTATTGCTCAGGCCTACATGGGATGCAAGCCTGATAAGTAAGCAAGCTCTATAAAGGGTTTCACCAAGTTTTAGTTCGACCTGACTGGGACGCCACCGTCTGTTCCATTTACGAGAATTCTTCCGCTGCTGACTAAACCGAAAAAGAAGTGCCTTAGTGGACACATATCTATCCCCCTTACTCGTCAATTGCCACCAAGATCATCCTTAGAGAACAAGCCTCCATCTCATTATCAAGGTACTAGACACCCGGGATTCGCCACTTTGAGGTGAGAGTAGGAGTTGGTAGCTGAAGGATAGAGTGTCAACGATTGGCGATTCTGATAGCAATATCGAGTTTAGTTCCGCCATCGCTTAAAGCAGTACTTCTAAGAGCGTAATAGCACTCCTTTTTCAACCGGGTGTCCCAGCAATGCTTATCGAAGCTGTCGAAGTCGTTCCATAGCTGATGATGTTTATTTTGTTGGCTCTTACTTCCTTTCCACCCTTGATGCCATTCCTAGGAAGAACATTTTTTGGTGCAAAATTAGGCATACATCATCAGGTCCAGATACTTCAGCTAAGTCGTAAAAATCAATCGCTTTTCTCCGTTTTGCGTCAACAGCGTTGCGTGAAGAAATAAAATTGAAGACAGGATGCAGCCTTGTCATCTCGAATTCCTTGGACAACCTACCTCTGTGCAGCACGTCGCTATTAAATCCATCGCATATGACCTTGACCAATTTCCTTAGAGCACTCCACATAAGTCTACGCTGTCGAAGCCTCCGCGAAATCAAATAACAGTAGGGGGGTGGATCGATGACTAACACGAACAGAGACATCCAATACAAAAACCAGCTTGTTCCCCACATAATGTGTCTTCAAGGTGCTGTTTTATTAGCTCCAAAATATCCAAAAATTGGCAAAACACAGTCAAATACATTGCAGTAAATTTATAAATTACGAAAACCACTTAAAAAACCACACAAACTTCACAAAAATGTAATACTTCTCCGATCTAAACGTAGAACCGATTCCATAACAAGCTACTCTTCGAAAGTCGATTATGAAATCAGCTCCATCCACCCGAAAGTAATTCCCTACCCACAAAACAACTCTTTGTGCCTGCCACCACCACATGACTTTGAGTCGAGACAATGTTAAACTTATCTCTCAGAATCATGCGAAACGCGGTAAAATTCTCCAGATTTATTTGTTCCCCAAATGACTTCCCCGCATCTGCCGCATACGCAGCATTGTCTTATCCGCTAGGTCAACACAGATAACTTTATCATAAATTTTCAAAATTCCACACTTTTGACTAACCTCGTCGCTTTTCCTCACTTTCAGTTGAAATACAAACGCCGCGTCTACAAGATGTTAAACCTGGATGAACGCCAGTTGAAGGCATTACACACACGAGCGAATCTGCGTAGATTCCTCGAATGCATAAATGGCGGTCACGTGGAGAAAGTCGCAAAAATGTGCGCCAAAGGGCTGGACCCGAATTTCCACTGCCCGGAAAGTGGTGAGACCCCACTGACCGTGGCCACCGGAGCTAAAAAACCAAATAAGCTGCTCATCGCCCTGGTGAATGGCGGTGCCCTGCTGGACTATCGAACAAAGGACGGTGCAACCGCTCTGCACAAGGCTGTCGAGAAGGACTCCCTGGAAGCCGTGACGTAAGTGTTAACATTCTTATCTCGTTCACATTATGTTCACATTCATCGCATAACCCGCGTCCCCACACGTATGCACGGCTGTTTTCGGCTCCAGCCGTGGATTTATGGGCGAATCTCTTGTCGACCACTTTTCTTTTTTATTGGGCCATACAGCACTTATCGCCTAATTAATCGCCAACTTGATGGAAGTTAATTTTGTCTTAATTCAGAGTGTGCGCCGCGAGGGAGAGTGCGAAGGAAACGAGTCGACAAGTGCCAGGCCAAAAGGCGACTTTTTATTGCCGCAATTCCGAAAAGTGTTGGCCATATATGCGTGCCTTGGATACCTTTCGAATGTTTCGAGTTATTTCTGCGACACTGACGGGTATGCGATGCCGGCCAATTTAGGCAAAGCGAACAGTTTAATCACCACGAATCGGGATCAGTTTGTGTGTGGCTAATAAGAAGTCTTAGCATAGTTGGTTATTGGTCAAAATAGATTTAAACTGATTGTTGTGGCATTTGTCTCATTTGCAGCACTCTCTTGGAGCTCGGTGCATCACCCAATTATAAGGATGGACGTGGCATCACTCCGCTGTACATCTCTGTAACAAAGAAATGTGATCCTAAGATAACCGAAAGCCTACTACACGATCATGCAACGCTTGGCATTCAGGATAATCAGGGTTGGCAGGAAGTGCATCAGGTAAGTGCTTTGGTTACGAAGAGACATTGAAGAATGGTGGACGCTTCACGGTTGTTTTAAAGGATACATGATAAAGGTTTTTTAGATAATTTTTTTTGGTTTTTTAATCTAACTACGCACAATTAAGGTAAAATATTTATTTTTAGACATCACTGGAAGATTCCTGCGGGCGGTTATGTGAAATGTTGCCTTTGGAGAACGCAAGAGGACATACGATTTGTTTGACTTTGAAATTGTTGCATTTGCGTGATACAGAATCTTATCTTGTTTTTTTTAGTGGTTTACTCTCAAATTCAAACAAAAACAAACTTATTGACTAGGGGTGTAGTACATCGTCATGATGACTGGCTAAGATTCCATCGCTCAAAAGCAATGTTGTTAAATAAGTTCAAAGTCAATGCAATACCTTTCTGACTCAGAAAAGCAACTCATTTTTGAGAATACGCTTCACATTGCGATTGATGGAGCTATTCTGGCACATTCAAAGTTGACGCTTGACTTCTGTTCTGCTATAGAATCCTGGATAGAAAACTTAATGTACCTGGAAAACACAAAAAGAGAATATTATCAAGAACTGATCAATGTTTTTCGAAAGTGAGCTTTTTCTTTTTGTTTAATGTGGGAGGTTTTTGAAACAATACACTGGGGCAATCAGACTCAAAAACTGGTTCATTGTACTGCCAGGCAGCAACCTGAAAGTGAACTAAGTCATTGTATTTCACAGCTACCAGCTTTTGAGTATTATTTTAATGCAATTCGATCACCTAATGGGTGCCAAGCCTAGTTCGTTTTATTAAGGTTCCGTCTATAAAAACGGAACCTTTATAATTTCGGTGTGTCCGTCCGTCCGTCCGTCCGTCGTGTCTGTCACACTTTTTCCGAAGTTTATAAAGCTATCGGCATGAAATTTTGGAAATAGGTACTTCAGGCCTAGATGTCATTGCCCATGCACCCAAATTTAAAAAGTGAGGCCATTTGGGGGTGGCTCCAGTACAGGTGAAGTTGCCATTAATTTTGAAAAATTGTCGCACCCCATCGAAATATATATCAATCGACAGATCTTTTGAAATGAGGTAGAGGTTTCTTTCAAGACTTTTTGATCCAAAGTACCGTTTGGAGTTCCAAAGTTTTTTTAATGCGTCGCCCTCCTGACATGCGAATTATGAAGATCTGAAAACGCAGTTTTGAAGCATTAAGAAATGATAAATTTCAAAATATCAATTTATGTTGATACCTCTTTCGAGTCACTGACAATGTTCAAAGAGTATAACTGTCTAAGAAAAAAAAGCTTCTCAATCTCTCCGTTCGGAGTCGGCATTAAATCACGCACAACACGAAATGATTGTTGAGAAGCTAGGTCCAGGCCCATCACGGAGTGTAGCGCTGCCATTATATTATTATTATAATAAGGTTTCAAGGGATGCCGAATCGGACCATTGCATTTGGTAAGAGAGACGCTCTTGATTACTCCACAATTTTTTTCAAAATTGCGATTCCTCTTGTGAATATCGTAACTTTCTAAAGTGAGATAATACTTTTCGGCTTGCCAGTGCTCCCAATTTTGTTCTATATCGTCTTTAAATAACCGCACCTCCTTCAGTTTATATACACTACATCAAAAAATTGCACGTACAGCAATTAAAATTGGATGATGTTTTCAATGTTTTGTGAATTGTGACAAATCACTCACACTTTTTCGCTGTTTTTTATTAATTTCTATTAGTACTACTACATCTAAGATGTTCACAAAAAAATTAGCAATTTTGTACTGAAAAAATATATTTTTTTTTAAGAAAAAGGATTTCAGTCAAGGTCAAACAATTGCACGTACACCAAAAAATTGCACGTACATCTATGATAACACTAGCTTACCACCATAATAAATTTGAAGAAATTGCTTGGTTTCACTTCTAGTTGCAAATATTTTATTCGATACTTTATGTTACGAATGCTTGTAAATAGTTAACTATAATGGTCTTATGGAAACTAAAGAAACCAAGCGAGTACACAAAACAATACACTTTGACCACAGTAACTGCTTTGGTCAGTTTCGTTAAGTTCGTTCAGTGTTGCTTACTTACGTGGGAACGAAATAAATCGATCCCTATCTATGTATGCAAATGTCAGTTGACAGCTAAATTCTCCTTAAAATGTTCTGTAAGCAATTGTGAACCATTTGAAATTTGATGTTTCTGCTTACTTTTTCTTTTTTTTTTAAATAATGTTAAAGTGCCAACCATAAGGGCCATACAAAACGAATGTCATAACCAAACAAAAATTAACCAGAATTATTGTCCAATTTCAAAGTGTCCGCAATGGGGTAAAGAAACATAAGGAGAATTTAGATGTCAACCAATATTTGATTATATAGAGATCGATTCATTTCGCTCCCGCTTAAGTAGGCAAAAGTGACAGAATTTACCGAAACTGAGCGAAACGGTTACTATGGTCACATTGCATCATTTTTGTGTACTTAGTCAATTGCTTCCCTTAAGCTTCCCTTCCAACTATAATGCCCGTAAGAATTCACTAAACTGCGCTGCAGTAGCAGCCTGTACGCAAACTAAATTATAATGTTTGCAGTCATCATACCCCAGTCTGCGGCTGAATATTTGAATAATAGGCTATCCTAAAAGTAAGAAAAACAATTGCAATTGAGAACGTTTTGTGCAGCCAGAGCATCCGCAAAATAAGTCTATAGAAAATGAGCAGCTCTGCGGCATGTGTCTGATTTGAAAGCTATTCTGCGCGTAGCTCTTTTCAGGTCTAAATATTTGAACAGTCATCTGCCCAATTACTGCAGGGTTTGTGTAGCCAGCTGATCGAATCGTTCTTGTTTAAATGTTTTTTTTTTAACTCTATGAATTAATCACTTTTTTTCGGTTAGAATTAGAATAGAGGTCCAGATTACAATCGCCAAAACTTCAACCTGTTCTCAATATACTTCCACTCACGAATATGGAACAATCAAAGTTAACTTCTAAATAATTTGCATTATTTTCAGAGGCAACATTTCACTGTAGATTAATTAATCAATAAACAATAAACTCTATTTGGTGATGGAAAAAATAAAACAAAAAGACATAAAACACAATATTCCTTAAAGTATTGTAGTTCTCCCCTTTATAATATTTAGCGGTAATTTGTTTCCTTTAAAACTCTGGTTCTTCCAACAAACTTCTAATTTCTAACTTCAAGACTTCACCAACAACAAAAAAAATCTTTACTGTTCTCCTTTTAAAACAAAAAACAATTCTACAAACAACTTGTTTCCCTAAAACAAAAACAATATATTTCTTTAAAAAATATAATTTCTATATAATTATAATATTAGGCATGC
This sequence comes from Myathropa florea, assembly GCA_930367185.1. NCBI lineage: Eukaryota > Metazoa > Arthropoda > Insecta > Diptera > Syrphidae > Myathropa > Myathropa florea. Next base: position 111,632,425 of record OV884002.1, read on the forward strand.
CGACATGGTCTGGTCCACCATTTGGAACATTTATTGTTTTATGGTGCGGACATGGATGGCCGTAACGCTTCCGGTAATACACCATTGCATGTATGCGCTGTTAACAACCAAGAGGCTTGTGCTAGAATGCTTCTTTTTCGGGGTGCCCAACGTGAGGCACTTAATTATGCAAATCAAACTCCCTATCAGGTATTTATTTCTATTCTATTCAAATATTTAATAACATTTATTTATTTTTTTGTTTGTCGTTTTCTTTTAATTTAACTTTATCCTAATTTAGTGTATCTTAATTCTGTCTTTTATCTTGTATATTTTGTAATAATTTTCTGTTGGTTTTTCTGTGATGAGTATTTTAGTTTGAGTTTGTTTTGGTGTTATGTTGTGGCTATTGGTTTTTTTTTTTCGTTTTGTAAATTTGTTTTTAAACTTTTGATTTGATTAAGGATTTGATACTAAATTTGGAAGTGTGTTTGAAACCGGTTATTTTGAAGCTCCGTCGGTTGTTGTAAGTTTTTCAGATGACATCCAACTATTGTATACGATATGGAGATATGAATCTACTGATCTAGTTTCTTGAAAATGTACTTCAGTTCGGTCGTTTTCTCTTATTCGAAAGCGATGTTTTCGATACCTCCATTGCACTTGGTTTATTTTTAAATACTGATACAAATAAGTAATTACCAAATGAGTACGAGCTCCGATACTTAGGTCAACAATTTAATTTCTCGGGATTTAATCGAGTGCTTATTTATGCCTGAAACACAATACTCCGTTGGTGTTACCGCCGAGTAACGTTTAACTTTCAACACAAGCTATGCATTGGCACAGACTGCGTTGTACTACCAATCTTTCGTTTGTTAAAAAATGAGAGGAAAAAGAACAGAATAATCGACGTAAACGATGCACAACATGTTGAAACATTTGCGTCCGTTTTGGCATTTCCTATGTAAATTGAGAACTTATTGTGCATGAGTTTGCGTTTTGATATTCAATTCTAAGATTTGAGATGTAAAAGCAGCTGAAACATTTGGATTGCCATTTCAACGTACGCCTGAAGGACTGGACTGCCTACGTAACGCAAGAAACAGTGGCACTAACGCACTATTGTGTTATGGAGCCAATGCGATAATTTCCTGTAACCTGATCACAAGTTAGCTTTAAGTTGTCATTTGACATTTCTAAATGAATTTCACTTATTCGAAAAACGCATTTCTTGAGCACATAGTTGATGTAATCTACAGTGGGAAACTGTAAAATGCAACCGGAATTATATTTTTTTTATTTATTTTTTTAAAGGATTGTATTGTACATTTTTTTTTATTTGTTAAATAATTTATTTTGTTTTTTACTTGATTTTTGTTCTGTGTTCATCTGTGAGGTTATGTAAAAAATATACATTTTCTTCAAATTCATTCACGTTTCCTTTCATCTTTTCCTATTCTCAAAAAACAGGTTGCAGTTATCGCTGGTAATTTAGAGCTGGCTGAAGTAATTCAGAATTACAAGACCGATGATATTGGTAAGTACCGGCAGTTCTCCCTCCCGAAACTCTCTTATTCTTGTACGAAGATATTTATAAATACTATAAATAGTTTTTATAACTCTATACATAGATATATGCATTTTAAAGATGGTTGTTGCAATTATCTATATATACTTGCATTACGTTAAATATAAATAAAATTAATTGATTGTTTAGTAAGTTATGTTTTTTTTTTACGGAATAAAATCTTTTTTGGATTGTTTGTCGTTTTGTTAGATAATAAGTTTCAACGATTTCTTTTTTTCGTCTCAATCATGACCTTTCATTTATTGTTACCATTTTCATTTGGTTTTATTATTATTTTTTTGTATAAATAAATCATCCAATTTCTTTTTCTTTTCAAAACTCATTTTAAATCATCGTTTTCGAAAAGATACAAATATCTGGTCGTGTAAGGTCCAACTAATGTCTAATTTAATTATTCACTTGGGATGTCTGTAATGAGGTAGGGCATTAATAGTTTTTCATCCATTAAATGGTTCCACGTCCATAATGACCTCGAATGCACTCTGGGAATTTATAGTTTTTTTAAATATGTCTTTTGCTAATAAAAATTATACAAACCGAATTCCTTCGAATTGGATTCCCAAAAAAACTAAACTCCTTTGCAAATCTTTCAAAGAAATTAAAAAAATTGAATTAATTGTTTTAGGATTTCAAACATAAGGTGATGTTCAGAGAAGGAGAAAATATAATACAGGGTGGGCCAAATACAAGTTTCTTTTTAGAAATACAATAAAATGAACAAAATTAAATTGTTTATATGTATTATGGCTTTATTAGTAACAACAAATATCCTTTAGTTATGAAATACAACGTCGTTCAAGTGGCTGTGGTGGCATTCTGTCACCCCATTTTCCAAGACCTTGTTGATGGTTTCCGGTGGGCGCCGTGGCGTTGTCGGTTCGTTTCCCGAAAAAAGCACCGAACATTTTTTTCACGGCTCCACCTCTTTCGAGTCGCTGACAATGCTCAAAGAGTATAACTGTCTAGAAATAGCTTCTCAATCTCGCCGTTCGGAGTCGGCATTAAACTGTAGGTCCCCTCCGCTCGTGAGAGAACAATAGCACGCACAACACGAATGGTTGCTGAGAAGCTAGGCCCAGGTCCACCTCGGACTGTAGCGCCGCCATTATTATTATTATTATTATTATTATTATTGTTGATGGTTTCGGACTGTAGCTCACGGATTGCTTGGATGATATTGGCTTAAGTGCTTGAATCATTTCCGGATTGTTAGCATAACATCGTTCCTTTACGGTTCCCCACTAAAAAAAAGTCCAAAGGGGTCAAATCGCAACTCCGAGGCGGCCAATTGACATCGCCAAGACGGCTGACAACACGATTTGGAAATTTGGTGCGCAAAAGATCAATTCTGGTATGTGCTGTGTGGCATGGCGTGCCATCCTGCATGAACAAGGCGTCGTCCAAATCTTCAATTTCAATAAAAAAAAACTCGGTTAACATGGATCTGTAACGCCCACTGTTGACCGAAACTTTGTTTCCAGCCTCATTTTCGAAGAAAAATGTTCCAGTGATGCCACCACTCCACAATCCGCACCAAACTGTCACTGTTCTCAACTCAACAACAGCTTCTAAACAATATCGTGCGGGTGTTCCGTTTTCCGAGTCCCAAATGCGGCAATTTTGTTTGTTAACGTATCCGCCGAGATGAAAATGCGCCTCGTCAGAAAAGATGATTATTCGCTCAAAATCGTTGTCCAATTCAAGCTGCTCTAAGGCCCAAACTGCGAAGCGATACCGAAGCGGATGTCAGCGCACCTTCAATTGCTGAGTCAATTGGACCTTGTAAGCGAAAAATCCGAGAATTCTCCTCAGGCTAGTGCGTGAATTGTTGAGCTGTTGAGATCGATGGCGAGTTGATGTTCGTGAATTGAGTCTCATACTCTCGTCTACAGCAGCCACATTCATTCTCATCAACACAATGAGTGTTGTCGACTAGCATACCCGTCTCACGAAGTTTTTGCACAAACTTGCGTACAGCTATCGCTGTGTGTGCTTCATTTCGGCCAAAGCTACGCGCTGTTTGGGGTACACAGCACTCACTTTGAAAATAAGTTTTCAATATTTCCCAATGTTGTTCAAGCGTAAGGCGACTCATTTCGTTCCGCGGAGATATGATACTGACTTTCCGTCAAAATTTCAAGCGGGAAGCAGCTCTCATTGTCAAAATAGCCTATGATTAAAAAAAAAAACACAAGATGGCAAACCCTGTATATGTATGTAGATATACAGCCTTGGCCAAATGTATTGGGCACCCGTTAAGATTCGATATATCTTCAAAAAGCAAACAAATTAGTGAAATGAGAGAGAAAAATAAAAATCGTTTACAACCTCAGACAGTGTCACCGAAAACCATAAAATTCAAACTAATTACTTCCGATAACTGATTTGGCAGCAAAGACAAAAAGGTAAGGGTGCCTAATTCATTTGGGCAAGGCTGTATGTTGGTATAAATCACGTCACCACAAAGCAATGATCATTCCTTTGCTTCAAGCTTCGGTTAGTTCTTATTCGCTTTGACTGAAAATATTTCCTTTGTTGTAAATTAATCACTCTGTTGCAAGATCATTGAAATTGAAAGTAATTCCGTTAGCCTTTTCTAATTCTTTGCTACGTCTCCATTGTCTGGTGCTCTAGTCTGATCAGGGACTGGGCCTATTCGGAAACACAGAATTTATGCAAATTATGCAAAGCCTAGCCTATCCACAAATTCATATCCGATAAATCAAAAAATTCTGCTCCCAATAGCACAATTTCATTTGCACAAATTTGAACAAAATGAGGCAGATTTCAAAATCGAAATGCTTTTCTTTCGTTGCTCTTGCTTTGCGCAAGAATTGTGTTTCCGTACGACCCATTCTAATCATAATTTTATATTTGAATAAATTGAATATGGATTAAATAAGTGGTCGCCTAGCTATTCGTTTGAAAGAAAAAAGAATAAGAATTTCCTTCACTCTTCATAAGTGTATGCTATGGTGAGTTTGTAATCGCAGTCATAACGCAGTACTGCAACGTTGCGTTCTTAATTGCAAACATTTGGCAGTGATGCTTTCTAAAATGCAACATGAAAGCAACTACTGCGCAAACAAAAAACAACCAGCGCATCATAAAATTTTGTGATGCGATGAATTTTTTTTCATTTTCCGACTCAGTTGTCTCTTTTTCATGTTTAAAATATTTACATAAATACGCTAGCGTTGGAATTATTAACCAAATTATTTAGAAAAATCTTTGTAAAATTTTTTGACATTTAAAAAAAAAAAAGAAACAATTGGCACACAAAACAAAAAGCCGGTCAGAAGTATCAGCAAAATTAAAACATCGTGATGAATCGCAACATCAGAAAATCGTTGCGTCGAATCACATAGGCAGTGATGCTCACGCGATGCGCATTTTATTGACATTTACGAACTGAGCCCTCCTCTTAATTCTTCTACTTTTTGGCGATGTACTTAAGTGAATTTGTTCTATATTTAGCACCGATACAGCTTTATGCATCAAAAACTATCAGCTAACTGCATAAAGGTAATGGCTAACTTCGTAATATCAATACTACATGCAATTCAAAAATTATTCTGCCAAAAGAACAAAATTCATTGCAAACTTGATCGCGTTTTTACGCAAGACTTGCAAAGACAATGAAGCTTTTTTACAATAATGATCGAAAATCTTGTAGGACTGCAGAATTTTCACATTTTTGAACTTATAATAATAATAATGGCGCTACAGTCCGAGGTTTACCTGGGCCTAGCTTCTCACCAACCTTAACTTAACTGAACTTAACCATGGTTATAATGAAATGCCTACCGCCAACGAAAATATGATATTTCTGATGGTCTTTTAGGTACCCTCGTCTGAAAATGAGTGCTTTCAAATGTTGCCACATTGAATCGACTAAGACCTTACCTTTGTTATATTATTCTTCAACCAGTTTTTCCATGAACACGTTTTTTAGCGATATGCTAAACTGATGAATACGCCGTTCAAACATCTTCCACAAATTTTTTATTGGTGATAAGGTAAGATAGGTTACCTCGGGGGTAAGAACAACGGTTTTAGAACGGTATACAGCTGTTAAAACTTAAAAATGTAAGCAAAAGCCTTGGTTTAATTATCTTTCTCAAACCAAAAAGTCATAGCCCAAGCCGGTTGGTTAAGATGAGCACTTACCCATGATTCCGATTCTTTTTCTGTGTTTTTTTCAGAGATAAGTGTTAATTTATTTTGTGTATGTCCTATTTTATTAAACGATGTATGAAACGAAGTTCAAACCAATTAAAGTGTGTAGTGATCGCGTACGCTTTGAAAAATATTCAAAATCTACTTTGAATTCTCTTTAGGTTTCGTTTTGATTTCTTATTTCTTAAATATTGTTCGAAACCGAGGTAGTCTACTCGATTTGCAACTCGATTTGCTTCAATTCGAACTCGGGTTTACTGGGCTTGAGAAACTTTTGGGTTGTCACCTCACTGGAGTGAGAATAGATCTTCTTTCCAAACTGCTTGAGCTAGTTAATGTGGTTCCTTTTGTTAATTTTTAAAATACATACAGTTTTTTCCACAGATAGCCTCCTTTTTTCAGTTCATTTCGAGTGGTAACACTGTTACTGTTTTCTAACCCATACGCACTAGACTTTTAAGCCTAGGTTCGAATCCCAGTTCTGACAAACCATTTTTCTTCAAAAAATATGTTCACGGCTCCACCTCTTTCAAGTCACTAACAATGCTCCAAGAGTATAACTGTCTAGAAATAGCTTCTCTTCTCGCCGTTAGGATTCAGCATTAAACTGTAGGTTCACGAGTGGTTGCTGAGAAGCTGGGCCCAGCTGGGTCCACCTCGGACTGTAGTGCCGCCATTATTATTATTAATCGGCCTGCCATTTAAGACTTGATGTTCAAAATCGAAATGTAGCTGAATTAATCTGGAAATAAATTGAAAATGATGCATTTTCCCTTACAACTTTGTTGATTGATTATTCAAACTCCCCATTCATATTTCTGAAATCCGTACTCTGTACATGACCACCACCACATACCTCGCAACAAGCAATGTTGGATTATTTTAACCCCATGCCATCAACTACTAATAGCTTCTACTAAAACTCATTGAAATTTGATTGCAAAACAGACGCTGAAAGTGTTTACAGAAATCGATTTTTTGAAAAGCCTACAGTCGGCTATTTATATCATTTTTTGTTTTCACCTATTATCGGCATTAATCATTGTTCATCAAAAACAAATTGAAAAGCTATTCACATAATTGAGTTTATTTTGATTTAAAAACAAAATATGTGTAGTTCTTATTTAATAACCCCCACATTAACCATCCAATCATCTCCCCCTTGCGGCCATCAGTTATTCATAGTTTTCAACCTTCAGATAAGCATCCATTGAATGTGCCCTGAATTTGTTAATTTTTTTTTAAGTTGATTCCCGTTCATCATTCATAGCACTTATTCAACGTATCCGCATCCGTATCCCCTCATAGAATGCTTGTTATGCTACGATCGAATCCTGTTATATTCGTACTTACATATAATTCATTTTCTAACTCATCCTATCCGTATGCTCGTAAAGTATTTATGTTAATTTTCGTTATGCATAAATGTTAGATGTTCGTTAAATGTTCGGTTGTTGTTTATGCTCTCTCTTCATTTCGTAGTGTATGCTAAAGTTCCTAGCCATTCGAACTTATTGTTATATATTCGTACATACTTACATATGTCCTTAGGATACAAAGCTAGCCCGTTGAATTGAATCAAAACGTAAGTAAAGTATATGTTTAAATGTTATTTTTTAGGATGCAATTGTTATTGTTTTGTTCGGTGGAGTAAAAGTCTCATTACTTGAAACATTTGCTAAGTCAAATTGTTGTGGATGATTGGGCATTAAAAGCAAGCTGCAGTGAGTAGGTATTTTTTTTATAAATACGCAACGTGCGGTGGATTTAAAAATATCAGCAATATAAGAAAATACCCTCGATAATGTAGACTTTTAGTGACAACAATAACTTAAGACTAATTTCTTATTAAAAATTCTACCAAATATGGGAACCGTAACCCTCCTTAAAGTCTTTTACTGAAAAATCTACAGTAGTTTGTCATTACAACACTATGTTTTACTAAAGGAAATCTGATAAAGATCTACTTTATCTATATAGTCCGTAAATAAGATTTTCATAACGTCGAAGGACTTCTCAAACAAGGAGCAATGCGGCCACCGTATGAAGGGTTTAAAGCAAATTTTAATAGATTTATTTTCCAAATTCATAGAATATATAAGTTACTGCCAACTCACTCATCACAACAGCATCCTGAGTGCTATTGACCACTTGGTTTTGGGGCTGAAGTTCTACCAACACTTAGCGCCTTAACTCTATCGCTGTAAATCACATTAGACTAGTGACCGCTTATAGATTCTTGCTAGTAAATTGGAAACTATTGAATCGATCGCATATATTATATATAGAATCCTCTCACTCGTATGAGGAGTGTAGGGCCACAACAAAATTGTCAAATCCTCTTCTATCTAATGCCAATCTTTTAACTTCACTGAATGTCATCATAATTTGTTTGTACAGCTGTCTCCTCTAGTTATGTGCATGGCGTCCTCTTTTACGACTGCCTTAGGGCTGTCTAGTGATATCACTGGGAGATTTCCTGAGCATATGTCCGATCAAGTTCCATTTTCTTGTAAGAATAGTTATTCGTATAGGCACATGGTTTGCTAAAGACCATAGCCGTGTGTTGGATATCGTGTAATTTTGGGATTCGCCTTAGACATCGGTTGACGAAAAATTTAATGCAAATCAATATACGTGGTGTTGTCTCACAGCTATAGGGTAGGACAGACATGAGACTCGAGTTAAAGACTCTGATTTTAGTGCCGAAGATGTGTTCCAATCGATGACATAGTCAAATACATATTTGTCTCAGCGAATTGAAAAATTGTATAACTTCCGTGGGCGGACACATTTCCCTACTTTGCAGAAGACAATATATGTCCAACTAACATTCCGTTGCTGAAAAGCTAGGCCCAGGTCCACCTCGGACTGTAGCGCCGTTATTATTATTATTATTATTATTAACATTCCGTTGGTTAGCAACAAATTAGTTTTCCGAATGATCTTTGATGCAAGAAAATCAGTTTTAAGAGTTTTGTAAAACAAATGGTGCCAGGGAGACCGTTAGGTTCCACTTCGGTTTCCACATTCACTGTTATTTCTCCATGTTTGCTTTGTAGTTACGAGTCAGACGAGAAACTTAGACCGAGTATGGAATTCAAAAAAATTGTTTTGTTTTCAATATTTCTGTGGCCACAAAGCATTAAGCATTAACTCGAGTTAGGACAAAAATGAGTTATAAGTACCATTATGTTCAGCATGTTTAAATCTACTTTCACTAAATGTTTTATGTCTGTATCTTTTTTTAAACAGAAGTTATTCGAAAAAAAACCTAAACTTTGACCGCCTCTCTTGAAAAAGTATAAAAACCGACTTAGGCGGTTATGCCTTGTGACCACAGATTTGTCATGATAATAATAACAATAATAATAATGGCGGCGCTACAGTCCAAGGCAACCATGTTTGCCAGGATATTATTTTAAAATATTTTAAGAATGCTTGCAATCAATATACGAATATGTATATGGACAATTTTTAAGTCTAGAAACTTGGCCTGCCTTTTAACTTTATCTTCAGTACCGAAATGCGGCTGAATAGGTGAACTAATGGATAGGTGAACTAATGGTGAATTATGTATTTTAACAAATAATTTTGTTGATTGATTGATTATTCAAATTTCATTTCTGAAAGAAGAGCACTATTTAGACTTATAGTACGTTTGCACCGCACCCAAATTCAGCATTTCAGGAAAAAAATTTCAGAATCCAATTTAGCGTTTGCACTGCATTCAAATGATGACTATGGACAAGTAGATAGGTAGGTAAAAGTGGCGGTGGACATACAGATCCTGTTTTCGCACCCAATTAGCGCCATAAAAGCGCCGTTTTGATACCACATCCTATGGGATACCTAATTTGTGAGACGGGGATGAAAAAGAGTGTGTATTCACTCAGATTAGCCTAATTTTGAAACCACTTCGTGGAATTTATGAAGGCTAGCAGACTATGAATGTTTGCTTCTGAGAGATTATTACGGGTGTTGAAGAAGGCTTTGCCCAGGGTGCTTTGTCTGACTCTAGCTAGAGCCGGACATTTGCACAGAAAGTGCTCGGAGGTTTCTGGCTCAGTTTCCACGCGGCAGCTACGGCAGTGCGAGTTAAATGGTATGCCTAATCTTTCAGCATGCCTGCCAACAGCCCAGTGTCCAGTGCAGACCGCTGTGATTCTGGATATATTTCTTCTACTGTTGTTAAGCAGGTCTTTTGTTTTCTTTTGGTTGTAGTTGGGCCATAAGCTTCTGGATAGGGCACATGTTTCCAGCTTGCTCCAAATGACAGCTAGTGTTAGAATTGATTGTTCATATTTTTTCCTGATTGGAAATCAGAAGTGTATGAACCATTTAGCTTGTTAAAAATTGAATTTAAATGCAAATTCAGACATATATATTCCACTTTTATTGCAATGATCACTTGAAATGATTTATTGTTTTGTTGACAGCTGTTTTTTTGTTTATGACAGCGGGCTGAAATGTCATTGTATGACGTGCTGAATTTGTAAAGATGATTGTTCGATTTGACGAACTTACAAATGCAGCGACGAAATTCTGCACTTCGCTGAAATACAACATTCCAGAAGGCGGGAAATGTATGGCGAAATGCAATGCATTTGGGCTGAAATGCAGAAACTAGCCGAAATGCTGAATTTAGGTGCGGTGCAAACGTACTATTACTCTGTCTCGAAATTTTCTCCTTTCGCCACGAGCAATGTTAAATTATTTTAACCATATGCAACCGTCATAACTTTCGTAGCCCTCACACAGTTTAATGTTGAACCGTAACATTTGATCAGAAAAATACATCTTCTGATCAAATGGCGTACTGTTAGTTCGGAAAAAAAAATTTAAAAAAAATAATGACTCAAACCCAATCAAATTGATCTCACTCGGATTAGGTAGCAATCAAAGGAATCATTCAGCCAAGATCATATCTTCTGAAATCCGTACCAAAATAAAGTAATGACTTATTTTTAGGGATATATGTATACCGTTAAATAGATTTCGCAAAATAAAATAGAGGTTCGGTTCTTCGCTTTCGAAACATCAAGTTTCAAATTCGAAAAAAACTAAAATGCACTTCCATGCTTCGTCATTATGTTCGGATATTTAGTCTTACTCAATTCCTCAACTTTCCATAATTTTCTTAGCCTAAATCACATCGACTTTGTAACAAGTACAGTCGAATCCCTCTAACTCATATTTTTTTACGCTTTTCTTGTATTCCCATAAGTTTTCTATTGACAAATAATCCTTAAGTCGAAATCCCACTAACTTGAACTGATTTTGTTCTCACGTACAAAATTGGCTTACAAGGAGTATCACTCTTCACCATATTCAAATAGCTGTGATCTGATTTTTGCAATGTTTGATAAGAAATATTTTCATTAACTGTTTTACCTAACTGGCTTATAATATTGCACGCATTGCACTGTAATCTCAAATTACAAAAAACAATTGCTTGATTGGGGAATTTTAAGCTGAAATAACTTAATTTAAAGTTTTGTCATAATAATCCAAGCATCCCAGTTTATTTTTCTGACGACTAATCATACATTCCCTTTTTTACATTCGAGAGTGTTTTTGGAACATATTCTAATTTTGTATCCACTTATCTAAGGCTGGCTTTTTTGGCATTAAAACGATTAAGAAGTCATCTTAGTGCAGTCTCTCGTGGACATTTTCAAACAGCATGTCTGTACTTTTGCTCCAAGAATTGTTAAATCGACTCAGTTCAAAGATCTTTTTGTTTCATCATTTCCATTTCATCAGATGCAGATACTCAGTAGTCACCTATGAGCTCAACACTTAAAGGAAAATTATATTATACAAAACAACTTTATTCCAAGCTGGTATTGAGAGCGTGAAAACAAAATTTGCACATTTTTGCCACATATTCAATGAGTCATAAAATAGACTCTAGACATCCTATTTTAGGGATATTGACTATTAAAAGCAATTTTTTTTTTATTTTCTTACAGCAAAATAAAAAAGTATAATCAAAAGTACTTTAATATTTGCGCGTGAAGAAAGTTTACACTTGTTACTGTTCTTAGGAAAATGTTGCAAACAAGAATGATGTAACTTGTTTTGCCCTCCTTTGTCTTTTAGAACAGCCTCTAATCTTGTGGGCAATTATATTACAATTACGAATTTATTTGTCCAGATACTCTCCTGTTAAGATCCCCAGATATCTGGGATATTATAAAGCAGCAACTACTTCACAAACATGGGTGTTTTGCTATAAATCACTGTGTTGTTGAAACACCCAAGACTGGTTCAAAGCTACGAGGGGCGTTCAATATATTCTCGGTATCGATATGAAGGAAAATGCGAATTCAATTTAAATTGTTTTTATTTTTCAATATAATCTCCCCTAACATCAATGCATTTGTTACATCTTGAGATAAGCTTTTTTAGACCCTCAAAAAAATAAAAAAAAAAATACCCATTTATTGCCGACTTGAGTTCTTCATCATCCGAAAATCTTTTTCCACGAAGACATTTTTTCAAATCCGAAAACAGGAAATATCCACTAGGGGCAAGGTCTGGACTATAGGGTGGGTGTTGGATTTCTTCGAAACCACAATCTCGCGCAGCAGGCTTGGAAACTCGCGCCGTGTGAACAGGAGCGTTGTCATGAAGAAGCAACACACCCGCTGCGAGTTTACCCCGTCTTTTCTTTTTAATTTCCTCCCGCAAATTATGCAAAGTGGAAGCGTAGGATGTGGCGTTGATGGTTTCACCTTTTTTTTTTGTACTCAATGAGCAAGATTCCCTTTGAGTCCCAAAAAACTGTGGCCATGAGCTTCCCGGCAGACGGAGTGACTTTGAACTTCTTCGGGGGGTCTGTTCCTTTTTATGCCACTGCATGGACTCTTGTTTGCTTTCAGGGTCATAGTGGTGGATCCACGTTTCGTCACCAGTAACAATTCGATCCATAACACCGTCCGCGTTCTCACTACACATCTCCAAAAGCTCTATACAGCATGCGATTCTCACTTTTTTCTGAGGCGCTGTGAGCATTCGTGGCACCCACCTTGCACTGACCTTTGAAAGGTTAAGATGGTCGTGAAGAATGGTGTGAATGGTACCAATTGAAAGCTTGGTGATCTCTGCCATCATTTTCACATTTATTCGGGCATCCTCAAGAACAAGTTTTTCGACTTCTTTGATGCTTTCTCCCGTACAAGCAGTAGCCGGGGCGCCGGAACGGGGGTTGTCTTCAATGCTCTCTGTGCTTCTCTTGAACTCACTTGACCACTTTTGCACAGTTGATAATGAAGGTGCGGAACCCTGGTACACAGCCACCATCTCTTCATGAATAGTTTTTTTACTTTTTCCTTCCTTAGTGAGAAATTTAATTACAGCGCGATGCTCAATTTTCACCGTCATCGTCTCAGTTGCCATTATGATTCTGTTTAACTAGAGATAAAACGCGAATTAATAATCACATTTATACTCGTACTTTTGTAGCTCAATAAGTTTTTTAGGCTTAACAAGCAATTGAGTAGTAGAACCCCTTTGTCTAACAACCAAATTGCTTTTATACAAGTGCTTACTCTATGACTCAGGGACATGAAAAGAAAAGTTTGGGTTCGATTTTTAGTTCCGCTTGCGTTGGCAGTAAAGATCCAACCATGATCTAGATAAGCCGTATTTTGACATGAATTTCGTTACGGATCTAACGCCTAAGTCATGTAGCCCATGGATAACTTACCTATGGTTCCGAAGATTTTCCGTTCAAAGGCTGTCGAACCCAACAGAAGACATTAAAGTGGCCCATACCACTTGTGTGCAAAGATCTCAACCAACTTTGTTTTGCGAAACTGAAGATAGCTACCAGAAGAGATCGTGCTAGATGGATTCCACTTCGAATTGTTACAAAGAAAAAGCAGGAGAATCAAGGCTGTTTTGGAGATCTTCTTGGAGTAGCATGCCTCAGATCAGTGTATTAAATTTACGAAAACTGAAAATTAAAATTCTACATGTTTATTTTCCGGATGTGGCCACCGTGAATAAGGGCATCGACTCCCATGCATTTTCATTCCAAGTTCAATCCCAACAATTTTCAAATTTCACGGCTCCACCTCTTTCGAGTCAGTGACAATACTCAAATAGTACACTGTCTAGAAAATGTCCTGAACTTCGCCGTTCCGAGTCGGCATTAAATTCTAGGTTCCGTCCACTCTTGAGAGAACAATAGCACGCACAAAACGAATGGAGAAGCTAGACCCAAGTCCACTTCGGACTGTAGCGCCACAATTATTATAATTATTATTTTTATTATACAGGAAATCAACCGAAGAAATCTTTAGTAATTGCCAAAGCAGTAAATTACTTTACGACAAAATTCGCTAGACGATATCAGGATTTGTTCATTGAGGTTGTACTATTTCATTGTACTTTTGAGTTATTATCACTTGTAAACGTAACGCCATCAAGTATTAAAATTCTGCAGAGCAATTTGCTATCAGTACTGTACATTAATTCACTCAAATGAATGCCTGTCTAAACTTATCGAAAATGATTCCTTTTCCGTTGTTTATATTCTCAAATCGACGCTTGATCTTCCAACACCGTTAGATCTACAGTCAAAAGACCGTGAACATTTCTAAGTCGATGACCCTGTATGTCCAAAGTGTCACTTTTTTGTATAATTTTTTATTTATGTGTCGCCAGGTCTTCAAACAGTAAAATTTACCCTAAACGTGACCAAGTCATTAATTGCCTCAATTAAACTTTGATACCTGTTTCACCATAACACCCCATTTTCATGTGAACTAGCTGGTTCACAAACTGTCATATCATTCCCCGAACAAAGCATTTTTTTCGGTAAAAGTCGCCCTAGATCTCCTTCCGCTCCACAGATAGTGCGATCCAATCCTAAAACGTATCCATTTCTTCAACCGAATCCTCCCCTTCACGGTAAATCATGCCTCTTATGTTGAAATATCACTCTGCCATATCGTCGATCTTGACATTACCGGCCATTTTTTTTGTCAAACCAACCAAAAAAACTCTCGTACGCTACTCACACTCATCTCATGAATTATCGCCAGTACTGTGCACTTGGCACCGATTTATCGATAAACAAATTCAGTTCGACGCCTTGCAACAAAGCAGCGAGCAAGCAAAACGCTTACTGCACACTCTGCGGTATGAACTCCCGTAGACTTGCAATCCGATCGTGTTTGTGAAGTGTGATTGTTAATTTGCCTCCAGTTTGTTGTTGAATTTTGTTTGTTTTCCTCTCTTGTTTTTATTTCATCTTACGTTAAGTAGCTTTGATTTGTGTTCATTAATTTAAAATCAAGTAAAAAAAGACGAAACAATTAGCTAATCAAAACGACAAGCAATTTCCGGTAGCGGCTAAAAGGAAATACTCGTACATACTTTCTTCGGAACAACATAAGAAAGTCTCACATTCTCAGTCTGTGTGGTGTTTGTGTGTGTTTATCTCTTATTATCCTCCCCAAATTCAAATTCACAGTACCCTTCCGTGGTCCGCCGCGTTATAATCCAAAACGTCGCTCTGGAGTTGGATGGATGACTGGCAATGGAAGTCTATGTGGTGGCAGTAGCCTTATGGGTACACTTACGCGTAACAGCTCATGTGGTCCACCATCTCCATGCCCGTCCGAACACATGCCATATAGTTCGGCAAGCTCGAGTTTATCTGAAGGATCATCAGGTCATCGATCACATGAGGATGATATCAGCATTGTCACAGGTACCTTTTGATTTTTTTTTGTTTTTCTTTAAGTATTTTTCAGTTTTATTTTAATTTTGGTTTGGTTTTGCTCTTTTATTTTAAATTTATGGTTGCAAAAATGTTTAGTAGTTTGGAGTGTATACCATGTTCAGGTGATGAACGTGGAAACATTTATTCTTTTGGTGTCGGGGATATTTTTTTAAAGCAAATACAAAATAAGTTTCCGACGGTGATTTATCCAATGAGTCACATAGTTAGGTATGAACTTTAAGCAATCTACTTGAACAGATGCAACAGTAGCAGTCTGTCCGTTTTTTTCGTAGCAGCATGTAGTTGTTGAGATTCATGTTTAGTGAGCCATTTGCTACAAACAACAGTAATATTCTAGACATGTCCATAGTCGTAACCCCATTTCGCAAGCGGAATAATTCTCAAGAACCTTGTATCAATTTTCAGCATCTTTTTACGTGTTTAGTAAAAAAGCGTGAAAAAGCCGAAAATCGAGAGTTAATTCGTATACAGTGCCTCACAAAAGTATTCGGAATTATGTTTTTTTCCTGGATTTTAGTATTATAATAAAATACAGTTTCAATTCAACATTTATTCTCTGTTAATAAAAAATCAGAAAAAATAATGCATGTTTTCTGTCTGCAACAACAACAAAATGCAACAGACTAGGATCCAGGAAAAAACATAATTCCGAATATTTTTGTGAAGCACTGTACATATTTGCTGAGAAGCTAGGACCATGTCCACATCGGACTATAGCACCGCCATTATTATTATTATATTTACAGGGTGCGTCATCTTAGTTGGTGTGAATAAAAATTGAGTGAGATTGTTCCCACAGCATTTTGGAGAGAACACTCCATCTGGTGTAAATAAAAGTGGGCGCCGTGGCGTAGTGGGTAGGTGCGTCGACTCCTACGCTCGAGGTCGTCGGTTCGAATCTCGAAAAAAACATCAGAATAATAACACGCACAACACGAGTGGTTGCTGAGTAGCTAGGCCCAGGTCCACCTCGAACTGTAGCGCCGCCATTATTATTATTATTATTAAAGTATTGTATTGAGTGAACACTTGTAGAAATTGAGTGTGCATTGGAGGTAACTTCAAGAGATAAAAAAGGTAAAAAATGGAGAATACTGTTTCGGAAGAGGAATACTTTAACGGGTTAAGTAAAAAAAAAACCCTAAGAAAACAAGTCTGAAATTGAAGAAAACGATTTCATAAAATGTTTTACAATTTTATTCGTGTTTGCTGGAAAAAGGCAAAGATGAGGGAATTTCATCCATAGGTTTGCTTTTGCACATATAGCACAACACACTTGCCAAACTGTTTTCGATACAGTGGAATACCTATGTCCTCACCAACTTCAACTTGAACTCCCAGGTCACCAATGTATCGAAGGAATATTTTCATCTTCTCAATTCTTGGTATGGCACCTCCACGGGATACTTCAGGAATATCGGAAAGGAACTGATTGCTTAACCATTCCATGTTCCAGGTTCTTGAAATTATCACCTGCGTCCCAGAAGCGCTCCGTGAATTACAAATTTTTGTTTTTCGTGTTTATATGTTTAAAACATTACTGAAAATTAGTATTCCCTTCATTAATTAACTTACTCACGCTAGTTTTCAAACTTCAACTTGAGGGAAAGAACCTTTGGGAAATTTTTTGGAGTGTTCCCTCCGGGGGATCAAATCTTGAGAAGTGTGTGACCAGTCAATTTTTGACAACGCACGTCAAGGCAGTTTACTTTGCAGAAACGCCCAGCCCTTTTTCCACATATTTGTGGGGAGACATAATGAGCCAACATCCCATCAACTGTTTCGTTTTCTCTCAAAATGGGTCCAATGACGATTTTGGCTTTTTGGTCATGGCAAATCTTAACGGTGGCGAAGTGGGTAGGTGCGTCGACTCCTACGCTCGATGTTGTCGGTTCGATTCCGAAAAAACACCAAACATTTTTTTCACGGCTCCACCTCTTTCGAATCACAGACAATGCTCAAGGAGTATAACTGTCTAGAAAAAGCTTCACAATCTCGCCGTTCGGAGTCGGCATTAAATTGCAGGTCCCCTCCACTCGTAAGAGAACAATAGCACGCACAACACGAGTGGTTGGTGTGAAGTTAGGCCCAGGTCCACTTCGGACTGTAGCGCCTCCATTATTATTATGATTATCTTTACGGCGCCAGAGAGTGTGAATTGGGCCTCGTCGGTCATCAAAATTTGCTTCCAAAAATCAGGTTCAGTGTCATCCATTCGAGAGATTGTTTGGTCATATACCGTGTGGGCGGTCGGTCGGCAATATTTTTTCAGTCAATTGCACTTTGTACAAAAACAAAAGCAACAAATTAAAATCGTTCCGATGATGCCAAAATCTTAAGCGCGGGACGAAATGAAGGTGACGTGGAAAACTGTCAAACTTGATTTTTGGATTTATTGAAAACGAAATTGTACAAAATTTATAGAATTTGGCCTTATTTCAAGAACACCTTATAGCAACGTCTTGGGCGTTGATGACGAAGACATCGGCGGTCTCTCACTGTCCGAATAAAGAATAGCGTTGTCAGACGTTGCATGTTGGCCACGATATTTTCGACGATATGCACGTTCAGTTAACACAATAGAACGACTATTTTCAATGTACAGCGTCACTAAATAATAATAATAATAATAATGGCGTCGACTCCTACGCTCGAGGTCGTCGGTTCGAATCTCGAAGAAAACATCAAACATTTTTTCACAGCTCCACCTCCTTCGAGTCACTGACAATGCTCAAAGAGTATAACTATCTAGAAATAGCTTCTCAATCTCGCCGTTCGGAGTCGGCATTAAAACTCTAGGTCCCCTCCACTCGTGAGAGAACAATAGCACGCACAACACGAGTATTAGCTGAGAAGCTAGGCCCAGGTCCACCTCGGACTGTAGCACCGCCATTATTAATATAATATAATATTGGCGGCGCTACAGTCCGAAAGTAACGTCACTCAGTACTCGTCACTATTGTGCTTTAGTTCAGTATGAACCTATTCATACTGAATACATTTTTAAATTGTACTAAACTTACGTTTCAAAAACTTAGCACTCAACTCAATCAGTTAATAAATGTCAAAGTTATACAATGTTTACATACCGACATAAAAGAGGGCGCACCCTACATAGCCACATCCCCATAAAAACCTTATTATCATTGTTGTTGAGGGTATATTGCACCGCGACCTTCACGATCTATTGTGCTCCCTTTTAATACCTTAGCACTATTACGAGTTCCCCTCAAATGCGCAAAGGTGAAGAAATCTGTTCTAGAGTATTCTCTCTAAGCCAGTTTCCTTCAGGAATCTGAGAATCAGAGATGGTTCTAGTGATTGTATTTCTTCTTAAAACCTTGATTTATTTTTTTTCCATCAACCCAAATACAACTATTCATGGAATGTATTCAAAAAGTATTCGCAACTAAAAAGATTAATAGAAGCATTTTGTTTAACACGAAAATTTGTGGTCTGGAATTTGACTTCAATTTTTCAGCAGAAATCTAAAGAGGTTACCCACTTGATCTTCGAATTAAGTGATTTCTGTTTACCATGACACTCTGTCTAAGCCCGTGAACAAATGTTTTCTTGTTTATCTTGTTGTTAAGACACGATGGTGGTACCCTCATCATGGTCGTATCCCATACACCTTTTCTTCGTTTGTTTTGAATCTGTTTTACACACGCTGCTAAGATCGTACAATGATACTCTGTAAATGAACGAGTTTAAATAAAAAATGTTTTCTTATCTCGATAGTAACTGTTTGTACAATTGGCAACGATGAGAGAGAACACATATACATAGTTGAAATTATTTTTGATTCCTACGTCTGCATCCATCGATTGTTTAGAGGTTTTTATTCAGCTCTTCCTCTTGTATCAATATATATCAAAGAAATTCAAGATCTTATTAAAACGTATACATTGTCAGTAGTAAGGTTAAGATAACCAAATCTCAGTTCATCGTCCAATATTATAAAATATGTAATTTATGCTGAAATAAAGGAAAACTATTATTATTATTATCTATCGATTGTTCAATTAACGACAGAAAATTCTTCTCGGCGAACTAACCTCAACTCGGTTCAATTTCTAGTCTTTTCCTACGTATTCAACAAACAACTCTCCTGTGTTACTTACTTCGTGTCCGTTGCCAGACGTGAGTATACAAGTTAAATTTAAATCAAACTCTACGTCTATCGAAACCTGTTCAAGAATTTCGCATAAAATGATCGTATGCATCCACTATTCTTATCCTAATTTAGCGAGCTCTCGCTTAAATATAAAGGGTTTTCCACTAAGAGCTTGACAACTATTTTTAAAAATAAAACGCAAACCATTCGAGATGTCTCAAACATTTTACCATTGGCTTGAAGTACAACCCAAATGTTTATATATGGAATTTGACGTCGTTTATATGTCCACCACGGACACTTTTGCAACGGGCTTTGAACCCAATTTTCAATAACTCGGCCACACATTTCGTGGGCCACTATATCCCTTTCAATATTAGGTCCCTCTAACATCGCCGGCTTGTTGGCATAGACCAATATAGAAGAGTTAAATCACGAGATCACACGCGCGTGGCGTAGTGGGTAGGTGCGTCGACTCCTACGCTCGATGTTGGCGGTAGGATTCCCGAAAAATTACCTAAATTTTTTTCACGGCTCCACCTCTTTCGATTCACTGACAATGCTCAAAGAGTATAACTGTCTAGAAAAAGCTTCTCAATCTCGCCGTTCGGAGTCGGTATTAAACTGTAGGTCCCCTCCACTCGTGAGAGCAATAGCACGCACAACACGAATGGTTGCTGAGAATCTAGGCCCAGGTCCACCTCGGACTGTAGCGTCGCCATTATTATTTTTATTATATGTCCACCACGGGCACCTGCTGCGGTCGATTCGTTGAACCCAATTTTCAATGACCCGGCCACACATATCGTTAAAAAGGGCACTATATCGTTTTCAATATTAGGTCTGAAATTACCTAACGGCTTGCCGGCTTGTTGGCATAGACAATTTATTTGACGTAACCCCATAAAAAAAAGTATAGAGGTGTTAAACAACGTTCTATGCGCCCAATCGATAGGACCATGTCTCGATATAACACGTTCATCGAACTGATGGCTTCTCTAGCGATCCTTGTTGACTGTAATTTGACGGTCATTTTTATCAACAAAAAAGTCCCAATCACACTGCCGGCATTAATACCACTCCATACAATAATTCTTGTTGATGAGGTGGTGTTTCTTGAAACACATGAAGGGTTTTAATTAACCAATAACGCATATTCTGTTTGTTGACGAAGCTGTTTAGCCAAAAATGTCATGAAATGGGTCATCGTCTTCCAATATTTCTAGACCACAATTCGAAAACGTACGTCGCTTCATATGATCGAGTGGCTTAATTTCTTGGGTTAACTTCATCTTATAAGTGTGCAGGTTAAGATCCTTTCGCTAAATTTGTCATAGTGTGGTTTTAGCGATGCCCAATTCTTAAGAACGCCGTTTTGGTTCGATTGCAATGGACACTTGAACGGCAGCAATATTATTTTCGGCACTTCGACCACTCGTAGCACAACTTACTGGCACTGGAACATCCAGCAGCGAAAATTTAGTCTAAAATTTGTTCACTGAATTGCGTTCCTCATCGTTCGACCACAATGGAAGTCCCAATTCCCTTGGGATGGTCAAGGAAAGAATTTCAGCGAATTTTCTGACTATGGACAAGTAGATAGGTAGGTAAAAGTGGCGGTGGACGTTCAGATCCTGTTTGTCGCACCCAATTAGCGCCTTGAAAGCACAGTTTTTTATACCAAGTATCCTGAGAAGGGGGTGAAAAGAAGTGTGTATTCACTCAGATTTGCCAAACAAATTTTAAAACCACTTTGTGGAACTTATCAAGGCTAGCAGACTATGAATGTTTGCCTCCGAGAGATTTTTAGGGGTGTTAAAGAAGACTTTGCCCAGAGTGCGTTGTCTGACTCGGACATTTGCACAGAAAGTGCGAAGTAAAATGGTATGCTTAGTCCTTTAGCATGCCTGTCAACAGCCCAGTGTCTACTGTCTACTGGGACGAGAATTACGACGAAAAATTGGAGTTAAAGCTTTTAAAGTTACCGTCCCCAACTAAACTTTAATTACAGTACAAATTCTATAATAGAAACAAACTCTATAATAGAAAAGCAGTTGCAATAACCGAGGTTGTTGCACTTACTGGGAAATATCGAAAATCGAGGGGTTGTTGGAATCGAGGGTTGCGTTAACCGAGTTTGTACTGTATTTGTAAACGTTCTTTGTTCGTGATATGGTGGCAATGAATGAAGTAACAAAACGCCGCGGTGTAGTGGACATTTGCGTCGGCTCCTATGGACTAGACTTTCGGCACAGGTTCAATTTGCAGCACAAAACTCCATTCCAAATTCAGGTCCAGGTTCAATTTGCAGCACAAAATATCAGAAGAAATGTGTTCTCTTTGGTACGTCAGAAAGTGCGTTTTGAATTATCGAATTTTTTCATGAAATAAAAACTCTAAAAATATTGTTTAAATTAGAAAATTATCGATTTCGCTTTTTTTCTGCGAATTCGAGGTCTCTTCACGAATTGTCAAACTGAATTCACGATCCACAATGAGCTGTTCGCAGTCCACAGAGAGCCATCTCGTTCCACAAATTCGTGAATAAAAAATTCACGAAATCTCTAGGCACGAACATTTGAAATTTAAAATTTCACAGTAACAATTCGCGGCTATTCGACTGGATGGCGCAGTTGGTTAAGTACCTGCCCCAAGTTCGAAGGCTCCCAGGTTCGAATCCCAGTGAAATCGAATCTGGTCCAGTCACCATTTTGCCGTAACGGCATTGGAGTAGGTTGCTACCTGGCAGTACAATGGACCAGTTTTGACTTTTGAGTCTGAGTGCTCCAAAAGTGATTCAAAAATGCTCCGAAAAAAAAAAACAATTCGCAGCTACCCTCGAATTCCATGTAAATGATTGACACTTCATTCCCGAATTTCACAGTTCGCAGTTCGCACAGTTCGCCGCTCATGTGATAGGCCCTAAAGAGGCTGTCTAGAAAAAGCTTCTCAATCTCGACGTTCTGCGTCGGCATTAAACTGTAGGTCCCCTCCGCTTGTAAGATAAGAATAGCTCGCACAACACGAGTGGTTGCGATGCGGTCGCATGCTTATATCGAAGAAAGACAACAACACGAGTGGTTGTTGTTGAAGCTAAAGCCAAATCCATCTCGAACTATAGTGCTGTTGATATTATTATTAACATCTTTCAGGCGTTATACAGACACTACTGAAACACTGGTAATGCATTAATAGCAAAGACATGTGTCACCTTCACTTCATTAAACTCCTAATACACCGACTTCCTTTGAAAGAAGGATCAAACAAATTTGTTGCGAAGAAAATGATGTTCAATTTACACAAAACCTCCCCGTAACCTAAAATGCGTCAACCTTGGAAGAAGACTGCGAATAAAATCCAAGTTGCTCGTCACTTAACTTCCCATCAGGTGCAGGTGCACGTTTCCTAGCATATCTCAAAGACCTCCTAAAATGTTTGATTTGCGATAGTTCTCATTATTCCTTAAGAAACACATTTTGAATAGAAACAGAAGATGCATTTCGAAGAATAATTCAAATCAGTATCCGCATTCAGTCCCATGATTCTCCTTCGGAATGTTCTTCTATCAGTTGCAGGCAACCTAAATTTTCAGTAAAACTTTGTTAAATTCACCGAAGTGTTACTTCAATGAAAGCGAATCTACTTCTTTTCCTTAGAGATTCACTGAAAGATGTAAGGAACAGGAAGCAAATATTCTGTTTTTCCTTAGAGATTCGCTGGAAGATGTTTCTTACAAGCGTTGCTTTGATTCAATGTTATTTACGTTCCTGAATCATAATTCGCAGAATTTCTGGTTAATTTTCTATGATTCCACGGTTCACCTTCGCAGAATCGAGAAGATGCTTCTCATAACTTCATGGCTCATATACAAAGAATCTGAATTGAAATAAACTCATATTTGCAACCCCATAAAATAGGCTTTCAGGAAAGGTTTCTTGTTCGAAAATGAAATAATTCACAATTCATTTCCATCACAACTCTTAAGCTTCAAGACTTTAAACCTAAAAGCATCCTTGCATGAATTCATGTTTGTGTACGTCAATGTAATTGTGTTGTAAATTGTCACTAACCCTTCCGAATGGAACTGAATTACGTCCTACAGGTTTATGCTCTTTTAATGAAAACTAAAAGGTGCTTACATAACCATACATTAACGCATACGGTTGCTTTACGTCCCTCTATACCACATTCCATCATGATGTATAAGCAATAACATTCTGTAATTAAGTTTTTCGTTAACTTTAGTGACCATTCATGCTTTTGGAAAACCAATTTTTCTTTCCTGCAAACCAATCTCTTTACTTCTCCACTTTAATCTTACCACAGAGCAAGTTTCAGTCCTACCGACGTACAATGAGACTGGTGAATAGAGGACGGATTCAATCAATTCCAAGGATACGCTCCTCCTTTCCTCTTCTTATGATCGAAGAGGAAATCGCGCTCAACTACCGTCTTTCAATATAACCCTTAAGTCACCCCAAACCGTCAAACCAAAAGAAACCAATTTATCTGTCTATCTAACCTAGTAGACCTCTTCCGTGGAATACGTCCTTCGCCCAGAGCATTTTTCCAAATGATTACGTCGCACGAAATGTATCTCACATGCAATTTCCTTGAGAATATCTTCCGCAATTCCTTAATAGAATCACATACGCTCGATAAAAAATCATGTTTTGTAAACACAACTGCTGCCAAATAGTGGGTCATTATCTAGATTTGGGACAAGTACTCTCATAATTCGCCGCATACATGTGCACAAAGGTATTTACAATCTCGTCTATTGATCGTTAGACTCACTCCATCATGCATGTTGCTGCAATGTGAAATGAATTTATTTAATAGCTTCTGTGTCAATATTTTTTATCCCTTCTCATTCAGAGATTGCATGTAATTTTATCCCAGAAAATATCCTTGGACGTGTGCCAGCACACAAAGTTGGCACGGCATTCGGAACAGAAATACGAAGAAGAGCCGACAAAAAACACTGAACATGCACCAAGCACATCCTTTAAACTTCCTCATTTCCTTTATCTCTTTCTCCGCACAGATAAAAGTCTCGGTGACACCAGTGACATAATCAGTGATTCCTCCGGAGTTGGTACGAATTCTGATAGCGCAGCATGCTCGATTGGACATCCCAGTACAACGGTGGTGTGTATGGAACCATATGCTGGCAATTCGGTTGGGCACATTCGACTGCAACCGGGCGATGTTATTGAGGTGGTTGGGTCGACAGATTGTGGCTTGCTGGAGGGGTATGTGCGTGGCACAAATGCATCAGGATTCTTTCCAGTCGAGTGTGTACAAGAGGTGAATATTCGCCAAAAGAATATTACGAATGTATCAACAGCGACCAGTATTTCGCATTCACATCACCAACAGCAACAGCAGCAGCAACAGCAACACCAACAGTCGAATCAGCAGCAACAGCAGTACCAGGGATCGCCAGGAATGCAACGTCCACTAGCACCGACCAGCAATGGTGGTGGCGGGCATTACAACAGTGCGACTGCGCCAAGGATGAAGAAACCGTAAGCTAAATCATAAACCCAATAAATTAAAATCACCTTGACATTCTTTGTGCTTCCAGATCCATGGGCGAACCACGCACTGTAATTCTTCATCGAGCCAAGCGTGGTTTCGGTTTCATTCTTCGCGGCGCGAAGGCCTCTTCCCCGCTAATGCAGCTGAAACCGTCCGATAGATTCCCAGCTCTGCAATACCTGGACGATGTGGATCCGGGTGGCGTTGCTGACATGGCTGGCTTGCGACCGGGTGATTTCCTACTTGCCATCGGCGGTGAGGATGTCCGAGCAGCGTCTCATGAAAAGGTCGTCGACATGATTCGCTCGTCAGGAGCTTTAGTCTCTATGACAGTTATATCGCCACAATATCCACATCAAATGCAATCAGCAGCTGCCGCAGCCGTCGCTGCAGCCCAACAGCAACATCAACAATTCCAAGTACAACATTACCAAGGTCCAAGCACGCCACAAGCCGCACGGCAATGCTCAACGCTTCCGCGTAAAATGTCTCTCGGTCAACCGGGCATGGGTGGAAGTGGTCGCATGCCGGCTCCGATGCCGCCACGCCGAGATCCGAAAACTACACTCAGCGTGGGCAGAGCTCGTGCCAAATCAATGGTGGCCGGCTTAGAAAATGGCGGTGAAAAAGATGATGAAGACATTCCAGCGAAATCTAGTTCAATTGAATCCATATCCACGACACCGACACAAAATCCCAGCACTCCAGTGCAGCTTCGTACTGCGAGCATCAAAGCACGACCTACTTCGAGTCGAATCACAGCCGCTGAGCTGGAAGAACTCTTCCAGCGGCAGCAAGGTGAAGCTGCCGATGGTATGAATCGCTATTCCACTATGATGACCACATCCAGATTCCAGTCGGGTACAGACAGCGGAGCAGCTACCCCACCAAGTAGCGGCTCCCCAATGAAAGGTCCGTTGGTATATGCCAGTGTGGCTGATATGAAACGAAAGAAGACTAAGAATGGAACACTTCGCGGCAAGCCATGTCCAATTCCTACAGTTGGTGCTGGCGGTGGCGACTTGAAGCGATTCCATTCGACTCCCGATTTGAATTCGCACCTAAACAATTCATCTTCTTCGATTTGGAATGCCGTCGGTAAGGGTCATCATTCGCAAGATGACGTTGCAACCCTGCACGCATCAATGCAAAGGTTGAATCTACCGCCACCAACACATCCACCTCCACCGCCGCCTGTAGGTCAGGTGGTGAAGGTTGATGTATCCCGATGCTCGTCTGAATACGAGAGCACCATTACGCTTCAGCAGAAGTTGCAGAAACGTGGCGACGTTACCGATAGCTGTGGATCTGCAGACGGTGTTGCGTCCAGTTTTAATCCATCGGCTAACGCCAAACTATATGCCTCACCACAGGATCTCAGAAATGTGGTCGGGTGGAAACTACGACGAACAGCTTCCCAAGAGGTAAGTGTCAAACTTCAATAGGTGAGTGATAGATTTCTTATCCTCTGTGTTCTCTTTCTTATAGAATCGCCACAGTCAGCTACTGGGCCAACCATCTAATACTGCCGTTCAACCTGCTCTGCAACAACCCCCACCAGCGCCACCACAACCTACAACACAACTTGTTCACCAACAGCAACAAATTCAACAGCAGCAGCAGCAACAACAACAGCAACAGCAACAACAGAAACAACAAACTACTACCACAGCTCAAAAGTGCCAATATGCGCAGCCAACAAGACAGTTTGTGGGTCAACATGCTACCCATCATCAACTGCAGCAACAGTACTCGCATCCACAAAACGGAGCTCCTATGCCAAGTGGTCCAGCACCACCAATTCCAGAGCCAGACTACAGTCTCAGTGAATCCGATGGCGAGGACGAGAATTCGATTTTGGTTGCAAGAAACACAAAACTCAACGAGAAAATAGCGTTACTCGACATGCCTGAAACAAGTGGAAACAGTCACACAAGGTAAGCACGCCTACACGTCCTTTCAGGCCACAATTACAACTCACACAATGTCCTTTGTATCGATTTCCAGTGGCAGCAGTTCGGGTGGGTCCATCTCTCATTCCTTCTCCGTGGACGAAATCCAACGAATTCGTACCAATCTGAAGACATCCAAATCCTATCCCAACGATTTACTGAAACCGGATGAGCAGAACAGCAGCGACAATGCCAATCAAACCAACAACAATAACAACTCACGTTCACCGCCAAATGCAGGTGAGCACAACGAGGAGGGAGACAATTCATCGTCGGGCGTAAGCAGCGATCAGGAAATCCCAACAAATGCTGGTCAAACCCCAATGAACCAAGATACCATCAAGAAGAAGCCAACAACACTTTCTGTTGGTGCAGCCACACCAAAGCATGCACCTCTAACGAAACAGCACTCGCAACAATCACAGCCAACTAACCCATCGACAGTAGCATCAACCAAAGTCAAGACTTTACTCATAACGAGCAAACAGTTAACATCAACCCTATCCCCAGCAATGGCATGTAAAATGACAGGTCCTACACTGCGTAAGCACGAGGAACCGATCACTACTGTAGGCAGCACCAAACATAACATCAGCAGCAATAACAACAACAATAACGATCATGACACCGAAGAGGAACAACGCAGCGAGGATGACGGTGAATTGAGTCCCAGCCCGCCGGCAAAAGCATTCCAACGTCATAACTCCCTGACGCGAAAACAAGCAGCCAGTATTGCAATGGCTCGAGCAACACGCGCCGCAGTGTCCTTAGTCCAATTACCGCCGCCCATTGAAGCGGATAGTGATACAGAGTTGATGGCAACATCAAACGGTGCCACCGGAGCAATTGGAAATGCATCATGCACCGAGAACATTGTATTAGCACCGCCACCGCAATTCTGCGATTGCAATGATGTTAAGCACACGAAAGGTGCAAGTGGAGTTGTCACCACTGGCCTAACAGGCGGACCAGCTGCAGGCGCAACTGGAAATCGCGTACGTATTGTCGGGGCAGTGCCAAAAGCAAATCGCTTACATAGTCAATAGAGAATAAACCACTTTTAGAGAATACGAA
Source organism: Myathropa florea (assembly GCA_930367185.1). Taxonomy (NCBI): domain Eukaryota; kingdom Metazoa; phylum Arthropoda; class Insecta; order Diptera; family Syrphidae; genus Myathropa; species Myathropa florea. The sequence continues at coordinate 111,660,621 of OV884002.1, forward strand.
TATATATTTGAAACGAACCCGATGTTCGCCCACATATACATACATTTTAAGTTAATTAGTTATAGTGAAACCATACAAATATGCATATAATAACAGTACACAAGCAAAACATTTACGGTTGGAGATTATTACGCGTGCAATACCCCACGCTCCAGCCCCCTAAGAGGAAAACAATATTTAATGCAAACTAAAACTGCTACTAATAGTGCGTACACGTCTAGCATCTAGAGAAGAACAAGAGGGAACGCTAAACTTTTTTATATATTGGAAACTCAGCACTGTTGCGTGTAGATTCTCGTTCGTGCATACACATGAATCAATGTTTTAAATGTAAAACTCTCTCAAACGAAAATGATAAACATTTTTAAACAACATTTCCAAAAAAAAACTCAGTCAGTAACAAATAAAGCATCGCATTTTTTTTCTTTAATTGAACATCGAAACTTGTTTAAAGCTCAACTCAATATTTAGTGCAAGTCAAAGAGAGAGAGTCTGTTGGTTTGAAAGTTTGTTCGGAAGAGTTATGTGTTCGAAATTGTTTGTGGCGTTCTTTTGTAGGAAGGGAAATGAGGGAAGTTTTGATACTTTTTTTGAGAGTTCTTCAAAGGGAAGCGCTGTTGATTGTGCTGGTGGGTGAAGTAATCGATTCTCGACACATTAGTTCGGTGGCATAATTTGGTTTGTGGGAACATAAACTTTATATGTGCTGTGTGTCGAATATATTTGGATTGTTTTCCACTGTGAATTAGTTTGGAGAACAGTTAAAAGACGATGATTACATGAGCGGAAGAAGACAGAAATGTCGGAGGAAAGAGATGGGTTGGATCATCGAAAATACATCCCTTTCTAACTGTTTGGAAAATCATACGCCCTCTCTCTGAAATTTCTGCCTTCTTCCTTCTTACCGTCGATGCTTACAAACAAAACAGGGCAATTCGCCCAGGCAGGTAAGATGATTTTCTGTGTGTGCAACACACAAAATATGTCGAAAACAGAACGATAAGCGATGAAAACATGCCGGCTTCACCAGAGAATCCATCTAGAAAGTGGATTTTCGGGTGAAGAAGGCCGCTTTTCAGGGCGCATCCGACCCGCTTGTGAAAATCGACAATCCTGCCTTTTTCCGCTCAATCACCGTCAAAGCGACAGGAACGTGTACCTTGTTTCCATCATATCCTAAGCGATCCATACAAAGGATACACCGGCGCACTGGTGTCGGTGCATATAAATGTGTGCTGTGTGTGGAATAGTCTGCGCATTTTTGTACAAAGTGTCAGTCGGTTTTCGATCAGAAATCAAGCAGTAAAGAGATATGCAACTTTTACCGGTCTTGCCTCTTAATTTGACAGCGTTTTTTATAACAATCGAGAATACGTGTGTGATCTTTCAAACAACTGATAGCCATCCACATTCAAACAAATGAGGTGAACTACAACTCTTATTTGAAAAATCGGTCGTTATTTGATTCCTGTTTTGGACTGTTGAAGGGTTAAGCTTCTGCTTTGAGCGGGTGCAAGGAACCACAAGTGGCCGAATATCTTTCAAGATCGGAAATTGCATCTCGCATTTGAGAGTCTCTCGTTTTATTAAAATGTTCCATTAAATACAGCAATTTTTGGCATTTGGCCATTCCTGGAATTTTATTTAGTATTCCGACGAGTTATGTTGTTCCTCTGTCTTCACTTTCTCTGGCCAGTGAATAATTAATGCGTACGAATTTGTGTGGCGTTTGTGATGGAATGTCACACCGAGTGGACGCACAAGAGTAGCCGCTGTGTATGGGCCGCTTAAGGTGCTTTGACATAAGTGTTGTTGTTTTCCAATGGCCTAGGCCATTTTTCCATAAAAAAAGTCTTTGCTCAGTTGCGGTAGGTTCGGTCACTTTTGCCTAATTACACGGAAGCGAAATGAATCTCTCGCTCTCTGCATAGTATTTAATTATTTGGAGTTCAGTCAATCTCTTGATTAATTTCTACATAAACTGTGTGTGGTTCATTAGCAAATTGCAACTTATTTCTTCGAAATCCCTTGGTCATCATAATTAATAGACGATATCATTAGTTGAACAGCTGCCGTTGATTCAACATTTTTTCTTGTTTCAGTAAAGTACGCATTCAAAATCCTTCTTCCACTTTTGATAAATTTAACAAACGATGCTCAAGTGAGCTAGCCAATTGCATTCCTCCCCTCCATGAATTCACCCGCAATACTTGTCTCGCCAGGAATGCTCATCAGTTCACCCTCAAGCCTGTTTTCGGACGTACAGTTAAGTTTAGAGAGTCGTTTTTTAGCCGCACCACACGAATATGGAATGCTCTTCCCAGCCCAATATTTCCCACTCACTACAATCCGCAGACATTTAAGACCAATGTGCACAGGTACCTCGTCTCCCTTTCTCCTTCTATACCTTCGGCCGGAATCAAGAGACAGCACGACTTAAGGGTATTTAAAACCTTTTGCGCGGGCAAATTATAAAAAAAAAATTTCATAATAAAAATCAAATAGTAAAGAGATATCAAACTTCGCCCAGAACTACCCCTTGTCCACAGTAAAATTTGTAACATTTGATCCTCGGATTTTAAAGGAATCTTTGTTTTTGCTTGGGTTTACCCACGCGTATACTTACGTATACTTTTACAAAATCCGTGAATTCACCCCACAAATGGCGATAAGTTTGTGGATTTTTATTATAAATTCAATTTCAAATTCTTATAATAAATTACAAATGCAAGGCAGCAGCAATAATATCAACATTAAATCATTTCGCGTGAAGACGCCTTATTTTCGACATTACAAAAATGTTCGTGAATTCACTTACAGTGGATCTTATACGCAGTGAAGAAGTTTGAGGAGTTTTCTTCTTATTTGAACACAACAATCTGCTTCAGAATTGGCCATCGACCAACAAGAATTTGGAAGCTTATACGTGTTTTAAAAAATAACCATCATATCACAGAAGACGTCCAAACTAACCATATGCCTTAATTCGTTTTGTTAGAGCTCGATGACCACTTAGTTAGTCTATTCCTACAGTTGAAGACTTTCGTGTTAGTCGATGTGACATGCCAAGGGAATACTCTCTTAGGATTTTCTTCTTCTCGTGGCGCTATAGTTCGAGTTGGAGCTGGGCGTCCACCGACAAACCTTTCCAGCTAACATGATCTTTTGCTAGCTGTCGCCAATTGCACACACCAAGGTGACTGTGGTCACTCTACACTTGGGTGCACCAATTTAGACATGGACGTTCTCTTTTGCGTAGTCCCACTGGTTCAGAGTCGAAGATTCTCCAGGCCGAAAACAATTTGTGCGCTCAACATGGTCCAGCAATCGTAGGTGTTGGTAGACGCCTGGCTGGACCCATGTCACTGTACAGCCCACACAGTTCGTGATTGAATCTTCTCCAAATCCTATCAACACAAATAACAGTAGATCCGTTAGCATCCGAGGGAAGTCGTTATTTCTCGAAATGTTTTTTTTTACGTGATGAGGAAATTAAGCCAACGCACAACCATTGAAACTGGAGGACCAGGTCCTCATTAAAACCCCTGGCATGTATTGGTTCACCCCCAAGCGGTTGCTGTAGAGTCGATAATTTGGCAGAGGTCCTTCTTCAGTTGTATGCGCCATCGGTTTCGTAGGCCTCTTCTATTGCGCTGTCCCACCAGCGTGGAGTCGAAGACTCTTCGGGCCGGAGCTAACTTCTCCATGTGCTTTACAGGGCTTCGCCATTGGATCAGTATGCGCCTGGCTAAACTCATATCACTGTACAGCCTTTACAGTTCTTGATTGAATTTTATCCAAATGCTATCAACGGAGATATCTGTGGATCCGGCCGTATCCGAGTCGTTGTTTCTGAACTTGAAATTTTTTTACGTGTGGACGAAGTTACTCCTACGCACAATCCCCGAATCTGGTCCTCATTTAAATATCTGGACAGAGTAGCCGCTGCTACTTCAAGTTCACCTTCAAGCAGTTGCTGTAGAGGCTATCCACAGGGCACCACGAAGAGAATGTATGTCAACTTGACCCCTGCATTTACAGAGATCGATGCTGGCATCCCGCAGGGTTGAGAACAATCAAAAACTTTACAATAGATCTACAGCCCCATGCCTTGTTAATGATAATTAGGCTTATAAACCATGCTATTCACAGCACCGAGTAAAATATTCTTAAGAAAAACATCGCCGAAGTACGTTAGCTTTCATTTGCGAGGAAACAAATGGTGATGCAGCGTTTTTTATGAACAACAAGCGGCTAAATTCTTGAGCTTAAATCTCAGGCCTCTCGAAGTTGACTCCTGCCAGTCACCACAGTTTCAGAGTACACTCTTAAGGCTAAATAAATAATTCTTCCTCTGATGGCGCTATAGTCCGGGGTGAACTTGGACTTCAACCAACAAGCCTCTTCACCCAGCACGATCTTAAGCCAGCTGCTTCCAATTACACAAGGCATATAAGGTGAGATCCTTGTTTACTTGTGTGCGCCATCGGTTTCGTTGGCGTCCTCTATTGCGCTGTCCCACCGGCGAGGTGTCGAAGAATATTCTGGAGCAGTGTTGTCCATCCGCTCTACATGGCCTAGTCATTTTAGGCATTAAGTCCGTCTATGCCTTCTTCTTCTTTTTCTTCTAAAGAATGCTAAATCTACATAACTTCAAAATCTCAACCACAACAAATCCACTCTTTTCTTTCATCTGAAGAACAAACAAAACTTTTAAACATCTCTCATAGGTGCACTCGTTTCTACTAAACACGTCCATTCGTATCCTTAGGCATCAGACTATGTGTTTGAAAGAAAAAAAAAAACATGAATTAGGAAAACTTAAAGAAAATTTACTAGAGTCTTAAATCACATTTTGCACACATTTATACGCAATTCAAAAGGAAACAAAACAGAACCTGAGCAAAACATTGTTAAACTTGATCTTGATACAACTTCTTTCAACGTCACATTATCACCAATCACTTAAAACAAATAAACTAAGCATACTTTCAGAGCAAATCGATGGTAAATTACATATATAACGCACAGAATTTTCAATATTTAACAAGTGTATGTGCTAGTTTGATATACATATATACAATATAAATATATATACTCTAATGAATAGATAGACGCGATATGAATAAAGTATTATTACTGTACTAAAACAAAAACAAAAACAAAAACAAAAAAGGAAACTAAAACATTTATAATTTATTTACAACACTCACAAGAAAAACAAAAAGAAAAATCACAGGTGAAGAGGAGGAAAAAGAAATAAAGAGAAAACAATGATATTAACAAATTTATAAGATCATAAGTTTAATAAAATATATTTAACCTAAAACTTTATTTAGACACACCACGTGACACACCATGCCGATGATGAACAGGTGTGTGCGCGTATACATTTATAAATATATATAAAAGAGAATTAGTTACAAATATGAAAGAACTAGACAATTGAGTAGAGAATAATGAGTATCTGTTAGAATTTTACTGAGAAATACAATGTGTAACTTTTAGTTTGAATGTTTATTCCCAAATTTATGTGCGATGGTGGGATGCATTTTCGATCCGTTGGGCAGTGCCGGCAGATGGGCATGGATTCGATGGAGCATATTTAGTTTATATTTTAACGAAGTAATTCTTAATTGAAGTGTATTATATTAATTCAACAGGAAATAACAATTATTATGGTTATATTAGATTTATTACATGTAATATTAATTTAGTATTGAAATGCATATACTATATGGAATATAAAACAAATAAAAGTCAAATAATATGTAATAAAATAAAAAATACGTTTGTTTTTTTTATTTCAAGATTTTCCCAAAATGTTCCTATTCCAGGGTGGCGCTACATTACAGTCCGCGTTCGGCTTGGGCCTCAGACAACAACAATGGGATCCATCTATCTGCTTCTTGATGTGAATCCCTTTAATTGTAGCTGTTTTCTTTAATTGGTGTGCAACAATTTAATACATACATTCTTTGTTATGGATCAAAGACTGAGGATGGGGTTGGCAGTGGCGTTTTCTCTAATGATTTAAACATAAGTCTCTCCTTTCGCTTACTCGACCACTGTAGCGTGTTTCAGGCGGAGATAATAAGCTTTTTTTTTTTTGGATGCGTCCAAGAATGTGGCAATCTTGGAAAGATACTGATAGCCCGGCTATCAGCTTGCACGATTCGCAAGCCCGAGTACGAGATTTCGGGAATACGTCTACGCACTAACCCACACCCTGCACACTTCAACCACTCTCCTCGCGGAACTGCCGCTAGGTATTACTTCGCAGGGCTGGTTAGCATATCACACTATGTGCTGCATATTGTCCAATTCAGATTTCCTTTCTCTTTCGAGCCTTCTTAGCTCGTTCTGGACGCTCGTTATAAAGGAGCAAATCTCCAGCCATTTGTCAATTGAGTCTATCGTATGGCTAACTAGGAGTTCGGGAGTTGGTAAATTTGTTCTCCCCGCGGAAAAGCGTCTGCAATGAAATATTGCGTGCTCTGCGTCTTCCTCTTCGCCCACGCATTCTGGATAGGAGGGTGAGCTGTCGTGACCAAATCTGTGGAGGTATTTTCGGTAACCTCCATGGCCCGATAAGAACTGCGTGAGGTGGTAGTTGCAGTCCCTGTGGGTTCTCGATGTCCAAGCTTCTATCGCGGGGATCAATTTATGGGTCCATCTGCCTTTGGTTGTGGTGTCCAATCTGGCTTCCCACAAAGCCATAGATGTTAAGTAGACCCTATGCATCTCTTTGGCGAGAATGTCGATGGGACCATACCCGCGATCACACAGGCTGCTTCGTCCGAAATTGTTCGGAAGCCACTGATTGTAATTATGGCGCACAGCCTGTACGCTGACGAAAGCTTCTTTGCTGTCTCCTTTACCGAAAGAGCACCCGCCCAGACTGGCGCAGCATATAGAAGAATCGAATTTACCACTCTGGAAAACAAGATCCTTCTTGGGTATCCAGGTCCTCCTATGTTCGGCAGGATACCGGAAAGTGCTGTCTTTGACGCTTTTCTGCTGCAGTATTCGACGTGCTTTTTGAAGTTAAGTCGGTTGTCAAGCATCACTCCTAGGTATTTCAGAGAATCCCTGGATCTAATTAGCTGGGAGCCAACTCGGAAGTTAGCGTATTCGTGGTCCGCTAGTTTGAGGTCGGAAGATTCCAGCCAATTTTCGATCCTGGCGATTGCTTCGTTTGTGGCGGTTTCTACTGCGTGGATGTGCTTGGCCACCGTCACGACCGCGATGTCGTCGGCAAAGCCGATTATCTTGACTCCATGTGGAAGCGTCAGTCTCAGTACTCGGTCGTACATTAGGTTCCACAGGAGGGATCTGAAAGAACTGAACCCTGTGGGACGCCTGCCGAGACATTGTAGTATTTAACACTATCGTCAGTCTGGTACCTGAATTTCCAGGTGAAGCTCTGTCCTGGCTCAAATGGAATGTAATATCCGCACCTGATATTTGCATTTTCACGGACAGCCAGGCAGCCATCAGGGCCCTGGAATTAGTCTCTATAAACTCGAAAGCTGTAATCGACTGTCGCTCATCTTTGTACCGATTGAGGCCGATCAGTTTAATATTCGCCTGTGTTGAGTACCAGGCCATAGAGACATTCCGGTTAACTGCAAAGCGGATGAGCTTGCTACTTCACAGCCATTGCTACCTAAACACACCAATTTGGCTATGCCCCTCACAACTTGTAAATTGCTGCTCTCATTAAAGGCAACTCATAAAATAAACAACAGATGGGCGAGTGGCACTACGTGTCACACCTCCAGAATGATCTGGCCTAAGCTACGAGTAGATCTTAGAAGATCAAAAGAATTAATATCTCTGGATAGACCTAACATAAGTACAATCGTCGGTATCATCAGAGGACAATGCCTCATAGGAAATCATGCCAGCAGTCTAGGCGCCCCGGCCAATGATTTCTGTAGAAGCTGCTTAGACGAGGAGGAAGTGAAAAGCGTTTTACACGTTCTCTGCTCCTGTCCCTCCCCATGACGCTTGACGCCATCATCTAGGGGCCTACTTCTTTAAAAACTTATGTGAGCTCTGTGTGGTTCCCATTAGTAATCTACACACTTGACTTATGTGTCTCTACATCCGTCTTCTTCTACTTGTGGCACTACAGACCGGGGAGGACATGGGCCTCAACCAACAAACCTTTCTAGCTAGCAAGATCTTCTGCCCGCTTTCGCCAATTGGCCCCTTCTAACTTGTACTTACTTACTTACTTAGAGGGCTCCCGACCCGTGAATGGTCTCTACCTGAGACATGGCAGCCTTCCATGCCCTGCGTTATACAGACCAAGCGCTCAGCCATCCGCGATAGTTTGGTCTTTGAAATGGATTTGTAAAATAAACTCACTACGTGTAGGTTGTGGGCGCCGTGGCGTTGTGGGTAGGTGCGTCGACTCCTACGCTCGAGGTCGTCGGTTCGAATCTCGAAGAAAACATCAAACATTTTTTTCATGGCTCCACCTCTTTCGAGTCACTGACAATGCTCAAAGAGTATTACTGTCTAGAAATAGCTTCTCAATCTCGCCGTTCGGAGTCGGCATTAAACTGTAGGTCCCCTCCACTCGTGAGAGAACAATAGCACGCACAACACGAGTGGTTGCTGAGAAGCTAGGCCCAGGTCCACCTCGGACTGTAGTGCCGCCATTATTATTATTATTATTATTATTATTACGTGAAGGTTCAGAATTATAATGTTTTTATTTGATATAAACTAGTGGACTGTAACACATTTTAGAAGTATAATTTTATCCCGACCGCTCTCCTTGGCGTTCGTCGCCTGAGTGCTCATAGCGAACTGCAGGGATCGGATGATATTGTGTGGATATTATTCCTTTGTGCGCTTATTCTCGCACAGGCTCTCGTTCTATATTAAGAATATTGAACACACTGCCCTCTTTAAACCTACAGGTTTAATTAATTTTATTCGTATCTAGTACGTTCGTTTTTATTTATTGAAATAATAGTTTCATATCATTGTTTTTGTGTATTCATAAATTGGGGCTTTCTCTGAACAGCATTCGCTCAACGAGCTTGGAAAAACCATGGACGCCCCTGTTTATGTCCGTGGAAAACCAAGTCTATTCAGGTTACACATTTCGTTGTATGGTTGTTGTTTATTTGGCTATGCTTTGTAATATGTGCATGCTAGCAAAGACCCGGTGTTTGATTCCAAAAGACTAATTGTAATTGTAATTGTAATTGTAAGCTTCTCTTCTTGTAAGCTTCTCTTCTTGTGCTCCAATTCGTGCATGCTTAAAACTGGCTAAGTAACCCTGTCACTATATTCTGTTGTCCAATTGCTGCAACTCCACTTCTCGCACACTGGGGCCAGGTGGATGAACTTCTGACCTCTGGTCAGATAAGGTCCTGGTGGTGGTGCGGTGGGGTCGTTCGGGTCGCTGGAGATATGCTCTGTGACGCTGCCCAATTTTACTTCTTAGAGCCAAAAACTTCGCTTGTTTCTCCTCTCTTGGCTTCTGATCAGAATAGGTTGTGGTGTTGGTGCGTCGGGGTCGTTCAGTTCACTGAAGATGTGCTCAGTGACCCTGCCCACTTTGACTTCTCAGAGTCAAAACTTAGCCTGATGCTTCTCCCTTGGTCTCGTAAACTATATACAATGTGGCGCTCGCAAAGAAAAAGTAGAAATAATAAAATGTTAGTGTGTTCTAATTACGGCTGTTATTTTTGCCCACATCGCACGAGGATTAAGGATACCTCGCAGAAAGTGTACTTATTGCCCAACTCGCATGTGCATCAATGCCACCTCGCAGAGAGTGTACTTATTGCCCACCTCGCATGAGCAGTAAGTCCACCTCGCAGAAAGTGTACTTATTATATATTTAACATACATATTTTTACATATTTTCAGCTAAAAGTATGGCATAATTTTGTTTATTTTCATTTTCTCGGAAACTAGTAGGCCTAGAATTAAGATTTTTGGTTTAAAATGTTCGTAATGAATGCCTCTACAAATCTTGTTATGGTCAAAACCACGCCAGACTTACCGTTTTTGAGAAAAAATATGTGCATCGCACAATAACATACATATTTTCAGCTAAAAGTATGGCATAATTTGGTTTATTTTCATTTTCTCGGAAACTAGTAGGCCTAAAATTAAGATTTTTGGTTTAAAATGTTCGTAATGAATGCCTCTACAAATCTTGTTATGGTCAAAACCACGCCAGACTTACCGTTTTTGAGAAAAAATATGTGCATCGCACAATAACATACATATTTTCAGCTAAAAGTATGGCATAATTTGGTTTATTTTCATTTTCTCGGAAACCAGTAAGCCTAGAAATAAGATTTTTGGCTCAAAATGTTCGTAATGAATGCCTCTACAAATCTCGTTATGGTCAAAACCACGCCAGACTTACCATTTTTGAGAAAAAATGTGTGCATCGCACAAAAACATACATATTTTTACATATTTTCAGCTAAAAGTATTGCATAATTTGGTTTATTTTCATTTTCTCGGAAACTAGTAGGCCTAGAATTAAGATTTTCGGCTCAAAATGTTCGTAATGAATGCCTCTACAAATCTCGTTATGGTCAAAACCACGCCAGACTTACCATTTTTGAGAAAAAATGTGTGCATCGCACAAAAACATACATATTTTTACATATTTTCAGCTAAAAGTATTGCATAATTTGGCTTATTTTCATTTTCTCGGAAACTAGTAGGCCTAGAATTAAGATTTTTAGTTTAAAATGTTCGTAATGAATGCCTCTACAAATCTTGTTATGGTCAAAACCATGCCAGACTTACTGTTTTTGAGAAAAAATATGTGCATCGCACAATAACATACATATTTTTACATATTTTCAGCTAAAAGTATGGCATAATTTGGTTTATTTTCATTTTCTCGGAAACTAGTAGGCCTAGAATAAAGATTTTTAGTTTAAAATGTTTGTAATGAATGCCTCTACAAGTCTTGTTATGGTCAAAACCATGCCAGACTTACTGTTTTTGAGAAAAAATATGTGCATCGCACAATAACATACATATTTTTACATATTTTCAGCTAAAAGTATGGCATAATTTGGTTTATTTTCATTTTCTCGGAAACTAGTAGGCCTAGAATTAAGATTTTTGGTTTAAAATGTTCGTAATGAATGCCTCTACAAATCTTGTTATGGTCAAAACCACGCCAGACTTACCGTTTTTAAAAAAAAAATATTTGCATCGCACAATAACATACATATTTTTACATATTTTCAGCTAAAAGTATGGCATAATTTGGTTTATTTTCATTTTCTCGGAAACTAGTAGGCCTAGAATTAAGATTTTTGGTTTAAAATGTTCGTAATGAATGCCTCTACAAATCTTGTTATGGTCAAAACCACGCCAGACTTACCGTTTTTGAGAAAAAATATGTGAATCGCACAATAATATACATATTTTTACATATTTTCAGCTAAAAGTATGGCATAATTTGGTTTACTTTCATTTTCTCGGAAACTAGTAGGCCTAGAATTAAGATTTTTGGTTTAAAATATTCGTAATGAATGCCTCTACAAATCTTGTTATGGTCAAAACCACGCCAGACTTACCGTTTTTGAGAAAAAATATGTGCATCGCACAATAACATACATATTTTTACATATTTTCAGCTAAAAGTATGGCATAATTTGGTTTATTTTCATTTTCTCGGAAACTAGTAGGCCTAGAATTAAGATTTTTGGTTTAAAATGTTCGTAATGAATGCCTCTACAAATCTTGTTATGGTCAAAACCACGCCAGACTTACCGTTTTTGAGAAAAAATATGTGCATCGCATAATAACATACATATTTTTACATATTTTCAGCTAAAAGTATGGCATAATTTGGTTTATTTTCATTTTCTCGGAAACTAGTAGGCCTAGAATTAAGATTTTTGGTTTAAAATGTTCGTAATGAATGCCTCTACAAATCTTGTTATGGTCAAAACCACGCCAGACTTACCGTTTTTGAGAAAAAATATGTGCATCGCACAATAATATACATATTTTTACATATTTTCAGCTAAAAGTATGGCATAATTTGGTTTACTTTCATTTTCTCGGAAACTAGTAGGCCTAGAATTAAGATTTTTGGTTTAAAATATTCGTAATGAATGCCTCTACAAATCTTGTTATGGTCAAAACCACGCCAGACTTACCGTTTTTGAGAAAAAATATGTGCATCGCACAATAACATACATATTTTTACATATTTTCAGCTAAAAGTATGGCATAATTTGGTTTATTTTCATTTTCTCGGAAACTAGTAGGCCTAGAATTAAGATTTTTGGTTTAAAATGTTCGAAAAAATATGTGCATCGCACAATAACATACATATTTTTACATATTTTCAGCTAAAAGTATGGCATAATTTGGTTTATTTTCATTTTCTCGGAAACTAGTAGGCCTAGAATTAAGATTTTTGGTTTAAAATGTTCGTAATGAATGCCTCTACAAATCTTGTTATGGTCAAAACCACGCCAGACTTACCGTTTTTGAGAAAAAATATGTGCATCGCACAATAACATACATATTTTTACATATTTTCAGCTAAAAGTATGGCATAATTTGGTTTATTTTCATTTTCTCGGAAACTAGTAGGCCTAGAATTAAGATTTTTGGTTTAAAATGTTCGTAATGAATGCCTCTACAAATCTTGTTATGGTCAAAACCACGCCAGACTTACCGTTTTTGAGAAAAAATATGTGCATCGCACAATAACATACATATTTTCAGCTAAAAGTATGGCATAATTTGGTTTATTTTAATTTTCTCGGAAACTAGTAGGCCAAGAATTAAGATTTTTGGTTTAAAATGTTCGTAATGAATGCCTCTACAAATCTTGTTATGGTCAAAACCACGCCAGACTTACCGTTTTTGAGAAAAAATATGTGCATCGCACAATAACATACATATTTTTACATATTTTCAGCTAAAAGTATGGCATAATTTGGTTTATTTTCATTTTCTCGGAAACTAGTAGGCCTGGAATTAAGATTTTTGGTTTAAAATGTTCGTAATGAATGCCTCTACAAATCTTGTTATGGTCAAAACCACGCCAGACTTACCGTTTTTGAGAAAAAATATGTGCATCGCACAATAACATACATATTTTTACATATTTTCAGCTAAAAGTATGGCATAATTTGGTTTATTTTCATTTTCTCGGAAACTAGTAGGCCTAGAATTAAGATTTTTGGTTTAAAATGTTCGTAATGAATGCCTCTACAAATCTTGTTATGGTCAAAACCACGCCAGACTTACCGTTTTTGAGAAAAAATATGTGCATCGCACAATAACATACATATTTTTACATATTTTCAGCTAAAAGTATGGCATAATTTGGTTTATTTTCATTTTCTCGGAAACTAGTAGGCCTAGAATTAAGATTTTTGGTTTAAAATGTTCGAAAAAATATGTGCATCGCACAATAACATACATATTTTTACATATTTTCAGCTAAAAGTATGGCATAATTTGGTTTATTTTCATTTTCTCGGAAACTAGTAGGCCTAGAATTAAGATTTTTAGTTTAAAATGTTCGTAATGAATGCCTCTACAAATCTTGTTATGGTCAAAACCACGCCAGACTTACCGTTTTTAAAAAAAAAATATTTGCATCGCACAATAACATACATATTTTTACATATTTTGCAGCTAAAAGTATGGCATAATTTGGTTTATTTTCATTTTCTCGGAAACTAGTAGGCCTAGAATTAAGATTTTTGGTTTAAAATGTTCGTAATGAATGCCTCTACAAATCTTGTTATGGTCAAAACCACGCCAGACTTACCGTTTTTGAGAAAAAATATGTGCATCGCACAATAATATACATATTTTTACATATTTTCAGCTAAAAGTATGGCATAATTTGGTTTACTTTCATTTTCTCGGAAACTAGTAGGCCTAGAATTAAGATTTTTGGTTTAAAATATTCGTAATGAATGCCTCTACAAATCTTGTTATGGTCAAAACCACGCCAGACTTACCGTTTTTGAGAAAAAATATGTGCATCGCACAATAACATACATATTTTTACATATTTTCAGCTAAAAGTATGGCATAATTTGGTTTATTTTCATTTTCTCGGAAACTAGTAGGCCTAGAATTAAGATTTTTGGTTTAAAATGTTCGAAAAAATATGTGCATCGCACAATAACATACATATTTTTACATATTTTCAGCTAAAAGTATGGCATAATTTGGTTTATTTTCATTTTCTCGGAAACTAGTAGGCCTAGAATTAAGATTTTTAGTTTAAAATGTTCGTAATGAATGCCTCTACAAATCTTGTTATGGTCAAAACCACGCCAGACTTACCGTTTTTGAGAAAAAATATGTGCATCGCACAATAACATACATATTTTTACATATTTTCAGCTAAAAGTATGGCATAATTTGGTTTATTTTCATTTTCTCGGAAACTAGTAGGCCTAGAATTAAGATTTTTGGTTTAAAATGTTCGTAATGAATGCCTCTACAAATCTTGTTATGGTCAAAACCACGCCAGACTTACCGTTTTTGCGAAAAAATATGTGCATCGCACAATAACATACATATTTTCAGCTAAAAGTATGGCATAATTTGGTTTATTTTAATTTTCTCGGAAACTAGTAGGCCAAGAATTAAGATTTTTGGTTTAAAATGTTCGTAATGAATGCCTCTACAAATCTTGTTATGGTCAAAACCACGCCAGACTTACCGTTTTTGAGAAAAAATATGTGCATCGCACAATAACATACATATTTTTACATATTTTCAGCTAAAAGTATGGCATAATTTGGTTTATTTTCATTTTCTCGGAAACTAGTAGGCCTGGAATTAAGATTTTTGGTTTAAAATGTTCGTAATGAATGCCTCTACAAATCTTGTTATGGTCAAAACCACGCCAGACTTACCGTTTTTGAGAAAAAATATGTGCATCGCACAATAACATACATATTTTTACATATTTTCAGCTAAAACTATGGCATAATTTGGTTTATTTTCATTTTCTCGGAAACTAGTAGGCCTAGAATTAAGATTTTTGGTTTAAAATGTTCGTAATGAATGCCTCTACAAATCCTGTTATGGTCAAAACCACGCCAGACTTACCGTTTTTGAGAAAAAATATGTGCATCGCACAATAACATACATATTTTTACATATTTTCAGCTAAAAGTATGGCATAATTTGGTTTATTTTCATTTTCTCGGAAACTAGTAGGCCTAGAATTAAGATTTTTGGTTTAAAATGTTCGAAAAAATATGTGCATCGCACAATAACATACATATTTTTACATATTTTCAGCTAAAAGTATGGCATAATTTGGTTTATTTTCATTTTCTCGGAAACTAGTAGGCCTAGAATTAAGATTTTTAGTTTAAAATGTTCGTAATGAATGCCTCTACAAATCTTGTTATGGTCAAAACCACGCCAGACTTACCGTTTTTGAGAAAAAATATGTGCATCGCACAATAACATACATATTTTTACATATTTTCAGCTAAAAGTATGGCATAATTTGGTTTATTTTCATTTTCTCGGAAACTAGTAGGCCTAGAATTAAGAATTTTGGTTTAAAATGTTCGTAAGGAATGCCTCTACAAATCTTGTTATGGTCAAAACCACGCCAGACTTACCGTTTTTGAGAAAAAATATGTGCATCGCACAATAACATACATATTTTTACATATTTTCAGCTAAAAGTATGGCATAATTTGGTTTATTTTCATTTTCTCGGAAACTAGTAGGCCTAGAATTAAGATTTTTAGTTTAAAATGTTCGTAATGAATGCCTCTACAAATCTTGTTATGGTCAAAACCACGCCAGACTTACCGTTTTTGAGAAAAAATATGTGCATCGCACAATAACATACATATTTTTACATATTTTCAGCTAAAAGTATGGCATAATTTGGTTTATTTTCATTTTCTCGGAAACTAGTAGGCCTAGATTTAAGATTTTTGGTTTAAAATGTTCGTAATGAATGCCTCTACAAATCTTGTTATGGTCAAAACCACGCCAGACTTACCGTTTTTGAGAAAAAATATGTGCATCGCACAATAACATACATATTTTTACATATTTTCAGCTAAAAGTATGGCATAATTTGGTTTATTTTCATTTTCTCGGAAACTAGTAGGCCTAGAACTAAGATTTTTAGTTTAAAATGTTCGTAATGAATGCCTCTACAAATCTTGTTATGGTCAAAACCAAGCCAGACTTACCGTTTTTGAGAAAAAATATGTGCATCGCACAATAACATACATATTTTTACATATTTTCAGCTAAAAGTATGGCATAATTTGGTTTATTTTCATTTTCTCGGAAACTAGTAGGCCTAGAATTAAGATTTTTGGTTTAAAATGTTCGTAATGAATGCCTCTACAAATCTTGTTATGGTCAAAACCACGCCAGACTTACCGTTTTTGAGAAAAAATATGTGCATCGCACAATAACATACATATTTTCAGCTAAAAGTATGGCATAATTTGGTTTATTTTCATTTTCTCGGAAACTAGTAGGCCTAGAATAAAGATTTTTGGTTTAAAATGTTCGTAATGAATGCCTCTACAAATCTTGTTATGGTCAAAACCACGCCAGACTTACCGTTTTTGAGAAAAAATATGTGCATCGCACAATAACATACATATTTTTACATATTTTCAGCTAAAAGTATGGCATAATTTGGTTTATTTTCATTTTCTCGGAAACTAGTAGGCCTAGAATTAAGATTTTTAGTTTAAAATGTTCGTAATGAATGCCTCTACAAATCTTGTTATGGTCAAAACCACGCCAGACTTACCGTTTTTGAGAAAAAATATGTGCATCGCACAATAACATACATATTTTTACATATTTTCAGCTAAAAGTATGGCATAATTTGGTTTATTTTCATTTTCTCGGAAATCAGTAGGCCTAGAATTAAGATTTTTGGTTTAAAATGTTCGTAATGAATGCCTCTACAAATCTTGTTATGGTCAAAACCACGCCAGACTTACCGTTTTTGAGAAAAAATATGTGCATCGCACAATAATATACATATTTTTACATATTTTCAGCTAAAAGTATGGCATAATTTGGTTTATTTTCATTTTCTCGGAAACTAGTAGGCCTAGAACTAAGATTTTTAGTTTAAAATGTTCGTAATGAATGCCTCTACAAATCTTGTTATGGTCAAAACCAAGCCAGACTTACCGTTTTTGAGAAAAAATATGTGCATCGCACAATAACATACATATTTTTACATATTTTCAGCTAAAAGTATGGCATAATTTGGTTTATTTTAATTTTCTCGGAAACTAGTAGGCCTAGAATTAAGATTTTTGGTTTAAAATGTTCGTAATGAATGCCTCTACAAATCTTGTTATGGTCAAAACCACGCCAGACTTACCGTTTTTGAGAAAAAATATGTGCATCGCACAATAACATACATATTTTTACATATTTTCAGCTAAAAGTATGGCATAATTTGGTTTATTTTCATTTTCTCGGAAACTAGTAGGCCTAGAATTAAGATTTTTGGTTTAAAATGTTCGTAATGAATGCCTCTACAGATCTTGTTATGGTCAAAACCACGCCAGACTTACCGTTTTTGAGAAAAAATATGTGCATCGCACAATAATATACATATTTTTACATATTTTCAGCTAAAAGTATGGCATAATTTGGTTTACTTTCATTTTCTCGGAAACTTGTAGGCCTAGAATAAAGATTTTTGGTTTAAAATGTTCGTAATGAATGCCTCTACAAATCTTGTTATGGTCAAAACCACGCCAGACTTACCGTTTTTGAGAAAAAATATGTGCATCGCACAATAACATACATATTTTTACATATTTTCAGCTAAAAGTATGGCATAATTTGGTTTATTTTCATTTTCTCGGAAACTAGTAGGCCTAGAATTAAGATTTTTAGTTTAAAATGTTCGTAATGAATGCCTCTACAAATCTTGTTATGGTCAAAACCACGCCAGACTTACCGTTTTTGAGAAAAAATATGTGCATCGCACAATAACATACATATTTTTACATATTTTCAGCTAAAAGTATGGCATAATTTGGTTTATTTTCATTTTCTCGGAAACTAGTAGGCCTAGAATTAAGATTTTTGGTTTAAAATGTTCGTAATGAATGCCTCTACAAATCTTGTTATGGTCAAAACCACGCCAGACTTACCGTTTTTGAGAAAAAATATGTGCATCGCACAATAACATACATATTTTTACATATTTTCAGCTAAAAGTATGGCATAATTTGGTTTATTTTCATTTTCTCGGAAACTAGTAGGCCTAGAATTAAGATTTTTGGTTTAAAATGTTCGTAATGAATGCCTCTACAAATCTTGTTATGGTCAAAACCACGCCAGACATACCGTTTGTGAGAAAAAATATGTGCATCGCACAATAACATACATATTTTCAGCTAAAAGTATGGCATAATTTGGTTTATTTTCATTTTCTCGGAAACTAGTAGGCCTAGAATTAAGATTTTTGGTTTAAAATGTTCGTAATGAATGCCTCTACAAATCTTGTTATGGTCAAAACCACGCCAGACTTACCGTTTTTGAGAAAAAATATGTGCATCGCACAATAACATACATATTTTTACATATTTTCAGCTAAAAGTATGGCATAATTTGGTTTATTTTCATTTTCTCGGAAACTAGTAGGCCTAGAATTAAGATTTTTGGTTTAAAATGTTCGTAATGAATGCCTCTACAAATCTTGTTATGGTCAAAACCACGCCAGACTTACCGTTTTTGAGAAAAAATATGTGCATCGCACAATAACATACATATTTTTACATATTTTCAGCTAAAAGTATGGCATAATTTGGTTTATTTTCATTTTCTCGGAAACTAGTAGGCCTAGAATTAAGATTTTTGGTTTAAAATGTTCGTAATGAATGCCTCTACAAATCTTGTTATGGTCAAAACCACGCCAGACTTACCGTTTTTGAGAAAAAATATGTGCATCGCACAATAACATACATATTTTTACATATTTTCAGCTAAAAGTATGGCATAATTTGGTTTATTTTCATTTTCTCGGAAACTAGTAGGCCTAGAATTAAGATCTTTGGTTTAAAATGTTCGTAATGAATGCCTCTACAAATCTTGTTATGGTCAAAACCACGCCAGACTTACCGTTTTTGAGAAAAAATATGTGCATCGCACAATAACATACATATTTTTACATATTTTCAGCTAAAAGTATGGCATAATTTGGTTTATTTTCATTTTCTCGGAAACTAGTAGGCCTAGAATTAAGATTTTTGGTTTAAAATGTTCGTAATGAATGCCTCTACAAATCTTGTTATGGTCAAAACCACGCCAGACTTACCGTTTTTGAGAAAAAATATGTGCATCGCACAATAACATACATATTTTTACATATTTTCAGCTAAAAGTATGGCATAATTTGGTTTATTTTCATTTTCTCGGAAACTAGTAGGCCTAGAATTAAGATTTTTGGTTTAAAATGTTCGTAATGAATGCCTCTACAAATCTTGTTATGGTCAAAACCACGCCAGACTTACCGTTTTTGAGAAAAAATATGTGCATCGCACAATAACATACATATTTTTACATATTTTCAGCTAAAAGTATGGCATAATTTGGTTTATTTTCATTTTCTCGGAAACTAGTAGGCCTAGAATTAAGATTTTTGGTTTAAAATGTTCGTAATGAATGCCTCTACAAATCTTGTTATGGTCAAAACCACGCCAGACATACCGTTTTTGAGAAAAAATATGTGCATCGCACAATAACATACATATTTTCAGCTAAAAGTATGGCATAATTTGGTTTATTTTCATTTTCTCGGAAACTAGTAGGCCTAGAATTAAGATTTTTGGTTTAAAATGTTCGTAATGAATGCCTCTACAAATCTTGTTATGGTCAAAACCACGCCAGACTTACCGTTTTTGAGAAAAAATATGTGCATCGCACAATAACATACATATTTTTACATATTTTCAGCTAAAAGTATGGCATAATTTGGTTTATTTTCATTTTCTCGGAAACTAGTAGGCCTAGAATTAAGATTTTTGGTTTAAAATGTTCGTAATGAATGCCTCTACAAATCTTGTTATGGTCAAAACCACGCCAGACTTACCGTTTTTGAGAAAAAATATGTGCATCGCACAATAACATACATATTTTTACATATTTTCAGCTAAAAGTATGGCATAATTTGGTTTATTTTCATTTTCTCGGAAACTAGTAGGCCTAGAATTAAGATTTTTGGTTTAAAATGTTCGTAATGAATGCCTCTACAAATCTTGTTATGGTCAAAACCACGCCAGACTTACCGTTTTTGAGAAAAAATATGTGCATCGCACAATAACATACATATTTTTACATATTTTCAGCTAAAAGTATGGCATAATTTGGTTTATTTTCATTTTCTCGGAAACTAGTAGGCCTAGAATTAAGATCTTTGGTTTAAAATGTTCGTAATGAATGCCTCTACAAATCTTGTTATGGTCAAAACCACGCCAGACTTACCGTTTTTGAGAAAAAATATGTGCATCGCACAATAACATACATATTTTTACATATTTTCAGCTAAAAGTATGGCATAATTTGGTTTATTTTCATTTTCTCGGAAACTAGTAGGCCTAGAATTAAGATTTTTGGTTTAAAATGTTCGTAATGAATGCCTCTACAAATCTTGTTATGGTCAAAACCACGCCAGACTTACCGTTTTTGAGAAAAAATATGTGCATCGCACAATAACATACATATTTTTACATATTTTCAGCTAAAAGTATGGCATAATTTGGTTTATTTTCATTTTCTCGGAAACTAGTAGGCCTAGAATTAAGATTTTTGGTTTAAAATGTTCGTAATGAATGCCTCTACAAATCTTGTTATGGTCAAAACCACGCCAGACTTACCGTTTTTGAGAAAAAATATGTGCATCGCACAATAACATACATATTTTTACATATTTTCAGCTAAAAGTATGGCATAATTTGGTTTATTTTCATTTTCTCGGAAACTAGTAGGCCTAGAATTAAGATTTTTGGTTTAAAATGTTCGTAATGAATGCCTCTACAGATCTTGTTATGGTCAAAACCACGCCAGACTTACCGTTTTTGAGAAAAAATATGTGCATCGCACAATAATATACATATTTTTACATATTTTCAGCTAAAAGTATGGCATAATTTGGTTTACTTTCATTTTCTCGGAAACTAGTAGGCCTAGAATTAAGATTTTTGGTTTAAAATGTTCGTAATGAATGCCTCTACAAATCTTGTTATGGTCAAAACCACGCCAGACTTACCGTTTTTGAGAAAAAATATGTGCATCGCACAATAACATACATATTTTTACATATTTTCAGCTAAAAGTATGGCATAATTTGGTTTATTTTCATTTTCTCGGAAACTAGTAGGCCTAGAATTAAGATTTTTGGTTTAAAATGTTCGTAATGAATGCCTCTACAAATCTTGTTATGGTCAAAACCACGCCAGACTTACCGTTTTTGAGAAAAAATATGTGCATCGCACAATAACATACATATTTTTACATATTTTCAGCTAAAAGTATGGCATAATTTGGTTTATTTTCATTTTCTCGGAAACTAGTAGGCCTAGAATTAAGATTTTTGGTTTAAAATGTTCGTAATGAATGCCTCTACAGATCTTGTTATGGTCAAAACCACGCCAGACTTACCGTTTTTGAGAAAAAATATGTGCATCGCACAATAATATACATATTTTTACATATTTTCAGCTAAAAGTATGGCATAATTTGGTTTACTTTCATTTTCTCGGAAACTAGTAGGCCTAGAATTAAGATTTTTGGTTTAAAATGTTCGTAATGAATGCCTCTACAAATCTTGTTATGGTCAAAACCACGCCAGACTTACAGTTTTTGAGAAAAAATATGTGCATCGCACAATAACATACATATTTTTACATATTTTCAGCTAAAAGTATGGCATAATTTGGTTTATTTTCATTTTCTCGGAAACTAGTAGGCCTAGAATTAAGATTTTTGGTTTAAAATGTTCGTAATGAATGCCTCTACAAATCTTGTTATGGTCAAAACCACGCCAGACTTACCGTTTTTGAGAAAAAATATGTGCATCGCACAATAACATACATATTTTTACATATTTTCAGCTAAAAGTATGGCATAATTTGGTTTATTTTCATTTTCTCGGAAACTAGTAGGCCTAGAATTAAGATTTTTAGTTTAAAATGTTCGTAATGAATGCCTCTACAGATCTTGTTATGGTCAAAACCACGCCAGACTTACCGTTTTTGAGAAAAAATATGTGCATCGCACAATAACATACATATTTTTACATATTTTCAGCTAAAAGTATGGCATAATTTGGTTTATTTTCATTTTCTCGGAAACTAGTAGGCCTAGAATTAAGATTTTTGGTTTAAAATGTTCGTAATGAATGCCTCTACAAATCTTGTTATGGTCAAAACCACGCCAGACTTACCGTTTTTGAGAAAAAATATGTGCATCGCACAATAACATACATATTTTTACATATTTTCAGCTAAAAGTATGGCATAATTTGGTTTATTTTCATTTTCTCGGAAACTAGAAGGCCTAGAATTAAGATTTTTGGTTTAAAATGTTCGTAATGAATGCCTCTACAAATCTTGTTATGGTCAAAACCACGCCAGACTTACCGTTTTTGAGAAAAAATATGTGCATCGCACAATAACATACATATTTTTACATATTTTCAGCTAAAAGTATGGCATAATTTGGTTTATTTTCATTTTCTCGGAAACTAGTAGGCCTAGAATTAAGATTTTTAGTTTAAAATGTTCGTAATGAATGCCTCTACAGATCTTGTTATGGTCAAAACCACGCCAGACTTACCGTTTTTGAGAAAAAATATGTGCATCGCACAATAACATACATATTTTTACATATTTTCAGCTAAAAGTATGGCATAATTTGGTTTATTTTCATTTTCTCGGAAACTAGTAGGCCTAGAATTAAGATTTTTGGTTTAAAATGTTCGTAATGAATGCCTCTACAAATCTTGTTATGGTCAAAACCACGCCAGACTTACCGTTTTTGAGAAAAAATATGTGCATCGCACAATAACATACATATTTTTACATATTTTCAGCTAAAAGTATGGCATAATTTGGTTTATTTTCATTTTCTCGGAAACTAGAAGGCCTAGAATTAAGATTTTTGGTTTAAAATGTTCGTAATGAATGCCTCTACAAATCTTGTTATGGTCAAAACCACGCCAGACTTACCGTTTTTGAGAAAAAATATGTGCATCGCACAATAACATACATATTTTCAGCTAAAAGTATGGCATAATTTGGTTTATTTTCATTTTCTCGGAAACTAGTAGGCCTAGAATTAAGATTTTTGGTTTAAAATGTTCGTAATGAATGCCTCTACAGATCTTGTTATGGTCAAAACCACGCCAGACTTACCGCTTTTGAGAAAAAATATGTGCATCGCACAATAACATACATATTTTTACATATTTTCAGCTAAAAGTATGGCATAATTTGGTTTATTTTCATTTTCTCGGAAACTAGTAGGCCTAGAATTAAGATTTTTGGTTTAAAATGTTCGTAATGAATGCCTCTACAAATCTTGTTATGGTCAAAACCACGCCAGACTTACCGTTTTTGAGAAAAAATATGTGCATCGCACAATAACATACATATTTTCAGCTAAAAGTATGGCATAATTTGGTTTATTTTCATTTTCTCGGAAACTAGTAGGCCTAGAATTAAGATTTTTGGTTTAAAATGTTCGTAATGAATGCCTCTACAAATCTTGTTATGGTCAAAACCACGCCAGACTTACCGTTTTTGAGAAAAAATATGTGCATCGCACAATAACATACATATTTTCAGCTAAAAGTATGGCATAATTTGGTTTATTTTCATTTTCTCGGAAACTAGTAGGCCTAGAATAAAGATTTTTGGTTTAAAATGTTCGTAATGAATGCCTCTACAAATCTTGTTATGGTCAAAACCACGCCAGACTTACCGTTTTTGAGAAAAAATATGTGCATCGCACAATAACATACATATTTTTACATATTTTCAGCTAAAAGTATGGCATAATTTGGTTTATTTTCATTTTCTCGGAAACTAGTAGGCCTAGAATTAAGATTTTTGGTTTAAAATGTTCGTAATGAATGCCTCTACAAATCTTGTTATGGTCAAAACCACGCCAGACTTACCGTTTTTGAGAAAAAATATGTGCATCGCACAATAACATACATATTTTCAGCTAAAAGTATGGCATAATTTGGTTTATTTTCATTTTCTCGGAAACTAGTAGGCCTAGAATTAAGATTTTTGGTTTAAAATGTTCGTAATGAATGCCTCTACAGATCTTGTTATGGTCAAAACCACGCCAGACTTACCGTTTTTGAGAAAAAATATGTGCATCGCACAATAACATACATATTTTTACATATTTTCAGCTAAAAGTATGGCATAATTTGGTTTATTTTCATTTTCTCGGAAACTAGTAGGCCTAGAATTAAGATTTTTGGTTTAAAATGTTCGTAATGAATGCCTCTACAG
This sequence comes from Myathropa florea, assembly GCA_930367185.1. Lineage (NCBI taxonomy): Eukaryota > Metazoa > Arthropoda > Insecta > Diptera > Syrphidae > Myathropa > Myathropa florea. The sequence goes on from OV884002.1 coordinate 111,685,166, forward strand.
ATCTTGTTATGGTCAAAACCACGCCAGACTTACCGTTTTTGAGAAAAAATATGTGCATCGCACAATAATATACATATTTTTACATATTTTCAGCTAAAAGTATGGCATAATTTGGTTTACTTTCATTTTCTCGGAAACTAGTAGGCCTAGAATTAAGATTTTTGGTTTAAAATGTTCGTAATGAATGCCTCTACAAATCTTGTTATGGTCAAAACCACGCCAGACTTACCGTTTTTGAGAAAAAATATGTGCATCGCACAATAACATACATATTTTTACATATTTTCAGCTAAAAGTATGGCATAATTTGGTTTATTTTCATTTTCTAATGAATGCCTCTACAAATCTTGTTATGGTCAAAACCACGCCAGACTTACCGTTTTTGAGAAAAAATATGTGCATCGCACAATAACATACATATTTTTACATATTTTCAGCTAAAAGTATGGCATAATTTGGTTTATTTTCATTTTCTCGGAAACTAGTAGGCCTAGAATTAAGATTTTTGGTTTAAAATGTTCGTAATGAATGCCTCTACAAATCTTGTTATGGTCAAAACCACGCCAGACTTACCGTTTTTGAGAAAAAATATGTGCATCGCACAATAACATACATATTTTTACATATTTTCAGCTAAAAGTATGGCATAATTTGGTTTATTTTCATTTTCTCGGAAACTATTAGGCCTAGAATTAAGATTTTTAGATTAAAATGTTCGTAATGAATGCCTCTACAAATCTTGTTATGGTCAAAACCACGCCAGACTTACCGTTTTTGAGAAAAAATATGTGCATCGCACAATAACATACATATTTTTACATATTTTCAGCTAAAAGTATGGCATAATTTGGTTTATTTTCATTTTCTCGGAAACTAGTAGGCCTAGAATTAAGATTTTTAGTTTAAAATGTTCGTAATGAATGCCTCTACAAATCTTGTTATGGTCAAAACCACGCCAGACTTACCGTTTTTGAGAAAAAATATGTGCATCGCACAATAACATACATATTTTTACATATTTTCAGCTAAAAGTATGGCATAATTTGGTTTATTTTCATTTTCTCGGAAACTAGTAGGCCTAGAATTAAGATTTTTAGTTTAAAATGTTCGTAATGAATGCCTCTACAAATCTTGTTATGGTCAAAACCACGCCAGACTTACCGTTTTTGAGAAAAAATATGTGCATCGCACAATAACATACATATTTTTACATATTTTCAGCTAAAAGTATGGCATAATTTGGTTTATTTTCATTTTCTCGGAAACTAGTAGGCCTAGAATTAAGATTTTTGGTTTAAAATGTTCGTAATGAATGCCTCTACAAATCTTGTTATGGTCAAAACCACGCCAGACTTACCGTTTTTGAGAAAAAATATGTGCATCGCACAATAACATACATATTTTCAGCTAAAAGTATGGCATAATTTGGTTTATTTTCATTTTCTCGGAAACTAGTAGGCCTAGAATTAAGATTTTTGGTTTAAAATGTTCGTAATGAATGCCTCTACAAATCTTGTTATGGTCAAAACCACGCCAGACTTACCGTTTTTGAGAAAAAATATGTGCATCGCACAATAACATACATATTTTCAGCTAAAAGTATGGCATAATTTGGTTTATTTTCATTTTCTCGGAAACTAGTAGGCCTAGAATAAAGATTTTTGGTTCAAAATGTTCGTAATGAATGCCTCTACAAATCTTGTTATGGTCAAAACCACGCCAGACTTACCGTTTTTGAGAAAAAATATGTGCATCGCACAATAACATACATATTTTTACATATTTTCAGCTAAAAGTATGGCATAATTTGGTTTATTTTCATTTTCTCGGAAACTAGTAGGCCTAGAATTAAGATTTTTGGTTTAAAATGTTCGTAATGAATGCCTCTACAAATCTTGTTATGGTCAAAACCACGCCAGACTTACCGTTTTTGAGAAAAAATATGTGCATCGCACAATAACATACATATTTTCAGCTAAAAGTATGGCATAATTTGGTTTATTTTCATTTTCTCGGAAACTAGTAGGCCTAGAATTAAGATTTTTGGTTTAAAATGTTCGTAATGAATGCCTCTACAGATCTTGTTATGGTCAAAACCACGCCAGACTTACCGTTTTTGAGAAAAAATATGTGCATCGCACAATAACATACATATTTTTACATATTTTCAGCTAAAAGTATGGCATAATTTGGTTTATTTTCATTTTCTCGGAAACTAGTAGGCCTAGAATTAAGATTTTTGGTTTAAAATGTTCGTAATGAATGCCTCTACAGATCTTGTTATGGTCAAAACCACGCCAGACTTACCGTTTTTGAGAAAAAATATGTGCATCGCACAATAATATACATATTTTTACATATTTTCAGCTAAAAGTATGGCATAATTTGGTTTACTTTCATTTTCTCGGAAACTAGTAGGCCTAGAATTAAGATTTTTGGTTTAAAATGTTCGTAATGAATGCCTCTACAAATCTTGTTATGGTCAAAACCACGCCAGACTTACCGTTTTTGAGAAAAAATATGTGCATCGCACAATAACATACATATTTTTACATATTTTCAGCTAAAAGTATGGCATAATTTGGTTTATTTTCATTTTCTAATGAATGCCTCTACAAATCTTGTTATGGTCAAAACCACGCCAGACTTACCGTTTTTGAGAAAAAATATGTGCATCGCACAATAACATACATATTTTTACATATTTTCAGCTAAAAGTATGGCATAATTTGGTTTATTTTCATTTTCTCGGAAACTAGTAGGCCTAGAATTAAGATTTTTGGTTTAAAATGTTCGTAATGAATGCCTCTACAAATCTTGTTATGGTCAAAACCACGCCAGACTTACCGTTTTTGAGAAAAAATATGTGCATCGCACAATAACATACATATTTTTACATATTTTCAGCTAAAAGTATGGCATAATTTGGTTTATTTTCATTTTCTCGGAAACTATTAGGCCTAGAATTAAGATTTTTAGATTAAAATGTTCGTAATGAATGCCTCTACAAATCTTGTTATGGTCAAAACCACGCCAGACTTACCGTTTTTGAGAAAAAATATGTGCATCGCACAATAACATACATATTTTTACATATTTTCAGCTAAAAGTATGGCATAATTTGGTTTATTTTCATTTTCTCGGAAACTAGTAGGCCTAGAATTAAGATTTTTAGTTTAAAATGTTCGTAATGAATGCCTCTACAAATCTTGTTATGGTCAAAACCACGCCAGACTTACCGTTTTTGAGAAAAAATATGTGCATCGCACAATAACATACATATTTTTACATATTTTCAGCTAAAAGTATGGCATAATTTGGTTTATTTTCATTTTCTCGGAAACTAGTAGGCCTAGAATTAAGATTTTTAGTTTAAAATGTTCGTAATGAATGCCTCTACAAATCTTGTTATGGTCAAAACCACGCCAGACTTACCGTTTTTGAGAAAAAATATGTGCATCGCACAATAACATACATATTTTTACATATTTTCAGCTAAAAGTATGGCATAATTTGGTTTATTTTCATTTTCTCGGAAACTAGTAGGCCTAGAATTAAGATTTTTAGTTTAAAATGTTCGTAATGAATGCCTCTACAAATCTTGTTATGGTCAAAACCACGCCAGACTTACCGTTTTTGAGAAAAAATATGTGCATCGCACAATAACATACATATTTTTACATATTTTCAGCTAAAAGTATGGCATAATTTGGTTTATTTTCATTTTCTCGGAAACTAGTAGGCCTAGAATTAAGATTTTTAGTTTAAAATGTTCGTAATGAATGCCTCTACAAATCTTGTTATGGTCAAAACCACGCCAGACTTACCGTTTTTGAGAAAAAATATGTGCATCGCACAATAACATACATATTTTTACATATTTTCAGCTAAAAGTATGGCATAATTTGGTTTATTTTCATTTTCTCGGAAACTAGTAGGCCTAGAATTAAGATTTTTGGTTTAAAATGTTCGTAATGAATGCCTCTACAAATCTTGTTATGGTCAAAACCACGCCAGACTTACCGTTTTTGAGAAAAAATATGTGCATCGCACAATAACATACATATTTTCAGCTAAAAGTATGGCATAATTTGGTTTATTTTCATTTTCTCGGAAACTAGTAGGCCTAGAATTAAGATTTTTGGTTTAAAATGTTCGTAATGAATGCCTCTACAAATCTTGTTATGGTCAAAACCACGCCAGACTTACCGTTTTTGAGAAAAAATATGTGCATCGCACAATAACATACATATTTTCAGCTAAAAGTATGGCATAATTTGGTTTATTTTCATTTTCTCGGAAACTAGTAGGCCTAGAATAAAGATTTTTGGATTAAAATGTTCGTAATGAATGCCTCTACAAATCTTGTTACGGTCAAAACCACGCCAGACTTACCGTTTTTGAGAAAAAATATGTGCATCGCACAATAATATACATATTTTTACATATTTTCAGCTAAAAGTATGGCATAATTTGGTTTACTTTCATTTTCTCGGAAACTAGTAGGCCTAGAATTAAGATTTTTGGTTTAAAATGTTCGTAATGAATGCCTCTACAAATCTTGTTATGGTCAAAACCACGCCAGACTTATCGTTTTTGAGAAAAAATATGTGCATCGCACAATAACATACATATTTTTACATATTTTCAGCTAAAAGTATGGCATAATTTGGTTTATTTTCATTTTCTCGGAAACTAGTAGGCCTAGAATTAAGATTTTTAGTTTAAAATGTTCGTAATGAATGCCTCTACAAATCTTGTTATGGTCAAAACCACGCCAGATTTACCGTTTTTGAGAAAAAATATGTGCATCGCACAATAACATACATATTTTTACATATTTTCAGCTAAAAGTATGGCATAATTTGGTTTATTTTCATTTTCTCGGAAACTAGTAGGCCTAGAATTAAGATTTTTGGTTTAAAATGTTCGTAATGAATGCCTCTACAAATCTTGTTATGGTCAAAACCACGCCAGACTTACCGTTTTTGAGAAAAAATATGTGCATCGCACAATAACATACATATTTTTACATATTTTCAGCTAAAAGTATGGCATAATTTGGTTTATTTTCATTTTCTCGGAAACTAGTAGGCCTAGAATTAAGATTTTTAGATTAAAATGTTCGTAATGAATGCCTCTACAAATCTTGTTATGGTCAAAACCACGCCAGACTTACCGTTTTTGAGAAAAAATATGTGCATCGCACAATAACATACATATTTTTACATATTTTCAGCTAAAAGTATGGCATAATTTGGTTTATTTTCATTTTCTCGGAAACTAGTAGGCCTAGAATTAAGATTTTTAGTTTAAAATGTTCGTAATGAATGCCTCTACAAATCTTGTTATGGTCAAAACCACGCCAGACTTACCGTTTTTGAGAAAAAATATGTGCATCGCACAATAACATACATATTTTTACATATTTTCAGCTAAAAGTATGGCATAATTTGGTTTATTTTCATTTTCTCGGAAACTAGTAGGCCTAGAATTAAGATTTTTGGTTTAAAATGTTCGTAATGAATGCCTCTACAAATCTTGTTATGGTCAAAACCACGCCAGACTTACCGTTTTTGAGAAAAAATATGTGCATCGCACAATAACATACATATTTTTACATATTTTCAGCTAAAAGTATGGCATAATTTGGTTTATTTTCATTTTCTCGGAAACTAGTAGGCCTAGAATTAAGATTTTTGGTTTAAAATGTTCGTAATGAATGCCTCTACAGATCTTGTTATGGTCAAAACCACGCCAGACTTACCGTTTTTGAGAAAAAATATGTGCATCGCACAATAATATACATATTTTTACATATTTTCAGCTAAAAGTATGGCATAATTTGGTTTACTTTCATTTTCTCGGAAACTAGTAGGCCTAGAATTAAGATTTTTGGTTTAAAATGTTCGTAATGAATGCCTCTACAAATCTTGTTATGGTCAAAAGCACGCCAGACTTACCGTTTTTGAGAAAAAATATGTGCATCGCACAATAACATACATATTTTTACATATTTTCAGCTAAAAGTATGGCATAATTTGGTTTATTTTCATTTTCTCGGAAACTAGTAGGCCTAGAATTAAGATTTTTGGTTTAAAATGTTCGTAATGAATGCCTCTACAAATCTTGTTATGGTCAAAACCACGCCAGACTTACCGTTTTTGAGAAAAAATATGTGCATCGCACAATAACATACATATTTTTACATATTTTCAGCTAAAAGTATGGCATAATTTGGTTTATTTTCATTTTCTCGGAAACTAGTAGGCCTAGAATTAAGATTTTTAGTTTAAAATGTTCGTAATGAATGCCTCTACAAATCTTGTTATGGTCAAAACCACGCCAGACTTACCGTTTTTGAGAAAAAATATGTGCATCGCACAATAACATACATATTTTTACATATTTTCAGCTAAAAGTATGGCATAATTTGGTTTATTTTCATTTTCTCGGAAACTAGTAGGCCTAGAATTAAGATTTTTAGTTTAAAATGTTCGTAATGAATGCCTCTACAAATCTTGTTATTGTCAAAACCACGCCAGACTTACCGTTTTTGAGGAAAAATATGTGCATCGCACAATAACATACATATTTTCAGCTAAAAGTATGGCATAATTTGGTTTATTTTTATTTTCTCGGAAACTAGTAGGCCTAGAATTAAGATTTTTAGTTTAAAATGTTCGTAATGAATGCCTCTACAATCTTGTTATGGTCAAAACCACGCCAGACTTACCGTTTTTGAGAAAAAATATGTGCATCGCACAATAACATACATATTTTTACATATTTTCAGCTAAAAGTATGGCATAATTTGGTTTATTTTCATTTTCTTGGAAACTAGTAGGCCTAGAATTAAGATTTTTGGTTTAAAATGTTCGTAATGAATGCCTCTACAAATCTTGTTCTGGTCAAAACCACGCCAGACTTACCGTTTTTGAGAAAAAATATGTGCATCGCACAATAACATACATATTTTTACATATTTTCAGCTAAAAGTATGGCATAATTTGGTTTATTTTCATTTTCTCGGAAACTAGTAGGCCTAGAATAAAGATTTTTGGTTTAAAATGTTCGTAATGAATGCCTCTACAAATCTTGTTATGGTCAAAACCACGCCAGACTTACCGTTTTTGAGAAAAAATATGTGCATCGCACAATAACATACATATTTTCAGCTAAAAGTATGGCATAATTTGGTTTATTTTCATTTGCTCGGAAACTAGTAGGCCTAGAATAAAGATTTATGGTTTAAAATGTTCGTAATGAATGCCTCTACAAATCTTGTTATGGTCAAAACCACGCCAGACTTACCGTTTTTGAGAAAAAATATGTGCATCACACAATAACATACATATTTTTACATATTTTCAGCTAAAAGTATGGCATAATTTGGTTTATTTTCATTTTCTCGGAAACTAGTAGGCCTAGAATAAAGATTTTTGGTTTAAAATGTTCGTAATGAATGCCTCTACAAATCTTGTTACGGTCAAAACCACGCCAGACTTACCGTTTTTGAGAAAAAATATGTGCATTGCACAATAACATACATATTTTTACATATTTTCAGCTAAAAGTATGGCATAATTTGGTTTATTTTCATTTTCTCGGAAACTAGTAGGCCTAGAATTAAGATTTTTGGTTTAAAATGTTCGTAATGAATGCCTCTACAAATCTTGTTATGGTCAAAACCACGCCAGACCTACCGTTTTTGAGAAAAAATATGTGCATCGCACAATAACATACATATTTTTACATATTTTCAGCTAAAAGTATGGCATAATTTGGTTTATTTTCATTTTCTCGGAAACTAGTAGGCCTAGAATAAAGATTTTTGGTTTAAAATGTTCGCAATGAATGCCTCTACAAATCTTTTTATGGTCAAAACCACGCCAGACTTACCGTTTTTGAGAAAAAATATGTGCATCGCACAATAACATACATATTTTCAGCTAAAAGTATGGCATAATTTGGTTTATTTTCATTTGCTCGGAAACTAGTAGGCCTAGAATAAAGATTTTTGGTTTAAAATGTTCGTAATGAATGCCTCTACAAATCTTGTTATGGTCAAAACCACGCCAGACTTACCGTTTTTGAGAAAAAATATGTGCATCGCACAATAACATACATATTTTTACATATTTTCAGCTAAAAGTATGGCATAATTTGGTTTATTTTCATTTTCTCGGAAACTAGTAGGCCTAGAATTAAGATTTTTAGTTTAAAATGTTCGTAATGAATGCCTCTACAAATCTTTTTATGGTCAAAACCACGCCAGACTTACCGTTTTTGAGAAAAAATATGTGCATCGCACAATAACATACATATTTTTACATACTTTCAGCTAAAAGTATGGCATAATTTGGTTTATTTTCATTTTCTCGGAAACTAGTAGGCCTAGAATTAAGATTTTTAGTTTAAAATGTTCGTAATGAATGCCTCTACAAATCTTGTTATGGTCAAAACCACGCCAGACTTACCGTTTTTGAGAAAAAATATGTGCATCGCACAATAACATACATATTTTTACATATTTTCAGCTAAAAGTATGGCATAATTTGGTTTATTTTCATTTTCTTGGAAACTAGTAGGCCTAGAATTAAGATTTTTGGTTTAAAATGTTCGTAATGAATGCCTCTACAAATCTTGTTATGGTCAAAACCACGCCAGACTTACCGTTTTTGAGAAAAAATATGTGCATCGCACAATAACATACATATTTTTACATATTTTCAGCTAAAAGTATGGCATAATTTGGTTTATTTTCATTTTCTCGGAAACTAGTAGGCCTAGAATTAAGATTTTTGGTTTAAAATGTTCGTAATGAATGCCTCTACAAATCTTGTTATGGTCAAAACCACGCCAGACTTACCGTTTTTGAGAAAAAATATGTGCATCGCACAATAACATACATATTTTCAGCTAAAAGTATGGCATAATTTGGTTTATTTTCATTTTCTCGGAAACTAGTAGGCCTAGAATTAAGATTTTTGGTTTAAAATGTTCGTAATGAATGCCTCTACAAATCTTGTTATGGTCAAAACCACGCCAGACTTACCGTTTTTGAGAAAAAATATGTGCATCGCACAATAACATACATATTTTCAGCTAAAAGTATGGCATAATTTGGTTTATTTTCATTTTCTCGGAAACTAGTAGGCCTAGAATTAAGATTTTTAGTTTAAAATGTTCGTAATGAATGCCTCTACAAATCTTGTTATGGTCAAAACCACGCCAGACTTACCGTTTTTAAGAAAAAATATGTGCATCGCACAATAACATACATATTTTTACATATTTTCAGCTAAAAGTATGGCATAATTTGGTTTATTTTCATTTTCTCGGAAACTAGTAGGCCTAGAATTAAGATTTTTGGTTTAAAATGTTCGTAATGAATGCCTTTACAAATCTTGTTATGGTCAAAACCACGCCAGACTTACCGTTTTTGAGAAAAAATATGTGCATCGCACAATAACATACATATTTTTACATATTTTCAGCTAAAAGTATGGCATAATTTGGTTTATTTTCATTTTCTCGGAAACTAGTAGGCCTAGAATTAAGATTTTTAGTTTAAAATGTTCGTAATGAATGCCTCTACAAATCTTGTTATGGTCAAAACCACGCCAGACTTACCGTTTTTGAGAAAAAATATGTGCATCGCACAATAACATACATATTTTCAGCTAAAAGTATGGCATAATTTGGTTTATTTTCATTTTCTCGGAAACTAGTAGGCCTAGAACTAAGATTTTTAGTTTAAAATGTTCGTAATGAATGCCTCTACAAATCTTGTTATGGTCATAACCACGCCAGACTTACCGTTTTTGAGAAAAAATATGTGCATCGCACAATAACATACATATTTTTACATATTTTCAGCTAAAAGTATGGCATAATTTGGTTTATTTTCATTTTCTCGGAAACTAGTAGGCCTAGAATTAAGATTTTTGGTTTAAAATGTTCGTAATGAATGCCTCTACAAATCTTGTTATGGTCAAAACCACGCCAGACTTACCGTTTTTGAGAAAAAATATGTGCATCGCACAATAACATACATATTTTCAGCTAAAAGTATGGCATAATTTGGTTTATTTTCATTTTCTCGGAAACTAGTAGGCCTAGAATTAAGATTTTTGGTTTAAAATGTTCGTAATGAATGCCTCTACAAATCTTGTTATGGTCAAAACCACGCCAGACTTACCGTTTTTGAGAAAAAATATGTGCATCGCACAATAACATACATATTTTCAGCTAAAAGTATGGCATAATTTGGTTTATTTTCATTTTCTCGGAAACTAGTAGGCCTAGAATTAAGATTTTTGGTTTAAAATGTTCGTAATGAATGCCTCTACAAATCTTGTTATGGTCAAAACCACGCCAGACTTACCGTTTTTGAGAAAAAATATGTGCATCGCACAATAACATACATATTTTTACATATTTTCAGCTAAAAGTATGGCATAATTTGGTTTATTTTCATTTTCTCGGAAACTAGTAGGCCTAGAATTAAGATTTTTGGTTTAAAATGTTCGTAATGAATGCCTCTACAAATCTTGTTATGGTCAAAACCACGCCAGACTTACCGTTTTTGAGAAAAAATATGTGCATCGCACAATAACATACATATTTTTACATATTTTCAGCTAAAAGTATGGCATAATTTGGTTTATTTTCATTTTCTCGGAAACTAGTAGGCCTAGAATTAAGATTTTTGGTTTAAAATGTTCGTAATGAATGCCTCTACAGATCTTGTTATGGTCAAAACCACGCCAGACTTACCGTTTTTGAGAAAAAATATGTGCATCGCACAATAATATACATATTTTTACATATTTTCAGCTAAAAGTATGGCATAATTTGGTTTACTTTCATTTTCTCGGAAACTAGTAGGCCTAGAATTAAGATTTTTGGTTTAAAATGTTCGTAATGAATGCCTCTACAAATCTTGTTATGGTCAAAACCACGCCAGACTTACCGTTTTTGAGAAAAAATATGTGCATCGCACAATAACATACATATTTTTACATATTTTCAGCTAAAAGTATGGCATAATTTGGTTTATTTTCATTTTCTCGGAAACTAGTAGGCCTAGAATTAAGATTTTTGGTTTAAAATGTTCGTAATGAATGCCTCTACAAATCTTGTTATGGTCAAAACCACGCCAGACTTACCGTTTTTGAGAAAAAATATGTGCATCGCACAATAACATACATATTTTCAGCTAAAAGTATGGCATAATTTGGTTTATTTTCATTTGCTCGGAAACTAGTAGGCCTAGAATAAAGATTTTTGGTTTAAAATGTTCGTAATGAATGCCTCTACAAATCTTGTTATGGTGCATTGCATTGCACAATAACATACATATTTTTACATAATTTCAGCTAAAAGTATGGCATAATTTGGTTTATTTTCATTTTCTCGGAAACTAGTAGGCCTAGAATTAAGATTTTTGGTTTAAATTAAAATGTTCGTAATGAATGCCTCTACAAATCTTGTTATGGTCAAAACCACGCCAGACCTACCGTTTTTGAGAAAAAATATGTGCATCGCACAATAACATACATATTTTTACATATTTTCAGCTAAAAGTATGGCATAATTTGGTTTATTTTCATTTTCTCGGAAACTAGTAGGCCTAGAATTAAGATTTTTAGTTTAAAATGTTCGTAATGAATGCCTCTACAAATCTTGTTATGGTCAAAACCACGCCAGACCTACCGTTTTTGAGAAAAAATATGTGCATCGCACAATAACATACATATTTTTACATATTTTCAGCTAAAAGTATGGCATAATTTGGTTTATTTTCATTTTCTCGGAAACTAGTAGGCCTAGAATTAAGATTTTTGGTTTAAAATGTTCGTAATGAATGCCTCTACAAATCTTGTTATGGTCAAAACCACGCCAGACTTACCGTTTTTGAGAAAAAATATGTGCATCGCACAATAACATACATATTTTCAGATAAAAGTATGGCATAATTTGGTTTATTTTCATTTGCTCGGAAACTAGTAGGCCTAGAATAAAGATTTTTGGTTTAAAATGTTCGTAATGAATGCCTCTACAAATCTTGTTATGGTCAAAACCACGCCAGACTTACCGTTTTTGAGAAAAAATATGTGCATCGCACAATAACATACATATTTTTACATATTTTCAGCTAAAAGTATGGCATAATTTGGTTTATTTTCATTTTCTCGGAAACTAGTAGGCCTAGAATTAAGATTTTTGGCTTAAAATGTTCGTAATGAATGCCTCTACAAATCTTGTTATGGTCAAAACCACGCCAGACTTACCGTTTTTGAGAAAAAATATGTGCATCGCACAATAACATACATATTTTTACATATTTTCAGCTAAAAGTATGGCATAATTTGGTTTATTTTCATTTTCTCGGAAACTAGTAGGCCTAGAATTAAGATTTTTAGATTAAAATGTTCGTAATGAATGCCTCTACAAATCTTGTTATGGTCAAAACCACGCCAGACTTACCGTTTTTGAGAAAAAATATGTGCATCGCACAATAACATACATATTTTTACATATTTTCAGCTAAAAGTATGGCATAATTTGGTTTATTTTCATTTTCTCGGAAACTAGTAGGCCTAGAATTAAGATTTTTCGTTTAAAATGTTCGTAATGAATGCCTCTACAAATCTTGTTATGGTCAAAACCACGCCAGACTTACCGTTTTTCAGAAAAAATATGTGCATCGCACAATAACATACATATTTTTACATATTTTCAGCTAAAAGTATGGCATAATTTGGTTTATTTTCATTTTCTCGGAAACTAGTAGGCCAAGAATTAAGATTTTTGGTTTAAAATGTTCGTAATGAATGCCTCTACAAATCTTGTTATGGTCAAAACCACGCCAGACTTACCGCTTTTGAGAAAAAATATGTGCAACGCACAATAACATACATATTTTTACATACTTTCAGCTAAAAGTATGGCATAATTTGGTTTATTTTCATTTTCTCGGAAACTAGTAGGCCTAAAATTAAGATTTTTGGTTTAAAATGTTCGTAATGAATGCCTCTACAAATCTTGTTATGGTCAAAACCACGCCAGACTTACCGTTTTTGAGAAAAAATATGTGCATCGCACAATAACATACATATTTTCAGCTAAAAGTATGGCATAATTTGGTTTATTTTCATTTTCTCGGAAACTAGTAGGCCTAGAATTAAGATTTTTGGTTTAAAATGTTCGTAATGAATGCCTCTACAAATCTTGTTATGGTCAAAACCACGCCAGACTTACCGTTTTTGAGAAAAAATATGTGCATCGCACAATAACATACATATTTTTACATATTTTCAGCTAAAAGTATGGCATAATTTGGTTTATTTTCATTTTCTCGGAAACTAGTAGGCCTAGAATTAAGATTTTTGGTTTAAAATGTTCGTAATGAATGCCTCTACAAATCTTGTTATGGTCAAAACCACGCCAGACTTACCGTTTTTGAGAAAAAATATGTGCATCGCACAATAACATACATATTTTTACATATTTTCAGCTAAAAGTATGGCATAATTTGGTTTATTTTCATTTTCTCGGAAACTAGTAGGCCTAGAATTAAGATTTTTAGTTTAAAATGTTCGTAATGAATGCCTCTACAAATCTTGTTATGGTCAAAACCACGCCAGACTTACCGTTTTTGAGAAAAAATATGTGCATCGCACAATAACATACATATTTTTACATATTTTCAGCTAAAAGTATGGCATAATTTGGTTTATTTTCATTTTCTCGGAAACTAGTAGGCCTAGAATTAAGATTTTTGGTTTAAAATGTTCGTAATGAATGCCTCTACAAATCTTGTTATGGTCAAAACCACGCCAGACTTACCGTTTTTGAGAAAAAATATGTGCATCGCACAATAACATACATATTTTTACATATTTTCAGCTAAAAGTATGGCATAATTTGGTTTATTTTCATTTTCTCGGAAACTAGTAGGCCTAGAATTAAGATTTTTGGTTTAAAATGTTCGTAATGAATGCCTCTACAAATCTTGTTATGGTCAAAACCACGCCAGACTTACCGTTTTTGAGAAAAAATATGTGCATCGCACAATAACATACATATTTTTACATATTTTCAGCTAAAAGTATGGCATAATTTGGTTTATTTTCATTTTCTCGGAAACTAGTAGGCCTAGAATTAAGATTTTTGGTTTAAAATGTTCGTAATGAATGCCTCTACAAATCTTGTTATGGTCAAAACCACGCCAGACTTACCGTTTTTGAGAAAAAATATGTGCATCGCACAATAACATACATATTTTTACATATTTTCAGCTAAAAGTATGGCATAATTTGGTTTATTTTCATTTTCTCGGAAACTAGTAGGCCTAGAATTAAGATTTTTCGTTTAAAATGTTCGTAATGAATGCCTCTACAAATCTTGTTATGGTCAAAACCAAGCCAGACTTACCGTTTTTGAGAAAAAATATGTGCATCGCACAATAACATACATATTTTTACATATTTTCAGCTAAAAGTATGGCATAATTTGGTTTATTTTAATTTTCTCGGAAACTAGTAGGCCAAGAATTAAGATTTTTGGTTTAAAATGTTCGTAATGAATGCCTCTACAAATCTTGTTATGGTCAAAACCACGCCAGACTTACCGTTTTTGAGAAAAAATATGTGCATCGCACAATAACATACATATTTTTACATATTTTCAGCTAAAAGTATGGCATAATTTGGTTTATTTTCATTTTCTCGGAAACTAGTAGGCCTGGAATTAAGATTTTTGGTTTAAAATGTTCGTAATGAATGCCTCTACAAATCTTGTTATGGTCAAAACCACGCCAGACTTACCGTTTTTGAGAAAAAATATGTGCATCGCACAATAACATACATATTTTTACATATTTTCAGCTAAAAGTATGGCATAATTTGGTTTATTTTCATTTTCTCGGAAATCAGTAGGCCTAGAATTAAGATTTTTGGTTTAAAATGTTCGTAATGAATGCCTCTACAAATCTTGTTATGGTCAAAACCACGCCAGACTTACCGTTTTTGAGAAAAAATATGTGCATCGCACAATAACATACATATTTTCAGCTAAAAGTATGGCATAATTTGGTTTATTTTCATTTTCTCGGAAACTAGTAGGCCTAGAACTAAGATTTTTAGTTTAAAATGTTCGTAATGAATGCCTCTACAAATCTTGTTATGGTCAAAACCACGCCAGACTTACCGTTTTTGAGAAAAAATATGTGCATCGCACAATAACATACATATTTTTACATATTTTCAGCTAAAAGTATGGCATAATTTGGTTTATTTTCATTTTCTCGGAAACTAGTAGGCCTAGAATTAAGATTTTTAGTTTAAAATGTTCGTAATGAATGCCTCTACAAATCTTGTTATGGTCAAAACCACGCCAGACTTACCGTTTTTGAGAAAAAATATGTGCATCGCACAATAACATACATATTTTTACATATTTTCAGCTAAAAGTATGGCATAATTTGGTTTATTTTCATTTTCTCGGAAACTAGTAGGCCTAGAATTAAGATTTTTGGTTTAAAATGTTCGTAATGAATGCCTCTACAAATCTTGTTATGGTCAAAACCACGCCAGACTTACCGTTTTTGAGAAAAAATATGTGCATCGCACAATAACATACATATTTTTACATATTTTCAGCTAAAAGTATGGCATAATTTGGTTTATTTTCATTTTCTCGGAAACTAGTAGGCCTAGAATTAAGATTTTTGGTTTAAAATGTTCGTAATGAATGCCTCTACAAATCTTGTTATGGTCAAAACCACGCCAGACTTACCGTTTTTGAGAAAAAATATGTGCATCGCACAATAACATACATATTTTTACATATTTTCAGCTAAAAGTATGGCATAATTTGGTTTATTTTCATTTTCTCGGAAACTAGTAGGCCTAGAATTAAGATTTTTGGTTTAAAATGTTCGTAATGAATGCCTCTACAAATCTTGTTATGGTCAAAACCACGCCAGACTTACCGTTTTTGAGAAAAAATATGTGCATCGCACAATAACATACATATTTTTACATATTTTCAGCTAAAAGTATGGCATAATTTGGTTTATTTTCATTTTCTCGGAAACTAGTAGGCCTAGAATTAAGATTTTTCGTTTAAAATGTTCGTAATGAATGCCTCTACAAATCTTGTTATGGTCAAAACCAAGCCAGACTTACCGTTTTTGAGAAAAAATATGTGCATCGCACAATAACATACATATTTTTACATATTTTCAGCTAAAAGTATGGCATAATTTGGTTTATTTTAATTTTCTCGGAAACTAGTAGGCCAAGAATTAAGATTTTTGGTTTAAAATGTTCGTAATGAATGCCTCTACAAATCTTGTTATGGTCAAAACCACGCCAGACTTACCGTTTTTGAGAAAAAATATGTGCATCGCACAATAACATACATATTTTTACATATTTTCAGCTAAAAGTATGGCATAATTTGGTTTATTTTCATTTTCTCGGAAACTAGTAGGCCTGGAATTAAGATTTTTGGTTTAAAATGTTCGTAATGAATGCCTCTACAAATCTTGTTATGGTCAAAACCACGCCAGACTTACCGTTTTTGAGAAAAAATATGTGCATCGCACAATAACATACATATTTTTACATATTTTCAGCTAAAAGTATGGCATAATTTGGTTTATTTTCATTTTCTCGGAAATCAGTAGGCCTAGAATTAAGATTTTTGGTTTAAAATGTTCGTAATGAATGCCTCTACAAATCTTGTTATGGTCAAAACCACGCCAGACTTACCGTTTTTGAGAAAAAATATGTGCATCGCACAATAACATACATATTTTCAGCTAAAAGTATGGCATAATTTGGTTTATTTTCATTTTCTCGGAAACTAGTAGGCCTAGAACTAAGATTTTTAGTTTAAAATGTTCGTAATGAATGCCTCTACAAATCTTGTTATGGTCAAAACCAAGCCAGACTTACCGTTTTTGAGAAAAAATATGTGCATCGCACAATAACATACATATTTTTACATATTTTCAGCTAAAAGTATGGCATAATTTGGTTTATTTTCATTTTCTCGGAAACTAGTAGGCCTAGAATTAAGATTTTTAGTTTAAAATGTTCGTAATGAATGCCTCTACAAATCTTGTTATGGTCAAAACCACGCCAGACTTACCGCTTTTGAGAAAAAATATGTGCATCGCACAATAACATACATATTTTTACATATTTTCAGCTAAAAGTATGGCATAATTTGGTTTATTTTCATTTTCTCGGAAACTAGTAGGCCTAGAACTAAGATTTTTGGTTTAAAATGTTCGTAATGAATGCCTCTACAAATCTTGTTATGGTCAAAACCACGCCAGACTTACCGTTTTTGAGAAAAAATATGTGCATCGCACAATAACATACATATTTTTACATATTTTCAGCTAAAAGTATGGCATAATTTGGTTTATTTTCATTTTCTCGGAAACTGGTAGGCCTAGAATTAAGATTTTTAGTTTAAAATGTTCGTAATGAATGCCTCTACAAATCTTGTTATGGTCAAAACCACGCCAGACTTACCGTTTTTGAGAAAAAATATGTGCATCGCACAATAACATACATATTTTTACATATTTTCAGCTAAAAGTATGGCATAATTTGGTTTATTTTCATTTTCTCGGAAACTAGTAGGCCTAGAATTAAGATTTTTGGTTTAAAATGTTCGTAATGAATGCCTCTACAAATCTTGTTATGGTCAAAACCACGCCAGACTTACCGTTTTTGAGAAAAAATATGTGCATCGCACAATAACATACATATTTTTACATATTTTCAGCTAAAAGTATGGCATAATTTGGTTTATTTTCATTTTCTCGGAAACTAGTAGGCCTAGAACTAAGATTTTTAGTTTAAAATGTTCGTAATGAATGCCTCTACAAATCTTGTTATGGTCAAAACCAAGCCAGACTTACCGTTTTTGAGAAAAAATATGTGCATCGCACAATAACATACATATTTTTACATATTTTCAGCTAAAAGTATGGCATAATTTGGTTTATTTTCATTTTCTCGGAAACTAGTAGGCCTAGAATTAAGATTTTTGGTTTAAAATGTTCGTAATGAATGCCTCTACAAATCTTGTTATGGTCAAAACCACGCCAGACTTACCGTTTTTGAGAAAAAATATGTGCATCGCACAATAACATACATATTTTTACATATTTTCAGCTAAAAGTATGGCATAATTTGGTTTATTTTCATTTTCTCGGAAACTGGTAGGCCTAGAATTAAGATTTTTAGTTTAAAATGTTCGTAATGAATGCCTCTACAAATCTTGTTATGGTCAAAACCACGCCAGACTTACCGTTTTTGAGAAAAAATATGTGCATCGCACAATAACATACATATTTTTACATATTTTCAGCTAAAAGTATGGCATAATTTGGTTTATTTTCATTTTCTCGGAAACTAGTAGGCCTAGAATTAAGATTTTTGGTTTAAAATGTTCGTAATGAATGCCTCTACAAATCTTGTTATGGTCAAAACCACGCCAGACTTACCGTTTTTGAGAAAAAATATGTGCATCGCACAATAACATACATATTTTTACATATTTTCAGCTAAAAGTATGGCATAATTTGGTTTATTTTCATTTTCTCGGAAACTAGTAGGCCTGGAATTAAGATTTTTGGTTTAAAATGTTCGTAATGAATGCCTCTACAAATCTTGTTATGGTCAAAACCACTCCAGACTTACCGTTTTTGAGAAAAAATATGTGCATCGCACAATAACATACATATTTTTACATATTTTCAGCTAAAAGTATGGCATAATTTGGTTTATTTTCATTTTCTCGGAAACTAGTAGGCCTGGAATTAAGATTTTTGGTTTAAAATGTTCGTAATGAATGCCTCTACAAATCTTGTTATGGTCAAAACCACGCCAGACTTACCGTTTTTGAGAAAAAATATGTGCATCGCACAATAACATACATATTTTTACATATTTTCAGCTAAAAGTATGGCATAATTTGGTTTATTTTCATTTTCTCGGAAACTAGTAGGCCTAGAACTAAGATTTTTAGTTTAAAATGTTCGTAATGAATGCCTCTACAAATCTTGTTATGGTCAAAACCAAGCCAGACTTACCGTTTTTGAGAAAAAATATGTGCATCGCACAATAACATACATATTTTTACATATTTTCAGCTAAAAGTATGGCATAATTTGGTTTATTTTCATTTTCTCGGAAACTAGTAGGCCTAGAATTAAGATTTTTGGTTTAAAATGTTCGTAATGAATGCCTCTACAAATCTTGTTATGGTCAAAACCACGCCAGACTTACCGTTTTTGAGAAAAAATATGTGCATCGCACAATAACATACATATTTTTACATATTTTCAGCTAAAAGTATGGCATAATTTGGTTTATTTTCATTTTCTCGGAAACTAGTAGGCCTAGAATTAAGATTTTTAGTTTAAAATGTTCGTAATGAATGCCTCTACAAATCTTGTTATGGTCAAAACCACGCCAGACTTACCGTTTTTGAGAAAAAATATGTGCATCGCACAATAACATACATATTTTTACATATTTTCAGCTAAAAGTATGGCATAATTTGGTTTATTTTCATTTTCTCGGAAACTAGTAGGCCTGGAATTAAGATTTTTGGTTTAAAATGTTCGTAATGAATGCCTCTACAAATCTTGTTATGGTCAAAACCACGCCAGACTTACCGTTTTTGAGAAAAAATATGTGCATCGCACAATAACATACATATTTTTACATATTTTCAGCTAAAAGTATGGCATAATTTGGTTTATTTTCATTTTCTCGGAAATCAGTAGGCCTAGAATTAAGATTTTTGGTTTAAAATGTTCGTAATGAATGCCTCTACAAATCTTGTTATGGTCAAAACCACGCCAGACTTACCGTTTTTGAGAAAAAATATGTGCATCGCACAATAACATACATATTTTTACATATTTTCAGCTAAAAGTATGGCATAATTTGGTTTATTTTCATTTTCGCGGAAACTAGTAGGCCTAGAACTAAGATTTTTAGTTTAAAATGTTCGTAATGAATGCCTCTACAAATCTTGTTATGGTCAAAACCAAGCCAGACTTACCGTTTTTGAGAAAAAATATGTGCATCGCACAATAACATACATATTTTTACATATTTTCAGCTAAAAGTATGGCATAATTTGGTTTATTTTCATTTTCTCGGAAAATAGTAGGCCTAGAATTAAGATTTTTGGTTTAAAATGTTCGTAATGAATGCCTCTACAAATCTTGTTATGGTCAAAACCACGCCAGACTTACCGTTTTTGAGAAAAAATATGTGCATCGCACAATAACATACATATTTTTACATATTTTCAGCTAAAAGTATGGCATAATTTGGTTTATTTTCATTTTCTCGGAAACTAGTAGGCCTAGAATTAAGATTTTTGGTTTAAAATGTTCGTAATGAATGCCTCTACAAATCTTGTTATGGTCAAAACCACGCCAGACTTACCGTTTTTGAGAAAAAATATGTGCATCGCACAATAACATACATATTTTTACATATTTTCAGCTAAAAGTATGGCATAATTTGGTTTATTTTCATTTTCTCGGAAACTAGTAGGCCTAGAATTAAGATTTTTGGTTTAAAATGTTCGTAATGAATGCCTCTACAAATCTTGTTATGGTCAAAACCACGCCAGACTTACCGTTTTTGAGAAAAAATATGTGCATCGCACAATAACATACATATTTTTACATATTTTCAGCTAAAAGTATGGCATAATTTGGTTTATTTTCATTTTCTCGGAAACTAGTAGGCCTAGAATTAAGATTTTTGGTTTAAAATGTTCGTAATGAATGCCTCTACAAATCTTGTTATGGTCAAAACCACGCCAGACTTACCGTTTTTGAGAAAAAATATGTGCATCGCACAATAACATACATATTTTTACATATTTTCAGCTAAAAGTATGGCATAATTTGGTTTATTTTCATTTTCTCGGAAACTAGTAGGCCTAGAATTAAGATTTTTGGTTTAAAATGTTCGTAATGAATGCCTCTACAAATCTTGTTATGGTCAAAACCAAGCCAGACTTACCGTTTTTGAGAAAAAATATGTGCATCGCACAATAACATACATATTTTTACATATTTTCAGCTAAAAGTATGGCATAATTTGGTTTATTTTCATTTTCTCGGAAACTAGTAGGCCTAGAATTAAGATTTTTGGTTTAAAATGTTCGTAATGAATGCCTCTACAAATCTTGTTATGGTCAAAACCACGCCAGACTTACCGTTTTTGAGAAAAAATATGTGCATCGCACAATAACATACATATTTTTACATATTTTCAGCTAAAAGTATGGCATAATTTGGTTTATTTTAATTTTCTCGGAAACTAGTAGGCCTGGAATTAAGATTTTTGGTTTAAAATGTTCGTAATGAATGCCTCTACAAATCTTGTTATGGTCAAAACCACGCCAGACTTACCGTTTTTGAGAAAAAATATGTGCATCGCACAATAACATACATATTTTTACATATTTTCAGCTAAAAGTATGGCATAATTTGGTTTATTTTCATTTTCTCGGAAATCAGTAGGCCTAGAATTAAGATTTTTGGTTTAAAATGTTCGTAATGAATGCCTCTACAAATCTTGTTATGGTCAAAACCACGCCAGACTTACCGTTTTTGAGAAAAAATATGTGCATCGCACAATAACATACATATTTTTACATATTTTCAGCTAAAAGTATGGCATAATTTGGTTTATTTTCATTTTCTCGGAAACTAGTAGGCCTAGAACTAAGATTTTTAGTTTAAAATGTTCGTAATGAATGCCTCTACAAATCTTGTTATGGTCAAAACCAAGCCAGACTTACCGTTTTTGAGAAAAAATATGTGCATCGCACAATAACATACATATTTTTACATATTTTCAGCTAAAAGTATGGCATAATTTGGTTTATTTTCATTTTCTCGGAAACTAGTAGGCCTAGAATTAAGATTTTTGGTTTAAAATGTTCGTAATGAATGCCTCTACAAATCTTGTTATGGTCAAAACCACGCCAGACTTACCGTTTTTGAGAAAAAATATGTGCATCGCACAATAACATACATATTTTTACATATTTTCAGCTAAAAGTATGGCATAATTTGGTTTATTTTCATTTTCTCGGAAACTGGTAGGCCTAGAATTAAGATTTTTAGTTTAAAATGTTCGTAATGAATGCCTCTACAAATCTTGTTATGGTCAAAACCACGCCAGACTTACCGTTTTTGAGAAAAAATATGTGCATCGCACAATAACATACATATTTTTACATATTTTCAGCTAAAAGTATGGCATAATTTGGTTTATTTTCATTTTCTCGGAAACTAGTAGGCCTAGAATTAAGATTTTTGGTTTAAAATGTTCGTAATGAATGCCTCTACAAATCTTGTTATGGTCAAAACCACGCCAGACTTACCGTTTTTGAGAAAAAATATGTGCATCGCACAATAACATACATATTTTTACATATTTTCAGCTAAAAGTATGGCATAATTTGGTTTATTTTCATTTTCTCGGAAACTAGTAGGCCTAGAACTAAGATTTTTAGTTTAAAATGTTCGTAATGAATGCCTCTACAAATCTTGTTATGGTCAAAACCAAGCCAGACTTACCGTTTTTGAGAAAAAATATGTGCATCGCACAATAACATACATATTTTTACATATTTTCAGCTAAAAGTATGGCATAATTTGGTTTATTTTCATTTTCTCGGAAACTAGTAGGCCTAGAATTAAGATTTTTGGTTTAAAATGTTCGTAATGAATGCCTCTACAAATCTTGTTATGGTCAAAACCACGCCAGACTTACCGTTTTTGAGAAAAAATATGTGCATCGCACAATAACATACATATTTTTACATATTTTCAGCTAAAAGTATGGCATAATTTGGTTTATTTTCATTTTCTCGGAAACTGGTA
Source organism: Myathropa florea (assembly GCA_930367185.1). Taxonomy (NCBI): domain Eukaryota; kingdom Metazoa; phylum Arthropoda; class Insecta; order Diptera; family Syrphidae; genus Myathropa; species Myathropa florea. The sequence continues at coordinate 111,708,129 of OV884002.1, forward strand.
GGCCTAGAATTAAGATTTTTAGTTTAAAATGTTCGTAATGAATGCCTCTACAAATCTTGTTATGGTCAAAACCACGCCAGACTTACCGTTTTTGAGAAAAAATATGTGCATCGCACAATAACATACATATTTTTACATATTTTCAGCTAAAAGTATGGCATAATTTGGTTTATTTTCATTTTCTCGGAAACTAGTAGGCCTAGAATTAAGATTTTTGGTTTAAAATGTTCGTAATGAATGCCTCTACAAATCTTGTTATGGTCAAAACCACGCCAGACTTACCGTTTTTGAGAAAAAATATGTGCATCGCACAATAACATACATATTTTTACATATTTTCAGCTAAAAGTATGGCATAATTTGGTTTATTTTCATTTTCTCGGAAACTAGTAGGCCTGGAATTAAGATTTTTGGTTTAAAATGTTCGTAATGAATGCCTCTACAAATCTTGTTATGGTCAAAACCACTCCAGACTTACCGTTTTTGAGAAAAAATATGTGCATCGCACAATAACATACATATTTTTACATATTTTCAGCTAAAAGTATGGCATAATTTGGTTTATTTTCATTTTCTCGGAAATCAGTAGGCCTAGAATTAAGATTTTTGGTTTAAAATGTTCGTAATGAATGCCTCTACAAATCTTGTTATGGTCAAAACCACGCCAGACTTACCGTTTTTGAGAAAAAATATGTGCATCGCACAATAACATACATATTTTTACATATTTTCAGCTAAAAGTATGGCATAATTTGGTTTATTTTCATTTTCTCGGAAACTAGTAGGCCTAGAACTAAGATTTTTAGTTTAAAATGTTCGTAATGAATGCCTCTACAAATCTTGTTATGGTCAAAACCAAGCCAGACTTACCGTTTTTGAGAAAAAATATGTGCATCGCACAATAACATACATATTTTTACATATTTTCAGCTAAAAGTATGGCATAATTTGGTTTATTTTCATTTTCTCGGAAACTAGTAGGCCTAGAATTAAGATTTTTGGTTTAAAATGTTCGTAATGAATGCCTCTACAAATCTTGTTATGGTCAAAACCACGCCAGACTTACCGTTTTTGAGAAAAAATATGTGCATCGCACAATAACATACATATTTTTACATATTTTCAGCTAAAAGTATGGCATAATTTGGTTTATTTTCATTTTCTCGGAAACTAGTAGGCCTAGAATTAAGATTTTTGGTTTAAAATGTTCGTAATGAATGCCTCTACAAATCTTGTTATGGTCAAAACCACGCCAGACTTACCGTTTTTGAGAAAAAATATGTGCATCGCACAATAACATACATATTTTTACATATTTTCAGCTAAAAGTATGGCATAATTTGGTTTATTTTCATTTTCTCGGAAACTAGTAGGCCTAGAATTAAGATTTTTGGTTTAAAATGTTCGTAATGAATGCCTCTACAAATCTTGTTATGGTCAAAACCACGCCAGACTTACCGTTTTTGAGAAAAAATATGTGCATCGCACAATAACATACATATTTTTACATATTTTCAGCTAAAAGTATGGCATAATTTGGTTTATTTTCATTTTCTCGGAAACTAGTAGGCCTAGAATTAAGATTTTTGGTTTAAAATGTTCGTAATGAATGCCTCTACAAATCTTGTTATGGTCAAAACCACGCCAGACTTACCGTTTTTGAGAAAAAATATGTGCATCGCACAATAACATACATATTTTTACATATTTTCAGCTAAAAGTATGGCATAATTTGGTTTATTTTCATTTTCTCGGAAACTAGTAGGCCTAGAATTAAGATTTTTGGTTTAAAATGTTCGTAATGAATGCCTCTACAAATCTTGTTATGGTCAAAACCACGCCAGACTTACCGTTTTTGAGAAAAAATATGTGCATCGCACAATAACATACATATTTTTACATATTTTCAGCTAAAAGTATGGCATAATTTGGTTTATTTTCATTTTCTCGGAAACTAGTAGGCCTAGAATTAAGATTTTTAGTTTAAAATGTTCGTAATGAATGCCTCTACAAATCTTTTTATGGTCAAAACCACGCCAGACTTACCGTTTTTGAGAAAAAATATGTGCATCGCACAATAACATACATATTTTTACATATTTTCAGCTAAAAGTATGGCATAATTTGGTTTATTTTCATTTTCTCGGAAACTAGTAGGCCTAGAATTAAGATTTTTGTTACAAATCTTGTTATGGTCAAAACCACGCCAGACTTACCGTTTTTGAGAAAAAATATGTGCATCGCACAATAACATACATATTTTTACATATTTTCAGCTAAAAGTATGGCATAATTTGGTTTATTTTCATTTTCTCGGAAACTAGTAGGCCTAGAATTAAGATTTTTGGTTTAAAATGTTCGTAATGAATGCCTCTACAAATCTTGTTATGGTCAAAACCACGCCAGACTTACCGTTTTTGAGAAAAAATATGTGCATCGCACAATAACATACATATTTTCAGCTAAAAGTATGGCATAATTTGGTTTATTTTCATTTTCTCGGAAACTAGTAGGCCTAGAATTAAGATTTTTGGTTTAAAATGTTCGTATTGAATGCCTCTACAAATCTTGTTATGGTCAAAACCACGCCAGACTTACCGTTTTTGAGAAAAAATATGTGCATCGCACAATAACATACATATTTTTACATATTTTCAGCTAAGAGTATGGCATAATTTGGTTTATTTTCATTTTCTCGGAAACTAGTAGGCCTAGAATTAAGATTTTCGGTTTAAAATGTTCGTAATGAATGCCTCTACAAATCTTGTTATGGTCAAAACCACGCCAGACTTACCGTTTTTGAGAAAAAATATGTGCATCGCACAATAACATACATATTTTTACATATTTTCAGCTAAAAGTATGGCATAATTTGGTTTATTTTCATTTTCTCGGAAACTAGTAGGCCTAGAATTAAGATTTTTGGTTTAAAATGTTCGTAATGAATGCCTCTACAAATCTTGTTATGGTCAAAACCACGCCAGACTTACCGTTTTTGAGAAAAAATATGTGCATCGCACAATAACATACATATTTTTACATATTTTTAGCTAAAAGTATGGCATAATTTGGTTTATTTTCATTTTCTCGGAAACTAGTAGGCCTAGAATTAAGATTTTTGGTTTGAAATGTTCGTAATGAATGCCTCTACAAATCTTATTATGGTCAAAACCACGCCAGACTTACCGTTTTTGAGAAAAAATATGTGCATCGCACAATAACATACATATTTTTACATATTTTCAGCTAAAAGTATGGCATAATTTGGTTTATTTTCATTTTCTCGGAAACTAGTAGGCCTAGAATTAAGATTTTTGGTTTGAAATGTTCGTAATGAATGCCTCTACAAATCTTGTTATGGTCAAAACCACGCCAGACTTACCGTTTTTGAGAAAAAATATGTGCATCGCACAATAACATACATATTTTTACATATTTTCAGCTAAAAGTATGGCATAATTTGGTTTATTTTCATTTTCTCGGAAACTAGTAGGCCTAGAATTAAGATTTTTGGTTTAAAATGTTCGTAATGAATGCCTCTACAAATCTTGTTATGGTCAAAACCACGCCAGACTTACCGTTTTTGAGAAAAAATATGTGCATCGCACAATAACATACATATTTTTACATATTTTCAGCTAAAAGTATGGCATAATTTGGTTTATTTTCATTTTCTCGGAAACTAGTAGGCCTAGAATTAAGATTTTTGGTTTGAAATGTTCGTAATGAATGCCTCTACAAATCTTATTATGGTCAAAACCACGCCAGACTTACCGTTTTTGAGAAAAAATATGTGCATCGCACAATAACATACATATTTTTACATATTTTCAGCTAAAAGTATGGCATAATTTGGTTTATTTTAATTTTCTCGGAAACTAGTAGGCCTAGAATTAAGATTTTTGGTTTAAAATGTTCGTAATGAATGCCTCTACAAATCTTGTTATGGTCAAAACCACGCCAGACTTACCGTTTTTGAGAAAAAATATGTGCATCGCACAATAACATACATATTTTTACATATTTTCAGCTAAAAGTATGGCATAATTTGGTTTATTTTCATTTTCTCGGAAACTAGTAGGCCTAGAATTAAGATTTTTGGTTTGAAATGTTCGTAATGAATGCCTCTACAAATCTTATTATGGTCAAAACCACGCCAGACTTACCGTTTTTGAGAAAAAATATGTGCATCGCACAATAACATACATATTTTTACATATTTTCAGCTAAAAGTATGGCATAATTTGGTTTATTTTCATTTTCTCGGAAACTAGTAGGCCTAGAATTAAGATTTTTGGTTTAAAATGTTCGAAAAAATATGTGCATCGCACAATAACATACATATTTTTACATATTTTCAGCTAAAAGTATGGCATAATTTGGTTTATTTTCATTTTCTCGGAAACTAGTAGGCCTAGAATTAAGATTTTTAGTTTAAAATGTTCGTAATGAATGCCTCTACAAATCTTGTTATGGTCAAAACCACGCCAGACTTACCGTTTTTGAGAAAAAATATGTGCATCGCACAATAACATACATATTTTTACATATTTTCAGCTAAAAGTATGGCATAATTTGGTTTATTTTCATTTTCTCGGAAACTAGTAGGCCTAGAATTAAGATTTTTGGTTTAAAATGTTCGTAATGAATGCCTCTACAAATCTTATTATGGTCAAAACCACGCCAGACTTACCGTTTTTGAGAAAAAATATGTGCATCGCACAATAACATACATATTTTTACATATTTTCAGCTAAAAGTATGGCATAATTTGGTTTATTGTCATTTTCTCGGAAACTAGTAGGCCTAGAATTAAGATTTTTGGTTTGAAATGTTCGTAATGAATGCCTCTACAAATCTTGTTATGGTCAAAACCACGCCAGACTTACCGTTTTTGAGAAAAAATATGTGCATCGCACAATAACATACATATTTTTACATATTTTCAGCTAAAAGTATGGCATAATTTGGTTTATTTTCATTTTCTCGGAAACTAGTAGGCCTAGAATTAAGATTTTTGGTTTAAAATGTTCGTAATGAATGCCTCTACAAATCTTGTTATGGTCAAAACCACGCCAGACTTACCGTTTTTGAGAAAAAATATGTGCATCGCACAATAACATACATATTTTTACATATTTTCAGCTAAAAGTATGGCATAATTTGGTTTATTTTCATTTTCTCGGAAACTAGTAGGCCTAGAATTAAGATTTTTGGTTTGAAATGTTCGTAATGAATGCCTCTACAAATCTTATTATGGTCAAAACCACGCCAGACTTACCGTTTTTGAGAAAAAATATGTGCATCGCACAATAACATACATATTTTTACATATTTTCAGCTAAAAGTATGGCATAATTTGGTTTATTTTCATTTTCTCGGAGACTAGTAGGCCTAGAATTAAGATTTTTGGTTTAAAATGTTCGAAAAAATATGTGCATCGCACAATAACATACATATTTTTACATATTTTCAGCTAAAAGTATGGCATAATTTGGTTTATTTTCATTTTCTCGGAAACTAGTAGGCCTAGAATTAAGATTTTTAGTTTAAAATGTTCGTAATGAATGCCTCTACAAATCTTGTTATGGTCAAAACCACGCCAGACTTACCGTTTTTGAGAAAAAATATGTGCATCGCACAATAACATACATATTTTTACATATTTTCAGCTAAAAGTATGGCATAATTTGGTTTATTTTCATTTTCTCGGAAACTAGTAGACCTAGAATTAAGATTTTTAGTTTAAAATGTTCGTAATGAATGCCTCTACAAATCTTTTTATGGTCAAAACCACGCCAGACTTACCGTTTTTGAGAAAAAATATGTGCATCGCACAATAACATACATATTTTTACATATTTTCAGCTAAAAGTATGGCATAATTTGGTTTATTTTCATTTTCTCGGAAACTAGTAGGCCTAGAATTAAGATTTTTAGTTTAAAATGTTCGTAATGAATGCCTCTACAAATCTTGTTATGGTCAAAACCACGCCAGACTTACCGTTTTTGAGAAAAAATATGTGCATCGCACAATAACATACATATTTTTACATATTTTCAGCTAAAAGTATGGCATAATTTGGTTTATTTTCATTTTCTCGGAAACTAGTAGACCTAGAATTAAGATTTTTAGTTTAAAATGTTCGTAATGAATGCCTCTACAAATCTTTTTATGGTCAAAACCACGCCAGACTTACCGTTTTTGAGAAAAAATATGTGCATCGCACAATAACATACATATTTTTACATATTTTCAGCTAAAAGTATTGCATAATTTGGTTTATTTTCATTTTCTCGGAAACTAGTAGGCCTAGAATTAAGATTTTTGTTACAAATCTTATTATGGTCAAAACCACGCCAGACTTACCGTTTTTGAGAAAAAATATGTGCATCGCACAATAACATACATATTTTTACATATTTTCAGCTAAAAGTATGGCATAATTTGGTTTATTTTCATTTTCTCGGAAACTAGTAGGCCTAGAATTAAGATTTTTGGTTTAAAATGTTCGAAAAAATATGTGCATCGCACAATAACATACATATTTTTACATATTTTCAGCTAAAAGTATGGCATAATTTGGTTTATTTTCATTTTCTCGGAAACTAGTAGGCCTAGAATTAAGATTTTTAGTTTAAAATGTTCGTAATGAATGCCTCTACAAATCTTGTTATGGTCAAAACCACGCCAGACTTACCGTTTTTGAGAAAAAATATGTGCATCGCACAATAACATACATATTTTTACATATTTTCAGCTAAAAGTATGGCATAATTTGGTTTATTTTCATTTTCTCGGAAACTAGTAGACCTAGAATTAAGATTTTTAGTTTAAAATGTTCGTAATGAATGCCTCTACAAATCTTTTTATGGTCAAAACCACGCCAGACTTACCGTTTTTGAGAAAAAATATGTGCATCGCACAATAACATACATATTTTTACATATTTTCAGCTAAAAGTATGGCATAATTTGGTTTATTTTCATTTTCTCGGAAACTAGTAGGCCTAGAATTAAGATTTTTAGTTTAAAATGTTCGTAATGAATGCCTCTACAAATCTTGTTATGGTCAAAACCACGCCAGACTTACCGTTTTTGAGAAAAAATATGTGCATCGCACAATAACATACATATTTTTACATATTTTCAGCTAAAAGTATGGCATAATTTGGTTTATTTTCATTTTCTCGGAAACTAGTAGACCTAGAATTAAGATTTTTAGTTTAAAATGTTCGTAATGAATGCCTCTACAAATCTTTTTATGGTCAAAACCACGCCAGACTTACCGTTTTTGAGAAAAAATATGTGCATCGCACAATAACATACATATTTTTACATATTTTCAGCTAAAAGTATTGCATAATTTGGTTTATTTTCATTTTCTCGGAAACTAGTAGGCCTAGAATTAAGATTTTTGTTACAAATCTTATTATGGTCAAAACCACGCCAGACTTACCGTTTTTGAGAAAAAATATGTGCATCGCACAATAACATACATATTTTTACATATTTTCAGCTAAAAGTATGGCATAATTTGGTTTATTTTCATTTTCTCGGAAACTAGTAGGCCTAGAATTAAGATTTTTAGTTTAAAATGTTCGTAATGAATGCCTCTACAAATCTTGTTATGGTCAAAACCACGCCAGACTTACCGTTTTTGAGAAAAAATATGTGCATCGCACAATAACATACATATTTTTACATATTTTCAGCTAAAAGTATGGCATAATTTGGTTTATTTTCATTTTCTCGGAAACTAGTAGGCCTAGAATTAAGATTTTTGGTTTAAAATGTTCGTAATGAATGCCTCTACAAATCTTGTTATGGTCAAAACCACGCCAGACTTACCGTTTTTGAGAAAAAATATGTGCATCGCACAATAACATACATATTTTTACATATTTTCAGCTAAAAGTATGGCATAATTTGGTTTATTTTCATTTTCTCGGAAACTAGTAGGCCTAGAATTAAGATTTTTGGTTTGAAATGTTCGTAATGAATGCCTCTACAAATCTTGTTATGGTCAAAACCACGCCAGACTTACCGCTTTTGAGAGAAAATATGTGCATCGCACAATAACATACATATTTTTACATATTTTCAGATAAAAGTATGGCATAATTTGGTTTATTTTCATTTTCTCGGAAACTAGTAGGCCTAGAATTAAGATTTTTAGTTTAAAATGTTCGTAATGAATGCCTCTACAAATCTTGTTATGGTCAAAACCACGCCAGACTTCCGGTTTTTGAGAAAAAATATGTGCATCGCACAATAACATACATATTTTTACATATTTTCAGCTAAAAGTATGGCATAATTTGGTTTATTTTCATTTTCTCGGAAACTAGTAGGCCTAGAATTAAGATTTTTAGTTTAAAATGTTCGTAATGAATGCCTCTACAAATCTTGTTATGGTCAAAACCACGCCAGACTTACCGCTTTTGAGAAAAAATATGTGCATCGCACAATAACATACATATTTTTACATATTTTCAGCTAAAAGTATGGCATAATTTGGTTTATTTTCATTTTCTCGGAAACTAGTAGGCCTAGAATTAAGATTTTTAGTTTAAAATGTTCGTAATGAATGCCTCTACAAATCTTGTTATGGTCAAAACCACGCCAGACTTACCGCTTTTGAGAAAAAATATGTGCATCGCACAATAACATACATATTTTTACATATTTTCAGCTAAAAGTATGGCATAATTTGGTTTATTTTCATTTTCTCGGAAACTAGTAGGCCTAGAATTAAGATTTTTAGTTTAAAATGTTCGTAATGAATGCCTCTACAAATCTTTTTATGGTCAAAACCACGCCAGACTTACGGTTTTTGAGAAAAAATATGTGCATCGCACAATAACATACATATTTTTACATATTTTCAGCTAAAAGTATGGCATAATTTGGTTTATTTTCATTTTCTCGGAAACTAGTAGGCCTAGAATTAAGATTTTTAGTTTAAAATGTTCGTAATGAATGCCTCTACAAATCTTGTTATGGTCAAAACCACGCCAGACTTACCGCTTTTGAGAAAAAATATGTGCATCGCACAATAACATACATATTTTTACATATTTTCAGCTAAAAGTATGGCATAATTTGGTTTATTTTCATTTTCTCGGAAACTAGTAGGCCTAGAATTAAGATTTTTAGTTTAAAATGTTCGTAATGAATGCCTCTACAAATCTTTTTATGGTCAAAACCACGCCAGACTTACGGTTTTTGAGAAAAAATATGTGCATCGCACAATAACATACATATTTTCAGCTAAAAGTATGGCATAATTTGGTTTATTTTCATTTTCTCGGAAACTAGTAGGCCTAGAATTAAGATTTTTAGTTTAAAATGTTCGTAATGAATGCCTCTACAAATCTTGTTATGGTCAAAACCACGCCAGACTTACCGCTTTTGAGAAAAAATATGTGCATCGCACAATAACATACATATTTTTACATATTTTCAGCTAAAAGTATGGCATAATTTGGTTTATTTTCATTTTCTCGGAAACTAGTAGGCCTAGAATTAAGATTTTTGGTTTAAAATGTTCGTAATTAATGCCTCTACAAATCTTGTTATGGTCAAAACCACGCCAGACTTACCGTTTTTGAGAAAAAATATGTGCATCGCACAATAACATACATATTTTTACATATTTTCAGCTAAAAGTATGGTATAATTTGGTTTATTTTCATTTTCTCGGAAACTAGTAGGCCTAGAATTAAGATTTTTGGTTTAAAATGTTCGTAATGAATGCCTTTACAAATCTTGTTATGGTCAAAACCACGCCAGACTTACCGTTTTTGAGAAAAAATATGTGCATCGCACAATAACATACATATTTTTACATATTTTCAGCTAAAAGTATGGCATAATTTGGTTTATTTTCATTTTCTCGGAGACTAGTAGGCCTAGAATTAAGATTTTTAGTTTAAAATGTTCGTAATGAATGCCTCTACAAATCTTGTTATGGTCAAAACCACGCCAGACTTACCGTTTTTGAGAAAAAATATGTGCATCGCACAATAACATACATATTTTCAGCTAAAAGTATGGCATAATTTGGTTTATTTTTATTTTCTCGGAAACTAGTAGGCCTAGAATAAAGATTTTTGGTTTAAAATGTTCGTAATGAATGCCTCTACAAATCTTGTTATGGTCAAAACCACGCCAGACTTACCGTTTTTGAGAAAAAATATGTGCATCGCACAATAACATACATATTTTTACATATTTTCAGCTAAAAGTATGGCATAATTTGGTTTATTTTCATTTTCTCGGAAACTAGTAGGCCTAGAATTAAGATTTTTGGTTTAAAATGTTCGTAATGAATGCCTTTACAAATCTTGTTATGGTCAAAACCACGCCAGACTTACCGTTTTTGAGAAAAAATATGTGCATCGCACAATAACATACATATTTTTACATATTTTCAGCTAAAAGTATGGCATAATTTGGTTTATTTTCATTTTCTCGGAAACTAGTAGGCCTAGAATTAATATTTTTAGTTTAAAATGTTCGTAATGAATGCCTCTACAAATCTTGTTATGGTCAAAACCACGCCAGACTTACCGTTTTTGAGAAAAAATATGTGCATCGCACAATAACATACATATTTTCAGCTAAAAGTATGGCATAATTTGGTTTATTTTTATTTTCTCGGAAACTAGTAGGCCTAGAATAAAGATTTTTGGTTTAAAATGTTCGTAATGAATGCCTCTACAAATCTTGTTATGGTCAAAACCACGCCAGACTTACCGTTTTTGAGAAAAAATATGTGCATCGCACAATAACATACATATTTTTACATATTTTCAGCTAAAAGTATGGCATAATTTGGTTTATTTTCATTTTCTCGGAAACTAGTAGGCCTAGAATTAAGATTTTTAGTTTAAAATGTTCGTAATGAATGCCTCTACAAATCTTGTTATGGTCAAAACCACGCCAGACTTACCGTTTTTGAGAAAAAATATGTGCATCGCACAATAACATACATATTTTCAGCTAAAAGTATGGCATAATTTGGTTTATTTTCATTTTCTCGGAAACTAGTAGGCCTAGAATTAAGATTTTTGGTTTAAAATGTTCGTAATGAATGCCTCTACAAATCTTGTTATGGTCAAAACCACGCCAGACTTACCGTTTTTGAGAAAAAATATGTGCATCGCACAATAACATACATATTTTTACATATTTTCAGCTAAAAGTATGGCATAATTTGGTTTATTTTCATTTTCTCGGAAACTAGTAGGCCTAGAATAAAGATTTTTGGTTTAAAATGTTCGTAATGAATGCCTCTACAAATCTTGCTATGGTCAAAACCACGCCAGACTTACCGTTTTTGAGAAAAAATATGTGCATCGCACAATAACATACATATTTTTACATATTTTCAGCTAAAAGTATGGCATAATTTGGTTTATTTTCATTTTCTCGGAAACTAGTAGGCCTAGAATTAAGATTTTTGGTTTAAAATGTTCGTAATGAATGCCTCTACAAATCTTGTTATGGTCAAAACCACGCCAGACTTACCGCTTTTGAGAAAAAATATGTGCATCGCACAATAACATACATATTTTTACATATTTTCAGCTAAAAGTATGGCATAATTTGGTTTATTTTCATTTTCTCGGAAACTAGTAGGCCTAGAATTAAGATTTTTAGTTTAAAATGTTCGTAATGAATGCCTCTACAAATCTTTTTATGGTCAAAACCACGCCAGACTTACGGTTTTTGAGAAAAAATATGTGCATCGCACAATAACATACATATTTTCAGCTAAAAGTATGGCATAATTTGGTTTATTTTCATTTTCTCGGAAACTAGTAGGCCTAGAATTAAGATTTTTAGTTTAAAATGTTCGTAATGAATGCCTCTACAAATCTTGTTATGGTCAAAACCACGCCAGACTTACCGCTTTTGAGAAAAAATATGTGCATCGCACAATAACATACATATTTTTACATATTTTCAGCTAAAAGTATGGCATAATTTGGTTTATTTTCATTTTCTCGGAAACTAGTAGGCCTAGAATTAAGATTTTTGGTTTAAAATGTTCGTAATTAATGCCTCTACAAATCTTGTTATGGTCAAAACCACGCCAGACTTACCGTTTTTGAGAAAAAATATGTGCATCGCACAATAACATACATATTTTCAGCTAAAAGTATGGCATAATTTGGTTTATTTTTATTTTCTCGGAAACTAGTAGGCCTAGAATAAAGATTTTTGGTTTAAAATGTTCGTAATGAATGCCTCTACAAATCTTGTTATGGTCAAAACCACGCCAGACTTACCGTTTTTGAGAAAAAATATGTGCATCGCACAATAACATACATATTTTTACATATTTTCAGCTAAAAGTATGGCATAATTTGGTTTATTTTCATTTTCTCGGAAACTAGTAGGCCTAGAATTAAGATTTTTGGTTTAAAATGTTCGTAATGAATGCCTTTACAAATCTTGTTATGGTCAAAACCACGCCAGACTTACCGTTTTTGAGAAAAAATATGTGCATCGCACAATAACATACATATTTTCAGCTAAAAGTATGGCATAATTTGGTTTATTTTTATTTTCTCGGAAACTAGTAGGCCTAGAATAAAGATTTTTGGTTTAAAATGTTCGTAATGAATGCCTCTACAAATCTTGTTATGGTCAAAACCACGCCAGACTTACCGTTTTTGAGAAAAAATATGTGCATCGCACAATAACATACATATTTTTACATATTTTCAGCTAAAAGTATGGCATAATTTGGTTTATTTTCATTTTCTCGGAAACTAGTAGGCCTAGAATTAAGATTTTTAGTTTAAAATGTTCGTAATGAATGCCTCTACAAATCTTGTTATGGTCAAAACCACGCCAGACTTACCGTTTTTGAGAAAAAATATGTGCATCGCACAATAACATACATATTTTCAGCTAAAAGTATGGCATAATTTGGTTTATTTTCATTTTCTCGGAAACTAGTAGGCCTAGAATTAAGATTTTTAGTTTAAAATGTTCGTAATGAATGCCTCTACAAATCTTGTTATGGTCAAAACCACGCCAGACTTACCGTTTTTGAGAAAAAATATGTGCATCGCACAATAACATACATATTTTTACATATTTTCAGCTAAAAGTATGGTATAATTTGGTTTATTTTCATTTTCTCGGAAACTAGTAGGCCTAGAATAAAGATTTTTGGTTTAAAATGTTCGTAATGAATGCCTCTACAAATCTTGTTATGGTCAAAACCACGCCAGACTTACCGTTTTTGAGAAAAAATATGTGCATCGCACAATAACATACATATTTTTACATATTTTCAGCTAAAAGTATGGCATAATTTGGTTTATTTTCATTTTCTCGGAAACTAGTAGGCCTAGAATTAAGATTTTTAGTTTAAAATGTTCGTAATGAATGCCTCTACAAATCTTGTTATGGTCAAAACCACGCCAGACTTACCGTTTTTGAGAAAAAATATGTGCATCGCACAATAACATACATATTTTCAGCTAAAAGTATGGCATAATTTGGTTTATTTTCATTTTCTCGGAAACTAGTAGGCCTAGAATTAAGATTTTTGGTTTAAAATGTTCGTAATGAATGCCTCTACAAATCTTGTTATGGTCAAAACCACGCCAGACTTACCGTTTTTGAGAAAAAATATGTGCATCGCACAATAACATACATATTTTTACATATTTTCAGCTAAAAGTATGGCATAATTTGGTTTATTTTCATTTTCTCGGAAACTAGTAGGCCTAGAATTAAGATTTTTGGTTTAAAATGTTCGTAATGAATGCCTCTACAAATCTTGTTATGGTCAAAACCACGCCAGACTTACCGTTTTTGAGAAAAAATATGTGCATCGCACAATAACATACATATTTTTACATATTTTCAGCTAAAAGTATGGCATAATTTGGTTTATTTTCATTTTCTCGGAAACTAGTAGGCCTAGAATTAAGATTTTTGGTTTAAAATGTTCGTAATGAATGCCTCTACAGATCTTGTTATGGTCAAAACCACGCCAGACTTACCGTTTTTGAGAAAAAATATGTGCATCGCACAATAACATACATATTTTCAGCTAAAAGTATGGCATAATTTGGTTTATTTTCATTTTCTCGGAAACTAGTACGCCTAGAATTAAGATTTTTAGTTTAAAATGTTCGTAATGAATGCCTCTACAAATCTTGTTATGGTCAAAACCACGCCAGACTTACCGTTTTTGAGAAAAAATATGTGCATCGCACAATAACATACATATTTTTACATATTTTCAGCTAAAAGTATGGTATAATTTGGTTTATTTTCATTTTCTCGGAAACTAGTAGGCCTAGAATAAAGATTTTTGGTTTAAAATGTTCGTAATGAATGCCTCTACAAATCTTGCTATGGTCAAAACCACGCCAGACTTACCGTTTTTGAGAAAAAATATGTGCATCGCACAATAACATACATATTTTCAGCTAAAAGTATGGCATAATTTGGTTTATTTTCATTTTCTCGGAAACTAGTAGGCCTAGAATTAAGATTTTTGGTTTAAAATGTTCGTAATGAATGCCTCTACAAATCTTGTTATGGTCAAAACCACGCCAGACTTACCGTTTTTGAGAAAAAATATGTGCATCGCACAATAACATACATATTTTTACATATTTTCAGCTAAAAGTATGGCATAATTTGGTTTATTTTCATTTTCTCGGAAACTAGTAGGCCTAGAATTAAGATTTTTGGTTTAAAATGTTCGTAATGAATGCCTCTACAAATCTTGTTATGGTCAAAACCACGCCAGACTTACCGTTTTTGAGAAAAAATATGTGCATCGCACAATAACATACATATTTTTACATATTTTCAGCTAAAAGTATGGCATAATTTGGTTTATTTTCATTTTCTCGGAAACTAGTAGGCCTAGAATTAAGATTTTTGGTTTAAAATGTTCGTAATGAATGCCTCTACAGATCTTGTTATGGTCAAAACCACGCCAGACTTACCGTTTTTGAGAAAAAATATGTGCATCGCACAATAACATACATATTTTTACATATTTTCAGCTAAAAGTATGGCATAATTTGGTTTATTTTCATTTTCTCGGAAACTAGTAGGCCTAGAATTAAGATTTTTGGTTTAAAATGTTCGTAATGAATGCCTCTACAGATCTTGTTATGGTCAAAACCACGCCAGACTTACCGTTTTTGAGAAAAAATATGTGCATCGCACAATAACATACATATTTTCAGCTAAAAGTATGGCATAATTTGGTTTATTTTCATTTTCTCGGAAACTAGTAGGCCTAGAATTAAGATTTTTAGTTTAAAATGTTCGTAATGAATGCCTCTACAAATCTTGTTATGGTCAAAACCACGCCAGACTTACCGTTTTTGAGAAAAAATATGTGCATCGCACAATAACATACATATTTTTACATATTTTCAGCTAAAAGTATGGTATAATTTGGTTTATTTTCATTTTCTCGGAAACTAGTAGGCCTAGAATAAAGATTTTTGGTTTAAAATGTTCGTAATGAATGCCTCTACAAATCTTGCTATGGTCAAAACCACGCCAGACTTACCGTTTTTGAGAAAAAATATGTGCATCGCACAATAACATACATATTTTTACATATTTTCAGCTAAAAGTATGGCATAATTTGGTTTATTTTCATTTTCTCGGAAACTAGTAGGCCTAGAATTAAGATTTTTAGTTTAAAATGTTCGTAATGAATGCCTCTACAAATCTTGTTATGGTCAAAACCACGCCAGACTTACCGTTTTTGAGAAAAAATATGTGCATCGCACAATAACATACATATTTTCAGCTAAAAGTATGGCATAATTTGGTTTATTTTCATTTTCTCGGAAACTAGTAGGCCTAGAATTAAGATTTTTAGTTTAAAATGTTCGTAATGAATGCCTCTACAAATCTTGTTATGGTCAAAACCACGCCAGACTTACCGTTTTTGAGAAAAAATATGTGCATCGCACAATAACATACATATTTTTACATATTTTCAGCTAAAAGTATGGCATAATTTGGTTTATTTTCATTTTCTCGGAAACTAGTAGGCCTAGAATTAAGATTTTTGGTTTAAAATGTTCGTAATGAATGCCTCTACAAATCTTGTTATGGTCAAAACCACGCCAGACTTACCGTTTTTGAGAAAAAATATGTGCATCGCACAATAACATACATATTTTTACATATTTTCAGCTAAAAGTATGGCATAATTTGGTTTATTTTCATTTTCTCGGAAACTAGTAGGCCTAGAATTAAGATTTTTGGTTTAAAATGTTCGTAATGAATGCCTCTACAAATCTTGTTATGGTCAAAACCACGCCAGACTTACCGTTTTTGAGAAAAAATATGTGCATCGCACAATAACATACATATTTTTACATATTTTCAGCTAAAAGTATGGCATAATTTGGTTTATTTTCATTTTCTCGGAAACTAGTAGGCCTAGAATTAAGATTTTTAGTTTAAAATGTTCGTAATGAATGCCTCTACAAATCTTGTTATGGTCAAAACCACGCCAGACTTACCGCTTTTGAGAAAAAATATGTGCATCGCACAATAACATACATATTTTTACATATTTTCAGCTAAAAGTATGGCATAATTTGGTTTATTTTCATTTTCTCGGAAACTAGTAGGCCTAGAATTAAGATTTTTAGTTTAAAATGTTCGTAATGAATGCCTCTACAAATCTTGTTATGGTCAAAACCACGCCAGACATACCGTTTTTGAGAAAAAATATGTGCATCGCACAATAACATACATATTTTCAGCTAAAAGTATGGCATAATTTGGTTTATTTTCATTTTCTCGGAAACTAGTAGGCCTAGAATTAAGATTTTTAGTTTAAAATGTTCGTAATGAATGCCTCTACAAATCTTGTTATGGTCAAAACCACGCCAGATTTACCGCTTTTGAGAAAAAATATGTGCATCGCACAATAACATACATATTTTTACATATTTTCAGCTAAAAGTATGGCATAATTTGGTTTATTTTTATTTTCTCGGAAACTAGTAGGCCTAGAATAAAGATTTTTGGTTTAAAATGTTCGTAATGAATGCCTCTACAAATCTTGTTATGGTCAAAACCACGCCAGACTTACCGTTTTTGAGAAAAAATATGTGCATCGCACAATAACATACATATTTTTACATATTTTCAGCTAAAAGTATGGCATAATTTGGTTTATTTTCATTTTCTCGGAAACTAGTAGGCCTAGAATTAAGATTTTTAGTTTAAAATGTTCGTAATGAATGCCTCTACAAATCTTGTTACGGTCAAAACCACGCCAGACTTACCGTTTTTGAGAAAAAATATGTGCATCGCACAATAACATACATATTTTTACATATTTTCAGCTAAAAGTATGGCATAATTTGGTTTATTTTCATTTTCTCGGAAACTAGTAGGCCTAGAATTAAGATTTTTAGTTTAAAATGTTCGTAATGAATGCCTCTACAAATCTTGTTATGGTCAAAACCACGCCAGATTTACCGCTTTTGAGAAAAAATATGTGCATCGCACAATAACATACATATTTTTACATATTTTCAGCTAAAAGTATGGCATAATTTGGTTTATTTTTATTTTCTCGGAAACTAGTAGGCCTAGAATTAAGATTTTCATTTTAAAATGCTCGTAATGAATGCCTCTACAAATCTTGTTATGGTCAAAACCACGCCAGACTTACCGTTTTTGAGAAAAAATATGTGCATCGCACAATAACATACATATTTTTACATATTTTCAGCTAAAAGTATGGCATAATTTGGTTTATTTTCATTTTCTCGGAAACTAGTAGGCCTAGAATTAAGATTTTTAGTTTAAAATGTTCGTAATGAATGCCTCTACAAATCTTGTTACGGTCAAAACCACGCCAGACTTACCGTTTTTGAGAAAAAATATGTGCATCGCACAATAACATACATATTTTTACATATTTTCAGCTAAAAGTATGGCATAATTTGGTTTATTTTCATTTTCTCGGAAACTACTAGGCCTAGAATTAAGATTTTTGGTTTAAAATGTTCGTAATGAATGCCTCTACAAATCTTGTTATGGTCAAAACCACGCCAGACTTACCGTTTTTGAGAAAAAATATGTGCATCGCACAATAACATACATATTTTTACATATTTTCAGCTAAAAGTATGGCATAATTTGGTTTATTTTCATTTTCTCGGAAACTAGTAGGCCTAGAATTAAGATTTTTAGTTTAAAATGTTCGTAATGAATGCCTCTACAAATATTGTTATGGTCAAAACCACGCCAGACTTACCGCTTTTGAGAAAAAATATGTGCATCGCACAATAACATACATATTTTTACATATTTTCAGCTAAAAGTATGGCATAATTTGGTTTATTTTCATTTTCTCGGAAACTAGTAGGCCTAGAATTAAGATTTTTAGTTTAAAATGTTCGTAATGAATGCCTCTACAAATCTTGTTATGGTCAAAACCACGCCAGACATACCGTTTTTGAGAAAAAATATGTGCATCGCACAATAACATACATATTTTCAGCTAAAAGTATGGCATAATTTGGTTTATTTTCATTTTCTCGGAAACTAGTAGGCCTAGAATTAAGATTTTTAGTTTAAAATGTTCGTAATGAATGCCTCTACAAATCTTGTTATGGTCAAAACCACGCCAGACTTACCGCTTTTGAGAAAAAATATGTGCATCGCACAATAACATACATATTTTTACATATTTTCAGCTAAAAGTATGGCATAATTTGGTTTATTTTTATTTTCTCGGAAACTAGTAGGCCTAGAATTAAGATTTTTAGTTTAAAATGTTCGTAATGAATGCCTCTACAAATCTTGTTATGGTCAAAACCACGCCAGACATACCGTTTTTGAGAAAAAATATGTGCATCGCACAATAACATACATATTTTCAGCTAAAAGTATGGCATAATTTGGTTTATTTTCATTTTCTCGGAAACTAGTAGGCCTAGAATTAAGATTTTTAGTTTAAAATGTTCGTAATGAATGCCTCTACAAATCTTGTTATGGTCAAAACCACGCCAGACTTACCGCTTTTGAGAAAAAATATGTGCATCGCACAATAACATACATATTTTTACATATTTTCAGCTAAAAGTATGGCATAATTTGGTTTATTTTTATTTTCTCGGAAACTAGTAGGCCTAGAATAAAGATTTTTGGTTTAAAATGTTCGTAATGAATGCCTCTACAAATCTTGTTATGGTCAAAACCACGCCAGACTTACCGTTTTTGAGAAAAAATATGTGCATCGCACAATAACATACATATTTTTACATATTTTCAGCTAAAAGTATGGCATAATTTGGTTTATTTTCATTTTCTCGGAAACTAGTAGGCCTAGAATTAAGATTTTTAGTTTAAAATGTTCGTAATGAATGCCTCTACAAATCTTGTTACGGTCAAAACCACGCCAGACTTACCGTTTTTGAGAAAAAATATGTGCATCGCACAATAACATACATATTTTTACATATTTTCAGCTAAAAGTATGGCATAATTTGGTTTATTTTCATTTTCTCGGAAACTAGTAGGCCTAGAATTAAGATTTTTGGTTTAAAATGTTCGTAATGAATGCCTCTACAAATCTTGTTATGGTCAAAACCACGCCAGACTTACCGTTTTTGAGAAAAAATATGTGCATCGCACAATAACATACATATTTTTACATATTTTCAGCTAAAAGTATGGCATAATTTGGTTTATTTTCATTTTCTCGGAAACTAGTAGGCCTAGAATTAAGATTTTTAGTTTAAAATGTTCGTAATGAATGCCTCTACAAATCTTGTTATGGTCAAAACCACGCCAGACTTACCGCTTTTGAGAAAAAATATGTGCATCGCACAATAACATACATATTTTTACATATTTTCAGCTAAAAGTATGGCATAATTTGGTTTATTTTCATTTTCTCGGAAACTAGTAGGCCTAGAATTAAGATTTTTAGTTTAAAATGTTCGTAATGAATGCCTCTACAAATCTTGTTATGGTCAAAACCACGCCAGACATACCGTTTTTGAGAAAAAATATGTGCATCGCACAATAACATACATATTTTCAGCTAAAAGTATGGCATAATTTGGTTTATTTTCATTTTCTCGGAAACTAGTAGGCCTAGAATTAAGATTTTTAGTTTAAAATGTTCGTAATTAATGCCTCTACAAATCTTGTTATGGTCAAAACCACGCCAGACTTACCGCTTTTGAGAAAAAATATGTGCATCGCACAATAACATACATATTTTTACATATTTTCAGCTAAAAGTATGGCATAATTTGGTTTATTTTTATTTTCTCGGAAACTAGTAGGCCTAGAATTAAGATTTTTGGTTTAAAATGTTCGTAATTAATGCCTCTACAAATCTTGTTATGGTCAAAACCACGCCAGACTTACCGTTTTTGAGAAAAAATATGTGCATCGCACAATAACATACATATTTTTACATATTTTCAGCTAAAAGTATGGCATAATTTGGTTTATTTTCATTTTCTCGGAAACTAGTAGGCCTAGAATTAAGATTTTTGGTTTAAAATGTTCGTAATGAATGCCTTTACAAATCTTGTTATGGTCAAAACCACGCCAGACTTACCGTTTTTGAGAAAAAATATGTGCATCGCACAATAACATACATATTTTTACATATTTTCAGCTAAAAGTATGGCATAATTTGGTTTATTTTCATTTTCTCGGAAACTAGTAGGCCTAGAATAAAGATTTTTGGTTTAAAATGTTCGTAATGAATGCCTCTACAAATCTTGTTATGGTCAAAACCACGCCAGACTTACCGTTTTTGAGAAAAAATATGTGCATCGCACAATAACATACATATTTTTACATATTTTCAGCTAAAAGTATTGCATAATTTGGTTTATTTTCATTTTCTCGGAAACTAGTAGGCCTAGAATTAAGATTTTTAGTTTAAAATGTTCGTAATGAATGCCTCTACAAATCTTGTTATGGTCAAAACCACGCCAGACTTACCGCTTTTGAGAAAAAATATGTGCATCGCACAATAACATACATATTTTTACATATTTTCAGCTAAAAGTATGGCATAATTTGGTTTATTTTCATTTTCTCGGAAACTAGTAGGCCTAGAATTAAGATTTTTAGTTTAAAATGTTCGTAATGAATGCCTCTACAAATCTTGTTATGGTCAAAACCACGCCAGACATACCGTTTTTGAGAAAAAATATGTGCATCGCACAATAACATACATATTTTCAGCTAAAAGTATGGCATAATTTGGTTTATTTTCATTTTCTCGGAAACTAGTAGGCCTAGAATTAAGACTTTTAGTTTAAAATGTTCGTAATGAATGCCTCTACAAATCTTGTTATGGTCAAAACCACGCCAGACTTACCGCTTTTGAGAAAAAATATGTGCATCGCACAATAACATACATATTTTTACATATTTTCAGCTAAAAGTATGGCATAATTTGGTTTATTTTTATTTTCTCGGAAACTAGTAGGCCTAGAATTAAGATTTTTGGTTTAAAATGTTCGTAATGAATGCCTCTACAAATCTTGTTATGGTCAAAACCACGCCAGACTTACCGTTTTTGAGAAAAAATATGTGCATCGCACAATAACATACATATTTTTACATATTTTCAGCTAAAAGTATGGCATAATTTGGTTTATTTTCATTTTCTCGGAAACTAGTAGGCCTAGAATTAAGATTTTTGGTTTAAAATGTTCGTAATGAATGCCTCTACAAATCTTGTTATGGTCAAAACCACGCCAGACTTACCGTTTTTGAGAAAAAATATGTGCATCGCACAATAACATACATATTTTTACATATTTTCAGCTAAAAGTATGGCATAATTTGGTTTATTTTCATTTTCTCGGAAACTAGTAGGCCTAGAATTAAGATTTTTAGTTTAAAATGTTCGTAATGAATGCCTCTACAAATCTTGTTATGGTCAAAACCACGCCAGACTTACCGCTTTTGAGAAAAAATATGTGCATCGCACAATAACATACATATTTTTACATATTTTCAGCTAAAAGTATGGCATAATTTGGTTTATTTTCATTTTCTCGGAAACTAGTAGGCCTAGAATTAAGATTTTTAGTTTAAAATGTTCGTAATGAATGCCTCTACAAATCTTGTTATGGTCAAAACCACGCCAGACTTACCGCTTTTGAGAAAAAATATGTGCATCGCACAATAACATACATATTTTCAGCTAAAAGTATGGCATAATTTGGTTTATTTTCATTTTCTCGGAAACTAGTAGGCCTAGAATTAAGATTTTTGGTTTAAAATGTTCGTAATGAATGCCTCTACAAATCTTGTTATGGTCAAAACCACGCCAGACTTACCGTTTTTGAGAAAAAATATGTGCATCGCACAATAACATACATATTTTTACATATTTTCAGCTAAAAGTATGGCATAATTTGGTTTATTTTCATTTTCTCGGAAACTAGTAGGCCTAGAACTAAGATTTTTAGTTTAAAATGTTCGTAATGAATGCCTCTACAAATCTTGTTATGGTCAAAACCAAGCCAGACTTACCGTTTTTGAGAAAAAATATGTGCATCGCACAATAACATACATATTTTTACATATTTTCAGCTAAAAGTATGGCATAATTTGGTTTATTTTCATTTTCTCGGAAACTAGTAGGCCTAGAATTAAGATTTTTGGTTTAAAATGTTCGTAATGAATGCCTCTACAAATCTTGTTATGGTCAAAACCACGCCAGACTTACCGTTTTTGAGAAAAAATATGTGCATCGCACAATAACATACATATTTTTACATATTTTCAGCTAAAAGTATGGCATAATTTGGTTTATTTTCATTTTCTCGGAAACTGGTAGGCCTAGAATTAAGATTTTTAGTTTAAAATGTTCGTAATGAATGCCTCTACAAATCTTGTTATGGTCAAAACCACGCCAGACTTACCGTTTTTGAGAAAAAATATGTGCATCGCACAATAACATACATATTTTTACATATTTTCAGCTAAAAGTATGGCATAATTTGGTTTATTTTCATTTTCTCGGAAACTAGTAGGCCTAGAATTAAGATTTTTGGTTTAAAATGTTCGTAATGAATGCCTCTACAAATCTTGTTATGGTCAAAACCACGCCAGACTTACCGTTTTTGAGAAAAAATATGTGCATCGCACAATAACATACATATTTTTACATATTTTCAGCTAAAAGTATGGCATAATTTGGTTTATTTTCATTTTCTCGGAAACTAGTAGGCCTGGAATTAAGATTTTTGGTTTAAAATGTTCGTAATGAATGCCTCTACAAATCTTGTTATGGTCAAAACCACGCCAGACTTACCGTTTTTGAGAAAAAATATGTGCATCGCACAATAACATACATATTTTTACATATTTTCAGCTAAAAGTATGGCATAATTTGGTTTATTTTCATTTTCTCGGAAATCAGTAGGCCTAGAATTAAGATTTTTGGTTTAAAATGTTCGTAATGAATGCCTCTACAAATCTTGTTATGGTCAAAACCACGCCAGACTTACCGTTTTTGAGAAAAAATATGTGCATCGCACAATAACATACATATTTTTACATATTTTCAGCTAAAAGTATGGCATAATTTGGTTTATTTTCATTTTCTCGGAAACTAGTAGGCCTAGAATTAAGATTTTTGTTTTAAAATGTTCGTAATGAATGCCTCTACAAATCTTGTTATGGTCAAAACCAAGCCAGACTTACCGTTTTTGAGAAAAAATATGTGCATCGCACAATAACATACATATTTTTACATATTTTCAGCTAAAAGTATGGCATAATTTGGTTTATTTTCATTTTCTCGGAAACTAGTAGGCCTAGAATTAAGATTTTTGGTTTAAAATGTTCGTAATGAATGCCTCTACAAATCTTGTTATGGTCAAAACCACGCCAGACTTACCGTTTTTGAGAAAAAATATGTGCATCGCACAATAACATACATATTTTTACATATTTTCAGCTAAAAGTATGGCATAATTTGGTTTATTTTCATTTTCTCGGAAACTAGTAGGCCTAGAATTAAGATTTTTAGTTTAAAATGTTCGTAATGAATGCCTCTACAAATCTTGTTATGGTCAAAACCACGCCAGACTTACCGTTTTTGAGAAAAAATATGTGCATCGCACAATAACATACATATTTTCAGCTAAAAGTATGGCATAATTTGGTTTATTTTCATTTTCTCGGAAACTAGTAGGCCTAGAATTAAGATTTTTGGTTTAAAATGTTCGTAATGAATGCCTCTACAAATCTTGTTATGGTCAAAACCACGCCAGACTTACCGTTTTTGAGAAAAAATATGTGCATCGCACAATAACATACATATTTTTACATATTTTCAGCTAAAAGTATGGCATAATTTGGTTTATTTTCATTTTCTCGGAAACTAGTAGGCCTAGAATTAAGATTTTTGGTTTAAAATGTTCGTAATGAATGCCTCTACAAATCTTGTTATGGTCAAAACCACGCCAGACTTACCGTTTTTGAGAAAAAATATGTGCATCGCACAATAACATACATATTTTTACATATTTTCAGCTAAAAGTATGGCATAATTTGGTTTATTTTCATTTTCTCGGAAACTAGTAGGCCTAGAATTAAGATTTTTGGTTTAAAATGTTCGTAATGAATGCCTCTACAAATCTTGTTATGGTCAAAACCACGCCAGACTTACCGTTTTTGAGAAAAAATATGTGCATCGCACAATAACATACATATTTTTACATATTTTCAGCTAAAAGTATGGCATAATTTGGTTTATTTTCATTTTCTCGGAAACTAGTAGGCCTAGAATTAAGATTTTTCGTTTAAAATGTTCGTAATGAATGCCTCTACAAATCTTGTTATGGTCAAAACCACGCCAGACTTACCGTTTTTGAGAAAAAATATGTGCATCGCACAATAACATACATATTTTTACATATTTTCAGCTAAAAGTATGGCATAATTTGGTTTATTTTCATTTTCTCGGAAACTAGTAGGCCTACAATTAAGATTTTTGTTACAAATCTTGTTATGGTCAAAACCACGCCAGACTTACCGCTTTTGAGAAAAAATATGTGCATCGCACAATAACATACATATTTTTACATATTTTCAGCTAAAAGTATGGCATAATTTGGTTTATTTTCATTTTCTCGGAAACTAGTAGGCCTAGAATTAAGATTTTTGGTTTAAAATGTTCGTAATGAATGCCTCTACAAATCTTGTTATGGTCAAAACCACGCCAGACTTACCGTTTTTGAGAAAAAATATGTGCATCGCACAATAACATACATATTTTCAGCTAAAAGTATGGCATAATTTGGTTTATTTTCATTTTCTCGGAAACTAGTAGGCCTAGAATTAAGATTTTTGGTTTAAAATGTTCGTAATGAATGCCTCTACAAATCTTGTTATGGTCAAAACCACGCCAGACTTACCGTTTTTGAGAAAAAATATGTGCATCGCACAATAACATACATATTTTTACATATTTTCAGCTAAAAGTATGGCATAATTTGGTTTATTTTCATTTTCTCGGAAACTAGTAGGCCTAGAATTAAGATTTTTGGTTTGAAATGTTCGTAATGAATGCCTCTACAAATCTTATTATGGTCAAAACCACGCCAGACTTACCGTTTTTGAGAAAAAATATGTGCATCGCACAATAACATACATATTTTTACATATTTTCAGCTAAAAGTATGGCATAATTTGGTTTATTTTCATTTTCTCGGAAACTAGTAGGCCTAGAATTAAGATTTTTGGTTTAAAATGTTCGTAATGAATGCCTCTACAAATCTTGTTATGGTCAAAACCACGCCAGACTTACCGTTTTTGAGAAAAAATATGTGCATCGCACAATAACATACATATTTTTACATATTTTTAGCTAAAAGTATGGCATAATTTGGTTTATTTTCATTTTCTCGGAAACTAGTAGGCCTAGAATTAAGATTTTTGGTTTGAAATGTTCGTAATGAATGCCTCTACAAATCTTATTATGGTCAAAACCACGCCAGACTTACCGTTTTTGAGAAAAAATATGTGCATCGCACAATAACATACATATTTTTACATATTTTCAGCTAAAAGTATGGCATAATTTGGTTTATTTTCATTTTCTCGGAAACTAGTAGGCCTAGAATTAAGATTTTTGGTTTGAAATGTTCGTAATGAATGCCTCTACAAATCTTGTTATGGTCAAAACCACGCCAGACTTACCGTTTTTGAGAAAAAATATGTGCATCGCACAATAACATACATATTTTTACATATTTTCAGCTAAAAGTATGGCATAATTTGGTTTATTTTCATTTTCTCGGAAACTAGTAGGCCTAGAATTAAGATTTTTGGTTTAAAATGTTCGTAATGAATGCCTCTACAAATCTTGTTATGGTCAAAACCACGCCAGACTTACCGTTTTTGAGAAAAAATATGTGCATCGCACAATAACATACATATTTTTACATATTTTCAGCTAAAAGTATGGCATAATTTGGTTTATTTTAATTTTCTCGGAAACTAGTAGGCCTAGAATTAAGATTTTTGGTTTGAAATGTTCGTAATGAATGCCTCTACAAATCTTATTATGGTCAAAACCACGCCAGACTTACCGTTTTTGAGAAAAAATATGTGCATCGCACAATAACATACATATTTTTACATATTTTCAGCTAAAAGTATGGCATAATTTGGTTTATTTTCATTTTCTCGGAAACTAGTAGGCCTAGAATTAAGATTTTTAGTTTAAAATGTTCGTAATGAATGCCTCTACAAATCTTGTTATGGTCAAAACCACGCCAGACCTACCGTTTTTGAGAAAAAATATGTGCATCGCACAATAACATACATATTTTTACATATTTTCAGCTAAAAGTATGGCATAATTTGGTTTATTTTCATTTTCTCGGAAACTAGTAGGCCTAGAATTAAGATTTTTGGTTTAAAATGTTCGTAATGAATGCCTCTACAAATCTTATTATGGTCAAAACCACGCCAGACTTACCGTTTTTGAGAAAAAATATGTGCATCGCACAATAACATACATATTTTTACATATTTTCAGCTAAAAGTATGGCATAATTTGGTTTATTTTCATTTTCTCGGAAACTAGTAGGCCTAGAATTAAGATTTTTGGTTTGAAATGTTCGTAATGAATGCCTCTATAAATCTTGTTATGGTCAAAACCACGCCAGACTTACCGTTTTTGAGAAAAAATATGTGCATCGCACAATAACATACATATTTTTACATATTTTCAGCTAAAAGTATGGCATAATTTGGTTTATTTTCATTTTCTCGGAAACTAGTAGGCCTAGAATAAAGATTTTTGGTTTAAAATGTTCGTAATGAATGCCTCTACAAATCTTGTTATGGTCAAAACCACGCCAGACTTACCGTTTTTGAGAAAAAATATGTGCATCGCACAATAACATACATATTTTTACATATTTTCAGCTAAAAGTATGGCATAATTTGGTTTATTTTCATTTTCTCGGAAACTAGTAGGCCTAGAATTAAGATTTTTGGTTTAAAATGTTCGTAATGAATGCCTCTACAAATCTTGTTATGGTCAAAACCACGCCAGACTTACCGTTTTTGAGAAAAAATATGTGCATCGCACAATAACATACATATTTTTACATATTTTCAGCTAAAAGTATGGCATAATTTGGTTTATTTTCATTTTCTCGGAAACTAGTAGGCCTAGAATTAAGATTTTTGGTTTGAAATGTTCGTAATGAATGCCTCTACAAATCTTATTATGGTCAAAACCACGCCAGACTTACCGTTTTTGAGAAAAAATATGTGCATCGCACAATAACATACATATTTTTACATATTTTCAGCTAAAAGTATGGCATAATTTGGTTTATTTTCATTTTCTCGGAAACTAGTAGGCCTAGAATTAAGATTTTTGGTTTAAAATGTTCGTAATGAATGCCTCTACAAATCTTGTTATGGTCAAAACCACGCCAGACTTACCGTTTTTGAGAAAAAATATGTGCATCGCACAATAACATACATATTTTTACATATTTTCAGCTAAAAGTATGGCATAATTTGGTTTATTTTCATTTTCTCGGAAACTAGTAGGCCTAGAATTAAGATTTTTGGTTTAAAATGTTCGTAATGAATGCCTCTACAAATCTTATTATGGTCAAAACCACGCCAGACTTACCGTTTTTGAGAAAAAATATGTGCATCGCACAATAACATACATATTTTTACATATTTTCAGCTAAAAGTATGGCATAATTTGGTTTATTGTCATTTTCTCGGAAACTAGTAGGCCTAGAATTAAGATTTTTGGTTTGAAATGTTCGTAATGAATGCCTCTACAAATCTTGTTATGGTCAAAACCACGCCAGACTTACCGTTTTTGAGAAAAAATATGTGCATCGCACAATAACATACATATTTTTACATATTTTCAGCTAAAAGTATGGCATAATTTGGTTTATTTTTATTTTCTCGGAAACTAGTAGGCCTAGAATTAAGATTTTCATTTTAAAATGCTCGTAATGAATGCCTCTACAAATCTTGTTATGGTCAAAACCACGCCAGACTTACCGTTTTTGAGAAAAAATATGTGCATCGCACAATAACATACATATTTTTACATATTTTCAGCTAAAAGTATGGCATAATTTGGTTTATTTTCATTTTCTCGGAAACTAGTAGGCCTAGAATTAAGATTTTTGGTTTAAAATGTTCGTAATGAATGCCTCTACAAATCTTATTATGGTCAAAACCACGCCAGACTTACCGTTTTTGAGAAAAATATGTGCATCGCACAATAACATACATATTTTTACATATTTTCAGCTAAAAGTATGGCATAATTTGGTTTATTGTCATTTTCTCGGAAACTAGTAGGCCTAGAATTAAGATTTTTGGTTTGAAATGTTCGTAATGAATGCCTCTACAAATCTTGTTATGGTCAAAACCACGCCAGACTTACCGTTTTTGAGAAAAAATATGTGCATCGCACAATAACATACATATTTTTACATATTTTCAGCTAAAAGTATGGCATAATTTGGTTTATTTTCATTTTCTCGGAAACTAGTAGGCCTAGAATTAAGATTTTTGGTTTAAAATGTTCGTAATGAATGCCTCTACAAATCTTGTTATGGTCAAAACCACGCCAGACTTACCGTTTTTGAGAAAAAATATGTGCATCGCACAATAACATACATATTTTTACATATTTTCAGCTAAAAGTATGGCATAATTTGGTTTATTTTCATTTTCTCGGAAACTAGTAGGCCTAGAATTAAGATTTTTGGTTTGAAATGTTCGTAATGAATGCCTCTACAAATCTTATTATGGTCAAAACCACGCCAGACTTACCGTTTTTGAGAAAAAATATGTGCATCGCACAATAACATACATATTTTTACATATTTTCAGCTAAAAGTATGGCATAATTTGGTTTATTTTCATTTTCTCGGAAACTAGTAGGCCTAGAATTAAGATTTTTGGTTTAAAATGTTCGAAAAAATATGTGCATCGCACAATAACATACATATTTTTACATATTTTCAGCTAAAAGTATGGCATAATTTGGTTTATTTTCATTTTCTCGGAAACTAGTAGGCCTAGAATTAAGATTTTTAGTTTAAAATGTTCGTAATGAATGCCTCTACAAATCTTGTTATGGTCAAAACCACGCCAGACTTACCGTTTTTGAGAAAAAATATGTGCATCGCACAATAACATACATATTTTTACATATTTTCAGCTAAAAGTATGGCATAATTTGGTTTATTTTCATTTTCTCGGAAACTAGTAGACCTAGAATTAAGATTTTTAGTTTAAAATGTTCGTAATGAATGCCTCTACAAATCTTTTTATGGTCAAAACCACGCCAGACTTACCGTTTTTGAGAAAAAATATGTGCATCGCACAATAACATACATATTTTTACATATTTTCAGCTAAAAGTATGGCATAATTTGGTTTATTTTCATTTTCTCGGAAACTAGTAGGCCTAGAATTAAGATTTTTGGTTTAAAATGTTCGTAATGAATGCCTCTACAAATCTTGTTATGGTCAAAACCACGCCAGACTTACCGTTTTTGAGAAAAAATATGTGCATCGCACAATAACATACATATTTTTACATATTTTCAGCTAAAAGTATGGCATAATTTGGTTTATTTTCATTTTCTCGGAAACTAGTAGACCTAGAATTAAGATTTTTAGTTTAAAATGTTCGTAATGAATGCCTCTACAAATCTTTTTATGGTCAAAACCACGCCAGACTTACCGTTTTTGAGAAAAAATATGTGCATCGCACAATAACATACATATTTTTACATATTTTCAGCTAAAAGTATTGCATAATCTGGTTTATTTTCATTTTCTCGGAAACTAGTAGGCCTAGAATTAAGATTTTTGTTACAAATCTTATTATGGTCAAAACCACGCCAGACTTACCGTTTTTGAGAAAAAATATGTGCATCGCACAATAACATACATATTTTTACATATTTTCAGCTAAAAGTATGGCATAATTTGGTTTATTTTCATTTTCTCGGAAACTAGTAGGCCTAGAATAAAGATTTTTGGTTTAAAATGTTCGTAATGAATGCCTCTACAAATCTTGTTATGGTCAAAACCACGCCAGACTTACCGTTTTTGAGAAAAAATATGTGCATCGCACAATAACATACATATTTTTACATATTTTCAGCTAAAAGTATGGCATAATTTGGTTTATTTTCATTTTCTCGGAAACTAGTAGGCCTAGAATTAAGATTTTTGGTTTAAAATGTTCGTAATGAATGCCTCTACAAATCTTGTTATGGTCAAAACCACGCCAGACTTACCGTTTTTGAGAAAAAATATGTGCATCGCACAATAACATACATATTTTTACATATTTTCAGCTAAAAGTATGGCATAATTTGGTTTATTTTCATTTTCTCGGAAACTAGTAGGCCTAGAATTAAGATTTTTGGTTTGAAATGTTCGTAATGAATGCCTCTACAAATCTTGTTATGGTCAAAACCACGCCAGTCTTACCGCTTTTGAGAGAAAATATGTGCATCGCACAATAACATACATATTTTTACATATTTTCAGATAAAAGTATGGCATAATTTGGTTTATTTTCATTTTCTCGGAAACTAGTAGGCCTAGAATTAAGATTTTTAGTTTAAAATGTTCGTAATGAATGCCTCTACAAATCTTGTTATGGTCAAAACCACGCCAGACTTCCGGTTTTTGAGAAAAAATATGTGCATCGCACAATAACATACATATTTTTACATATTTTCAGCTAAAAGTATGGCATAATTTGGTTTATTTTCATTTTCTCGGAAACTAGTAGGCCTAGAATTAAGATTTTTAGTTTAAAATGTTCGTAATGAATGCCTCTACAAATCTTGTTATGGTCAAAACCACGCCAGACTTACCGCTTTTGAGAAAAAATATGTGCATCGCACAATAACATACATATTTTTACATATTTTCAGCTAAAAGTATGGCATAATTTGGTTTATTTTCATTTTCTCGGAAACTAGTAGGCCTAGAATTAAGATTTTTAGTTTAAAATGTTCGTAATGAATGCCTCTACAAATCTTGTTACGGTCAAAACCACGCCAGACTTACCGCTTTTGAGAAAAAATATGTGCATCGCACAATAACATACATATTTTTACATATTTTCAGCTAAAAGTATGGCATAATTTGGTTTATTTTCATTTTCTCGGAAACTAGTAGGCCTAGAATTAAGATTTTTAGTTTAAAATGTTCGTAATGAATGCCTCTACAAATCTTTTTATGGTCAAAACCACGCCAGACTTACGGTTTTTGAGAAAAAATATGTGCATCGCACAATAACATACATATTTTTACATATTTTCAGCTAAAAGTATGGCATAATTTGGTTTATTTTCATTTTCTCGGAAACTAGTAGGCCTAGAATTAAGATTTTTAGTTTAAAATGTTCGTAATGAATGCCTCTACAAATCTTGTTATGGTCAAAACCACGCCAGACTTACCGCTTTTGAGAAAAAATATGTGCATCGCACAATAACATACATATTTTTACATATTTTCAGCTAAAAGTATGGCATAATTTGGTTTATTTTCATTTTCTCGGAAACTAGTAGGCCTAGA
Organism: Myathropa florea; assembly: GCA_930367185.1. Lineage (NCBI taxonomy): Eukaryota > Metazoa > Arthropoda > Insecta > Diptera > Syrphidae > Myathropa > Myathropa florea. The sequence continues at coordinate 111,740,274 of OV884002.1, forward strand.
ATTAAGATTTTTAGTTTAAAATGTTCGTAATGAATGCCTCTACAAATCTTTTTATGGTCAAAACCACGCCAGACTTACGGTTTTTGAGAAAAAATATGTGCATCGCACAATAACATACATATTTTCAGCTAAAAGTATGGCATAATTTGGTTTATTTTCATTTTCTCGGAAACTAGTAGGCCTAGAATTAAGATTTTTAGTTTAAAATGTTCGTAATGAATGCCTCTACAAATCTTGTTATGGTCAAAACCACGCCAGACTTACCGCTTTTGAGAAAAAATATGTGCATCGCACAATAACATACATATTTTTACATATTTTCAGCTAAAAGTATGGCATAATTTGGTTTATTTTCATTTTCTCGGAAACTAGTAGGCCTAGAATTAAGATTTTTGGTTTAAAATGTTCGTAATTAATGCCTCTACAAATCTTGTTATGGTCAAAACCACGCCAGACTTACCGTTTTTGAGAAAAAATATGTGCATCGCACAATAACATACATATTTTTACATATTTTCAGCTAAAAGTATGGTATAATTTGGTTTATTTTCATTTTCTCGGAAACTAGTAGGCCTAGAATTAAGATTTTTGGTTTAAAATGTTCGTAATGAATGCCTTTACAAATCTTGTTATGGTCAAAACCACGCCAGACTTACCGTTTTTGAGAAAAAATATGTGCATCGCACAATAACATACATATTTTTACATATTTTCAGCTAAAAGTATGGCATAATTTGGTTTATTTTCATTTTCTCGGAAACTAGTAGGCCTAGAATTAAGATTTTTAGTTTAAAATGTTCGTAATGAATGCCTCTACAAATCTTGTTATGGTCAAAACCACGCCAGACTTACCGTTTTTGAGAAAAAATATGTGCATCGCACAATAACATACATATTTTCAGCTAAAAGTATGGCATAATTTGGTTTATTTTTATTTTCTCGGAAACTAGTAGGCCTAGAATAAAGATTTTTGGTTTAAAATGTTCGTAATGAATGCCTCTACAAATCTTGTTATGGTCAAAACCACGCCAGACTTACCGTTTTTGAGAAAAAATATGTGCATCGCACAATAACATACATATTTTTACATATTTTCAGCTAAAAGTATGGCATAATTTGGTTTATTTTCATTTTCTCGGAAACTAGTAGGCCTAGAATTAAGATTTTTGGTTTAAAATGTTCGTAATGAATGCCTTTACAAATCTTGTTATGGTCAAAACCACGCCAGACTTACCGTTTTTGAGAAAAAATATGTGCATCGCACAATAACATACATATTTTTACATATTTTCAGCTAAAAGTATGGCATAATTTGGTTTATTTTCATTTTCTCGGAAACTAGTAGGCCTAGAATTAAGATTTTTAGTTTAAAATGTTCGTAATGAATGCCTCTACAAATCTTGTTATGGTCAAAACCACGCCAGACTTACCGTTTTTGAGAAAAAATATGTGCATCGCACAATAACATACATATTTTCAGCTAAAAGTATGGCATAATTTGGTTTATTTTCATTTTCTCGGAAACTAGTAGGCCTAGAATTAAGATTTTTAGTTTAAAATGTTCGTAATGAATGCCTCTACAAATCTTGTTATGGTCAAAACCACGCCAGACTTACCGTTTTTGAGAAAAAATATGTGCATCGCACAATAACATACATATTTTCAGCTAAAAGTATGGCATAATTTGGTTTATTTTCATTTTCTCGGAAACTAGTAGGCCTAGAATAAAGATTTTTGGTTTAAAATGTTCGTAATGAATGCCTCTACAAATCTTGCTATGGTCAAAACCACGCCAGACTTACCGTTTTTGAGAAAAAATATGTGCATCGCACAATAACATACATATTTTTACATATTTTCAGCTAAAAGTATGGCATAATTTGGTTTATTTTCATTTTCTCGGAAACTAGTAGGCCTAGAATTAAGATTTTTAGTTTAAAATGTTCGTAATGAATGCCTCTACAAATCTTGTTATGGTCAAAACCACGCCAGACTTACCGTTTTTGAGAAAAAATATGTGCATCGCACAATAACATACATATTTTTACATATTTTCAGCTAAAAGTATGGCATAATTTGGTTTATTTTCATTTTCTCGGAAACTAGTAGGCCTAGAATTAAGATTTTTGGTTTAAAATGTTCGTAATGAATGCCTCTACAAATCTTGTTATGGTCAAAACCACGCCAGACTTACCGTTTTTGAGAAAAAATATGTGCATCGCACAATAACATACATATTTTTACATATTTTCAGCTAAAAGTATGGCATAATTTGGTTTATTTTCATTTTCTCGGAAACTAGTAGGCCTAGAATTAAGATTTTTGGTTTAAAATGTTCGTAATGAATGCCTCTACAAATCTTGTTATGGTCAAAACCACGCCAGACTTACCGTTTTTGAGAAAAAATATGTGCATCGCACAATAACATACATATTTTTACATATTTTCAGCTAAAAGTATGGCATAATTTGGTTTATTTTCATTTTCTCGGAAAATAGTAGGCCTAGAATTAAGATTTTTGGTTTAAAATGTTCGTAATGAATGCCTCTACAAATCTTGTTATGGTCAAAACCACGCCAGACTTACCGTTTTTGAGAAAAAATATGTGCATCGCACAATAACATACATATTTTTACATATTTTCAGCTAAAAGTATGGCATAATTTGGTTTATTTTCATTTTCTCGGAAACTAGTAGGCCTAGAATTAAGATTTTTAGTTTAAAATGTTCGTAATGAATGCCTCTACAAATCTTGTTATGGTCAAAACCACGCCAGACTTACCGCTTTTGAGAAAAAATATGTGCATCGCACAATAACATACATATTTTTACATATTTTCAGCTAAAAGTATGGCATAATTTGGTTTATTTTCATTTTCTCGGAAACTAGTAGGCCTAGAATTAAGATTTTTAGTTTAAAATGTTCGTAATGAATGCCTCTACAAATCTTGTTATGGTCAAAACCACGCCAGACATACCGTTTTTGAGAAAAAATATGTGCATCGCACAATAACATACATATTTTTACATATTTTCAGCTAAAAGTATGGCATAATTTGGTTTATTTTCATTTTCTCGGAAACTAGTAGGCCTAGAATTAAGATTTTTAGTTTAAAATGTTCGTAATGAATGCCTCTACAAATCTTGTTATGGTCAAAACCACGCCAGATTTACCGCTTTTGAGAAAAAATATGTGCATCGCACAATAACATACATATTTTTACATATTTTCAGCTAAAAGTATGGCATAATTTGGTTTATTTTTATTTTCTCGGAAACTAGTAGGCCTAGAATAAAGATTTTTGGTTTAAAATGTTCGTAATGAATGCCTCTACAAATCTTGTTATGGTCAAAACCACGCCAGACTTACCGTTTTTGAGAAAAAATATGTGCATCGCACAATAACATACATATTTTTACATATTTTCAGCTAAAAGTATGGCATAATTTGGTTTATTTTCATTTTCTCGGAAACTAGTAGGCCTAGAATTAAGATTTTTAGTTTAAAATGTTCGTAATGAATGCCTCTACAAATCTTGTTACGGTCAAAACCACGCCAGACTTACCGTTTTTGAGAAAAAATATGTGCATCGCACAATAACATACATATTTTTACATATTTTCAGCTAAAAGTATGGCATAATTTGGTTTATTTTCATTTTCTCGGAAACTAGTAGGCCTAGAATTAAGATTTTTGGTTTAAAATGTTCGTAATGAATGCCTCTACAAATCTTGTTATGGTCAAAACCACGCCAGACTTACCGTTTTTGAGAAAAAATATGTGCATCGCACAATAACATACATATTTTTACATATTTTCAGCTAAAAGTATGGCATAATTTGGTTTATTTTCATTTTCTCGGAAACTAGTAGGCCTAGAATTAAGATTTTTAGTTTAAAATGTTCGTAATGAATGCCTCTACAAATATTGTTATGGTCAAAACCACGCCAGACTTACCGCTTTTGAGAAAAAATATGTGCATCGCACAATAACATACATATTTTTACATATTTTCAGCTAAAAGTATGGCATAATTTGGTTTATTTTCATTTTCTCGGAAACTAGTAGGCCTAGAATTTAGATTTTTAGTTTAAAATGTTCGTAATGAATGCCTCTACAAATCTTGTTATGGTCAAAACCACGCCAGACATACCGTTTTTGAGAAAAAATATGTGCATCGCACAATAACATACATATTTTCAGCTAAAAGTATGGCATAATTTGGTTTATTTTCATTTTCTCGGAAACTAGTAGGCCTAGAATTAAGATTTTTAGTTTAAAATGTTCGTAATGAATGCCTCTACAAATCTTGTTATGGTCAAAACCACGCCAGACTTACCGCTTTTGAGAAAAAATATGTGCATCGCACAATAACATACATATTTTTACATATTTTCAGCTAAAAGTATGGCATAATTTGGTTTATTTTTATTTTCTCGGAAACTAGTAGGCCTAGAATTAAGATTTTTAGTTTAAAATGTTCGTAATGAATGCCTCTACAAATCTTGTTATGGTCAAAACCACGCCAGACATACCGTTTTTGAGAAAAAATATGTGCATCGCACAATAACATACATATTTTCAGCTAAAAGTATGGCATAATTTGGTTTATTTTCATTTTCTCGGAAACTAGTAGGCCTAGAATTAAGATTTTTAGTTTAAAATGTTCGTAATGAATGCCTCTACAAATCTTGTTATGGTCAAAACCACGCCAGACTTACCGCTTTTGAGAAAAAATATGTGCATCGCACAATAACATACATATTTTTACATATTTTCAGCTAAAAGTATGGCATAATTTGGTTTATTTTTATTTTCTCGGAAACTAGTAGGCCTAGAATAAAGATTTTTGGTTTAAAATGTTCGTAATGAATGCCTCTACAAATCTTGTTATGGTCGAAACCACGCCAGACTTACCGTTTTTGAGAAAAAATATGTGCATCGCACAATAACATACATATTTTTACATATTTTCAGCTAAAAGTATGGCATAATTTGGTTTATTTTCATTTTCTCGGAAACTAGTAGGCCTAGAATTAAGATTTTTAGTTTAAAATGTTCGTAATGAATGCCTCTACAAATCTTGTTACGGTCAAAACCACGCCAGACTTACCGTTTTTGAGAAAAAATATGTGCATCGCACAATAACATACATATTTTTACATATTTTCAGCTAAAAGTATGGCATAATTTGGTTTATTTTCATTTTCTCGGAAACTAGTAGGCCTAGAATTAAGATTTTTGGTTTAAAATGTTCGTAATGAATGCCTCTACAAATCTTGTTATGGTCAAAACCACGCCAGACTTCCGGTTTTTGAGAAAAAATATGTGCATCGCACAATAACATACATATTTTTACATATTTTCAGCTAAAAGTATGGCATAATTTGGTTTATTTTCATTTTCTCGGAAACTAGTAGGCCTAGAATTAAGATTTTTAGTTTAAAATGTTCGTAATGAATGCCTCTACAAATCTTGTTATGGTCAAAACCACGCCAGACTTACCGCTTTTGAGAAAAAATATGTGCATCGCACAATAACATACATATTTTTACATATTTTCAGCTAAAAGTATGGCATAATTTGGTTTATTTTCATTTTCTCGGAAACTAGTAGGCCTAGAATTAAGATTTTTAGTTTAAAATGTTCGTAATGAATGCCTCTACAAATCTTGTTATGGTCAAAACCACGCCAGACATACCGTTTTTGAGAAAAAATATGTGCATCGCACAATAACATACATATTTTCAGCTAAAAGTATGGCATAATTTGGTTTATTTTCATTTTCTCGGAAACTAGTAGGCCTAGAATTAAGATTTTTAGTTTAAAATGTTCGTAATGAATGCCTCTACAAATCTTGTTATGGTCAAAACCACGCCAGACTTACCGCTTTTGAGAAAAAATATGTGCATCGCACAATAACATACATATTTTTACATATTTTCAGCTAAAAGTATGGCATAATTTGGTTTATTTTTATTTTCTCGGAAACTAGTAGGCCTAGAATTAAGATTTTTGGTTTAAAATGTTCGTAATTAATGCCTCTACAAATCTTGTTATGGTCAAAACCACGCCAGACTTACCGTTTTTGAGAAAAAATATGTGCATCGCACAATAACATACATATTTTTACATATTTTCAGCTAAAAGTATGGTATAATTTGGTTTATTTTCATTTTCTCGGAAACTAGTAGGCCTAGAATTAAGATTTTTGGTTTAAAATGTTCGTAATGAATGCCTTTACAAATCTTGTTATGGTCAAAACCACGCCAGACTTACCGTTTTTGAGAAAAAATATGTGCATCGCACAATAACATACATATTTTTACATATTTTCAGCTAAAAGTATGGCATAATTTGGTTTATTTTCATTTTCTCGGAAACTAGTAGGCCTAGAATAAAGATTTTTGGTTTAAAATGTTCGTAATGAATGCCTCTACAAATCTTGTTATGGTCAAAACCACGCCAGACTTACCGTTTTTGAGAAAAAATATGTGCATCGCACAATAACATACATATTTTTACATATTTTCAGCTAAAAGTATGGCATAATTTGGTTTATTTTCATTTTCTCGGAAACTAGTAGGCCTAGAATTAAGATTTTTAGTTTAAAATGTTCGTAATGAATGCCTCTACAAATCTTGTTATGGTCAAAACCACGCCAGACTTACCGCTTTTGAGAAAAAATATGTGCATCGCACAATAACATACATATTTTTACATATTTTCAGCTAAAAGTATGGCATAATTTGGTTTATTTTCATTTTCTCGGAAACTAGTAGGCCTAGAATTAAGATTTTTAGTTTAAAATGTTCGTAATGAATGCCTCTACAAATCTTGTTATGGTCAGAACCACGCCAGACATACCGTTTTTGAGAAAAAATATGTGCATCGCACAATAACATACATATTTTCAGCTAAAAGTATGGCATAATTTGGTTTATTTTCATTTTCTCGGAAACTAGTAGGCCTAGAATTAAGATTTTTAGTTTAAAATGTTCGTAATGAATGCCTCTACAAATCTTGTTATGGTCAAAACCACGCCAGACTTACCGTTTTTGAGAAAAAATATGTGCATCGCACAATAACATACATATTTTTACATATTTTCAGCTAAAAGTATGGCATAATTTGGTTTATTTTCATTTTCTCGGAAACTAGTAGGCCTAGAATTAAGATTTTTGGTTTAAAATGTTCGTAATGAATGCCTCTACAAATCTTGTTATGGTCAAAACCACGCCAGACTTACCGTTTTTGAGAAAAAATATGTGCATCGCACAATAACATACATATTTTTACATATTTTCAGCTAAAAGTATGGCATAATTTGGTTTATTTTCATTTTCTCGGAAACTAGTAGGCCTAGAATTCAGATTTTTAGTTTAAAATGTTCGTAATGAATGCCTCTACAAATCTTGTTATGGTCAAAACCACGCCAGACTTACCGCTTTTGAGAAAAAATATGTGCATCGCACAATAACATACATATTTTTACATATTTTCAGCTAAAAGTATGGCATAATTTGGTTTATTTTCATTTTCTCGGAAACTAGTAGGCCTAGAATTAAGATTTTTAGTTTAAAATGTTCGTAATGAATGCCTCTACAAATCTTGTTATGGTCAAAACCACGCCAGACATACCGTTTTTGAGAAAAAATATGTGCATAGCACAATAACATACATATTTTCAGCTAAAAGTATGGCATAATTTGGTTTATTTTCATTTTCTCGGAAACTAGTAGGCCTAGAATTAAGATTTTTGGTTTAAAATGTTCGTAATGAATGCCTCTACAAATCTTGTTATGGTCAAAACCACGCCAGACTTACCGCTTTTGAGAAAAAATATGTGCATCGCACAATAACATACATATTTTTACATATTTTCAGCTAAAAGTATGGCATAATTTGGTTTATTTTTATTTTCTCGGAAACTAGTAGGCCTAGAATTAAGATTTTTGGTTTAAAATGTTCGTAATGAATGCCTCTACAAATCTTGTTATGGTCAAAACCACGCCAGACTTACCGTTTTTGAGAAAAAATATGTGCATCGCACAATAACATACATATTTTCAGCTAAAAGTATGGCATAATTTGGTTTATTTTCATTTTCTCGGAAACTAGTAGGCCTAGAATTAAGATTTTTGGTTTAAAATGTTCGTAATGAATGCCTTTACAAATCTTGTTATGGTCAAAACCACGCCAGACTTACCGTTTTTGAGAAAAAATATGTGCATCGCACAATAACATACATATTTTTACATATTTTCAGCTAAAAGTATGGCATAATTTGGTTTATTTTCATTTTCTCGGAAACTAGTAGGCCTAGAATTAAGATTTTTAGTTTAAAATGTTCGTAATGAATGCCTTTACAAATCTTGTTATGGTCAAAACCACGCCAGACTTACCGTTTTTGAGAAAAAATATGTGCATCGCACAATAACATACATATTTTTACATATTTTCAGCTAAAAGTATGGCATAATTTGGTTTATTTTCATTTTCTCGGAAACTAGTAGGCCTAGAATTAAGATTTTTAGTTTAAAATGTTCGTAATGAATGCCTCTACAAATCTTGTTATGGTCAAAACCACGCCAGACTTACCGTTTTTGAGAAAAAATATGTGCATCGCACAATAACATACATATTTTTACATATTTTCAGCTAAAAGTATGGCATAATTTGGTTTATTTTTATTTTCTCGGAAACTAGTAGGCCTAGAATTAAGATTTTTGGTTTAAAATGTTCGTAATGAATGCCTCTACAAATCTTGTTATGGTCAAAACCACGCCAGACTTACCGTTTTTGAGAAAAAATATGTGCATCGCACAATAACATACATATTTTTACATATTTTCAGCTAAAAGTATGGCATAATTTGGTTTATTTTCATTTTCTCGGAAACTAGTAGGCCTAGAATTAAGATTTTTAGTTTAAAATGTTCGTAATGAATGCCTCTACAAATCTTGTTATGGTCAAAACCACGCCAGACTTACCGTTTTTGAGAAAAAATATGTGCATCGCACAATAACATACATATTTGTACATATTTTCAGCTAAAAGTATGGCATAATTTGGTTTATTTTCATTTTCTCGGAAACTAGTAGGCCTAGAATTAAGATTTTTAGTTTAAAATGTTCGTAATGAATGCCTCTACAAATCTTGTTATGGTCAAAACCACGCCAGACTTACCGTTTTTGAGAAAAAATATGTGCATCGCACAATAACATACATATTTTTACATATTTTCAGCTAAAAGTATGGCATAATTTGGTTTATTTTCATTTTCTCGGAAACTAGTAGGCCTAGAATTAAGATTTTTGGTTTAAAATGTTCGTAATGAATGCCTCTACAAATCTTGTTATGGTCAAAACCACGCCAGACTTACCGTTTTTGAGAAAAAATATGTGCATCGCACAATAACATACATATTTTTACATATTTTCAGCTAAAAGTATGGCATAATTTGGTTTATTTTCATTTTCTCGGAAACTAGTAGGCCTAGAATTAAGATTTTTGGTTTAAAATGTTCGTAATGAATGCCTCTACAAATCTTGTTATGGTCAAAACCACGCCAGACTTACCGTTTTTGAGAAAAAATATGTGCATCGCACAATAACATACATATTTTTACATATTTTCAGCTAAAAGTATGGCATAATTTGGTTTATTTTCATTTTCTCGGAAACTAGTAGGCCTAGAATTAAGATTTTTAGTTTAAAATGTTCGTAATGAATGCCTCTACAAATCTTGTTATGGTCAAAACCACGCCAGACTTACCGTTTTTGAGAAAAAATATGTGCATCGCACAATAACATACATATTTTCAGCTAAAAGTATGGCATAATTTGGTTTATATTCATTTTCTCGGAAACTAGTAGGCCTAGAATTAAGATTTTTGGTTTAAAATGTTCGTAATGAATGCCTCTACAAATCTTGTTATGGTCAAAACCACGCCAGACTTACCGTTTTTGAGAAAAAATATGTGCATCGCACAATAACATACATATTTTCAGCTAAAAGTATGGCATAATTTGGTTTATATTCATTTTCTCGGAAACTAGTAGGCCTAGAATTAAGATTTTTGGTTTAAAATGTTCGTAATGAATGCCTCTACAAATCTTGTTATGGTCAAAACCACGCCAGACTTACCGCTTTTGAGAAAAAATATGTGCATCGCACAATAACATACATATTTTTACATATTTTCAGCTAAAAGTATGGCATAATTTGGTTTATTTTCATTTTCTCGGAAACTAGTAGGCCTAGAATTAAGATTTTTGGTTTAAAATGTTCGTAATGAATGCCTCTACAAATCTTGTCATGGTCAAAACCACGCCAGACTTACCGTTTTTGAGAAAAAATATGTGCATCGCACAATAACATACATATTTTTACATATTTTCAGCTAAAAGTATGGCATAATTTGGTTTATTTTCATTTTCTCGGAAACTAGTAGGCCTAGAATTAAGATTTTTAGTTTAAAATGTTCGTAATGAATGCCTCTACAAATCTTGTTATGGTCAAAACCACGCCAGACTTACCGCTTTTGAGAGAAAATATGTGCATCGCACAATAACATACATATTTTTACATATTTTCAGCTAAAAGTATGGCATAATTTGGTTTATTTTCATTTTCTCGGAAACTAGTAGGCCTAGAATTAAGATTTTTGCTTTAAAATGTTCGTAATGAATGCCTCTACAAATCTTTTTATGGTCAAAACCACGCCAGACTTACGGTTTTTGAGAAAAAATATGTGCATCGCACAATAACATACATATTTTTACATATTTTCAGCTAAAAGTATGGCATAATTTGGTTTATTTTCATTTTCTCGGAAACTAGTAGGCCTAGAATTAAGATTTTTAGTTTAAAATGTTCGTAATGAATGCCTCTACAAATCTTGTTATGGTCAAAACCACGCCAGACTTACCGCTTTTGAGAAAAAATATGTGCATCGCACAATAACATACATATTTTTACATATTTTCAGCTAAAAGTATGGCATAATTTGGTTTATTTTCATTTTCTCGGAAACTAGTAGGCCTAGAATTAAGATTTTTAGTTTAAAATGTTCGTAATGAATGCCTCTACAAATCTTTTTATGGTCAAAACCACGCCAGACTTACGGTTTTTGAGAAAAAATATGTGCATCGCACAATAACATACATATTTTTACATATTTTCAGCTAAAAGTATGGCATAATTTGGTTTATTTTCATTTTCTCGGAAACTAGTAGGCCTAGAATTAAGATTTTTAGTTTAAAATGTTCGTAATGAATGCCTCTACAAATCTTGTTATGGTCAAAACCACGCCAGACTTACCGCTTTTGAGAAAAAATATGTGCATCGCACAATAACATACATATTTTTACATATTTTCAGCTAAAAGTATGGCATAATTTGGTTTATTTTCATTTTCTCGGAAACTAGTAGGCCTAGAATTAAGATTTTTAGTTTAAAATGTTCGTAATGAATGCCTCTACAAATCTTTTTATTGTCAAAACCACGCCAGACTTACGGTTTTTGAGAAAAAATATGTGCATCGCACAATAACATACATATTTTTACATATTTTCAGCTAAAAGTATGGCATAATTTGGTTTATTTTCATTTTCTCGGAAACTAGTAGGCCTAGAATTAAGATTTTTAGTTTAAAATGTTCGTAATGAATGCCTCTACAAATCTTGTTATGGTCAAAACCACGCCAGACTTACCGCTTTTGAGAAAAAATATGTGCATCGCACAATAACATACATATTTTTACATATTTTCAGCTAAAAGTATGGCATAATTTGGTTTATTTTCATTTTCTCGGAAACTAGTAGGCCTAGAATTAAGATTTTTAGTTTAAAATGTTCGTAATGAATGCCTCTACAAATCTTGTTATGGTCAAAACCACGCCAGACTTACCGCTTTTGAGAAAAAATATGTGCATCGCACAATAACATACATATTTTTACATATTTTCAGCTAAAAGTATGGCATAATTTGGTTTATTTTCATTTTCTCGGAAACTAGTAGGCCTAGAATTAAGATTTTTAGTTTAAAATGTTCGTAATGAATGCCTCTACAAATCTTGTTATGGTCAAAACCACGCCAGACATACCGTTTTTGAGAAAAAATATGTGCATCGCACAATAACATACATATTTTCAGCTAAAAGTATGGCATAATTTGGTTTATTTTCATTTTCTCGGAAACTAGTAGGCCTAGAATTAAGATTTTTAGTTTAAAATGTTCGTAATGAATGCCTCTACAAATCTTGTTATGGTCAAAACCACGCCAGACTTACCGCTTTTGAGAAAAAATATGTGCATCGCACAATAACATACATATTTTTACATATTTTCAGCTAAAAGTATGGCATAATTTGGTTTATTTTCATTTTCTCGGAAACTAGTAGGCCTAGAATTAAGATTTTTAGTTTAAAATGTTCGTAATGAATGCCTCTACAAATCTTGTTATGGTCAAAACCACGCCAGACTTACCGTTTTTGAGAAAAAATATGTGCATCGCACAATAACATACATATTTTCAGCTAAAAGTATGGCATAATTTGGTTTATTTTCATTTTCTCGGAAACTAGTAGGCCTAGAATTAAGATTTTTGGTTTAAAATGTTCGGAATGAATGCCTCTACAAATCTTGTTATGGTCAAAACCACGCCAGACTTACCGTTTTTGAGAAAAAATATGTGCATCGCACAATAACATACATATTTTTACATATTTTCAGCTAAAAGTATGGCATAATTTGGTTTATTTTCATTTTCTCGGAAACTAGTAGGCCTAGAATTAAGATTTTTTGTTTAAAATGTTCGTAATGAATGCCTCTACAAATCTTGTTATGGTCAAAACCACGCCAGACTTACCGCTTTTGAGAAAAAATATGTGCATCGCACAATAACATACATATTTTTACATATTTTCAGCTAAAAGTATGGCATAATTTGGTTTATTTTCATTTTCTCGGAAACTAGTAGGCCTAGAATTAAGATTTTTAGTTTAAAACGTTCGTAATGAATGCCTCTACAAATCTTTTTATGGTCAAAACCACGCCAGACTTACGGTTTTTGAGAAAAAATATGTGCATCGCACAATAACATACATATTTTTACATATTTTCAGCTAAAAGTATGGCATAATTTGGTTTATTTTCATTTTCTCGGAAACTAGTAGGCCTAGAATTAAGATTTTTAGTTTAAAATGTTCGTAATGAATGCCTCTACAAATCTTGTTATGGTCAAAACCACGCCAGACTTACCGCTTTTGAGAAAAAATATGTGCATCGCACAATAACATACATATTTTTACATATTTTCAGCTAAAAGTATGGCATAATTTGGTTTATTTTTATTTTCTCGGAAACTAGTAGGCCTAGAATTAAGATTTTTGGTTTAAAATGTTCGTAATGAATGCCTCTACAAATCTTGTTATGGTCAAAACCACGCCAGACTTACCGTTTTTGAGAAAAAATATGTGCATCGCACAATAACATACATATTTTTACATATTTTCAGCTAAAAGTATGGCATAATTTGGTTTATTTTTATTTTCTCGGAAACTAGTAGGCCTAGAATTAAGATTTTTAGTTTAAAATGTTCGTAATGAATGCCTCTACAAATCTTGTTATGGTCAAAACCACGCCAGAATTACCGTTTTTGAGAAAAAATATGTGCATCGCACAATAACATACATATTTTTACATATTTTCAGCTAAAAGTATGGCATAATTTGGTTTATTTTCATTTTCTCGGAAACTAGTAGGCCTAGAATTAAGATTTTTAGTTTAAAATGTTCGTAATGAATGCCTCTACAAATCTTGTTATGGTCAAAACCACGCCAGACTTACCGTTTTTGAGAAAAAATATGTGCATCGCACAATAACATACATATTTTTACATATTTTCAGCTAAAAGTATGGCATAATTTGGTTTATTTTCATTTTCTCGGAAACTAGTAGGCCTAGAATTAAGATTTTTGGTTTAAAATGTTCGTAATGAATGCCTCTACAAATCTTGTTATGGTCAAAACCACGCCAGACTTACCGTTTTTGAGAAAAAATATGTGCATCGCACAATAACATACATATTTTTACATATTTTCAGCTAAAAGTATGGCATAATTTGGTTTATTTTCATTTTCTCGGAAACTAGTAGGCCTAGAATTAAGATTTTTAGTTTAAAATGTTCGTAATGAATGCCTCTACAAATCTTGTTATGGTCAAAACCACGCCAGACTTACCGTTTTTGAGAAAAAATATGTGCATCGCACAATAACATACATATTTTCAGCTAAAAGTATGGCATAATTTGGTTTATTTTCATTTTCTCGGAAACTAGTAGGCCTAGAATTAAGATTTTTGGTTTAAAATGTTCGTAATGAATGCCTCTACAAATCTTGTTATGGTCAAAACCACGCCAGACTTACCGTTTTTGAGAAAAAATATGTGCATCGCACAATAACATACATATTTTCAGCTAAAAGTATGGCATAATTTGGTTTATTTTCATTTTCTCGGAAACTAGTAGGCCTAGAATTAAGATTTTTGGTTTAAAATGTTCGTAATGAATGCCTCTACAAATCTTGTTATGGTCAAAACCACGCCAGACTTACCGTTTTTGAGGAAAAATATGTGCATCGCACAATAACATACATATTTTCAGCTAAAAGTATGGCATAATTTGGTTTATTTTTATTTTCTCGGAAACTAGTAGGCCTAGAATAAAGATTTTTTTTTAAAATGTTCGTAATGAATGCCTCTACAAATCTTGTTATGGTCAAAACCACGCCAGACTTACCGTTTTTGAGAAAAAATATGTGCATCGCACAATAACATACATATTTTTACATATTTTCAGCTAAAATTTGGTTCATTTTCATTTTCTCGGAAACTAGTAGGCCTAGAATTAAGATTTTTGGTTTAAAATGTTCGTAATGAATGCCTCTACAAATCTTGTTATGGTCAAAACCACGCCAGACTTACCGTTTTTGAGAAAAAATATGTGCATCGCACAATAACATACATATTTTTACATATTTTCAGCTAAAAGTATGGCATAATTTGGTTTATTTTCATTTTCTCGGAAACTAGTAGGCCTAGAATTAAGATTTTTGGTTTAAAATGTTCGTAATGAATGCCTCTACAAATCTTGTTATGGTCAAAACCACGCCAGACTTACCGTTTTTGAGAAAAAATATGTGCATCGCACAATAACATACATATTTTTACATATTTTCAGCTAAAAGTATGGCATAATTTGGTTTATTTTCATTTTCTCGGAAACTAGTAGGCCTAGAATTAAGATTTTTGGTTTAAAATGTTCGTAATGAATGCCTCTACAAATCTTGTTATGGTCAAAACCACGCCAGACTTACCGTTTTTGAGAAAAAATATGTGCATCGCACAATAACATACATATTTTCAGCTAAAAGTATGGCATAATTTGGTTTATTTTCATTTTCTCGGAAACTAGTAGGCCTAGAATTAAGATTTTTGGTTTAAAATGTTCGTAATGAATGCCTCTACAAATCTTGTTATGGTCAAAACCACGCCAGACTTACCGTTTTTGAGAAAAAATATGTGCATCGCACAATAACATACATATTTTTACATATTTTCAGCTAAAAGTATGGCATAATTTGGTTTATTTTCATTTTCTCGGAAACTAGTAGGCCTAGAATTAAGATTTTTGGTTTAAAATGTTCGTAATGAATGCCTCTACAAATCTTGTTATGGTCAAAACCACGCCAGACTTACCGTTTTTGAGAAAAAATATGTGCATCGCACAATAACATACATATTTTTACATATTTTCAGCTAAAAGTATGGCATAATTTGGTTTATTTTCATTTTCTCGGAAACTAGTAGGCCTAGAATTAAGATTTTTGATTTAAAATGTTCGTAATGAATGCCTCTACAAATCTTGTTATGGTCAAAACCACGCCAGACTTACCGTTTTTGAGAAAAAATATGTGCATCGCACAATAACATACATATTTTTACATATTTTCAGCTAAAAGTATGGCATAATTTGGTTTATTTTCATTTTCTCGGAAACTAGTAGGCCTAGAATTAAGATTTTTGGTTTAAAATGTTCGTAATGAATGCCTCTACAAATCTTGTTATGGTCAAAACCACGCCAGACTTACCGTTTTTGAGAAAAAATATGTGCATCGCACAATAACATACATATTTTTACATATTTTCAGCTAAAAGTATGGCATAATTTGGTTTATTTTCATTTTCTCGGAAACTAGTAGGCCTAGAATTAAGATTTTTGGTTTAAAATGTTCGTAATGAATGCCTCTACAAATCTTGTTATGGTCAAAACCACGCCAGACTTACCGTTTTTGAGAAAAAATATGTGCATCGCACAATAACATACATATTTTCAGCTAAAAGTATGGCATAATTTGGTTTATTTTCATTTTCTCGGAAACTAGTAGGCCTAGAATTAAGATTTTTGGTTTAAAATGTTCGTAATGAATGCCTCTACAAATCTTGTTATGGTCAAAACCACGCCAGACTTACCGTTTTTGAGAAAAAATATGTGCATCGCACAATAACATACATATTTTTACATATTTTCAGCTAAAAGTATGGCATAATTTGGTTTATTTTCATTTTCTCGGAAACTAGTAGGCCTAGAATTAAGATTTTTGGTTTAAAATGTTCGTAATGAATGCCTCTACAAATCTTGTTATGGTCAAAACCACGCCAGACTTACCGTTTTTGAGAAAAAATATGTGCATCGCACAATAACATACATATTTTTACATATTTTCAGCTAAAAGTATGGCATAATTTGGTTTATTTTCATTTTCTCGGAAACTAGTAGGCCTAGAATTTAGATTTTTGGTTTAAAATGTTCGTAATGAATGCCTCTACAAATCTTGTTATGGTCAAAACCACGCCAGACTTACCGTTTTTGAGAAAAAATATGTGCATCGCACAATAACATACATATTTTCAAAGTATGGCATAATTTGGTTTATTTTCATTTTTTTGGAAACTAGTAGGCCTAGAATTAAGATTTTTGGTTTAAAATGTTCGTAATGAATGCCTCTACAAATCCTGTTATGGTCAAAACCAC
The DNA here is from genome assembly GCA_930367185.1 of Myathropa florea. Lineage (NCBI taxonomy): Eukaryota > Metazoa > Arthropoda > Insecta > Diptera > Syrphidae > Myathropa > Myathropa florea. The sequence goes on from OV884002.1 coordinate 111,757,372, forward strand.
GCCAGACTTACCGTTTTTGAGAAAAAATATGTGCATCGCACAATAACATACATATTTTTACATATTTTCAGCTAAAAGTATGGCATAATTTGGTTTATTTTCATTTTCTCGGAAACTAGTAGTCCTAGAATTAAGATTTTTGGTTTAAAATGTTCGTAATGAATGCCTCTACAAATCTTGTTATGGTCAAAACCACGCCAGACTTACCGTTTTTGAGAAAAAATATGTGCATCGCACAATAACATACATATTTATACATATTTTCAGCTAAAAGTATGGCATAATTTGGTTTATTTTCATTTTCCCGGAAACTAGTAGGCCTAGAATTAAGATTTTTGGTTTAAAATGTTCGTAATGAATGCCTCTACAAATCTTGTTATGGTCAAAACCACGCCAGACTTACCGTTTTTGAGAAAAAATATGTGCATCGCACAATAACATACATATTTTCAGCTAAAAGTATGGCATAATTTGGTTTATTTTCATTTTCTCGGAAACTAGTAGGCCTAGAATTAAGATTTTTGGTTTAAAATGTTCGTAATGAATGCCTCTACAAATCTTGTTATGGTCAAAACCACGCCAGATTTACCGTTTTTGAGAAAAAATATGTGCATCGCACAATAACATACATATTTTCAGCTAAAAGTATGGCATAATTTGGTTTATTTTCATTTTCTCGGAAACTAGTAGGCCTAGAATAAAGATTTTTGGTTTAAAATGTTCGTAATGAATGCCTCTACAAATCTTGTTATGGTCAAAACCACGCCAGACTTACCGTTTTTGAGAAAAAATATGTGCATCGCACAATAACATACATATTTTTACATATTTTCAGCTAAAAGTATGGCATAATTTGGTTTATTTTCATTTTCTCGGAAACTAGTAGGCCTAGAATAAAGATTTTTGGTTTAAAATGTTCGTAATGAATGCCTCTTTGCCAATTTGGTTTATTTTCATTTTATCGGAAACTAGTAGGCCTAGAATTAAGATTTTTGGTTTAAAATGTTCGTAATGAATGCCTCTACAAATCTTGTTATGGTCAAAACCACGCCAGACTTACCGTTTTTGAGAAAAAATATGTGCATCGCACAATAACATACATATTTTTACATATTTTCAGCTAAAAGTATGGCATAATTTGGTTTATTTTCATTTTCTCGGAAACTAGTAGGCCTAGAATTAAGATTTTTGGTTTAAAATGTTCGTAATGAATGCCTCTACAAATTTTGTTATGGTCAAAACCACGCCAGACTTACCGTTTTTGAGAAAAAATATGTGCATCGCACAATAACATACATATTTTCAGCTAAAAGTATGGCATAATTTGGTTTATTTTCATTTTCTCGGAAACTAGTAGGCCTAGAATTAAGATTTTTGGTTTAAAATGTTCGTAATGAATGCCTCTACAAATCTTGTTACGGTCAAAACCACGCCAGACTTACCGTTTTTGAGAAAAAATATGTGCATCGCACAATAACATACATATTTTTACATATTTTCAGCTAAAAGTATGGCATAATTTGGTTTATTTTAATTTTCTCGGAAACTAGTAGGCCTAGAATTAAGATTTTTGGTTTAAAATGTTCGTAATGAATGCCTCTTCAAATATTGTTATGGTCAAAACCACGCCAGACTTACCGTTTTTGAGAAAAAATATGTGCATCGCACAATAACATACATATTTTCAGCTAAAAGTATGGCATAATTTGGTTTATTTTCATTTTCTCGGAAACTAGTAGGCCTAGAATTAAGATTTTTGGTTTAAAATGTTCGTAATGAATGCCTCTACAAATCTTGTTATGGTCAAAACCACGCCAGACTTACCGTTTTTGAGAAAAAATATGTGCATCGCACAATAACATACATATTTTTACATATTTTCAGCTAAAAGTATGGCATAATTTGGTTTATTTTCATTTTCTCGGAAACTAGTAGGCCTAGAATTAAGATTTTTGGTTTAAAATGTTCGTAATGAATGCCTCTACAAATCTTGTTATGGTCAAAACCACGCCAGACTTACCGTTTTTGAGAAAAAATATGTGCATCGCACAATAACATACATATTTTTACATATTTTCAGCTAAAAGTATGGCATAATTTGGTTTATTTTTATTTTCTCGGAATCTAGTAGGCCTAGAATTAAGATTTCTGATTTAAAATGTTCGTAATGAATGCCTCTACAAATCTTGTTATGGTCAAAACCACGCCAGACTTACCGTTTTTGAGAAAAAATATGTGCATCGCACAATAACATACATATTTTTACATATTTTCAGCTAAAAGTATGGCATAATTTGGTTTATTTTCATTTTCTCGGAAACTAGTAGGCCTAGAATTAAGATTTTTGGTTTAAAATGTTCGTAATGAATGCCTCTACAAATCTTGTTATGGTCAAAACCACGCCAGACTTACCGTTTTTGAGAAAAAATATGTGCATCGCACAATAACATACATATTTTTACATATTTTCAGCTAAAAGTATGGCATAATTTGGTTTATTTTCATTTTCTCGGAAACTAGTAGGCCTAGAATTAAGATTTTTGGTTTAAAATGTTCGTAATGAATGCCTCTACAAATCTTGTTATGGTCAAAACCACGCCAGACTTACCGTTTTTGAGAAAAAATATGTGCATCGCACAATAACATACATCTTTTCAGCTAAAAGTATGGCATAATTTGGTTTATTTTCATTTTCTCGGAAACTAGTAGGCCTAGAATTAAGATTTTTGGTTTAAAATGTTCGTAATGAATGCCTCTACAAATCTTGTTATGGTCAAAACCACGCCAGACTTACCGTTTTTGAGAAAAAATATGTGCATCGCACAATAACATACATATTTTTACATATTTTCAGCTAAAAGTATGGCATAATTTGGTTTATTTTCATTTTCTCGGAAACTAGTAGGAATAGAATTAAGATTTTTGGTTTAAAATGTTCGTAATAAATGCCTCTACAAATCTTGTTATGGTCAAAAACACGCCAGACTTACAGTTTTTGAGAAAAAATATGTGCATCGCACAATAACATACATATTTTCAGCTAAAAGTATGGCATAATTTGGTTTATTTTCATTTTCTCGGAAACTAGTAGGCCTAGAATTAAGATTTTTGGTTTAAAATGTTCGTAATGAATGCCTCTACAAATCTTGTTATGGTCAAAACCACGCCAGACTTACCGTTTTTGAGAAAAAATATGTGCATCGCACAATAACATACATATTTTTACATATTTTCAGCTAAAAGTATGGCATAATTTGGTTTATTTTCATTTTCTCGGAAACTAGTAGGCCTAGAATTAAGATTTCTGATTTAAAATGTTCGTAATGAATGCCTCTACAAATCTTGTTATGGTCAAAACCACGCCAGACTTACCGTTTTTGAGAAAAATTATGTGCATCGCACAATAACATACATATTTTTACATATTTTCAGCTAAAAGTATGGCATAATTTGGTTTATTTTCATTTTCTCGGAAACTAGTAGGCCTAGAATTAAGATTTTTTGTTTAAAATGTTCGTAATGAATGCCTCTACAAATCTTGTTATGGTCAAAACCACGCCAGACTTACCGTTTTTGAGAAAAAATATGTGCATCGCACAATAACATACATATTTTTACATATTTTCAGCTAAAAGTATGGCATAATTTGGTTTATTTTCATTTTCTCGGAAACTAGTAGGCCTAGAATTAAGATTTTTGGTTTAAAATGTTCGTAATGAATGCCTCTACAAATCTTGTTATGGTCAAAACCACGCCAGACTTACCGTTTTTGAGAAAAAATATGTGCATCGCACAATAACATACATATTTTCAGCTAAAAGTATGGCATAATTTGGTTTATTTTCATTTTCTCGGAAACTAGTAGGCCTAGAATTAAGATTTTTGGTTTAAAATGTTCGTAATGAATGCCTCTACAAATCTTGTTATGGTCAAAACCACGCCAGACTTACCGTTTTTGAGAAAAAATATGTGCATCGCACAATAACATACATATTTTCAAAGTATGGCATAATTTGGTTTATTTTCATTTTCTCGGAAACTAGTAGGCCTAGAATTAAGATTTTTGGTTTAAAATGTTCGTAATGAATGCCTCTACAAATCTTGTTATGGTCAAAACCACGCCAGACTTACCGTTTTTGAGAAAAAATATGTGCATCGCACAATAACATACATATTTTTACATATTTTCAGCTAAAAGTATGGCATAATTTGGTTTATTTTCATTTTCTCGGAAACTAGTAGGCCTAGAATTAAGATTTTTGGTTTAAAATGTTCGTAATGAATGCCTCTACAAATCTTGTTATGGTCAAAACCACGCCAGACTTACCGTTTTTGAGAAAAAATATGTGCATCGCACAATAACATACATATTTTTACATATTTTCAGCTAAAAGTATGGCATAATTTGGTTTATTTTCATTTTCTCGGAAACTAGTAGGCCTAGACTTAAGATTTTTGGTTTAAAATGTTCGTAATGAATGCCTCTACAAATCTTGTTATGGTCAAAACTACGCCAGACTTACCGTTTTTGAGAAAAAATATGTGCATCGCACAATAACATACATATTTTTACATATTTTCAGCTAAAAGTATGGCATAATTTGGTTTATTTTCATTTTCTCGGAAACTAGTAGGCCTAGAATAAAGATTTTTGGTTTAAAATGTTCGTAATGAATGCCTCTACAAATCTTGTTATGGTCAAAACCACGCCAGACTTACCGTTTTTGAGAAAAAATATGTGCATCGCACAATAACATACATATTTTTACATATTTTTAGCTAAAAGTATGGCATAATTTGGTTTGTTTTCATTTTCTCGGAAACTAGTAGGCCTAGAATTAAGATTTTTGGTTTAAAATGTTCGTAATGAATGCCTCTACAAATCTTGTTATGGTCAAAACCACGCCAGACTTACCGTTTTTGAGAAAAAATATGTGCATCGCACAATAACATACATATTTTCAGCTAAAAGTATGGCATAATTTGGTTTATTTTCATTTTCTCGGAAACTAGTAGGCCTAGAATTAAGATTTTTGGTTTAAAATGTTCGTAATGAATGCCTCTACAAATCTTGTTATGGTCAAAACCACGCCAGACTTACCGTTTTTGAGAAAAAATATGTGCATCGCACAATAACATACATATTTTTACATATTTTCAGCTAAAAGTATGGCATAATTTGGTTTATTTTCATTTTCTCGGAAACTAGTAGGCCTAGAATTAAGATTTTTGGTTTAAAATGTTCGTAATGAATGCCTCTACAAATCTTGTTATGGTCAAAACCACGCCAGACTTACCGTTTTTGAGAAAAAATATGTGCATCGCACAATAACATACATATTTTCAAAGTATGGCATAATTTGGTTTATTTTCATTTTCTCGGAAACTAGTAGGCCTAGAATTAAGATTTTTGGTTTAAAATGTTCGTAATGAATGCCTCTACAAATCTTGTTATGGTCAAAACCACGCCAGACTTACCGTTTTTGAGAAAAAATATGTGCATCGCACAATAACATACATATTTTTACATATTTTCAGCTAAAAGTATGGCATAATTTGGTTTATTTTCATTTTCTCGGAAACTAGTAGGCCTAGAATTAAGATTTTTGGTTTAAAATGTTCGTAATGAATGCCTCTACAAATCTTGTTATGGTCAAAACCACGCCAGACTTACCGATTTTGAGAAAAAATATGTGCATCGCACAATAACATACATATTTTCAGCTAAAAGTATGGCATAATTTGGTTTATTTTCATTTTCTCGGAAACTAGTAGGCCTAGAATTAAGATTTTTGGTTTAAAATGTTCGTAATGAATGCCTCTACAAATCTTGTTATGGTCAAAACCACGCCAGACTTACCGTTTTTGAGAAAAAATATGTGCATCGCACAATAACATACATATTTTCAGCTAAAAGTATGGCATAATTTGGTTTATTTTCATTTTCTCGGAAACTAGTAGGCCTAGAATTAAGATTTTTGGTTTAAAATGTTCGTAATGAATGCCTCTACAAATCTTGTTATGGTCAAAACCACGCCAGACTTACCGTTTTTGAGAAAAAATATGTGCATCGCACAATAACATACACATTTTCAGCTAAAAGTATGGCATAATTTGGTTTATTTTCATTTTCTCGGAAACTAGTAGGCCTAGAATTAAGATTTTTGGTTTAAAATGTTCGTAATGAATGCCTCTACAAATCTTGTTATGGTCAAAACCACGCCAGACTTACCGTTTTTGAGAAAAAATATGTGCATCGCACAATAACATACATATTTTCAGCTAAAAGTATGGCATAATTTGGTTTATTTTCATTTTCTCGGAAACTAGTAGGCCTAGAATTAAGATTTTTGGTTTAAAATGTTCGTAATGAATGCCTCTACAAATCTTGTTATGGTCAAAACCACGCCAGACTTACCGTTTTTGAGAAAAAATGTGTGCATCGCACAATAACATACATATTTTTACATATTTTCAGCTAAAAGTATGGCATAATTTGGTTTATTTTCATTTTCTCGGAAACTAGTAGGCCTAGAATTAAGATTTTTGGTTTAAAATGTTCGTAATGAATGCCTCTACAAATCTTGTTATGGTCAAAACCACGCCAGACTTACCGTTTTTGAGAAAAAATATGTGCATCGCACAATAACATACATATTTTTACATATTTTCAGCTAAAAGTATGGCATAATTTGGTTTATTTTCATTTTCTCGGAAACTAGTAGGCCTAGAATTAAGATTTTTGGTTTAAAATGTTCGTAATGAATGCCTCTACAAATCTTGTTATGGTCAAAACCACGCCAGACTTACCGTTTTTGAGAAAAAATATGTGCATCGCACAATAACATACATATTTTTACATATTTTCAGCTAAAAGTATGGCATAATTTGGTTTATTTTCATTTTCTCGGAAACTAGTAGGCCTAGAATAAAGATTTTTGGTTTAAAATGTTCGTAATGAATGCCTCTACAAATCTTGTTATGGTCAAAACCACGCCAGACTTACCGTTTTTGAGAAAAAATATGTGCATCGCACAATAACATACATATTTTCAAAGTATGGCATAATTTGGTTTATTTTCATTTTCTCGGAAACTAGTAGGCCTAGAATTAAGATTTTTGGTTTAAAATGTTCGTAATGAATGCCTCTACAAATCTTGTTATGGTCAAAACCACGCCAGACTTACCGTTTTTGAGAAAAAATATGTGCATCGCACAATAACATACATATTTTTACATATTTTCAGCTAAAAGTATGGCATAATTTGGTTTATTTTCATTTTCTCGGAAACTAGTAGGCCTAGAATTAAGATTTTTGGTTTAAAATGTTCGTAATGAATGCCTCTACAAATCTTGTTATGGTCAAAACCACGCCAGACTTACCGTTTTTGAGAAAAAATATGTGCATCGCACAATAACATACATATTTTTACATATTTTCAGCTAAAAGTATGGCATAATTTGGTTTATTTTCATTTTCTCGGAAACTAGTAGGCCTAGACTTAAGATTTTTGGTTTAAAATGTTCGTAATGAATGCCTCTACAAATCTTGTTATGGTCAAAACTACGCCAGACTTACCGTTTTTGAGAAAAAATATGTGCATCGCACAATAACATACATATTTTTACATATTTTCAGCTAAAAGTATGGCATAATTTGGTTTATTTTCATTTTCTCGGAAACTAGTAGGCCTAGAATAAAGATTTTTGGTTTAAAATGTTCGTAATGAATGCCTCTACAAATCTTGTTATGGTCAAAACCACGCCAGACTTACCGTTTTTGAGAAAAAATATGTGCATCGCACAATAACATACATATTTTTACATATTTTTAGCTAAAAGTATGGCATAATTTGGTTTGTTTTCATTTTCTCGGAAACTAGTAGGCCTAGAATTAAGATTTTTGGTTTAAAATGTTCGTAATGAATGCCTCTACAAATCTTGTTATGGTCAAAACCACGCCAGACTTACCGTTTTTGAGAAAAAATATGTGCATCGCACAATAACATACATATTTTCAGCTAAAAGTATGGCATAATTTGGTTTATTTTCATTTTCTCGGAAACTAGTAGGCCTAGAATTAAGATTTTTGGTTTAAAATGTTCGTAATGAATGCCTCTACAAATCTTGTTATGGTCAAAACCACGCCAGACTTACCGTTTTTGAGAAAAAATATGTGCATCGCACAATAACATACATATTTTTACATATTTTCAGCTAAAAGTATGGCATAATTTGGTTTATTTTCATTTTCTCGGAAACTAGTAGGCCTAGAATTAAGATTTTTGGTTTAAAATGTTCGTAATGAATGCCTCTACAAATCTTGTTATGGTCAAAACCACGCCAGACTTACCGTTTTTGAGAAAAAATATGTGCATCGCACAATAACATACATATTTTCAGCTAAAAGTATGGCATAATTTGGTTTATTTTCATTTTCTCGGAAACTAGTAGGCCTAGACTTAAGATTTTTGGTTTAAAATGTTCGTAATGAATGCCTCTACAAATCTTGTTATGGTCAAAACTACGCCAGACTTACCGTTTTTGAGAAAAAATATGTGCATCGCACAATAACATACATATTTTTACATATTTTCAGCTAAAAGTATGGCATAATTTGGTTTATTTTCATTTTCTCGGAAACTAGTAGGCCTAGAATAAAGATTTTTGGTTTAAAATGTTCGTAATGAATGCCTCTACAAATCTTGTTATGGTCAAAACCACGCCAGACTTACCGTTTTTGAGAAAAAATATGTGCATCGCACAATAACATACATATTTTTACATATTTTTAGCTAAAAGTATGGCATAATTTGGTTTGTTTTCATTTTCTCGGAAACTAGTAGGCCTAGAATTAAGATTTTTGGTTTAAAATGTTCGTAATGAATGCCTCTACAAATCTTGTTATGGTCAAAACCACGCCAGACTTACCGTTTTTGAGAAAAAATATGTGCATCGCACAATAACATACACATTTTCAGCTAAAAGTATGGCATAATTTGGTTTATTTTCATTTTCTCGGAAACTAGTAGGCCTAGAATTAAGATTTTTGGTTTAAAATGTTCGTAATGAATGCCTCTACAAATCTTGTTATGGTCAAAACCACGCCAGACTTACCGTTTTTGAGAAAAAATATGTGCATCGCACAATAACATACATATTTTCAGCTAAAAGTATGGCATAATTTGGTTTATTTTCATTTTCTCGGAAACTAGTAGGCCTAGAATTAAGATTTTTGGTTTAAAATGTTCGTAATGAATGCCTCTACAAATCTTGTTATGGTCAAAACCACGCCAGACTTACCGTTTTTGAGAAAAAATATGTGCATCGCACAATAACATACATATTTTTACATATTTTCAGCTAAAAGTATGGCATAATTTGGTTTATTTTCATTTTCTCGGAAACTAGTAGGCCTAGAATTAAGATTTATGGTTTAAAATGTTCGTAATGAATGCCTCTACAAATCTTGTTATGGTCAAAACCACGCCAGACTTACCGTTTTTGAGAAAAAATATGTGCATCGCACAATAACATACATATTTTCAGCTAAAAGTATGGCATAATTTGGTTTATTTTCATTTTCTCGGAAACTAGTAGGCCTAGAATTAAGATTTTTGGTTTAAAATGTTCGTAATGAATGCCTCTACAAATCTTGTTATGGTCAAAACCACGCCAGACTTACCGTTTTTGAGAAAAAATGTGTGCATCGCACAATAACATACATATTTTTACATATTTTCAGCTAAAAGTATGGCATAATTTGGTTTATTTTCATTTTCTCGGAAACTAGTAGGCCTAGAATTAAGATTTTTGGTTTAAAATGTTCATAATGAATGCCTCTACAAATCTTGTTATGGTCAAAACCACGCCAGACTTACCGTTTTTGAGAAAAAATATGTGCATCGCACAATAACATACATATTTTTACATATTTTCAGCTAAAAGTATGGCATAATTTGGTTTATTTTCATTTTCTCGGAAACTAGTAGGCCTAGAATAAAGATTTTTGGTTTAAAATGTTCGTAATGAATGCCTCTACAAATCTTGTTATGGTCAAAACCACGCCAGACTTACCGTTTTTGAGAAAAAATATGTGCATCGCACAATAACATACATATTTTTACATATTTTCAGCTAAAAGTATGGCATAATTTGGTTTATTTTCATTTTCTCGGAAACTAGTAGGCCTAGAATTAAGATTTTTGGTTTAAAATGTTCGTAATGAATGCCTCTACAAATCTTGTTATGGTCAAAACCACGCCAGACTTACCGTTTTTGAGAAAAAATATGTGCATCGCACAATAACATACATATTTTTACATATTTTCAGCTAAAAGTATGGCATAATTTGGTTTATTTTCATTTTCTCGGAAACTAGTAGGCCTAGAATTAAGATTTTTGGTTTAAAATGTTCGTAATGAATGCCTCTACAAATCTTGTTATGGTCAAAACCACGCCAGACTTACCGTTTTTGAGAAAAAATATGTGCATCGCACAATAACATACATATTTTTACATATTTTTAGCTAAAAGTATGGTATAATTTGGTTTGTTTTCATTTTCTCGGAAACTAGTAGGCCTAGAATTAAGATTTTTGGTTTAAAATGTTCGTAATGAATGCCTCTACAAATCTTGTTATGTTCAAAACCACGCCAGACTTACCGTTTTTGAGAAAAAATATGTGCAACGCACAATAACATACATATTTTCAGCTAAAAGTATGGCATAATTTGGTTTATTTTCATTTTCTCGGAAACTAGTAGGCCTAGAATTAAGATTTTTGGTTTAAAATGTTCGTAATGAATGCCTCTACAAATCTTGTTATGGTCAAAACCACGCCAGACTTACCGTTTTTGAGAAAAAATATGTGCATCGCACAATAACATACATATTTTTACATATTTTTAGCTAAAAGTATGGCATAATTTGGTTTGTTTTCATTTTCTCGGAAACTAGTAGGCCTAGAATTAAGATTTTTGGTTTAAAATGTTCGTAATGAATGCCTCTACAAATCTTGTTATGGTCAAAACCACGCCAGACTTACCGTTTTTGAGAAAAAATATGTGCATCGCACAATAACATACATATTTTTACATATTTTTATCTAAAAGTATGGCATAATTTGGTTTGTTTTCATTTTCTCGGAAACTAGTAGGCCTAGAATTAAGATTTTTGGTTTAAAATGTTCGTAATGAATGCCTCTACAAATCTTGTTATGGTCAAAACCACGCCAGACTTACCGTTTTTGAGAAAAAATATGTGCATCGCACAATAACATACATATTTTTACATATTTTCAGCTAAAAGTATGGCATAATTTGGTTTATTTTCATTTTCTCGGAAACTAGTAGGCCTAGAATTAAGATTTTTGGTTTAAAATGTTCGTAATGAATGCCTCTACAAATCTTGTTATGGTCAAAACCACGCCAGACTTACCGTTTTTGAGAAAAAATATGTGCATCGCACAATAACATACATATTTTTACATATTTTTAGCTAAAAGTATGGCATAATTTGGTTTGTTTTCATTTTCTCGGAAACTAGTAGGCCTAGAATTAAGATTTTTGGTTTAAAATGTTCGTAATGAATGCCTCTACAAATCTTGTTATGGTCAAAACCACGCCAGACTTACACATCGCACAATAACATACATATTTTTACATATTTTCAGCTAAAAGTATGGCATAATTTGGTTTATTTTCATTTTCTCGGAAACTAGTAGGCCTAGAATAAAGATTTTTGGTTTAAAATGTTCGTAATGAATGCCTCTACAAATCTTGTTATGGTCAAAACCACGCCAGACTTACCGTTTTTGAGAAAAAATATGTGCATCGCACAATAACATACATATTTTTACATATTTTCAGCTAAAAGTATGGCATAATTTGGTTTATTTTCATTTTCTCGGAAACTAGTAGGCCTAGAATTAAGATTTTTGGTTTAAAATGTTCGTAATGAATGCCTCTACAAATCTTGTTATGGTCAAAACCACGCCAGACTTACCGTTTTTGAGAAAAAATATGTGCATCGCACAATAACATACATATTTTTACATATTTTCAGCTAAAAGTATGGCATAATTTGGTTTATTTTCATTTTCTCGGAAACTAGTAGGCCTAGAATTAAGATTTTTGGTTTAAAATGTTCGTAATGAATGCCTCTACAAATCTTGTTATGGTCAAAACCACGCCAGACTTACCGTTTTTGAGAAAAAATATGTGCATCGCACAATAACATACATATTTTTACATACTTTTAGCTAAAAGTATGGCATAATTTGGTTTGTTTTCATTTTCTCGGAAACTAGTAGGCCTAGAATTAAGATTTTTGGTTTAAAATGTTCGTAATGAATGCCTCTACAAATCTTGTTATGGTCAAAACCACGCCAGACTTACCGTTTTTGAGAAAAAATATGTGCATCGCACAATAACATACATATTTTTACATATTTTTAGCTAAAAGTATGGCATAATTTGGTTTATTTTCATTTTCTCGGAAACTAGTAGGCCTAGAATTAAGATTTTTGGTTTAAAATGTTCGTAATGAATGCCTCTACAAATCTTGTTATGGTCAAAACCACGCCAGACATACCGTTTTTGAGAAAAAATATGTGCATCGCACAATAACATACATATTTTCAGCTAAAAGTATGGCATAATTTGGTTTATTTTCATTTTCTCGGAAACTAGTAGGCCTAGAATTAAGATTTTTGGTTTAAAATGTTCGTAATGAATGCCTCTACAAATCTTGTTATGGTCAAAACCACGCCAGACTTAACGTTTTTGAGAAAAAATATGTGCATCGCACAATAACATACATATTTTTACATATTTTTAGCTAAAAGTATGGCATAATTTGGTTTGTTTTCATTTTCTCGGAAACTAGTAGGCCTAGAATTAAGATTTTTGGTTTAAAATGTTCGTAATGAATGCCTCTACAAATCTTGTTATGGTCAAAACCACGCCAGACTTACCGTTTTTGAGAAAAAATATGTGCATCACACAATAACATACATATTTTTACATATTTTCAGCTAAAAGTATGGCATAATTTGGTTTATTTTCATTTTCTCGGAAACTAGTAGGCCTAGAATTAAGATTTTTAGTTTAAAATGTTCGTAATGAATGCCTCTACAAATCTTGTTATGGTCAAAACCACGCCAGACTTACCGTTTTTGAGAAAAAATATGTGCATCGCACAATAACATACATATTTTCAGCTAAAAGTATGGCATAATTTGGTTTATTTTCATTTTCTCGGAAACTAGTAGGCCTAGAATTAAGATTTTTGGTTTAAAATGTTCGTAATGAATGCCTCTACAAATCTTGTTATGGTCAAAACCACGCCAGACTTACCGTTTTTGAGAAAAAATATGTGCATCGCACAATAACATACATATTTTTACATATTTTCAGCTAAAAGTATGGCATAATTTGGTTTATTTTCATTTTCTCGGAAACTAGTAGGCCTAGAATTAAGATTTTTAGTTTAAAATGTTCGTAATGAATGCCTCTACAAATCTTGTTATGGTCAAAACCACGCCAGACTTACCGTTTTTGAGAAAAAATATGTGCATCGCACAATAACATACATATTTTTACATATTTTCAGCTAAAAGTATGGCATAATTTGGCTTATTTTCATTTTCTCGGAAACTAGTAGGCCTAGAATTAAGATTTTTAGTTTAAAATGTTCGTAATGAATGCCTCTACAAATCTTGTTATGGTCAAAACCACGCCAGACTTACCGTTTTTGAGAAAAAATATGTGCATCGCACAATAACATACATATTTTTACATATTTTCAGCTAAAAGTATGGCATAATTTGGTTTATTTTCATTTTCTCGGAAACTAGTAGGCCTAGAATTAAGATTTTTGGTTTAAAATGTTCGTAATGAATGCCTCTACAAATATTGTTATGGTCAAAACCACGCCAGACTTACCGTTTTTGAGAAAAAATATGTGCATCGCACAATAACATACATATTTTTACATATTTTCAGCTAAAAGTATGGCATAATTTGGTTTATTTTCATTTTCTCGGAAACTAGTAGGCCTAGAATTAAGATTTTTAGTTTAAAATGTTCGTAATGAATGCCTCTACAAATCTTTTTATTGTCAAAACCACGCCAGACTTACCGTTTTTGAGAAAAAATATGTGCATCGCACAATAACATACATATTTTCAGCTAAAAGTATGGCATAATTTGGTTTATTTTCATTTTCTCGGAAACTAGTAGGCCTAGAATTAAGATTTTTGGTTTAAAATGTTCGTAATGAATGCCTCTACAAATCTTGTTATGGTCAAAACCACGCCAGACTTACCGTTTTTGAGAAAAAATATGTGCATCGCACAATAACATACATATTTTTACATATTTTCAGCTAAAAGTATGGCATAATTTGGTTTATTTTCATTTTCTCGGAAACTAGTAGGCCTAGAATTAAGATTTTTGGTTTAAAATGTTCGTAATGAATGCCTCTACAAATCTTGTTATGGTCAAAACCACGCCAGACTTACCGTTTTTGAGAAAAAATATGTGCATCGCACAATAACATACATATTTTCAGCTAAAAGTATGGCATAATTTGGTTTATTTTCATTTTCTCGGAAACTAGTAGGCCTAGAATTAAGATTTTTGGTTTAAAATGTTCGTAATGAATGCCTCTACAAATCTTGTTATGGTCAAAACCACGCCAGACTTACCGTTTTTGAGAAAAAATATGTGCATCGCACAATAACATACATATTTTCAGCTAAAAGTATGGCATAATTTGGTTTATTTTCATTTTCTCGGAAACTAGTAGGCCTAGAATTAAGATTTTTGGTTTAAAATGTTCGTAATGAATGCCTCTACAAATCTTGTTATGGTCAAAACCACGCCAGACTTACCGTTTTTGAGAAAAAATATGTGCATCGCACAATAACATACATATTTTTACATATTTTCAGCTAAAAGTATGGCATAATTTGGTTTATTTTCATTTTCTCGGAAACAAGTAGGCCTAGAATTAAGATTTTTGGTTTAAAATGTTCGTAATGAATGCCTCTACAAATCTTGTTATGGTCAAAACCACGCCAGACTTACCGCTTTTGAGAAAAAATATGTGCATCGCACAATAACATACATATTTTCAACTAAAAGTATGGCATAATTTGGTTTATTTTCATTTTCTCGGAAACTAGTAGGCCTAGAATTAAGATTTTTGGTTTAAAATGTTCGTAATGAATGCCTCTACAAATCTTGTTATGGTCAAAACCACGCCAGACTTACCGTTTTTGAGAAAAAATATGTGCATCGCACAATAACATACATATTTTTACATATTTTCAGCTAAAAGTATGGCATAATTTGGTTTATTTTCATTTTCTCGGAAACTAGTAGGCCTAGAATTAAGATTTTTGGTTTAAAATGTTCGTAATGAATGCCTCTACAAATCTTGTTATGGTCAAAACCACGCCAGACTTACCGTTTTTGAGAAAAAATATGTGCATCGCACAATAACATACATATTTTTACATATTTTCAGCTAAAAGTATGGCATAATTTGGTTTATTTTCATTTTCTCGGAAACTAGTAGGCCTAGAATTAAGATTTTTGGTTTAAAATGTTCGTAATGAATGCCTCTACAAATCTTGTTATGGTCAAAACCACGCCAGACTTACCGTTTTTGAGAAAAAATATGTGCATCGCACAATAACATACATATTTTCAGCTAAAAGTATGGCATAATTTGGTTTATTTTCATTTTCTCGGAAACTAGTAGGCCTAGAATAAAGATTTTTGGTTTAAAATGTTCGTAATGAATGCCTCTACAAATCTTGTTATGGTCAAAACCACGCCAGACTTACCGTTTTTGAGAAAAAATATGTGCATCGCACAATAACATACATATTTTTACATATTTTCAGCTAAAAGTATGGCATAATTTGGTTTATTTTCATTTTCTCGGAAACTAGTAAGCCTAGAATTAAGATTTTTGGTTTAAAATGTTCGTAATGAATGCCTCTACAAATCTTGTTATGGTCAAAACCACGCCAGACTTACCGTTTTTGAGAAAAAATATGTGCATCGCACAATAACATACATATTTTCAGCTAAAAGTATGGCATAATTTGGTTTATTTTCATTTTCTCGGAAACTAGTAGGCCTAGAATTAAGATTTTTGGTTTAAAATGTTCGTAATGAATGCCTCTACAAATCTTGTTATGGTCAAAACCACGCCAGACTTACCGTTTTTGAGAAAAAATATGTGCATCGCACAATAACATACATATTTTTACATATTTTCAGCTAAAAGTATGGCATAATTTGGTTTATTTTCATTTTCTCGGAAACTAGTAGGCCTAGAATAAAGTTTTTTGGTTTAAAATGCTCGTAATGAATGCCTCTACAAATCTTGTTATGGTCAAAACCACGCTAGACTTACCGTTTTTGAGAAAAAATATGTGCATCGCACAATAACATACATATTTTCAGCTAAAAGTATGGCATAATTTGGTTTATTTTCATTTTCTCGGAAACTAGTAGGCCTAGAATTAAGATTTTTGGTTTAAAATGTTCGTAATGAATGCCTCTACAAATCTTGTTATGGTCAAAACCACGCCAGACTTACCGTTTTTGAGAAAAAATATGTGCATCGCACAATAACATACATATTTTTACATATTTTCAGCTAAAAGTATGGCATAATTTGGTTTATTTTCATTTTCTCGGAAACTAGTAGGCCTAGAATTAAGATTTTTGGTTTAAAATGTTCGTAATGAATGCCTCTACAAATCTTGTTATGGTCAAAACCACGCCAGACTTACCGTTTTTGAGAAAAAATATGTGCATCGCACAATAACATACATATTTTCAGCTAAAAGTATGGCATAATTTGGTTTATTTTCATTTTCTCGGAAACTAGTAGGCCTAGAATTAAGATTTTTGGTTTAAAATGTTCGTAATGAATGCCTCTACAAATCTTGTTATGGTCAAAACCACGCCAGACTTACCGTTTTTGAGAAAAAATATGTGCATCGCACAATAACATACATATTTTTACATATTTTCAGCTAAAAGTATGGCATAATTTGGTTTATTTTCATTTTCTCGGAAACTAGTAGGCCTAGAATTAAGATTTTTGGTTTAAAATGTTCGTAATGAATGCCTCTACAAATCTTGTTCTGGTCAAAACCACGCCAGACTTACCGTTTTTGAGAAAAAATATGTGCATCGCACAATAACATACATATTTTTACATATTTTCAGCTAAAAGTATGGCATAATTTGGTTTATTTTCATTTTCTCGGAAACTAGTAGGCCTAGAATTAAGATTTTTGGTTTAAAATGTTCGTAATGAATGCCTCTACAAATCTTGTTATGGTCAAAACCACGCCAGACTTACCGTTTTTGAGAAAAAATATGTGCATCGCACAATAACATACATATTTTTACATATTTTCAGCTAAAAGTATGGCATAATTTGGTTTATTTTCATTTTCTCGGAAACTAGTAGGCCTAGAATTAAGATTTTTGGTTTAAAATGTTCGTAATGAATGCCTCTACAAATCTTGTTATGGTCAAAACCACGCCAGGCTTACCGTTTTTGAGAGAAAATATGTGCATCGCACAATAACATACATATTTTCAGCTAAAAGTATGGCATAATTTGGTTTATTTTCATTTTCTCGGAAACTAGTAGGCCTAGAATAAAGATTTTTGGTTTAAAATGTTCGTAATGAATGCCTCTACAAATCTTGTTATGGTCAAAACCACGCCAGACTTACCGTTTTTGAGAAAAAATATGTGCATCGCACAATAACATACATATTTTTACATATTTTCAGCTAAAAGTATGGCATAATTTGGTTTATTTTCATTTTCTCGGAAACTAGTAGGCCTAGAATTAAGATTTTTGGTTTAAAATGTTCGTAATGAATGCCTCTACAAATCTTGTTATGGTCAAAACCACACCAGACTTACCGTTTTTGAGAAAAAATATGTGCATCGCACAATAACATACATATTTTTACATATTTTCAGCTAAAAGTATGGCATAATTTGGTTTATTTTCATTTTCTCGGAAACTAGTAGGCCTAGAATTAAGATTTTTGGTTTAAAATGTTCGTAATGAATGCCTCTACAAATCTTGTTATGGTCAAAACCACGCCAGACTTACCGTTTTTGAGAAAAAATATGTGCATCGCACAATAACATACATATTTTTACATATTTTCAGCTAAAAGTATGGCATAATTTGGTTTATTTTCATTTTCTCGGAAACTAGTAGGCCTAGAATTAAGATTTTTGGTTTAAAATGTTCGTAATGAATGCCTCTACAAATCTTGTTATGGTCAAAACCACACCAGACTTACCGTTTTTGAGAAAAAATATGTGCATCGCACAATAACATACATATTTTTACATATTTTCAGCTAAAAGTATGGCATAATTTGGTTTATTTTCATTTTCTCGGAAACTAGTAGGCCTAGAATTAAGATTTTTGGTTTAAAATGTTCGTAATGAATGCCTCTACAAATCTTGTTATGGTCAAAACCACGCCAGACTTACCGTTTTTGAGAAAAAATATGTGCATCGCACAATAACATACATATTTTCAGCTAAAAGTATGGCATAATTTGGTTTATTTTCATTTTCTCGGAAACTAGTAGGCCTAGAATAAAGATTTTTGGTTTAAAATGTTCGTAATGAATGCCTCTACAAATCTTGTTATGGTCAAAACCACGCCAGACTTACCGTTTTTGAGAAAAAATATGTGCATCGCACAATAACATACATATTTTCAGCTAAAAGTATGGCATAATTTGGGTTATTTTCATTTTCTCGGAAACTAGTAGGCCTAGAATAAAGATTTTTGGTTTAAAATGTTCGTAATGAATGCCTCTACAAATCTTGTTATGGTCAAAACCACGCCAGACTTACCGTTTTTGAGAAAAAATATGTGCATCGCACAATAACATACATATTTTCAGCTAAAAGTATGGCATAATTTGGTTTATTTTCATTTTCTCGGAAACTAGTAGGCCTAGAACTAAGATTTTTGGTTTAAAATGTTCGTAATGAATGCCTCTACAAATCTTGTTATGGTCAAAACCACGCCAGACTTACCGTTTTTGAGAAAAAATATGTGCATCGCACAATAACATACATATTTTTACATATTTTCAGCTAAAAGTATGGCATAATTTGGTTTATTTTCATTTTCTCGGAAACTAGTAGGCCTAGAATTAAGATTTTTAGTTTAAAATGTTCGTAATGAATGCCTCTACAAATCTTGTTATGGTCAAAACCACGCCAGACTTACCGTTTTTGAGAAAAAAATATGTGCATCGCACAATAACATACATATTTTCAGCTAAAAGTATGGCATAATTTGGTTTATTTTCATTTTCTCGGAAACTAGTAGGCCTAGAATTAAGATTTTTGGTTTAAAATGTTCGTAATGAATGCCTCTACAAATCTTGTTATGGTCAAAACCACGCCAGACTTACCGTTTTTGAGAAAAAATATGTGCATCGCACAATAACATACATATTTTTACATATTTTCAGCTAAAAGTATGGCATAATTTGGTTTATTTTCATTTTCTCGGAAACTAGTAGGCCTAGAATAAAGATTTTTGGTTTAAAATGTTCGTAATGAATGCCTCTACAAATCTTGTTATGGTCAAAACCACGCCAGACTTACCGTTTTTGAGAAAAAATATGTGCATCGCACAATAACATACATATTTTTACATATTTTCAGCTAAAAGTATGGCATAATTTGGTTTATTTTCATTTTCTCGGAAACTAGTAGGCCTAGAATTAAGATTTTTAGTTTAAAATGTTCGTAATGAATGCCTCTACAAATCTTGTTATGGTCAAAACCACGCCAGACTTACCGTTTTTGAGAAAAAATATGTGCATCGCACAATAACATACATATTTTTACATATTTTCAGCTAAAAGTATGGCATAATTTGGTTTATTTTCATTTTATCGGAAACTAGTAGGCCTAGAATTAAGATTTTTGGTTTAAAATGTTCGTAATGAATGCCTCTACAAATCTTGTTATGGTCAAAACCACGCCAGACTTACCGTTTTTGAGAAAAAATATGTGCATCGCACAATAACATACATATTTTCAGCTAAAAGTATGGCATAATTTGGTTTATTTTCATTTTCTCGGAAACTAGTAGGCCTAGAATAAAGATTTTTGGTTTAAAATGTTCGTAATGAATGCCTCTACAAATCTTGTTATGGTCAAAACCACGCCAGACTTACCGTCTTTGAGAAAAAATATGTGCATCGCACAATAACATACATATTTTCAGCTAAAAGTATGGCATAATTTGGGTTATTTTCATTTTCTCGGAAACTAGTAGGCCTAGAATAAAGATTTTTGGTTTAAAATGTTCGTAATGAATGCCTCTACAAATCTTGTTATGGTCAAAACCACGCCAGACTTACCGTTTTTGAGAAAAAATATGTGCATCGCACAATAACATACATATTTTTACATATTTTCAGCTAAAAGTATGGCATAATTTGGTTTATTTTCATTTTCTCGGAAACTAGTAGGCCTAGAATTAAGATTTTTAGTTTAAAATGTTCGTAATGAATGCCTCTACAAATCTTGTTATGGTCAAAACCACGCCAGACTTACCGTTTTTGAGAAAAAATATGTGCATCGCACAATAACATACATATTTTCAGCTAAAAGTATGGCATAATTTGGTTTATTTTCATTTTCTCGGAAACTAGTAGGCCTAGAATAAAGATTTTTGGTTTAAAATGTTCGTAATGAATGCCTCTACAAATCTTGTTATGGTCAAAACCACGCCAGACTTACCGTTTTTGAGAAAAAATATGTGCATCGCACAATAACATACATATTTTTACATATTTTCAGCTAAAAGTATGGCATAATTTGGTTTATTTTCATTTTCTCGGAAACTAGTAGGCCTAGAATAAAGATTTTTGGTTTAAAATGTTCGTAATGAATGCCTCTACAAATCTTGTTATGGTCAAAACCACGCCAGACTTACCGTTTTTGAGAAAAAATATGTGCATCGCACAATAACATACATATTTTTACATATTTTCAGCTAAAAGTATGGCATAATTTGGTTTATTTTCATTTTCTCGGAAACTAGTAGGCCTAGAATTAAGATTTTTGGTTTAAAATGTTCGTAATGAATGCCTCTACAAATCTTGTTATGGTCAAAACCACGCCAGACTTACCGTTTTTGAGAAAAAATATGTGCATCGCACAATAACATACATATTTTTACATATTTTCAGCTAAAAGTATGGCATAATTTGGTTTATTTTCATTTTCTCGGAAACTAGTAGGCCTAGAATTAAGATTTTTGGTTTAAAATGTTCGAAAAAATATGTGCATCGCACAATAACATACATATTTTTACATATTTTCAGCTAAAAGTATGGCATAATTTGGTTTATTTTCATTTTCTCGGAAACTAGTAGGCCTAGAATTAAGATTTTTGATTTAAAATGTTCGTAATGAATGCCTCTACAAATCTTGTTATGGTCAAAACCACGCCAGACTTACCGTTTTTGAGAAAAAATATGTGCATCGCACAATAACATACATATTTTTACATATTTTCAGCTAAAAGTATGGCATAATTTGGTTTATTTTAATTTTCTCGGAAACTAGTAGGCCTAGAATTAAGATTTTTGGTTTAAAATGTTCGTAATGAATGCCTCTACAAATCTTGTTATGGTCAAAACCACGCCAGACTTACCGTTTTTGAGAAAAAATATGTGCATCGCACAATAACATACATATTTTTACATATTTTCAGCTAAAAGTATGGCATAATTTGGTTTATTTTCATTTTCTTGGAAACTAGTAGGCCTAGAACTAAGATTTTTGGTCTAAAATGTTCGTAATGAATGCCTCTACAAATCTTGTTATGGTCAAAACCACGCCAGACTTACCGTTTTTGAGAAAAAATATGTGCATCGCACAATAACATACATATTTTTACATATTTTCAGCTAAAAGTATGGCATAATTTGGTTTATTTTCATTTTCTCGGAAACTAGTAGGCCTAGAATTAAGATTTTTGGTTTAAAATGTTCGTAATGAATGCCTCTACAAATCTTGTTATGGTCAAAACCACGCCAGACTTACCGTTTTTGAGAAAAAATATGTGCATCGCACAATAACATACATTTTTACATATTTTTACATATTTTCAGCTAAAAGTATGGCATAATTTGGTTTATTTTCATTTTCTCGGAAACTAGTAGGCCTAGAATTAAGATTTTTGGTTTAAAATGTTCGTAATGAATGCCTCTACAAATCTTGTTATGGTCAAAACCACGCCAGACTTACCGTTTTTGAGAAAAAATATGTGCATCGCACAATAACATACATATTTTTACATATTTTCAGCTAAAAGTATGGCATAATTTGGTTTATTTTCATTTTCTCGGAAACTAGTAGGCCTAGAATTAAGATTTTTGGTTTGAAATGTTCGTAATGAATGCCTCTACAAATCTTATTATGGTCAAAACCACGCCAGACTTACCGTTTTTGAGAAAAAATATGTGCATCGCACAATAACATACATATTTTTACATATTTTCAGCTAAAAGTATGGCATAATTTGGTTTATTTTCATTTTCTCGGAAACTAGTAGGCCTAGAATTAAGATTTTTGGTTTAAAATGTTCGTAATGAATGCCTCTACAAATCTTGTTATGGTCAAAACCACGCCAGACTTACCGTTTTTGAGAAAAAATATGTGCATCGCACAATAACATACATATTTTTACATATTTTCAGCTAAAAGTATGGCATAATTTGGTTTATTTTCATTTTCTTGGAAACTAGTAGGCCTAGAACTAAGATTTTTGGTTTAAAATGTTCGTAATGAATGCCTCTACAAATCTTGTTATGGTCAAAACCACGCCAGACTTACCGTTTTTGAGAAAAAATATGTGCATCGCACAATAACATACATATTTTTACATATTTTCAGCTAAAAGTATGGCATAATTTGGTTTATTTTCATTTTCTCGGAAACTAGAAGGCCTAGATTTAAGATTTTTGGTTTAAAATGTTCGTAATGAATGCCTCTACAAATCTTGTTATGGTCAAAACCACGCCAGACTTACCGTTTTTGAGAAAAAATATGTGCATCGCACAATAACATACATATTTTCAGCTAAAAGTATGGCATAATTTGGTTTATTTTCATTTTCTCGGAAACTAGTAGGCCTAGAATTAAGATTTTTGGTTTAAAATGTTCATAATGAATGCCTCTACAAATCTTGTTATGGTCAAAACCACGCCAGACTTACCGTTTTTGAGAAAAAATATGTGCATCGCACAATAACATACATATTTTTACATATTTTCAGCTAAAAGTATGGCATAATTTGGTTTATTTTCATTTTCTCGGAAACTAGTAGGCCTAGAATTAAGATTTTTGGTTTAAAATGTTCGTAATGAATGCCTCTACAAATCTTGTTATGGTCAAAACCACGCCAGACTTACCGTTTTTGAGAAAAAATATGTGCATCGCACAATAACATACATATTTTTACATATTTTCAGCTAAAAGTATGGCATAATTTGGTTTATTTTCATTTTCTCGGAAACTAGTAGGCCTAGAATTAAGATTTTTGGTTTAAAATGTTCGTAATGAATGCCTCTACAAATCTTGTTATGGTCAAAACCACGCCAGACTTACCGTTTTTGAGAAAAAATATGTGCATCGCACAATAACATACATATTTTTACATATTTTCAGCTAAAAGTATGGCATAATTTGGTTTATTTTCATTTTCTCGGAAACTAGTAGGCCTAGAATTAAGATTTTTGGTTTAAAATGTTCGTAATGAATGCCTCTACAAATCTTGTTATGGTCAAAACCACGCCAGACTTACCGTTTTTGAGAAAAAATATGTGCATCGCACAATAACATACATATTTTTACATATTTTCAGCTAAATGTATTGTATAATTTGGTTTATTTTCATTTTCTCGGAAACTAGTAGGCCTAGAATTAAGATTTTTGGTTTAAAATGTTTGTAATGAATGCCTCTACAAATCTTGTTATGGTCAAAACCACGCCAGACTTACCGTTTTTGAGAAAAAATATGTGCATCGCACAATAACATACATATTTTTACATATTTTCAGCTAAAAGTATGGCATAATTTGGTTTATTTTCATTTTCTCGGAAACTAGTAGGCCTAGAATTAAGATTTTTGGTTTAAAATGTTCGTAATGAATGCCTCTACAAATCTTGTTATGGTCAAAACCACGCCAGACTTACCGTTTTTGAGAAAAAATATGTGCATCGCACAATAACATACATATTTTTACATATTTTCAGCTAAAAGTATGGCATAATTTGGTTTATTTTCATTTTCTCGGAAACTAGTAGGCCTAGAATTAAGATTTTTGGTTTAAAATGTTCGTAATGAATGCCTCTACAAATCTTGTTATGGTCAAAACCACGCCAGACTTACCGTTTTTGAGAAAAAATATGTGCATCGCACAATACAATACATATTTTCAGCTAAAAGTATGGCATAATTTGGTTTATTTTCATTTTCTCGGAAACTAGTAGGCCTAGAATTAAGATTTTTGGTTTAAAATGTTCGTAATGAATGCCTCTACAAATCTTGTTTTGGTCAAAACCACGCCAGACTTACCGTTTTTGAGAAAAAATATGTGCATCCCACAATAACATACATATTTTCAGCTAAAAGTATGGCATAATTTGGTTTATTTTCATTTTCTCGGAAACTAGTAGGCCTAGAATTAAGATTTTCGGTTTAAAATGTTCGTAATGAATGCCTCTACAAATCTTGTTATGGTCAAAACCACGCCAGACTTACCGTTTTTGAGAAAAAATATGTGCATCGCACAATAACATACATATTTTTACATATTTTCAGCTAAAAGTATGGCATAATTTGGTTTATTTTCATTTTCTCGGAAACTAGTAGGCCTAGAATAAAGATTTTTGGTTTAAAATGTTCGTAATGAATGCCTCTACAAATCTTGTTATGGTCAAAACCACGCCAGACTTACCGTTTTTGAGAAAAAATATGTGCATCGCACAATAACATACATATTTTTACATATTTTCAGCTAAAAGTATGGCATAATTTGGTTTATTTTCATTTTCTCGGAAACTAGTAGGCCTAGAATTAAGATTTTTGGTTTAAAATGTTCGTAATGAATGCCTCTACAAATCTTGTTATGGTCAAAACCACGCCAGATTTACCGTTTTTGAGAAAAAATATGTGCATCGCACAATAACATACATATTTTCAGCTAAAAGTATGGCATAATTTGGTTTATTTTCATTTTCTCGGAACTAGTAGGCCTAGAATTAAGATTTTTGGTTTAAAATGTTCGTAATGAATGCCTCTACAAATCTTGTTATGGTCAAAACCACGCCAGACTTACCGTTTTTGAGAAAAAATATGTGCATCGCACAATAACATACATATTTTCAGCTAAAAGTATGGCATAATTTGGTTTATTTTCATTTTCTCGGAAACTAGTAGGCCTAGAATTAAGATTTTTGGTTTAAAATGTTCGTAATGAATGCCTCTACAAATCTTGTTATGGTCAAAACCACGCCAGACTTACCGTTTTTCAGAAAAAATATGTGCATCGCACAATAACATACATATTTTCAGCTAAAAGTATGGCATAATTTGGTTTATTTTCATTTTCTCGGAAACTAGTAGGCCTAGAATTAAGATTTTTGGTTTAAAATGTTCGTAATGAATGCCTCTACAAATCTTGTTATGGTCAATATCACGCCAGACTTACCGTTTTTGAGAAAAAATATGTGCATCGCACAATAACATACATATTTTTACATATTTTCAGCTAAAAGTATGGCATAATTTGGTTTATTTTCATTTTCTCGGAAACTAGTAGGCCTAGAATTAAGATTTTTGGTTTAAAATGTTCTTAATGAATGCCTCTACAAATCTTGTTATGGTCAAAACCACGCCAGACTTACCGTTTTTGAGAAAAAATATGTGCATCGCACAATAACATACATATTTTCAGCTAAAAGTATGGCATAATTTGGTTTATTTTCATTTGCTCGGAAACTAGTAGGCCTAGAATTAAGATTTTTGGTTTAAAATGTTCGTAATGAATGCCTCTACAAATCTTGTTATGGTCAAAACCACGCCAGACTTAACGTTTTTGAGAAAAAATATGTGCATCGCACAATAACATACATATTTTTACATATTTTCAGCTAAAAGTATGGCATAATTTGGTTTATTTTCATTTTCTTGGAAACTAGTAGGCCTAGAATTAAGATTTTTGGTTTAAAATGTTCGTAATGAATGCCTCTACAAATCTTGTTATGGTCAAAACCACGCCAGACTTACCGTTTTTGAGAAAAAATATGTGCATCGCACAATAACATACATATTTTCAGCTAAAAGTATGGCATAATTTGGTTTATTTTCATTTTCTCGGAAACTAGTAGGCCTAGAATTAAGATTTTTGGTTTAAAATGTTCGTAATGAATGCCTCTACAAATCTTGTTATGGTCAAAACCACTCCAGACTTACCGTTTTTGAGAAAAAATATGTGCATCGCACAATAACATACATATTTTTACATATTTTCAGCTAAAAGTATGGCATAATTTGGTTTATTTTCATTTTCTCGGAAACTAGTAGGCCTAGAATTAAGATTTTTGGTTTAAAATGTTCGTAATGAATGCCTCTACAAATCTTGTTATGGTCAAAACCACGCCAGACTTACCGTTTTTGAGAAAAAATATGTGCATCGCACAATAACATACATATTTTTACATATTTTCAGCTAAAAGTATGGCATAATTTGGTTTATTTTCATTTTCTCGGAAACTAGTAGGCCTAGAATTAAGATTTTTGGTTTAAAATGTTCGTAATGAATGCCTCTACAAATCTTGTTATGGTCAAAACCACGCCAGACTTACCGTTTTTGAGAAAAAATATGTGCATCGCACAATAACACATATTTTTACATATTTTCAGCTAAAAGTATGGCATAATTTGGTTTATTTTCATTTTCTCGGAAACTAGTAGGCCTAGAATTAAGATTTTTGGTTTAAAATGTTCGTAATGAATGCCTCTACAAATCTTGTTATGGTCAAAACCACTCCAGACTTACCGTTTTTGAGAAAAAATATGTGCATCGCACAATAACATACATATTTTTACATATTTTCAGCTAAAAGTATGGCATAATTTGGTTTATTTTCATTTTCTCGGAAACTAGTAGGCCTAGAATTAAGATTTTTGGTTTAAAATGTTCGTAATGAATGCCTCTACAAAACTTGTTATGGTCAAAACCACGCCAGACTTACCGTTTTTGAGAAAAAATATGTGCATCGCACAATAACATACATATTTTTACATATTTTCAGCTAAAAGTATGGCATAATTTGGTTTATTTTCATTTTCTCGGAAACTAGTAGGCCTAGAATTAAGATTTTTGGTTTAAAATGTTCGTAATGAATGCCTCTACAAATCTTGTTATGGTCAAAACCACGCCAGACTTACCGTTTTTGAGAAAAAATATGTGCATCGCACAATAACATACATATTTTTACATATTTTCAGCTAAAAGTATGGCATAATTTGGTTTATTTTCATTTTCTCGGAAACTAGTAGGCCTAGAATTAAGATTTTTGGTTTAAAATGTTCGTAATGAATGCCTCTACAAATCTTGTTATGGTCAAAACCACTCCAGACTTACCGTTTTTGAGAAAAAATATGTGCATCGCACAATAACATACATATTTTTACATATTTTCAGCTAAAAGTATGGCATAATTTGGTTTATTTTCATTTTCTTGGAAACTAGTAGGCCTAGAATTAAGATTTTTGGTTTAAAATGTTCGTAATGAATGCCTCTACAAATCTTGTTATGGTCAAAACCACGCCAGACTTACCGTTTTTGAGAAAAAATATGTGCATCGCACAATAACATACATATTTTCAGCTAAAAGTATGGCATAATTTGGTTTATTTTCATTTGCTCGGAAACTAGTAGGCCTAGAATTAAGATTTTTGGTTTAAAATGTTCGTAATGAATGCCTCTACAAATCTTGTTATGGTCAAAACCACGCCAGACTTACCGTTTTTGAGAAAAAATATGTGCATCGCACAATAACATACATATTTTTACATATTTTCAGCTAAAAGTATGGCATAATTTGGTTTATTTTCATTTTCTTGGAAACTAGTAGGCCTAGAATTAAGATTTTTGGTTTAAAATGTTCGTAATGAATGCCTCTACAAATCTTGTTATGGTCAAAACCACGCCAGACTTACCGTTTTTGAGAAAAAATATGTGCATCGCACAATAACATACATATTTTCAGCTAAAAGTATGGCATAATTTGGTTTATTTTCATTTTCTCGGAAACTAGTAGGCCTAGAATTAAGATTTTTGGTTTAAAATGTTCGTAATGAATGCCTCTACAAATCTTGTTATGGTCAAAACCACGCCAGACTTACCGTTTTTGAGAAAAAATATGTGCATCGCACAATAACATACATATTTTTACATATTTTCAGCTAAAAGTATGGCATAATTTGGTTTATTTTCATTTTCTCGGAAACTAGTAGGCCTAGAATTAAGATTTTTGGTTTAAAATGTTCGTAATGAATGCCTCTACAAATCTTGTTATGGTCAAAACCACGCCAGACTTACCGTTTTTGAGAAAAAATATGTGCATCGCACAATAACATACATATTTTCAGCTAAAAGTATGGCATAATTTGGTTTATTTTCATTTTCTCGGAAACTAGTAGGCCTAGAATAAAGATTTTTGGTTTAAAATGTTCGAAATGAATGCCTCTACAAATCTTGTTTTTGTCAACACCACGCCAGACTTACCGTTTTTGAGAAAAAATATGTGCATCGCACAATAACATACATATTTTTACATATTTTCAGCTAAAAGTATGGCATAATTTGGTTTATTTTCATTTTCTCGGAAACTAGTAGGCCTAGAATAAAGATTTTTGGTTTAAAATGTTCGTAATGAATGCCTCTACAAATCTTGTTATGGTCAAAACCACGCCAGACTTACCGTTTTTGAGAAAAAATATGTGCATCGCACAATAACATACATATTTTCAGCTAAAAGTATGGCATAATTTGGTTTATTTTCATTTTCTCGGAAACTAGTAGGCCTAGAATAAAGATTTTTGGTTTAAAATGTTCGTAATGAATGCCTCTACAAATCTTGTTATGGTCAAAACCACGCCAGACTTACCGTTTTTGAGAAAAAATATGTGCATCGCACAATAACATACATATTTTTACATATTTTCAGCTAAAAGTATGGCATAATTTGGTTTATTCTCATTTTCTCGGAAACTAGTAGGCCTAGAATTAAGATTTTTGGTTTAAAATGTTCGTAATGAATGCCTCTACAAATCTTGTTATGGTCAAAACCACGCCAGACTTACCGTTTTTGAGAAAAAATATGTGCATCGCACAATAACATACATATTTTCAGCTAAAAGTATGGCATAATTTGGTTTATTTTCATTTTCTCGGAAACTAGTAGGCCTAGAATTAAGATTTTTGGTTTAAAATGTTCGTAATGAATGCCTCTACAAATCTTGTTATGGTCAAAACCACGCCAGACTTACCGTTTTTGAGAAAAAATATGTGCATCGCACAATAACATACATATTTTTACATATTTTCAGCTAAAAGTATGGCATAATTTGGTTTATTTTCATTTTCTCGGAAACTAGTAGGCCTAGAATTAAGATTTTTGGTTTAAAATGTTCGTAATGAATGCCTCTACAAATCTTGTTATGGTCAAAACCACGCCAGAATTACCGTTTTTGAGAAAAAATATGTGCATCGCACAATAACATACATATTTTTACATATTTTCAGCTAAAAGTATGGCATAATTTGGTTTATTTTCATTTTCTCGGAAACTAGTAGGCCTAGAATAAAGATTTTTGGTTTAAAATGTTCGTAATGAATGCCTCTACAAATCTTGTTATGGTCAAAACCACGCCAGACTTACCGTTTTTGAGAAAAAATATGTGCATCGCACAATAACATACATATTTTTACATATTTTCAGCTAAAAGTATGGCATAATTTGGTTTATTTTCATTTTCTCGGAAACTAGTAGGCCTAGAATAAAGATTTTTGGTTTAAAATGTTCGCAATGAATGCCTCTACAAATCTTGTTATGGTCAAAACCACGCCAGACTTACCGTTTTTGAGAAAAAATATGTGCATCGCACAATAACATACATATTTTTACATATTTTCAGCTAAAAGTATGGCATAATTTGGTTTATTTTCATTTTCTCGGAAACTAGTAGGCCTAGAATTAAGATTTTTGGTTTAAAATGTTCGTAATGAATGCCTCTACAAATCTTGTTATGGTCAAAACCACGCCAGACTTACTGTTTTTGAGAAAAAATATGTGCATCGCACAATAACATACATATTTTCAGCTAAAAGTATAGCATAATTTGGTTTATTTTCATTTTCTCGGAAACTAGTAGGCCTAGAGTTAAGATTTTTGGTTTAAAATGTTCGTAATGAATGCCTTTACAAATCTTTTTGTGGTCAAAACCACGCCAGACTTACCGTTTTTGAGAAAAAATATGTGCATCGCACAATAACATACATATTTTCAGCTAAAAGTATGGCATAATTTGGTTTATTTTCATTTTCTCGGAAACTAGTAGGCCTAGAATTAAGATTTTTGGTTTAAAATGTTCGTAATGAATGCCTTTACAAATCTTGTTCTGGTCAAAACCACGCCAGACTTACCGTTTTTGAGAAAAAATATGTGCATCGCACAATAACATACATATTTTCAGCTAAAAGTATGGCATAATTTGGTTTATTTTCATTTTCTCGGAAACTAGTAGGCCTAGAATTAAGATTTTTGGTTTAAAATGTTCGTAATGAATGCCTCTACAAAGCTTGTTATGGTCAAAACCACGCCAGACTTACCGTTTTTGAGAAAAAATATGTGCATCGCACAATAACATACATATTTTCAGCTAAAAGTATGGCATAATTTGGTTTATTTTCATTTTCTCGGAAACTAGTAGGCCTAGAATTAAGATTTTTGGTTTAAAATGTTCGTAATGAATGCCTCTACAAATCTTGTTATGGTCAAAACCACGCCAGACTTACCGTTTTTGAGAAAAAATATGTGCATCGCACAATAACATACATATTTTCAGCTAAAAGTATGGCATAATTTGGTTTATTTTCATTTTCTCGGAAACTAGTAGGCCTAGAATTAAGATTTTTGGTTTAAAATGTTCGTAATGAATGCCTCTACAAATCTTGTTATGGTCAAAACCACGCCAGACTTACCGTTTTTGAGAAAAAATATGTGCATCGCACAATAACATACATATTTTTACATATTTTCAGCTAAAAGTATGGCATAATTTGGTTTATTTTTATTTTCTCGGAAACTAGTAGGCCTAGAATTAAGATTTTCATTTTAAAATGTTCGTAATGAATGCCTCTACAAATCTTGTTATGGTCAAAACCACGCCAGACTTACCGTTTTTGAGAAAAAATATGTGCATCGCCCAATAACATACATATTTTCAGCTAAAAGTATGGCATAATTTGGTTTATTTTCATTTGCTCAGAAACTTGTAGGCCTAGAATTAAGATTTTTGGTTTAAAATGTTCGTAATGAATGCCTCTACAAATCTTGTTATGGTCAAAACCACGCCAGACTTACCGTTTTTGAGAAAAAATATGTGCATCGCACAATAACATACATATTTTTACATATTTTCAGCTAAAAGTATGGCATAATTTGGTTTATTTTCATTTTCTCGGAAACTAGTAGGCCTAGAATTAAGATTTTTGGTTTAAAATGTTCGTAATGAATGCCTCTACAAATCTTGTTATGGTCAAAACCACGCCAGACTTACCGTTTTTGAGAAAAAATATGTGCATCGCACAATGACATACATATTTTTACATATTTTCAGCTAAAAGTATGGCATAATTTGGTTTATTTTCATTTTCTCGGAAACTAGTAGGCCTAGAATTAAGATTTTTGGTTTAAAATGTTCGTAATGAATGCCTCTACAAATCTTGTTATGGCCAAAACCACGCCAGACTTACCGTTTTTGAGAAAAAATATGTGCATCGCACAATAACATACATATTTTTACATATTTTCAGCTAAAAGTATGGCATAATTTGGTTTATTTTCATTTTCTCGGAAACTAGTAGGCCTAGAATTAGGATTTTTGGTTTAAAATGTTCGTATTGAATGCCTCTACAAATCTTGTTATGGTCAAAACCACGCCAGACTTACCGTTTTTGAGAAAAAATATGTGCATCACACAATAACATACATATTTTTACATATTTTCAGCTAAAAGTATGGCATAATTTGGTTTATTCTCATTTTCTCGGAAACTAGTAGGCCTAGAATTAAGATTTTTGGTTTAAAATGTTCGTAATGAATGCCTCTACAAATCTTGTTATGGTCAAAACCACGCCAGACTTACCGTTTTTGAGAAAAAATATGTGCATCGCACAATAACATACATATTTTTACATATTTTCAGCTAAAAGTATGGCATAATTTGGTTTATTTTCATTTTCTCGGAAACTAGTAGGCCTAGAATTAAGATTTTTGGTTTAAAATATTCGTAATGAATGCCTCTACAAATCTTGTTATGGTCAAAACCACGCCAGACTTACCGTTTTTGAGAAAAAATATGTGCATCGCACAATAACATACATATTTTCAGCTAAAAGTATGGCATAATTTGGTTTATTTTCATTTTCTCGGAAACTAGTAGGCCTAGAATTAAGATTTTTGGTTTAAAATGTTCGTAGTGAATGCCTCTACAAATCTTGTTATGGTCAAAACCACGCCAGACTTACCGTTTTTGAGAAAAAATATGTGCATCGCACAATAACATACATATTTTTACATATTTTCAGCTAAAAGTATGGCATAATTTGGTTTATTTTCATTTTCTCGGAAACTAGTAGGCCTAGAATTATGATTTTTGGTTTAAAATGTTCGTAGTGAATGCCTCTACAAATCTTGTTATGGTCAAAACCACGCCAGACTTACCGTTTTTGAGAAAAAATATGTGCATCGCACAATAACATACATATTTTCAGCTAAAAGTATGGCATAATTTGGTTTATTTTCATTTTCTCGGAAACTAGTAGGCCTAGAATAAAGTTTTTTGGTTTAAAATGTTCATAATGAATGCCTCTACAAATCTTGTTATGGTCAAAACCACGCCAGACTTACCGTTTTTGAGAAAAAATATGTGCATCGCACAATAACATACATATTTTCAGCTAAAAGTATGGCATAATTTGGTTTATTTTCATTTTCTCGGAAACTAGTAATCCTAGAGTTAAGATTTTTGGTTTAAAATGTTCGTAATGAATGCCTTTACAAATCTTGTTGTGGTCAAAACCACGCCAGACTTACCGTTTTTGAGAAAAAATATGTGCATCGCACAATAACATACATATTTTCAGCTAAAAGTATGGCATAATTTGGTTTATTTTCATTTTCTCGGAAACTAGTAGGCCTAGAATTACGATTTTTGGTTTAAAATGTTCGTAATGAATGCCTTTACAAATCTTGTTCTGGTCAAAACCACGCCAGACTTACCGTTTTTGAGAAAAAATATGTGCATCGCACAATAACATACATATTTTCAGCTAAAAGTATGGCATAATTTGGTTTATTTTCATTTTCTCGGAAACTAGTAGGCCTAGAGTTAAGATTTTTGGTTTAAAATGTTCGTAATGAATGCCTTTACAAATCTTGTTATGGTCAAAACCACGCCAGACTTACCGTTTTTGAGAAAAAATATGTGCATCGCACAATAACATACATATTTTTACATATTTTCAGCTAAAAGTATGGCATAATTTGGTTTATTTTATTTTCTCGGAAACTAGTAGGCCTAGAATTAAGATTTTTGGTTTAAAATGTTCGTAATGAATGCCTCTACAAATCTTGTTATGGTCAAAAACCACGCCAGACTTACCGTTTTTGAGAAAAAATATGTGCATCGCACAATAACATACATATTTTTACATATTTTCAGCTAAAAGTATGGCATAATTTGGTTTATTTTCATTTTCTCGGAAACTAGTAGGCCTAGAATAAAGATTTTTGGTTTAAAATGTTCGCAATGAATGCCTCTACAAATCTTGTTATGGTCAAAACCACGCCAGACTTACCGTTTTTGAGAAAAAATATGTGCATCGCACAATAACATACATATTTTCAGCTAAAAGTATGGCATAATTTGGTTTATTTTCATTTGCTCAGAAACTAGTAGGCCTAGAATTAAGATTTTTGGTTTAAAATGTTCGTAATAAATGCCTCTACAAATCTTGTTATGGTCAAAAACACGCCAGACTTACCGTTTTTGAGAAAAAATATGTGCATCGCACAATAACATACATATTTTTACATATTTTCAGCTAAAAGTATGGCATAATTTGGTTTATTTTCATTTTCTCGGAAACTAGTAGGCCTAAAATTAAGATTATTGGTTTAAAATGTTCGTAATGAATGCCTCTACAAATCTTGTTATGGTCAAAACCACGCCAGACTTACCGTTTTTGAGAAAAAATATGTGCATCGTACAATAACATACATATTTTCAGCTAAAAGTATGGCATAATTTGGTTTATTTTCATTTTCTCGGAAACTAGTAGGCCTAGAATTAGATTTTTGGTTTAAAATGTTCGTAATGAATGCCTCTACAAATCTTGTTATGGTCAAAACCACGCCAGACTTACCGTTTTTGAGAAAAAATATGTGCATCGCACAATAACATACATATTTTCAGCTAAAAGTATTGGCATAATTTTGGTTTATTTTCATTTTCTCGGAAACTAGTAGGCCTAGAATTAAGATTTTTGGTTTAAAATGTTCGTAATGAATGCCTCTACAAATCTTGTTATGGTCAAAACCACGCCAGACTTACCGTTTTTGAGAAAAATATGTGCATCGCACAATAACATACATATTTTTACATATTTTCAGCTAAAAGTATGGCATAATTTGGTTTATTTTCATTTTCTCGGAAACTAGTAGGCCTAGAATTAAGATTGTTGGTTTAAAATGTTCGTAATGAATGCCTCTACAAATCTTGTTATGGTCAAAACCACGCCAGACTTACCGTTTTTGAGAAAAAATATGTGCATCGCACAATGACATACATATTTTTACATATTTTCAGCTAAAAGTATGGCATAATTGGTTTATTTTCATTTTCTCGGAAACTAGTAGGCCTAGAATTAAGATTTTTGGTTTAAAATGTTCGTAATGAATGCCTCTACAAATCTTGTTATGGTCAAAACCACGCCAGACTTACCGTTTTTGAGAAAAATATGTGCATCGCACAATAACATACATATTTTTACATATTTTCAGCTAAAAGTATGGCATAATTTGGTTTATTTTCATTTTCTCGGAAACTAGTAGGCCTAGAATTAAGATTTTTGGTTTAAAATGTTCGTATTGAATGCCTCTACAAATCTTGTTATGGTCAAAACCACGCCAGACTTACCGTTTTTGAGAAAAAATATGTGCATCACACAATAACATACATATTTTTACATATTTTCAGCTAAAAGTATGGCATAATTTGGTTTATTTTCATTTTCTCGGAAACTAGTAGGCCTAGAATTAAGATTTTTGGTTTAAAATGTTCGTAATGAATGCCTCTACAAATCTTGTTATGGTCAAAACCACGCCAGACTTACCGTTTTTGAGAAAAAATATGTGCATCGCACAATAACATACATATTTTTACATATTTTCAGCTAAAAGTATGGCATAATTTGGTTTATTTTCATTTTCTCGGAAACTAGTAGGCCTAGAATTAAGATTTTTGGTTTAAAATGTTCGTAATGAATGCCTCTACAAATCTTGTTATGGTCAAAACCACGCCAGACTTACCGTTTTTGAGAAAAAATATGTGCATCGCACAATAACATACATATTTTCAGCTAAAAGTATGGCATAATTTGGTTTATTTTCATTTTCTCGGAAACTAGTAGGCCTAGAATTAAGATTTTTGGTTTAAAATGTTCGTAATGAATGCCTCTACAAATCTTGTTATGGTCAAAACCACGCCAGACTTACCGTTTTTGAGAAAAAATATGTGCATCGCACAATAACATACATATTTTTACATATTTTCAGCTAAAAGTATGGCATAATTTGGTTTATTTTCATTTTCTCGGAAACTAGTAGGCCTAGAATTAAGATTTTTGGTTTAAAATGTTCGTAATAAATGCCTCTACAAATCTTGTTATGGTCAAAAACACGCCAGACTTACAGTTTTTGAGAAAAAATATGTGCATCGCACAATAACATACATATTTTCAGCTAAAAGTATGGCATAATTTGGTTTATTTTCATTTTCTCGGAAACTAGTAGGCCTAGAATTAAGATTTTTGGTTTAAAATGTTCGTAATGAATGCCTCTACAAATCTTGTTATGGTCAAAACCACGCCAGACTTACCCTTTTTGAGAAAAAATATGTGCATCGCACAATAACATACATATTTTTACATATTTTCAGCTAAAAGTATGGCATAATTTGGTTTATTTTCATTTTCTCGGAAACTAGTAGGCCTAGAATTAAGATTTTTGGTTTAAAATGTTCGTAATAAATGCCTCTACAAATCTTGTTATGGTCAAAAACACGCCAGACTTACAGTTTTTGAGAAAAAATATGTGCATCGCACAATAACATACATATTTTTACATATTTTCAGCTAAAAGTATGGCATAATTTGGTTTATATTCATTTTCTCGGAAACTAGTAGGCCTAGAATTAAGATTTTTGGTTTAAAATGTTCGTAATGAATGCCTCTACAAATCTTGTTATGGTCAAAACCACGCCAGACTTACCGTTTTTGAGAAAAAATATGTGCATAGCACAATAACATACATATTTTTACATATTTTCAGCTAAAAGTATGGCATAATTTGGTTTATTTTCATTTTCTCGGAAACTAGTAGGCCTAGAATTAAGATTTTTGGTTTAAAATGTTCGTAATGAATGCCTCTACAAATCTTGTTATGGTCAAAACCACGCCAGACTTACCGTTTTTGAGAAAAAATATGTGCATCGCACAATAACATACATATTTTCAGCTAAAAGTATGGCATAATTTGGTTTATTTTCATTTTCTCGGAAACTAGTAGGCCTAGAATTAAGATTTTTGGTTTAAAATGTTCGTAATAAATGCCTCTACAAATCTTGTTATGGTCAAAAACACGCCAGACTTACCGTTTTTGAGAAAAAATATGTGCATCGCACAATAACATACATATTTTTACATATTTTCAGCTAAAAGTATGGCATAATTTGGTTTATTTTCATTTTCTCGGAAACTAGTAGGCCTAGAATTAAGATTTTTGGTTTAAAATGTTCGTAATGAATGCCTCTACAAATCTTGTTATGGTCAAAACCACGCCAGACTTACCGTTTTTGAGAAAAAATATGTGCATCGCACAATAACATACATATTTTTACATATTTTCAGCTAAAAGTATGGCATAATTTGGTTTATTTTCATTTTCTCGGAAACTAGTAGGCCTAGAATTAAGATTTTTGGTTTAAAATGTTCGTAATGAATGCCTCTACAAATCTTGTTATGGTCAAAACCACGCCAGACTTACCGTTTTTGAGAAAAA
This sequence comes from Myathropa florea, assembly GCA_930367185.1. Lineage (NCBI taxonomy): Eukaryota > Metazoa > Arthropoda > Insecta > Diptera > Syrphidae > Myathropa > Myathropa florea. Next base: position 111,795,120 of record OV884002.1, read on the forward strand.
ATATGTGCATCGCACAATAACATACATATTTTCAGCTAAAAGTATGGCATAATTTGGTTTATTTTCATTTTCTCGGAAACTAGTAGGCCTAGAATTAAGATTTTTGGTTTAAAATGTTCGTAATGAATGCCTCTACAAATCTTGTTATGGTCAAAACCACGCCAGACTTACCGTTTTTGAGAAAAAATATGTGCATCGCACAATAACATACATATTTTTACATATTTTCAGCTAAAAGTATGGCATAATTTGGTTTATTTTCATTTTCTCGGAAACTAGTAGGCCTAGAATTAAGATTTTTGGTTTAAAATGTTCGTAATAAATGCCTCTACAAATCTTGTTATGGTCAAAAACACGCCAGACTTACCGTTTTTGAGAAAAAATATGTGCATCGCACAATAACATACATATTTTCAGCTAAAAGTATGGCATAATTTGGTTTATTTTCATTTTCTCGGAAACTAGTAGACCTGGAATTAAGATTTTAGGTTTAAAATGTTCGTAATGAATGCCTCTACAAATCTTGTTATGGTCAAAACCACGCCAGACTTACCGTTTTTGAGAAAAAATATGTGCATCGCACAATAACATACATGTTTTTACATATTTTCAGCTAAAAGTATGGCATAATTTGGTTTATTTTCATTTTCTCGGAAAATAGTAGGCCTAGAATTAAGATTTTTGGTTTAAAATGTTCGTAATGAATGCCTCTACAAATCTTGTTATGGTCAAAACAACGCCAGACTTACCGTTTTTGAGAAAAAATATGTGCATCGCACAATAACATACATAATTTCAGCTAAAAGTATGGCATAATTTGGTTTATTTTAATTTTCTCGGAAACTAGTAGGCCAAGAATTAAGATTTTTGGTTTAAAATGTTCGTAATGAATGCCTCTACAAATCTTGTTATGGTCAAAACCACGCCAGACTTACCGTTTTTGAGAAAAAATATGTGCATCGCACAATAACATACATATTTTTACATATTTTCAGCTAAAAGTATGGCATAATTTGGTTTATTTTCATTTTTTCGGAAACTAGTAGGCCTAGAATTAAGATTTTTGGTTTAAAATGTTCGTAATGAATGCCTCTACAAATCTTGTTATGGTCAAAACCACGCCAGACTTACTGTTTTTGAGAAAAAATATGTGCATCGCACAATAACATACATATTTTTACATATTTTCAGCTAAAAGTATGGCATAATTTGGTTTATTTTCATTTTCTCGGAAACTAGTAGGCCTAGAATTAAGATTTTTGGTTTAAAATGTTCGTAATGAATGCCTCTACAAATCATGTTATGGTCAAAACCACGCCAGACTTACCGTTTTTGAGAAAAAATATGTGCATCGCACAATAACATACATATTTTTACATATTTTCAGCTAAAAGTATGGCATAATTTGGTTTATTTTAATTTTCTCGGAAACTAGTAGGCCAAGAATTAAGATTTTTGGTTTAAAATGTTCGTAATGAATGCCTCTACAAATCTTGTTATGGTCAAAACCACGCCAGACTTACCGTTTTTGAGAAAAAATATGTGCATCGCACAATAACATACATATTTTTACATATTTTCAGCTAAAAGTATGGCATAATTTGGTTTATTTTCATTTTCTCGGAAACTAGTAGGCCTAGAATTAAGATTTTTGGTTTAAAATGTTCGTAATGAATGCCTCTACAAATCTTGTTATGGTCAAAAACACGCCAGACTTACCGTTTTTGAGAAAAAGTATGTGCATCGCACAATAACATACATATTTTTACATATTTTCAGCTAAAAGTATGGCATAATTTGGTTTATTTTCATTTTCTCGGAAACTAGTAGGCCTAGAATTAAGATTTTTGGTTTAAAATGTTCGTAATGAATGCCTCTACAAATCTTGTTATGGTCAAAACCACGCCAGACTTACCGTTTTTGAGAAAAAATATGTGCATCGCACAATAACATACATATTTTCAGCTAAAAGTATGGCATAATTTGGTTTATTTTCATTTTCTCGGAAACTAGTAGGCCTAGAATTAAGATTTTTGGTTTAAAATGTTCGTAATGAATGCCTCTACAAATATTGTTATGGTCAAAACCACGCCAGACTTACAGTTTTTGAGAAAAAATATGTGCATCGCACAATAACATACATATTTTTACATATTTTCAGCTAAAAGTATGGCATAATTTGGTTTATTTTCATTTTCTCGGAAACTAGTAGGCCTAGAATTAAGATTTTTGGTTTAAAATGTTCGTAATGAATGCCTCTACAAATCTTGTTATGGTCAAAACCACGCCAGACTTACCGTTTTTGAGAAAAAATATGTGCATCGCACAATAACATACATATTTTTACATATTTTCAGCTAAAAGTATGGCATAATTTGGTTTATTTTCATTTTCTCGGAAACTAGTAGGCCTAGAATTAAGATTTTTGGTTTAAAATATTCGTAATGAATGCCTCTACAAATCTTGTTATGGTCAAAACCACGCCAGACTTACCGTTTTTGAGAAAAAGTATGTGCATCGCACAATAACATACATATTTTCAGCTAAAAGTATGGCATAATTTGGTTTATTTTCATTTTCTCGGAAACTAGTAGGCCTAGAATTAAGATTTTTGGTTTAAAATGTTCGTAATGAATGCCTCTACAAATCTTGTTATGGTCAAAACCACGCCAGACTTACCGTTTTTGAGAAAAAATATGTGCATCGCACAATAACATACATATTTTCAGCTAAAAGTATGGCATAATTTGGTTTATTTTCATTTTCTCGGAAACTAGTAGGCCTAGAATTATGATTTTTGGTTTAAAATGTTCGTAGTGAATGCCTCTACAAATCTTGTTATGGTCAAAACCACGCCAGACTTACCGTTTTTGAGAAAAAATATGTGCATCGCACAATAACATACATATTTTCAGCTAAAAGTATGGCATAATTTGGTTTATTTTCATTTTCTCGGAAACTAGTAGGCCTAGAATAAAGTTTTTTGGTTTAAAATGTTCATAATGAATGCCTCTACAAATCTTGTTATGGTCAAAACCACGCCAGACTTACCGTTTTTGAGAAAAAATATGTGCATCGCACAATAACATACATATTTTCAGCTAAAAGTATGGCATAATTTGGTTTATTTTCATTTTCTCGGAAACTAGTAGGCCTAGAGTTAAGATTTTTGGTTTAAAATGTTCGTAATGAATGCCTTTACAAATCTTGTTGTGGTCAAAACCACGCCAGACTTACCGTTTTTGAGAAAAAATATGTGCATCGCACAATAACATACATATTTTCAGCTAAAAGTATGGCATAATTTGGTTTATTTTCATTTTCTCGGAAACTAGTAGGCCTAGAATTAAGATTTTTGGTTTAAAATGTTCGTAATGAATGCCTCTACAAATCTTGTTATGGTCAAAACCACGCCAGACTTACCGTTTTTGAGAAAATATATGTGCATCGCACAATAACATACATATTTTCAGCTAAAAGTATGGCATAATTTGGTTTATTTTCATTTTCTCGGAAACTAGTAGGCCTAGAGTTAAGATTTTTGGTTTAAAATGTTCGTAATGAATGCCTTTACAAATCTTGTTATGGTCAAAACCACGCCAGACTTACCGTTTTTGAGAAAAAATATGTGCATCGCACAATAACATACATATTTTCAGCTAAAAGTATGGCATAATTTGGTTTATTTTCATTTTCTCGGAAACTAGTAGGCCTAGAATTAAGATTTTTGGTTTAAAATGTTCGTAATGAATGCCTCTACAAATCTTGTTATGGTCAAAACCACGCCAGACTTACCGTTTTTGAGAAAAAATATGTGCATCGCACAATAACATACATATTTTTACATATTTTCAGCTAAAAGTATGGCATAATTTGGTTTATTTTCATTTTCTCGGAAACTAGTAGGCCTAGAATAAAGATTTTTGGTTTAAAATGTTCGCAATGAATGCCTCTACAAATCTTGTTATGGTCAAAACCACGCCAGACTTACCGTTTTTGAGAAAAAATATGTGCATCGCACAATAACATACATATTTTCAGCTAAAAGTATGCATAATTTGGTTTATTTTCATTTGCTCAGAAACTAGTAGGCCTAGAATTAAGATTTTTGGTTTAAAATGTTCGTAATAAATGCCTCTACAAATCTTGTTATGGTCAAAACCACGCCAGACTTACCGTTTTTGAGAAAAAATATGTGCATCGCACAATAACATACATATTTTTACATATCTTCAGCTAAAAGTATGGCATAATTTGGTTTATTTTCATTTTCTCGGAAACTAGTAGGCCTAAAATTAAGATTATTGGTTTAAAATGTTCGTAATGAATGCCTCTACAAATCTTGTTATGGTCAAAACCACGCCAGACTTACCGTTTTTGAGAAAAAATATGTGCATCGTACAATAACATACATATTTTCAGCTAAAAGTATGGCATAATTTGGTTTATTTTCATTTTCTCGGAAACTAGTAGGCCTAGAATTAAGATTTTTGGTTTAAAATGTTCGTAATGAATGCCTCTACAAATCTTGTTATGGTCAAAACCACGCCAGACTTACCGTTTTTGAGAAAAAATATGTGCATCGCACAATAACATACATATTTTTACATATTTTCAGCTAAAAGTATGGCATAATTTGGTTTATTTTCATTTTCTCGGAAACTAGTAGGCCTAGAATTAAGATTTTTGGTTTAAAATGTTCGTAATGAATGCCTCTACAAATCTTGTTATGGTCAAAACCACGCCAGACTTACCGTTTTTGAGAAAAAGTATGTGCATCGCACAATAACATACATATTTTCAGCTAAAAGTATGGCATAATTTGGTTTATTTTCATTTTCTCGGAAACTAGTAGGCCTAGAATTAAGATTTTTGGTTTAAAATGTTCGTAATGAATGCCTCTACAAATCTTGTTATGGTCAAAACCACGCCAGACTTACCGTTTTTGAGAAAAAATATGTGCATCGCACAATAACATACATATTTTTACATATTTTCAGCTAAAAGTATGGCATAATTTGGTTTATTTTCATTTTCTCGGAAACTAGTAGGCCTAGAATTAAGATTTTTGGTTTAAAATGTTCGTAATGAATGCCTCTACAAATCTTGTTATGGTCAAAACCACGCCAGACTTACCGTTTTTGAGAAAAAATATGTGCATCGCACAATAACATACATATTTTTACATATTTTCAGGTAAAAGTATGGCATAATTTGGTTTATTTTCATTTTCTCGGAAACTAGTAGGCCTAGAATTAAGATTTTTGGTTTAAAATGTTCGTATTGAATGCCTCTACAAATCTTGTTATGGTCAAAACCACGCCAGACTTACCGTTTTTGAGAAAAAATATGTGCATCACACAATAACATACATATTTTTACATATTTTCAGCTAAAAGTATGGCATAATTTGGTTTATTCTCATTTTCTCGGAAACTAGTAGGCCTAGAATTAAGATTTTTGGTTTAAAATGTTCGTAATGAATGCCTCTACAAATCTTGTTATGGTCAAAACCACGCCAGACTTACCGTTTTTGAGAAAAAATATGTGCATCGCACAATAACATGCATATTTTTACATATTTTCAGCTAAAAGTATGGCATAATTTGGTTTATTTTCATTTTCTCGGAAACTAGTAGGCCTAGAATTAAGATTTTTGGTTTAAAATGTTCGTAATGAATGCCTCTACAAATCTTGTTATGGTCAAAACCACGCCAGACTTACCGTTTTTGAGAAAAAATATGTGCATCGCACAATAACATGCATATTTTCAGCTAAAAGTATGGCATAATTTGGTTTATTTTCATTTTCTCGGAAACTAGTAGGCCTAGAATTAAGATTTTTGGTTTAAAATGTTCGTAATGAATGCCTCTACAAATCTTGTTATGGCCAAAACCACGCCAGACTTACCGTTTTTGAGAAAAAATATGTGCATCGCACAATAACATACATATTTTTACATATTTTCAGCTAAAAGTATGGCATAATTTGGTTTATTTTCATTTTCTCGGAAACTAGTAGGCCTAGAATTAAGATTTTTGGTTTAAAATGTTCGTAATAAATGCCTCTACAAATCTTGTTATGGTCAAAAACACGCCAGACTTACAGTTTTTGAGAAAAAATATGTGCATCCCACAATAACATACATATTTTCAGCTAAAAGTATGGCATAATTTGGTTTATTTTCATTTTCTCGGAAACTAGTAGGTCTAGAATTAAGATTTTTGGTTTAAAATGTTCGTAATGAATGCCTCTACAAATCTTGTTATGGTCAAAACCACGCCAGACTTACCGTTTTTGAGAAAAAATATGTGCATCGCACAATAACATACATATTTTTACATATTTTCAGCTAAAAGTATGGCATAATTTGGTTTATTTTCATTTTCTCGGAAACTAGTAGGCCTAGAATTAAGATTTTTGGTTTAAAATGTTCGTAATGAATGCCTCTACAAATCTTGTTATGGTCAAAAACACGCCAGACTTACAGTTTTTGAGAAAAAATATGTGCATCGCACAATAACATACATATTTTTACATATTTTCAGCTAAAAGTATGGCATAATTTGGTTTATTTTCATTTTCTCGGAAACTAGTAGGCCTAGAATTAAGATTTTTGGTTTAAAATGTTCGTAATGAATGCCTCTACAAATCTTGTTATGGTCAAAACCACGCCAGACTTACCGTTTTTGAGAAAAAATATGTGCATAGCACAATAACATACATATTTTTACATATTTTCAGCTAAAAGTATGGCATAATTTGGTTTATTTTCATTTTCTCGGAAACTAGTAGGCCTAGAATTAAGATTTTTGGTTTAAAATGTTCGTAATGAATGCCTCTACAAATCTTGTTATGATCAAAAAAAAGCCAGACTTACCGTTTTTGAGAAAAAATATGTGCATCGCACAATAACATACATATTTTCAGCTAAAAGTATGGCATAATTTGGTTTATTTTCATTTTCTCGGAAACTAGTAGGCCTAGAATTAAGATTTTTGGTTTAAAATGTTCGTAATAAATGCCTCTACAAATCTTGTTATGGTCAAAACCACGCCAGACTTACCGTTTTTGAGAAAAAATATGTGCATCGCACAATAACATACATATTTTTACATATTTTCAGCTAAAAGTATGGCATAATTTGGTTTATTTTCATTTTCTCGGAAACTAGTAGGCCTAGAATTAAGATTTTTGGTTTAAAATGTTCGTAATGAATGCCTCTACAAATCTTGTTATGGTCAAAACCACGCCAGACTTACCGTTTTTGAGAAAAAATATGTGCAACGCACAATAACATACATATTTTTACATATTTTCAGCTAAAAGTATGGCATAATTTGGTTTATTTTCATTTTCTCGGAAACTAGTAGGCCTAGAATTAAGATTTTTGGTTTAAAATGTTCGTAATGAATGCCTCTACAAATCTTGTTATGGTCAAAACCACGCCAGACTTACCGTTTTTGAGAAAAAATATGTGCATCGCACAATAACATACATATTTTCAGCTAAAAGTATGGCATAATTTGGTTTATTTTCATTTTCTCGGAAACTAGTAGGCCTAGAATTAAGATTTTTGGTTTAAAATGTTCGTAATGAATGCCTCTACAAATCTTGTTATGGTCAAAACCACGCCAGACTTACCGTTTTTGAGAAAAAATATGTGCATCGCACAATAACATACATATTTTTACATATTTTCAGCTAAAAGTATGGCATAATTTGGTTTATTTTCATTTTCTCGGAAACTAGTAGGCCTAGAATTAAGATTTTTGGTTTAAAATGTTCGTAATGAATGCCTCTACAAATCTTGTTATGGTCAAAAACACGCCAGACTTACCGTTTTTGAGAAAAAATATGTGCATCGCACAATAACATACATATTTTCAGCTAAAAGTATGGCATAATTTGGTTTATTTTCATTTTCTCGGAAACTAGTAGGCCTAGAATAAAGATTTTTGGTTTAAAATGTTCGTAATGAATGCCTCTACAAATCTTGTTATGGTCAAAACCACGCCAGACTTACCGTTTTTGAGAAAAAATATGTGCATCGCACAATAACATACATATTTTTACATATTTTCAGCTAAAAGTATGGCATAATTTGGTTTATTTTCATTTTCTCGGAAACTAGTAGGCCTAGAATTAAGATTTTTGGTTTAAAATGTTCGTAATGAATGCCTCTACAAATCTTGTTATGGTCAAAACCACGCCAGACTTACCGTTTTTGAGAAAAAATATGTGCATCGCACAATAACATACATATTTTTACATATTTTCAGCTAAAAGTATGGCATAATTTGGTTTATTTTCATTTTCTCGGAAACTAGTAGGCCTAGAATTAAGATTTTTGGTTTAAAATGTTCGTAATGAATGCCTCTACAAATCTTGTTATGGTCAAAACCACGCCAGACTTACCGTTTTTGAGAAAAAATATGTGCATCGCACAATAACATACATATTTTCAGCTAAAAGTATGGCATAATTTGGTTTATTTTCATTTTCTCGGAAACTAGTAGGCCTAGAATTAAGATTTTTGGTTTAAAATGTTCGTAATGAATGCCTCTACAAATCTTGTTATGGTCAAAACCACGCCAGACTTACCGTTTTTGAGAAAAAATATGTGCATCGCACAATAACATACATATTTTCAGCTAAAAGTATGGCATAATTTGGTTTATTTTCATTTTCTCGGAAACTAGTAGGCCTAGAATTAAGATTTTTGGTTTAAAATGTTCGTAATGAATGCCTCTACAAATCTTGTTATGGTCAAAACCACGCCAGACTTACCGTTTTTGAGAAAAAATATGTGCATCGCACAATAACATACATATTTTTACATATTTTCAGCTAAAAGTATGGCATAATTTGGTTTATTTTCATTTTCTCGGAAACTAGTAGGCCTAGAATTAAGATTTTTGGTTTAAAATGTTCGTAATGAATGCCTCTACAAATCTTGTTATGGTCAAAACCACGCCAGACTTACCGTTTTTGAGAAAAAATATGTGCATCGCACAATAACATACATATTTTTACATATTTTCAGCTAAAAGTATGGCATAATTTGGTTTATTTTCATTTTCTCGGAAACTAGTAGGCCTAGAATTAAGATTTTTGGTTTAAAATGTTCGTAATAAATGCCTCTACAAATCTTGTTATGGTCAAAAACACGCCAGACTTACCGTTTTTGAGAAAAAATATGTGCATCGCACAATAACATACATATTTTCAGCTAAAAGTATGGCATAATTTGGTTTATTTTCATTTTCTCGGAAACTAGCAGGCCTAGAATTAAGATTTTTGGTTTAAAATGTTCGTAATGAATGCCTCTACAAATCTTGTTATGGTCAAAACCACGCCAGACTTACCGTTTTTGAGAAAAAATATGTGCATCGCACAATAACATACATATTTTCAGCTAAAAGTATGGCATAATTTGGTTTATTTTCATTTTCTCGGAAACTAGTAGGCCTAGAATAAAGATTTTTGGTTTAAAATGTTCGTAATGAATGCCTCTACAAATCTTGTTATGGTCAAAACCACACCAGACTTACCGTTTTTGAGAAAAAATATGTGCATCGCACAATAACATACATATTTTCAGCTAAAAGTATGGCATAATTTGGTTTATTTTCATTTTCTCGGAAACTAGTAGGCCTAGAATTAAGATTTTTGGTTTAAAATGTTCGTAATGAATGCCTCTACAAATATTGTTATGGTCAAAACCACGCCAGACTTACAGTTTTTGAGAAAAAATATGTGCATCGCACAATAACATACATATTTTTACATATTTTCAGCTAAAAGTATGGCATAATTTGGTTTATTTTCATTTTCTCGGAAACTAGTAGGCCTAGAATTAAGATTTTTGGTTTAAAATGTTCATAATGAATGCCTCTACAAATCTTGTTATGGTCAAAACCACGCCAGACTTACCGTTTTTGAGAAAAAATATGTGCATCGTACAATAACATACATATTTTCAGCTAAAAGTATGGCATAATTTGGTTTATTTTCATTTTCTCGGAAACTAGTAGGCCTAGAATTAAGATTTTTGGTTTAAAATGTTCGTAATGAATGCCTCTACAAATCTTGTTATGGTCAAAACCACGCCAGACTTACCGTTTTTGAGAAAAAATATGTGCATCGCACAATAACATACATATTTTTACATATTTTCAGCTAAAAGTATGGCATAATTTGGTTTATTTTCATTTTCTCGGAAACTAGTAGGCCTAGAATTAAGATTTTTGGTTTAAAATGTTCGTAATGAATGCCTCTACAAATCTTGTTATGGTTAAAACCACGCCAGACTTACAGTTTTTGAGAAAAAATATGTGCATCGCACAATAACATACATATTTTTACATATTTTCAGCTAAAAGTATGGCATAATTTGGTTTATTTTCATTTTCTCGGAAACTAGTAGGCCTAGAATTAAGATTTTTGGTTTAAAATGTTCGTAATGAATGCCTCTACAAATCTTGTTATGGTCAAAACCACGCCAGACTTACCGTTTTTGAGAAAAAATATGTGCATCGCACAATAACATACATATTTTTACATATTTTCAGCTAAAAGTATGGCATAATTTGGTTTATTTTCATTTTCTCGGAAACTAGTAGGCCTAGAATAAAGATTTTTGGTTTAAAATGTTCGTAATGAATGCCTCTACAAATCTTGTTATGGTCAAAACCACGCCAGACTTACCGTTTTTGAGAAAAAATATGTGCATCGCACAATAACATACATATTTTCAGCTAAAAGTATGGCATAATTTGGTTTATTTTCATTTTCTCGGAAACTAGTAGGCCTAGAATTAAGATTTTTGGTTTAAAATGTTCGTAATGAATGCCTCTACAAATATTGTTATGGTCAAAACCACGCCAGACTTACAGTTTTTGAGAAAAAATATGTGCATCGCACAATAACATACATATTTTTACATATTTTCAGCTAAAAGTATGGCATAATTTGGTTTATTTTCATTTTCTCGGAAACTAGCAGGCCTAGAATTAAGATTTTTGGTTTAAAATGTTCGTAATGAATGCCTCTACAAATCTTGTTATGGTCAAAACCACGCCAGACTTACCGTTTTTGAGAAAAAATATGTGCATCGCACAATAACATACATATTTTCAGCTAAAAGTATGGCATAATTTGGTTTATTTTCATTTTCTCGGAAACTAGTAGGCCTAGAATAAAGATTTTTGGTTTAAAATGTTCGTAATGAATGCCTCTACAAATCTTGTTATGGTCAAAACCACGCCAGACTTACCGTTTTTGAGAAAAAATATGTGCATCGCACAATAACATACATATTTTCAGCTAAAAGTATGGCATAATTTGGTTTATTTTCATTTTCTCGGAAACTAGTAGGCCTAGAATTAAGATTTTTGGTTTAAAATGTTCGTAATGAATGCCTCTACAAATATTATTATGGTCAAAACCACGCCAGACTTACAGTTTTTGAGAAAAAATATGTGCATCGCACAATAACATACATATTTTTACATATTTTCAGCTAAAAGTATGGCATAATTTGGTTTATTTTCATTTTCTCGGAAACTAGTAGGCCTAGAATTAAGATTTTTGGTTTAAAATGTTCATAATGAATGCCTCTACAAATCTTGTTATGGTCAAAACCACGCCAGACTTACCGTTTTTGAGAAAAAATATGTGCATCGTACAATAACATACATATTTTCAGCTAAAAGTATGGCATAATTTGGTTTATTTTCATTTTCTCGGAAACTAGTAGGCCTAGAATTAAGATTTTTGGTTTAAAATGCTCGTAATGAATGCCTCTACAAATCTTGTTATGGTCAAAACCACGCCAGACTTACCGTTTTTGAGAAAAAATATGTGCATCGCACAATAACATACATATTTTTACATATTTTCAGCTAAAAGTATGGCATAATTTGGTTTATTTTCATTTTCTCGGAAACTAGTAGGCCTAGAATTAAGATTTTTGGTTTAAAATGTTCGTAATGAATGCCTCTACAAATCTTGTTATGGTTAAAACCACGCCAGACTTACAGTTTTTGAGAAAAAATATGTGCATCGCACAATAACATACATATTTTTACATATTTTCAGCTAAAAGTATGGCATAATTTGGTTTATTTTCATTTTCTCGGAAACTAGTAGGCCTAGAATTAAGATTTTTGGTTTAAAATGTTCGTAATGAATGCCTCTACAAATCTTGTTATGGTCAAAACCACGCCAGACTTACCGTTTTTGAGAAAAAATATGTGCATCGCACAATAACATACATATTTTCAGCTAAAAGTATGGCATAATTTGGTTTATTTTCATTTTCTCGGAAACTAGTAGGCCTAGAATTAAGATTTTTGGTTTAAAATGTTCGTAATGAATGCCTCTACAAATATTGTTATGGTCAAAACCACGCCAGACTTACAGTTTTTGAGAAAAAATATGTGCATCGCACAATAACATACATATTTTTACATATTTTCAGCTAAAAGTATGGCATAATTTGGTTTATTTTCATTTTCTCGGAAACTAGTAGGCCTAGAATTAAGATTTTTGGTTTAAAATGTTCATAATGAATGCCTCTACAAATCTTGTTATGGTCAAAACCACGCCAGACTTACCGTTTTTGAGAAAAAATATGTGCATCGTACAATAACATACATATTTTCAGCTAAAAGTATGGCATAATTTGGTTTATTTTCATTTTCTCGGAAACTAGTAGGCCTAGAATTAAGATTTTTGGTTTAAAATGTTCGTAATGAATGCCTCTACAAATCTTGTTATGGTCAAAACCACGCCAGACTTACCGTTTTTGAGAAAAAATATGTGCATCGCACAATAACATACATATTTTTACATATTTTCAGCTAAAAGTATGGCATAATTTGGTTTATTTTCATTTTCTCGGAAACTAGTAGGCCTAGAATTAAGATTTTTGGTTTAAAATGTTCGTAATGAATGCCTCTACAAATCTTGTTATGGTTAAAACCACGCCAGACTTACAGTTTTTGAGAAAAAATATGTGCATCGCACAATAACATACATATTTTTACATATTTTCAGCTAAAAGTATGGCATAATTTGGTTTATTTTCATTTTCTCGGAAACTAGTAGGCCTAGAATTAAGATTTTTGGTTTAAAATGTTCGTAATGAATGCCTCTACAAATCTTGTTATGGTCAAAACCACGCCAGACTTACCGTTTTTGAGAAAAAATATGTGCATCGCACAATAACATACATATTTTTACATATTTTCAGCTAAAAGTATGGCATAATTTGGTTTATTTTCATTTTCTCGGAAACTAGTAGGCCTAGAATTAAGATTTTTGGTTTAAAATGTTCGTAATGAATGCCTCTACAAATCTTGTTATGGTCAAAACCACGCCAGACTTACCGTTTTTGAGAAAAAATATGTGCATCGCACAATAACATACATATTTTTACATATTTTCAGCTAAAAGTATGGCATAATTTGGTTTATTTTCATTTTCTCGGAAACTAGTAGGCCTGGAATTAAGATTTTTGGTTTAAAATGTTCGTAATGAATGCCTCTACAAATCTTGTTATGGTCAAAACCACGCCAGACTTACCGTTTTTGAGAAAAAAATATGTGCATCGCACAATAACATACATATTTTTACATATTTTCAGCTAAAAGTATGGCATAATTTGGTTTATTTTCATTTTCTCGGAAACTAGTAGGCCTAGAATTAAGATTTTTGGTTTAAAATGTTCGTAATGAATGATTCTACAAACCTTGTTATGGTCAAAAACACGCCAGACTTACAGTTTTTGAGAAAAAATATGTGCATCGCACAATAACATACATATTTTTACATATTTTCAGCTAAAAGTATGGCATAATTTGGTTTATTTTCATTTTCTCGGAAACTAGTAGGCCTGGAATTAAGATTTTTGGTTTAAAATGTTCGTAATGAATGCCTCTACAAATCTTGTTATGGTCAAAACCACGCCAGACTTACCGTTTTTGAGAAAAAATATGTGCATCGCACAATAACATACATATTTTTACATATTTTCAGCTAAAAGTATGGCATAATTTGGTTTATTTTCATTTTCTCGGAAACTAGTAGGCCTAGAATTAAGATTTTTGGTTTAAAATGTTCGTAATGAATGCTTCTACAAATCTTGTTATGGTCAAAACCACGCCAGACTTACCGTTTTTGAGAAAAAATATGTGCATCGCACAATAACATGCATATTTTTACATATTTTCAGCTAAAAGTATGGCATAATTTGGTTTATTTTCATTTTCTCGGAAACTAGTAGGCCTAGAATTAAGATTTTTGGTTTAAAATGTTCGTAATGAATGCCTCTACAAATCTTGTTATGGTCAAAACTACGCCAGACTTACCGTTTTTGAGAAAAAATATGTGCATCGCACAATAACATACATATTTTTACATATTTTCAGCTAAAAGTATGGCATAATTTGGTTTATTTTGATTTTTTCGGAAACTAGTAGGCCTAGAATTAAGATTTTTGGTTTAAAATGTTCGTAATGAATGCCTCTACAAATCTTGTTATGGTCAAAACCACGCCAGACTTACCGTTTTTGAGAAAAAATATGTGCATCGCACAATAACATACATATTTTTACATATTTTCAGCTAAAAGTATGGCATAATTTGGTTTATTTTCATTTTCTCGGAAACTAGTAGGCCTAGAATAAAGATTTTTGGTTTAAAATGTTCGTAATGAATGCCTCTACAAATCTTGTTATGGTCAAAACCACGCCAGACTTACCGTTTTTGAGAAAAAATATGTGCATCGCACAATAACATACATATTTTCAGCTAAAAGTATGGCATAATTTGGTTTATTTTCATTTTCTCGGAAACTAGTAGGCCTAGAATTAAGATTTTTGGTTTAAAATGTTCGTAATGAATGCCTCTACAAATATTGTTATGGTCAAAACCACGCCAGACTTACAGTTTTTGAGAAAAAATATGTGCATCGCACAATAACATACATATTTTTACATATTTTCAGCTAAAAGTATGGCATAATTTGGTTTATTTTCATTTTCTCGGAAACTAGTAGGCCTAGAATTAAGATTTTTGGTTTAAAATGTTCATAATGAATGCCTCTACAAATCTTGTTATGGTCAAAACCACGCCAGACTTACCGTTTTTGAGAAAAAATATGTGCATCGTACAATAACATACATATTTTCAGCTAAAAGTATGGCATAATTTGGTTTATTTTCATTTTCTCGGAAACTAGTAGGCCTAGAATTAAGATTTTTGGTTTAAAATGTTCGTAATGAATGCCTCTACAAATCTTGTTATGGTCAAAACCACGCCAGACTTACCGTTTTTGAGAAAAAATATGTGCATCGCACAATAACATACATATTTTTACATATTTTCAGCTAAAAGTATGGCATAATTTGGTTTATTTTCATTTTCTCGGAAACTAGTAGGCCTAGAATTAAGATTTTTGGTTTAAAATGTTCGTAATGAATGCCTCTACAAATCTTGTTATGGTTAAAACCACGCCAGACTTACAGTTTTTGAGAAAAAATATGTGCATCGCACAATAACATACATATTTTTACATATTTTCAGCTAAAAGTATGGCATAATTTGGTTTATTTTCATTTTCTCGGAAACTAGTAGGCCTAGAATTAAGATTTTTGGTTTAAAATGTTCGTAATGAATGCCTCTACAAATCTTGTTATGGTCAAAACCACGCCAGACTTACCGTTTTTGAGAAAAAATATGTGCATCGCACAATAACATACATATTTTTACATATTTTCAGCTAAAAGTATGGCATAATTTGGTTTATTTTCATTTTCTCGGAAACTAGTAGGCCTAGAATTAAGATTTTTGGTTTAAAATGTTCGTAATGAATGCCTCTACAAATCTTGTTATGGTCAAAACCACGCCAGACTTACCGTTTTTGAGAAAAAATATGTGCATCGCACAATAACATACATATTTTTACATATTTTCAGCTAAAAGTATGGCATAATTTGGTTTATTTTCATTTTCTCGGAAACTAGTAGGCCTGGAATTAAGATTTTTGGTTTAAAATGTTCGTAATGAATGCCTCTACAAATCTTGTTATGGTCAAAACCACGCCAGACTTACCGTTTTTGAGAAAAAATATGTGCATCGCACAATAACATACATATTTTTACATATTTTCAGCTAAAAGTATGGCATAATTTGGTTTATTTTCATTTTCTCGGAAACTAGTAGGCCTAGAATTAAGATTTTTGGTTTAAAATGTTCGCAATGAATGATTCTACAAACCTTGTTATGGTCAAAAACACGCCAGACTTACAGTTTTTGAGAAAAAATATGTGCATCGCACAATAACATACATATTTTTACATATTTTCAGCTAAAAGTATGGCATAATTTGGTTTATTTTCATTTTCTCGGAAACTAGTAGGCCTGGAATTAAGATTTTTAGTTTAAAATGTTCGTAATGAATGCCTCTACAAATCTTGTTATGGTCAAAACCACGCCAGACTTACCGTTTTTGAGAAAAAATATGTGCATCGCACAATAACATACATATTTTTACATATTTTCAGCTAAAAGTATGGCATAATTTGGTTTATTTTCATTTTCTCGGAAACTAGTAGGCCTAGAATTAAGATTTTTGGTTTAAAATGTTCGTAATGAATGCTTCTACAAATCTTGTTATGGTCAAAACCACGCCAGACTTACCGTTTTTGAGAAAAAATATGTGCATCGCACAATAACATGCATATTTTTACATATTTTCAGCTAAAAGTATGGCATAATTTGGTTTATTTTCATTTTCTCGGAAACTAGTAGGCCTAGAATTAAGATTTTTGGTTTAAAATGTTCGTAATGAATGCCTCTACAAATCTTCTTATGGTCAAAACTACGCCAGACTTACCGTTTTTGAGAAAAAATATGTGCATCGCACAATAACATACATATTTTTACATATTTTCAGCTAAAAGTATGGCATAATTTGGTTTATTTTCATTTTTTCGGAAACTAGTAGGCCTAGAATTAAGATTTTTGGTTTAAAATGTTCGTAATGAATGCCTCTACAAATCTTGTTATGGTCAAAACCACGCCAGACTTACCGTTTTTGAGAAAAAATATGTGCATCGCACAATAACATACATATTTTCAGCTAAAAGTATGGCATAATTTGGTTTATTTTCATTTTCTCGGAAACTAGCAGGCCTAGAATTAAGATTTTTGGTTTAAAATGTTCGTAATGAATGCCTCTACAAATCTTGTTATGGTCAAAACCACGCCAGACTTACCGTTTTTGAGAAAAAATATGTGCATCGCACAATAACATACATATTTTTACATATTTTCAGCTAAAAGTATGGCATAATTTGGTTTATTTTCATTTTCTCGGAAACTAGTAGGCCTAGAATAAAGATTTTTGGTTTAAAATGTTCGTAATGAATGCCTCTACAAATCTTGTTATGGTCAAAACCACGCCAGACTTACCGTTTTTGAGAAAAAATATGTGCATCGCACAATAACATACATATTTTCAGCTAAAAGTATGGCATAATTTGGTTTATTTTCATTTTCTCGGAAACTAGTAGGCCTAGAATTAAGATTTTTGGTTTAAAATGTTCGTAATGAATGCCTCTACAAATCTTGTTATGGTCAAAACCACGCCAGACTTACCGTTTTTGAGAAAAAATATGTGCATCGCACAATAACATACATATTTTTACATATTTTCAGCTAAAAGTATGGCATAATTTGGTTTATTTTCATTTTCTCGGAAACTAGTAGGCCTAGAATTAAGATTTTTGGTTTAAAATGTTCATAATGAATGCCTCTACAAATCTTGTTATGGTCAAAACCACGCCAGACTTACCGTTTTTGAGAAAAAATATGTGCATCGTACAATAACATACATATTTTCAGCTAAAAGTATGGCATAATTTGGTTTATTTTCATTTTCTCGGAAACTAGTAGGCCTAGAATTAAGATTTTTGGTTTAAAATGCTCGTAATGAATGCCTCTACAAATCTTGTTATGGTCAAAACCACGCCAGACTTACCGTTTTTGAGAAAAAATATGTGCATCGCACAATAACATACATATTTTTACATATTTTCAGCTAAAAGTATGGCATAATTTGGTTTATTTTCATTTTCTCGGAAACTAGTAGGCCTAGAATTAAGATTTTTGGTTTAAAATGTTCGTAATGAATGCCTCTACAAATCTTGTTATGGTTAAAACCACGCCAGACTTACAGTTTTTGAGAAAAAATATGTGCATCGCACAATAACATACATATTTTTACATATTTTCAGCTAAAAGTATGGCATAATTTGGTTTATTTTCATTTTCTCGGAAACTAGTAGGCCTAGAATTAAGATTTTTGGTTTAAAATGTTCGTAATGAATGCCTCTACAAATCTTGTTATGGTCAAAACCACGCCAGACTTACCGTTTTTGAGAAAAAATATGTGCATCGCACAATGACATACATATTTTTACATATTTTCAGCTAAAAGTATGGCATAATTTGGTTTATTTTCATTTTCTCGGAAACTAGTAGGCCTAGAATAAAGATTTTTGGTTTAAAATGTTCGTAATGAATGCCTCTACAAATCTTGTTATGGTCAAAACCACGCCAGACTTACCGTTTTTGAGAAAAAATATGTGCATCGCACAATAACATACATATTTTCATCTAAAAGTATGGCATAATTTGGTTTATTTTCATTTTCTCGGAAACTAGTAGGCCTAGAATTAAGATTTTTGGTTTAAAATGTTCGTAATGAATGCCTCTACAAATATTGTTATGGTCAAAACCACGCCAGACTTACAGTTTTTGAGAAAAAATATGTGCATCGCACAATAACATACATATTTTTACATATTTTCAGCTAAAAGTATGGCATAATTTGGTTTATTTTCATTTTCTCGGAAACTAGTAGGCCTAGAATTAAGATTTTTGGTTTAAAATGTTCATAATGAATGCCTCTACAAATCTTGTTATGGTCAAAACCACGCCAGACTTACCGTTTTTGAGAAAAAATATGTGCATCGTACAATAACATACATATTTTCAGCTAAAAGTATGGCATAATTTGGTTTATTTTCATTTTCTCGGAAACTAGTAGGCCTAGAATTAAGATTTTTGGTTTAAAATGTTCGTAATGAATGCCTCTACAAATCTTGTTATGGTCAAAACCACGCCAGACTTACCGTTTTTGAGAAAAAAAATGTGCATCGCACAATAACATACATATTTTTACATATTTTCAGCTAAAAGTATGGCATAATTTGGTTTATTTTCATTTTCTCGGAAACTAGTAGGCCTAGAATTAAGATTTTTGGTTTAAAATGTTCGTAATGAATGCCTCTACAAATCTTGTTATGGTTAAAACCACGCCAGACTTACAGTTCTTGAGAAAAAATATGTGCATCGCACAATAACATACATATTTTTACATATTTTCAGCTAAAAGTATGGCATAATTTGGTTTATTTTCATTTTCTCGGAAACTAGTAGGCCTAGAATTAAGATTTTTGGTTTAAAATGTTCGTAATGAATGCCTCTACAAATCTTGTTATGGTCAAAACCACGCCAGACTTACCGTTTTTGAGAAAAAATATGTGCATCGCACAATAACATACATATTTTTACATATTTTCAGCTAAAAGTATGGCATAATTTGGTTTATTTTCATTTTCTCGGAAACTAGTAGGCCTAGAATTAAGATTTTTGGTTTAAAATGTTCGTAATGAATGCCTCTACAAATCTTGTTATGGTCAAAACCACGCCAGACTTACCGTTTTTGAGAAAAAATATGTGCATCGCACAATAACATACATATTTTTACATATTTTCAGCTAAAAGTATGGCATAATTTGGTTTATTTTCATTTTCTCGGAAACTAGTAGGCCTAGAATTAAGATTTTTGGTTTAAAATGTTCGTAATGAATGCCTCTACAAATCTTGTTATGGTCAAAACCACGCCAGACTTACCGTTTTTGAGAAAAAATATGTGCATCGCACAATAACATACATATTTTTACATATTTTCAGCTAAAAGTATGGCATAATTTGGTTTATTTTCATTTTCTCGGAAACTAGTAGGCCTGGAATTAAGATTTTTGGTTTAAAATGTTCGTAATGAATGCCTCTACAAATCTTGTTATGGTCAAAACCACGCCAGACTTACCGTTTTTGAGAAAAAATATGTGCATCGCACAATAACATACATATTTTTACATATTTTCAGCTAAAAGTATGGCATAATTTGGTTTATTTTCATTTTCTCGGAAACTAGTAGGCCTAGAATTAAGATTTTTGGTTTAAAATGTTCGTAATGAATGATTCTACAAATCTCGTTATGGTCAAAAACACGCCAGACTTACAGTTTTTGAGAAAAAATATGTGCATCGCACAATAACATACATATTTTTACATATTTTCAGCTAAAAGTATGGCATAATTTGGTTTATTTTCATTTTCTCGGAAACTAGTAGGCCTGGAATTAAGATTTTTGGTTTAAAATGTTCGTAATGAATGCCTCTACAAATCTTGTTATGGTCAAAACCACGCCAGACTTACCGTTTTTGAGAAAAAATATGTGCATCGCACAATAACATACATATTTTCAGCTAAAAGTATGGCATAATTTGGTTTATTTTCATTTTCTCGGAAACTAGTAGGCCTAGAATTAAGATTTTTGGTTTAAAATGTTCGTAATGAATGCTTCTACAAATCTTGTTATGGTCAAAACCACGCCAGACTTACCGTTTTTGAGAAAAAATATGTGCATCGCACAATAACATGCATATTTTTACATATTTTCAGCTAAAAGTATGGCATAATTTGGTTTATTTTCATTTTCTCGGAAACTAGTAGGCCTAGAATTAAGATTTTTGGTTTAAAATGTTCGTAATGAATGCCTCTACAAATCTTGTTATGGTCAAAACTACGCCAGACTTACCGTTTTTGAGAAAAAATATGTGCATCGCACAATAACATACATATTTTTACATATTTTCAGCTAAAAGTATGGCATAATTTGGTTTATTTTCATTTTCTCGGAAACTAGTAGGCCTAGAATTAAGATTTTTGGTTTAAAATGTTCGTAATGAATGCCTCTACAAATCTTGTTATGGTCAAAACCACGCCAGACTTACCGTTTTTGAGAAAAAATATGTGCATCGCACAATAACATACATATTTTTACATATTTTCAGCTAAAAGTATGGCATAATTTGGTTTATTTTCATTTTTTCGGAAACTAGTAGGCCTAGAATTAAGATTTTTGGTTTAAAATGTTCGTAATGAATGCCTCTACAAATCTTGTTATGGTCAAAACCACGCCAGACTTACCGTTTTTGAGAAAAAATATGTGCATCGCACAATAACATACATATTTTTACATATTTTCAGCTAAAAGTATGGCATAATTTGGTTTATTTTCATTTTCTCGGAAACTAGTAGGCCTAGAATTAAGATTTTTGGTTTAAAATGTTCGTAATGAATGCCTCTACAAATCTTGTTATGGTCAAAACCACGCCAGACTTACCGTTTTTGAGAAAAAATATGTGCATCGCACAATAACATACATATTTTTACATATTTTCAGCTAAAAGTATGGCATAATTTGGTTTATTTTCATTTTCTCGGAAACTAGTAGGCCTAGAATTAAGATTTTTGGTTTAAAATGTTCGTAATGAATGCCTCTACAAATCTTGTTATGGTCAAAACCACGCCAGACTTACCGTTTTTGAGAAAAAATATGTGCATCGCACAATAACATACATATTTTTACATATTTTCAGCTAAAAGTATGGCATAATTTGGTTTATTTTCATTTTCTCGGAAACTAGTAGGCCTAGAATTAAGATTTTTGGTTTAAAATGTTCGTAATGAATGCCTCTACAAATCTTGTTATGGTCAAAACCACGCCAGACTTACCGTTTTTGAGAAAAAATATGTGCATCGCACAATAACATACATATTTTTACATATTTTCAGCTAAAAGTATGGCATAATTTGGTTTATTTTCATTTTCTCGGAAACTAGTAGGCCTGGAATTAAGATTTTTGGTTTAAAATGTTCGTAATGAATGCCTCTACAAATCTTGTTATGGTCAAAACCACGCCAGACTTACCGTTTTTGAGAAAAAATATGTGCATCGCACAATAACATACATATTTTTACATATTTTCAGCTAAAAGTATGGCATAATTTGGTTTATTTTCATTTTCTCGGAAACTAGTAGGCCTAGAATTAAGATTTTTGGTTTAAAATGTTCGTAATGAATGATTCTACAAATCTTGTTATGGTCAAAAACACGCCAGACTTACAGTTTTTGAGAAAAAATATGTGCATCGCACAATAACATACATATTTTTACATATTTTCAGCTAAAAGTATGGCATAATTTGGTTTATTTTCATTTTCTCGGAAACTAGTAGGCCTGGAATTAAGATTTTTGGTTTAAAATGTTCGTAATGAATGCCTCTACAAATCTTGTTATGGTCAAAACCACGCCAGACTTACCGTTTTTGAGAAAAAATATGTGCATCGCACAATAACATACATATTTTTACATATTTTCAGCTAAAAGTATGGCATAATTTGGTTTATTTTCATTTTCTCGGAAACTAGTAGGCCTAGAATTAAGATTTTTGGTTTAAAATGTTCGTAATGAATGCTTCTACAAATCTTGTTATGGTCAAAACCACGCCAGACTTACCGTTTTTGAGAAAAAATATGTGCATCGCACAATAACATGCATATTTTTACATATTTTCAGCTAAAAGTATGGCATAATTTGGTTTATTTTCATTTTCTCGGAAACTAGTAGGCCTAGAATTAAGATTTTTGGTTTAAAATGTTCGTAATGAATGCCTCTACAAATCTTCTTATGGTCAAAACTACGCCAGACTTACCGTTTTTGAGAAAAAATATGTGCATCGCACAATAACATACATATTTTTACATATTTTCAGCTAAAAGTATGGCATAATTTGGTTTATTTTCATTTTCTCGGAAACTAGTAGGCCTAGAATTAAGATTTTTGGTTTAAAATGTTCGTAATGAATGCCTCTACAAATCTTGTTATGGTCAAAACCACGCCAGACTTACCGTTTTTGAGAAAAAATATGTGCATCGCACAATAACATACATATTTTTACATATTTTCAGCTAAAAGTATGGCATAATTTGGTTTATTTTCATTTTTTCGGAAACTAGTAGGCCTAGAATTAAGATTTTTGGTTTAAAATGTTCGTAATGAATGCCTCTACAAATCTTGTTATGGTCAAAACCACGCCAGACTTACCGTTTTTGAGAAAAAATATGTGCATCGCACAATAACATACATATTTTTACATATTTTCAGCTAAAAGTATGGCATAATTTGGTTTATTTTCATTTTCTCGGAAACTAGTAGGCCTAGAATTAAGATTTTTGGTTTAAAATGTTCGTAATGAATGCCTCTACAAATCTTGTTATGGTCAAAACCACGCCAGACTTACCGTTTTTGAGAAAAAATATGTGCATCGCACAATAACATACATATTTTCAGCTAAAAGTATGGCATAATTTGGTTTATTTTCATTTTCTCGGAAACTAGTAGGCCTAGAATTAAGATTTTTGGTTTAAAATGTTCGTAATGAATGCCTCTACAAATCTTGTTATGGTCAAAACCACGCCAGACTTACCGTTTTTGAGAAAAAATATGTGCATCGCACAATAACATACATATTTTTACATATTTTCAGCTAAAAGTATGGCATAATTTGGTTTATTTTCATTTTCTCGGAAACTAGTAGGCCTAGAATTAAGATTTTTAGTTTAAAATGTTCGTAATGAATGCCTCTACAAATCTTGTTATGGTCAAAACCACGCCAGACTTACCGTTTTTGAGAAAAAATATGTGCATCGCACAATAACATACATATTTTCAGCTAAAAGTATGGCATAATTTGGTTTATTTTCATTTTCTCGGAAACTAGTAGGCCTAGAATTAAGATTTTTAGTTTAAAATGTTCGTAATGAATGCCTCTACAAATCTTGTTATGGTCAAAACCACGCCAGACTTACAGTTTTTGAGAAAAAATATGTGCATCGCACAATAACATACATATTTTTACATATTTTCAGCTAAAAGTATGGCATAATTTGGTTTATTTTCATTTTCTCGGAAACTAGTAGGCCTAGAATTAAGATTTTTGGTTTAAAATGTTCGTAATGAATGCCTCTACAAATCTTGTTATGGTCAAAACCACGCCAGACTTACCGTTTTTGAGAAAAAATATGTGCATCGCACAATAACATACATATTTTCAGCTAGAAGTATGGCATAATTTGGTTTATTTTCATTTTCTCTGAAACTAGTAGGCCTAGAATTAAGATTTTTGGTTTAAAATGTTCATAATGAATGCCTCTACAAATCTTGTTATGGTCAAAACCACGCCAGACTTACCGTTTTTGAGAAAAAATATGTGCATCGCACAATAACATACATATTTTTACATATTTTCAGCTAAAAGTATGGCATAATTTGGTTTATTTTCATTTTCTCGGAAACTAGTAGGCCTAGAATTAAGATTTTTGGTTTAAAATGTTCGTAATGAATGCCTCTACAAATCTTGTTATGGTCAAAACCACGCCAGGCTTACCGTTTTTGAGAAAAAATATGTGCATCGCACAATAACATACATATTTTCAGCTAAAAGTATGGCATAATTTGGTTTATTTTCATTTTCTCGGAAACTAGTAGGCCTAGAATTAAGATTTTTGGTTTAAAATGTTCGTAATGAATGCCTCTACAAATCTTGTTATGGTCAAAACCACGCCAGACTTACCGTTTTTGAGAAAAAATATGTGCATCGCACAATAACATACATATTTTTACATATTTTCAGCTAAAAGTATGGCATAATTTGGTTTATTTTCATTTTCTCGGAAACTAGTAGGCCTAGAATTAAGATTTTTGGTTTAAAATGTTCGTAATGAATGCCTCTACAAATCTTGTTATGGTCAAAACCACGCCAGACTTACCGTTTTTGAGAAAAAATATGTGCATCGCACAATAACATACATATTTTCAGCTAAAAGTATGGCATAATTTGGTTTATTTTCATTTTCTCGGAAACTAGTAGGCCTAGAATTAAGATTTTTGGTTTAAAATGTTCGTAATGAATGCCTCTACAAATCTTGTTATAGTCAAAACCACGCCAGACTTACCGTTTTTGAGAAAAAATATGTGCATCGCACAATAACATACATATTTTTACATATTTTCAGCTAAAAGTATGGCATAATTTGATTTATTTTCATTTTCTCGGAAACTAGTAGGCCTAGAATTAAGATTTTTGGTTTAAAATGTTCGTAATGAATGCCTCTACAAATCTTGTTATGGTCAAAACCACGCCAGACTTACCGTTTTTGAGAAAAAATATGTGCATCGCACAATAACATACATATTTTCAGCTAAAAGTATGGCATAATTTGGTTTATTTTCATTTTCTCGGAAACTAGTAGGCCTAGAATTAAGATTTTTGGTTTAAAATGTTCGTAATGAATGCCTCTACAAATCTTGTTATGGTCAAAACCACGCCAGACTTACAGTTTTTGAGAAAAAATATGTGCATCGCACAATAACATACATATTTTTACATATTTTCAGCTAAAAGTATGGCATAATTTGGTTTATTTTCATTTTCTCGGAAACTAGTAGGCCTAGAATTAAGATTTTTGGTTTAAAATGTTCGTAATGAATGCCTCTACAAATCTTGTTATGGTCAAAACCACGCCAGACTTACCGTTTTTGAGAAAAAATATGTGCATCGCACAATAACATACATATTTTTACATATTTTCAGCTAAAAGTATGGCATAATTTGGTTTATTTTCATTTTCTCGGAAACTAGTAGGCCTAGAATTAAGATTTTTGGTTTAAAATGTTCGTAATGAATGCCTCTACAAATCTTGTTATGGTCAAAACCACGCCAGACTTACCGTTTTTGAGAAAAAATATGTGCATCGCACAATAACATACATATTTTTACATATTTTCAGCTAAAAGTATGGCATAATTTGATTTATTTTCATTTTCTCGGAAACTAGTAGGCCTAGAATTAAGATTTTTGGTTTAAAATGTTCGTAATGAATGCCTCTACAAATCTTGTTATGGTCAAAACCACGCCAGACTTACCGTTTTTGAGAAAAAATATGTGCATCGCACAATAACATACATATTTTTACATATTTTCAGCTAAAAGTATGGCATAATTTGGTTTATTTTCATTTTCTCGGAAACTAGTAGGCCTAGAATTAAGATTTTTGGTTTAAAATGTTCATAATGAATGCCTCTACAAATCTTGTTATGGTCAAAACCACGCCAGACTTACCGTTTTTGAGAAAAAATATGTGCATCGCACAATAACATACATATTTTTACATATTTTCAGCTAAAAGTATGGCATAATTTGATTTATTTTCATTTTCTCGGAAACTAGTAGGCCTAGAATTAAGATTTTTGGTTTAAAATGTTCGTAATGAATGCTTCTACATATCTTGTTATGGTCGAAACCACGCCAGACTTACCGTTTTTAAGAAAAAATATGTGCGTCGCACAATAACATACATATTTTTACATATTTTCAGCTAAAAGTATGGCATAATTTGGTTTATTTTCATTTTCTCGGAAACTAGTAGGCCTGGAATTAAGATTTTTGGTTTAAAATGTTCGTAATGAATGCCTCTACAAATCTTGTTATGGTCAAAACCACGCCAGACTTACCGTTTTTGAGAAAAAATATGTGCATCGCACAATAACATACATATTTTCAGCTAAAAGTATGGCATAATTTGGTTTATTTTAATTTTCTCGGAAACTAGTAGGCCTAGAATTAAGATTTTTGGTTTAAAATGTTCGTAATGAATGCCTCTACAAATCTTGTTATGGTCAAAACCACGCCAGACTTACCGTTTTTGAGAAAAAATATGTGCATCGCACAATAACATACATATTTTTACATATTTTCAGCTAAAAGTATGGCATAATTTGATTTATTTTCATTTTCTCGGAAACTAGTAGGCCTAGAATTAAGATTTTTGGTTTAAAATGTTCGTAATGAATGCCTCTACAAATCTTGTTATGGTCAAAACCACGCCAGACTTACCGTTTTTGAGAAAAAATATGTGCATCGCACAATAACATACATATTTTCAGCTAAAAGTATGGCATAATTTGGTTTATTTTCATTTTCTCGGAAACTAGTAGGCCTAGAATTAAGATTTTTGGTTTAAAATGTTCATAATGAATGCCTCTACAAATCTTGTTATGGTCAAAACCACGCCAGACTTACCGTTTTTGAGAAAAAATATGTGCATCGCACAATAACATACATATTTTTACATATTTTCAGCTAAAAGTATGGCATAATTTGATTTATTTTCATTTTCTCGGAAACTAGTAGGCCTAGAATTAAGATTTTTGGTTTAAAATGTTCGTAATGAATGCTTCTACATATCTTGTTATGGTCGAAACCACGCCAGACTTACCGTTTTTAAGAAAAAATATGTGCGTCGCACAATAACATACATATTTTTACATATTTTCAGCTAAAAGTATGGCATAATTTGGTTTATTTTCATTTTCTCGGAAACTAGTAGGCCTGGAATTAAGATTTTTGGTTTAAAATGTTCGTAATGAATGCCTCTACAAATCTTGTTATGGTCAAAACCACGCCAGACTTACCGTTTTTGAGAAAAAATATGTGCATCGCACAATAACATACATATTTTTACATATTTTCAGCTAAAAGTATGGCATAATTTGGTTTATTTTCATTTTCTCGGAAACTAGTAGACCTGGAATTTAGATTTTTGGTTTAAAATGTTCGTAATGAATGCCTCTACAAATCTTGTTATGGTCAAAACCACGCCAGACTTACCGTTTTTGAGAAAAAATATGTGCATCGCACAATAACATACATATTTTTACATATTTTCAGCTAAAAGTATGGCATAATTTGGTTTATTTTCATTTTCTCGGAAACTAGTAGGCCTAGAATTAAGATTTTTGGTTTAAAATGTTCGTAATGAATGCCTCTACAAATCTTGTTATGGTCAAAACCACGCCAGACTTACCGTTTTTGAGAAAAAATATGTGCATCGCACAATAACATACATATTTTTACATATTTTCAGCTAAAAGTATGGCATAATTTGGTTTATTTTCATTTTCTCGGAAACTAGTAGGCCTAGAATTAAGATTTTTGGTTTAAAATGTTCATAATGAATGCCTCTACAAATCTTGTTATGGTCAAAACCACGCCAGACTTACCGTTTTTGAGAAAAAATATGTGCATCGCACAATAACATACATATTTTTACATATTTTCAGCTAAAAGTATGGCATAATTTGATTTATTTTCATTTTCTCGGAAACTAGTAGGCCTAGAATTAAGATTTTTGGTTTAAAATGTTCGTAATGAATGCTTCTACATATCTTGTTATGGTCGAAACCACGCCAGACTTACCGTTTTTAAGAAAAAATATGTGCGTCGCACAATAACATACATATTTTTACATATTTTCAGCTAAAAGTATGGCATAATTTGGTTTATTTTCATTTTCTCGGAAACTAGTAGGCCTGGAATTAAGATTTTTGGTTTAAAATGTTCGTAATGAATGCCTCTACAAATCTTGTTATGGTCAAAACCACGCCAGACTTACCGTTTTTGAGAAAAAATATGTGCATCGCACAATAACATACATATTTTTACATATTTTCAGCTAAAAGTATGGCATAATTTGGTTTATTTTCATTTTCTCGGAAACTAGTAGACCTGGAATTTAGATTTTTGGTTTAAAATGTTCGTAATGAATGCCTCTACAAATCTTGTTATGGTCAAAACCACGCCAGACTTACCGTTTTTGAGAAAAAATATGTGCATCGCACAATAACATACATATTTTTACATATTTTCAGCTAAAAGTATGGCATAATTTGGTTTATTTTCATTTTCTCGGAAACTAGTAGGCCTAGAATTAAGATTTTTGGTTTAAAATGTTCGTAATGAATGCCTCTACAAATCTTGTTATGGTCAAAACCACGCCAGACTTACCGTTTTTGAGAAAAAATATGTGCATCGCACAATAACATACATATTTTCAGCTAAAAGTATGGCATAATTTGGTTTATTTTCATTTTCTCGGAAACTAGTAGGCCTAGAACTAAGATTTTTGGTTTAAAATGTTCGTAATGAATGCCTCTACAAATCTTGTTATGGTCAAAACCACGCCAGACTTACCGTTTTTGAGAAAAAATATGTGCATCGCACAATAACATACATATTTTCAGCTAAAAGTATGGCATAATTTGGTTTATTTTAATTTTCTCGGAAACTAGTAGGCCTAGAATTAAGATTTTTGGTTTAAAATGTTCGTAATGAATGCCTCTACAAATCTTGTTATGGTCAAAACCACGCCAGACTTACCGTTTTTGAGAAAAAATATGTGCATCGCACAATAACATACATATTTTCAGCTAAAAGTATGGCATAATTTGGTTTATTTTCATTTTCTCGGAAACTAGTAGGCCTAGAATTAAGATTTTTAGTTTAAAATGTTCGTAATGAATGCCTCTACAAATATTGTTATGGTCAAAACCACGCCAGACTTACCGTTTTTGAGAAAAAATATGTGCATCGCACAATAACATACATATTTTCAGCTAAAAGTATGGCATAATTTGGTTTATTTTCATTTTCTCGGAAACTAGTAGGCCTAGAATTAAGATTTTTGGTTTAAAATGTTCGTAATGAATGCCTCTACAAATCTTGTTATGGTCAAAACCACGCCAGACTTACCGTTTTTGAGAAAAAATATGTGCATCGCACAATAACATACATATTTTTACATATTTTCAGCTAAAAGTATGGCATAATTTGGTTTATTTTCATTTTCTCGGAAACTAGTAGGCCTAGAATTAAGATTTTTGGTTTAAAATGTTCGTAATGAATGCCTCTACAAATCTTGTTATGGTCAAAACCATGCCAGACTTACCGTTTTTGAGAAAAAATATGTGCATCGCACAATAACATACATATTTTTACATATTTTCAGCTAAAAGTATGGCATAATTTGGTTTATTTTCATTTTCTCGGAAACTAGTAGGCCTGGAATTAAGATTTTTGGTTTAAAATGTTCGTAATGAATGCCTCTACAAATCTTGTTATGGTCAAAACCACGCCAGACTTACCGTTTTTGAGAAAAAATATGTGCATCGCACAATAACATACATATTTTTACATATTTTCAGCTAAAAGTATGGCATAATTTGGTTTATTTTCATTTTCTCGGAAACTAGTAGGCCTAGAATTAAGACTTTTAGTTTAAAATGTTCGTAATGAATGCCTCTACAAATATTGTTATGGTCAAAACCACGCCAGACTTACCGTTTTTGAGAAAAAATATGTGCATCGCACAATAACATACATATTTTTACATATTTTCAGCTAAAAGTATGGCATAATTTGGTTTATTTTTATTTTCTCGGAAACTAGTAGGCCTAGAATTAAGATTTTTGGTTTAAAATGTTCGTAATGAATGCCTCTACAAATCTTGTTATGGTCAAAACCACGCCAGACTTACCGTTTTTGAGAAAAAATATGTGCATCGCACAATAACATACATATTTTTACATATTTTCAGCTAAAAGTATGGCATAATTTGGTTTATTTTCATTTTCTCGGAAACTAGTAGGCCTAGAATTAAGATTTTCGGTTTAAAATGTTCATAATGAATGCCTCTACAAATCTTGTTATGGTCAAAACCACGCCAGACTTACCGTTTTTGAGAAAAAATATGTGCATCGCACAATAACATACATATTTTTACATATTTTCAGCTAAAAGTATGGCATAATTTGATTTATTTTCATTTTCTCGGAAACTAGTAGGCCTAGAATTAAGATTTTTGGTCTAAAATGTTCGTAATGAATGCTTCTACATATCTTGTTATGGTCGAAACCACGCCAGACTTACCGTTTTTAAGAAAAAATATGTGCGTCGCACAATAACATACATATTTTTACATATTTTCAGCTAAAAGTATGGCATAATTTGGTTTATTTTCATTTTCTCGGAAACTAGTAGGCCTGGAATTAAGATTTTTGGTTTAAAATGTTCGTAATGAATGCCTCTACAAATCTTGTTATGGTCAAAACCACGCCAGACTTACCGTTTTTGAGAAAAAATAACATACATATTTTTACATATTTTCAGCTAAAAGTATGGCATAATTTGGTTTATTTTCATTTTCTCGGAAACTAGTAGACCTGGAATTTAGATTTTTGGTTTAAAATGTTCGTAATGAATGCCTCTACAAATCTTGTTATGGTCAAAACCACGCCAGACTTACCGTTTTT
This sequence comes from Myathropa florea, assembly GCA_930367185.1. NCBI lineage: Eukaryota > Metazoa > Arthropoda > Insecta > Diptera > Syrphidae > Myathropa > Myathropa florea. Next base: position 111,826,534 of record OV884002.1, read on the forward strand.
GAGAAAAAATATGTGCATCGCACAATAACATACATATTTTTACATATTTTCAGCTAAAAGTATGGCATAATTTGGTTTATTTTCATTTTCTCGGAAACTAGTAGGCCTAGAATTAAGATTTTTGGTTTAAAATGTTCGTAATGAATGCCTCTACAAATCTTGTTATGGTCAAAACCACGCCAGACTTACCGTTTTTGAGAAAAAATATGTGCATCGCACAATAACATACATATTTTCAGCTAAAAGTATGGCATAATTTGGTTTATTTTCATTTTCTCGGAAACTAGTAGGCCTAGAACTAAGATTTTTGGTTTAAAATGTTCGTAATGAATGCCTCTACAAATATTGTTATGGTCAAAACCACGCCAGACTTACCGTTTTTGAGAAAAAATATGTGCATCGCACAATAACATACATATTTTTACATATTTTCAGCTAAAAGTATGGCATAATTTGGTTTATTTTCATTTTCTCGGAAACTAGTAGGCCTAGAATTAAGATTTTTGGTTTAAAATGTTCGTAATGAATGCCTCTACAAATCTTGTTATGGTCAAAACCACGCCAGACTTACCGTTTTTGAGAAAAAATATGTGCATCGCACAATAACATACATATTTTCAGCTAAAAGTATGGCATAATTTGGTTTATTTTAATTTTCTCGGAAACTAGTAGGCCTAGAATTAAGATTTTTGGTTTAAAATGTTCGTAATGAATGCCTCTACAAATCTTGTTATGGTCAAAACCACGCCAGACTTACCGTTTTTGAGAAAAAATATGTGCATCGCACAATAACATACATATTTTCAGCTAAAAGTATGGCATAATTTGGTTTATTTTCATTTTCTCGGAAACTAGTAGGCCTAGAATTAAGATTTTCAGTTTAAAATGTTCGTAATGAATGCCTCTACAAATATTGTTATGGTCAAAACCACGCCAGACTTACCGTTTTTGAGAAAAAATATGTGCATCGCACAATAACATACATATTTTCAGCTAAAAGTATGGCATAATTTGGTTTATTTTCATTTTCTCGGAAACTAGTAGGCCTAGAATTAAGATTTTTGGTTTAAAATGTTCGTAATGAATGCCTCTACAAATCTTGTTATGGTCAAAACCACGCCAGACTTACCGTTTTTGAGAAAAAATATGTGCATCGCACAATAACATACATATTTTTACATATTTTCAGCTAAAAGTATGGCATAATTTGGTTTATTTTCATTTTCTCGGAAACTAGTAGGCCTAGAATTAAGATTTTTGGTTTAAAATGTTCGTAATGAATGCCTCTACAAATCTTGTTATGGTCAAAACCATGCCAGACTTACCGTTTTTGAGAAAAAATATGTGCATCGCACAATAACATACATATTTTTACATATTTTCAGCTAAAAGTATGGCATAATTTGGTTTATTTTCATTTTCTCGGAAACTAGTAGGCCTGGAATTAAGATTTTTGGTTTAAAATGTTCGTAATGAATGCCTCTACAAATCTTGTTATGGTCAAAACCACGCCAGACTTACCGTTTTTGAGAAAAAATATGTGCATCGCACAATAACATACATATTTTTACATATTTTCAGCTAAAAGTATGGCATAATTTGGTTTATTTTCATTTTCTCGGAAACTAGTAGGCCTAGAATTAAGACTTTTAGTTTAAAATGTTCGTAATGAATGCCTCTACAAATATTGTTATGGTCAAAACCACGCCAGACTTACCGTTTTTGAGAAAAAATATGTGCATCGCACAATAACATACATATTTTTACATATTTTCAGCTAAAAGTATGGCATAATTTGGTTTATTTTCATTTTCTCGGAAACTAGTAGGCCTAGAATTAAGATTTTTGGTTTAAAATGTTCGTAATGAATGCCTCTACAAATCTTGTTATGGTCAAAACCACGCCAGACTTACCGTTTTTGAGAAAAAATATGTGCATCGCACAATAACATACATATTTTCAGCTAAAAGTATGGCATAATTTGGTTTATTTTCATTTTCTCGGAAACTAGTAGGCCTAGAATTAAGATTTTTAGTTTAAAATGTTCGTAATGAATGCCTCTACAAATATTGTTATGGTCAAAACCACGCCAGACTTACCGTTTTTGAGAAAAAATATGTGCATCGCACAATAACATACATATTTTCAGCTAAAAGTATGGCATAATTTGGTTTATTTTAATTTTCTCGGAAACTAGTAGGCCTAGAATTAAGATTTTTGGTTTAAAATGTTCGTAATGAATGCCTCTACAAATCTTGTTATGGTCAAAACCACGCCAGACTTACCGTTTTTGAGAAAAAATATGTGCATCGCACAATAACATACATATTTTTACATATTTTCAGCTAAAAGTATGGCATAATTTGGTTTATTTTCATTTTCTCGGAAACTAGTAGGCCTAGAATTAAGATTTTTGGTTTAAAATGTTCGTAATGAATGATTCTACAAGTCTTGTTATGGTCGAAACCACGCCAGACTTACCGTTTTTGAGAAAAAATATGTGCATCGCACAATAACATACATATTTTTACATATTTTCAGCTAAAAGTATGGCATAATTTGGTTTATTTTCATTTTCTCGGAAACTAGTAGGCCTGGAATTAAGATTTTTGGTTTAAAATGTTCGTAATGAATGCCTCTACAAATCTTGTTATGGTCAAAACCACGCCAGACTTACCGTTTTTGAGAAAAAATATGTGCATCGCACAATAACATACATATTTTTACATATTTTCAGCTAAAAGTATGGCATAATTTGGTTTATTTTCATTTTCTCGGAAACTAGTAGGCCTAGAATTAAGATTTTTGGTTTAAAATGTTCGTAATGAATGCTTCTACAAATCTTGTTATGGTCAAAACCACGCCAGACTTACCGTTTTTGAGAAAAAATATGTGCATCGCACAATAACATGCATATTTTTACATATTTTCAGCTAAAAGTATGGCATAATTTGGTTTATTTTCATTTTCTCGGAAACTAGTAGGCCTAGAATTAAGATTTTTGGTTTAAAATGTTCGTAATGAATGCCTCTACAAATCTTCTTATGGTCAAAACTACGCCAGACTTACCGTTTTTGAGAAAAAATATGTGCATCGCACAATAACATACATATTTTTACATATTTTCAGCTAAAAGTATGGCATAATTTGGTTTATTTTCATTTTTTCGGAAACTAGTAGGCCTAGAATTAAGATTTTTGGTTTAAAATGTTCGTAATGAATGCCTCTACAAATCTTGTTGTGGTCAAAACCACGCCAGACTTACCGTTTTTGAGAAAAAATATGTGCATCGCACAATAACATACATATTTTTACATATTTTCAGCTAAAAGTATGGCATAATTTGGTTTATTTTAATTTTTTCGGAAACTAGTAGGCCTAGAATTAAGATTTTTGGTTTAAAATGTTCGTAATGAATGCCTCTACAAATCTTGTTATGGTCAAAACCACGCCAGACTTACCGTTTTTGAGAAAAAATATGTGCATCGCACAATAACATACATATTTTTACATATTTTCAGCTAAAAGTATGGCATAATTTGGTTTATTTTCATTTTCTCGGAAACTAGTAGGCCTAGAATTAAGATTTTTGGTTTAAAATGTTCGTAATGAATGCCTCTACAAATCTTGTTATGGTCAAAACCACGCCAGACTTACCGTTTTTGAGAAAAAATATGTGCATCGCACAATAACATACATATTTTCAGCTAAAAGTATGGCATAATTTGGTTTATTTTCATTTTCTCGGAAACTAGTAGGCCTAGAATTAAGATTTTTGGTTTAAAATGTTCGTAATGAATGCCTCTACAAATCTTGTTATGGTCAAAACCACGCCAGACTTACCGTTTTTGAGAAAAAATATGTGCATCGCACAATAACATACATATTTTTACATATTTTCAGCTAAAAGTATGGCATAATTTGGTTTATTTTCATTTTCTCGGAAACTAGTAGGCCTGGAATTAAGATTTTTGGTTTAAAATGTTCGTAATGAATGCCTCTACAAATCTTGTTATGGTCAAAACCACGCCAGACTTACCGTTTTTGAGAAAAAATATGTGCATCGCACAATAACATACATATTTTTACATATTTTCAGCTAAAAGTATGGCATAATTTGATTTATTTTCATTTTCTCGGAAACTAGTAGGCCTAGAATTAAGATTTTTGGTTTAAAATGTTCGTAATGAATGCCTCTACAAATCTTGTTATGGTCAAAACCACGCCAGACTTACGGTTTTTGAGAAAAAATATGTGCATCGCACAATAACATACATATTTTTACATATTTTCAGCTAAAAGTATGGCATAATTTGGTTTATTTTCATTTTCTCGGAAACTAGTAGGCCTAGAATTAAGATTTTTGGTTTAAAATGTTCGTAGTGAATGCCTCTACAAATCTTGTTATGGTCAAAACCACGCCAGACTTACCGTTTTTGAGAAAAAATATGTGCATCGCACAATAACATACATATTTTTACATATTTTCAGCTAAAAGTATGGCATAATTTGGTTTATTTTCATTTTCTCGGAAACTAGTAGGCCTAGAATTAAGATTTTTAGTTTAAAATGTTCGTAATGAATGCCTCTACAAATATTGTTATGGTCAAAACCACGCCAGACTTACCGTTTTTGAGAAAAAATATGTGCATCGCACAATAACATACATATTTTCAGCTAAAAGTATGGCATAATTTGGTTTATTTTCATTTTCTCGGAAACTAGTAGGCCTAGAATTAAGATTTTTAGTTTAAAATATTCGTAATGAATGCCTCTACAAATCTTGTTATGGTCAAAACCACGTTAGACTTACCGTTTTTGAGAAAAAATATGTGCATCGCACAATAACATACATATTTTCAGCTAAAAGTATGGCATAATTTGGTTTATTTTCATTTTCTCGGAAACTAGTAGGCCTAGAATTAAGATTTTTGGTTTAAAATGTTCGTAATGAATGCCTCTACAAATCTTGTTATGGTCAAAACCACGCCAGACTTACCGTTTTTGAGAAAAAATATGTGCATCGCACAATAACATACATATTTTCAGCTAAAAGTATGGCATAATTTGGTTTATTTTCATTTTCTCGGAAACTAGTAGGCCTAGAATTAAGATTTTTGGTTTAAAATGTTCATAATGAATGCCTCTACAAATCTTGTTATGGTCAAAACCACGCCAGACTTACCGTTTTTGAGAAAAAATATGTGCATCGCACAATAACATACATATTTTTACATATTTTCAGCTAAAAGTATGGCATAATTTGGTTTATTTTCATTTTCTCGGAAACTAGTAGGCCTAGAATTAAGATTTTTGCTTTAAAATGTTCGTAATGAATGCCTCTACAAATCTTGTTATGGTCAAAACCACGCCAGACTTACCGTTTTTGAGAAAAAATATGTGCATCGCACAATAACATACATATTTTTACATATTTTCAGCTAAAAGTATGGCATAATTTGGTTTATTTTCATTTTCTCGGAAACTAGTAGGCCTGGAATTAAGATTTTTGGTTTAAAATGTTCGTAATGAATGCCTCTACAAATCTTGTTATGGTCAAAACCACGCCAGACTTACCGTTTTTGAGAAAAAATATGTGCATCGCACAATAACATACATATTTTTACATATTTTCAGCTAAAAGTATGGCATAATTTGGTTTATTTTCATTTTCTCGGAAACTAGTAGGCCTAGAATTAAGATTTTTGGTTTAAAATGTTCGTAATGAATGCCTCTACAAATCTTGTTATAGTCAAAACCACGCCAGACTTACCGTTTTTGAGAAAAAATATGTGCATCGCACAATAACATACATATTTTCAGCTAAAAGTATGGCATAATTTGGTTTATTTTCATTTTCTCGGAAACTAGTAGGCCTAGAATTAAGATTTTTGGTTTAAAATGTTCGTAATGAATGCCTCTACAAATCTTGTTATAGTCAAAACCACGCCAGACTTACCGTTTTTGAGAAAAAATATGTGCATCGCACAATAACATACATATTTTCAGCTAAAAGTATGGCATAATTTGGTTTATTTTCATTTTCTCGGAAACTAGTAGGCCTAGAATTAAGATTTTTTTTTTAAAATGTTCATAATGAATGCCTCTACAAATCTTGTTATGGTCAAAACCACGCCAGACTTACCGTTTTTGAGAAAAAATATGTGCATCGCACAATAACATACATATTTTTACATATTTTCAGCTAAAAGTATGGCATAATTTGATTTATTTTCATTTTCTCGGAAACTAGTAGGCCTAGAATTAAGATTTTTGGTTTAAAATGTTCGTAATGAATGCCTCTACAAATCTTGTTATGGTCGAAACCACGCCAGACTTACCGTTTTTAAGAAAAAATATGTGCGTCGCACAATAACATACATATTTTTACATATTTTCAGCTAAAAGTATGGCATAATTTGGTTTATTTTCATTTTCTCGGAAACTAGTAGGCCTGGAATTAAGATTTTTGGTTTAAAATGTTCGTAATGAATGCCTCTACAAATCTTGTTATGGTCAAAACCACGCCAGACTTACCGTTTTTGAGAAAAAATATGTGCATCGCACAATAACATACATATTTTTACATATTTTCAGCTAAAAGTATGGCATAATTTGGTTTATTTTCATTTTCTCGGAAACTAGTAGACCTGGAATTAAGATTTTTGGTTTAAAATGTTCGTAATGAATGCCTCTACAAATCTTGTTATGGTCAAAACCACGCCAGACTTACCGTTTTTGAGAAAAAATATGTGCATCGCACAATAACATACATATTTTTACATATTTTCAGCTAAAAGTATGGCATAATTTGGTTTATTTTCATTTTCTCGGAAACTAGTAGACCTGGAATTAAGATTTTTGGTTTAAAATGTTCGTAATGAATGCCTCTACAAATCTTGTTATGGTCAAAACCACGCCAGACTTACCGTTTTTGAGAAAAAATATGTGCATCGCACAATAACATACATATTTTTACATATTTTCAGCTAAAAGTATGGCATAATTTGGTTTATTTTCATTTTCTCGGAAACTAGTAGGCCTAGAATTAAGATTTTTAGTTTAAAATGTTCGTAATGAATGCCTCTACAAATATTGTTATGGTCAAAACCACGCCAGACTTACCGTTTTTGAGAAAAAATATGTGCATCGCACAATAACATACATATTTTCAGCTCAAAGTATGGCATAATTTGGTTTATTTTCATTTTCTCGGAAACTAGTAGGCCTAGAACTAAGATTTTTGGTTTAAAATGTTCGTAATGAATGCCTCTACAAATATTGTTATGGTCAAAACCACGCCAGACTTACCGTTTTTGAGAAAAAATATGTGCATCGCACAATAACATACATATTTTTACATATTTTCAGCTAAAAGTATGGCATAATTTGGTTTATTTTCATTTTCTCGGAAACTAGTAGGCCTAGAATTAAGATTTTTAGTTTAAAATGTTCGTAATGAATGCCTCTACAAATCTTGTTATTGTCAAAACCACGCCAGACTTACCGTTTTTGAGAAAAAATATGTGCATCGCACAATAACATACATATTTTTAGCTAAAAGTATGGCATAATTTGGTTTATTTTAATTTTCTCGGAAACTAGTAGGCCTAGAATTAAGATTTTTGGTTTAAAATGTTCGTAATGAATGCCTCTACAAATCTTGTTATGGTCAAAACCACGCCAGACTTACCGTTTTTGAGAAAAAATATGTGCATCGCACAATAACATACATATTTTCAGCTAAAAGTATGGCATAATTTGGTTTATTTTCATTTTCTCGGAAACTAGTAGGCCTAGAATTAAGATTTTTAGTTTAAAATGTTCGTAATGAATGCCTCTACAAATATTGTTATGGTCAAAACCACGCCAGACTTACCGTTTTTGAGAAAAAATATGTGCATCGCACAATAACATACATATTTTCAGCTAAAAGTATGGCATAATTTGGTTTATTTTCATTTTCTCGGAAACTAGTAGGCCTAGAATTAAGATTTTTGGTTTAAAATGTTCGTAATGAATGCCTCTACAAATCTTGTTATGGTCAAAACCACGCCAGACTTACCGTTTTTGAGAAAAAATATGTGCATCGCACAATAACATACATATTTTCAGCTAAAAGTATGGCATAATTTGGTTTATTTTCATTTTCTCGGAAACTAGTAGGCCTAGAATTAAGATTTTTGGTTTAAAATGTTCGTAATGAATGCCTCTACAAATCTTGTTATGGTCAAAACCACGCCAGACTTACCGTTTTTGAGAAAAAATATGTGCATCGCACAATAACATACATATTTTTACATATTTTCAGCTAAAAGTATGGTATAATTTGGTTTATTTTCATTTTCTCGGAAACTAGTAGGCCTAGAATTAAGATTTTTGGTTTAAAATGTTCGTAATGAATGCCTCTACAAATCTTGTTATGGTCAAAACCACGCCAAACTTACCGTTTTTGAGAAAAAATATGTGCATCGCACAATAACATACATATTTTTACATATTTTCAGCTAAAAGTATGGCATAATTTGGTTTATTTTCATTTTCTCGGAAACTAGTAGGCCTAGAATTAAGATTTTTGGTTTAAAATGTTCGTAATGAATGCCTCTACAAATCTTGTTATGGTCAAAACCACGCCAGACTTACCGTTTTTGAGAAAAAATATGTGCATCGCACAATAACATACATATTTTTACATATTTTCAGCTAAAAGTATGGCATAATTTGGTTTATTTTCATTTTCTCGGAAACTAGTAGGCCTGGAATTAAGATTTTTGGTTTAAAATGTTCGTAATGAATGCCTCTACAAATCTTGTTATGGTCAAAACCACGCCAGACTTACCGTTTTTGAGAAAAAATATGTGCATCGCACAATAACATACATATTTTTACATATTTTCAGCTAAAAGTATGGCATAATTTGGTTTATTTTCATTTTCTCGGAAACTAGTAGGCCTAGAATTAAGACTTTTAGTTTAAAATGTTCGTAATGAATGCCTCTACAAATATTGTTATGGTCAAAACCACGCCAGACTTACCGTTTTTGAGAAAAAATATGTGCATCGCACAATAACATACATATTTTTACATATTTTCAGCTAAAAGTATGGCATAATTTGGTTTATTTTTATTTTCTCGGAAACTAGTAGGCCTAGAATTAAGATTTTTGGTTTAAAATGTTCGTAATGAATGCCTCTACAAATCTTGTTATGGTCAAAACCACGCCAGACTTACCGTTTTTGAGAAAAAATATGTGCATCGCACAATAACATACATATTTTTACATATTTTCAGCTAAAAGTATGGCATAATTTGGTTTATTTTCATTTTCTCGGAAACTAGTAGGCCTGGAATTAAGATTTTTGGTTTAAAATGTTCGTAATGAATGCCTCTACAAATCTTGTTATGGTCAAAACGACGCCAGACTTACCGTTTTTGAGAAAAAATATGTGCATCGCACAATAACATACATATTTTCAGCTAAAAGTATGGCATAATTTGGTTTATTTTCATTTTCTCGGAAACTAGTAGGCCTAGAATTAAGATTTGTGGTTTAAAATGTTCGTAATGAATGCCTCTACAAATCTTGTTATGGTCAAAACCACGCCAGACTTACCGTTTTTGAGAAAAAATATGTGCATCGCACAATAACATACATATTTTTACATATTTTCAGCTAAAAGTATGGCATAATTTGGTTTATTTTCATTTTCTCGGAAACTAGTAGGCCTAGAATTAAGATTTTTGCTTTAAAATGTTCGTAATGAATGCCTCTACAAATCTTGTTATGGTCAAAACCACGCCAGACTTACCGTTTTTGAGAAAAAATATGTGCATCGCACAATAACATACATATTTTTACATATTTTCAGCTAAAAGTATGGCATAATTTGGTTTATTTTCATTTTCTCGGAAACTAGTAGGCCTGGAATTAAGATTTTTGGTTTAAAATGTTCGTAATGAATGCCTCTACAAATCTTGTTATGGTCAAAACCACGCCAGACTTACCGTTTTTGAGAAAAAATATGTGCATCGCACAATAACATACATATTTTTACATATTTTCAGCTAAAAGTATGGCATAATTTGGTTTATTTTAATTTTCTCGGAAACTAGTAGGCCTAGAATTAAGATTTTTGGTTTAAAATGTTCGTAATGAATGCCTCTACAAATCTTGTTATGGTCAAAACCACGCCAGACTTACCGTTTTTCAGAAAAAATATGTGCATCGCACAATAACATACATATTTTCAGCTAAAAGTATGGCATAATTTGGTTTATTTTCATTTTCTCGGAAACTAGTAGGCCTAGAATTAAGATTTTTGGTTTAAAATGTTCGTAATGAATGCCTCTACAAATCTTGTTATGGTCAAAATCACGCCAGACTTACCGTTTTTGAGAAAAAATATGTGCATCGCACAATAACATACATATTTTCAGCTAAAAGTATGGCATAATTTGGTTTATTTTAATTTTCTCGGAAACTAGTAGGCGTAGAATTAAGATTTTTGGTTTAAAATGTTCGTAATGAATGCCTCTACAAATCTTGTTATGGTCAAAACCACGCCAGACTTACCGTTTTTGAGAAAAAATATGTGCATCGCACAATAACATACATATTTTTACATATTTTCAGCTAAAAGTATGGCATAATTTGGTTTATTTTCATTTTCTCGGAAACTAGTAGGCCTAGAATTAAGATTTTTGGTTTAAAATGTTCGTAATGAATGCCTCTACAAATCTTGTTATGGTCAAAACCACGCCAGACTTACCGTTTTTGAGAAAAAATATGTGCATCGCACAATAACATACATATTTTTACATATTTTCAGCTAAAAGTATGGCATAATTTGGTTTATTTTCATTTTCTCGGAAACTAGTAGGCCTGGAATTAAGATTTTTGGTTTAAAATGTTCGTAATGAATGCCTCTACAAATCTTGTTATGGTCAAAACCACGCCAGACTTACCGTTTTTGAGAAAAAATATGTGCATCGCACAATAACATACATATTTTTACATATTTTCAGCTAAAAGTATGGCATAATTTGGTTTATTTTCATTTTCTCGGAAACTAGTAGGCCTGGAATTAAGATTTTTGGTTTAAAATGTTCGTAATGAATGCCTCTACAAATCTTGTTATGGTCAAAACGACGCCAGACTTACCGTTTTTGAGAAAAAATATGTGCATCGCACAATAACATACATATTTTTACATATTTTCAGCTAAAAGTATGGCATAATTTGGTTTATTTTCATTTTCTCGGAAACTAGTAGGCCTGGAATTAAGATTTTTGGTTTAAAATGTTCGTAATGAATGCCTCTACAAATCTTGTTATGGTCAAAACCACGCCAGACTTACCGTTTTTGAGAAAAAATATGTGCATCGCACAATAACATACATATTTTTACATATTTTCAGCTAAAAGTATGGCATAATTTGGTTTATTTTCATTTTCTCGGAAACTAGTAGGCCTGGAATTAAGATTTTTGGTTTAAAATGTTCGCAATGAATGCCTCTACAAATCTTGTTATGGTCAAAACCACGCCAGACTTACCGTTTTTGAGAAAAAATATGTGCATCGCACAATAACATACATATTTTTACATATTTTCAGCTAAAAGTATGGCATAATTTGGTTTATTTTCATTTTCTCGGAAACTAGTAGGCCTAGAATTAAGATTTTTAGTTTAAAATGTTCGTAATGAATGCCTCTACAAATATTGTTATGGTCAAAACCACGCCAGACTTACCGTTTTTGAGAAAAAATATGTGCATCGCACAATAACATACATATTTTCAGCTAAAAGTATGGCATAATTTGGTTTATTTTCATTTTCTCGGAAACTAGTAGGCCTAGAATTAAGATTTTTGGTTTAAAATGTTCGTAATGAATGCCTCTACAAATCTTGTTATGGTCAAAACCACGCCAGACTTACCGTTTTTGAGAAAAAATATGTGCATCGCACAATAACATACATATTTTTACATATTTTCAGCTCAAAGTATGGCATAATTTGGTTTATTTTCATTTTCTCGGAAACTAGTAGGCCTAGAATTAAGGCCAGACTTACCGTTTTTGAGAAAAAATATGTGCATCGCACAATAACATACATATTTTTACATATTTTCAGCTAAAAGTATGGCATAATTTGGTTTATTTTCATTTTCTCGGAAACTAGTAGGCCTAGAATTAAGATTTTTGGTTTAAAATGTTCGTAATGAATGCCTCTACAAATCTTGTTATGGTCAAAACCACGCCAGACTTACCGTTTTTGAGAAAAAATATGTGCATCGCACAATAACATACATATTTTCAGCTAAAAGTATGGCATAATTTGGTTTATTTTCATTTTCTCGGAAACTAGTAGGCCTAGAATTAAGATTTTTAGTTTAAAATGTTCGTAATGAATGCCTCTACAAATATTGTTATGGTCAAAACCACGCCAGACTTACCGTTTTTGAGAAAAAATATGTGCATCGCACAATAACATACATATTTTCAGCTAAAAGTATGGCATAATTTGGTTTATTTTAATTTTCTCGGAAACTAGTAGGCCTAGAATTAAGATTTTTGGTTTAAAATGTTCGTAATGAATGCCTCTACAAATCTTGTTATGGTCAAAACCACGCCAGACTTACCGTTTTTGAGAAAAAATATGTGCATCGCACAATAACATACATATTTTTACATATTTTCAGCTAAAAGTATGGCATAATTTGGTTTATTTTCATTTTCTCGGAAACTAGTAGGCCTAGAATTAAGATTTTTGCTTTAAAATGTTCGTAATGAATGCCTCTACAAATCTTGTTATGGTCAAAACCACGCCAGACTTACCGTTTTTGAGAAAAAATATGTGCATCGCACAATAACATACATATTTTTACATATTTTCAGCTAAAAGTATGGCATAATTTGGTTTATTTTCATTTTCTCGGAAACTAGTAGGCCTGGAATTAAGATTTTTGGTTTAAAATGTTCGTAATGAATGCCTCTACAAATCTTGTTATGGTCAAAACCACGCCAGACTTACCGTTTTTGAGAAAAAATATGTGCATCGCACAATAACATACATATTTTTACATATTTTCAGCTAAAAGTATGGCATAATTTGGTTTATTTTAATTTTCTCGGAAACTAGTAGGCCTAGAATTAAGATTTTTGGTTTAAAATGTTCGTAATGAATGCCTCTACAAATCTTGTTATGGTCAAAACCACGCCAGACTTACCGTTTTTGAGAAAAAATATGTGCATCGCACAATAACATACATATTTTCAGCTAAAAGTATGGCATAATTTGGTTTATTTTCATTTTCTCGGAAACTAGTAGGCCTAGAATTAAGATTTTTGGTTTAAAATGTTCGTAATGAATGCCTCTACAAATCTTGTTATGGTCAAAACCACGCCAGACTTACCGTTTTTGAGAAAAAATATGTGCATCGCACAATAACATACATATTTTCAGCTAAAAGTATGGCATAATTTGGTTTATTTTCATTTTCTCGGAAACTAGTAGGCCTAGAATTAAGATTTTTGGTTTAAAATGTTCGTAATGAATGCCTCTACAAATCTTGTTATGGTCAAAACCACGCCAGACTTACCGTTTTTGAGAAAAAATATGTGCATCGCACAATAACATACATATTTTTACATATTTTCAGCTAAAAGTATGGCATAATTTGGTTTATTTTCATTTTCTCGGAAACTAGTAGGCCTGGAATTAAGATTTTTGGTTTAAAATGTTCGTAATGAATGCCTCTACAAATCTTGTTATGGTCAAAACCACGCCAGACTTACCGTTTTTGAGAAAAAATATGTGCATCGCACAATAACATACATATTTTTACATATTTTCAGCTAAAAGTATGGCATAATTTGGTTTATTTTCATTTTCTCGGAAACTAGTAGGCCTAGAATTAAGATTTTTGGTTTAAAATGTTCGTAATGAATGCCTCTACAAATCTTGTTATGGTCAAAACCACGCCAGACTTACCGTTTTTGAGAAAAAATATGTGCATCGCACAATAACATACATATTTTTACATATTTTCAGCTAAAAGTATGGCATAATTTGGTTTATTTTCATTTTCTCGGAAACTAGTAGGCCTGGAATTAAGATTTTTGGTTTAAAATGTTCGTAATGAATGCCTCTACAAATCTTGTTATGGTCAAAACCACGCCAGACTTACCGTTTTTGAGAAAAAATATGTGCATCGCACAATAACATACATATTTTTACATATTTTCAGCTAAAAGTATGGCATAATTTGGTTTATTTTCATTTTCTCGGAAACTAGTAGGCCTGGAATTAAGATTTTTGGTTTAAAATGTTCGTAATGAATGCCTCTACAAATCTTGTTATGGTCAAAACCACGCCAGACTTACCGTTTTTGAGAAAAAATATGTGCATCGCACAATAACATACATATTTTTACATATTTTCAGCTAAAAGTATGGCATAATTTGGTTTATTTTCATTTTCTCGGAAACTAGTAGGCCTGGAATTAAGATTTTTGGTTTAAAATGTTCGTAATGAATGCCTCTACAAATCTTGTTATGGTCAAAACCACGCCAGACTTACCGTTTTTGAGAAAAAATATGTGCATCGCACAATAACATACATATTTTTACATATTTTCAGCTAAAAGTATGGCATAATTTGGTTTATTTTCATTTTCTCGGAAACTAGTAGGCCTGGAATTAAGATTTTTGGTTTAAAATGTTCGCAATGAATGCCTCTACAAATCTTGTTATGGTCAAAACCACGCCAGACTTACCGTCTTTGAGAAAAAATATGTGCATCGCACAATAACATACATATTTTTACATATTTTCAGCTAAAAGTATGGCATAATTTGGTTTATTTTCATTTTCTCGGAAACTAGTAGGCCTAGAATTAAGATTTTTAGTTTAAAATGTTCGTAATGAATGCCTCTACAAATATTGTTATGGTCAAAACCACGCCAGACTTACCGTTTTTGAGAAAAAATATGTGCATCGCACAATAACATACATATTTTCAGCTAAAAGTATGGCATAATTTGGTTTATTTTCATTTTCTCGGAAACTAGTAGGCCTAGAATTAAGATTTTTGGTTTAAAATGTTCGTAATGAATGCCTCTACAAATCTGGTTATGGTCAAAACCACGCCAGACTTACCGTTTTTGAGAAAAAATATGTGCATCGCACAATAACATACATATTTTCAGCTAAAAGTATGGCATAATTTGGTTTATTTTCATTTTCTCGGAAACTAGTAGGCCTAGAATTAAGATTTTAGGTTTAAAATGTTCGTAATGAATGCCTCTACAAATCTTGTTATGGTCAAAAACACGCCAGACTTACCGTTTTTGAGAAAAAATATGTGCATCGCACAATAACGTACATATTTTTACATATTTTCAGCTAAAAGTATGGCATAATTTGGTTTATTTTCATTTTCTCGGAAACTAGTAGGCCTAGAATTAAGATTTTTGGTTTAAAATGTTCGTAATGAATGCCTCTACAAATCTTGTTATGGTCAAAACCACGCCAGACTTACCGTTTTTGAGAAAAAATATGTGCATCGCACAATAACATACATATTTTTACATATTTTCAGCTAAAAGTATGGCATAATTTGGTTTATTTTCATTTTCTCGGAAACTAGTAGGCCTAGAATTAAGATTTTTGGTTTAAAATGTTCGTAATGAATGCCTCTACAAATCTTGTTATGGTCAAAACCACGCCAGACTTACCGTTTTTGAGAAAAAATATGTGCATCGCACAATAACATACATATTTTTACATATTTTCAGCTAAAAGTATGGCATAATTTGGTTTATTTTCATTTTCTCGGAAACTAGTAGGCCTAGAATTAAGATTTTTGGTTTAAAATGTTCGTAATGAATGCCTCTACAAATCTTGTTATGGTCAAAACCACGCCAGACTTACCGTTTTTGAGAAAAAATATGTGCATCGCACAATAACATACATATTTTCAGCTAAAAGTATGGCATAATTTGGTTTATTTTCATTTTCTCGGAAACTAGTAGGCCTAGAATTAAGATTTTAGGTTTAAAATGTTCGTAATGAATGCCTCTACAAATCTTGTTATGGTCAAAAACACGCCAGACTTACCGTTTTTGAGAAAAAATATGTGCATCGCACAATAACATACATATTTTTACATATTTTCAGCTAAAAGTATGGCATAATTTGGTTTATTTTCATTTTCTCGGAAACTAGTAGGCCTAGAATTAAGATTTTTGGTTTAAAATGATCGTAATGAATGCCTCTACAAATCTTGTTATGGTCAAAACCACGCCAGACTTACCGTTTTTGAGAAAAAATATGTGCATCGCACAATAACATACATATTTTCAGCTAAAAGTATGGCATAATTTTTTTTATTTTCATTTTCTCGGAAACTAGTAGGCCTAGAATTAAGATTTTAGGTTTAAAATGTTCGTAATGAATGCCTCTACAAATCTTGTTATGGTCAAAACCACGCCAGACTTACCGTTTTTGAGAAAAAATATGTGCATCGCACAATAACATACATATTTTTACATATTTTCAGCTAAAAGTATGGCATAATTTGGTTTATTTTCATTTTCTCGGAAACTAGTAGGCCTAGAATTAAGATTTTTAGTTTAAAATGTTCGTAATGAATGCCTCTACAAATCTTGTTATGGTCAAAACCACGCCAGACTTACCGTTTTTGAGAAAAAATATGTGCATCGCACAATAACATACATATTTTTACATATTTTCAGCTAAAAGTATGGCATAATTTGGTTTATTTTCATTTTCTCGGAAACTAGTAGGCCTAGAATTAAGATTTTTGGTTTAAAATGTTCGTAATGAATGCCTCTACAAATCTTGTTATGGTCAAAACCACGCCAGACTTACCGTTTTTGAGAAAAAATATGTGCATCGCACAATAACATACATATTTTTACATATTTTCAGCTAAAAGTATGGCATAATTTGGTTTATTTTCATTTTCTCGGAAACTAGTAGGCCTAGAATTAAGATTTTTAGTTTAAAATGTTCGTAATGAATGCCTCTACAAATCTTGTTATGGTCAAAACCACGCCAGATTTACCGTTTTTGAGAAAAAATATGTGCATCGCACAATAACATACATATTTTTACATATTTTCAGCTAAAAGTATGGCATAATTTGGTTTATTTTCATTTTCTCGGAAACTAGTAGGCCTAGAATTAAGATTTTTAGTTTAAAATGTTCGTAATGAATGCCTCTACAAATATTGTTATGGTCAAAACCACGCCAGACTTACCGTTTTGAGAAAAAATATGTGCATCGCACAATAACATACATATTTTCAGCTAAAAGTATGGCATAATTTGGTTTATTTTCATTTTCTCGGAAACTAGTAGGCCTAGAATTAAGATTTTTAGTTTAAAATGTTCGTAATGAATGCCTCTACAAATCTTGTTATGGTCAAAACCACGCCAGACCTACCGTTTTTGAGAAAAAATATGTGCATCGCACAATAACATACATATTTTCAGCTAAAAGTATGGCATAATTTGGTTTATTTTCATTTTCTCGGAAACTAGTAGGCCTAGAATTAAGATTTTTGGTTTAAAATGTTCGTAATGAATGCCTCTACAAATCTTGTTATGGTCAAAACCACGCCAGACTTACCGTTTTTGAGAAAAAATATGTGCATCGCACAATAACATACATATTTTCAGCTAAAAGTATGGTATAATTTGGTTTATTTTCATTTTCTCGGAAACTAGTAGGCCTAGAATTAAGATTTTTGGTTTAAAATGTTCGTAATGAATGCCTCTACAAATCTTGTTATGGTCAAAAACACGCCAGATTTACCGTTTTTGAGAAAAAAAATGTGCATCGCACAATAACATACATATTTTTACATATTTTCAGCTAAAAGTATGGCATAATTTGGTTTATTTTCATTTTCTCGGAAACTAGTAGGCCTAGAATTAAGATTTTTGGTTTAAAATGTTCGTAATGAATGCCTCTACAAATCTTGTTATGGTCAAAACCACGCCAGACTTACCGTTTTTGAGAAAAAATATGTGCATCGCACAATAACATACATATTTTTACATATTTTCAGCTAAAAGTATGGCATAATTTGGTTTATTTTCATTTTCTCGGAAACTAGTAGGCCTAGAATTAAGATTTTTGGTTTAAAATGTTCGTAATGAATGCCTCTACAAATCTTGTTATGGTCAAAACCACGCCAGACTTACCGTTTTTGAGAAAAAATATGTGCATCGCACAATAACATACATATTTTCAGCTAAAAGTATGGCATAATTTGGTTTATTTTCATTTTCTCGGAAACTAGTAGGCCTAGAATTAAGATTTTTGGTTTAAAATGTTCGTAATGAATGCCTCTACAAATCTTGTTATGGTCAAAAACACGCCAGACTTACCGTTTTTGAGAAAAAATATGTGCATCGCACAATAACATACATATTTTTACATATTTTCAGCTAAAAGTATGGCATAATTTGGTTTATTTTCATTTTCTCGGAAACTAGTAGGCCTAGAATTAAGATTTTTAGTTTAAAATGTTCGTAATGATTGCCTCTACAAATCTTGTTATGGTCAAAACCACGCCAGACTTACCGTTTTTGAGAAAAAATATGTGCATCGCACAATAACATACATATTTTTACATATTTTCAGCTAAAAGTATGGCATAATTTGGTTTATTTTCATTTTCTCGGAAACTAGTAGGCCTAGAATTAAGATTTTTGGTTTAAAATGTTCGTAATGAATGCCTCTACAAATCTTGTTATGGTCAAAACCACGCCAGACTTACCGTTTTTGAGAAAAAATATGTGCATCGCACAATAACATACATATTTTTACATATTTTCAGCTAAAAGTATGGCATAATTTGGTTTATTTTCATTTTCTCGGAAACTAGTAGGCCTAGAATTAAGATTTTTAGTTTAAAATGTTCGTAATGAATGCCTCTACAAATCTTGTTATGGTCAAAACCACGCCAGATTTACCGTTTTTGAGAAAAAATATGTGCATCGCACAATAACATACATATTTTCAGCTAAAAGTATGGCATAATTTGGTTTATTTTCATTTTCTCGGAAACTAGTAGGCCTAGAATTAAGATTTTTGGTTTAAAATGTTCGTAATGAATGCCTCTACAAATCTTGTTATGGTCAAAACCACGCCAGACTTACCGTTTTTGAGAAAAAATATGTGCATCGCACAATAACATACATATTTTTACATATTTTCAGCTAAAAGTATGGCATAATTTGGTTTATTTTCATTTTCTCGGAAACTAGTATGCCTAGAATTAAGATTTTTGGTTTAAAATGTTCGTAATGAATGCCTCTACAAATCTTGTTATGGTCAAAACCACGCCAGACTTACCGTTTTTGAGAAAAAATATGTGCATCGCACAATAACATACATATTTTTACATATTTTCAGCTAAAAGTATGGCATAATTTGGTTTATTTTCATTTTCTCGGAAACTAGTAGGCCTAGAATTAAGATTTTTAGTTTAAAATGTTCGTAATGAATGCCTCTACAAATAAACTAGTAGGCCTAGAATTAAGATTTTTGGTTTAAAATGTTCGTAATGAATGCCTCTACAAATCTTGTTATGGTCAAAACCACGCCAGACTTACCGTTTTTGAGAAAAAATATGTGCATCGCACAATAACATACATATTTTTACATATTTTCAGCTAAAAGTATGGCATAATTTGGTTTATTTTCATTTTCTCGGAAACTAGTAGGCCTAGAATTAAGATTTTTGGTTTAAAATGTTCGTAATGAATGCCTCTACAAATCTTGTTATGGTCAAAACCACGCCAGACTTACCGTTTTTGAGAAAAAATATGTGCATCGCACAATAACATACATATTTTCAGCTAAAAGTATGGCATAACTTGGTTTATTTTCATTTTCTCGGAAACTAGTAGGCCTAGAGTTAAGATTTTTGGTTTAAAATGTTCGTAATGAATGCCTCTACAAATCTTGTTATGGTCAAAACCACGCCAGACTTACAGTTTTTGAGAAAAAATATGTGCATCGCACAATAACATACATATTTTTACATATTTTCAGCTAAAAGTATGGCATAATTTGGTTTATTTTCATTTTCTCGGAAACTAGTAGGCCTAGAATTAAGATTTTTGGTTTAAAATGTTCGTAATGAATGCCTCTACAAATCTTGTTATGGTCAAAACCACGCCAGACTTACCGTTTTTGAGAAAAAATATGTGCATCGCACAATAACATACATATTTTCAGCTAAAAGTATGGCATAATTTGGTTTATTTTCATTTTCTCGGAAACTAGTAGGCCTAGAATTAAGATTTTTGGTTTAAAATGTTCGTAATGAATGCCTCTACAAATCTTGTTATGGTCAAAACCACGCCAGTCTTACCGTTTTTGAGAAAAAATATGTGCATAGAACAATAACATACATAATTTTACATATTTTCAGCTAAAAGTATGGCATAATTTGGTTTATTTTCATTTTCTCGGAAACTAGTAGGCCTAGAATTAAGATTTTTGGTTTAAAATGTTCGTAATGAATGCCTCTACAAATCTTGTTATGGTCAAAACCACGCCAGACTTACCGTTTTTGAGAAAAAATATGTGCATCGCACAATAACATACATATTTTTACATATTTTCAGCTAAAAGTATGGCATAATTTGGTTTATTTTCATTTTCTCGGAAACTAGTATGCCTAGAATTAAGATTTTTGGTTTAAAATGTTCGTAATGAATGCCTCTACAAATCTTGTTATGGTCAAAACCACGCCAGACTTACCGTTTTTGAGAAAAAATATGTGCATCGCACAATAACATACATATTTTTACATATTTTCAGCTAAAAGTATGGCATAATTTGGTTTATTTTCATTTTCTCGGAAACTAGTAGGCCTAGAATTAAGATTTTTAGTTTAAAATGTTCGTAAT
Source organism: Myathropa florea (assembly GCA_930367185.1). Classification (NCBI taxonomy): domain Eukaryota; kingdom Metazoa; phylum Arthropoda; class Insecta; order Diptera; family Syrphidae; genus Myathropa; species Myathropa florea. Next base: position 111,847,486 of record OV884002.1, read on the forward strand.
GAATGCCTCTACAAATAAACTAGTAGGCCTAGAATTAAGATTTTTGGTTTAAAATGTTCGTAATGAATGCCTCTACAAATCTTGTTATGGTCAAAACCACGCCAGACTTACCGTTTTTGAGAAAAAATATGTGCATCGCACAATAACATACATATTTTTACATATTTTCAGCTAAAAGTATGGCATAATTTGGTTTATTTTCATTTTCTCGGAAACTAGTAGGCCTAGAATTAAGATTTTTGGTTTAAAATGTTCGTAATGAATGCCTCTACAAATCTTGTTATGGTCAAAACCACGCCAGACTTACCGTTTTTGAGAAAAAATATGTGCATCGCACAATAACATACATATTTTCAGCTAAAAGTATGGCATAACTTGGTTTATTTTCATTTTCTCGGAAACTAGTAGGCCTAGAGTTAAGATTTTTGGTTTAAAATGTTCGTAATGAATGCCTCTACAAATCTTGTTATGGTCAAAACCACGCCAGACTTACAGTTTTTGAGAAAAAATATGTGCATCGCACAATAACATACATATTTTTACATATTTTCAGCTAAAAGTATGGCATAATTTGGTTTATTTTCATTTTCTCGGAAACTAGTAGGCCTAGAATTAAGATTTTTGGTTTAAAATGTTCGTAATGAATGCCTCTACAAATCTTGCTATGGTCAAAACCACGCCAGACTTACCGTTTTTGAGAAAAAATATGTGCATCGCACAATAACATACATATTTTCAGCTAAAAGTATGGCATAATTTGGTTTATTTTCATTTTCTCGGAAACTAGTAGGCCTAGAATTAAGATTTTTGGTTTAAAATGTTCGTAATGAATGCCTCTACAAATCTTGTTATGGTCAAAACCACGCCAGTCTTACCGTTTTTGAGAAAAAATATGTGCATAGAACAATAACATACATAATTTTACATATTTTCAGCTAAAAGTATGGCATAATTTGGTTTATTTTCATTTTCTCGGAAACTAGTAGGCCTAGAATAAAGATTTTTGGTTTAAAATGTTCGTAATGAATGCCTCTACAAATCTTGTTATGGTCAAAACCACGCCAGACTTACCGTTTTTGAGAAAAAATATGTGCATCGCACAATAACATACATATTTTTACATATTTTCAGCTAAAAGTATGGCATAATTTGGTTTATTTTCATTTTCTCGGAAACTAGTAGGCCTAGAATTAAGATTTTTAGTTTAAAATGTTCGTAATGAATGCCTCTACAAATCTTGTTATGGTCAAAACCACGCCAGACTTACCGTTTTTTGAGAAAAAATATGTGCATCGCACAATAACATACATATTTTTACATATTTTCAGCTAAAAGTATGGCATAATTTGGTTTATTTTCATTTTCTCGGAAACTAGTAGGCCTAGAATTAAGATTTTTGGTTTAAAATGTTCGTAATGAATGCCTCTACAAATCTTGTTATGGTCAAAACCACGCCAGACTTACCGTTTTTGAGAAAAAATATGTGCATCGCACAATAACATACATATTTTCAACTAAAAGTATGGCATAATTTGGTTTATTTTCATTTTCTCGGAAACTAGTAGGCCTAGAATTAAGATTTTTGGTTTAAAATGTTCGTAATGAATGCCTCTACAAATCTTGTTATGGTCAAAACCACGCCAGACTTACCGTTTTTGAGAAAAAATATGTGCATCGCACAATAACATATATATTTTCAGCTAAAAGTATGGCATAATTTGGTTTATTTTCATTTTCTCGGAAACTAGTAGGCCTAGAATTAAGATTTTTGGTTTAAAATGTTCGTAATGAATGCCTCTACAAATCTTGTTATGGTCAAAACCACGCCAGACTTACCGTTTTTGAGAAAAAATATGTGCATCGCACAATAACATACATATTTTCAGCTAAAAGTATGGCATAATTTGGTTTATTTTCATTTGCTCGGAAACTAGTAGGCCTAGAATAAAGATTTTTGGTTTAAAATGTTCGTAATGAATGCCTCTACAAATCTTGTTATGGTCAAAACCACGCCAGACTTACCGCTTTTGAGAAAAAATATGTGCATCGCACAATAACATACATAATTTTACATATTTTCAGCTAAAAGTATGGCATAATTTGGTTTATTTTCATTTTCTCGGAAACTAGTATGCCTAGAATTAAGATTTTTGGTTTAAAATGTTCGTAATGAATGCCTCTACAAATCTTGTTATGGTCAAAACCACGCCAGACTTACCGTTTTTGAGAAAAAATATGTGCATCGCACAATAACATACATATTTTTACATATTTTCAGCTAAAAGTATGGCATAATTTGGTTTATTTTCATTTTCTCGGAAACTAGTAGGCCTAGAATTAAGATTTTTAGTTTAAAATGTTCGTAATGAATGCCTCTACAAATATTGTTATGGTCAAAACCACGCCAGACTTACTGTTTTTGAGAAAAAATATGTGCATCGCACAATAACATACATATTTTTACATATTTTCAGCTAAAAGTATGGCATAATTTGGTTTATTTTCATTTTCTCGGAAACTAGTAGGCCTAGAATTAAGATTTTTGGTTTAAAATGTTCGTAATGAATGCCTCTACAAATCTTGTTATGGTCAAAACCACGCCAGACTTACCGTTTTTGAGAAAAAATATGTGCATCGCACAATAACATATATATTTTTACATATTTTCAGCTAAAAGTATGGCATAATTTGGTTTATTTTCATTTTCTCGGAAACTAGTAGGCCTAGAATTAAGATTTTTGGTTTAAAATGTTCGTAATGAATGCCTCTACAAATCTTGTTATGGTCAAAACCACGCCAGACTTACCGTTTTTGAGAAAAAATATGTGCATCGCACAATAACATACATATTTTCAGCTAAAAGTATGGCATAATTTGGTTTATTTTAATTTTCTCGGAAACTAGTAGGCCAAGAATTAAGATTTTTGGTTTAAAATGTTCGTAATGAATGCCTCTACAAATCTTGTTATGGTCAAAACCACGCCAGACTTACCGTTTTTGAGAAAAAATATGTGCATCGCACAATAACATACATATTTTTACATATTTTCAGCTAAAAGTATGGCATAATTTGGTTTATTTTCATTTTCTCGGAAACTAGTAGGCCTAGAATTAAGATTATTGGTTTAAAATGTTCGTAATGAATGCCTCTACAAATCTTGTTATGGTCAAAACCACGCCAGACTTACCGTTTTTGAGAAAAAATATGTGCATCGCACAATAACATACATATTTTTACATATTTTCAGCTAAAAGTATGGCATAATTTGGTTTATTTTCATTTTCTCGGAAACTAGTAGGCCTGGAATTAAGATTTTTGGTTTAAAATGTTCGCAATGAATGCCTCTACAAATCTTGTTATGGTCAAAACCACGCCAGACTTACCGTTTTTGAGAAAAAATATGTGCATCGCACAATAACATACATATTTTTACATATTTTCAGCTAAAAGTATGGCATAATTTGGTTTATTTTCATTTTCTCGGAAACTAGTAGGCCTGGAATTAAGATTTTTGGTTTAAAATGTTCGTAATGAATGCCTCTACAAATCTTGTTATGGTCAAAACCACGCCAGACTTACCGCTTTTGAGAAAAAATATGTGCATCGCACAATAACATACATATTTTCAGCTAAAAGTATGGCTTAATTTGGTTTATTTTAATTTTCTCGGAAACTAGTAGGCCAAGAATTAAGATTTTTGGTTTAAAATGTTCGTAATGAATGCCTCTACAAATCTTGTTATGGTCAAAACCACGCCAGACTTACCGTTTTTGAGAAAAAATATGTGCATCGCACAATAACATACATATTTTTACATATTTTCAGCTAAAAGTATGGCATAATTTGGTTTATTTTCATTTTCTCGGAAACTAGTAGGCCTGGAATTAAGATTTTTGGTTTAAAATGTTCGTAATGAATGCCTCTACAAATCTTGTTATGGTCAAAACCACGCCAGACTTACCGCTTTTGAGAAAAAATATGTGCATCGCACAATAACATACATATTTTCAGCTAAAAGTATGGCATAATTTGGTTTATTTTCATTTTCTCGGAAACTAGTAGGCCTAGAATTAAGATTTTTGGTTTAAAATGTTCGTAATGAATGCCTCTACAGATCTTGTTATGGTCAAAACCACGCCAGACTTACCGTTTTTGAGAAAAAATATGTGCATCGCACAATAACATACATATTTTCAGCTAAAAGTATGGCATAATTTGGTTTATTTTAATTTTCTCGGAAACTAGTAGGCCAAGAATTAAGATTTTTGGTTTAAAATGTTCGTAATGAATGCCTCTACAAATCTTGTTATGGTCAAAACCACGCCAGACTTACCGTTTTTGAGAAAAAATATGTGCATCGCACAATAACATACATATTTTTACATATTTTCAGCTAAAAGTATGGCATAATTTGGTTTATTTTCATTTTCTCGGAAACTAGTAGGCCTAGAATTAAGATTTTTGGTTTAAAATGTTCGTAATGAATGCCTCTACAAATCTTGTTATGGTCAAAACCACGCCAGACTTACCGTTTTTGAGAAAAAATATGTGCATCGCACAATAACATACATATTTTTACATATTTTCAGCTAAAAGTATGGCATAATTTGGTTTATTTTCATTTTCTCGGAAACTAGTAGGCCTGGAATTAAGATTTTTGGTTTAAAATGTTCGTAATGAATGCCTCTACAAATCTTGTTATGGTCAAAACCACGCCAGACTTACCGCTTTTGAGAAAAAATATGTGCATCGCACAATAACATACATATTTTTACATATTTTCAGCTAAAAGTATGGCATAATTTGGTTTATTTTCATTTTCTCGGAAACTAGTAGGCCTAGAATTAAGATTTTTGGTTTAAAATGTTCGTAATGAATGCCTCTACAAATCTTGTTATGGTCAAAACCACGCCAGACTTACCGTTTTTGAGAAAAAATATGTGCATCGCACAATAACATACATATTTTTACATATTTTCAGCTAAAAGTATGGCATAATTTGGTTTATTTTCATTTTCTCGGAAACTAGTAGGCCTGGAATTAAGATTTTTGGTTTAAAATGTTCGTAATGAATGCCTCTACAAATCTTGTTATGGTCAAAACCACGCCAGACTTACCGCTTTTGAGAAAAAATATGTGCATCGCACAATAACATACATATTTTTACATATTTTCAGCTAAAAGTATGGCATAATTTGGTTTATTTTCATTTTCTCGGAAACTAGTAGGCCTAGAATTAAGATTTTTGGTTTAAAATGTTCGTAATGAATGCCTCTACAGATCTTGTTATGGTCAAAACCACGCCAGACTTACCGTTTTTGAGAAAAAATATGTGCATCGCACAATAACATACATATTTTCAGCTAAAAGTATGGCATAATTTGGTTTATTTTAATTTTCTCGGAAACTAGTAGGCCAAGAATTAAGATTTTTGGTTTAAAATGTTCGTAATGAATGCCTCTACAAATCTTGTTATGGTCAAAACCACGCCAGACTTACCGTTTTTGAGAAAAAATATGTGCATCGCACAATAACATACATATTTTTACATATTTTCAGCTAAAAGTATGGCATAATTTGGTTTATTTTCATTTTCTCGGAAACTAGTAGGCCTAGAATTAAGATTTTTAGTTTAAAATGTTCGTAATGAATGCCTCTACAAATCTTGTTATGGTCAAAACCACGCCAGACTTACCGTTTTTGAGAAAAAATATGTGCATCGCACAATAACATACATATTTTTACATATTTTCAGCTAAAAGTATGGCATAATTTGGTTTATTTTCATTTTCTCGGAAACTAGTAGGCCTAGAATTAAGATTTTTGGTTTAAAATGTTCGTAATGAATGCCTCTACAAATCTTGTTATGGTCAAAACCAAGCCAGACTTACCGTTTTTGAGAAAAAATATGTGCATCGCACAATAACATACATATTTTTACATATTTTCAGCTAAAAGTATGGCATAATTTGGTTTATTTTCATTTTCTCGGAAACTAGTAGGCCTAGAATTAAGATTTTTGGTTTAAAATATTCGTAATGAATGCCTCTACAAATCTTGTTATGGTCAAAACCACGCCAGACTTACCGTTTTTGAGAAAAAATATGTGCATCGCACAATAACATACATATTTTTACATATTTTCAGCTAAAAGTATGGCATAATTTGGTTTATTTTCATTTTCTCGGAAACTAGTAGGCCTAGAATTAAGATTTTTGGTTTAAAATGTTCGTAATGAATGCCTCTACAAATCTTGTTATGGTCAAAACCACGCCAGACTTACCGTTTTTGAGAAAAAATATGTGCATCGCACAATAACATACATATTTTCAGCTAAAAGTATGGCATAATTTGGGTTATTTTCATTTTCTCGGAAACTAGTAGGCCTAGAATTAAGATTTTTGGTTTAAAATGTTCGTAATGAATGCCTCTACAAATCTTGTTATGGTCAAAACCACGCCAGACTTACCGTTTTTGAGAAAAAATATGTGCATCGCACAATAACATACATATTTTTACATATTTTCAGCTAAAAGTATGGCATAATTTGGTTTATTTTCATTTTCTCGGAAACTAGTAGGCCTAGAATTAAGATTTTTGGTTTATAATGTTCGTAATGAATGCCTCTACAAATCTTGTTATGGTCAAAACCACGCCAGACTTACCGTTTTTGAGAAAAAATATGTGCATCGCACAATAACATACATATTTTCAGCTAAAAGTATGGCATAATTTGGTTTATTTTAATTTTCTCGGAAACTAGTAGGCCAAGAATTAAGATTTTTGGTTTAAAATGTTCGTAATGAATGCCTCTACAAATCTTGTTATGGTCAAAACCACGCCAGACTTACCGTTTTTGAGAAAAAATATGTGCATCGCACAATAACATACATATTTTCAGCTAAAAGTATGGCATAATTTGGTTTATTTTCATTTTCTCGGAAACTAGTAGGCCAAGAATTAAGATTTTTGGTTTAAAATGTTCGTAATGAATGCCTCTACAAATCTTGTTATGGTCAAAACCACGCCAGACTTACCGTTTTTGAGAAAAAATATGTGCATCGCACAATAACATACATATTTTTACATATTTTCAGCTAAAAGTATGGCATAATTTGGTTTATTTTCATTTTCTCGGAAACTAGTAGGCCTGGAATTAAGATTTTTGGTTTAAAATGTTCGTAATGAATGCCTCTACAAATCTTGTTATGGTCAAAACCACGCCAGACTTACCGTTTTTGAGAAAAAATATGTGCATCGCACAATAACATACATATTTTCAGCTAAAAGTATGGCATAATTTGGTTTATTTTCATTTTCTCGGAAACTAGTAGACCTAGAATTAAGATTTTTGTTTTAAAATGTTCGTAATGAATGCCTCTACAAATCTTGTTATGGCCAAAACCACGCCAGACTTACCGTTTTTGAGAAAAAATATGTGCATCGCACAATAACATACATATTTTCAGCTAAAAGTATGGCATAATTTGGTTTATTTTCATTTTCTCGGAAACTAGTAGGCCTAGAATTAAGATTTTTGGTTTAAAATGTTCGTAATGAATGCCTCTACAAATCTTGTTATGGTCAAAACCACGCCAGACTTACCGTTTTTGAGAAAAAATATGTGCATCGCACAATAACATACATATTTTCAGCTAAAAGTATGGCATAATTTGGTTTATTTTCATTTTCTCGGAAACTAGTAGGCCTAGAATTAAGATTTTTGTTTTAAAATGTTCGTAATGAATGCCTCTACAAATCTTGTTATGGCCAAAACCACGCCAGACTTACCGTTTTTGAGAAAAAATATGTGCATCGCACAATAACATACATATTTTCAGCTAAAAGTATGGCATAATTTGGTTTATTTTCATTTTCTCGGAAACTAGTAGGCCAAGAATTAAGATTTTTGGTTTAAAATGTTCGTAATGAATGCCTCTACAAATCTTGTTATGGTCAAAACCACGCCAGACTTACCGTTTTTGAGAAAAAATATGTGCATCGCACAATAACATACATATTTTTACATATTTTCAGCTAAAAGTATGGCATAATTTGGTTTATTTTCATTTTCTCGGAAACTAGTAGGCCTGGAATTAAGATTTTTGGTTTAAAATGTTCGTAATGAATGCCTCTACAAATCTTGTTATGGTCAAAACCACGCCAGACTTACCGTTTTTGAGAAAAAATATGTGCATCGCACAATAACATACATATTTTCAGCTAAAAGTATGGCATAATTTGGTTTATTTTCATTTTCTCGGAAACTAGTAGGCCTAGAATTAAGATTTTTGTTTTAAAATGTTCGTAATGAATGCCTCTACAAATCTTGTTATGGCCAAAACCACGCCAGACTTACCGTTTTTGAGAAAAAATATGTGCATCGCACAATAACATACATATTTTCAGCTAAAAGTATGGCATAATTTGGTTTATTTTCATTTTCTCGGAAACTAGTAGGCCTAGAATTAAGATTTTTGGTTTAAAATGTTCGTAATGAATGCCTCTACAAATCTTGTTATGGTCAAAACCACGCCAGACTTACCGTTTTTGAGAAAAAATATGTGCATCGCACAATAACATACATATTTTCAGCTAAAAGTATGGCATAATTTGGTTTATTTTCATTTTCTCGGAAACTAGTAGGCCTAGAATTAAGATTTTTGTTTTAAAATGTTCGTAATGAATGCCTCTACAAATCTTGTTATGGCCAAAACCACGCCAGACTTACCGTTTTTGAGAAAAAATATGTGCATCGCACAATAACATACATATTTTCAGCTAAAAGTATGGCATAATTTGGTTTATTTTCATTTTCTCGGAAACTAGTAGGCCAAGAATTAAGATTTTTGGTTTAAAATGTTCGTAATGAATGCCTCTACAAATCTTGTTATGGTCAAAACCACGCCAGACTTACCGTTTTTGAGAAAAAATATGTGCATCGCACAATAACATACATATTTTTACATATTTTCAGCTAAAAGTATGGCATAATTTGGTTTATTTTCATTTTCTCGGAAACTAGTAGGCCTGGAATTAAGATTTTTGGTTTAAAATGTTCGTAATGAATGCCTCTACAAATCTTGTTATGGTCAAAACCACGCCAGACTTACCGTTTTTGAGAAAAAATATGTGCATCGCACAATAACATACATATTTTCAGCTAAAAGTATGGCATAATTTGGTTTATTTTAATTTTCTCGGAAACTAGTAGGCCAAGAATTAAGATTTTTGGTTTAAAATGTTCGTAATGAATGCCTCTACAAATCTTGTTATGGTCAAAACCACGCCAGACTTACCGTTTTTGAGAAAAAATATGTGCATCGCACAATAACATACATATTTTTACATATTTTCAGCTAAAAGTATGGCATAATTTGGTTTATTTTCATTTTCTCGGAAACTAGTAGGCCTAGAATTAAGATTTTTGGTTTAAAATGTTCGTAATGAATGCTTCTACATATCTTGTTATGGTCGAAACCACGCCAGACTTACCGTTTTTAAGAAAAAATATGTGCGTCGCACAATAACATACATATTTTTACATATTTTCAGCTAAAAGTATGGCATAATTTGGTTTATTTTCATTTTCTCGGAAACTAGTAGGCCTGGAATTAAGATTTTTGGTTTAAAATGTTCGTAATGAATGCCTCTACAAATCTTGTTATGGTCAAAACCACGCCAGACTTACCGTTTTTGAGAAAAAATATGTGCATCGCACAATAACATACATATTTTTACATATTTTCAGCTAAAAGTATGGCATAATTTGGTTTATTTTCATTTTCTCGGAAACTAGTAGGCCTAGAATTAAGATTTTTGGTTTAAAATGTTCGTAATGAATGCCTCTACAAATCTTGTTATGGTCAAAACCACGCCAGACTTACCGTTTTTGAGAAAAAATATGTGCATCGCACAATAACATACATATTTTCAGCTAAAAGTATGGCATAATTTGGTTTATTTTAATTTTCTCGGAAACTAGTAGGCCAAGAATTAAGATTTTTGGTTTAAAATGTTCGTAATGAATGCCTCTACAAATCTTGTTAAGGTCAAAACCACGCCAGACTTACCGCTTTTGAGAAAAAATATGTGCATCGCACAATAACATACATATTTTCAGCTAAAAGTATGGCATAATTTGGTTTATTTTCATTTTCTCGGAAACTGGTAGGCCTAGAATTAAGATTTTTGGTTTAAAATGTTCGTAATGAATGCCTCTACAAATCTTGTTATGGTCAAAACCACGCCAGACTTACCGTTTTTGAGAAAAAATATGTGCATCGCACAATAACATACATATTTTCAGCTAAAAGTATGGCATAATTTGGTTTATTTTCATTTTCTCGGAAACTAGTAGGCCTAGAATTAAGATTTTTGTTTTAAAATGTTCGTAATGAATGCCTCTACAAATCTTGTTATGGCCAAAACCACGCCAGACTTACCGTTTTTGAGAAAAAATATGTGCATCGCACAATAACATACATATTTTCAGCTAAAAGTATGGCATAATTTGGTTTATTTTCATTTTCTCGGAAACTAGTAGGCCAAGAATTAAGATTTTTGGTTTAAAATGTTCGTAATGAATGCCTCTACAAATCTTGTTATGGTCAAAACCACGCCAGACTTACCGTTTTTGAGAAAAAATATGTGCATCGCACAATAACATACATATTTTTACATATTTTCAGCTAAAAGTATGGCATAATTTGGTTTATTTTCATTTTCTCGGAAACTAGTAGGCCTGGAATTAAGATTTTTGGTTTAAAATGTTCGTAATGAATGCCTCTACAAATCTTGTTATGGTCAAAACCACGCCAGACTTACCGTTTTTGAGAAAAAATATGTGCATCGCACAATAACATACATATTTTCAGCTAAAAGTATGGCATAATTTGGTTTATTTTCATTTTCTCGGAAACTAGTAGGCCTAGAATTAAGATTTTTGTTTTAAAATGTTCGTAATGAATGCCTCTACAAATCTTGTTATGGCCAAAACCACGCCAGACTTACCGTTTTTGAGAAAAAATATGTGCATCGCACAATAACATACATATTTTCAGCTAAAAGTATGGCATAATTTGGTTTATTTTCATTTTCTCGGAAACTAGTAGGCCTAGAATTAAGATTTTTGGTTTAAAATGTTCGTAATGAATGCCTCTACAAATCTTGTTATGGTCAAAACCACGCCAGACTTACCGTTTTTGAGAAAAAATATGTGCATCGCACAATAACATACATATTTTCAGCTAAAAGTATGGCATAATTTGGTTTATTTTCATTTTCTCGGAAACTAGTAGGCCTAGAATTAAGATTTTTGTTTTAAAATGTTCGTAATGAATGCCTCTACAAATCTTGTTATGGCCAAAACCACGCCAGACTTACCGTTTTTGAGAAAAAATATGTGCATCGCACAATAACATACATATTTTCAGCTAAAAGTATGGCATAATTTGGTTTATTTTCATTTTCTCGGAAACTAGTAGGCCAAGAATTAAGATTTTTGGTTTAAAATGTTCGTAATGAATGCCTCTACAAATCTTGTTATGGTCAAAACCACGCCAGACTTACCGTTTTTGAGAAAAAATATGTGCATCGCACAATAACATACATATTTTTACATATTTTCAGCTAAAAGTATGGCATAATTTGGTTTATTTTAATTTTCTCGGAAACTAGTAGGCCTGGAATTAAGATTTTTGGTTTAAAATGTTCGTAATGAATGCCTCTACAAATCTTGTTATGGTCAAAACCACGCCAGACTTACCGCTTTTGAGAAAAAATATGTGCATCGCACAATAACATACATATTTTCAGCTAAAAGTATGGCATAATTTGGTTTATTTTAATTTTCTCGGAAACTAGTAGGCCAAGAATTAAGATTTTTGGTTTAAAATGTTCGTAATGAATGCCTCTACAAATCTTGTTATGGCCAAAACCACGCCAGACTTACCGTTTTTGAGAAAAAATATGTGCATCGCACAATAACATACATATTTTTACATATTTTCAGCTAAAAGTATGGCATAATTTGGTTTATTTTCATTTTCTCGGAAACTAGTAGGCCTAGAATTAAGATTTTTGGTTTAAAATGTTCGTAATGAATGCCTCTACAAATCTTGTTATGGTCAAAACCACGCCAGACTTACCGTTTTTGAGAAAAAATATGTGCATCGCACAATAACATACATATTTTTACATATTTTCAGCTAAAAGTATGGCATAATTTGGTTTATTTTAATTTTCTCGGAAACTAGTAGGCCAAGAATTAAGATTTTTGGTTTAAAATGTTCGTAATGAATGCCTCTACAAATCTTGTTATGGTCAAAACCACGCCAGACTTACCGTTTTTGAGAAAAAATATGTGCATCGCACAATAACATACATATTTTCAGCTAAAAGTATGGCATAATTTGGTTTATTTTCATTTTCTCGGAAACTAGTAGGCCTAGAATTAAGATTTTTGGTTTAAAATGTTCGTAATGAATGCCTCTACAAATCTTGTTATGGCCAAAACCACGCCAGACTTACCGTTTTTGAGAAAAAATATGTGCATCGCACAATAACATACATATTTTCAGCTAAAAGTATGGCATAATTTGGTTTATTTTCATTTTCTCGGAAACTAGTAGGCCAAGAATTAAGATTTTTGGTTTAAAATGTTCGTAATGAATGCCTCTACAAATCTTGTTATGGTCAAAACCACGCCAGACTTACCGTTTTTGAGAAAAAATATGTGCATCGCACAATAACATACATAATTTCAGCTAAAAGTATGGCATAATTTGGTTTATTTTCATTTTCTCGGAAACTAGTAGGCCTGGAATTAAGATTTTTGGTTTAAAATGTTCGTAATGAATGCCTCTACAAATCTTGTTATGGTCAAAACCACGCCAGACTTACCGTTTTTGAGAAAAAATATGTGCATCGCACAATAACATACATATTTTCAGCTAAAAGTATGGCATAATTTGGTTTATTTTCATTTTCTCGGAAACTAGTAGGCCTAGAATTAAGATTTTTGTTTTAAAATGTTCGTAATGAATGCCTCTACAAATCTTGTTATGGCCAAAACCACGCCAGACTTACCGTTTTTGAGAAAAAATATGTGCATCGCACAATAACATACATATTTTCAGCTAAAAGTATGGCATAATTTGGTTTATTTTCATTTTCTCGGAAACTAGTAGGCCTAGAATTAAGATTTTTGGTTTAAAATGTTCGTAATGAATGCCTCTACAAATCTTGTTATGGTCAAAACCACGCCAGACTTACCGTTTTTGAGAAAAAATATGTGCATCGCACAATAACATACATATTTTCAGCTAAAAGTATGGCATAATTTGGTTTATTTTCATTTTCTCGGAAACTAGTAGGCCTAGAATTAAGATTTTTATTTTAAAATGTTCGTAATGAATGCCTCTACAAATCTTGTTATGGCCAAAACCACGCCAGACTTACCGTTTTTGAGAAAAAATATGTGCATCGCACAATAACATACATATTTTCAGCTAAAAGTATGGCATAATTTGGTTTATTTTCATTTTCTCGGAAACTAGTAGGCCAAGAATTAAGATTTTTGGTTTAAAATGTTCGTAATGAATGCCTCTACAAATCTTGTTATGGTCAAAACCACGCCAGACTTACCGTTTTTGAGAAAAAATATGTGCATCGCACAATAACATACATATTTTTACATATTTTCAGCTAAAAGTATGGCATAATTTGGTTTATTTTCATTTTCTCGGAAACTAGTAGGCCTGGAATTAAGATTTTTGGTTTAAAATGTTCGTAATGAATGCCTCTACAAATCTTGTTATGGTCAAAACCACGCCAGACTTACCGCTTTTGAGAAAAAATATGTGCATCGCACAATAACATACATATTTTCAGCTAAAAGTATGGCATAATTTGGTTTATTTTAATTTTCTCGGAAACTAGTAGGCCAAGAATTAAGATTTTTGGTTTAAAATGTTCGTAATGAATGCCTCTACAAATCTTGTTATGGTCAAAACCACGCCAGACTTACCGTTTTGAGAAAAAATATGTGCATCGCACAATAACATACATATTTTTACATATTTTCAGCTAAAAGTATGGCATAATTTGGTTTATTTTCATTTTCTCGGAAACTAGTAGGCCTAGAATTAAGATTTTTGGTTTAAAATGTTCGTAATGAATGCCTCTACAAATCTTGTTATGGTCAAAACCACGCCAGACTTACCGTTTTTGAGAAAAAATATGTGCATCGCACAATAACATACATATTTTCAGCTAAAAGTATGGCATAATTTGGTTTATTTTAATTTTCTCGGAAACTAGTAGGCCAAGAATTAAGATTTTTGGTTTAAAATGTTCGTAATGAATGCCTCTACAAATCTTGTTATGGTCAAAACCACGCCAGACTTACCGCTTTTGAGAAAAAATATGTGCATCGCACAATAACATACATATTTTCAGCTAAAAGTATGGCATAATTTGGTTTATTTTCATTTTCTCGGAAACTGGTAGGCCTAGAATTAAGATTTTTGGTTTAAAATGTTCGTAATGAATGCCTCTACAAATCTTGTTATGGTCAAAACCACGCCAGACTTACCGTTTTTGAGAAAAAATATGTGCATCGCACAATAACATACATATTTTCAGCTAAAAGTATGGCATAATTTGGTTTATTTTCATTTTCTCGGAAACTAGTAGGCCTAGAATTAAGATTTTTGGTTTAAAATGTTCGTAATGAATGCCTCTACAAATCTTGTTATGGTCAAAACCACGCCAGACTTACCGTTTTTGAGAAAAAATGTGTGCATCGCACAATAACATACATATTTTCAGCTAAAAGTATGGCATAATTTGGTTTATTTTAATTTTCTCGGAAACTAGTAGGCCAAGAATTAAGATTTTTGGTTTAAAATGTTCGTAATGAATGCCTCTACAAATCTTGTTATGGTCAAAACCACGCCAGACTTACCGCTTTTGAGAAAAAATATGTGCATCGTACAATAACATACATATTTTCAGCTAAAAGTATGGCATAATTTGGTTTATTTTAATTTTCTCGGAAACTAGTAGGCCAAGAATTAAGATTTTTGGTTTAAAATGTTCGTAATGAATGCCTCTACAAATCTTGTTATGGTCAAAACCACGCCAGACTTACCGTTTTTGAGAAAAAATATGTGCATCGCACAATAACATACATATTTTCAGCTAAAAGTATGGCATAATTTGGTTTATTTTCATTTTCTCGGAAACTAGTAGGCCTAGAATTAAGATTTTTGGTTTAAAATGTTCGTAATAAATGCCTCTACAAATCTTGTTATGGTCAAAACCACGCCAGACTTACCGTTTTTGAGAAAAAATATGTGCATCGCACAATAACATACATATTTTTACATATTTTCAGCTAAAAGTATGGCATAATTTGGTTTATTTTCATTTTCTCGGAAACTAGTAGGCCTAGAATTAAGATTTTTGGTTTAAAATGTTCGTAATGAATGCCTCTACAAATCTTGTTATGGTCAAAACCACGCCAGACTTACCGCTTTTGAGAAAAAATATGTGCATCGCACAATAACATACATATTTTTACATATTTTCAGCTAAAAGTATGGCATAATTTGGTTTATTTTCATTTTCTCGGAAACTAGTAGGCCTAGAATAAAGATTTTTGGTTTAAAATGTTCGTAATGAATGCCTCTACAAATCTTGTTATGGTCAAAACCACGCCAGACTTACCGTTTTTGAGAAAAAATATGTGCATCGCACAATAACATACATATTTTCAGCTAAAAGTATGGCATAATTTGGTTTATTTTAATTTTCTCGGAAACTAGTAGGCCAAGAATTAAGATTTTTGGTTTAAAATGTTCGTAATGAATGCCTCTACAAATCTTGTTATGGTCAAAACCACGCCAGACTTACCGTTTTTGAGAAAAAATATGTGCATCGCACAATAACATACATATTTTTACATATTTTCAGCTAAAAGTATGGCATAATTTGGTTTATTTTCATTTTCTCGGAAACTAGTAGGCCTGGAATTAAGATTTTTGGTTTAAAATGTTCGTAATGAATGCCTCTACAAATCTTGTTATGGTCAAAACCACGCCAGACTTACCGTTTTTGAGAAAAAATATGTGCATCGCACAATAACATACATATTTTTACATATTTTCAGCTAAAAGTATGGCATAATTTGGTTTATTTTAATTTTCTCGGAAACTAGTAGACCTGGAATTAAGATTTTTGGTTTAAAATGTTCGTAATGAATGCCTCTACAAATCTTGTTATGGTCAAAACCACGCCAGACTTACCGTTTTTGAGAAAAAATATGTGCATCGCACAATAACATATATATTTTCAGCTAAAAGTATGGCATAATTTGGTTTATTTTCATTTTCTCGGAAACTAGTAGGCCTAGAATTAAGATTTTTGGTTTAAAATGTTCGTAATGGATGCCTCTACTAATCTTGTTATGGTCAAAACCACGCCAGACTTTCCGTTTTTGAGAAAAAATATGTGCATCGCACAATAACATACATATTTTTACATATTTTCAGCTAAAAGTATGGCATAATTTGGTTTATTTTCATTTTCTCGGAAACTAGTAGGCCTAGAATTAAGATTTTTGGTTTAAAATATTCGTAATGAATGCCTCTACAAATCTTGTTATGGTCAAAACCACGCCAGACTTACCGCTTTTGAGAAAAAATATGTGCATCGCACAATAACATACATATTTTCAGCTAAAAGTATGGCATAATTTGGTTTATTTTCATTTTCTCGGAAACTGGTAGGCCTAGAATTAAGATTTTTGGTTTAAAATGTTCGTAATGAATGCCTCTACAAATCTTGTCATGGTCAAAACCACGCCAGACTTACCGTTTTTGAGAAAAAATATGTGCATCGCACAATAACATACATATTTTCAGCTAAAAGTATGGCATAATTTGGTTTATTTTCATTTTCTCGGAAACTAGTAGGCCTAGAATTAAGATTTTTGGTTTAAAATGTTCGTAATGAATGCCTCTACAAATCTTGTTATGGTCAAAACCACGCCAGACTTACCGTTTTTGAGAAAAAATATGTGCATCGCACAATAACATACATATTTTTACATATTTTCAGCTAAAAGTATGGCATAATTTGGTTTATTTTAATTTTCTCGGAAACTAGTAGACCTGGAATTAAGATTTTTGGTTTAAAATGTTCGTAATGAATGCCTCTACAAATCTTGTTATGGTCAAAACCACGCCAGACTTACCGTTTTTGAGAAAAAATATGTGCATCGCACAATAACATATATATTTTCAGCTAAAAGTATGGCATAATTTGGTTTATTTTCATTTTCTCGGAAACTAGTAGGCCTAGAATTAAGATTTTTGGTTTAAAATGTTCGTAATGGATGCCTCTACTAATCTTGTTATGGTCAAAACCACGCCAGACTTTCCGTTTTTGAGAAAAAATATGTGCATCGCACAATAACATACATATTTTTACATATTTTCAGCTAAAAGTATGGCATAATTTGGTTTATTTTCATTTTCTCGGAAACTAGTAGGCCTAGAATTAAGATTTTTGGTTTAAAATGTTTGTAATGAATGCCTCTACAAATCTTGTTATGGTTAAAACCACGCCAGACTTACCGTTTTTGAGAAAAAATATGTGCATCGCACAATAACATACATATTTTTACATATTTTCAGCTAAAAGTATGGCATAATTTGGTTTATTTTCATTTTCTCGGAAACTAGTAGGCCTAGAATTAAGATTTTTGGTTTAAAATATTCGTAATGAATGCCTCTACAAATATTGTTATGGTCAAAACCACGCCAGACCTACCGTTTTTGAGAAAAAATATGTGCATCGCACAATACAATACATATTTTCAGCTAAAAGTATGGCATAATTTGGTTTATTTTCATTTTCTCGGAAAATAGTAGGCCTAGAATTAAGATTTTTGGTTTAAAATGTTCGTAATGAATGCCTCTACAAATCTTGTTATGGTCAAAACCACGCCAGACTTACCGTTTTTGAGAAAAAATATGTGCATCGCACAATAACATACATAATTTCAGCTAAAAGTATGGCATAATTTGGTTTATTTTAATTTTCTCGGAAACTAGTAGGCCTAGAATTAAGATTTTTGGCTTAAAATATTCGTAATGAATGCCTCTACAAATCTTGTTATGGTCAAAACCACGTTAGACCTACCGTTTTTGAGAAAAAATATGTGCATCGCACAATAACATACATATTTTCAGCTAAAAGTATGGCATAATTTGGTTTATTTTCATTTTCTCGGAAAATAGTAGGCCTAGAATTAAGATTTTTGGTTTAAAATGTTCGTAATGAATGCCTCTACAAATCTTGTCATGGTCAAAACCACGCCAGAATTACCGTTTTTGAGAAAAAATATGTGCATCGCACAATAACATACATATTTTCACATATTTTCAGCTAAAAGTATGGCATAATTTGGTTTATTTTCATTTTCTCGGAAACTAGTAGGCCTAGAATTAAGATTTTTGGTTTAAAATGTTCGTAATGAATGCCTCTACAAATCTTGTTATGGTCAAAACCACGCCAGACTTACCGTTTTTGAGAAAAAATATGTGCATCGCACAATAACATACATATTTTTACATATTTTCAGCTAAATGTATTGTATAATTTGGTTTATTTTCATTTTATCGGAAACTAGTAGGCCTAGAATTAAGATTTTTGGTTTAAAATGTTCGTAATGAATGCCTCTACAAATCTTGTTATGGTCAAAACCACGCCAGACTTACCGTTTTTGAGAAAAAATATGTGCATCGCACAATAACATACATATTTTCAGCTAAAAGTATGGCATAATTTGGTTTATTCTCATTTTCTCGGAAACTAGTAGACCTAGAATTAAGATTTTTGGTTTAAAATGTTCGTAATGAATGCCTCTACAAATCTTGTTATGGTCAAAACCACGCCAGACTTACCGTTTTTGAGAAAAAATATGTGCATCGCACAATAACATACATATTTTTACATATTTTCAGCTAAAAGTATGGCATAATTTGGTTTATTTTCATTTTCTCGGAAACTAGTAGACCTGGAATTAAGATTTTTGGTTTAAAATGTTCGTAATGAATGCCTCTACAAATCTTGTAATGGTCAAAACCACGCCAGACTTACCGTTTTTGAGAAAAAATATGTGCATCGCACAATAACATACATATTTTTACATATTTTCAGCTAAAAGTATGGCATAATTTGGTTTATTTTCATTTTCTCGGAAAATAGTAGGCCTAGAATTAAGATTTTTGGTTTAAAATGTTCGTAATGAATGCCTCTACAAATCTTGTTATGGTCAAAACCACGCCAGACTTACCGTTTTTGAGAAAAAATATGTGCATCGCACAATAACATACATAATTTCAGCTAAAAGTATGGCATAATTTGGTTTATTTTCATTTTCTCGGAAACTAGTAGGCCTAGAATTAAGATTTTTGGTTTAAAATATTCGTAATGAATGCCTCTACAAATCTTGTTATGGTCAAAACCACGCCAGACTTACCGCTTTTGAGAAAAAATATGTGCATCGCACAATAACATACATATTTTTACATATTTTCAGCTAAAAGTATGGCATAATTTGGTTTATTTTAATTTTCTCGGAAACTAGTAGGCCTAGAATTAAGATTTTTGGTTTAAAATGTTCGTAATGAATGCCTCTACAAATCTTGTTATGGTCAAAACCACGCCAGACTTACCGCTTTTGAGAAAAAATATGTGCATCGCACAATAACATACATATTTTTACATATTTTCAGCTAAAAGTATGGCATAATTTGGTTTATTTTAATTTTCTCGGAAACTAGTAGGCCTAGAATTAAGATTTTTGGTTTAAAATGTTCGTAATGAATGCCTCTACAAATCTTGTTATGGTCAAAACCACGCCAGACTTACCGTTTTTGAGAAAAAATATGTGCATCGCACAATAACATACATATTTTCAGCTAAAAGTATGGCATAATTTGGTTTATTTTCATTTTCTCGGAAACTAGTAGGCCTAGAATTAAGATTTTTGGTTTAAAATGTTCGTAATGAATGCCTCTACAAATCTTGTTATGGTCAAAACCACGCCAGACTTACCGTTTTTGAGAAAAAATATGTGCATCGCACAATAACATACATATTTTCAGCTAAAAGTATGGCATAATTTGGTTTATTCTCATTTTCTCGGAAACTAGTAGGCCTAGAATTAAGATTTTTGGTTTAAAATGTTCGTAATGAATGCCTCTACAAATCTTGTTATGGTCAAAACCACGCCAGACTTACCGTTTTTGAGAAAAAATATGTGCATCGCACAATAACATACATATTTTTACATATTTTCAGCTAAAAGTATGGCATAATTTGGTTTATTTTCATTTTCTCGGAAACTAGTAGACCTGGAATTAAGATTTTTGGTTTAAAATGTTCGTAATGAATGCCTCTACAAATCTTGTTATGGTCAAAACCACGCCAGACTTACCGTTTTTGAGAAAAAATATGTGCATCGCACAATAACATACATATTTTTACATATTTTCAGCTAAAAGTATGGCATAATTTGGTTTATTTTCATTTTCTCGGAAAATAGTAGGCCTAGAATTAAGATTTTTGGTTTAAAATGTTCGTAATGAATGCCTCTACAAATCTTGTTATGGTCAAAACAACGCCAGACTTACCGTTTTTGAGAAAAAATATGTGCATCGCACAATAACATACATAATTTCAGCTAAAAGTATGGCATAATTTGGTTTATTTTAATTTTCTCGGAAACTAGTAGGCCTAGAATTAAGATTTTTGGTTTAAAATGTTCGTAATGAATGCCTCTACAAATCTTGTTATGGTCAAAACCACGCCAGACTTTCCGCTTTTGAGAACAAATATGTGCATCGCACAATAACATACATATTTTTACATATTTTCAGCTAAAAGTATGGCATAATTTGGTTTATTTTCATTTTCTCGGAAACTAGTAGGCCTAGAATTAAGATTTTTGGTTTAAAATGTTCGTAATGAATGCCTCTACAAATCTTGTTATGGTCAAAACCACGCCAGACTTACCGTTTTTGAGAAAAAATATGTGCATCGCACAATAACATACATATTTTCAGCTAAAAGTATGGCATAATTTGGTTTAATCTCATTTTCTCGGAAACTAGTAGGCCTAGAATTAAGATTTTTGGTTTAAAATGTTCGTAATGAATGCCTCTACAAATCTTGTTATGGTCAAAACCACGCCAGACTTACCGTTTTTGAGAAAAAATATGTGCATCGCACAATAACATACATATTTTTACATATTTTCAGCTAAAAGTATGGCATAATTTGGTTTATTTTCATTTTCTCGGAAACTAGTAGACCTGGAATTAAGATT
Organism: Myathropa florea; assembly: GCA_930367185.1. Lineage (NCBI taxonomy): Eukaryota > Metazoa > Arthropoda > Insecta > Diptera > Syrphidae > Myathropa > Myathropa florea. The sequence goes on from OV884002.1 coordinate 111,868,890, forward strand.
TTTGGTTTAAAATGTTCGTAATGAATGCCTCTACAAATCTTGTTATGGTCAAAACCACGCCAGACTTACCGTTTTTGAGAAAAAATATGTGCATCGCACAATAACATATATATTTTCAGCTAAAAGTATGGCATAATTTGGTTTATTTTCATTTTCTCGGAAACTAGTAGGCCTAGAATTAAGATTTTTGGTTTAAAATGTTTGTAATGAATGCCTCTACAAATCTTGTTATGGTTAAAACAACGCCAGACTTACCGTTTTTGAGAAAAAATATGTGCATCGCACAATAACATACATATTTTTACATATTTTCAGCTAAAAGTATGGCATAATTTGGTTTATTTTCATTTTCTCGGAAACTAGTAGGCCTAGAATTAAGATTTTTGGTTTAAAATATTCGTAATGAATGCCTCTACAAATATTGTTATGGTCAAAACCACGCCAGACCTACCGTTTTTGAGAAAAAATATGTGCATCGCACAATAACATACATATTTTCAGCTAAAAGTATGGCATAATTTGGTTTATTTTCATTTTCTCGGAAACTAGTAGGCCTAGAATTAAGATTTGTGGTTTAAAATGTTCGTAATGAATGCCTCTACAAATCTTGTTATGGTCAAAACCACGCCAGACTTACCGTTTTTGAGAAAAAATATGTGCATCGCACAATAACATACATAATTTCAGCTAAAAGTATGGCATAATTTGGTTTATTTTCATTTTCTCGGAAACTAGTAGGCCTAGAATTAAGATTTTTGGCTTAAAATATTCGTAATGAATGCCTCTACAAATATTGTTATGGTCAAAACCACGCCAGACCTACCGTTTTTGAGAAAAAATATGTGCATCGCACAATAACATACATATTTTCAGCTAAAAGTATGGCATAATTTGGTTTAATCTCATTTTCTCGGAAACTAGTAGGCCTAGAATTAAGATTTTTGGTTTAAAATGTTCGTAATGAATGCCTCTACAAATCTTGTTATGGTCAAAACCACGCCAGACTTACCGTTTTTGAGAAAAAATATGTGCATCGCACAATAACATACATATTTTTACATATTTTCAGCTAAAAGTATGGCATAATTTGGTTTATTTTCATTTTCTCGGAAACTAGTAGACCTGGAATTAAGATTTTTGGTTTAAAATGTTCGTAATGAATGCCTCTACAAATCTTGTTATGGTCAAAACCACGCCAGACTTACCGTTTTTGAGAAAAAATATGTGCATCGCACAATAACATATATATTTTCAGCTAAAAGTATGGCATAATTTGGTTTATTTTCATTTTCTCGGAAACTAGTAGGCCTAGAATTAAGATTTTTGGTTTAAAATGTTTGTAATGAATGCCTCTACAAATCTTGTTATGGTTAAAACAACGCCAGACTTACCGTTTTTGAGAAAAAATATGTGCATCGCACAATAACATACATATTTTTACATATTTTCAGCTAAAAGTATGGCATAATTTGGTTTATTTTCATTTTCTCGGAAACTAGTAGGCCTAGAATTAAGATTTTTGGTTTAAAATATTCGTAATGAATGCCTCTACAAATATTGTTATGGTCAAAACCACGCCAGACCTACCGTTTTTGAGAAAAAATATGTGCATCGCACAATACAATACATATTTTCAGCTAAAAGTATGGCATAATTTGGTTTATTTTCATTTTCTCGGAAAATAGTAGGCCTAGAATTAAGATTTTTGGTTTAAAATGTTCGTAATGAATGCCTCTACAAATCTTGTTATGGTCAAAACCACGCCAGACTTACCGTTTTTGAGAAAAAATATGTGCATCGCACAATAACATACATAATTTCAGCTAAAAGTATGGCATAATTTGGTTTATTTTCATTTTCTCGGAAACTAGTAGGCCTAGAATTAAGATTTTTGGCTTAAAATATTCGTAATGAATGCCTCTACAAATATTGTTATGGTCAAAACCACGCCAGACCTACCGTTTTTGAGAAAAAATATGTGCATCGCACAATAACATACATATTTTCAGCTAAAAGTATGGCATAATTTGGTTTATTTTCATTTTCTCGGAAAATAGTAGGCCTAGAATTAAGATTTTTGGTTTAAAATGTTCGTAATGAATGCCTCTACAAATCTTGTCATGGTCAAAACCACGCCAGACTTACCGTTTTTGAGAAAAAATATGTGCATCGCACAATAACATACATATTTTTACATATTTTCAGCTAAAAGTATGGCATAATTTGGTTTATTTTCATTTTCTCGGAAACTAGTAGGCCTAGAATTAAGATTTTTGGTTTAAAATGTTCGTAATGAATGCCTCTACAAATCTTGTTATGGTCAAAACCACGCCAGACTTACCGTTTTTGAGAAAAAATATGTGCATCGCACAATAACATACATATTTTTACATATTTTCAGCTAAATGTATTGTATAATTTGGTTTATTTTCATTTTATCGGAAACTAGTAGGCCTGGAATTAAGATTTTTGGTTTAAAATGTTCGTAATGAATGCCTCTACAAATCTTGTTATGGTCAAAACCACGCCAGACTTACCGTTTTTGAGAAAAAATATGTGCATCGCACAATAACATACATAATTTCAGCTAAAAGTATGGCATAATTTGGTTTATTTTCATTTTCTCGGAAACTAGTAGGCCTAGAATTAAGATTTTTGGCTTAAAATATTCGTAATGAATGCCTCTACAAATATTGTTATGGTCAAAACCACGCCAGACCTACCGTTTTTGAGAAAAAATATGTGCATCGCACAATAACATACATATTTTCAGCTAAAAGTATGGCATAATTTGGTTTATTTTCATTTTCTCGGAAAATAGTAGGCCTAGAATTAAGATTTTTGGTTTAAAATGTTCGTAATGAATGCCTCTACAAATCTTGTCATGGTCAAAACCACGCCAGACTTACCGTTTTTGAGAAAAAATATGTGCATCGCACAATAACATACATATTTTCAGCTAAAAGTATGGCATAATTTGGTTTATTCTCATTTTCTCGGAAACTAGTAGGCCTAGAATTAAGATTTTTGGTTTAAAATGTTCGTAATGAATGCCTCTACAAATCTTGTTATGGTCAAAACCACGCCAGACTTACCGTTTTTGAGAAAAAATATGTGCATCGCACAATAACATACATATTTTTACATATTTTCAGCTAAAAGTATGGCATAATTTGGTTTATTTTCATTTTCTCGGAAACTAGTAGACCTGGAATTAAGATTTTTGGTTTAAAATGTTCGTAATGAATGCCTCTACAAATCTTGTTATGGTCAAAACCACGCCAGACTTACCGTTTTTGAGAAAAAATATGTGCATCGCACAATAACATATATATTTTCAGCTAAAAGTATGGCATAATTTGGTTTATTTTCATTTTCTCGGAAACTAGTAGGCCTAGAATTAAGATTTTTGGTTCAAAATGTTTGTAATGAATGCCTCTACAAATCTTGTTATGGTTAAAACCACGCCAGACTTACCGTTTTTGAGAAAAAATATGTGCATCGCACAATAACATACATATTTTTACATATTTTCAGCTAAAAGTATGGCATAATTTGGTTTATTTTCATTTTCTCGGAAACTAGTAGGCCTAGAATTAAGATTTTTGGTTTAAAATATTCGTAATGAATGCCTCTACAAATATTGTTATGGTCAAAACCACGCCAGACGTACCGTTTTTGAGAAAAAATATGTGCATCGCACAATACAATACATATTTTCAGCTAAAAGTATGGCATAATTTGGTTTATTTTCATTTTCTCGGAAAATAGTAGGCCTAGAATTAAGATTTTTGGTTTAAAATGTTCGTAATGAATGCCTCTACAAATCTTGTTATGGTCAAAACCACGCCAGACTTACCGTTTTTGAGAAAAAATATGTGCATCGCACAATAACATACATAATTTCAGCTAAAAGTATGGCATAATTTGGTTTATTTTCATTTTCTCGGAAACTAGTAGGCCTAGAATTAAGATTTTTGGCTTAAAATATTCGTAATGAATGCCTCTACAAATCTTGTTATGGTCAAAACCACGTTAGACCTACCGTTTTTGAGAAAAAATATGTGCATCGCACAATAACATACATATTTTCAGCTAAAAGTATGGCATAATTTGGTTTATTTTCATTTTCTCGGAAAATAGTAGGCCTAGAATTAAGATTTTTGGTTTAAAATGTTCGTAATGAATGCCTCTACAAATCTTGTCATGGTCAAAACCACGCCAGACTTACCGTTTTTGAGAAAAAATATGTGCATCGCACAATAACATACATATTTTCACATATTTTCAGCTAAAAGTATGGCATAATTTGGTTTAATTTCATTTTCTCGGAAACTAGTAGGCCTAGAATTAAGATTTTTGGTTTAAAATGTTCGTAATGAATGCCTCTACAAATCTTGTTATGGTCAAAACCACGCCAGACTTACCGTTTTTGAGAAAAAATATGTGCATCGCACAATAACATACATATTTTTACATATTTTCAGCTAAATGTATTGTATAATTTGGTTTATTTTCATTTTATCGGAAACTAGTAGGCCTAGAATTAAGATTTTTGGTTTAAAATGTTCGTAATGAATGCCTCTACAAATCTTGTTATGGTCAAAACCACGCCAGACTTACCGTTTTTGAGAAAAAATATGTGCATCGCACAATAACATACATATTTTTACATATTTTCAGCTAAAAGTATGGCATAATTTGGTTTATTTTCATTTTCTCGGAAAATAGTAGGCCTAGAATTAAGATTTTTGGTTTAAAATGTTCGTAATGAATGCCTCTACAGATCTTGTTATGGTCAAAACCACGCCAGACTTACCGTTTTTGAGAAAAAATATGTGCATCGCACAATAACATACATATTTTTACATATTTTCAGCTAAATGTATTGTATAATTTGGTTTATTTTCATTTTATCGGAAACTAGTAGGCCTAGAATTAAGATTTTTGGTTTAAAATGTTCGTAATGAATGCCTCTACAAATCTTGTTATGGTCAAAACCACGCCAGACTTACCGTTTTTGAGAAAAAATATGTGCATCGCACAATAACATACATATTTTTACATATTTTCAGCTAAAAGTATGGCATAATTTGGTTTATTTTCATTTTCTCGGAAACTAGTAGGCCTAGAATTAAGATTTTTGGTTTAAAATGTTCGTAATGAATGCCTCTACAAATCTTGTTATGGTCAAAACCACGCCAGACTTACCGTTTTTGAGAAAAAATATGTGCATCGCACAATAACATACATATTTTTACATATTTTCAGCTAAAAGTATGGCATAATTTGGTTTATTTTCATTTTCTCGGAAAATAGTAGGCCTAGAATTAAGATTTTTGGTTTAAAATGTTCGTAATGAATGTCTCTGGATTTCGAAGCGTTAATACGCGAACCATGCAGACACAAGCGTCTGCACCTAGCCTCTATTAACGAACTCCTACTCTCACCTCCCCGTGGTGAAATCCGGGAGCCGAGTACCCTCGACAGAAGATGGGGTAACCAACCCTCGTGGGACGTCTGGGCGGCTGCAAACGAGAGAGGGGGGAGTGTGAGTCTACCAGGGCTCATCACTCTTTTTAGGATGGCGGCGGAGGAGCTGGTCAACTGATTGGCCAACGGCGGCATCCACAACTCCAGTCAGCAGGAGCTACCTGGTTTCCATGGTAAGGTCGGGACCTTGGAATAGAGATGGCGGCGGATGAGCCCTTTTAGGGCCAACGGCGGCGCTCACAGCCTGCAAGAGGCTACCGACACCGGATACCTCCGGACCCCTTTGTCCGGGGGCTAAACAAATGGACCTGTCCTCCCAGTTGGAGGTTGTGCGTGGGGTTAACTTCCTCACCACGTAAAAAAGTAACGAGTTGAGAAGCAACAATATGCCTCGGATACGGACGGATTTACTGTTGACGACCCCAGCAAACGGAATAAGGACAATGACTTTCGGTTCTGCACGTGGAATGTGAGGTCCCTGAACAGACCACGTGCAGCCGATGAACTCGCGGAGACTGCTATAAAGCAGACGTTACCGCAATCCAGGAAGTGCGATGGGATGGGCCGGGCAAAAAGAGGATGAAAAACTGCGATATCTACTTCGGCGACTGTTACAGAGAGCGAAGGCAGCGATTATTTGGATGTGGATTTGTTGTTCGAGGCAGACTTAGGCAAAAAGTCTTAAGCTTTAAGTACATAAGCGAGCGTCTCATAACAATCCGCATCAAGGCTAAATTCGGCAACATCAGCCTAATCTGCGCCCACGCCCCAACGGAGGACAAAGATGACGATAGCAAGGATGACTTCTATGATCTCCTAGAAAGAACGTACGATCAATACCCCAGCTACGACACCAAGATCGTTCTAGGAGATTTTAACGCTAAGCTGGGTAAAGAGGACATCTTTGCTAGAGTCATCGGTAAACACAGCCTGCACGACACCACGTCCGAAAACGGACTCAGGCTGGTGGACTTTGTTACGGGGCGTAACCTCTCTGTAGCTAGCACGCGGTTCCCACACCTCAACATCCATAAAGGGACCTGGCGGTCCCCTGATCCTTCAACCGTCAACCAGATTGATCACGTTGCGATCGACGTCAGACACTCCTCCAGTATTCTTGATGTCCGAACGTTCCGAGGCGCCAACATCGACTCGGACCATTTCCTTGTTGTAGCCAAGGTAAGGACACGGATATCGAGAGAAGAACGGAGTCGAGGAAGCCAACCACGGTTTGACGTCGAAAAGCTACAGTCGCAACAGACTGCCAGGAACTTTGCCGATCGAGTCTCCCTGAAACTCTCCGAAAGTTCGACGCCGCCTGCACTAACAATAGACGAAGTATGGAAACGTTGTCACAAAGCCGTCAGAGAAGCCGCTACTGATGTGCTGGGTTTTAAAACCCCAACAAGGAAAAACCCCTGGTTTGACAACGAGTGCAGGCAGGCACATGCAGTAAAGCAAGAAGCCTACCGGGCAACGCTGCATCGAACCACGAGAGCTGTTCGTGAGCTCTACGAACAGAGAAGAAGGGAAGAGAACCGGCTTCTCAGGAAGAAAAAGAAAGAGCACGAGAAGCGCGCGATCGAGGAGATGGAGAGGTGTTATGGCAGGAATGATGTCCGAAAGTTTTACCAAAGGGTAAAACTTTTATCGAATGGGTATAAAGTTCGGAGAGAAGCTTGCCGGGACGAAAATGGACAGCTAGTAGTAGATTCGCAGTCGATACTGAGAATTTGGAAAAATCATTTCTGCAGACTGTTGAACGGCGATGAGGACACAAATACCGCTGTCAGGCAGAATGTTCCACTCAACACAACGGACGATGATAGAAGAGAATACCGTCCCCCCGACCTAGACGAAGTCAAGATAGCGATATCGAGTCTAATAAAGCTGCTGGTGCAGATAGTCTGCCCGCCGAAATGTTTAAAGCAGCTGGCGGTGATCTGGTAGGGCGCATGCACCAGCTCATCTGTAAGATATGGTCGGAGGAAAGCATGCCCGATGAGTGGAATCTCAGTATCGTTTGCCCGATCCACAAAAAAAGGAGACCCCTTTGACTGCGCCAACTATCGAGGGATAAGTCTCCTTAACATCGCCTATAAGGTCTTCTCTGCCGTTTTGTGTGAACGCCTGAAACCATTCGTGAACAAACTGATAGGTCCTTACCAGTGTGGTTTCAGGCCCGGGAAGTCCACCATCGATCAAATTTTCACACTGCGGCAGATCCTGGAGAAGACCCAGGAAATGCAGATCGACACACACCATCTATTTGTCGATTTCAAGGCCGCATATGACAGCGTGCATAGAGACGAGCTATACAGCGCCATGTCTAGTTTTGACATTCCTGCTAAACTCGTCAGACTGAGCAGGATGACGATGGAGAACTCTCGCTGCTCCATCAAGGTCGGTAACTAACTCACCGAGACCTTCAATGTCAAAAAAGGTTTTAGACAAGGCGACGCGCTGTCATGTGATTTCTTTAACATCATTCTTGAGAAGATCGTGCAAAACTCACTGGTCAACACAAGAGGCACGATCTTCCAAAAGTCCGTTCAACTGCTAGCCTACGCGGATAAAATTGACGTGATTGGGAGAACACAGCGAGCCGTCAATGATGCGTTTGCTGGCATTGAAACGGAAGCGGCTAAAATGGGTCTGGCGGTAAACGAGGGCAAAACAAAGTATACAAAACAAAGGACGCACAACATCGACGACTTGGCCAGAACGTCACCATAGGCAGCTATAACTTTGAGGTAGTAAAGGACTTCGTCTACCTTGGCTCCGCGGTTAACAGTACAAACAACATCAGTACCGAGATCAAACGCAGAATTACTCTTGCCAACCGCTGTTTTTATGGGCTCAAAAGGCAATTGAGTAGTAGAGCCCTCTCTCGGAAGACCAAGTTGACTTTGTATAAGACCTTGATCATCCCAGTCCTGCTTTACGGTGCAGAGGCATGGACAATATCCCAAGCGGATGAACAGTCTCTTGGTCTTTTCGAGAGAAAAGTTCTGCGCGTGATCTTTGGTCCTGTTTGCGTTGATGGCATTTGGAGGAGAAGATTCAACCACGAACTGTATGGGCTGTACAGCGACATGAGTCTAGCCAGGCGTCTACGGATCCAACGCCTAAGATGGCTAGGCCATGTTGAGCGTATGGACAACTTAGCTCCGGCCCGAAGAGTCTTCGACTCTGAGCCTGTGGGACAACGCAACAGAGGACGTCCACGAACAAGGTGGCGCACACAAGTCGAGGGGGACCTCTGCCGGCTTGGTGTGCGAAACTGGAGACAGCTGGCGAAAGATCGTGCTGGCTGGAGAGGCATGTTGAGTGAGGCCCAGGTCCACCTCGGACTGTAGCGCCCTAAGAAGAAGAAGAAGAATGAATGCCTCTACAAATCTTTTTATGGTCAAAACCACGCCAGACTTACCGTTTTTGAGAAAAAATATGTGCATCGCACAATAACATACATATTTTTACATATTTTCAGCTAAAAGTATGGCATAATTTGGTTTATTTTCATTTTCTCGGAAACTAGTAGGCCTAGAATTAAGATTTTTGGTTTAAAATGTTCGTAATGAATGCCTCTACAAATCTTTTTATGGTCAAAATCACGCCAGACTTACCGTTTTTGAGAAAAAATATGTGCATCGCACAATAACATACATATTTTCAGCTAAAAGTATGGCATAATTTGGTTTATTTTCATTTTTTCGGAAACTAGTAGGCCTAGAATTAAGATTTTTGGTTTAAAATGTTCGTAATGAATGCCTCTACAAATATTGTTATGGTCAAAACCACGCCAGACTTACCGTTTTTGAGAAAAAATATGTGCATCGCACAATAACATACATATTTTTACATATTTTCAGCTAAAAGTATGGCATAATTTGGTTTATTTTCATTTTCTCGGAAACTAGTAGGCCTGGAATTAAGATTTTTGGTTTAAAATGTTCGTAATGAATGCCTCTACAAATCTTGTTATGGTCAAAACCACGCCAGACTTACCGTTTTTGAGAAAAAATATGTGCATCGCACAATATCATACATATTTTCAGCTAAAAGTATGGCATAATTTGGTTTATTTTCATTTTCTCGGAAACTAGTAGGCCTAGAATTAAGATTTTTGGTTTAAAATGTTCGTAATGAATGCCTCTACAAATCTTGTTATGGTCAAAACCACGCCAGACTTACCGTTTTTGAGAAAAAATATGTGCATCGCACAATAACATACATATTTTCAGCTAAAAGTATGGCATAATTTGGTTTATTTTCATTTTCTCGGAAACTAGTAGGCCTAGAATTAAGATTTTTGGTTTAAAATGTTCGTAATGAATGCCTCTACAAATCTTGTTATGGTCAAAACCACGCCAGACTTACCGTTTTTGAGAAAAAATATGTGCATCGCACAATAACATACATATTTTCAGCTAAAAGTATGGCATAATTTGGTTTATTTTCATTTTCTCGGAAACTAGTAGGCCTAGAATTAAGATTTTTTCTTTAAAATGTTCGTAATGAATGCCTCTACAAATCTTGTTATGGTCAAAACCATGCTAGACTTACCGTTTTTGAGAAAAAATATGTGCATCGCACAATAACATACATATTTTCAGCTAAAAGTATGGCATAATTTGGTTTATTTTCATTTTCTCGGAAACTAGTAGGCCTAGAATTAAGATTTTTGGTTTAAAATGTTCGTAATGAATGCCTCTACAAATATTGTTACGGTCAAAACCACGCCAGACTTACCGTTTTTGAGAAAAAATATGTGCATCGCACAATAACATACATATTTTTACATATTTTCAGCTAAAAGTATGGCATAATTTGGTTTATTTTCATTTTCTCGGAAACTAGTAGGCATGGAATTAAGATTTTTGGTTTAAAATGTTCGTAATGAATGCCTCTACAAATCTTGTTATGGTCAAAACCACGCCAGACTTACCGTTTTTGAGAAAAAATATGTGCATCGCACAATAACATACATATTTTTACATATTTTCAGCTAAAAGTATGGCATAATTTGGTTTATTTTCATTTTCTCGGAAACTAGTAGGCCTAGAATTAAGATTTTTGGTTTAAAATGTTCGTAATGAATGCCTCTACAAATCTTGTTATGGTCAAAACCACGCCAGACTTACCGTTTTTGAGAAAAAATATGTGCATCGCACAATAACATACATATTTTCAGCTAAAAGTATGGCATAATTTGGTTTATTTTCATTTTCTCGGAAACTAGTAGGCCTAGAATTAAGATTTTTGGTTTAAAATGTTCGTAATGAATGCCTCTACAAATCTTGTTATGGTCAAAACCACGCCAGACTTACCGTTTTTGAGAAAAAATATGTGCATCGCACAATAACATACATATTTTCAGCTAAAAGTATGGCATAATTTGGTTTATTTTCATTTTCTCGGAAACTAGTAGGCCTAGAATTAAGATTTTTGGTTTAAAATGTTCGTAATGAATGCCTCTACAAATCTTGTTATGGTCAAAACCACGCCAGACTTACCGTTTTTGAGAAAAAATATGTGCATCGCACAATAACATACATATTTTCAGCTAAAAGTATGGCATAATTTGGTTTATTTTCATTTTCTCGGAAACTAGTAGGCCTAGAATTAAGATTTTTGGTTTAAAATGTTCGTAATGAATGCCTCTACAAATCTTGTTATGGTCAAAACCACGCCAGACTTACCGTTTTTGAGAAAAAATATGTGCATCGCACAATAACATACATATTTTCAGCTAAAAGTATGGCATAATTTGGTTTATTTTCATTTTCTCGGAAACTAGTAGGCCTAGAATTAAGATTTTTGGTTTAAAATGTTCGTAATGAATGCCTCTACAAATCTTGTTATGGTCAAAACCACGCCAGACTTACCGTTTTTGAGAAAAAAAAATGTGCATCGCACAATAACATACATATTTTTACATATTTTCAGCTAAAAGTATGGCATAATTTGGTTTATTTTCATTTTCTCGGAAACTAGTAGGCCTAGAATTAAGATTTTTGGTTTAAAATGTTCGTAATGAATGCCTCTACAAATCTTGTTATGGTCAAAACCACGCCAGACTTACCGTTTTTGAGAAAACATATGTGCATCGCACAATAACACATATTTTTACATATTTTCAGCTAAAAGTATGGCATAATTTGGTTTATTTTCATTTTCTCGGAAACTAGTAGGCCTAGAATTAAGATTTTTGATTTAAAATGTTTGTAATGAATGCCTCTACAAATCTTGTTATGGTCAAAACCACGCCAGACTTACCGTTTTTGAGAAAAAATATGTGCATCGCACAATAACATACATATTTTTACATATTTTCAGCTAAAAGTATGGCATAATTTGGTTTATTTTCATTTTCTCGGAAACTAGTAGGCCTAGAATTAAGATTTTTAGTTTAAAATGTTCGTAATGAATGCCTCTACAAATCTTGTTATGGTCAAAACCACGCCAGACTTACCGTTTTTGAGAAAAAATATGTGCATCGCACAATAACATACATATTTTTACATATTTTCAGCTAAAAGTATGGCATAATTTGGTTTATTTTCATTTTCTCGGAAACTAGTAGGCCTAGAATTAAGATTTTTGGTTTGAAATGTTCGTAATGAATGCCTCTACAAATCTTGTTATGGTCAAAACCACGCCAGACTTACCGTTTTTGAGAAAAAATATGTGCATCGCACAATAACATACATATTTTCAGCTAAAAGTATGGCATAATTTGGTTTATTCTCATTTTCTCGGAAACTAGTAGGCCTAGAATTAAGATTTTTAGTTTAAAATGTTCGTAATGAATGCCTCTACAAATCTTGTTATGGTCAAAACCACGCCAGACTTACCGTTTTTGAGAAAAAATATGTGCATCGCACAATAACATACATATTTTTACATATTTTCAGCTAAAAGTATGGCATAATTTGGTTTATTTTCATTTTCTCGGAAACTAGTAGGCCTAGAATTAAGATTTGTGGTTTAGAATGTTATTGTTATGGTCAAAACCACGCCAGACTTACCGTTTTTGAGAAAAAATATGTGCATCGCACAATAACATACATATTTTTACATATTTTCAGCTAAAAGTATGGCATAATTTGGTTTATTTTCATTTTCTCGGAAACTAGTAGGCCTAGAATTAAGATTTTTGGTTTAAAATGTTCGTAATGAATGCCTCTACAAATCTTGTTATGGTCAAAACCACGCCAGACTTACCGTTTTTGAGAAAAAATATGTGCATCGCACAATAACATACATATTTTTACATATTTTCAGCTAAAAGTATGGCATAATTTGGTTTATTTTCATTTTCTCGGAAACTAGTAGGCCTAGAATTAAGATTTTTGGTTTAAAATGTTATTGTTATGGTCAAAACCACGCCAGACTTACCGTTTTTGAGAAAAAATATGTGCATCGCACAATAACATACATATTTTTACATATTTTCAGCTAAAAGTATGGCATAATTTGGTTTATTTTCATTTTCTCGGAAACTAGTAGGCCTAGAATTAAGATTTTTGGTTTGAAATGTTCGTAATGAATGCCTCTACAAATCTTGTTATGGTCAAAACCACGCCAGACTTACCGTTTTTGAGAAAAAATATGTGCATCGCACAATAACATACATATTTTCAGCTAAAAGTATGGCATAATTTGGTTTATTCTCATTTTCTCGGAAACTAGTAGGCCTAGAATTAAGATTTTTAGTTTAAAATGTTCGTAATGAATGCCTCTACAAATCTTGTTATGGTCAAAACCACGCCAGACTTACCGTTTTTGAGAAAAAATATGTGCATCGCACAATAACATACATATTTTTACATATTTTCAGCTAAAAGTATGGCATAATTTGGTTTATTTTCATTTTCTCGGAAACTAGTAGGCCTAGAATTAAGATTTGTGGTTTAGAATGTTATTGTTATGGTCAAAACCACGCCAGACTTACCGTTTTTGAGAAAAAATATGTGCATCGCACAATAACATACATATTTTTACATATTTTCAGCTAAAAGTATGGCATAATTTGGTTTATTTTCATTTTCTCGGAAACTAGTAGGCCTAGAATTAAGATTTTTGGTTTAAAATGTTCGTAATGAATGCCTCTACAAATCTTGTTATGGTCAAAACCACGCCAGACTTACCGTTTTTGAGAAAAAATATGTGCATCGCACAATAACATACATATTTTTACATATTTTCAGCTAAAAGTATGGCATAATTTGGTTTATTTTCATTTTCTCGGAAACTAGTAGGCCTAGAATTAAGATTTTTGGTTTAAAATGTTATTGTTATGGTCAAAACCACGCCAGACTTACCGTTTTTGAGAAAAAATATGTGCATCGCACAATAACATACATATTTTTACATATTTTCAGCTAAAAGTATGGCATAATTTGGTTTATTCTCATTTTCTCGGAAACTAGTAGGCCTAGAATTAAGATTTTTGGTTTAAAATGTTCGTAATGAATGCCTCTACAAATCTTGTTATGGTCAAAACCACGCCAGACTTACCGTTTTTGAGAAAAAATATGTGCATCGCACAATAACATACATATTTTTACATATTTTCAGCTAAAAGTATGGCATAATTTGGTTTATTTTCATTTTCTCGGAAACTAGTAGGCCTAGAATTAAGATTTTTGGTTTAGAATGTTATTGTTATGGTCAAAACCACGCCAGACTTACCGTTTTTGAGAAAAAATATGTGCATCGCACAATAACATACATATTTTTACATATTTTCAGCTAAAAGTATGGCATAATTTGGTTTATTTTCATTTTCTCGGAAACTAGTAGGCCTAGAATTAAGATTTTTGGTTTAAAATGTTCGTAATGAATGCCTCTACAAATCTTGTTATGGTCAAAACCACGCCAGACTTACCGTTTTTGAGAAAAAATATGTGCATCGCACAATAACATACATATTTTTACATATTTTCAGCTAAAAGTATGGCATAATTTGGTTTATTTTCATTTTCTCGGAAACTAGTAGGCCTAGAATTAAGATTTTTGGTTTAAAATGTTATTGTTATGGTCAAAACCACGCCAGACTTACCGTTTTTGAGAAAAAATATGTGCATCGCACAATAACATACATATTTTTACATATTTTCAGCTAAAAGTATGGCATAATTTGGTTTATTTTCATTTTCTCGGAAACTAGTAGGCCTAGAATTAAGATTTTTGGTTTAAAATGTTATTGTTATGGTCAAAACCACGCCAGACTTACCGTTTTTGAGAAAAAATATGTGCATCGCACAATAACATACATATTTTTACATATTTTCAGCTAAAAGTATGGCATAATTTGGTTTATTTTCATTTTCTCGGAAACTAGTAGGCCTAGAATTAAGATTTTTGGTTTAAAATGTTCGTAATGAATGCCTCTACAAATCTTGTTATGGTCAAAACTACGCCAGACTTACCGTTTTTGAGAAAAAATATGTGCATCGCACAATAACATACATATTTTTACATATTTTCAGCTAAAAGTATGGCATAATTTGGTTTATTTTCATTTTCTCGGAAACTAGTAGGCCTAGAATTAAGATTTTTGGTTTAAAATGTTCGTAATGAATGCCTCTACAAATCTTGTTATGGTCAAAACCACGCCAGACTTACCGTTTTTGAGAAAAAATATGTGCATCGCACAATAACATACATATTTTCAGCTAAAAGTATGGCATAATTTGGTTTATTTTCATTTTCTCGGAAACTAGTAGGCCTAGAATTAAGATTTTTGGTTTAAAATGTTCGTAATGAATGCCTCTACAAATCTTGTTATGGTCAAAACCACGCCAGACTTACCGTTTTTGAGAAAAAATATGTGCATCGCACAATAACATACATATTTTTACATATTTTCAGCTAAAAGTATGGCATAATTTGGTTTATTTTCATTTTCTCGGAAACTAGTAGGCCTAGAATTAAGATTTTTGGTTTAAAATGTTATTGTTATGGTCAAAACCACGCCAGACTTACCGTTTTTGAGAAAAAATATGTGCATCGCACAATAACATACATATTTTTACATATTTTCAGCTAAAAGTATGGCATAATTTGGTTTATTTTCATTTTCTCGGAAACTAGTAGGCCTAGAATTAAGATTTTTGGTTTAAAATGTTATTGTTATGGTCAAAACCACGCCAGACTTACCGTTTTTGAGAAAAAATATGTGCATCGCACAATAACATACATATGTTTACATATTTTCAGCTAAAAGTATGGCATAATTTGGTTTATTTTCATTTTCTCGGAAACTAGTAGGCCTAGAATTAAGATTTTTGGTTTAAAATGTTCGTAATGAATGCCTCTACAAATCTTGTTATGGTCAAAACTACGCCAGACTTACCGTTTTTGAGAAAAAATATGTGCATCGCACAATAACATACATATTTTCAGCTAAAAGTATGGCATAATTTGGTTTATTTTCATTTTCTCGGAAACTAGTAGGCCTAGAATTAAGATTTTTGGTTTAAAATGTTCGTAATGAATGCCTCTACAAATCTTGTTATGGTCAAAACCACGCCAGACTTACCGTTTTTGAGAAAAAATATGTGCATCGCACAATAACATACATATTTTTACATATTTTCAGCTAAAAGTATGGCATAATTTGGTTTATTTTCATTTTCTCGGAAACTAGTAGGCCTAGAATTAAGATTTTTGGTTTAAAATGTTATTGTTATGGTCAAAACCACGCCAGACTTACCGTTTTTGAGAAAAAATATGTGCATCGCACAATAACATACATATTTTTACATATTTTCAGCTAAAAGTATGGCATAATTTGGTTTATTTTCATTTTCTCGGAAACTAGTAGGCCTAGAATTAAGATTTTTGGTTTAAAATGTTATTGTTATGGTCAAAACCACGCCAGACTTACCGTTTTTGAGAAAAAATATGTGCATCGCACAATAACATACATATTTTTACATATTTTCAGCTAAAAGTATGGCATAATTTGGTTTATTTTCATTTTCTCGGAAACTAGTAGGCCTAGAATTAAGATTTTTGGTTTAAAATGTTCGTAATGAATGCCTCTACAAATCTTGTTATGGTCAAAACCACGCCAGACTTACCGTTTTTGAGAAAAAATATGTGCATCGCACAATAACATACATATTTTTACATATTTTCAGCTAAAAGTATGGCATAATTTGGTTTATTTTCATTTTCTCGGAAACTAGTAGGCCTAGAATTAAGATTTTTGGTTTAGAATGTTATTGTTATGGTCAAAACCACGCCAGACTTACCGTTTTTGAGAAAAAATATGTGCATCGCACAATAACATACATATTTTTACATATTTTCAGCTAAAAGTATGGCATAATTTGGTTTATTTTCATTTTCTCGGAAACTAGTAGGCCTAGAATTAAGATTTTTGGTTTAAAATGTTCGTAATGAATGCCTCTACAAATCTTGTTATGGTCAAAACCACGCCAGACTTACCGTTTTTGAGAAAAAATATGTGCATCGCACAATAACATACATATTTTCAGCTAAAAGTATGGCATAATTTGGTTTATTTTCATTTTCTCGGAAACTAGTAGGCCTAGAATTAAGATTTTTGGTTTAAAATGTTCGTAATGAATGACTCTACAAATCTTGTTATGGTCAAAACCACGCCAGACTTACCGTTTTTGAGAAAAAATATGTGCATCGCACAATAACATACATATTTTTACATATTTTCAGCTAAAAGTATGGCATAATTTGGTTTATTTTCATTTTCTCGGAAACTAGTAGGCCTAGAATTAAGATTTTTGGTTTAAAATGTTATTGTTATGGTCAAAACCACGCCAGACTTACCGTTTTTGAGAAAAAATATGTGCATCGCACAATAACATACATATTTTTACATATTTTCAGCTAAAAGTATGGCATAATTTGGTTTATTTTCATTTTCTCGGAAACTAGTAGGCCTAGAATTAAGATTTTTGGTTTAAAATGTTATTGTTATGGTCAAAACCACGCCAGACTTACCGTTTTTGAGAAAAAATATGTGCGTCGCACAATAACATACATATTTTTACATATTTTCAGCTAAAAGTATGGCATAATTTGGTTTATTTTCATTTTCTCGGAAACTAGTAGGCCTAGAATTAAGATTTTTGGTTTAAAATGTTCGTAATGAATGCCTCTACAAATCTTGTTATGGTCAAAACCACGCCAGACTTACCGTTTTTGAGAAAAAATATGTGCATCGCACAATAACATACATATTTTTACATATTTTCAGCTAAAAGTATGGCATAATTTGGTTTATTTTCATTTTCTCGGAAACTAGTAGGCCTAGAATTAAGATTTTTGGTTTAAAATGTTATTGTTATGGTCAAAACCACGCCAGACTTACCGTTTTTGAGAAAAAATATGTGCATCGCACAATAACATACATATTTTTACATATTTTCAGCTAAAAGTATGGCATAATTTGGTTTATTTTCATTTTCTCGGAAACTAGTAGGCCTAGAATTAAGATTTTTGGTTTAAAATGTTCGTAATGAATGCCTCTACAAATCTTGTTATGGTCAAAACCACGCCAGACTTACCGTTTTTGAGAAAAAATATGTGCATCGCACAATAACATACATATTTTCAGCTAAAAGTATGGCATAATTTGGTTTATTTTCATTTTCTCGGAAACTAGTAGGCCTAGAATTAAGATTTTTGGTTTAAAATGTTCGTAATGAATGCCTCTACAAATCTTGTTATGGTCAAAACCACGCCAGACTTACCGTTTTTGAGAAAAAATATGTGCATCGCACAATAACATACATATTTTCAGCTAAAAGTATGGCATAATATGGTTTATTTTCATTTTCTCGGAAACTAGTAGGCCTAGAATTAAGATTTTTGGTTTAAAATGTTCGTAATGAATGCCTCTACAAATCTTGTTATGGTCAAAACCACGCCAGACTTACCGTTTTTGAGAAAAAATATGTGCATCGCACAATAACATACATATTTTCAGCTAAAAGTATGGCATAATTTGGTTTATTTTCATTTTCTCGGAAACTAGTAGGCCTAGAATTAAGATTTTTGGTTTAAAATGTTCGTAATGAATGCCTCTACAAATCTTGTTATGGTCAAAACCACGCCAGACTTACCGTTTTTGAGAAAAAATATGTGCATCGCACAATAACATACATATTTTTACATATTTTCAGCTAAAAGTATGGCATAATTTGGTTTATTTTCATTTTCTCGGAAACTAGTAGGCCTAGAATTAAGATTTTTGGTTTAAAATGTTCGTAATGAATGCCTCTACAAATCTTGTTATGGTCAAAACCTCGCCAGACTTACCGTTTTTGTGAAAAAATATGTGCATCGCACAATAACATACATATTTTCAGCTAAAAGTATGGCATAATTTGGTTTATTTTCATTTTCTCGGAAACTAGTAGGCCTAGAATTAAGATTTTTGGTTTAAAATGTTCGTAATGAATGCCTCTACAAATCTTGTTATGGTCAAAACCACGCCAGACTTACCGTTTTTGAGAAAAAGTATGTGCATCGCACAATAACATACATATTTTCAGCTAAAAGTATGGCATAATTTGGTTTATTTTCATTTTCTCGGAAACTAGTAGGCCTAGAATTAAGATTTTTGGTTTAAAATGTTCGTAATGAATGCCTCTACAAATCTTGTTATGGTCAAAACCACGCCAGACTTACCGTTTTTGAGAAAAAATATGTGCATCGCACAATAACATACATATTTTCAGCTAAACGTATGGCATAATTTGGTTTATTTTCATTTTCTCGGAAACTAGTAGGCCTAGAATTAAGATTTCTGGTTTAAAATGTTCGTAATGAATGCCTCTACAAATCTTGTTATGGTCAAAACCACGCCAGACTTACCGTTTTTGAGAAAAAATATGTGCATCGCACAATAACATACATATTTTCAGCTAAAAGTATGGCATAATTTGGTTTATTTTCATTTTCTCGGAAACTAGTAGGCCTAGAATTAAGATTTTTGGTTTAAAATGTTCGTAATGAATGCCTCTACAAATCTTGTTATGGTCAAAACCACGCCAGGCTTACCGTTTTTGAGAAAAAATATGTGCATCGCACAATAACATACATATTTTCAGCTAAAAGTATGGCATAATTTGGTTTATTTTCATTTTCTCGGAAACTAGTAGGCCTAGAATTAAGATTTTTGGTTTAAAATGTTCGTAATGAATGCCTCTACAAATCTTGTTATGGTCAAAACCACGCCAGACTTACCGTTTTTGAGAAAAAATATGTGCATCGCACAATAACATACATATTTTCAGCTAAAAGTATGGCATAATTTGGTTTATTTTCATTTTCTCGGAAACTAGTAGGCCTAGAATTAAGATTTTTGGTTTAAAATGTTCGTAATGAATGCCTCTACAAATCTTGTTATGGTCAAAACCACGCCAGACTTACCGTTTTTGAGAAAAAATATGTGCATCGCACAATAACATACATATTTTCAGCTAAAAGTATGGCATAATTTGGTTTATTTTCATTTTCTCGGAAACTAGTAGGCCTAGAATTAAGATTTTTGGTTTAAAATGTTCGTAATGAATGCCTCTACAAATCTTGTTATGGTCAAAACCACGCCAGACTTACCGTTTTTGAGAAAAAATATGTGCATCGCACAATAACATACATATTTTCAGCTAAAAGTATGGCATAATTTGGTTTATTTTCATTTTCTCGGAAACTAGTAGGCCTAGAATTAAGATTTTTGGTTTAAAATGTTCGTAATGAATGCCTCTACAAATCTTGTTATGGTCAAAACCACGCCAGACTTACCGTTTTTGAGAAAAAATATGTGCATCGCACAATAACATACATATTTTCAGCTAAAAGTATGGCATAATTTGGTTTATTTTCATTTTCTCGGAAACTAGTAGGCCTAGAATTAAGATTTTTGGTTTAAAATGTTCGTAATGAATGCCTCTACAAATCTTGTTATGGTCAAAACCACGCCAGACTTACCGTTTTTGAGAAAAAATATGTGCATCGCACAATAACATACATATTTTCAGCTAAAAGTATGGCATAATTTGGTTTATTTTCATTTTCTCGGAAACTAGTAGGCCTAGAATTAAGATTTTTGGTTTAAAATGTTCGTAATGAATGCCTCTACAAATCTTGTTATGGTCAAAACCACGCCAGACTTACCGTTTTTGAGAAAAAATATGTGCATCGCACAATAACATACATATTTTCAGCTAAAAGTATGGCATAATTTGGTTTATTTTCATTTTCTCGGAAACTAGTAGGCCTAGAATTAAGATTTTTGGTTTAAGATGTTCGTAATGAATGCCTCTACAAATCTTGTTATGGTCAAAACCACGCCAGACTTACCGTTTTTGAGAAAAAATATGTGCATCGCACAATAACATACATATTTTCAGCTAAAAGTATGGCATAATTTGTTTTATTTTCATTTTCTCGGAAACTAGTAGGCCTAGAATTAAGATTTTTGGTTTAAAATGTTCGTAATGAATGCCTCTACAAATCTTGTTATGGTCAAAACCACGCCAGACTTACCGTTTTTGAGAAAAAATATGTGCATCGCACAATAACATACATATTTTCAGCTAAAAGTATGGCATAATTTGGTTTATTCTCATTTTCTCGGAAACTAGTAGGCCTAGAATTAAGATTTTTGGTTTAAAATGTTCGTAATGAATGCCTCTACAAATCTTGTTATGGTCAAAACCACGCCAGACTTACCGTTTTTGAGAAAAAATATGTGCATCGCACAATAACATACATATTTTCAGCTAAAAGTATGGCATAATTTGGTTTATTTTCATTTTCT
Source organism: Myathropa florea (assembly GCA_930367185.1). Taxonomy (NCBI): domain Eukaryota; kingdom Metazoa; phylum Arthropoda; class Insecta; order Diptera; family Syrphidae; genus Myathropa; species Myathropa florea. The sequence goes on from OV884002.1 coordinate 111,890,206, forward strand.
CGGAAACTAGTAGGCCTAGAATTAAGATTTTTGGTTTAAAATGTTCGTAATGAATGCCTCTACAAATCTTGTTATGGTCAAAACCACGCCAGACTTACCGTTTTTGAGAAAAAATATGTGCATCGCACAATAACATACATATTTTCAGCTAAAAGTATGGCATAATTTGGTTTATTTTCATTTTCTCGGAAACTAGTAGGCCTAGAATTAAGATTTTTGGTTTAAAATGTTCGTAATGAATGCCTCTACAAATCTTGTTATGGTCAAAACCACGCCAGACTTACCGTTTTTGAGAAAAAATATGTGCATCGCACAATAACATACATATTTTCAGCTAAAAGTATGGCATAATTTGGTTTATTTTCATTTTCTCGGAAACTAGTAGGCCTAGAATTAAGATTTTTGGTTTAAAATGTTCGTAATGAATGCCTCTACAAATCTTGTTATGGTCAAAACCACGCCAGACTTACCGTTTTTGAGAAAAAATATGTGCATCGCACAATAACATACATATTTTCAGCTAAAAGTATGGCATAATATGGTTTATTTTCATTTTCTCGGAAACTAGTAGGCCTAGAATTAAGATTTTTGGCTTAAAATGTTCGTAATGAATGCCTCTACAAATCTTGTTATGGTCAAAACCACGCCAGACTTACCGTTTTTGAGAAAAAATATGTGCATCGCACAATAACATACATATTTTCAGCTAAAAGTATGGCATAATTTGGTTTATTTTCATTTTCTCGGAAACTAGTAGGCCTAGAATTAAGATTTTTGGTTTAAAATGTTCGTAATGAATGCCTCTACAAATCTTGTTATGGTCAAAACCACGCCAGACTTACCGTTTTTGAGAAAAAATATGTGCATCGCACAATAACATACATATTTTCAGCTAAAAGTATGGCATAATTTGGTTTATTTTCATTTTCTCGGAAACTAGTAGGCCTAGAATTAAGATTTTTGGTTTAAAATGTTCGTAATGAATGCCTCTACAAATCTTGTTATGGTCAAAACCACGCCAGACTTACCGTTTTTGAGAAAAAATATGTGCATCGCACAATAACATACATATTTTCAGCTAAAAGTATGGCATAATTTGGTTTATTTTCATTTTCTCGGAAACTAGTAGGCCTAGAATTAAGATTTTTGGTTTAAAATGTTCGTAATGAATGCCTCTACAAATCTTGTTATGGTCAAAACCACGCCAGACCTACCGTTTTTGAGAAAAAATATGTGCATCGCACAATAACATACATATTTTCAGCTAAAAGTATGGCATAATTTGGTTTATTTTCATTTTCTCGGAAACTAGTAGGCCTAGAATTAAGATTTTTGGTTTAAAATGTTCGTAATGAATGCCTCTACAAATCTTGTTATGGTCAAAACCACGCCAGACTTACCGTTTTTGAGAAAAAATATGTGCATCGCACAATAACATACATATTTTCAGCTAAAAGTATGGCATAATATGGTTTATTTTCATTTTCTCGGAAACTAGTAGGCCTAGAATTAAGATTTTTGGTTTAAAATGTTCGTAATGAATGCCTCTACAAATCTTGTTATGGTCAAAACCACGCCAGACTTACCGTTTTTGAGAAAAAATATGTGCATCGCACAATAACATACATATTTTCAGCTAAAAGTATGGCATAATTTGGTTTATTTTCATTTTCTCGGAAACTAGTAGGCCTAGAATTAAGATTTTTGGTTTAAAATGTTCGTAATGAATGCCTCTACAAATCTTGTTATGGTCAAAACCACGCCAGACTTACCGTTTTTGAGAAAAAATATGTGCATCGCACAATAACATACATATTTTCAGCTAAAAGTATGGCATAATTTGGTTTATTTTCATTTTCTCGGAAACTAGTAGGCCTAGAATTAAGATTTTTGGTTTAAAATGTTCGTAATGAATGCCTCTACAAATCTTGTTATGGTCAAAACCACGCCAGACTTACCGTTTTTGAGAAAAAATATGTGCATCGCACAATAACATACATATTTTCAGCTAAAAGTATGGCATAATTTGGTTTATTTTCATTTTCTCGGAAACTAGTAGGCCTAGAATTAAGATTTTTGGTTTAAAATGTTCGTAATGAATGCCTCTACAAATCTTGTTATGGTCAAAACCACGCCAGACTTACCGTTTTTGAGAAAAAATATGTGCATCGCACAATAACATACATATTTTCAGCTAAAAGTATGGCATAATTTGGTTTATTTTCATTTTCTCGGAAACTAGTAGGCCTAGAATTAAGATTTTTGGTTTAAAATGTTCGTAATGAATGCCTCTACAAATCTTGTTATGGTCAAAACCACGCCAGACTTATCGTTTTTGAGAAAAAATATGTGCATCGCACAATAACATACATATTTTCAGCTAAAAGTATGGCATAATTTGGTTTATTTTCATTTTCTCGGAAACTAGTAGGCCTAGAATTAAGATTTTTGGTTTAAAATGTTCGTAATGAATGCCTCTACAAATCTTGTTATGGTCAAAACCACGCCAGACTTACCGTTTTTGAGAAAAAATATGTGCATCGCACAATAACATACATATTTTCAGCTAAAAGTATGGCATAATTTGGTTTATTTTCATTTTCTCGGAAACTTGTAGGCCTAGAATTAAGATTTTAGTTTAAAATGTTCGTAATGAATGCCTCTACAAATCTTGTTATGGTCAAAACCACGCCAGACTTACCGTTTTTGAGAAAAAATATGTGCATCGCACAATAACATACATATTTTCAGCTAAAAGTATGGCATAATTTGGTTTATTTTCATTTTCTCGGAAACTAGTAGGCCTAGAATTAAGATTTTTGGTTTAAAATGTTCGTAATGAATGCCTCTACAAATCTTGTTATGGTCAAAACCACGCCAGACTTACCGTTTTTGAGAAAAAATATGTGCATCGCACAATAACATACATATTTTCAGCTAAAAGTATGGCATAATTTGGTTTATTTTCATTTTCTCGGAAACTAGTAGGCCTAGAATTAAGATTTTTGGTTTAAAATGTTCGTAATGAATGCCTCTACAAATCTTGTTATGGTCAAAACCACGCCAGACTTACCGTTTTTGAGAAAAAATATGTGCATCGCACAATAACATACATATTTTCAGCTAAAAGTATGGCATAATTTGGTTTATTTTCATTTTCTCGGAAACTAGTAGGCTAGAATTAAGATTTTTGGTTTAAAATGTTCGTAATGAATGCCTCTACAAATCTTGTTATGGTCAAAACCACGCCAGACTTACCGTTTTTGAGAAAAAATATGTGCATCGCACAATAACATACATATTTTTACATATTTTCAGCTAAAAGTATGGCATAATTTGGTTTATTTTCATTTTCTCGGAAACTAGTAGGCCTAGAATTAAGATTTTTGGTTTAAAATGTACGTAATGAATGCCTCTACAAATCTTGTTATGGTCAAAACCACGCCAGACTTACCGTTTTTGAGAAAAAATATGTGCATCGCACAATAACATACATATTTTCAGCTAAAAGTATGGCATAATTTGGTTTATTTTCATTTTCTCGGAAACTAGTAGGCCTAGAATTAAGATTTTTGGTTTAAAATGTTCGTAATGAATGCCTCTACAAATCTTGTTATGGTCAAAACCACGCCAGACTTACCGTTTTTGAGAAAAAATATGTGCATCGCACAATAACATACATATTTTCAGCTAAAAGTATGGCATAATTTGGTTTATTTTCATTTTCTCGGAAACTAGTAGGCCTAGAATTAAGATTTTTGGTTTAAAATGTTCGTAATGAATGCCTCTACAAATCTTGTTATGGTCAAAACCACGCCAGACTTACCGTTTTTGAGAAAAAATATGTGCATCGCACAATAACATACATATTTTCAGCTAAAAGTATGGCATAATTTGGTTTATTTTCATTTTCTCGGAAACTAGTAGGCCTAGAATTAAGATTTTTGGTTTAAAATATTCGTAATGAATGCCTCTACAAATCTTGTTATGGTCAAAACCACGCCAGACTTATCGTTTTTGAGAAAAAATATGTGCATCGCACAATAACATACATATTTTCAGCTAAAAGTATGGCATAATTTGGTTTATTTTCATTTTCTCGGAAACTAGTAGGCCTAGAATTAAGATTTTTGGTTTAAAATGTTCGTAATGAATGCCTCTACAAATCTTGTTATGGTCAAAACCACGCCAGACTTACCGTTTTTGAGAAAAAATATGTGCATCGCACAATAACATACATATTTTCAGCTAAAAGTATGGCATAATTTGGTTTATTTTCATTTTCTCGGAAACTAGTAGGCCTAGAATTAAGATTTTTGGTTTAAAATGTTCGTAATGAATGCCTCTACAAATCTTGTTATGGTCAAAACCACGCCAGACTTACCGTTTTTGAGAAAAAATATGTGCATCGCACAATAACATACATATTTTCAGCTAAAAGTATGGCATAATTTGGTTTATTTTCATTTTCTCGGAAACTAGTAGGCCTAGAATTAAGATTTTTGGTTTAAAATGTTCGTAATGAATGCCTCTACAAATCTTGTTATGGTCAAAACCAATCCAGAATTACCGTTTTTGAGAAATGTGCATCGCACAATAACATACATATTTTCAGCTAAAAGTATGGCATAATTTGGTTTATTTTCATTTTCTCGGAAACTAGTAGGCCTAGAATTAAGATTTTTGGTTTAAAATGTTCGTAATGAATGCCTCTACAAATCTTGTTATGGTCAAAACCACGCCAGACTTACCCTTTTTGAGAAAAAATATGTGCATCGCACAATAACATACATATTTTCAGCTAAAAGTATGGCATAATTTGGTTTATTTTCATTTTCTCGGAAACTAGTAGGCCTAGAATTAAGATTTTTGGTTTAAAATGTTCGTAATGAATGCCTCTACAAATCTTGTTATGGTCAAAACCACGCCAGACTTACCGTTTTTGAGAAAAAATATGTGCATCGCACAATAACATACATATTTTCAGCTAAAAGTATGGCATAATTTGGTTTATTTTCATTTTCTCGGAAACTAGTAGGCCTAGAATTAAGATTTTTGGTTTAAAATGTTCGTAATGAATGCCTCTACAAATCTTGTTATGGTCAAAACCACGCCAGACTTACCGTTTTTGAGAAAAAATATGTGCATCGCACAATAACATACATATTTTCAGCTAAAAGTATGGCATAATTTGGTTTATTTTCATTTTCTCGGAAACTAGTAGGCCTAGAATTAAGATTTTTGGTTTAAAATGTTCGTAATGAATGCCTCTACAAATCTTGTTATGGTCAAAACCACGCCAGACTTATCGTTTTTGAGAAAAAATATGTGCATCGCACAATAACATACATATTTTCAGCTAAAAGTATGGCATAATTTGGTTTATTTTCATTTTCTCGGAAACTAGTAGGCCTAGAATTAAGATTTTTGGTTTAAAATGTTCGTAATGAATGCCTCTACAAATCTTGTTATGGTCAAAACCACGCCAGACTTACCGTTTTTGAGAAAAAATATGTGCATCGCACAATAACATACATATTTTCAGCTAAAAGTATGGCATAATTTGGTTTATTTTCATTTTCTCGGAAACTTGTAGGCCTAGAATTAAGATTTTAGTTTAAAATGTTCGTAATGAATGCCTCTACAAATCTTGTTATGGTCAAAACCACGCCAGACTTACCGTTTTTGAGAAAAAATATGTGCATCGCACAATAACATACATATTTTCAGCTAAAAGTATGGCATAATTTGGTTTATTTTCATTTTCTCGGAAACTAGTAGGCCTAGAATTAAGATTTTTGGTTTAAAATGTTCGTAATGAATGCCTCTACAAATCTTGTTATGGTCAAAACCACGCCAGACTTACCGTTTTTGAGAAAAAATATGTGCATCGCACAATAACATACATATTTTCAGCTAAAAGTATGGCATAATTTGGTTTATTTTCATTTTCTCGGAAACTAGTAGGCCTAGAATTAAGATTTTTGGTTTAAAATGTTCGTAATGAATGCCTCTACAAATCTTGTTATGGTCAAAACCACGCCAGACTTACCGTTTTTGAGAAAAAATATGTGCATCGCACAATAACATACATATTTTCAGCTAAAAGTATGGCATAATTTGGTTTATTTTCATTTTCTCGGAAACTAGTAGGCTAGAATTAAGATTTTTGGTTTAAAATGTTCGTAATGAATGCCTCTACAAATCTTGTTATGGTCAAAACCACGCCAGACTTACCGTTTTTGAGAAAAAATATGTGCATCGCACAATAACATACATATTTTTACATATTTTCAGCTAAAAGTATGGCATAATTTGGTTTATTTTCATTTTCTCGGAAACTAGTAGGCCTAGAATTAAGATTTTTGGTTTAAAATGTTCGTAATGAATGCCTCTACAAATCTTGTTATGGTCAAAACCACGCCAGACTTACCGTTTTTGAGAAAAAATATGTGCATCGCACAATAACATACATATTTTCAGCTAAAAGTATGGCATAATTTGGTTTATTTTCATTTTCTCGGAAACTAGTAGGCCTAGAATTAAGATTTTTGGTTTAAAATGTTCGTAATGAATGCCTCTACAAATCTTGTTATGGTCAAAACCACGCCAGACTTACCGTTTTTGAGAAAAAATATGTGCATCGCACAATAACATACATATTTTCAGCTAAAAGTATGGCATAATTTGGTTTATTTTCATTTTCTCGGAAACTAGTAGGCCTAGAATTAAGATTTTTGGTTTAAAATGTTCGTAATGAATGCCTCTACAAATCTTGTTATGGTCAAAACCACGCCAGACTTACCGTTTTTGAGAAAAAATATGTGCATCGCACAATAACATACATATTTTCAGCTAAAAGTATGGCATAATTTGGTTTATTTTCATTTTCTCGGAAACTAGTAGGCCTAGAATTAAGATTTTTGGTTTAAAATATTCGTAATGAATGCCTCTACAAATCTTGTTATGGTCAAAACCACGCCAGACTTATCGTTTTTGAGAAAAAATATGTGCATCGCACAATAACATACATATCTTCAGCTAAAAGTATGGCATAATTTGGTTTATTTTCATTTTCTCGGAAACTAGTAGGCCTAGAATTAAGATTTTTGGTTTAAAATGTTCGTAATGAATGCCTCTACAAATCTTGTTATGGTCAAAACCACGCCAGACTTACCGTTTTTGAGAAAAAATATGTGCATCGCACAATAACATACATATTTTCAGCTAAAAGTATGGCATAATTTGGTTTATTTTCATTTTCTCGGAAACTAGTAGGCCTAGAATTAAGATTTTTGGTTTAAAATGTTCGTAATGAATGCCTCTACAAATCTTGTTATGGTCAAAACCACGCCAGACTTACCGTTTTTGAGAAAAAATATGTGCATCGCACAATAACATACATATTTTCAGCTAAAAGTATGGCATAATTTGGTTTATTTTCATTTTCTCGGAAACTAGTAGGCCTAGAATTAAGATTTTTGGTTTAAAATGTTCGTAATGAATGCCTCTACAAATCTTGTTATGGTCAAAACCAATCCAGAATTACCGTTTTTGAGAAATGTGCATCGCACAATAACATACATATTTTCAGCTAAAAGTATGGCATAATTTGGTTTATTTTCATTTTCTCGGAAACTAGTAGGCCTAGAATTAAGATTTTTGGTTTAAAATGTTCGTAATGAATGCCTCTACAAATCTTGTTATGGTCAAAACCACGCCAGACTTACCCTTTTTGAGAAAAAATATGTGCATCGCACAATAACATACATATTTTCAGCTAAAAGTATGGCATAATTTGGTTTATTTTCATTTTCTCGGAAACTAGTAGGCCTAGAATTAAGATTTTTGGTTTAAAATGTTCGTAATGAATGCCTCTACAAATCTTGTTATGGTCAAAACCACGCCAGACTTACCGTTTTTGAGAAAAAATATGTGCATCGCACAATAACATACATATTTTCAGCTAAAAGTATGGCATAATTTGGTTTATTTTCATTTTCTCGGAAACTAGTAGGCCTAGAATTAAGATTTTTGGTTTAAAATGTTCGTAATGAATGCCTCTACAAATCTTGTTATGGTCAAAACCACGCCAGACTTACCGTTTTTGAGAAAAAATATGTGCATCGCACAATAACATACATATTTTCAGCTAAAAGTATGGCATAATTTGGTTTATTTTCATTTTCTCGGAAACTAGTAGGCCTAGAATTAAGATTTTTGGTTTAAAATGTTGGTAATGAATGCCTCTACAAATCATGTTATGGTCAAAACCACGCCAGACTTACCGTTTTTGAGAAAAAATATGTGCATCGCACAATAACATACATATTTTTACATATTTTCAGCTAAAAGTATGGCATAATTTGGTTTATTTTCATTTTCTCGGAAACTAGTAGGCCTAGAATTAAGATTTTTGGTTTAAAATGTTCGTAATGAATGCCTCTACAAATCTTGTTATGGTCAAAACCACGCCAGACTTACCGTTTTTGAGAAAAAATATGTGCATCGCACAATAACATACATATTTTCAGCTAAAAGTATGGCATAATTTGGTTTATTTTCATTTTCTCGGAAACTAGTAGGCCTAGAATTAAGATTTTTGGTTTAAAATGTTCGTAATGAATGCCTCTACAAATCTTGTTATGGTCAAAACCACGCCAGACTTACCGTTTTTGAGAAAAAATATGTGCATCGCACAATAACATACATATTTTTACATATTTTCAGCTAAAAGTATGGCATAATTTGGTTTATTTTCATTTTCTCGGAAACTAGTAGGCCTAGAATTAAGATTTTTGGTTTAAAATGTTCGTAATGAATGCCTCTACAAATCTTGTTATGGTCAAAACCACGCCAGACTTACCGTTTTTGAGAAAAAATATGTGCATCGCACAATAACATACATATTTTCAGCTAAAAGTATGGCATAATTTGGTTTATTTTCATTTTCTCGGAAACTAGTAGGCCTAGAATTAAGATTTTTGGTTTAAAATGTTCGTAATGAATGCCTCTACAAATCTTGTTATGGTCAAAACCACGCCAGACTTACCGTTTTTGAGAAAAAATATGTGCATCGCACAATAACATACATATTTTCAGCTAAAAGTATGGCATAATTTGGTTTATTTTCATTTTCTCGGAAACTAGTAGGCCTAGAATTAAGATTTTTGGTTTAAAATGTTCGTAATGAATGCCTCTACAAATCTTGTTATGGTCAAAACCACGCCAGACTTACCGTTTTTGAGAAAAAATATGTGCATCGCACAATAACATACATATTTTCAGCTAAAAGTATGGCATAATTTGGTTTATTTTCATTTTCTCGGAAACTAGTAGGCCTAGAATTAAGATTTTTGGTTTAAAATATTCGTAATGAATGCCTCTACAAATCTTGTTATGGTCAAAACCACGCCAGACTTATCGTTTTTGAGAAAAAATATGTGCATCGCACAATAACATACATATTTTCAGCTAAAAGTATGGCATAATTTGGTTTATTTTCATTTTCTCGGAAACTAGTAGGCCTAGAATTAAGATTTTTGGTTTAAAATGTTCGTAATGAATGCCTCTACAAATCTTGTTATGGTCAAAACCACGCCAGACTTACCGTTTTTGAGAAAAAATATGTGCATCGCACAATAACATACATATTTTCAGCTAAAAGTATGGCATAATTTGGTTTATTTTCATTTTCTCGGAAACTAGTAGGCCTAGAATTAAGATTTTTGGTTTAAAATGTTCGTAATGAATGCCTCTACAAATCTTGTTATGGTCAAAACCACGCCAGACTTACCGTTTTTGAGAAAAAATATGTGCATCGCACAATAACATACATATTTTCAGCTAAAAGTATGGCATAATTTGGTTTATTTTCATTTTCTCGGAAACTAGTAGGCCTAGAATTAAGATTTTTGGTTTAAAATGTTCGTAATGAATGCCTCTACAAATCTTGTTATGGTCAAAACCAATCCAGAATTACCGTTTTTGAGAAATGTGCATCGCACAATAACATACATATTTTCAGCTAAAAGTATGGCATAATTTGGTTTATTTTCATTTTCTCGGAAACTAGTAGGCCTAGAATTAAGATTTTTGGTTTAAAATGTTCGTAATGAATGCCTCTACAAATCTTGTTATGGTCAAAACCACGCCAGACTTACCCTTTTTGAGAAAAAATATGTGCATCGCACAATAACATACATATTTTCAGCTAAAAGTATGGCATAATTTGGTTTATTTTCATTTTCTCGGAAACTAGTAGGCCTAGAATTAAGATTTTTGGTTTAAAATGTTCGTAATGAATGCCTCTACAAATCTTGTTATGGTCAAAACCACGCCAGACTTACCGTTTTTGAGAAAAAATATGTGCATCGCACAATAACATACATATTTTCAGCTAAAAGTATGGCATAATTTGGTTTATTTTCATTTTCTCGGAAACTAGTAGGCCTAGAATTAAGATTTTTGGTTTAAAATGTTCGTAATGAATGCCTCTACAAATCTTGTTATGGTCAAAACCACGCCAGACTTACGGTTTTTGAGAAAAAATATGTGCATCGCACAATAACATACATATTTTCAGCTAAAAGTATGGCATAATTTGGTTTATTTTCATTTTCTCGGAAACTAGTAGGCCTAGAATTAAGATTTTTGGTTTAAAATGTTCGTAATGAATGCCTCTACAAATCTTGTTATGGTCAAAACCACGCCAGACTTACCGTTTTTGAGAAAAAATATGTGCATCGCACAATAACATACATATTTTCAGCTAAAAGTATGGCATAATTTGGTTTATTTTCATTTTCTCGGAAACTAGTAGGCCTAGAATTAAGATTTTTGGTTTAAAATGTTCGTAATGAATGCCTCTACAAATCTTGTTATGGTCAAAACCACGCCAGACTTACCGTTTTTGAGAAAAAATATGTGCATCGCACAATAACATACATATTTTTACATATTTTCAGCTAAAAGTATGGCATAATTTGGTTTATTTTCATTTTCTCGGAAACTAGTAGGCCTAGAATTAAGATTTTTGGTTTAAAATGTTCGTAATGAATGCCTCTACAAATCTTGTTATGGTCAAAACCACGCCAGACTTACCGTTTTTGAGAAAAAATATGTGCATCGCACAATAACATACATATTTTCAGCTAAAAGTATGGCATAATTTGGTTTATTTTCATTTTCTCGGAGACTAGTAGGCCTAGAATTAAGATTTTTGGTTTAAAATGTTCGTAATGAATGCCTCTACAAATCTTGTTATGGTCAAAACCACGCCAGACTTACCGTTTTTGAGAAAAAATATGTGCATCGCACAATAACATACATATTTTCAGCTAAAAGTATGGCATAATTTGGTTTATTTTCATTTTCTCGGAAACTAGTAGGCCTAGAATTAAGATTTTTGGTTTAAAATGTTCGTAATGAATGCCTCTACAAATCTTGTTATGGTCAAAACCACGCCAGACTTACCGTTTTTGAGAAAAAATATGTGCATCGCACAATAACATACATATTTTTACATATTTTCAGCTAAAAGTATGGCATAATTTGGTTTATTTTCATTTTCTCGGAAACTAGTAGGCCTAGAATTAAGATTTTTGGTTTAAAATGTTCGTAATGAATGCCTCTACAAATCTTGTTATGGTCAAAACCACGCCAGACTTACCGTTTTTGAGAAAAAATATGTGCATCGCACAATAACATACATATTTTCAGCTAAAAGTATGGCATAATTTGGTTTATTTTCATTTTCTCGGAAACTAGTAGGCCTAGAATTAAGATTTTTGGTTTAAAATGTTCGTAATGAATGCCTCTACAAATCTTGTTATGGTCAAAACCACGCCAGACTTACCGTTTTTGAGAAAAAATATGTGCATCGCACAATAACATACATATTTTCAGCTAAAAGTATGGCATAATTTGGTTTATTTTCATTTTCTCGGAAACTAGTAGGCCTAGAATTAAGATTTTTGGTTTAAAATGTTCGTAATGAATGCCTCTACAAATCTTGTTATGGTCAAAACCACGCCAGACTTACCGTTTTTGAGAAAAAATATGTGCATCGCACAATAACATACATATTTTTACATATTTTCAGCTAAAAGTATGGCATAATTTGGTTTATTTTCATTTTCTCGGAAACTAGTAGGCCTAGAATTAAGATTTTTGGTTTAAAATGTTCGTAATGAATGCCTCTACAAATCTTGTTATGGTCAAAACCACGCCAGACTTACCGTTTTTGAGAAAAAATATGTGCATCGCACAATAACATACATATTTTCAGCTAAAAGTATGGCATAATTTGGTTTATTTTCATTTTCTCGGAGACTAGTAGGCCTAGAATTAAGATTTTTGGTTTAAAATGTTCGTAATGAATGCCTCTACAAATCTTGTTATGGTCAAAACCACGCCAGACTTACCGTTTTTGAGAAAAAATATGTGCATCGCACAATAACATACATATTTTCAGCTAAAAGTATGGCATAATTTGGTTTATTTTCATTTTCTCGGAAACTAGTAGGCCTAGAATTAAGATTTTTGGTTTAAAATGTTCGTAATGAATGCCTCTACAAATCTTGTTATGGTCAAAACCACGCCAGACTTACCGTTTTTGAGAAAAAATATGTGCATCGCACAATAACATACATATTTTTACATATTTTCAGCTAAAAGTATGGCATAATTTGGTTTATTTTCATTTTCTCGGAAACTAGTAGGCCTAGAATTAAGATTTTTGGTTTAAAATGTTCGTAATGAATGCCTCTACAAATCTTGTTATGGTCAAAACCACGCCAGACTTACCGTTTTTGAGAAAAAATATGTGCATCGCACAATAACATACATATTTTCAGCTAAAAGTATGGCATAATTTGGTTTATTTTCATTTTCTCGGAAACTAGTAGGCCTAGAATTAAGATTTTTGGTTTAAAATGTTCGTAATGAATGCCTCTACAAATCTTGTTATGGTCAAAACCACGCCAGACTTACCGTTTTTGAGAAAAAATATGTGCATCGCACAATAACATACATATTTTCAGCTAAAAGTATGGCATAATTTGGTTTATTTTCATTTTCTCGGAAACTAGTAGGCCTAGAATTAAGATTTTTGGTTTAAAATGTTCGTAATGAATGCCTCTACAAATCTTGTTATGGTCAAAACCACGCCAGACTTACCGTTTTTGAGAAAAAATATATGCATCGCACAATAACATACATATTTTCAGCTAAAAGTATGGCATAATTTGGTTTATTTTCATTTTCTCGGAAACTAGTAGGCCTAGAATTAAGATTTTTGGTTTAAAATGTTCGTAATGAATGCCTCTACAAATCTTGTTATGGTCAAAACCACGCCAGACTTACCGTTTTTGAGAAAAAATATGTGCATCGCACAATAACATACATATTTTTACATATTTTCAGCTAAAAGTATGGCATAATTTGGTTTATTTTCATTTTCTCGGAAACTAGTAGGCCTAGAATTAAGATTTTTGGTTTAAAATGTTCGTAATGAATGCCTCTACAAATCTTGTTATGGTCAAAACCACGCCAGACTTACCGTTTTTGAGAAAAAATATGTGCATCGCACAATAACATACATATTTTTACATATTTTCAGCTAAAAGTATGGCATAATTTGGTTTATTTTTATTTTCTCGGAAACTAGTAGGCCTAGAATTAAGATTTTTGGTTTAAAATGTTCGTAATGAATGCCTCTACAAATCTTGTTATGGTCAAAACCACGCCAGACTTACCGTTTTTGAGAAAAAATATGTGCATCGCACAATAACATACATATTTTCAGCTAAAAGTATGGCATAATTTGGTTTATTTTCATTTTCTCGGAAACTAGTAGGCCTAGAATTAAGATTTTTGGTTTAAAATGTTCGTAATGAATGCCTCTACAAATCTTGTTATGGTCAAAACCACGCCAGACTTACCGTTTTTGAGAAAAAATATGTGCATCGCACAATAACATACATATTTTCAGCTAAAAGTATGGCATAATTTGGTTTATTTTCATTTTCTCGGAAACTAGTAGGCCTAGAATTAAGATTTTTGGTTTAAAATGTTCGTAATGAATGCCTCTACAAATCTTGTTATGGTCAAAACCACGCCAGACTTACCGTTTTTGAGAAAAAATATGTGCATCGCACAATAACATACATATTTTTACATATTTTTAGCTAAAAGTATGGCATAATTTGGTTTATTTTCATTTTCTTGGGAACTAGTAGGCCTAGAATTAAGATTTTTGGTTTAAAATGTTCGTAATGAATGCCTCTACAAATCTTGTTATGGTCAAAACCACGCCAGACTTACCGTTTTTGAGAAAAAATATGTGCATCGCACAATAACATACATATTTTCAGCTAAAAGTATGGCATAATTTGGTTTATTTTCATTTTCTCGGAAACTAGTAGGCCTAGAATTAAGATTTTTGGTTTAAAATGTTCGTAATGAATGCCTCTACAAATCTTGTTATGGTCAAAACCACGCCAGACTTACCGTTTTTGAGAAAAAATATGTGCATCGCACAATAACATACATATTTTTACATATTTTCAGCTAAAAGTATGGCATAATTTGGTTTATTTTCATTTTCTCGGAAACTAGTAGGCCTAGAATTAAGATTTTTGGTTTAAAATGTTCGTAATGAATGCCTCTACAAATCTTGTTATGGTCAAAACCACGCCAGACTTACCGTTTTTGAGAAAAAATATGTGCATCGCACAATAACATACATATTTTCAGCTAAAAGTATGGCATAATTTGGTTTATTTTCATTTTCTCGGAAACTAGTAGGCCTAGAATTAAGATTTTTGGTTTAAAATGTTCGTAATGAATGCCTCTACAAATCTTGTTATGGTCAAAACCACGCCAGACTTACCGTTTTTGAGAAAAAATATGTGCATCGCACAATAACATACATATTTTCAGCTAAAAGTATGGCATAATTTGGTTTATTTTCATTTTCTCGGAAACTAGTAGGCCTAGAATTAAGATTTTTTTTTTTAAATTTTCGTAATGAATGCCTCTACAAATCTTGTTATGGTCAAAACCACGCCAGACTTACCGTTTTTGAGAAAAAATATGTGCATCGCACAATAACATACATATTTTCAGCTAAAAGTATGGCATAATTTGGTTTATTTTCATTTTCTCGGAAACTAGTAGGCCTAGAATTAAGATTTTTGGTTTAAAATGTTCGTAATGAATGCCTCTACAAATCTTGTTATGGTCAAAACCACGCCAGACTTACCGTTTTTGAGAAAAAATATGTGCATCGCACAATAACATACATATTTTTACATATTTTCAGCTAAAAGTATGGCATAATTTGGTTTATTTTCATTTTCTCGGAAACTAGAAGGCCTAGAATTAAGATTTTTGGTTTAAAATGTTCGTAATGAATGCCTCTACAAATCTTGTTATGGTCAAAACCACGCCAGACTTACCGTTTTTGAGAAAAAATATGTGCATCGCACAATAACATACATATTTTCAGCTAAAAGTATGGCATAATTTGGTTTATTTTCATTTTCTCGGAAACTAGTAGGCCTAGAATTAAGATTTTTGGTTTAAAATGTTCGTAATGAATGCCTCTACAGATCTTGTTATGGTCAAAACCACGCCAGACTTACCGTTTTTGAGAAAAAATATGTGCATCGCACAATAACATACATATTTTCAGCTAAAAGTATGGCATAATTTGGTTTATTTTCATTTTCTCGGAAACTAGTAGGCCTAGAATTAAGATTTTTGGTTTAAAATGTTCGTAATGAATGCCTCTACAAATCTTGTTATGGTCAAAACCACGCCAGACTTACCGTTTTTGAGAAAAAATATGTGCATCGCACAATAACATACATATTTTCAGCTAAAAGTATGGCATAATTTGGTTTATTTTCATTTTCTCGGAAACTAGTAGGCCTAGAATTAAGATTTTTGGTTTAAAATGTTCGTAATGAATGCCTCTACAAATCTTGTTATGGTCAAAACCACGCCAGACTTACCGTTTTTGAGAAAAAATATGTGCATCGCACAATAACGTACATATTTTCAGCTAAAAGTATGGCATAATTTGGTTTATTTTCATTTTCTCGGAAACTAGTAGGCCTAGAATTAAGATTTTTGGTTTAAAATGTTCGTAATGAATGCCTCTACAAATCATGTTATGGTCAAAACCACGCCAGACTTACCGTTTTTGAGAAAAAATATGTGCATCGCACAATAACATACATATCTTTACATATTTTCAGCTAAAAGTATGGCATAATTTGGTTTATTTTCATTTTCTCGGAAACTAGTAGGCCTAGAATTAAGATTTTTGGTTTAAAATGTTCGTAATGAATGCCTCTACAAATCATGTTATGGTCAAAACCACGCCAGACTTACCGTTTTTGAGAAAAAATATGTGCATCGCACAATAACATACATATTTTTACATATTTTCAGCTAAAAGTATGGCATAATTTGGTTTATTTTCATTTTCTCGGAAACTAGTAGGCCTAGAATTAAGATTTTTGGTTTAAAATGTTCGTAATGAATGCCTCTACAAATCTTGTTATGGTCAAAACCACGCCAGACTTACCGTTTTTGAGAAAAAATATGTGCATCGCACAATAACATACATACTTTTACATATTTTCAGCTAAAAGTATGGCATAATTTGGTTTATTTTCATTTTCTCGGAAACTAGTAGGCCTAGAATTAAGATTTTTGGTTTAAAATGTTCGTAATGAATGCCTCTACAAATCTTGTTATGGTCAAAACCACGCCAGACTTACCGTTTTTGAGAAAAAATATGTGCATCGCACAATAACATACATATTTTCAGCTAAAAGTATGGCATAATTTGGTTTATTTTCATTTTCTCGGAAACTAGTAGGCCTAGAATTAAGATTTTTGGTTTAAAATGTTCGTAATGAATGCCTCTACAAATCTTGTTATGGTCAAAACCACGCCAGACTTACCGTTTTTGAGAAAAAATATGTGCATCGCACAATAACATACATATTTTCAGCTAAAAGTATGGCATAATTTGGTTTATTTTCATTTTCTCGGAAACTAGTAGGCCTAGAATTAAGATTTTTGGTTTAAAATGTTCGTAATGAATGCCTCTACAAATCATGTTATGGTCAAAACCACGCCAGACTTACCGTTTTTGAGAAAAAATATGTGCATCGCACAATAACATACATATTTTTACATATTTTCAGCTAAAAGTATGGCATAATTTGGTTTATTTTCATTTCCTCGGAAACTAGTAGGCCTAGAATTAAGATTTTTGGTTTAAAATGTTCGTAATGAATGCCTCTACAAATCTTGTTATGGTCAAAACCACGCCAGACTTACCGTTTTTGAGAAAAAATATGTGCATCGCACAATAACATACATATTTTCAGCTAAAAGTATGGCATTATTTGGTTTATTTTCATTTTCTCGGAATCTAGTAGGCCTAGAATTAAGATTTTTGGTTTAAAATGTTGGTAATGAATGCCTCTACAAATCATGTTATGGTCAAAACCACGCCAGACTTACCGTTTTTGAGAAAAAATATGTGCATCGCACAATAACATACATATTTTTACATATTTTCAGCTAAAAGTATGGCATAATTTGGTTTATTTTCATTTTCTCGGAAACTAGTAGGCCTAGAATTAAGATTTTTGGTTTAAAATGTTCGTAATGAATGCCTCTACAAATCTTGTTATGGTCAAAACCACGCCAGACTTACCGTTTTTGAGAAAAAATATGTGCATCGCACAATAACATACATATTTTCAGCTAAAAGTATGGCATTATTTGGTTTATTTTCATTTTCTCGGAATCTAGTAGGCCTAGAATTAAGATTTTTGGTTTAAAATGTTGGTAATGAATGCCTCTACAAATCATGTTATGGTCAAAACCACGCCAGACTTACCGTTTTTGAGAAAAAATATGTGCATCGCACAATAACATACATATTTTTACATATTTTCAGCTAAAAGTATGGCATAATTTGGTTTATTTTCATTTTCTCGGAAACTAGTAGGCCTAGAATTAAGATTTTTGGTTTAAAATGTTCGTAATGAATGCCTCTACAAATCTTGTTATGGTCAAAACCACGCCAGACTTACCGTTTTTGAGAAAAAATATGTGCATCGCACAATAACATACATATTTTCAGCTAAAAGTATGGCATAATTTGGTTTATTTTCATTTTCTCGGAAACTAGTAGGCCTAGAATTAAGATTTTTGGTTTAAAATGTTCGTAATGAATGCCTCTACAAATCTTGTTATGGTCAAAACCACGCCAGACTTACCGTTTTTGAGAAAAAATATGTGCATCGCACAATAACATACATATTTTCAGCTAAAAGTATGGCATAATTTGGTTTATTTTCATTTTCTCGGAAACTAGTAGGCCTAGAATTAAGATTTTTGGTTTAAAATGTTCGTAATGAATGCCTCTACAAATCTTGTTATGGTCAAAACCACGCCAGACTTACCGTTTTTGAGAAAAAATATGTGCATCGCACAATAACATACATATTTTCAGCTAAAAGTATGGCATAATTTGGTTTATTTTCATTTTCTCGGAAACTAGTAGGCCTAGAATTAAGATTTTTGGTTTAAAATGTTCGTAATGAATGCCTCTACAAATCTTGTTATGGTCAAAACCACGCCAGACTTACCGTTTTTGAGAAAAAATATGTGCATCGCACAATAACATACATATTTTCAGCTAAAAGTATGGCATAATTTGGTTTATTTTCATTTTCTCGGAAACTTGTAGGCCTAGAATTAAGATTTTTGGTTTAAAATGTTCGTAATGAATGCCTCTACAAATCTTGTTATGGTCAAAACCACGCCAGACTTACCGTTTTTGAGAAAAAATATGTGCATCGCACAATAACGTACATATTTTCAGCTAAAAGTATGGCATAATTTGGTTTATTTTCATTTTCTCGGAAACTTGTAGGCCTAGAATTAAGATTTTTGGTTTAAAATGTTGGTAATGAATGCCTCTACAAATCTTGTTATGGTCAAAACCACGCCAGACTTACCGTTTTTGAGAAAAAATATGTGCATCGCACAATAACATACATATTTTTACATATTTTCAGCTAAAAGTATGGCATAATTTGGTTTATTTTCATTTTCTCGGAAACTAGTAGGCCTAGAATTAAGATTTTTGGTTTAAAATGTTCGTAATGAATGCCTCTACAAATCTTGTTATGGTCAAAACCACGCCAGACTTACCGTTTTTGAGAAAAAATATGTGCATCGCACAATAACATACATATTTTCAGCTAAAAGTATGGCATAATTTGGTTTATTTTCATTTTCTCGGAAACTAGTAGGCCTAGAATTAAGATTTTTGGTTTAAAATGTTCGTAATGAATGCCTCTACAAATCTTGTTATGGTCAAAACCACGCCAGACTTACCGTTTTTGAGAAAAAATATGTGCATCGCACAATAACATACATATTTTTACATATTTTCAGCTAAAAGTATGGCATAATTTGGTTTATTTTCATTTTCTCGGAAACTAGTAGGCCTAGAATTAAGATTTTTGGTTTAAAATGTTCGTAATGAATGCCTCTACAAATCTTGTTATGGTCAAAACCACGCCAGACTTACCGTTTTTGAGAAAAAATATGTGCATCGCACAATAACATACATATTTTTACATATTTTCAGCTAAAAGTATGGCATAATTTGGTTTATTTTCATTTTCTCGGAAACTAGTAGGCCTAGAATTAAGATTTTTGGTTTAAAATGTTCGTAATGAATGCCTCTACAAATCTTGTTATGGTCAAAACCACGCCAGACTTACCGTTTTTGAGAAAAAATATGTGCATCGCACAATAACATACATATTTTCAGCTAAAAGTATGGCATAATTTGGTTTATTTTCATTTTCTCGGAAACTAGTAGGCCTAGAATTAAGATTTTTGGTTTAAAATGTTCGTAATGAATGCCTCTACAAATCTTGTTATGGTCAAAACCACGCCAGACTTACCGTTTTTGAGAAAAAATATGTGCATCGCACAATAACATACATATTTTCAGCTAAAAGTATGGCATAATTTGGTTTATTTTCATTTTCTCGGAAACTAGTAGGCCTAGAATTAAGATTTTTGGTTTAAAATGTTCGTAATGAATGCCTCTACAAATCTTGTTATGGTCAAAACCACGCCAGACTTACCGTTTTTGAGAAAAAATATGTGCATCGCACAATAACATACATATTTTCAGCTAAAAGTATGGCATAATTTGGTTTATTTTCATTTTCTCGGAAACTAGTAGGCCTAGAATTAAGATTTTTGGTTTAAAATGTTCGTAATGAATGCCTCTACAAATCTTGTTATGGTCAAAACCACGCCAGACTTACCGTTTTTGAGAAAAAATATGTGCATCGCACAATAACATACATATTTTCAGCTAAAAGTATGGCATAATTTGGTTTATTTTCATTTTCTCGGAAACTAGTAGGCCTAGAATTAAGATTTTTGGTTTAAAATGTTCGTAATGAATGCCTCTACAAATCTTGTTATGGTCAAAACCACGCCAGACTTACCGTTTTTGAGAAAAAATATGTGCATCGCACAATAACATACATATTTTCAGCTAAAAGTATGGCATAATTTGGTTTATTTTCATTTTCTCGGAAACTTGTAGGCCTAGAATTAAGATTTTTGGTTTAAAATGTTGGTAATGAATGCCTCTACAAATCATGTTATGGTCAAAACCACGCCAGACTTACCGTTTTTGAGAAAAAATATGTGCATCGCACAATAACATACATATTTTTACATATTTTCAGCTAAAAGTATGGCATAATTTGGTTTATTTTCATTTTCTCGGAAACTAGTAGGCCTAGAATTAAGATTTTTGGTTTAAAATGTTCGTAATGAATGCCTCTACAAATCATGTTATGGTCAAAACCACGCCGGACTTACCGTTTTTGAGAAAAAATATGTGCATCGCACAATAACATACATATTTTTACATATTTTCAGCTAAAAGTATGGCATAATTTGGTTTATTTTCATTTTCTCGGAAACTAGTAGGCCTAGTATTAAGATTTTTGGTTTAAAATGTTCGTAATGAATGCCTCTACAAATCTTGTTATGGTCAAAACCACGCCAGACTTACCGTTTTTGAGAAAAAATATGTGCATCGCACAATAACATACATATTTTTACATATTTTCAGCTAAAAGTATGGCATAATTTGGTTTATTTTCATTTTCTCGGAAACTAGTAGGCCTAGAATTAAGATTTTTGGTTTAAAATGTTCGTAATGAATGCCTCTACAAATCTTGTTATGGTCAAAACCACGCCAGACTTACCGTTTTTGAGAAAAAATATGTGCATCGCACAATAACATACATATTTTTACATATTTTCAGCTAAAAGTATGGCATAATTTGGTTTATTTTCATTTTCTTGGAAACTAGTATGCCTAGAATTAAGATTTTTGGTTTAAAATGTTCGTAATGAATGCCTCTACAAATCTTGTTATGGTCAAAACCACGCCAGACTTACCGTTTTTGAGAAAAAATATGTGCATCGCACAATAACATACATATTTTCAGCTAAAAGTATGGCATAATTTGGTTTATTTTCATTTTCTCGGAAACTAGTAGGCCTAGAATTAAGATTTTTGGTTTAAAATGTTCGTAATGAATGCCTCTACAAATCTTGTTATGGTCAAAACCACGCCAGACTTACCGTTTTTGAGAAAAAATATGTGCATCGCACAATAACATACATATTTTCAGCTAAAAGTATGGCATAATTTGGTTTATTTTCATTTTCTCGGAAACTAGTAGGCCTAGAATTAAGATTTTTGGTTTAAAATGTTCGTAATGAATGCCTCTACAAATCTTGTTATGGTCAAAACCACGCCAGACTTACCGTTTTTGAGAAAAAATATGTGCATCGCACAATAACGTACATATTTTCAGCTAAAAGTATGGCATAATTTGGTTTATTTTCATTTTCTCGGAAACTTGTAGGCCTAGAATTAAGATTTTTGGTTTAAAATGTTGGTAATGAATGCCTCTACAAATCATGTTATGGTCAAAACCACGCCAGACTTACCGTTTTTGAGAAAAAATATGTGCATCGCACAATAACATACATATTTTTACATATTTTCAGCTAAAAGTATGGCATAATTTGGTTTATTTTCATTTTCTCGGAAACTAGTAGGCCTAGAATTAAGATTTTTGGTTTAAAATGTTCGTAATGAATGCCTCTACA
Source organism: Myathropa florea (assembly GCA_930367185.1). Taxonomy (NCBI): domain Eukaryota; kingdom Metazoa; phylum Arthropoda; class Insecta; order Diptera; family Syrphidae; genus Myathropa; species Myathropa florea. The sequence continues at coordinate 111,912,469 of OV884002.1, forward strand.
AATCATGTTATGGTCAAAACCACGCCGGACTTACCGTTTTTGAGAAAAAATATGTGCATCGCACAATAACATACATATTTTTACATATTTTCAGCTAAAAGTATGGCATAATTTGGTTTATTTTCATTTTCTCGGAAACTAGTAGGCCTAGTATTAAGATTTTTGGTTTAAAATGTTCGTAATGAATGCCTCTACAAATCTTGTTATGGTCAAAACCACGCCAGACTTACCGTTTTTGAGAAAAAATATGTGCATCGCACAATAACATACATATTTTTACATATTTTCAGCTAAAAGTATGGCATAATTTGGTTTATTTTCATTTTCTCGGAAACTAGTAGGCCTAGAATTAAGATTTTTGGTTTAAAATGTTCGTAATGAATGCCTCTACAAATCTTGTTATGGTCAAAACCACGCCAGACTTACCGTTTTTGAGAAAAAATATGTGCATCGCACAATAACATACATATTTTTACATATTTTCAGCTAAAAGTATGGCATAATTTGGTTTATTTTCATTTTCTTGGAAACTAGTAGGCCTAGAATTAAGATTTTTGGTTTAAAATGTTCGTAATGAATGCCTCTACAAATCTTGTTATGGTCAAAACCACGCCAGACTTACCGTTTTTGAGAAAAAATATGTGCATCGCACAATAACATACATATTTTCAGCTAAAAGTATGGCATAATTTGGTTTATTTTCATTTTCTCGGAAACTAGTAGGCCTAGAATTAAGATTTTTGGTTTAAAATGTTCGTAATGAATGCCTCTACAAATCTTGTTATGGTCAAAACCACGCCAGACTTACCGTTTTTGAGAAAAAATATGTGCATCGCACAATAACATACATATTTTTACATATTTTCAGCTAAAAGTATGGCATAATTTGGTTTATTTTCATTTTCTCGGAAACTAGTAGGCCTAGAATTAAGATTTTTGGTTTAAAATGTTCGTAATGAATGCCTCTACAAATCTTGTTATGGTCAAAACCACGCCAGACTTACCGTTTTTGAGAAAAAATATGTGCATCGCACAATAACATACATATTTTCAGCTAAAAGTATGGCATAATTTGGTTTATTTTCATTTTCTCGGAAACTAGTAGGCCTAGAATTAAGATTTTTGGTTTAAAATGTTCGTAATGAATGCCTCTACAAATCTTGTTATGGTCAAAACCACGCCAGACTTACCGTTTTTGAGAAAAAATATGTGCATCGCACAATAACATACATATTTTCAGCTAAAAGTATGGCATAATTTGGTTTATTTTCATTTTCTCGGAAACTAGTAGGCCTAGAATAAAGATTTTTGGTTTAAAATGTTCGTAATGAATGCCTCTACAAATCTTGTTATGGTCAAAACCACGCCAGACTTACCGTTTTTGAGAAAAAATATGTGCATCGCACAATAACATACATATTTTCAGCTAAAAGTATGGCATAATTTGGTTTATTTTCATTTTCTCGGAAACTAGTAGGCCTAGAATTAAGATTTTTGGTTTAAAATGTTCGTAATGAATGCCTCTACAAATCTTGTTATGGTCAAAACCACGCCAGACTTACCGTTTTTGAGAAAAAATATGTGCATCGCACAATAACATACATATTTTTACATATTTTCAGCTAAAAGTATGGCATAATTTGGTTTATTTTCATTTTCTCGGAAACTAGTAGGCCTAGAATTAAGATTTTTGGTTTAAAATGTTCGTAATGAATGCCTCTACAAATCTTGTTATGGTCAAAACCACGCCAGACTTACCGTTTTTGAGAAAAAATATGTGCATCGCACAATAACATACATATTTTCAGCTAAAAGTATGGCATAATTTGGTTTATTTTCATTTTCTCGGAAACTAGTAGGCCTAGAATTAAGATTTTTGGTTTAAAATGTTCGTAATGAATGCCTCTACAAATCTTGTTATGGTCAAAACCACGCCAGACTTACCGTTTTTGAGAAAAAATATGTGCATCGTACAATAACATACATATTTTCAGCTAAAAGTATGGCATAATTTGGTTTATTTTCATTTTCTCGGAAACTAGTAGGCCTAGAATTAAGATTTTTGGTTTAAAATGTTCGTAATGAATGCCTCTACAAATCTTGTTATGGTCAAAACCACGCCAGACTTACCGTTTTTGAGAAAAAATATGTGCATCGCACAATAACATACATATTTTCAGCTAAAAGTATGGCATAATTTGGTTTATTTTCATTTTCTCGGAAACTAGTAGGCCTAGAATTAAGATTTTTGGTTTAAAATGTTCGTAATGAATGCCTCTACAAATCTTGTTATGGTCAAAACCACGCCAGACTTACCGTTTTTGAGAAAAAATATGTGCATCGCACAATAACATACATATTTTCAGCTAAAAGTATGGCATAATTTGGTTTATTTTCATTTTCTCGGAAACTAGTAGGCCTAGAATTAAGATTTTTGGTTTAAAATGTTCGTAATGAATGCCTCTACAAATCTTGTTATGGTCAAAACCACGCCAGACTTACCGTTTTTGAGAAAAAATATGTGCATCGCACAATAACATACATATTTTCAGCTAAAAGTATGGCATAATTTGGTTTATTTTCATTTTCTCGGAAACTAGTAGGCCTAGAATTAAGATTTTTGGTTTAAAATGTTCGTAATGAATGCCTCTACAAATCTTGTTATGGTCAAAAACACGCCAGACTTACCGTTTTTGAGAAAAAATATGTGCATCGCACAATAACATACATATTTTTACATATTTTCAGCTAAAAGTATGGCATAATTTGGTTTATTTTCATTTTCTCGGAAACTAGTAGGCCTAGAATTAAGATTTTTGGTTTAAAATGTTCGTAATGAATGCCTCTACAAATCTTGTTATGGTCAAAACCACGCCAGACTTACCGTTTTTGAGAAAAAATATGTGCATCGCACAATAACATACATATTTTCAGCTAAAAGTATGGCATAATTTGGTTTATTTTCATTTTCTCGGAAACTAGTAGGCCTAGAATTAAGATTTTTGGTTTAAAATGTTCGTAATGAATGCCTCTACAAATCTTGTTATGGTCAAAACCACGCCAGACTTACCGTTTTTGAGAAAAAATATGTGCATCGCACAATAACATACATATTTTTACATATTTTCAGCTAAAAGTATGGCATAATTTGGTTTATTTTCATTTTCTCGGAAACTAGTAGGCCTAGAATTAAGATTTTTGGTTTAAAATGTTCGTAATGAATGCCTCTACAAATCTTGTTATGGTCAAAACCACGCCAGACTTACCGTTTTTGAGAAAAAATATGTGCATCGCACAATAACATACATATTTTCAGCTAAAAGTATGGCATAATTTGGTTTATTTTCCTTTCCTCGCAAACTAGCAGGCCTAGAATTAAGATTTTTGGTTTAAAATGTTCGTAATGAATGCCTCTACAAATCTTGTTATGGTCAAAACCACGCCAGACTTACCGTTTTTGAGAAAAAATATGTGCATCGCACAATAACATACATATTTTTACATATTTTCAGCTAAAAGTATGGCATAATTTGGTTTATTTTCATTTTCTCGGAAACTAGTAGGCCTAGAATTAAGATTTTTGGTTTAAAATGTTCGTAATGAATGCCTCTACAAATCTTGTTATGGTCAAAACCACGCCAGACTTACCGTTTTTGAGAAAAAATATGTGCATCGCACAATAACATACATATTTTCAGCTAAAAGTATGGCATAATTTGGTTTATTTTCATTTTCTCGGAAACTAGTAGGCCTAGAATTAAGATTTTTGGTTTGAAATGTTCGTAATGAATGCCTCTACAAATCTTGTTATGGTCAAAACCACGCCAGACTTACCGTTTTTGAGAAAAAATATGTGCATCGCACAATAACATACATATTTTCAGCTAAAAGTATGGCATAATTTGGTTTATTTTCATTTTCTCGGAAACTAGTAGGCCTAGAATTAAGATTTTTGGTTTAAAATGTTCGTAATGAATGCCTCTACAAATCTTGTTATGGTCAAAACCACGCCAGACTTACCGTTTTTGAGAAAAAATATGTGCATCGCACAATAACATACATATTTTTACATATTTTCAGCTAAAAGTATGGCATAATTTGGTTTATTTTCATTTTCTTGGAAACTAGTAGGCCTAGAATTAAGATTTTTGGTTTAAAATGTTCGTAATGAATGCCTCTACAAATCTTGTTATGGTCAAAACCACGCCAGACTTACCGTTTTTGAGAAAAAATATGTGCATCGCACAATAACATACATATTTTTACATATTTTCAGCTAAAAGTATGGCATAATTTGGTTTATTTTCATTTTCTCGGAAACTAGTAGGCCTAGAATTAAGATTTTTGGTTTAAAATGTTCGTAATGAATGCCTCTACAAATCTTGTTATGGTCAAAACCACGCCAGACTTACCGTTTTTGAGAAAAAATATGTGCATCGCACAATAACATACATATTTTCAGCTAAAAGTATGGCATAATTTGGTTTATTTTCATTTTCTCGGAAACTAGTAGGCCTAGAATTAAGATTTTTGGTTTAAAATGTTCGTAATGAATGCCTCTACAAATCTTGTTATGGTCAAAACCACGCCAGACTTACCGTTTTTGAGAAAAAATATGTGCATCGCACAATAACATACATATTTTCAGCTAAAAGTATGGCATAATTTGGTTTATTTTCATTTTCTCGGAAACTAGTAGGCCTAGAATTAAGATTTTTGGTTTAAAATGTTCGTAATGAATGCCTCTACAAATCTTGTTATGGTCAAAACCACGCCAGACTTACCGTTTTTGAGAAAAAATATGTGCATCGCACAATAACATACATATTTTTACATATTTTCAGCTAAAAGTATGGCATAATTTGGTTTATTTTCATTTTCTCGGAAACTAGTAGGCCTAGAATTAAGATTTTTGGTTTAAAATGTTCGTAATGAATGCTTCTACAAGTCTTGTTATGGTCAAAACCACGCCAGACTTACCGTTTTTGAGAAAAAATATGTGCATCGCACAATAACATACATATTTTCAGCTAAAAGTATGGCATAATTTGGTTTATTTTCATTTTCTCGGAAACTAGAAGGCCTAGAATTAAGATTTTTGGTTTAAAATGTTCGTAATGAATGCCTCTACAAATCTTGTTATGGTCAAAACCACGCCAGACTTACCGTTTTTGAGAAAAAATATGTGCATCGCACAATAACATACATATTTTTACATATTTTCAGCTAAAAGTATGGCATAATTTGGTTTATTTTCATTTTCTCGGAAACTAGTAGGCCTAGAATTAAGATTTTTGGTTTAAAATGTTCGTAATGAATGCCTCTACAAATCTTGTTATGGTCAAAACCACGCCAGACTTACCGTTTTTGAGAAAAAATATGTGCATCGCACAATAACATACATATTTTCAGCTAAAAGTATGGCATAATTTGGTTTATTTTCATTTTCTCGGAAACTAGTAGGCCTAGAATTAAGATTTTTGGTTTGAAATGTTCGTAATGAATGCCTCTACAAATCTTGTTATGGTCAAAACCACGCCAGACTTACCGTTTTTGAGAAAAAATATGTGCATCGCACAATAACATACATATTTTCAGCTAAAAGTATGGCATAATTTGGTTTATTTTCATTTTCTCGGAAACTAGTAGGCCTAGAATTAAGATTTTTGGTTTAAAATGTTCGTAATGAATGCCTCTACAAATCTTGTTATGGTCAAAACCACGCCAGACTTACCGTTTTTGAGAAAAAATATGTGCATCGCACAATAACATACATATTTTTACATATTTTCAGCTAAAAGTATGGCATAATTTGGTTTATTTTCATTTTCTTGGAAACTAGTAGGCCTAGAATTAAGATTTTTGGTTTAAAATGTTCGTAATGAATGCCTCTACAAATCTTGTTATGGTCAAAACCACGCCAGACTTACCGTTTTTGAGAAAAAATATGTGCATCGCACAATAACATACATATTTTCAGCTAAAAGTATGGCATAATTTGGTTTATTTTCATTTTCTCGGAAACTAGTAGGCCTAGAATTAAGATTTTTGGTTTAAAATGTTTGTAATGAATGCCTCTACAAATCTTGTTATGGTCAAAACCACGCCAGACTTACCGTTTTTGAGAAAAAATATGTGCATCGCACAATAACATACATATTTTCAGCTAAAAGTATGGCATAATTTGGTTTATTTTCATTTTCTCGGAAACTAGTAGGCCTAGAATTAAGATTTTTGGTTTAAAATGTTCGTAATGAATGCCTCTACAAATCTTGTTATGGTCAAAACCACGCCAGACTTACCGTTTTTGAGAAAAAATATGTGCATCGCACAATAACATACATATTTTCAGCTAAAAGTATGGCATAATTTGGTTTATTTTCATTTTCTCGGAAACTAGTAGGCCTAGAATTAAGATTTTTGGTTTGAAATGTTCGTAATGAATGCCTCTACAAATCTTGTTATGGTCAAAACCACGCCAGACTTACCGTTTTTGAGAAAAAATATGTGCATCGCACAATAACATACATATTTTCAGCTAAAAGTATGGCATAATTTGGTTTATTTTCATTTTCTCGGAAACTAGTAGGCCTAGAATTAAGATTTTTGATTTAAAATGTTCGTAATGAATGCCTCTACAAATCTTGTTATGGTCAAAACCACGCCAGACTTACCGTTTTTGAGAAAAAATATGTGCATCGCACAATAACATACATATTTTTACATATTTTCAGCTAAAAGTATGGCATAATTTGGTTTATTTTCATTTTCTCGGAAACTAGTAGGCCTAGAATTAAGATTTTTGGTTTAAAATGTTCGTAATGAATGCTTCTACAAGTCTTGTTATGGTCAAAACCACGCCAGACTTACCGTTTTTGAGAAAAAATATGTGCATCGCACAATAACATACATATTTTCAGCTAAAAGTATGGCATAATTTGGTTTATTTTCATTTTCTCGGAAACTAGAAGGCCTAGAATTAAGATTTTTGGTTTAAAATGTTCGTAATGAATGCCTCTACAAATCTTGTTATGGTCAAAACCACGCCAGACTTACCGTTTTTGAGAAAAAATATGTGCATCGCACAATAACATACATATTTTCAGCTAAAAGTATGGCATAATTTGGTTTATTTTCATTTTCTCGGAAACTAGTAGGCCTAGAATTAAGATTTTTGGTTTAAAATGTTCGTAATGAATGCCTCTACAAATCTTTTTATGGTCAAAACCACGCCAGACTTACCGTTTTTGAGAAAAAATATGTGCATCGCACAATAACATACATATTTTCAGCTAAAAGTATGGCATAATTTGGTTTATTTTCATTTTCTCGGAAACTAGTAGGCCTAGAATTAAGATTTTTGGTTTAAAATGTTCGTAATGAATGCCTCTACAAATCTTGTTATGGTCAAAACCACGCCAGACTTACCGTTTTTGAGAAAAAATATGTGCATCGCACAATAACATACATATTTTCAGCTAAAAGTATGGCATAATTTGGTTTATTTTCATTTTCTCGGAAACTAGTAGGCCTAGAATTAAGATTTTTGGTTAAAATTTTTCGTAATGAATGCCTCTACAAATCTTGTTATGGTCAAAACCACGCCAGACTTACCGTTTTTGAGAAAAAATATGTGCATCGCACAATAACATACATATTTTTACATATTTTCAGCTAAAAGTATGGCATAATTTGGTTTATTTTCATTTTCTCGGAAACTAGTAGGCCTAGAATTAAGATTTTTGGTTTAAAATGTTCGTAATGAATGCCTCTACAAATCTTGTTATGGTCAAAACCACGCCAGACTTACCGTTTTTGAGAAAAAATATGTGCATCGCACAATAACATACATATTTTTACATATTTTCAGCTAAAAGTATGGCATAATTTGGTTTATTTTCATTTTCTCGGAAACTAGTAGGCCTAGAATTAAGATTTTTGGTTTAAAATGTTCGTAATGAATGCCTCTACAAATCTTGTTATGGTCAAAACCACGCCAGAATTACCGTTTTTGAGAAAAAATATGTGCATCGCACAATAACATACATATTTTCAGCTAAAAGTATGGCATAATTTGGTTTATTTTCATTTTCTCGGAAACTAGAAGGCCTAGAATTAAGATTTTTGGTTTAAAATGTTCGTAATGAATGTCTCTACAAATCTTGTTATGGTCAAAACCACGCCAGACTTACCGTTTTTGAGAAAAAATATGTGCATCGCACAATAACATACATATTTTCAGCTAAAAGTATGGCATAATTTGGTTTATTTTCATTTTCTCGGAAACTAGTAGGCCTAGAATTAAGATTTTTGGTTTAAAATGTTCGTAATGAATGCCTCTACAAATCTTGTTATGGTCAAAACCACGCCAGACTTACCGTTTTTGAGAAAAAATATGTGCATCGCACAATAACATACATATTTTCAGCTAAAAGTATGGCATAATTTGGTTTATTTTCATTTTCTCGGAAACTAGAAGGCCTAGAATTAAGATTTTTGGTTTAAAATGTTCGTAATGAATGCCTCTACAAATCTTGTTATGGTCAAAACCACGCCAGACTTACCGTTTTTGAGAAAAAATATGTGCATCGCACAATAACATACATATTTTTACATATTTTCAGCTAAAAGTATGGCATAATTTGGTTTATTTTCATTTTCTCGGAAACTAGTAGGCCTAGAATTAAGATTTTTGGTTTAAAATGTTCGTAATGAATGCCTCTACAAATCTTGTTATGGTCAAAACCACGCCAGACTTACCGTTTTTGAGAAAAAATATGTGCATCGCACAATAACATACATATTTTCAGCTAAAAGTATGGCATAATTTGGTTTATTTTCATTTTCTCGGAAACTAGTAGGCCTAGAATTAAGATTTTTGGTTTAAAATGTTCGTAATGAATGCCTCTACAAATCTTGTTATGGTCAAAACCACGCCAGACTTACCGTTTTTGAGAAAAAATATGTGCATCGCACAATAACATACATATTTTTACATATTTTCAGCTAAAAGTATGGCATAATTTGGTTTATTTTCATTTTCTCGGAAACTAGTAGGCCTAGAATTAAGATTTTTGGTTTAAAATGTTCGTAATGAATGCCTCTACAAATCTTGTTATGGTCAAAACCACGCCAGAATTACCGTTTTTGAGAAAAAATATGTGCATCGCACAATAACATACATATTTTCAGCTAAAAGTATGGCATAATTTGGTTTATTTTCATTTTCTCGGAAACTAGAAGGCCTAGAATTAAGATTTTTGGTTTAAAATGTTCGTAATGAATGCCTCTACAAATCTTGTTATGGTCAAAACCACGCCAGACTTACCGTTTTTGAGAAAAAATATGTGCATCGCACAATAACATACATATTTTCAGCTAAAAGTATGGCATAATTTGGTTTATTTTCATTTTCTCGGAAACTAGTAGGCCTAGAATTAAGATTTTTGGTTTAAAATGTTCGTAATGAATGCCTCTACAAATCTTGTTATGGTCAAAACCACGCCAGACTTACCGTTTTTGAGAAAAAATATGTGCATCGCACAATAACATACATATTTTCAGCTAAAAATATGGCATAATTTGGTTTATTTTCATTTTCTCGGAAACTAGTAGGCCTAGAATTAAGATTTTTGGTTTAAAATGTTCGTAATGAATGCCTCTACAAATCTTGTTATGGTCAAAACCACGCCAGACTTACCGTTTTTGAGAAAAAATATGTGCATCGCACAATAACATACATATTTTCAGCTAAAAGTATGGCATAATTTGGTTTATTTTCATTTTCTCGGAAACTAGTAGGCCTAGAATTAAGATTTTTGGTTTAAAATGTTCGTAATGAATGCCTCTACAAATCTTGTTACGGTCAAAACCACGCCAGACTTACCGTTTTTGAGAAAAAATATGTGCATCGCACAATAACATACATATTTTTACATATTTTCAGCTAAAAGTATGGCATAATTTGGTTTATTTTCATTTTCTCGGAAACTAGTAGGCCTAGAATTAAGATTTTTGGTTTAAAATGTTCGTAATGAATGCCTCTACAAATCTTGTTATGGTCAAAACCACGCCAGACTTACCGTTTTTGAGAAAAAATATGTGCATCGCACAATAACATACATATTTTCAGCTAAAAGTATGGCATAATTTGGTTTATTCTCATTTTCTCGGAAACTAGTAGGCCTAGAATTAAGATTTTTGGTTTAAAATGTTCGTAATGAATGCCTCTACAAATCTTGTTATGGTCAAAACCACGCCAGACTTACCGTTTTTGAGAAAAAATATGTGCATCGCACAATAACATACATATTTTCAGCTAAAAGTATGGCATAATTTGGTTTATTTTCATTTTCTCGGAAACTAGTAGGCCTAGAATTAAGATTTTTGGTTTAAAATGTTCGTAATGAATGCCTCTACAAATCTTGTTATGGTCAAAACCACGCCAGACTTACCGTTTTTGAGAAAAAATATGTGCATCGCACAATAACATACATATTTTCAGCTAAAAGTATGGCATAATTTGGTTTATTTTCATTTTCTCGGAAACTAGTAGGCCTAGAATTAAGATTTTTGGTTTAAAATGTTCGTAATGAATGCCTCTACAAATCTTGTTATGGTCAAAACCACGCCAGACTTACCGTTTTTGAGAAAAAATATGTGCATCGCACAATAACATACATATTTTTACATATTTTCAGCTAAAAGTATGGCATAATTTGGTTTATTTTCATTTTCTCGGAAACTAGTAGGCCTCGAATTAAGATTTTTGGTTTAAAATGTTCGTAATGAATGCCTCTACAAATCTTGTTATGGTCAAAACCACGCCAGACTTACCGTTTTTGAGAAAAAATATGTGCATCGCACAATAACATACATATTTTCAGCTAAAAGTATGGCATAATTTGGTTTATTTTCATTTTCTCGGAAACTAGTAGGCCTAGAATTAAGATTTTTGGTTTAAAATGTTCGTAATGAATGCCTCTACAAATCTTGTTATGGTCAAAACCACGCCAGACTTACCGTTTTTGAGAAAAAATATGTGCATCGCACAATAACATACATATTTTCAGCTAAAAGTATGGCATAATTTGGTTTATTTTCATTTTCTCGGAAACTAGTAGGCCTAGAATTAAGATTTTTGGTTTAAAATGTTCGTAATGAATGCCTCTACAAATCTTGTTATGGTCAAAACCACGCCAGACTTACCGTTTTTGAGAAAAAATATGTGCATCGCACAATAACATACATATTTTTACATATTTTCAGCTAAAAGTATGGCATAATTTGGTTTATTTTCATTTTCTCGGAAACTAGTAGGCCTAGAATTAAGATTTTTGGTTTAAAATGTTCGTAATGAATGCCTCTACAAATCTTGTTATGGTCAAAACCACGCCAGACTTACCGTTTTTGAGAAAAAATATGTGCATCGCACAATAACATACATATTTTCAGCTAAAAGTATGGCATAATTTGGTTTATTTTCATTTTCTCGGAAACTAGAAGGCCTAGAATTAAGATTTTTGGTTTAAAATGTTCGTAATGAATGTCTCTACAAATCTTGTTATGGTCAAAACCACGCCAGACTTACCGTTTTTGAGAAAAAATATGTGCATCGCACAATAACATACATATTTTCAGCTAAAAGTATGGCATAATTTGGTTTATTTTCATTTTCTCGGAAACTAGTAGGCCTAGAATTAAGATTTTTGGTTTAAAATGTTCGTAATGAATGCCTCTACAAATCTTGTTATGGTCAAAACCACGCCAGACTTACCGTTTTTGAGAAAAAATATGTGCATCGCACAATAACATACATATTTTTACATATTTTCAGCTAAAAGTATGGCATAATTTTGTTTATTTTCATTTTCTCGGAAACTAGTAGGCCTAGAATTAAGATTTTTGGTTTAAAATGTTCGCAATGAATGCCTCTACAAATCTTGTTATGGTCAAAACCACGCCAGACTTACCGTTTTTGAGAAAAAATATGTGCATCGCACAATAACATACATATTTTCAGCTAAAAGTATGGCATAATTTGGTTTATTTTCATTTTCTCGGAAACTAGTAGGCCTAGAATTAAGATTTTTGGTTTAAAATGTTCGTAATGAATGCCTCTACAAATCTTGTTATGGTCAAAACCACGCCAGACTTACCGTTTTTGAGAAAAAATATGTGCATCGCACAATAACATACATATTTTCAGCTAAAAGTATGGCATAATTTGGTTTATTTTCATTTTCTCGGAAACTAGTAGGCCTAGAATTAAGATTTTTGGTTTAAAATGTTCGTAATGAATGCCTCTACAAATCTTGTTATGGTCAAAACCACGCCAGACTTACCGTTTTTGAGAAAAAATATGTGCATCGCACAATAACATACATATTTTCAGCTAAAAGTATGGCATAATTTGGTTTATTTTCATTTTCTCGGAAACTAGTAGGCCTAGAATTAAGATTTTTGGTTTAAAATGTTCGTAATGAATGCCTCTACAAATCTTGTGATGGTCAAAACCACGCCAGTCTTACCGTTTTTGAGAAAAAATATCGCACAATAACATACATATTTTCAGCTAAAAGTATGGCATAATTTGGTTTATTTTCATTTTCTCGGAAACTAGTAGGCCTAGAATTAAGATTTTTGGTTTAAAATGTTCGTAATGAATGCCTCTACAAATCTTGTTATGGTCAAAACCACGCCAGACTTACCGTTTTTGAGAAAAAATATGTGCATCGCACAATAACATACATATTTTCAGCTAAAAGTATGGCATAATTTGGTTTATTTTCATTTTCTCGGAAACTAGTAGGCCTAGAATTAAGATTTGTGGTTTAAAATGTTCGTAATGAATGCCTCTACAAATCTTGTTATGGTCAAAACCACGCCAGACTTACCGTTTTTGAGAAAAAATATGTGCATCGCACAATAACATACATATTTTCAGCTAAAAGTATGGCATAATTTGGTTTATTTTCATTTTCTCGGAAACTAGTAGGCCTAGAATTAAGATTTTTGGTTTAAAATGTTCGTAATGAATGCCTCTACAAATCTTGTTATGGTCAAAACCACGCCAGACTTACCGTTTTTGAGAAAAAATATGTGCATCGCACAATAACATACATATTTTCAGCTAAAAGTATGGCATAATTTGGTTTATTTTCATTTTCTCGGAAACTAGTAGGCCTAGAATTAAGATTTTTGGTTTAAAATGTTCGTAATGAATGCCTCTACAAATCTTGTTATGGTCAAAACCACGCCAGACTTACCGTTTTTGAGAAAAAATATGTGCATCGCACAATAACATACATATTTTCAGCTAAAAGTATGGCATAATTTGGTTTATTTTCATTTTCTCGGAAACTAGTAGGCCTAGAATTAAGATTTTTGGTTTGAAATGTTCGTAATGAATGCCTCTACAAATCTTGTTATGGTCAAAACCACGCCAGACTTACCGTTTTTGAGAAAAAATATGTGCATCGCACAATAACATACATATTTTTACATATTTTCAGCTAAAAGTATGGCATAATTTGGTTTATTTTCATTTTCTCGGAAACTAGTAGGCCTAGAATTAAGATTTTTGGTTTAAAATGTTCGTAATGAATGCCTCTACAAATCTTGTTATGGTCAAAACCACGCCAGACTTACCGTTTTTGAGAAAAAATATGTGCATCGCACAATAACATACATATTTTCAGCTAAAAGTATGGCATAATTTGGTTTATTTTCATTTTCTCGGAAACTAGTAGGCCTAGAATTAAGATTTTTGGTTTAAAATGTTCGTAATGAATGCCTCTACAAATCTTGTAATGGTCAAAACCACGCCAGACTTACCGTTTTTGAGAAAAAATATGTGCATCGCACAATAACATACATATTTTCAGCTAAAAGTATGGCATAATTTGGTTTATTTTCATTTTCTCGGAAACTAGTAGGCCTAGAATTAAGATTTTTGGTTTAAAATGTTCGTAATGAATGCCTCTACAAATCTTGTTATGGTCAAAACCACGCCAGACTTACCGTTTTTGAGAAAAAAATATGTGCATCGCACAATAACATACATATTTTCAGCTAAAAGTATGGCATAATTTGGTTTATTTTCATTTTCTCGGAAACTAGTAGGCCGAGAATTAAGATTTTTGGTTTAAAATGTTCGTAATGAATGCCTCTACAAATCTTGTTATGGTCAAAACCACGCCAGACTTACCGTTTTTGAGAAAAAATATGTGCATCGCACAATAACATACATATTTTCAGCTAAAAGTATGGCATAATTTGGTTTATTTTCATTTTCTCGGAAACTAGTAGGCCTAGAATTAAGATTTTTGGTTTAAAATGTTCGTAATGAATGCCTCTACAAATCTTGTTATGGTCAAAACCACGCCAGACTTACCGTTTTTGAGAAAAAATATGTGCATCGCACAATAACATACATATTTTCAGCTAAAAGTATGGCATAATTTGGTTTATTTTCATTTTCTCGGAAACTAGTAGGCCTAGAATTAAGATTTTTGGTTTAAAATGTTCGTAATGAATGCCTCTACAAATCTTGTTATGGTCAAAACCACGCCAGACTTACCGTTTTTGAGAAAAAATATGTGCATCGCACAATAACATACATATTTTCAGCTAAAAGTATGGCATAATTTGGTTTATTTTCATTTTCTCGGAAACTAGTAGGCCTAGAATTAAGATTTGTGGTTTAAAATGTTCGTAATGAATGCCTCTACAAATCTTGTTATGGTCAAAACCACGCCAGACTTACCGTTTTTGAGAAAAAATATGTGCATCGCACAATAACATACATATTTTCAGCTAAAAGTATGGCATAATTTGGTTTATTTTCATTTTCTCGGAAACTAGTAGGCCTAGAATTAAGATTTTTGGTTTAAAATGTTCGTAATGAATGCCTCTACAAATCTTGTTATGGTCAAAACCACGCCAGACTTACCGTTTTTGAGAAAAAATATGTGCATCGCACAATAACATACATATTTTCAGCTAAAAGTATGGCATAATTTGGTTTATTTTCATTTTCTCGGAAACTAGTAGGCCTAGAATTAAGATTTTTGGTTTAAAATGTTCGTAATGAATGCCTCTACAAATCTTGTTATGGTCAAAACCACGCCAGACTTACCGTTTTTGAGAAAAAATATGTGCATCGCACAATAACATACATATTTTCAGCTAAAAGTATGGCATAATTTGGTTTATTTTCATTTTCTCGGAAACTAGTAGGCCTAGAATTAAGATTTTTGGTTTAAAATGTTCGTAATGAATGCCTCTACAAATCTTGTTATGGTCAAAACCACGCCAGACTTACCGTTTTTGAGAAAAAATATGTGCATCGCACAATAACATACATATTTTCAGCTAAAAGTATGGCATAATTTGGTTTATTTTCATTTTCTCGGAAACTAGTAGGCCTAGAATTAAGATTTTTGGTTTAAAATGTTCGTAATGAATGCCTCTACAAATCTTGTTATGGTCAAAACCACGCCAGACTTACCGTTTTTGAGAAAAAATATGTGCATCGCACAATAACATACATATTTTCAGCTAAAAGTATGGCATAATTTGGTTTATTTTCATTTTCTCGGAAACTAGTAGGCCTAGAATTAAGATTTTTGGTTTAAAATGTTCGTAATGAATGCCTCTACAAATCTTGTTATGGTCAAAACCACGCCAGACTTACCGTTTTTGAGAAAAAATATGTGCATCGCACAATAACATACATATTTTCAGCTAAAAGTATGGCATAATTTGGTTTATTTTCATTTTCTCGGAAACTAGTAGGCCTAGAATTAAGATTTTTGGTTTAAAATGTTCGTAATGAATGCCTCTACAAATCTTGTAATGGTCAAAACCACGCCAGACTTACCGTTTTTGAGAAAAAATATGTGCATCGCACAATAACATACATATTTTCAGCTAAAAGTATGGCATAATTTGGTTTATTTTCATTTTCTCGGAAACTAGTAGGCCTAGAATTAAGATTTTTGGTTTAAAATGTTCGTAATGAATGCCTCTACAAATCTTGTTATGGTCAAAACCACGCCAGACTTACCGTTTTTGAGAAAAAAATATGTGCATCGCACAATAACATACATATTTTCAGCTAAAAGTATGGCATAATTTGGTTTATTTTCATTTTCTCGGAAACTAGTAGGCCGAGAATTAAGATTTTTGGTTTAAAATGTTCGTAATGAATGCCTCTACAAATCTTGTTATGGTCAAAACCACGCCAGACTTACCGTTTTTGAGAAAAAATATGTGCATCGCACAATAACATACATATTTTCAGCTAAAAGTATGGCATAATTTGGTTTATTTTCATTTTCTCGGAAACTAGTAGGCCTAGAATTAAGATTTTTGGTTTAAAATGTTCGTAATGAATGCCTCTACAAATCTTGTTATGGTCAAAACCACGCCAGACTTACCGTTTTTGAGAAAAAATATGTGCATCGCACAATAACATACATATTTTCAGCTAAAAGTATGGCATAATTTGGTTTATTTTCATTTTCTCGGAAACTAGTAGGCCTAGAATTAAGATTTTTGGTTTAAAATGTTCGTAATGAATGCCTCTACAAATCTTGTTATGGTCAAAACCACGCCAGACTTACCGTTTTTGAGAAAAAATATGTGCATCGCACAATAACATACATATTTTCAGCTAAAAGTATGGCATAATTTGGTTTATTTTCATTTTCTCGGAAACTAGTAGGCCTAGAATTAAGATTTGTGGTTTAAAATGTTCGTAATGAATGCCTCTACAAATCTTGTTATGGTCAAAACCACGCCAGACTTACCGTTTTTGAGAAAAAATATGTGCATCGCACAATAACATACATATTTTCAGCTAAAAGTATGGCATAATTTGGTTTATTTTCATTTTCTCGGAAACTAGTAGGCCTAGAATTAAGATTTTTGGTTTAAAATGTTCGTAATGAATGCCTCTACAAATCTTGTTATGGTCAAAACCACGCCAGACTTACCGTTTTTGAGAAAAAATATGTGCATCGCACAATAACATACATATTTTCAGCTAAAAGTATGGCATAATTTGGTTTATTTTCATTTTCTCGGAAACTAGTAGGCCTAGAATTAAGATTTTTGGTTTAAAATGTTCGTAATGAATGCCTCTACAAATCTTGTTATGGTCAAAACCACGCCAGACTTACCGTTTTTGAGAAAAAATATGTGCATCGCACAATAACATACATATTTTCAGCTAAAAGTATGGCATAATTTGGTTTATTTTCATTTTCTCGGAAACTAGTAGGCCTAGAATTAAGATTTTTGGTTTAAAATGTTCGTAATGAATGCCTCTACAAATCTTGTTATGGTCAAAACCACGCCAGACTTACCGTTTTTGAGAAAAAATATGTGCATCGCACAATAACATACATATTTTCAGCTAAAAGTATGGCATAATTTGGTTTATTTTCATTTTCTCGGAAACTAGTAGGCCTAGAATTAAGATTTTTGGTTTAAAATGTTCGTAATGAATGCCTCTACAAATCTTGTTATGGTCAAAACCACGCCAGACTTACCGTTTTTGAGAAAAAATATGTGCATCGCACAATAACATACATATTTTCAGCTAAAAGTATGGCATAATTTGGTTTATTTTCATTTTCTCGGAAACTAGTAGGCCTAGAATTAAGATTTTTGGTTTAAAATGTTCGTAATGAATGCCTCTACAAATCTTGTTATGGTCAAAACCACGCCAGACTTACCGTTTTTGAGAAAAAATATGTGCATCGCACAATAACATACATATTTTTACATATTTTCAGCTAAAAGTATGGCATAATTTGGTTTATTTTCATTTTCTCGGAAACTAGTAGGCCTAGAATTAAGATTTTTGGTTTAAAATGTTCGTAATGAATGCCTCTACAAATCTTGTTATGGTCAAAACCACGCCAGACTTACCGTTTTTGAGAAAAAATATGTGCATCGCACAATAACATACATATTTTCAGCTAAAAGTATGGCATAATTTGGTTTATTTTCATTTTCTCGGAAACTAGTAGGCCTAGAATTAAGATTTTTGGTTTAAAATGTTCGTAATGAATGCCTCTACAAATCTTGTTATGGTCAAAACCACGCCAGACTTACCGTTTTTGAGAAAAAATATGTGCATCGCACAATAACATACATATTTTTACATATTTTCAGCTAAAAGTATGGCATAATTTGGTTTATTTTCATTTTCTCGGAAACTAGTAGGCCTAGAATTAAGATTTGTGGTTTAAAATGTTCGTAATGAATGCCTCTACAAATCTTGTTATGGTCAAAACCACGCCAGACTTACCGTTTTTGAGAAAAAATATGTGCATCGCACAATAACATACATATTTTCAGCTAAAAGTATGGCATAATTTGGTTTATTTTCATTTTCTCGGAAACTAGTAGGCCTAGAATTAAGATTTTTGGTTTAAAATGTTCGCAATGAATGCCTCTACAAATCTTGTTATGGTCAAAACCACGCCAGACTTACCGTTTTTGAGAAAAAATATGTGCATCGCACAATAACATACATATTTTCAGCTAAAAGTATGGCATAATTTGGTTTATTTTCATTTTCTCGGAAACTAGTAGGCCTAGAATTAAGATTTTTGGTTTAAAATGTTCGTAATGAATGCCTCTACAAATCTTGTTATGGTCAAAACCACGCCAGACTTACCGTTTTTGAGAAAAAAATATGTGCATCGCACAATAACATACATATTTTCAGCTAAAAGTATGGCATAATTTGGTTTATTTTCATTTTCTCGGAAACTAGTAGGCCTAGAATTAAGATTTTTAGTTTAAAATGTTCGTAATGAATGCCTCTACAAATCTTGTTATGGTCAAAACCACGCCAGACTTACCGTTTTTGAGAAAAAATATGTGCATCGCACAATAACATACATATTTTCAGCTAAAAGTATGGCATAATTTGGTTTATTTTCATTTTCTCGGAAACTAGTAGGCCTAGAATTAAGATTTTTGGTTTAAAATGTTCGTAATGAATGCCTCTACAAATCTTGTTATGGTCAAAACCACGCCAGACTTACCGTTTTTGAGAAAAAATATGTGCATCGCACAATAACATACATATTTTCAGCTAAAAGTATGGCATAATTTGGTTTATTTTCATTTTCTCGGAAACTAGTAGGCCTAGAATTAAGATTTTTGGTTTAAAATGTTCGTAATGAATGCCTCTACAAATCTTGTTATGGTCAAAACCACGCCAGACTTACCGTTTTTGAGAAAAAATATGTGCATCGCACAATAACATACATATTTTCAGCTAAAAGTATGGCATAATTTGGTTTATTTTCATTTTCTCGGAAACTAGTAGGCCTAGAATTAAGATTTTTGGTTTAAAATGTTCGTAATGAATGCCTCTACAAATCTTGTTATGGTCAAAACCACGCCAGACTTACCGTTTTTGAGAAAAAATATGTGCATCGCACAATAACATACATATTTTCAGCTAAAAGTATGGCATAATTTGGTTTATTTTCATTTTCTCGGAAACTAGTAGGCCTAGAATTAAGATTTTTGGTTTAAAATGTTCGTAATGAATGCCTCTACAAATCTTGTTATGGTCAAAACCACGCCAGACTTACCGTTTTTGAGAAAAAATATGTGCATCGCACAATAACATACATATTTTCAGCTAAAAGTATGGCATAATTTGGTTTATTTTCATTTTCTCGGAAACTAGTAGGCCTAGAATTAAGATTTTTGGTTTAAAATGTTCGTAATGAATGCCTCTACAAATCTTGTTATGGTCAAAACCACGCCAGACTTACCGTTTTTGAGAAAAAATATGTGCATCGCACAATAACATACATATTTTCAGCTAAAAGTATGGCATAATTTGGTTTATTTTCATTTTCTCGGAAACTAGTAGGCCTAGAATTAAGATTTTTGGTTTAAAATGTTCGTAATGAATGCCTCTACAAATCTTGTTATGGTCAAAACCACGCCAGACTTACCGTTTTTGAGAAAAAATATGTGCATCGCACAATAACATACATATTTTCAGCTAAAAGTATGGCATAATTTGGTTTATTTTCATTTTCTCGGAAACTAGTAGGCCTAGAATTAAGATTTTTGGTTTAAAATGTTCGTAATGAATGCCTCTACAAATCTTGTTATGGTCAAAACCACGCCAGACTTACCGTTTTTGAGAAAAAATATGTGCATCGCACAATAACATACATATTTTCAGCTAAAAGTATGGCATAATTTGGTTTATTTTCATTTTCTCGGAAACTAGTAGGCCTAGAATTAAGATTTTTGGTTTAAAATGTTCGTAATGAATGCCTCTACAAATCTTGTTATGGTCAAAACCACGCCAGACTTAACGTTTTTGAGAAAAAATATGTGCATCGCACAATAACATACATATTTTCAGCTAAAAGTATGGCATAATTTGGTTTATTTTCATTTTCTCGGAAACTAGTAGGCCTAGAATTAAGATTTTTGGTTTAAAATGTTCGTAATGAATGCCTCTACATATCTTGTTATGGTCAAAACCACGCCAGACTTACCGTTTTTGAGAAAAAATATGTGCATCGCACAATAACATACATATTTTCAGCTAAAAGTATGGCATAATTTGGTTTATTTTCATTTTCTCGGAAACTAGTAGGCCTAGAATTAAGATTTTTGGTTTAAAATGTTCGTAATGAATGCCTCTACAAATCTTGTTATGGTCAAAACCACGCCAGACTTACCGTTTTTGAGAAAAAATATGTGCATCGCACAATAACATACATATTTTCAGCTAAAAGTATGGCATTATTTGGTTTATTTTCATTTTCTCGGAAACTAGTAGGCCTAGAATTAAGATTTTTGGTTTAAAATGTTCGTAATGAATGCCTCTACGAATCTTGTTATGGTCAAAACCACGCCAGACTTACCGTTTTTGAGAAAAAATATGTGCATCGCACAATAACATACATATTTTTACATATTTTCAGCTAAAAGTATGGCATAATTTGGTTTATTTTCATTTTCTCGGAAACTAGTAGGCCTAGAATTAAGATTTTTGGTTTAAAATGTTCGTAATGAATGCCTCTACAAATCTTGTTATGGTCAAAACCACGCCAGACTTACCGTTTTTGAGAAAAAATATGTGCATCGCACAATAACATACATATTTTTACATATTTTCAGCTAAAAGTATGGCATAATTTGGTTTATTTTCATTTTCTCGGAAACTAGTAGGCCTAGAATTAAGATTTTTGGTTTAAAATGTTCGTAATGAATGCCTCTACAAATCTTGTTATGGTCAAAACCACGCCAGACTTACCGTTTTTGAGAAAAAATATGTGCATCGCACAATAACATACATATTTTCAGCTAAAAGTATGGCATAATTTGGTTTATTTTCATTTTCTCGGAAACTAGTAGGCCTAGAATTAAGATTTTTGGTTTAAAATGTTCGTAATGAATGCCTCTACAAATCTTGTTATGGTCAAAACCACGCCAGACTTACCGTTTTTGAGAAAAAAATATGTGCATCGCACAATAACATACATATTTTCAGCTAAAAGTATGGCATAATTTGGTTTATTTTCATTTTCTCGGAAACTAGTAGGCCGAGAATTAAGATTTATGGTTTAAAATGTTCGTAATGAATGCCTCTACAAATCTTGTTATGGTCAAAACCACGCCAGACTTACCGTTTTTGAGAAAAAATATGTGCATCGCACAATAACATACATATTTTCAGCTAAAAGTATGGCATAATTTGGTTTATTTTCATTTTCTCGGAAACTAGTAGGCCTAGAATTAAGATTTTTGGTTTAAAATGTTCGTAATGAATGCCTCTACAAATCTTGTTATGGTCAAAACCACGCCAGACTTACCGTTTTTGAGAAAAAATATGTGCATCGCACAATAACATACATATTTTCAGCTAAAAGTATGGCATAATTTGGTTTATTTTCATTTTCTCGGAAACTAGTAGGCCTAGAATTAAGATTTTTGGTTTAAAATGTTCGTAATGAATGCCTCTACAAATCTTGTTATGGTCAAAACCACGCCAGACTTACCGTTTTTGAGAAAAAATATGTGCATCGCACAATAACATACATATTTTCAGCTAAAAGTATGGCATAATTTGGTTTATTTTCATTTTCTCGGAAACTAGTAGGCCTAGAATTAAGATTTTTGGTTTAAAATGTTCGTAATGAATGCCTCTACAAATCTTGTTATGGTCAAAACCACGCCAGACTTACCGTTTTTGAGAAAAAATATGTGCATCGCACAATAACATACATATTTTCAGCTAAAAGTATGGCATAATTTGGTTTATTTTCATTTTCTCGGAAACTAGTAGGCCTAGAATTAAGATTTTTGGTTTAAAATGTTCGTAATGAATGCCTCTACAAATCTTGTTATGGTCAAAACCACGCCAGACTTACCGTTTTTGAGAAAAAATATGTGCATCGCACAATAACATACATATTTTTACATATTTTCAGCTAAAAGTATGGCATAATTTGGTTTATTTTCATTTTCTCGGAAACTAGTAGGCCTAGAATTAAGATTTTTGGTTTAAAATGTTCGTAATGAATGCCTCTACAAATCTTGTTATGGTCAAAACCACGCCAGACTTACCGTTTTTGAGAAAAAATATGTGCATCGCACAATAACATACATATTTTCAGCTAAAAGTATGGCATAATTTGGTTTATTTTCATTTTCTCGGAAACTAGTAGGCCTAGAATTAAGATTTTTGGTTTAAAATGTTCGTAATGAATGCCTCTACAAATCTTGTTATGGTCAAAACCACGCCAGACTTACCGTTTTTGAGAAAAAATATGTGCATCGCACAATAACATACATATTTTCAGCTAAAAGTATGGCATAATTTGGTTTATTTTCATTTTCTCGGAAACTAGTAGGCCTAGAATTAAGATTTTTGGTTTAAAATGTTCGTAATGAATGCCTCTACAAATCTTGTTATGGTCAAAACCACGCCAGACTTACCGTTTTTGAGAAAAAAATATGTGCATCGCACAATAACATACATATTTTCAGCTAAAAGTATGGCATAATTTGGTTTATTTTCATTTTCTCGGAAACTAGTAGGCCTAGAATTAAGATTTTTAGTTTAAAATGTTCGTAATGAATGCCTCTACAAATCTTGTTATGGTCAAAACCACGCCAGACTTACCGTTTTTGAGAAAAAATATGTGCATCGCACAATAACATACATATTTTCAGCTAAAAGTATGGCATAATTTGGTTTATTTTCATTTTCTCGGAAACTAGTAGGCCTAGAATTAAGATTTTTGGTTTAAAATGTTCGTAATGAATGCCTCTACAAATCTTGTTATGGTCAAAACCACGCCAGACTTACCGTTTTTGAGAAAAAATATGTGCATCGCACAATAACATACATATTTTCAGCTAAAAGTATGGCATAATTTGGTTTATTTTCATTTTCTCGGAAACTAGTAGGCCTAGAATTAAGATTTTTGGTTTAAAATGTTCGTAATGAATGCCTCTACAAATCTTGTTATGGTCAAAACCACGCCAGACTTACCGTTTTTGAGAAAAAATATGTGCATCGCACAATAACATACATATTTTCAGCTAAAAGTATGGCATAATTTGGTTTATTTTCATTTTCTCGGAAACTAGTAGGCCTAGAATTAAGATTTTTGGTTTAAAATGTTCGTAATGAATGCCTCTACAAATCTTGTTATGGTCAAAACCACGCCAGACTTACCGTTTTTGAGAAAAAATATGTGCATCGCACAATAACATACATATTTTCAGCTAAAAGTATGGCATAATTTGGTTTATTTTCATTTTCTCGGAAACTAGTAGGCCTAGAATTAAGATTTTTGGTTTAAAATGTTCGTAATGAATGCCTCTACAAATCTTGTTATGGTCAAAACCACGCCAGACTTACCGTTTTTGAGAAAAAATATGTGCATCGCACAATAACATACATATTTTCAGCTAAAAGTATGGCATAATTTGGTTTATTTTCATTTTCTCGGAAACTAGTAGGCCTAGAATTAAGATTTTTGGTTTAAAATGTTCGTAATGAATGCCTCTACAAATCTTGTTATGGTCAAAACCACGCCAGACTTACCGTTTTTGAGAAAAAATATGTGCATCGCACAATAACATACATATTTTCAGCTAAAAGTATGGCATAATTTGGTTTATTTTCATTTTCTCGGAAACTAGTAGGCCTAGAATTAAGATTTTTGGTTTAAAATGTTCGTAATGAATGCCTCTACAAATCTTGTTATGGTCAAAACCACGCCAGACTTACCGTTTTTGAGAAAAAATATGTGCATCGCACAATAACATACATATTTTCAGCTAAAAGTATGGCATAATTTGGTTTATTTTCATTTTCTCGGAAACTAGTAGGCCTAGAATTAAGATTTTTGGTTTAAAATGTTCGTAATGAATGCCTCTACAAATCTTGTTATGGTCAAAACCACGCCAGACTTACCGTTTTTGAGAAAAAATATGTGCATCGCACAATAACATACATATTTTCAGCTAAAAGTATGGCATAATTTGGTTTATTTTCATTTTCTCGGAAACTAGTAGGCCTAGAATTAAGATTTTTGGTTTAAAATGTTCGTAATGAATGCCTCTACAAATCTTGTTATGGTCAAAACCACGCCAGACTTACCGTTTTTGAGAAAAAATATGTGCATCGCACAATAACATACATATTTTCAGCTAAAAGTATGGCATAATTTGGTTTATTTTCATTTTCTCGGAAACTAGTAGGCCTAGAATTAAGATTTTTGGTTTAAAATGTTCGTAATGAATGCCTCTACATATCTTGTTATGGTCAAAACCACGCCAGACTTACCGTTTTTGAGAAAAAATATGTGCATCGCACAATAACATACATATTTTCAGCTAAAAGTATGGCATAATTTGGTTTATTTTCATTTTCTCGGAAACTAGTAGGCCTAGAATTAAGATTTTTGGTTTAAAATGTTCGTAATGAATGCCTCTACAAATCTTGTTATGGTCAAAACCACGCCAGACTTACCGTTTTTGAGAAAAAATATGTGCATCGCACAATAACATACATATTTTCAGCTAAAAGTATGGCATTATTTGGTTTATTTTCATTTTCTCGGAAACTAGTAGGCCTAGAATTAAGATTTTTGGTTTAAAATGTTCGTAATGAATGCCTCTACGAATCTTGTTATGGTCAAAACCACGCCAGACTTACCGTTTTTGAGAAAAAATATGTGCATCGCACAATAACATACATATTTTCAGCTAAAAGTATGGCATAATTTGGTTTATTTTCATTTTCTCGGAAACTAGTAGGCCTAGAATTAAGATTTTTGGTTTAAAATGTTCGTAATGAATGCCTCTACAAATCTTGTTATGGTCAAAACCACGCCAGACTTACCGTTTTTGAGAAAAAATATGTGCATCGCACAATAACATACATATTTTTACATATTTTCAGCTAAAAGTATGGCATAATTTGGTTTATTTTCATTTTCTCGGAAACTAGTAGGCCTAGAATTAAGATTTTTGGTTTAAAATGTTCGTAATGAATGCCTCTACAAATCTTGTTATGGTCAAAACCACGCCAGACTTACCGTTTTTGAGAAAAAATATGTGCATCGCACAATAACATACATATTTTCAGCTAAAAGTATGGCATAATTTGGTTTATTTTCATTTTCTCGGAATCTAGTAGGCCTAGAATTAAGATTTTTGGTTTAAAATGTTCGTAATGAATGCCTCTACAAATCTTGTTATGGTCAAAACCACGCCAGACTTACCGTTTTTGAGAAAAAATATGTGCATCGCACAATAACATACATATTTTCAGCTAAAAGTATGGCATAATTTGGTTTATTTTCATTTTCTCGGAATCTAGTAGGCCTAGAATTAAGATTTTTGGTTTAAAATGTTCGTAATGAATGCCTCTACAAATCTTGTTATTGTCAAAACCACGCCAGACTTACCGTTTTTGAGAAAAAATATGTGCATCGCACAATAACATACATATTTTCAGCTAAAAGTATGGCATAATTTGGTTTATTTTCATTTTCTCGGAAACTAGTAGGCCTAGAATTAAGATTTTTGGTTTAAAATGTTCGTAATGAATGCCTCTACAAATCATGTTATGGTCAAAACCACGCCAGACTTACCGTTTTTGAGAAAAAATATGTGCATCGCACAATAACATACATATTTTTACATATTTTCAGCTAAAAGTATGGCATAATTTGGTTTATTTTCATTTTCTCGGAAACTAGTAGGCCTAGAATTAAGATTTTTGGTTTAAAATGTTCGTAATGAATGCCTCTACAAATCTTGTTATGGTCAAAACCACGCCAGACTTACCGTTTTTGAGAAAAAATATGTGCATCGCACAATAACATACATATTTTCAGCTAAAAGTATGGCATAATTTGGTTTATTTTCATTTTCTCGGAATCTAGTAGGCCTAGAATTAAGATTTTTGGTTTAAAATGTTCGTAATGAATGCCTCTACAAATCTTGTTATTGTCAAAACCACGCCAGACTTACCGTTTTTGAGAAAAAATATGTGCATCGCACAATAACATACATATTTTTACATATTTTCAGCTAAAAGTATGGCATAATTTGGTTTATTTTCATTTTCTCGGAAACTAGTAGGCCTAGAATTAAGATTTTTGGTTTAAAATGTTCGTAATGAATGCCTCTACAAATCTTGTTATGGTCAAAACCACGCCAGACTTACCGTTTTTGAGAAAAAATATGTGCATCGCACAATAACATACATATTTTTACATATTTTCAGCTAAAAGTATGGCATAATTTGGTTTATTTTCATTTTCTCGGAAACTAGTAGGCCTAGAATTAAGATTTTTGGTTTAAAATGTTCGTAATGAATGCCTCTACAAATCTTGTTATGGTCAAAACCACGCCAGACTTACCGTTTTTGAGAAAAAATATGTGCATCGCACAATAACATACATATTTTTACATATTTTCAGCTAAAAGTATGGCATAATTTGGTTTATTTTCATTTTCTCGGAAACTAGTAGGCCTAGAATTAAGATTTTTGGTTTAAAATGTTCGTAATGAATGCCTCTACAAATCTTGTTATGGTCAAAACCACGCCAGACTTACCGTTTTTGAGAAAAAATATGTGCATCGCACAATAACATACATATTTTCAGCTAAAAGTATGGCATAATTTGGTTTATTTTCATTTTCTCGGAAACTAGTAGGCCTAGAATTAAGATTTTTGGTTTAAAATGTTCGTAATGAATGCCTCTACAAATCTTGTTATGGTCAAAACCACGCCAGACTTACCGTTTTTGAGAAAAAATATGTGCATCGCACAATAACATACATATTTTCAGCTAAAAGTATGGCATAATTTGGTTTATTTTCATTTTCTCGGAAACTAGTAGGCCTAGAATTAAGATTTTTGGTTTAAAATGTTCGTAATGAATGCCTCTACAAATCTTGTTATGGTCAAAACCACGCCAGACTTACCGTTTTTGAGAAAAAATATGTGCATCGCACAATAACATACATATTTTCAGCTAAAAGTATGGCATAATTTGGTTTATTTTCATTTTCTCGGAAACTAGTAGGCCTAGAATTAAGATTTTTGGTTTAAAATGTTCGTAATGAATGCCTCTACAAATCTTGTTATGGTCAAAACCACGCCAGACTTACCGTTTTTGAGAAAAAATATGTGCATCGCACAATAACATACATATTTTCAGCTAAAAGTATGGCATAATTTGGTTTATTTTCATTTTCTCGGAAACTAGTAGGCCTAGAATTAAGATTTTTGGTTTAAAATGTTCGTAATGAATGCCTCTACAAATCTTGTTATGGTCAAAACCACGCCAGACTTACCGTTTTTGAGAAAAAATATGTGCATCGCACAATAACATACATATTTTCAGCTAAAATTATGGCATAATTTGGTTTATTTTCATTTTCTCGGAAACTAGTAGGCCTAGAATTAAGATTTTTGGTTTAAAATGTTCGTAATGAATGCCTCTACAAATCTTGTTATGGTCAAAACCACGCCAGACTTACCGTTTTTGAGAAAAAATATGTGCATCGCACAATAACATACATATTTTCAGCTAAAAGTATGGCATAATTTGGTTTATTTTCATTTTCTCGGAAACTAGTAGGCCTAGAATTAAATGTTCGTAATGAATGCCTCTACAAATCTTGTTATGGTCAAAACCACGCCAGACTTACCGTTTTTGAGAAAAAATATGTGCATCGCACAATAACATACATATTTTCAGCTAAAAGTATGGCATAATTTGGTTTATTTTCATTTTCTCGGAAACTAGTAGGCCTAGAATTAAGATTTTTGGTTTAAAATGTTCGTAATGAATGCCTCTACAAATCTTGTTATGGTCAAAACCACGCCAGACTTACCGTTTTTGAGAAAAAATATGTGCATCGCACAATAACATACATATTTTCAGCTAAAAGTATGGCATAATTTGGTTTATTTTCATTTTCTCGGAAACTAGTAGGCCTAGAATTAAATGTTCGTAATGAATGCCTCTACAAATCTTGTTTTGGTCAAAACCACGCCAGACTTACCGTTTTTGAGAAAAAATATGTGCATCGCACAATAACATACATATTTTCAGCTAAAAGTATGGCATAATTTGGTTTATTTTCATTTTCTCGGAAACTAGTAGGCCTAGAATTAAGATTTTTGGTTTAAAATGTTCGTAATGAATGCCTCTACAAATCTTGTTATGGTCAAAACCACGCCAGACTTACCGTTTTTGAGAAAAAATATGTGCATCGCACAATAACATACATATTTTCAGCTAAAAGTATGGCATAATTTGGTTTATTTTCATTTTCTCGGAAACTAGTAGGCCTAGAATTAAGATTTTTGGTTTAAAATGTTCGTAATGAATGCCTCTACAAATCTTGTTATGGTCAAAACCACGCCAGACTTACCGTTTTTGAGAAAAAATATGTGCATCGCACAATAACATACATATTTTTACATATTTTCAGCTAAAAGTATGGCATAATTTGGTTTATTTTCATTTTCTCGGAAACTAGTAGGCCTAGAATTAAGATTTTTGGTTTAAAATGTTCGTAATGAATGCCTCTACAAATCTTGTTATGGTCAAAACCACGCCAGACTTACCGTTTTTGAGAAAAAATATGTGCATCGCACAATAACATACATATTTTCAGCTAAAAGTATGGCATAATTTGGTTTATTTTCATTTTCTCGGAAACTAGAAGGCCTAGAATTAAGATTTTTGGTTTAAAATGTTCGTAATGAATGCCTCTACAAATCTTGTTATGGTCAAAACCACGCCAGACTTACCGTTTTTGAGAAAAAATATGTGCATCGCACAATAACATACATATTTTCAGCTAAAAGTATGGCATAATTTGGTTTATTTTCATTTTCTCGGAAACTAGTAGGCCTAGAATTAAGATTTTTGGTTTAAAATGTTCGTAATGAATGCCTCTACAAATCTTGTTATGGTCAAAACCACGCCAGACTTACCGTTTTTGAGAAAAAATATGTGCATCGCACAATAACATACATATTTTTACATATTTTCAGCTAAAAGTATGACATAATTTGGTTTATTTTCATTTTCTCGGAAACTAGTAGGCCTAGAATTAAGATTTTTGGTTTAAAATGTTCGTAATGAATGCCTCTACAAATCTTGTTATGGTCAAAACCACGCCAGACTTACCGTTTTTGAGAAAAAATATGTGCATCGCACAATAACATACATATTTTCAGCTAAAAGTATGGCATAATTTGGTTTATTTTCATTTTCTCGGAAACTAGTAGGCCTAGAATTAAGATTTTTGGTTTAAAATGTTCGTAATGAATGCCTCTACAAATCTTGTTATGGTCAAAACCACGCCAGACTTACCGTTTTTGAGAAAAAATATGTGCATCGCACAATAACATACATATTTTCAGCTAAAAGTATGGCATAATTTGGTTTATTTTCATTTTCTCGGAAACTAGTAGGCCTAGAATTAAGATTTTTGGTTTAAAATGTTCGTAATGAATGCCTCTACAAATCTTGTTATGGTCAAAACCACGCCAGACTTACCGTTTTTGAGAAAAAATATGTGCATCGCACAATAACATACATATTTTCAGCTAAAAGTATGGCATAATTTGGTTTATTTTCATTTTCTCGGAAACTAGTAGGCCTAGAATTAAGATTTTTGGTTTAAAATGTTCGTAATGAATGCCTCTACAAATCTTGTTATGGTCAAAACCACGCCAGACTTACCGTTTTTGAGAAAAAATATGTGCATCGCACAATAACATACATATTTTCAGCTAAAAGTATGGCATAATTTGGTTTATTTTCATTTTCTCGGAAACTAGTAGGCCTAGAATTAAATGTTCGTAATGAATGCCTCTACAAATCTTGTTATGGTCAAAACCACGCCAGACTTACCGTTTTTGAGCAAAAATATGTGCATCGCACAATAACATACATATTTTCAGCTAAAAGTATGGCATAATTTGGTTTATTTTCATTTTCTCGGAAACTAGTAGGCCTAGAATTAAGATTTTTGGTTTAAAATGTTCGTAATGAATGCCTCTACAAATCTTGTTATGGTCAAAACCACGCCAGACTTACCGTTTTTGAGAAAAAATATGTGCATCGCACAATAACATACATATTTTTACATATTTTCAGCTAAAAGTATGACATAATTTGGTTTATTTTCATTTTCTCGGAAACTAGTAGGCCTAGAATTAAGATTTTTGGTTTAAAATGTTCGTAATGAATGCCTCTACAAATCTTGTTATGGTCAAAACCACGCCAGACTTACCGTTTTTGAGAAAAAATATGTGCATCGCACAATAACATACATATTTTCAGCTAAAAGTATGGCATAATTTGGTTTAATTTCATTTTCTCGGAAACTAGTAGGCCTAGAATTAAGATTTTTGGTTTAAAATGTTCGTAATGAATGCCTCTACAAATCTTGTTATGGTCAAAACCACGCCAGACTTACCGTTTTTGAGAAAAAATATGTGCATCGCACAATAACATACATATTTTCAGCTAAAAGTATGGCATAATTTGGTTTATTTTCATTTTCTCGGAAACTAGTAGGCCTAGAATTAAGATTTTTGGTTTAAAATGTTCGTAATGAATGCCTCTACAAATCTTGTTATGGTCAAAACCACGCCGGATTTACCGTTTTTGAGAAAAAATATGTGCATCGCACAATAACATACATATTTTCAGCTAAAAGTATGGCATAATTTGGTTTATTTTCATTTTCTCGGAAACTAGTAGGCCTAGAATTAAGATTTTTGGTTTAAAATGTTCGTAATGAATGCCTCTACAAATCTTGTTATGGTCAAAACCACGCCAGACTTACCGTTTTTGAGAAAAAATATGTGCATCGCACAATAACATACATATTTTCAGCTAAAAGTATGGCATAATTTGGTTTATTTTCATTTTCTCGGAAACTAGTAGGCCTAGAATTAAATGTTCGTAATGAATGCCTCTACAAATCTTGTTATGGTCAAAACCACGCCAGACTTACCGTTTTTGAGAAAAAATATGTGCATCGCACAATAACATACATATTTTCAGCTAAAAGTATGGCATAATTTGGTTTATTTTCATTTTCTCGGAAACTAGTAGGCCTAGAATTAAGATTTTTGGTTTAAAATGTTCGTAATGAATGCCTCTACAAATCTTGTTATGGTCAAAACCACGCCAGACTTACCGTTTTTGAGAAAAAATATGTGCATCGCACAATAACATACATATTTTCAGCTAAAAGTATGGCATAATTTGGTTTATTTTCATTTTCTCGGAAACTAGTAGGCCTAGAATTAAGATTTGTGGTTTAAAATGTTCGTAATGAATGCCTCTACAAATCTTGTTATGGTCAAAACCACGCCAGACTTACCGTTTTTGAGAAAAAATATGTGCATCGCACAATAACATACATATTTTCAGCTAAAAGTTTGGCATAATTTGGTTTATTTTCATTTTCTCGGAAACTAGAAGGCCTAGAATTAAGATTTTTGGTTTAAAATGTTCGTAATGAATGCCTCTACAAATCTTGTTATGGTCAAAACCACGCCAGACTTACCGTTTTTGAGAAAAAATATGTGCATCGCACAATAACATACATATTTTCAGCTAAAAGTATGGCATAATTTGGTTTATTTTCATTTTCTCGGAAACTAGAAGGCCTAGAATTAAGATTTTTGGTTTAAAATGTTCGTAATGAATGCCTCTACAAATCTTGTTATGGTCAAAACCACGCCAGACTTACCGTTTTTGAGAAAAAATATGTGCATCGCACAATAACATACATATTTTCAGCTAAAAGTATGGCATAATTTGGTTTATTTTCATTTTCTCGGAAACTAGTAGGCCTAGAATTAAGATTTTTGGTTTAAAATGTTCGTAATGAATGCCTCTACAAATCTTGTTATGGTCAAAACCACGCCAGACTTACCGTTTTTGAGAAAAAATATGTGCATCGCACAATAACATACATATTTTTAAATATTTTCAGCTAAAAGTATGACATAATTTGGTTTATTTTCATTTTCTCGGAAACTAGTAGGCCTAGAATTAAGATTTTTGGTTTAAAATGTTCGTAATGAATGCCTCTACAAATCTTGTTATGGTCAAAACCACGCCAGACTTACCGTTTTTGAGAAAAAATATGTGCATCGCACAATAACATACATATTTTCAGCTAAAAGTATGGCATAATTTGGTTTATTTTCATTTTCTCGGAAACTAGTAGGCCTAGAATTAAGATTTTTGGTTTAAAATGTTCGTAATGAATGCCTCTACAAATCTTGTTATGGTCAAAACCACGCCAGACTTACCGTTTTTGAGAAAAAATATGTGCATCGCACAATAACATACATATTTTCAGCTAAAAGTATGGCATAATTTGGTTTATTTTCATTTTCTCGGAAACTAGTAGGCCTAGAATTAAGATTTTTGGTTTAAAATGTTCGTAATGAATGCCTCTACAAATCTTGTTATGGTCAAAACCACGCCAGACTTACCGTTTTTGAGAAAAAATATGTGCATCGCACAATAACATACATATTTTTACATATTTTCAGCTAAAAGTATGGCATAATTTGGTTTATTTTCATTTTCTCGGAAACTAGTAGGCCTAGAATTAAGATTTTTGGTTTAAAATGTTCGTAATGAATGCCTCTACAAATCTTGTTATGGTCAAAACCACGCCAGATTTACCGTTTTTGAGAAAAAATATGTGCATCGCACAATAACATACATATTTTCAGCTAAAAGTATGGCATAATTTGGTTTATTTTCATTTTCTCGGAAACTAGTAGGCCTAGAATTAAGATTTTTGGTTTAAAATGTTCGTAATGAATGCCTCTACAAATCTTGTTATGGTCAAAACCACGCCAGACTTACCGTTTTTGAGAAAAAATATGTGCATCGCACAATAACATACATATTTTCAGCTAAAAGTATGGCATAATTTGGTTTATTTTCATTTTCTCGGAAACTAGTAGGCCTAGAATTAAGATTTTTGGTTTAAAATGTTCGTAATGAATGCCTCTACAAATCTTGTTATGGTCAAAACCACGCCAGACTTACCGTTTTTGAGAAAAAATATGTGCATCGCACAATAACATACATATTTTCAGCTAAAAGTATGGCATAATTTGGTTTATTTTCATTTTCTCGGAAACTAGAAGGCCTAGAATTAAGATTTTTGGTTTAAAATGTTCGTAATGAATGCCTCTACAAATCTTGTTATGGTCAAAACCACGCCAGACTTACCGTTTTTGAGAAAAAATATGTGCATCGCACAATAACATACATATTTTGAGCTAAAAGTATGGCATAATTTGGTTTATTTTCATTTTCTCGGAAACTAGTAGGCCTAGAATTAAGATTTTTGGTTTAAAATGTTCGTAATGAATGCCTCTACAAATCTTGTTATGGTCAAAACCACGCCAGACTTACCGTTTTTGAGAAAAAATATGTGCATCGCACAATAACATTCATATTTTCAGCTAAAAGTATGGCATAATTTGGTTTATTTTCATTTTCTCGGAAACTAGTAGGCCTAGAATTAAGATTTTTGGTTTAAAATGTTTGTAATGAATGCCTCTACAAATCTTGTTATGGTCAAAACCACGCCAGACTTACCGTTTTTGAGAAAAAATATGTGCATCGCTCAATAACATACATATTTTCAGCTAAAAGTATGGCATAATTTGGTTTATTTTCATTTTCTCGGAAACTAGTAGGCCTAGAATTAAGATTTTTAGTTTAAAATGTTCGTAATGAATGCCTCTACAAATCTTGTTATGGTCAAAACCACGCCAGACTTACCGTTTTTGAGAAAAAATATGTGCATCGCACAATAACATACATATTTTCAGCTAAAAGTATGGCATAATTTGGTTTATTTTCATTTTCTCGGAAACTAGTAGGCCTAGAATTAAGATTTTTGGTTTAAAATGTTCGTAATGAATGCCTCTACAAATCTTGTTATGGTCAAAACCACGCCAGACTTACCGTTTTTGAGAAAAAATATGTGCATCGCACAATAACATACATATTTTCAGCTAAAAGTATGGCATAATTTGGTTTATTTTCATTTTCTCGGAAACTAGTAGGCCTAGAATTAAGATTTTTGGTTTAAAATGTTCGTAATGAATGCCTCTACAAATCTTGTTATGGTCAAAACCACGCCAGACTTACCGATTTTGAGAAAAAATATGTGCATCGCACAATAACATACATATTTTCAGCTAAAAGTATGGCATAATTTGGTTTATTTTCATTTTCTCGGAAACTGGTAGGCCTAGAATTAAGATTTTTGGTTTAAAATGTTCGTAATGAATGCCTCTACAAATCTTGTTATGGTCAAAACCACGCCAGACTTACCGTTTTTGAGAAAAAATATGTGCATCGCACAATAACATACATATTTTTACATATTTTCAGCTAAAAGTATGGCATAATTTGGTTTATTTTCATGTTCTCGGAAACTAGAAGGCCTAGAATTAAGATTTTTGGTTTAAAATGTTCGTAATGAATGCCTCTACAAATATTGTTATGGTCAAAACCAAGCCAGACTTACCGTTTTTGAGAAAAAATATGTGCATCGCACAATAACATACATATTTTCAGCTAAAAGTATGGCATAATTTGGTTTATTTTCATTTTCTCGGAAACTAGTAGGCCTAGAATTAAGATTTTTGGTTTAAAATGTTCGTAATGAATGCCTCTACAAATCTTGTTATGGTCAAAACCACGCCAGACTTACCGTTTTTGAGAAAAAATATGTGCATCGCACAATAACATACATATTTTCAGCTAAAAGTATGGCATAATTTGGTTTATTTTCATTTTCTCGGAAACTAGTAGGCCTAGAATTAAGATTTTTGGTTTAAAATGTTCGTAATGAATGCCTCTACAAATCTTGTTATGGTCAAAACCACGCCAGACTTACCGTTTTTGAGAAAAAATATGTGCATCGCACAATAACATACATATTTTCAGCTAAAAGTATGGCATAATTTGGTTTATTTTCATTTTCTCGGAAACTAGTAGGCCTAGAATTAAGATTTTTGGTTTAAAATGTTCGTAATGAATGCCTCTACAAATCTTGTTATGGTCAAAACCACGCCAGACTTACCGTTTTTGAGAAAAAATATGTGCATCGCACAATAACATACATATTTTCAGCTAAAAGTATGGCATAATTTGGTTTATTTTCATTTTCTCGGAAACTAGTAGGCCTAGAATTAAGATTTTTGGTTTAAAATGTTCGTAATGAATGCCTCTACAAATCTTGTTATGGTCAAAACCACGCCAGACTTACCGTTTTTGAGAAAAAATATGTGCATCGCACAATAACATACATATTTTCAGCTAAAAGTATGGCATAATTTGGTTTATTTTCATTTTCTCGGAAACTAGTAGGCCTAGAATTAAGATTTTTGGTTTAAAATGTTCGTAATGAATGCCTCTACAAATCTTGTTATGGTCAAAACCACGCCAGACTTACCGTTTTTGAGAAAAAATATGTGCATCGCACAATAACATACATATTTTTACATATTTTCAGCTAAAAGTATGGCATAATTTGGTTTATTTTCATTTTCTCGGAAACTAGTAGGCCTAGAATTAAGATTTTTGGTTTAAAATGTTCGTAATGAATGCCTCTACAAATCTTGTTATGGTCAAAACCACGCCAGACTTACCGTTTTTGAGAAAAAATATGTGCATCGCACAATAACATACATATTTTCAGCTAAAAGTATGGCATAATTTGGTTTATTTTCATTTTCTCGGAAACTAGTAGGCCTAGAATTAAGATTTTTGGTTTAAAATGTTCGTAATGAATGCCTCTACAAATCTTGTTATGGTCAAAACCACGCCAGACTTACCGTTTTTGAGAAAAAATATGTGCATCGCACAATAACATACATATTTTTACATATTTTCAGCTAAAAGTATGGCATAATTTGGTTTATTTTCATTTTCTCGGAAACTAGTAGGCCTAGAATTAAGATTTTTGGTTTAAAATGTTCGTAATGAATGCCTCTACAAATCTTGTTATGGTCAAAACCACGCCAGACTTACCGTTTTTGAGAAAAAATATGTGCATCGCACAATAACATACATATTTTCAGCTAAAAGTATGGCATAATTTGGTTTATTTTCATTTTCTCGGAAACTAGTAGGCCTAGAATTAAGATTTTTGGTTTAAAATGTTCGTAATGAATGCCTCTACAAATCTTGTTATGGTCAAAACCACGCCAGACTTACCGTTTTTGAGAAAAAATATGTGCATCGCACAATAACATACATATTTTCAGCTAAAAGTATGGCATAATTTGGTTTATTTTCATTTTCTCGGAAACTAGTAGGCCTAGAATTAAGATTTTTGGTTTAAAATGTTCGTAATGAATGCCTCTACAAATCTTGTTATGGTCAAAACCACGCCAGACTTACCGTTTTTGAGAAAAAATATGTGCATCGCACAATAACATACATATTTTCAGCTAAAAGTATGGCATAATTTGGTTTATTTTCATTTTCTCGGAAACTAGTAGGCCTAGAATTAAGATTTTTGGTTTAAAATGTTCGTAATGAATGCCTCTACAAATCTTGTTATGGTCAAAACCACGCCAGACTTACCGTTTTTGAGAAAAAATATGTGCATCGCACAATAACATACATATTTTCAGCTAAAAGTATGGCATAATTTGGTTTATTTTCATTTTCTCGGAAACTAGTAGGCTTAGAATTAAGATTTTTGGTTTAAAATGTTCGTAATGAATGCCTCTACAAATCTTGTTATGGTCAAAACCACGCCAGACTTACCGTTTTTGAGAAAAAATATGTGCATCGCACAATAACATACATATTTTTACATATTTTCAGCTAAAAGTATGGCATAATTTGGTTTATTTTCATTTTCTCGGAAACTAGTAGGCCTAGAATTAAGATTTTTGGTTTAAAATGTTCGTAATGAATGCCTCTACAAATCTTGTTCTGGTCAAAACCACGCCAGACTTACCGTTTTTGAGAAAAAATATGTGCATCGCACAATAACATACATATTTTTACATATTTTCAGCTAAAAGTATGGCATAATTTGGTTTATTTTCATTTTCTCGGAAACTAGTAGGCCTAGAATTAAGATTTTTGGTTTAAAATGTTCGTAATGAATGCCTCTACAAATCTTGTTATGGTCAAAACCACGCCAGACTTACCGTTTTTGAGAAAAAATATGTGCATCGCAGAATAACATACATATTTTCAGCTAAAAGTATGGCATAATTTGGTTTATTTTCATTTTCTCGGAAACTAGTAGGCCTAGAATTAAGATTTTTGGTTTAAAATGTTCGTAATGAATGCCTCTACAAATCTTGTTATGGTCAAAACCACGCCAGACTTACCGTTTTTGAGAAAAAATATGTGCATCGCACAATAACATACATATTTTCAGCTAAAAGTATGGCATAATTTGGTTTATTTTCATTTTCTCGGAAACTAGTAGGCCTAGAATTAAGATTTTTGGTTTAAAATGTTCGTAATGAATGCCTCTACAAATCTTGTTATGGTCAAAACCACGCCAGACTTACCGTTTTTGAGAAAAAATATGTGCATCGCACAATAACATACATATTTTTACATATTTTCAGCTAAAAGTATGGCATAATTTGGTTTATTTTCATTTTCTCGGAAACTAGTAGGCCTAGAATTAAGATTTTTGGTTTAAAATGTTCGTAATGAATGCCTCTACAAATCTTGTTATGGTCAAAACCACGCCAGACTTACCGTTTTTGAGAAAAAATATGTGCATCGCACAATAACATACATATTTTCAGCTAAAAGTATGGCATAATTTGGTTTATTTTCATTTTCTCGGAAACTAGTAGGCCTAGAATTAAGATTTTTGGTTTAAAATGTTCGTAATGAATGCCTCTACAAATCTTGTTATGGTCAAAACCACGCCAGACTTACCGTTTTTGAGAAAAAATATGTGCATCGCACAATAACATACATATTTTCAGCTAAAAGTATGGCATAATTTGGTTTATTTTCATTTTCTCGGAAACTAGTAGGCCTAGAATTAAGATTTTTAGTTTAAAATGTTCGTAATGAATGCCTCTACAAATCTTGTTATGGTCAAAACCACGCCAGACTTACCGTTTTTGAGAAAAAATATGTGCATCGCACAATAACATACATATTTTCAGCTAAAAGTATGGCATAATTTGGTTTATTTTCATTTTCTCGGAAACTAGTAGGCCTAGAATTAAGATTTTTGGTTTAAAATGTTCGTAATGAATGCCTCTACAAATCTTGTTATGGTCAAAACCACGCCAGACTTACCGTTTTTGAGAAAAAATATGTGCATCGCACAATAACATACATATTTTCAGCTAAAAGTATGGCATAATTTGGTTTATTTTCATTTTCTCGGAAACTAGTAGGCTTAGAATTAAGATTTTTGGTTTAAAATGTTCGTAATGAATGCCTCTACAAATCTTGTTATGGTCAAAACCACGCCAGACTTACCGTTTTTGAGAAAAAATATGTGCATCGCACAATAACATACATATTTTTACATATTTTCAGCTAAAAGTATGGCATAATTTGGTTTATTTTCATTTTCTCGGAAACTAGTAGGCCTAGAATTAAGATTTTTGGTTTAAAATGTTCGTAATGAATGCCTCTACAAATCTTGTTCTGGTCAAAACCACGCCAGACTTACCGTTTTTGAGAAAAAATATGTGCATCGCACAATAACATACATATTTTTACATATTTTCAGCTAAAAGTATGGCATAATTTGGTTTATTTTCATTTTCTCGGAAACTAGTAGGCCTAGAATTAAGATTTTTGGTTTAAAATGTTCGTAATGAATGCCTCTACAAATCTTGTTATGGTCAAAACCACGCCAGACATACCGTTTTTGAGAAAAAATATGTGCATCGCACAATAACATACATATTTTCAGCTAAAAGTATGGCATAATTTGGTTTATTTTCATTTTCTCGGAAACTAGTAGGCCTAGAATTAAGATTTTTGGTTTAAAATGTTCGTAATGAATGCCTCTACAAATCTTGTTATGGTCAAAACCACGCCAGACTTACCGTTTTTGAGAAAAAATATGTGCATCGCACAATAACATACATATTTTCAGCTAAAAGTATGGCATAATTTGGTTTATTTTCATTTTCTCGGAAACTAGTAGGCTTAGAATTAAGATTTCTGGTTTAAAATGTTCGTAATGAATGCCTCTACAAATCTTGTTATGGTCAAAACCACGCCAGACTTACCGTTTTTGAGAAAAAATATGTGCATCGCACAATAACATACATATTTTTACATATTTTCAGCTAAAAGTATGGCATAATTTGGTTTATTTTCATTTTCTCGGAAACTAGTAGGCCTAGAATTAAGATTTTTGGTTTAAAATGTTCGTAATGAATGCCTCTACAAATCTTGTTATGGTCAAAACCACGCCAGACTTACCGTTTTTGAGAAAAAATATGTGCATCGCACAATAACATACATATTTTCAGCTAAAAGTATGGCATAATTTGGTTTATTTTCATTTTCTCGGAAACTAGTAGGCCTAGAATTAAGATTTTTGGTTTAAAATGTTCGTAATGAATGCCTCTACAAATCTTGTTATGGTCAAAACCACGCCAGACTTACCGTTTTTGAGAAAAAATATGTGCATCGCACAATAACATACATATTTTCAGCTAAAAGTATGGCATAATTTGGTTTATTTTCATTTTCTCGGAAACTAGTAGGCCTAGAATTAAGATTTTTAGTTTAAAATGTTCGTAATGAATGCCTCTACAAATCTTGTTATGGTCAAAACCACGCCAGACTTACCGTTTTTGAGAAAAAATATGTGCATCGCACAATTACATACATATTTCCAGCTAAAAGTATGGCATAATTTGGTTTATTTTCATTTTCTCGGAAACTAGTAGGCCTAGAATTAAGATTTTTGGTTTAAAATGTTCGTAATGAATGCCTCTACAAATCTTGTTATGGTCAAAACCACGCCAGACTTACCGTTTTCGAGAAAAAATATGTGCATCGCACAATAACATACATATTTTTACATATTTTCAGCTAAAAGTATGGCATAATTTGGTTTATTTTCATTTTCTCGGAAACTAGTAGGCCTAGAATTAAGATTTTTGGTTTAAAATGTTCGTAATGAATGCCTCTACAAATCTTGTTATGGTCAAAACCACGCCAGACTTACCGTTTTTGAGAAAAAATATGTGCATCGCACAATAACATACATATTTTCAGCTAAAAGTATGGCATAATTTGGTTTATTTTCATTTTCTCGGAAACTAGTAGGCCTAGAATTAAGATTTTTGGTTTAAAATGTTCGTAATGAATGCCTCTACAAATCTTGTTATGGTCAAAACCACGCCAGACTTACCGTTTTTGAGAAAAAATATGTGCATCGCACAATAACATACATATTTTTACATATTTTCAGCTAAAAGTATGGCATAATTTGGTTTATTTTCATTTTCTCGGAAACTAGTAGGCCTAGAATTAAGATTTTTGGTTTAAAATGTTCGTAATGAATGCCTCTACAAATCTTGTTATGGTCAAAACCACGCCAGACTTACCGTTTTTGAGAAAAAATATGTGCATCGCACAATAACATACATATTTTCAGCTAAAAGTATGGTATAATTTGGTTTATTTTCATTTTCTCGGAAACTAGTAGGCCTAGAATTAAGATTTTTGGTTTAAAATGTTCGTAATGAATGCCTCTACAAATCTTGTTATGGTCAAAACCACGCCAGACTTACCGTTTTTGAGAAAAAATATGTGCATCGCACAATAACATACATATTTTCAGCTAAAAGTATGGCATAATTTGGTTTATTTTCATTTTCTCGGAAACTAGTAGGCCTAGAATTAAGATTTTTGGTTTAAAATGTTCGTAATGAATGCCTCTACAAATCTTGTTATGGTCAAAACCACGCCAGACTTACCGTTTTTGAGAAAAAATATGTGCATCGCACAATAACATACATATTTTCAGCTAAAAGTATGGCATAATTTGGTTTATTTTCATTTTCTCGGAAACTAGTAGGCCTAGAATTAAGATTTTTGGTTTAAAATGTTCGTAATGAATGCCTCTACAAATCTTGTTATGGTCAAAACCACGCCAGACTTACCGATTTTGAGAAAAAATATGTGCATCGCACAATAACATACATATTTTCAGCTAAAAGTATGGCATAATTTGGTTTATTTTCATTTTCTCGGAAACTAGTAGGCCTAGAATTAAGATTTTTGGTTTAAAATGTTCGTAATGAATGCCTCTACAAATCTTGTTATGGTCAAAACCACGCCAGACTTACCGTTTTTGAGAAAAAATATGTGCATCGCACAATAACATACATATTTTCAGCTAAAAGTATGGCATAATTTGGTTTATTTTCATTTTCTCGGAAACTAGTAGGCCTAGAATTAAGATTTTTGGTTTAAAATGTTCGTAATGAATGCCTCTACAAATCTTGTTATGGTCAAAACCACGCCAGACTTACCGTTTTTGAGAAAAAATATGTGCATCGCACAATAACATACATATTTTTACATATTTTCAGCTAAAAGTATGGCATAATTTGGTTTATTTTCATTTTCTCGGAAACTAGTAGGCCTAGAATTAAGATTTTTAGTTTAAAATGTTCGTAATGAATGCCTCTACAAATCTTGTTATGGTCAAAACCACGCCAGACTTACCGTTTTTGAGAAAAAATATGTGCATCGCACAATAACATACATATTTTCAGCTAAAAGTATGGCATAATTTGGTTTATTTTCATTTTCTCGGAAACTAGTAGGCCTAGAATTAAGATTTTTGGTTTAAAATGTTCGTAATGAATGCCTCTACATATCTTGTTATGGTCAAAACCACGCCAGACTTACCGTTTTTGAGAAAAAATATGTGCATCGCACAATAACATACATTTTTTCAGCTAAAAGTATGGCATAATTTGGTTTATTTTCATTTTCTCGGAAACTAGTAGGCCTAGAATTAAGATTTTTGGTTTAAAATGTTCGTAATGAATGCCTATACAAATCTTGTTATGGTCAAAACCACGCCAGACTTACCGTTTTTGAGAAAAAATATGTGCATCGCACAATAACATACATATTTTTACATATTTTCAGCTAAAAGTATGGCATAATTTGGTTTATTTTCATTTTCTCGGAAACTAGTAGGCCTAGAATTAAGATTTTTAGTTTAAAATGTTCGTAATGAATGCCTCTACAAATCTTGTTATGGTCAAAACCACGCCAGACTTACCGTTTTTGAGAAAAAATATGTGCATCGCACAATAACATACATATTTTCAGCTAAAAGTATGGCATAATTTGGTTTATTTTCATTTTCTCGGAAACTAGTAGGCCTAGAATTAAGATTTTTGGTTTAAAATGTTCATAATGAATCCCTTTACATATCTTGTTATGGTCAAAACCACGCCAGACTTACCGTTTTTGAGAAAAAATATGTGCATCGCACAATAACATACATATTTTCAGCTAAAAGTATGGCATAATTTGGTTTATTTTCATTTTCTCGGAAACTAGTAGGCCTAGAATTAAGATTTTTGGTTTAAAATGTTCGTAATGAATGCCTCTACAAATCTTGTTATGGTCAAAACCACGCCAGACTTACCGTTTTTGAGAAAAAATGTGTGCATCGCACAATAACATACATATTTTCAGCTAAAAGTATGGCATAATTTGGTTTATTTT
This sequence comes from Myathropa florea, assembly GCA_930367185.1. NCBI lineage: Eukaryota > Metazoa > Arthropoda > Insecta > Diptera > Syrphidae > Myathropa > Myathropa florea. The sequence goes on from OV884002.1 coordinate 111,955,812, forward strand.
CATTTTCTCGGAAACTAGTAGGCCTAGAATTAAGATTTTTGGTTTAAAATGTTCGTAATGAATGCCTCTACAAATCTTGTTTTGGTCAAAACCACGCCAGACTTACCGTTTTTGAGAAAAAATATGTGCATCGCACAATAACATACATATTTTCAGCTAAAAGTATGGCATAATTTGGTTTATTTTCATTTTCTCGGAAACTAGTAGGCATAGAATTAAGATTTTTGGTTTAAAATGTTCGTAATGAATGCCTCTACAAATCTTGTTATGGTCAAAACCACGCCAGACTTACCGTTTTTGAGAAAAAATATGTGCATCGCACAATAACATACATATTTTCAGCTAAAAGTATGGCATAATTTGGTTTATTTTCATTTTCTCGGAAACTAGTAGGCCTAGAATTAAGATTTTTGGTTTAAAATGTTCGTAATGAATGCCTCTACAAATCTTGTTATGGTCAAAACCACGCCAGACTTACCGTTTTTGAGAAAAAATATGTGCATCGCACAATAACATACATATTTTCAGCTAAAAGTATGGCATAATTTGGTTTATTTTCATTTTCTCGGAAACTAGTAGGCCTAGAATTAAGATTTTTGGTTTAAAATGTTCGTAATGAATGCCTCTACAAATCTTGTTATGGTCAAAACCACGCCAGACTTACCGTTTTTGAGAAAAAATATGTGCATCGCACAATAACATACATATTTTCAGCTAAAAGTATGGCATAATTTGGTTTATTTTCATTTTCTCGGAAACTAGTAGGCCTAGAATTAAGATTTTTGGTTTAAAATGTTCGTAATGAATGCCTCTACAAATCTTGTTATGGTCAAAACCACGCCAGACTTACCGTTTTTGAGAAAAAATATGTGCATCGCACAATAACATACATATTTTCAGCTAAAAGTATGGCATAATTTGGTTTATTTTCATTTTCTCGGAAACTAGTAGGCCTAGAATTAAGATTTTTGGTTTAAAATGTTCGTAATGAATGCCTCTACAAATCTTGTTATGGTCAAAACCACGCCAGACTTACCGTTTTTGAGAAAAAATATGTGCATCGCACAATAACATACATATTTTCAGCTAAAAGTATGGCATAATTTGGTTTATTTTCATTTTCTCGGAAACTAGTAGGCCTAGAATTAAGATTTTTGGTTTAAAATGTTCGTAATGAATGCCTCTACAAATCTTGTTATGGTCAAAACCACGCCAGACTTACCGTTTTTGAGAAAAAATATGTGCATCGCACAATAACATACATATTTTCAGCTAAAAGTATGGCATAATTTGGTTTATTTTCATTTTCTCGGAAACTAGTAGGCCTAGAATTAAGATTTTTGGTTTAAAATGTTCGTAATGAATGCCTCTACAAATCTTGTTATGGTCAAAACCACGCCAGACTTACCGTTTTTGAGAAAAAATATGTGCATCGCACAATAACATACATATTTTCAGCTAAAAGTATGGCATAATTTGGTTTATTTTCATTTTCTCGGAAACTAGTAGGCCTAGAATTAAGATTTTTGGTTTAAAATGTTCGTAATGAATGCCTCTACAAATCTTGTTATGGTCAAAACCACGCCAGACTTACCGTTTTTGAGAAAAAATATGTGCATCGCACAATAACATACATATTTTTACATATTTTCAGCTAAAAGTATGGCATAATTTGGTTTATTTTCATTTTCTCGGAAACTAGTAGGCCTAGAATTAAGATTTTTAGTTTAAAATGTTCGTAATGAATGCCTCTACAAATCTTGTTATGGTCAAAACCACGCCAGACTTACCGTTTTTGAGAAAAAATATGTGCATCGCACAATAACATACATATTTTCAGCTAAAAGTATGGCATAATTTGGTTTATTTTCATTTTCTCGGAAACTAGTAGGCCTAGAATTAAGATTTTTGGTTTAAAATGTTCGTAATGAATGCCTCTACATATCTTGTTATGGTCAAAACCACGCCAGACTTACCGTTTTTGAGAAAAAATATGTGCATCGCACAATAACATACATATTTTCAGCTAAAAGTATGGCATAATTTGGTTTATTTTCATTTTCTCGGAAACTAGTAGGCCTAGAATTAAGATTTTTGGTTTAAAATGTTCGTAATGAATGCCTATACAAATCTTGTTATGGTCAAAACCACGCCAGACTTACCGTTTTTGAGAAAAAATATGTGCATCGCACAATAACATACATATTTTTACATATTTTCAGCTAAAAGTATGGCATAATTTGGTTTATTTTCATTTTCTCGGAAACTAGTAGGCCTAGAATTAAGATTTTTAGTTTAAAATGTTCGTAATGAATGCCTCTACAAATCTTGTTATGGTCAAAACCACGCCAGACTTACCGTTTTTGAGAAAAAATATGTGCATCGCACAATAACATACATATTTTCAGCTAAAAGTATGGCATAATTTGGTTTATTTTCATTTTCTCGGAAACTAGTAGGCCTAGAATTAAGATTTTTGGTTTAAAATGTTCGTAATGAATGCCTCTACAAATCTTGTTATGGTCAAAACCACGCCAGACTTACCGTTTTTGAGAAAAAATATGTGCATCGCACAATAACATACATATTTTTACATATTTTCAGCTAAAAGTATGGCATAATTTGGTTTATTTTCATTTTCTCGGAAACTAGTAGGCCTAGAATTAAGATTTTTGGTTTAAAATGTTCGTAATGAATGCCTCTACAAATCTTGTTTTGGTCAAAACCACGCCAGACTTACCGTTTTTGAGAAAAAATATGTGCATCGCACAATAACATACATATTTTCAGCTAAAAGTATGGCATAATTTGGTTTATTTTCATTTTCTCGGAAACTAGTAGGCATAGAATTAAGATTTTTGGTTTAAAATGTTCGTAATGAATGCCTCTACAAATCTTGTTATGGTCAAAACCACGCCAGACTTACCGTTTTTGAGAAAAAATATGTGCATCGCACAATAACATACATATTTTCAGCTAAAAGTATGGCATAATTTGGTTTATTTTCATTTTCTCGGAAACTAGTAGGCCTAGAATTAAGATTTTTGGTTTAAAATGTTCGTAATGAATGCCTCTACAAATCTTGTTATGGTCAAAACCACGCCAGACTTACCGTTTTTGAGAAAAAATATGTGCATCGCACAATAACATACATATTTTCAGCTAAAAGTATGGCATAATTTGGTTTATTTTCATTTTCTCGGAAACTAGTAGGCCTAGAATTAAGATTTTTGGTTTAAAATGTTCGTAATGAATGCCTCTACATATCTTGTTATGGTCAAAACCACGCCAGACTTACCGTTTTTGAGAAAAAATATGTGCATCGCACAATAACATACATATTTTCAGCTAAAAGTATGGCATAATTTGGTTTATTTTCATTTTCTCGGAAACTAGTAGGCCTAGAATTAAGATTTTTGGTTTAAAATGTTCGTAATGAATGCCTCTACAAATCTTGTTATGGTCAAAACCACGCCAGACTTACCGTTTTTGAGAAAAAATATGTGCATCGCACAATAACATACATATTTTTACATATTTTCAGCTAAAAGTATGGCATAATTTGGTTTATTTTCATTTTCTCGGAAACTAGTAGGCCTAGAATTAAGATTTTTGGTTTAAAATGTTCGTAATGAATGCCTCTACAAATCTTGTTTTGGTCAAAACCACGCCAGACTTACCGTTTCTGAGAAAAAATATGTGCATCGCACAATAACATACATATTTTCAGCTAAAAGTATGGCATAATTTGGTTTATTTTCATTTTCTCGGAAACTAGTAGGCATAGAATTAAGATTTTTGGTTTAAAATGTTCGTAATGAATGCCTCTACAAATCTTGTTATGGTCAAAACCACGCCAGACTTACCGTTTTTGAGAAAAAATATGTGCATCGCACAATAACATACATATTTTCAGCTAAAAGTATGGCATAATTTGGTTTATTTTCATTTTCTCGGAAACTAGTAGGCCTAGAATTAAGATTTTTGGTTTAAAATGTTCGTAATGAATGCCTCTACAAATCTTGTTATGGTCAAAACCACGCCAGACTTACCGTTTTTGAGAAAAAATATGTGCATCGCACAATAACATACATATTTTCAGCTAAAAGTATGGCATAATTTGGTTTATTTTCATTTTCTCGGAAACTAGTAGGCCTAGAATTAAGATTTTTGGTTTAAAATGTTCGTAATGAATGCCTCTACAAATCTTGTTATGGTCAAAACCACGCCAGACTTACCGTTTTTGAGAAAAAATATGTGCATCGCACAATAACATACATATTTTTACATATTTTCAGCTAAAAGTATGGCATAATTTGGTTTATTTTCATTTTCTCGGAAACTAGTAGGCCTAGAATTAAGATTTTTGGTTTAAAATGTTCGTAATGAATGCCTCTACAAATCTTGTTATGGTCAAAACCACGCCAGACTTACCGTTTTTGAGAAAAAATATGTGCATCGCACAATAACATACATATTTTCAGCTAAAAGTATGGCATAATTTGGTTTATTTTCATTTTCTCGGAAACTAGTAGGCCTAGAATTAAGATTTTTGGTTTAAAATGTTCGTAATGAATGCCTCTACAAATCTTGTTATGGTCAAAACCACGCCAGACTTACCGTTTTTGAGAAAAAATATGTGCATCGCACAATAACATACATATTTTCAGCTAAAAGTATGGCATAATTTGGTTTATTTTCATTTTCTCGGAAACTAGTAGGCCTAGAATTAAGATTTTTGGTTTAAAATGTTCGTAATGAATGCCTCTACAAATCTTGTTATGGTCAAAACCACGCCAGACTTACCGTTTTTGAGAAAAAATATGTGCATCGCACAATAACATACATATTTTCAGCTAAAAGTATGGCATAATTTGGTTTATTTTCATTTTCTCGGAAACTAGTAGGCCTAGAATTAAGATTTTTGGTTTAAAATGTTCGTAATGAATGCCTCTACAAATCTTGTTACGGTCAAAACCACGCCAGACTTACCGTTTTTGAGAAAAAATATGTGCATCGCACAATAACATACATATTTTCAGCTAAAAGTATGGCATAATTTGGTTTATTTTCATTTTCTCGGAAACTAGTAGGCCTAGAATTAAGATTTTTGGTTTAAAATGTTCGTAATGAATGCCTCTACAAATCTTGTTATGGTCAAAACCACGCCAGACTTACCGTTTTTGAGAAAAAATATGTGCATCGCACAATAACATACATATTTTCAGCTAAAAGTATGGCATAATTTGGTTTATTTTCATTTTCTCGGAAACTAGTAGGCCTAGAATTAAGATTTTTGGTTTAAAATGTTCGTAATGAATGCCTCTACAAATCTTGTTATGGTCAAAACCACGCCAGACTTACCGTTTTTGAGAAAAAATATGTGCATCGCACAATAACATACATATTTTTACATATTTTCAGCTAAAAGTATGGCATAATTTGGTTTATTTTCATTTTCTCGGAAACTAGTAGGCCTAGAATTAAGATTTTTGGTTTAAAATGTTCGTAATGAATGCCTCTACAAATCTTGTTCTGGTCAAAACCACGGCAGACTTACCGTTTTTGAGAAAAAATATGTGCATCGCACAATAACATACATATTTTCAGCTAAAAGTATGGCATAATTTGGTTTATTTTCATTTTCTCGGAAACTAGTAGGCCTAGAATTAAGATTTTTGGTTTAAAATGTTCGTAATGAATGCCTCTACAAATCTTGTTATGGTCAAAACCACGCCAGACTTACCGTTTTTGAGAAAAAATATGTGCATCGCACAATAACATACATATTTTCAGCTAAAAGTATGGCATAATTTGGTTTATTTTCATTTTCTCGGAAACTAGTAGGCCTAGAATTAAGATTTTTGGTTTAAAATGTTCGTAATGAATGCCTCTACAAATCTTGTTATGGTCAAAACCACGCCAGACTTACCGTTTTTGAGAAAAAATATGTGCATCGCACAATAACATACATATTTTCAGCTAAAAGTATGGCATAATTTGGTTTATTTTCATTTTCTCGGAAACTAGTAGGCCTAGAATTAAGATTTTTGGTTTAAAATGTTCGTAATGAATGCCTCTACAAATCTTGTTATGGTCAAAACCACGCCAGACTTACCGTTTTTGAGAAAAAATATGTGCATCGCACAATAACATACATATTTTCAGCTAAAAGTATGGCATAATTTGGTTTATTTTCATTTTCTCGGAAACTAGTAGGCCTAGAATTAAGATTTTTGGTTTAAAATGTTCGTAATGAATGCCTCTACAAATCTTGTTATGGCCAAAACCACGCCAGACTTACCGTTTTTGAGAAAAAATATGTGCATCGCACAATAACATACATATTTTCAGCTAAAAGTATGGCATAATTTGGTTTATTTTCATTTTCTCGGAAACTAGTAGGCCTAGAATTAAGATTTTTGGTTTAAAATGTTCGTAATGAATGCCTCTACAAATCTTGTTATGGTCAAAACCACGCCAGACTTACCGTTTTTGAGAAAAAATATGTGCATCGCACAATAACATACATATTTTCAGCTAAAAGTATGGCATAATTTGGTTTATTTTCATTTTCTCGGAAACTAGTAGGCCTAGAATTAAGATTTTTGGTTTAAAATGTTCGTAATGAATGCCTCTACAAATCTTGTTATGGTCAAAACCACGCCAGACTTACCGTTTTTGAGAAAAAATATGTGCATCGCACAATAACATACATATTTTTACATATTTTCAGCTAAAAGTATGGCATAATTTGGTTTATTTTCATTTTCTCGGAAACTAGTAGGCCTAGAATTAAGATTTTTGGTTTAAAATGTTCGTAATGAATGCCTCTACAAATCTTGTTATGGTCAAAACCACGCCAGACTTACCGTTTTTGAGAAAAAATATGTGCATCGCACAATAACATACATATTTTCAGCTAAAAGTATGGCATAATTTGGTTTATTTTCATTTTCTCGGAAACTAGTAGGCCTAGAATTAAGATTTTTGGTTTAAAATGTTCGTAATGAATGCCTCTACAAATCTTGTTATGGTCAAAACCACGCCAGACTTACCGTTTTTGAGAAAAAATATGTGCATCGCACAATAACATACATATTTTCAGCTAAAAGTATGGCATAATTTGGTTTATTTTCATTTTCTCGGAAACTAGTAGGCCTAGAATTAAGATTTTTGGTTTAAAATGTTCGTAATGAATGCCTCTACAAATCTTGTTATGGTCAAAACCACGCCAGACTTACCGTTTTTGAGAAAAAATATGTGCATCGCACAATAACATACATATTTTCAGCTAAAAGTATGGCATAATTTGGTTTATTTTCATTTTCTCGGAAACTAGTAGGCCTAGAATTAAGATTTTTGGTTTAAAATGTTCGTAATGAATGCCTCTACAAATCTTGTTATGGTCAAAACCACGCCAGACTTACCGTTTTTGAGAAAAAATATGTGCATCGCACAATAACATACATATTTTCAGCTAAAAGTATGGCATAATTTGGTTTATTTTCATTTTCTCGGAAACTAGTAGGCCTAGAATTAAGATTTTTGGTTTAAAATGTTCGTAATGAATGCCTCTACAAATCTTGTTATGGTCAAAACCACGCCAGACTTACCGTTTTTGAGAAAAAATATGTGCATCGCACAATAACATACATATTTTCAGCTAAAAGTATGGCATAATTTGGTTTATTTTCATTTTCTCGGAAACTAGTAGGCCTAGAATTAAGATTTTTGGTTTAAAATGTTCGTAATGAATGCCTCTACAAATCTTGTTATGGTCAAAACCACGCCAGACTTACCGTTTTTGAGAAAAAATATGTGCATCGCACAATAACATACATATTTTCAGCTAAAAGTATGGCATAATTTGGTTTATTTTCATTTTCTCGGAAACTAGTAGGCCTAGAATTAAGATTTTTGGTTTAAAATGTTCGTAATGAATGCCTCTACAAATCTTGTTATGGTCAAAACCACGCCAGACTTACCGTTTTTGAGAAAAAATATGTGCATCGCACAATAACATACATATTTTCAGCTAAAAGTATGGCATAATTTGGTTTATTTTCATTTTCTCGGAAACTAGTAGGCCTAGAATTAAGATTTTTGGTTTAAAATGTTCGTAATGAATGCCTCTACAAATCTTGTTATGGTCGAAACCACGCCAGACTTACCGTTTTTGAGAAAAAATATGTGCATCGCACAATAACATACATATTTTTACATATTTTCAGCTAAAAGTATGGCATAATTTGGTTTATTTTCATTTTCTCGGAAACTAGTAGGCCTAGAATTAAGATTTTTGGTTTAAAATGTTCGTAATGAATGCCTCTACAAATCTTGTTATGGTCAAAACCACGCCAGACTTACCGTTTTTGAGAAAAAATATGTGCATCGCACAATAACATACATATTTTCAGCTAAAAGTATGGCATAATTTGGTTTATTTTCATTTTCTCGGAAACTAGTAGGCCTAGAATTAAGATTTTTGGTTTAAAATGTTCGTAATGAATGCCTCTACAAATCTTGTTATGGTCAAAACCACGCCAGACTTACCGTTTTTGAGAAAAAATATGTGCATCGCACAATAACATACATATTTTCAGCTAAAAGTATGGCATAATTTGGTTTATTTTCATTTTCTCGGAAACTAGTAGGCCTAGAATTAAGATTTTTGGTTTAAAATGTTCGTAATGAATGCCTCTACAAATCTTGTTATGGTCAAAACCACGCCAGACTTACCGTTTTTGAGAAAAAATATGTGCATCGCACAATAACATACATATTTTTACATATTTTCAGCTAAAAGTATGGCATAATTTGGTTTATTTTCATTTTCTCGGAAACTAGTAGGCCTAGAATTAAGATTTTTGGTTTAAAATGTTCGTAATGAATGCCTCTACAAATCTTGTTATGGTCAAAACCACGCCAGACTTACCGTTTTTGAGAAAAAATATGTGCATCGCACAATAACATACATATTTTCAGCTAAAAGTATGGCATAATTTGGTTTATTTTCATTTGCTCGGAAACTAGTAGGCCTAGAATAAAGATTTTTGGTTTAAAATGTTCGTAATGAATGCCTCTACAAATCTTGTTATGGTCAAAACCACGCCAGACTTACCGTTTTTGAGAAAAAATATGTGCATCGCACAATAACATACATATTTTCAGCTAAAAGTATGGCATAATTTGGTTTATTTTCATTTTCTCGGAAACTAGTAGGCCTAGAATTAAGATTTTTGGTTTAAAATGTTCGTAATGAATGCCTCTACAAATCTTGTTATGGTCAAAACCACGCCAGACTTACCGTTTTTGAGAAAAAATATGTGCATCGCACAATAACATACATATTTTCAGCTAAAAGTATGGCATAATTTGGTTTATTTTCATTTTCTCGGAAACTAGTAGGCCTAGAATTAAGATTTTTGGTTTAAAATGTTCGTAATGAATGCCTCTACAAATCTTGTTATGGTCAAAACCACGCCAGACTTACCGTTTTTGAGAAAAAATATGTGCATCGCACAATAACATACATATTTTTACATATTTTCAGCTAAAAGTATGGCATAATTTGGTTTATTTTCATTTTCTCGGAAACTAGTAGGCCTAGAATTAAGATTTTTGGTTTAAAATGTTCGTAATGAATGCCTCTACAAATCTTGTTATGGTCAAAACCACGCCAGACTTACCGTTTTTGAGAAAAAATATGTGCATCGCACAATAACATACATATTTTCAGCTAAAAGTATGGCATAATTTGGTTTATTTTCATTTTCTCGGAAACTAGTAGGCCTAGAATTAAGATTTTTGGTTTAAAATGTTCGTAATGAATGCCTCTACAAATCTTGTTATGGTCAAAACCACGCCAGACTTACCGTTTTTGAGAAAAAATATGTGCATCGCACAATAACATACATATTTTCAGCTAAAAGTATGGCATAATTTGGTTTATTTTCATTTTCTCGGAAACTAGTAGGCCTAGAATTAAGATTTTTGGTTTAAAATGTTCGTAATGAATGCCTCTACAAATCTTGTTATGGTCAAAACCACGCCAGACTTACCGTTTTTGAGAAAAAATATGTGCATCGCACAATAACATACATATTTTCAGCTAAAAGTATGGCATAATTTGGTTTATTTTCATTTTCTCGGAAACTAGTAGGCCTAGAATTAAGATTTTTGGTTTAAAATGTTCGTAATGAATGCCTCTACAAATCTTGTTATGGTCAAAACCACGCCAGACTTACCGTTTTTGAGAAAAAATATGTGCATCGCACAATAACATACATATTTTCAGCTAAAAGTATGGCATAATTTGGTTTATTTTCATTTTCTCGGAAATTAGTAGGCCTAGAATTAAGATTTTTGGTTTAAAATGTTCGTAATGAATGCCTCTACAAATCTTGTTATGGTCAAAACCACGCCAGACTTACCGTTTTTGAGAAAAAATATGTGCATCGCACAATAACATACATATTTTCAGCTAAAAGTATGGCATAATTTGGTTTATTTTCATTTTCTCGGAAACTAGTAGGCCTAGAATTAAGATTTTTGGTTTAAAATGTTCGTAATGAATGCCTCTACAAATCTTGTTATGGTCAAAACCACGCCAGACTTACCGTTTTTGAGAAAAAATATGTGCATCGCACAATAACATACATATTTTTACATATTTTCAGCTAAAAGTATGGCATAATTTGGTTTATTTTCATTTTCTCGGAAACTAGTAGGCCTAGAATTAAGATTTTTGGTTTAAAATGTTCGTAATGAATGCCTCTACAAATCTTGTTATGGTCAAAACCACGCCAGACTTACCGTTTTTGAGAAAAAATATGTGCATCGCACAATAACATACATATTTTCAGCTAAAAGTATGGCATAATTTGGTTTATTTTCATTTTCTCGGAAACTAGTAGGCCTAGAATTAAGATTTTTGGTTTAAAATGTTCGTAATGAATGCCTCTACAAATCTTGTTATGGTCAAAACCACGCCAGACTTACCGTTTTTGAGAAAAAATATGTGCATCGCACAATAACATACATATTTTCAGCTAAAAGTATGGCATAATTTGGTTTATTTTCATTTTCTCGGAAACTAGTAGGCCTAGAATTAAGATTTTTGGTTTAAAATGTTCGTAATGAATGCCTCTACAAATCTTGTTATGGTCAAAACCACGCCAGACTTACCGTTTTTGAGAAAAAATATGTGCATCGCACAATAACATACATATTTTCAGCTAAAAGTATGGCATAATTTGGTTTATTTTCATTTTCTCGGAAACTAGTAGGCCTAGAATTAAGATTTTTGGTTTAAAATGTTCGTAATGAATGCCTCTACAAATCTTGTTATGGTCAAAACCACGCCAGACTTACCGTTTTTGAGAAAAAATATGTGCATCGCACAATAACATACATATTTTCAGCTAAAAGTATGGCATAATTTGGTTTATTTTCATTTTCTCGGAAACTAGTAGGCCTAGAATTAAGATTTTTGGTTTAAAATGTTCGTAATGAATGCCTCTACAAATCTTGTTATGGTCAAAACCACGCCAGACTTACCGTTTTTGAGAAAAAATATGTGCATCGCACAATAACATACATATTTTCAGCTAAAAGTATGGCATAATTTGGTTTATTTTCATTTTCTCGGAAACTAGTAGGCCTAGAATTAAGATTTTTGGTTTAAAATGTTCGTAATGAATGCCTCTACAAATCTTGTTATGGTCAAAACCACGCCAGACTTACCGTTTTTGAGAAAAAATATGTGCATCGCACAATAACATACATATTTTTCCATATTTTCAGCTAAAAGTATGGCATAATTTGGTTTATTTTCATTTTCTCGGAAACTAGTAGGCCTAGAATTAAGATTTTTGGTTTAAAATGTTCGTAATGAATGCCTCTACAAATCTTGTTATGGTCAAAACCACGCCAGACTTACCGTTTTTGAGAAAAAATATGTGCATCGCACAATAACATACATATTTTCAGCTAAAAGTATGGCATAATTTGGTCAGACTTACCGTTTTTGAGAAAAAATATGTGCATCGCACAATAACATACATATTTTCAGCTAAAAGTATGGCATAATTTGGTTTATTTTCATTTTCTCGGAAACTAGTAGGCCTAGAATTAAGATTTTTGGTTTAAAATGTTCGTAATGAATGCCTCTACAAATCTTGTTATGGTCAAAACCACGCCAGACTTACCGTTTTTGAGAAAAAATATGTGCATCGCACAATAACATACATATTTTCAGCTAAAAGTATGGCATAATTTGGTTTATTTTCATTTTCTCGGAAACTAGTAGGCCTAGAATTAAGATTTTTGGTTTAAAATGTTCGTAATGAATGCCTCTACAAATCTTGTTATGGTCAAAACCACGCCAGACTTACCGTTTTTGAGAAAAAATATGTGCATCGCACAATAACATACATATTTTCAGCTAAAAGTATGGCATAATTTGGTTTATTTTCATTTTCTCGGAAACTAGTAGGCCTAGAATTAAGATTTTTGGTTTAAAATGTTCGTAATGAATGCCTCTACAAATCTTGTTATGGTCAAAACCACGCCAGACTTACCGTTTTTGAGAAAAAATATGTGCATCGCACAATAACATACATATTTTCAGCTAAAAGTATGGCATAATTTGGTTTATTTTCATTTTCTCGGAAACTAGTAGGCCTAGAATTAAGATTTTTGGTTTAAAATGTTCGTAATGAATGCCTCTACAAATCTTGTTATGGTCAAAACCACGCCAGACTTACCGTTTTTGAGAAAAAATATGTGCATCGTACAATAACATACATATTTTTACATATTTTCAGCTAAAAGTATGGCATAATTTGGTTTATTTTCATTTTCTCGGAAACTAGTAGGCCTAGAATTAAGATTTTTGGTTTAAAATGTTCGTAATGAATGCCTCTACAAATCTTGTTGTGGTCAAAACCACGCCAGACTTACCGTTTTTGAGAAAAAATATGTGCATCGCACAATAACATACATATTTTTACATATTTTCAGCTAAAAGTATGGCATAATTTGGTTTATTTTCATTTTCTCGGAAACTAGTAGGCCTAGAATTAAGATTTTTGGTTTAAAATGTTCGTAATGAATGCCTCTACAAATCTTGTTATGGTCAAAACCACGCCAGACTTACCGTTTTTGAGAAAAAATATGTGCATCGTACAATAACATACATATTTTTACATATTTTCAGCTAAAAGTATGGCATAATTTTGTTTATTTTCATTTTCTCGGAAACTAGTAGGCCTAGAATTAAGATTTTTGGTTTAAAATGTTCGTAATGAATGCCTCTACAAATCTTGTTATGGTCAAAACCACGCCAGACTTACCGTTTTTGAGAAAAAATATGTGCATCGCACAATAACATACATATTTTTACATATTTTCAGCTAAAAGTATGGCATAATTTGGTTTATTTTCATTTTCTCGGAAACTAGTAGGCCTAGAATTAAGATTTTTGGTTTAAAATGTTCGTAATGAATGCCTCTACAAATCTTGTTATGGTCAAAACCACGCCAGACTTACCGTTTTTGAGAAAAAATATGTGCATCGCACAATAACATACATATTTTCAGCTAAAAGTATGGCATAATTTGGTTTATTTTCATTTTCTCGGAAACTAGTAGGCCTAGAATTAAGATTTTTGGTTTAAAATGTTCGTAATGAATGCCTCTACAAATCTTGTCATGGTCAAAACCACGCCAGACTTACCGTTTTTGAGAAAAAATATGTGCATCGCACAATAACATACATATTTTCAGCTAAAAGTATGGCATAATTTGGTTTATTTTCATTTTCTCGGAAACTAGTAGGCCTAGAATTAAGATTTTTGGTTTAAAATGTTCGTAATGAATGCCTCTACAAATCTTGTTATGGTCAAAACCACGCCAGACTTACCGTTTTTGAGAAAAAATATGTGCATCGCACAATAACATACATATTTTCAGCTAAAAGTATGGCATAATTTGGTTTATTTTCATTTTCTCGGAAACTAGTAGGCCTAGAATTAAGATTTTTGGTTTAAAATGTTCGTAATGAATGCCTCTACAAATCTTGTTATGGTCAAAACCACGCCAGACTTACCGTTTTTGAGAAAAAATATGTGCATCGCACAATAACATACATATTTTTACATATTTTCAGCTAAAAGTATGGCATAATTTGGTTTATTTTCATTTTCTCGGAAACTAGTAGGCCTAGAATTAAGATTTTTGGTTTAAAATGTTCGTAATGAATGCCTCTACAAATCTTGTTATGGTCAAAACCACGCCAGACTTACCGTTTTTGAGAAAAAATATGTGCATCGCACAATAACATACATATTTTCAGCTAAAAGTATGGCATAATTTGGTTTATTTTCATTTTCTCGGAAACTAGTAGGCCTAGAATTAAGATTTTTGGTTTAAAATGTTCGTAATGAATGCCTCTACAAATCTTGTTATGGTCAAAACCACGCCAGACTTACCGTTTTTGAGAAAAAATATGTGCATCGCACAATAACATACATATTTTTACATATTTTCAGCTAAAAGTATGGCATAATTTGGTTTATTTTCATTTTCTCGGAAACTAGTAGGCCTAGAATTAAGATTTTTGGTTTAAAATGTTCGTAATGAATGCCTCTACAAATCTTGTTATGGTCAAAACCACGCCAGAATTACCGTTTTTGAGAAAAAATATGTGCATCGCACAATAACATACATATTTTCAGCTAAAAGTATGGCATAATTTGGTTTATTTTCATTTTCTCGGAAACTAGTAGGCCTAGAATTAAGATTTTTGGTTTAAAATGTTCGTAATGAATGCCTCTACAAATCTTGTTATGGTCAAAACCACGCCAGACTTACCGTTTTTGAGAAAAAATATGTGCATCGCACAATAACATACATATTTTCAGCTAAAAGTATGGCATAATTTGGTTTATTTTCATTTTCTCGGAAACTAGTAGGCCTAGAATTAAGATTTTTGGTTTAAAATGTTCGTAATGAATGCCTCTACAAATCTTGTTATGGTCAAAACCACGCCAGACTTACCGTTTTTGAGAAAAAATATGTGCATCGCACAATTACATACATATTTTCAGCTAAAAGTATGGCATAATTTGGTTTATTTTCATTTTCTCGGAAACTAGTAGGCCTAGAATTAAGATTTTTGGTTTAAAATGTTCGTAATGAATGGCTCTACAAATCTTGTTATGGTCAAAACCACGCCAGACTTACCGTTTTTGAGAAAAAATATGTGCATCGCACAATAACATACATATTTTCAGCTAAAAGTATGGCATAATTTGGTTTATTTTCATTTTCTCGGAAACTAGTAGGCCTAGAATTAAGATTTTTGGTTTAAAATGTCCGTAATGAATGCCTCTACAAATCTTGTTATGGTCAAAACCACGCCAGACTTACCGTTTTTGAGAAAAAATATGTGCATCGCACAATAACATACATATTTTGAGCTAAAAGTATGGCATAATTTGGTTTATTTTCATTTTCTCGGAAACTAGTAGGCCTAGAATTAAGATTTTTGGTTTAAAATGATCGTAATGAATGCCTCTACAAATTTTGTTATGGTCAAAACCACGCCAGACTTACCGTTTTTGAGAAAAAATATGTGCATCGCACAATAACATACATATTTTCAGCTAAAAGTATGGCATAATTTGGTTTATTTTCATTTTCTCGGAAACTAGTAGGCCTAGAATTAAGATTTTTGGTTTAAAATGTTCGTAATGAATGCCTCTACAAATCTTGTTATGGTCAAAACCACGCCAGACTTACCGTTTTTGAGAAAAAATATGTGCATCGCACAATAACATACATATTTTCAGCTAAAAGTATGGCATAATTTGGTTTATTTTCATTTTCTCGGAAACTAGTAGGCCTAGAATTAAGATTTTTGGTTTAAAATGTTCGTAATGAATGCCTCTACAAATCTTGTTATGGTCAAAACCACGCCAGACTTACCGTTTTTGAGAAAAAATATGTGCATCGCACAATAACATACATATTTTCAGCTAAAAGTATGGCATAATTTGGTTTATTTTCATTTTCTCGGAAACTAGTAGGCCTAGAATTAAGATTTTTGGTTTAAAATGTTCGTAATGAATGCCTCTACAAATCTTGTTATGGTCAAAACCACGCCAGACTTACCGTTTCTGAGAAAAAATATGTGCATCGCACAATAACATACATATTTTTACATATTTTCAGCTAAAAGTATGGCATAATTTGGTTTATTTTCATTTTCTCGGAAACTAGAAGGCCTAGAATTAAGATTTTTGGTTTAAAATGTTCGTAATGAATGCCTCTACAAATCTTGTTATGGTCAAAACCACGCCAGACTTACCGTTTTTGAGAAAAAATATGTGCATCGCACAATAACATACATATTTTTACATATTTTCAGCTAAAAGTATGGCATAATTTGGTTTATTTTCATTTTCTCGGAAACTAGTAGGCCTAGAATTAAGATTTTTGGTTTAAAATGTTCGTAATGAATGCCTCTACAAATCTTGTTATGGTCAAAACCACGCCAGACTTACCGTTTTTGAGAAAAAATATGTGCATCGCACAATAACATACATATTTTCAGCTAAAAGTATGGCATAATTTGGTTTATTTTCATTTTCTCGGAAACTAGTAGGCCTAGAATTAAGATTTTTGGTTTAAAATGTTCGTAATGAATGCCTCTACAAATCTTGTTATGGTCAAAACCACGCCAGACTTACCGTTTTTGAGAAAAAATATGTGCATCGCACAATAACATACATATTTTCAGCTAAAAGTATGGCATAATTTGGTTTATTTTCATTTTCTCGGAAACTAGTAGGCCTAGAATTAAGATTTTTAGTTTAAAATGTTCGTAATGAATGCCTCTACAAATCTTGTTATGGTCAAAACCACGCCAGACTTACCGTTTTTGAGAAAAAATATGTGCATCGCACAATAACATACATATTTTTACATATTTTCAGCTAAAAGTATGGCATAATTTGGTTTATTTTCATTTTCTCGGAAACTAGAAGGCCTAGAATTAAGATTTTTGGTTTAAAATGTTCGTAATGAATGCCTCTACAAATCTTGTTATGGTCAAAACCACGCCAGACTTACCGTTTTTGAGAAAAAATATGTGCATCGCACAATAACATACATATTTTCAGCTAAAAGTATGGCATAATTTGGTTTATTTTCATTTTGTCGGAAACTAGTAGGCCTCGAATTAAGATTTTTGGTTTAAAATGTTCGTAATGAATGCCTCTACAAATCTTGTTATGGTCAAAACCACGCCAGACTTACCGTTTTTGAGAAAAAATATGTGCATCGCACAATAACATACATATTTTTACATATTTTCAGCTAAAAGTATGGCATAATTTGGTTTATTTTCATTTTCTCGGAAACTAGTAGGCCTAGAATTAAGATTTTTGGTTTAAAATGTTCGTAATGAATGCCTCTACAAATCTTGTTATGGTCAAAACCACGCCAGACTTACCGTTTTTGAGAAAAAATATGTGCATCGCACAATAACATACATATTTTCAGCTAAAAGTATGGCATAATTTGGTTTATTTTCATTTTCTCGGAAACTAGTAGGCCTAGAATTAAGATTTTTGGTTTAAAATGTTCGTAATGAATGCCTCTACAAATCTTGTTATGGTCAAAACCACGCCAGACTTACCGTTTTTGAGAAAAAATATGTGCATCGCACAATAACATACATATTTTCAGCTAAAAGTATGGCATAATTTGGTTTATTTTCATTTTCTCGGAAACTAGTAGGCCTAGAATTAAGATTTTTGGTTTAAAATGTTCGTAATGAATGGCTCTACAAATCTTGTTATGGTCAAAACCACGCCAGACTTACCGTTTTTGAGAAAAAATATGTGCATCGCACAATAACATACATATTTTCAGCTAAAAGTATGGCATAATTTGGTTTATTTTCATTTTCTCGGAAACTAGTAGGCCTAGAATTAAGATTTTTGGTTTAAAATGTTCGTAATGAATGCCTCTACAAATCTTGTTATGGTCAAAACCACGCCAGACTTACCGTTTTTGAGAAAAAATATGTGCATCGCACAATAACATACATATTTTGAGCTAAAAGTATGGCATAATTTGGTTTATTTTCATTTTCTCGGAAACTAGTAGGCCTAGAATTAAGATTTTTGGTTTAAAATGATCGTAATGAATGCCTCTACAAATTTTGTTATGGTCAAAACCACGCCAGACTTACCGTTTTTGAGAAAAAATATGTGCATCGCACAATAACATACATATTTTCAGCTAAAAGTATGGCATAATTTGGTTTATTTTCATTTTCTCGGAAACTAGTAGGCCTAGAATTAAGATTTTTGGTTTAAAATGTTCGTAATGAATGCCTCTACAAATCTTGTTATGGTCAAAACCACGCCAGACTTACCGTTTTTGAGAAAAAATATGTGCATCGCACAATAACATACATATTTTCAGCTAAAAGTATGGCATAATTTGGTTTATTTTCATTTTCTCGGAAACTAGTAGGCCTAGAATTAAGATTTTTGGTTTAAAATGTTCGTAATGAATGCCTCTACAAATCTTGTTATGGTCAAAACCACGCCAGACTTACCGTTTTTGAGAAAAAATATGTGCATCGCACAATAACATACATATTTTCAGCTAAAAGTATGGCATAATTTGGTTTATTTTTATTTTCTCGGAAACTAGTAGGCCTAGAATTAAGATTTTTGGTTTAAAATGTTCGTAATGAATGCCTCTACAAATCTTGTTATGGTCAAAACCACGCCAGACTTACCGTTTTTGAGAAAAAATATGTGCATCGCACAATAACATACATATTTTCAGCTAAAAGGATGGCATAATTTGGTTTATTTTCATTTTCTCGGAAACTAGTAGGCCTAGAATTAAGATTTTTGGTTTAAAATGTTCGTAATGAATGCCTCTACAAATCTTGTTATGGTCAAAACCACGCCAGACTTACCGTTTTTGAGAAAAAATATGTGCATCGCACAATAACATACATATTTTCAGCTAAAAGTATGGCATAATTTGGTTTATTTTCATTTTCTCGGAAACTAGAAGGCCTAGAATTAAGATTTTTGGTTTAAAATGTTCGTAATGAATGCCTCTACAAATCTTGTTATGGTCAAAACCACGCCAGACTTACCGTTTTTGAGAAAAAATATGTGCATCGCACAATAACATACATATTTTTACATATTTTCAGCTAAAAGTATGGCATAATTTGGTTTATTTTCATTTTCTCGGAAACTAGTAGGCCTAGAATTAAGATTTTTGGTTTAAAATGTTCGTAATGAATGCCTCTACAAATCTTGTTATGGTCAAAACCACGCCAGACTTACCGTTTTTGAGAAAAAATATGTGCATCGCACAATAACATACATATTTTCAGCTAAAAGTATGGCATAATTTGGTTTATTTTCATTTTCTCGGAAACTAGTAGGCCTAGAATTAAGATTTTTGTTTAAAATGTTCGTAATGAATGCCTCTACAAATCTTGTTATGGTCAAAACCACGCCAGACTTACCGTTTTTGAGAAAAAATATGTGCATCGCACAATAACATACATATTTTCAGCTAAAAGTATGGCATAATTTGGTTTATTTTCATTTTCTCGGAAACTAGTAGGCCTAGAATTAAGATTTTTAGTTTAAAATGTTCGTAATGAATGCCTCTACAAATCTTGTTACGGTCAAAACCACGCCAGACTTACCGTTTTTGAGAAAAAATATGTGCATCGCACAATAACATACATATTTTCAGCTAAAAGTATGGCATAATTTGGTTTATTTTCATTTTCTCGGAAACTAGTAGGCCTAGAATTAAGATTTTTGGTTTAAAATGTTCGTAATGAATGCCTCTACAAATCTTGTTATGGTCAAAACCACGCCAGACTTACCGTTTTTGAGAAAAAATATGTGCATCGCACAATAACATACATATTTTCAGCTAAAAGTATGGCATAATTTGGTTTATTTTCATTTTGTCGGAAACTAGTAGGCCTAGAATTAAGATTTTTGGTTTAAAATGTTCGTAATGAATGCCTCTACAAATCTTGTTATGGTCAAAACCACGCCAGACTTACCGTTTTTGAGAAAAAATATGTGCATCGCACAATAACATACATATTTTCAGCTAAAAGTATGGCATAATTTGGTTTATTTTCAGTTTGTCGGAAACTAGTAGGCCTAGAATTAAGATTTTTGGTTTAAAATGTTCGTAATGAATGCCTCTACAAATCTTGTTATGGTCAAAACCACGCCAGACTTACCGTTTTTGAGAAAAAATATGTGCATCGCACAATAACATACATATTTTCAGCTAAAAGTATGGCATAATTTGGTTTATTTTCATTTTCTCGGAAACTAGTAGGCCTAGGATTAAGATTTTTGGTTTAAAATGTTTGTAATGAATGCCTCTACAAATCTTGTTATGGTCAAAACCACGCCAGACTTACCGTTTTTGAGAAAAAATATGTGCATCGCACAATAACATACATATTTTCAGCTAAAAGTATGGCATAATTTGGTTTATTTTCATTTTGTCGGAAACTAGTAGGCCTAGAATTAAGATTTTTGGTTTAAAATGTTCGTAATGAATGCCTCTACAAATCTTGTTATGGTCAAAACCACGCCAGACTTACCGTTTTTGAGAAAAAATATGTGCATCGCACAATAACATACATATTTTCAGCTAAAAGTATGGCATAATTTGGTTTATTTTCATTTTCTCGGAAACTAGTAGGCCTAGGATTAAGATTTTTGGTTTAAAATGTTTGTAATGAATGCCTCTACAAATCTTGTTATGGTCAAAACCACGCCAGACTTACCGTTTTTGAGAAAAAATATGTGCATCGCACAATAACATACATATTTTTACATATTTTCAGCTAAAAGTATGGCATAATTTGGTTTATTTTCATTTTCTCGGAAACTAGTAGGCCTAGAATTAAGATTTTTGGTTTAAAATGTTCGTAATGAATGCCTCTACAAATCTTGCTATGGTCAAAACCACGCCAGACTTACCGTTTTTGAGAAAAAATATGTGCATCGCACAATAACATACATATTTTCAGCTAAAAGTATGGCATAATTTGGTTTATTTTCATTTTCTCGGAAACTAGTAGGCCTAGAATTAAGATTTTTGGTTTAAAATGTTCGTAATGAATGCCTCTACAAATCTTGTTATGGTCAAAACCACGCCAGACTTACCGTTTTTGAGAAAAAATATGTGCATCGCACAATAACATACATATTTTCAGCTAAAAGTATGGCATAATTTGGTTTATTTTCATTTTCTCGGAAACTAGTAGGCCTAGAATTAAGATTTTTGGTTTAAAATGTTCGTAATGAATGCCTCTACAAATCTTGTTATGGTCAAAACGACGCCAGACTTACCGTTTTTGAGAAAAAATATGTGCATCGCACAATAACATACATATTTTTACATATTTTCAGCTAAAAGTATGGCATAATTTGGTTTATTTTCATTTTCTCGGAAACTAGTAGGCCTAGAATTAAGATTTTTGGTTTAAAATGTTCGTAATGAATGCCTCTACAAATCTTGTTATGGTCAAAACCACTCCAGACTTACCGTTTTTGAGAAAAAATATGTGCATCGCACAATAACATACATATTTTTACATATTTTCAGCTAAAAGTATGGCATAATTTGGTTTATTTTCATTTTCTCGGAAACTAGAAGGCCTAGAATTAAGATTTTTGGTTTAAAATGTTCGTAATGAATGCCTCTACAAATCTTGTTATTGTCAAAACCACGCCAGACTTACCGTTTTTGAGAAAAAATATGTGCATCGCACAATAACATACATATTTTCAGCTAAAAGTATGGCATAATTTGGTTTATTTTCATTTTCTCGGAAACTAGTAGGCCTAGAATTAAGATTTTTGGTTTAAAATGTTCGTAATGAATGCCTCTACAAATCTTGTTATGGTCAAAACCACGCCAGACTTACCGTTTTTGAGAAAAAATATGTGCATCGCACAATAACATACATATTTTCAGCTAAAAGTATGGCATAATTTGGTTTATTTTCATTTTCTCGGAAACTAGTAGGCCTAGAATAAAGATTTTTGGTTTAAAATGTTCGTAATGAATGCCTCTACAAATCTTGTTATGGTCAAAACCACGCCAGACTTACCGTTTTTGAGAAAAAATATGTGCATCGCACAATAACATACATATTTTCAGCTAAAAGTATGGCATAATTTGGTTTATTTTCATTTTCTCGGAAACTAGTAGGCCTAGAATTAAGATTTTTGGTTTAAAATGTTCGTAATGAATGCCTCTACAAATCTTGTTATGGTCAAAACCACGCCAGACTTACCGTTTTTGAGAAAAAATATGTGCATCGCACAATAACATACATATTTTCAGCTAAAAGTATGGCATAATTTGGTTTATTTTCATTTTCTCGGAAACTAGTAGGCCTAGAATTAAGATTTTTGGTTTAAAATGTTCGTAATGAATGCCTCTACAAATCTTGTTATGGTCAAAACCACGCCAGACTTACCGTTTTTGAGAAAAAATATGTGCATCGCACAATAACATACATATTTTCAGCTAAAAGTATGGCATAATTTGGTTTATTTTCATTTTCTCGGAAACTAGTAGGCCTAGAATTAAGATTTTTGGTTTAAAATGTTCGTAATGAATGCCTCTACAAATCTTGTTATGGTCAAAACCACGCCAGACTTACCGTTTTTGAGAAAAAATATGTGCATCGCACAATAACATACATATTTTTACATATTTTCAGCTAAAAGTATGGCATAATTTGGTTTATTTTCATTTTCTCGGAAACTAGAAGGCCTAGAATTAAGATTTTTGGTTTAAAATGTTCGTAATGAATGCCTCTACAAATCTTGTTATGGTCAAAACCACGCCAGACTTACCGTTTTTGAGAAAAAATATGTGCATCGCACAATAACATACATATTTTCAGCTAAAAGTATGGCATAATTTGGTTTATTTTCATTTTCTCGGAAACTAGTAGGCCTAGAATTAAGATTTTTGGTTTAAAATGTTCGTAATGAATGCCTCTACAAATCTTGTTATGGTCAAAACCACGCCAGATTTACCGTTTTTGAGAAAAAATATGTGCATCGCACAATAACATACATATTTTCAGCTAAAAGTATGGCATAATTTGGTTTATTTTCATTTTCTCGGAAACTAGTAGGCCTAGAATTAAGATTTTTGGTTTAAAATGTTCGTAATGAATGCCTTTACAAATCTTGTTATGGTCAAAACCACGCCAGACTTATCGTTTTTGAGAAAAAATATGTGCATCGCACAATAACATACATATTTTTACATATTTTCAGCTAAAAGTATGGCATAATTTGGTTTATTTTCATTTTCTCGGAAACTAGAAGGCCTAGAATTAAGATTTTTGGTTTAAAATGTTCGTAATGAATGCCTCTACAAATCTTGTTATGGTCAAAACCACGCCAGACTTACCGTTTTTGAGAAAAAATATGTGCATCGCACAATAACATACATATTTTTACATATTTTCAGCTAAAAGTATGGCATAATTTGGTTTATTTTCATTTTCTCGGAAACTAGTAGGCCTAGAATTAAGATTTTTGGTTTAAAATGTTCGTAATGAATGCCTCTACAAATCTTGTTATGGTCAAAACCACGCCAGACTTACCGTTTTTGAGAAAAATATGTGCATCGCACAATAACATACATATTTTCAGCTAAAAGTATGGCATAATTTGGTTTATTTTCATTTTCTCGGAAACTAGTAGGCCTAGAATTAAGATTTTTGGTTTAAAATGTTCGTAATGAATGCCTCTACAAATCTTGTTATGGTCAAAACCACGCCAGACTTACCGTTTTTGAGAAAAAATATGTGCATCGCACAATAACATACATATTTTCAGCTAAAAGTATGGCATAATTTGGTTTATTTTCATTTTCTCGGAAACTAGTAGGCCTAGAATTAAGATTTTTGGTTTAAAATGTTCGTAATGAATGCCTCTACAAATCTTGTTATGGTCAAAACCACGCCAGACTTACCGTTTTTGAGAAAAAATATGTGCATCGCACAATAACATACATATTTTTACATATTTTCAGCTAAAAGTATGGCATAATTTGGTTTATTTTCATTTTCTCGGAAACTAGAAGGCCTAGAATTAAGATTTTTGGTTTAAAATGTTCGTAATGAATGCCTCTACAAATCTTGTTATGGTCAAAACCACGCCAGACTTACCGTTTTTGAGAAAAAAAAATGTGCATCGCACAATAACATACATATTTTTACATATTTTCAGCTAAAAGTATGGCATAATTTGGTTTATTTTCATTTTCTCGGAAACTAGTAGGCCTAGAATTAAGATTTTTGGTTTAAAATGTTCGTAATGAATGCCTCTACAAATCTTGTTATGGTCAAAACCACGCCAGACTTACCGTTTTTGAGAAAAAATATGTGCATCGCACAATAACATACATATTTTTACATATTTTCAGCTAAAAGTATGGCATAATTTGGTTTATTTTCATTTTCTCGGAAACTAGTAGGCCTAGAATTAAGATTTTTGGTTTAAAATGTTCGTAATGAATGCTTCTACAAATCTTGTTATGGTCAAAACCACGCCAGACTTACCGTTTTTGAGAAAAAATATGTGCATCGCACAATAACATACATATTTTCAGCTAAAAGTATGGCATAATTTGGTTTATTTTCATTTTCTCGGAAACTAGTAGGCCTAGAATTAAGATTTTTGGTTTAAAATGTTCGTAATGAATGCCTCTACAAATCTTGTTATGGTCAAAACCACGCCAGACTTACCGTTTTTGAGAAAAAATATGTGCATCGCACAATAACATACATATTTTCAGCTAAAAGTATGGCATAATTTGGTTTATTTTCATTTTCTCGGAAACTAGTAGGCCTAGAATTAAGATTTTTGGTTTAAAATGTTCGTAATGAATGCCGCTACAAATCTTGTTATGGTCAAAACCACACCAGACTTACCGTTTTTGAGAAAAAATATGTGCATCGCACAATAACATACATATTTTCAGCTAAAAGTATGGCATAATTTGGTTTATTTTCATTTACTCGGAAACTAGTAGGCCTAGAATTAAGATTTTTGGTTTAAAATGTTCGTAATGAATGCCGCTACAAATCTTGTTATGGTCAAAACCACGCCAGACTTACCGTTTTTGAGAAAAAATATGTGCATCGCACAATAACATACATATTTTTACATATTTTCAGCTAAAAGTATGGCATAATTTGGTTTATTTTCATTTTCTCGGAAACTAGTAGGCCTAGAATTAAGATTTTTGGTTTAAAATGTTCGTAATGAATGCCTCTACAAATCTTGTTATGGTCAAAACCACGCCAGACTTACCGTTTTTGAGAAAAAATATGTGCATCGCACAATAACATACATATTTTCAGCTAAAAGTATGGCATAATTTGGTTTATTTTCATTTTCTCGGAAACTAGTAGGCCTAGAATTAAGATTTTTGGTTTAAAATGTTCGTAATGAATGCCTCTACAAATCTTGTAATGGTCAAACCCACGCCAGACTTACCGTTTTTGAGAAAAAATATGTGCATCGCACAATAACATACATATTTTTACATATTTTCAGCTAAAAGTATGGCATAATTTGGTTTATTTTCATTTTCTCGGAAACTAGTAGGCCTAGAATTAAGATTTTTGGTTTAAAATGTTCGTAATGAATGCCTCTACAAATCTTGTTATGGTCAAAACCACGCCAGACTTACCGTTTTTGAGAAAAAATATGTGCATCGCACAATAACATACATATTTTCAGCTAAAAGTATGGCATAATTTGGTTTATTTTCATTTTCTCGGAAACTAGTAGGCCTAGAATTAAGATTTTTGGTTTAAAATGTTCGTAATGAATGCTTCTACAAATCTTGTTATGGTCAAAACCACGCCAGACTTACCGTTTTTGAGAAAAAATATGTGCATCGCACAATAACATACATATTTTTACATATTTTCAGCTAAAAGTATGGCATAATTTGGTTTATTTTAATTTTCTCGGAAACTAGTAGGCCTAGAATTAAGATTTTTGGTTTAAAATGTTCGTAATGAATGCCTCTACAAATCTTGTTATGGTCAAAACCACGCCAGACTTACCGTTTTTGAGAAAAAATATGTGCATCGCACAATAACATACATATTTTCAGCTAAAAGTATGGCATAATTTGGTTTATTTTCATTTTCTCGGAAACTAGTAGGCCTAGAATTAAGATTTTTGGTTTAAAATGTTCGTAATGAATGCCTCTACAAATCTTGTTATGGTCAAAACCACGCCAGACTTACCGTTTTTGAGAAAAAATATGTGCATCGCACAATAACATACATATTTTCAGCTAAAAGTATGGCATAATTTGGTTTATTTTCATTTTCTCGGAAACTAGTAGGCCTAGAATTAAGATTTTTGGTTTAAAATGTTCGTAATGAATGCTTCTACAAATCTTGTTATGGTCAAAACCACGCCAGACTTACCGTTTTTGAGAAAAAATATGTGCATCGCACAATAACATACATATTTTTACATATTTTCAGCTAAAAGTATGGCATAATTTGGTTTATTTTAATTTTCTCGGAAACTAGTAGGCCTAGAATTAAGATTTTTGGTTTAAAATGTTCGTAATGAATGCCTCTACAAATCTTGTTATGGTCAAAACCACGCCAGACTTACCGTTTTTGAGAAAAAATATGTGCATCGCACAATAACATACATATTTTCAGCTAAAAGTATGGCATAATTTGGTTTATTTTCATTTTCTCGGAAACTAGTAGGCCTAGAATTAAGATTTTTGGTTTAAAATATTCGTAATGAATGCCTCTACAAATCTTGTTATGGTCAAAACCACGCCAGACTTACCGTTTTTGAGAAAAAATATGTGCATCGCACAATAACATACATATTTTCAGCTAAAAGTATGGCATAATTTGGTTTATTTTCATTTTCTCGGAAACTAGTAGGCCTAGAATTAAGATTTTTGGTTTAAAATGTTCGTAATGAATGCCTCTACAAATCTTGTTATGGTCAAAACCACGCCAGACTTACCGTTTTTGAGAAAAAATATGTGCATCGCACAATAACATACATATTTTCAGCTAAAAGTATGGCATAATTTGGTTTATTTTCATTTTCTCGGAAACTAGTAGGCCTAGAATTAAGATTTTTGGTTTAAAATGTTCGTAATGAATGCCTCTACAAATCTTGTTATGGTCAAAACGACGCCAGACTTACCGTTTTTGAGAAAAAATATGTGCATCGCACAATAACATACATATTTTTACATATTTTCAGCTAAAAGTATGGCATAATTTGGTTTATTTTCATTTTCTCGGAAACTAGTAGGCCTAGAATTAAGATTTTTGGTTTAAAATGTTCGTAATGAATGCCTCTACAAATCTTGTTATGGTCAAAACCACTCCAGACTTACCGTTTTTGAGAAAAAATATGTGCATCGCACAATAACATACATATTTTTACATATTTTCAGCTAAAAGTATGGCATAATTTGGTTTATTTTCATTTTCTCGGAAACTAGAAGGCCTAGAATTAAGATTTTTGGTTTAAAATGTTCGTAATGAATGCCTCTACAAATCTTGTTATTGTCAAAACCACGCCAGACTTACCGTTTTTGAGAAAAAATATGTGCATCGCACAATAACATACATATTTTCAGCTAAAAGTATGGCATAATTTGGTTTATTTTCATTTTCTCGGAAACTAGTAGGCCTAGAATTAAGATTTTTGGTTTAAAATGTTCGTAATGAATGCCTCTACAAATCTTGTTATGGTCAAAACCACGCCAGACTTACCGTTTTTGAGAAAAAATATGTGCATCGCACAATAACATACATATTTTCAGCTAAAAGTATGGCATAATTTGGTTTATTTTCATTTTCTCGGAAACTAGTAGGCCTAGAATTAAGATTTTTGGTTTAAAATGTTCGTAATGAATGCCTCTACAAATCTTGTTATGGTCAAAACCACGCCAGACTTACCGTTTTTGAGAAAAAATATGTGCATCGCACAATAACATACATATTTTCAGCTAAAAGTATGGCATAATTTGGTTTATTTTCATTTTCTCGGAAACTAGTAGGCCTAGAATTAAGATTTTTGGTTTAAAATGTTCGTAATGAATGCCTCTACAAATCTTGTTATGGTCAAAACCACGCCAGACTTACCGTTTTTGAGAAAAAATATGTGCATCGCACAATAACATACATATTTTCAGCTAAAAGTATGGCATAATTTGGTTTATTTTCATTTTCTCGGAAACTAGTAGGCCTAGAATTAAGATTTTTGGTTTAAAATGTTCGTAATGAATGCCTCTACAAATCTTGTTATGGTCAAAACCACGCCAGACTTACCGTTTTTGAGAAAAAATATGTGCATCGCACAATAACATACATATTTTCAGCTAAAAGTATGGCATAATTTGGTTTATTTTCATTTTCTCGGAAACTAGTAGGCCTAGAATTAAGATTTTTGGTTTAAAATGTTCGTAATGAATGCCTCTACAAATCTTGTTATGGTCAAAACCACGCCAGACTTACCGTTTTTGAGAAAAAATATGTGCATCGCACAATAACATACATATTTTTACATATTTTCAGCTAAAAGTATGGCATAATTTGGTTTATTTTCATTTTCTCGGAAACTAGAAGGCCTAGAATTAAGATTTTTGGTTTAAAATGTTCGTAATGAATGCCTCTACAAATCTTGTTATGGTCAAAACCACGCCAGACTTACCGTTTTTGAGAAAAAATATGTGCATCGCACAATAACATACATATTTTCAGCTAAAAGTATGGCATAATTTGGTTTATTTTCATTTTCTCGGAAACTAGTAGGCCTAGAATTAAGATTTTTGGTTTAAAATGTTCGTAATGAATGCCTCTACAAATCTTGTTATGGTCAAAACCACGCCAGACTTACCGTTTTTGAGAAAAAATATGTGCATCGCACAATAACATACATATTTTCAGCTAAAAGTATGGCATAATTTGGTTTATTTTCATTTTCTCGGAAACTAGTAGGCCTAGAATTAAGATTTTTGGTTTAAAATGTTCGTAATGAATGCCTCTACAAATCTTGTTATGGTCAAAACCACGCCAGACTTACCGTTTTTGAGAAAAAATATGTGCATCGCACAATAACATACATATTTTCAGCTAAAAGTATGGCATAATTTGGTTTATTTTCATTTTCTCGGAAACTAGTAGGCCTAGAATTAAGATTTTTGGTTTAAAATGTTCGTAATGAATGCCTCTACAAATCTTGTTATGGTCAAAACCACGCCAGACTTATCGTTTTTGAGAAAAAATATGTGCATCGCACAATAACATACATATTTTTACATATTTTCAGCTAAAAGTATGGCATAATTTGGTTTATTTTCATTTTCTCGGAAACTAGAAGGCCTAGAATTAAGATTTTTGGTTTAAAATGTTCGTAATGAATGCCTCTACAAATCTTGTTATGGTCAAAACCACGCCAGACTTACCGTTTTTGAGAAAAAATATGTGCATCGCACAATAACATACATATTTTCAGCTAAAAGTATGGCATAATTTGGTTTATTTTCATTTTCTCGGAAACTAGTAGGCCTAGAATTAAGATTTTTGGTTTAAAATGTTCGTAATGAATGCCTCTACAAATCTTGTTATGGTCAAAACCACGCCAGACTTACCGTTTTTGAGAAAAAATATGTGCATCGCACAATAACATACATATTTTCAGCTAAAAGTATGGCATAATTTGGTTTATTTTCATTTTCTCGGAAACTAGTAGGCCTAGAATTAAGATTTTTGGTTTAAAATGTTCGTAATGAATGCCTCTACAAATCTTGTTATGGTCAAAACCACGCCAGACTTACCGTTTTTGAGAAAAAATATGTGCATCGCACAATAACATACATATTTTCAGCTAAAAGTATGGCATAATTTGGTTTATTTTCATTTTCTCGGAAACTAGTAGGCCTAGAATTAAGATTTTTGGTTTAAAATGTTCGTAATGAATGCCTCTACAAATCTTGTTATGGTCAAAACCACGCCAGACTTACCGTTTTTGAGAAAAAATATGTGCATCGCACAATAACATACATATTTTTACATATTTTCAGCTAAAAGTATGGCATAATTTGGTTTATTTTCATTTTCTCGGAAACTAGAAGGCCTAGAATTAAGATTTTTGGTTTAAAATGTTCGTAATGAATGCCTCTACAAATCTTGTTATGGTCAAAACCACGCCAGACTTACCGTTTTTGAGAAAAAATATGTGCATCGCACAATAACATACATATTTTTACATATTTTCAGCTAAAAGTATGGCATAATTTGGTTTATTTTCATTTTCTCGGAAACTAGTAGGCCTAGAATTAAGATTTTTGGTTTAAAATGTTCGTAATGAATGCCTCTACAAATCTTGTTATGGTCAAAACCACGCCAGACTTACCGTTTTTGAGAAAAAATATGTGCATCGCACAATAACATACATATTTTTACATATTTTCAGCTAAAAGTATGGCATAATTTGGTTTATTTTCATTTTCTCGGAAACTAGTAGGCCTAGAATTAAGATTTTTGGTTTAAAATGTTTGTAATGAATGCCTCTACAAATCTTGTTATGGTCAAATCCACGCCAGACTTACCGTTTTTGAGAAAAAATCGCACAATAACATACATATTTTCAGCTAAAAGTATGGCATAATTTGGTTTATTTTCATTTTCTCGGAAACTAGTAGGCCTAGAATTAAGATTTTTGGTTTAAAATGTTCGTAATGAATGCCTCTACAAATCTTGTTATGGTCAAAACCACGCCAGACTTACCGTTTTTGAGAAAAAATATGTGCATCGCACAATAACATTCATATTTTCAGCTAAAAGTATGGCATAATTTGGTTTATTTTCATTTTCTCGGAAACTAGTAGGCCTAGAATTAAGATTTTTGGTTTAAAATGTTCGTAATGAATGCTTCTACAAATCTTGTTATGGTCAAAACCACGCCAGACTTACCGTTTTTGAGAAAAAATATGTGCATCGCACAATAACATACATATTTTCAGCTAAAAGTATGGCATAATTTGGTTTATTTTCATTTTCTCGGAAACTAGTAGGCCTAGAATTAAGATTTTTGGTTTAAAATGTTCGTAATGAATGCCTCTACAAATCTTGTTATGGTCAAAACCACGCCAGACTTACCGTTTTTGAGAAAAAATATGTGCATCGCACAATAACATACATATTTTTACATATTTTCAGCTAAAAGTATGGCATAATTTGGTTTATTTTCATTTTCTCGGAAACTAGAAGGCCTAGAATTAAGATTTTTGGTTTAAAATGTTCGTAATGAATGCCTCTACAAATCTTGTTATGGTCAAAACCACGCCAGACTTACCGTTTTTGAGAAAAAATATGTGCATCGCACAATGACAAACATATTTTCAGCTAAAAGTATGGCATAATTTGGTTTATTTTAATTTTCTCGGAAACTAGTAGGCCTAGAATTAAGATTTTTGGTTTAAAATGTTCGTAATGAATGCCTCTACAAATCTTGTTATGGTCAAAACGACGCCAGACTTACCGTTTTTGAGAAAAAATATGTGCATCGCACAATAACATACATATTTTCAGCTAAAAGTATGGTATAATTTGGTTTATTTTCATTTTCTCGGAAACTAGTAGGCCTAGAATTAAGATTTTTGGTTTAAAATGTTCGTAATGAATGCCTCTACAAATCTTGTTATGGTCAAAAACACTCCAGACATACCGTTTTTGAGAAAAAATATGTGCATCGCACAATAACATACATATTTTTACATATTTTCAGCTAAAAGTATGGCATAATTTGGTTTATTTTCATTTTCTCGGAAACTAGAAGGCCTAGAATTAAGATTTTTGGTTTAAAATGTTCGTAATGAATGCCTCTACAAATCTTGTTATGGTCAAAACCACGCCAGACTTACCGTTTTTGAGAAAAAATATGTGCATCGCACAATAACATACATATTTTCAGCTAAAAGTATGGCATAATTTGGTTTATTTTCATTTTCTCGGAAACTAGTAGGCCTAGAATTAAGATTTTTGGTTTAAAATGTTCGTAATGAATGCCTCTACAAATCTTGTTATGGTCAAAACCACGCCAGACTTACCGTTTTTGAGAAAAAATATGTGCATCGCACAATAACATACATATTTTCAGCTAAAAGTATGGCATAATTTGGTTTATTTTCATTTTCTCGGAAACTAGTAGGCCTAGAATTAAGATTTTTGGTTTAAAATGTTCGTAATGAATGCCTCTACAAATCTTGTTATGGTCAAAACGACGCCAGACTTACCGTTTTTGAGAAAAAATATGTGCATCGCACAATAACATACATATTTTTACATATTTTCAGCTAAAAGTATGGCATAATTTGGTTTATTTTAATTTTCTCGGAAACTAGTAGGCCTAGAATTAAGATTTTTGGTTTAAAATGTTCGTAATGAATGCCTCTACAAATCTTGTTATGGTCAAAACCACGCCAGACTTACCGTTTTTGAGAAAAAATATGTGCATCGCACAATAACATACATATTTTCAGCTAAAAGTATGGCATAATTTGGTTTATTTTCATTTTCTCGGAAACTAGTAGGCCTAGAATTAAGATTTTTGGTTTAAAATGTTCGTAATGAATGCCTCTACAAATCTTGTTATGGTCAAAACGACGCCAGACTTACCGTTTTTGAGAAAAAATATGTGCATCGCACAATAACATACATATTTTTACATATTTTCAGCTAAAAGTATGGCATAATTTGGTTTATTTTAATTTTCTCGGAAACTAGTAGGCCTAGAATTAAGATTTTTGGTTTAAAATGTTCGTAATGAATGCCTCTACAAATCTTGTTATGGTCAAAACCACGCCAGACTTACCGTTTTTGAGAAAAAATATGTGCATCGCACAATAACATACATATTTTCAGCTAAAAGTATGGCATAATTTGGTTTATTTTCATTTTCTCGGAAACTAGTAGGCCTAGAATTAAGATTTTTGGTTTAAAATGTTCGTAATGAATGCCTCTACAAATCTTGTTATGGTCAAAACCACGCCAGACTTACCGTTTTTGAGAAAAAATATGTGCATCGCACAATAACATACATATTTTTACATATTTTCAGCTAAAAGTATGGCATAATTTGGTTTATTTTCATTTTCTCGGAAACTAGAAGGCCTAGAATTAAGATTTTTGGTTTAAAATGTTCGTAATGAATGCCTCTACAAATCTTGTTATGGTCAAAACCACGAAAGACTTACCGTTTTTGAGAAAAAATATGTGCATCGCACAATAACATACATATTTTCAGCTAAAAGTATGGCATAATTTGGTTTATTTTCATTTTCTCGGAAACTAGTAGGCCTAGAATTAAGATTTTTAGTTTAAAATGTTCGTAATGAATGCCTCTACAAATCTTGTTATGGTCAAAACCACGCCAGACTTACCGTTTTTGAGAAAAAATATGTGCATCGCACAATAACATACATATTTTCAGCTAAAAGTATGGCATAATTTGGTTTATTTTCATTTTCTCGGAAACTAGTAGGCCTAGAATTAAGATTTTTAGTTTAAAATGTTCGTAATGAATGCCTCTACAAATCTTGTTATGGTCAAAACCACGCCAGACTTACCGTTTTTGAGAAAAAATATGTGCATCGCACAATAACATACATATTTTTACATATTTTCAGCTAAAAGTATGGCATAATTTGGTTTATTTTCATTTTCTCGGAAACTAGTAGGCCTAGAATTAAGATTTTTGGTTTAAAATGTTCGTAATGAATGCCTCTACAAATCTTGTTATGGTCAAAACAACGCCAGACTTACCGTTTTTGAGAAAAAATATGTGCATCGCACAATAACATTCATATTTTCAGCTAAAAGTATGGCATAATTTGGTTTATTTTAATTTTCTCGGAAACTAGTAGGCCTAGAATTAAGATTTTTGGTTTAAAATGTTCGTAATGAATGCCTCTACAAATCTTGTTATGGTCAAAACCACGCCAGACTTACCGTTTTTGAGAAAAAATATGTGCATCGCACAATAACATACATATTTTCAGCTAAAAGTATGGCATAATTTGGTTTATTTTCATTTTCTCGGAAACTAGTAGGCCTAGAATTAAGATTTTTGGTTTAAAATGTTCGTAATGAATGCCTCTACAAATCTTGTTATGGTCAAAACCACGCCAGACTTACCGTTTTTGAGAAAAAATATGTGCATCGCACAATAACATACATATTTTTACATATTTTCAGCTAAAAGTATGGCATAATTTGGTTTATTTTCATTTTCTCGGAAACTAGAAGGCCTAGAATTAAGATTTTTGGTTTAAAATGTTCGTAATGAATGCCTCTACAAATCTTGTTATGGTCAAAACCACGAAAGACTTACCGTTTTTGAGAAAAAATATGTGCATCGCACAATAACATACATATTTTCAGCTAAAAGTATGGCATAATTTGGTTTATTTTCATTTTCTCGGAAACTAGTAGGCCTAGAATTAAGATTTTTGGTTTAAAATGTTCGTAATGAATGCCTCTACAAATCTTGTTATGGTCAAAACCACGCCAGACTTACCGTTTTTGAGAAAAAATATGTGCATCGCACAATAACATACATATTTTTACATATTTTCAGCTAAAAGTATGGCATAATTTGGTTTATTTTCATTTTCTCGGAAACTAGAAGGCCTAGAATTAAGATTTTTGGTTTAAAATGTTCGTAATGAATGCCTCTACAAATCTTGTTATGGTCAAAACCACGAAAGACTTACCGTTTTTGAGAAAAAATATGTGCATCGCACAATAACATACATATTTTCAGCTAAAAGTATGGCATAATTTGGTTTATTTTCATTTTCTCGGAAACTAGTAGGGCTAGAATTAAGATTTTTGGTTTAAAATGTTCGTAATGAATGCCTCTACAAATCTTGTTATGGTCAAAACCACGCCAGACTTACCGTTTTTGAGAAAAAATATGTGCATCGCACAATAACATTCATATTTTCAGCTAAAAGTATGGCATAATTTGGTTTATTTTCATTTTCTCGGAAACTAGTAGGCCTAGAATTAAGATTTTTGGTTTAAAATGTTCGTAATGAATGCCTCTACAAATCTTGTTATGGTCAAAACCACGCCAGACTTACCGTTTTTGAGAAAAAATATGTGCATCGCACAATAACATACATATTTTCAGCTAAAAGTATGGCATAATTTGGTTTATTTTCATTTTCTCGGAAACTAGTATGCCTAGAATTAAGATTTTTGGTTTAAAATGTTCGTAATGAATGCCTCTACAAATCTTGTTATGGTCAAAACCACGCCAGACTTACCGTTTTTGAGAAAAAATATGTGCATCGCACAATAACATACATATTTTTACATATTTTCAGCTAAAAGTATGGCATAATTTGGTTTATTTTCATTTTCTCGGAAACTAGTAGGCCTAGAATTAAGATTTTTGGTTTAAAATGTTCGTAATGAATGCCTCTACAAATCTTGTTATGGTCAAAACAACGCCAGACTTACCGTTTTTGAGAAAAAATATGTGCATCGCACAATAACATACATATTTTCAGCTAAAAGTATGGCATAATTTGGTTTATTTTCATTTTCTCGGAAACTAGTAGGCCTAGAATTAAGATTTTTGGTTTAAAATGTTCGTAATGAATGCCTCTACAAATCTTGTTATGGTCAAAACGACGCCAGACTTACCGTTTTTGAGAAAAAATATGTGCATCGCACAATAACATACATATTTTTACATATTTTCAGCTAAAAGTATGGCATAATTTGGTTTATTTTAATTTTCTCGGAAACTAGTAGGCCTAGAATTAAGATTTTTGGTTTAAAATGTTCGTAATGAATGCCTCTACAAATCTTGTTATGGTCAAAACCACTCCAGACTTACCGTTTTTGAGAAAAAATATGTGCATCGCACAATAACATACATATTTTTACATATTTTCAGCTAAAAGTATGGCATAATTTGGTTTATTTTCATTTTCTCGGAAACTAGAAGGCCTAGAATTAAGATTTTTGGTTTAAAATGTTCGTAATGAATGCCTCTACAAATCTTGTTATGGTCAAAACCACGCCAGACTTACCGTTTTTGAGAAAAAATATGTGCATCGCACAATAACATACATATTTTCAGCTAAAAGTATGGCATAATTTGGTTTATTTTCATTTTCTCGGAAACTAGTAGGCCTAGAATTAAGATTTTTGGTTTAAAATGTTCGTAATGAATGCCTCTACAAATCTTGTTATGGTCAAAACCACGCCAGACTTACCGTTTTTGAGAAAAATATGTGCATCGCACAATAACATACATATTTTCAGCTAAAAGTATGGCATAATTTGGTTTATTTTCATTTTCTCGGAAACTAGTAGGCCTAGAATTAAGATTTTTGGTTTAAAATGTTCGTAATGAATGCCTCTACAAATCTTGTTATGGTCAAAACCACGCCAGACTTACCGTTTTTGAGAAAAAATATGTGCATCGCACAATAACATACATATTTTCAGCTAAAAGTATGGCATAATTTGGTTTATTTTCATTTTCTCGGAAACTAGTAGGCCTAGAATTAAGATTTTTGGTTTAAAATGTTCGTAATGAATGCCTCTACAAATCTTGTTATGGTCAAAACCACGCCAGACTTACCGTTTTTGAGAAAAAATATGTGCATCGCACAATAACATACATATTTTCAGCTAAAAGTATGGCATAATTTGGTTTATTTTCATTTTCTCGGAAACTAGTAGGCTTAGAATTAAGATTTTTGGTTTAAAATGTTCGTAATGAATGCCTCTACAAATCTTGTTATGGTCAAAACCACGCCAGACTTACCGTTTTTGAGAAAAAATATGTGCATCGCACAATAACATACATATTTTCAGCTAAAAGTATGGCATAATTTGGTTTATTTTCATTTTCTCGGAAACTAGTAGGCCTAGAATTAAGATTTTTGGTTTAAAATGTTCGTAATGAATGCCTCTACAAATCTTGTTATGGTCAAAACCACGCCAGACTTACCGTTTTTGAGAAAAAATATGTGCATCGCACAATAACATACATATTTTCAGCTAAAAGTATGGCATAATTTGGTTTATTTTCATTTTCTCGGAAACTAGTAGGCCTAGAATTAAGATTTTTGGTTTAAAATGTTCGTAATGAATGCCTCTACAAATCTTGTTATGGTCAAAACCACGCCAGACTTACCGTTTTTGAGAAAAAATATGTGCATCGCACAATAACATACATATTTTCAGCTAAAAGTATGGCATAATTTGGTTTATTTTCATTTTCTCGGAAACTAGTAGGCCTAGAATTAAGATTTTTGGTTTAAAATGTTCGCAATGAATGCCTCTACAAATCTTGTTATGGTCAAAACCACGCCAGACTTACCGTTTTTGAGAAAAAATATGTGCATCGCACAATAACATACATATTTTCAGCTAAAAGTATGGCATAATTTGGTTTATTTTCATTTTCTCGGAAACTAGTAGGCCTAGAATTAAGATTTTTGGTTTAAAATGTTCGTAATGAATGCCTCTACAAATCTTGTTATGGTCAAAACCACGCCAGACTTACCGTTTTTGAGAAAAAATATGTGCATCGCACAATAACATACATATTTTTACATATTTTCAGCTAAAAGTATGGCATAATTTGGTTTATTTTCATTTTCTCGGAAACTAGTAGGCCTAGAATTAAGATTTTTGGTTTAAAATGTTCGTAATGAATGCCTCTACAAATCTTGTTATGGTCAAAACCACGCCAGACTTACCGTTTTTGAGAAAAAATATGTGCATCGCACAATAACATACATATTTTCAGCTAAAAGTATGGCATAATTTGGTTTATTTTCATTTTCTCGGAAACTAGTAGGCCTAGAATTAAGATTTTTGGTTTAAAATGTTCGTAATGAATGCCTCTACAAATCTTGTTATGGTCAAAACCACGCCAGACTTACCGTTTTTGAGAAAAAATATGTGCATCGCACAATAACATACATATTTTTACA
The DNA here is from genome assembly GCA_930367185.1 of Myathropa florea. Taxonomy (NCBI): domain Eukaryota; kingdom Metazoa; phylum Arthropoda; class Insecta; order Diptera; family Syrphidae; genus Myathropa; species Myathropa florea. The sequence goes on from OV884002.1 coordinate 111,993,977, forward strand.
TATTTTCAGCTAAAAGTATGGCATAATTTGGTTTATTTTCATTTTCTCGGAAACTAGAAGGCCTAGAATTAAGATTTTTGGTTTAAAATGTTCGTAATGAATGCCTCTACAAATCTTGTTATGGTCAAAACCACGCCAGACTTACCGTTTTTGAGAAAAAATATGTGCATCGCACAATAACATACATATTTTCAGCTAAAAGTATGGCATAATTTGGTTTATTTTCATTTTCTCGGAAACTAGTAGGCCTAGAATTAAGATTTTTGGTTTAAAATGTTCGTAATGAATGCCTCTACAAATCTTGTTATGGTCAAAACCACGCCAGACTTACCGTTTTTGAGAAAAAATATGTGCATCGCACAATAACATACATATTTTCAGCTAAAAGTATGGCATAATTTGGTTTATTTTCATTTTCTCGGAAACTAGTAGGCCTAGAATTAAGATTTTTGGTTTAAAATGTTCGTAATGAATGCCTCTACAAATCTTGTTATGATCAAAACCACGCCAGACTTACCGTTTTTGAGAAAAAATATGTGCATCGCACAATAACATACATATTTTCAGCTAAAAGTATGGCATAATTTGGTTTATTTTCATTTTCTCGGAAACTAGTAGGCCTAGAATTAAGATTTTTGGTTTAAAATGTTCGTAATGAATGCCTCTACAAATCTTGTTATGGTCAAAACCACGCCAGACTTACCGTTTTTGAGAAAAAATATGTGCATCGCACAATAACATACATATTTTCAGCTAAAAGTATGGCATAATTTGGTTTATTTTCATTTTCTCGGAAACTAGTAGGCCTAGAATTAAGATTTTTGGTTTAAAATGTTCGTAATGAATGCCTCTACAAATCTTGGCATAATTTGGTTTATTTTCATTTTCTCGGAAACTAGTAGGCCTAGAATTAAGATTTTTGGTTTAAAATGTTCGTAATGAATGCCTCTACAAATCTTGTTATGGTCAAAACCACGTCAGACTTACCGTTTTTGAGAAAAAATATGTGCATCGCACAATAACATACATATTTTCAGCTAAAAGTATGGCATAATTTGGTTTATTTTCATTTTCTCGGAAACTAGTAGGCCTAGAATTAAGATTTTTGGTTTAAAATGTTCGTAATGAATGCCTCTACAAATCTTGTTATGGTCAAAACCACGCCAGACTTACCGTTTTTGAGAAAAAATATGTGCATCGCACAATAACATACATATTTTCAGCTAAAAGTATGGCATAATTTGGTTTATTTTCATTTTCTCGGAAACTAGTAGGCCTAGAATTAAGATTTTTGGTTTAAAATGTTCGCAATGAATGCCTCTATAAATCTTGTTATGGTCAAAACCACGCCAGACTTACCGTTTTTGAGAAAAAATATGTGCATCGCACAATAACATACATATTTTCAGCTAAAAGTCTGGCATAATTTGGTTTATTTTCATTTTCTCGGAAACTAGTAGGCCTAGAATTAAGATTTTTGGTTTAAAATGTTCGTAATGAATGCCTCTACAAATCTTGTTATGGTCAAAACCACGCCAGACTTACCGTTTTTGCGAAAAAATATGTGCATCGCACAATAACATACATATTTTTACATATTTTCAGCTAAAAGTATGGCATAATTTGGTTTATTTTCATTTTCTCGGAAACTAGTAGGCCTAGAATTAAGATTTTTGGTTTAAAATGTTCGTAATGAATGCCTCTACAAATCTTGTTATGGTCAAAACCACGCCAGACTTACCGTTTTTGAGAAAAAATATGTGCATCGCACAATAACATACATATTTTCAGCTAAAAGTATGGCATAATTTGGTTTATTTTCATTTTCTCGGAAACTAGTAGGCCTAGAATTAAGATTTTTGGTTTAAAATGTTCGTAATGAATGCCTCTACAAATCTTGTTATGGTCAAAACCACGCCAGACTTACCGTTTTTGAGAAAAAATATGTGCATCGCACAATAACATACATATTTTCAGCTAAAAGTATGGCATAATTTGGTTTATTTTCATTTTCTCGGAAACTAGTAGGCCTAGAATTAAGATTTTTGGTTTAAAATGTTCGTAATGAATGCCTCTACAAATCTTGTTATGGTCAAAACCACGCCAGACTTACCGTTTTTGAGAAAAAATATGTGCATCGCACAATAACATACATATTTTCAGCTAAAAGTATGGCATAATTTGGTTTATTTTCATTTTCTCGGAAACTAGTAGGCCTAGAATTAAGATTTTTGGTTTAAAATGTTCGTAATGAATGCCTCTACAAATCTTGTTATGGTCAAAACCACGCCAGACTTACCGTTTTTGAGAAAAAATATGTGCATCGCACAATAACATACATATTTTTACATATTTTCAGCTAAAAGTATGGCATAATTTGGTTTATTTTCATTTTCTCGGAAACTAGAAGGCCTAGAATTAAGATTTTTGGTTTAAAATGTTCGTAATGAATGCCTCTACAAATCTTGTTATGGTCAAAACCACGCCAGACTTACCGTTTTTGAGAAAAAATATGTGCATCGCACAATAACATACATATTTTCAGCTAAAAGTATGGCATAATTTGGTTTATTTTCATTTTCTCGGAAACTAGTAGGCCTAGAATTAAGATTTTTGGTTTAAAATGTTCGTAATGAATGCCTCTACAAATCTTGTTATGGTCAAAACCACGCCAGACTTACCGTTTTTGAGAAAAAATATGTGCATCGCACAATAACATACATATTTTCAGCTAAAAGTATGGCATAATTTGGTTTATTTTCATTTTCTCGGAAACTAGTAGGCCTAGAATTAAGATTTTTGGTTTAAAATGTTCGTAATGAATGCCTCTACAAATCTTGTTATGGTCAAAACCACGCCAGACTTACCGTTTTTGAGAAAAAATATGTGCATCGCACAATAACATACATATTTTCAGCTAAAAGTATGGCATAATTTGGTTTATTTTCATTTTCTCGGAAACTAGTAGGCCTAGAATTAAGATTTTTGGTTTAAAATGTTCGTAATGAATGCCTCTACAAATCTTGTTATGGTCAAAACCACGCCAGACTTACCGTTTTTGAGAAAAAATATGTGCATCGCACAATAACATACATATTTTCAGCTAAAAGTATGGCATAATTTGGTTTATTTTCATTTTCTCGGAAACTAGTAGGCCTAGAATTAAGATTTTTGGTTTAAAATGTTCGTAATGAATGCCTCTACAAATCTTGTTATGGTCAAAACCACGCCAGACTTACCGTTTTTGAGAAAAAATATGTGCATCGCACAATAACATACATATTTTCAGCTAAAAGTATGGCATAATTTGGTTTATTTTCATTTTCTCGGAAACTAGAAGGCCTAGAATTAAGATTTTTGGTTTAAAATGTTCGTAATGAATGCCTCTACAAATCTTGTTATGGTCAAAACCACGCCAGACTTACCGTTTTTGAGAAAAAATATGTGCATCGCACAATAACATACATATTTTCAGCTAAAAGTATGGCATAATTTGGTTTATTTTCATTTTCTCGGAAACTAGTAGGCCTAGAATTAAGATTTTTGGTTTAAAATGTTCGTAATGAATGCCTCTACAAATCTTGTTATGGTCAAAACCACGCCAGACTTACCGTTTTTGAGAAAAAATATGTGCATCGCACAATAACATACATATTTTCAGCTAAAAGTATGGCATAATTTGGTTTATTTTCATTTTCTCGGAAACTAGTAGGCCTAGAATTAAGATTTTTGGTTTAAAATGTTCGTAATGAATGCCTCTACAAATCTTGTTATGGTCAAAACCACGCCAGACTTACCGTTTTTGAGAAAAAATATGTGCATCGCACAATAACATACATATTTTCAGCTAAAAGTATGGCATAATTTGGTTTATTTTCATTTTCTCGGAAACTAGTAGGCCTAGAATTAAGATTTTTGGTTTAAAATGTTCGTAATGAATGCCTCTACAAATCTTGTTATGGTCAAAACCACGCCAGACTTACCGTTTTTGAGAAAAAATATGTGCATCGCACAATAACATACATATTTTCAGCTAAAAGTATGGCATAATTTGGTTTATTTTCATTTTCTCGGAAACTAGTAGGCCTAGAATTAAGATTTTTGGTTTAAAATGTTCGTAATGAATGCCTCTACAAATCTTGTTATGGTCAAAACCACGCCAGACTTACCGTTTTTGAGAAAAAATATGTGCATCGCACAATAACATACATATTTTTACATATTTTCAGCTAAAAGTATGGCATAATTTGGTTTATTTTCATTTTCTCGGAAACTAGAAGGCCTAGAATTAAGATTTTTGGTTTAAAATGTTCGTAATGAATGCCTCTACAAATCTTGTTATGGTCAAAACCACGCCAGACTTACCGTTTTTGAGAAAAAATATGTGCATCGCACAATAACATACATATTTTCAGCTAAAAGTATGGCATAATTTGGTTTATTTTCATTTTCTCGGAAACTAGTAGGCCTAGAATTAAGATTTTTGGTTTAAAATGTTCGTAATGAATGCCTCTACAAATCTTGTTATGGTCAAAACCACGCCAGACTTACCGTTTTTGAGAAAAAATATGTGCATCGCACAATAACATACATATTTTCAGCTAAAAGTATGGCATAATTTGGTTTATTTTCATTTTCTCGGAAACTAGTAGGCCTAGAATTAAGATTTTTGGTTTAAAATGTTCGTAATGAATGCCTCTACAAATCTTGTTATGATCAAAACCACGCCAGACTTACCGTTTTTGAGAAAAAATATGTGCATCGCACAATAACATACATATTTTCAGCTAAAAGTATGGCATAATTTGGTTTATTTTCATTTTCTCGGAAACTAGTAGGCCTAGAATTAAGATTTTTGGTTTAAAATGTTCGTAATGAATGCCTCTACAAATCTTGTTATGGTCAAAACCACGTCAGACTTACCGTTTTTGAGAAAAAATATGTGCATCGCACAATAACATACATATTTTCAGCTAAAAGTATGGCATAATTTGGTTTATTTTCATTTTCTCGGAAACTAGTAGGCCTAGAATTAAGATTTTTGGTTTAAAATGTTCGTAATGAATGCCTCTACAAATCTTGTTATGGTCAAAACCACGCCAGACTTACCGTTTTTGAGAAAAAATATGTGCATCGCACAATAACATACATATTTTCAGCTAAAAGTATGGCATAATTTGGTTTATTTTCATTTTCTCGGAAACTAGTAGGCCTAGAATTAAGATTTTTGGTTTAAAATGTTCGCAATGAATGCCTCTACAAATCTTGTTATGGTCAAAACCAAGCCAGACTTACCGTTTTTGAGAAAAAATATGTGCATCGCACAATAACATACATATTTTCAGCTAAAAGTATGGCATAATTTGGTTTATTTTCATTTTCTCGGAAACTAGTAGGCCTAGAATTAAGATTTTTGGTTTAAAATGTTCGTAATGAATGCCTCTACAAATCTTGTTATGGTCAAAACCACGCCAGACTTACCGTTTTTGAGAAAAAATATGTGCATCGCACAATAACATACATATTTTCAGCTAAAAGTATGGCATAATTTGGTTTATTTTCATTTTCTCGGAAACTAGTAGGCCTAGAATTAAGATTTTTGGTTTAAAATGTTCGTAATGAATGCCTCTACAAATCTTGTTATGGTCAAAACCACGCCAGACTTACCGTTTTTGAGAAAAAATATGTGCATCGCACAATAACATACATATTTTCAGCTAAAAGTATGGCATAATTTGGTTTATTTTCATTTTCTCGGAAACTAGTAGGCCTAGAATTAAGATTTTTGGTTTAAAATGTTCGTAATGAATGCCTCTACAAATCTTGTTATGGTCAAAACCACGCCAGACTTACCGTTTTTGAGAAAAAATATGTGCATCGCACAATAACATACATATTTTTACATATTTTCAGCTAAAAGTATGGCATAATTTGGTTTATTTTCATTTTCTCGGAAACTAGTAGGCCTAGAATTAAGATTTTTGGTTTAAAATGTTCGTAATGAATGCCTCTACAAATCTTGTTATGGTCAAAACCACGCCAGACTTACCGTTTTTGAGAAAAAATATGTGCATCGCACAATAACATACATATTTTCAGCTAAAAGTATGGCATAATTTGGTTTATTTTCATTTTCTCGGAAACTAGTAGGCCTAGAATTAAGATTTTTGGTTTAAAATGTTCGTAATGAATGCCTCTACAAATCTTGTTATGGTCAAAACCACGCCAGACTTACCGTTTTTGAGAAAAAATATGTGCATCGCACAATAACATACATATTTTCAGCTAAAAGTATGGCATAATTTGGTTTATTTTCATTTTCTCGGAAACTAGTAGGCCTAGAATTAAGATTTTTGGTTTAAAATGTTCGTAATGAATGCCTCTACAAATCTTGTTATGGTCAAAACCACGCCAGACTTACCGTTTTTGAGAAAAAATATGTGCATCGCACAATAACATACATATTTTCAGCTAAAAGTATGGCATAATTTGGTTTATTTTCATTTTCTCGGAAACTAGTAGGCCTAGAATTAAGATTTTTGGTTTAAAATGTTCGTAATGAATGCCTCTACAAATCTTGTTATGGTCAAAACGACGCCAGACTTACCGTTTTTGAGAAAAAATATGTGCATCGCACAATAACATACATATTTTTACATATTTTCAGCTAAAAGTATGGCATAATTTGGTTTATTTTCATTTTCTCGGAAACTAGAAGGCCTAGAATTAAGATTTTTGGTTTAAAATGTTCGTAATGAATGCCTCTACAAATCTTGTTATGGTCAAAACCACGCCAGACTTACCGTTTTTGAGAAAAAATATGTGCATCGCACAATAACATACATATTTTCAGCTAAAAGTATGGCATAATTTGGTTTATTTTCATTTTCTCGGAAACTAGTAGGCCTAGAATTAAGATTTTTGGTTTAAAATGTTCGTAATGAATGCCTCTACAAATCTTGTTATGGTCAAAACCACGCCAGACTTACCGTTTTTGAGAAAAAATATGTGCATCGCACAATAACATACATATTTTCAGCTAAAAGTATGGCATAATTTGGTTTATTTTCATTTTCTCGGAAACTAGTAGGCCTAGAATTAAGATTTTTGGTTTAAAATGTTCGTAATGAATGCCTCTACAAATCTTGTTATGGTCAAAACCACGCCAGACTTACCGTTTTTGAGAAAAAATATGTGCATCGCACAATAACATACATATTTTCAGCTAAAAGTATGGCATAATTTGGTTTATTTTCATTTTCTCGGAAACTAGTAGGCCTAGAATTAAGATTTTTGGTTTAAAATGTTCGTAATGAATGCCTCTACAAATCTTGTTATGGTCAAAACCACGCCAGACTTACCGTTTTTGAGAAAAAATATGTGCATCGCACAATAACATACATATTTTTACATATTTTCAGCTAAAAGTATGGCATAATTTGGTTTATTTTCATTTTCTCGGAAACTAGTAGGCCTAGAATTAAGATTTTTGGTTTAAAATGTTCGTAATGAATGCCTCTACAAATCTTGTTATGGTCAAAACCACGCCAGACTTACCGTTTTTGAGAAAAAATATGTGCATCGCACAATAACATACATATTTTCAGCTAAAAGTATGGCATAATTTGGTTTATTTTCATTTTCTCGGAAACTAGTAGGCCTAGAATTAAGATTTTTGGTTTAAAATGTTCGTAATGAATGCCTCTACAAATCTTGTTATGGTCAAAACCACTCCAGACTTACCGTTTTTGAGAAAAAATATGTGCATCGCACAATAACATACATATTTTTACATATTTTCAGCTAAAAGTATGGCATAATTTGGTTTATTTTCATTTTCTCGGAAACTAGTAGGCCTAGAATTAAGATTTTTGGTTTAAAATGTTCGTAATGAATGCCTCTACAAATCTTGTTATGGTCAAAACGACGCCAGACTTACCGTTTTTGAGAAAAAATATGTGCATCGCACAATAACATACATATTTTTACATATTTTCAGCTAAAGTATGGCATAATTTGGTTTATTTTCATTTTCTCGGAAACTAGAAGGCCTAGAATTAAGATTTTTGGTTTAAAATGTTCGTAATGAATGCCTCTACAAATCTTGTTATGGTCAAAACCACGCCAGACTTACCGTTTTTGAGAAAAAATATGTGCATCGCACAATAACATACATATTTTCAGCTAAAAGTATGGCATAATTTGGTTTATTTTCATTTTCTCGGAAACTAGTAGGCCTAGAATTAAGATTTTTGGTTTAAAATGTTCGTAATGAATGCCTCTACAAATCTTGTTATGGTCAAAACCACGCCAGACTTACCGTTTTTGAGAAAAAATATGTGCATCGCACAATAACATACATATTTTCAGCTAAAAGTATGGCATAATTTGGTTTATTTTCATTTTCTCGGAAATTAGTAGGCCTAGAATTAAGATTTTTGGTTTAAAATGTTCGTAATGAATGCCTCTACAAATCTTGTTATGGTCAAAACCACGCCAGACTTACCGTTTTTGAAAAAAAATATGTGCATCACACAATAACATACATATTTTCAGCTAAAAGTATGGCATAATTTGGTTTATTTTCATTTTCTCGGAAACTAGTAGGCCTAGAATTAAGATTTTTGGTTTGAAATGTTCGTAATGAATGCCTCTACAAATCTTGTTATGGTCAAAACCACGCCAGACTTACCGTTTTTGAGAAAAAATATGTGCATCGCACAATAACATACATATTTTCAGCTAAAAGTATGGCATAATTTGGTTTATTTTCATTTTCTCGGAAACTAGTAGGCCTAGAATTAAGATTTTTGGTTTAAAATGTTCGTAATGAATGCCTCTACAAATCTTGTTATGGTCAAAACCACGCCAGACTTACCGTTTTTGAGAAAAAATATGTGCATCGCACAATAACATACATATTTTTACATATTTTCAGCTAAAAGTATGTCATAATTTGGTTTATTTTCATTTTCTCGGAAACTAGTAGGCCTAGAATTAAGATTTTTGGTTTAAAATGTTCGTAATGAATGCCTCTACAAATCTTGTTATGGTCAAAACCACGCCAGACTTACCGTTTTTGAGAAAAAATATGTGCATCGCACAATAACATACATATTTTTACATATTTTCAGCTAAAAGTATGGCATAATTTGGTTTATTTTCATTTTCTCGGAAACTAGTAGGCCTAGAATTAAGATTTTTGGTTTAAAATGTTCGTAATGAATGCCTCTACAAATCTTGTTATGGTCAAAACCACGCCAGACTTACCGTTTTTGAGAAAAAATATGTGCATCGCACAATAACATACATATTTTCAGCTAAAAGTATGGCATAATTTGGTTTATTTTCATTTTCTCGGAAACTAGTAGGCCTAGAATTAAGATTTTTGGTTTAAAATGTTCGTAATGAATGCCTCTACAAATCTTGTTATGGTCAAAACCACGCCAGACTTACCGTTTTTGAGAAAAAATATGTGCATCGCACAATAACATACATATTTTTACATATTTTCAGCTAAAAGTATGGCATAATTTGGTTTATTTTAATTTTCTCGGAAACTAGTAGGCCTAGAATTAAGATTTTTGGTTTAAAATGTTCGTATTGAATGCCTCTACAAATCTTGTTATGGTCAAAACCACGCCAGACTTACCGTTTTTGAGAAAAAATATGTGCATCGCACAATAACATACATATTTTTACATATTTTCAGCTAAGAGTATGGCATAATTTGGTTTATTTTCATTTTCTCGGAAACTAGTAGGCCTAGAATTAAGATTTTCGGTTTAAAATGTTCGTAATGAATGCCTCTACAAATCTTGTTATGGTCAAAACCACGCCAGACTTACCGTTTTTGAGAAAAAATATGTGCATCGCACAATAACATACATATTTTCAGCTAAAAGTATGGCATAATTTGGTTTATTTTCATTTTCTCGGAAACTAGTAGGCCTAGAATTAAGATTTTTGGTTTAAAATGTTCGTAATGAATGCCTCTACAAATCTTGTTGTGGTCAAAACCACGCCAGACTTACCGTTTTTGAGAAAAAATATGTGCATCGCACAATAACATACATATTTTTACATATTTTCAGCTAAAAGTATGGCATAATTTGGTTTATTTTCATTTTCTCGGAAACTAGTAGGCCTAGAATTAAGATTTTTGGTTTAAAATGTTCGTAATGAATGCCTCTACAAATCTTGTTATGGTCAAAACCACGCCAGACTTACCGTTTTTGAGAAAAAATATGTGCATCGCACAATAACATACATATTTTTACATATTTTCAGCTAAAAGTATGGCATAATTTGGTTTATTTTCATTTTCTCGGAAACTAGAAGGCCTAGAATTAAGATTTTTGGTTTAAAATGTTCGTAATGAATGCCTCTACAAATCTTGTTATGGTCAAAACCACGCCAGACTTACCGTTTTTGAGAAAAAATATGTGCATCGCACAATAACATACATATTTTCAGCTAAAAGTATGGCATAATTTGGTTTATTTTCATTTTCTCGGAAACTAGTAGGCCTAGAATTAAGATTTTTGGTTTAAAATGTTCGTAATGAATGCCTCTACAAATCTTGTTATGGTCAAAACCACGCCAGACTTACCGTTTTTGAGAAAAAATATGTGCATCGCACAATAACATACATATTTTTACATATTTTCAGCTAAAAGTATGGCATAATTTGGTTTATTTTCATTTTCTCGGAAACTAGTAGGCCTAGAATTAAGATTTTTGGTTTAAAATGTTCGTAATGAATGCCTCTACAAATCTTGTTATGGTCAAAACCACGCCAGACTTACCGTTTTTGAGAAAAAATATGTGCATCGCACAATAACATACATATTTTCAGCTAAAAGTATGGCATAATTTGGTTTATTTTCATTTTCTCGGAAACTAGTAGGCCTAGAATTAAGATTTTTGGTTTACAATGTTCGTAATGAATGCCTCTACAAATCTTGTTATGGTCAAAACCACGCCAGACTTACCGTTTTTGAGAAAAAATGTGTGCATCGCACAATAACATACATATTTTCAGCTAAAAGTATGGCATAATTTGGTTTATTTTCATTTTCTCGGAAACTAGTAGGCCTAGAATTAAGATTTTTGGTTTAAAATGTTCGTAATGAATGCCTCTACAAATCTTGTTATGGTCAAAACCACGCCAGACTTACCGTTTTTGAGAAAAAATATGTGCATCGCACAATAACATACATATTTTTACATATTTTCAGCTAAAAGTATGGCATAATTTGGTTTATTTTCATTTTCTCGGAAACTAGAAGGCCTAGAATTAAGATTTTTGGTTTAAAATGTTCGTAATGAATGCCTCTACAAATCTTGTTATGGTCAAAACCACGCCAGACTTACCGTTTTTGAGAAAAAATATGTGCATCGCACAATAACATACATATTTTCAGCTAAAAGTATAGCATAATTTGGTTTATTTTCATTTCCTCGGAAACTAGTAGGCCTAGAATTAAGATTTTTGGTTTAAAATGTTCGTAATGAATGCCTCTACAAATCTTGTTATGGTCAAAATCACGCCAGACTTACCGTTTTTGAGAAAAAATATGTGCATCGCACAATAACATACATATTTTCAGCTAAAAGTATGGCATAATTTGGTTTATTTTCATTTTCTCGGAAACTAGTAGGCCTAGAATTAAGATCTTTGGTTTAAAATGTTCGTAATGAATGCCTCTACAAATCTTGTTATGGTCAAAACCACGCCAGACTTACCGTTTTTGAGAAAAAATATGTGCATCGCACAATAACATACATATTTTCAGCTAAAAGTATGGCATAATTTGGTTTATTTTCATTTTCTCGGAAACTAGTAGGCCTAGAATTAAGATTTTTGGTTTAAAATGTTCGTAATGAATGCCTCTACAAATCTTGTTATGGTCAAAACCACGCCAGACTTACCGTTTTTGAGAAAAAATATGTGCATCGCACAATAACATACATATTTTCAGCTAAAAGTATGGCATAATTTGGTTTATTTTCATTTTCTCGGAAACTAGTAGGCCTAGAATTAAGATTTTTGGTTTAAAATGTTCGTAATGAATGCCTCTACAAATCTTGTTATGGTCAAAACCTCGCCAGACTTACCGTTTTTGAGAAAAAATATGTGCATCGCACAATAACATACATATTTTTACATATTTTCAGCTAAAAGTATGGCATAATTTGGTTTATTTTCATTTTCTCGGAAACTAGTAGGCCTAGAATTAAGATTTTTGGTTTAAAATGTTCGTAATGAATGCCTCTACAAATCTTGTTATGGTCAAAACCACGCCAGACTTACCGTTTTTGAGAAAAAATATGTGCATCGCACAATAACATACATATTTTCAGCTAAAAGTATGGCATAATTTGGTTTATTTTCATTTTCTCGGAAACTAGTAGGCCTAGAATTAAGATTTTTGGTTTAAAATGTTCGTAATGAATGCCTCTACAAATCTTGTTATGGTCAAAACCACGCCAGACTTACCGTTTTTGAGAAAAAATATGTGCATCGCACAATAACATACATATTTTTACATATTTTCAGCTAAAAGTATGGCATAATTTGGTTTATTTTCATTTTCTCGGAAACTAGAAGGCCTAGAATTAAGATTTTTGGTTTAAAATGTTCGTAATGAATGGTCAAAACCACGCCAGACTTACCGTTTTTGAAAAAAATATGTGCATCGCACAATAACATACATATTTTCAGCTAAAAGTATGGCATAATTTGGTTTATTTTCATTTTCTCGGAAACTAGTAGGCCTAGAATTAAGATTTTTGGTTTAAAATGTTCGTAATGAATGCCTCTACAAATCTTGTTATGGTCAAAACCACGCCAGACTTACCGTTTTTGAGAAAAAATATGTGCATCGCACAATAACATACATATTTTCAGCTAAAAGTATGGCATAATTTGGTTTATTTTCATTTTCTCGGAAACTAGTAGGCCTAGAATTAAGATTTTTGGTTTAAAATGTTCGTAATGAATGCCTCTACAAATCTTGTTATGGTCAAAACCACGCCAGACTTACCGTTTTTGAGAAAAAATATGTGCATCGCACAATAACATACATATTTTCAGCTAAAAGTATGGCATAATTTGGTTTATTTTCATTTTCTCGGAAACTAGTAGGCCTAGAATTAAGATTTTTGGTTTAAAATGTTCGTAATGAATGCCTCTACAAATCTTGTTATGGTCAAAACCACGCCAGACTTACCGTTTTTGAGAAAAAATATGTGCATCGCACAATAACATACATATTTTTACATATTTTCAGCTAAAAGTATGGCATAATTTGGTTTATTTTAATTTTCTCGGAAACTAGTAGGCCTAGAATTAAGATTTTTGGTTTAAAATGTTCGTATTGAATGCCTCTACAAATCTTGTTATGGTCAAAACCACGCCAGACTTAGCGTTTTTGAGAAAAAATATGTGCATCGCACAATAACATACATATTTTTACATATTTTCAGCTAAGAGTATGGCATAATTTGGTTTATTTTCATTTTCTCGGAAACTAGTAGGCCTAGAATTAAGATTTTCGGTTTAAAATGTTCGTTATGAATGCCTCTACAAATCTTGTTATGGTCAAAACCACGCCAGACTTACCGTTTTTGAGAAAAAATATGTGCATCGCACAATAACATACATATTTTCAGCTAAAAGTATGGCATAATTTGGTTTATTTTCATTCTCTCGGAAACTAGTAGGCCTAGAATTAAGATTTTTGGTTTAAAATGTTCGTAATGAATGCCTCTACAAATCTTGTTATGGTCAAAACCACGCCAGACTTACCGTTTTTGAGAAAAAATATGTGCATCGCACAATAACATACATATTTTTACATATTTTCAGCTAAAAGTATGGCATAATTTGGTTTATTTTCATTTTCTCGGAAACTAGTAGGCCTAGAATTAAGATTTTTGGTTTAAAATGTTCGTAATGAATGCCTCTACAAATCTTGTTATGGTCAAAACCACGCCAGACTTACCGTTTTTGAGAAAAAATATGTGCATCGCACAATAACATACATATTTTTACATATTTTCAGCTAAAAGTATGGCATAATTTGGTTTATTTTCATTTTCTCGGAAACTAGAAGGCCTAGAATTAAGATTTTTGGTTTAAAATGTTCGTAATGAATGCCTCTACAAATCTTGTTATGGTCAAAACCACGCCAGACTTACCGTTTTTGAGAAAAAATATGTGCATCGCACAATAACATACATATTTTCAGCTAAAAGTATGGCATAATTTGGTTTATTTTCATTTTCTCGGAAACTAGTAGGCCTAGAATTAAGATTTTTGGTTTAAAATGTTCGTAATGAATGCCTCTACAAATCTTGTTATGGTCAAAACCACGCCAGACTTACCGTTTTTGAGAAAAAATATGTGCATCGCACAATAACATACATATTTTTACATATTTTCAGCTAAAAGTATGGCATAATTTGGTTTATTTTCATTTTCTCGGAAACTAGTAGGCCTAGAATTAAGATTTTTAGTTTAAAATGTTCGTAATGAATGCCTCTACAAATCTTGTTATGGTCAAAACCACGCCAGACTTACCGTTTTTGAGAAAAAATATGTGCATCGCACAATAACATACATATTTTCAGCTAAAAGTATGGCATAATTTGGTTTATTTTCATTTTCTCGGAAACTAGTAGGCCTAGAATTAAGATTTTTGGTTTAAAATGTTCGTAATGAATGCCTCTACAAATCTTGTTATGGTCAAAACCACGCCAGACTTACCGTTTTTGAGAAAAAATATGTGCATCGCACAATAACATACATATTTTCAGCTAAAAGTATGGCATAATTTGGTTTATTTTCATTTTCTCGGAAACTAGTAGGCCTAGAATTAAGATTTTTGGTTTACAATGTTCGTAATGAATGCCTCTACAAATCTTGTTATGGTCAAAACCACGCCAGACTTACCGTTTTTGAGAAAAAATGTGTGCATCGCACAATAACATACATATTTTCAGCTAAAAGTATGGCATAATTTGGTTTATTTTCATTTTCTCGGAAACTAGTAGGCCTAGAATTAAGATTTTTGGTTTAAAATGTTCGTAATGAATGCCTCTACAAATCTTGTTATGGTCAAAACCACGCCAGACTTACCGTTTTTGAGAAAAAATATGTGCATCGCACAATAACATACATATTTTTACATATTTTCAGCTAAAAGTATGGCATAATTTGGTTTATTTTCATTTTCTCGGAAACTAGAAGGCCTAGAATTAAGATTTTTGGTTTAAAATGTTCGTAATGAATGCCTCTACAAATCTTGTTATGGTCAAAACCACGCCAGACTTACCGTTTTTGAGAAAAAATATGTGCATCGCACAATAACATACATATTTTCAGCTAAAAGTATGGCATAATTTGGTTTATTTTCATTTCCTCGGAAACTAGTAGGCCTAGAATTAAGATTTTTGGTTTAAAATGTTCGTAATGAATGCCTCTACAAATCTTGTTATGGTCAAAATCACGCCAGACTTACCGTTTTTGAGAAAAAATATGTGCATCGCACAATAACATACATATTTTCAGCTAAAAGTATGGCATAATTTGGTTTATTTTCATTTTCTCGGAAACTAGTAGGCCTAGAATTAAGATTTTTGGTTTAAAATGTTCGTAATGAATGCCTCTACAAATCTTGTTATGGTCAAAACCACGCCAGACTTACCGTTTTTGAGAAAAAATATGTGCATCGCACAATAACATACATATTTTCAGCTAAAAGTATGGCATAATTTGGTTTATTTTCATTTTCTCGGAAACTAGTAGGCCTAGAATTAAGATTTTTGGTTTAAAATGTTCGTAATGAATGCCTCTACAAATCTTGTTATGGTCAAAACCACGCCAGACTTACCGTTTTTGAGAAAAAATATGTGCATCGCACAATAACATACATATTTTCAGCTAAAAGTATGGCATAATTTGGTTTATTTTCATTTTCTCGGAAACTAGTAGGCCTAGAATTAAGATTTTTGGTTTAAAATGTTCGTAATGAATGCCTCTACAAATCTTGTTACGGTCAAAACCTCGCCAGACTTACCGTTTTTGAGGAAAAATATGTGCATCGCACAATAACATACATATTTTTACATATTTTCAGCTAAAAGTATGGCATAATTTGGTTTATTTTCATTTTCTCGGAAACTAGTAGGCCTAGAATTAAGATTTTTGGTTTAAAATGTTCGTAATGAATGCCTCTACAAATCTTGTTATGGTCAAAACCACGCCAGACTTACCGTTTTTGAGAAAAAATATGTGCATCGCACAATAACATACATATTTTCAGCTAAAAGTATGGCATAATTTGGTTTATTTTCATTTTCTCGGAAACTAGTAGGCCTAGAATTAAGATTTTTGGTTTAAAATGTTCGTAATGAATGCCTCCACAAATCTTGTTATGGTCAAAACCACGCCAGACTTACCGTTTTTGAGAAAAAATATGTGCATCGCACAATAACATACATATTTTCAGCTAAAAGTATGGCATAATTTGGTTTATTTTCATTTTCTCGGAAACTAGTAGGCCTAGAATTAAGATTTTTGGTTTAAAATGTTCGTAATGAATGCCTCTACAAATCTTGTTATGGTCAAAACCACGCCAGACTTACCGTTTTTGAGAAAAAATATGTGCATCGCACAATAACATACATATTTTCAGCTAAAAGTATGGCATAATTTGGTTTATTTTCATTTTCTCGGAAACTAGTAGGCCTAGAATTAAGATTTTTGGTTTAAAATGTTCGTAATGAATGCCTCTACAAATCTTGTTATGGTCAAAACCACGCCAGACTTACCGTTTTTGAGAAAAAATATGTGCATCGCACAATAACATACATATTTTCAGCTAAAAGTATGGCATAATTTGGTTTATTTTCATTTTCTCGGAAACTAGTAGGCCTAGAATTAAGATTTTTGGTTTAAAATGTTCGTAATGAATGCCTCTACAAATCTTGTTATGGTCAAAACCACGCCAGACTTACCGTTTTTGAGAAAAAATATGTGCATCGCACAATAACATACATATTTTCAGATAAAAGTATGGCATAATTTGGTTTATTTTCATTTTCTCGGAAACTAGTAGGCCTAGAATTAAGATTTTTGGTTTAAAATGTTCGTAATGAATGCCTCTACAAATCTTGTTATGGTCAAAACCACGCCAGACTTACCGTTTTTGAGAAAAAATATGTGCATCGCACAATAACATACATATTTTTACATATTTTCAGCTAAAAGTATGGCATAATTTGGTTTATTTTCATTTTCTCGGAAACTAGTAGGCCTAGAATTAAGATTTTTGGTTTAAAATGTTCGTAATGAATGCCTCTACAAATCTTGTTATGGTCAAAACCACGCCAGACTTACCGTTTTTGAGAAAAAATATGTGCATCGCACAATAACATACATATTTTCAGCTAAAAGTATGGCATAATTTGGTTTATTTTCATTTTCTCGGAAACTAGTAGGCCTAGAATTAAGATTTTTGGTTTAAAATGTTCGTAATGAATGCCTCTACAAATCTTGTTATGGTCAAAACCACGCCAGACTTACCGTTTTTGAGAAAAAATATGTGCATCGCACAATAACATACATATTTTCAGCTAAAAGTATGGCATAATTTGGTTTATTTTCATTTTCTCGGAAACTAGTAGGCCTAGAATTAAAATTTTTGGTTTAAAATGTTCGTAATGAATGCCTCTACAAATCTTGTTATGGTCAAAACCACGCCAGACTTACCGTTTTTGAGAAAAAATATGTGCATCGCACAATAACATACATATTTTCAGCTAAAAGTATGGCATAATTTGGTTTATTTTCATTTTCTCGGAAACTAGTAGGCCTAGAATTAAGATTTTTGGTTTAAAATGTTCGTAATGAATGCCTCTACAAATCTTGTTATGGTCAAAACGACGCCAGACTTACCGTTTTTGAGAAAAAATATGTGCATCGCACAATAACATACATATTTTTACATATTTTCAGCTAAAAGTATGGCATAATTTGGTTTATTTTCATTTTCTCGGAAACTAGTAGGCCTAGAATTAAGATTTTTGGATTAAAATGTTCGTAATGAATGCCTCTACAAATCTTGTTATAGTCAAAACCACTCCAGACTTACCGTTTTTGAGAAAAAATATGTGCATCGCACAATAACATACATATTTTTACATATTTTCAGCTAAAAGTATGGCATAATTTGGTTTATTTTCATTTTCTCGGAAACTAGAAGGCCTAGAATTAAGATTTTTGGTTTAAAATGTTCGTAATGAATGCCTCTACAAATCTTGTTATGGTCAAAACCACGCCAGACTTACCGTTTTTGAGAAAAAATATGTGCATCGCACAATAACATACATATTTTCAGCTAAAAGTATGGCATAATTTGGTTTATTTTCATTTTCTCGGAAACTAGTAGGCCTAGAATTAAAATTTTTGGTTTAAAATGTTCGTAATGAATGCCTCTACAAATCTTGTTATGGTCAAAACCACGCCAGACTTACCGTTTTTGAGAAAAAATATGTGCATCGCACAATAACATACATATTTTCAGCTAAAAGTATGGCATAATTTGGTTTATTTTCATTTTCTCGGAAACTAGTAGGCCTAGAATTAAGATTTTTGGTTTAAAATGTCCGTAATGAATGCCTCTACAAATCTTGTTATGGTCAAAACCACGCCAGACTTACCGTTTTTGAGAAAAAATATGTGCATCGCACAATAACATACATATTTTCAGCTAAAAGTATGGCATAATTTGGTTTATTTTCATTTTCTCGGAAACTAGTAGGCCTAGAATTAAGATTTTTGGTTTAAAATGTTCGTAATGAATGCCTCTACAAATCTTGTTATGGTCAAAACCACTCCAGACTTACCGTTTTTGAGAAAAAATATGTGCATCGCACAATAACATACATATTTTTACATATTTTCAGCTAAAAGTATGGCATAATTTGGTTTATTTTCATTTTCTCGGAAACTAGTAGGCCTAGAATTAAGATTTTTGGTTTAAAATGTTCGTAATGAATGCCTCTACAAATCTTGTTATGGTCAAAACCACTCCAGACTTACCGTTTTTGAGAAAAAATATGTGCATCGCACAATAACATACATATTTTTACATATTTTCAGCTAAAAGTATGGCATAATTTGGTTTATTTTCATTTTCTCGGAAACTAGAAGGCCTAGAATAAAGATTTTTGGTTTAAAATGTTCGTAATGAATGCCTCTACAAATCTTGTTATGGTCAAAACCACGCCAGACTTACCGTTTTTGAGAAAAAATATGTGCATCGCACAATAACATACATATTTTCAGCTAAAAGTATGGCATAATTTGGTTTATTTTCATTTTCTCGGAAACTAGTAGGCCTAGAATTAAGATTTTTGGTTTAAAATGTTCGTAATGAATGCCTCTACAAATCTTGTTATGGTCAAAACCACGCCAGACTTACCGTTTTTGAGAAAAAATATGTGCATCGCACAATAACATACATATTTTCAGCTAAAAGTATGGCATAATTTGGTTTATTTTCATTTTCTCGGAAACTAGTAGGCCTAGAATTAAGATTTTTGGTTTAAAATGTTCGTAATGAATGCCTCTACAAATCTTGTTATGGTCAAAACCACGCCAGACTTACCGTTTTTGAGAAAAAATATGTGCATCGCACAATAACATACATATTTTCAGCTAAAAGTATGGCATAATTTGGTTTATTTTCATTTTCTCGGAAACTAGTAGGCCTAGAATTAAGATTTTTGGTTTAAAATGTTCGTAATGAATGCCTCTACAAATCTTGTTATAGTCAAAACCACGCCAGACTTACCGTTTTTGAGAAAAAATATGTGCATCGCACAATAAGATACATATTTTCAGCTAAAAGTATGGCATAATTTGGTTTATTTTCATTTTCTCGGAAACTAGTAGGCCTAGAATTAAGATTTTTGGTTTAAAATGTTCGTAATGAATGCCTCTACAAATCTTGTTATGGTCAAAACCACGCCAGTCTTACCGTTTTTGAGAAAAAATATGTGCATCGCACAATAACATACATATTTTTACATATTTTCAGCTAAAAGTATGGCATAATTTGGTTTATTTTCATTTTCTCGGAAACTAGTAGGCCTAGAATTAAGATTTTTGGTTTAAAATGTTCGTAATGAATGCCTCTACAAATCTTGTTATGGTCAAAACCACGCCAGACTTACCGTTTTTGAGAAAAAATATGTGCATCGCACAATAACATACATATTTTCAGCTAAAAGTATGGCATAATTTGGTTTATTTTCATTTTCTCGGAAACTAGTAGGCCTAGAATTAAGATTTTTGGTTTAAAATGTTCGTAATGAATGCCTCTACAAATCTTGTTATGGTCAAAACCACGCCAGACTTACCGTTTTTGAGAAAAAATATGTGCATCGCACAATAACATACATATTTTCAGCTAAAAGTATGGCATAATTTGGTTTATTTTCATTTTCTCGGAAACTAGTAGGCCTAGAATTAAGATTTTTGGTTTAAAATGTTCGTAATGAATGCCTCTACAAATCTTGTTATGGTCAAAACCACGCCAGTCTTAGTAGGCCTAGAATAAAGATTTTTGGTTCAAAATGTTCGTAATGAATGCCTCTACAAATCTTGTTATGGTCAAAACCACGCCAGACTTACCGTTTTTGAGAAAAAATATGTGCATCGCACAATAACATACATATTTTTACATATTTTCAGCTAAGAGTATGGCATAATTTGGTTTATTTTCATTTTCTCGGAAATTAGTAGGCCTAGAATTAAGATTTTTGGTTCAAAATGTTCGTAATGAATGCCTCTACAAATCTTGTTATGGTCAAAACCACGCCAGACTTACCGTTTTTGAGAAAAAATATGTGCATCGCACAATAACATACATATTTTCAGCTAAGAGTATGGCATAATTTGGTTTATTTTCATTTTCTCGGAAACTAGTAGGCCTAGAATTAAGATTTTTGGTTTAAAATGTTCGTAATGAATGCCTCTACAAATCTTGTTATGGTCAAAACCACGCCAGACTTACCGTTTTTGAGAAAAAATATGTGCATCGCACAATAACATACATATTTTCAGCTAAAAGTATGGCATAATTTGGTTTATTTTCATTTTCTCGGAAACTAGTAGGCCTAGAATTAAGATTTTTGGTTTAAAATGTTCGTAATGAATGCCTCTACAAATCTTGTTATGGTCAAAACCACGCCAGACTTACCGTTTTTGAGAACAAATATGTGCATCGCACAATAACATACATATTTTCAGCTAAAAGTATGGCATAATTTGGTTTATTTTCATTTTCTCGGAAACTAGTAGGCCTAGAATTAAGATTTTTGGTTTAAAATGTTCGTAATGAATGCCTCTACAAATCTTGTTATGGTCAAAACGACGCCAGACTTACCGTTTTTGAGAAAAAATATGTGCATCGCACAATAACATACATATTTTTACATATTTTCAGCTAAAAGTATGGCATAATTTGGTTTATTTTCATTTTCTCGGAAACTAGAAGGCCTAGAATTAAGATTTTTGGTTTAAATTGTTCGTAATGAATGGTCAAAACCACGCCAGACTTACCGTTTTTGAAAAAAATATGTGCATCGCACAATAACATACATATTTTCAGCTAAAAGTATGGCATAATTTGGTTTATTTTCATTTTCTCGGAAACTAGTAGGCCTAGAATTAAGATTTTTGGTTTAAAATGTTCGTAATGAATGCCTCTACAAATCTTGTTATGGTCAAAACCACGCCAGACTTACCGTTTTTGAGAAAAAATATGTGCATCGCACAATAACATACATATTTTCAGCTAAAAGTATGGCATAATTTGGTTTATTTTCATTTTCTCGGAAACTAGTAGGCCTAGAATTAAGATTTTTGGTTTAAAATGTTCGTAATGAATGCCTCTACAAATCTTGTTATGGTCAAAACCACGCCAGTCTTACCGTTTTTGAGAAAAAATATGTGCATCGCACAATAACATACATATTTTTACATATTTTCAGCTAAAAGTATGGCATAATTTGGTTTATTTTCATTTTCTCGGAAACTAGTAGGCCTAGAATTAAGATTTTTGGTTTAAAATGTTCGTAATGAATGCCTCTACAAATCTTGTTATGGTCAAAACCACGCCAGACTTACCGTTTTTGAGAAAAAATATGTGCATCGCACAATAACATACATATTTTCAGCTAAAAGTATGGCATAATTTGGTTTATTTTCATTTTCTCGGAAACTAGTAGGCCTAGAATTAAGATTTTTGGTTTAAAATGTTCGTAATGAATGCCTCTACAAATCTTGTTATGGTCAAAACCACGCCAGACTTACCGTTTTTGAGAAAAAATATGTGCATCGCACAATAACATACATATTTTCAGCTAAAAGTATGGCATAATTTGGTTTATTTTCATTTTCTCGGAAACTAGTAGGCCTAGAATTAAGATTTTTGGTTTAAAATGTTCGTAATGAATGCCTCTACAAATCTTGTTATGGTCAAAACCACGCCAGACTTACCGTTTTTGAGAAAAAATATGTGCATCGCACAATAACATACATATTTTCAGCTAAAAGTATGGCATAATTTGGTTTATTTTAATTTTCTCGGAAATTAGTAGGCCTAGAATTAAGATTTTTGGTTCAAAATGTTCGTAATGAATGCCTCTACAAATCTTGTTATGGTCAAAACCACGCCAGACTTACCGTTTTTGAGAAAAAATATGTGCATCGCACAATAACATACATATTTTTACATATTTTCAGCTAAGAGTATGGCATAATTTGGTTTATTTTCATTTTCTCGGAAATTAGTAGGCCTAGAATTAAGATTTTTGGTTCAAAATGTTCGTAATGAATGCCTCTACAAATCTTGTTATGGTCAAAACCACGCCAGACTTACCGTTTTTGAGAAAAAATATGTGCATCGCACAATAACATACATATTTTCAGCTAAGAGTATGGCATAATTTGGTTTATTTTCATTTTCTCGGAAACTAGTAGGCCTAGAATTAAGATTTTTGGTTTAAAATGTTCGTAATGAATGCCTCTACAAATCTTGTTATGGTCAAAACCACGCCAGACTTACCGTTTTTGAGAAAAAATATGTGCATCGCACAATAACATACATATTTTCAGCTAAAAGTATGGCATAATTTGGTTTATTTTCATTTTCTCGGAAACTAGTAGGCCTAGAATTAAGATTTTTGGTTTAAAATGTTCGTAATGAATGCCTCTACAAATCTTGTTATGGTCAAAACCACGCCAGACTTACCGTTTTTGAGAACAAATATGTGCATCGCACAATAACATACATATTTTCAGATAAAAGTATGGCATAATTTGGTTTATTTTCATTTTCTCGGAAACTAGTAGGCCTAGAATTAAGATTTTTGGTTTAAAATGTTCGTAATGAATGCCTCTACAAATCTTGTTATGGTCAAAACCACGCCAGACTTACCGTTTTTGAGAAAAAATATGTGCATCGCACAATAACATACATATTTTTACATATTTTCAGCTAAAAGTATGGCATAATTTGGTTTATTTTCATTTTCTCGGAAACTAGAAGGCCTAGAATTAAGATTTTTGGTTTAAAATGTTCGTAATGAATGGTCAAAACCACGCCAGACTTACCGTTTTTGAAAAAAAATATGTGCATCGCACAATAACATACATATTTTCAGCTAAAAGTATGGCATAATTTGGTTTATTTTCATTTTCTCGGAAACTAGTAGGCCTAGAATTAAGATTTTTGGTTTAAAATGTTCGTAATGAATGCCTCTACAAATCTTGTTATGGTCAAAACCACGCCAGACTTACCGTTTTTGAGAAAAAATATGTGCATCGCACAATAACATACATATTTTCAGCTAAAAGTATGGCATAATTTGGTTTATTTTCATTTTCTCGGAAACTAGTAGGCCTAGAATTAAGATTTTTGGTTTAAAATGTTCGTAATGAATGCCTCTACAAATCTTGTTATGGTCAAAACCACGCCAGACTTACCGTTTTTGAGAAAAAATATGTGCATCGCACAATAACATACATATTTTTACATATTTTCAGCTAAAAGTATGGCATAATTTGGTTTATTTTCATTTTCTCGGAAACTAGAAGGCCTAGAACTAAGATTTTTGGTTTAAAATGTTCGTAATGAATGCCTCTACAAATCTTGTTATGGTCAAAACCACGCCAGACTTACCGTTTTTGAGAAAAAATATGTGCATCGCACAATAACATACATATTTTCAGCTAAAAGTATGGCATAATTTGGTTTATTTTCATTTTCTCGGAAACTAGTAGGCCTAGAATTAAGATTTTTGGTTTAAAATGTTCGTAATGAATGCCTCTACAAATCTTGTTATGGTCAAAACCACGCCAGACTTACCGTTTTTGAGAAAAAATATGTGCATCGCACAATAACATACATATTTTCAGCTAAAAGTATAGCATAATTTGGTTTATTTTCATTTCCTCGGAAACTAGTAGGCCTAGAATTAAGATTTTTGGTTTAAAATGTTCGTAATGAATGCCTCTACAAATCTTGTTATGGTCAGAACCACGCCAGACTTACCGTTTTTGAGAAAAAATATGTGCATCGCACAATAACATACATATTTTCAGCTAAAAGTATGGCATAATTTGGTTTATTTTCATTTTCTCGGAAACTAGTAGGCCTAGAATTAAGATTTTTGGTTTAAAATGTTCGTAATGAATGCCTCTACAAATCTTGTTATGGTCAAAACCACGCCAGACTTACCGTTTTTGAGAAAAAATATGTGCATCGCACAATAACATACATATTTTCAGCTAAAAGTATGGCATAATTTGGTTTATTTTTATTTTCTCGGAAACTAGTAGGCCTAGAATTAAGATTTTTGTTTTAAAATGTTCGTAATGAATGCCTCTACAAATCTTGTTATGGTCAAAACCACGCCAGACTTACCGTTTTTGAGAAAAAATATGTGCATCGCACAATAACATACATATTTTTACATATTTTCAGCTAAAAGTATGGCATAATTTGGTTTATTTTCATTTTCTCGGAAACTAGTAGGCCTAGAATTAAGATTTTTGGTTTAAAATGTTCGTAATGAATGCCTCTACAAATCTTGTTATGGTCAAAACCACGCCAGACTTACCGTTTTTGAGAAAAAATATGTGCATCGCACAATAACATACATATTTTCAGCTAAAAGTATGGCATAATTTGGTTTATTTTCATTTTCTCGGAAACTAGTAGGCCTAGAATTAAGATTTTTGGTTTAAAATGTTCGTAATGAATGCCTCTACAAATCTTGTTATGGTCAAAACCACGCCAGACTTACCGTTTTTGAGAAAAAATATGTGCATCGCACAATAACATACATATTTTTACATATTTTCAGCTAAAAGTATGGCATAATTTGGTTTATTTTCATTTTCTCGGAAACTAGTAGGCCTAGAATTAAGATTTTTGGTTTAAAATGTTCGTAATGAATGCCTCTACAAATCTTGTTATGGTCAAAACCACGCCAGACTTACCGTTTTTGAGAAAAAATATGTGCATCGCACAATAACATACATATTTTCAGCTAAAAGTATGGCATAATTTGGTTTATTTTCATTTTCTCGGAAACTAGTAGGCCTAGAATTAAGATTTTTGGTTTAAAATGTTCGTAATGAATGCCTCCACAAATCTTGTTATGGTCAAAACCACGCCAGACTTACCGTTTTTGAGAAAAAATATGTGCATCGCACAATAACATACATATTTTCAGCTAAAAGTATGGCATAATTTGGTTTATTTTCATTTTCTCGGAAACTAGTAGGCCTAGAATTAAGATTTTTGGTTTAAAATGTTCGTAATGAATGCCTCTACAAATCTTGTTATGGTCAAAACCACGCCAGACTTACCGTTTTTGAGAAAAAATATGTGCATCGCACAATAACATACATATTTTTACATATTTTCAGCTAAAAGTATGGCATAATTTGGTTTATTTTCATTTTCTCGGAAACTAGTAGGCCTAGAATTAAGATTTTTGGTTTAAAATGTTCGTAATGAATGCCTCTACAAATCTTGTTATGGTCAAAACCACGCCAGACTTACGGTTTTTGAGAAAAAATATGTGCATCCCACAATAACATACATATTTTCAGCTAAAAGTATGGCATAATTTGGTTTATTTTCATTTTCTCGGAAACTAGTAGGCCTAGAATTAAGATTTTTGGTTTAAAATGTTCGTAATGAATGCCTCCACAAATCTTGTTATGGTCAAAACCACGCCAGACTTACCGTTTTTGAGAAAAAATATGTGCATCGCACAATAACATACATATTTTCAGCTAAAAGTATGGCATAATTTGGTTTATTTTCATTTTCTCGGAAACTAGTAGGCCTAGAATTAAGATTTTTGGTTTAAAATGTTCGTAATGAATGCCTCTACAAATCTTGTTATGGTCAAAACCACGCCAGACTTACCGTTTTTGAGAAAAAATATGTGCATCGCACAATAACATACATATTTTTACATATTTTCAGCTAAAAGTATGGCATAATTTGGTTTATTTTCATTTTCTCGGAAACTAGTAGGCCTAGAATTAAGATTTTTGGTTTAAAATGTTCGTAATGAATGCCTCTACAAATCTTGTTATGGTCAAAACCACGCCAGACTTACCGTTTTTGAGAAAAAATATGTGCATCGCACAATAACATACATATGTTCAGCTAAAAGTATGGCATAATTTGGTTTATTTTCATTTTCTCGGAAACTAGTAGGCCTAGAATTAAGATTTTTTTTTAAAATTTTCGTAATGAATGCCTCTACAAATCTTGTTATGGTCAAAACCACGCCAGACTTACCGTTTTTGAGAAAAAATATGTGCATCGCACAATAACATACATATTTTTACATATTTTCAGCTAAAAGTATGGCATAATTTGGTTTATTTTCATTTTCTCGGAAACTAGTAGGCCTAGAATTAAGATTTTTGTTTTAAAATGTTCGTAATGAATGCCTCTACAAATCTTGTTATGGTCAAAACCACGCCAGACTTACCGTTTTTGAGAAAAAATATGTGCATCGCACAATAACATACATATTTTCAGCTAAAAGTATGGCATAATTTGGTTTATTTTCATTTTCTCGGAAACTAGTAGGCCTAGAATTAAGATTTTTGTTTTAAAATGTTCGTAATGAATGCCTCTACGAATCTTCTTATGGTCAAAACCACGCCAGACTTACCGTTTTTGAGAAAAAATATGTGCATCGCACAATAACATACATATTTTTACATATTTTCAGCTAAAAGTATGGCATAATTTGGTTTATTTTCATTTTCTCGGAAACTAGTAGGCCTAGAATTAAGATTTTTGGTTTAAAATGTTCGTAATGAATGCCTCTACAAATCTTGTTATGGTCAAAACCACGCCAGACTTACCGTTTTTGAGAAAAAATATGTGCATCGCACAATAACATACATATTTTCAGCTAAAAGTATGGCATAATTTGGTTTATTTTCATTTTCTCGGAAACTAGTAGGCCTAGAATTAAGATTTTTGGTTTAAAATGTTCGTAATGAATGCCTCTACAAATCTTGTTATGGTCAAAACCACGCCAGACTTACCGTTTTTGAGAAAAAATATGTGCATCGCACAATAACATACATATTTTTACATATTTTCAGCTAAAAGTATGGCATAATTTGGTTTATTTTCATTTTCTCGGAAACTAGTAGGCCTAGAATTAAGATTTTTGGTTTAAAATGTTCGTAATGAATGCCTCTACAAATCTTGTTATGGTCAAAACCACGCCAGACTTACCGTTTTTGAGAAAAAATATGTGCATCGCACAATAACATACATATTTTCAGCTAAAAGTATGGCATAATTTGGTTTATTTTCATTTTCTCGGAAACTAGTAGGCCTAGAATTAAGATTTTTGGTTTAAAATGTTCGTAATGAATGCCTCCACAAATCTTGTTATGGTCAAAACCACGCCAGACTTACCGTTTTTGAGAAAAAATATGTGCATCGCACAATAACATACATATTTTCAGCTAAAAGTATGGCATAATTTGGTTTATTTTCATTTTCTCGGAAACTAGTAGGCCTAGAATTAAGATTTTTGGTTTAAAATGTTCGTAATGAATGCCTCTACAAATCTTGTTATGGTCAAAACCACGCCAGACTTACCGTTTTTGAGAAAAAATATGTGCATCGCACAATAACATACATATTTTTACATATTTTCAGCTAAAAGTATGGCATAATTTGGTTTATTTTCATTTTCTCGGAAACTAGTAGGCCTAGAATTAAGATTTTTGGTTTAAAATGTTCGTAATGAATGCCTCTACAAATCTTGTTATGGTCAAAACAACGCCAGACTTACCGTTTTTGAGAAAAAATATGTGCATCGCACAATAACATACATATTTTCAGCTAAAAGTATGGCATAATTTGGTTTATTTTCATTTTCTCGGAAACTAGTAGGCCTAGAATTAAGATTTTTGGTTTAAAATGTTCGTAATGAATGCCTCTACAAATCTTGTTATGGTCAAAACCACGCCAGACTTACCGTTTTTGAGAAAAAATATGTGCATCGCACAATAACATACATATTTTTACATATTTTCAGCTAAAAGTATGGCATAATTTGGTTTATTTTCATTTTCTCGGAAACTAGTAGGCCTAGAATTAAGATTTTTGGTTTAAAATGTTCGTAATGAATGCCTCTACAAATCTTGTTATGGTCAAAACCACGCCAGACTTACCGTTTTTGAGAAAAAATATGTGCATCGCACAATAACATACATATTTTCAGCTAAAAGTATGGCATAATTTGGTTTATTTTCATTTTCTCGGAAACTAGTAGGCCTAGAATTAAGATTTTTGGTTTAAAATGTTCGTAATGAATGCCTCCACAAATCTTGTTATGGTCAAAACCACGCCAGACTTACCGTTTTTGAGAAAAAATATGTGCATCGCACAATAACATACATATTTTCAGCTAAAAGTATGGCATAATTTGGTTTATTTTCATTTTCTCGGAAACTAGTAGGCCTAGAATTAAGATTTTTGGTTTAAAATGTTCGTAATGAATGCCTCTACAAATCTTGTTATGGTCAAAACCACGCCAGACTTACCGTTTTTGAGAAAAAATATGTGCATCGCACAATAACATACATATTTTCAGCTAAAAGTATGGCATAATTTGGTTTATTTTCATTTTCTCGGAAACTAGTAGGCCTAGAATTAAGATTTTTGGTTTAAAATGTTCGTAATGAATGCCTCTACAAATCTTGTTATGGTCAAAACAACGCCACACTTACCGTTTTTGAGAAAAAATATGTGCATCGCACAATAACATACATATTTTCAGCTAAAAGTATGGCATAATTTGGTTTATTTTCATTTTCTCGGAAACTAGTAGGCCTAGAATTAAGATTTTTGGTTTAAAATGTTCGTAATGAATGCCTCTACAAATCTTGTTATGGTCAAAACCACGCCAGACTTACCGTTTTTGAGAAAAAATATGTGCATCGCACAATAACATACATATTTTTACATATTTTCAGCTAAAAGTATGGCATAATTTGGTTTATTTTCATTTTCTCGGAAACTAGTAGGCCTAGAATTAAGATTTTTGGTTTAAAATGTTCGTAATGAATGCCTCTACAAATCTTGTTATGGTCAAAACCACGCCAGACTTACCGTTTTTGAGAAAAAATATGTGCATCGCACAATAACATACATATGTTCAGCTAAAAGTATGGCATAATTTGGTTTATTTTCATTTTCTCGGAAACTAGTAGGCCTAGAATTAAGATTTTTTTTTAAAATTTTCGTAATGAATGCCTCTACAAATCTTGTTATGGTCAAAACCACGCCAGACTTACCGTTTTTGAGAAAAAATATGTGCATCGCACAATAACATACATATTTTCAGCTAAAAGTATGGCATAATTTGGTTTATTTTCATTTTCTCGGAAACTAGTAGGCCTAGAATTAAGATTTTTGGTTTAAAATGTTCGTAATGAATGCCTCTACAAATCTTGTTATGGTCAAAACCACGCCAGACTTACCGTTTTTGAGAAAAAATATGTGCATCGCACAATAACATACATATTTTCAGCTAAAAGTATGGCATAATTTGGTTTATTTTCATTTTCTCGGAAACTAGTAGGCCTAGAATTAAGATTTTTGGTTTAAAATGTTCGTAATGAATGCCTCTACAAATCTTGTTATGGTCAAAACCACGCCAGACTTACCGTTTTTGAGAAAAAATATGTGCATCGCACAATAACATACATATTTTCAGCTAAAAGTATGGCATAATTTGGTTTATTTTCATTTTCTCGGAAACTAGTAGGCCTAGAATTAAGATTTTTGGTTTAAAATGTTCGTAATGAATGCCTCTACAAATCTTGTTATGGTCAAAACCACGCCAGACTTACCGTTTTTGAGAAAAAATATGTGCATCGCACAATAACATACATATTTTCAGCTAAAAGTATGGCATAATTTGGTTTATTTTCATTTTCTCGGAAACTAGTAGGCCTAGAATTAAGATTTTTGGTTTAAAATGTTCGTAATGAATGCCTCTACAAATCTTGTTATGGTCAAAACCACGCCAGACTTACCGTTTTTGAGAAAAAATATGTGCATCGCACAATAACATACATATTTTCAGCTAAAAGTATGGCATAATTTGGTTTATTTTCATTTTCTCGGAAACTAGTAGGCCTAGAATTAAGATTTTTGGTTTAAAATGTTCGTAATGAATGCCTCTACAAATCTTGTTATGGTCAAAACCACGCCAGACTTACCGTTTTTGAGAAAAAATATGTGCATCGCACAATAACATACATATTTTCAGCTAAAAGTATGGCATAATTTGGTTTATTTTCATTTTCTCGGAATCTAGTAGGCCTAGAATTAAGATTTTTGATTTAAAATGTTCGTAATGAATGCCTCTACAAATCTTGTTATGGTCAAAACCACGCCAGACTTACCGTTTTTGAGAAAAAATATGTGCATCGCACAATAACATACATATTTTCAGCTAAAAGTATGGCATAATTTGGTTTATTTTCATTTTCTCGGAAACTAGTAGGCCTAGAATTAAGATTTTTGGTTTAAAATGTTCGTAATGAATGCCTCTACAAATCTTGTTATGGTCAAAACTACGCCAGACTTACCGTTTTTGAGAAAAAATATGTGCATCGCACAATAACATACATATTTTCAGCTAAAAGTATGGCATAATTTGGTTTATTTTCATTTTCTCGGAAACTAGTAGGCCTAGAATTAAGATTTTTGGTTCAAAATGTTCGTAATGAATGCCTCTACAAATCTTGTTATGGTCAAAACCACGCCAGACTTACCATTTTTGAGAAAAAATATGTGCATCGCACAATAACATACATAGTTTCAGCTAAAAGTATGGCATAATTTGGTTTATTTTCATTTTCTCGGAAACTAGTAGGCCTAGAATTAAGATTTTTGGTTTAAAATGTTCGTAATGAATGCCTCTACAAATCTTGTTATGGTCAAAACCACGCCAGACTTACCGTTTTTGAGAAAAAATATGTGCATCGCACAATAACATACATATTTTCAGCTAAAAGTATGGCATAATTTGGTTTATTTTCATTTTCTCGGAATCTAGTAGGCCTAGAATTAAGATTTTTGATTTAAAATGTTCGTAATGAATGCCTCTACAAATCTTGTTATGGTCAAAACCACGCCAGACTTACCGTTTTTGAGAAAAAATATGTGCATCGCACAATAACATACATATTTTCAGCTAAAAGTATGGCATAATTTGGTTTATTTTCATTTTCTCGGAAACTAGTAGGCCTAGAATTAAGATTTTTTTTTTTAAATTTTCGTAATGAATGCCTCTACAAATCTTGTTATGGTCAAAACCACGCCAGACTTACCGTTTTTGAGAAAAAATATGTGCATCGCACAATAACATACATATTTTCAGCTAAAAGTATGGCATAATTTGGTTTATTTTCATTTTCTCGGAAACTAGTAGGCCTAGAATTAAGATTTTTGGTTTAAAATGTTCGTAATGAATGCCTCTACAAATCTTGTTATGGTCAAAACCACGCCAGACTTACCGTTTTTGAGAAAAAATATGTGCATCGCACAATAACATACATATTTTCAGCTAGAAGTATGGCATAATTTGGTTTATTTTCATTTTCTCGGAAACTAGTAGGCCTAGAATTAAGATTTTTGGTTTAAAATGTTCGTAATGAATGCCTCTACAAATCTTGTTATGGTCAAAACCACGCCAGACTTACCGTTTTTGAGAAAAAATATGTGCATCGCACAATAACATACATATTTTCAACTAAAAGTATGGCATAATTTGGTTTATTTTCATTTTCTCGGAAACTAGTAGGCCTAGAATTAAGATTTTTGGTTTAAAATGTTCGTAATGAATGCCTCTACAAATCTTGTTATGGTCAAAACCACGCCAGACTTACCGTTTTTGAGAAAAAATATGTGCATCGCACAATAACATACATATTTTCAGCTAAAAGTATGGCATAATTAGGTTTATTTTCATTTTCTCGGAAACTAGTAGGCCTAGAATTAAGATTTTTGGTTTAAAATGTTCGTAATGAATGCCTCTACAAATCTTGTTATGGTCAAAACCACGCCAGACTTACCGTTTTTGAGAAAAAATATGTGCATCGCACAATAACATACATATTTTCAGCTAAAAGTATGGCATAATTTGGTTTATTTTCATTTTCTCGGAAACTAGTAGGCCTAGAATTAAGATTTTTGGTTTAAAATGTTCGTAATGAATGCCTCTACAAATCTTGTTATGGTCAAAACCACGCCAGACTTACCGTTTTTGAGAAAAAATATGTGCATCGCACAATAACATACATATTTTCAGCTAAAAGTATGGCATAATTTGGTTTATTTTCATTTTCTCGGAATCTAGTAGGCCTAGAATTAAGATTTTTGATTTAAAATGTTCGTAATGAATGCCTCTACAAATCTTGTTATGGTCAAAACCACGCCAGACTTACCGTTTTTGAGAAAAAATATGTGCATCGCACAATAACATACATATTTTCAGCTAAAAGTATGGCATAATTTGGTTTATTTTCATTTTCTCGGAAACTAGTAGGCCTAGAATTAAGATTTTTGGTTTAAAATGTTCGTAATGAATGCCTCTACAAATCTTGTTATGGTCAAAACCACGCCAGACTTACCGTTTTTGAGAAAAAATATGTGCATCGCACAATAACATACATATTTTCAGCTAAAAGTATGGCATAATTTGGTTTATTTTCATTTTCTCGGAAACTAGTAGGCCTAGAATTAAGATTTTTGGTTCAAAATGTTCGTAATGAATGCCTCTACAAATCTTGTTATGGTCAAAACCACGCCAGACTTACCATTTTTGAGAAAAAATATGTGCATCGCACAATAACATACATATTTTCAGCTAAAAGTATGGCATAATTTGGTTTATTTTCATTTTCTCGGAAACTAGTAGGCCTAGAATTAAGATTTTTGGTTTAAAATGTTCGTAATGAATGCCTCTACAAATCTTGTTATGGTCAAAACCACGCCAGACTTACCGTTTTTGAGAAAAAATATGTGCATCGCACAATAACATACATATTTTCAGCTAAAAGTATGGCATAATTTGGTTTATTTTCATTTTCTCGGAATCTAGTAGGCCTAGAATTAAGATTTTTGATTTAAAATGTTCGTAATGAATGCCTCTACAAATCTTGTTATGGTCAAAACCACGCCAGACTTACCGTTTTTGAGAAAAAATATGTGCATCGCACAATAACATACATATTTTCAGCTAAAAGTATGGCATAATTTGGTTTATTTTCATTTTCTCGGAAACTAGTAGGCCTAGAATTAAGATTTTTGGTTTAAAATGTTCGTAATGAATGCCTTTACAAATCTTGTTATGGTCAAAACCACGCCAGACTTACCGTTTTTGAGAAAAAATATGTGCATCGCACAATAACATACATATTTTCAGCTAAAAGTATGGCATAATTTGGTTTATTTTCATTTTCTCGGAATCTAGTAGGCCTAGAATTAAGATTTTTGGTTTAAAATGTTCGTAATGAATGCCTCTACAAATCTTGTTATGGTCAAAACCACGCCAGACTTACCGTTTTTGAGAAAAAATATGTGCATCGCACAATAACATACATATTTTTACATATTTTCAGCTAAAAGTATGGCATAATTTGGTTTATTTTCATTTTCTCGGAAACTAGTAGGCCTAGAATTAAGATTTTTGGTTTAAAATGTTCGTAATGAATGCCTCTACAAATCTTGTTATGGTCAAAACCACGCCAGACTTACCGTTTTTGAGAAAAAATATGTGCATCGCACAATAACATACATATTTTCAGCTAAAAGTATGGCATAATTTGGTTTATTTTCATTTTCTCGGAAACTAGTAGGCCTAGAATTAAGATTTTTGGTTTAAAATGTTCGTAATGAATGCCTCTACAAATCTTGTTATGGTCAAAACCACGCCAGACTTACCGTTTTTGAGAAAAAATATGTGCATCGCACAATAACATACATATTTTCAGCTAAAAGTATGGCATAATTTGGTTTATTTTCATTTTCTCGGAATCTAGTAGGCCTAGAATTAAGATTTTTGGTTTAAAATGTTCGTAATGAATGCCTCTACAAATCTTGTTATGGTCAAAACCACGCCAGACTTACCGTTTTTGAGAAAAAATATGTGCATCGCACAATAACATACATATTTTCAGCTAAAAGTATGGCATAATTTGGTTTATTTTCATTTTCTCGGAAACTAGTAGGCCTAGAATTAAGATTTTTGGTTTAAAATGTTCGTAATGAATGCCTCTACAAATCTTGTTATGGTCAAAACCACGCCAGACTTACCGTTTTTGAGAAAAAATATGTGCATCGCACAATAACATACATATTTTCAGCTAAAAGTATGGCATAATTTGGTTTATTTTCATTTTCTCGGAAACTAGTAGGCCTAGAATTAAGATTTTTGGTTTAAAATGTTCGTAATGAATGCCTCTACAAATCTTGTTATGGTCAAAACCACGCCAGACTTACCGTTTTTGAGAAAAAATATGTGCATCGCACAATAACATACATATTTTCAGCTAAAAGTATGGCATAATTTGGCTTATTTTCATTTTCTCGGAAACTAGTAGGCCTAGAATTAAGATTTTTGGTTTAAAATGTTCGTAATGAATGCCTCTACAAATCTTGTTATGGTCAAAACCACGCCAGACTTACCGTTTTTGAGAAAAAATATGTGCATCGCACAATAACATACATATTTTCAGCTAAAAGTATGGCATAATTTGGTTTATTTTCATTTTCTCGGAATCTAGTAGGCCTAGAATTAAGATTTTTGGTTTAAAATGTTCGTAATGAATGCCTCTACAAATCTTGTTATGGTCAAAACCACGCCAGACTTACCGTTTTTGAGAAAAAATATGTGCATCGCACAATAACATACATATTTTCAGCTAAAAGTATGGCATAATTTGGTTTATTTTCATTTTCTCGGAAACTAGTAGGCCTAGAATTAAGATTTTTGGTTTAAAATGTTCGTAATGAATGCCTCTACAAATCTTGTTATGGTCAAAACCACGCCAGACTTACCGTTTTTGAGAAAAAATATGTGCATCGCACAATAACATACATATTTTCAGCTAAAAGTATGGCATAATTTGGTTTATTTTCAT
This sequence comes from Myathropa florea, assembly GCA_930367185.1. Taxonomy (NCBI): domain Eukaryota; kingdom Metazoa; phylum Arthropoda; class Insecta; order Diptera; family Syrphidae; genus Myathropa; species Myathropa florea. Next base: position 112,029,774 of record OV884002.1, read on the forward strand.
TTTCTCGGAAACTAGTAGGCCTAGAATTAAGATTTTTGGTTTAAAATGTTCGTAATGAATGCCTCTACAAATCTTGTTATGGTCAAAACCACGCCAGACTTACCGCTTTTGAGAAAAAATATGTGCATCGCACAATAACATACATATTTTTACATATTTTCAGCTAAAAGTATGGCATAATTTGGTTTATTTTCATTTTCTCGGAAACTAGTAGGCCTAAAATTAAGATTTTTGGTTTAAAATGTTCGTAATGAATGCCTCTACAAATCTTGTTATGGTCAAAACCACGCCAGACTTACCGTTTTTGAGAAAAAATATGTGCATCGCACAATAACATACATATTTTCAGCTAAAAGTATGGCATAATTTGGTTTATTTTCATTTTCTCGGAAACTAGTAGGCCTAGAATTAAGATTTTTGGTTTAAAATGTTCGTAATGAATGCCTCTACAAATCTTGTTATGGTCAAAACCACGCCAGACTTACCGTTTTTGAGAAAAAATATGTGCATCGCACAATAACATACATATTTTCAGCTAAAAGTATGGCATAATTTGGTTTATTTTCATTTTCTCGGAAACTAGTAGGCCTAGAATTAAGATTTTTGGTTTAAAATGTTCGTAATGAATGCCTCTACAAATCTTGTTATGGTCAAAACCACGCCAGACTTACCGTTTTTGAGAAAAAATATGTGCATCGCACAATAACATACATATTTTCAGCTAAAAGTATGGCATAATTTGGTTTATTTTCATTTTCTCGGAAACTAGTAGGCCTAGAATTAAGATTTTTGGTTTAAAATGTTCGTAATGAATGCCTCTACAAATCTTGTTATGGTCAAAACCACGCCAGACTTACCGTTTTTGAGAAAAAATATGTGCATCGCACAATAACATACATATTTTCAGCTAAAAGTATGGCATAATTTGGTTTATTTTCATTTTCTCGGAAACTAGTAGGCCTAGAATTAAGATTTTTGGTTTAAAATGTTCGTAATGAATGCCTCTACAAATCTTGTTATGGTCAAAACCACGCCAGACTTACCGTTTTTGAGAAAAAATATGTGCATCGCACAATAACATACATATTTTCAGCTAAAAGTATGGCATAATTTGGATTATTTTCATTTTCTCGGAAACTCGTGGGCCTAGAATTAAGATTTTTGGTTTAAAATGTTCGTAATGAATGCCTCTACAAATCTTGTTATGGTCAAAACCACGCCAGACTTACCGTTTTTGAGAAAAAATATGTGCATCGCACAATAACATACATATTTTTACATATTTTCAGCTAAAAGTATGGCATAATTTGGTTTATTTTCATTTTCTCGGAAACTAGTAGGCCTAGAATTAAGATTTTTGGTTTAAAATGTTCGTAATGAATGCCTCTACAAATCTTGTTATGGTCAAAACCACGCCAGACTTACCGTTTTTGAGAAAAAATATGTGCATCGCACAATAACATACATATTTTCAGCTAAAAGTATGGCATAATTTGGTTTATTTTCATTTTCTCGGAAACTAGTAGGCCTAGAATTAAGATTTTTGGTTTAAAATGTTCGTAATGAATGCCTCTACAAATCTTGTTATGGTCAAAACCACGCCAGACTTACCGTTTTTGAGAAAAAATATGTGCATCGCACAATAACATACATATTTTTACATATTTTCAGCTAAAAGTATGGCATAATTTGGTTTATTTTCATTTTCTCGGAAACTAGAAGGCCTAGAATTAAGATTTTTGGTTTAAAATGTTCGTAATGAATGGTCAAAACCACGCCAGACTTACCGTTTTTGAAAAAAAATATGTGCATCGCACAATAACATACATATTTTCAGCTAAAAGTATGGCATAATTTGGTTTATTTTCATTTTCTCGGAAACTAGTAGGCCTAGAATTAAGATTTTTGGTTTAAAATGTTCGTAATGAATGCCTCTACAAATCTTGTTATGGTCAAAACCACGCCAGACTTACCGTTTTTGAGAAAAAATATGTGCATCGCACAATAACATACATATTTTCAGCTAAAAGTATGGCATAATTTGGTTTATTTTCATTTTCTCGGAAACTAGTAGGCCTAGAATTAAGATTTTTGGTTTAAAATGTTCGTAATGAATGCCTCTACAAATCTTGTTATGGTCAAAACCACGCCAGACTTACCGTTTTTGAGAAAAAATATGTGCATCGCACAATAACATACATATTTTCAGCTAAAAGTATGGCATAATTTGGTTTATTTTCATTTTCTCGGAAACTAGTAGGCCTAGAATTAAGATTTTTGGTTTAAAATGTTCGTAATGAATGCCTCTACAAATCTTGTTATGGTCAAAACCACGCCAGACTTACCGTTTTTGAGAAAAAATATGTGCATCGCACAATAACATACATATTTTCAGCTAAAAGTATGGCATAATTTGGTTTATTTTCATTTTCTCGGAAACTAGTAGGCCTAGAATTAAGATTTTTGGTTTAAAATGTTCGTAATGAATGCCTCTACAAATCTTGTTATGGTCAAAACCACGCCAGACTTACCGTTTTTGAGAAAAAATATGTGCATCGCACAATAACATACATATTTTCAGCTAAAAGTATGGCATAATTTGGTTTATTTTCATTTTCTCGGAAACTAGTGGGCCTAGAATTAAGATTTTTGGTTTAAAATGTTCGTAATGAATGCCTCTACAAATCTTGTTATGGTCAAAACCACGCCAGACTTACCGTTTTTGAGAAAAAATATGTGCATCGCACAATAACATACATATTTTCAGCTAAAAGTATGGCATAATTTGGTTTATTTTCATTTTCTCGGAAACTAGTAGGCCTAGAATTAAGATTTTTGGTTTAAAATGTTCGTAATGAATGCCTCTACAAATCTTGTTATGGTCAAAACCACGCCAGACTTACCGTTTTTGAGAAAAAATATGTGCATCGCACAATAACATACATATTTTTACATATTTTCAGCTAAAAGTATGGCATAATTTGGTTTATTTTCATTTTCTCGGAAACTAGTAGGCCTAGAATTAAGATTTTTGGTTTAAAATGTTCGTAATGAATGCCTCTACAAATCTTGTTATGGTCAAAACCACGCCAGACTTACCGTTTTTGAGAAAAAATATGTGCATCGCACAATAACATACATATTTTCAGCTAAAAGTATGGCATAATTTGGTTTATTTTCATTTTCTCGGAAACTAGTAGGCCTAGAATTAAGATTTTTGGTTTAAAATGTTCGTAATGAATGCCTCTACAAATCTTGTTATGGTCAAAACCACGCCAGACTTACCGTTTTTGAGAAAAAATATGTGCATCGCACAATAACATACATATTTTTACATATTTTCAGCTAAAAGTATGGCATAATTTGGTTTATTTTCATTTTCTCGGAAACTAGTAGGCCTAGAATTAAGATTTTTGGTTTAAAATGTTCGTAATGAATGCCTCTACAAATCTTGTTATTAGACTTACCGTTTTTGAGAAAAAATATGTGCATCGCACAATAACATACATATTTTCAGCTAAAAGTATGGCATAATTTGGTTTATTTTCATTTTCTCGGAAACTAGTAGGCCTAGAATTAAGATTTTTGGTTTAAAATGTTCGTAATGAATGCCTCTACAAATCTTGTTATGGTCAAAACCACGCCAGACTTACCGTTTTTGAGAAAAAATATGTGCATCGCACAATAACATACATATTTTTACATATTTTCAGCTAAAAGTATGGCATAATTTGGTTTATTTTCATTTTCTCGGAAACTAGTAGGCCTAGAATTAAGATTTTTGGTTTAAAATGTTCGTAATGAATGCCTCTACAAATCTTGTTATGGTCAAAACCACGCCAGACTTACCGTTTTTGAGAAAAAATATGTGCATCGCACAATAACATACATATTTTCAGCTAAAAGTATGGCATAATTTGGTTTATTTTCATTTTCTCGGAAACTAGTAGGCCTAGAATTAAGATTTTTGGTTTAAAATGTTCGTAATGAATGCCTCTACAAATCTTGTTATGGTCAAAACCACGCCAGACTTACCGTTTTTGAGAAAAAATATGTGCATCGCACAATAACATACATATTTTCAGCTAAAAGTATGGCATAATTTGGTTTATTTTCATTTTCTCGGAAACTAGTAGGCCTAGAATTAAGATTTTTGGTTTAAAATGTTCGTAATGAATGCCTCTACAAATCTTGTTATGGTCAAAACCACGCCAGACTTACCGTTTTTGAGAAAAAATATGTGCATCGCACAATAACATACATATTTTTACATATTTTCAGCTAAAAGTATGGCATAATTTGGTTTATTTTCATTTTCTCGGAAACTAGTAGGCCTAGAATTAAGATTTTTGGTTTAAAATGTTCGTAATGAATGCCTCTACAAATCTTGTTATGGTCAAAACCACGCCAGACTTACCGTTTTTGAGAAAAAATATGTGCATCGCACAATAACATACATATTTTCAGCTAAAAGTATGGCATAATTTGGTTTATTTTCATTTTCTCGGAAACTAGTAGGCCTAGAATTAAGATTTTTGGTTTAAAATGTTCGTAATGAATGCCTCTACAAATCTTGTTATGTTCAAAACCACGTCAGACTTACCGTTTTTGAGAAAAAATATGTGCATCGCACAATAACATACATATTTTCAGCTAAAAGTATGGCATAATTTGGTTTATTTTCATTTTCTCGGAAACTAGTAGGCCTAGAATTAAGATTTTTGGTTTAAAATGTTCGTAATGAATGCCTCTACAAATCTTGTTATGGTCAAAACCACGCCAGACTTACCGTTTTTGAGAAAAAATATGTGCATCGCACAATAACATACATATTTTCAGCTAAAAGTATGGCATAATTTGGTTTATTTTCATTTTCTCGGAAACTAGAAGGCCTAGAATTAAGATTTTTGGTTTAAAATGTTCGTAATGAATGCCTCTACAAATCTTGTTATGGTCAAAACCACGCCAGACTTACCGTTTTTGAGAAAAAATATGTGCATCGCACAATAACATACATATTTTTACATATTTTCAGCTAAAAGTATGGCATAATTTGGTTTATTTTCATTTTCTCGGAAACTAGTAGGCCTAGAATTAAGATTTTTGGTTTAAAATGTTCGTAATGAATGCCTCTACAAATCTTGTTATGGTCAAAACCACGCCAGACTTACCGTTTTTGAGAAAAAATATGTGCATCGCACAATAACATACATATTTTCAGCTAAAAGTATGGCATAATTTGGTTTATTTTCATTTTCTCGGAAACTAGTAGGCCTAGAATTAAGATTTTTGGTTTAAAATGTTCGTAATGAATGCCTCTACAAATCTTGTTATGTTCAAAACCACGTCAGACTTACCGTTTTTGAGAAAAAATATGTGCATCGCACAATAACATACATATTTTCAGCTAAAAGTATGGCATAATTTGGTTTATTTTCATTTTCTCGGAAACTAGTAGGCCTAGAATTAAGATTTTTGGTTTAAAATGTTCGTAATGAATGCCTCTACAAATCTTGTTATGGTCAAAACCACGCCAGACTTACCGTTTTTGAGAAAAAATATGTGCATCGCACAATAACATACATATTTTCAGCTAAAAGTATGGCATAATTTGGTTTATTTTCATTTTCTCGGAAACTAGAAGGCCTAGAATTAAGATTTTTGGTTTAAAATGTTCGTAATGAATGCCTCTACAAATCTTGTTATGGTCAAAACCACGCCAGACTTACCGTTTTTGAGAAAAAATATGTGCATCGCACAATAACATACATATTTTCAGCTAAAAGTATGGCATAATTTGGTTTATTTTCATTTTCTCGGAAACTAGTAGGCCTAGAATTAAGATTTTTGGTTTAAAATGTTCGTAATGAATGCCTCTACAAATCTTGTTATGGTCAAAACCACGCCAGACTTACCGTTTTTGAGAAAAAATATGTGCATCGCACAATAACATACATATTTTCAGCTAAAAGTATGGCATAATTTGGTTTATTTTCATTTTCTCGGAAACTAGTAGGCCTAGAATTAAGATTTTTGGTTCAAAATGTTCGTAATGAATGCCTCTACAAATCTTGTTATGGTCAAAACCACGCCAGACTTACCGTTTTTGAGAAAAAATATGTGCATCGCACAATAACATACATATTTTTACATATTTTCAGCTAAAAGTATGGCATAATTTGGTTTATTTTCATTTTCTCGGAAACTAGTAGTCCTAGAATTAAGATTTTTGGTTTAAAATGTTCGTAATGAATGCCTCTACAAATCTTGTTATGGTCAAAACCACGCCAGACTTACCGTTTTTGAGAAAAAATATGTGCATCGCACAATAACATACATATTTTTACATATTTTCAGCTAAAAGTATGGCATAATTTGGTTTATTTTCATTTTCTCGGAAACTAGTAGGCCTAGAATTAAGATTTTTGGTTTAAAATGTTCGTAATGAATGCCTCTACAAATCTTGTTATGGTCAAAACCACGCCAGACTTACCGTTTTTGAGAAAAAATATGTGCATCGCACAATAACATACATATTTTCAGCTAAAAGTATGGCATAATTTGGTTTATTTTCATTTTCTCGGAAACTAGTGGGCCTAGAATTAAGATTTTTGGTTTAAAATGTTCGTAATGAATGCCTCTACAAATCTTGTTATGGTCAAAACCACGCCAGACTTACCGTTTTTGAGAAAAAATATGTGCATCGCACAATAACATACATATTTTCAGCTAAAAGTATGGCATAATTTGGATTATTTTCATTTTCTCGGAAACTAGTGGGCCTAGAATTAAGATTTTTGGTTTAAAATGTTCGTAATGAATGCCTCTACAAATCTTGTTATGGTCAAAACCACGCCAGACTTACCGTTTTTGAGAAAAAATATGTGCATCGCAAAATAACATACATATTTTTACATATTTTCAGCTAAAAGTATGGCATAATTTGGTTTATTTTCATTTTCTCGGAAACTAGTAGGCCTAGAATTAAGATTTTTGGTTTAAAATGTTCGTAATGAATGCCTCTACAAATCTTGTTATGGTCAAAACCACGCCAGACTTACCGTTTTTGAGAAAAAATATGTGCATCGCACAATAACATACATATTTTTACATATTTTCAGCTAAAAGTATGGCATAATTTGGTTTATTTTCATTTTCTCGGAAACTAGTAGGCCTAGAATTAAGATTTTTGGTTTAAAATGTTCGTAATGAATGCCTCTACAAATCTTGTTATGGTCAAAACCACGCCAGACTTACCGTTTTTGAGAAAAAATATGTGCATCGCACAATAACATACATATTTTTACATATTTTCAGCTAAAAGTATGGCATAATTTGGTTTATTTTCATTTTCTCGGAAACTAGAAGGCCTAGAATTAAGATTTTTGGTTTAAAATGTTCGTAATGAATGGTCAAAACCACGCCAGACTTACCGTTTTTGAAAAAAAATATGTGCATCGCACAATAACATACATATTTTCAGCTAAAAGTATGGCATAATTTGGTTTATTTTCATTTTCTCGGAAACTAGTAGGCCTAGAATTAAGATTTTTGGTTTAAAATGTTCGTAATGAATGCCTCTACAAATCTTGTCATGGTCAAAACCACGCCAGACTTACCGTTTTTGAGAAAAAATATGTGCATCGCACAATAACATACATATTTTCAGCTAAAAGTATGGCATAATTTGGTTTATTTTCATTTTCTCGGAAACTAGTAGGCCTAGAATTAAGATTTTTGGTTTAAAATGTTCGTAATGAATGCCTCTACAAATCTTGTTATGGTCAAAACCACGCCAGACTTACCGTTTTTGAGAAAAAATATGTGCATCGCACAATAACATACATATTTTCAGCTAAAAGTATGGCATAATTTGGTTTATTTTCATTTTCTCGGAAACTAGTAGGCCTAGAATTAAGATTTTTGGTTTAAAATGTTCGTAATGAATGCCTCTACAAATCTTGTTTTGGTCAAAACCACGCCAGACTTACCGTTTTTGAGAAAAAATATGTGCATCGCACAATAACATACATATTTTCAGCTAAAAGTATGGCATAATTTGGTTTATTTTCATTTTCTCGGAAACTAGTAGGCCTAGAATTAAGATTTTTGGTTTAAAATGTTCGTAATGAATGCCTCTACAAATCTTGTTATGGTCAAAACCACGCCAGACTTACCGTTTTTGAGAAAAAATATGTGCATCGCACAATAACATACATATTTTCAGCTAAAAGTATGGCATAATTTGGTTTATTTTCATTTTCTCGGAAACTAGTAGGCCTAGAATTAAGATTTTTGGTTTAAAATGTTCGTAATGAATGCCTCTACAAATCTTGTTATGGTCAAAACCACGCCAGACTTACCGTTTTTGAGAAAAAATATGTGCATCGCACAATAACATACATATTTTCAGCTAAAAGTATGGCATAATTTGGTTTATTTTCATTTTCTCGGAAACTAGTGGGCCTAGAATTAAGATTTTTGGTTTAAAATGTTCGTAATGAATGCCTCTACAAATCTTGTTATGGTCAAAACCACGCCAGACTTACCGTTTTTGAGAAAAAATATGTGCATCGCACAATAACATACATATTTTTACATATTTTCAGCTAAAAGTATGGCATAATTTGGTTTATTTTCATTTTCTCGGAAACTAGTAGGCCTAGAATTAAGATTTTTGGTTTAAAATGTTCGTAATGAATGCCTCTACAAATCTTGTTATGGTCAAAACCACGCCAGACTTACCGTTTTTGAGAAAAAATATGTGCATCGCACAATAACATACATATTTTCAGCTAAAAGTATGGCATAATTTGGTTTATTTTCATTTTCTCGGAAACTAGTAGGCCTAGAATTAAGATTTTTGGTTTAAAATGTTCGTAATGAATGCCTCTACAAATCTTGTTATGGTCAAAACCACGCCAGACTTACCGTTTTTGAGAAAAAATATGTGCATCGCACAATAACATACATATTTTTACATATTTTCAGCTAAAAGTATGGCATAATTTGGTTTATTTTCATTTTCTCGGAAACTAGTAGGCCTAGAATTAAGATTTTTGGTTTAAAATGTTCGTAATGAATGCCTCTACAAATCTTGTTATGGTCAAAACCACGCCAGACTTACCGTTTTTGAGAAAAAATATGTGCATCGCACAATAACATACATATTTTCAGCTAAAAGTATGGCATAATTTGGTTTATTTTCATTTTCTCGGAAACTAGTAGGCCTAGAATTAAGATTTTTGGTTTAAAATGTTCGTAATGAATGCCTCTACAAATCGTGTTATGTTCAAAACCACGTCAGACTTACCGTTTTTGAGAAAAAATATGTGCATCGCACAATAACATACATATTTTCAGCTAAAAGTATGGCATAATTTGGTTTATTTTCATTTTCTCGGAAACTAGTAGGCCTAGAATTAAGATTTTTGGTTTAAAATGTTCGTAATGAATGCCTCTACAAATCTTGTTATGGTCAAAACCACGCCAGACTTACCGTTTTTGAGAAAAAATATGTGCATCGCACAATAACATACATATTTTCAGCTAAAAGTATGGCATAATTTGGTTTATTCTCATTTTCTCGGAAACTAGTAGGCCTAGAATTAAGATTTTTGGTTTAAAATGTTCGTAATGAATGCCTCTACAAATCTTGTTATGGTCAAAACCACGCCAGACTTACCTTTTTTGAGAAAAAATATGTGCATCGCACAATAACATACATATTTTTACATATTTTCAGCTAAAAGTATGGCATAATTTGGTTTATTTTCATTTTCTCGGAAACTAGTAGGCCTAGAATTAAGATTTTTGGTTTAAAATGTTCGTAATGAATGCCTCTACAAATCTTGTTATGGTCAAAACCACGCCAGACTTACCGTTTTTGAGAAAAAATATGTGCATCGCACAATAACATACATATTTTTACATATTTTCAGCTAAAAGTATGGCATAATTTGGTTTATTTTCATTTTCTCGGAAACTAGTAGGCCTAGAATTAAGATTTTTGGTTTAAAATGTTCGTAATGAATGCCTCTACAAATCTTGTTATGGTCAAAACCACGCCAGACTTACCGTTTTTGAGAAAAAATATGTGCATCGCACAATAACATACATATTTTCAGCTAAAAGTATGGCATAATTTGGTTTATTTTCATTTTCTCGGAAACTAGTAGGCCTAGAATTAAGATTTTTGGTTTGAAATGTTCGTAATGAATGCCTCTACAAATCTTGTTATGGTCAAAACCACGCCAGACTTACCGTTTTTGAGAAAAAATATGTGCATCGCACAATAACATACATATTTTTACATATTTTCAGCTAAAAGTATGGCATAATTTGGTTTATTTTCATTTTCTCGGAAACTAGAAGGCCTAGAATTAAGATTTTTGGTTTAAAATGTTCGTAATGAATGGTCAAAACCACGCCAGACTTACCGTTTTTGAAAAAAAATATGTGCATCGCACAATAACATACATATTTTCAGCTAAAAGTATGGCATAATTTGGTTTATTTTCATTTTCTCGGAAACTAGTAGGCCTAGAATTAAGATTTTTGGTTTAAAATGTTCGTAATGAATGCCTCTACAAATCTTGTTATGGTCAAAACCACGCCAGACTTACCGTTTTTGAGAAAAAATATGTGCATCGCACAATAACATACATATTTTCAGCTAAAAGTATGGCATAATTTGGTTTATTTTCATTTTCTCGGAAACTAGTAGGCCTAGAATTAAGATTTTTGGTTTAAAATGTTCGTAATGAATGCCTCTACAAATCTTGTTATGGTCAAAACCATGCCAGACTTACCGTTTTTGAGAAAAAATTTGTGCATCGCACAATAACATACATATTTTCAGCTAAAAGTATGGCATAATTTGGTTTATTTTCATTTTCTCGGAAACTAGTGGGCCTAGAATTAAGATTTTTGGTTTAAAATGTTCGTAATGAATGCCTCTACAAATCTTGTTATGGTCAAAAACACGCCAGACTTACCGTTTTTGAGAAAAAATATGTGCATCGCACAATAACATACATATTTTTACATATTTTCAGCTAAAAGTATGGCATAATTTGGTTTATTTTCATTTTCTCGGAAACTAGTAGGCCTAGAATTAAGATTTTTGGTTTAAAATGTTCGTAATGAATGCCTCTACAAATCTTGTTATGGTCAAAACCACGCCAGACTTACCGTTTTTGAGAAAAAATATGTGCATCGCACAATAACATACATATTTTCAGCTAAAAGTATGGCATAATTTGGTTTATTTCCATTTTCTCGGAAACTACTAGGCCTAGAATTAAGATTTTTGGTTTAAAATGTTCGTAATGAATGCCTCTACAAATCTTGTTATGGTCAAAAACACGCCAGACTTACCGTTTTTGAGAAAAAATATGTGCATCGCACAATAACATACATATTTTTAGCTAAAAGTATGGCATAATTTGGTTTATTTTCATTTTCTCGGAAACTACTAGGCCTAGAATTAAGATTTTTGGTTTAAAATGTTCGTAATGAATGCCTCTACAAATCTTGTTATGGTCAAAACCACGCCAGACTTACCGTTTTTGAGAAAAAATATGTGCATCGCACAAAAATATACATATTTTCAGCTAAAAGTATGGCATAATTTGGTTTATTTTCATTTTCTCGGAAACTAGTAGGCCTAGAATTAAGATTTTTGGTTTAAAATGTTCGTAATGAATGCCTCTACAAATCTTGTTATGGTCAAAACCACGCCAGACTTACCGTTTTTGAGAAAAAATATGTGCATCGCACAATAACATACATATTTTCAGCTAAAAGTATGGCATAATTTGGTTTATTTTCATTTTCTCGGAAACTAGTGGGCCTAGAATTAAGATTTTTGGTTTAAAATGTTCGTAATGAATGCCTCTACAAATCTTGTTATGGTCAAAACCACGCCAGACTTACCGTTTTTGAGAAAAAATATGTGCATCGCACAATAACATACATATTTTTACATATTTTCAGCTAAAAGTATGGCATAATTTGGTTTATTTTCATTTTCTCGGAAACTAGTAGGCCTAGAATTAAGATTTTTGGTTTAAAATGTTCGTAATGAATGCCTCTACAAATCTTGTTATGGTCAAAACCACGCCAGACTTACCGTTTTTGAGAAAAAATATGTGCATCGCACAATAACATACATATTTTCAGCTAAAAGTATGGCATAATTTGGTTTATTTTCATTTTCTCGGAAACTAGTAGGCCTAGAATTAAGATTTTTGGTTTAAAATGTTCGTAATGAATGCCTCTACAAATCTTGTTATGGTCAAAACCACGCCAGACTTACCGTTTTTGAGAAAAAATATGTGCATCGCACAATAACATACATATTTTCAGCTAAAAGTATGGCATAATTTGGTTTATTTTCATTTTCTCGGAAACTAGTGGGCCTAGAATTAAGATTTTTGGTTTAAAATGTTCGTAATGAATGCCTCTACAAATCTTGTTATGGTCAAAACCACGCCAGACTTACCGTTTTTGAGAAAAAATATGTGCATCGCACAATAACATACATATTTTTACATATTTTCAGCTAAAAGTATGGCATAATTTGGTTTATTTTCATTTTCTCGGAAACTAGTAGGCCTAGAATTAAGATTTTTGGTTTAAAATGTTCGTAATGAATGCCTCTACAAATCTTGTTATGGTCAAAACCACGCCAGACTTACCGTTTTTGAGAAAAAATATGTGCATCGCACAATAACATACATATTTTCAGCTAAAAGTATGGCATAATTTGGTTTATTTTCATTTTCTCGGAAACTAGTAGGCCTAGAATTAAGATTTTTGGTTTAAAATGTTCGTAATGAATGCCTCTACAAATCTTGTTATGGTCAAAACCACGCCAGACTTACCGTTTTTGAGAAAAAATATGTGCATCGCACAATAACATACATATTTTCAGCTAAAAGTATGGCATAATTTGGTTTATTTTCATTTTCTCGGAAACTAGTAGGCCTAGAATTAAGATTTTTGGTTTAAAATGTTCGTAATGAATGCCTCTACAAATCTTGTTATGGTCAAAACCACGCCAGACTTACCGTTTTTGAGAAAAAATATGTGCATCGCACAATAACATACATATTTTCAGCTAAAAGTATGGCATAATTTGGTTTATTTTCATTTTCTCGGAAACTAGTTGGCCTAGAATTAAGATTTTTGGTTTAAAATGTTCGTAATGAATGCCTCTACAAATCTTGTTATGGTCAAAACCACGCCAGACTTACCGTTTTTGAGAAAAAATATGTGCATCGCACAATAACATACATATTTTTACATATTTTCAGCTAAAAGTATGGCATAATTTGGTTTATTTTCATTTTCTCGGAAACTAGTAGGCCTAGAATTAAGATTTTTGGTTTAAAATGTTCGTAATGAATGGTCAAAACCACGCCAGACTTACCGTTTTTGAAAAAAAATATGTGCATCGCACAATAACATACATATTTTCAGCTAAAAGTATGGCATAATTTGGTTTATTTTCATTTTCTCGGAAACTAGTAGGCCTAGAATTAAGATTTTTGGTTTAAAATGTTCGTAATGAATGCCTCTACAAATCTTGTTATGGTCAAAACCACGCCAGACTTACCGTTTTTGAGAAAAAATATGTGCATCGCACAATAACATACATATTTTCAGCTAAAAGTATGGCATAATTTGGTTTATTTTCATTTTCTCGGAAACTAGTAGGCCTAGAATTAAGATTTTTGGTTTAAAATGTTCGTAATGAATGCCTCTACAAATCTTGTTATGGTCAAAACCACGCCAGACTTACCGTTTTTGAGAAAAAATATGTGCATCGCACAATAACATACATATTTTCAGCTAAAAGTATGGCATAATTTGGTTTATTTTCATTTTCTCGGAAACTAGTAGGCCTAGAATTAAGATTTTTGGTTTAAAATGTTCGTAATGAATGCCTCTACAAATCTTGTTATGGTCAAAACCACGCCAGACTTACCGCTTTTGAGAAAAAATATGTGCATCGCACAATAACATACATATTTTCAGCTAAAAGTATGGCATAATTTGGTTTATTTTCATTTTCTCGGAAACTAGTAGGCCTAGAATTAAGATTTTTGGTTTAAAATGTTCGTAATGAATGCCTCTACAAATCTTGTTATGGTCAAAACCACGCCAGAATTACCGTTTTTGAGAAAAAATATGTGCATCGCACAATAACATACATATTTTCAGCTAAAAGTATGGCATAATTTGGTTTATTTTCATTTTCTCGGAAACTAGTAGGCCTAGAATTAAGATTTTTGGTTTAAAATGTTCGTAATGAATGCCTCTACAAATCTTGTTATGGTCAAAACCACGCCAGACTTACCGTTTTTGAGAAAAAATATGTGCATCGCACAATAACATACATATTTTCAGCTAAAAGTATGGCATAATTTGGTTTATTTTCATTTTCTCGGAAACTAGTAGGCCTAGAATTAAGATTTTTGGTTTAAAATGTTCGTAATGAATGCCTCTACAAATCTTGTTATGGTCAAAACCACGCCAGACTTACCGTTTTTGAGAAAAAATATGTGCATCGCACAATAACATACATATTTTCAGCTAAAAGTATGGCATAATTTGGTTTATTTTCATTTTCTCGGAAACTAGTAGGCCTAGAATTAAGATTTTTGGTTTAAAATGTTCGTAATGAATGCCTCTACAAATCTTGTTATGGTCAAAACCACGCCAGACTTACCGTTTTTGAGAAAAAATATGTGCATCGCACAATAACATACATATTTTTACATATTTTCAGCTAAAAGTATGGCATAATTTGGTTTATTTTCATTTTCTCGGAAACTAGTAGGCCTAGAATTAAGATTTTTGGTTTAAAATGTTCGTAATGAATGCCTCTACAAATCTTGTTATGGTCAAAACCACGCCAGACTTACCGTTTTTGAGAAAAAATATGTGCATCGCACAATAACATACATATTTTCAGCTAAAAGTATGGCATAATTTGGTTTATTTTCATTTTCTCGGAAACTAGTAGGCCTAGAATTAAGATTTTTGGTTTAAAATGTTCGTAATGAATGCCTCTACAAATCTTGTTATGGTCAAAACCACGCCAGACTTACCGTTTTTGAGAAAAAATATGTGCATCGCACAATAACATACATATTTTCAGCTAAAAGTATGGCATAATTTGGTTTATTTTCATTTTCTCGGAAACTAGTAGGCCTAGAATTAAGATTTTTGGTTTAAAATGTTCGTAATGAATGCCTCTACAAATCTTGTTATGGTCAAAACCACGCCAGACTTACCGTTTTTGAGAAAAAATATGTGCATCGCACAATAACATACATATTTTTACATATTTTCAGCTAAAAGTATGGCATAATTTGGTTTATTTTCATTTTCTCGGAAACTAGTAGGCCTAGAATTAAGATTTTTGGTTTAAAATGTTCGTAATGAATGCCTCTACAAATCTTGTTATGGTCAAAACCACGCCAGAATTACCGTTTTTGAGAAAAAATATGTGCATCGCACAATAACATACATATTTTCAGCTAAAAGTATGGCATAATTTGGTTTATTTTCATTTTCTCGGAAACTAGTAGGCCTAGAATTAAGATTTTTGGTTTAAAATGTTCGTAATGAATGCCTCTACAAATCTTGTTATGGTCAAAACCACGCCAGACTTACCGTTTTTGAGAAAAAATATGTGCATCGCACAATAACATACATATTTTTACATATTTTCAGCTAAAAGTATGGCATAATTTGGTTTATTTTCATTTTCTCGGAAACTAGTAGGCCTAGAATTAAGATTTTTGGTTTAAAATGTTCGTAATGAATGCCTCTACAAATCTTGTTATGGTCAAAACCACGCCAGACTTACCGTTTTTGAGAAAAAATATGTGGATCGCACAATAACATACATATTTTTACATATTTTCAGCTAAAAGTATGGCATAATTTGGTTTATTTTCATTTTCTCGGAAACTAGTAGGCCTAGAATTAAGATTTTTGGTTTAAAATGTTTGTAATGAATGCCTCTACAAATCTTGTTATGGTCAAAACCACGCCAGACTTACCGTTTTTGAGAAAAAATATGTGGATCGCACAATAACATACATATTTTTACATATTTTCAGCTAAAAGTATGGCATAATTTGGTTTATTTTCATTTTCTCGGAAACTAGTAGGCCTAGAATTAAGATTTTTGGTTTAAAATGTTCGTAATGAATGCCTCTACAAATCTTGTTATGGTCAAAACCACGCCAGACTTACCGTTTTTGAGAAAAAATATGTGCATCGCACAATAACATACATATTTTCAGCTAAAAGTATGGCATAATTTGGTTTATTTTCATTTTCTCGGAAACTAGTAGGCCTAGAATTAAGATTTTTGGTTTAAAATGTTCGTAATGAATGCCTCTACAAATCTTGTTATGGTCAAAACCACGCCAGACTTACCGTTTTTGAGAAAAAATATGTGCATCGCACAATAACATACATATTTTCAGCTAAAAGTATGGCATAATTTGGTTTATTTTCATTTTCTCGGAAACTAGTAGGCCTAGAATTAAGATTTTTGGTTTAAAATGTTCGTAATGAATGCCTCTACAAATCTTGTTATGGTCAAAACCACGCCAGACTTACCGTTTTTGAAAAAAAATATGTGCATCGCACAATAACATACATATTTTCAGCTAAAAGTATGGCATAATTTGGTTTATTTTCATTTTCTCGGAAACTAGTAGGCCTAGAATTAAGATTTTTGGTTTAAAATGTTCGTAATGAATGCCTCTACAAATCTTGTTATGGTCAAAACCACGCCAGACTTACCGTTTTTGAGAAAAAATATGTGCATCGCACAATAACATACATATTTTCAGCTAAAAGTATGGCATAATTTGGTTTATTTTCATTTTCTCGGAAACTAGTAGGCCTAGAATTAAGATTTTTGGTTTAAAATGTTCGTAATGAATGCCTCTACAAATCTTGTTATGGTCAAAACCACGCCAGACTTACCGTTTTTGAGAAAAAATATGTGCATCGCACAATAACATACATATTTTTACATATTTTCAGCTAAAAGTATGGCATAATTTGGTTTATTTTCATTTTCTCGGAAACTAGTAGGCCTAGAATTAAGATTTTTGGTTTAAAATGTTCGTAATGAATGCCTCTACAAATCTTGTTATGGTCAAAACCACGCCAGACTTACAGTTTTTGAGAAAAAATATGTGCATCGCACAATAACATACATATTTTTACATATTTTCAGCTAAAAGTATGGCATAATTTGGTTTATTTTCATTTTCTCGAAAACTAGTAGGCCTAGAATTAAGATTTTTGGTTTAAAATGTTCGTAATGAATGCCTCTACAAATCTTGTTATGGTCAAAACCACGCCAGACTTACCGTTTTTGAGAAAAAATATGTGCATCGCACAATAACATACATATTTTCAGCTAAAAGTATGGCATAATTTGGTTTATTTTCATTTTCTCGGAAACTAGTAGACCTAGAATTAAGATTTTTAGTTTAAAATGTTCGTAATGAATGCCACTACAAATCTTGTTTTTGTCAAAACCACGCCAGACTTACCGTTTTTGAGAAAAAATATGTGCATCGCACAATAACATACATATTTTCAGCTAAAAGTATGGCATAATTTGGTTTATTTTCATTTTCTCGGAAACTAGTAGGCCTAGAATTAAGATTTTTGGTTTAAAATGTTCGTAATGAATGCCTCTACAAATCTTGTTATGGTCAAAACCACGCCAGACTTACCGTTTTTGAGAAAAAATATGTGCATCGCACAATAACATACATATTTTTACATATTTTCAGCTAAAAGTATGGCATAATTTGGTTTATTTTCATTTTCTCGGAAACTAGTAGGCCTAGAATTAAGATTTTTGGTTTAAAATGTTCGTAATGAATGCCTCTACAAATCTTGTTATGGTCAAAACCACGCCAGACTTACCGTTTTTGAGAAAAAATATGTGCATCGCACAATAACATACATATTTTTACATATTTTCAGCTAAAAGTATGGCATAATTTGGTTTATTTTCATTTTCTCGGAAACTAGTAGGCCTAGAATTAAGATTTTTGGTTTAAAATGTTCGTAATGAATGCCTCTACAAATCTTGTTATGGTCAAAACCACGCCAGACTTACCGTTTTTGAGAAAAAATATGTGCATCGCACAATAACATACATATTTTCAGCTAAAAGTATGGCATAATTTGGTTTATTTTCATTTTCTCGGAAACTAGTAGGCCTAGAATTAAGATTTTTGGTTTAAAATGTTCGTAATGAATGCCTCTACAAATCTTGTTATGGTCAAAACCACGCCAGACTTACCGTTTTTGAGAAAAAATATGTGCATCGCACAATAACATACATATTTTCAGCTAAAAGTATGGCATAATTTGGTTTATTTTCATTTTCTCGGAAACTAGTAGGCCTAGAATTAAGATTTTTGGTTTAAAATGTTCGTAATGAATGCCTCTACAAATCTTGTTATGGTCAAAACCACGCCAGACTTACCGTTTTTGAGAAAAAATATGTGCATCGCACAATAACATACATATTTTCAGCTAAAAGTATGGCATAATTTGGTTTATTTTCATTTTCTCGGAAACTAGTAGGCCTAGAATTAAGATTTTTGGTTTAAAATGTTCGTAATGAATGCCTCTACAAATCTTGTTATGGTCAAAACCACGCCAGACTTACCGTTTTTGAGAAAAAATATGTGCATCGCACAATAACATACATATTTTTACATATTTTCAGCTAAAAGTATGGCATAATTTGGTTTATTTTCATTTTCTCGGAAACTAGTAGGCCTAGAATTAAGATTTTTGGTTTAAAATGTTCGTAATGAATGCCTCTACAAATCTTGTTATGGTCAAAACCACGCCAGACTTACAGTTTTTGAGAAAAAATATGTGCATCGCACAATAACATACATATTTTTACATATTTTCAGCTAAAAGTATGGCATAATTTGGTTTATTTTCATTTTCTCGAAAACTAGTAGGCCTAGAATTAAGATTTTTGGTTTAAAATGTTCGTAATGAATGCCTCTACAAAAAACTAGTAGGCCTAGAATTAAGATTTTTGGTTTAAAATGTTCGTAATGAATGCCTCTACAAATCTTGTTATGGTCAAAACCACGCCAGACTTACCGTTTTTGAGAAAAAATATGTGCATCGCACAATAACATACATATTTTCAGCTAAAAGTATGGCATAATTTGGTTTATTTTCATTTTCTCGGAAACTAGTAGGCCTAGAATTAAGATTTTTGGTTTAAAATGTTCGTAATGAATGCCTCTACAAATCTTGTTATGGTCAAAACCACGCCAGACTTACCGTTTTTGAGAAAAAATATGTGCATCGCACAATAACATACATATTTTCAGCTAAAAGTATGGCATAATTTGGTTTATTTTCATTTTCTCGGAAACTAGTAGGCCTAGAATTAAGATTTTTGGTTTAAAATGTTCGTAATGAATGCCTCTACAAATCTTGTTATGGTCAAAACCACGCCAGACTTACCGTTTTTGAGAAAAAATATGTGCATCGCACAATAACATACATATTTTTACATATTTTCAGCTAAAAGTATGGCATAATTTGGTTTATTTTCATTTTCTCGGAAACTAGTAGGCCTAGAATTAAGATTTTTGGTTTAAAATGTTCGTAATGAATGCCTCTACAAATCTTGTTATGGTCAAAACCACGCCAGACTTACCGTTTTTGAGAAAAAATATGTGCATCGCACAATAACATACATATTTTTACATATTTTCAGCTAAAAGTATGGCATAATTTCGTTTATTTTCATTTTCTCGGAAACTAGTAGGCCTAGAATTAAGATTTTTGGTTTAAAATGTTCGTAATGAATGCCTCTACAAATCTTGTTATGGTCAAAACCACGCCAGACTTACCGTTTTTGAGAAAAAATATGTGCATCGCACAATAACATACATATTTTTACATATTTTCAGCTAAAAGTATGGCATAATTTGGTTTATTTTCATTTTCTCGGAAACTAGTAGGCCTAGAATTAAGATTTTTGGTTTAAAATGTTCGTAATGAATGCCTCTACAAATCTTGTTATGATCAAAACCACGCCAGACTTACCGTTTTTGAGAAAAAATATGTGCATCGCACAATAACATACATATTTTCAGCTAAAAGTATGGCATAATTTGGTTTATTTTCATTTTCTCGGAAACTAGTAGGCCTAGAATTAAGATTTTTGGTTTAAAATGTTCGTAATGAATGGTCAAAACCACGCCAGACTTACCGTTTTTGAAAAAAAATATGTGCATCGCACAATAACATACATATTTTCAGCTAAAAGTATGGCATAATTTGGTTTATTTTCATTTTCTCGGAAACTAGTAGGCCTAGAATTAAGATTTTTGGTTTAAAATGTTCGTAATGAATGCCTCTACAAATCTTGTTATGGTCAAAACCACGCCAGACTTACCGTTTTTGAGAAAAAATATGTGCATCGCACAATAACATACATATTTTCAGCTAAAAGTATGGCATAATTTGGTTTATTTTCATTTTCTCGGAAACTAGTAGGCCTAGAATTAAGATTTTTGGTTTAAAATGTTCGTAATGAATGCCTCTACAAATCTTGTTATGGTCAAAACCACGCCAGACTTACCGTTTTTGAGAAAAAATATGTGCATCGCACAATAACATACATATTTTCAGCTAAAAGTATGGCATAATTTGGTTTATTTTCATTTTCTCGGAAACTAGTAGGCCTAGAATTAAGATTTTTGGTTTAAAATGTTCGTAATGAATGCCTCTACAAATCTTGTTATGGTCAAAACCACGCCAGACTTACCGTTTTTGAGAAAAAATATGTGCATCGCACAATAACATACATATTTTTACATATTTTCAGCTAAAAGTATGGCATAATTTGGTTTATTTTCATTTTCTCGGAAACTAGTAGGCCTAGAATTAAGATTTTTGGTTTAAAATGTTCGTAATGAATGCCTCTACAAATCTTGTTATGGTCAAAACCACGCCAGACTTACCGTTTTTGAGAAAAAATATGTGCATCGCACAATAACATACATATTTTTACATATTTTCAGCTAAAAGTATGGCATAATTTGGTTTATTTTCATTTTCTCGGAAACTAGTAGGCCTAGAATTAAGATTTTTGGTTTAAAATGTTCGTAATGAATGCCTCTACAAATCTTGTTATGGTCAAAACCACGCCAGACTTACCGTTTTTGAGAAAAAATATGTGCATCGCACAATAACATACATATTTTCAGCTAAAAGTATGGCATAATTTGGTTTATTTTCATTTTCTCGGAAACTAGTAGGCCTAGAATTAAGATTTTTGGTTTAAAATGTTCGTAATGAATGCCTCTACAAATCTTGTTATGGTCAAAACCACGCCAGACTTACCGTTTTTGAGAAAAAATATGTGCATCGCACAATAACATACATATTTTCAGCTAAAAGTATGGCATAATTTGGTTTATTTTCATTTTCTCGGAAACTAGTAGGCCTAGAATTAAGATTTTTGGTTTAAAATGTTCGTAATGAATGCCTCTACAAATCTTGTTATGGTCAAAACCACGCCAGACTTACCGTTTTTGAGAAAAAATATGTGTATCGCACAATAACATACATATTTTTACATATTTTCAGCTAAAAGTATGGCATAATTTGGTTTATTTTCATTTTCTCGGAAACTAGTAGGCCTAGAATTAAGATTTTTGGTTTAAAATGTTCGTAATGAATGCCTCTACAAATCTTGTTATGGTCAAAACCACGCCAGACTTACCGTTTTTGAGAAAAAATATGTGCATCGCACAATAACATACATATTTTTACATATTTTCAGCTAAAAGTATGGCATAATTTGGTTTATTTTCATTTTCTCGGAAACTAGTAGGCCTAGAATTAAGATTTTTGGTTTAAAATGTTCGTAATGAATGAATCTACAAATCTTGTTATGGTCAAAACCACGCCAGACTTACCGTTTTTGAGAAAAAATATGTGCATCGCACAATAACATACATATTTTTACATATTTTCAGCTAAAAGTATGGCATAATTTGGTTTATTTTCATTTTCTCGGAAACTAGTAGGCCTAGAATTAAGATTTTTGGTTTAAAATGTTCGTAATGAATGCCTCTACAAATCTTGTTATGGTCAAAACCACGCCAGACTTACCGTTTTTGAGAAAAAATATGTGCATCGCACAATAACATACATATTTTCAGCTAAAAGTATGGCATAATTTGGTTTATTTTCATTTTCTCGGAAACTAGTAGGCCTAGAATTAAGATTTTTGGTTTAAAATGTTCATAATGAATGCCTCTACAAATCTTGTTATGGTCAAAACCACGCCAGACCTACCGTTTTTGAGAAAAAATATGTGCATCGCACAATAACATACATATTTTTACATATTTTCAGCTAAAAGTATGGCATAATTTGGTTTATTTTCATTTTCTCGGAAACTAGTAGGCCTAGAATTAAGATTTTCGGTTTAAAATGTTCGTAATGAATGCCTCTACAAATCTTGTTATGGTCAAAACCACGCCACACTTACCGTTTTTGAGAAAAAATATGTGCATCGCACAATAACATACATATTTTCAGCTAAAAGTATGGCATAATTTGGTTTATTTTCATTTTCTCGGAAACTAGTAGGCCTAGAATTAAGATTTTTGGTTTAAAATGTTCGTAATGAATGCCTCTACAAATCTTGTTATGGTCAAAACCACGCCAGACTTACCGTTTTTGAGAAAAAATATGTGCATCGCACAATAACATACATATTTTCAGCTAAAAGTATGGCATAATTTGGTTTATTTTCATTTTCTCGGAAACTAGTAGGCCTAGAATTAAAATTTTTGGTTTAAAATGTTCGTAATGAATGCCTCTACAAATCTTGTTATGGTCAAAACCACGCCAGACTTACCGTTTTTGAGAAAAAATATGTGCATCGCACAATAACATACATATTTTTACATATTTTTAGCTAAAAGTATGGCATAATTTGGTTTATTTTCATTTTCTCGGAAACTAGTAGGCCTAGAATTAAGATTTTTGGTTTAAAATGTTCGTAATGAATGCCTCTACAAATCTTGTTATGGTCAAAACCACGCCAGACTTACCGTTTTTGAGAAAAAATATGTGCATCGCACAATAACATACATATTTTCAGCTAAAAGTATGGCATAATTTGGTTTATTTTCATTTTCTCGGAAACTAGTAGGCCTAGAATTAAGATTTTTGGTTTAAAATGTTCGTAATGAATGCCTCTACAAATCTTGTTATGGTCAAAACCACGCCAGACTTACCGTTTTTGAGAAAAAATATGTGCATCGCACAATAACATACATATTTTCAGCTAAAAGTATGGCATAATTTGGTTTATTTTCATTTTCTCGGAAACTAGTAGGCCTAGAATTAAGATTTTTGGTTTAAAATGTTCGTAATGAATGCCTCTACAAATCTTGTTATGGTCAAAACCACGCCAGACTTACCGTTTTTGAGAAAAAATATGTGCATCGCACAATAACATACATATTTTTACATATTTTCAGCTAAAAGTATGGCATAATTTGGTTTATTTTCATTTTCTCGGAAACTAGTAGGCCTAGAATTAAGATTTTTGGTTTAAAATGTTCGTAATGAATGGTCAAAACCACGCCAGACTTACCGTTTTTGAAAAAAAATATGTGCATCGCACAATAACATACATATTTTCAGCTAAAAGTATGGCATAATTTGGTTTATTTTCATTTTCTCGGAAACTAGTAGGCCTAGAATTAAGATTTTTGGTTTAAAATGTTCGTAATGAATGCCTCTACAAATCTTGTTATGGTCAAAACCACGCCAGACTTACCGTTTTTGAGAAAAAATATGTGCATCGCACAATAACATACATATTTTCAGCTAAAAGTATGGCATAATTTGGTTTATTTTCATTTTCTCGGAAACTAGTAGGCCTAGAATTAAGATTTTTGGTTTAAAATGTTCGTAATGAATGCCTCTACAAATCTTGTTATGGTCAAAACCACGCCAGACTTACCGTTTTTGAGAAAAAATATGTGCATCGCACAATAACATACATATTTTCAGCTAAAAGTATGGCATAATTTGGTTTATTTTCATTTTCTCGGAAACTAGTAGGCCTAGAATTAAGATTTTTGGTTTAAAATGTTCGTAATGAATGCCTCTACAAATCTTGTTATGGTCAAAACCACGCCAGACTTACCGTTTTTGAGAAAAAATATGTGCATCGCACAATAACATACATATTTTTACATATTTTCAGCTAAAAGTATGGCATAATTTTGTTTATTTTCATTTTCTCGGAAACTAGTAGGCCTAGAATTAAGATTTTTGGTTTAAAATGTTCGTAATGAATGCCTCTACAAATCTTGTTATGGTCAAAACCACGCCAGACTTACCGTTTTTGAGAAAAAATATGTGCATGGCATAACATACATATTTTTACATATTTTCAGCTAAAGGTATGGCATAATTTGGTTTATTTTCATTTTCTCGGAAACTAGTAGGCCTAGAATTAAGATTTTTGGTTTAAAATGTTCGTAATGAATGCCTCTACAAATCTTGTTATGGTCAAAACCACGCCAGACTTACCGTTTTTGAGAAAAAATATGTGCATCGCACAATAACATACATATTTTCAGCTAAAAGTATGGCATAATTTGGTTTATTTTCATTTTCTCGGAAACTAGTAGGCCTAGAATTAAGATTTTTGGTTTAAAATGTTCGTAATGAATGCCTCTACAAATCTTGTTATGGTCAAAACCACGCCAGACTTACCGTTTTTGAGAAAAAATATGTGCATCGCACAATAACATACATATTTTCAGCTAAAAGTATGGCATAATTTGGTTTATTTTCATTTTCTCGGAAACTAGTAGGCCTAGAATTAAGATTTTTGGTTTAAAATGTTCGTAATGAATGCCTCTACAAATCTTGTTATGGTCAAAACCACGCCAGACTTACCGTTTTTGAGAAAAAATATGTGCATCGCACAATAACATACATATTTTCAGCTAAAAGTATGGCATAATTTGGTTTATTTTCATTTTCTCGGAAACTAGTAGGCCTAGAATTAAGATTTTTGGTTTAAAATGTTCGTAATAAATGCCTCTACAAATCTTGTTATGGTCAAAACCACGCCAGACTTACCGTTTTTGAGAAAAAATATGTGCATCGCACAATAACATACATATTTTCAGCTAAAAGTATGGCATAATTTGGTTTATTTTCATTTTCTCGGAAACTAGTAGGCCTAGAATTAAGATTTTTGGTTTAAAATGTTCGTAATGAATGCCTCTACAAATCTTGTTATGGTCAAAACCACGCCAGACTTACCGTTTTTGAGAAAAAATATGTGCATCGCACAATAACATACATATTTTTACATATTTTCAGCTAAAAGTATGGCATAATTTGGTTTATTTTCATTTTCTCGGAAACTAGTAGGCCTAGAATTAAGATTTTTGGTTTAAAATGTTCGTAATGAATGCCTCTACAAATCTTGTTATGGTCAAAACCACGCCAGACTTACCGTTTTTGAGAAAAAATATGTGCATCGCACAATAACATACATATTTTCAGCTAAAAGTATGGCATAATTTGGTTTATTTTCATTTTCTCGGAAACTAGTAGGCCTAGAATTAAGATTTTTGGTTTAAAATGTTCGTAATGAATGCCTCTACAAATCTTGTTATGGTCAAAACCACGCCAGACTTACAGTTTTTGAGAAAAAATATGTGCATCGCACAATAACATACATATTTTTACATATTTTCAGCTAAAAGTATGGCATAATTTGGTTTATTTTCATTTTCTCGGAAACTAGTAGGCCTAGAATTAAGATTTTTGGTTTAAAATGTTCGTAATGAATGCCTCTACAAATCTTGTTATGGTCAAAACCACGCCAGACTTACCGTTTTTGAGAAAAAATATGTGCATCGCACAATAACATACATATTTTCAGCTAAAAGTATGGCATAATTTGGTTTATTTTCATTTTCTCGGAAACTAGTAGGCCTAGAATTAAGATTTTTGGTTTAAAATGTTCGTAATGAATGCCTCTACAAATCTTGTTATGGTCAAAACCACGCCAGACTTACCGTTTTTGAGAAAAAATATGTGCATCGCACAATAACATACATATTTTCAGCTAAAAGTATGGCATAATTTGGTTTATTTTCATTTTCTCGGAAACTAGTAGGCCTAGAATTAAGATTTTTGGTTTAAAATGTTCGTAATGAATGCCTCTACAAATCTTGTTATGGTCAAAACCACGCCAGACTTACCGTTTTTGAGAAAAAATATGTGCATCGCACAATAACATACATATTTTTACATATTTTTAGCTAAAAGTATGGCATAATTTGGTTTATTTTCATTTTCTCGGAAACTAGTAGGCCTAGAATTAAGATTTTTGGTTTAAAATGTTCGTAATGAATGCCTCTACAAATCTTGTTATGGTCAAAACCACGCCAGACTTACCGTTTTTGAGAAAAAATATGTGCATCGCACAATAACATACATATTTTCAGCTAAAAGTATGGCATAATTTGGTTTATTTTCATTTTCTCGGAAACTAGTAGGCCTAGAATTAAGATTTTTGGTTTAAAATGTTCGTAATGAATGCCTCTACAAATCTTGTTATGGTCAAAACCACGCCAGACTTACCGTTTTTGAGAAAAAATATGTGCATCGCACAATAACATACATATTTTCAGCTAAAAGTATGGCATAATTTGGTTTATTTTCATTTTCTCGGAAACTAGTAGGCCTAGAATTAAGATTTTTGGTTTAAAATGTTCGTAATGAATGCCTCTACAAATCTTGTTATGGTCAAAACCACGCCAGACTTACCGTTTTTGAGAAAAAATATGTGCATCGCACAATAACATACATATTTTTACATATTTTCAGCTAAAAGTATGGCATAATTTGGTTTATTTTCATTTTCTCGGAAACTAGTAGGCCTAGAATTAAGATTTTTGGTTTAAAATGTTCGTAATGAATGCCTCTACAAATCTTGTTATGGTCAAAACCACGCCAGACTTACCGTTTTTGAGAAAAAATATGTGCATCCCACAATAACATACATATTTTTACATATTTTCAGCTAAAAGTATGGCATAATTTGGTTTATTTTCATTTTCTCGGAAACTAGTAGGCCTAGAATTAAGATTTTTGGTTTAAAATGTTCGTAATGAATGCCTCTACAAATCTTGTTATGGTCAAAACCACGCCAGACTTACAGTTTTTGAGAAAAAATATGTGCATCGCACAATAACATACATATTTTTACATATTTTCAGCTAAAAGTATGGCATAATTTGGTTTATTTTAATTTTCTCGGAAACTAGTAGGCCTAGAATTAAGATTTTTGACATATTTTCAGCTAAAAGTATGGCATAATTTGGTTTATTTTCATTTTCTCGGAAACTAGTAGGCCTAGAATTAAGATTTTTGGTTTAAAATGTTCGTAATGAATGCCTCTACAAATCTTGTTATGGTCAAAACCACGCCAGACTTACCGTTTTTGAGAAAAAATATGTGCATCGCACAATAACATACATATTTTTACATATTTTCAGCTAAAAGTATGGCATAATTTTGTTTATTTTCATTTTCTCGGAAACTAGTAGGCCTAGAATTAAGATTTTTGGTTTAAAATGTTCGTAATGAATGCCTCTACAAATCTTGTAATGGTCAAAACCACGCCAGACTTACCGTTTTTGAGAAAAAATATGTGCATCGCACAATAACATACATATTTTCAGCTAAAAGTATGGCATAATTTGGTTTATTTTCATTTTCTCGGAAACTAGTAGGCCTAGAATTAAGATTTTTGGTTAAAAATGTTCGTAATGAATGCCTCTACAAATCTTGTTATGGTCAAAACCACGCCAGACTTACCGTTTTTGAGAAAAAATATGTGCATCGCACAATAACATACATATTTTCAGCTAAAAGTATGGCATAATTTGGTTTATTTTCATTTTCTCGGAAACTAGTAGGCCTAGAATTAAGATTTTTGGTTTAAAATGTTCGTAATGAATGCCTCTACAAATCTTGTTATGGTCAAAACCACGCCAGACTTACCGTTTTTGAGAAAAAATATGTGCATCGCACAATAACATACATATTTTTACATATTTTTAGCTAAAAGTATGGCATAATTTGGTTTATTTTCATTTTCTCGGAAACTAGTAGGCCTAGAATTAAGATTTTTGGTTTAAAATGTTCGTAATGAATGCCTCTACAAATCTTGTTATGGTCAAAACCACGCCAGACTTACCGTTTTTGAGAAAAAATATGTGCATCGCACAATAACATACATATTTTCAGCTAAAAGTATGGCATAATTTGGTTTATTTTCATTTTCTCGGAAACTAGTAGGCCTAGAATTAAGATTTTTGGTTTAAAATGTTCGTAATGAATGCCTCTACAAATCTTGTTATGGTCAAAACCACGCCAGACTTACCGTTTTTGAGAAAAAATATGTGCATCGCACAATAACATACATATTTTCAGCTAAAAGTATGGCATAATTTGGTTTATTTTCATTTTCTCGGAAACTAGTAGGCCTAGAATTAAGATTTTTGGTTTAAAATGTTCGTAATGAATGCCTCTACAAATCTTGTTATGGTCAAAACCACGCCAGACTTACCGTTTTTGAGAAAAAATATGTGCATCGCACAATAACATACATATTTTTACATATTTTCAGCTAAAAGTATGGCATAATTTGGTTTATTTTCATTTTCTCGGAAACTAGTAGGCCTAGAATTAAGATTTTTGGTTTAAAATGTTCGTAATGAATGCCTCTACAAATCTTGTTATGGTCAAAACCACGCCAGACTTACCGTTTTTGAGAAAAAATATGTGCATCCCACAATAACATACATATTTTTACATATTTTCAGCTAAAAGTATGGCATAATTTGGTTTATTTTCATTTTCTCGGAAACTAGTAGGCCTAGAATTAAGATTTTTGGTTTAAAATGTTCGTAATGAATGCCTCTACAAATCTTGTTATGGTCAAAACCACGCCAGACTTACAGTTTTTGAGAAAAAATATGTGCATCGCACAATAACATACATATTTTTACATATTTTCAGCTAAAAGTATGGCATAATTTGGTTTATTTTCATTTTCTCGGAAACTAGTAGGCCTAGAATTAAGATTTTTGGTTTAAAATGTTCGTAATGAATGCCTCTACAAATCTTGTTATGGTCAAAACCACGCCAGACTTACCGTTTTTGAGAAAAAATATGTGCATCGCACAATAACATACATATTTTTACATATTTTCAGCTAAAAGTATGGCATAATTTGGTTTATTTTCATTTTCTCGGAAACTAGTAGGCCTAGAATTAAGATTTTTGGTTTAAAATGTTCGTAATGAATGCCTCTACAAATCTTGTTATGGTCAAAACCACGCCAGACTTACCGTTTTTGAGAAAAAATATGTGCATCGCACAATAACATACATATTTTTACATATTTTCAGCTAAAAGTATGGCATAATTTTGTTTATTTTCCTTTTCTCGGAAACTAGTAGGCCTAGAATTAAGATTTTTGGTTTAAAATGTTCGTAATGAATGCCTCTACAAATCTTGTAATGGTCAAAACCACGCCAGACTTACCGTTTTTGAGAAAAAATATGTGCATCGCACAATAACATACATATTTTCAGCTAAAAGTATGGCATAATTTGGTTTATTTTCATTTTCTCGGAAACTAGTAGGCCTAGAATTAAGATTTTTGGTTTAAAATGTTCGTAATGAATGCCTCTACAAATCTTGTTATGGTCAAAACCACGCCAGACTTACCGTTTTTGAGAAAAAATATGTGCATCGCACAATAACATACATATTTTCAGCTAAAAGTATGGCATAATTTGGTTTATTTTCATTTTCTCGGAAACTAGTAGGCCTAGAATTAAGATTTTTGGTTTAAAATGTTCGTAATG
This sequence comes from Myathropa florea, assembly GCA_930367185.1. Taxonomy (NCBI): domain Eukaryota; kingdom Metazoa; phylum Arthropoda; class Insecta; order Diptera; family Syrphidae; genus Myathropa; species Myathropa florea. The sequence continues at coordinate 112,059,818 of OV884002.1, forward strand.
AATGCCTCTACAAATCTTGTTATGGTCAAAACCACGCCAGACTTACCGTTTTTGAGAAAAAATATGTGCATCGCACAATAACATACATATTTTCAGCTAAAAGTATGGCATAATTTGGTTTATTTTCATTTTCTCGGAAACTAGTAGGCCTAGAATTAAGATTTTTGGTTTAAAATGTTCGTAATGAATGCCTCTACAAATCTTGTTATGGTCAAAACCACGCCAGACTTACCGTTTTTGAGAAAAAATATGTGCATCGCACAATAACATACATATTTTTACATATTTTCAGCTAAAAGTATGGCATAATTTGGTTTATTTTCATTTTCTCGGAAACTAGTAGGCCTAGAATTAAGATTTTTGGTTTAAAATGTTCGTAATGAATGCCTCTACAAATCTTGTTATGGTCAAAACCACGCCAGACTTACCGTTTTTGAGAAAAAATATGTGCATCGCACAATAACATACATATTTTCAGCTAAAAGTATGGCATAATTTGGTTTATTTTCATTTTCTCGGAAACTAGTAGGCCTAGAATTAAGATTTTTGGTTTAAAATGTTCGTAATGAATGCCTCTACAAATCTTGTTATGGTCAAAACCACGCCAGACTTACCGTTTTTGAGAAAAAATATGTGCATCGCACAATAACATACATATTTTTACATATTTTCAGCTAAAAGTATGGCATAATTTGGTTTATTTTCATTTTCTCGGAAACTAGTAGGCCTAGAATTAAGATTTTTGGTTTAAAATGTTCGTAATGAATGCCTCTACAAATCTTGTTACGGTCAAAACCACGCCAGACTTACCGTTTTTGAGAAAAAATATGTGCATCGCACAATAACATACATATTTTCAGCTAAAAGTATGGCATAATTTGGTTTATTTTCATTTTCTCGGAAACTAGTAGGCCTAGAATTAAGATTTTTGGTTTAAAATGTTCGTAATGAATGCCTCTACAAATCTTGTTATGGTCAAAACCACGCCAGACTTACCGTTTTTGAGAAAAAATATGTGCATCGCACAATAACATTCATATTTTCAGCTAAAAGTATGGCATAATTTGGTTTATTTTCATTTTCTCGGAAACTAGTAGGCCTAGAATTAAGATTTTTGGTTTAAAATGTTCGTAATGAATGCCTCTACAAATCTTGTTATGGTCAAAACCACGCCAGAATTACCGTTTTTGAGAAAAAATATGTGCATCGCACAATAACATACATATTTTTACATATTTTCAGCTAAAAGTATGGCATAATTTGGTTTATTTTCATTTTCTCGGAAACTAGTAGGCCTAGAATTAAGATTTTTGGTTTAAAATGTTCGTAATGAATGCCTCTACAAATCTTGTTATGGTCAAAACCACGCCAGACTTACCGTTTTTGAGAAAAAATATGTGCATCGCACAATAACATACATATTTTCAGCTAAAAGTATGGCATAATTTGGTTTATTTTCATTTTCTCGGAAACTAGTAGGCCTAGAATTAAGATTTTTGGTTTAAAATGTTCGTAATGAATGCCTCTACAAATCTTGTTATGGTCAAAACCACGCCAGACTTACCGTTTTTGAGAAAAAATATGTGCATCGCACAATAACATACATATTTTTACATATTTTCAGCTAAAAGTATTGCATAATTTGGTTTATTTTCATTTTCTCGGAAACTAGTAGGCCTAGAATTAAGATTTTTGGTTTAAAATGTTCGTAATGAATGCCTCTACAAATCTTGTTATGGTCAAAACCACGCCAGACTTACCGTTTTTGAGAAAAAATATGTGCATCGCACAATAACATACATATTTTCAGCTAAAAGTATGGCATAATTTGGTTTATTTTCATTTTCTCGGAAACTAGTAGGCCTAGAATTAAGATTTTTGGTTTAAAATGTTCGTAATGAATGCCTCTACAAATCTTGTTATGGTCAAAACCACGCCAGACTTACCGTTTTTGAGAAAGAATATGTGCATCGCACAATAACATACATATTTTCAGCTAAAAGTATGGCATAATTAGGTTTATTTTCATTTTCTCGGAAACTAGTAGGCCTAGAATTAAGATTTTTGGTTTAAAATGTTCGTAATGAATGCCTCTACAAATCTTGTTATGGTCAAAACCACGCCAGACTTACCGTTTTTGAGAAAAAATATGTGCATCGCACAATAACATACATATTTTCAGCTAAAAGTATGGCATAATTTGGTTTATTTTCATTTTCTCGGAAACTAGTAGGCCTAGAATTAAGATTTTTGGTTTAAAATGTTCGTAATGAATGCCTCTACAAATCTTGTTATGGTCAAAACCACGCCAGACCTACCGTTTTTGAGAAAAAATATGTGCATCGCACAATAACATACATATTTTTACATATTTTCAGCTAAAAGTATGGCATAATTTGGTTTATTTTCATTTTCTCGGAAACTAGTAGGCCTAGAATTAAGATTTTTGGCTTAAAATGTTCGTAATGAATGCCTCTACAAATCTTGTTATGGTCAAAACCACGCCAGACTTACCGTTTTTGAGAAAAAATATGTGCATCGCACAATAACATACATATTTTCAGCTAAAAGTATGGCATAATTTGGTTTATTTTCATTTTCTCGGAAACTAGTAGGCCTAGAATTAAGATTTTTGGTTTAAAATGTTCGTAATGAATGCCTCTACAAATCTTGTTATGGTCAAAACCACGCCAGACTTACCGTTTTTGAGAAAAAATATGTGCATCGCACAATAACATACATATTTTTACATATTTTCAGCTAAAAGTATGGCATAATTTGGTTTATTTTCATTTTCTCGGAAACTAGTAGGCCTAGAATTAAGATTTTTGGTTTAAAATGTTCGTAATGAATGCCTCTACAAATCTTGTTATGGTCAAAACCACGCCAGACTTACCGTTTTTGAGAAAAAATATGTGCATCGCACAATAACATACATATTTTCAGCTAAAAGTATGGCATAATTTGGTTTATTTTCATTTTCTCGGAAACTAGTAGGCCTAGAATTAAGATTTTTGGTTTAAAATGTTCGTAATGAATGCCTCTACAAATCTTGTTATGGTCAAAACCACGCCAGACTTACCGTTTTTGAGAAAAAATATGTGCATCGCACAATAACATACATATTTTCAGCTAAAAGTATGGCATAATTTGGTTTATTTTCATTTTCTCGGAAACTAGTAGGCCTAGAATTAAGATTTTTGGTTTAAAATGTTCGTAATGAATGCCTCTACAAATCTTGTTATGGTCAAAACCACGCCAGACTTACCGTTTTTGAGAAAAAATATGTGCATCGCACAATAACATACATATTTTCAGCTAAAAGTATGGCATAATTTGGTTTATTTTCATTTTCTCGGAAACTAGTAGGCCTAGAATTAAGATTTTTGGCTTAAAATGTTTGTAATGAATGCCTCTACAAATCTTGTTATGGTCAAAACCACGCCAGACTTACCGTTTTTGAGAAAAAATATGTGCATCGCACAATAACATACATATTTTCAGCTAAAAGTATGGCATAATTTGGTTTATTTTCATTTTCTCGGAAACTAGTAGGCCTAGAATTAAGATTTTTGGTTTAAAATGTTCGTAATGAATGCCTCTACAAATCTTGTTATGGTCAAAACCACGCCAGACTTACCGTTTTTGAGAAAAAATGTGTGCATCGCACAATAACATACATATTTTCAGCTAAAAGTATGGCATAATTTGGTTTATTTTAATTTTCTCGGAAACTAGTGGGCCTAGAATTAAGATTTTTGGTTTAAAATGTTCGTAATGAATGCTTCTACAAATCTTGTTATGGTCAAAACCACGCCAGACTTACTGTTTTTGAGAAAAAATGTGTGCATCGCACAATAACATACATATTTTTACATATTTTCTGCTAAAAGTATGGCATAATTTGGTTTATTTTCATTTTCTCGGAAACTAGTAGGCCTAGAATTAAGATTTTTGGTTTAAAATGTTCGTAATGAATGCCTCTACAAATCTTGTTATGGTCAAAACCACGCCAGACTTACAGTTTTTGAGAAAAAATATGTGCATCGCACAATAACATACATATTTTCAGCTAAAAGTATGGCATAATTTGGTTTATTTTCATTTTCTCGGAAACTAGTAGGCCTAGAATTAAGACTTTTGGTTTAAAATGTTCGTAATGAATACCTCTACAAATCTTGTTGTGGTCAAATCCACGCCAGACTTACCGTTTTTGAGAAAAAATATGTGCATCGCACAATAACATACATATTTTCAGCTAAAAGTATGGCATAATTTGGTTTATTTTCATTTTCTCGGAAACTAGTAGGCCTAGAATTAAGATTTTTGGTTTAAAATGTTCGTAATGAATGCCTCTACAAATCTTGTTATGGTCAAAACCACGCCAGACTTACCGTTTTTGAGAAAAAATATGTGCATCGCACAATAACATACATATTTTCAGCTAAAAGTATGGCATAATTTGGTTTATTTTCATTTTCTCGGAAACTAGTAGGCCTAGAATTAAGATTTTTGGTTTAAAATGTTCGTAATGAATGCCTCTACAAATCTTGTTATGGTCAAAACCACGCCAGACTTACCGTTTTTGAGAAAAAAATATGTGCATCGCACAATAACATACATATTTTCAGCTAAAAGTATGGCATAATTTGGTTTATTTTCATTTTCTCGGAAACTAGTAGGCCTAGAATTAAGATTTTTGGTTTAAAATGTTCGTAATGAATGCCTCTACAAATCTTGTTATGGTCAAAACCACGCCAGACTTACCGTTTTTGAGAAAAAATATGTGCATCGCACAATAACATACATATTTTTACATATTTTCAGCTAAAAGTATGGCATAATTTGGTTTATTTTCATTTTCTCGGAAACTAGTAGGCCTAGAATTAAGATTTTTGGTTTAAAATGTTCGTAATGAATGCCTCTACAAATCTTGTTATGGTCAAAACCACGCCAGACTTACCGTTTTTGAGAAAAAATATGTGCATCGCACAATAACATACATATTTTCAGCTAAAAGTATGGCATAATTTGGTTTATTTTCATTTTCTCTTAAACTAGTAGGCCTAGAATTAAGATTTTTGGTTTAAAATGTTCGTAATGAATGCCTCTACAAATCTTGTTATGGTCAAAACCACGCCAGACTTACCGTTTTTGAGAAAAAATATGTGCATCGCACAATAACATACATATTTTCAGCTAAAAGTATGGCATAATTTGGTTTATTTTCATTTTCTCGGAAACTAGTGGGCCTAGAATTAAGATTTTTGGTTTAAAATGTTCGTAATGAATGCTTCTACAAATCTTGTTATGGTCAAAACCACGCCAGACTTACTGTTTTTGAGAAAAAATGTGTGCATCGCACAATAACATACATATTTTTACATATTTTCAGCTAAAAGTATGGCATAATTTGGTTTATTTTCATTTTCTCGGAAACTAGTAGGCCTAGAATTAAGATTTTTGGTTTAAAATGTTCGCAATGAATGCCTCTACAAATCTTGTTATGGTCAAAACCACGCCAGACTTACCGTTTTTGAGAAAAAATATGTGCATCGCACAATAACATACATATTTTCAGCTAAAAGTATGGCATAATTTGGTTTATTTTCATTTTCTCGGAAACTAGTAGGCCTAGAATAAAGATTTTTGGTTTAAAATGTTCGTAATGAATGCCTCTACAAATCTTGTTATGGTCAAAACCACGCCAGACTTACCGTTTTTGAGAAAAAATATGTGCATCGCACAATAACATACATATTTTTACATATTTTCAGCTAAAAGTATGGCATAATTTGGTTTATTTTCATTTTCTCGGAAACTAGTAGGCCTAGAATTAAGATTTTTGGTTTAAAATGTTCGTAATGAATGCCTCTACAAATCTTGTTATGGTCAAAACCACGCCAGACTTACCGTTTTTGAGAAAAAATATGTGCATCGCACAATAACATACATATTTTCAGCTAAAAGTATGGCATAATTTGGTTTATTTTCATTTTCTCGGAAACTAGTGGGCCTAGAATTAAGATTTTTGGTTTAAAATGTTCGTAATGAATGCTTCTACAAATCTTGTTATGGTCAAAACCACGCCAGACTTACTGTTTTTGAGAAAAAATGTGTGCATCGCACAATAACATACATATTTTTACATATTTTCAGCTAAAAGTATGGCATAATTTGGTTTATTTTCATTTTCTCGGAAACTAGTAGGCCTAGAATTAAGATTTTTGGTTTAAAATGTTCGTAATGAATGCCTCTACAAATCTTGTTATGGTCAAAACCACGCCAGACTTACAGTTTTTGAGAAAAAATATGTGCATCGCACAATAACATACATATTTTCAGCTAAAAGTATGGCATAATTTGGTTTATTTTCATTTTCTCGGAAACTAGTAGGCCTAGAATTAAGATTTTTGGTTTAAAATGTTCGTAATGAATACCTCTACAAATCTTGTTATGGTCAAAACCACGCCAGACTTACCGTTTTTGAGAAAAAATATGTGCATCGCACAATAACATACATATTTTCAGCTAAAAGTATGGCACAATTTGGTTTATTTTCATTTTCTCGGAAACTAGTAGGCCTAGAATTAAGATTTTTGGTTTAAAATGTTCGTAATGAATGCCTCTACAAATCTTGTTATGGTCAAAACCACGCCAGACTTACCGTTTTTGAGAAAAAATATGTGCATCGCACAATAACATACATATTTTCAGCTAAAAGTATGGCATAATTAGGTTTATTTTCATTTTCTCGGAAACTAGTAGGCCTAGAATTAAGATTTTTGGTTTAAAATGTTCGTAATGAATGCCTCTACAAATCTTGTTATGGTCAAAACCACGCCAGACTTACTGTTTTTGAGAAAAAATGTGTGCATCGCACAATAACATACATATTTTTACATATTTTCAGCTAAAAGTATGGCATAATTTGGTTTATTTTCATTTTCTCGGAAACTAGTAGGCCTAGAATTAAGATTTTTGGTTTAAAATGTTCGTAATGAATGCCTCTACAAATCTTGTTATGGTCAAAACCACGCCAGACTTACCGTTTTTGAGAAAAAATATGTGCATCGCACAATAACATACATATTTTCAGCTAAAAGTATGGCATAATTTGGTTTATTTTCATTTTCTCGGAAACTAGTGGGCCTAGAATTAAGATTTTTGGTTTAAAATGTTCGTAATGAATGCTTCTACAAATCTTGTTATGGTCAAAACCACGCCAGACTTACTGTTTTTGAGAAAAAATGTGTGCATCGCACAATAACATACATATTTTTACATATTTTCAGCTAAAAGTATGGCATAATTTGGTTTATTTTCATTTTCTCGGAAACTAGTAGGCCTAGAATTAAGATTTTTGGTTTAAAATGTTCGTAATGAATGCCTCTACAAATCTTGTTATGGTCAAAACCACGCCAGACTTACAGTTTTTGAGAAAAAATATGTGCATCGCACAATAACATACATATTTTCAGCTAAAAGTATGGCATAATTTGGTTTATTTTCATTTTCTCGGAAACTAGTAGGCCTAGAATTAAGATTTTTGGTTTAAAATGTTCGTAATGAATACCTCTACAAATCTTGTTATGGTCAAAACCACGCCAGACTTACCGTTTTTGAGAAAAAATATGTGCATCGCACAATAACATACATATTTTCAGCTAAAAGTATGGCACAATTTGGTTTATTTTCATTTTCTCGGAAACTAGTAGGCCTAGAATTAAGATTTTTGGTTTAAAATGTTCGTAATGAATGCCTCTACAAATCTTGTTATGGTCAAAACCACGCCAGACTTACCGTTTTTGAGAAAAAATATGTGCATCGCACAATAACATACATATTTTCAGCTAAAAGTATGGCATAATTAGGTTTATTTTCATTTTCTCGGAAACTAGTAGGCCTAGAATTAAGATTTTTGGTTTAAAATGTTCGTAATGAATGCCTCTACAAATCTTGTTATGGTCAAAACCACGCCAGACTTACCGTTTTTGAGAAAAAATATGTGCATCGCACAATAACATACATATTTTCAGCTAAAAGTATGGCATAATTTGGTTTATTTTCATTTTCTCGGAAACTAGTAGGCCTAGAATTAAGATTTTTGGTTTAAAATGTTCGTAATGAATGCCTCTATAAATCTTGTTATGGTCAAAACCACGCCAGACTTACCGTTTTTGAGAAAAAATATGTGCATCGCACAATAACATACATATTTTTACATATTTTCAGCTAAAAGTATGGCATAATTTGGTTTATTTTCATTTTCTCGGAAACTAGTAGGCCTAGAATTAAGATTTTTGGTTTAAAATGTTCGTAATGAATGCCTCTACAAATCTTGTTATGGTCAAAACCACGCCAGACTTACCGTTTTTGAGAAAAAATATGTGCATCGCACAATAACATACATATTTTTACATCAAAATTAAAAAATCAAAAATTAAAAAAAAGGAAAAAAAAATTAAAAAATATCCGACTTCAAGAATTTTCGCAAAAGGAAACGAAAAGACAAATTGAATGATAATGGATGAGGAGCTGTCGCTCATTCCGAGTGACAACTCGGAAAATAGCAGCGAGGAAAATTTAAAAAAGAAAAGAAGAAAAATTCTGAAGACGCAGCCGAAGAGGCTACAGCAGAGACGATCAATGCTGCCGGACAATTCCGGCAAAAAAAATGATGGAGAAGAAGCTACATACAGCGGCAGGGGAAACCTGTACGTGGAACTGGCTTCTTCCGAGGCAGCAGATCAGGCCGAAGACGAAGAGGAGTTGGCCAAGAAAATGAGGGAGAAGGATGAGCTGGAGGAGTTTATAAAAGCCCTCCAGCTAAAGCTTGAAAAAAGAAAACAACAGAAGTTGGCACAAACTCAACAACAACCACAACAACAGCAACTCAAGATGCAGCAGCAACCCAAGCAGCAGCAGCAACCCAAGCAGCAGCAGCAACCCCAGCAGCAGCAGCAACAACCCCAGCAGCAGCAACAACCCAAGCAGCAGCGGCAGCAACAACAACAGCAGCAGCAACAAAAGAAGGAGAAGACGGTCAAATTGCCTCCTATTAACATTACAGGAATGGACGCCGAAGATACGATCCAGGTATGTAAGTTGGCCATAAGGGACAAGTTTTATATAAAAAATAAGGGCTTTCGCAGGCAGGCCATCCACTGCTCATCAGTGGATGGCTTCAAGCTTGTGAAGGAGAAGATGGCGTCAGCTGGGGCTGACTTTTACTCTTATACTCCCAGGGGAGAAAAGACTCAATCCGTTCTTCTCAAGGGATTGAGAGTCTCTGCTGAGCCGGAGGACGTAATGAAGTCGTTGCGACAAGCGAACGTCGACGACGTAAAATTTTTGGGAGTGAAGCGCTTTTCCACTATCCGATCCAGGATGGAACCGGTTCGTTTGCTTCCCATATTTCTAGTGCAAGTGACACCAGAGAGTAGGCTTGAGAGTCTGAGGAGCATTAAGTTCCTTGACTTTCAGGCCGTCTCTTGGGAGAGGTTGAGGAAGAGCAAGCAGATGCTTCTCTGTGCAAGATGCCAGAGATTCGGGCACGCTGCTGGAAACTGCAACATGCCGACTCGTTGCAGTAAATGCGCAGAGGGGCATCTGTCTGCGCAGTGTCCTCTAGGTGAGGGAAAGGTCGAGGACAGATCTCGCCTGAAGTGCATCCATTGCGGTGCCAATGGACATCCTTCCAGCTATCGGGGTTGTCCGAAGGTAAAGGAATTAGCTAAAAGCGAAATGCAAAAAAAATCAAAAGTGGCAAATTCAAGGCCGATGCCGAGAATTCTTGCCACTCCTGTTACGCCGGTTGTCTCCTACGCCCAGATGGCGTCTGGTAGACGACAGGCACAACAGACAGCGCCAAAGGTAGCCCAGGCTACAGTAGAAGCTCCAAATGTGGGTTTCGCGGAGCTGTTGTCAATGATGGCCTCAATGCAGGCCCAAATGGCACAGTTCCAAAAAGACCTTGCGCGGATGGACCAAGTCCTTTCGTCGAGACCCGCTGGGTCAAGTGCGTATCCAATATAATGGATACGCCGGCTGCTGGAGACCTTTCGATCCTGGCGGTGAATGCGAATTCACTCGTCAGGATCGAAAGGAGGTTGACTTTACTCAACTTGTTGGAGACCCATAAGCCTGACGTGTTGATGGTTAGCGAAACTAAGCTAAACCGGAAGCACATTCTCAGGTACAAAGATTATAATGTTATTCGAAGGGACCGCCCCCACTCCACACAAGGGGGTGGGGTCGCTCTATTCATTAAAAAAGGTGTACGCCACAAAATCGTGTATTGCGGTGAATTGCGAACTTTCGGTGTACTGGAAGCGTGTATTGCGTGCATTTCTCTCCAAGGTGGAAGGAAATTGTACGTGGTCGCGGTCTATGCGCCAGACGCACCTCGGGCCACAGGTTTCATATCGGAGCTCGAGACTCTCTTTAGAAAACTTCGTCTTTGCTTGGAAGAGAACTATTTTATCATAGCCGGCGATTTGAACGCGAAGCATGAGGAATGGGGTAATTCTGTGCCAAATCAAAGGGGAAACTCCCTCCTTGATTGGTGGACGCAGCACTCTATTGAGTTCAAGCTGAATTTGCTTGCAACCGATAGACCATCGTTTCCCAGAAGTGGGTCTTATTTGGATCTGATGCTGATTGACAGACGACTAACGTTACGCGATGTGGAAAATGACACAAGGAACTGCTTAACAACGGTGGAGTACGACAGTGATCACTGTGGACTTGCCGCTGTTATTCAGTTCCCGAACGAGCTGGTCGAACTGGAGCAATTCGTGGAGACGTACCCTTACAATTATCGTAAGGCTCGTTGGCCGCGTTTCTCTAGGGCCTTATCCAGAGAACTACGTTCGAGTGACATCACTCCACCCACAAACAGAAATCTGACGAACGAAGAGGTTGACAGGTACCTCAAACAAGTGGACAATACAATAAAACGTACCATGGACACGACGCTTCCGAAAGTAGCACCAACCACAGATGGCGACATCTATCGGAACGCTACTATCGACGCACTGCACGTGAACAAAAGCAGACTGCTGTCGCGACTTAAGACACTTTACAGACGCTTTACGGACAGAGACGACCAGGAACTAAGGTCGCTCAAGTCGCAGATCAAAAACCTCCAAAAGTTAATTCGGATGAACTACAGAATTGCAGTCAATTCGTATTGGGGAGACAGGATTCGGGCTGTTCGTTCCAATGGTCCTGGTATGTTTCCCCAAATCAACCGAATTTTCCGAAGGAGGGATCACAATGACTTGGAGGCTATTCGACTTGACAGAACGACTGACAACGCGAACCTACTGACGTCAGTTGGCATAGATCCAGATGGGGCCATACTAGACAATGACTTCTTGATTGTTGAGGATCCTCAGGAGAAGGTTGAAGCAATAGGAGCAGTTTTTCAGGAAGTGTACACGGTCAACGAGTCTCATTGTCCTAACCACGACTTGGAGAACAGAGCCTTGCTTAACCATTTCTATCTTCGAAATGAAATACAACAATGGCGTTCTGAGAATCGTGGTTTCACCAGGTTCAATGACGAAAATATGGCAAATAATGCCGTCGCCTATGGTGGATCCGATTCCATTCTCATTTCGAGGGAGAATCTCAAGGGCATCTTCAACAGTCTTAAGAACAAAAAGTCAACGGGAATAGATGGGATACCGAATATTGTGCTGCGTCATCTCCCCGATGAGGCGGTAGAGATATACACAATCCTATTCAACAATGCACTGAGTAATGCATATTATCCAGCGCATTGGAAGACGGCGGTAGTGAAACCCCTCCCAAAAGGGGACAAAGATTCCTCTCTTCCGAAAAATCTTCGGTCGATTAGTCTCCTTCCATGCATAAGCAAGGTTTTCGAGAAGATTGTCAATAGAGTTCTGATACAGTGGGCTGAGGACAGAAAAATAATACCGAATAACCAATTTGGATTTAGGGCGGGGCATGATACTGTACATGCCGCGTCAAAATTGGTGTCGGACATTCAATGGAATAAAGCAAAAACCCAGTGCACCGGGGCCTGCCTCGTTGACTTGGAAAAGGCATTCGACACCGTATGGTTAGAAGGTCTCTTCCTTAAGTTGACGAGGATGGGTATAAGCAAGTCACTGCTTTACACGATTTATGACATGATAACAGGTAGAAGTTTTGTTGTTAAAAGTGGCAACATGACTTCTACCAAAGTTTTCCAAATAAAAAATGGGCTTCAGCAGGGTGCAGTTAACTCACCAATCCTCTTCACTATTTACACCAGTGAACTGATTGGCTCCATGCAGAACTTAATTGCATACGCCGATGACTTGGTGGCATACAGGACAGCGCAGAAGGTTGAGATTATCAACATTCTCCTGCAACGTGACTTCGATAAAATTCAGCGATTTTGCGACGACTGGAAGTTGAAAATCAACTACCAGAAGTGTGAAACCATCCTTTTCCGAACTCCGTTATACAAGGCCTCAAGGGACACGAAAAAAAACTGGCGCAAGTTCGGCATAGTTAACCCGCAAGGGGAGCCGTTAGCAGTGAAAAGTGTAGTAAGGTACCTGGGCATTTGGCTGGATCAGTATCTATATTTCGACAGACATATAGCTACTGCTCTGACGAAAGCCAGAAAAGCCTTTGCTGTGGCAAGAGGGTTGTTTTATAGCAGCCAACTTGATACCAGGGTGAAGGTAATCTGCTACATGGCCCTCATCCGCCCAGTCATGGCGTACGGTTGTCCAGTGTGGTTTAACGTGAGTCCTTCCCAGATGGAAAAGATGAGGATGTTCGAGAGGCAGTGTCTCCGGGCATGTCTCAAGAAATACAGAACCCCAGAATCTGAGTACAAGAAATTCTATTCCAACGAGTTCTTGTATAACGAAGCAAACGTGAACAGGGTGGATAATTTTATTATTAAGCTGATTCGAAGGCACGTTGCACGAGCTATGACCTCGGAAAATGAGCTGATATTTGGAGCCTACTACCCCAATGAAGCATATCATGAGAACGCTCGCCGAAGTGGATTCATTCCACCGGAAGCGTTCTTGTTCCTTGACCGGATTGGCTTAATCCAGAATGCAGAGGGATGTCCATTGATCTACCACGTGGTGCGAAGGACGGTGGATAGGCGACTCCTCTACGAGAGCGATGTCGCAAGCGTTAGTCCGGGTGATCTCCGGTTCAGCAGATCTATCTCTTTTCGCGACAGAGCGGAGTGTGACAAAGTTCCTGGATTCTACTGGTGGTTGCAGCCCCATCAAACGTCCCAGCTGTCGCCAGCTTAATCAGCTAACTGTTGGTCGCTTATGGCCAACTTACATTTAGGTTAGGGAATTAGACTAGGGTAAATTTAAGAAAAAAAAAATATAAAAAATCCAAAAAAAAAAAAAAAAAAAAAAAAAAAAAAAAAAAAATGTTAGATAGTTTAGTTTAGTTTAGGTTAGCTTAAGTTAGGTAAGCTAATTTTAAGTTAGGTTAAGAACATAAATAAAAAAAATTGTTTAGGTTACTAAGTTTTTATTTAAGTTTTTCTTAGTATAAGTATTCTTTTAATATTATCAAAATATATAAAATTACAAAAGAAGCCGAAAGGCAGAATAAATTAAAAATTCCTAGATTAACTTAGAGTGCCCGCATAGGGCCAGTAAGATAGTATAAGAAACCATTTATCATATCTAGTTTAAGTATTTTTGCCTAGAACATAAGATTTTTAAAGATAAAAATAAAAAAATGCATTTAAAACAAACAAACAAACAAACATATTTTTACATATTTTCAGCTAAAAGTATGGCATAATTTGGTTTATTTTCATTTTCTCGGAAACTAGTAGGCCTAGAATTAAGATTTTTGGTTTAAAATGTTCGTAATGAATGCCTCTACAAATCTTGTTATGGTCAAAACCACGCCAGACTTACCGTTTTTGAGAAAAAATATGTGCATCGCACAATAACATACATATTTTTACATATTTTTAGCTAAAAGTATGGCATAATTTGGTTTGTTTTCATTTTCTCGGAAACTAGTAGGCCTAGAATTAAGATTTTTGGTTTAAAATATTCGTAATGAATGCCTCTACAAATCTTGTTATGGTCAAAACCACGCCAGACTTACCGTTTTTGAGAAAAAATATGTGCATCGCACAATAACATACATATTTTTACATATTTTTAGCTAAAAGTATGGCATAATTTGGTTTATTTTCATTTTCTCGGAAACTAGTAGGCCTAGAATTAAGATTTTTGGTTTAAAATGTTCGTAATGAATGCCTCTACAAATCTTGTTATGGTCAAAACCACGCCAGACTTACCGTTTTTGAGAAAAAATATGTGCATCGCACAATAAAATACATATTTTCAGCTAAAAGTATGGCATAATTTGGTTTATTTTCATTTTCTCGGAAACTAGTAGGCCTAAAATTAAGATTTTTGGTTTAAAATGTTCGTAATGAATGCCTCTACAAATCTTGTTATGGTCAAAACCACGCCAGACTTACCGTTTTTGAGAAAAAATATGTGCATCGCACAATAACATACATATTTTCAGCTAAAAGTATGGCATGATTTGGTTTATTTTCATTTTCTCGGAAACTAGTAGGCCTAGAATTAAGATTTTTGGTTTAAAATGTTCGTAATGAATGCCTCTACAAATCTTGTTGTGGTCAAATCCACGCCAGACTTACCGTTTTTGAGAAAAAATATGTGCATCGCACAATAACATACATATTTTCAGCTAAAAGTATGGCATAATTTGGTTTATTTTCATTTTCTCGGAAACTAGTAGGCCTAGAATTAAGATTTTTGGTTTAAAATGTTCGTAATGAATGCCTCTACAAATCTTGTTATGGTCAAAACCACGCCAGACTTACCGTTTTTGAGAAAAAATATGTGCATCGCACAATAACATACATATTTTCAGCTAAAAGTATGGCATAATTAGGTTTATTTTCATTTTCTCGGAAACTAGTAGGCCTAGAATTAAGATTTTTGGTTTAAAATGTTCGTAATGAATGCCTCTACAAATCTTGTTATGGTCAAAACCACGCCAGACTTACCGTTTTTGAGAAAAAATATGTGCATCGCACAATAACATACATATTTTCAGCTAAAAGTATGGCATAATTTGGTTTATTTTCATTTTCTCGGAAACTAGTAGGCCTAGAATTAAGATTTTTGGTTTAAAATGTTCGTAATGAATGCCTCTACAAATCTTGTTGTGGTCAAAACCACGCCAGACTTACCGTTTTTGAGAAAAAATATGTGCATCGCACAATAACATACATATTTTCAGCTAAAAGTATGGCATAATTTGGTTTATTTTCATTTTCTCGGAAAGTAGTAGGCCTAGAATTAAGATTTTTGGTTTAAAATGTTCGTAATGAATGCCTCTACAAATCTTGTTATGGTCAAAACCACGCCAGACTTACCGTTTTTGAGAAAAAATATGTGCATCGCACAATAACATACATATTTTCAGCTAAAAGTATGGCATAATTTGGTTTATTTTCATTTTCTCGGAAACTAGTAGGCCTAGAATTAAGATTTTTGGTTTAAAATGTTCGTAATGAATGCCTCTACAAATCTTGTTATGGTCAAAACCACGCCAGACTTACCGTTTTTGAGAAAAAATATGTGCATCGCACAATAACATACATATTTTTACATATTTTCAGCTAAAAGTATGGCATAATTTGGTTTATTTTCATTTTCTCGGAAACTAGTAGGCCTAGAATTAAGATTTTTGGTTTAAAATGTTCGTAATGAATGCCTCTACAAATCTTGTTATGGTCAAAACCACGCCAGACTTACCGTTTTTGAGAAAAAATATGTGCATCGCACAATAACATACATATTTTCAGCTAAAAGTATGGCATAATTTGGTTTATTTTCATTTTCTCGGAAACTAGTAGGCCTAGAATTAAGATTTTTGGTTTAAAATGTTCGTAATGAATGCCTCTACAAATCTTGTTATGGTCAAAACCACGCCAGACTTACCGTTTTTGAGAAAAAATATGTGCATCGCACAATAACATACATATTTTTACATATTTTCAGCTAAAAGTATGGCATAATTTGGTTTATTTTCATTTTCTCGGAAACTAGTAGGCCTAGAATTAAGATTTTTGGTTTGAAATGTTCGTAATGAATGCCTCTACAAATCTTGTTATGGTCAAAACCACGCCAGACTTACCGTTTTTGAGAAAAAATATGTGCATCGCACAATAACATACATATTTTCAGCTAAAAGTATGGCATAATTTGGTTTATTTTCATTTTCTCGGAAACTAGTAGGCCTAGAATTAAGATTTTTGGTTTAAAATGTTCGTAATGAATGCCTCTACAAATCTTGTTATGGTCAAAACCACGCCAGACTTACCGTTTTTGAGAAAAAATATGTGCATCGCACAATAACATACATATTTTCAGCTAAAAGTATGGCATAATTTGGTTTATTTTCATTTTCTCGGAAACTAGTAGGCCTAGAATTAAGATTTTTGGTTTAAAATGTTCGTAATGAATGCCTCTACAAATCTTGTTATGGTCAAAACCACGCCAGACTTACCGTTTTTGAGAAAAAATATGTGCATCGCACAATAACATACATATTTTTACATATTTTCAGCTAAAAGTATGGCATAATTTGGTTTATTTTCATTTTCTCGGAAACTAGTAGGCCTAGAATTAAGATTTTTGGTTTAAAATGTTCGTAATGAATGCCTCTACAAATCTTGTTATGGTCAAAACCACGCCAGACTTACCGTTTTTGAGAAAAAATATGTGCATCGCACAATAACATACATATTTTTACATATTTTCAGCTAAAAGTATGGCATAATTTGGTTTATTTTCATTTTCTCGGAAACTAGTAGGCCTAGAATTAAGATTTTTGGCTTAAAATGTTCGTAATGAATGCCTCTACAAATCTTGTTATGGTCAAAACCACGCCAGACTTACCGTTTTTGAGAAAAAATATGTGCATCGCACAATAACATACATATTTTCAGCTAAAAGTATGGCATAATTTGGTTTATTTTCATTTTCTCGGAAACTAGTAGGCCTAGAATTAAGATTTTTGGTTTAAAATGTTCGTAATGAATGCCTCTACAAATCTTGTTATGGTCAAAACCACGCCAGACTTACCGTTTTTGAGAAAAAATATGTGCATCGCACAATAACATACATATTTTTACATATTTTCAGCTAAAAGTATGGCATAATTTGGTTTATTTTCATTTTCTCGGAAACTAGTAGGCCTAGAATTAAGATTTTTGGTTTAAAATGTTCGTAATGAATGCCTCTACAAATCTTGTTATGGTCAAAACCACGCCAGACTTACCGTTTTTGAGAAAAAATATGTGCATCGCACAATAACATACATATTTTCAGCTAAAAGTATGGCATAATTTGGTTTATTTTCATTTTCTCGGAAACTAGTAGGCCTAGAATTAAGATTTTTGGTTTAAAATGTTCGTAATGAATGCCTCTACAAATCTTGTTATGGTCAAAACCACGCCAGACTTACTGTTTTTGAGAAAAAATGTGTGCATCGCACAATAACATACATATTTTTACATATTTTCAGCTAAAAGTATGGCATAATTTGGTTTATTTTCATTTTCTCGGAAACTAGTAGGCCTAGAATTAAGATTTTTGGTTTAAAATGTTCGTAATGAATGCCTCTACAAATCTTGTTATGGTCAAAACCACGCCAGACTTACCGTTTTTGAGAAAAAATATGTGCATCGCACAATAACATACATATTTTCAGCTAAAAGTATGGCATAATTTGGTTTATTTTCATTTTCTCGGAAACTAGTGGGCCTAGAATTAAGATTTTTGGTTTAAAATGTTCGTAATGAATGCTTCTACAAATCTTGTTATGGTCAAAACCACACCAGACTTACTGTTTTTGAGAAAAAATGTGTGCATCGCACAATAACATACATATTTTTACATATTTTCAGCTAAAAGTATGGCATAATTTGGTTTATTTTCATTTTCTCGGAAACTAGTAGGCCTAGAATTAAGATTTTTGGTTTAAAATGTTCGTAATGAATGCCTCTACAAATCTTGTTATGGTCAAAACCACGCCAGACTTACCGTTTTTGAGAAAAAATATGTGCATCGCACAATAACATACATATTTTCAGCTAAAAGTATGGCATGATTTGGTTTATTTTCATTTTCTCGGAAACTAGTAGGCCTAGAATTAAGATTTTTGGTTTAAAATGTTCGTAATGAATGCCTCTACAAATCTTGTTGTGGTCAAAACCACGCCAGACTTACCGTTTTTGAGAAAAAATATGTGCATCGCACAATAACATACATATTTTCAGCTAAAAGTATGGCATAATTTGGTTTATTTTCATTTTCTCGGAAACTAGTAGGCCTAGAATTAAGATTTTTGGTTTAAAATGTTCGTAATGAATGCCTCTACAAATCTTGTTATGGTCAAAACCACGCCAGACTTACCGTTTTTGAGAAAAAATATGTGCATCGCACAATAACATACATATTTTCAGCTAAAAGTATGGCATAATTTGGTTTATTTTCATTTTCTCGGAAACTAGTAGGCCTAGAATTAAGATTTTTGGTTTAAAATGTTCGTAATGAATGCCTCTACAAATCTTGTTATGGTCAAAACCACGCCAGACTTACCGTTTTTGAGAAAAAATATGTGCATCGCACAATAACATACATATTTTTACATATTTTCAGCTAAAAGTATGGCATAATTTGGTTTATTTTCATTTTCTCGGAAACTAGTAGGCCTAGAATTAAGATTTTTGGTTTAAAATGTTCGTAATGAATGCCTCTACAAATCTTGTTATGGTCAAAACCACGCCAGACTTACCGTTTTTGAGAAAAAATATGTGCATCGCACAATAACATACATATTTTCAGCTAAAAGTATGGCATAATTTGGTTTATTTTCATTTTCTCGGAAACTAGTAGGCCTAGAATTAAGATTTTTGGTTTAAAATGTTCGTAATGAATGCCTCTACAAATCTTGTTATGGTCAAAACCACGCCAGACTTACCGTTTTTGAGAAAAAATATGTGCATCGCACAATAACATACATTTTTTTACATATTTTCAGCTAAAAGTATGGCATAATTTGGTTTATTTTCATTTTCTCGGAAACTAGTAGGCCTAGAATTAAGATTTTTGGTTTAAAATGTTCGTAATGAATGCCTCTACAAATCTTGTTATGGTCAAAACCACGCCAGACTTACCGTTTTTGAGAAAAAATATGTGCATCGCACAATAACATACATATTTTCAGCTAAAAGTATGGCATAATTTGGTTTATTTTCATTTTCTCGGAAACTAGTAGGCCTAGAATTAAGATTTTTGGTTTAAAATGTTCGTAATGAATGCCTCTACAAATCTTGTTATGGTCAAAACCACGCCAGACTTACCGTTTTTGAGAAAAAATATGTGCATCGCACAATAACATACATATTTTCAGCTAAAAGTATGGCATAATTTGGTTTATTTTCATTTTCTCGGAAACTAGTAGGCCTAGAATTAAGATTTTTGGTTTAAAATTATCGTAATGAATGCCTCTACAAATCTTGTTATGGTCAAAACCACGCCAGACTTACCGTTTTTGAGAAAAAATATGTGCATCCGATTTTTAGAAAAAATATGTGCATCGCACAATAACATACATATTTTTACATATTTTCAGCTAAAAGTATGGCATAATTTGGTTTATTTTCATTTTCTCGGAAACTAGTAGGCCTAGAATTAAGATTTTTGGTTTAAAATGTTCGTAATGAATGCCTCTACAAATCTTGTTATGGTCAAAACCACGCCAGACTTACCGTTTTTGAGAAAAAATATGTGCAACGCACAATAACATACATATTTTTACATATTTTCAGCTAAAAGTATGGCATAATTTGGTTTATTTTCATTTTCTCGGAAACTAGTAGGCCTAGAATTAAGATTTTTGGTTTAAAATGTTCGTAATGAATGCCTCTACAAATCTTGTTATGGTCAAAACCACGCCAGACTTACCGTTTTTGAGAAAAAATATGTGCATCGCACAATAACATACATATTTTTACATATTTTCAGCTAAAAGTATGGCATAATTTGGTTTATTTTCATTTTCTCGGAAACTAGTAGGCCTAGAATTAAGATTTTTGGTTTAAAATGTTCGTAATGAATGCCTCTACAAATCTTGTTATGGTCAAAACCACGCCAGACTTACCGTTTTTGAGAAAAAATATGTGCATCGCACAATAACCTACATATTTTCAGCTAAAAGTATGGCATAATTTGGTTTATTTTCATTTTCTCGGAAACTAGTAGGCCTAGAATTAAGATTTTTGGTTTAAAATGTTCGTAATGAATGCCTCTACAAATCTTGTTATGGTCAAAACCACGCCAGACTTACCGTTTTTGAGAAAAAATATGTGCATCGCACAATAACATACATATTTTTACATATTTTCAGCTAAAAGTATGGCATAATTTGGTTTATTTTCATTTTCTCGGAAACTAGTAGGCCTAGAATTAAGATTTTTGGTTTAAAATGTTCGTAATGAATGCCTCTACAAATCTTGTTATGGTCAAAACCACGCCAGACTTACCGTTTTTGAGAAAAAATATGTGCATCGCACAATAACATACATATTTTCAGCTAAAAGTATGGCATAATTTGGTTTATTTTCATTTTCTCGGAAACTAGTAGGCCTAGAATTAAGATTTTTGGTTTAAAATGTTCGTAATGAATGCCTCTACAAATCTTGTTATGGTCAAAACCACGCCAGACTTACCGTTTTTGAGAAAAAATATGTGCATCGCACAATAACATACATATTTTTACATATTTTCAGCTAAAAGTATGGCATAATTTGGTTTATTTTCATTTTCTCGGAAACTAGTAGGCCTAGAATTAAGATTTTTGGTTTAAAATGTTCGTAATGAATGCCTCTACAAATCTTGTTATGGTCAAAACCACGCCAGACTTACCGTTTTTGAGAAAAAATATGTGCATCGCACAATAACATACATATTTTCAGCTAAAAGTATGGCATAATTTGGTTTATTTTCATTTTCTCGGAAACTAGTAGGCCTAGAATTAAGATTTTTGGTTTAAAATGTTCGTAATGAATGCCTCTACAAATCTTGTTATGGTCAAAACCACGCCAGACTTACCGTTTTTGAGAAAAAATATGTGCATCCGATTTTTAGAAAAAATATGTGCATCGCACAATAACATACATATTTTTACATATTTTCAGCTAAAAGTATGGCATAATTTGGTTTATTTTCATTTTCTCGGAAACTAGTAGGCCTAGAATTAAGATTTTTGGTTTAAAATGTTCGTAATGAATGCCTCTACAAATCTTGTTATGGTCAAAACCACGCCAGACTTACCGTTTTTGAGAAAAAATATGTGCATCGCACAATAACATACATATTTTTACATATTTTCAGCTAAAAGTATGGCATAATTTGGTTTATTTTCATTTTCTCGGAAACTAGTAGGCCTAGAATTAAGATTTTTGGTTTAAAATGTTCGTAATGAATGCCTCTACAAATCTTGTTATGGTCAAAACCACGCCAGACTTACCGTTTTTGAGAAAAAATATGTGCATCGCACAATAACATACATATTTTTACATATTTTCAGCTAAAAGTATGGCATAATTTGGTTTATTTTCATTTTCTCGGAAACTAGTAGGCCTAGAATTAAGATTTTTGGTTTAAAATGTTCGTAATGAATGCCTCTACAAATCTTGTTATGGTCAAAACCACGCCAGACTTACCGTTTTTGAGAAAAAATATGTGCATCGCACAATAACATACATATTTTTACATATTTTCAGCTAAAAGTATGGCATAATTTGGTTTATTTTCATTTTCTCGGAAACTAGTAGGCCTAGAATTAAGATTTTTGGTTTAAAATGTTCGTAATGAATGCCTCTACAAATCTTGTTATGGTCAAAACCACGCCAGACTTACCGTTTTTGAGAAAAAATATGTGCATCGCACAATAACATACATATTTTTACATATTTTCAGCTAAAAGTATGGCATAATTTGGTTTATTTTCATTTTCTCGGAAACTAGTAGGCCTAGAATTAAGATTTTTGGTTTAAAATGTTCGTAATGAATGCCTCTACAAATCTTGTTATGGTCAAAACCACGCCAGACTTACCGTTTTTGAGAAAAAATATGTGCATCGCACAATAACATACATATTTTCAGCTAAAAGTATGGCATAATTTGGTTTATTTTCATTTTCTCGGAAACTAGTAGGCCTAGAATTAAGATTTTTGGTTTAAAATGTTCGTAATGAATGCCTCTACAAATCTTGTTATGGTCAAAACCACGCCAGACTTACCGTTTTTGAGAAAAAATATGTGCATCGCACAATAACATACATATTTTCAGCTAAAAGTATGGCATAATTTGGTTTATTTTCATTTTCTCGGAAACTAGTAGGCCTAGAATTAAGATTTTTGGTTTAAAATGTTTGTAATGAATGTCTCTACAAATCTTGTTATGGTCAAAACCACGCCAGACTTACCGTTTTTGAGAAAAAATATGTGCATCGCACAATAACATACATATTTTCAGCTGAAAGTATGGCATAATTTGGTTTATTTTCATTTTCTCGGAAACTAGTAGGCCTAGAATTAAGATTTTTGGTTTAAAATGTTCGTAATGAATGCCTCTACAAATCTTGTTATGGTCAAAACCACGCCAGACTTACCGTTTTTGAGAAAAAATATGTGCATCGCACAATAACATACATATTTTCAGCTGAAAGTATGGCATAATTTGGTTTATTTTCATTTTCTCGGAAACTAGTAGGCCTAGAATTAAGATTTTTGGTTTAAAATGTTCGTAATGAATGCCTCTACAAATCTTGTTATGGTCAAAACCACGCCAGACTTACCGTTTTTGAGAAAAAATATGTGCATCGCACAATAACATACATATTTTCAGCTAAAAGTATGGCATAATTTGGTTTATTTTCATTTTCTCGGAAACTAGTAGGCCTAGAATTAAGATTTTTGGTTTAAAATGTTCGTAATGAATGCCTCTACAAATCTTGTTATGGTCAAAACCACGCCAGACTTACCGTTTTTGAGAAAAAATATGTGCATCGCACAATAACATACATATTTTTACATATTTTCAGCTAAAAGTATGGCATAATTTGGTTTATTTTCATTTTCTCGGAAACTAGTAGGCCTAGAATTAAGATTTTTGGTTTAAAATGTTCGTAATGAATGCCTCTACAAATCTTGTTATGGTCAAAACCACGCCAGACTTACCGTTTTTGAGAAAAAATATGTGCATCCGATTTTGAGAAAAAATATGTGCATCGCACAATAACATACATATTTTTACATATTTTCAGCTAAAAGTATGGCATAATTTGGTTTATTTTCATTTTCTCGGAAACTAGTAGGCCTAGAATTAAGATTTTTGGTTTAAAATGTTCGTAATGAATGCCTCTACAAATCTTGTTATGGTCAAAACCACGCCAGACTTACCGTTTTTGAGAAAAAATATGTGCATCGCACAATAACATACATATTTTCAGCTAAAAGTATGGCATAATTTGGTTTATTTTCATTTTCTCGGAAACTAGTAGGCCTAGAATTAAGATTTTTGGTTTAAAATGTTCGTAATGAATGCCTCTACAAATCTTGTTATGGTCAAAACCACGCCAGACTTACCGTTTTTGAGAAAAAATATGTGCATCGCACAATAACATACATATTTTCAGCTAAAAGTATGGCATAATTTGGTTTATTTTCATTTTCTCGGAAACTAGTAGGCCTAGAATTAAGATTTTTGGTTTAAAATGTTCGTAATGAATGCCTCTACAAATCTTGTTATGGTCAAAACCACGCCAGACTTACCGTTTTTGAGAAAAAATATGTGCATCGCACAATAACATACATATTTTCAGCTAAAAGTATGGCATAATTTGGTTTATTTTCATTTACTCGGAAACTAGTAGGCCTAGAATTAAGATTTTTGGTTTAAAATGTTCGTAATGAATGCCTCTACAAATCTTGTTATGGTCAAAACCACGCCAGACTTACCGTTTTTGAGAAAAAATATGTGCATCGCACAATAACATACATATTTTTACATATTTTCAGCTAAAAGTATGGCATAATTTGGTTTATTTTCATTTTCTCGGAAACTAGTAGGCCTAGAATTAAGATTTTTGGTTTAAAATGTTCGTAATGAATGCCTCTACAAATCTTGTTATGGTCAAAACCACGCCAGACTTACCGTTTTTGAGAAAAAATATGTGCATCGCACAATAACATACATATTTTCAGCTAAAAGTATGGCATAATTTGGTTTATTTTCATTTTCTCGGAAACTAGTAGGCCTAGAATTAAGATTTTTGGTTTAAAATGTTCGTAATGAATGCCTCTACAAATCTTGTTATGGTCAAAACCACGCCAGACTTACCGTTTTTAAGAAAAAATATGTGCATCGCACAATAACATATATATTTTCAGCTAAAAGTATGGCATAATTTGGTTTATTTTCATTTTCTCGGAAACTAGTAGGCCTAGAATTAAGATTTTTGGTTTAAAATGTTCGTAATGAATGCCTCTACAAATCTTGTTATGGTCAAAACCACGCCAGACTTACCGTTTTTGAGAAAAAATATGTGCATCGCACAATAACATACATATTTTTACATATTTTCAGCTAAAAGTATGGCATAATTTGGTTTATTTTCATTTTCTCGGAAACTAGTAGGCCTAGAATTAAGATTTTTGGTTTAAAATGTTCGTAATGAATGCCTCTACAAATCTTGTTGTGGTCAAAACCACGCCAGACTTACCGTTTTTGAGAAAAAATATGTGCATCGCACAATAACATACATATTTTCAGTTAAAAGTATGGCATAATTTGGTTTATTTTCATTTTCTCGGAAACTAGTAGGCCTAGAATTAAGATTTTTGGTTTAAAATGTTCGTAATGAATGCCTCTACAAATCTTGTTGTGCTCAAAACCACGCCAGACTTACCGTTTTTGAGAAAAAATATGTGCATCGCACAATAACATACATATTTTTACATATTTTCAGCTAAAAGTATGGCATAATTTGGTTTATTTTCATTTTCTCGGAAACTAGTAGGCCTAGAATTAAGATTTTTGGTTTAAAATGTTCGTAATGAATGCCTCTACAAATCTTGTTATGGTCAAAACCACGCCAGACTTACCGTTTTTGAGAAAAAATATGTGCATCGCACAATAACATACATATTTTCAGCTAAAAGTATGGCATAATTTGGTTTATTTTCATTTTCTCGGAAACTAGTAGGCCTAGAATTAAGATTTTTGGTTTAAAATGTTCGTAATGAATGCCTCTACAAATCTTGTTATGGTCAAAACCACGCCAGACTTACCGTTTTTGAGAAAAAATATGTGCATCGCACAATAACATACATATTTTTACATATTTTCAGCTAAAAGTATGGCATAATTTGGTTTATTTTCATTTTCTCGGAAACTAGTAGGCCTAGAATTAAGATTTTTGGTTTAAAATGTTCGTAATGAATGCCTCTACAAATCTTGTTATGGTCAAAACCACGCCAGACTTACCGTTTTTGAGAAAAAATATGTGCATCGCACAATAACATACATATTTTCAGCTAAAAGTATGGCATAATTTGGTTTATTTTCATTTTCTCGGAAACTAGTAGGCCTAGAATTAAGATTTTTGGTTTAAAATGTTCGTAATGAATGCCTCTACAAATCTTGTTATGGTCAAAACCACGCCAGACTTACCGTTTTTGAGAAAAAATATGTGCATCGCACAATAACATACATATTTTTACATATTTTCAGCTAAAAGTATGGCATAATTTGGTTTATTTTCATTTTCTCGGAAACTAGTAGGCCTAGAATTAAGATTTTTGGTTTAAAATGTTCGTAATGAATGCCTCTACAAATCTTGTTGTGGTCAAAACCACGCCAGACTTACCGTTTTTGAGAAAAAATATGTGCATCGCACAATAACATACATATTTTCAGTTAAAAGTATGGCATAATTTGGTTTATTTTCATTTTCTCGGAAACTAGTAGGCCTAGAATTAAGATTTTTGGTTTAAAATGTTCGTAATGAATGCCTCTACAAATCTTGTTGTGCTCAAAACCACGCCAGACTTACCGTTTTTGAGAAAAAATATGTGCATCGCACAATAACATACATATTTTTACATATTTTCAGCTAAAAGTATGGCATAATTTGGTTTATTTTCATTTTCTCGGAAACTAGTAGGCCTAGAATTAAGATTTTTGGTTTAAAATGTTCGTAATGAATGCCTCTACAAATCTTGTTATGGTCAAAACCACGCCAGACTTACCGTTTTTGAGAAAAAATATGTGCATCGCACAATAACATACATATTTTCAGCTAAAAGTATGGCATAATTTGGTTTATTTTCATTTTCTCGGAAACTAGTAGGCCTAGAATTAAGATTTTTGGTTTAAAATGTTCGTAATGAATGCCTCTACAAATCTTGTTATGGTCAAAACCACGCCAGACTTACCGTTTTTGAGAAAAAATATGTGCATCGCACAATAACATACATATTTTTACATATTTTCAGCTAAAAGTATGGCATAATTTGGTTTATTTTCATTTTCTCGGAAACTAGTAGGCCTAGAATTAAGATTTTTGGTTTAAAATGTTCGTAATGAATGCCTCTACAAATCTTGTTATGGTCAAAACCACGCCAGACTTACCGTTTTTGAGAAAAAATATGTGCATCGCACAATAACATACATATTTTCAGCTAAAAGTATGGCATAATTTGGTTTATTTTCATTTTCTCGGAAACTAGTAGGCCTAGAATTAAGATTTTTGGTTTAAAATGTTCGTAATGAATGCCTCTACAAATCTTGTTATGGTCAAAACCACGCCAGACTTACCGTTTTTGAGAAAAAATATGTGCATCGCACAATAACATACATATTTTCAGCTAAAAGTATGGCATAATTTGGTTTATTTTCATTTTCTCGGAAACTAGTAGGCCTAGAATTAAGATTTTTGGTTTAAAATGTTCGTAATGAATGCCTCTACAAATCTTGTTATGGTCAAAACCACGCCAGACTTACCGTTTTTGAGAAAAAATATGTGCATCGCACAATAACATACATATTTTCAGCTAAAAGTATGGCATAATTTGGTTTATTTTCATTTTCTCGGAAACTAGTAGGCCTAGAATTAAGATTTTTGGTTTAAAATGTTCGTAATGAATGCCTCTACAAATCTTGTTATGGTCAAAACCACGCCAGACTTACCGTTTTTGAGAAAAAATATGTGCATCGCACAATAACATACATATTTTCAGCTAAAAGTATGGCATAATTTGGTTTATTTTCATTTTCTCGGAAACTAGTAGGCCTAGAATTAAGATTTTTGGTTTAAAATGTTCGTAATGAATGCCTCTACAAATCTTGTTATGGTCAAAACCACGCCAGACTTACCGTTTTTAAGAAAAAATATGTGCATCGCACAATAACATATATATTTTCAGCTAAAAGTATGGCATAATTTGGTTTATTTTCATTTTCTCGGAAACTAGTAGGCCTAGAATTAAGATTTTTGGTTTAAAATGTTCGTAATGAATGCCTCTACAAATCTTGTTATGGTCAAAACCACGCCAGACTTACCGTTTTTGAGAAAAAATATGTGCATCGCACAATAACATACATATTTTTACATATTTTCAGCTAAAAGTATGGCATAATTTGGTTTATTTTCATTTTCTCGGAAACTAGTAGGCCTAGAATTAAGATTTTTGGTTTAAAATGTTCGTAATGAATGCCTCTACAAATCTTGTTGTGGTCAAAACCACGCCAGACTTACCGTTTTTGAGAAAAAATATGTGCATCGCACAATAACATACATATTTTCAGTTAAAAGTATGGCATAATTTGGTTTATTTTCATTTTCTCGGAAACTAGTAGGCCTAGAATTAAGATTTTTGGTTTAAAATGTTCGTAATGAATGCCTCTACAAATCTTGTTGTGCTCAAAACCACGCCAGACTTACCGTTTTTGAGAAAAAATATGTGCATCGCACAATAACATACATATTTTTACATATTTTCAGCTAAAAGTATGGCATAATTTGGTTTATTTTCATTTTCTCGGAAACTAGTAGGCCTAGAATTAAGATTTTTGGTTTAAAATGTTCGTAATGAATGCCTCTACAAATCTTGTTATGGTCAAAACCACGCCAGACTTACCGTTTTTGAGAAAAAATATGTGCATCGCACAATAACATACATATTTTCAGCTAAAAGTATGGCATAATTTGGTTTATTTTCATTTTCTCGGAAACTAGTAGGCCTAGAATTAAGATTTTTGGTTTAAAATGTTCGTAATGAATGCCTCTACAAATCTTGTTATGGTCAAAACCACGCCAGACTTACCGTTTTTGAGAAAAAATATGTGCATCGCACAATAACATACATATTTTTACATATTTTCAGCTAAAAGTATGGCATAATTTGGTTTATTTTAATTTTCTCGGAAACTAGTAGGCCTAGAATTAAGATTTTTGGTTTAAAATGTTCGTAATGAATGCCTCTACAAATCTTGTTATGGTCAAAACCACGCCAGACTTACCGTTTTTGAGAAAAAATATGTGCATCGCACAATAACATACATATTTTCAGCTAAAAGTATGGCATAATTTGGTTTATTTTCATTTTCTCGGAAACTAGTAGGCCTAGAATTAAGATTTTTGGTTTAAAATGTTCGTAATGAATGCCTCTACAAATCTTGTTATGGTCAAAACCACGCCAGACTTACCGTTTTTGAGAAAAAATATGTGCATCGCACAATAACATACATATTTTTACATATTTTCAGCTAAAAGTATGGCATAATTTGGTTTATTTTCATTTTCTCGGAAACTAGTAGGCCTAGAATTAAGATTTTTGGTTTAAAATGTTCGTAATGAATGCCTCTACAAATCTTGTTGTGGTCAAAACCACGCCAGACTTACCGTTTTTGAGAAAAAATATGTGCATCGCACAATAACATACATATTTTCAGTTAAAAGTATGGCATAATTTGGTTTATTTTCATTTTCTCGGAAACTAGTAGGCCTAGAATTAAGATTTTTGGTTTAAAATGTTCGTAATGAATGCCTCTACAAATCTTGTTGTGCTCAAAACCACGCCAGACTTACCGTTTTTGAGAAAAAATATGTGCATCGCACAATAACATACATATTTTTACATATTTTCAGCTAAAAGTATGGCATAATTTGGTTTATTTTCATTTTCTCGGAAACTAGTAGGCCTAGAATTAAGATTTTTGGTTTAAAATGTTCGTAATGAATGCCTCTACAAATCTTGTTATGGTCAAAACCACGCCAGACTTACCGTTTTTGAGAAAAAATATGTGCATCGCACAATAACATACATATTTTCAGCTAAAAGTATGGCATAATTTGGTTTATTTTCATTTTCTCGGAAACTAGTAGGCCTAGAATTAAGATTTTTGGTTTAAAATGTTCGTAATGAATGCCTCTACAAATCTTGTTATGGTCAAAACCACGCCAGACTTACCGTTTTTGAGAAAAAATATGTGCATCGCACAATAACATACATATTTTTACATATTTTCAGCTAAAAGTATGGCATAATTTGGTTTATTTTCATTTTCTCGGAAACTAGTAGGCCTAGAATTAAGATTTTTGGTTTAAAATGTTCGTAATGAATGCCTCTACAAATCTTGTTATGGTCAAAACCACGCCAGACTTACCGTTTTTGAGAAAAAATATGTGCATCGCACAATAACATACATATTTTCAGCTAAAAGTATGGCATAATTTGGTTTATTTTCATTTTCTCGGAAACTAGTAGGCCTAGAATTAAGATTTTTGGTTTAAAATGTTCGTAATGAATGCCTCTACAAATCTTGTTATGGTCAAAACCACGCCAGACTTACCGTTTTTGAGAAAAAATATGTGCATCGCACAATAACATACATATTTTCAGCTAAAAGTATGGCATAATTTGGTTTATTTTCATTTTCTCGGAAACTAGTAGGCCTAGAATTAAGATTTTTGGTTTAAAATGTTCGTAATGAATGCCTCTACAAATCTTGTTATGGTCAAAACCACGCCAGACTTACCGTTTTTGAGAAAAAATATGTGCATCGCACAATAACATACATATTTTCAGCTAAAAGTATGGCATAATTTGGTTTATTTTCATTTTCTCGGAAACTAGTAGGCCTAGAATTAAGATTTTTGGTTTAAAATGTTCGTAATGAATGCCTCTACAAATCTTGTTATGGTCAAAACCACGCCAGACTTACCGTTTTTGAGAAAAAATATGTGCATCGCACAATAACATACATATTTTCAGCTAAAAGTATGGCATAATTTGGTTTATTTTCATTTTCTCGGAAACTAGTAGGCCTAGAATTAAGATTTTTGGTTTAAAATGTTCGTAATGAATGCCTCTACAAATCTTGTTATGGTCAAAACCACGCCAGACTTACCGTTTTTGAGAAAAAATATGTGCATCGCACAATAACATACATATTTTTACATATTTTCAGCTAAAAGTATGGCATAATTTGGTTTATTTTCATTTTCTCGGAAACTAGTAGGCCTAGAATTAAGATTTTTGGTTTAAAATGTTCGTAATGAATGCCTCTACAAATCTTGTTATGGTCAAAACCACGCCAGACTTACCGTTTTTGAGAAAAAATATGTGCATCGCACAATAACATACATATTTTCAGCTAAAAGTATGGCATAATTTGGTTTATTTTCATTTTCTCGGAAACTAGTAGGCCTAGAATTAAGATTTTTGGTTTAAAATGTTCGTAATGAATGCCTCTACAAATCTTGTTATGGTCAAAACCACGCCAGACTTAACGTTTTTGAGAAAAAATATGTGCATCGCACAATAACATACATATTTTCAGCTAAAAGTATGGCATAATTTGGTTTATTTTCATTTTCTTGGAAACTAGTAGGCCTAGAATTAAGATTTTTGGTTTAAAATGTTCGTAATGAATGCCTCTACAAATCTTGTTATGGTCAAAACCACGCCAGACTTAACGTTTTTGAGAAAAAATATGTGCATCGCACAATAACATACATATTTTTACATATTTTCAGCTAAAAGTATGGCATAATTTGGTTTATTTTCATTTTCTCGGAAACTAGTAGGCCTAGAATTAAGATTTTTGGTTTAAAATGTTCGTAATGAATGCCTCTACAAATCTTGTTATGGTCAAAACCACGCCAGACTTACCGTTTTTGAGAAAAAATATGTGCATCGCACAATAACATACATATTTTTACATATTTTCAGCTAAAAGTATGGCATAATTTGGTTTATTTTCATTTTCTCGGAAACTAGTAGGCCTAGAATTAAGATTTTTGGTTTAAAATGTTCGTAATGAATGCCTCTACAAATCTTGTTATGGTCAAAACCACGCCAGACTTACCGTTTTTGAGAAAAAATATGTGCATCGCACAATAACATACATATTTTCAGCTAAAAGTATGGCATAATTTGGTTTATTTTCATTTTCTCGGAAACTAGTAGGCCTAGAATTAAGATTTTTGGTTTAAAATGTTCGTAATGAATGCCTCTACAAATCTTGTTATGGTCAAAACCACGCCAGACTTACCGTTTTTGAGAAAAAATATGTGCATCGCACAATAACATACATATTTTTACATATTTTCAGCTAAAAGTATGGCATAATTTGGTTTATTTTCATTTTCTCGGAAACTAGTAGGCCTAGAATTAAGATTTTTGGTTTAAAATGTTCGTAATGAATGCCTCTACAAATCTTGTTATGGTCAAAACCACGCCAGACTTACCGTTTTTGAGAAAAAATATGTGCATCGCACAATAACATACATATTTTTACATATTTTCAGCTAAAAGTATGGCATAATTTGGTTTATTTTCATTTTCTCGGAAACTAGTAGGCCTAGAATTAAGATTTTTGGTTTAAAATGTTCGTAATGAATACCTCTACAAATCTTGTTATGGTCAAAACCACGCCAGACTTACCGTTTTTGAGAAAAAATATGTGCATCGCACAATAACATACATTTTTTCAGCTAAAAGTATGGCATAATTTGGTTTATTTTCATTTTCTCGGAAACTAGTAGGCCTAGAATTAAGATTTTTGGTTTAAAATGTTCGTAATGAATGCCTCTACAAATCTTGTTATGGTCAAAACCACGCCAGACTTACCGTTTTTGAGAAAAAATATGTGCATCGCACAATAACATACATATTTTCAGCTAAAAGTATGGCATAATTTGGTTTATTTTCATTTTCTCGGAAACTAGTAGGCCTAGAATTAAGATTTTTGGTTTAAAATGTTCGTAATGAATGCCTCTACAAATCTTGTTATGGTCAAAACCACGCCAGATTTACCGTTCTTGAGAAAAAATATGTGCATCGCACAATAACATACATATTTTTACATATTTTCAGCTAAAAGTATGGCATAATTTGGTTTATTTTCATTTTCTCGGAAACTAGTAGGCCTAGAATTAAGATTTTTGGTTTAAAATGTTCGTAATGAATGCCTCTACAAATCTTGTTATGGTCAAAACCACGCCAGACTTACCGTTTTTGAGAAAAAATATGTGCATCGCACAATAACATACATATTTTTACATATTTTCAGCTAAAAGTATGGCATAATTTGGTTTATTTTCATTTTCTCGGAAACTAGTAGGCCTAGAATTAAGATTTTTGGTTTAAAATGTTCGTAATGAATGCCTCTACAAATCTTGTTATGGTCAAAACCACGCCAGACTTACCGTTTTTGAGAAAAAATATGTGCATCGCACAATAACATACATATTTTCAGCTAAAAGTATGGCATAATTTGGTTTATTTTCATTTTCTCGGAAACTAGTAGGCCTAGAATTAAGATTTTTGGTTTAAAATGTTCGTAATGAATGCCTCTACAAATCTTGTTATGGTCAAAACCACGCCAGACTTACCGTTTTTGAGAAAAAATATGTGCATCGCACAATAACATACATATTTTCAGCTAAAAGTATGGCATAATTTGGTTTATTTTCATTTTCTCGGAAACTAGTAGGCCTAGAATTAAGATTTTTGGTTTAAAATGTTCGTAATGAATGCCTCTACAAATCTTGTTATGGTCAAAACCACGCCAGATTTACCGTTTTTGAGAAAAAATATGTGCATCGCACAATAACATACATATTTTTACATATTTTCAGCTAAAAGTATGGCATAATTTGGTTTATTTTCATTTTCTCGGAAACTAGTAGGCCTAGAATTAAGATTTTTGGTTTAAAATGTTCGTAATGAATGCCTCTACAAATCTTGTTATGGTCAAAACCACGCCAGACTTACCGTTTTTGAGAAAAAATATGTGCATCGCACAATAACATACATATTTTTACATATTTTCAGCTAAAAGTATGGCATAATTTGGTTTATTTTCATTTTCTCGGAAACTAGTAGGCCTAGAATTAAGATTTTTGGTTTAAAATGTTCGTAATGAATGCCTCTACAAATCTTGTTATGGTCAAAACCACGCCAGACTTACCGTTTTTGAGAAAAAATATGTGCATCGCACAATAACATACATATTTTCAGCTAAAAGTATGGCATAATTTGGTTTATTTTCATTTTCTCGGAAACTAGTAGGCCTAGAATTAAGATTTTTGGTTTAAAATGTTCGTAATGAATGCCTCTACAAATCTTGTTATGGTCAAAACCACGCCAGACTTACCGTTTTTAAGAAAAAATATGTGCATCGCACAATAACATACATATTTTCAGCTAAAAGTATGGCATAATTTGGTTTATTTTCATTTTCTCGGAAACTAGTAGGCCTAGAATTAAGATTTTTGGTTTAAAATGTTCGTAATGAATGCCTCTACAAATCTTGTTATGGTCAAAACCACGCCAGACTTACCGTTTTTGAGAAAAAATATGTGCATCGCACAATAACATACATATTTTTACATATTTTCAGCTAAAAGTATGGCATAATTTGGTTTATTTTCATTTTCTCGGAAACTAGTAGGCCTAGAATTAAGATTTTTGGTTTAAAATGTTCGTAATGAATGCCTCTACAAATCTTGTTATGGTCAAAACCACGCCAGACTTACCGTTTTTGAGAAAAAATATGTGCATCGCACAATAACATACATATTTTCAGTTAAAAGTATGGCATAATTTGGTTTATTTTCATTTTCTCGGAAACTAGTAGGCCTAGAATTAAGATTTTTGGTTTAAAATGTTCGTAATGAATGCCTCTACAAATCTTGTTATGGTCAAAACCACGCCAGACTTACCGTTTTTGAGAAAAAATATGTGCATCGCACAATAACATACATATTTTCAGCTAAAAGTATGGCATAATTTGGTTTATTTTCATTTTCTCGGAAACTAGTAGGCCTAGAATTAAGATTTTTGGTTTAAAATGTTCGTAATGAATGCCTCTACAAATCTTGTTATGGTCAAAACCACGCCAGACTTACCGTTTTTGAGAAAAAATATGTGCATCGCACAATAACATACATATTTTTACATATTTTCAGCTAAAAGTATGGCATAATTTGGTTTATTTTCATTTTCTCGGAAACTAGTAGGCCTAGAATTAAGATTTTTGGTTTAAAATGTTCGTAATGAATGCCTCTACAAATCTTGTTATGGTCAAAACCACGCCAGACTTACCGTTTTTGAGAAAAAATATGTGCATCGCACAATAACATACATATTTTTACATATTTTCAGCTAAAAGTATGGCATAATTTGGTTTATTTTCATTTTCTCGGAAACTAGTAGGCCTAGAATTAAGATTTTTGGTTTAAAATGTTCGTAATGAATACCTCTACAAATCTTGTTATGGTCAAAACCACGCCAGACTTACCGTTTTTGAGAAAAAATATGTGCATCGCACAATAACATACATTTTTTCAGCTAAAAGTATGGCATAATTTGGTTTATTTTCATTTTCTCGGAAACTAGTAGGCCTAGAATTAAGATTTTTGGTTTAAAATGTTCGTAATGAATGCCTCTACAAATCTTGTTATGGTCAAAACCACGCCAGACTTACCGTTTTTGAGAAAAAATATGTGCATCGCACAATAACATACATATTTTCAGCTAAAAGTATGGCATAATTTGGTTTATTTTCATTTTCTCGGAAACTAGTAGGCCTAGAATTAAGATTTTTGGTTTAAAATGTTCGTAATGAATGCCTCTACAAATCTTGTTATGGTCAAAACCACGCCAGATTTACCGTTCTTGAGAAAAAATATGTGCATCGCACAATAACATACATATTTTTACATATTTTCAGCTAAAAGTATGGCATAATTTGGTTTATTTTCATTTTCTCGGAAACTAGTAGGCCTAGAATTAAGATTTTTGGTTTAAAATGTTCGTAATGAATGCCTCTACAAATCTTGTTATGGTCAAAACCACGCCAGACTTACCGTTTTTGAGAAAAAATATGTGCATCGCACAATAACATACATATTTTTACATATTTTCAGCTAAAAGTATGGCATAATTTGGTTTATTTTCATTTTCTCGGAAACTAGTAGGCCTAGAATTAAGATTTTTGGTTTAAAATGTTCGTAATGAATGCCTCTACAAATCTTGTTATGGTCAAAACCACGCCAGACTTACCGTTTTTGAGAAAAAATATGTGCATCGCACAATAACATACATATTTTTACATATTTTCAGCTAAAAGTATGGCATAATTTGGTTTATTTTCATTTTCTCGGAAACTAGTAGGCCTAGAATTAAGATTTTTGGTTTAAAATGTTCGTAATGAATGCCTCTACAAATCTTGTTATGGTCAAAACCACGCCAGACTTACCGTTTTTGAGAAAAAATATGTGCATCGCACAATAACATACATATTTTCAGCTAAAAGTATGGCATAATTTGGTTTATTTTCATTTTCTCGGAAACTAGTAGGCCTAGAATTAAGATTTTTGGTTTAAAATGTTCGTAATGAATGCCTCTACAAATCTTGTTATGGTCAAAACCACGCCAGACTTACCGTTTTTGAGAAAAAATATGTGCATCGCACAATAACATACATATTTTCAGCTAAAAGTATGGCATAATTTGGTTTATTTTCATTTTCTCGGAAACTAGTAGGCCTAGAATTAAGATTTTTGGTTTAAAATGTTCGTAATGAATGCCTCTACAAATCTTGTTATGGTCAAAACCACGCCAGATTTACCGTTTTTGAGAAAAAATATGTGCATCGCACAATAACATACATATTTTTACATATTTTCAGCTAAAAGTATGGCATAATTTGGTTTATTTTCATTTTCTCGGAAACTAGTAGGCCTAGAATTAAGATTTTTGGTTTAAAATGTTCGTAATGAATGCCTCTACAAATCTTGTTATGGTCAAAACCACGCCAGACTTACCGTTTTTGAGAAAAAATATGTGCATCGCACAATAACATACATATTTTTACATATTTTCAGCTAAAAGTATGGCATAATTTGGTTTATTTTCATTTTCTCGGAAACTAGTAGGCCTAGAATTAAGATTTTTGGTTTAAAATGTTCGTAATGAATGCCTCTACAAATCTTGTTATGGTCAAAACCACGCCAGACTTACCGTTTTTGAGAAAAAATATGTGCATCGCACAATAACATACATATTTTCAGCTAAAAGTATGGCATAATTTGGTTTATTTTCATTTTCTCGGAAACTAGTAGGCCTAGAATTAAGATTTTTGGTTTAAAATGTTCGTAATGAATGCCTCTACAAATCTTGTTATGGTCAAAACCACGCCAGACTTACCGTTTTTAAGAAAAAATATGTGCATCGCACAATAACATACATATTTTCAGCTAAAAGTATGGCATAATTTGGTTTATTTTCATTTTCTCGGAAACTAGTAGGCCTAGAATTAAGATTTTTGGTTTAAAATGTTCGTAATGAATGCCTCTACAAATCTTGTTATGGTCAAAACCACGCCAGACTTACCGTTTTTGAGAAAAAATATGTGCATCGCACAATAACATACATATTTTCAGCTAAAAGTATGGCATAATTTGGTTTATTTTCATTTTCTCGGAAACTAGTAGGCCTAGAATTAAGATTTTTGGTTTAAAATGTTCGTAATGAATGCCTCTACAAATCTTGTTATGGTCAAAACCACGCCAGACTTACCGTTTTTGAGAAAAAATATGTGCATCGCACAATAACATACATATTTTTACATATTTTCAGCTAAAAGTATGGCATAATTTGGTTTATTTTCATTTTCTCGGAAACTAGTAGGCCTAGAATTAAGATTTTTGGTTTAAAATGTTCGTAATGAATGCCTCTACAAATCTTGTTATGGTCAAAACCACGCCAGACTTACCGTTTTTGAGAAAAAATATGTGCATCGCACAATAACATACATATTTTCAGCTAAAAGTATGGCATAATTTGGTTTATTTTCATTTTCTCGGAAACTAGTAGGCCTAGAATTAAGATTTTTGGTTTAAAATGTTCGTAATGAATGCCTCTACAAATCTTGTTATGGTCAAAACCACGCCAGACTTACCGTTTTTGAGAAAAAATATGTGCATCGCACAATAACATACATATTTTTACATATTTTCAGCTAAAAGTATGGCATAATTTGGTTTATTTTCATTTTCTCGGAAACTAGTAGGCCTAGAATTAAGATTTTTGGTTTAAAATGTTCGTAATGAATGCCTCTACAAATCTTGTTCTGGTCAAAACCACGCCAGACTTACCGTTTTTGAGAAAAAATATGTGCATCGCACAATAACAGACATATTTTTACATATTTTCAGCTAAAAGTATGGCATAATTTGGTTTATTTTCATTTTCTCGGAAACTAGTAGGCCTAGAATTAAGATTTTTGGTTTAAAATGTTCGTAATGAATGCCTCTACAAATCTTGTTATGGTCAAAACCACGCCAGACTTACCGTTTTTGAGAAAAAATATGTGCATCGCACAATAACATACATATTTTCAGCTAAAAGTATGGCATAATTTGGTTTATTTTCATTTTCTCGGAAACTAGTAGGCCTAGAATTAAGATTTTTGGTTTAAAATGTTCGTAATGAATGCCTCTACAAATCTTGTTATGGTCAAAACCACGCCAGACTTACCGTTTTTAAGAAAAAATATGTGCATCGCACAATAACATACATATTTTCAGCTAAAAGTATGGCATAATTTGGTTTATTTTCATTTTCTCGGAAACTAGTAGGCCTAGAATTAAGATTTTTGGTTTAAAATGTTCGTAATGAATGCCTCTACAAATCTTGTTATGGTCAAAACCACGCCAGACTTACCGTTTTTGAGAAAAAATATGTGCATCGCACAATAACATACATATTTTTACATATTTTCAGCTAAAAGTATGGCATAATTTGGTTTATTTTCATTTTCTCGGAAACTAGTAGGCCTAGAATTAAGATTTTTGGTTTAAAATGTTCGTAATGAATGCCTCTACAAATCTTGTTATGGTCAAAACCACGCCAGACTTACCGTTTTTGAGAAAAAATATGTGCATCGCACAATAACATACATATTTTTACATATTTTCAGCTAAAAGTATGGCATAATTTGGTTTATTTTAATTTTCTCGGAAACTAGTAGGCCTAGAATTAAGATTTTTGACATATTTTCAGCTAAAAGTATGGCATAATTTGGTTTATTTTCATTTTCTCGGAAACTAGAAGGCCTAGAATTAAGATTTTTGGTTTAAAATGTTCGTAATGAATGCCTCTACAAATCTTGTTATGGTCAAAACCACGCCAGACTTACCGTTTTTGAGAAAAAATATGTGCATCGCACAATAACATACATATTTTCAGCTAAAAGTATGGCATAATTTGGTTTATTTTCATTTTCTCGGAAACTAGTAGGCCTAGAATTAAGATTTTTGGTTTAAAATGTTCGTAATGAATGCCTCTACAAATCTTGTTATGGTCAAAACCACGCCAGACTTACCGTTTTTGAGAAAAAATATGTGCATCGCACAATAACATACATATTTTCAGCTAAAAGTATGGCATAATTTGGTTTATTTTAATTTTCTCGGAAATTAGTAGGCCTAGAACTAAGATTTTTGGTTCAAAATGTTCGTAATGAATGCCTCTACAAATCTTGTTATGGTCAAAACCACGCCAGACTTACCGTTTTTGAGAAAAAATATGTGCATCGCACAATAACATACATATTTTCAGCTAAAAATATGGCATAATTTGGTTTATTTTAATTTTCTCGGAAATTAGTAGGCCTAGAACTAAGATTTTTGGTTCAAAATGTTCGTAATGAATGCCTCTACAAATCTTGTTATGGTCAAAACCACGCCAGACTTACCGTTTTTGAGAAAAAATATGTGCATCGCACAATAACATACATATTTTTACATATTTTCAGCTAAAAGTATGGCATAATTTGGTTTATTTTAATTTTCTCGGAAACTAGTAGGCCTAGAATTAAGATTTTTAGTTTAAAATGTTCGTAATGAATGCCTCTACAAATCTTGTTATGGTCAAAACCACGCCAGACTTACCGTTTTTGAGAAAAAATGTGTGCATCGCACAATAACATACATATTTTTACATATTTTCAGCTAAAAGTATGGCATAATTTGGTTTATTTTCATTTTCTCGGAAACTAGTAGGCCTAGAATTAAGATTTTTGGTTTAAAATGTTCGTAATGAATGCCTCTACAAATCTTGTTATGGTCAAAACCACGCCAGACTTACCGTTTTCGAGAAAAAATATGTGCATCGCACAATAACATACATATTTTTACATATTTTCAGCTAAAAGTATGGCATAATTTGGTTTATTTTCATTTTCTCGGAAACTAGTAGGCCTAGAATTAAGATTTTTGGTTTAAAATGTTCGTAATGAATGCCTCTACAAATCTTGTTATGGTCAAAACCACGCCAGACTTACCGTTTTTGAGAAAAAATATGTGCATCGCACAATAACATACATATTTTCAGCTAAAAGTATGGCATAATTTGGTTTATTTTCATTTTCTCGGAAACTAGTAGGCCTAGAATTAAGATTTTTGGTTTAAAATGTTCGTAATGAATGCCTCTACAAATCTTGTTATGGTCAAAACCACGCCAGACTTACCGTTTTTGAGAAAAAATATGTGCATCGCACAATAACATACATATTTTCAGCTAAAAGTATGGCATAATTTGGTTTATTTTCATTTTCTCGGAAACTAGTAGGCCTAGAATTAAGATTTTTGGTTTAAAATGTTCGTAATGAATGCCTCTACAAATCTTGTTATGGTCAAAACCACGCCAGACTTACCGTTTTTGAGAAAAAATATGTGCATCGCACAATAACATACATATTTTTACATATTTTCAGCTAAAAGTATGGCATAATTTGGTTTATTTTCATTTTCTCGGAAACTAGTAGGCCTAGAATTAAGATTTTTGGTTTAAAATGTTCGTAATGAATGCCTCTACAAATCTTGTTATGGTCAAAACCACGCCAGACTTACCGTTTTTGAGAAAAAATATGTGCATCGCACAATAACATACATATTTTCAGCTAAAAGTATGGCATAATTTGGTTTATTTTCATTTTCTCGGAAACTAGTAGGCCTAGAATTAAGATTTTTGGTTTAAAATGTTCGTAGTGAATGCCTCTACAAATCTTGTTATGGTCAAAACCACGCCAGACTTACCGTTTTTGAGAAAAAATGTGTGCATCGCACAATAACATACGTATTTTCAGCTAAAAGTATGGCATAATTTGGTTTATTTTCATTTTCTCGGAAACTAGTAGGCCTAGAATTAAGATTTTTGGTTTAAAATGTTCGTAATGAATGCCTCTACAAATCTTGTTATGGTCAAAACCACGCCAGACTTACCGTTTTTGAGAAAAAATATGTGCATCTCACAATAACATACATATTTTTACATATTTTCAGCTAAAAGTATGGCATAATTTGGTTTATTTTCATTTTCTCGGAAACTAGTAGGCCTAGAATTCAGATTTTTGGTTTAAAATGTTCGTAATGAATGCCTCTACAAATCTTGTTATGGTCAAAACCACGCCAGACTTACCGTTTTTGAGAAAAAATATGTGCATCGCACAATAACATACATATTTTTACATATTTTCAGCTAAAAGTATGGCATAATTTGGTTTATTTTCATTTTCTCGGAAACTAGTAGGCCTAGAATTAAGATTTTTGGTTTAAAATGTTCGTAATGAATGCCTCTACAAATCTTGTTATGGTCAAAACCACGCCAGACTTACCGTTTTTGAGAAAAAATGTGTGCATCGCACAATAACATACATATTTTTACATATTTTCAGCTAAAAGTATGGCATAATTTGGTTTATTTTCATTTTCTCGGAAACTAGTAGGCCTAGAATTAAGATTTTTGGTTTAAAATGTTCGTAATGAATGCCTCTACAAATCTTGTTATGGTCAAAACCACGCCAGACTTACCGTTTTTGAGAAAAAATATGTGCATCGCACAATAACATACATATTTTTACATATTTTCAGCTAAAAGTATGGCATAATTTGGTTTATTTTCATTTTCTCGGAAACTAGTAGGCCTAGAATTAAGATTTTTGGTTTAAAATGTTCGTAATGAATGCCTCTACAAATCTTGTTATGGTCAAAACCACGCCAGACTTACCGTTTTTGAGAAAAAATATGTGCATCGCACAATAACATACATATTTTCAGCTAAAAGTATGGCATAATTTGGTTTATTTTCATTTTCTCGGAAACTAGAAGGCCTAGAATTAAGATTTTTGGTTTAAAATGTTCGTAATGAATGCCTCTACAAATCTTGTTATGGTCAAAACCACGCCAGACTTACCGTTTTTGAGAAAAAATATGTGCATCGCACAATAACATACATATTTTTACATATTTTCAGCTAAAAGTATGGCATAATTTGGTTTATTTTCATTTTCTCGGAAACTAGTAGGCCTAGAATTAAGATTTTTGGTTTAAAATGTTCGTAATGAATGCCTCTACAAATCTTGTTATGGTCAAAACCACGCCAGACTTACCGTTTTTGAGAAAAAATATGTGCATCGCACAATAACATACATATTTTCAGCTAAAAGTATGGCATAATTTGGTTTATTTTCATTTTCTCGGAAACTAGTAGGCCTAGAATTAAGATTTTTGGTTTAAAATGTTCGTAATGAATGCCTCTACAAATCTTGTTAAGGTCAAAACCACGCCAGACTTACCGTTTTTAAGAAAAAATATGTGCATCGCACAATAACATACATATTTTCAGCTAAAAGTATGGCATAATTTGGTTTATTTTCATTTTCTCGGAAACTAGTAGGCCTAGAATTAAGATTTTTGGTTTAAAATGTTCGTAATGAATGCCTCTACAAATCTTGTTATGGTCAAAACCACGCCAGACTTACCGTTTTTGAGAAAAAATATGTGCATCGCACAATAACATACATATTTTTACATATTTTCAGCTAAAAGTATGGCATAATTTGGTTTATTTTCATTTTCTCGGAAACTAGTAGGCCTAGAATTAAGATTTTTGGTTTAAAATGTTCGTAATGAATGCCTCTACAAATCTTGTTATGGTCAAAACCACGCCAGACTTACCGTTTTTGAGAAAAAATATGTGCATCGCACAATAACATACATATTTTCAGCTAAAAGTATGGCATAATTTGGTTTATTTTCATTTTCTCGGAAACTAGTAGGCCTAGAATTAAGATTTTTGGTTTAAAATGTTCGTAATGAATGCCTCTACAAATCTTGTTATGGTCAAAACCACGCCAGACTTACCGTTTTTGAGAAAAAATATGTGCATCGCACAATAACATACATATTTTTACATATTTTCAGCTAAAAGTATGGCATAATTTGGTTTATTTTCATTTTCTCGGAAACTAGTAGGCCTAGAATTAAGATTTTTGGTTTAAAATGTTCGTAATGAATGCCTCTACAAATCTTGTTATGGTCAAAACAACGCCAGACTTACCGTTTTTGAGAAAAAATGTGTGCATCGCACAATAACATACATATTTTTACATATTTTCAGCTAAAAGTATGGCATAATT
The DNA here is from genome assembly GCA_930367185.1 of Myathropa florea. Classification (NCBI taxonomy): domain Eukaryota; kingdom Metazoa; phylum Arthropoda; class Insecta; order Diptera; family Syrphidae; genus Myathropa; species Myathropa florea. The sequence continues at coordinate 112,102,951 of OV884002.1, forward strand.
TGGTTTATTTTCATTTTCTCGGAAACTAGTAGGCCTAGAATTAAGATTTTTGGTTTAAAATGTTCGTAATGAATGCCTCTACAAATCTTGTTATGGTCAAAACCACGCCAGACTTACCGTTTTTGAGAAAAAATATGTGCATCGCACAATAACATACATATTTTTACATATTTTCAGCTAAAAGTATGGCATAATTTGGTTTATTTTCATTTTCTCGGAAACTAGTAGGCCTAGAATTAAGATTTTTGGTTTAAAATGTTCGTAATGAATGCCTCTACAAATCTTGTTATGGTCAAAACCACGCCAGACTTACCGTTTTTGAGAAAAAATATGTGCATCGCACAATAACATACATATTTTCAGCTAAAAGTATGGCATAATTTGGTTTATTTTCATTTTCTCGGAAACTAGTAGGCCTAGAATTAAGATTTTTGGTTTAAAATGTTCGTAATGAATGCCTCTACAAATCTTGTTATGGTCAAAACCACGCCAGACTTACCGTTTTTGAGAAAAAATATGTGCATCGCACAATAACATACATATTTTTACATATTTTCAGCTAAAAGTATGGCATAATTTGGTTTATTTTCATTTTCTCGGAAACTAGTAGGCCTAGAATTAAGATTTTTGGTTTAAAATGTTCGTAATGAATGCCTCTACAAATCTTGTTATGGTCAAAACCACGCCAGACTTACCGTTTTTGAGAAAAAATATGTGCATCGCACAATAACATACATATTTTCAGCTAAAAGTATGGCATAATTTGGTTTATTTTCATTTTCTCGGAAACTAGTAGGCCTAGAATTAAGATTTTTGGTTTAAAATGTTCGTAATGAATGCCTCTACAAATCTTGTTATGGTCAAAACCACGCCAGACTTACCGTTTTTAAGAAAAAATATGTGCATCGCACAATAACATACATATTTTCAGCTAAAAGTATGGCATAATTTGGTTTATTTTCATTTTCTCGGAAACTAGTAGGCCTAGAATTAAGATTTTTGGTTTAAAATGTTCGTAATGAATGCCTCTACAAATCTTGTTATGGTCAAAACCACGCCAGACTTACCGTTTTTGAGAAAAAATATGTGCATCGCACAATAACATACATATTTTTACATATTTTCAGCTAAAAGTATGGCATAATTTGGTTTATTTTCATGTTCTCGGAAACTAGTAGGCCTAGAATTAAGATTTTTGGTTTAAAATGTTCGTAATGAATGCCTCTACAAATCTTGTTATGGTCAAAACCACGCCAGACTTACCGTTTTTGAGAAAAAATATGTGCATCGCACAATAACATACATATTTTTACATATTTTCAGCTAAAAGTATGGCATAATTTGGTTTATTTTCATTTTCTCGGAAACTAGTAGGCCTAGAATTAAGATTTTTGACATATTTTCAGCTAAAAGTATGGCATAATTTGGTTTATTTTCATTTTCTCGGAAACTAGTAGGCCTAGAATTAAGATTTTTGGTTTAAAATGTTCGTAATGAATGCCTCTACAAATCTTGTTATGGTCAAAACCACGCCAGACTTACCGTTTTTGAGAAAAAATATGTGCATCGCACAATAACATACATATTTTCAGCTAAAAGTATGGCATAATTTGGTTTATTTTCATTTTCTCGGAAACTAGTAGGCCTAGAATTAAGATTTTTGGTTTAAAATGTTCGTAATGAATGCCTCTACAAATCTTGTTATGGTCAAAACCACGCCAGACTTACCGTTTTTGAGAAAAAATATGTGCATCGCACAATAACATACATATTTTCAGCTAAAAGTATGGCATAATTTGGTTTATTTTCATTTTCTCGGAAACTAGTAGGCCTAGAATTAAGATTTTTGGTTTAAAATGTTCGTAATGAATGCCTCTACAAATCTTGTTATGGTCAAAACCACGCCAGACTTACCATTTTTGAGAAAAAATATGTGCATCGCACAATAACATACATATTTTTACATATTTTCAGCTAAAAGTATGGCATAATTTGGTTTATTTTCATTTTCTCGGAAACTAGTAGGCCTAGAATTAAGATTTTTGGTTTAAAATGTTCGTAATGAATGCCTCTACAAATCTTGTTATGGTCAAAACCACGCCAGACTTACCGTTTTTGAGAAAAAATATGTGCATCGCACAATAACATACATATTTTTACATATTTTCAGCTAAAAGTATGGCATAATTTGGTTTATTTTCATTTTCTCGGAAACTAGTAGGCCTAGAATTAAGATTTTTGGTTTAAAATGTTCGTAATGAATGCCTCTACAAATCTTGTTGTGGTCAAAACCACGCCAGACTTACCGTTTTTGAGAAAAAATGTGTGCATCGCACAATAACATACATATTTTTACATATTTTCAGCTAAAAGTATGGCATAATTTGGTTTATTTTCATTTTCTCGGAAACTAGTAGGCCCAGAATTAAGATTTTTGGTTTAAAATGTTCGTAATGAATGCCTCTACAAATCTTGTTATGGTCAAAACCACGCCAGACTTACCGTTTTTGAGAAAAAATATGTGCATCGCACAATAACATACATATTTTCAGCTAAAAGTATGGCATAATTTGGTTTATTTTCATTTTCTCGGAAACTAGTAGGCCTAGAATTAAGATTTTTGGTTTAAAATGTTCGTAATGAATGCCTCTACAAATCTTGTTATGGTCAAAACCACGCCAGACTTACCGTTTTTGAGAAAAAATATGTGCATCGCACAATAACATACATATTTTTACATATTTTCAGCTAAAAGTATGGCATAATTTGGTTTATTTTCATTTTCTCGGAAACTAGTAGGCCTAGAATTAAGATTTTTGGTTTAAAATGTTCGTAATGAATGCCTCTACAAATCTTGTTATGGTCAAAACCACTCCAGACTTACCGTTTTTGAGAAAAAATATGTGCATCGCACAATAACATACATATTTTCAGCTAAAAGTATGGCATAATTTGGTTTATTTTCATTTTCTCGGAAACTAGTAGGCCTAGAATTAAGATTTTTGGTTTAAAATGTTCGTAATGAATGCCTCTACAAATCTTGTTATGGTCAAAACCACGCCAGACTTACCGTTTTTGAGAAAAAATATGTGCAACGCACAATAACATACATATTTTTACATATTTTCAGCTAAAAGTATGGCATAATTTGGTTTATTTTCATTTTCTCGGAAACTAGTAGGCCTAGAATTAAGATTTTTGGTTTAAAATGTTCGTAATGAATGCCTCTACAAATCTTGTTGTGGTCAAAACCACGCCAGACTTACCGTTTTTGAGAAAAAATGTGTGCATCGCACAATAACATACATATTTTTACATATTTTCAGCTAAAAGTATGGCATAATTTGGTTTATTTTCATTTTCTCGGAAACTAGTAGGCCTAGAATTAAGATTTTTGGTTTAAAATGTTCGTAATGAATGCCTCTACAAATCTTGTTATGGTCAAAACCACGCCAGACTTACCGTTTTTGAGAAAAAATATGTGCATCGCACAATAACATACATATTTTCAGCTAAAAGTATGGCATAATTTGGTTTATTTTCATTTTCTCGGAAACTAGTAGGCCTAGAATTAAGATTTTTGGTTTAAAATGTTCGTAATGAATGCCTCTACAAATCTTGTTATGGTCAAAACCACGCCAGACTTACCGTTTTTGAGAAAAAATATGTGCATCGCACAATAACATACATATTTTTACATATTTTCAGCTAAAAGTATGGCATAATTTGGTTTATTTTCATTTTCTCGGAAACTAGTAGGCCTAGAATTAAGATTTTTGGTTTAAAATGTTCGTAATGAATGCCTCTACAAATCTTGTTATGGTCAAAACCACGCCAGACTTACCGTTTTTGAGAAAAAATATGTGCATCGCACAATAACATACATATTTTTACATATTTTCAGCTAAAAGTATGGCATAATTTGGTTTATTTTCATTTTCTCGGAAACTAGTAGGCCTAGAATTAAGATTTTTGGTTTAAAATGTTCATAATGAATGCCTCTACAAATCTTGTTATGGTCAAAACCACTCCAGACTTACCGTTTTTGAGAAAAAATATGTGCATCGCACAATAACATACATATTTTCAGCTAAAAGTATGGCATAATTTGGTTTATTTTCATTTTCTCGGAAACTAGTAGGCCTAGAATTAAGATTTTTGGTTTAAAATGTTCGTAATGAATGCCTCTACAAATCTTGTTATGGTCAAAACCACGCCAGACTTACCGTTTTTGAGAAAAAATGTGTACATCGCACAATAACATACATACATAACTAGTAGGCCTAGAATTAAGATTTTTGGTTTAAAATGTTCGTAATGAATGCCTCTACAAATCTTGTTATGGTCAAAACCACGCCAGACTTACCGTTTTTGAGAAAAAATGTGTGCATCGCACAATAACATACATATTTTTACATATTTTCAGCTAAAAGTATGGCATAATTTGGTTTATTTTCATTTTCTCGGAAACTAGTAGGCCTAGAATTAAGATTTTTGGTTTAAAATGTTCGTAATGAATGCCTCTACAAATCTTGTTATGGTCAAAACCACGCCAGACTTACCGTTTTTGAGAAAAAATATGTGCATCGCACAATAACATACATATTTTTACATATTTTCAGCTAAAAGTATGGCATAATTTGGTTTATTTTCATTTTCTCGGAAACTAGTAGGCCTAGAATTAAGATTTTTGGTTTAAAATGTTCGTAATGAATGCCTCTACAAATCTTGTTATGGTCAAAACCACGCCAGACTTACCGTTTTTGAGAAAAAATGTGTGCATCGCACAATAACATACATATTTTTACATATTTTCAGCTAAAAGTATGGCATAATTTGGTTTATTTTCATTTTCTCGGAAACTAGTAGGCCTAGAATTAAGATTTTTGGTTTAAAATGTTCGTAATGAATGCCTCTACAAATCTTGTTATGGTCAAAATCACGCCAGACTTACCGTTTTTGAGAAAAAATATGTGCATCGCACAATAACATACATATTTTTACATATTTTCAGCTAAAAGTGTGGCATAATTTGGTTTATTTTCATTTTCTCGGAAACTAGTAGGCCTAGAATTAAGATTTTTGGTTTAAAATGTTCGTAATGAATGCCTCTACAAATCTTGTTATGGTCAAAACCACGCCAGACTTACCGTTTTTGAGAAAAAATATGTGCATCGCACAATAACATACATATTTTCAGCTAAAAGTATGGCATAATTTGGTTTATTTTCATTTTCTCGGAAACTAGTAGGCCTAGAATTAAGATTTTTGGTTTAAAATGTTCGTAATGAATGCCTCTACAAATCTTGTTATGGTCAAAACCACGCCAGACTTACCGTTTTTGAGAAAAAATATGTGCATCGCACAATAACATACATATTTTTACATATTTTCAGCTAAAAGTATGGCATAATTTGGTTTATTTTCATTTTCTCGGAAACTAGTAGGCCTAGAATTAAGATTTTTGGTTTAAAATGTTCGTAATGAATGCCTCTACAAATCTTGTTATGGTCAAAACCACGCCAGACTTACCGTTTTTGAGAAAAAATATGTGCATCGCACAATAAAATACATATTTTTACATATTTTCAGCTAAAAGTATGGCATAATTTGGTTTATTTTCATTTTCTCGGAAACTAGTAGGCCTAGAATTAAGATTTTTGGTTTAAAATGTTCGTAATGAATGCCTCTACAAATCTTGTTATGGTCAAAACCACGCCAGACTTACCGTTTTTGAGAAAAAATATGTGCATCGCACAATAACATACATATTTTTACATATTTTCAAAAGTATGGCATAATTTGGTTTATTTTCATTTTCTCGGAAACTAGTAGGCCTAGAATTAAGATTTTTGGTTTAAAATGTTCGTAATGAATGCCTCTACAAATCTTGTTATGGTCAAAATCACGCCAGACTTACCGTTTTTGAGAAAAAATATGTGCATCGCACAATAACATACATATTTTTACATATTTTCAGCTAAAAGTGTGGCATAATTTGGTTTATTTTCATTTTCTCGGAAACTAGTAGGCCTAGAATTAAGATTTTTGGTTTAAAATGTTCGTAATGAATGCCTCTACAAATCTTGTTATGGTCAAAACCACGCCAGACTTACCGTTTTTGAGAAAAAATATGTGCATCGCACAATAACATACATATTTTCAGCTAAAAGTATGGCATAATTTGGTTTATTTTCATTTTCTCGGAAACTAGTAGGCCTAGAATTAAGATTTTTGGTTTAAAATGTTCGTAATGAATGCCTCTACAAATCTTGTTATGGTCAAAACCACGCCAGACTTACCGTTTTTGAGAAAAAATATGTGCATCGCACAATAACATACATATTTTTACATATTTTCAGCTAAAAGTATGGCATAATTTGGTTTATTTTCATTTTCTCGGAAACTAGTAGGCCTAGAATTAAGATTTTTGGTTTAAAATGTTCGTAATGAATGCCTCTACAAATCTTGTTATGGTCAAAACCACGCCAGACTTACCGTTTTTGAGAAAAAATATGTGCATCGCACAATAAAATACATATTTTTACATATTTTCAGCTAAAAGTATGGCATAATTTGGTTTATTTTCATTTTCTCGGAAACTAGTAGGCCTAGAATTAAGATTTTTGGTTTAAAATGTTCGTAATGAATGCCTCTACAAATCTTGTTATGGTCAAAACCACGCCAGACTTACCGTTTTTGAGAAAAAATATGTGCATCGCACAATAACATACATATTTTTACATATTTTCAGCTAAAAGTATGGCATAATTTGGTTTATTTTCATTTTCTCGGAAACTAGTAGGCCTAGAATTAAGATTTTTGGTTTAAAATGTTCGTAATGAATGCCTCTACAAATCTTGTTATGGTCAAAACCACGCCAGACTTACCGTTTTTGAGAAAAAATGTGTGCATCGCACAATAACATACATATTTTTACATATTTTCAGCTAAAAGTATGGCATAATTTGGTTTATTTTCATTTTCTCGGAAACTAGTAGGCCTAGAATTAAGATTTTTGGTTTAAAATGTTCGTAATGAATGCCTCTACAAATCTTGTTATGGTCAAAATCACGCCAGACTTACCGTTTTTGAGAAAAAATATGTGCATCGCACAATAACATACATATTTTTACATATTTTCAGCTAAAAGTATGGCATAATTTGGTTTATTTTCATTTTCTCGGAAACTAGTAGGCCTAGAATTAAGATTTTTGGTTTAAAATGTTCGTAATGAATGCCTCTACAAATCTTGTTATGGTCAAAACCACGCCAGACTTACCGTTTTTGAGAAAAAATATGTGCATCGCACAATAACATACATATTTTCAGCTAAAAGTATGGCATAATTTGGTTTATTTTCATTTTCTCGGAAACTAGTAGGCCTAGAATTAAGATTTTTGGTTTAAAATGTTCGTAATGAATGCCTCTACAAATCTTGTTATGGTCAAAACCACGCCAGACTTACCGTTTTTGAGAAAAAATATGTGCATCGCACAATAACATACATATTTTTACATATTTTCAGCTAAAAGTATGGCATAATTTGGTTTATTTTCATTTTCTCGGAAACTAGTAGGCCTAGAATTAAGATTTTTGGTTTAAAATGTTCGTAATGAATGCCTCTACAAATCTTGTTATGGTCAAAACCACGCCAGACTTACCGTTTTTGAGAAAAAATATGTGCATCGCACAATAACATACATATTTTTACATATTTTCAGCTAAAAGTATGGCATAATTTGGTTTATTTTCATTTTCTCGGAAACTAGTAGGCCTAGAATTAAGATTTTTGGTTTAAAATGTTCGTAATGAATGCCTCTACAAATCTTGTTAGACTTACCGTTTTTGAGAAAAAATATGTGCATCGCACAATAACATACATATTTTTACATATTTTCAGCTAAAAGTATGGCATAATTTGGTTTATTTTAATTTTCTCGGAAACTAGTAGGCCTAGAATTAAGATTTTTGACATATTTTCAGCTAAAAGTATGGCATAATTTGGTTTATTTTCATTTTCTCGGAAACTAGTAGGCCTAGAATTAAGATTTTTGGTTTAAAATGTTCGTAATGAATGCCTCTACAAATCTTGTTATGGTCAAAACCACGCCAGACTTACCGTTTTTGAGAAAAAATATGTGCATCGCACAATAACATACATATTTTCAGCTAAAAGTATGGCATAATTTGGTTTATTTTCATTTTCTCGGAAACTAGTAGGCCTAGAATTAAGATTTTTGGTTTAAAATGTTCGTAATGAATGCCTCTACAAATCTTGTTATGGTCAAAACCACGCCAGACTTACCGTTTTTGAGAAAAAATATGTGCATCGCACAATAACATACATATTTTCAGCTAAAAGTATGGCATAATTTGGTTTATTTTCATTTTCTCGGAAACTAGTAGGCCTAGAATTAAGATTTTTGGTTCAAAATGTTCGTAATGAATGCCTCTACAAATCTTGTTATGGTCAAAACCACGCCAGACTTACCGTTTTTGAGAAAAAATATGTGCATCGCACAATAACATACATATTTTTACATATTTTCAGCTAAAAGTATGGCATAATTTGGTTTATTTTCATTTTCTCGGAAACTAGTAGGCCTAGAATTAAGATTTTTGGTTTAAAATGTTCGTAATGAATGCCTCTACAAATCTTGTAATGGTCAAAACCACGCCAGACTTACCGTTTTTGAGAAAAAATATGTGCATCGCACAATAACATACATATTTTTACATATTTTCAGCTAAAAGTATGGCATAATTTGGTTTATTTTCATTTTCTCGGAAACTAGTAGGCCTAGAATTAAGATTTTTGGTTTAAAATGTTCGTAATGAATGCCTCTACAAATCTTGTTATGGTCAAAACCACGCCAGACTTACCGTTTTTGAGAAAAAATGTGTGCATCGCACAATAACATACATATTTTTACATATTTTCAGCTAAAAGTATGGCATAATTTGGTTTATTTTCATTTTCTCGGAAACTAGTAGGCCTAGAATTAAGATTTTTGGTTTAAAATGTTCGTAATGAATGCCTCTACAAATCTTGTTATGGTCAAAACCACCAGACTTACCGTTTTTGAGAAAAAATATGTGCATCGCAAAATAACATACATATTTTTACATATTTTCAGCTAAAAGTATGGCATAATTTGGTTTATTTTCATTTTCTCGGAAACTAGTAGGCCTAGAATTAAGATTTTTGGTTTAAAATGTTCGTAATGAATGCCTCTACAAATCTTGTTATGGTCAAAACCACGCCAGACTTACCGTTTTTGAGAAAAAATATGTGCATCGCACAATAACATACATATTTTTACATATTTTCAGCTAAAAGTATGGCATAATTTGGTTTATTTTCATTTTCTCGGAAACTAGTAGGCCTAGAATTAAGATTTTTGGTTTAAAATGTTCGTAATGAATGCCTCTACAAATCTTGTTATGGTCAAAACCACGCCAGACTTACCGTTTTTGAGAAAAAATATGTGCATCGCACAATAACATACATATTTTCAGCTAAAAGTATGGCATAATTTGGTTTATTTTCATTTTCTCGGAAACTAGTAGGCCTAGAATTAAGATTTTTGGTTTAAAATGTTCGTAATGAATGCCTCTACAAATCTTGTTATGGTCAAAACCACGCCAGACTTACCGTTTTTGAGAAAAAATATGTGCATCGCACAATAACATACATATTTTCAGCTAAAAGTATGGCATAATTTGGTTTATTTTCATTTTCTCGGAAACTAGTAGGCCTAGAATTAAGATTTTTGGTTTAAAATGTTCGTAATGAATGCCTCTACAAATCTTGTTATGGTCAAAACCACGCCAGACTTACCGTTTTTGAGAAAAAATATGTGCATCGCACAATAACATACATATTTTTACATATTTTCAGCTAAAAGTATGGCATAATTTGGTTTATTTTAATTTTCTCGGAAACTAGTAGGCCTAGAATTAAGATTTTTGACATATTTTCAGCTAAAAGTATGGCATAATTTGGTTTATTTTCATTTTCTCGGAAACTAGTAGGCCTAGAATTAAGATTTTTGGTTTAAAATGTTCGTAATGAATGCCTCTACAAATCTTGTTATGGTCAAAACCACGCCAGACTTACCGTTTTTGAGAAAAAATATGTGCATCGCACAATAACATACATATTTTCAGCTAAAAGTATGGCATAATTTGGTTTATTTTCATTTTCTCGGAAACTAGTAGGCCTAGAATTAAGATTTTTGGTTTAAAATGTTCGTAATGAATGCCTCTACAAATCTTGTTATGGTCAAAACCACGCCAGACTTACCGTTTTTGAGAAAAAATGTGTGCATCGCACAATAACATACATATTTTCAGCTAAAAGTATGGCATAATTTGGTTTATTTTCATTTTCTCGGAAACTAGTAGGCCTAGAATTAAGATTTTTGGTTCAAAATGTTCGTAATGAATGCCTCTACAAATCTTGTTATGGTCAAAACCACGCCAGACTTACCGTTTTTGAGAAAAAATATGTGCATCGCACAATAACATACATATTTTTACATATTTTCAGCTAAAAGTATGGCATAATTTGGTTTATTTTCATTTTCTCGGAAACTAGTAGGCCTAGAATTAAGATTTTTGGTTTAAAATGTTCGTAATGAATGCCTCTACAAATCTTGTTATGGTCAAAACCACGCCAGACTTACCGTTTTTGAGAAAAAATGTGTGCATCGCACAATAACATACATATTTTTACATATTTTCAGCTAAAAGTATGGCATAATTTGGTTTATTTTCATTTTCTCGGAAACTAGTAGGCCTAGAATTAAGATTTTTGGTTTAAAATGTTCGTAATGAATGCCTCTACAAATCTTGTTATGGTCAAAACCACGCCAGACTTACCGTTTTTGAGAAAAAATATGTGCATCGCACAATAACATACATATTTTCAGCTAAAAGTATGGCATAATTTGGTTTATTTTCATTTTCTCGGAAACTAGTAGGCCTAGAATTAAGATTTTTGGTTTAAAATGTTCGTAATGAATGCCTCTACAAATCTTGTTATGGTCAAAACCACGCCAGACTTACCGTTTTTGAGAAAAAATATGTGCATCGCACAATAACATACATATTTTTACATATTTTCAGCTAAAAGTATGGCATAATTTGGTTTATTTTCATTTTCTCGGAAACTAGTAGGCCTAGAATTAAGATTTTTGGTTTAAAATGTTCGTAATGAATGCCTCTACAAATCTTGTTATGGTCAAAACCACGCCAGACTTACCGTTTTTGAGAAAAAATATGTGCATCGCACAATAACATACATATTTTTACATATTTTCAGCTAAAAGTATGGCATAATTTGGTTTATTTTCATTTTCTCGGAAACTAGTAGGCCTAGAATTAAGATTTTTGGTTTAAAATGTTCGTAATGAATGCCTCTACAAATCTTGTTATGGTCAAAACCACGCCAGACTTACCGTTTTTGAGAAAAAATATGTGCATCGCACAATAACATACATATTTTTACATATTTTCAGCTAAAAGTATGGCATAATTTGGTTTATTTTCATTTTCTCGGAAACTAGTAGGCCTAGAATTAAGATTTTTGGTTTAAAATGTTCGTAATGAATGCCTCTACAAATCTTGTTATGGTCAAAACCACGCCAGACTTACCGTTTTTGAGAAAAAATATGTGCATCGCACAATAACATACATATTTTCAACTAAAAGTATGGCATAATTTGGTTTATTTTCATTTTCTCAGAAACTAGTAGGCTTAGAATTAAGATTTTTGGTTTAAAATGTTCGTAATGAATGCCTCTACAAATCTTGTTATGGTCAAAACCACCAGACTTACCGTTTTTGAGAAAAAATATGTGCATCGCACAATAACATACATATTTTTACATATTTTCAGCTAAAAGTATGGCATAATTTGGTTTATTTTCATTTTCTCGGAAACTAGTAGGCCTAGAATTAAGATTTTTGGTTTAAAATGTTCGTAATGAATGCCTCTACAAATCTTGTTATGGTCAAAACCACGCCAGACTTACCGTTTTTGAGAAAAAATATGTGCATCGCACAATAACATACATATTTTTACATATTTTCAGCTAAAAGTATGGCATAATTTGGTTTATTTTCATTTTCTCGGAAACTAGTAGGCCTAGAATTAAGATTTTTGGTTTAAAATGTTCGTAATGAATGCCTCTACAAATCTTGTTATGGTCAAAACCACCAGACTTACCGTTTTTGAGAAAAAATATGTGCATCGCACAATAACATACATATTTTTACATATTTTCAGCTAAAAGTATGGCATAATTTGGTTTATTTTCATTTTCTCGGAAACTAGTAGGCCTAGAATTAAGATTTTTGGTTTAAAATGTTCGTAATGAATGCCTCTACAAATCTTGTAATGGTCAAAACCACGCCAGACTTACCGTTTTTGAGAAAAAATGTGTGCATCGCACAATAACATACATATTTTCAGCTAAAAGTATGGCATAATTTGGTTTATTTTCATTTTCTCGGAAACTAGTAGGCCTAGAATTAAGATTTTTGGTTCAAAATGTTCGTAATGAATGCCTCTACAAATCTTGTTATGGTCAAAACCACGCCAGACTTACCGTTTTTGAGAAAAAATATGTGCATCGCACAATAACATACATATTTTTACATATTTTCAGCTAAAAGTATGGCATAATTTGGTTTATTTTCATTTTCTCGGAAACTAGTAGGCCTAGAATTAAGATTTTTGGTTTAAAATGTTCGTAATGAATGCCTCTACAAATCTTGTAATGGTCAAAACCACGCCAGACTTACCGTTTTTGAGAAAAAATATGTGCATCGCACAATAACATACATATTTTCAGCTAAAAGTATGGCATAATTTGGTTTATTTTCATTTTCTCGGAAACTAGTAGGCCTAGAATTAAGATTTTTGGTTTAAAATGTTCGTAATGAATGCCTCTACAAATCTTGTTATGGTCAAAACCACGCCAGACTTACCGTTTTTGAGAAAAAATGTGTGCATCGCACAATAACATACATATTTTTACATATTTTCAGCTAAAAGTATGGCATAATTTGGTTTATTTTCATTTTCTCGGAAACTAGTAGGCCTAGAATTAAGATTTTTGGTTTAAAATGTTCGTAATGAATGCCTCTACAAATCTTGTTATGGTCAAAACCACCAGACTTACCGTTTTTGAGAAAAAATATGTGCATCGCACAATAACATACATATTTTTACATATTTTCAGCTAAAAGTATGGCATAATTTGGTTTATTTTCATTTTCTCGGAAACTAGTAGGCCTAGAATTAAGATTTTTGGTTTAAAATGTTCGTAATGAATGCCTCTACAAATCTTGTTATGGTCAAAACCACGCCAGACTTACCGTTTTTGAGAAAAAATATGTGCATCGCACAATAACATACATATTTTTACATATTTTCAGCTAAAAGTATGGCATAATTTGGTTTATTTTCATTTTCTCGGAAACTAGTAGGCCTAGAATTAAGATTTTTGGTTTAAAATGTTCGTAATGAATGCCTCTACAAATCTTGTTATGGTCAAAACCACGCCAGACTTACCGTTTTTGAGAAAAAATATGTGCATCGCACAATAACATACATATTTTCAGCTAAAAGTATGGCATAATTTGGTTTATTTTCATTTTCTCGGAAACTAGTAGGCCTAGAATTAAGATTTTTGGTTTAAAATGTTCGTAATGAATGCCTCTACAAATCTTGTTATGGTCAAAACCACGCCAGACTTACCGTTTTTGAGAAAAAATATGTGCATCGCACAATAACATACATATTTTTACATATTTTCAGCTAAAAGTATGGCATAATTTGGTTTATTTTCATTTTCTCGGAAACTAGTAGGCCTAGAATTAAGATTTTTGGTTTAAAATGTTCGTAATGAATGCCTCTACAAATCTTGTTATGGTCAAAACCACGCCAGACTTACCGTTTTTGAGAAAAAATATGTGCATCGCACAATAACATACATATTTTCAGCTAAAAGTATGGCATAATTTGGTTTATTTTCATTTTCTCAGAAACTAGTAGGCTTAGAATTAAGATTTTTGGTTTAAAATGTTCGTAATGAATGCCTCTACAAATCTTGTTATGGTCAAAACCACCAGACTTACCGTTTTTGAGAAAAAATATGTGCATCGCACAATAACATACATATTTTTACATATTTTCAGCTAAAAGTATGGCATAATTTGGTTTATTTTCATTTTCTCGGAAACTAGTAGGCCTAGAATTAAGATTTTTGGTTTAAAATGTTCGTAATGAATGCCTCTACAAATCTTGTTATGGTCAAAACCACGCCAGACTTACCGTTTTTGAGAAAAAATATGTGCATCGCACAATAACATACATATTTTTACATATTTTCAGCTAAAAGTATGGCATAATTTGGTTTATTTTCATTTTCTCGGAAACTAGTAGGCCTAGAATTAAGATTTTTGGTTTAAAATGTTCGTAATGAATGCCTCTACAAATCTTGTTATGGTCAAAACCACCAGACTTACCGTTTTTGAGAAAAAATATGTGCATCGCACAATAACATACATATTTTTACATATTTTCAGCTAAAAGTGTGGCATAATTTGGTTTATTTTTATTTTCTCGGAAACTAGTAGGCCTAGAATTAAGATTTTTGGTTTAAAATGTTCGTAATGAATGCCTCTACAAATCTTGTTATGGTCAAAACCACGCCAGACTTACCGTTTTTGAGAAAAAATATGTGCATCGCACAATAACATACATATTTTTACATATTTTCAGCTAAAAGTATGGCATAATTTGGTTTATTTTCATTTTCTCGGAAACTAGTAGGCCTAGAATTAAGATTTTTGGTTTAAAATGTTCGTAATGAATGCCTCTACAAATCTTGTTATGGTCAAAACCACGCCAGACTTACCGTTTTTGAGAAAAAATATGTGCATCGCACAATAACATACATATTTTTACATATTTTCAGCTAAAAGTATGGCATAATTTGGTTTATTTTCATTTTCTCGGAAACTAGTAGGCCTAGAATTAAGATTTTTGGTTTAAAATGTTCGTAATGAATGCCTCTACAAATCTTGTTATGGTCAAAACCACGCCAGACTTACCGTTTTTGAGAAAAAATATGTGCATCGCACAATAACATACATATTTTCAGCTAAAAGTATGGCATAATTTGGTTTATTTTCATTTTCTCGGAAACTAGTAGGCCTAGAATTAAGATTTTTGGTTTAAAATGTTCGTAATGAATGCCTCTACAAATCTTGTTATGGTCAAAACCACGCCAGACTTACCGTTTTTGAGAAAAAATATGTGCATCGCACAATAACATACATATTTTCAGCTAAAAGTATGGCATATTTTGGTTTATTTTCATTTTCTCGGAAACTAGTAGGCCTAGAATTAAGATTTTTGGTTTAAAATGTTCGTAATGAATGCCTCTACAAATCTTGTTATGGTCAAAACCACGCCAGACTTACCGTTTTTGAGAAAAAATATGTGCATCGCACAATAACATACATATTTTCAGCTAAAAGTATGGCATAATTTGGTTTATTTTCATTTTCTCGGAAACTAGTAGGCCTAGAATTAAGATTTTTGGTTTAAAATGTTCGTAATGAATGCCTCTACAAATCTTGTTATGGTCAAAACCACGCCAGACTTACCGTTTTTGAGAAAAAATATGTGCATCGCACAATAACATACATATTTTCAGCTAAAAGTATGGCATAATTTGGTTTATTTTCATTTTCTCGGAAACTAGTAGGCCTAGAATTAAGATTTTTGGTTTAAAATGTTCGTAATGAATGCCTCTACAAATCTTGTTATGGTCAAAACCACGCCAGACTTACCGTTTTTGAGAAAAAATATGTGCATCGCACAATAACATACATATTTTCAGCTTCAAAGTATGGCATAATTTGGTTTATTTTCATTTTCTCGGAAACTAGTAGGCCTAGAATTAAGATTTTTGGTTTAAAATGTTCATAATGAATGCCTCTACAAATCTTGTTATGGTCAAAACCACGCCAGACTTACCGTATTTGAGAAAAAATATGTGCATCGCACAATAACATACATATTTTCAGCTAAAAGTATGGCATAATTTGGTTTATTTTCATTTTCTCGGAAACTAGTAGGCCTAGAATTAAGATTTTTGGTTTAAAATGTTTGTAATGAATGCCTCTACAAATCTTGTTATGGTCAAAACCACGCCAGACTTACCGTTTTTGAGAAAAAATATGTGCATCGCACAATAACATACATATTTTCAGCTAAAAGTATGGCATAATTTGGTTTATTTTCATTTTCTCGGAAACTAGTAGGCCTAGAATTAAGATTTTTGGTTTAAAATGTTCGTAATGAATGCCTCTACAAATCTTGTTATGGTCAAAACCACGCCAGATTTACCGTTTTTGAGAAAAAATATGTGCATCGCACAATAACATACATATTTTCAGCTAAAAGTATGGCATAATTTGGTTTATTTTCATTTTCTCGGAAACTAGTAGGCCTAGAATTAAGATTTTTGGTTTAAAATGTTCGTAATGAATGCCTCTACAAATCTTGTTATGGTCAAAACCACGCCAGACTTACCGTTTTTGAGAAAAAATATGTGCATCGCACAATAACATACATATTTTCAGCTAAAAGTATGGCATAATTTGGTTTATTTTCATTTTCTCGGAAACTAGTAGGCCTAGAATTAAGATTTTTGGTTTAAAATGTTCATAATGAATGCCTCTACAAATCTTGTTATGGTCAAAACCACGCCAGACTTACCGTATTTGAGAAAAAATATGTGCATCGCACAATAACATACATATTTTCAGCTAAAAGTATGGCATAATTTGGTTTATTTTCATTTTCTCGGAAACTAGAAGGCCTAGAATTAAGATTTTTGGTTTAAAATGTTTGTAATGAATGCCTCTACAAATCTTGTTATGGTCAAAACCACGCCAGACTTACCGTTTTTGAGAAAAAATATGTGCATCGCACAATAACATACATATTTTCAGCTAAAAGTATGGCATAATTTGGTTTATTTTCATTTTCTCGGAAACTAGTAGGCCTAGAATTAAGATTTTTGGTTTAAAATGTTCGTAATGAATGCCTCTACAAATCTTGTTGTGGTCAAAACCACGCCAGACTTACCGTTTTTGAGAAAAAATATGTGCATCGCACAATAACATACATATTTTCAGCTAAAAGTATGGCATAATTTGGTTTATTTTCATTTTCTCGGAAACTAGTAGGCCTAGAATTAAGATTTTTGGTTTAAAATGTTCGTAATGAATGCCTCTACAAATCTTGTTATGGTCAAAACCACGCCAGACTTACCGTTTTTGAGAAAAAATATGTGCATCGCACAATAACATACATATTTTCAGCTAAAAGTATGGCATAATTTGGTTTATTTTCATTTTCTCGGAAACTAGTAGGCCTAGAATTAAGATTTTTGGTTTAAAATGTTCGTAATGAATGCCTCTACAAATCTTGTTATGGTCAAAACCACGCCAGATTTACCGTTTTTGAGAAAAAATATGTGCATCGCACAATAACATACATATTTTCAGCTAAAAGTATGGCATAATTTGGTTTATTTTCATTTTCTCGGAAACTAGTAGGCCTAGAATTAAGATTTTTGGTTTAAAATGTTCGTAATGAATGCCTCTACAAATCTTGTTATGGTCAAAACCACGCCAGACTTACCGTTTTTGAGAAAAAATATGTGCATCGCACAATAACATACATATTTTTACATATTTTCAGCTAAAAGTATGGCATAATTTGGTTTATTTTCATTTTCTCGGAAACTAGTAGGCCTAGAATTAAGATATACAATAACATACATATTTTCAGCTAAAAGTATGGCATAATTTGGTTTATTTTCATTTTCTCGGAAACTAGTAGGCCTAGAATTAAGATTTTTGGTTTAAAATGTTCGTAATGAATGCCTCTACAAATCTTGTTATGGTCAAAACCACGCCAGACTTACCGTTTTTGAGAAAAAATATGTGCATCGCACAATAACATACATATTTTCAGCTAAAAGTATGGCATAATTTGGTTTATTTTCATTTTCTCGGAAACTAGTAGGCCTAGAATTAAGATTTTTGGTTTAAAATGTTCGTAATGAATGCCTCTACAAATCTTGTTATGGTCAAAACCACGCCAGACTTACCGTTTTTGAGAAAAAATATGTGCATCGCACAATAACATACATATTTTCAGCTAAAAGTATGGCATAATTTGGTTTATTTTCATTTTCTCGGAAACTAGTAGGCCTAGAATTAAGATTTTTGGTTTAAAATGTTCGTAATGAATGCCTCTACAAATCTTGTTATGGTCAAAACCACGCCAGATTTACCGTTTTTGAGAAAAAATATGTGCATCGCACAATAACATACATATTTTCAGCTAAAAGTATGGCATAATTTGGTTTATTTTCATTTTCTCGGAAACTAGTAGGCCTAGAATTAAGATTTTTGGTTTAAAATGTTCGTAATGAATGCCTCTACAAATCTTGTTATGGTCAAAACCACGCCAGACTTACCGTTTTTGAGAAAAAATATGTGCATCGCACAATAACATACATATTTTTGCATATTTTCAGCTAAAAGTATGGCATAATTTGGTTTATTTTCATTTTCTCGGAAACTAGTAGGCCTAGAATTAAGATTTTTGGTTTAAAATGTTCGTAATGAATGCCTCTACAAATCTTGTTATGGTCAAAACCACGCCAGACTTGCCGTTTTTGAGAAAAAATATGTGCATCGCACAATAACATACATATTTTCAGCTAAAAGTATGGCATAATTTGGTTTATTTTCATTTTCTCGGAAACTAGTAGGCCTAGAATTAAGATTTTTGGTTTAAAATGTTCGTAATGAATGCCTCTACAAATCTTGTTATGGTCAAAACCACGCCAGACTTACCGTTTTTGAGAAAAAATATGTGCATCGCACAATAACATACATATTTTCAGCTAAAAGTATGGCATAATTTGGTTTATTTTCATTTTCTCGGAAACTAGTAGGCCTAGAATTAAGATTTTTGGTTTAAAATGTTCGTAATGAATGCCTCTACAAATCTTGTTATGGTCAAAACCACGCCAGACTTACCGTTTTTGAGAAAAAATATGTGCATCGCACAATAACATACATATTTTCAGCTAAAAGTATGGCATAATATGGTTTATTTTCATTTTCTCGGAAACTAGTAGGCCTAGAATTAAGATTTTTGGTTTAAAATGTTCGTAATGAATGCCTCTACAAATCTTGTTATGGTCAAAACCACGCCAGACTTACCGTTTTTGAGAAAAAATATGTGCATCGCACAATAACATACATATTTTCAGCTAAAAGTATGGCATAATTTGGTTTATTTTCATTTTCTCGGAAACTAGTAGGCCTAGAATTAAGATTTTTGGTTTAAAATGTTCGTAATGAATGCCTCTACAAATCTTGTTATGGTCAAAACCACGCCAGACTTACCGTTTTTGAGAAAAAATATGTGCATCGCACAATAACATACATATTTTCAGCTAAAAGTATGGCATAATTTGGTTTATTTTCATTTTCTCGGAAACTAGTAGGCCTAGAATTAAGATTTTTGGTTTAAAATGTTCGTAATGAATGCCTCTACAAATCTTGTTACGGTCAAAACCACGCCAGACTTACCGTTTTTGAGAAAAAATATGTGCATCGCACAATAACATACATATTTTCAGCTAAAAGTATGGCATAATTTGGTTTATTTTCATTTTCTAGGAAACTAGTAGGCCTAGAATTAAGATTTTTGGTTTAAAATGTTCGTAATGAATGCCTCTACAAATCTTGTTATGGTCAAAACCACGCCAGACTTACCGTTTTTGAGAAAAAATATGTGCATCGCACAATAACATACATATTTTCAGCTAAAAGTATGGCATAATTTGGTTTATTTTCATTTTCTCGGAAACTAGTAGGCCTAGAATTAAGATTTTTGGTTTAAAATGTTCGTAATGAATGCCTCTACAAATCTTGTTATGGTCAAAACCACGCCAGACTTACCGTTTTTGAGAAAAAATATGTGCATCGCACAATAACATACATATTTTCAGCTAAAAGTATGGCATAATTTGGTTTATTTTCATTTTCTCGGAAACTAGTAGGCCTAGAATTAAGATTTTTGGTTTAAAATGTTCGTAATGAATGCCTCTACAAATCTTGTTATGGTCAAAACCACGCCAGACTTACCGTTTTTGAGAAAAAATATGTGCATCGCACAATAACATACATATTTTCAGCTAAAAGTATGGCATAATTTGGTTTATTTTCATTTTCTCGGAAACTAGTAGGCCTAGAATTAAGATTTTTGGTTTAAAATGTTCGTTATGAATGCCTCTACAAATCTTGTTATGGTCAAAACCACGCCAGACATACCGTTTTTGAGAAAAAATATGTGCATCGCACAATAACATACATATTTTCAGCTAAAAGTATGGCATAATTTGGTTTATTTTCATTTTCTCGGAAACTAGTAGGCCTAGAATTAAGATTTTTGGTTTAAAATGTTCGTAATGAATGCCTCTACAAATCTTGTTATGGTCAAAACCACGCCAGACTTACCGTTTTTGAGAAAAAATATGTGCATCGCACAATAACATACATATTTTCAGCTAAAAGTATGGCATAATTTGGTTTATTTTCATTTTCTCGGAAACTAGTAGGCCTAGAATTAAGATTTTTGGTTTAAAATGTTCGTAATGAATGCCTCTACAAATCTTGTTATGGTCAAAACCACGCCAGACTTACCGTTTTTGAGAAAAAATATGTGCATCGCACAATAACATACATATTTTCAGCTAAAAGTATGGCATAATTTGGTTTATTTTCATTTTCTCGGAAACTAGTAGGCCTAGAATTAAGATTTTTGGTTTAAAATGTTCGTAATGAATGCCTCTACAAATCTTGTTATGGTCAAAACCACGCCAGACTTACCGTTTTTGAGAAAAAATATGTGCATCGCACAATAACATACATATTTTCAGCTAAAAGTATGGCATAATTTGGTTTATTTTCATTTTCTCGGAAACTAGTAGGCCTAGAATTAAGATTTTTGGTTTAAAATGTTCGTAATGAATGCCTCTACAAATCTTGTTATGGTCAAAACCACGCCAGACTTACCGTTTTTGAGAAAAAATATGTGCATCGCACAATAACATACATATTTTCAGCTAAAAGTATGGCATAATTTGGTTTATTTTCATTTTCTCGGAAACTAGTAGGCCTAGAATTAAGATTTTTGGTTTAAAATGTTCGTTATGAATGCCTCTACAAATCTTGTTATGGTCAAAACCACGCCAGACATACCGTTTTTGAGAAAAAATATGTGCATCGCACAATAACATACATATTTTTACATATTTTCAGCTAAAAGTATGGCATAATTTGGTTTATTTTCATTTTCTCGGAAACTAGTAGGCCTAGAATTAAGATTTTTGGTTTAAAATGTTCGTAATGAATGCCTCTACAAATCTTGTTATGGTCAAAACCACGCCAGACTTACCGTTTTTGAGAAAAAATATGTGCATCGCACAATAACATACATATTTTTACATATTTTCAGCTAAAAGTATGGCATAATTTGGTTTATTTTCATTTTCTCGGAAACTAGTAGGCCTAGAATTAAGATTTTTGGTTTAAAATGTTCGTAATGAATGCCTCTACAAATCTTGTTATGGTCAAAACCACGCCAGACTTACCGTTTTTGAGAAAAAATATGTGCATCGCACAATAACATACATATTTTCAGCTAAAAGTATGGCATAATTTGGTTTATTTTCATTTTCTCGGAAACTAGTAGGCCTAGAATTAAGATTTTTGGTTTAAAATGTTCGTAATGAATGCCTCTACAAATCTTGTTATGGTCAAAACCACGCCAGACTTACCGTTTTTGAGAAAAAATATGTGCATCGCACAATAACATACATATTTTTACATATTTTCAGCTAAAAGTATGGCATAATTTGGTTTATTTTCATTTTCTCGGAAACTAGTAGGCCTAGAATTAAGATTTTTGGTTTAAAATGTTCGTAATGAATGCCTCTACAAATCTTGTTATGGTCAAAACCACGCCAGACTTACCGTTTTTGAGAAAAAATATGTGCATCGCACAATAACATACATATTTTTACATATTTTCAGCTAAAAGTATGGCATAATTTGGTTTATTTTCATTTTCTCGGAAACTAGTAGGCCTAGAATTAAGATTTTTGGCTTAAAATGTTCGTAATGAATGCCTCTACAAATCTTGTTATGGTCAAAACCACGCCAGACTTACCGTTTTTGAGAAAAAATATGTGCATCGCACAATAACATACATATTTTTACATATTTTCAGCTAAAAGTATGGCATAATTTGGTTTATTTTCATTTTCTCGGAAACTAGTAGGCCTAGAATTAAGATTTTTGGTTTAAAATGTTCGTAATGAATGCCTCTACAAATCTTGTTATGGTCAAAACCACGCCGGACTTACCGTTTTTGAGAAAAAATATGTGCATCGCACAATAACATACATATTTTCAGCTAAAAGTATGGCATAATTTGGTTTATTTTCATTTTCTCGGAAACTAGTAGGCCTAGAATTAAGATTTTTGGTTTAAAATGTTCGTAATGAATGCCTCTACAAATCTTGTTATGGTCAAAACCACGCCAGACTTACCGTTTTTGAGAAAAAATATGTGCATCGCACAATAACATACATATTTTTACATATTTTCAGCTAAAAGTATGGCATAATTTGGTTTATTTTCATTTTCTCGGAAACTAGTAGGCCTAGAATTAAGATTTTTGGTTTAAAATGTTCGTAATGAATGCCTCTACAAATCTTGTTGTGGTCAAAACCACGCCAGACTTACCGTTTTTGAGAAAAAATATGTGCATCGCACAATAACATACATATTTTCAGCTAAAAGTATGGCATAATTTGGTTTATTTTCATTTTCTCGGAAACTAGTAGGCCTAGAATTAAGATTTTTGGTTTAAAATGTTCGTAATGAATGCCTCTACAAATCTTGTTATGGTCAAAACCACGCCAGACTTACCGTTTTTGAGAAAAAATATGTGCATCGCACAATAACATACATATTTTTACATATTTTCAGCTAAAAGTATGGCATAATTTGGTTTATTTTCATTTTCTCGGAAACTAGTAGGCCTAGAATTAAGATTTTTGGTTTAAAATGTTCGTAATGAATGCCTCTACAAATCTTGTTATGGTCAAAACCACGCCAGACTTACCGTTTTTGAGAAAAAATATGTGCATCGCACAATAACATACATATTTTCAGCTAAAAGTATGGCATAATTTGGTTTATTTTCATTTTCTCGGAAACTAGTAGGCCTAGAATTAAGATTTTTGGTTTAAAATGTTCGTAATGAATGCCTCTACAAATCTTGTTATGGTCAAAACCACGCCAGACTTACCGTTTTTGAGAAAAAATATGTGCATCGCACAATAACATACATATTTTTACATATTTTCAGCTAAAAGTATGGCATAATTTGGTTTATTTTCATTTTCTCGGAAACTAGTAGGCCTAGAATTAAGATTTTTGGTTTAAAATGTTCGTAATGAATGCCTCTACAAATCTTGTTATGGTCAAAACCACGCCAGACTTACCGTTTTTGAGAAAAAATATGTGCATCGCACAATAACATACATATTTTTACATTTTTTCAGCTAAAAGTATTGTATAATTTGGTTTATTTTCATTTTCTCGGAAACTAGTAGGCCTAGAATTAAGATTTTTGGTTTAAAATGTTCGTAATGAATGCCTCTACAAATCTTGTTATGGTCAAAACCACGCCAGACTTACCGTTTTTGAGAAAAAATATGTGCATCGCACAATAACATACATATTTTTACATATTTTCAGCTAAAAGTATGGCATAATTTGGTTTATTTTCATTTTCTCGGAAACTAGTAGGCCTAGAATTAAGATTTTTGGTTTAAAATGTTCGTAATGAATGCCTCTACAAATCTTGTTATGGTCAAAACCACGCCAGACTTACCGTTTTTGAGAAAAAATATGTGCATCGCACAATAACATACATATTTTCAGCTAAAAGTATGGCATAATTTGGTTTATTTTCATTTTCTCGGAAACTAGTAGGCCTAGAATTAAGATTTTTGGTTTAAAATGTTCGTAATGAATGCCTCTACAAATCTTGTTATGGTCAAAACCACGCCAGACTTACCGTTTTTGAGAAAAAATATGTGCATCGCACAATAACATACATATTTTCAGCTAAAAGTATGGCATAATTTGGTTTATTTTCATTTTCTCGGAAACTAGTAGGCCTAGAATTAAGATTTTTGGTTTAAAATGTTCGTAATGAATGCCTCTACAAATCTTGTTATGGTCAAAACCACGCCAGACTTACCGTTTTTGAGAAAAAATATGTGCATCGCACAATAACATACATATTTTCAGCTAAAAGTATGGCATAATTTGGTTTATTTTCATTTTCTCGGAAACTAGTAGGCCTAGAATTAAGATTTTTGGTTTAAAATGTTCGTAATGAATGCCTCTACAAATCTTGTTATGGTCAAAACCACGCCAGACTTACCGTTTTTGAGAAAAAATATGTGCATCGCACAATAACATACATATTTTCAGCTAAAAGTATGGCATAATTTGGTTTATTTTCATTTTCTCGGAAACTAGTAGGCCTAGAATTAAGATTTTTGGTTTAAAATGTTCGTAATGAATGCCTCTACAAATCTTGTTATGGTCAAAACCACGCCAGACTTACCGTTTTTGAGAAAAAATATGTGCATCGCACAATAACATACATATTTTCAGCTAAAAGTATGGCATAATTTGGTTTATTTTCATTTTCTCGGAAACTAGTAGGCCTAGAATTAAGATTTTTGGTTTAAAATGTTCGTAATGAATGCCTCTACAAATCTTGTTACGGTCAAAACCACGCCAGACTTACCGTTTTTGAGAAAAAATATGTGCATCGCACAATAACATACATATTTTCAGCTAAAAGTATGGCATAATTTGGTTTATTTTCATTTTCTCGGAAACTAGTAGGCCTAGAATTAAGATTTTTGGTTTAAAATGTTCGTAATGAATGCCTCTAAAAATCTTGTTATGGTCAAAACCACGCCAGACTTACCGTTTTTGAGAAAAAATATGTGCATCGCACAATAACATACATATTTTTACATATTTTCAGCTAAAAGTATGGCATAATTTGGTTTATTTTCATTTTCTCGGAAACTAGTAGGCCTAGAATTAAGATTTTTGGTTTAAAATGTTCGTAATGAATGCCTCTACAAATCTTGTTATGGTCAAAACCACGCCAGATTTACCGTTTTTGAGAAAAAATATGTGCATCGCACAATAACATACATATTTTCAGCTAAAAGTATGGCATAATTTGGTTTATTTTCATTTTCTCGGAAACTAGTAGGCCTAGAATTAAGATTTTTGGTTTAAAATGTTCGTAATGAATGCCTCTACAAATCTTGTTATGGTCAAAACCACGCCAGACTTACCGTTTTTGAGAAAAAATATGTGCATCGCACAATAACATACATATTTTCAGCTAAAAGTATGGCATAATTTGGTTTATTTTCATTTTCTCGGAAACTAGTAGGCCTAGAATTAAGATTTTTGGTTTAAAATGTTCGTAATGAATGCCTCTACAAATCTTGTTATGGTCAAAACCACGCCAGACTTACCGTTTTTGAGAAAAAATGTGTGCATCGCACAATAACATACATATTTTCAGCTAAAAGTATGGCATAATTTGGTTTATTTTCATTTTCTCGGAAACTAGTAGGCCTAGAATTAAGATTTTTGGTTTAAAATGTTCGTAATGAATGCCTCTACAAATCTTGTTATGGTCAAAACCACGCCAGACTTACCGTTTTTGAGAAAAAATATGTGCATCGCACAATAACATACATATTTTCAGCTAAAAGTATGGCATAATTTGGTTTATTTTCATTTTCTCGGAAACTAGTAGGCCTAGAATTAAGATTTTTGGTTTAAAATGTTCGTAATGAATGCCTCTACAAATCTTGTTATGGTCAAAACCACGCCAGACTTACCGTTTTTGAGAAAAAATATGTGCATCGCACAATAACATACATATTTTCAGCTAAAAGTATGGCATAATTTGGTTTATTTTCATTTTCTCGGAAACTAGTAGGCCTAGAATTAAGATTTTTGGTTTAAAATGTTCGTAATGAATGCCTCTACAAATCTTGTTACGGTCAAAACCACGCCAGACTTACCGTTTTTGAGAAAAAATATGTGCATCGCACAATAACATACATATTTTCAGCTAAAAGTATGGCATAATTTGGTTTATTTTCATTTTCTCGGAAACTAGTAGGCCTAGAATTAAGATTTTTGGTTTAAAATGTTCGTAATGAATGCCTCTACAAATCTTGTTATGGTCAAAACCACGCCAGACTTACCGTTTTTGAGAAAAAATATGTGCATCGCACAATAACATACATATTTTTACATATTTTCAGCTAAAAGTATGGCATAATTTGGTTTATTTTCATTTTCTCGGAAACTAGTAGGCCTAGAATTAAGATTTTTGGTTTAAAATGTTCGTAATGAATGCCTCTACAAATCTTGTTATGGTCAAAACCACGCCAGACTTACCGTTTTTGAGAAAAAATATGTGCATCGCACAATAACATACATATTTTCAGCTAAAAGTATGGCATAATTTGGTTTATTTTCATTTTCTCGGAAACTAGTAGGCCTAGAATTAAGATTTTTGGTTTAAAATGTTCGTAATGAATGCCTCTACAAATCTTGTTATGGTCAAAACCACGCCAGACTTACCGTTTTTGAGAAAAAATATGTGCATCGCACAATAACATACATATTTTCAGCTAAAAGTATGGCATAATTTGGTTTATTTTCATTTTCTCGGAAACTAGTAGGCCTAGAATTAAGATTTTTGGTTTAAAATGTTCGTAATGAATGCCTATACAAATCTTGTTATGGTCAAAACAACGCCAGACTTACCGTTTTTGAGAAAAAATATGTGCATCGCACAATAACATACATATTTTTACATATTTTCAGCTAAAAGTATGGCATAATTTGGTTTATTTTCATTTTCTCGGAAACTAGTAGGCCTAGAATTAAGATTTTTGGTTTAAAATGTTCGTAATGAATGCCTCTACAAATCTTGTTATGGTCAAAACCACGCCAGACTTACCGTTTTTGAGAAAAAATATGTGCATCGCACAATAACATACATATTTTCAGCTAAAAGTATGGCATAATTTGGTTTATTTTCATTTTCTCGGAAACTAGTAGGCCTAGAATTAAGATTTTTGGTTTAAAATGTTCGTAATGAATGCCTCTACAAATCTTGTTATGGTCAAAACCACGCCAGACTTACCGTTTTTGAGAAAAAATATGTGCATCGCACAATAACATACATATTTTCAGCTAAAAGTATGGCATAATTTGGTTTATTTTCATTTTCTCGGAAACTAGTAGGCCTAGAATTAAGATTTTTGTTTTAAAATGTTCGTAATGAATGTCTCTACAAATCTTGTTATGGTCAAAACCACGCCAGACTTACCGTTTTTGAGAAAAAATATGTGCATCGCACAATAACATACATATTTTTACATATTTTCAGCTAAAAGTATGGCATAATTTGGTTTATTTTCATTTTCTCGGAAACTAGTAGGCCTAGAATTAAGATTTTTGTTTTAGAATGTTCGTAATGAATGCCTCTACAAATCTTGTTATGGTCAAAACCACGCCAGACTTACCGTTTTTGAGAAAAAATATGTGCATCGCACAATAACATACATATTTTTACATATTTTCAGCTAAAAGTATGGCATAATTTGGTTTATTTTCATTTTCTCGGAAACTAGTAGGCCTAGAATTAAGATTTTTGGTTTAAAATGTTCGTAATGAATGCCTCTACAAATCTTGTTATGGTCAAAACCACGCCAGACTTACCGTTTTTGAGAAAAAATATGTGCATCGCACAATAACATACATATTTTCAGCTAAAAGTATGGCATAATTTGGTTTATTTTCATTTTCTCGGAAACTAGTAGGCCTAGAATTACGATTTTTGGTTTAAAATGTTCGTAATGAATGCCTCTACAAATCTTGTTATGGTCAAAACCACGCCAGACTTACCGTTTTTGAGAAAAAATATGTGCATCGCACAATAACATACATATTTTCAGCTAAAAGTATGGCATAATTTGGTTTATTTTCATTTTCTCGGAAACTAGTAGGCCTAGAATTAAGATTTTTGGTTTAAAATGTTCGTAATGAATGCCTCTACAAATCTTGTTATGGTCAAAACCACGACAGACTTACCGTTTTTGAGAAAAAATATGTGCATCCCACAATAACATACATATTTTCAGCTAAAAGTATGGCATAATTTGGTTTATTTTCATTTTCTCGGAAACTAGTAGGCCTAGAATTAAGATTTTTGGTTTAAAATGTTCGTAATGAATGCCTCTACAAATCTTGTTATGGTCAAAACCACGCCAGACTTACCGTTTTTGAGAAAAAATATGTGCATCGCACAATAACATACATATTTTTACATATTTTCAGCTAAAAGTATGGCATAATTTGGTTTATTTTCATTTTCTCGGAAACTAGTAGGCCTAGAATTAAGATTTTTGGTTTAAAATGTTCGTAATGAATGCCTCTACAAATCTTGTTATGGTCAAAACCTCGCCAGACTTAAAGTTTTTGAGAAAAAATATGTGCATCGCACAATAACATACATATTTTCAGCTAAAAGTATGGCATAATTTGGTTTATTTTCATTTTCTCGGAAACTAGTAGGCCTAGAATTAAGATTTTTGGTTTAAAATGTTCGTAATGAATGCCTCTACAAATCTTGTTATGGTCAAAACCACGCCAGACTTACCGTTTTTGAGAAAAAATATGTGCATCGCACAATAACATACATATTTTCAGCTAAAAGTATGGCATAATTTGGTTTATTTTCATTTTCTCGGAAACTAGTAGGCCTAGAATTAAGATTTTTGGTTTAAAATGTTCGTAATGAATGCCTCTACAAATCTTGTTATGGTCAAAACCACGCCAGACTTACCGTTTTTGAGAAAAAATATGTGCATCGCACAATAACATACATATTTTTACATATTTTCAGCTAAAAGTATGGCATAATTTGGTTTATTTTCATTTTCTCGGAAACTAGTAGGCCTAGAATTAAGATTTTTGGTTTAAAATGTTCGTAATGAATGCCTCTACAAATCTTGTTATGGTCAAAACCACGCCAGACTTACCGTTTTTGAGAAAAAATATGTGCATCGCACAATAACATACATATTTTTACATATTTTCAGCTAAAAGTATGGCATAATTTGGTTTATTTTCATTTTCTCGGAAACTAGTAGGCCTAGAATTAAGATTTTTGGTTTAAAATGTTCGTAATGAATGCCTCTACAAATCTTGTTATGGTCAAAACCACGCCAGACTTACCGTTTTTGAGAAAAAATTTGTGCATCGCACAATAACATACATATTTTCAGCTAAAAGTATGGCATAATTTGGTTTATTTTCATTTTCTCGGAAACTAGTAGGCCTAGAATTAAGATTTTTGGTTTAAAATGTTCGTAATGAATGCCTCTACAAATCTTGTTATGGTCAAAACCACGCCAGACTTACCGTTTTTGAGAAAAAATATGTGCATCGCACAATAACATACATATTTTCAGCTAAAAGTATGGCATAATTTGGTTTATTTTCATTTTCTCGGAAACTAGTAGGCCTAGAATTAAGATTTTTGGTTTAAAATGTTCGTAATGAATGCCTCTACAAGTCTTGTTATGGTCAAAAACACGCCAGACTTACCGTTTTTGAGAAAAAATATGTGCATCGCACAATAACATACATATTTTCAGCTAAAAGTATGGCATAATTTGGTTTATTTTCATTTTCTCGGAAACTAGTAGGCCTAGAATTAAGATTTTTGGTTTAAAATGTTCGTAATGAATGCCTCTACAAATCTTGTTATGGTCAAA
Source organism: Myathropa florea (assembly GCA_930367185.1). Taxonomy (NCBI): domain Eukaryota; kingdom Metazoa; phylum Arthropoda; class Insecta; order Diptera; family Syrphidae; genus Myathropa; species Myathropa florea. The sequence goes on from OV884002.1 coordinate 112,133,049, forward strand.
ACCACGCCAGACTTACCGTTTTTGAGAAAAAATATGTGCAACGCACAATAACATACATATTTTTACATATTTTCAGCTAAAAGTATGGCATAATTTGGTTTATTTTCATTTTCTCGGAAACTAGTAGGCCTAGAATTAAGATTTTTGGTTTAAAATGTTCGTAATGAATGCCTCTACAAATCTTGTTGTGGTCAAAACCACGCCAGACTTACCGTTTTTGAGAAAAAATATGTGCATCGCACAATAACATACATATTTTTACATATTTTCAGCTAAAAGTATGGCATAATTTGGTTTATTTTCATTTTCTCGGAAACTAGTAGGCCTAGAATTAAGATTTTTGGTTTAAAATGTTCGTAATGAATGCCTCTACAAATCTTGTTATGGTCAAAACCACGCCAGACTTACCGTTTTTGAGAAAAAATATGTGCATCGCACAATAACATACATATTTTTACATATTTTCAGCTAAAAGTATCCCATAATTTGGTTTATTTTCATTTTCTCGGAAACTAGTAGGCCTAGAATTAAGATTTTTGGTTTAAAATGTTCGTAATGAATGCCTCTACAAATCTTGTTATGGTCAAAAACACGCCAGACTTACCGTTTTTGAGAAAAAATATGTGCATCGCACAATAACATACATATTTTCAGCTAAAAGTATGGCATAATTTGGTTTATTTTCATTTTCTCGGAAACTAGTAGGCCTAGAATTAAGATTTTTGGTTTAAAATGTTCGTAATGAATGCCTCTACAAATCTTGTTATGGTCAAAACCACGCCAGACTTACCGTTTTTGAGAAAAAATATGTGCATCGCACAATAACATACATATTTTCAGCTAAAAGTATGGCATAATTTGGTTTATTTTCATTTTCTCGGAAACTAGTAGGCCTAGAATTAAGATTTTTGGTTTAAAATGTTCGTAATGAATGCCTCTACAAATCTTGTTATGGTCAAAACCACGCCAGACTTACCGTTTTTGAGAAAAAATATGTGCATCGCACAATAACATACATATTTTTACATATTTTCAGCTAAAAGTATGGCATAATTTGGTTTATTTTCATTTTCTCGGAAACTAGTAGGCCTAGAATTAAGATTTTTGGTTTAAAATGTTCGTAATGAATGCCTCTACAAATCTTGTTATGGTCAAAACCTCGCCAGACTTAAAGTTTTTGAGAAAAAATATGTGCATCGCACAATAACATACATATTTTCAGCTAAAAGTATGGCATAATTTGGTTTATTTTCATTTTCTCGGAAACTAGTAGGCCTAGAATTAAGATTTTTGGTTTAAAATGTTCGTAATGAATGCCTCTACAAATCTTGTTATGGTCAAAACCACGCCAGACTTACCGTTTTTGAGAAAAAATATGTGCATCGCACAATAACATACATATTTTTACATATTTTCAGCTAAAAGTATCCCATAATTTGGTTTATTTTCATTTTCTCGGAAACTAGTAGGCCTAGAATTAAGATTTTTGGTTTAAAATGTTCGTAATGAATGCCTCTACAAATCTTGTTATGGTCAAAACCACGCCAGACTTACCGTTTTTGAGAAAAAATATGTGCATCGCACAATAACATACATATTTTTACATATTTTCAGCTAAAAGTATGGCATAATTTGGTTTATTTTCATTTTCTCGGAAACTAGTAGGCCTAGAATTAAGATTTTTGGTTTAAAATGTTCGTAATGAATGCCTCTACAAATCTTGTTATGGTCAAAACCACGCCAGACTTACCGTTTTTGAGAAAAAATATGTGCATCGCACAATAACATACATATTTTTACATATTTTCAGCTAAAAGTATGGCATAATTTGGTTTATTTTCATTTTCTCGGAAACTAGTAGGCCTAGAATTAAGATTTTTGGTTTAAAATGTTCGTAATGAATGCCTCTACAAATCTTGTTATGGTCAAAACCACGCCAGACTTACCGTTTTTGAGAAAAAATATGTGCATCGCACAATAACATACATATTTTTACATATTTTCAGCTAAAAGTATCCCATAATTTGGTTTATTTTCATTTTCTCGGAAACTAGTAGGCCTAGAATTAAGATTTTTGGTTTAAAATGTTCGTAATGAATGCCTCTACAAATCTTGTTATGGTCAAAACCACGCCAGACTTACCGTTTTTGAGAAAAAATATGTGCATCGCACAATAACATACATATTTTTACATATTTTCAGCTAAAAGTATGGCATAATTTGGTTTATTTTCATTTTCTCGGAAACTAGTAGGCCTAGAATTAAGATTTTTGGTTTAAAATGTTCGTAATGAATGCCTCTACAAATCTTGTTATGGTCAAAACCACGCCAGACTTACCGTTTTTGAGAAAAAATATGTGCATCGCACAATAACATACATATTTTTACATATTTTCAGCTAAAAGTATGGCATAATTTGGTTTATTTTCATTTTCTCGGAAACTAGTAGGCCTAGAATTAAGATTTTTGGTTTAAAATGTTCGTAATGAATGCCTCTACAAATCTTGTTATGGTCAAAACCACGCCAGACTTACCGTTTTTGAGAAAAAATTTGTGCATCGCACAATAACATACATATTTTCAGCTAAAAGTATGGCATAATTTGGTTTATTTTCATTTTCTCGGAAACTAGTAGGCCTAGAATTAAGATTTTTGGTTTAAAATGTTCGTAATGAATGCCTCTACAAATCTTGTTATGGTCAAAACCACGCCAGACTTAAAGTTTTTGAGAAAAAATATGTGCATCGCACAATAACATACATATTTTCAGCTAAAAGTATGGCATAATTTGGTTTATTTTCATTTTCTCGGAAACTAGTAGGCCTAGAATTAAGATTTTTGGTTTAAAATGTTCGTAATGAATGCCTCTACAAGTCTTGTTATGGTCAAAACCACGCCAGACTTACCGTTTTTGAGAAAAAATATGTGCATCGCACAAAAATATACATATTTTCAGCTAAAAGTATGGCATAATTTGGTTTATTTTCATTTTCTCGGAAACTAGTAGGCCTAGAATTAAGATTTTTGGTTTAAAATGTTCGTAATGAATGCCTCTACAAATCTTGTTATGGTCAAAACCACGCCAGACTTACCGTTTTTGAGAAAAAATATGTGCATCGCACAATAACATACATATTTTCAGCTAAAAGTATGGCATAATTTGGTTTATTTTCATTTTCTCGGAAACTAGTAGGCCTAGAATTAAGATTTTTGGTTTAAAATGTTCGTAATGAATGCCTCTACAAATCTTGTTATGGTCAAAACCACGCCAGACTTACCGTTTTTGAGAAAAAATATGTGCATCGCACAATAACATACATATTTTTACATATTTTCAGCTAAAAGTATGGCATAATTTGGTTTATTTTCATTTTCTCGGAAACTAGTAGGCCTAGAATTAAGATTTTTGGTTTAAAATGTTCGTAATGAATGCCTCTACAAATCTTGTTATGGTCAAAACCACGCCAGACTTACCGTTTTTGAGAAAAAATATGTGCATCGCACAATAACATACATATTTTCAGCTAAAAGTATGGCATAATTTGGTTTATTTTCATTTTCTCGGAAACTAGTAGGCCTAGAATTAAGATTTTTGGTTTAAAATGTTCGTAATGAATGCCTCTACAAATCTTGTTATGGTCAAAACCACGCCAGACTTACCGTTTTTGAGAAAAAATATGTGCATCGCACAATAACATACATATTTTCAGCTAAAAGTATGGCATAATTTGGTTTATTTTCATTTTCTCGGAAACTGGTAGGCCTAGAATTAAGATTTTTGGTTTAAAATGTTCGTAATGAATGCCTCTACAAATCTTGTTATGGTCAAAACCACGCCAGACTTACCGTTTTTGAGAAAAAATATGTGCATCGCACAATAACATACATATTTTTACATATTTTCAGCTAAAAGTATGGCATAATTTGGTTTATTTTCATTTTCTCGGAAACTAGTAGGCCTAGAATTAAGATTTTTGGTTTAAAATGTTCGTAATGAATGCCTCTACAAATCTTGTTATGGTCAAAACCACGCCAGACTTACCGTTTTTGAGAAAAAATATGTGCATCGCACAATAACATACATATTTTTACATATTTTCAGCTAAAAGTATGGCATAATTTGGTTTATTTTCATTTTCTCGGAAACTAGTAGGCCTAGAATTAAGATTTTTGGTTTAAAATGTTCGTAATGAATGCCTCTACAAATCTTGTTATGGTCAAAACCACGCCAGACTTACCGTTTTTGAGAAAAAATATGTGCATCGCACAATAACATACATATTTTTACATATTTTCAGCTAAAAGTATCCCATAATTTGGTTTATTTTCATTTTTTCGGAAACTAGTAGGCCTAGAATTAAGATTTTTGGTTTAAAATGTTCGTAATGAATGCCTCTACAAATCTTGTTATGGTCAAAACCACGCCAGACTTACCGTTTTTGAGAAAAAATATGTGCATCGCACAATAACATACATATTTTCAGCTAAAAGTATGGCATAATTTGGTTTATTTTCATTTTCTCGGAAACTAGTAGGCCTAGAATTAAGATTTTTGGTTTAAAATGTTCGTAATGAATGCTTCTACAAATCTTGTTATGGTCAAAACCACGCCAGACTTACCGTTTTTGAGAAAAAATATGTGCATCGCAAAATAACATACATATTTTCAGCTAAAAGTATGGCATAATTTGGTTTATTTTCATTTTCTCGGAAACTAGTAGGCCTAGAATTAAGATTTTTGGTTTAAAATGTTCGTAATGAATGCCTCTACAAATCTTGTTATGGTCAAAACCACGCCAGACTTACCGTTTTTGAGAAAAAATATGTGCATCGCACAATAACATACATATTTTCAGCTAAAAGTATGGCATAATTTGGTTTATTTTCATTTTCTCGGAAACTAGTAGGCCTAGAATTAAGATTTTTGGTTTAAAATGTTCGTAATGAATGCCTCTACAAATCTTGTTTTGGTCAAAACCACGCCAGACTTACCGTTTTTGAGAAAAAATATGTGCATCGCACAATAACATACATATTTTCAGCTAAAAGTATGGCATAATTTGGTTTATTTTCATTTTCTCGGAAACTAGTAGGCCTAGAATTAAGATTTTTGGTTTAAAATGTTCGTAATGAATGCCTCTACAAATCTTGTTATGGTCAAAACCACGCCAGACTTACCGTTTTTGAGAAAAAATATGTGCATCGCACAATAACATACATATTTTCAGCTAAAAGTATGGCATAATTTGGTTTATTTTCATTTTCTCGGAAACTAGTAGGCCTAGAATTAAGATTTTTGGTTTAAAATGTTCGTAATGAATGCCTCTACAAATCATGTTATGGTCAAAACCACGCCAGACTTACCGTTTTTGAGAAAAAATATGTGCATCGCACAATAACATACATATTTTTACATATTTTCAGCTAAAAGTATGGCATAATTTGGTTTATTTTCGTTTTCTCGGAAACTAGTAGGCCTAGAATTAAGATTTTTGGTTTAAAATGTTCGTAATGAATGCCTCTACAAATCTTGTTATGGTCAAAACCACGCCAGACTTACCGTTTTTGAGAAAAAATATGTGCATCGCACAATAACATACATATTTTCAGCTAAAAGTATGGCATAATTTGGTTTATTTTCATTTTCTCGGAAACTAGTAGGCCTAGAATTAAGATTTTTGGTTTAAAATGTTCGTAATGAATGCCTCTACAAATCTTGTTGTGGTCAAAACCACGCCAGACTTACCGTTTTTGAGAAAAAATATGTGCATCGCACAATAACATACATATTTTTACATATTTTCAGCTAAAAGTATGGCATAATTTAGTTTATTTTCATTTTCTCAGAAACTAGTAGGCCTAGAATTAAGATTTTTGGTTTAAAATGTTCGTAATGAATGCCTCTACAAATCTTGTTATGGTCAAAACCACGCCAGACTTACCGTTTTTGAGAAAAAATATGTGCATCGCACAATAACATACATATTTTCAGCTAAAAGTATGGCATAATTTGGTTTATTTTCATTTTCTCGGAAACTAGTAGGCCTAGAATTAAGATTTTTGGTTTAAAATGTTCGTAATGAATGCCTCTACAAATCTTGTTATGGTCAAAACCACGCCAGACTTACCGTTTTTGAGAAAAAATATGTGCATCGCACAATAACATACATATTTTCAGCTAAAAGTATGGCATAATTTGGTTTATTTTCATTTTCTCGGAAACTAGTAGGCCTAGAATTAAGATTTTTGGTTTAAAATGTTCGTAATGAATGCCTCTACAAATCTTGTTATGGTCAAAACCACGCCAGACTTACCGTTTTTGAGAAAAAATATGTGCATCGCACAATAACATACATATTTTTACATATTTTCAGCTAAAAGTATGGCATAATTTGGTTTATTTTCATTTTCTCGGAAACTAGTAGGCCTAGAATTAAGATTTTTGGTTTAAAATGTTCGTAATGAATGCCTCTACAAATCTTGTTAAGGTCAAAACCACGCCAGACTTACCGTTTTTAAGAAAAAATATGTGCATCGCACAATAACATACATATTTTCAGCTAAAAGTATGGCATAATTTGGTTTATTTTCATTTTCTCGGAAACTAGTAGGCCTAGAATTAAGATTTTTGGTTTAAAATGTTCGTAATGAATGCCTCTACAAATCTTGTTATGGTCAAAACCACGCCAGACTTACCGTTTTTGAGAAAACATATGTGCATCGCACAATAACATACATATTTTTACATATTTTCAGCTAAAAGTATGGCATAATTTGGTTTATTTTCATTTTCTCGGAAACTAGTAGGCCTAGAATTAAGATTTTTGGTTTAAAATGTTCGTAATGAATGCCTCTACAAATCTTGTTATGGTCAAAACCACGCCAGACTTACCGTTTTTGAGAAAAAATATGTGCATCGCACAATAACATACATATTTTTACATATTTTCAGCTAAAAGTATGGCATAATTTGGTTTATTTTCATTTTCTCGGAAACTAGTAGGCCTAGAATTAAGATTTTTGGTTTAAAATGTTCGTAATGAATGCCTCTACAAATCTTGTTATGGTCAAAACCACGCCAGACTTACCGTTTTTGAGATAAAATATGTGCATCGCACAATAACATACATATTTTCAGCTAAAAGTATGGCATAATTTGGTTTATTTTCATTTTCTCGGAAACTAGTAGGCCTAGAATTAAGATTTTTGGTTTAAAATGTTCGTAATGAATGCCCCTACAAATCTTGTTATGGTCAAAACCACGCCAGACTTGCCGTTTTTGAGAAAAAATATGTGCATCGCACAATAACATACATATTTTCAGCTAAAAGTATGGCATAATTTGGTTTATTTTCATTTTCTCGGAAACTAGTAGGCCTAGAATTAAGATTTTTGGTTTAAAATGTTCGTAATGAATGCCTCTACAAATCTTGTTATGGTCAAAACCACGCCAGACTTACCGTTTTTGAGAAAAAATATGTGCATCGCACAATAACATACATATTTTTACATATTTTCAGCTAAAAGTATGGCATAATTTGGTTTATTTTCATTTTCTCGGAAACTAGTAGGCCTAGAATTAAGATTTTTGGTTTAAAATGTTCGTAATGAATGCCTCTACAAATCTTGTTATGGTCAAAACCACGCCAGACTTACCGTTTTTGAGAAAAAATATGTGCATCGCACAATAACATACATATTTTTACATATTTTCAGCTAAAAGTATGGCATAATTTGGTTTATTTTCATTTTCTCGGAAACTAGTAGGCCTAGAATTAAGATTTTTGGTTTAAAATGTACGTAATGAATGCCTCTACAAATCTTGTTATGGTCAAAACCACGCCAGACTTACCGTTTTTGAGAAAAAATATGTGCATCGCACAATAACATACATATTTTTACATATTTTCAGCTAAAAGTATGGCATAATTTGGTTTATTTTCATTTTCTCGGAAACTAGTAGGCCTAGAATTAAGATTTTTGGTTTAAAATGTTCGTAATGAATGCCTCTACAAATCTTGTTATGGTCAAAACCACGCCAGACTTACCGTTTTTGAGAAAAAATATGTGCATCGCACAATAACATACATATTTTCAGCTAAAAGTATGGCATAATTTGGTTTATTTTCATTTTCTCGGAAACTAGTAGGCCTAGAATTAAGATTTTTGGTTTAAAATGTTCGTAATGAATGCCTCTACAAATCTTGTTATGGTCAAAACCACGCCAGACTTACCGTTTTTGAGAAAAAATATGTGCATCGCACAATAACATACATATTTTCAGCTAAAAGTATGGCATAATTTGGTTTATTTTCATTTTCTCGGAAACTAGTAGGCCTAGAATTAAGATTTTTGGTTTAAAATGTTCGTAATGAATGCCTCTACAAATCTTGTTATGGTCAAAACCACGCCAGACTTACCGTTTTTGAGAAAAAATATGTGCATCGCACAATAACATACATATTTTTACATATTTTCAGCTAAAAGTATGGCATAATTTGGTTTATTTTCATTTTCTCGGAAACTAGTAGGCCTAGAATTAAGATTTTTGGTTTAAAATGTTCGTAATGAATGCCTCTACAAATCTTGTTATGGTCAAAACCACGCCAGACTTACCGTTTTTGAGAAAAAATATGTGCATCGCACAATAACATACATATTTTCAGCTAAAAGTATGGCATAATTTGGTTTATTTTCATTTTCTCTTAAACTAGTAGGCCTAGAATTAAGATTTTTGGTTTAAAATGTTCGTAATGAATGCCTCTATAAATCTTGTTATGGTCAAAACCACGCCAGACTTACCGTTTTTGAGAAAAAATACGTGCATCGCACAATAACATACATATTTTTACATATTTTCAGCTAAAAGTATGGCATAATTTGGTTTATTTTCATTTTCTCGGAAACTAGTAGGCCTAGAATTAAGATTTTTGGTTTAAAATGTTCGTAATGAATGCCTCTACAAATCTTGTTATGGTCAAAACCACGCCAGACTTACCGTTTTTGAGAAAAAATATGTGCATCGCACAATAACATACATATTTTTACATATTTTCAGCTAAAAGTATGGCATAATTTGGTTTATTTTCATTTTCTCGGAAACTAGTAGGCCTAGAATTAAGATTTTTGGTTTAAAATGTTCGTAATGAATGCCTCTACAAATCTTGTTATGGTCAAAACCACGCCAGACTTACCGTTTTTGAGAAAAAATATGTGCATCGCACAATAACATACATATTTTCAGCTAAAAGTATGGCATAATTTGGTTTATTTTCATTTTCTCGGAAACTAGTAGGCCTAGAATTAAGATTTTTGGTTTAAAATGTTCGTAATGAATGCCTCTACAAATCTTGTTATGGTCAAAACCACGCCAGACTTACCGTTTTTGAGAAAAAATATGTGCATCGCACAATAACATACATATTTTTACATATTTTCAGCTAAAAGTATGGCATAATTTGGTTTATTTTCATTTTCTCGGAAACTAGTAGGCCTAGAATTAAGATTTTTGGTTTAAAATGTTCGTAATGAATGCCTCTACAAATCTTGTTATGGTCAAAACCACGCCAGACTTACCGTTTTTGAGAAAAAATATGTGCATCGCACAATAACATACATATTTTCAGCTAAAAGTATGGCATAATTTGGTTTATTTTCATTTTCTCGGAAACTAGTAGGCCTAGAATTAAGATTTTTGGTTTAAAATGTTCGTAATGAATGCCTCTACAAATCTTGTTATGGTTAAAACCACGCCAGACTTACCGTTTTTGAGAAAAAATATGTGCATCGCACAATAACATACATATTTTCAGCTAAAAGTATGGCATAATTTGGTTTATTTTCATTTTCTCGGAAACTAGTAGGCCTAGAATTAAGATTTTTGGTTTAAAATGTTCGTAATGAATGCCTCTACAAATCTTGTTATGGTCAAAACCACGCCAGACTTACCGTTTTTGAGAAAAAATATGTGCATCGCACAATAACATACATATTTTTACATATTTTCAGCTAAAAGTATGGCATAATTTGGTTTATTTTCATTTTCTCGGAAACTAGTAGGCCTAGAATTAAGATTTTTGGTTTAAAATGTTCGTAATGAATGCCTCTACAAATCTTGTTATGGTCAAAACCACGCCAGACTTACCGTTTTTGAGAAAAAATATGTGCATCGCACAATAACATACATATTTTTACATATTTTCAGCTAAAAGTATGGCATAATTTGGTTTATTTTCATTTTCTCGGCAACTAGTAGGCCTAGAATTAAGATTTTTGGTTTAAAATGTTCGTAATGAATGCCTCTACAAATCTTGTTATGGTCAAAACCACGCCAGACTTACCGTTTTTGAGAAAAAATATGTGCATCGCACAATAACATACATATTTTTACATATTTTCAGCTAAAAGTATGGCATAATTTGGTTTATTTTCATTTTCTCGGAAACTAGTAGGCCTAGAATTAAGATTTTTGGTTTAAAATGTTCGTAATGAATGCCTCTACAAATCTTGTTATGGTCAAAACCACGCCAGACTTACCGTTTTTGAGAAAAAATATGTGCATCGCACAATAACATACATATTTTCAGCTAAAAGTATGGCATAATTTGGTTTATTTTCATTTTCTCGGAAACTAGTAGGCCTAGAATTAAGATTTTTGGTTTAAAATGTTCGTAATGAATGCCTCTACAAATCTTGTTATGGTCAAAACCACGCCAGACTTACCGTTTTTGAGAAAAAATATGTGCATCGCACAATAACATACATATTTTCAGCTAAAAGTATGGCATAATTTGGTTTATTTTAATTTTCTCGGAAACTAGTAGGCCTAGAATTAAGATTTTTGGTTTAAAATGTTCGTAATGAATGCCTCTACAAATCTTGTTATGGTCAAAACCACGCCAGACTTACCGTTTTTGAGAAAAAATATGTGCATCGCACAATAACATACATATTTTCAGCTAAAAGTATGGCATAATTTGGTTTATTTTCATTTTCTCTTAAACTAGTAGGCCTAGAATTAAGATTTTTGGTTTAAAATGTTCGTAATGAATGCCTCTATAAATCTTGTTATGGTCAAAACCACGCCAGACTTACCGTTTTTGAGAAAAAATACGTGCATCGCACAATAACATACATATTTTTACATATTTTCAGCTAAAAGTATGGCATAATTTGGTTTATTTTCATTTTCTCGGAAACTAGTAGGCCTAGAATTAAGATTTTTGGTTTAAAATGTTCGTAATGAATGCCTCTACAAATCTTGTTATGGTCAAAACCACGCCAGACTTACCGTTTTTGAGAAAAAATATGTGCATCGCACAATAACATACATATTTTTACATATTTTCAGCTAAAAGTATGGCATAATTTGGTTTATTTTCATTTTCTCGGAAACTAGTAGGCCTAGAATTAAGATTTTTGGTTTAAAATGTTCGTAATGAATGCCTCTACAAATCTTGTTATGGTCAAAACCACGCCAGACTTACCGTTTTTGAGAAAAAATAGGTGCATCGCACAATAACATACATATTTTCAGCTAAAAGTATGGCATAATTTGGTTTATTTTCATTTTCTCGGAAACTAGTAGGCCTAGAATTAAGATTTTTGGTTTAAAATGTTCGTAATGAATGCCTCTACAAATCTTGTTATGGTCAAAACCACGCCAGACTTACCGTTTTTGAGAAAAAATATGTGCATCGCACAATAACATACATATTTTTACATATTTTCAGCTAAAAGTATGGCATAATTTGGTTTATTTTCATTTTCTCGGAAACTAGTAGGCCTAGAATTAAGATTTTTGGTTTAAAATGTTCGTAATGAATGCCTCTACAAATCTTGTTATGGTCAAAACCACGCCAGACTTACCGTTTTTGAGAAAAAATATGTGCATCGCACAATAACATACATATTTTTACATATTTTCAGCTAAAAGTATGGCATAATTTGGTTTATTTTCATTTTCTCGGAAACTAGTAGGCCTAGAATTAAGATTTTTGGTTTAAAATGTTCGTAATGAATGCCTCTACAAATCTTGTTATGGTTAAAACCACGCCAGACTTACCGTTTTTGAGAAAAAATATGTGCATCGCACAATAACATACATATTTTCAGCTAAAAGTATGGCATAATTTGGTTTATTTTCATTTTCTCGGAAACTAGTAGGCCTAGAATTAAGATTTTTGGTTTAAAATGTTCGTAATGAATGCCTCTACAAATCTTGTTATGGTCAAAACCACGCCAGACTTACCGTTTTTGAGAAAAAATATGTGCATCGCACAATAACATACATATTTTTACATATTTTCAGCTAAAAGTATGGCATAATTTGGTTTATTTTCATTTTCTCGGAAACTAGTAGGCCTAGAATTAAGATTTTTGGTTTAAAATGTTCGTAATGAATGCCTCTACAAATCTTGTTATGGTCAAAACCACGCCAGACTTACCGTTTTTGAGAAAAAATATGTGCATCGCACAATAACATACATATTTTTACATATTTTCAGCTAAAAGTATGGCATAATTTGGTTTATTTTCATTTTCTCGGCAACTAGTAGGCCTAGAATTAAGATTTTTGGTTTAAAATGTTCGTAATGAATGCCTCTACAAATCTTGTTATGGTCAAAACCACGCCAGACTTACCGTTTTTGAGAAAAAATATGTGCATCGCACAATAACATACATATTTTTACATATTTTCAGCTAAAAGTATGGCATAATTTGGTTTATTTTCATTTTCTCGGAAACTAGTAGGCCTAGAATTAAGATTTTTGGTTTAAAATGTTCGTAATGAATGCCTCTACAAATCTTGTTATGGTCAAAACCACGCCAGACTTACCGTTTTTGAGAAAAAATATGTGCATCGCACAATAACATACATATTTTCAGCTAAAAGTATGGCATAATTTGGTTTATTTTCATTTTCTCGGAAACTAGTAGGCCTAGAATTAAGATTTTTGGTTTAAAATGTTCGTAATGAATGCCTCTACAAATCTTGTTATGGTCAAAACCACGCCAGACTTACCGTTTTTGAGAAAAAATATGTGCATCGCACAATAACATACATATTTTCAGCTAAAAGTATGGCATAATTTGGTTTATTTTCATTTTCTCGGAAACTAGTAGGCCTAGAATTAAGATTTTTGGTTTAAAATGTTCGTAATGAATGCCTCTACAAATCTTGTTATGGTCAAAACCACGCCAGACTTACCGTTTTTGAGAAAAAATATGTGCATCGCACAATAACATACATATTTTCAGCTAAAAGTATGGCATAATTTGGTTTATTTTCATTTTCTCGGAAACTAGTAGGCCTAGAATTAAGATTTTTGGTTTAAAATGTTCGTAATGAATGCCTCTACAAATCTTGTTATGGTCAAAACCACGCCAGACTTACCGTTTTTGAGAAAAAATATGTGCATCGCACAATAACATACATATTTTCAGCTAAAAGTATGGCATAATATGGTTTATTTTTATTTTCTCGGAAACTAGTAGGCCTAGAATTAAGATTTTTGGTTTAAAATGTTCGTAATGAATGCCTCTACAAATCTTGTTATGGTCAAAACCACGCCAGACTTACCGTTTTTGAGAAAAAATATGTGCATCGCACAATAACATACATATTTTTACATATTTTCAGCTAAAAGTATGGCATAATTTGGTTTATTTTCATTTTCTCGGAAACTAGTAGGCCTAGAATTAAGATTTTTGGTTTAAAATGTTCGTAATGAATGCCTCTACAAATCTTGTTATGGTCAAAACCACGCCAGACTTACCGTTTTTGAGAAAAAATATGTGCATCGCACAATAACATACATATTTTTACATATTTTCAGCTAAAAGTATGGCATAATTTGGTTTATTTTCATTTTCTCGGAAACTAGTAGGCCTAGAATTAAGAATTTTGGTTTAAAATGTTCGTAATGAATGCCTCTACAAATCTTGTTATGGTCAAAACCACGCCAGACTTACCGTTTTTGAGAAAAAATATGTGCATCGCACAATAACATACATACTTTCAGCAAAAAGTATGGCATAATTTGGTTTATTTTCATTTTCTCGGAAACTAGTAGGCCTAGAATTAAGATTTTTGGTTTAAAATGTTCGTAATGAATGCCTCTACAAATCTTGTTATGGCCAAAACCACGCCAGACTTACCGTTTTTGAGAAAAAATATGTGCATCGCACAATAACATACATATTTTCAGCTAAAAGTATGGCATAATTTGGTTTATTTTCATTTTCTCGGAAACTAGTAGGCCTAGAATTAAGATTTTTGGTTTAAAATGTTCGTAATGAATGCCTCTACAAATCTTGTTATGGTCAAAACCACGCCAGACTTACCGTTTTTGAGAAAAAATATGTGCATCGCACAATAACATACATATTTTCAGCTAAAAGTATGGCATAATTTGGTTTATTTTCATTTTCTCGGAAACTAGTAGGCCTAGAATTAAGATTTTTGGTTTAAAATGTTCGTAATGAATGCCTCTACAAATCTTGTTATGGTCAAAACCACGCCAGACTTACCGTTTTTGAGAAAAAATATGTGCATCGCACAATAACATACATATTTTTACATATTTTCAGCTAAAAGTATGGCATAATTTGGTTTATTTTCATTTTCTCGGAAACTAGTAGGCCTAGAATTAAGATTTTTGGTTTAAAATGTTCGTAATGAATGCCTCTACAAATCTTGTTATGGTCAAAACCACGCCAGACTTACCGTTTTTGAGAAAAAATATGTGCATCGCACAATAACATACATATTTTTACATATTTTCAGCTAAAAGTATGGCATAATTTGGTTTATTTTCATTTTCTCGGAAACTAGTAGGCCTAGAATTAAGATTTTTGGTTTAAAATGTTCGTAATGAATGCCTCTACAAATCTTGTTATGGTCAAAACCACGCCAGACTTACCGTTTTTGAGAAAAAATATGTACACCGCACAATAACATACATATTTTTACATATTTTCAGCTAAAAGTATGGCATAATTTGGTTTATTTTCATTTTCTCGGAAACTAGTAGGCCTAGAATTAAGATTTTTGGTTTAAAATGTTCGTAATGAATGCCTCTACAAATCTTGTTATGGTCAAAACCACGCCAGACTTACCGTTTTTGAGAAAAAATATGTGCATCGCACAATAACATACATATTTTCAGCTAAAAGTATGGCATAATTTGGTTTATTTTCATTTTCTCTTAAACTAGTAGGCCTAGAATTAAGATTTTTGGTTTAAAATGTTCGTAATGAATGCCTCTATAAATCTTGTTATGGTCAAAACCACGCCAGACTTACCGTTTTTGAGAAAAAATACGTGCATCGCACAATAACATACATATTTTTACATATTTTCAGCTAAAAGTATGGCATAATTTGGTTTATTTTCATTTTCTCGGAAACTAGTAGGCCTAGAATTAAGATTTTTGGTTTAAAATGTTCGTAATGAATGCCTCTACAAATCTTGTTATGGTCAAAACCACGCCAGACTTACCGTTTTTGAGAAAAAATATGTGCATCGCACAATAACATACATATTTTTACATATTTTCAGCTAAAAGTATGGCATAATTTGGTTTATTTTCATTTTCTCGGAAACTAGTAGGCCTAGAATTAAGATTTTTGGTTTAAAATGTTCGTAATGAATGCCTCTACAAATCTTGTTATGGTCAAAACCACGCCAGACTTACCGTTTTTGAGAAAAAATAGGTGCATCGCACAATAACATACATATTTTCAGCTAAAAGTATGGCATAATTTGGTTTATTTTCATTTTCTCGGAAACTAGTAGGCCTAGAATTAAGATTTTTGGTTTAAAATGTTCGTAATGAATGCCTCTACAAATCTTGTTATGGTCAAAACCACGCCAGACTTACCGTTTTTGAGAAAAAATATGTGCATCGCACAATAACATACATATTTTTACATATTTTCAGCTAAAAGTATGGCATAATTTGGTTTATTTTCATTTTCTCGGAAACTAGTAGGCCTAGAATTAAGATTTTTGGTTTAAAATGTTCGTAATGAATGCCTCTACAAATCTTGTTATGGTCAAAACCACGCCAGACTTACCGTTTTTGAGAAAAAATATGTGCATCGCACAATAACATACATATTTTCAGCTAAAAGTATGGCATAATTTGGTTTATTTTCATTTTCTCGGAAACTAGTAGGCCTAGAATTAAGATTTTTGGTTTAAAATGTTCGTAATGAATGCCTCTACAAATCTTGTTATGGTTAAAACCACGCCAGACTTACCGTTTTTGAGAAAAAATATGTGCATCGCACAATAACATACATATTTTCAGCTAAAAGTATGGCATAATTTGGTTTATTTTCATTTTCTCGGAAACTAGTAGGCCTAGAATTAAGATTTTTGGTTTAAAATGTTCGTAATGAATGCCTCTACAAATCTTGTTATGGTCAAAACCACGCCAGACTTACCGTTTTTGAGAAAAAATATGTGCATCGCACAATAACATACATATTTTCAGCTAAAAGTATGGCATAATTTGGTTTATTTTCATTTTCTCGGAAACTAGTAGGCCTAGAATTAAGATTTTTGGTTTAAAATGTTCGTAATGAATGCCTCTACAAATCTTGTTATGGTCAAAACCACGCCAGACTTACCGTTTTTGAGAAAAAATATGTGCATCGCACAATAACATACATATTTTTACATATTTTCAGCTAAAAGTATGGCATAATTTGGTTTATTTTCATTTTCTCGGAAACTAGTAGGCCTAGAACTAAGATTTTTGGTTTAAAATGTTCGTAATGAATGCCTCTACAAATCTTGTTATGGTCAAAACCACGCCAGACTTACCGTTTTTGAGAAAAAATATGTGCATCGCACAATAACATACATATTTTTACATATTTTCAGCTAAAAGTATGGCATAATTTGGTTTATTTTCATTTTCTCGGAAACTAGTAGGCCTAGAATTAAGATTTTTGGTTTAAAATGTTCGTAATGAATGCCTCTACAAATCTTGTTATGGTCAAAACCACGCCAGACTTACCGTTTTTGAGAAAAAATATGTGCATCGCACAATAACATACATATTTTCAGCTAAAAGTATGGCATAATTTGGTTTATTTTCATTTTCTCGGAAACTAGTAGGCCTAGAATTAAGATTTTTGGTTTAAAATGTTCGTAATGAATGCCTCTACAAATCTTGTTATGGTCAAAACCACGCCAGACTTACCGTTTTTGAGAAAAAATATGTGCATCGCACAATAACATACATATTTTCAGCTAAAAGTATGGCATAATTTGGTTTATTTTCATTTTCTCGGAAACTAGTAGGCCTAGAATTAAGATTTTTGGTTTAAAATGTTCGTAATGAATGCCTCTACAAATCTTGTTATGGTCAAAACCACGCCAGACTTACCGTTTTTGAGAAAAAATATGTGCATCGCACAATAACATACATATTTTCAGCTAAAAGTATGGCATAATTTGGTTTATTTTCATTTTCTCGGAAACTAGTAGGCCTAGAATTAAGATTTTTGGTTTAAAATGTTCGTAATGAATGCCTCTACAAATCTTGTTATGGTCAAAACCACGCCAGACTTACCGTTTTTGAGAAAAAATATGTGCATCGCACAATAACATACATGTTTTTACATATTTTCAGCTAAAAGTATGGCATAATTTGGTTTATTTTCATTTTCTCGGAAACTAGTAGGCCTAGAATTAAGATTTTTGGTTTAAAATGTTCGTAATGAATGCCTCTACAAATCTTGTTATGGTCAAAACCACGCCAGACTTACCGTTTTTGAGAAAAAATATGTGCATCGCACAATAACATACATATTTTCAGCTAAAAGTATGGCATAATTTGGTTTATTTTTATTTTCTCGGAAACTAGTAGGCCTAGAATTAAGATTTTTGGTTTAAAATGTTCGTAATGAATGCCTCTACAAATCTTGTTATGGTCAAAACCACGCCAGACTTACCGTTTTTGAGAAAAAATATGTGCATCGCACAATAACATACATATTTTTACATATTTTCAGCTAAAAGTATGGCATAATTTGGTTTATTTTCATTTTCTCGGCAACTAGTAGGCCTAGAATTAAGATTTTTGGTTTAAAATGTTCGTAATGAATGCCTCTACAAATCTTGTTATGGTCAAAACCACGCCAGACTTACCGTTTTTGAGAAAAAATATGTGCATCGCACAATAACATACATATTTTTACATATTTTCAGCTAAAAGTATGGCATAATTTGGTTTATTTTCATTTTCTCGGAAACTAGTAGGCCTAGAATTAAGAATTTTGGTTTAAAATGTTCGTAATGAATGCCTCTACAAATCTTGTTATGGTCAAAACCACGCCAGACTTACCGTTTTTGAGAAAAAATATGTGCATCGCACAATAACATACATACTTTCAGCAAAAAGTATGGCATAATTTGGTTTATTTTCATTTTCTCGGAAACTAGTAGGCCTAGAATTAAGATTTTTGGTTTAAAATGTTCGTAATGAATGCCTCTACAAATCTTGTTATGGCCAAAACCACGCCAGACTTACCGTTTTTGAGAAAAAATATGTGCATCGCACAATAACATACATATTTTCAGCTAAAAGTATGGCATAATTTGGTTTATTTTCATTTTCTCGGAAACTAGTAGGCCTAGAATTAAGATTTTTGGTTTAAAATGTTCGTAATGAATGCCTCTACAAATCTTGTTATGGTCAAAACCACGCCAGACTTACCGTTTTTGAGAAAAAATATGTGCATCGCACAATAACATACATATTTTCAGCTAAAAGTATGGCATAATTTGGTTTATTTTCATTTTCTCGGAAACTAGTAGGCCTAGAATTAAGATTTTTGGTTTAAAATGTTCGTAATGAATGCCTCTACAAATCTTGTTATGGTCAAAACCACGCCAGACTTACCGTTTTTGAGAAAAAATATGTGCATCGCACAATAACATACATATTTTTACATATTTTCAGCTAAAAGTATGGCATAATTTGGTTTATTTTCATTTTCTCGGAAACTAGTAGGCCTAGAATTAAGATTTTTGGTTTAAAATGTTCGTAATGAATGCCTCTACAAATCTTGTTATGGTCAAAACCACGCCAGACTTACCGTTTTTGAGAAAAAATATGTGCATCGCACAATAACATACATATTTTTACATATTTTCAGCTAAAAGTATGGCATAATTTGGTTTATTTTCATTTTCTCGGAAACTAGTAGGCCTAGAATTAAGATTTTTGGTTTAAAATGTTCGTAATGAATGCCTCTACAAATCTTGTTATTGTCAAAACCACGCCAGACTTACCGTTTTTGAGAAAAAATATGTACACCGCACAATAACATACATATTTTTACATATTTTCAGCTAAAAGTATGGCATAATTTGGTTTATTTTCATTTTCTCGGAAACTAGTAGGCCTAGAATTAAGATTTTTGGTTTAAAATGTTCGTAATGAATGCCTCTACAAATCTTGTTATGGTCAAAACCACGCCAGACTTACCGTTTTTGAGAAAAAATATGTGCATCGCACAATAACATACATATTTTTACATATTTTCAGCTAAAAGTATGGCATAATTTGGTTTATTTTCATTTTCTCGGAAACTAGTAGGCCTAGAATTAAGATTTTTGGTTTAAAATGTTCGTAATGAATGCCTCTACAAATCTTGTTATGGTCAAAACCACGCCAGACTTACCGTTTTTGAGAAAAAATACGTGCAACGCACAATAACATACATATTTTTACATATTTTCAGCTAAAAGTATGGCATAATTTGGTTTATTTTCATTTTCTCGGAAACTAGTAGGCCTAGAATTAAGATTTTTGGTTTAAAATGTTCGTAATGAATGCCTCTACAAATCTTGTTATGGTCAAAACCACGCCAGACTTACCGTTTTTGAGAAAAAATATGTGCATCGCACAATAACATACATATTTTCAGCTAAAAGTATGGCATAATTTGGTTTATTTTCATTTTCTCGGAAACTAGTAGGCCTAGAATTAAGATTTTTGGTTTAAAATGTTCGTAATGAATGCCTCTACAAATCTTGTTATGGTCAAAACCACGCCAGACTTACCGTTTTTGAGAAAAAATATGTGCATCGCACAATAACATACATATTTTCAGCTAAAAGTATGGCATAATTTGGTTTATTTTCATTTTCTCGGAAACTAGTAGGCCTAGAATTAAGATTTTTGGTTTAAAATGTTCGTAATGAATGCCTCTACAAATCTTGTTATGGTCAAAACCACGCCAGACTTACCGTTTTTGAGAAAAAATATGTGCATCGCACAATAACATACATATTTTTACATATTTTCAGCTAAAAGTATGGCATAATTTGGTTTATTTTCATTTTCTCGGAAACTAGTAGGCCTAGAATTAAGATTTTTGGTTTAATGAATGCCTCTACAAATCTTGTTATGGTCAAAACCACGCCAGACTTACCGTTTTTGAGAAAAAATATGTGCATCGCACAATAACATACATATTTTTACATATTTTCAGCTAAAAGTATGGCATAATTTGGTTTATTTTCATTTTCTCGGAAACTAGTAGGCCTAGAATTAAGATTTTTGGTTTAAAATGTTCGTAATGAATGCCTCTACAAATCTTGTTATGGTCAAAACCACGCCAGACTTACCGTTTTTGAGAAAAAATATGTGCATCGCACAATAACATACATATTTTTACATATTTTCAGCTAAAAGTATGGCATAATTTGGTTTATTTTCATTTTCTCGGAAACTAGTAGGCCTAGAATTAAGATTTTTGGTTTAAAATGTTCGTAATGAATGCCTCTACAAATCTTGTTATGGTCAAAACCACGCCAGACTTACCGTTTTTGAGAAAAAATATGTGCATCGCACAATAACATACATATTTTCAGTTAAAAGTATGGCATAATTTGGTTTATTTTCATTTTCTCGGAAACTAGTAGGCCTAGAATTAAGATTTTTGGTTTAAAATGTTCGTAATGAATGCCTCTACAAATCTTGTTATGGTCAAAACCACGCCAGACTTACCGTTTTTGAGAAAAAATATGTGCATCGCACAATAACATACATATTTTCAGCTAAAAGTATGGCATAATTTGGTTTATTTTCATTTTCTCGGAAACTAGTAGGCCTAGAATAAAGATTTTTGGTTTAAAATGTTCGTAATGAATGCCTCTACAAATCTTGTTATGGTCAAAACCACGCCAGACTTACCGTTTTTGAGAAAAAATATGTGCATCGCACAATAACATACATATTTTTACATATTTTCAGCTAAAAGTATGGCATAATTTGGTTTATTTTCATTTCCTCGGAAACTAGTAGGCCTAGAATTAAGATTTTTGGTTTAAAATGTTCGTAATGAATGCCTCTACAAATCCTGTTATGGTCAAAACCACGCCAGACTTACCGTTTTTGAGAAAAAATATGTGCATCGCACAATAACATACATATTTTCAGCTAAAAGTATGGCATAATTTGGTTTATTTTCATTTTCTCGGAAACTAGTAGGCCTAGAATTAAGATTTTTGGTTTAAAATGTTCGTAATGAATGCCTCTACAAATCTTGTTATGGTCAAAACCACGCCAGACTTACCGTTTTTGAGAAAAAATATGTGCAACGCACAATAACATACATATTTTTACATATTTTCAGCTAAAAGTATGGCATAATTTGGTTTATTTTCATTTTCTCGGAAACTAGTAGGCCTAGAATTAAGATTTTTGGTTTAAAATGTTCGTAATGAATGCCT
This sequence comes from Myathropa florea, assembly GCA_930367185.1. Taxonomy (NCBI): domain Eukaryota; kingdom Metazoa; phylum Arthropoda; class Insecta; order Diptera; family Syrphidae; genus Myathropa; species Myathropa florea. The sequence continues at coordinate 112,154,809 of OV884002.1, forward strand.
CTACAAATCTTGTTATGGTCAAAACCACGCCAGACTTACCGTTTTTGAGAAAAAATATGTGCATCGCACAATAACATACATATTTTCAGCTAAAAGTATGGCATAATTTGGTTTATTTTCATTTTCTCGGAAACTAGTAGGCCTAGAATTAAGATTTTTGGTTTAAAATGTTCGTAATGAATGCCTCTACAAATCTTGTTATGGTCAAAACCACGCCAGACTTACCGTTTTTGAGAAAAAATATGTGCATCGCACAATAACATACATATTTTCAGCTAAAAGTATGGCATAATTTGGTTTATTTTCATTTTCTCGGAAACTAGTAGGCCTAGAATTAAGATTTTTGGTTTAAAATGTTCGTAATGAATGCCTCTACAAATCTTGTTATGGTCAAAACCACGCCAGACTTACCGTTTTTGAGAAAAAATATGTGCATCGCACAATAACATACATATTTTCAGCTAAAAGTATGGCATAATTTTGTTTATTTTCATTTTCTCGGAAACTAGTAGGCCTAGAATTAAGATTTTTGGTTTAAAATGTTTGTAATGAATGCCTCTACAAATCTTGTTATGGTCAAAACCACGCCAGACTTACCGTTTTTGAGAAAAAATATGTGCATCGCACAATAACATACATATTTTCAGCTAAAAGTATGGCATAATTTGGTTTATTTTCATTTTCTCGGAAACTAGTAGGCCTAGAATTAAGATTTTTGGTTTAAAATGTTCGTAATGAATGCCTCTACAAATCTTGTTATGGTCAAAACCACGCCAGACTTACCGTTTTTGAGAAAAAATATGTGCATCGCACAATAACATACATATTTTTACATATTTTCAGCTAAAAGTATGGCATAATTTGGTTTATTTTCATTTTCTCGGAAACTAGTAGGCCTAGAATTAAGATTTTTGGTTTAAAATGTTCGTAATGAATGCCTCTACAAATCTTGTTATGGTCAAAACCACGCCAGACTTACCGTTTTTGAGAAAAAATATGTGCATCGCACAATAACATACATATTTTCAGCTAAAAGTATGGCATAATTTGGTTTATTTTCATTTTCTCGGAAACTAGTAGGCCTAGAATTAAGATTTTTGGTTTAAAATGTTCGTAATGAATGCCTCTACAAATCTTGTTATGGTCAAAACCACGCCAGACTTACCGTTTTTGAGAAAAAATATGTGCATCGCACAATAACATACATATTTTTACATATTTTCAGCTAAAAGTATGGCATAATTTGGTTTATTTTCATTTTCTCGGAAACTAGTAGGCCTAGAATTAAGATTTTTGGTTTAAAATGTTCGTAATGAATGCCTCTACAAATCTTGTTATGGTCAAAACCACGCCAGACTTACCGTTTTTGAGAAAAAATATGTGCATCGCACAATAACATACATATTTTCAGCTAAAAGTATGGCATAATTTGGTTTATTTTCATTTTCTCGGAAACTAGTAGGCCTAGAATTAAGATTTTTGGTTTAAAATGTTCGTAATGAATGCCTCTACAAATCTTGTTATGGTCAAAACCACGCCAGACTTACCGTTTTTGAGAAAAAATATGTGCATCGCACAATAACATACATATTTTCAGCTAAAAGTATGGCATAATTTGGTTTATTTTCATTTTCTCGGAAACTAGTAGGCCTAGAATTAAGATTTTTGGTTTAAAATGTTTGTAATGAATGCCTCTACAAATCTTGTTATGGTCAAAACCACGCCAGACTTACCGTTTTTGAGAAAAAATATGTGCATCGCACAATAACATACATATTTTCAGCTAAAAGTATGGCATAATTTGGTTTATTTTCATTTTCTCGGAAACTAGTAGGCCTAGAATTAAGATTTTTGGTTTAAAATGTTCGTAATGAATGCCTCTACAAATCTTGTTATGGTCAAAACCACGCCAGACCTACCGTTTTTGAGAAAAAATATTTGCATCGCACAATAACATACATATTTTCAGCTAAAAGTATGGCATAATTTGGTTTATTTTCATTTTCTCGGAAACTAGTAGGCCTAGAATTAAGATTTTTGGTTTAAAATGTTCGTAATGAATGCCTCTACAAATCTTGTTATGGTCAAAACCACGCCAGACTTACCGTTTTTGAGAAAAAATATGTGCATCGCACAATAACATACATATTTTCAGCTAAAAGTATGGCATAATTTGGTTTATTTTCATTTTCTCGGAAACTAGTAGGCCTAGAATTAAGATTTTTGGTTTAAAATGTTCGTAATGAATGCCTCTACAAATCTTGTTATGGTCAAAACCACGCCAGACTTACCGTTTTTGAGAAAAAATATGTGCTTCGCACAATAACATACATATTTTCAGCTAAAAGTATGGCATAATTTGGTTTATTTTCATTTTCTCGGAAACTAGTAGGCCTAGAATTAAGATTTTTGGTTTAAAATGTTCGTAATGAATGCCTCTACAAATCTTGTTATGGTCAAAACCACGCCAGACTTACCGTTTTTGAGAAAAAATATGTGCATCGCACAATAACATACATATTTTCAGCTAAAAGTATGGCATAATTTGGTTTATTTTCATTTTCTCGGAAACTAGTAGGCCTAGAATTAAGATTTTTGGTTTAAAATGTTCGTAATGAATGCCTCTACAAATCTTGTTATGGTCAAAACCACGCCAGACTTACCGTTTTTGAGAAAAAATATGTGCATCGCACAATAACATACATATTTTCAGCTAAAAGTATGGCATAATTTGGTTTATTTTCATTTTCTCGGAAACTAGTAGGCCTAGAATTAGGATTTTTGGTTTAAAATGTTCGTAATGAATGCCTCTACAAATCTTGTTATGGTCAAAACCACGCCAGACTTACCGTTTTTGAGAAAAAATATGTGCATCGCACAATAACATACATATTTTTACATATTTTCAGCTAAAAGTATGGCATAATTTGGTTTATTTTCATTTTCTCGGAAACTAGTAGGCCTAGAATTAAGATTTTTGGTTTAAAATGTTCGTAATGAATGCCTCTACAAATCTTGTTATGGTCAAAACAACGCCAGACTTACCGTTTTTGAGAAAAAATATGTGCATCGCACAATAACATACATATTTTCAGCTAAAAGTATGGCATAATTTGGTTTATTTTCATTTTCTCGGAAACTAGTAGGCCTAGAATTAAGATTTTTGGTTTAAAATGTTCGTAATGAATGCCTCTACAAATCTTGTTATGGTCAAAACCACGCCAGACTTACCGTTTTTGAGAAAAAATATGTGCATCGCACAATAACATACATATTTTCAGCTAAAAGTATGGCATAATTTGGTTTATTTTCATTTTCTCGGAAACTAGTAGGCCTAGAATTAAGATTTTTGGTTTAAAATGTTCGTAATGAATGCCTCTACAAATCTTGTTATGGTCAAAACCACGCCAGACTTACCGTTTTTGAGAAAAAATATGTGCATCGCACAATAACATACATATTTTTACATATTTTCAGCTAAAAGTATGGCATAATTTGGTTTATTTTCATTTTCTCGGAAACTAGTAGGCCTAGAATTAAGATTTTTGGTTTAAAATGTTCGTAATGAATGCCTCTACAAATCTTGTTATGGTCAAAACCACGCCAGACTTACCGTTTTTGAGAAAAAATATATGCATCGCACAATAACATACATATTTTCAGCTAAAAGTATGGCATAATTTGGTTTATTTTCATTTTCTCGGAAACTAGTAGGCCTAGAATTAAGATTTTTGGTTTAAAATGTTCGTAATGAATGCCTCTACAAATCTTGTTATGGTCAAAACCACGCCAGACTTACCGTTTTTGAGAAAAAATATGTGCATCGCACAATAACATACATATTTTCAGCTAAAAGTATGGCATAATTTGGTTTATTTTCATTTTCTCGGAAACTAGTAGGCCTAGAATTAAGATTTTTGGTTTAAAATGTTCGTAATGAATGCCTCTACAAATCTTGTTATGGTCAAAACCACGCCAGACTTACCGTTTTTGAGAAAAAATATGTGCATCGCACAATAACATACATATTTTCAGCTAAAAGTATGGCATAATTTGGTTTATTTTCATTTTCTCGGAAACTAGTAGGCCTAGAATTAAGATTTTTGGTTTTAAATGTTCGTAATGAATGCCTCTACAAATCTTGTTATGGTCAAAACCACGCCAGACTTACCGTTTTTGAGAAAAAATATGTGCATCGCACAATAACATACATATTTTCAGCTAAAAGTATGGCATAATTTGGTTTATTTTCATTTTCTCGGAAACTAGTAGGCCTAAAATTAAGATTTTTGGTTTAAAATGTTCGTAATGAATGCCTCTACAAATCTTGTTATGGTCAAAACCACGCCAGACTTACCGTTTTTGAGAAAAAATATGTGCATCGCACAATAACATACATATTTTCAGCTAAAAGTATGGCATAATTTAGTTTATTTTCATTTTCTCGGAAACTAGTAGGCCTAGAATTAAGATTTTTGGTTTAAAATGTTCGTAATGAATGCCTCTACAAATCTTGTTATGGTCAAAACCACGCCAGACTTACCGTTTTTGAGAAAAAATATGTGCATCGCACAATAACATACATATTTTTACATATTTTCAGCTAAAAGTATGGCATAATTTGGTTTATTTTCATTTTCTCGGAAACTAGTAGGCCTAGAATTAAGATTTTTGGTTTAAAATGTTCGTAATGAATGCCTCTACAAATCTTGTTATGGTCAAAACCACGCCAGACTTACCGTTTTTGAGAAAAAATATGTGCATCGCACAATAACATACATATTTTCAGCTAAAAGTATGGCATAATTTGGTTTATTTTCATTTTCTCGGAAACTAGTAGGCCTAGAATTAAGATTTTTAGTTTAAAATGTTCGTAATGAATGCCTCTACAAATCTTGTTATGGTCAAAACCACGCCAGACTTACCGTTTTTGAGAAAAAATATGTGCATCGCACAATAACATACATATTTTCAGCTAAAAGTATGGCATAATTTGGTTTATTTTCATTTTCTCGGAAACTAGTAGGCCTAGAATTAAGATTTTTGGTTTAAAATGTTCGTAATGAATGCCTCTACAAATCTTGTTATGGTCAAAACCACGCCAGACTTACCGTTTTTGAGAAAAAATATGTGCATCGCACAATAACATACATATTTTCAGCTAAAAGTATGGCATAATTTGGTTTATTTTCATTTTCTCGGAAACTAGTAGGCCTAGAATTAAGATTTTTGGTTTAAAATGTTCGTAATGAATGCCTCTACAAATCTTGTTATGGTCAAAACCACGCCAGACTTACCGTTTTTGAGAAAAAATATGTGCATCGCACAATAACATACATATTTTCAGCTAAAAGTATGGCATAATTTGGTTTATTTTCATTTTCTCGGAAACTAGTAGGCCTAGAATTAAGATTTTTGGTTTAAAATGTTCGTAATGAATGCCTCTACAAGTCTTGTTATGGTCAAAACCACGCCAGACTTACCGTTTTTGAGAAAAAATATGTGCATCGCACAATAACATACATATTTTTACATATTTTCAGCTAAAAGTATCCCATAATTTGGTTTATTTTCATTTTCTCGGAAACTAGTAGGCCTAGAATTAAGATTTTTGGTTTAAAATGTTCGTAATGAATGCCTCTACAAATCTTGTTATGGTCAAAACCACGCCAGACTTACCGTTTTTGAGAAAAAATATGTGCATCGCACAATAACATACATATTTTCAGCTAAAAGTATGGCATAATTTGGTTTATTTTCATTTTCTCGGAAACTAGTAGGCCTAGAATTAAGATTTTTGGTTTAAAATGTTCGTAATGAATGCCTCTACAAATCTTGTTATGGTCAAAACCACGCCAGACTTACCGTTTTTGAGAAAAAATATGTGCATCGCACAATAACATACATATTTTCAGCTAAAAGTATGGCATAATTTGGTTTATTTTCATTTTCTCGGAAACTAGTAGGCCTAGAATTAAGATTTTTGGTTTAAAATGTTCGTAATGAATGCCTCTACAAATCTTGTTATGGTCAAAACCACGCCAGACTTACCGTTTTTGAGAAAAAATATGTGCATCGCACAATAACATACATATTTTCAGTTAAAAGTATGGCATAATTTGGTTTATTTTCATTTTCTCGGAAACTAGTAGGCCTAGAATTAAGATTTTTGGTTTAAAATGTTCGTAATGAATGCCTCTACAAATCTTGTTGTGGTCAAAACCACGCCAGACTTACCGTTTTTGAGAAAAAATATGTGCATCGCACAATAACATACATATTTTCAGCTAAAAGTATGGCATAATTTGGTTTATTTTCATTTTCTCGGAAACTAGTAGGCCTAGAATTAAGATTTTTGGTTTAAAATGTTCGTAATGAATGCCTCTACAAATCTTGTTATGGTCAAAACCACGCCAGACTTACCGTTTTTGAGAAAAAATATGTGCATCGCACAATAACATACATATTTTCAGCTAAAAGTATGGCATAATTTGGTTTATTTTCATTTTCTCGGAAACTAGTAGGCCTAGAATTAAGATTTTTGGTTTAAAATGTTCGTAATGAATGCCTCTACAAATCTTGTTATGGTCAAAACCACGCCAGACTTACCGTTTTTGAGAAAAAATATGTGCATCGCACAATAACATACATATTTTTACATATTTTCAGCTAAAAGTATGGCATAATTTGGTTTATTTTCATTTTCTCGGAAACTAGTAGGCCTAGAATTAAGATTTTTGGTTTAAAATGTTCGTAATGAATGCCTCTACAAATCTTGTTATGGTCAAAACCACGCCAGACTTACCGTTTTTGAGAAAAAATATGTGCATCGCACAATAACATACATATTTTCAGCTAAAAGTATGGCATAATTTGGTTTATTTTCATTTTCTCGGAAACTAGTAGGCCTAGAATTAAGATTTTTGGTTTAAAATGTTCGTAATGAATGCCTCTACAAGTCTTGTTATGGTCAAAACCACGCCAGACTTACCGTTTTTGAGAAAAAATATGTGCATCGCACAATAACATACATATTTTTACATATTTTCAGCTAAAAGTATGGCATAATTTGGTTTATTTTCATTTTCTCGGAAACTAGTAGGCCTAGAATTAAGATTTTTGGTTTAAAATGTTCGTAATGAATGCCTCTACAAATCTTGTTATGGTCAAAACCACGCCAGACTTACCGTTTTTGAGAAAAAATATGTGCATCGCACAATAACATACATATTTTCAGCTAAAAGTATGGCATAATTTGGTTTATTTTCATTTTCTCGGAAACTAGTAGGCCTAGAATTAAGATTTTTGGTTTAAAATGTTCGTAATGAATGCCTCTACAAATCTTGTTATGGTCAAAACCACGCCAGACTTACCGTTTTTGAGAAAAAATATGTGCATCGCACAATAACATACATATTTTCAGCTAAAAGTATGGCATAATTTGGTTTATTTTCATTTTCTCGGAAACTAGTAGGCCTAGAATTAAGATTTTTGGTTTAAAATGTTCGTAATGAATGCCTCTACAAATCTTGTTATGGTCAAAACCACGCCAGACTTACCGTTTTTGAGAAAAAATATGTGCATCGCACAATAACATACATATTTTCAGTTAAAAGTATGGCATAATTTGGTTTATTTTCATTTTCTCGGAAACTAGTAGGCCTAGAATTAAGATTTTTGGTTTAAAATGTTCGTAATGAATGCCTCTACAAATCTTGTTATGGTCAAAACCACGCCAGACTTACCGTTTTTGAGAAAAAATATGTGCATCGCACAATAACATACATATTTTCAGCTAAAAGTATGGCATAATTTGGTTTATTTTCATTTTCTCGGAAACTAGTAGGCCTAGAATTAAGATTTTTGGTTTAAAATGTTCGTAATGAATGCCTCTACAAATCTTGTTATGGTCAAAACCACGCCAGACTTACCGTTTTTGAGAAAAAATATGTGCATCGCACAATAACATACATATTTTCAGCTAAAAGTATGGCATAATTTGGTTTATTTTCATTTTCTCGGAAACTAGTAGGCCTAGAATTAAGATTTTTGGTTTAAAATGTTCGTAATGAATGCCTCTACAAATCTTGTTATGGTCAAAACCACGCCAGACTTACCGTTTTTGAGAAAAAATATGTGCATCGCACAATAACATACATATTTTTACATATTTTCAGCTAAAAGTATGGCATAATTTGGTTTATTTTCATTTTCTCGGAAACTAGTAGGCCTAGAATTAAGATTTTTGGTTTAAAATGTTCGTAATGAATGCCTCTACAAATCTTGTTATGGTCAAAACCACGCCAGACTTACCGTTTTTGAGAAAAAATATGTGCATCGCACAATAACATACATATTTTCAGCTAAAAGTATGGCATAATTTGGTTTATTTTCATTTTCTCGGAAACTAGTAGGCCTAGAATTAAGATTTTTGGTTTAAAATGTTCGTAATGAATGCCTCTACAAATCTTGTTATGGTCAAAACCACGCCAGACTTACCGTTTTTGAGAAAAAATATGTGCATCGCACAATAACATACATATTTTTACATATTTTCAGCTAAAAGTATGGCATAATTTGGTTTATTTTCATTTTCTCGGAAACTAGTAGGCCTAGAATTAAGATTTTTGGTTTAAAATGTTCGTAATGAATGCCTCTACAAATCTTGTTATGGTCAAAACCACGCCAGACTTACCGTTTTTGAGAAAAAATATGTGCATCGCACAATAACATACATATTTTCAGCTAAAAGTATGGCATAATTTGGTTTATTTTCATTTTCTCGGAAACTAGTAGGCCTAGAATTAAGATTTTTGGTTTAAAATGTTCGTAATGAATGCCTCTATAAATCTTGTTATGGTCAAAACCACGCCAGACTTACCGTTTTTGAGAAAAAATACGTGCATCGCACAATAACATACATATTTTTACATATTTTCAGCTAAAAGTATGGCATAATTTGGTTTATTTTCATTTTCTCGGAAACTAGTAGGCCTAGAATTAAGATTTTTGGTTTAAAATGTTCGTAATGAATGCCTCTACAAATCTTGTTATGGTCAAAACCACGCCAGACTTACCGTTTTTGAGAAAAAATATGTGCATCGCACAATAACATACATATTTTTACATATTTTCAGCTAAAAGTATGGCATAATTTGGTTTATTTTCATTTTCTCGGAAACTAGTAGACCTAGAATTAAGATTTTTGTTTTAAAATGTTCGTAATGAATGCCTCTACAAATCTTGTTATGGTCAAAACCACGCCAGACTTACCGTTTTTGAGAAAAAATATGTGCATCGCACAATAACATACATATTTTTACATATTTTCAGCTAAAAGTATGGCATAATTTGGTTTATTTTCATTTTCTCGGAAACTAGTAGGCCTAGAATTAAGATTTTTGGTTTAAAATGTTCGTAATGAATGCCTCTACAAATCTTGTTATGGTCAAAACCACGCCAGACTTACCGTTTTTGAGAAAAAATATGTGCATCGCACAATAACATACATATTTTCAGCTAAAAGTATGGCATAATTTGGTTTATTTTCATTTTCTCTTAAACTAGTAGGCCTAGAATTAAGATTTTTGGTTTAAAATGTTCGTAATGAATGCCTCTATAAATCTTGTTATGGTCAAAACCACGCCAGACTTACCGTTTTTGAGAAAAAATACGTGCATCGCACAATAACATACATATTTTTACATATTTTCAGCTAAAAGTATGGCATAATTTGGTTTATTTTCATTTTCTCGGAAACTAGTAGGCCTAGAATTAAGATTTTTGGTTTAAAATGTTCGTAATGAATGCCTCTACAAATCTTGTTATGGTCAAAACCACGCCAGACTTACCGTTTCTGAGAAAAAATATGTGCATCGCACAATAACATACATATTTTTACATATTTTTAGCTAAAAGTATGGCATAATTTGGTTTATTTTCATTTTCTCGGAAACTAGTAGGCCTAGAATTAAGATTTTTGGTTTAAAATGTTCGTAATGAATGCCTCTACAAATCTTGTTATGGTCAAAACCACGCCAGACTTACCGTTTTTGAGAAAAAATATGTGCATCGCACAATAACATACATATTTTCAGCTAAAAGTATGGCATAATTTGGTTTATTTTCATTTTCTCTTAAACTAGTAGGCCTAGAATTAAGATTTTTGGTTTAAAATGTTCGTAATGAATGCCTCTATAAATCTTGTTATGGTCAAAACCACGCCAGACTTACCGTTTTTGAGAAAAAATACGTGCATCGCACAATAACATACATATTTTTACATATTTTCAGCTAAAAGTATGGCATAATTTGGTTTATTTTCATTTTCTCGGAAACTAGTAGGCCTAGAATTAAGATTTTTGGTTTAAAATGTTCGTAATGAATGCCTCTACAAATCTTGTTATGGTCAAAACCACGCCAGACTTACCGTTTTTGAGAAAAAATATGTGCATCGCACAATAACATACATATTTTTACATATTTTCAGCTAAAAGTATGGCATAATTTGGTTTATTTTCATTTTCTCGGAAACTAGTAGGCCTAGAATTAAGATTTTTGGTTTAAAATGTTCGTAATGAATGCCTCTACAAATCTTGTTATGGTCAAAACCACGCCAGACTTACCGTTTTTGAGAAAAAATATGTGCAACGCACAATAACATACATATTTTTACATATTTTCAGCTAAAAGTATGGCATAATTTGGTTTATTTTCATTTTCTCGGAAACTAGTAGGCCTAGAATTAAGATTTTTGGTTTAAAATGTTCGTAATGAATGCCTCTACAAATCTTGTTATGGTCAAAACCACGCCAGACTTACCGTTTTTGAGAAAAAATATGTGCATCGCACAATAACATACATATTTTCAGCTAAAAGTATGGCATAATTTGGTTTATTTTCATTTTCTCTTAAACTAGTAGGCCTAGAATTAAGATTTTTGGTTTAAAATGTTCGTAATGAATGCCTCTATAAATCTTGTTATGGTCAAAACCACGCCAGACTTACCGTTTTTGAGAAAAAATACGTGCATCGCACAATAACATACATATTTTTACATATTTTCAGCTAAAAGTATGGCATAATTTGGTTTATTTTCATTTTCTCGGAAACTAGTAGGCCTAGAATTAAGATTTTTGGTTTAAAATGTTCGTAATGAATGCCTCTACAAATCTTGTTATGGTCAAAACCACGCCAGACTTACCGTTTTTGAGAAAAAATATGTGCATCGCACAATAACATACATATTTTCAGCTAAAAGTATGGCATAATTTGGTTTATTTTCATTTTCTCGGAAACTAGTAGGCCTAGAATTAAGACTTTTGGTTTAAAATGTTCGTAATGAATGCCTCTACAAATCTTGTTATGGTCAAAACCACGCCAGACTAACAGTTTTTGAGAAAAAATATGTGCATCGCACAATAACATACATATTTTTACATATTTTCAGCTAAAAGTATGGCATAATTTGGTTTATTTTCATTTTCTCGGAAACTAGTAGGCCTAGAATTAAGATTTTTGGTTTAAAATGTTCGTAATGAATGCCTCTACAAATCTTGTTATGGTCAAAACCACGCCAGACTTACCGTTTTTGAGAAAAAATATGTGCATCGCACAATAACATACATATTTTCAGCTAAAAGTATGGCATAATTTGGTTTATTTTCATTTTCTCGGAAACTAGTAGGCCTAGAATTAAGATTTTTGGTTTAAAATGTTCGTAATGAATGCCTCTACAAATCTTGTTATGGTCAAAACCACGCCAGACTTACCGTTTTTGAGAAAAAATATGTGCATCGCACAATAACATACATATTTTTACATATTTTCAGCTAAAAATATGGCATAATTTGGTTTATTTTCATTTTCTCGGAAACTAGTAGGCCTAGAATTAAGATTTTTGGTTTAAAATGTTCGGAATGAATGCCTCTACAAATCTTGTTATTTTCAAAACCACGCCAGACTTACCGTTTTTGGGAAAAAATATGTGCATCGCACAATAACATACATATTTTTACATATTTTCAGCTAAAAGTATGGCATAATTTGGTTTATTTTCATTTTCTCGGAAACTAGTAGGCCTAGAATTAAGATTTTTGGTTTAAAATGTTCGTAATGAATGCCTCTACAAATCTTGTTATGGTCAAAACCACGCCAGACTTACCGTTTTTGAGAAAAAATATGTGCATCGCACAATAACATACATATTTTTACATATTTTCAGCTAAAAGTATGGCATAATTTGGTTTATTTTCATTTTCTTGGAAACTAGTAGGCCTAGAATTAAGATTTTTGGTTTAAAATGTTCGTAATGAATGCCTCTACAAATCTTGTTATGGTCAAAACCACGCCAGACTTACCGTTTTTGAGAAAAAATATGTGCATCGCACAATAACATACATATTTTCAGCTAAAAGTATGGCATAATTTGGTTTATTTTCATTTTCTCGGAGACTAGTAGGCCTAGAATTAAGATTTTTGGTTTAAAATGTTCGTAATGAATGCCTCTACAAATCTTGTTACGGTCAAAACCACGCCAGACTTACCGTTTTTGAGAAAAAATATGTGCATCGCACAATAACATACATATTTTCAGCTAAAAGTATGGCATAATTTGGTTTATTTTCATTTTCTCGGAAACTAGTAGGCCTAGAATTAAGATTTTTGGTTTAAAATGTTCGTAATGAATGCCTCTACAAATCTTGTTATGGTCAAAACCACGCCAGACTTACCGTTTTTGAGAAAAAATATGTGCATCGCACAATAACATACATATTTTTACATATTTTCAGCTAAAAGTATGGCATAATTTGGTTTATTTTCATTTTCTTGGAAACTAATAGGCCTAGAATTAAGATTTTTGGTTTAAAATGTTCGTAATGAATGCCTCTACAAATCTTGTTATGGTCAAAACCACGCCAGACTTACCGTTTTTGAGAAAAAATATGTGCATCGCACAATAACATACATATTTTCAGCTAAAAGTATGGCATAATTTGGTTTATTTTCATTTTCTCGGAAACTAGTAGGCCTAGAATTAAGATTTTTGGTTTAAAATGTTCGTAATGAATGCCTCTACAAATCTTGTTATGGTCAAAACCACGCCAGACTTACCGTTTTTAAGAAAAAATATGTGCATCGCACAATAACATACATATTTTCAGCTAAAAGTATGGCATAATTTGGTTTATTTTCATTTTCTCGGAAACTATTAGGCCTAGAATTAAGATTTTTGGTTTAAAATGTTCGTAATGAATGCCTCTACAAATCTTGTTATGGTCAAAACCACGCCAGACTTACCGTTTTTGAGAAAAAATATGTGCATCGCACAATAACATACATATTTTCAGCTAAAAGTATGGCATAATTTGGTTTATTTTCATTTTCTCGGAAACTAGTAGGCCTAGAATTAAGATTTTTGGTTTAAAATGTTCGTAATGAATGCCTCTGCAAATCTTGTTATGGTCAAAACCACGCCAGACTTACCGTTTTTGAGAAAAAATATGTGCATCGCACAATAACATACATATTTTCAGCTAAAAGTATGGCATAATTTGGTTTATTTTCATTTTCTCGGAAACTAGTAGGCCTAGAATTAAGATTTTTGGTTTAAAATGTTCGTAATGAATGCCTCTACAAATCTTGTTATGGTCAAAACCACGCCAGACTTACCGTTTTTGAGAAAAAATATGTGCATCGCACAATAACATACATATTTTCAGCTAAAAGTATGGCATAATTTGGTTTATTTTCATTTTCTCGGAAACTAGTAGGCCTAGAATTAAGATTTTTGGTTTAAAATGTTCGTAATGAATGCCTCTACAAATCTTGTTATGGTCAAAACCACGCCAGACTTACCGTTTTTGAGAAAAAATATGTGCATCGCACAATAACATACATATTTTTACATATTTTCAGCTAAAAGTATGGCATAATTTGGTTTATTTTCATTTTCTCGGAAACTAGTAGGCCTAGAATTAAGATTTTTGGTTTAAAATGTTCGTAATGAATGCCTCTACAAATCTTGTTATGGTCAAAACCACGCCAGACTTACCGTTTTTGAGAAAAAATATGTGCATCGCACAATAACATACATATTTTCAGCTAAAAGTATGGCATAATTTGGTTTATTTTCATTTTCTCGGAAACTAGTAGGCCTAGAATTAAGATTTTTGGTTTAAAATGTTCGTAATGAATGCCTCTACAAATCTTGTTATGGTCAAAACCACGCCAGACTTACCGTTTTTGAGAAAAAATATGTGCATCGCACAATAACATACATATTTTTACATATTTTCAGCTAAAAGTATGGCATAATTTGGTTTATTTTCATTTTCTCGGAAACTAGTAGGCCTAGAATTAAGATTTTTGGTTTAAAATGTTCGTAATGAATGCCTCTACAAATCTTGTTATGGTCAAAATCACGCCAGACTTACCGTTTTTGAGAAAAAATATGTGCATCGCACAATAACATACATATTTTCAGCTAAAAGTATGGCATAATTTGGTTTATTTTCATTTTCTCGGAAACTAGTAGGCCTAGAATTAAGATTTTTGGTTTAAAATGTTCGTAATGAATGCCTCTACAAATCTTGTTATGGTCAAAACCACGCCAGACTTACCGTTTTTGAGAAAAAATATGTGCATCGCACAATAACATACATATTTTTACATATTTTCAGCTAAAAGTATGGCATAATTTGGTTTATTTTCATTTTCTCGGAAACTAGTAGGCCTAGAATTAAGATTTTTGGTTTAAAATGTTTGTAATGAATGCCTCTACAAATGGTCAAAACCACGCCAGACTTACCGTTTTTGAGAAAAAATATGTGCATCGCACAATAACATACATATTTTTACATATTTTCAGCTAAAAGTATGGCATAATTTGGTTTATTTTCATTTTCTCGGAAACTAGTAGGCCTAGAATTAAGATTTTTGGTTTAAAATGTTCGTAATGAATGCCTCTACAAATCTTGTTATGGTCAAAACCACGCCAGACTTACCGTTTTTGAGAAAAAATATGTGCATCGCACAATAACATACATATTTTCAGCTAAAAGTATGGCATAATTTGGTTTATTTTCATTTTCTCGGAAACTAGTAGGCCTAGAATTAAGATTTTTGGTTTAAAATGTTCGTAATGAATGCCTCTACAAATCTTATTATGGTCAAAACCACGCCAGACTTACCGTTTTTGAGAAAAAATATGTGCATCGCACAATAACATACATATTTTTACATATTTTCAGCTAAAAGTATGGCATAATTTGGTTTATTTTCATTTTCTCGGAAACTAGTAGGCCTAGAATTAAGATTTTTGGTTTAAAATGTTCGTAATGAATGCCTCTACAAATCTTGTTATTGTCAAAACCACGCCAGACTTACCGTTTTTGAGAAAAAATATGTGCATCGCACAATAACATACATATTTTCAGCTAAAAGTATGGCATAATTTGGTTTATTTTCATTTTCTCGGAAACTAGTAGGCCTAGAATTAAGATTTTTGGTTTAAAATGTTCGTAATGAATGCCTCTACAAATCTTGTTATGGTCAAAACCACGCCAGACTTACCGTTTTTGAGAAAAAATATGTGCATCGCACAATAACATACATATTTTTACATATTTTCAGCTAAAAGTATGGCATAATTTGGTTTATTTTCATTTTCTCGGAAACTAGTAGGCCTAGAATTAAGATTTTTGGTTTAAAATGTTCGTAATGAATGCCTCTACAAATCTTGTTATGGTCAAAACAACGCCAGACTCACCGTTTTTGAGAAAAAATATGTGCATCGCACAATAACATACATATTTTTACATATTTTCAGCTAAAAGTATGGCATAATTTGGTTTATTTTCATTTTCTCGGAAACTAGTAGGCCTAGAATTAAGATTTTTGGTTTAAAATGTTCGTAATGAATGCCTCTACAAATCTTGTTATGGTCAAAACCACGCCAGACTTACCGTTTTTGAGAAAAAATATGTGCATCGCACAATAACATACATATTTTCAGCTAAAAGTATGGCATAATTTGGTTTATTTTCATTTTCTCGGAAACTAGTAGGCCTAGAATTAAGATTTTTGGTTTAAAATGTTCGTAATGAATGCCTCTACAAATCTTGTTATGGTCAAAACCACGCCAGACTTACCGTTTTTGAGAAAAAATATGTGCATCGCACAATAACATACATATTTTCAGCTAAAAGTATGGCATAATTTGGTTTATTTTCATTTTCTCGGAAACTAGTAGGCCTAGAATTAAGATTTTTGGTTTAAAATGTTCGTAATGAATGCCTCTACAAATCTTGTTATGGTCAAAACCACGCCAGACTTACCGTTTTTGAGAAAAAATATGTGCATCGCACAATAACATGCATATTTTCAGCTAAAAGTATGGCATAATTTGGTTTATTTTCATTTTCTCGGAAACTAGTAGGCCTAGAATTAAGATTTTTGGTTTAAAATGTTCGTAATGAATGCCTCTACAAATCTTGTTATGGTCAAAACCACGCCAGACTTACCGTTTTTGAGAAAAAATATGTGCATCGCACAATAACATACATATTTTTACATATTTTCAGCTAAAAGTATGGCATAATTTGGTTTATTTTCATTTTCTCGGAAACTAGTAGGCCTAGAATTAAGATTTTTGATTTAAAATGTTCGTAATGAATGCCTCTACAAATCTTGTTATGGTCAAAACCACGCCAGACCTACCGTTTTTGAGAAAAAATATGTGCATCGCACAATAACATACATATTTTTACATATTTTCAGCTAAAAGTATGGCATAATTTGGTTTATTTTCATTTTCTCGGAAACTAGTAGGCCTAGAATTAAGATTTTTGGTTTAAAATGTTCGTAATGAATGCCTCTACAAATCTTGTTATTGTCAAAACCACGCCAGACTTACCGTTTTTGAGAAAAAATATGTGCATCGCACAATAACATACATATTTTTACATATTTTCAGCTAAAAGTATGGCATAATTTGGTTTATTTTCATTTTCTCGGAAACTAGTAGGCCTAGAATTAAGATTTTTGGTTTAAAATGTTCGCAATGAATGCCTCTATAAATCTTGTTATGGTCAAAACCACGCCAGACTTACCGTTTTTGAGAAAAAATATGTGCATCGCACAATAACATACATATTTTCAGCTAAAAGTATGGCATAATTTGGTTTATTTTCATTTTCTCGGAAACTAGTAGGCCTAGAATTAAGATTTTTGGTTTAAAATGTTCGTAATGAATGCCTCTACAAATCTTGTTATGGCCAAAACCACGCCAGACTTACCGTTTTTGAGAAAAAATATGTGCATCGCACAATAACATACATATTTTCAGCTAAAAGTATGGCATAATTTGGTTTATTTTCATTTTCTCGGAAACTAGTAGGCCTAGAATTAAGACTTTTGGTTTAAAATGTTCGTAATGAATGCCTCTACAAATCTTGTTATGGTCAAAACCACGCCAGACTTACCGTTTTTAAAAAAAAAAATATGTGCATCGCACAATAACATACATATTTTCAGCTAAAAGTATGGCATAATTTGGTTTCTTTTCATTTTCTCGGAAACTAGTAGGCCTAGAATTAAGATTTTTGGTTTAAAATGTTCGTAATGAATGCCTCTACAAATCTTGCAATGGTCAAAACCCCGCCAGACTTACCGTTTTTGAGAAAAAATATGTGCATCGCACAATAACATACATATTTTCAGCTAAAAGTATGGCATAATTTGGTTT
Source organism: Myathropa florea (assembly GCA_930367185.1). NCBI lineage: Eukaryota > Metazoa > Arthropoda > Insecta > Diptera > Syrphidae > Myathropa > Myathropa florea. Next base: position 112,172,555 of record OV884002.1, read on the forward strand.
ATTTTCATTTTCTCGGAAACTAGTAGGCCTAGAATTAAGATTTTTGGTTTAAAATGTTCGTAATGAATGCCTCTACAAATCTTGTTATGGCCAAAACCACGCCAGACTTACCGTTTTTGAGAAAAAATATGTGCATCGCACAATAACATACATATTTTCAGCTAAAAGTATGGCATAATTTGGTTTATTTTCATTTTCTCGGAAACTAGTAGGCCTAGAATTAAGACTTTTGGTTTAAAATGTTCGTAATGAATGCCTCTACAAATCTTGTTATGGTCAAAACCACGCCAGACTTACCGTTTTTTAAAAAAAAAATATGTGCATCGCACAATAACATACATATTTTCAGCTAAAAGTATGGCATAATTTGGTTTCTTTTCATTTTCTCGGAAACTAGTAGGCCTAGAATTAAGATTTTTGGTTTAAAATGTTCGTAATGAATGCCTCTACAAATCTTGCAATGGTCAAAACCCCGCCAGACTTACCGTTTTTGAGAAAAAATATGTGCATCGCACAATAACATACATATTTTCAGCTAAAAGTATGGCATAATTTGGTTTATTTTCATTTTCTCGGAAACTAGTAGGCCTAGAATTAAGATTTTTGGTTTAAAATGTTCGTAATGAATGCCTCTACAAATCTTGTTATGGTCAAAACCACGCCAGACTTACCGTTTTTGAGAAAAAATATGTGCATCGCACAATAACATACATATTTTCAGCTAAAAGTATGGCATAATTTGGTTTATTTTCATTTTCTCGGAAACTAGTAGGCCTAGAATTAAGATTTTTGGTTTAAAATGTTCGTAATGAATGCCTCTACAAATCTTGTTATGGTCAAAACCACGCCAGACTTACCGTTTTTGAGAAAAAATATGTGCATCGCACAATAACATACATATTTTCAGCTAAAAGTATGGCATAATTTGGTTTATTTTCATTTTCTCGGAAACTAGTAGGCCTAGAATTAAGATTTTTGGTTTAAAATGTTCGTAATGAATGCCTCTACAAATCTTGTAATGGTCAAAACCCCGCCAGACTTACCGTTTTTGAGAAAAAATATGTGCATCGCACAATAACATACATATTTTCAGCTAAAAGTATGGCATAATTTGGTTTATTTTCATTTTCTCGGAAACTAGTAGGCCTAGAATTAATATTTTTGGTTTAAAATGTTCGTAATGAATGCCTCTACAAATCTTGTTATGGTCAAAACCACGCCAGACTTACCGTTTTTGAGAAAAAATATGTGCATCGCACAATAACATACATATTTTTACATATTTTCAGCTAAAAGTATGGCATAATTTGGTTTATTTTCATTTTCTCGGAAACTAGTAGGCCTAGAATTAAGATTTGTGGTTTAAAATGTTCGTAATGAATGCCTCTACAAATCTTGTTATGGTCAAAACCACGCCAGACTTACCGTTTTTGAGAAAAAATATGTGCATCGCACAATAACATACATATTTTCAGCTAAAAGTATGGCATAATTTGGTTTATTTTAATTTTCTCGGAAACTAGTAGGCCTAGAATTAAGATTTTTGGTTTAAAATGTTCGTAATGAATGCCTCTACAAATCTTGTTATGGTCAAAACCACGCCAGACTTACCGTTTTTGAGAAAAAATATGTGCATCGCACAATAACATACATATTTTCAGCTAAAAGTATGGCATAATTTGGTTTATTTTCATTTTCTCGGAAACTAGTAGGCCTAGAATTAATATTTTTGGTTTAAAATGTTCGTAATGAATGCCTCTACAAATCTTGTTATGGTCAAAACCACGCCAGACTTACCGTTTTTGAGAAAAAATATGTGCATCGCACAATAACATACATATTTTTACATATTTTCAGCTAAAAGTATGGCATAATTTGGTTTATTTTCATTTTCTCGGAAACTAGTAGGCCTAGAATTAAGATTTTTGGTTTAAAATGTTCGTAATGAATGCCTCTACAAATCTTGTTATGGTCAAAACCACGCCAGACTTACCGTTTTTGAGAAAAAATATGTGCATCGCACAATAACATACATATTTTTACATATTTTCAGCTAAAAGTATGGCATAATTTGGTTTATTTTCATTTTCTCGGAAACTAGTAGGCCTAGAATTAAGATTTTTGGTTTAAAATGTTCGTAATGAATGCCTCTACAAATCTTGTTATGGTCAAAACAACGCCAGACTTACCGTTTTTGAGAAAAAATATGTGCATCGCACAATAACATACATATTTTCAGCTAAAAGTATGGCATAATTTGGTTTGTTTTCATTTTCTCGGAAACTAGTAGGCCTAGAATTAAGATTTTTGGTTTAAAATGTTCGTAATGAATGCCTCTACAAATCTTGTTATGGTCAAAACCACGCCAGACTTACCGTTTTTGAGAAAAAATATGTGCATCGCACAATAACATACATATTTTCAGCTAAAAGTATGGCATAATTTGGTTTATTTTCATTTTCTCGGAAACTAGTAGGCCTAGAATTAAGATTTTTAGTTTAAAATGTTCGTAATGAATGCCTCTACAAATCTTGTTATGGTCAAAACCACGCCAGACTTACCGTTTTTGAGAAAAAATATGTGCATCGCACAATAACATACATATTTTCAGCTAAAAGTATGGCATAATTTGGTTTATTTTCATTTTCTCGGAAACTAGTAGGCCTAGAATTAAGATTTTTGGTTTAAAATGTTCGTAATGAATGCCTCTACAAATCTTGTTATGGTCAAAACCACGCCAGACTTACCGTTTTTGAGAAAAAATATGTGCATCGCACAATAACATACATATTTTTACATATTTTCAGCTAAAAGTATGGCATAATTTGGTTTATTTTCATTTTCTCGGAAACTAGTACGCCTAGAATTAAGATTTTTGGTTTAAAATGTTCGTAATGAATGCCTCTACAAATCTTGTTATGGTCAAAACCACGCCAGACTTACCGTTTTTGAGAAAAAATATGTGCATCGCACAATAACATACATATTTTCAGCTAAAAGTATGGCATAATTTGGTTTATTTTCATTTTCTCGGAAACTAGTAGGCCTAGAATTAAGATTTTTGGTTTAAAATGTTCGTAATGAATGCCTCTACAAATCTTGTTATGGTCAAAACCACGCCAGACTTACCGTTTTTGAGAAAAAATATGTGCATCGCACAATAACATACATATTTTTACATATTTTCAGCTAAAAGTATGGCATAATTTGGTTTATTTTCATTTTCTCGGAAACTAGTAGGCCTAGAATTAAGATTTTTGGTTTAAAATGTTCGTAATGAATGCCTCTACAAATCTTGTTATGGTCAAAACCACGCCAGACTTACCGTTTTTGAGAAAAAATATGTGCATCGCACAATAACATACATATTTTTACATATTTTCAGCTAAAAGTATGGCATAATTTGGTTTATTTTCATTTTCTCGGAAACTAGTAGGCCTAGAATTAAGATTTTTGGTTTAAAATGTTCGTAATGAATGCCTCTACAAATCTTGTTATGGTCAAAACCACGCCAGACTTACCGTTTTTGAGAAAAAATATGTGCATCGCACAATAACATACATATTTTTACATATTTTCAGCTAAAAGTATGGCATAATTTGGTTTATTTTCATTTTCTCGGAAACTAGTAGGCCTAGAATTAAGATTTTTGGTTTAAAATGTTCGTAATGAATGCCTCTACAAATCTTGTTATGGTCAAAACCACGCCAGACTTACCGTTTTTGAGAAAAAATATGTGCATCGCACAATAACATACATATTTTTACATATTTTCAGCTAAAAGTATGGCATAATTTGGTTTATTTTCATTTTCTCGGAAACTAGTATTCCTAGAATTAAGATTTTTGGCTTAAAATGTTCGTAATGAATGCCTCTACAAATCTTGTTATGGTCAAAACCACGCCAGACTTACCGTTTTTGAGAAAAAATATGTGCATCGCACAATAACATACATATTTTTACATATTTTCAGCTAAAAGTATGGCATAATTTGGTTTATTTTCATTTTCTCGGAAACTAGTAGGCCTAGAATTAAGATTTTTGGTTTAAAATGTTCGTAATGAATGCCTCTACAAATCTTGTTATGATCAAAACCACGCCGGACTTACCGTTTTTGAGAAAAAATATGTGCATCGCACAATAACATACATATTTTTACATATTTTCAGCTAAAAGTATGGCATAATTTGGTTTATTTTCATTTTCTCGGAAACTAGTAGGCCTAGAATTAAGATTTTTGGTTTAAAATGTTCGTAATGAATGCCTCTACAAATCTTGTTATGGTCAAAACCACGCCAGACTTACCGTTTTTGAGAAAAAATATGTGCATCGCACAATAACATACATATTTTTACATATTTTCAGCTAAAAGTATGGCATAATTTGGTTTATTTTCATTTTTTTGGAAACTGGTAGGCCTAGAATTAAGATTTTTGGTTTAAAATGTTCGTAATGAATGCCTCTACAAATCTTGTTGTGGTCAAAACCACGCCAGACTTACCGTTTTTGAGAAAAAATATGTGCATCGCACAATAACATACATATTTTCAGCTAAAAGTATGGCATAATTTGGTTTATTTTCATTTTCTCGGAAACTAGTAGGCCTAGAATTAAGATTTTTGGTTTAAAATGTTCGTAATGAATACCTCTACAAATCTTGTTATGGTCAAAACCACGCCAGACTTACCGTTTTTGAGAAAAAATATGTGCATCGCACAATAACATACATATTTTTACATATTTTCAGCTAAAAGTATGGCATAATTTGGTTTATTTTCATTTTCTCGGAAACTAGTAGGCCTAGAATTAAGATTTTTGGTTTAAAATGTTCGTAATGAATGCCTATACAAATCTTGTTATGGTCAAAACCACGCCAGACTTACCGTTTTTGAGAAAAAATATGTGCATCGCACAATAACATACATATTTTCAGCTAAAAGTATGGCATAATTTGGTTTATTTTCATTTTCTCTTAAACTAGTAGGCCTAGAATTAAGATTTTTGGTTTAAAATGTTCGTAATGAATGCCTCTACAAATCTTGTTATGGTCAAAACCACGCCAGACTTACCGTTTTTGAGAAAAAATATGTGCATCGCACAATAACATACATATTTTTACATATTTTCAGCTAAAAGTATGGCATAATTTGGTTTATTTTCATTTTCTCGGAAACTAGTAGGCCTAGAATTAAGATTTTTGGTTTAAAATGTTCGTAATGATTGCCTCTACAAATCTTGTTATGGTCAAAACCACGCCAGACTTACCGTTTTTGAGAAAAAATATGTGCATCGCACAATAACATACATATTTTTACATATTTTCAGCTAAAAGTATGGCATAATTTGGTTTATTTTCATTTTCTCGGAAACTAGTAGGCCTAGAATAAAGATTTTTGGTTTAAAATGTTCGTAATGAATGCCTCTACAAATCTTGTTATGGTCAAAACCACGCCAGACTTACCGTTTTTGAGAAAAAATATGTGCATCGCACAATAACATACATATTTTTACATATTTTCAGCTAAAAGTATGGCATAATTTGGTTTATTTTCATTTTCTCGGAAACTAGTAGGCCTAGAATTAAGATTTTTGGTTTAAAATGTTCGTAATGAATGCCTCTACAAATCTTGTTATGGTCAAAACCACGCCAGACTTACCGTTTTTGAGAAAAAATATGTGCATCGCACAATAACATACATATTTTTACATATTTTCAGCTAAAAGTATGGCATAATTTGGTTTATTTTCATTTTCTCGGAAACTAGTAGGCCTAGAATTAAGATTTTTGGCTTAAAATGTTCGTAATGAATGCCTCTACAAATCTTGTTATGGTCAAAACCACGCCAGACTTACCGTTTTTGAGAAAAAATATGTGCATCGCACAATAACATACATATTTTTACATATTTTCAGCTAAAAGTATGGCATAATTTGGTTTATTTTCATTTTCTCGGAAACTAGTAGGCCTAGAATTAAGATTTTTGGTTTAAAACGTTCGTAATGAATGCCTCTACAAATCTTGTTATGGTCAAAACCACGCCGGACTTACCGTTTTTGAGAAAAAATATGTGCATCGCACAATAACATACATATTTTTACATATTTTCAGCTAAAAGTATGGCATAATTTGGTTTATTTTCATTTTCTCGGAAACTAGTAGGCCTAGAATTAAGATTTTTGGTTTAAAATGTTCGTAATGAATGCCTCTACAAATCTTGTTATGGTCAAAACCACGCCAGACTTACCGTTTTTGAGAAAAAATATGTGCATCGCACAATAACATACATATTTTTACATATTTTCAGCTAAAAGTATGGCATAATTTGGTTTATTTTCATTTTCTCGGAAACTGGTAGGCCTAGAATTAAGATTTTTGGTTTAAAATGTTCGTAATGAATGCCTCTACAAATCTTGTTGTGGTCAAAACCACGCCAGACTTACCGTTTTTGAGAAAAAATATGTGCATCGCACAATAACATACATATTTTCAGCTAAAAGTATGGCATAATTTGGTTTATTTTAATTTTCTCGGAAACTAGTAGGCCTAGAATTAAGATTTTTGGTTTAAAATGTTCGTAATGAATGCCTCTACAAATCTTGTTATGGTCAAAACCACGCCAGACTTACCGTTTTTGAGAAAAAATATGTGCATCGCACAATAACATACATATTTTCAGCTAAAAGTATGGCATAATTTGGTTTATTTTCATTTTCTCGGAAACTAGTAGGCCTAGAAATAAGATTTTTGGTTTAAAATGTTCGTAATGAATGCCTCTACAAATCTTGTTATGGTCAAAACCACGCCAGACTTACCGTTTTTGAGAAAAAATATGTGCATCGCACAATAACATACATATTTTCAGCTAAAAGTATGGCATAATTTGGTTTATTTTCATTTTCTCGGAAACTAGTAGGCCTAGAATTAAGATTTTTGGTTTAAAATGTTCGTAATGAATGCCTATACAAATCTTGTTATGGTCAAAACAACGCCAGACTTACCGTTTTTGAGAAAAAATATGTGCATCGCACAATAACATACATATTTTTACATATTTTCAGCTAAAAGTATGGCATAATTTGGTTTATTTTCATTTTCTCGGAAACTAGTAGGCCTAGAATTAAGATTTTTGGTTTAAAATGTTCGTAATGAATGCCTCTACTAATCTTGTTATGGTCAAAACCACGCCAGACTTACCGTTTTTGAGAAAAAATATGTGCATCGCACAATAACATACATATTTTCAGCTAAAAGTATGGCATAATTTGGTTTATTTTCATTTTCTCGGAAACTAGTAGGCCTAGAATTAAGATTTTTGGTTTAAAATGTTCGTAATGAATGCCTCTACAAATCTTGTTATGGTCAAAACCACGCCAGACTTACCGTTTTTGAGAAAAAATATGTGCATCGCACAATAACATACATATTTTCAGCTAAAAGTATGGCATAATTTGGTTTATTTTCATTTTCTCGGAAACTAGTAGGCCTAGAATTAAGATTTTTGGTTTAAAATGTTCGTAATGAATGCCTCTACAAATCTTGTTATGGTCAAAACCACGCCAGACTTACCGTTTTTGAGAAAAAATATGTGCATCGCACAATAACATACATATTTTTACATATTTTCAGCTAAAAGTATGGCATAATTTGGTTTATTTTCATTTTCTCGGAAACTGGTAGGCCTAGAATTAAAATTTTTGGTTTAAAATGTTCGTAATGAATGCCTCTACAAATCTTGTTGTGGTCAAAACCACGCCAGACTTACCGTTTTTGAGAAAAAATATGTGCATCGCACAATAACATACATATTTTCAGCTAAAAGTATGGCATAATTTGGTTTATTTTAATTTTCTCGGAAACTAGTAGGCCTAGAATTAAGATTTTTGGTTTAAAATGTTCGTAATGAATGCCTCTACAAATCTTGTTATGGTCAAAACCACGCCAGACTTACCGTTTTTGAGAAAAAATATGTGCATCGCACAATAACATACATATTTTCAGCTAAAAGTATGGCATAATTTGGTTTATTTTCATTTTCTCGGAAACTAGTAGGCCTAGAATTAAGATTTTTGGTTTAAAATGTTCGTAATGAATGCCTCTACAAATCTTGTTATGGTCAAAACCACGCCAGACTTACCGTTTTTGAGAAAAAATATGTGCATCGCACAATAACATACATATTTTCAGCTAAAAGTATGGCATAATTTGGTTTATTTTCATTTTCTCGGAAACTAGTAGGCCTAGAATTAAGATTTTTGGTTTAAAATGTTCGTAATGAATGCCTATACAAATCTTGTTATGGTCAAAACAACGCCAGACTTACCGTTTTTGAGAAAAAATATGTGCATCGCACAATAACATACATATTTTTACATATTTTCAGCTAAAAGTATGGCATAATTTGGTTTATTTTCATTTTCTCGGAAACTAGTAGGCCTAGAATTAAGATTTTTGGTTTAAAATGTTCGTAATGAATGCCTCTACTATTCTTGTTATGGTCAAAACCACGCCAGACTTACCGTTTTTGAGAAAAAATATGTGCATCGCACAATAACATACATATTTTCAGCTAAAAGTATGGCATAATTTGGTTTATTTTCATTTTCTCGGAAACTAGTAGGCCTAGAATTAAGATTTTTGGTTTAAAATGTTCGTAATGAATGCCTCTACAAATCTTGTTATGGTCAAAACCACGCCAGACTTACCGTTTTTGAGAAAAAATATGTGCATCGCACAATAACATACATATTTTCAGCTAAAAGTATGGCATAATTTGGTTTATTTTCATTTTCTCGGAAACTAGTAGGCCTAGAATTAAGATTTTTGGTTTAAAATGTTCGTAATGAATGCCTCTACAAATCTTGTTATGGTCAAAACCACGCCAGACTTACCGTTTTTGAGAAAAAATATGTGCATCGCACAATAACATACATATTTTTACATATTTTCAGCTAAAAGTATGGCATAATTTGGTTTATTTTCATTTTCTCGGAAACTAGTAGGCCTAGAATTAAGATTTTTGGTTTAAAATGTTCGTAATGAATGCCTCTACAAATCTTGTTATGGTCAAAACCACGCCAGACTTACCGTTTTTGAGAAAAAATATGTGCATCGCACAATAACATACATATTTTTACATATTTTCAGCTAAAAGTATCCCATAATTTGGTTTATTTTCATTTTCTCGGAAACTAGTAGGCCTAGAATTAAGATTTTTGGTTTAAAATGTTCGTAATGAATGCCTCTACAAATCTTGTTATGGTCAAAACCACGCCAGACTTACCGTTTTTGAGAAAAAATATGTGCATCGCACAATAACATACATATTTTCAGCTAAAAGTATGGCATAATTTGGTTTATTTTCATTTTCTCGGAAACTAGTAGGCCTAGAATTAAGATTTTTGGTTTAAAATGTTCGTAATGAATGCCTCTACAAATCTTGTTATGGTCAAAACCACGCCAGACTTACCGTTTTTGAGAAAAAATATGTGCATCGCACAATAACATACATATTTTCAGCTAAAAGTATGGCATAATTTGGTTTATTTTCATTTTCTCGGAAACTAGTAGGCCTAGAATTAAGATTTTTGGTTTAAAATGTTCGTAATGAATGCCTCTACAAATCTTGTTATGGTCAAAACCACGCCAGACTTACCGTTTTTGAGAAAAAATATGTGCATCGCACAATAACATACATATTTTCAGCTAAAAGTATGGCATAATTTGGTTTATTTTCATTTTCTCGGAAACTAGTAGGCCTAGAATTAAGATTTTTGGTTTAAAATGTTCGTAATGAATGCCTCTACAAATCTTGTTATGGTCAAAACCTCGCCAGACTTAAAGTTTTTGAGAAAAAATATGTGCATCGCACAATAACATACATATTTTCAGCTAAAAGTATGGCATAATTTGGTTTATTTTCATTTTCTCGGAAACTAGTAGGCCTAGAATTAAGATTTTTGGTTTAAAATGTTCGTAATGAATGCCTCTACAAATCTTGTTATGGTCAAAACCACGCCAGACTTACCGTTTTTGAGAAAAAATATGTGCATCGCACAATAACATACATATTTTTACATATTTTCAGCTAAAAGTATGGCATAATTTGGTTTATTTTCATTTTCTCGGAAACTAGTAGGCCTAGAATTAAGATTTTTGGTTTAAAATGTTCGTAATGAATGCCTCTACAAATCTTGTTATGGTCAAAACCACGCCAGACTTACCGTTTTTGAGAAAAAATATGTGCATCGCACAATAACATACATATTTTCAGCTAAAAGTATGGCATAATTTGGTTTATTTTCATTTTCTCGGAAACTAGTAGGCCTAGAATTAAGATTTTTGGTTTAAAATGTTCGTAATGAATGCCTCTACAAATCTTGTTATGGTCAAAACCACGCCAGACTTACCGTTTTTGAGAAAAAATATGTGCATCGCACAATAACATACATATTTTTACATATTTTCAGCTAAAAGTATCCCATAATTTGGTTTATTTTCATTTTCTCGGAAACTAGTAGGCCTAGAATTAAGATTTTTGGTTTAAAATGTTCGTAATGAATGCCTCTACAAATCTTGTTATGGTCAAAACAACGCCAGACTTACCGTTTTTGAGAAAAAATATGTGCATCGCACAATAACATACATATTTTTACATATTTTCAGCTAAAAGTATGGCATAATTTGGTTTATTTTCATTTTCTCGGAAACTAGTAGGCCTAGAATTAAGATTTTTGGTTTAAAATGTTCGTAATGAATGCCTCTACAAATCTTGTTATGGTCAAAACCACGCCAGACTTACCGTTTTTGAGAAAAAATATGTGCATCGCACAATAACATACATATTTTTACATATTTTCAGCTAAAAGTATGGCATAATTTGGTTTATTTTCATTTTCTCGGAAACTAGTAGGCCTAGAATTAAGATTTTTGGTTTAAAATGTTCGTAATGAATGCCTCTACAAATCTTGTTATGGTCAAAACCATGCCAGACTTACCGTTTTTGAGAAAAAATATGTGCATCGCACAATAACATACATATTTTCAGCTAAAAGTATGGCATAATTTGGTTTATTTTCATTTTCTCGGAAACTAGTAGGCCTAGAATTAAGATTTTTGGTTTAAAATGTTCGTAATGAATGCCTCTACAAATCTTGTTATGGTCAAAACCACGCCAGACTTACCGTTTTTGAGAAAAAATATGTGCATCGCACAATAACATACATATTTTCAGCTAAAAGTATGGCATAATTTGGTTTATTTTCATTTTCTCGGAAACTAGTAGGCCTAGAATTAAGATTTTTGGTTTAAAATGTTCGTAATGAATGCCTCTACAAGTCTTGTTATGGTCAAAACCACGCCAGACTTACCGTTTTTGAGAAAAAATATGTGCATCGCACAAAAATATACATATTTTCAGCTAAAAGTATGGCATAATTTGGTTTATTTTCATTTTCTCGGAAACTAGTAGGCCTAGAATTAAGATTTTTGGTTTAAAATGTTCGTAATGAATGCCTCTACAAATCTTGTTATGGTCAAAACCACGCCAGACTTACCGTTTTTTGAGAAAAAATATGTGCATCGCACAATAACATACATATTTTCAGCTAAAAGTATGGCATAATTTGGTTTATTTTCATTTTCTCGGAAACTAGTAGGCCTAGAATTAAGATTTTTGGTTTAAAATGTTCGTAATGAATGCCTCTACAAATCTTGTTATGGTCAAAACCACGCCAGACTTACCGTTTTTGAGAAAAAATATGTGCATCGCACAATAACATACATATTTTTACATATTTTCAGCTAAAAGTATGGCATAATTTGGTTTATTTTCATTTTCTCGGAAACTAGTAGGCCTAGAATTAAGATTTTTGGTTTAAAATGTTCGTAATGAATGCCTCTACAAATCTTGTTATGGTCAAAACCACGCCAGACTTACCGTTTTTGAGAAAAAATATGTGCATCGCACAATAACATACATATTTTCAGCTAAAAGTATGGCATAATTTGGTTTATTTTCATTTTCTCGGAAACTAGTAGGCCTAGAATTAAGATTTTTGGTTTAAAATGTTCGTAATGAATGCCTCTACAAATCTTGTTATGGTCAAAACCACGCCAGACTTACCGTTTTTGAGAAAAAATATGTGCATCGCACAATAACATACATATTTTCAGCTAAAAGTATGGCATAATTTGGTTTATTTTCATTTTCTCGGAAACTAGTAGGCCTAGAATTAAGATTTTTGGTTTAAAATGTTCGTAATGAATGCCTCTACAAGTCTTGTTATGGCCAAAACCACGCCAGACTTACCGTTTTTGAGAAAAAATATGTGCATCGCACAAAAATATACATATTTTCAGCTAAAAGTATGGCATAATTTGGTTTATTTTCATTTTCTCGGAAACTAGTAGGCCTAGAATTAAGATTTTTGGTTTAAAATGTTCGTAATGAATGCCTCTACAAATCTTGTTATGGTCAAAACCACGCCAGACTTACCGTTTTTGAGAAAAAATATGTGCATCGCACAATAACATACATATTTTTACATATTTTCAGCTAAAAGTATGGCATAATTTGGTTTATTTTCATTTTCTCGGAAACTAGTAGGCCTAGAATTAAGATTTTTGGTTTAAAATGTTCGTAATGAATGCCTCTACAAATCTTGTTATGGTCAAAACCACGCCAGACTTACCGTTTTTGAGAAAAAATATGTGCATCGCACAATAACATACATATTTTCAGCTAAAAGTATGGCATAATTTGGTTTATTTTCATTTTCTCGGAAACTAGTAGGCCTAGAATTAAGATTTTTAGTTTAAAATGTTCGTAATGAATGCCTCTACAAATCTTGTTATGGTCAAAACCACGCCAGACTTACCGTTTTTGAGAAAAAATATGTGCATCGCACAATAACATACATATTTTCAGCTAAAAGTATGGCATAATTTGGTTTATTTTCATTTTCTCGGAAACTAGTAAGCCTAGAATTAAGATTTTTGGTTTAAAATGTTCGTAATGAATGCCTCTACAAATCTTGTTATGGTCAAAACCACGCCAGACTTACCGTTTTTGAGAAAAAATATGTGCATCGCACAATAACATACATATTTTCAGCTAAAAGTATGGCATAATTTGGTTTATTTTCATTTTCTCGGAAACTGGTAGGCCTAGAATTAAGATTTTTGGTTTAAAATGTTCGTAATGAATGCCTCTACAAATCTTGTTATGGTCAAAACCACGCCAGTCTTACCGTTTTTGAGAAAAAATATGTGCATCGCACAATAACATACATATTTTTACATATTTTCAGCTAAAAGTATGGCATAATTTGGTTTATTTTCATTTTCTCGGAAACTAGTAGGCCTAGAATTAAGATTTTTGGTTTAAAATGTTCGTAATGAATGCCTCTACAAATCTTGTTATGGTCAAAACCACGCCAGACTTACCGTTTTTGAGAAAAAATATGTGCATCGCACAATAACATACATATTTTTACATATTTTCAGCTAAAAGTATCCCATAATTTGGTTTATTTTCATTTTCTCGGAAACTAGTAGGCCTAGAATTAAGATTTTTGGTTTAAAATGTTCGTAATGAATGCCTCTACAAATCTTGTTATGGTCAAAACCACGCCAGACTTACCGTTTTTGAGAAAAAATATGTGCATCGCACAATAACATACATATTTTCAGCTAAAAGTATGGCATAATTTGGTTTATTTTCATTTTCTCGGAAACTAGTAGGCCTAGAATTAAGATTTTTGGTTTAAAATGTTCGTAATGAATGCCTCTACAAATCTTGTTATGGTCAAAACCACGCCAGACTTACCGTTTTTGAGAAAAAATATGTGCATCGCACAATAACATACATATTTTCAGCTAAAAGTATGGCATAATTTGGTTTATTTTCATTTTCTCGGAAACTAGTAGGCCTAGAATTAAGATTTTTGGTTTAAAATGTTCGTAATGAATGCCTCTACAAATCTTGTTATGGTCAAAACCACGCCAGACTAACAGTTTTTGAGAAAAAATATGTGCATCGCACAATAACATACATATTTTTACATATTTTCAGCTAAAAGTATGGCATAATTTGGTTTATTTTCATTTTCTCGGAAACTAGTAGGCCTAGAATTAAGATTTTTGGTTTAAAATGTTCGTAATGAATGCCTCTACAAATCTTGTTATGGTCAAAACCACGCCAGACTTACCGTTTTTGAGAAAAAATATGTGCATCGCACAATAACATACATATTTTCAGCTAAAAGTATGGCATAATTTGGTTTATTTTCATTTTCTCGGAAACTAGTAGGCCTAGAATTAAGATTTTTGGTTTAAAATGTTCGTAATGAAAGCCTCTACAAATCTTGTTATGGTCAAAACCACGCCAGACTTACCGTTTTTGAGAAAAAATATGTGCATCGCACAATAACATACATATTTTCAGCTAAAAGTATGGCATAATTTGGTTTATTTTCATTTTCTCGGAAACTAGTAGGCCTAGAATTAAGATTTTTGGTTTAAAATGTTCGTAATGAATGCCTCTACAAATCTTGTTATGGTCAAAACCACGCCAGACTTACCGTTTTTGAGAAAAAATATGTGCATCGCACAATAACATACATATTTTTACATATTTTCAGCTAAAAGTATGGCATAATTTGGTTTATTTTCATTTTCTCGGAAACTAGTAGGCCTAGAATTAAGATTTTTGGTTTAAAATGTTCGTAATGAATGCCTCTACAAATCTTGTTATGGTCAAAACCACGCCAGACTTACCGTTTTTGAGAAAAAATATGTGCATCGCACAATAACATACATATTTTCAGCTAAAAGTATGGCATAATTTGGTTTATTTTCATTTTCTCGGAAACTAGTAGGCCTAGAATTAAGATTTTTGGTTTAAAATGTTCGTAATGAATGCCTCTACAAATCTTGTTGTGGTCAAAACCACGCCAGACTTACCGTTTTTGAGAAAAAATATGTGCATCGCACAATAACATACATATTTTTACATATTTTCAGCTAAAAGTATGGCATAATTTGGTTTATTTTCATTTTCTCGGAAACTAGTAGGCCTAGAATTAAGATTTTTGGTTTAAAATGTTCGTAATGAATGCCTCTATAAATCTTGTTATGGTCAAAACCACGCCAGACTTACCTTTTTTGAGAAAAAATATGTGCATCGCACAATAACATACATATTTTCAGCTAAAAGTATGGCATAATTTGGTTTATTTTCATTTTCTCGGAAACTAGTAGGCCTAGAATTAAGATTTTTGGTTTAAAATGTTCGTAATGAATGCCTCTACAAATCTTGTTATGGTCAAAACCACGCCAGACTTACCGTTTTTGAGAAAAAATATGTGCATCGCACAATAACATACATATTTTCAGCTAAAAGTATGGCATAATTTGGTTTATTTTCATTTTCTCGGAAACTAGTAGGCCTAGAATTAAGATTTTTGGTTTAAAATGTTCGTAATGAATGCCTCTACAAATCTTGTTATGGTCAAAACCACGCCAAACTTACCGTTTTTGAGAAAAAATATGTGCATCGCACAATAACATACATATTTTTACATATTTTCAGCTAAAAGTATGGCATAATTTGGTTTATTTTCATTTTCTCGGAAACTAGTAGGCCTAGAATTAAGATTTTTGGTTTAAAATGTTCGTAATGAATGCCTCTACAAATCTTGTTATGGTCAAAACCACGCCAGACTTACCGTTTTTGAGAAAAAATATGTGCATCGCACAATAACATACATATTTTCAGCTAAAAGTATGGCATAATTTGGTTTATTTTCATTTTCTCGGAAACTAGTAGGCCTAGAATTAAGATTTTTGGTTTAAAATGTTCGTAATGAATGCCTCTACAAATCTTGTTATGGTCAAAACCACGCCAGACTTACCGTTTTTGAGAAAAAATATGTGCATCGCACAATAACATACATATTTTCAGCTAAAAGTATGGCATAATTTGGTTTATTTTCATTTTCTCGGAAACTAGTAGGCCTAGAATTAAGATTTTTGGTTTAAAATGTTCGTAATGAATGCCCCTACAAATCTTGTTATGGTCAAAACCACGCCAGACTTACCGTTTTTGAGAAAAAATATGTGCATCGCACAATAACATACATATTTTCAGCTAAAAGTATGGCATAATTTGGTTTATTTTCATTTTCTCGGAAACTAGTAGGCCTAGAATTAAGATTTTTGGTTTAAAATGTTCGTAATGAATGCCTCTACAAATCTTGTTATGGTCAAAACCACGCCAGACTTACCGTTTTTGAGAAAAAATATGTGCATCGCACAATAACATACATATTTTCAGCTAAAAGTATGGCATAATTTGGTTTATTTTCATTTTCTCGGAAACTAGTAGGCCTAGAATTAAGATTTTTGGTTTAAAATGTTCGTAATGAATGCCTCTACAAATCTTGTTATGGTCAAAACCACGCCAGACTTACCGTTTTTGAGAAAAAATATGTGCATCGCACAATAACATACATATTTTTACATATTTTCAGCTAAAAGTATGGCATAATTTGGTTTATTTTCATTTTCTCGGAAACTAGTAGGCCTAGAATTAAGATTTTTGGTTTAAAATGTTCGTAATGAATGCCTCTACAAATCTTGTTATGGTCAAAACCACGCCAGACTTACCGTTTTTGAGAAAAAATATGTGCATCGCACAATAACATACATATTTTCAGCTAAAAGTATGGCATAATTTGGTTTATTTTCATTTTCTCGGAAACTAGTAGGCCTAGAATTAAGATTTTTGGTTTAAAATGTTCGTAATGAATGCCTCTACAAATCTTGTTATGGTCAAAACCACGCCAGACTTACCGTTTTTGAGAAAAAATATGTGCATCGCACAATAACATACATATTTTTACATATTTTCAGCTAAAAGTATGGCATAATTTGGTTTTATTTCATTTTCTCGGAAACTAGTAGGCCTAGAATTAAGATTTTTGGTTTAAAATGTTCGTAATGAATGCCTCTACAAATCTTGTTATGGTCAAAACCACGCCAGACTTACCGTTTTTGAGAAAAAATATGTGCATCGCACAATAACATACATATTTTTACATATTTTCAGCTAAAAGTATGGCATAATTTGGTTTATTTTCATTTTCTCGGAAACTAGTAGGCCTAGAATTAAGATTTTTGGTTTAAAATGTTCGTAATGAATGCCTCTACAAATCTTGTTATGGTCAAAACCACGCCAGACTTACCGTTTTTGAGAAAAAATATGTGCATCGCACAATAACATACATATTTTCAGCTAAAAGTATGGCATAATTTGGTTTATTTTCATTTTCTCGGAAACTAGTAGGCCTAGAATTAAGATTTTTGGTTTAAAATGTTCGTAATGAATGCCCCTACAAATCTTGTTATGGTCAAAACCACGCCAGACTTACCGTTTTTGAGAAAAAATATGTGCATCGCACAATAACATACATATTTTCAGCTAAAAGTATGGCATAATTTGGTTTATTTTCATTTTCTCGGAAACTAGTAGGCCTAGAATTAAGATTTTTGGTTTAAAATGTTCGTAATGAATGCCTCTACAAATCTTGTTATGGTCAAAACAACGCCAGACTTACCGTTTTTGAGAAAAAATATGTGCATCGCACAATAACATACATATTTTCAGCTAAAAGTATGGCATAATTTGGTTTATTTTCATTTTCTCGGAAACTAGTAGGCCTAGAATTAAGATTTTTGGTTTAAAATGTTCGTAATGAATGCCTCTACAAATCTTGTTATGGTCAAAACCACGCCAGACTTACCGTTTTTGAGAAAAAATATGTGCATCGCACAATAACATACATATTTTTACATATTTTCAGCTAAAAGTATGGCATAATTTGGTTTATTTTCATTTTCTCGGAAACTAGTAGGCCTAGAATTAAGATTTTTGGTTTAAAATGTTCGTAATGAATGCCTCTACAAATCTTGTTATGGTCAAAACCACGCCAGACTTACCGTTTTTGAGAAAAAATATGTGCATCGCACAATAACATACATATTTTTACATATTTTCAGCTAAAAGTATGGCATAATTTGGTTTATTTTCATTTTCTCGGAAACTAGTAGGCCTAGAATTAAGATTTTTGGTTTAAAATGTTCGTAATGAATGCCTCTACAAATCTTGTTATGGTCAAAACCACGCCAGACTTACCGTTTTTGAGAAAAAATATGTGCATCGCACAATAACATACATATTTTTACATATTTTCAGCTAAAAGTATGGCATAATTTGGTTTATTTTCATTTTCTCGGAAACTAGTAGGCCTAGAATTAAGATTTTTGGTTTAAAATGTTCGTAATGAATGCCTCTACAAATCTTGTTATGGTCAAAACCACGCCAGACTTACCGTTTTTGAGAAAAAATATGTGCATCGCACAATAACATACATATTTTTACATATTTTCAGCTAAAAGTATGGCATAATTTGGTTTATTTTCATTTTCTCGGAAACTAGTAGGCCTAGAATTAAGATTTTTGGTTTAAAATGTTCGTAATGAATGCCTCTATAAATCTTGTTATGGTCAAAACCACGCCAGACTTACCGTTTTTGAGAAAAAATATGTGCATCGCACAATAACATACATATTTTTACATATTTTCAGCTAAAAGTATGGCATAATTTGGTTTATTTTCATTTTCTCGGAAACTAGTAGGCCTAGAATTAAGATTTTTGGTTTAAAATGTTCGTAATGAATGCCTCTACAAATCTTATTATGGTCAAAACCACGCCAGACTTACCGTTTTTGAGAAAAAATATGTGCATCGCACAATAACATACATTTTTTTACATATTTTCAGCTAAAAGTATGGCATAATTTGGTTTATTTTCATTTTCTCGGAAACTAGTAGGCCTAGAATTAAGATTTTTGGTTTAAAATGTTCGTAATGAATGCCTCTACAAATCTTGTTATTGTCAAAACCACGCCAGACTTACCGTTTTTGAGAAAAAATATGTGCATCGCACAATAACATACATATTTTCAGCTAAAAGTATGGCATAATTTGGTTTATTTTCATTTTCTCGGAAACTAGTAGGCCTAGAATTAAGATTTTTGGTTTAAAATGTTCGTAATGAATGCCTCTACAAATCTTGTTATGGTCAAAACCACGCCAGACTTTCCGTTTTAGAGAAAAAATATGTGCATCGCACAATAACATACATATTTTCAGCTAAAAGTATGGCATAATTAGGTTTATTTTTATTTTCTCGGAAACTAGTAGGCCTAGAATTAAGATTTTTGGTTTAAAATATTCGTAATGAATGCCTCTACAAATCTTGTTATGGTCAAAACCACGCCAGACTTACCGTTTTTGAGAAAAAATATGTGCATCGCACAATAACATACATATTTTTACATATTTTCAGCTAAAAGTATGGCATAATTTGGTTTATTTTCATTTTCTCGGAAACTAGTAGGCCTAGAATTAAGATTTTTGGTTTAAAATGTTCGTAATGAATGCCTCTACAAATCTTGTTATGGTCAAAACCACGCCAGACTTACCGTTTTTGAGAAAAAATAGGTGCATCGCACAATAACATACATATTTTCAGCTAAAAGTATGGCATAATTTGGTTTATTTTCATTTTCTCTTAAACTAGTAGGCCTAGAATTAAGATTTTTGGTTTAAAATGTTCGTAATGAATGCCTCTACAAATCTTGTTATGGTCAAAACCACGCCAGACTTACCGTTTTTGAGAAAAAATATGTGCATCGCACAATAACATACATATTTTTACATATTTTCAGCTAAAAGTATGCCATAATTTGGTTTATTTTCATTTTCTCGGAAACTAGTAGGCCTAGAATTAAGATTTTTGGTTTAAAATGTTTGTAATGAATGCCTCTACAAATCTTGTTATGGTCAAAACCACGCCAGACTTACCGTTTTTGAGAAAAAATATGTGCATCGCACAATAACATACATATTTTTACATATTTTCAGCTAAAAGTATGGCATAATTTGGTTTATTTTCATTTTCTCGGAAACTAGTAGGCCTAGAATTAAGATTTTTGGTTTAAAATGTTCGTAATGAATGCCTCTACAAGTCTTGTTATGGTCAAAACCACGCCAGACTTACCGTTTTTGAGAAAAAATATGTGCATCGCACAATAACATACATATTTTCAGCTAAAAGTATGGCATAATTTGGTTTATTTTCATTTTCTCGGAAACTAGTAGGCCTAGAATTAAGATTTTTGGTTTAAAATGTTCGTAATGAATGCCTCTACAAATCTTGTTATGGTCAAAACCACGCCAGACTTACCGTTTTTGAGAAAAAATATGTGCATCGCACAATAACATACATATTTTCAGCTAAAAGTATGGCATAATTTGGTTTATTTTCATTTTCTCGGAAACTAGTAGGCCTAGAATTAAGATTTTTGGTTTAAAATGTTCGTAATGAATGCCTCTACAAATCTTGTTATGGTCAAAACCACGCCAGACTTACCGTTTTTGAGAAAAAATATGTGCATCGCACAATAACATACATATTTTCAGCTAAAAGTATGGCATAATTTGGTTTATTTTCATTTTCTCGGAAACTAGTAGGCCTAGAATTAAGATTTTTGGTTTAAAATGTTCGTAATGAATGCCTCTACAAGTCTTGTTATGGTCAAAACCACGCCAGACTTACCGTTTTTGAGAAAAAATATGTGCATCGCACAATAACATACATATTTTCAGCTAAAAGTATGGCATAATTTGGTTTATTTTCATTTTCTCGGAAACTAGTAGGCCTAGAATTAAGATTTTTGGTTTAAAATGTTCGTAATGAATGCCTCTACAAATCTTGTTATGGTCAAAACCACGCCAGACTTACCGTTTTTGAGAAAAAATATGTGCATCGCACAATAACATACATATTTTCAGCTAAAAGTATGGCATAATTTGGTTTATTTTCATTTTCTCGGAAACTAGTAGGCCTAGAATTAAGATTTTTGGTTTAAAATGTTCGTAATGAATGCCTCTACAAATCTTGTTATGGTCAAAACCACGCCAGACTTACCGTTTTTGAGAAAAAATATGTGCATCGCACAATAACATACATATTTTCAGCTAAAAGTATGGCATAATTTGGTTTATTCTCATTTTCTCGGAAACTAGTAGGCCTAGAATTAAGATTTTTGGTTTAAAATGTTCGTAATGAATGCCTCTACAAATCTTGTTATGGTCAAAACCACGCCAGACTTTCCGTTTTAGAGAAAAAATATGTGCATCGCACAATAACATACATATTTTCAGCTAAAAGTATGGCATAATTTGGTTTATTTTCATTTTCTCGGAAACTAGTAGGCCTAGAATTAAGATTTTTGGTTTAAAATGTTCGTAATGAATGCCTCTACAAATCTTGTTATGGTCAAAACCACGCCAGACTTACCGTTTTTGAGAAAAAATATGTGCATCGCACAATAACATACATATTTTCAGCTAAAAGTATGGCATAATTTGGTTTATTTTCATTTTCTCGGAAACTAGTAGGCCTAGAATTAAGATTTTTGGTTTAAAATGTTCGTAATGAATGCCTCTACAAATCTTGTTATGGTCAAAACCACGCCAGACTTACCGTTTTTGAGAAAAAATATGTGCATCGCACAATAACATACATATTTTCAGCTAAAAGTATGGCATAATTTGGTTTATTTTCATTTTCTCGGAAACTAGTAGGCCTAGAATTAAGATTTTTGGTTTAAAATGTTCGTAATGAATGCCTCTACAAGTCTTGTTATGGTCAAAACCACGCCAGACTTACCGTTTTTGAGAAAAAATATGTGCATCGCACAATAACATACATATTTTCAGCTAAAAGTATGGCATAATTTGGTTTATTTTCATTTTCTCGGAAACTAGTAGGCCTAGAATTAAGATTTTTGGTTTAAAATGTTCGTAATGAATGCCTCTACAAATCTTGTTATGGTCAAAACCACGCCAGACTTACCGTTTTTGAGAAAAAATATGTGCATCGCACAATAACATACATATTTTCAGCTAAAAGTATGGCATAATTTGGTTTATTTTCATTTTCTCGGAAACTAGTAGGCCTAGAATTAAGATTTTTGGTTTAAAATGTTCGTAATGAATGCCTCTACAAATCTTGTTATGGTCAAAACCACGCCAGACTTACCGTTTTTGAGAAAAAATATGTGCATCGCACAATAACATACATATTTTCAGCTAAAAGTATGGCATAATTTGGTTTATTCTCATTTTCTCGGAAACTAGTAGGCCTAGAATTAAGATTTTTGGTTTAAAATGTTCGTAATGAATGCCTCTACAAATCTTGTTATGGTCAAAACCACGCCAGACTTTCCGTTTTAGAGAAAAAATATGTGCATCGCACAATAACATACATATTTTCAGCTAAAAGTATGGCATAATTTGGTTTATTTTCATTTTCTCGGAAACTAGTAGGCCTAGAATTAAGATTTTTGGTTTAAAATGTTCGTAATGAATGCCTCTACAAATCTTGTTATGGTCAAAACCACGCCAGACTTACCGTTTTTGAGAAAAAATATGTGCATCGCACAATAACATACATATTTTCAGCTAAAAGTATGGCATAATTTGGTTTATTTTCATTTTCTCGGAAACTAGTAGGCCTAGAATTAAGATTTTTGGTTTAAAATGTTCGTAATGAATGCCTCTACAAATCTTGTTATGGTCAAAACCACGCCAGACTTACCGTTTTTGAGAAAAAATATGTGCATCGCACAATAACATACATATTTTTACATATTTTCAGCTAAAAGTATGGCATAATTTGGTTTATTTTCATTTTCTCGGAAACTAGTAGGCCTAGAATTAAGATTTTTGGTTTAAAATGTTCGTAATGAATGCCTCTACAAATCTTGTTATGGTCAAAACCACGCCAGACTTACCGTTTTTGAGAAAAAATATGTGCATCGCACAATAACATACATATTTTCAGCTAAAAGTATGGCATAATTTGGTTTATTTTCATTTTCTCGGAAACTAGTAGGCCTAGAATTAAGATTTTTGGTTTAAAATGTTCGTAATGAATGCCTCTACAAATCTTGTTATGGTCAAAACCACGCCAGACTTACCGTTTTTGAGAAAAAATATGTGCATCGCACAATAACATACATATTTTCAGCTAAAAGTATGGCATAATTTGGTTTATTTTCATTTTCTCGGAAACTAGTAGGCCTAGAATTAAGATTTTTGGTTTAAAATGTTCGTAATGAATGCCTCTACAAATCTTGTTATGGTCAAAACCACGCCAGACTTACCGTTTTTGAGAAAAAATATGTGCATCGCACAATAACATACATATTTTTACATATTTTCAGCTAAAAGTATGGCATAATTTGGTTTATTTTCATTTTCTCGGAAACTAGTAGGCCTAGAATTAAGATTTTTGGTTTAAAATGTTCGTAATGAATGCCTCTAAAAATCTTGTTATGGTCAAAACCACGCCAGACTTACCGTTTTTGAGAAAAAATATGTGCACCGCACAATAACATACATATTTTTACATATTTTCAGCTAAAAGTATGGCATAATTTGGTTTATTTTCATTTTCTCGGAAACTAGTAGGCCTAGAATTAAGATTTTTGGTTTAAAATGTTCGTAATGAATGCCTCTACAAATCTTGTTATGGTCAAAACCACGCCAGACTTACCGTTTTTGAGAAAAAATATGTGCATCGCACAATAACACATATTTTTACATATTTTCAGCTAAAAGTATGGCATAATTTGGTTTATTTTCATTTTCTCGGAAACTAGTAGGCCTAGAATTAAGATTTTTGGTTTAAAATGTTCGTAATGAATGCCTCTACAAATCTTGTTATGGTCAAAACCACGCCAGACTTACCGTTTTTGAGAAAAAATATGTGCATCGCACAATAACATACATATTTTCAGCTAAAAGTATGGCATAATTTGGTTTATTTTCATTTTCTCGGAAACTAGTAGGCCTAGAATTAAGATTTTTGGTTTAAAATGTTCGTAATGAATGCCTCTACAAATCTTGTTATGGTCAAAACCACGCCAGACTTACCGTTTTTGAGAAAAAATATGTGCATCGCACAATAACATACATATTTTCAGCTAAAAGTATGGCATAATTTGGTTTATTTTCATTTTCTCGGAAACTAGTAGGCCTAGAATTAAGATTTTTGGTTTAAAATGTTCGTAATGAATGCCTCTACAAATCTTGTTATGGTCAAAACCACGCCAGACTTACCGTTTTTGAGAAAAAATATGTGCATCGCACAATAACATACATATTTTCAGCTAAAAGTATGGCATAATTTGGTTTATTTTCATTTTCTCGGAAACTAGTAGGCCTAGAATTAAGATTTTTGGTTTAAAATGTTCGTAATGAATGCCTCTACAAATCTTGTTATGGTCAAAACCACGCCAGACTTACCGTTTTTGAGAAAAAATATGTGCATCGCACAATAACATACATATTTTCAGCTAAAAGTATGGCATAATTTGGTTTATTTTCATTTTCTCGGAAACTAGTAGGCCTAGAATTAATATTTTTGGTTTAAAATGTTCGTAATGAATGCCTCTACAAATCTTGTTATGGTCAAAACCACGCCAGACTTACCGTTTTTGAGAAAAAATATGTGCATCGCACAATAACATACATATTTTTACATATTTTCAGCTAAAAGTATGGCATAATTTGGTTTATTTTCATTTTCTCGGAAACTAGTAGGCCTAGAATTAAGATTTTTGGTTTAAAATGTTCGTAATGAATGCCTCTACAAATCTTGTTATGGTCAAAACCACGCCAGACTTACCGTTTTTGAGAAAAATATGTGCATCGCACAATAACATACATATTTTTACATATTTTCAGCTAAAAGTATGGCATAATTTGGTTTATTTTCATTTTCTCGGAAACTAGTAGGCCTAGAATTAAGATTTTTGGTTTAAAATGTTCGTAATAAATGCCTCTACAAATCTTGTTATGGTCAAAACCACGCCAGACTTACCGTTTTTGAGAAAAAATATGTGCATCGCACAATAACATACATATTTTCAGTTAAAAGTATGGCATAATTTGGTTTATTTTCATTTTCTCGGAAACTAGTAGGCCTAGAATTAAGATTTTTGGTTTAAAATGTTCGTAATGAATGCCTCTACAAATCTTGTTATGGTCAAAACCACGCCAGACTTACCGTTTTTGAGAAAAAATATGTGCATCGCACAATAACATACATATTTTCAGCTAAAAGTATGGCATAATTTGGTTTATTTTCATTTTCTCGGAAACTAGTAGGCCTAGAATTAAGATTTTTGGTTTAAAATGTTCGTAATGAATGCCTCTACAAATCTTGTTATGGTCAAAACCACGCCAGACTTACCGTTTTTGAGAAAAAATATGTGCATCGCACAATAACATACATATTTTTACATATTTTCAGCTAAAAGTATGGCATAATTTGGTTTATTTTCATTTCCTCGGAAACTAGTAGGCCTAGAATTAAGATTTTTGGTTTAAAATGTTCGTAATGAATGCCTCTACAAATCTTGTTATGGTCAAAACCACGCCAGACTTACCGTTTTTGAGAAAAAATATGTGCATCGCACAATAACATACATATTTTCAGCTAAAAGTATGGCATAATTTGGTTTATTTTCATTTTCTCGGAAACTAGTAGGCCTAGAATTAAGATTTTTGGTTTAAAATGTTCGTAATGAATGCCTCTACAAATCTTGTTATGGTCAAAACCACGCCAGACTTACCGTTTTTGAGAAAAAATATGTGCATCGCACAATAACATACATATTTTTACATATTTTCAGCTAAAAGTATGGCATAATTTGGTTTATTTTCATTTTCTCGGAAACTAGTAGGCCTAGAATTAAGATTTTTGGTTTAAAATGTTCGTAATGAATGCCTCTACAAATCTTGTTATGGTCAAAACCACGCCAGACTTACCGTTTTTGAGAAAAAATATGTGCATCGCACAATAACATACATATTTTCAGCTAAAAGTATGGCATAATTTGGTTTATTTTCATTTTCTCGGAAACTAGTAGGCCTAGAATTAAGATTTTTGGTTTAAAATGTTCGTAATGAATGCCTCTACAAATCTTGTTATGGTCAAAACCACGCCAGACTTACCGTTTTTGAGAAAAAATATGTGCATCGCACAATAACATACATATTTTCAGCTAAAAGTATGGCATAATTTGGTTTATTTTCATTTTCTCGGAAACTAGTAGGCCTAGAATTAAGATTTTTGGTTTAAAATGTTCGTAATGAATGCCTCTACAAATCTTGTTATGGTCAAAACCACGCCAGACTTACCGTTTTTGAGAAAAAATATGTGCATCGCACAATAACATACATATTTTCAGTTAAAAGTATGGCATAATTTGGTTTATTTTCATTTTCTCGGAAACTAGTAGGCCTAGAATTAAGATGTTTGGTTTAAAATGTTCGTAATGAATGCCTCTACAAATCTTGTTATGGTCAAAACCACGCCAGACTTACCGTTTTTGAGAAAAAATATGTGCATCGCACAATAACATACATATTTTCAGCTAAAAGTATGGCATAATTTGGTTTATTTTCATTTTCTCGGAAACTAGTAGGCCTAGAATTAAGATTTTTGGTTTAAAATGTTCGTAATGAATGCCTCTACAAATCTTGTTATGGTCAAAACCACGCCAGACTTACCGTTTTTGAGAAAAAATATGTGCATCGCACAATAACATACATATTTTTACATATTTTCAGCTAAAAGTATGGCATAATTTGGTTTATTTTCATTTTCTCGGAAACTAGTAGGCCTAGAATTAAGATTTTTGGTTTAAAATGTTCGTAATGAATGCCTCTACAAATCTTGTTATGGTCAAAACCACGCCAGACTTACCGTTTTTGAGAAAAAATATGTGCATCGCACAATAACATACATATTTTCAGCTAAAAGTATGGCATAATTTGGTTTATTTTCATTTTCTCGGAAACTAGTAGGCCTAAAATTAGGATTTTTGGTTTAAAATGTTCGTTATGAATGCCTCTACAAATCTTGTTATGGTCAAAACCACGCCAGACTTACCGTTTTTGAGAAAAAATATGTGCATCGCACAATAACATACATATTTTCAGCTAAAAGTATGGCATAATTTGGTTTATTTTCATTTTCTCGGAAACTAGTAGGCCTAGAATTAAGATTTTTGGTTTAAAATGTTCGTAATGAATGCCTCTACAAATCTTGTTATGGTCAAAACCACGCCAGACTTACCGTTTTTGAGAAAAAATATGTGCATCGCACAATAACATACATATTTTCAGCTAAAAGTATGGCATAATTTGGTTTATTTTCATTTTCTCGGAAACTAGTAGGCCTAAAATTAAGATTTTTGGTTTAAAATGTTCGTAATGAATGCCTCTACAAATCTTGTTATGGTCAAAACCACGCCAGACTTACCGTTTTTGAGAAAAAATATGTGCATCGCACAATAACATACATATTTTCAGCTAAAAGTATGGCATAATTTGGTTTATTTTCATTTTCTCGGAAACTAGTAGGCCTAGAATTAAGATTTTTGGTTTAAAATGTTCGTAATGAATGCCTCTACAAATCTTGTTATGGTCAAAACCACGCCAGACTTACCGTTTTTGAGAAAAAATATGTGCATCGCACAATAACATACATATTTTTACATATTTTCAGCTAAAAGTATGGCATAATTTGGTTTATTTTCATTTTCTCGGAAACTAGTAGGCCTAGAATTAAGATTTTTAGATTAAAATGTTCGTAATGAATGCCTCTACAAATCTTGTTATGGTCAAAACCACGCCAGACTTACCGTTTTTGAGAAAAAATATGTGCATCGCACAATAACATACATATTTTCAGCTAAAAGTATGGCATAATTTGGTTTATTTTCATTTTCTCGGAAACTAGTAGGCCTAGAATTAAGATTTTTGGTTTAAAATGTTCGTAATGAATGCCTCTACAAATCTTGTTATGGTCAAAACCACGCCAGACTTACCGTTTTTGAGAAAAAATATGTGCATCGCACAATAACATACATATTTTTACATATTTTCAGCTAAAAGTATGGCATAATTTGGTTTATTTTCATTTTCTCGGAAACTAGTAGGCCTAGAATTAAGATTTTTGGTTTAAAATGTTCGTAATGAATGCCTCTACAAATCTTGTTATGGTCAAAACCACGCCAGACTTACCGTTTTTGAGAAAAAATATGTGCATCGCACAATAACATACATATTTTCAGCTAAAAGTATGGCATAATTTGGTTTATTTTCATTTTCTCGGAAACTAGTAGGCCTAGAATTAAGATTTTTGGTTTAAAATGTTCGTAATGAATGCCTCTACAAATCTTGTTATGGTCAAAACCACGCCAGACTTACCGTTTTTGAGAAAAAATATGTGCATCGCACAATAACATACATGTTTTCAGCTAAAAGTATGGCATAATTTGGTTTATTTTCATTTTCTCGGAAACTAGTAGGCCTAGAATTAAGATTTTTGGTTTAAAATGTTCGTAATGAATGCCTCTACAAATCTTGTTATGGTCAAAACCACGCCAGACTTACCGTTTTTGAGAAAAAATATGTGCATCGCACAATAACATACATATTTTTACATATTTTCAGCTAAAAGTATGGCATAATTTGGTTTATTTTCATTTTCTCGGAAACTAGTAGGCCTAGAATTAAGATTTTTGGTTTAAAATGTTCGTAATGAATGCCTCTACAAATCTTATTATGGTCAAAACCACGCCAGACTTACCGTTTTTGAGAAAAAATATGTGCATCGCACAATAACATACATATTTTCAGCTAAAAGTATGGCATAATTTGGTTTATTTTCATTTTCTCGGAAACTAGTAGGCCTAGAATTAAGATTTTTAGTTTAAAATGTTCGTAATGAATGCCTCTACAAATCTTGTTATGGTCAAAACCACGCCAGACTTACCGTTTTTGAGAAAAAATATGTGCATCGCACAATAACATACATATTTTCAGCTAAAAGTATGGCATAATTTGGTTTATTTTCATTTTCTCGGAAACTAGTAGGCCTAGAATTAAGATTTTTGGTTTAAAATGTTCGTAATGAATGCCTCTACAAATCTTGTTATGGTCAAAACCACGCCAGACTTACCGTTTTTGAGAAAAAATATGTGCATCGCACAATAACATACATATTTTCAGCTAAAAGTATGGCATAATTTGGTTTATTTTCATTTTCTCGGAAACTAGTAGGCCTAGAATTAAGATTTTTGGTTTAAAATGTTCGTAATGAATGCCTCTACAAATCTTGTTATGGTCAAAACCACGCCAAACTTACCGTTTTTGAGAAAAAATATGTGCATCGCACAATAACATACATATTTTTACATATTTTCAGCTAAAAGTATGGCATAATTTGGTTTATTTTCATTTTCTCGGAAACTAGTAGGCCTAGAATTAAGATTTTTGGTTTAAAATGTTCGTAATGAATGCCTCTACAAATCTTGTTATGGTCAAAACCACGCCAGACTTACCGTTTTTGAGAAAAAATATGTGCATCGCACAATAACATACATATTTTCAGCTAAAAGTATGGCATAATTTGGTTTATTTTCATTTTCTCGGAAACTAGTAGGCCTAGAATTAAGATTTTTGGTTTAAAATGTTCGTAATGAATGCCTCTACAAATCTTGTTATGGTCAAAACCACGCCAGACTTACCGTTTTTGAGAAAAAATATGTGCATCGCACAATAACATACATATTTTCAGCTAAAAGTATGGCATAATTTGGTTTATTTTCATTTTCTCGGAAACTAGTAGGCCTAGAATTAAGATTTTTGGTTTAAAATGTTCGTAATGAATGCCTCTACAAGTCTTGTTATGGTCAAAACCACGCCAGACTTACCGTTTTTGAGAAAAAATATGTGCATCGCACAATAACATACATATTTTCAGCTAAAAGTATGGCATAATTTGGTTTATTTTCATTTTCTCGGAAACTAGTAGGCCTAGAATTAAGATTTTTGGTTGAAAATGTTCGTAATGAATGCCTCTACAAATCTTGTTATGGTCAAAACCACGCCAGACTTACCGTTTTTGAGAAAAAATATGTGCATCGCACAATAACATACATATTTTCAGCTAAAAGTATGGCATAATTTGGTTTATTTTAATTTTCTCGGAAACTAGTAGGCCTAGAATTAAGATTTTTGGTTTAAAATGTTCGTAATGAATGCCTCTACAAATCGTGTTATGCTCAAAACCACGCCAGACTTACCGTTTTTGAGAAAAAATATGTGCATCGCACAATAACATACATATTTTCAGCTAAAAGTATGGCATAATTTGGTTTATTTTCATTTTCTCGGAAACTAGTAGGCCTAGAATTAAGATTTTTGGTTTAAAATGTTCGTAATGAATGCCTCTACAAATCTTGTTATGGTCAAAACCACGCCAGACTTACCGTTTTTGAGAAAAAATATGTGCATCGCACAATAACATACATATTTTTACATATTTTCAGCTAAAAGTATGGCATAATTTGGTTTATTTTCATTTTCTCGGAAACTAGTAGGCCTAGAATTAAGATTTTTGATTTAAAATGTTCGTAATGAATGCCTCTACAAATCTTGTTATGGTCAAAACCACGCCAGACTTACCGTTTTTGAGAAAAAATATGTGCATCGCACAATAACATACATATTTTTACATATTTTCAGCTAAAAGTATGGCATAATTTGGTTTATTTTCATTTTCTCGGAAACTAGTAGGCCTAGAATTAAGATTTTTGGTTTAAAATGTTCGTAATGAATGCCTCTACAAATCTTGTTATGGTCAAAACCACGCCAGACTTACCGTTTTTGAGAAAAAATATGTGCATCGCACAATAACATACATATTTTTACATATTTTCAGCTAAAAGTATGGCATAATTTGGTTTATTTTCATTTTCTCGGAAACTAGTAGGCCTAGAATTAAGATTTTTGGTTTAAAATGTTCGTAATGAATGCCTCTACAAATCTTGTTATGGTCAAAACCACGCCAGACTTACCGTTTTTGAGAAAAAATATGTGCATCGCACAATAACATACATATTTTCAGCTAAAAGTATGGCATAATTTGGTTTATTTTCATTTTCTCGGAAACTAGTAGGCCTAGAATTAAGATTTTTGGTTTAAAATGTTCGTAATGAATGCCTCTACAAATCTTGTTATGGTCAAAACCACGCCAGACTTACCGTTTTTGAGAAAAAATATGTGCATCGCACAATAACATACATATTTTCAGTTAAAAGTATGGCATAATTTGGTTTATTTTCATTTTCTCGGAAACTAGTAGGCCTAGAATTAAGATTTTTGGTTTAAAATGTTCGTAATGAATGCCTCTACAAATCTTGTTATGGTCAAAACCACGCCAGACTTACCGTTTTTGAGAAAAAATATGTGCATCGCACAATAACATACATATTTTCAGCTAAAAGTATGGCATAATTTGGTTTATTTTCATTTTCTCGGAAACTAGTGGGCCTAGAATTAAGATTTTTGGTTTAAAATGTTCGTAATGAATGCCTCTACAAATCTTGTTATGGTCAAAACCACGCCAGACTTACCGTTTTTGAGAAAAAATATGTGCATCGCACAATAACATACATATTTTCAGCTAAAAGTATGGCATAATTTGGTTTATTTTCATTTTCTCGGAAACTAGTAGGCCTAGAATTAAGATTTTTGGTTTAAAATGTTCGTAATGAATGCCTCTACAAATCTTGTTATGGTCAAAACCACGCCAGACTTACCGTTTTTGAGAAAAAATATGTGCATCGCACAATAACATACATATTTTTACATATTTTCAGCTAAAAGTATGGCATAATTTGGTTTATTTTCATTTTCTCGGAAACTAGTAGGCCTAGAATTAAGATTTTTGGTTTAAAATGTTCGTAATGAATGCCTCTACAAATCTTGTTATGGTCAAAACCACGCCAGACTTACCGTTTTTGAGAAAAAATATGTGCATCGCACAATAACATACATATTTTCAGCTAAAAGTATGGCATAATTTGGTTTATTTTCATTTTCTCGGAAACTAGTAGGCCTAGAATTAAGATTTTTGGTTTAAAATGTTCGTAATGAATGCCTCTACAAATCTTGTTATGGTCAAAACCACGCCAGACTTACCGTTTTTGAGAAAAAATATGTGCATCGCACAATAACATACATATTTTCAGCTAAAAGTATGGCATAATTTGGTTTATTTTCATTTTCTCGGAAACTAGTAGGCCTAGAATTAAGATTTTTGGTTTAAAATGTTCGTAATGAATGCCTCTACAAATCTTGTTATGGTCAAAACCACGCCAGACTTACCGTTTTTGAGAAAAAATATGTGCATCGCACAATAACATACATATTTTTATTTTCATTTTCAGCTAAAAGTATGGCATAATTTGGTTTATTTTCATTTTCTCGGAAACTAGTAGGCCTAGAATTAAGATTTTTGGTTTAAAATGTTCGTAATGAATGCCTCTACAAATCTTGTTATGGTCAAAACCACGCCAGACTTACCGTTTTTGAGAAAAAATATGTGCATCGCACAATAACATACATATTTTTACATATTTTCAGCTAAAAGTATGGCATAATTTGGTTTATTTTCATTTTCTCGGAAACTAGTAGGCCTAGAATTAAGATTTTTGGTTTAAAATGTTCGTAATGAATGCCTCTACAAATCTTGTTATGGTCAAAACCACGCCAGACTTACCGTTTTTGAGAAAAAATATGTGCATCGCACAATAACATACATATTTTTACATATTTTCAGCTAAAAGTATGGCATAATTTGGTTTATTTTCATTTTCTCGGAAACTAGTAGGCCTAGAATTAAGATTTTTGGTTTAAAATGTTCGTAATGAATGCCTCTACAAATCTTGTTATGGTCAAAACCACGCCAGACTTACCGTTTTTGAGAAAAAATATGTGCATCGCACAATAACATACATATTTTCAGCTAAAAGTATGGCATAATTTGGTTTATTTTCATTTTCTCGGAAACTAGTAGGCCTAGAATTAAGATTTTTAGTTTAAAATGTTCGTAATGAATGCCTCTACAAATCTTGTTATGGTCAAAACCACGCCAGACTTACCGTTTTTGAGAAAAAATATGTGCATCGCACAATAACATACATATTTTCAGCTAAAAGTATGGCATAATTTGGTTTATTTTCATTTTCTCGGAAACTAGTAGGCCTAGAATTAAGATTTTTGGTTTAAAATGTTCGTAATGAATGCCTCTACAAATCTTGTTATGGTCAAAACCACGCCAGACTTACCGTTTTTGAGAAAAAATATGTGCATCGCACAATAACATACATATTTTCAGCTAAAAGTATGGCATAATTTGGTTTATTTTCATTTTCTCGGAAACTAGTAGGCCTAGAATTAAGATTTTTGGTTTAAAATGTTCGTAATGAATGCCTCTACAAATCTTGTTATGGTCAAAACCACGCCAGACTTACCGTTTTTGAGAAAAAATATGTGCATCGCACAATAACATACATATTTTCAGCTAAAAGTATGGCATAATTTGGTTTATTTTCATTTTCTCGGAAACTAGTAGGCCTAGAATTAAGATTTTTGGTTTAAAATGTTCGTAATGAATGCCTCTACAAATCATGTTATGGTCAAAACCACGCCAGACTTACCGTTTTTGAGAAAAAATATGTGCATCGCACAATAACATACATATTTTTACATATTTTCAGCTAAAAGTATCCCATAATTTGGTTTATTTTCATTTTCTCGGAAACTAGTAGGCCTAGAATTAAGATTTTTGATTTAAAATGTTCGTAATGAATGCCTCTACAAATCTTGTTATGGTCAAAACCACGCCAGACTTACCGTTTTTGAGAAAAAATATGTGCATCGCACAATAACATACATATTTTCAGCTAAAAGTATGGCATAATTTGGTTTATTTTCATTTTCTCGGAAACTAGTAGGCCTAGAATTAAGATTTTTGGTTTAAAATGTTCGTAATGAATGCCTCTACAAATCTTGTTATGGTCAAAACCACGCCAGACTTACCGTTTTTGAGAAAAAATATGTGCATCGCACAATAACATACATATTTTCAGCTAAAAGTATGGCATAATTTGGTTTATTTTCATTTTCTCGGAAACTAGTAGGCCTAGAATTAAGATTTTTGGTTTAAAATGTTCGTAATGAATGCCTCTACAAATCTTGTTATGGTCAAAACCACGCCAGACTTACCGTTTTTGAGAAAAAATATGTGCATCGCACAATAACATACATATTTTTACATATTTTCAGCTAAAAGTATGGCATAATTTGGTTTATTTTCATTTTCTCGGAAACTAGTAGGCCTAGAATTAAGATTTTTGGTTTAAAATGTTCGTAATGAATGCCTCTACAAATCTTGTTATGGTCAAAACCACGCCAGACTTACCGTTTTTGAGAAAAAATATGTGCATCGCACAATAACATACATATTTTTACATATTTTCAGCTAAAAGTATGGCATAATTTGGTTTATTTTCATTTTCTCGGAAACTAGTAGGCCTAGAATTAAGATTTTTGGTTTAAAATGTTCGTAATGAATGCCTCTACAAATCTTGTTATGGTCAAAACCACGCCAGACTTACCGTTTTTGAGAAAAAATATGTGCATCGCACAATAACATACATATTTTTACATATTTTCAGCTAAAAGTATGGCATAATTTGGTTTATTTTCATTTTCTCGGAAACTAGTAGGCCTAGAATTAAGATTTTTGGTTTAAAATGTTCGTAATGAATGCCTCTACAAATCTTGTTATGGTCAAAACCACGCCAGACTTACCGTTTTTGAGAAAAAATATGTGCATCGCACAATAACATACATATTTTCAGCTAAAAGTATGGCATAATTTGGTTTATTTTCATTTTCTCGGAAACTAGTAGGCCTAGAATTAAGATTTTTGGTTTAAAATGTTCGTAATGAATGCCTCTACAAATCTTGTTATGGTCAAAACCACGCCAGACTTACCGTTTTTGAGAAAAAATATGTGCATCGCACAATAACATACATATTTTCAGTTAAAAGTATGGCATAATTTGGTTTATTTTCATTTTCTCGGAAACTAGTAGGCCTAGAATTAAGATTTTTGGTTTAAAATGTTCGTAATGAATGCCTCTACAAATCTTGTTATGGTCAAAACCACGCCAGACTTACCGTTTTTGAGAAAAAATATGTGCATCGCACAATAACATACATATTTTCAGCTAAAAGTATGGCATAATTTGGTTTATTTTCATTTTCTCGGAAACTAGTAGGCCTAGAATTAAGATTTTTGGTTTAAAATGTTCGTAATGAATGCCTCTACAAATCTTGTTATGGTCAAAACCACGCCAGACTTACCGTTTTTGAGAAAAAATATGTGCATCGCACAATAACATACATATTTTCAGCTAAAAGTATGGCATAATTTGGTTTATTTTCATTTTCTCGGAAACTAGTAGGCCTAGAATTAAGATTTTTGGTTTAGAATGTTCGTAATGAATGCCTCTACAAATCTTGTTATGGTCAAAACCACGCCAGACTTACCGTTTTTGAGAAAAAATATGTGCATCGCACAATAACATACATATTTTTACATATTTTCAGCTAAAAGTATGGCATAATTTGGTTTATTTTCATTTTCTCGGAAACTAGTAGGCCTAGAATTAAGATTTTTGGTTTAAAATGTTCATAATGAATGCCTCTACAAATCTTGTTATGGTCAAAACCACGCCAGACTTACCGTTTTTGAGAAAAAATATGTGCATCGCACAATAACATACATATTTTCAGCTAAAAGTATGGCATAATTTGGTTTATTTTCATTTTCTCGGAAACTAGTAGGCCTAGAATTAAGATTTTTGGTTTAAAATGTTCGTAATGAATGCCTCTACAAATCTTGTTATGGTCAAAACCACGCCAGACTTACCGTTTTTGAGAAAAAATATGTGCATCGCACAATAACATACATATTTTCAGCTAAAAGTATGGCATAATTTGGTTTATTTTCATTTTCTCGGAAACTAGTAGGCCTAGAATTAAGATTTTTGGTTTAAAATGTTCGTAATGAATGCCTCTACAAATCTTGTTATGGTCAAAACCACGCCAGACTTACCGTTTTTGAGAAAAAATATGTGCATCGCACAATAACATACATATTTTTACATATTTTCAGCTAAAAGTATGGCATAATTTGGTTTATTTTCATTTTCTCGGAAACTAGTAGGCCTAGAATTAAGATTTTTGGTTTAAAATGTTCGTAATGAATGCCTCTACAAATCTTGTTATGGTCAAAACCACGCCAGACTTACCGTTTTTGAGAAAAAATATGTGCATCGCACAATAACATACATATTTTCAGCTAAAAGTATGGCATAATTTGGTTTATTTTCATTTTCTCGGAAAGTAGTAGGCCTAGAATTAAGATTTTTGGTTTAAAATGTTCGTAATGAATGCCTCTACAAATCTTGTTATGGTCAAAACCACGCCAGACTTACCGTTTTTGAGAAAAAATATGTGCATCGCACAATAACATACATATTTTCAGCTAAAAGTATGGCATAATTTGGTTTATTTCAATTTTCTCGGAAACTAATAGGCCTAGAATTAAGATTTTTGGTTTAAAATGTTCGTAATGAATGCCTCTACAAATCTTGTTATGGTCAAAACCACGCCAGACTTACCGTTTTTGAGAAAAAATATGTGCATCGCACAATAACATACATATTTTCAGCTAAAAGTATGGCATAATTTGGTTTATTTTCATTTTCTCTTAAACTAGTAGGCCTAGAATTAAGATTTTTGGTTTAAAATGTTCGTAATGAATGCCTCTATAAATCTTGTTATGGTCAAAACCACGCCAGACTTACCGTTTTTGAGAAAAAATACGTGCATCGCACAATAACATACATATTTTTACATATTTTCAGCTAAAAGTATGGCATAATTTGGTTTATTTTCATTTTCTCGGAAACTAGTAGGCCTAGAATTAAGATTTTTGGTTTAAAATGTTCGTAATGAATGCCTCTACAAATCTTGTTATGGTCAAAACCACGCCAGACTTACCGTTTTTGAGAAAAAATATGTGCATCGCACAATAACATACATATTTTTACATATTTTCAGCTAAAAGTATGGCATAATTTGGTTTATTTTCATTTTCTCGGAAACTAGTAGGCCTAGAATTAAGATTTTTGGTTTAAAATGTTCGTAATGAATGCCTCTACAAATCTTGTTATGGTCAAAACCACGCCAGACTTACCGTTTTTGAGAAAAAATATGTGCATCGCACAATAACATACATATTTTTACATATTTTCAGCTAAAAGTATGGCATAATTTGGTTTATTTTCATTTTCTCGGAAACTAGTAGGCCTAGAATTAAGATTTTTGGTTTAAAATGTTCGTAATGAATGCCTCTACAAATCTTGTTATGGTCAAAACCACGCCAGACTTACCGTTTTTAAAAAAAAAAATATGTGCATCGCACAATAACATACATATTTTCAGCTAAAAGTATGGCATAATTTGGTTTATTCTCATTTTCTCTTAAACTAGTAGGCCTAGAATTAAGATTTTTGGTTTAAAATGTTCGTAATGAATGCCTCTATAAATCTTGTTATGGTCAAAACCACGCCAGACTTACCGTTTTTGAGAAAAAATACGTGCATCGCACAATAACATACATATTTTTACATATTTTCAGCTAAAAGTATGGCATAATTTGGTTTATTTTCATTTTCTCGGAAACTAGTAGGCCTAGAATTAAGATTTTTGGTTTAAAATGTTCGTAATGAATGCCTCTACAAATCTTGTTATGGTCAAAACCACGCCAGACTTACCGTTTTTGAGAAAAAATATGTGCATCGCACAATAACATACATATTTTTACATATTTTCAGCTAAAAGTATGGCATAATTTGGTTTATTTTCATTTTCTCGGAAACTAGTAGGCCTAGAATTAAGATTTTTGGTTTAAAATGTTCGTAATGAATGCCTCTACAAATCTTGTTATGGTCAAAACCACGCCAGACTTACCGTTTTTGAGAAAAAATATGTGCATCGCACAATAACATACATATTTTTACATATTTTCAGCTAAAAGTATGGCATAATTTGGTTTATTTTCATTTTCTCGGAAACTAGTAGGCCTAGAATTAAGATTTTTGGTTTAAAATGTTCGTAATGAATGCCTCTACAAATCTTGTTATGGTCAAAACCACGCCAGACTTACCGTTTTTGAGAAAAAATATGTGCATCGCACAATAACATACATATTTTCAGCTAAAAGTATGGCATAATTTGGTTTATTTTCATTTTCTCGGAAACTAGTAGGCCTAGAATTAAGATTTTTGGTTTAAAATGTTCGTAATGAATGCCTCTACAAATCTTGTTATGGTCAAAACCACGCCAGACTTACCGTTTTTGAGAAAAAATATGTGCATCGCACAATAACATACATATTTTCAGCTAAAAGTATGGCATAATTTGGTTTATTTTCATTTTCTCGGAAACTAGTAGGCCTAGAATTAAGATTTTTGGTTTAAAATGTTCGTAATGAATGCCTCTACAAATCTTGTTATGGTCAAAACCACGCCAGACTTACCGTTTTTGAGAAAAAATATGTGCATCGCACAATAACATACATATTTTTACATATTTTCAGCTAAAAGTATGGCATAATTTGGTTTATTTTCATTTTCTCGGAAACTAGTAGGCCTAGAATTAAGATTTTTGGTTTAAAATGTTCGTAATGAATGCCTCTACAAATCTTGTTATGGTCAAAACCACGCCAGACTTACCGTTTTTGAGAAAAAATATGTGCATCGCACAATAACATACATATTTTCAGCTAAAAGTATGGCATAATTTGGTTTATTTTCATTTTCTCGGAAACTAGTAGGCCTAGAATTAAGATTTTTGGTTTAAAATGTTCGTAATGAATGCCTCTACAAATCTTGTTATGGTCAAAACCACGCCAGACTTACCGTTTTTGAGAAAAAATATGTGCATCGCACAATAACATACATATTTTCAGCTAAAAGTATGGCATAATTTGGTTTATTTTAATTTTCTCGGAAACTAGTAGGCCTAGAATTAAGATTTTTGGTTTAAAATGTTCGTAATGAATGCCTCTACAAATCTTGTTATGGTCAAAACCACGCCAGACTTACCGTTTTTGAGAAAAAATATGTGCATCGCACAATAACATACATATTTTCAGCTAAAAGTATGGCATAATTTGGTTTATTTTCATTTTCTCGGAAACTAGTAGGCCTAGAATTAAGATTTTTGGTTTAAAATGTTCGTAATGAATGCCTCTACAAATCTTGTTATGGTCAAAACCACGCCAGACTTACCGTTTTTGAGAAAAAATATGTGCATCGCACAATAACATACATATTTTTACATATTTTCAGCTAAAAGTATGGCATAATTTGGTTTATTTTCATTTTCTCGGAAACTAGTAGGCCTAGAATTAAGATTTTTGGTTTAAAATGTTCGTAATGAATGCCTCTACAAATCTTGTTATGGTCAAAACCACGCCAGATTTACCGTTTTTGAGAAAAAATATGTGCATCGCACAATAACATACATATTTTTACATATTTTCAGCTAAAAGTATGGCATAATTTGGTTTATTTTCATTTTCTCGGAAACTAGTAGGCCTAGAATTAAGATTTTTGGTTTAAAATGTTCGTAATGAATGCCTCTACAAATCTTGTTATGGTCAAAACCACGCCAGACTTACCGTTTTTAAAAAAAAAAATATGTGCATCGCACAATAACATACATATTTTCAGCTAAAAGTATGGCATAATTTGGTTTATTTTCATTTTCTCTTAAACTAGTAGGCCTAGAATTAAGATTTTTGGTTTAAAATGTTCGTAATGAATGCCTCTATAAATCTTGTTATGGTCAAAACCACGCCAGACTTACCGTTTTTGAGAAAAAATACGTGCATCGCACAATAACATACATATTTTTACATATTTTCAGCTAAAAGTATGGCATAATTTGGTTTATTTTCATTTTCTCGGAAACTAGTAGGCCTAGAATTAAGATTTTTGGTTTAAAATGTTCGTAATGAATGCCTCTACAAATCTTGTTATGGTCAAAACCACGCCAGACTTACCGTTTTTGAGAAAAAATATGTGCATCGCACAATAACATACATATTTTTACATATTTTCAGCTAAAAGTATGGCATAATTTGGTTTATTTTCATTTTCTCGGAAACTAGTAGGCCTAGAATTAAGATTTTTGGTTTAAAATGTTCGTAATGAATGCCTCTACAAATCTTGTTACGGTCAAAACCACGCCAGACTTACCGTTTTTGAGAAAAAATATGTGCATCGCACAATAACATACATATTTTTACATATTTTCAGCTAAAAGTATGGCATAATTTGGTTTATTTTCATTTTCTCGGAAACTAGTAGGCCTAGAATTAAGATTTTTGGTTTAAAATGTTCGTAATGAATGCCTCTACAAATCTTGTTATGGTCAAAACCACGCCAGACTAACAGTTTTTGAGAAAAAATATGTGCATCGCACAATAACATACATATTTTTACATATTTTCAGCTAAAAGTATGGCATAATTTGGTTTATTTTCATTTTCTCGGAAACTAGTAGGCCTAGAATTAAGATTTTTTGTTTAAAATGTTCGTAATGAATGCCTCTACAAATCTTGTTATGGTCAAAACCACGCCAGACTTACCGTTTTTGAGAAAAAATATGTGCATCGCACAATAACATACATATTTTCAGCTAAAAGTATGGCATAATTTGGTTTATTTTCATTTTCTCGGAAACTAGTAGGCCTAGAATTAAGATTTTTGGTTTAAAATGTTCGTAATGAATGCCTCTACAAATCTTGTTATGGTCAAAACCACGCCAGACTTACCGTTTTTGAGAAAAAATATGTGCATCGCACAATAACATACATATTTTTACATATTTTCAGCTAAAAATATGGCATAATTTGGTTTATTTTCATTTTCTCGGAAACTAGTAGGCCTAGAATTAAGATTTTTGGTTTAAAATGTTCGGAATGAATGCCTCTACAAATCTTGTTATGGTCAAAACCACGCCAGACTTACCGTTTTTGAGAAAAAATATGTGCATCGCACAATAACATACATATTTTCAGCTAAAAGTATGGCATAATTTGGTTTATTTTCATTTTCTCGGAAACTAGTAGGCCTAGAATTAAGATTTTTGGTTTAAAATGTTCGTAATGAATGCCTCTACAAATCGTGTTATGTTCAAAACCACGCCAGACTTACCGTTTTTGAGAAAAAATATGTGCATCGCACAATAACATACATATTTTCAGCTAAAAGTATGGCATAATTTGGTTTATTTTCATTTTCTCGGAAACTAGTAGGCCTAGAATTAAGATTTTTGGTTTAAAATGTTCGTAATGAATGCCTCTACAAATCTTGTTATGGTCAAAACCACGCCAGACTTACCGTTTTTGAGAAAAAATATGTGCATCGCACAATAACATACATATTTTCAGCTAAAAGTATGGCATAATTTGGTTTATTTTCATTTTCTCGGAAACTAGTAGGCCTAGAATTAAGATTTTTGGTTTAAAATGTTCGTAATGAATGCCTCTACAAATCTTGTTATGGTCAAAACCACGCCAGACTTACCGTTTTTGAGAAAAAATATGTGCATCGCACAATAACATACATATTTTTACATATTTTCAGCTAAAAGTATGGCATAATTTGGTTTATTTTCATTTTCTTGGAAACTAGTAGGCCTAGAATTAAGATTTTTGGTTTAAAATGTTCGTAATGAATGCCTCTACAAATCTTGTTATGGTCAAAACCACGCCAGACTTACCGTTTTTGAGAAAAAATATGTGCATCGCACAATAACATACATATTTTCAGCTAAAAGTATGGCATAATTTGGTTTATTTTCATTTTCTCGGAAACTAGTAGGCCTAGAATTAAGATTTTTGGTTTAAAATGTTCGTAATGAATGCCTCTACAAATCTTGTTACGGTCAAAACCACGCCAGACTTACCGTTTTTGAGAAAAAATATGTGCATCGCACAATAACATACATATTTTCAGCTAAAAGTATGGCATAATTTGGTTTATTTTCATTTTCTCGGAAACTAGTAGGCCTAGAATTAAGATTTTTGGTTTAAAATGTTCGTAATGAATGCCTCTACAAATCTTGTTATGGTCAAAACCACGCCAGACTTACCGTTTTTGAGAAAAAATATGTGCATCGCACAATAACATACATATTTTCAGCTAAAAGTATGGCATAATTTGGTTTATTTTCATTTTCTCGGAAACTAGTAGGCCTAGAATTAAGATTTTTGGTTTAAAATGTTCGTAATGAATGCTTCTACAAATCTTGTTATGGTCAAAACCACGCCAGACTTACCGTTTTTGAGAAAAAAAATGTGCATCGCACAATAACATAAATATTTTTACATATTTTCAGCTAAAAGTATGGCATAATTTGGTTTATTTTCATTTTCTCGGAAACTAGTAGGCCTAGAATTAAGATTTTTGGTTTAAAATGTTCGTAATGAATGCCTCTACAAATCTTGTTATGGTCAAAACCACGCCAGACTTACCGTTTTTGAGAAAAAATATGTGCATCGCACAATAACATACACATTTTCAGCTAAAAGTATGGCATAATTTGGTTTATTTTCATTTTCTCGGAAACTAGTAGGCCTAGAATTAAGATTTTTGGTTTAAAATGTTCGTAATGAATGCCTCTACAAATCTTGTTATGGTCAAAACCACGCCAGACTTACCGTTTTTGAGAAAAAATATGTGCATCGCACAATAACATACATATTTTTACATATTTTCAGCTAAAAGTATGGCATAATTTGGTTTATTTTCATTTTCTCGGAAACTAGTAGGCCTAGAATTAAGATTTTTGGTTTAAAATGTTCGTAATGAATGCCTCTACAAATGGTCAAAACCACGCCAGACTTACCGTTTTTGAGAAAAAATATGTGCATCGCACAATAACATACATATTTTTACATATTTTCGGCTAAAAGTATGGCATAATTTGGTTTATTTTCATTTTCTCGGAAACTAGTAGGCCTAGAACTAAGATTTTTGGTTTAAAATGTTCGTAATGAATGCCTCTACAAATCTTGTTATGGTCAAAACCACGCCAGACTTACCGTTTTTGAGAAAAAATATGTGCATCGCACAATAACATACATATTTTCAGCTAAAAGTATGGCATAATTTGGTTTATTTTCATTTTCTCGGAAACTAGTAGGCCTAGAATTAAGATTTTTGGTTTAAAATGTTCGTAATGAATGCCTCTACAAATCTTGTTATGGTCAAAACCACGCCAGACTTACCGTTTTTGAGAAAAAATATGTGCATCGCACAATAACATACATATTTTTACATATTTTCAGCTAAAAGTATGGCATAATTTGGTTTATTTTAATTTTCTCGGAAACTAGTAGGCCTAGAATTAAGATTTTTGGTTTAAAATGTTCGTAATGAATGCCTCTACAAATCTTGTTATGGTCAAAATCACGCCAGACTTACCGTTTTTGAGAAAAAATATGTGCATCGCACAATAACATACATATTTTCAGCTAAAAGTATGGCATAATTTGGTTTATTTTCATTTTCTCGGAAACTAGTAGGCCTAGAATTAAGATTTTTGGTTTAAAATGTTCGTAATGAATGCCTCTACAAATCTTGTTATGGTCAAAACCACGCCAGACTTACCGTTTTTGAGAAAAAATATGTGCATCGCACAATAACATACATA
Organism: Myathropa florea; assembly: GCA_930367185.1. Taxonomy (NCBI): domain Eukaryota; kingdom Metazoa; phylum Arthropoda; class Insecta; order Diptera; family Syrphidae; genus Myathropa; species Myathropa florea. Next base: position 112,216,417 of record OV884002.1, read on the forward strand.
TTTTCAGCTAAAAGTATGGCATAATTTGGTTTATTTTCATTTTCTCGGAAACTAGTAGGCCTAGAATTAAGATTTTTGGTTTAAAATGTTCGTAATGAATGCCTCTACAAATCTTGTTATGGTCAAAACCACGCCAGACTTACCGTTTTTGAGAAAAAATATGTGCATCGCACAATAACATACATATTTTTACATATTTTCAGCTAAAAGTATGGCATAATTTGGTTTATTTTCATTTTCTCGGAAACTAGTAGGCCTAGAATTAAGATTTTTGGTTTAAAATGTTCGTAATGAATGCCTCTACAAATCTTGTTATGGTCAAAACCACGCCAGACTTACCGTTTTTGAGAAAAAATATGTGCATCGCACAATAACATACATATTTTCAGCTAAAAGTATGGCATAATTTGGTTTATTTTCATTTTCTCGGAAACTAGTAGGCCTAGAATTAAGATTTTTGGTTTAAAATGTTCGTAATGAATGCCTCTACAAATCTTGTTATGGTCAAAACAACGCCAGACTTACCGTTTTTGAGAAAAAATATGTGCATCGCACAATAACATACATATTTTTACATATTTTCAGCTAAAAGTATGGCATAATTTGGTTTATTTTCATTTTCTCGGAAACTAGTAGGCCTAGAATTAAGATTTTTGGTTTAAAATGTTCGTAATGAATGCCTCTACAAATCTTGTTATGGTCAAAACCACGCCAGACTTACCGTTTTTGAGAAAAAATATGTGCATCGCACAATAACATACATATTTTCAGCTAAAAGTATGGCATAATTTGGTTTATTTTCATTTTCTCGGAAACTAGTAGGCCTAGAATTAAGATTTTTGGTTTAAAATGTTCGTAATGAATGCCTCTACAAATCTTGTTATGGTCAAAACCACGCCAGACTTACCGTTTTTGAGAAAAAATATGTGCATCGCACAATAACATACATATTTTCAGCTAAAAGTATGGCATAATTTGGTTTATTTTCATTTTCTCGGAAACTAGTAGGCCTAGAATTAAGATTTTTGGTTTAAAATGTTCGTAATGAATGCCTCTACAAATCTTGTTATGGTCAAAACCACGCCAGACTTACCGTTTTTGAGAAAAAATATGTGCATCGCACAATAACATACATATTTTTACATATTTTCAGCTAAAAGTATGGCATAATTTGGTTTATTTTCATTTTCTCGGAAACTAGTAGGCCTAGAATTAAGATTTTTGGTTTAAAATGTTCGTAATGAATGCCTCTACAAATCTTGTTATGGTCAAAACCACGCCAGACTTACCGTTTTTGAGAAAAAATATGTGCATCGCACAATAACATACATATTTTCAGCTAAAAGTATGGCATAATTTGGTTTATTTTCATTTTCTCGGAAACTAGAAGGCCTAGAATTAAGATTTTTGGTTTAAAATGTTCGTAATGAATGCCTCTACAAATCTTGTTATGGTCAAAACCACGCCAGACTTACCGTTTTTGAGAAAAAATATGTGCATCGCACAATAACATACATATTTTCAGCTAAAAGTATGGCATAATTTGGTTTATTTTCATTTTCTCGGAAACTAGTAGGCCTAGAATTAAGATTTTTGGTTTAAAATGTTCGTAATGAATGCCTCTACAAATCTTGTTATGGTCAAAACCACGCCAGACTTACCGTTTTTGAGAAAAAATATGTGCATCGCACAATAACATACATATTTTCAGCTAAAAGTATGGCATAATTTGGTTTATTTTCATTTTCTCGGAAACTAGTAGGCCTAGAATTAAGATTTTTGGTTTAAAATGTTCGTAATGAATGCCTCTACAAATGGTCAAAACCACGCCAGACTTACCGTTTTTGAGAAAAAATATGTGCATCGCACAATAACATACATATTATTACATATTTTCAGCTAAAAGTATGGCATAATTTGGTTTATTTTCATTTTCTCGGAAACTAGTAGGCCTAGAATTAAGATTTTTGGTTTAAAATGTTCGTAATGAATGCCTCTACAAATCTTGTTATGGTCAAAACCACGCCAGACTTACCGTTTTTGAGAAAAAATATGTGCATCGCACAATAACATACATATTTTCAGCTAAAAGTATGGCATAATTTGGTTTATTTTCATTTTCTCGGAAACTAGAAGGCCTAGAATTAAGATTTTTGGTTTAAAATGTTCGTAATGAATGCCTCTACAAATCTTGTTATGGTCAAAACCACGCCAGACTTACCGTTTTTGAGAAAAAATATGTGCATCGCACAATAACATACATATTTTCAGCTAAAAGTATGGCATAATTTGGTTTATTTTCATTTTCTCGGAAACTAGTAGGCCTAGAATTAAGATTTTTGGTTTCAAATGTTCGTAATGAATGCCTCTACAAATCTTGTTATGGTCAAAACCACGCCAGACTTACCGTTTTTGAGAAAAAATATGTGCATCGCACAATAACATACATATTTTCAGCTAAAAGTATGGCATAATTTGGTTTATTTTCATTTTCTCGGAAACTAGTAGGCCTAGAATTAAGATTTTTGGTTTAAAATGTTCGTAATGAATGCCTCTACAAATCTTGTTATGGTCAAAACCACGCCAGACTTACCGTTTTTGAGAAAAAATATGTGCATCGCACAATAACATGCATATTTTCAGCTAAAAGTATGGCATAATTTGGTTTATTTTAATTTTCTCGGAAACTAGTAGGCCTAGAATTAAGATTTTTGGTTTAAAATGTTCGTAATGAATGCCTCTACAAATCTTGTTATGGTCAAAACCACGCCAGACTTACCGTTTTTGAGAAAAAATATGTGCATCGCACAATAACATACATATTTTTACATATTTTCAGCTAAAAGTATGGCATAATTTGGTTTATTTTCATTTTCTCGGAAACTAGTAGGCCTAGAATTAAGATTTTTGATTTAAAATGTTCGTAATGAATGCCTCTACAAATCTTGTTATGGTCAAAACCACGCCAGACTTACCGTTTTTGAGAAAAAATATGTGCATCGCACAATAACATACATATTTTTACATATTTTCAGCTAAAAGTATGGCATAATTTGGTTTATTTTCATTTTCTCGGAAACTAGTAGGCCTAGAATTAAGATTTTTGGTTTAAAATGTTCGTAATGAATGCCTCTACAAATCTTGTTATTGTCAAAACCACGCCAGACTTACCGTTTTTGAGAAAAAATATGTGCATCGCACAATAACATACATATTTTTACATATTTTCAGCTAAAAGTATGGCATAATTTGGTTTATTTTCATTTTCTCGGAAAATAGTAGGCCTAGAATTAAGATTTTTGGTTTAAAATGTTCGTAATGAATGCCTCTATAAATCTTGTTATGGTCAAAACCACGCCAGACTTACCGTTTTTGAGAAAAAATATGTGCATCGCACAATAACATACATATTTTCAGCTAAAAGTATGGCATAATTTGGTTTATTTTCATTTTCTCGGAAACTAGTAGGCCTAGAATTAAGATTTTTGGTTTAAAATGTTCGTAATGAATGCCTCTACAAATCTTGTTATGGTCAAAACCACGCCAGACTTACCGTTTTTGAGAAAAAATATGTGCATCGCACAATAACATACATATTTTCAGCTAAAAGTATGGCATAATTTGGTTTATTTTCATTTTCTCGGAAACTAGTAGGCCTAGAATTAAGACTTTTGGTTTAAAATGTTCGTAATGAATGCCTCTACAAATCTTGTTATGGTCAAAACCACGCCAGACTTACCGTTTTTGAGAAAAAATATGTGCATCGCACAATAACATACATATTTTCAGCTAAAAGTATGGCATAATTTGGTTTATTTTCATTTTCTCGGAAACTAGTAGGCCTAGAATTAAGATTTTTGGTTTAAAATGTTCGTAATGAATGCCTCTACAAATCTTGTTATGGTCAAAACCACGCCAGACTTACCGTTTTTGAGAAAAATATGTGCATCGCACAATAACATACATATTTTCAGCTAAAAGTATGGCATAATTTGGTTTATTTTCATTTTCTCGGAAACTAGTAGGCCTAGAATTAATATTTTTGGTTTAAAATGTTCGTAATGAATGCCTCTACAAATCTTGTTATGGTCAAAACCACGCCAGACTTACCGTTTTTGAGAAAAAATATGTGCATCGCACAATAACATACATATTTTCAGCTAAAAGTATGGCATAATTTGATTTATTTTCATTTTCTCGGAAACTAGTAGGCCTAGAATTAAGATTTTTGGTTTAAAATGTTCGTAATGAATGCCTCTACAAATCTTGTTATGGTCAAAACCACGCCAGACTTACCGTTTTTGAGAAAAAATATGTGCATCGCACAATAACATACATATTTTTACATATTTTCAGCTAAAAGTATGGCATAATTTGGTTTATTTTCATTTTCTCGGAAACTAGTAGGCCTAGAATTAAGTTTTTTGGTTTAAAATGTTCGTAATGAATGCCTCTACAAATCTTGTTATGATCAAAACCACGCCAGACTTACCGTTTTTGAGAAAAAATATGTGCATCGCACAATAACATACATATTTTCAGCTAAAAGTATGGCATAATTTGGTTTATTTTCATTTTCTCGGAAACTAGTAGGCCTAGAATTAAGATTTTTGGTTTAAAATGTTCGTAATGAATGCCTCTACAAATCTTATAATGGTCAAAACCCCGCCAGACTTACCGTTTTTGAGAAAAAATATGTGCATCGCACAATAACATACATATTTTCAGCTAAAAGTATGGCATAATTTGGTTTATTTTCATTTTCTCGGAAACTAGTAGGCCTAGAATTAATATTTTTGGTTTAAAATGTTCGTAATGAATGCCTCTACAAATCTTGTTATGGTCAAAACCACGCCAGACTTACCGTTTTTGAGAAAAAATATGTGCATCGCACAATAACATACATATTTTTACATATTTTCAGCTAAAAGTATGGCATAATTTGGTTTATTTTCATTTTCTCGGAAACTAGTAGGCCTAGAATTAAGATTTTTGGTTTAAAATGTTCGTAATGAATGCCTCTACAAATCTTGTTATGGTCAAAACCACGCCAGACTTACCGTTTTTGAGAAAAAATATGTGCATCGCACAATAACATACATATTTTTACATATTTTCAGCTAAAAGTATGGCATAATTTGGTTTATTTTCATTTTCTCGGAAACTAGTAGGCCTAGAATTAAGATTTTTGGTTTAAAATGTTCGTAATGAATGCCTCTACAAATCTTGTTATGGTCAAAACCATGCCAGACTTACCGTTTTTGAGAAAAAATATGTGCATCGCACAATAACATACATATTTTCAGCTAAAAGTATGGCATAATTTGGTTTGTTTTCATTTTCTCGGAAACTAGTAGGCCTAGAATTAAGATTTTTGGTTTAAAATGTTCGTAATGAATGCCTCTACAAATCTTGTTATGGTCAAAACCACGCCAGACTTACCGTTTTTGAGAAAAAATATGTGCATCGCACAATAACATACATATTTTTACATATTTTCAGCTAAAAGTATGGCATAATTTGGTTTATTTTCATTTTCTCGGAAACTAGTAGGCCTAGAATTAAGATTTTTGGTTTAAAATGTTCGTAATGAATGCCTCTACAAATCTTGTTATGGTCAAAACCACGCCAGACTTACCGTTTTTGAGAAAAAATATGTGCATCGCACAATAACATACATATTTTTACATATTTTCAGCTAAAAGTATGGCATAATTTGGTTTATTTTCATTTTCTCGGAAACTAGTAGGCCTAGAATTAAGATTTTTGGTTTAAAATGTTCGTAATGAATGCCTCTACAAATCTTGTTATGGTCAAAACCACGCCAGACTTACCGTTTTTGAGAAAAAATATGTGCATCGCACAATAACATACATATTTTTACATATTTTCAGCTAAAAGTATGGCATAATTTGGTTTATTTTCATTTTCTCGGAAACTAGTAGGCCTAGAATTAAGATTTTTGGTTTAAAATGTTCGTAATGAATGCCTCTACAAATCTTGTTATGGTCAAAACCACGCCAGACTTACCGTTTTTGAGAAAAAATATGTGCATCGCACAATAACATACATATTTTTACATATTTTCAGCTAAAAGTATGGCATAATTTGGTTTATTTTCATTTTCTCGGAAACTAGTAGGCCTAGAATTAAGATTTTTGGTTTAAAATGTTCGTAATGAATGCCTCTACAAATCTTGTTATGGTCAAAACCACGCCAGACTTACCGTTTTTGAGAAAAAATATGTGCATCGCACAATAACATACATATTTTCAGCTAAAAGTATGGCATAATTTGGTTTATTTTCATTTTCTCGGAAACTAGTAGGCCTAGAATTAAGATTTTTGGTTTAAAATGTTCGTAATGAATGCCTCTACAAATCTTGTTATGGTCAAAACCACGCCAGACTTACCGTTTTTGAGAAAAAATATGTGCATCGCACAATAACATACATATTTTTACATATTTTCAGCTAAAAGTATGGCATAATTTGGTTTATTTTCATTTTCTCGGAAACTAGTAGGCCTAGAATTAAGATTTTTGGTTTAAAATGTTCGTAATGAATGCCTCTACAAATCTTGTTATGGTCAAAACCACGCCAGACTTACCGTTTTTGAGAAAAAATATGTGCATCGCACAATAACATACATATTTTCAGCTAAAAGTATGGCATAATTTGGTTTATTTTCATTTTCTCGGAAACTAGTAGGTCTAGAATTAAGATTTTTGGTTTAAAATGTTCGTAATGAATGCCTCTACAAATCTTGTTATGGTCAAAACCACGCCAGACTTACCGTTTTTGAGAAAAAATATGTGCATCGCACAATAACATACATATTTTTACATATTTTCAGCTAAAAGTATGGCATAATTTGGTTTATTTTCATTTTCTCGGAAACTAGTAGGCCTAGAATTAAGATTTTTGGTTTAAAATGTTCGTAATGAATGCCTCTAGTAGGCCTAGAATTAAGATTTTTGGTTTAAAATGTTCGTAATGAATGCCTCTACAAATCTTGTTATGGTCAAAACCACGCCAGACTTACCGTTTTTGAGAAAAAATATGTGCATCGCACAATAACATACATATTTTCAGCTAAAAGTATGGCATAATTTGGTTTATTTTCATTTTCTCGGAAACTAGTAGGCCTAGAATTAAGATTTTTGGTTTAAAATGTTCGTAATGAATGCCTCTACAAATCTTGTTATGGTCAAAACCACGCCAGACTTACCGTTTTTGAGAAAAAATATGTGCATCGCACAATAACATACATATTTTCAGCTAAAAGTATGGCATAATTTGGTTTGTTTTCATTTTCTCGGAATCTAGTAGGCCTAGAATTAAGATTTTTGGTTTAAAATGTTCGTAATGAATGCCTCTACAAATCTTGTTATGGTCAAAACCACGCCAGACTTACCGTTTTTGAGAAAAAATATGTGCATCGCACAATAACATACATATTTTCAGCTAAAAGTATGGCATAATTTGGTTTATTTTCATTTTCTCGGAAACTAGTAGGCCTAGAATTAAGATTTTTGGTTTAAAATGTTCGTAATGAATGCCTCTACAAATCTTGTTATGGTCAAAACCACGCCAGACTTACCGTTTTTGAGAAAAAATATGTGCATCGCACAATAACATACATATTTTCAGCTAAAAGTATGGCATAATTTGGTTTATTTTCATTTTCTCGGAAACTAGTAGGCCTAGAATTAAGATTTTTGGTTTAAAATGTTCGTAATGAATGCCTCTACAAATCTTGTTATGGTCAAAACCACGCCAGACTTACCGTTTTTGAGAAAAAATATGTGCATCGCACAATAACATACATATTTTCAGCTAAAAGTATGGCATAATTTGGTTTGTTTTCATTTTCTCGGAAACTAGTAGGCCTAGAATTAAGATTTTTGGTTTAAAATGTTCGTAATGAATGCCTCTACAAATCTTGTTATGGTCAAAACCACGCCAGACTTACCGTTTTTGAGAAAAAATATGTGCATCGCACAATAACATACATATTTTCAGCTAAAAGTATGGCATAATTTGGTTTATTTTCATTTTCTCGGAAACTAGTAGGCCTAGAATTAAGATTTTTGGTTTAAAATGTTCGTAATGAATGCCTCTACAAATCTTGTTATGGTCAAAACCACGCCAGACTTACCGTTTTTGAGAAAAAATATGTGCATCGCACAATAACATACATATTTTCAGCTAAAAGTATGGCATAATTTGGTTTATTTTCATTTTCTCGGAAACTAGTAGGCCTAGAATTAAGATTTTTGGTTTAAAATGTTCGTAATGAATGCCTCTACAAATGGTCAAAACCACGCCAGACTTACCGTTTTTGAGAAAAAATATGTGCATCGCACAATAACATACATATTTTTACATATTTTCAGCTAAAAGTATGGCATAATTTGGTTTATTTTCATTTTCTCGGAAACTAGTAGGCCTAGAATTAAGATTTTTGGTTTAAAATGTTCGTAATGAATGCCTCTACAAATCTTGTTATGGTCAAAACCACGCCAGACTTACCGTTTTTGAAAAAAAGTATGTGCATCGCACAATAACATACATATTTTCAGCTAAAAGTATGGCATACTAGTAGGCCTAGAATTAAGATTTTTGGTTTAAAATGTTCGTAATGAATGCCTCTACAAATCTTGCTATGGTCAAAACCACGCCAGACTTACCGTTTTTGAGAAAAAATATGTGCATCGCACAATAACATACATATTTTTACATATTTTCAGCTAAAAGTATGGCATAATTTGGTTTATTTTCATTTTCTCGGAAACTAGTAGGCCTAGAATTAAGATTTTTGGTTTAAAATGTTCGTAATGAATGCCTCTACAAATCTTGTTATAGTCAAAACCACGCCAGACTTACCGTTTTTGAGAAAAAATATGTGCATCGCACAATAACATACATATTTTCAGCTAAAAGTATGGCATAATTTGGTTTATTTTCATTTTCTCGGAAACTAGTAGGCCTAGAATTAAGATTTTTGGTTTAAAATGTTCGTAATGAATGCCTCTACAAATCTTGTTATGGTCAAAACCACGCCAGACTTACCGTTTTTGAGAAAAAATATGTGCATCGCACAATAACATACATATTTTCAGCTAAAAGTATGGCATAATTTGGTTTATTTTCATTTTCTCGGAAACTAGTAGGCCTAGAATTAAGATTTTTGGTTTAAAATGTTCGTAATGAATGCCTCTACAAATCTTGTTATGGTCAAAACCACGCCAGACTTACCGTTTTTGAGAAAAAATATGTGCATCGCACAATAACATGCATATTTTCAGCTAAAAGTATGGCATAATTTGGTTTATTTTCATTTTCTCGGAAACTAGTAGGCCTAGAATTAAGATTTTTGGTTTAAAATGTTCGTAATGAATGCCTCTACAAATCTTGTTATGGTCAAAACCACGCCAGACTTACCGTTTTTGAGAAAAAATATGTGCATCGCACAATAACATACATATTTTTACATATTTTCAGCTAAAAGTATGGCATAATTTGGTTTATTTTCATTTTCTCGGAAACTAGTAGGCCTAGAATTAAGATTTTTGATTTAAAATGTTCGTAATGAATGCCTCTACAAATCTTGTTATGGTCAAAACCACGCCAGACTTACCGTTTTTGAGAAAAAAATATGTGCATCGCACAATAACATACATATTTTTACATATTTTCAGCTAAAAGTATGGCATAATTTGGTTTATTTTCATTTTCTCGGAAACTAGTAGGCCTAGAATTAAGATTTTTGGTTTAAAATGTTCGTAATGAATGCCTCTACAAATCTTGTTATTGTCAAAACCACGCCAGACTTACCGTTTTTGAGAAAAAATATGTGCATCGCACAATAACATACATATTTTTACATATTTTCAGCTAAAAGTATGGCATAATTTGGTTTATTTTCATTTTCTCGGAAAATAGTAGGCCTAGAATTAAGATTTTTGGTTTAAAATGTTCGTAATGAATGCCTCTATAAATCTTGTTATGGTCAAAACCACGCCAGACTTACCGTTTTTGAGAAAAAATATGTGCATCGCACAATAACATACATATTTTCAGCTAAAAGTATGGCATAATTTGGTTTATTTTCATTTTCTCGGAAACTAGTAGGCCTAGAATTAAGATTTTTGGTTTAAAATGTTCGTAATGAATGCCTCTACAAATCTTGTTATGGTCAAAACCACGCCAGACTTACCGTTTTTGAGAAAAAATATGTGCATCGCACAATAACATACATATTTTCAGCTAAAAGTATGGCATAATTTGGTTTATTTTCATTTTCTCGGAAACTAGTAGGCCTAGAATTAAGACTTTTGGTTTAAAATGTTCGTAATGAATGCCTCTACAAATCTTGTTATGGTCAAAACCACGCCAGACTTACCGTTTTTGAGAAAAAATATGTGCATCGCACAATAACATACATATTTTCAGCTAAAAGTATGGCATAATTTGGTTTATTTTCATTTTCTCGGAAACTAGTAGGCCTAGAATTAAGATTTTTGGTTTAAAATGTTCGTAATGAATGCCTCTACAAATCTTGTTATGGTCAAAACCACGCCAGACTTACCGTTTTTGAGAAAAATATGTGCATCGCACAATAACATACATATTTTCAGCTAAAAGTATGGCATAATTTGGTTTATTTTCATTTTCTCGGAAACTAGTAGGCCTAGAATTAATATTTTTGGTTTAAAATGTTCGTAATGAATGCCTCTACAAATCTTGTTATGGTCAAAACCACGCCAGACTTACCGTTTTTGAGAAAAAATATGTGCATCGCACAATAACATACATATTTTTACATATTTTCAGCTAAAAGTATGGCATAATTTGGTTTATTTTCATTTTCTCGGAAACTAGTAGGCCTAGAATTAAGATTTTTGGTTTAAAATGTTCGTAATGAATGCCTCTACAAATCTTGTTATGGTCAAAACCACGCCAGACTTACCGTTTTTGAGAAAAAATATGTGCATCGCACAATAACATACATATTTTTACATATTTTCAGCTAAAAGTATGGCATAATTTGGTTTATTTTCATTTTCTCGGAAACTAGTAGGCCTAGAATTAAGTTTTTTGGTTTAAAATGTTCGTAATGAATGCCTCTACAAATCTTGTTATGATCAAAACCACGCCAGACTTACCGTTTTTGAGAAAAAATATGTGCATCGCACAATAACATACATATTTTCAGCTAAAAGTATGGCATAATTTGGTTTATTTTCATTTTCTCGGAAACTAGTAGGCCTAGAATTAAGATTTTTGGTTTAAAATGTTCGTAATGAATGCCTCTACAAATCTTATAATGGTCAAAACCCCGCCAGACTTACCGTTTTTGAGAAAAAAATATGTGCATCGCACAATAACATACATATTTTCAGCTAAAAGTATGGCATAATTTGGTTTATTTTCATTTTCTCGGAAACTAGTAGGCCTAGAATTAATATTTTTGGTTTAAAATGTTCGTAATGAATGCCTCTACAAATCTTGTTATGGTCAAAACCACGCCAGACTTACCGTTTTTGAGAAAAAATATGTGCATCGCACAATAACATACATATTTTTACATATTTTCAGCTAAAAGTATGGCATAATTTGGTTTATTTTCATTTTCTCGGAAACTAGTAGGCCTAGAATTAAGATTTTTGGTTTAAAATGTTCGTAATGAATGCCTCTACAAATCTTGTTATGGTCAAAACCACGCCAGACTTACCGTTTTTGAGAAAAAATATGTGCATCGCACAATAACATACATATTTTTACATATTTTCAGCTAAAAGTATGGCATAATTTGGTTTATTTTCATTTTCTCGGAAACTAGTAGGCCTAGAATTAAGATTTTTGGTTTAAAATGTTCGTAATGAATGCCTCTACAAATCTTGTTATGGTCAAAACCATGCCAGACTTACCGTTTTTGAGAAAAAATATGTGCATCGCACAATAACATACATATTTTCAGCTAAAAGTATGGCATAATTTGGTTTGTTTTCATTTTCTCGGAAACTAGTAGGCCTAGAATTAAGATTTTTGGTTTAAAATGTTCGTAATGAATGCCTCTACAAATCTTGTTATGGTCAAAACCACGCCAGACTTACCGTTTTTGAGAAAAAATATGTGCATCGCACAATAACATACATATTTTTACATATTTTCAGCTAAAAGTATGGCATAATTTGGTTTATTTTCATTTTCTCGGAAACTAGTAGGCCTAGAATTAAGATTTTTGGTTTAAAATGTTCGTAATGAATGCCTCTACAAATCTTGTTATGGTCAAAACCACGCCAGACTTACCGTTTTTGAGAAAAAATATGTGCATCGCACAATAACATACATATTTTTACATATTTTCAGCTAAAAGTATGGCATAATTTGGTTTATTTTCATTTTCTCGGAAACTAGTAGGCCTAGAATTAAGATTTTTGGTTTAAAATGTTCGTAATGAATGCCTCTACAAATCTTGTTATGGTCAAAACCACGCCAGACTTACCGTTTTTGAGAAAAAATATGTGCATCGCACAATAACATACATATTTTTACATATTTTCAGCTAAAAGTATGGCATAATTTGGTTTATTTTCATTTTCTCGGAAACTAGTAGGCCTAGAATTAAGATTTTTGGTTTAAAATGTTCGTAATGAATGCCTCTACAAATCTTGTTATGGTCAAAACCACGCCAGACTTACCGTTTTTGAGAAAAAATATGTGCATCGCACAATAACATACATATTTTTACATATTTTCAGCTAAAAGTATGGCATAATTTGGTTTATTTTCATTTTCTCGGAAACTAGTAGGCCTAGAATTAAGATTTTTGGTTTAAAATGTTCGTAATGAATGCCTCTACAAATCTTGTTATGGTCAAAACCACGCCAGACTTACCGTTTTTGAGAAAAAATATGTGCATCGCACAATAACATACATATTTTCAGCTAAAAGTATGGCATAATTTGGTTTATTTTCATTTTCTCGGAAACTAGTAGGCCTAGAATTAAGATTTTTGGTTTAAAATGTTCGTAATGAATGCCTCTACAAATCTTGTTATGGTCAAAACCACGCCAGACTTACCGTTTTTGAGAAAAAATATGTGCATCGCACAATAACATACATATTTTTACATATTTTCAGCTAAAAGTATGGCATAATTTGGTTTATTTTCATTTTCTCGGAAACTAGTAGGCCTAGAATTAAGATTTTTGGTTTAAAATGTTCGTAATGAATGCCTCTACAAATCTTGTTATGGTCAAAACCACGCCAGACTTACCGTTTTTGAGAAAAAATATGTGCATCGCACAATAACATACATATTTTCAGCTAAAAGTATGGCATAATTTGGTTTATTTTCATTTTCTCGGAAACTAGTAGGTCTAGAATTAAGATTTTTGGTTTAAAATGTTCGTAATGAATGCCTCTACAAATCTTGTTATGGTCAAAACCACGCCAGACTTACCGTTTTTAAGAAAAAATATGTGCATCGCACAATAACATACATATTTTTACATATTTTCAGCTAAAAGTATGGCATAATTTGGTTTATTTTCATTTTCTCGGAAACTAGTAGGCCTAGAATTAAGATTTTTGGTTTAAAATGTTCGTAATGAATGCCTCTAGTAGGCCTAGAATTAAGATTTTTGGTTTAAAATGTTCGTAATGAATGCCTCTACAAATCTTGTTATGGTCAAAACCACGCCAGACTTACCGTTTTTGAGAAAAAATATGTGCATCGCACAATAACATACATATTTTCAGCTAAAAGTATGGCATAATTTGGTTTATTTTCATTTTCTCGGAAACTAGTAGGCCTAGAATTAAGATTTTTGGTTTAAAATGTTCGTAATGAATGCCTCTACAAATCTTGTTATGGTCAAAACCACGCCAGACTTACCGTTTTTGAGAAAAAATATGTGCATCGCACAATAACATACATATTTTCAGCTAAAAGTATGGCATAATTTGGTTTGTTTTCATTTTCTCGGAAACTAGTAGGCCTAGAATTAAGATTTTTGGTTTAAAATGTTCGTAATGAATGCCTCTACAAATCTTGTTATGGTCAAAACCACGCCAGACTTACCGTTTTTGAGAAAAAATATGTGCATCGCACAATAACATACATATTTTCAGCTAAAAGTATGGCATAATTTGGTTTATTTTCATTTTCTCGGAAACTAGTAGGCCTAGAATTAAGATTTTTGGTTTAAAATGTTCGTAATGAATGCCTCTACAAATCTTGTTATGGTCAAAACCACGCCAGACTTACCGTTTTTGAGAAAAAATATGTGCATCGCACAATAACATACATATTTTCAGCTAAAAGTATGGCATAATTTGGTTTATTTTCATTTTCTCGGAAACTAGTAGGCCTAGAATTAAGATTTTTGGTTTAAAATGTTCGTAATGAATGCCTCTACAAATCTTGTTATGGTCAAAACCACGCCAGACTTACCGTTTTTGAGAAAAAATATGTGCATCGCACAATAACATACATATTTTCAGCTAAAAGTATGGCATAATTTGGTTTGTTTTCATTTTCTCGGAAACTAGTAGGCCTAGAATTAAGATTTTTGGTTTAAAATGTTCGTAATGAATGCCTCTACAAATCTTGTTATGGTCAAAACCACGCCAGACTTACCGTTTTTGAGAAAAAATATGTGCATCGCACAATAACATACATATTTTCAGCTAAAAGTATGGCATAATTTGGTTTATTTTCATTTTCTCGGAAACTAGTAGGCCTAGAATTAAGATTTTTGGTTTAAAATGTTCGTAATGAATGCCTCTACAAATCTTGTTATGGTCAAAACCACGCCAGACTTACCGTTTTTGAGAAAAAATATGTGCATCGCACAATAACATACATATTTTCAGCTAAAAGTATGGCATAATTTGGTTTATTTTCATTTTCTCGGAAACTAGTAGGCCTAGAATTAAGATTTTTGGTTTAAAATGTTCGTAATGAATGCCTCTACAAATGGTCAAAACCACGCCAGACTTACCGTTTTTGAGAAAAAATATGTGCATCGCACAATAACATACATATTTTTACATATTTTCAGCTAAAAGTATGGCATAATTTGGTTTATTTTCATTTTCTCGGAAACTAGTAGGCCTAGAATTAAGATTTTTGGTTTAAAATGTTCGTAATGAATGCCTCTACAAATCTTGTTATGGTCAAAACCACGCCAGACTTACCGTTTTTGAAAAAAAGTATGTGCATCGCACAATAACATACATATTTTCAGCTAAAAGTATGGCATACTAGTAGGCCTAGAATTAAGATTTTTGGTTTAAAATGTTCGTAATGAATGCCTCTACAAATCTTGTTATGGTCAAAACCACGCCAGACTTACCGTTTTTGAGAAAAAATATGTGCATCGCACAATAACATACATATTTTTACATATTTTCAGCTAAAAGTATGGCATAATTTGGTTTATTTTCATTTTCTCGGAAACTAGTAGGCCTAGAATTAAGATTTTTGGTTTAAAATGTTCGTAATGAATGCCTCTACAAATCTTGTTATAGTCAAAACCACGCCAGACTTACCGTTTTTGAGAAAAAATATGTGCATCGCACAATAACATACATATTTTCAGCTAAAAGTATGGCATAATTTGGTTTATTTTCATTTTCTCGGAAACTAGTAGGCCTAGAATTAAGATTTTTGGTTTAAAATGTTCGTAATGAATGCCTCTACAAATCTTGTTATGGTCAAAACCACGCCAGACTTACCGTTTTTGAGAAAAAATATGTGCATCGCACAATAACATACATATTTTCAGCTAAAAGTATGGCATAATTTGGTTTATTTTCATTTTCTCGGAAACTAGTAGGCCTAGAATTAAGATTTTTGGTTTAAAATGTTCGTAATGAATGCCTCTACAAATCTTGTTATGGTCAAAACCACGCCAGACTTACCGTTTTTGAGAAAAAATATGTGCATCGCACAATAACATACATATTTTCAGCTAAAAGTATGGCATAATTTGGTTTATTTTCATTTTCTCGGAAACTAGTAGGCCTAGAATTAAGATTTTTGGTTTAAAATGTTCGTAATGAATGCCTCTACAAATCTTGTTATGGTCAAAACCACGCCAGACTTACCGTTTTTGAGAAAAAATATGTGCATCGCACAATAACATACATATTTTCAGCTAAAAGTATGGCATAATTTGGTTTATTTTCATTTTCTCGGAAACTAGTAGGCCTAGAATTAAGATTTTTGGTTTAAAATGTTCGTAATGAATGCCTCTACAAATCTTGTTATGGTCAAAACCACGCCAGACTTACCGTTTTTGAGAAAAAATATGTGCATCGCACAATAACATACATATTTTTACATATTTTCAGCTAAAAGTATGGCATAATTTGGTTTATTTTCATTTTCTCGGAAACTAGTAGGCCTAGAATTAAGACTTTTGGTTTAAAATGTTCGTAATGAATGCCTCTACAAATCTTGTTATGGTCAAAACCACGCCA
The DNA here is from genome assembly GCA_930367185.1 of Myathropa florea. Taxonomy (NCBI): domain Eukaryota; kingdom Metazoa; phylum Arthropoda; class Insecta; order Diptera; family Syrphidae; genus Myathropa; species Myathropa florea. The sequence continues at coordinate 112,232,915 of OV884002.1, forward strand.
GACTTACCGTTTTTGAGAAAAAATATGTGCATCGCACAATAACATACATATTTTCAGCTAAAAGTATGGCATAATTTGGTTTATTTTCATTTTCTCGGAAACTAGTAGGCCTAGAATTAAGATTTTTGGTTTAAAATGTTCGTAATGAATGCCTCTACAAATCTTGTTATGGTCAAAACCACGCCAGACTTACCGTTTTTGAGAAAAAATATGTGCATCCCACAATAACATACATATTTTCAGCTAAAAGTATGGCATAATTTGGTTTATTTTCATTTTCTCGGAAACTAGTAGGCCTAGAATTAAGATTTTTGGTTTAAAATGTTCGTAATGAATGCCTCTACAAATCTTGTTATGGTCAAAACCACGCCAGACTTACCGTTTTTGAGAAAAAATATGTGCATCGCACAATAACATACATATTTTCAGCTAAAAGTATGGCATAATTTGGTTTATTTTCATTTTCTCGGAAACTAGTAGGCCTAGAATTAAGATTTTTGGTTTAAAATGTTCGTAATGAATGCCTCTACAAATCTTGTTATGGTCAAAACCACGCCAGACTTACTGTTTTTGAGAAAAAATATGTGCATCGCACAATAACATACATATTTTTACATATTTTCAGCTAAAAGTATGGCATAATTTGGTTTATTTTCATTTTCTCGGAAACTAGTAGGCCTAGAATTAAGACTTTTGGTTTAAAATGTTCGTAATGAATGCCTCTACAAATCTTGTTATGGTCAAAACCACGCCAGACTTACCGTTTTTGAGAAAAAATATGTGCATCGCACAATAACATACATATTTTCAGCTAAAAGTATGGCATAATTTGGTTTATTTTCATTTTCTCGGAAACTAGTAGGCCTAGAATTAAGATTTTTGGTTTAAAATGTTCGTAATGAATGCCTCTACAAATCTTGTTATGGTCAAAACCACGCCAGACTTACCGTTTTTGAGAAAAAATATGTGCATCCCACAATAACATGCATATTTTTACATATTTTCAGCTAAAAGTATGGCATAATTTGGTTTATTTTCATTTTCTCGGAAACTAGTAGGCCTAGAATTAAGATTTTTGGTTTAAAATGTTCGTAATGAATGCCTCTACAAATCTTGTTATGGTCAAAACCACGCCAGACTTACCGTTTTTGAGAAAAAATATGTGCATCGCACAATAACATACATATTTTTACATATTTTCAGCTAAAAGTATGGCATAATTTGGTTTATTTTCATTTTCTCGGAAACTAGTAGGCCTAGAATTAAGATTTTTGGTTTAAAATGTTCGTAATGAATGCCTCTACAAATCTTGTTATGGTCAAAACCACGCCAGACTTACCGTTTTTGAGAAAAAATATGTGCATCGCACAATAACATACATATTTTTACATATTTTCAGCTAAAAGTATGGCATAATTTGGTTTATTTTCATTTTCTCGGAAACTAGTAGGCCTAGAATTAAGATTTTTGGTTTAAAATGTTCGTAATGAATACCTCTACAAATCTTGTTATGGTCAAAACCACGCCAGACTTACCGTTTTTGAGAAAAAATATGTGCATCGCACAATAACATACATATTTTTACATATTTTCAGCTAAAAGTATCCCATAATTTGGTTTATTTTCATTTTCTCGGAAACTAGTAGGCCTAGAATTAAGATTTTTGGTTTAAAATGTTCGTAATGAATGCCTCTACAAATCTTGTTATGGTCAAAACCACGCCAGACTTACCGTTTTTGAGAAAAAATATGTGCATCGCACAATAACATACATATTTTCAGCTAAAAGTATGGCATAATTTGGTTTATTTTCATTTTCTCGGAAACTAGTAGGCCTAGAATTAAGATTTTTGGTTTAAAATGTTCGTAATGAATGCCTCTACAAATCTTGTTATGGTCAAAACCACGCCAGACTTACCGTTTTTGAGAAAAAATATGTGCATCGCACAATAACATACATATTTTCAGCTAAAAGTATGGCATAATTTGGTTTATTTTCATTTTCTCGGAAACTAGTAGGCCTAGAATTAAGATTTTTGGTTTAAAATGTTCGTAATGAATGCCTCTACAAATCTTGTTATGGTCAAAACCACGCCAGATTTACCGTTTTTGAGAAAAAATATGTGCATCGCACAATAACATACATATTTTCAGCTAAAAGTATGGCATAATTTGGTTTATTTTCATTTTCTCGGAAACTAGTAGGCCTAGAATTAAGATTTTTGGTTTAAAATGTTCGTAATGAATGCCTCTACAAATCTTGTTATGGTCAAAACCACGCCAGACTTACCGTTTTTGAGAAAAAATATGTGCATCGCACAATAACATACATATTTTCAGCTAAAAGTATGGCATAATTTAGTTTATTTTCATTTTCTCGGAAACTAGTAGGCCTAGAATTAAGATTTTTGGTTTAAAATGTTCGTAATGAATGCCTCTACAAATCTTGTTATGGTCAAAACCACGCCAGACTTACCGTTTTTGAGAAAAAATATGTGCATCGCACAATAACATACATATTTTCAGCTAAAAGTATGGCATAATTTGGTTTATTTTCATTTTCTCGGAAACTAGTAGGCCTAGAATTAAGATTTTTGGTTTAAAATGTTCGTAATGAATGCCTCTACAAATCTTGTTATGGTCAAAACAACGCCAGACTTACCGTTTTTGAGAAAAAATATGTGCATCGCACAATAACATACATATTTTTACATATTTTCAGCTAAAAGTATGGCATAATTTGGTTTATTTTCATTTTCTCGGAAACTAGTAGGCCTAGAATTAAGATTTTTGGTTTAAAATGTTCGTAATGAATGCCTCTACAAATCTTGTTATGGTCAAAACCACGCCAGACTTACCGTTTTTGAGAAAAAATATGTGCATCGCACAATAACATACATATTTTCAGCTAAAAGTATGGCATAATTTGGTTTATTTTCATTTTCTCGGAAACTAGTAGGCCTAGAATTAAGATTTTTGGTTTAAAATGTTCGTAATGAATGCCTCTACAAATCTTGTTATGGTCAAAACCACGCCAGACTTACCGTTTTTGAGAAAAAATATGTGCATCGCACAATAACATACATATTTTCAGCTAAAAGTATGGCATAATTTGGTTTATTTTCATTTTCTCGGAAACTAGTAGGCCTAGAATTAAGATTTTTGGTTTAAAATGTTCGTAATGAATGCCTCTACAAATCTTGTTATGGTCAAAACCACGCCAGACTTACCGTTTTTGAGAAAAAATATGTGCATCGCACAATAACATACATATTTTCAGCTAAAAGTATGGCATAATTTGGTTTATTTTTATTTTCTCGGAAACTAGTAGGCCTAGAATTAAGATTTTTGGTTTAAAATGTTCGTAATGAATGCCTCTACAAATCTTGTTATGGTCAAAACCACGCCAGACTTACCGTTTTTGAGAAAAAATATGTGCATCGCACAATAACATACATATTTTCAGCTAAAAGTATGGCATAATTTGGTTTATTTTCATTTTCTCGGAAACTGGTAGGCCTAGAATTAAGATTTTTGGTTTAAAATGTTCGTAATGAATGCCTCTACAAATCTTGTTATGGTCAAAACCACGCCAGACTTACCGTTTTTGAGAAAAAATATGTGCATCGCACAATAACATACATATTTTTACATATTTTCAGCTAAAAGTATGGCATAATTTGGTTTATTTTCATTTTCTCGGAAACTAGTAGGCCTAGAATTAAGATTTTTGGTTTAAAATGTTCGTAATGAATGCCTCTACAAATCTTGTTATGGTCAAAACCACGCCAGACTTACCGTTTTTGAGAAAAAATATGTGCATCGCACAATAACATACATATTTTTACATATTTTCAGCTAAAAGTATGGCATAATTTGGTTTATTTTCATTTTCTCGGAAACTAGTAGGCCTAGAATTAAGATTTTTGGTTTAAAATGTTCGTAATGAATGCCTCTACAAATCTTGTTATGGTCAAAACCACGCCAGACTTACCGTTTTTGAGAAAAAATATGTGCATCGCACAATAACATACATATTTTTACATATTTTCAGCTAAAAGTATCCCATAATTTGGTTTATTTTCATTTTCTCGGAAACTAGTAGGCCTAGAATTAAGATTTTTGGTTTAAAATGTTCGTAATGAATGCCTCTACAAATCTTGTTATGGTCAAAACCACGCCAGACTTACCGTTTTTGAGAAAAAATATGTGCATCGCACAATAACATACATATTCTCAGCTAAAAGTATGGCATAATTTGGTTTATTTTCATTTTCTCGGAAACTAGTAGGCCTAGAATTAAGATTTTTGGTTTAAAATGTTCGTAATGAATGCCTCTACAAATCTTGTTATGGTCAAAACCACGCCAGACTTACCGTTTTTGAGAAAAAATATGTGCATCGCACAATAACATACATATTTTCAGCTAAAAGTATGGCATAATTTGGTTTATTTTCATTTTCTCGGAAACTAGTAGGCCTAGAATTAAGATTTTTGGTTTAAAATGTTCGTAATGAATGCCTCTACAAATCTTGTTATGGTCAAAACCACGCCAGACTTACCGTTTTTGAGAAAAAATATGTGCATCGCACAATAACATACATATTTTCAGCTAAAAGTATGGCATAATTTGGTTTATTTTCATTTTCTCGGAAACTAGTAGGCCTAGAATTAAGATTTTTGGTTTAAAATGTTCGTAATGAATGCCTCTACAAATCTTGTTATGGTCAAAACCACGCCAGACTTACCGTTTTTGAGAAAAAATATGTGCATCGCACAATAACATACATATTTTCAGCTAAAAGTATTAAATAATTTGGTTTATTTTCATTTTCTCGGAAACTAGTAGGCCTGGAATTAAGATTTTTGGTTTAAAATGTTCGTAATGAATGCCTCTACAAATCTTGTTATGGTCAAAACCACGCCAGACTTACCGTTTTTGAGAAAAAATATGTGCATCGCACAATAACATACATATTTTCAGCTAAAAGTATGGCATAATTTGGTTTATTTTCATTTTCTCGGAAACTAGTAGGCCTAGAATTAAGATTTTTGGTTTAAAATAACAATAACATACATATTTTCAGCTAAAAGTATGGCATAATTTGGTTTATTTTCATTTTCTCGGAAACTAGTAGGCCTAGAATTAAGATTTTTGGTTTAAAATGTTCGTAATGAATGCCTCTACAAATCTTGTTATGGTCAAAACCACGCCAGACTTACCGTTTTTGAGAAAAAATATGTGCATCGCACAATAACACATATTTTCAGCTAAAAGTATGTCATAATTTGGTTTATTTTCATTTTCTCGGAAACTAGTAGGCCTAGAATTGAGATTTTTGGTTTAAAATGTTCGTAATGAATGCCTCTACAAATCTTGTTATGGTCAAAACCACGCCAGACTTACCGTTTTTGAGAAAAAATATGTGCATCGCACAATAACATACATATTTTCAGCTAAAAGTATGGCATAATTTGGTTTATTTTCATTTTCTCGGAAACTAGTAGGCCTAGAATTAAGATTTTTGGTTTAAAATGTTCGTAATGAATGCCTCTACAAATATTGTTATGGTCAAAACAACGCCAGACTTACCGTTTTTGAGAAAAAATATGTGCATCGCACAATAACATACATATTTTTACATATTTTCAGCTAAAAGTATGGCATAATTTGGTTTATTTTCATTTTCTCGGAAACTAGTAGGCCTAGAATTAAGATTTTTGGTTTAAAATGTTCGTAATGAATGCCTCTACAAATCTTGTTATGGTCAAAACCACGCCAGACTTACCGTTTTTGAGAAAAAATATGTGCATCGCACAATAACATACATATTTTTACATATTTTCAGCTAAAAGTATGGCATAATTTGGTTTATTTTCATTTTCTCGGAAACTAGTAGGCCTAGAATTAAGATTTTTGGTTTAAAATATTCGTAATGAATGCCTCTACAAATCTTGTTATGGTCAAAACCACGCCAGACTTACCGTTTTTGAGAAAAAATATGTGCATCGCACAATAACATACATATTTTTAGCTAAAAGTATGGCATAATTTGGTTTATTTTCATTTTCTCAGAAACTAGTAGGCCTAGAATTAAGATTTTTGGTTTAAAATGTTCGTAATGAATGCCTCTACAAATCTTGTTATGGTCAAAACCACGCCAGACTTACCGTTTTTGAGAAAAAATATGTGCATCGCACAATAACATACATATTTTTACATATTTTCAGCTAAAAGTATGGCATAATTTGGTTTATTTTCATTTTCTCGGAAACTAGTAGGCCTAGAATTAAGATTTGTGGTTTAAAATGTTCGTAATGAATGCCTCTACAAATCTTGTTATGGTCAAAACCACGCCAGACTTACCGTTTTTGAGAAAAAATATGTGCATCGCACAATAACATACATATTTTCAGCTAAAAGTATGGCATAATTTGGTTTATTTTCATTTTCTCGGAAACTAGTAGGCCTAGAATTAAGATTTTTGGTTTAAAATGTTCGTAATGAATGCCTCTACAAATCTTGTTATGGTCAAAACCACGCCAGACTTACCGTTTTTGAGAAAAAATATGTGCATCGCACAATAACATACATATTTTTACATATATATAATTTGGTTTATTTTCATTTTCTCGGAAACTAGTAGGCCTAGAATTAAGATTATTGGTTTAAAATGTTCGTAATGAATGCCTCTACAAATCTTGTTATGGTCAAAACCACGCCAGACTTACCGTTTTTGAGAAAAAATATGTGCATCGCACAATAACATACATATTTTCAGCTAAAAGTATGGCATAATTTGGTTTATTTTCATTTTCTCGGAAACTAGTAGGCCTAGAATTAAGATTTTTGGTTTAAAATGTTCGTAATGAATGCCTCTACAAATCTTGTTATGGTCAAAACCACGCCAGACTTACCGTTTTTGAGAAAAAATATGTGCATCGCACAATAACATACATATTTTCAGCTAAAAGTATGGCATAATTTGGTTTATTTTCATTTTCTCGGAAACTAGTAGGCCTAGAATTAAGATTTTTGGTTTAAAATGTTCGTAATGAATGCCTCTACAAATCTTGTTATGGTCAAAACCACGCCAGACTTACCGTTTTTGAGAAAAAATATGTGCATCGCACAATAACATACATATTTTTACATATTTTCAGCTAAAAGTATGGCATAATTTGGTTTATTTTCATTTTCTCGGAAACTAGTAGGCCTAGAATTAAGATTTTTGGTTTAAAATGTTCGTAATGAATGCCTCTACAAATCTTGTTATGGTCAAAACCACGCCAGACTTACCGTTTTTGAGAAAAAATATGTGCATCGCACAATAACATACATATTTTTACATATTTTCAGCTAAAAGTATCCCATAATTTGGTTTATTTTCATTTTCTCGGAAACTAGTAGGCCTAGAATTAAGATTTTTGGTTTAAAATGTTCGTAATGGATGCCTCTACAAATCTTGTTATGGTCAAAACCACGCCAGACTTACCGTTTTTGAGAAAAAATATGTGCATTGCACAATAACATACATATTTTCAGCTAAAAGTATGGCATAATTTGGTTTATTTTCATTTTCTCGGAAACTAGTAGGCCTAGAATTAAGATTTTTGGTTTAAAATGTTCGTAATGAATGCCTCTACAAATCTTGTTATGGTCAAAACCACGCCAGACTTACCGTTTTTGAGAAAAAATATGTGCATCGCACAATAACATACATATTTTTACATATTTTCAGCTAAAAGTATGGCATAATTTGGTTTATTTTCATTTTCTCGGAAACTAGTAGGCCTAGAATTAAGATTTTTGGTTTAAAATGTTCGTAATGAATGCCTCTACAAATCTTGTTATGGTCAAAACCACGCCAGACTTACCGTTTTTGAGAAAAAATATGTGCATCGCACAATAACATACATATTTTCAGCTAAAAGTATGGCATAATTTGGTTTATTTTCATTTTCTCGGAAACTAGTAGGCCTAGAATAAAGATTTTTGGTTTAAAATGTTCGTAATGAATGCCTCTACAAATCTTGTTATGGTCAAAACCACGCCAGACTTACCGTTTTTGAGAAAAAATATGTGCATCGCACAATAACATACATATTTTTACATATTTTCAGCTAAAAGTATGGCATAATTTGGTTTATTTTCATTTTCTCGGAAACTAGTAGGCCTAGAATTAAGATTTTTGGTTTAAAATGTTCGTAATGAATGCCTCTACAAATCTTGTTATGGTCAAAACCACGCCAGACTTACCGTTTTTGAGAAAAAATATGTGCATCGCACAATAACATACATATTTTCAGCTAAAAGTATGGCATAATTTGGTTTATTTTCATTAGAATTAAGATTTTTGGTTTAAAATGTTCGTAATGAATGCCTCTACAAATCTTGTTATGGTCAAAACCACGCCAGACTTACCGTTTTTGAGAAAAAATATGTGCATCGCACAATAACATACATATTTTCAGCTAAAAGTATGGCATAATTTGGTTTATTTTCATTTTCTCAGAAACTAGTAGGCCTAGAATTAAGATTTTTGGTTTAAAATGTTCGTAATGAATGCCTCTACAAATCTTGTTATGGTCAAAACCACGCCAGACTTACCGTTTTTGAGAAAAAATATGTGCATCGCACAATAACATACATATTTTCAGCTAAAAGTATGGCATAATTTGGTTTATTTTCATTTTCTCGGAAACTAGTAGGCCTAGAATTAAGATTTTTGGTTTAAAATGTTCGTAATGAATGCCTCTACAAATCTTGTTATGGTCAAAACCACGCCAGACTTACCGTTTTTGAGAAAAAATATGTGCATCGCACAATAACATACATATTTTTACATATTTTCAGCTAAAAGTATGGCATAATTTGGTTTATTTTCATTTTCTCGGAAACTAGTAGGCCTAGAATTAAGATTTTTGGTTTAAAATGTTTGTAATGAATGCCTCTACAAATCTTGTTATGGTCAAAACCACGCCAGACTTACCGTTTTTGAGAAAAAATATGTGCATCGCACAATAACATACATATTTTCAGCTAAAAGTATGGCATAATTTGGTTTATTTTCATTAGAATTAAGATTTTTGGTTTAAAATGTTCGTAATGAATGCCTCTACAAATCTTGTTATGGTCAAAACCACGCCAGACTTACCGTTTTTGAGAAAAAATATGTGCATCGCACAATAACATACATATTTTCAGCTAAAAGTATGGCATAATTTGGTTTATTTTCATTTTCTCGGAAACTAGTAGGCCTAGAATTAAGATTTTTGGTTTAAAATGTTCGTAATGAATGCCTCTACAAATCTTGTTATGGTCAAAACCACGCCAGACTTACCGTTTTTGAGAAAAAATATGTGCATCGCACAATAACATACATATTTTCAGCTAAAAGTATGGCATAATTTGGTTTATTTTCATTTTCTCGGAAACTAGTAGGCCTAGAATTAAGATTTTTGGTTTAAAATGTTCGTAATGAATGCCTCTACAAATCTTGTTATGGTCAAAACCACGCCAGACTTACCGTTTTTGAGAAAAAATATGTGCATCGCACAATAACATACATATTTTTACATATTTTCAGCTAAAAGTATGGCATAATTTGGTTTATTTTCATTTTCTCGGAAACTAGTAGGCCTAGAATTAAGATTTTTGGTTTAAAATGTTCGTAATGAATGCCTCTACAAATCTTGTTATGGTCAAAACCACGCCAGACTTACCGTTTTTGAGAAAAAATATGTGCATCGCACAATAACATACATATTTTTACATATTTTCAGCTAAAAGTATGGCATAATTTGGTTTATTTTCATTTTCTCGGAAACTAGTAGGCCTAGAATTAAGATTTTTGGTTTAAAATGTTCGTAATGAATGCCTCTACAAATCTTGTTATGGTCAAAACCACGCCAGACTTACCGTTTTTGAGAAAAAATATGTGCATCGCACAATAACATACATATTTTTACATATTTTCAGCTAAAAGTATGGCATAATTTGGTTTATTTTCATTTTCTCGGAAACTAGTAGGCCTAGAATTAAGATTTTTGGTTTAAAATGTTCGTAATGAATGCCTCTACAAATCTTGTTATGGTCAAAACCACGCCAGACTTACCGTTTTTGAGAAAAAATATGTGCATCGCACAATAACATACATATTTTCAGCTAAAAGTATGGCATAATTTGGTTTATTTTCATTTTCTCGGAAACTAGTAGGCCTAGAATTAAGATTTTTGGTTTAAAATGTTCGTAATGAATGCCTCTACAAATCTTGTTATGGTCAAAACCACGCCAGACTTACCGTTTTTGAGAAAAAATATGTGCATCGCACAATAACATACATATTTTCAGCTAAAAGTATGGCATAATTTGGTTTATTTTCATTTTCTCGGAAACTAGTAGGCCTAGAATTAAGATTTTTGGTTTAAAATGTTCGTAATGAATGCCTCTACAAATCTTGTTATGGTCAAAACCACGCCAGACTTACCGTTTTTGAGAAAAAATATGTGCATCGCACAATAACATACATATTTTCAGCTAAAAGTATGGCATAATTTGGTTTATTTTCATTTTCTCGGAAACTAGTAGGCCTAGAATTAAGATTTTTGGTTTAAAATGTTCGTAATGAATGCCTCTACAAATCTTGTTATGGTCAAAACCACACCAGACTTACCGTTTTTGAGAAAAAATATGTGCATCGCACAATAACATACATATTTTCAGCTAAAAGTATGGCATAATTTGGTTTATTTTCATTTTCTCGGAAACTAGTAGGCCTAGAATTAAGATTTTTGGTTTAAAATGTTCGTAATGAATGCCTCTACAAATCTTGTTATGGTCAAAACCACGCCAGACTTACCGTTTTTGAGAAAAAATATGTGCATCGCACAATAACATACATATTTTTACATATTTTCAGCTAAAAGTATGGCATAATTTGGTTTATTTTCATTTTCTCGGAAACTAGTAGGCCTAGAATTAAGATTTTTGGTTTAAAATGTTCGTAATGAATGCCTCTACAAATCTTGTTATGGTCAAAACCACGCCAGACTTACCGTTTTTGAGAAAAAATATGTGCATCGCACAATAACATACATATTTTCAGCTAAAAGTATGGCATAATTTGGTTTATTTTCATTTTCTCGGAAACTAGTAGGCCTAGAATTAAGATTTTTGGTTTAAAATGTTCGTAATGAATGCCTCTACAAATCTTGTTATGGTCAAAACCACGCCAGACTTACCGTTTTTGAGAAAAAATATGTGCATCGCACAATAACATACATATTTTCAGCTAAAAGTATGGTATAATTTGGTTTATTTTCATTTTCTCGGAAACTAGTAGGCCTAGAATTAAGATTTTTGGTTTAAAATGTTCGTAATGAATGCCTCTACAAATCTTGTTATGGTCAAAACCACGCCAGACTTACCGTTTTTGAGAAAAAATATGTGCATCGCACAATAACATACATATTTTTACATATTTTCAGCTAAAAGTATGGCATAATTTGGTTTATTTTCATTTTCTCGGAAACTAGTAGGCCTAGAATTAAGATTTTTGGTTTAAAATGTTCGTAATGAATGCCTCTACAAATCTTGTTATGGTCAAAACCACGCCAGACTTACCGTTTTTGAGAAAAAATATGTGCATCACACAATAACATACATATTTTCAGCTAAAAGTATGGCATAATTTGGTTTATTTTCATTTTCTCGGAAACTAGTAGGCCTAGAATTAAGATTTTTGGTTTAAAATGTTCGTAATGAATGCCTCTACAAATCTTGTTATGGTCAAAACCACGCCAGACTTACCGTTTTTGAGAAAAAATATGTGCATCGCACAATAACATACATATTTTTACATATTTTCAGCTAAAAGTATGGCATAATTTGGTTTATTTTCATTTTCTCGGAAACTAGTAGGCCTAGAATTAAGATTTTTGGTTTAAAATGTTCGTAATGAATGCCTCTACAAATCTTGTTATGGTCAAAACCACGCCAGACTTACCGTTTTTGAGAAAAAATATGTGCATCGCACAATAACATACATATTTTCAGCTAAAAGTATGGCATAATTTGGTTTATTTTCATTTTCTCGGAAACTAGTAGGCCTAGAATTAAGATTTTTGGTTTAAAATGTTCGTAATGAATGCCTCTACAAATCTTGTTATGGTCAAAACCACGCCAGACTTACCGTTTTTGAGAAAAAATATGTGCATCGCACAATAACATACATATTTTTACATATTTTCAGCTAAAAGTATGGCATAATTTGGTTTATTTTCATTTTCTCGGAAACTAGTAGGCCTAGAATTAAGATTTTTGGTTTAAAATGTTCGTAATGAATGCCTCTACAAATCTTTTTATGGTCAAAACCACGCCAGACTTACCGTTTTTGAGAAAAAATATGTGCATCGCACAATAACATACATATTTTCAGCTAAAAGTATGGCATAATTTGGTTTATTTTCATTTTCTCGGAAACTAGTAGGCCTAGAATTAAGATTTTTGGTTTAAAATGTTCGTAATGAATGCCTCTACAAATCTTGTTATGGTCAAAACCACGCCAGACTTACCGTTTTTGAGAAAAAATATGTGCATCGCACAATAACATACATATTTTCAGCTAAAAGTATGGTATAATTTGGTTTATTTTCATTTTCTCGGAAACTAGTAGGCCTAGAATTAAGATTTTTGGTTTAAAATGTTCGTAATGAATGCCTCTACAAATCTTGTTATGGTCAAAACCACGCCAGACTTACCGTTTTTGAGAAAAAATATGTGCATCGCACAATAACATACATATTTTTACATATTTTCAGCTAAAAGTATGGCATAATTTGGTTTATTTTCATTTTCTCGGAAACTAGTAGGCCTAGAATTAAGATTTTTGGTTTAAAATGTTCGTAATGAATGCCTCTACAAATCTTGTTATGGTCAAAACCACGCCAGACTTACCGTTTTTGAGAAAAAATATGTGCATCGCACAATAACATACATATTTTCAGCTAAAAGTATGGCATAATTTGGTTTATTTTCATTTTCTCGGAAACTAGTAGGCCTAGAATTAAGATTTTTGGTTTAAAATGTTCGTAATGAATGCCTCTACAAATCTTGTTATGGTCAAAACCACGCCAGACTTACCGTTTTTGAGAAAAAATATGTGCATCGCACAATAACATACATATTTTTACATATTTTCAGCTAAAAGTATGGCATAATTTGGTTTATTTTCATTTTCTCGGAAACTAGTAGGCCTAGAATTAAGATTTTTGGTTTAAAATGTTCGTAATGAATGCCTCTACAAATCTTGTTATGGTCAAAACCACGCCAGACTTACCGTTTTTGAGAAAAAATATGTGCATCGCACAATAACATACATATTTTTACATATTTTCAGCTAAAAGTATGGCATAATTTGGTTTATTTTCATTTTCTCGGAAACTAGTAGGCCTAGAATTAAGATTTTTGGTTTAAAATGTTCGTAATGAATGCCTCTACAAATCTTGTTATGGTCAAAACCACGCCAGACTTACCGTTTTTGAGAAAAAATATGTGCATCGCACAATAACATACATATTTTCAGCTAAAAGTATGGCATAATTTGGTTTATTTTCATTTTCTCGGAAACTAGTAGGCCTAGAATTAAGATTTTTGGTTTAAAATGTTCGTAATGAATGCCTCTACAAATCTTGTTATGGTCAAAACCACACCAGACTTACCGTTTTTGAGAAAAAATATGTGCATCGCACAATAACATACATATTTTTACATATTTTCAGCTAAAAGTATGGCATAATTTGGTTTATTTTCATTTTCTCGGAAACTAGTAGGCCTAGAATTAAGATTTTTGGTTTAAAATGTTCGTAATGAATGCCTCTACAAATCTTGTTATGGTCAAAACCACGCCAGACTTACCGTTTTTGAGAAAAAATATGTGCATCGCACAATAACATACATATTTTTACATATTTTCAGCTAAAAGTATGGCATAATTTGGTTTATTTTCATTTTCTCGGAAACTAGTAGGCCTAGAATTAAGATTTTTGGTTTAAAATGTTCGTAATGAATGCCTCTACAAATCTTGTTATGGTCAAAACCACGCCAGACTTACCGTTTTTGAGAAAAAATATGTGCATCGCACAATAACATACATATTTTCAGCTAAAAGTATGGCATAATTTATTTCATTTTTATTTTCTCGGAAACTAGTAGGCCTAGAATTAAGATTTTTGGTTTAAAATGTTCGTAATGAATGCCTCTACAAATCTTGTTATGGTCAAAACCACGCCAGACTTACCGTTTTTGACAAAAAATATGTGCATCGCACAATAACATACATATTTTCAGCTAAAAGTATGGCATAATTTGGTTTATTTTCATTTTCTCGGAAACTAGTAGGCCTAGAATTAAGATTTTTGGTTTAAAATGTTCGTAATGAATGCCTCTACAAATCTTGTTATGGTCAAAACCACGCCAGACTTACCGTTTTTGAGAAAAAATATGTGCATCGCACAATAACATACATATTTTTACATATTTTCAGCTAAAAGTATGGCATAATTTGGTTTATTTTCATTTTCTCGGAAACTAGTAGGCCTAGAATTAAGATTTTTGGTTTAAAATGTTCGTAATGAATGCCTCTACAAATCTTGTTATGGTCAAAACCACGCCAGACTTACCGTTTTTGAGAAAAAATATGTGCATCGCACAATAACATACATATTTTCAGCTAAAAGTATGGCATAATTTGGTTTATTTTCATTTTCTCGGAAACTAGTAGGCCTAGAATTAAGATTTTTGGTTTAAAATGTTCGTAATGAATGCCTCTACAAATCTTGTTATGGTCAAAACCACACCAGACTTACCGTTTTTGAGAAAAAATATGTGCATCGCACAATAACATACATATTTTTACATATTTTCAGCTAAAAGTATGGCATAATTTGGTTTATTTTCATTTTCTCGGAAACTAGTAGGCCTAGAATTAAGATTTTTGGTTTAAAATGTTCGTAATGAATGCCTCTACAAATCTTGTTATGGTCAAAACCACGCCAGACTTACCGTTTTTGAGAAAAAATATGTGCATCGCACAATAACATACATATTTTTACATATTTTCAGCTAAAAGTATGGCATAATTTGGTTTATTTTCATTTTCTCGGAAACTAGTAGGCCTAGAATTAAGATTTTTGGTTTAAAATGTTCGTAATGAATGCCTCTACAAATCTTGTTATGGTCAAAACCACGCCAGACTTACCGTTTTTGAGAAAAAATATGTGCATCGCACAATAACATACATATTTTCAGCTAAAAGTATGGCATAATTTATTTCATTTTTATTTTCTCGGAAACTAGTAGGCCTAGAATTAAGATTTTTGGTTTAAAATGTTCGTAATGAATGCCTCTACAAATCTTGTTATGGTCAAAACCACGCCAGACTTACCGTTTTTGACAAAAAATATGTGCATCGCACAATAACATACATATTTTCAGCTAAAAGTATGGCATAATTTGGTTTATTTTCATTTTCTCGGAAACTAGTAGGCCTAGAATTAAGATTTTTGGTTTAAAATGTTCGTAATGAATGCCTCTACAAATCTTGTTATGGTCAAAACCACACCAGACTTACCGTTTTTGAGAAAAAATATGTGCATCGCACAATAACATACATATTTTTACATATTTTCAGCTAAAAGTATGGCATAATTTGGTTTATTTTCATTTTCTCGGAAACTAGTAGGCCTAGAATTAAGATTTTTGGTTTAAAATGTTCGTAATGAATGCCTCTACAAATCTTGTTATGGTCAAAACCACGCCAGACTTACCGTTTTTGAGAAAAAATATGTGCATCGCACAATAACATACATATTTTCAGCTAAAAGTATGGCATAATTTGGTTTATTTTCATTTTCTCGGAAACTAGTAGGCCTAGAATTAAGATTTTTGGTTTAAAATGTTCGTAATGAATGCCTCTACAAATCTTGTTATGGTCAAAACCACGCCAGACTTACCGTTTTTGAGAAAAAATATGTGCATCGCACAATAACATACATATTTTTACATATTTTCAGCTAAAAGTATGGCATAATTTGGTTTATTTTCATTTTCTCGGAAACTAGTAGGCCTAGAATTAAGATTTTTGGTTTAAAATGTTCGTAATGAATGCCTCTACAAATCTTGTTATGGTCAAAACCACGCCAGACTTACCGTTTTTGAGAAAAAATATGTGCATCGCACAATAACATACATATTTTCAGCTAAAAGTATGGCATAATTTGGTTTATTTTCATTTTCTCGGAAACTAGTAGGCCTAGAATTAAGATTTTTGGTTTAAAATGTTCGTAATGAATGCCTCTACAAATCTTGTTATGGTCAAAACCACGCCAGACTTACCGTTTTTGAGAAAAAATATGTGCATCGCACAATAACATACATATTTTCAGCTAAAAGTATGGCATAATTTGGTTTATTTTCATTTTCTCGGAAACTAGTAGGCCTAGAATTAAGATTTTTGGTTTAAAATGTTCGTAATGAATGCCTCTACAAATATTGTTATGTCCAAAACCACGCCAGTCTTACCGTTTTTGAGAAAAAATATGTGCATCGCACAATAACATACATATTTTCAGCTAAAAGTATGGCATAATTTGGTTTATTTTCATTTTCTCGGAAACTAGTAGGCCTAGAATTAAGATTTTTGGTTTAAAATGTTCGCAATGAATGCCTCTACAAATCTTGTTATGGTCAAAACCACGCCAGACTTACCGTTTTTGAGAAAAAATATGTGCATCGCACAATAACATACATATTTTTACATATTTTCAGCTAAAAGTATGGCATAATTTGGTTTATTTTCATTTTCTCGGAAACTAGTAGGCCTAGAATTAAGATTTTTGGTTTAAAATGTTCGTAATGAATGCCTCTACAAATCTTGTTATGGTCAAAACCACGCCAGACTTACCGTTTTTGAGAAAAAATATGTGCATCGCACAATAACATACATATTTTCAGCTAAAAGTATGGCATAATTTGGTTTATTTTCATTTTCTCGGAAACTAGTAGGCCTAGAATTAAGATTTTTGGTTTAAAATGTTCGTAATGAATGCCTCTACAAATCTTGTTATGGTCAAAACCACGCCAGACTTACCGTTTTTGAGAAAAAATATGTGCATCGCACAATAACATACACATTTTCAGCTAAAAGTATGGCATAATTTGGTTTATTTTCATTTTCTCGGAAACTAGTAGGCCTAGAATTAAGATTTTTGGTTTAAAATGTTCGTAATGAATGCCTCTACAAATCTTGTTATGGTCAAAACCACGCCAGACTTACCGTTTTTGAGAAAAAATATGTGCATCGCACAATAACATACATATTTTCAGCTAAAAGTATGGCATAATTTGGTTTATTTTCATTTTCTCGGAAACTAGTAGGCCTAGAATTAAGATTTTTGGTTTAAAATGTTCGTAATGAATGCCTCTACAAATCTTGTTATGGTCAAAACCACACCAGACTTACCGTTTTTGAGAAAAAATATGTGCATCGCACAATAACATACATATTTTTACATATTTTCAGCTAAAAGTATGGCATAATTTGGTTTATTTTCATTTTCTCGGAAACTAGTAGGCCTAGAATTAAGATTTTTGGTTTAAAATGTTCGTAATGAATGCCTCTACAAATCTTGTTATGGTCAAAACCACGCCAGACTTACCGTTTTTGAGAAAAAATATGTGCATCGCACAATAACATACATATTTTTACATATTTTCAGCTAAAAGTATGGCATAATTTGGTTTATTTTCATTTTCTCGGAAACTAGTAGGCCTAGAATTAAGATTTTTGGTTTAAAATGTTCGTAATGAATGCCTCTACAAATCTTGTTATGGTCAAAACTACGCCAGACTTACCGTTTTTGAGAAAAAATATGTGCATCGCACAATAACATACATATTTTTACATATTTTCAGCTAAAAGTATGGCATAATTTGGTTTATTTTCATTTTCTCGGAAACTAGTATTCCTAGAATTAAGATTTTTGGTTTACAATGTTCGTAATGAATGCCTCTACAAATCTTGTTATGGTCAAAACCACGCCAGACTTACCGTTTTTGAGAAAAAATATGTGCATCGCACAATAACATACATATTTTTACATATTTTCAGCTAAAAGTATGGCATAATTTGGTTTATTTTCATTTTCTCGGAAACTAGTAGGCCTAGAATTAAGATTTTTGGTTTAAAATGTTCGTAATGAATGCCTCTACAAATCTTGTTATGGTCAAAACCACGCCAGACTTACCGTTTTTGAGAAAAAATATGTGCATCGCACAATAACATACATATTTTCAGCTAAAAGTATGGCATAATTTGGTTTATTTTCATTTTCTCGGAAACTAGTAGGCCTAGAATTAAGATTTTTGGTTTAAAATGTTCGTAATGAATGCCTCTACAAATCTTGTTATGGTCAAAACCACGCCAGACTTACCGTCTTTGAGAAAAAATATGTGCATCGCACAATAACATACATATTTTCAGCTAAAAGTATGGCATAATTTGGTTTATTTTCATTTTCTCGGAAACTAGTAGGCCTAGAATTAAGATTTTTGGTTTAAAATGTTCGTAATGAATGCCTCTACAAATCTTGTTATGGTCAAAACCACGCCAGACTTACCGTTTTTGAGAAAAAATATGTGCATCGCACAATAACATACATATTTTCAGCTAAAAGTATGGCATAATTTGGTTTATTTTCATTTTCTCGGAAACTAGTAGGCCTAGAATTAAGATTTTTGGTTTAAAATGTTCGTAATGAATGCCCCTACAAATCTTGTTATGGTCAAAACCACGCCAGACTTACCGTTTTTGAGAAAAAATATGTGCATCGCACAATAACATACATATTTTTACATATTTTCAGCTAAAAGTATGGCATAATTTGGTTTATTTTCATTTTCTCGGAAACTAGTAGGCCTAGAATTAAGATTTTTGGTTTAAAATGTTCGTAATGAATGCCTCTACAAATCTTGTTATGGTCAAAACCACGCCAGACTTACCGTTTTTGAGAAAAAATATGTGCATCGCACAATAACATACATATTTTCAGCTAAAGTATGGCATAATTTGGTTTATTTTCATTTTCTCGGAAACTAGTAGGCCTAGAATTAAGATTTTTGGTTTAAAATGTTCGTAATGAATGCCTCTACAAATCTTGTTATGGTCAAAACCACGCCAGACTTACCGTTTTTGAGAAAAAATATGTGCATCGCACAATAACATACATATTTTCAGCTAAAAGTATGGCATAATTTGGTTTATTTTCATTTTCTCGGAAACTAGTAGGCCTAGAATTAAGATTTTTGGTTTAAAATGTTCGTAATGAATGCCTCTACAAATCTTGTTATGGTCAAAACCACGCCAGACTTACCGTTTTTGAGAAAAAATATGTGCATCGCACAATAACATACATATTTTCAGCTAAAGTATGGCATAATTTGGTTTATTTTCATTTTCTCGGAAACTAGTAGGCCTAGAATTAAGATTTTTGGTTTAAAATGTTCGTAATGAATGCCTCTACAAATCTTGTTATGGTCAAAACCACGCCAGACTTACCGTTTTTGAGAAAAAATATGTGCATCGCACAATAACATACATATTTTCAGCTAAAAGTATGGCATAATTTGGTTTATTTTCATTTTCTCGGAAACTAGTAGGCCTAGAATTAAGATTTTTGGTTTAAAATGTTCGTAATGAATGCCTCTACAAATCTTGTTATGGTCAAAACCACGCCAGACTTACCGTTTTTGAGAAAAAATATGTGCATCGCACAATAACATACATATTTTCAGCTAAAAGTATGGCATAATTTGGTTTATTTTCATTTTCTCGGAAACTAGTAGGCCTAGAATTAAGATTTTTGGTTTAAAATGTTCGTAATGAATGCCTCTACAAATCTTGTTATGGTCAAAACCACGCCAGACTTACCGTTTTTAAGAAAAAATATGTGCATCGCACAATAACATACATATTTTTACATATTTTCAGCTAAAAGTATGGCATAATTTGGTTTATTTTCATTTTCTCGGAAACTAGTAGGCCTAGAATTAAGATTTTTGGTTTAAAATGTTCGTAATGAATGCCTCTACAAATCTTGTTATGGTCAAAACCACGCCAGACTTACCGTTTTTGAGAAAAAATATGTGCATCGCACAATAACATACATATTTTCAGCTAAAAGTATGGCATAATTTGGTTTATTTTCATTTTCTCGGAAACTAGTAGGCCTAGAATTAAGATTTTTGGTTTAAAATGTTCGTAATGAATGCCTCTACAAATCTTGTTATGGTCAAAACCACGCCAGACTTACCGTTTTTGAGAAAAAATATGTGCATCGCACAATAACATACATATTTTTACATATTTTCAGCTAAAAGTATGGCATAATTTGGTTTATTTTCATTTTCTCGGAAACTAGTAGGCCTAGAATTAAGATTTTTGGTTTAAAATGTTCGTAATGAATGCCTCTACAAATCTTGTTATGGTCAAAACCACGCCAGACTTACCGTTTTTAAGAAAAAATATGTGCATCGCACAATAACATACATATTTTTACATATTTTCAGCTAAAAGTATGGCATAATTTGGTTTATTTTCATTTTCTCGGAAACTAGTAGGCCTAGAATTAAGATTTTTGGTTTAAAATGTTCGTAATGAATGCCTCTACAAATCTTGTTATGGTCAAAACCACGCCAGACTTACCGTTTTTGAGAAAAAATATGTGCATCGCACAATAACATACATATTTTCAGCTAAAAGTATGGCATAATTTGGTTTATTTTCATTTTCTCGGAAACTAGTAGGCCTAGAATTAAGATTTTTGGTTTAAAATGTTCGTAATGAATGCCTCTACAAATCTTGTTATGGTCAAAACCACGCCAGACTTACCGTTTTTGAGAAAAAATATGTGCATCGCACAATAACATACATATTTTCAGCTAAAAGTATGGCATAATTTAGTTTATTTTCATTTTCTCGGAAACTAGTAGGCCTAGAATTAAGATTTTTGGTTTAAAATGTTCGTAATGAATGCCTCTACAAATCTTGTTATGGTCAAAACCACGCCAGACTTACCGTTTTTGAGAAAAAATATGTGCATCGCACAATAACATACATATTTTCAGCTAAAAGTATGGCATAATTTGGTTTATTTTCATTTTCTCGGAAACTAGTAGGCCTAGAATTAAGATTTTTGGTTTAAAATGTTCGTAATGAATGCCTCTACAAATCTTGTTATGGTCAAAACCACGCCAGACTTACCGTTTTTGAGAAAAAATATGTGCATCGCACAATAACATACATATTTTCAGCTAAAAGTATGGCATAATTTGGTTTATTTTCATTTTCTCGGAAACTAGTAGGCCTAGAATTAAGATTTTTGGTTTAAAATGTTCGTAATGAATGCCTCTATAAATCTTGTTATGGTCAAAACCACGCCAGACTTACCGTTTTTGAGAAAAAATATGTGCATCGCACAATAACATACATATTTTCAGCTAAAAGTATGGCATAATTTGGTTTATTTTCATTTTCTCGGAAACTAGAAGGCCTAGAATTAAGATTTTTGGTTTAAAATGTTCGTAATGAATGCCTCTACAAATCTTGTTATGGTCAAAACCACGCCAGACTTACCGTTTTTGAGAAAAAATATGTGCATCGCACAATAACATACATATTTTTACATATTTTCAGCTAAAAGTATGGCATAATTTGGTTTATTTTCATTTTCTCGGAAACTAGTAGGCCTAGAATTAAGATTTTTGGTTTAAAATGTTCGTAATGAATGCCTCTACAAATCTTGTTATGGTCAAAACCACGCCAGACTTACCGTTTTTGAGAAAAAATATGTGCATCGCACAATAACATACATATTTTTACATATTTTCAGCTAAAAGTATGGCATAATTTGGTTTATTTTCATTTTCTCGGAAACTAGTAGGCCTAGAATTAAGATTTTTGGTTTAAAATGTTCGTAATGAATGCCTCTACAAATCTTGTTATGGTCAAAACCACGCCAGACTTACCGTTTTTGAGAAAAAATATGTGCATCGCACAATAACATACATATTTTCAGCTAAAAGTATGGCATAATTTGGTTTATTTTCATTTTCTCGGAAACTAGTAGGCCTAGAATTAAGATTTTTGGTTTAAAATGTTCGTAATGAATGCCTCTACAAATCTTGTTATGGTCAAAACCACGCCAGACTTACCGTTTTTGAGAAAAAATATGTGCATCGCACAATAACATACATATTTTCAGCTAAAAGTATGGCATAATTTGGTATATTTTCATTTTCTCGGAAACTAGTAGGCCTGGAATTAAGATTTTTGGTTTAAAATGTTCGTAATGAATGCCTCTACAAATCTTGTTATGGTCAAAACCACGCCAGACTTACCGTTTTTGAGAAAAAATATGTGCAACGCACAATAACATACATATTTTTACATATTTTCAGCTAAAAGTATGACATAATTTGGTTTATTTTCATTTTCTCGGAAACTAGTAGGCCTAGAATTAAGATTTTTGGTTTAAAATGTTCGTAATGAATGCCTCTACAAATCTTGTTATGGTCAAAACCACGCCAGACTTACCGTTTTTGAGAAAAAATATGTGCATCGCACAATAACATACATATTTTCAGCTAAAAGTATGGCATAATTTGGTTTATTTCCATTTTCTCGGAAACTAGTAGGCCTAGAATTAAGATTTTTGGTTTAAAATGTTCGTAATGAATGCCTCTACAAATCTTATGGTCAAAACCACGCCAGACTTACCGTTTTTGAGAAAAAATATGTGCATCGCACAATAACATACATATTTTCAGCTAAAAGTATGGCATAATTTGGTTTATTTTCATTTTCTCGGAAACTAGTAGGCCTAGAATTAAGATTTTTGGTTTAAAATGTTCGTAATGAATGCCTCTACAAATCTTGTTATGGTCAAAACCACGCCAGACTTACCGTTTTTGAGAAAAAATATGTGCATCGCACAATAACATACATATTTTCAGCTAAAAGTATGGCATAATTTGGTTTATTTTCATTTTCTCGGAAACTAGTAGGCCTAGAATTAAGATTTTTGGTTTAAAATGTTCGTAATGAATGCCTCTACAAATCTTGTTATGGTCAAAACCACGCCAGACTTACCGTTTTTGAGAAAAAATATGTGCATCGCACAATAACATACATATTTTCAGCTAAAAGTATGGCATAATTTGGTTTATTTTCATTTTCTCGGAAACTAGTAGGCCTAGAATTAAGATTTTTGGTTTAAAATGTTCGTAATGAATGCCTCTACAAATCTTGTAATGGTCAAAACCACGCCAGACTTACCGTTTTTGAGAAAAAATATGTGCATCGCACAATAACATACATATTTTCAGCTAAAAGTATGGCATAATTTGGTTTATTTTCATTTTCTCGGAAACTAGAAGGCCCAGAATTAAGATTTTTGGTTTAAAATGTTCGTAATGAATGCCTCTACAAATCTTGTTATGGTCAAAACCACGCCAGACTTACCGTTTTTGAGAAAAAATATGTGCATCGCACAATAACATACATATTTTCAGCTAAAAGTATGGCATAATTTGGTTTATTTTCATTTTCTCGGAAACTAGTAGGCCTAGAATTAAGATTTTTGGTTTAAAATGTTCGTAATGAATGCCTCTACAAATCTTGTTATGGTCAAAACCACGCCAGACTTACCGTTTTTGAGAAAAAATATGTGCATCGCACAATAACATACATATTTTCAGCTAAAAGTATGGCATAATTTGGTTTATTTTCATTTTCTCGGAAACTAGTAGGCCTAGAATTAAGATTTTTGGTTTAAAATGTTCGTAATGAATGCCTCTACAAATCTTGTTATGGTCAAAACCACGCCAGACTTACCGTTTTTGAGAAAAAATATGTGCATCGCACAATAACATACATATTTTCAGCTAAAAGTATGGCATAATTTGGTTTATTTTCATTTTCTCGGAAACTAGTAGGCCTGGAATTAAGATTTTTGGTTTAAAATGTTCGTAATGAATGCCTCTACAAATCTTGTTATGGTCAAAACCACGCCAGACTTACCGTTTTTGAGAAAAAATATGTGCATCGCACAATAACATACATATTTTCAGCTAAAAGTATGGCATAATTTGGTTTATTTTCATTTTCTCGGAAACTATTAGGCCTAGAATTAAGATTTTTGGTTTAAAATGTTCGTAATGAATGCCTCTACAAATCTTGTTATGGTCAAAACCACGCCAGACTTACCGTTTTTGAGAAAAAATATGTGCATCGCACAATAACATACATATTTTTACATATTTTCAGCTAAAAGTATGGCATAATTTGGTTTATTTTCATTTTCTCGGAAACTAGTAGGCCTAGAATTAAGATTTTTGGTTTAAAATGTTCGTAATGAATGCCTCTACAAATCTTGTTATGGTCAAAACCACGCCAGACTTACCGTTTTTGAGAAAAAATATGTGCATCGCACAATAACATACATATTTTTACATATTTTCAGCTAAAAGTATGGCATAATTTGGTTTATTTTCATTTTCTCGGAAACTAGTAGGCCTAGAATTAAGATTTTTGGTTTAAAATGTTCGTAATGAATGCCTCTACAAATCTTGTTATGGTCAAAACCACGCCAGACTTACCGTTTTTGAGAAAAAATATGTGCATCGCACAATAACATACATATTTTCAGCTAAAAGTATGGCATAATTTGGTTTATTTTCATTTTCTCGGAAACTAGGAGGCCTAGAATTAAGATTTTTGGTTTAAAATGTTCGTAATGAATGCCTCTACAAATCTTGTTATGGTCAAAACCACGCCAGACTTACCGTTTTTGAGAAAAAATATGTGCATCGCACAATAACATACATATTTTCAGCTAAAAGTATGGCATAATTTGGTTTATTTTCATTTTCTCGGAAACTAGTAGGCCTAGAATTAAGATTTTTGGTTTAAAATGTTCGTAATGAATGCCTCTACAAATCTTGTTATGGTCAAAACCACGCCAGACTTACCGTTTTTGAGAAAAAATATGTGCATCGCACAATAACATACATATTTTCAGCTAAAAGTATGGCATAATTTGGTTTATTTTCATTTTCTCGGAAACTAGTAGGCCTAGAATTAAGATTTTTGGTTTAAAATGTTCGTAATGAATGCCTCTACAAATCTTGTTATGGTCAAAACCACGCCAGACTTACCGTTTTTGAGAAAAAATATGTGCATCGCACAATAACATACATATTTTCAGCTAAAAGTATGGCATAATTTGGTTTATTTTCATTTTCTCGGAAACTAGTAGGCCTAGAATTAAGATTTTTGGTTTAAAATGTTCGTAATGAATGCCTCTACAAATCTTGTTATGGTCAAAACCACGCCAGACTTACCGTTTTTGAGAAAAAATATGTGCATCGCACAATAACATACATATTTTTACATATTTTCAGCTAAAAGTATGGCATAATTTGGTTTATTTTCATTTTCTCGGAAACTAGTAGGCCTAGAATTAAGATTTTTGGTTTAAAATGTTCGTAATGAATGCCTCTACAAATCTTGTTATGGTCAAAACCACGCCAGACTTACCGTTTTTGAGAAAAAATATGTGCATCGCACAATAACATACATATTTTTACATATTTTCAGCTAAAAGTATGGCATAATTTGGTTTATTTTCATTTTCTCGGAAACTAGTAGGCCTAGAATTAAGATTTTTGGTTTAAAATGTTCGTAATGAATGCCTCTACAAATCTTGTTATGGTCAAAACCACGCCAGACTTACCGTTTTTGAGAAAAAATATGTGCATCGCACAATAACATACATATTTTTACATATTTTCAGCTAAAAGTATGGCATAATTTGGTTTATTTTCATTTTCTCGGAAACTAGTAGGCCTAGAATTAAGATTTTTGGTTTAAAATGTTCGTAATGAATGCCTCTACAAATCTTGTTATGGTCAAAACCACGCCAGACTTACCGTTTTTGAGAAAAAATATGTGCATCGCACAATAACATACATATTTTTACATATTTTCAGCTAAAAGTATGGCATAATTTGGTTTATTTTCATTTTCTCGGAAACTAGTAGGCCTAGAATTAAGATTTTTGGTTTAAAATGTTCGTAATGAATGCCTCTAGAAATCTTGTTATGGTCAAAACCACGCCAGACTTACCGTTTTTGAGAAAAAATATGTGCATCGCACAATAACATACATATTTTCAGCTAAAAGTATGGCATAATTTGGTTTATTTTCATTTTCTCGGAAACTAGTAGGCCTAGAATTAAGATTTTTGGTTTAAAATGTTCGTAATGAATGCCTCTACAAATCTTGTTATGGTCAAAACCACGCCAGACTTACCGTTTTTGAGAAAAAATATGTGCATCGCACAATACCATACATATTTTCAGCTAAAAGTATGGCATAATTTGGTTTATTTTCATTTTCTCGGAAACTAGTAGGCCTAGAATTAAGATTTTTGGTTTAAAATGTTCGTAATGAATGCCTCTACAAATCTTGTTATGGTCAAAACCACGCCAGACTTACCGTTTTTGAGAAAAAATATGTGCATCGCACAATAACATACATATTTTTACATATTTTCAGCTAAAAGTATGGCATAATTTGGTTTATTTTCATTTTCTCGGAAACTAGTAGGCCTGGAATTAAGATTTTTGGTTTAAAATGTTCGTAATGAATGCCTCTACAAATCTTGTTATGGTCAAAACCACGCCAGACTTACCGTTTTTGAGAAAAAATATGTGCATCGCACAATAACATACATATTTTTACATATTTTCAGCTAAAAGTATGGCATAATTTGGTTTATTTTCATTTTCTCGGAAACTAGTAGGCCTAGAATTAAGATTTTTGGTTTAAAATGTTCGTAATGAATGCCTCTAGAAATCTTGTTATGGTCAAAACCACGCCAGACTTACCGTTTTTGAGAAAAAATATGTGCATCGCACAATAACATACATATTTTCAGCTAAAAGTATGGCATAATTTGGTTTATTTTCATTTTCTCGGAAACTAGTAGGCCTAGAATTAAGATTTTTGGTTTAAAATGTTCGTAATGAATGCCTCTACAAATCTTGTTATGGTCAAAACCACGCCAGACTTACCGTTTTTGAGAAAAAATATGTGCATCGCACAATTACATACATATTTTCAGCTAAAAGTATGGCATAATTTGGTTTATTTTCATTTTCTCGGAAACTAGTAGGCCTAGAATTAAGATTTTTGGTTTAAAATGTTCGTAATGAATGCCTCTACAAATCTTGTTATGGTCAAAACCACGCCAGACTTACCGTTTTTGAGAAAAAATATGTGCATCGCACAATAACATACATATTTTTACATATTTTCAGCTAAAAGTATGGCATAATTTGGTTTATTTTCATTTTCTCGGAAACTAGTAGGCCTAGAATTAAGATTTTTGGTTTAAAATGTTCGTAATGAATGCCTCTACAAATCTTATTATGGTCAACACCACGCCAGACTTACCGTTTTTGAGAAAAAATATGTGCATCGCACAATAACATACATATTTTCAGCTAAAAGTATGGCATAATTTGGTTTATTTTCATTTTCTCGGAAACTAGTAGGCCTAGAATTAAGATTTTTGGTTTAAAATGTTCGTAATGAATGCCTCTACAAATCTTGTTATGGTCAAAACCACGCCAGACTTACCGTTTTTGAGAAAAAATATGTGCATCGCACAATAACATACATATTTTCAGCTAAAAGTATGGCATAATTTGGTTTATTATCATTTTCTCGGAAACTAGTAGGCCTAGAATTAAGATTTTTGGTTTAAAATGTTCGTAATGAATGCCTCTACAAATCTTGTTATGGTCAAAACCACGCCAGACTTACCGTTTTTGAGAAAAAATATGTGCAACGCACAATAACATACATATTTTTACATATTTTCAGCTAAAAGTATGGCATAATTTGGTTTATTTTCATTTTCTCGGAAACTAGTAGGCCTAGAATTAAGATTTTTGGTTTAAAATGTTCGTAATGAATGCCTCTACAAATCTTGTTATGGTCAAAACCACGCCAGACTTACCGTTTTTGAGAAAAAATATGTGCATCGCACAATAACATACATATTTTCAGCTAAAAGTATGGCATAATTTGGTTTATTTTCATTTTCTCGGAAACTAGTAGGCCTAGAATTAAGATTTTTGGTTTAAAATGTTCGTAATGAATGCCTCTACAAATCTTGTTATGGTCAAAACCACGCCAGACTTACCGTTTTTGAGAAAAAATATGTGCATCGCACAATAACATACATATTTTCAGCTAAAAGTATGGCATAATTTGGTTTATTATCATTTTCTCGGAAACTAGTAGGCCTAGAATTAAGATTTTTGGTTTAAAATGTTCGTAATGAATGCCTCTACAAATCTTGTTATGGTCAAAACCACGCCAGACTTACCGTTTTTGAGAAAAAATATGTGCATCGCACAATAACATACATATATTTACATATTTTCAGCTAAAAGTATGGCATAATTTGGTTTATTTTCATTTTCTCGGAAACTAGTAGGCCTAGAATTAAGATTTTTGGTTTAAAATGTTCGTAATGAATGCCTCTACAAATCTTGTTATGGTCAAAACCACGCCAGACTTACCGTTTTTGAGAAAAAATATGTGCATCGCACAATAACATACATATTTTCAGCTAAAAGTATGGCATAATTTGGTTTATTTTCATTTTCTCGGAAACTAGTAGGCCTAGAATTAAGATTTTTGGTTTAAAATGTTCGTAATGAATGCCTCTACAAATCTTGTTATGGTCAAAACCACGCCAGACTTACCGTTTTTGAGAAAAAATATGTGCATCGCACAATAACATACATATTTTCAGCTAAAAGTATGGCATAATTTGGTTTATTTTCATTTTCTCGGAAACTAGTAGGCCTAGAATTAAGATTTTTGGTTTAAAATGTTCGTAATGAATGCCTCTACAAATCTTGTTATGGTCAAAACCACGCCAGACTTACCGTTTTTGAGAAAAAATATGTGCATCGCACAATAACATACATATTTTTACATATTTTCAGCTAAAAGTATGGCATAATTGATTATTTCATTTTCCTCGGAAACTAGTAGGCCTAGAATTAAGCTTTTTGTTTAAAATGTCGTAGAATGACCTCTACAATCTTGCATTATGTCAAAACCACGCCAGACTTACCGTTTTTGAGAAAAAATATGTGCATCGCACAATAACATCACATATTTTCAGCTAAAAGTATGGCATAATTTGGTTTATTATCATTACCTCTCGGAAACTAGTAGGCCTAGAATTAAGATTTTTGGTTTAAAATGTTCGTAATGAATGCCTCTACAAATCTTGTTATGGTCAAAACCACGCCAGACTTACCGTTTTTGAGAAAAAATATGTGCATCGCACAATAACATACATATTTTTACATATTTTCAGCTAAAAGTATGGCATAATTTGGTTTATTTTCATTTTCTCGGAAACTAGTAGGCCTAGAATTAAGATTTTTGGTTTAAAATGTTCGTAATGAATGCCTCTACAAATCTTGTTATGGTCAAAACCACGCCGGACTTACCGTTTTTGAGAAAAAATATGTGCATCGCACAATAACATACATATTTTTACATATTTTCAGCTAAAAGTATGGCATAATTTGGTTTATTTTCATTTTCTCGGAAACTAGTAGGCCTAGAATTAAGATTTTTGGTTTAAAATGTTCGTAATGAATGCCTCTACAAATCTTGTTATGGTCAAAACCACGCCAGACTTACCGTTTTTGAGAAAAAATATGTGCATCGCACAATAACATACATATTTTTACATATTTTCAGCTAAAAGTATGGCATAATTTGGTTTATTTTCATTTTCTCGGAAACTAGTAGGCCTAGAATTAAGATTTTTGGTTTAAAATGTTCGTAATGAATGCCTCTACAAATCTTGTTATGGTCAAAACCACGCCAGACTTACCGTTTATGAGAAAAAATATGTGCATCGCACAATAACATACATATTTTCAGCTAAAAGTATGGCATAATTTGATTTATTTTCATTTTCTCGGAAACTAGTAGGCCTAGAATTAAGATTTTTGGTTTAAAATGTTCGTAATGAATGCCTCTACAAATCTTGTTATGGTCAAAACCACGCCAGACTTACCGTTTTTGAGAAAAAATATGTGCATCGCACAATAACATACATATTTTTACATATTTTCAGCTAAAAGTATGGCATAATTTGGTTTATTTTCATTTTCTCGGAAACTAGTAGGCCTAGAATTAAGATTTTTGGTTTAAAATGTTCGTAATGAATGCCTCTACAAATCTTGTTATGGTCAAAACCACGCCAGACTTACCGTTTTTGAGAAAAAATATGTGCATCGCACAATAACATACATATTTTCAGCTAAAAGTATGGCATAATTTGGTTTATTATCATTTTCTCGGAAACTAGTAGGCCTAGAATTAAGATTTTTGGTTTAAAATGTTCGTAATGAATGCCTCTACAAATCTTGTATTGGTCAAAACCACGCCAGACTTACCGTTTTTGAGAAAAAATATGTGCATCGCACAATAACATACATATTTTCAGCTAAAAGTATGGCATAATTTGGTTTATTATCATTTTCTCGGAAACTAGTAGGCCTAGAATTAAGATTTTTGGTTTAAAATGTTCGTAATGAATGCCTCTACAAATCTTGTTATGGTCAAAACCACGCCAGACTTACCGTTTTTGAGAAAAAATATGTGCATCGCACAATAACATACATATTTTTACATATTTTCAGCTAAAAGTATGGCATAATTTGGTTTATTTTCATTTTCTCGGAAACTAGTAGGCCTAGAATTAAGATTTTTGGTTTAAAATGTTCGTAATGAATGCCTCTACAAATCTTGTTATGGTCAAAACCACGCCAGACTTACCGTTTTTGAGAAAAAATATGTGCATCGCACAATAACATACATATTTTCAGCTAAAAGTATGGCATAATTTGGTTTATTTTCATTTTCTCGGAAACTAGTAGGCCTAGAATTAAGATTTTTGGTTTAAAATGTTCGTAATGAATGCCTCTACAAATCTTGTTATGGTCAAAACCACGCCAGACTTACCGTTTTTGAGAAAAAATATGTGCATCGCACAATAACATACATATTTTCAGCTAAAAGTATGGCATAATTTGGTTTATTATCATTTTCTCGGAAACTAGTAGGCCTAGAATTAAGATTTTTGGTTT
Organism: Myathropa florea; assembly: GCA_930367185.1. Classification (NCBI taxonomy): domain Eukaryota; kingdom Metazoa; phylum Arthropoda; class Insecta; order Diptera; family Syrphidae; genus Myathropa; species Myathropa florea. The sequence goes on from OV884002.1 coordinate 112,264,226, forward strand.
AAAATGTTCGTAATGAATGCCTCTACAAATCTTGTTATGGTCAAAACCACGCCAGACTTACCGTTTTTGAGAAAAAATATGTGCATCGCACAATAACATACATATTTTCAGCTAAAAGTATGGCATAATTTGGTTTATTATCATTTTCTCGGAAACTAGTAGGCCTAGAATTAAGATTTTTGGTTTAAAATGTTCGTAATGAATGCCTCTACAAATCTTGTTATGGTCAAAACCACGCCAGACTTACCGTTTTTGAGAAAAAATATGTGCATCGCACAATAACATACATATTTTTACATATTTTCAGCTAAAAGTATGGCATAATTTGGTTTATTTTCATTTTCTCGGAAACTAGTAGGCCTAGAATTAAGATTTTTGGTTTAAAATGTTCGTAATGAATGCCTCTACAAATCTTGTTATGGTCAAAACCACGCCAGACTTACCGTTTTTGAGAAAAAATATGTGCATCGCACAATAACATACATATTTTCAGCTAAAAGTATGGCATAATTTGGTTTATTTTCATTTTCTCGGAAACTAGTAGGCCTAGAATTAAGATTTTTGGTTTAAAATGTTCGTAATGAATGCCTCTACAAATCTTGTTATGGTCAAAACCACGCCAGACTTACCGTTTTTGAGAAAAAATATGTGCATCGCACAATAACATACATATTTTCAGCTAAAAGTATGGCATAATTTGGTTTATTTTCATTTTCTCGGAAACTAGTAGGCCTAGAATTAAGATTTTTGGTTTAAAATGTTCGTAATGAATGCCTCTACAAATCTTGTTATGGTCAAAACCACGCCAGACTTACCGTTTTTGAGAAAAAATATGTGCATCGCACAATAACATACATATTTTCAGCTAAAAGTATGGCATAATTTGGTTTATTTTCATTTTCTCGGAAACTAGTAGGCCTAGAATTAAGATTTTTGGTTTAAAATGTTCGTAATGAATGCCTCTACAAATCTTGTTATGGTCAAAACCACGCCAGACTTACCGTTTTTGAGAAAAAATATGTGCATCGCACAATAACATACATATTTTTACATATTTTCAGC